>JAMPIT010000527.1:0-2625289 GCA_026261815.1 Monarcha castaneiventris obscurior | reverse complement strand
CCCCCTGTAGGAAGGAGCACAGATCCCAATGCACCTTGGCTTTGGCTGCCCTCTGGCAGAGAAGCCCCCCAGGGGCACAGGTCCCTGGGGCAGGAGACGGGCGCCAGCGCTGCCAGGGCTCAGGGGGTGGCAGGGCTGCTTTGGCGGGGACTCTGCCACACCTGCTGATTTCAGTGCTCCCCGGGCCCCAGGGGTCAGAGCAGCATTCGCGCCCTGGCCCACACGTTCCTTGTCTGTGTCACAGCCCCGGCTTTAGGATGGCCACCAGCCGGGACGTGTCCCAAGGAGGCTGTGCCAGCTTCTGTGGAAGGCCCCGAGCCCTTCCCGCGGTGGCTGCGTCGGCAGCCGTGGGGGCTCCTGGTGCTGCCCTGAGCCCGCAGAGCAGGGGAGCGTTTGCTTATGGTTGGAGCCGATGCTAAAGCTGCTGTCGGGCTGTCTTAGACACCTGGGGCAAGGGATTCCTTCCAACCTGGGCCACTTGGGGTGGGCTGGGGGTGGCCCCAGGGCAGGTGCCAGTGTGTGCAAGGGCCCTTTGTGACACGGTGCAGCATGGTCACCGTGGCATGGAACGGGACAGGGTGTCCCAGGGCCCTTTGTGACACGTGCTGACACAGGGGCTGGCAGCAGCGTAGCCACGCCACAGTGCTCGGAGCACGCGACGGGAGAGGACGGGACAGAGCGGTGCCGTGAGGAGCCCCCGCACAGCGCACTCGTTCCGTGCTGACCCGGAGCTTTTCCGAGGCGTTCCTCCTGCAGGTGACCTCGAGGCCAGACCACAGGACTTGGTGACCTGTGGTCTTCCCGAGGCTTCTCTTTTGCAGGTGCCCTTGAGGGCAGACCATGGGATTTGGAGCCCCAGAGCTTTTCTGAGGCACCTCCCATCCCTGCGGCCGCTGCCCTCAAGGACAGATCATTGGCTTTGCTGACCACAATCCTTGGCGAGGAGTCTCCTGTCATTGTGGCAGGAGCCCTCTGAGACCAGGGTGCAGGACTTGCTGTCCTGTAGCCCTCCTTAGGCTTCTCTGTTGCAGGTGCCTTCAAGGCACAACTGCACAACTTGTTAACAAAGAGCTTTCCCAAGGCATCTCTCTTGAAGGTGCCCTCGAGGCCAGACTGCACCATGGCGGGCAGATTCCTTGGCCTGTTCAAAGTGTTCAGGGAGAAAAAAAAGAAAGGCCCTAGAGCTGCCCCAGCACAAGAGCCTGAAGAGCTGGAGCAGGTCCAGCCAGTGCAGGATGGTGAGTGACGGAGCTGGGTCACAGGGCTGATGGCTGCAGACAGCTTGGCACCATCCCATCCCATCCCATCCCATCCCATCCCATCCCATCCCATCCCATCCCATCCCATCCCATCCCATCCCATCCCATCCCATCCCATCCCATCCCCTGTGAACACACCCATGGACAAGACAGAAGTGGGGCTGGGCCACACCCCCCTGCAGCAGCCGTGCTCCATCCCCTGAGCATCCCAGGGCCGTCCCTGCCTGGGCAGTGCAGGGCTGGGCTGTGCTCTCCGGCCTCTCCCGCAGCCCCTCAGCTCTGGCTGCGCTCGCTCTTTGCCAGATGCAGCCCTGGACCGGACACAAGAGCAGGGCCCTGCCCGTGGCCGCTTCCGGAGAACAGTGCAGGTACCTGCAGCCATCCCCACCTGGGCTGGGCCTGCTGTCGCTGCTCAGCCGAGCACCGCGCTTGGAGCACCCCATGGAACATCCCTCCCTTCCTTCACTTCATTCTCCTGCAGATGTTCCGGAAGTTCATGCGCATTCGGCGCAGAAAGACCAACACCACAGCAACTGAGGGCACAGCTGAGCCTGACTCTGGGCTGACCAAGCTCCAGGCAGAGCCTGATGTCAGCACAGATTCTACTGAGGACTCAGAAGACTCTGACACTTCATTGAATGATCAACTGGTGAAGATCGACATGGCAGCGACTGAGGACATGGCAGTGACTGAGGGCATGGCACTGACTGAGGACATGGCAGTGACTGAGGGCATGGCAGTGACTGAGGGCATGGCAGTGACTGAGGGCAGGGCCATCACAAACACCAAAACTGGAGAGACTCAGGGCATCACAAATACTGACACCACGCCCACTGTGATTCATGCTCCCAGTCTGGGTTTTTTCAAGGCGAGTGCTGTTTATCCTCAGCACCAGGTAAGCAGCCTGGAGCCAGGGCTGGAGGTCTCCCAGGATCGTGCGCCCCTCAAGCCACAGCTGCTGGGCCCCCTCAGCCTTTAAGGCCAGCACAGTGTGGGGGGAAGGGAAGCACTTCTTGGGGGCAGCTGGGGAAGCTCCTCCCTTGGACAGTGCTCCAAGTCTTCCCCATGCCTCCTCCAGGTCCCAGCCATAGTGAGGAGCATTCACCAGAGTCTCATGTCCCATGTCACTGTGGATGCCAGGCTGTGCTTTAACATTCTGTTGCTGGCTGAAGAACACCCCACTGATGTGGTGCTGACCCTCCTGCGCTGTGCCCCACTGTGTGACAGGTACTGGGCCCACCTGCCTTGAGAGCTCAGGGCTCAGCAGCCCTTAGGGCCCATCGCCCTGTACAGCCTGTACTGCCAGACAGGCAGAGAGCTCCAGGACCCTCGGGCCCCTCTGTTTCCCAAGCCTGCTGCCATGCTCCCTCCCTGCCCCTCACGGCACCAGGGCTCTGTCACCTGGGACCCACAGCTGCACAGGGCATGGGACTGTGGCTGAGACACCCCTGACACAGAGCTCCGATCCCACAGAGCTGCTACAATGATGTGGAGAATCATAGCCTCGTCAGGACCAACACTGGAGAAGGTGCTGCCAACACTGCTCTGTGTGATGGAGCACTGGCCACTGCACAACATGTCCACCTCCGATGGGGATGATACAGATGTCTTTGCACTGGCTGTGAGTTTCTGCAACTGGCCTTTACTCACCCCGAGGTCACATCCTCACTAGCTCTCCATCCTTCCACCACTATCTCCCTGCCTCAGGCACTGGGCTGGAACCTGGGCTAGGGACAGGCTCAGGGGGCACCAGGCCCGGTGCTGCCCCTGCCTCTCCCCTCATGCCCTGGCACATGGACAGCTCAGCACTGAGCACTGTCTCGGGCTGCTTCTTTTGCAGGCAACTCTGGTGCTGTGGGTGATTATCCAGGTGCCTGAGTGCCGTGAGGTGATGAACCTTTATTCAGCCCGCCTGTTTGTGGCTCTGCTCTTCCAAATTGTCATCACTACAGAGCAGGTGCCAGGGGAAGTTGATCTCTTCTGGAGAGCCTGCTGGCAGAAAAACCACCTGCCCACCAACCCCAACAGGTCCCAGCCGTCCTGTCCTTCCCATGCCCCTGTAGCCAGTGCCAGTGCTCCCAGTGTGACCTGGGCTTTGCTCTGCACACAGGTTTGCAGTGCAGGCCATGAAGGCTCTGCTCTGTCGACTGCGGTGTGACAATGAGGTGGTGGCTATGGAGCGCAAGCGTGTCTGGGACACGCTGCTGTGTGCTGACACCCAGCACTATGCAGCGGGTCTGCTGGCCAGGTGAGACCCCCTTCTCCCCACTGCCACTGGCATTTCTGTCCTGTGCCCAGGGTGCCCCACACAGTCCCTGTGGGGCCTCGTCACCAAAGGACGGCCGATCAGACAGGAAAAGGCTGGGGGAGGAGCCACCTCCCAGAGGGACCAGGTCCCCTTGCAAGGTGGTGGGGAAAGACCAGACCTCTGTGAGTCTGTCCTGGGAGAGGTTTGCACCCCCATCTCAGGGTCTTGTTGACTTTTTCCCTTGCCAGAGAGATGCGCTGGGTCTCCCTCCCCCTGTGTTCTGGGATTGCGCTCCGCCTGCTTGGGCAGCTGAGCAAGGAGGATCCACGCTGGGATCTGCCCTTCCTGGCTTTCCTTGTGGAGGTGAGCCTGGTGGCCAGCGCTGCCTCGCTGAGCTGCCTCCCAGCTCTCTGCCCTCTCGCAGCCGCAGCTGCCTGGGATGGTGCCCACGCCCTGCGCTGCTGCCTGGGCCCAGCCCTGAGCGGTTCCGGGCTCCTGCCGGCCGGCTCCCCTGTCACTGCCCTGTGCCCTTCAGGTGCTCAAGTGCCTGGACTTGAGTAAACACGGTGACAGCCTCCTGGAGATCATGTCCAGGTACCTGCAGAGCGCGTGCAGGGAGAGGCGTCGCCTGGCGCTCAGAGGCCTCGTGGTGCTCAGCAGGGATCCCTCGATGGTGAGAAGGGGACAGCGGCTGAAGCTGCACTGGCACCAGGGGCTGGAGAATGCAGTCCCTTGGGCTTGGCTGGGCTTCAGGAGCTGAGGCAGCTGCTCCCAGCTCTCCTGCCTCCCGCCTCAGCTGCCCAAGTGCTTTGGGACAGGCCTTTGGCCTCTGGGCCCTGCAGCAGCACGGTGGGGTTGGAGTGCCAGGGTGGTGTAGGCAGTGCAGCCGTTCATGGCTTCACAGCACAACCTTGTGTTCCACACAGGCCAGAGGAATGTGCAGCCTGTCTCAATGGCTTGTGGAGCTGCTGGGTGATGCAGATGGAGAGGTGGTTGGGATGACCCTCTCTGTCTTCATGAATGTGCTGGACAACAAAGACATCCTGATATCCAGCACCACTGCTCCAAAACTGGCTGAGGCGCTCGTGCCACTCTTTGAAAATGTAAGGCTTTGTGTCCCCAGCCACTGACATTGGCTGCTACCCGGACACCTTGTGCCCTGTGGATTTTTAGGCTGTTGCCCACATGGCATGGAGAAGTTGAGCTGAGGTTTTTACCTTTCCTCCAGGACAACAGCCAAGTGCAGATGCTCTCCATTCGCCTCTTCTGCAAGGTGATGGAGTTGGTAGTGGACGAGGGAAAAAAGACCCTGGAGAGTATCGTGAACCAGAGCCTGCTCCCACTTTTATTCCACTGCCATGATGAGAACCGGCACGTGGCAGAGGTGAGGACCCATGGGCTGTTGTGTCCTCCTGGGAGGGGGCTCGGCTGCCTCCTGCCCTGGCGCCTCACGGGCTGCAGCCTCCTCCTGGCCTTGGCACAGAGACGCGGGCCCTGTGGCCTGGGCTGTGGTGCCATCTCTGGGTTTCTGTTGCTCGCCAGGCTTCTCGGGAAACACTGCATTGTGCAGCTGAGTTCCTGAAGAGGAGAAATCTGAAACAGCTGGTGAAGAAGGAGAAGATACTGAACTTTGCCGAGTGCCTGGTAAGGACGGCCTGGAGAAGCCCCAGCCGCAGCCTGGAGAAGCTCCCTGCCGCCGGTGCTCAGTGTGTGGGGCTGGCAGCTGTGCCCCTGCCCAGTGCTGCACCCAGGGGCGCCAGCCTGCGCCCCACACGCTGCTCCCTTCCCTGGGCCGCGCGGGCTCTTCTCCAGGCTCCTCTGGCCCCGAGCCGGGTGCCGATGCAGCCCCGGCCCGGCTGGGCTGTGGGGCGGGGCGGCACCGCGGCTCCCCGGGCAGCAGCCGGCCCTCGGCCCCCTCCAGAGCCCGGCGCCAGCGGCTGCTGCCCGGGCCTCAGGGCCGTGCGGGCAGGGGAGGCCAGGGCTGGGCGCAGGGAGCGCCCGGCCGAGGGGCTGAGCCCGCGCCAACCCTTCCCTCCTGCTGGCGCTCTCTGCAGCTGGCAGAGGACAGGAGCCGAGCCGCCGAGCACCTGCGCCAGGCTCTGCCGTATCTGGAGAGCCCACAGGAGCCCCTGCGAGAGGCGGCCATCAGGTTCATTGGTGAGCCACGGGCCCGGGACCCCTCCCCGCCCCGCCGCAGCTCGGCCCCAGCCCCGGCTGCTGCCCCGGCTGCAGCGGGATCCGGGCCCGGGGCCGTGGAGCCCCGCCTGCCCTCGGGGCCGCTGCCGCCATCTCGCAGCCGTGCCCTCGGGCGTCAGGATGCGGCAGGGGCCCGGGCTGAGCCGTGCCGGGGGGAGGAGAGCGTGTGGCCACAGGGCTGGCAGCGCCGCTGGGAGGGAGCTGTGCCGCTGGGGCCGTGACACGCTCTGTGTTCCCAGTGATCGCCGGGGTGCTCATGGTGGGGCAGAAGGAAGAGCTCCAGGTCCTCGGTGAGGGTGAGTGAGGGCAGCGGGCTGTCAGTGGGGGCTGGCGGCGGGGAGCTGCAATGCCTGGGCAGGGAGCTGCAATCCCTGCGCCGGCTGTGGGGGTCTTTGCTCCATGTGTGGACAAGGGGTGGCATGGGCAGAGCACAGAGAGATTTCAGGGACATGGTTGGGGGATGTCATGGTCAGCGCCTTCGGGCTGATCTCATTGGCCCCTGCTGTCTTGTGGCCATGGCAAGAGCTGGATGAGATGGCCCTGGCAGGAAGGTCTCCTTGGATTCCTGCAGCTCCAGGCTCTGACCGTGGCTCTGTTCCTGTCTTTTCCAGCCCTTCAAGCCCTGAGGAGAGACGACAGCCCTTCCCTGACAAACATAGCAGTTCAACAGATATTCAACGAAAGAGCTGCAGAACTATGTGCATCTGCTGGCTCAGAAGAGCCAGAGTCCCTTTAAGACCTCCAGATATCATAGAAGATGAGACCACCTGCACACTAGAGTAGAGCAGCTGGACCTCCAGGCACAGCTGATGCTGGTCACAGCTGAGCCTGTGGAAAGCTCCCATAGCTTCTGCCCTCTCCCTCCCTTTTGACAGGTCCATCCCTCCAACCCTCAGACCCTGCCCATCCCCTTTTTTCCCCCTCCCAGCTCATCCCTTTGCTTTGCCTTGTATTAATAAACAGTTTGGCTTCTTCCCTTTACCTGTGTCTCCGTGGTGCTGAAGCAGCACAAAACCTGAGCCCTGGGACACACAGGCCCCTCCTGCCGTTCTCTTCTGTGCCGTGTTTGGTGCAGAGACACAGAGGAACGAGTGCAGCCCAGGCTGGCAAGGTCCCTGTCCTGAAGGTCCAGTTCCACAACACTGTGGAGTTAAAGGTCTTGCTGAGCACCCTGAAGGCCAGCAGTGGGACAAGGACCCTGTGTGGCAGGGACCGAATTTGTGTCTAAGGCCCTGCCATATTTGGTCTGCTGTTGTGCATGTCGACAAGATAATGAAGAACAAACAGTGAAGGAAACCTTCTTGTTTAACTGGTGGGTGAGTGACCCTTAAGAAAAACAATGGATTGGTCAATTGATGGGAAGTTAACCTGTGAAAGAGGAATAATACAAATTGGAGCTGTTGTTGGCATGGAGCTGGTACCATAAGCCTTTGCAGCCTCATCTCACGCACTGGCCACATGTGAGATGACGTTGTAACTGGAAAAATTCCACACCAAAGGTGGAGATATCAGGCCTGGTTCTGGGGTGAAGGGGAAAAAAGGACAAAACACACGCCCTTTGGGTGCAGGGGATGCCCTGAAGGTGCACGGCCTGCCTTTCCTCCCACCTGAGCACTGTGCTCCATGTCCTTCTCCTGCTCAGCATCTTTTCCCAAATCCAAGAGTATGTATGTATTATTTGCCACAGCAACTATAAAATTAAACTTGCTTTGCAGTCTCAAGTGCATTTCAGATCCTTTGTGCACGGGCATCCTCCAGAACCTGTGACGTTATTGGTGATGAGGATGGCATGCCCAGTGGACAAAAACTGATGGTGTTCTGAGCGTGTGTGCGTGCAAAACTAATGCAGGTTTGAGTTTGGGTCGGAGAACTCGGACGGGGCTGGGGCTGTGGAGCGCGTGGGTGCACCATGAGCGTGGGCACGTAGCTGCACTAGAAACGCTGTGCCGTGTGTGTGTGTGTGCCAAGAGCAGGGCCGGGTCGGTGGGGCACGTGGCTGCTCCAGGAGAGGCTGTTCTGTGGTCAGCGGGTGGCGTGGTTGCACCAAGAGAGTGAAAGGCGTAGCTGCACTGAGAGACGCTGTTCCACGGGTGCGTGTGTGTCTGTGTGTGGCATATGGGAGCTCAGGATTTGGTCTGGGTACCCACTTGTGTGTGGGGTCTTAGTGATATTCTTCTGTGTCCGATGTTTAATCTGTGTCATCCATTTGTTGTTGGACAGTGTGGATATTGCAAACGTAGGTCTAGTACTTTTCAGATTCTGTTAGGAAGGACTTTGAGTCATTCGTGTTTGTGGTGTCGTCGGCCAATTTCTTTAGAACAGGATTATTGGCCTAAATTTTGTTTGTGGTCCTTATGGCATCTTTGTGTGAGTACATTGGTAAACATGTCCCATAAAAAGGAGCCTCAGGCTGTGGCTCCGTCAGTGGAGTGACTGGGCTGGATGCAGGAACCATGAAGCACGTCATGGCATAAGCTAGAAACTTGGACAAGGATTGGGCTCAAACCATGGGAGGCCCAGGACCTTGTTGGGGTGTTGAAATACTGCTTGATGCCTATGAAGGGCCCAAACACACGGCCCATTGGGTTCCCCGTCACGTCAGTAACATCCACCAATGGTCAAATGTATCAAGCCCAAAGCAGAAAGGGGGAATCTGTCTATTACACAGAAAACTACACTCACATTCCTCCCAGCAGAAGTGCAATGGGTAAAAACAGACCTAGTGATTAGAACACCAGAGGACCAACAAGTCTTTTAATATTTTGCTTTTACCCCAGTTTTAGTAGCAAGTGGATTTATAGTATTAAATCCTGCACATCCACAGCCCAAGGGGCCATTCACTTTAGGCATTCGGAACACCACTCCTTCTACCTGAATGCTCCCTAGTGGAACTATAGGATCTGTCTTCTTTTGGGTTATGCGCTCCCATCCATTCAAGGTCCTGCACGGTTCTATTTTTCAGGCACCAAGGTGTGGCATCAACCCCCTGTGGAACCTGGTGCTATCGCCGCTGAGGTGACGGCGGCAGAAGCAAATCAGGCAGCTACTGTGGCTGCTCCAGGGAAGCGGCACTGGCACCAAGTGCCCGCTCAGCACTTACGTCGGCGGGAGTAATGGGTGGGAACGGGAGGAGCACGGGAGGTAACTGTTCTTCTGTCTATGTTTTAACAGATGTTCACATCCCCCTGGAACAGAATGTCTCAGTGACCCTGGCTGTAACGATGCAAAACGACACAGACCTCCCAGGCAGGTGCAAAAGGGAATCCATTTATTGCAAAAACCAGGCCTTTTTAAGCAATTAGGCCTTCATCAGTTACATCTCTCTGAAGCACAACAAACATCATTCAACCAACCACCACAACCTTATGAACACTTGATGGTCATAGACTTGTTTTTCTACGGTTCTATAACTTTTTTTCTACCTCTAATTGAGCTGAGTCATTCCCAGAGTACTTTTCTACTTAGCCAAAGTAACAGGAGCGAGCCATGATTTTACAAGAGTAACAAGGCCCTCCTTTTGTAAAGTTTTACCAGTCCACAAGTTCTCCCCCTTCTTTGTTTTTTGTGCGAAGGGTTCATGTTCCCTAATGCCAAAACAGTGTGCACCTGTAAAGCCATTATCCTACCAAGAATATTACTGGTCATCTGCTGGACACAGGATGAGACACATGGAATACAGATCACAATCAGTAAAAACCCATCAGAAACAGCTGTGCCACTGACAGAGAGACCCACAGCATAGCAAAACAAAAAGATGGTGTCCAATGTCCCCAGGAAGAGAGCTGCTTCCTCTGCACTTGGAAGTAAATGGCTACTGCTCCAAAGCTCATATAGCTGGGGCTCAGGGGCCGTGCTGTTTAGGCAGGAGGGAGTCCATTAGCTGGAAATGCTGGCTTTGACATTACTGAATGTCTTTCTGGAAGCATGGAACAGGGAATGCCTGAGGAAGGTCAGCAGGAACACAGTAATATGATGGTGGGTGCAGTGGGACACGAGGCCTCTGTTGGCAGGCTGCCTCTGTAAGCCTCCAGGTCATAGCCATGTTCCTGGCAGCCCCACCCCTGCTCCTGCCTTGGCTGTCAGGGCTGGATGGTGATTAGGTAATTTTCCTCTCACTGGGCCTCATCTTCTCGGAGGCGAATGTTTATCCAGACGAGCAGGTAACCACTTAACACCTGTCGGCAATAAAAGGCATGCGTGCCTTCTCTCCTAGGTTAGGAACTCAGCTAGGCCTTGCCATTGCACACCAACTGTGGAACTTTATGTAAAACTTTTTAGAAACTGGTTCCTTACACGCCAGTCTTCAGAGCAGTGTCGCTCTGCCGGTGATCAAAATTGATGGTCTGCTTTCAAACATTCTGGTGTAAATTATGCCTTATCAAAATGTTCTTGAGGGGCCATATTCCCCCTTCTTGGTCTTTTTGATAACATGGGTGTCTCATACCGTGAACATGAAGGCAACATAAAAGTAAGACAATACATGTAATAAAGCAATAAACTCACACTGAGCAAAAATAAGTGCAGTAATACATGTAATCAGTAGCCCACGAGAGAAAGGAAAGTGATTTAGAATGCTGCATCATCAATTGCCTGAATACTGTACCATCACCAGAGTCTGCAGTAGCTGGCGAGCCCTGTTTCACAGTGGGGACCTGGAGAACCTTCCTGGGCAGGGTTTCCAAGTTTACCTCAAAAGGGGGTCCAGCTTTTATAAGCCCAAATCAGCAAGTCAAAGTGACTTGACTACATGTTGAGTGCAGAAACACCTGGGGCTGTAGGCATACCCCTGACCAGCTAGGGCCAGGGCTTGGCCAGAGCCAAGGCCTTAACTGGAAGGCTTTCCCTTACATATCCCGCAAACAAACCTCTATTATTAGCAGTTGGGAAGGTTTCTTAAAATGATACATGTCTTGCACATAGCCACACAATGGTGTGTGAAAGTTTGTAAAGCAGCCAGCTTTGTCATTTATCCTTAGCTAGGTAGTCAATGGTACCATGAACAAACTGCAAGCAACCAAAGGCATACATATGTGTAACATCAAATAACATCCTGGGGATAATGCCCTTTAAAAAAGGTCAGTGAATTTACTCTATGACATGAACAACATAATCAGAATCATTAATACAGCAACAGTAACTGTTCTAAAATCTCAAGATTATATATTTCCAGACATCTCTGCATATATGACAATAAAGCAAAATAAAAGCAAGCAAGAAAGCACTAAACAGCTTACAATCAAAAATGCCCATAACTTGGAATTGTTAGTTATTCTTCTGTGCTACCTATGAAAGATAAAACAGAATTGCTGTGAATAACATAATAGATTGTTAGGAATAATTATCTTAATTGACCAGTGTAGAACATTTATACCCATAGGATTGTCAGTGAAATTAAGGATCTAATAAACTGCATGTTCACATATATCTACACAACTTATTATCTTATATTCTTGAAGAGTTGCTTACCAATTCCCCAACGTAATTGTTTCAGTCGGTTCCATCTTATCTCTATAACAAAAGAACTGTATCTTACTATTTAAATGAGCATATTTCAACAGAACTTAAACTTCACTCAAACTTAATGTCACTTAAACATAACAGAAAGTAAACCAAACAGAAATTAAACTTAACATCACTGAAACTGAACAGAAATTAATCTTAATAGAACTAAAATTTAACAGAACTTAAAATTAACATCACTTCAATTGAACGAAACTAAAGTCAGAGCTGAGTGTTCCTTTAAAAGTTTCAGGTAGAACAGAATTGAACTCATCTTGACTCCACCGGTGCAAGAATGCTGCCGAAAATTTGTCATACAACAGTTAAACATCAATGAACAACATGCAAGCAAACAGCTGATTTGTAAATGAAATAGCAGCAACACGGATTTACTGGAGAGAATATAAAGGTGTGGCAAATACCTTGTGATTTTACATGATTTGGTTGTGAGAAGAGCTCCTGGTAACTACAAACATTATTGAAAATAATGAACTTTTCTAGTATAAGCACAATTTTGCAGGTTTTTCCAATTTGCAATTGTACTCAAAAAAAATGACAACGTATGTCTTGGTAAACTACCTTTAAAACCTGCTCAGTTCAAAGATGGGAAGACGGCTTTTTGTGATTGTTATTGCAGTAGATTTGACCTTGTCTATTAAAGGTAATGGAATATAAATATTGAAGGATGAAACACCAAGAACCTAGTTATATAATACTGCCATGCGTTTTGCACATGTAACTCTGTCCGGTGAGTGGGTGTGTAAGACTGACACGTGTATATAAACAGGTACAAAGTCATGGTTTCAGATGATTCTAAAGGAGTGTGCTACTGTTTACCCCAGTTGTGGTCTAACAGTGTACTTAAACTGTTTTAATATCAAGTCCAATTTCCATTTATAAGTGGCAAGAAAGAATAACTACACTGGAATCACTAAATAGCTGTACCTATTTGAAATGCTGTCACATGTTTCTTCATGGCAAAAGATTCACAATAAAATTACCTCATTAAAGCTATGGGGTAGAAAGCAAGTGAACAGGTAAAGCTGGCACAATTCTGCCTGCCTTTACAGTGGAGAGTCATGGGCCAATTAAATCTGAAACTTGAATGGCTTCTGCAGATTACGTTAATGGGGAAGTGAGCCAAGAAATGTGTGATTGATGAGTGGCCAAACCTACTATGGGCCTCACCCAGCTAATTGCTTCCAGTAACTCTTGTAAATCATGCAATGTTTTGACATTAGGCTTTAAAGTCAATTGCTGCAGGTTCACATTTTGTTCCCCTAATACCCATCCTAAATATTTCCAAGGAGGGATCTACTGAATTTTCTAAGGGGGCACCATATCTTATGAATATGAATCTTGCTTTCCACAAACTAAAATATTATCCACATAGTGATAAATGATTCTCTGAGGGTACTGGGATTTCAAATATTTTTCCAGGTATACAAGTTTCTAATTTTTGTGGCAACAGGTAACATCCTTGTGACTGAGCAAAGAAGCAGTATTAATCCAGTCCAATCAGACCTGTATATCAAAATTCTTGAAACACATGATACATCTTATATGACAAGTTGTACCAATCATGCAATATATCAGCATTTCTGTTGAAGAATTTAGACCTTCCTAAGCAGCCTCAAAGCAAGGAGTTCCATAATGCTACCGGCATGCAGAAAGACACTACATTCCCACAGCTAGCCTTGAATCTCTCCAATAAACAGCCCTGTCAAAATCCACAGCTCACTGAAAATACAAGGTTAGTTTTAGCAGAGATCTGGGTAATGATGTCATAAATATCGTGAGGATAGCCTGTTTGCGCTGTAGCATCATCATTCCATTCAGGATATAAATCTGTCCTCTGGCCGCGATTTACGGTTCCGGGGTGGGAAGGGTAGCCCGAGCCAGGATAGCTATCAAAGGCCAGCATCTCTCGGAGTTGGCCAGTACTCTGGGAGCTGCCCCTGGGCGAGCGGGGCCGGTGGGGCCACCGCTGGTGGAGCGGCTGCCGGAGGGGCTGTTGTTGTGGGGGCAGCCACATCACTAGTGCCCGCAATACCTTGCATGTTTTGAGTCCATTACTCTAAGTTGAGAATTGATCTGTTCCCTGGATCCGTGCCCGGGTTCATTATCAGTATCTTTTCCAGCACTCCCTGCCACAGCTACACACAGGAGGTTTTAACACCAAAGACTCTGTCATTTAGGAAGCAGTTACAGGCTTCTTTAACCGGCAATAGAAGTTGTTCCAATGCGGAGAATGTGCTGCAATATTGTCGCTTTGTCGAGATGGGTGTAACGACACACACACACACTTGTAATTCAAAGCCGTAAGATGTAAAAGTTTTTTTATTGTTCTCTGCTGCTGCTCTTATACCTCTTCACAATTACTGTGGCTTATTAAGATTAGCTGCTAGCAAACAATGACAAGGCTGTCTAACCATCAATGACCATTCAAGCAGTAAAACAATTAGCTATACAAGCAAAAGTATAGTTGGTTACATATTATACGCAAGTTCCTTCTTGTTCACACTTAATGTTCCATAACAAGAACATCTTCTCCTTGTGTCCAGAACATCTTCTTTCATTGATTATTTTCTTGGCTTTCACTATGGGTTTCACTGTGGCTGCAAAAACTCATGGGTAAATTCTGACTGTCTTTAGGTCTGACTGTGTGAGGCCCCCAGACCACCTGTCAGCCTCATCAGGTCCCCCTTTTTGTTTTTGTATTACAAAGGCAGCATTTATTGACTTTTACAGGGACCTTTGCAAAAAATACAATAAACATGGCACAATGAGCAAGATGCAAAAAATAATCAATATGATCAGGCATCCAATTTTAAGTAGATTCTTGATCCATCCCGCAATTTGCCAATTGCCAAACAAACTTGTAAACCAATTGGATTCTGATTCTTCACACAATTTTGACCCGCCTCTTTGTAATTCTTTAATGTGGGCATGAATAGATTTTGAATGATCAGACAAATTCATACAAGACATTCCATCAAAATCTTCACATTCATGTCCATGCGCTAGTGACAAAAAATCAATAGCAGCTCTATTTTGCAGTGTAGCATGCCTTACTGACCCAACACCTGTTAATAATCTGGCTAAAGCAAGCGAAGTGGCGTTAGTCTGCCGAGCTAACCAACATCCTAACTTGTTTAACAGTCCCAATGCTTTAGCAGATGCTACTTGTGGAGAAAGGAAGGAAACAGCCCATTAAGTACCCCGTGGCCAAAAATTTATGCTGTTGTCACAATCAGGGGCAAACGCATGGGTACTGTGTTTTCCTCTCCATGGTGGTTTATGCTGTAAAATCATAGATGTCTTAGGTGTTAACAGTCAGAGTGGTCCTAAACTGCAAGGACCTCCCTTGATGTGTGATGGAATCGCAGCCCATGCTCGGCCTCTGCAAATAAAAAACACCCCTGGTGGCAAAGCTAGAGGAACAGTAGTAGAGTGTGAAATATGTGGTGAACTATAATTGCACCAGGCACTTTCATTTGAAAATATGGGCTGGTTAGGAGAAACATCCCACACTTTGGACTGATTAGCTCCAGAGTAATTAAACTTAACACAAAGGTCCATTTTCATGGATCCTAAAAGCTCTGTTTCTTGCGGTTCAAGAGTCACACGGGGAAGGTATGAAATCCATTGATCCCAAGCATCAGCATGATTTCGTGATTGTAAAATCCTGCTAACTGTCCTAGGCTTCAGCCAGTCATCTAACAGCAAGCCAACAAGGCAGCTAGAAAAAGGATTGGCAGGAGAAGCAGTGGCTAAGCACAGAGTATCTTGCACCGTCACATTTGCCAGGGAAACCCATACATTGGTTCTTGGCTAATTAACAGGCCAAGCAAAAATAGCAGGCACTAAGCTGAGCAAAACTGAAGAGCACCATATTGGCGCATGCATTTTTCTGTTATTTGTTGCCATTTGTACTCCAGTACATCCCAATGCTGAGGCACTGAGTAATGCCTCCCACATTCAAAAGCACAAATCTCAATGTTAGGATCCTCAATTGAATTCAGAGAACCATGGTGATGAGGATCACGCTTACGGCATAAAGAACTTCTGCGATAAGATGCACAAAACCACTTCTGCTCACAGGAAACACATTGACACAAAACCCATGCAGAGTGCTCCTTTGTGCAGCTTATAAAGCAAAGTATTGCTCATGTCTTGATCTCTCTAAGGATTAACTCCCTATTTGAAGGATCGGGATGCTGCCAATCTAAAGACAATATCCCTTGGTCATAAGGATATACAGCGCAATACAGTCCTCCTCGGTCAGCAGTGTTCGATGCTTTCCAGACTCTAGTATTCAAAGGTAGCTCGAATCATGCTGCCAAGGTCACCAGTCTGTGTTGCCGTTATCGTCAGGATCTGGCCGAACAGGCAGTGGGATATTCTGCTGCAAATCAGGACGCACACATCTTGCTGGCACCCACTGTGGTCCAGTATCTGTGGAAACACAAGCGTATCCACACCCCCAAGTGACAAAGTTCCAGGGGCCTTCCCATCGGCTGGTGAGCAAATTTCTTACCCATACTTTAGCTCAAGGCAAATGTGTTTCACTTGGACTGCAAAGAATAAAAATGATTTAAAACTGAGGGATCATTTGGATGAGCTGGTATGGTCAAATGATTTATGGTATATACAGCTTTCAAAAGTCTGGACTGTGGGGTTTCCCCTTGCATTCTCACTTTTTGTTTTCCTAAAACAGTTTTAAGTGTGTGATGAGCATGTTCAACAACAGCTTGATGAGCGGGAGAATTGAGGAATACCAAATTTGTGAGTGATACTCCACAGACGTAAAGAATTCCTAGCTTTCTGAGAGGCATAGGCTGGGCCATTGTCAGTTTTCACACAGGCAGGTATGCCTAAAGCAGCAAAGGCTTGCTGCCAGTGCAAAATTGCATCATGGGCCTTTTCTCCAGCATGAGCAGAAGCCCATATAACAGAGGACAAGGTGTCAATAGATACATGTACGTATTTAAAATTACTAAATTCTGAAATGTGTGTAATATGAGTCTGCCAAAGTTGTAGGGCCAAAAGACCACAAGGATTTACTCCTAAGGATAAAGGTCTGTTGAAGTTATGACAATCTGGGCAAGCAGTAACAATAGCACGACTTTCTGTAGCTGTTCGCAAAAACAGTTTGCACAATGTGCACACATTTTGATGAAAAAAGGTATGAGATGTTCTAGCCCGGGCCGGCCTATCTGGCTGAGGAATTGCCCAAACAGGATTAGCTAATGCATCAGCACAGGCATTGCCTTCTGCAAGAAATCCTGCTTAGTTTGTATGGCTTCTGATATGCAAAACAAAAAGGATAAATGCATTGCAAAACAGCTGTCCATAAAGCCTTTAGCAAAAGAAACAAATCAGCATTGTTAACTTCTTTCAAAAGGGAACAATCCATTCGTTGTACAACATCTGCAACATAGGCTGAATCAACAATTAATTTAAAAGGTTCATTAAAATGATGATCATTAAAAGGCCATAGTAAGTGCTTTTAATTCGACCAATTGTGAGGATCCAGTACCCTGACCCTGCAAAGCCTGCCACCGATCCTCATTTTTCCATGTAACAGTTGCTTTACTTGTCTTTCCTGACCCATCTGTAAATACTGTAGGCCCATCTACAGGAGTGTGACTTAATTTAGGTTTTGCTGATAATGGGGTGGTATTCAGTGATTGTAGTAATTTATGACTGGGAAAATGCTAATCAATTCGTCCTGTGTAGTTCTGCAGTGAGCTCTGCAGTGCAGAACTATTGGCCAAGGACCACTCAAAATAATCTTGCTGAATAGGGATAGTAAGTTTAGCAGGATCTTGGGCAGCAATTTGCAGGCATCGGTGTCAACACTTAATAATTAACTGAGCAATCAATTAAAAAATTATTGTGACTGTTTTTCTAGGCTTGTGAGGTAAAAACATCCATTCCAATAAATGCAATGGGTCAGGGGAACAATGATCAGACCATTGTGCAATAATACCTGTTGGATGAAATTCTGGAATTACAACAAAAACAACGACATCAATGTCAGGGTCCACACAGTGCAGTTGATAGGGACAGGCGAACGGAAGATCTCGCGATGTGACGGAAAGCAGCAGCGTGGAACCTTCCCCCCCACCTCATTCCTCTGTGATAAGCGATCACCCTAGGTATGAAACCCCTCCTAACCCCAGTAGTTTTCCACTCCTTACTAACCCTAGCTATCCCACCGTCCCCCTTCTGACGTAGTGAAGCCCCCTTGACTATTTAACCTCATGAGATAAGATAATAAAGGCCATTTGACCATCAACCATACTGGTGTCTGTGTGTCTGTGGACCGAGCAGCTCGGGCGAGGCCGAGCTGCCGTGCTGTCTTCTTGAACCAGGTCGCTTTGTCTTCCTAGCAGAAGGCAACATATCTGGTGCCGAAACCCGGGAGAGCTCAGGTAACGGGATTCACCTGGACGAGAAACAGCGGCCGAAGCAGCGAAGCTGACTTCAGGCGGGGAAGACGTTCCCAAGGACCCGCGATCATCATGGATGCCATCGCGAAGGTCGTGAGTTCACTTTATAAGCAGTGGAGAATTAAGCGTAAGCTCAAGGATTTTTATCTTGCTATCGCAAGGCTCCTGGAGCTCGGGGCAATTGAACATCCTGTAGAAATATTACATTCGGAGGTGTGGGAGAAATGCACTGCCGCATTAGCGGAGGATACAAAATCCTCAGGCAGTGGCAAAAGTCTCAAGGCGTGGGGGAAAGTAGAACAAGCCTTACGCGAAGCGCTGGAAGAACAAGAGACTTGGAATGCCGGGCGCGTATGTTTATTAGCCACTCCCAAACTGGGGGTAGGAGCAACAACGCAAACCAACTCCGAAAGCGGTTTATCAGAGAGCGGGGACTCGCGGGGGCCGGGCGCGCTTCCCTCCTCCCCGGGCCCAAATCCAAACGCCCCGGGGCCCCCAGAAAACCCCCCGACCCTCCCGCCGAGCCCGCCGGGTCCACACCCTCCCGCAGAACCTTCCCAAACGTCCGCGGTTTCCCCATCCGTCTCTCCGCTGCCGGTCGGCGATCTGATGATGGAAACGCAACAGCACGTGCGATTCTTTTGGGAGAAATTGACGGAGGAGGCCAGGGAAACCGAGAGGGAGGCCAGAGAGGGGGCGCGGGCGGCACCGCCACCCTATACGACCGAACATGGTGCTGGCGGCCAAGGGGATGGGCGGGGCCAGGGTGTCAGCAGCGGGAACAGACGGGGGATGCGGGTGTTCGCTGATGCCCATGCGCGGGAAGAGGGAGAACTGCGCAAACTCAGACGAGAGCCGCGGGTGTTCGCTGATGCCCATGCGCGGGAAGAGGGAGAACTGCGCAAACTCAGACGAGAGCCGAGGGTGTTCGCTGATGCGCATGCGTGGGAAGAGGGAGAACTGCGCAAGCTCAGACAAAAGCCGCTGGTGTTCGCTGCTGTGCATGCGCGGGAAGAGGGAGCTGCAAATGCGCGTGCGCGGGAGAGCGGCAGAGAGCGCATGCCCAGTCAAGAGCCGTGCTCAATGCTTCTACCATTTAAGGGAGAGACCTCCCCTTGCGGGAGACAGGGCAAGCCCAGGGGGCGGGATCGGCACCACCCCCGAGGGGAGGAGCGGGGCCGGAGCCGAAAAAAAAGGCACAGAAACCCGGAAGTGCTCTGGCAGTCGACTTCCGGCTCTGAGTCCAATAGCAGCTCCGTCAGCTCCACAGAGCAGTTAGAAACTGACTGGGACTCGGAACCGGAAGAAGCAGAACTAACGACATTTAAAGTGAAAACGAATAAAGCTTTAAACCATGCCGGAAAGCAATCACAATACAAATTCACCGACTGGGGAAAGATAAAAATAGCTTGTGCCGAATGGGCCCCTTCGGCCACAGTCCATGCTTTCTCGGTGAGAGTCACCGGGCCAGAGGGAAACCAGCAACAGATTTATAATCCGGTAAATCCCAAAGATATACAAGCGATTGTCAAAGCGATTTCAGAGAAAGGGATAGATTCAGCCATTGTCTCCACCCTCGTAGACGGCCTTTTTTGAAATGATAACCTGCTCCCCTTTGACATTATACAAATAGGTCGCATGATCTTTGACGGTGCAGGAATGATTGTATTTAAGCAGGAATGGAGGGACAACTGCACAACCCTATTGGCCCAGGCTTCTGGGTCAGGGCAACCACTGCACGGCTCGAGCTTGTCCAGGCTGACAGGAAAACATGATGAGATGATTACGCCTCAGCAATAAGCCGCACAGCTGCGGGCTGAGGAAGTCAGGGCCACAGCTCGAGCAGCTAGAGAAGCCATCCGTGCTGCATCTCGAGTGGTAGCTAAGCCATCGCCGTGGTCCACCATAAAACAAACAGAGAGTGAAAGCTTCACGCAGTTTGTAGATCACCTGCAGGCGGCAGTAGACGCCTCTGTTGCTCTCTGCTATGAAGGCATGGCGACCTGGTTCAAAGGTATCAGCACAGCAGCTCGGCCTACCCGATGCTACTCGGGCCACGGACACACAGACACCAATGTGGTGGATGGTCAAATGGCATTTATTATCTTATCTCATGAGGTTATATAGTCTAGGGGCTTCTCTAGTCAGGAAAGGGGAATTGTGGGATGGCCAGGGTTAGCAGTGAGTGGAAAATTACTGGGGTTAGGAGGACTACATTCCTAAGGTGATGCTTATCAGTGGGATGAAGGGGGAGGGAGATTCCATGCTGTCCTTGCTTTCCGTCACATTGCGTAGTTCTTCCATCCGCCTGTCCCTTACACGCCTCTACCCTGCCTGCAGAGGCAAAAGGTCCCGTGGTGGCTGACTGCCTACGTCAGCAGTGCAACTCTGTCACCAAGGACATTTTGCGCTCAGTGCCGATCGGAGCCAGCCTGGCCGACATGATCAAACATGTCGTATGAGAGGAGCAGCTGACCCCCTTTCAGGCAGCCGAACGCACTCTAACCAGTGCAATGGCATGCTTTAAATGTGGTCAGGCAGGCCACATCGCAGTGGGCTGTCCCCAGCCGACACAGCCTTCCCCGGCAGTGCCCCCATCCCAAGCGTGCTTGAGAGGGCCGTGTTGGGGCTGCGGGAAGAAGGGACACCTCGCTAAAGAATGCAGGTCCCGGCCCCAGGGAAACGGAAGAGGGAGGGGGCGTGCGGGCCGCACTCAGCCTCCTCCCGCTGCGCATGCAAGGCGGCCCATCTATGCCACCCCCCAGTGGGGCGGGGGACCTTCATTCCCCATGCCCCCACAGGAGGCAGCCAGTTTTGCACCCCCACCAACGGTGCAACTGCAGAGTTTCGCAGCACCGCCAGCAGCACTCTCGCATCCACCACAGCCACAAGCCGTGCTTGTGCCACAGGGCCAGCAGGGGACGCCCCAGAACGGAACCCCTGGGTGGCCCTGGCCATGAAAATAGGGAAGGAGCCCCTGATAGTGTGGGGGACATGCTGCCTTTATGGCAGTCAAGATCCTCACGTCATAGGGCTTCAGTTTTGGGCGGACACGGGATCAGACTGTACGATTATTCCCCAAGCGCATTGGCCCCAGCATTGGCAATTTAAAGAAGTCCCCCCAGTGAATGGTGTGGGAGGGCCATCCCGAGCATGGAAAAGCACCCAGTTAGTAGCTATAACACTTCACACAAAAAAGGGACCAGAACAGACAGTGGCAATCTACCCCTACATTCTGCAAGACTCTCCACCCCTGATAGGAAGGGACATCCTTGCTATGTTAGGAATCAGGATCACAAATTTATCATGAGGGCCACTGCCGTACATCCACCGCTGCCGATCAAACTGACTTGGAAATCATCAGACCCCGTCTATGTCGAGCAGTGGCCTCTGTCAGAGCCTCGAATAGCAGCCTTGCTAGAACTAGTTGACCGCGAGCTACAAAAGGGTCATATAGAACCCTCCATCAGCCCGTGGAACACCCCTGTATTTGTAATCCCCAAAAAGTCTGGAGAAAGTTACCGCCTCATCCACGACCTGAGAGAAGTGAACAAGACAGTACGACCCATGGGTCCAGTTCAGACACTGCTGCCCATGAACTCAGCCATTCCCGAAGGACAGCCATGTGCAGTGCTGGACATTAAAGACTGTTTCTTTTCGATACCCCTGCACCCTGAGGACAAGGAACGGTTCGCCTTTTCTGTCGTGTCCCCAAATGGCAACCAACCTAACCTTCGCTTCCAATGGAAGGTGTTACCGCAAGGTTTTGTAGATAGCCCAACCATATGCCAGATCACTGTAGACAAAGCACTGATGCCAGTCCGACACTCCTACCCTGCTGCAACTATCATCCAATACATGGATGACATCCCTGTCGCTGCACCATCAGTGAGCCAAGTGGATCACTTAGTGTCCACAATCACGGAAACTCTCCGGGCCAACGGCTTCGAGATCACGAGCGCGAAGATCAAGAAAGGGCCCTGCGTGACCTTCCTGGGAGTGGGGATCACAAGCTCCTACGTGACGCCCCCCAAGGTGAAGGTCCGCCGAGACATCAAGACACTCCATGACATGCAGCGCCTTGTGGGATCTCTGCGGTGGCTCCTCAACATCGTCCTAATTCCTCCCGAGGTCATGGACCCCTTATATGACCTCCTGAAAGGAAAGCACCCCTGGGAACCCAAGCAGCTGATGCCACAAGCAGCGAGCTCCCTTGACTTTATCGAACATCAGATGTCCACTGGCACTCTGGCCAGGTGGAACCCAAGCATGCCGCTTGACCTATACGTCCACTTTACACCGAAGGGAGGAGTGGGAGCACTAGCCCAAGGACCTTCTGATAAGTCCTGACTGATCCAATGGGTAGTCCTTGGAAGACCAGCTCGTGCTTTTTCCCCAGGAATCGGATGCATCGCCAACCTCATCATGAAAGGCAGGAAGCTCACCTTGAGACACCTGAGAACTGAGCCGACAAGAATCCACCTTCCCTTCCACAAGCAGCTGACCACAGAATCAACCACGATACCGGAGTACCTAGCCCTTGCTCTTTTTGGCTTCGGAGGAGAAATCTCCTATGCAGCCAGACCACCTTGGACTCAGCCACTGACCATTGTTGACATAGACATGCCACCAAAAGTCACGGATCGACCGCTGCCAGGACCAACGGTCTTCACAGACGCCTCCTCCACAACTTCTACCGCAGAGGCGGTGTGGCAGGCAGGAGAACAATGGCATTGCGTAAAAACATGTGACCCCACACTGTCAGTGCAACAACTGGAAGCAGCAGCAGTGGTCTTGGTGTGCGGACTCTTCCAAGAGGAACGCCTCAACATCGTAACGGACTCTATATTCGTGGCAAGGCTCTGCCTAGCCATGTTGGGACCAGGTGTGTCAACATTTGCAGCAGCCCTAATGCTGGAAGAAGCACTCTCCTCGCGACAGGGCACCGTGTCTGTCATTCACGTCAACAGCCACAACCCAGTTAAATGTTACTTCCAGACCGGCAACGACAAAGCAGACGCCGCAGCAAAGGGAGTGTGGACATTGCAAGAAGCTCGTCAACTGCATGAGTCGCTCCACATCGGAGCCAAAGCACTGGCGAAGAGATGCGGGATCTCGACAGCGGACGCAAAACGTGTAGTGGCCACCTGCCCTCATTGCCAGAAGTCACTCCTGTGGACCAGTGAGGTCAACCCAAGAGGTCTCAAGCCCTCAGAAATCTGGCAGTCGGACTTCACTTTATGTCAACTGCTGAAGCCTCGAGCATGGCTTGCAGTGACAGTGGACACTTACAGCGGAGTGATTGTGGCCACACAGCACCCCAAAACTAACTCTAAAGCCACAATTCAGCACTGGCTGACAGCTATGGCATGGCTTGGTATCCCCAAACAAATTAAAACTGACAACGGTTCCAATTTAATCTCCAAACCAGTGCAAGAATTCGCCTCGAAATGGGGCATCACTCTGGTGCAAGGTATCCCATATATTCCATCGAAACCCTTATAAAATCCCTAAATTTCAGAGGTGCACTGACTATAACATGACCGTTTTTCAGCCAAATCACCCTAGTTGGGCCACAGGCAGGACGTGGACAGTAGTCATTCAAGGGTCAAAGGAGTGGGTGAATGTGCGAATTATCAAGCTCCAACCGCCAGTATCCCGAGCGGTCGGACCCAACAAAGTTATTAAAGACGTGCTGAAAGGGAAAAACACAACCCACTCCAAAGCCTTGCCCACAAAGGTCACCGATACCCCGACCGGTCATGCAGATACCTCCCAGATAAGTCGTTTAGCCGGGTCTGACTCTGACCCAATCTTTCGTATGTTAGAAGCTACCTTTCTATCCTTGAACAAATCCAACCCGAACCTAACTGATTCCTGCTGGCTTTGCTATGATGTGAAACCCCCCTTCTACGAAGGAGTTGCTTTAAACACCCCCTTCAGTTACTCCACAGCCGACGCCCCTCACCAGGGCAGGTGGGATGCTCCCCACAGAGGAATCACCTTGAGTCAAGTCACGGGCAAGGGCAGATGTTTTGGCAATGCGACCTTAGCAAAGAAAGGTAACATCTGCACCAAAGTTGTCAAGCCCAACAGAAAGTTCAATAAGTGGGTGGTTCCATCCGCATCTGGGATGTGGGTTTGTCAGCAATCTGGAGTGAGTCCTTGTGTGTCTCTTGCCAAATTCAATTATTCCACTGACTTTTGTGTCCAAGTTCTAATTGTTCCTAGGGTCCTGTATCACTCAGATGAAGAGGTGTACCACCTCTCTGAGAAACCCAGCTGGCTCCACAAAAGAGAAATAATAACAGGTGTAACTATTGCAATGCTGCTCAGCCTGGGAGCAGCCGGAACGGCCACGGGTGTCTCAGCTCTTGCGACCCGACACCAAGGACTGTGTCAGCTACAAATGACCATCGATGAGGACTGGCAGAGGATCGAGAAATCCATCTCCTTTCTAGAGAAATCAGTTTCCTCACTCTCAGAAGTGGTCTTGCAGAACAGGCGAGGACTGGACCTCTTGTTCATGCAACAAGGAGGCTTGTGTGCCGCCTTGAAAGAGGAATGCTGTTTTTATGCAGATCACACAGGAGTCGTCAGAGACTCCATGGCAGAACTCCGAGATAGACTGGCTCAGAGACAGAAAGACAGGGAAGCCCAGCAGAGTTGGTTTGAGTCCTGGTTCAATCAATCACCATGGCTCACCACACTAATTTCCACATTGATAGGTCCATTGGCAATGTTGCTTTTAGTTTTTACCTTTGGACCATGCCTGCTGAACAAACTAGTCTCTTTTATCCAGACCCGTCTGGAACGGGCCAACATTCTGTTTTTAGGCCAGCAACAAATGCTGTAAACCAAACTGTAAACACTGCCAGTTGCAAGACTTTTCTAACTCGCCTTGCGAAATCTACTCAGGTGTACCAAACCCCTTTCCCTTATCAAGTTACTACCTCGTACCTCATTTCAATGCCTATGACTACCTCATTCATTTATGAAAAAAGGGGGGAGGAGATGTGGTAGATAGGGACAGGCGAACGGAAGATCTCGCGATGTGACGGAAAGCAGCAGCATGGAACCTTCCCCCCCACCTCATTCCTCTGTGATAAGCGATCACCCTAGGTATGAACCCCTTGTAACCCCAGTAGTTTTCCACTCCTTACTAACCCTAGCTATCCCACCGTCTCCCTTCTGACGTAGTGAAGCCCCCTTGACTATTTAACCTCATGAGATAAGATAATAAAGGCCATTTGACCATCCACCATACTGGTGTCTGTGTGTCTGTGGACCGAGCAGCTCGGGCGAGGCCGAGCTGCCGTGCTGTCTTCTTGAACCAGGTCGCTTTGTCTTCCTAGCAGAAGGCAACAACACAGTACCCTGGTACATGATGATTGGAAACAGTTTGTTGTACCTTATCTAAAGCTTGTTGAGCTTCAGGGGTAATCTGTCGTGGTGAACATAAATCTGAATCTCCTGCTAATATAGTGAACAAAGGAGAAAGTTGTGCAGTGGTGAGTCCTAAATAGAGTCACAGCCAATTAAGGGTTCCTAACTATTTCTCTGCATCATTTAGAGTATGTACTGTAGTGTCAAATTGAACAGAGGGCATATGGTACGTTCAAATCTTTTTAATCCCAAATATTTCCAGGGTGCTTCTGTTTGGATTTTTTCAGGTGCAATTTGTAATCCATATTTGTGAAGAGCCTTTAAAAGCTCTGGCTGTATGTTTTGCAGATCCTGTTTGCAACGAGATGCTATCAGTATGTAATCTATATGGTGATAGCAATAACTGTTAGGGAATTGCTCTCTGATAGGCGATAGAGCTTGGACCACATACATTTGACAAATAGTTGGGCTGTTTTTCATATTTTGTGGTAAAACTTGCCATTGATTTCGTTTTACAGGTTCACCATTGTTAACAGCTGTTACTGAAAATGCAAACTTTGGTCTATCATCAGGATGTAAAGGAATTGTAAAGAAAAAATCTTTCAAATCAGCAATTAAAATGTCCCATGTTGCAGGAATCATAGTAGGAGATGGCATGCCTGGTTGCAGTGCACTCATACTTTCCATGACTGCATTAATGCATCTCAGATCATGTAACAATCGCCATTTGCCTGATTTCTTTTGAATCACAAATACAGGAGTATTCCAAGGGCTGGTAGATGGCTCTATATGTCCTTGTGATAACTGCTCATCAACTAAAATGTTCAGGGTGGCAAGTTTCTTTTCTGTCAGGGGCCACTGGACCACCCACACTGGTCAGTCAGTTTACCATTGTAGGGGTGTTATTGGGTGACAACTGCCCTGCTGCACTGTGACCCCTACTAAAAATTTGTGCCAATTGTAACTCCCCAACTGGCCAAAGCATTATGTCCCCATAAATTTAGAGGCACAGCAGTCACATATGGGCGAACAGTAGCAACCTGGTGTGCCGGTTAGGCCAAAATCTAGCAATATATCCTCTGAGAGACAAACAGGTTACAACCACCCTTCCCCCCACCAGCTTCGGGGAAAAAAAAATTCCTCAAAGGAAAGTGAAAGAGAGAAAAACTATTTATTTTAACCAACACACAAGAAAATGATAATAATGCTAAATAACAAAATCTCTTGCTGTGGAGAAAAACCTGGGAAGATTTCAGGGTCCTTCTGTAGATGTGGTCTCTCTCCTCCTCAGAGCTGGGTCGGTGAGGCCGTACGCCATAGGCCCACCTCCAGGCCTGAAGAAAAATTCTTCTGATGTGTTCTTATGTTGTTGAAACAGTCCAGAAGAGAAAAAAAGGGAAAAAAACCCAAAGTCCCAGGAAACACACAGGAGAAAAAGGGAAAATAAACCCAAAAAGCTGGCTGAAGAAGCAGGCAGGGTGCTCCCTCCATGCTACCGCAGCTGGGGAACGCAGAAGAGTGTATGTCCGTGTCCTTGAGACACTGCTTTGAAAAGTTTGTTTGGGCCTTTTTTTTCCCCTCTTAATACTATAAATCAGTATTCAGTCAGTGACAGTCAGGAAGGGTATTTGCTTGCATTTCTGGCAGGAGGATTTTATTGCATCTTCATTGTCGAAGGGTGTAGAGGCAAATATGAACAGCATGGCTCATTCAGGCCAGGGGAAAGGTGGGACCAGGGAGTGGGGACCAATGGGAGAGCTCTGGGGGAGTGACCAGGCTGACAGACAACCGGGGGATTCAAATCAGCACAGGTCATCCCAACACAATGTATGTTCACCGGCCACCACACCTCTCAAGCTCAATTTAAAGGCACAAAATTAATTTTTTGGCATAGAGCCATGATAGGGGATATACATCACAGAGTCACCCCAAGACACCTGGCTTTCTGGATTTTTTATGAGCACAAAATGTTTACTTAAATAACTTTGTGTCATTCCCCCAAGACCCGCAATTGAATTTCCCACTGCAGTGACAGGCCACGAGTTTGGCCAGTCGTGATGTGAAATCACTGTAACATCTGCTCCGGTATCAATCAACCCTTTGATTTTAACAGTCTGTGGTTGTGCCCCTTTCAGTGTAAGCTCATAAATCAGTTGCGGTCTCTGCTCGGAAAGTTGTCGAGTCCAAAAAACCTGAGGTGCGCCAGTAGAACCAAAGCCTTGATCTCCTCTCTCTTTAAATCCAGTCCTGGGAACACAAGACTTGAAAGGTGCAAGTTGAGCAATACAAGTAGGAGCAGACTGCAGGAGTGGGTGTAGAAACCATTGCACATATTTGACCTATAAAGTCTGCATCAATTATTCCTGGATGCACAAAAATTCCTTGCAAAGTAGCACTTGATCTTCCTACTAGCAAAGCACTTAGTCCTCGCCCTGTAGGTCCACGTGCATCCAAAGGCACTTTATGAACTGCAGGAGAGTCTATGATTGTTGCGCTGGCGGTGGAAACATCCATGCCAGCTGATCCTTTTTTTCTCCCAGCAAGCCGCTTGCATAAACTTGTGACGGGCGCAGTGGTTCCTGGGGAAGTGTTTGTGTCTGTGTGCACTTTCTTCTCACACTCTTTTTGCCATTTCCCTGATTCTTAAGGGGCTGTCCATTAGCATGGAAATGAGATCTACATTGTTTCGCATAATGTCCCGATTTACCGCATCGGTTACACAGTACTGCTCCGAGGGCTGCTTTGCTGTTGTTAGTTGCTCCGGAGGACAGAGTTCTGTGAGGGCACTGAGATTTAAAATGTCTTGGCTGTCCACAACTGTAGCAATTATGTGTCATTTTAATAGCTGCTGCAACAGCTGTAGTAACAGTCTTATGGATACTGAAAAAGCCTCAGCAGAGAATTTCTTCAGCTCTCTGCAGTAGTTTGTGAGAGTTCTGTCTTTCCCATGCAGATTGCTTTAAACAAGATTACAGTATTGTAAACTTCTTGCACCTGCGGGTTGTTTGGCAGAATTGTTATGGTTCTAACTAGAAAACATTCAGAGATGAGTGTCTTAGAACTTGACCAATCCCCTTAGGGGGTGGATGGCAAAACCAATTACTTTATGCCACTTAATACACTTTGCGAACTAACATATGAAAGTCTTCTGAGAATTCATTAAAGTGCTTTTCTTTTATCCCTGAGCTTGGACTTTGTGTTGTTTCTCTACTCGGCCGCGGTGAGAACAGCGACATCTGGTGACCTCTGACATGTACGACAACGCGCGCCTAGAGAAGGTACCCAAGGTTTTTTCTTTTCCCTCCCCCCCACCCCCCTCCCCCGGGGAGCGGGGTCGGAACTTTAATCCAGGCGCCAGGGTTTTATACAAAACCTACAAACATGGGTCAAAAATCCTCAAAAGAACAGTTGGTACTTTCTGCCTGGAAAAATATTTTAACTCTTACTAGGCATGACCTCCCGGAGGAAGCCTTAGTTAATTTCTTTACTTGGGCAGCAGATCATGGATTTCCAGCAGATTTAGACGCTGCATTTAATTTTGAGACTTGGCAATCCCTAAAGGCAAAGATAACTGATGAGCTTGCATCTGGATGGGACGAGGACTTTCTTCTCCTTCGCCTTTGGCACTCTTTATATGACATACTGAAAAAGATTAAGGCAGATGAACACGGCAAGGGGGGTTCGGAGACAGAGGCAGATTTACTGGGGCTTGAGTCTATACAGAGCACACCATCTCAGGCTAGCGGGGGTGCCGGATCTCTAGGACTTCCTTTGTTGTCGTCTCCAGCGGTTTCTCAGACTGGGACGCCACAGGGGTCGGGGAAGACTGTGGAGGCTGCACGGGGACTCGGTTTTTTGCCCCGCCACCTTATGCCCCTCACTGCTGCGCCTGAAGGTGCCCCGCCTGTGCAGCGCGCGAGGTCTGTCCCCCTTCAGGGGACCCCCCTCCTTCCACGTCATGAGCGGCCATACTCTGGTGGAGTTCTTGGACTCGTGCCCACGACAGTGTCACTGTTGCAAACGATCCCAACAGCGTGAGTTTGCCGGGAGCTGCTTCGCTGTTTTTCTCGCAGTTGCCACTGCAGCCTCCGTTAACACCCGTATTGGCGCAGCCCCCGCTCTGCCAGCGTACGGGCCAGCCATGTCGGGGTGCCAGCCGCAAGCACATATATCTGGATACTTTCCTGCGCATGCACAGCCCTCTGGGTACTATTCTACGCATGTGCCAACTTCTGGGTGCTCCACGGCACAAGCGCACAGCGCTGCCAATGCAAAACATAAAAGTACAAATTTTGGCACGCCTGGATGCACTAGAAGGACTATTTCAGGACTTCTTACTAGGGTCACCCACTGCAGCATAGCCCAGACGAGTGGTTCAGGACCCCTTGGTGGCGTCGACCATGCCAGAAGAGCTGCCAGCAGCACCCGGTTTGTCCTCCCCACCCGTATCAGGGCCGACTAAATCGCCCGCACTTGCTGATCCATCCGATCCACAGTGGGACAGCGGAGCAGTGCCCGGGCGTCCAACAGCTGCAAGGCAGAATCGCTCTTGGACGCTTCCCACGTGTCAGGTGACCGCGCGTCTGAAAAACCCAAAAAGCTTTTGGGAGGATGGTAAACTAAGGGCTCTGGGAGAGCGGGACTGGGAATCATGAGAGAATACAGGGGTGCCTAAAAAGGTAGTGTGCGATCAGGTGGTTGGTACAGACCCTCAGGATATTGCATCAGTAGATCAAAATAATAGTGGAATTCCACAGGGTGACACTGAAGTCTATCCTGTTTTTAAAGCCGTCCTGAATACGAGGCAAGTAGATAAACACGATGTAATATCATGGAGCGTGGTCCAGGACATAGGGTACACAGTAGCGAAATATGGGCTTGGCTCTCCTGAGGTTATGCACACTATTAGAATAATAAATACTGACTTGCTTGCTCCCTTTGATATTCAGTACCTGGTTCAGGTGTTGTTTCCACTTGTACTATTTAAAGTCTTTGAGAATGACTGGAAAAAGATGGTTGACGACACTGCATTGCAGAATACGTAGTTGCCTCAAAGTGATCCTCGTTACGCAGTTGGGGAAGATGCTCTCTTGGGGATCAATCAATATTCTAATGCTGATTTTCAAGGCACTTGGCCTGTTCAGGTCCTTGAACAGGCTCAAAAGCTCGGTATGGCAGCTATATATTCAGCTCTACATTTAGTGACTCCTAAAAAGTGATATACAGCAATGCTTCAGGGCCAAAAAGAGGATTCCCTTTCCTTTGTCCAAAAACTGGATCTGGCATTAGAAAAACAGCAGATCAGAACACAAGGGAGATATTGTGCCGACAGTCAGCAGGGGACAATGCCAATGCTGACTGCAAAAGGATTACACCAGCTTTACTTGGGAGCCCTACATTAGCAGACGTGCTCATTGCCTGCTCTAAGATGGAGTCTGGGGACTTCAAAACGTCTGCTTGGGCTGCAGTCCTGCGACCCAATTATACAGGTAAACAAAAGCAGTCTAAGGCTGGGAATAAACAGAAATGGGCCAGTAAAAGGCGAAGAGGGAACATGGGAAGTTTCCGATGTCAGAGATGTGGAAAGCCAGGTCATTGTACAGAATACTGTCGATCTACACGCCATGTCGACAGCCGGCTTTTGACTAACTCGGGAAACTGGAACAGGGGTGCCACACAGGAGAATTGCATCCCAATGCAAGGGTTCACCCAGGACAAGGTACCAGCTCAGGCCTACTCAGTCAGCTTAGACCCAGTCCAGGATGACTTAATGCAGTGGTAGCTGTATGAGGGCATTGCAGCCTAGTATGCCCTCACCCACCATGATGTCAACAGGGTGGGAGATCCTAATCTGATTTGAAGGGTTGTTCTCATGATTTCTTTGCATTCGAATGACAAACCTGAATGCTTTTAATGTGCCTGCAGGAAATAATATCGAACCTATGAAGGGATTCGATTGACTAACCATGACTGAACTTTCCTCGTTTTTAGTATTTTAAAAGGGGGGACCCCGAGTTGACATCGCCTCGGGACTTGACTCCTGAAGCTCAATGAGTGTTGGAAGAGGTTCAACAGGATGTTTCTGCTTGTCAGGTTTATCAAGTGGATTCCTCCACTGGTAACTTTGAATTTCATGACTGATTCTGCTTCTGTAGCAGATATAATTCAATGTTTAGATTATTCACTCCTAAAAGAAGTCAATAATGTGGCTCTGTTTCTTCTATTGAAAATTTTGTGGTCTGCAATTTAAGAAGTCACACCAACTTGCCAGGTTCTATAACAAAAGGCAATGCCAGGGCTGACATGCTAGCTAACCCTGCGTGGGTAGCGCCTCAGCCTGACAAAATTGTACAAGCCAAGGCATATACCCTTCAGAAGCAGTTTCATTTAACGTTAACTGAGGCTCATGACTTTGTCAGCACTTGCGCTGACTGTCATGAACCCACTGAGTCTCTGCCAATGGGAGTAAACCCCAGAGGCCCAAAAGCCTTGCAGCTTAAACGAATGTAATGCACATCACTGAATCAGGCAGGTTCAAGTATGTGCACGTGTCTATTGACACTTCCTCCTCAGCTATGTGGGCGCATGCTCATACTGGGGAAAAGGGCCACGATGTCATTGCTCATTGGAAGCTGGCTTTTGTGGTCTTAGGCATGCCTTCTGTATACCACAGAGCCAATTAAAAAAGCTCTGCATACAATTAATCATCTTACAGTGCCACCAAATTCAGACAATCCTGTCATTTTGAATAATTTTCTCTCATTGCAGTCTTCAGGTGAGAAGCACCTGCCACAAGTGAAAGTCTGGACACGAAACCTACTCACTAACATGTGAGAGGGTCTGTGTGAGCTTATTGCTTGGGGTCATGGGTATGCTTGAGTTTCCACAGATACTGGGGTAGGATGGCTGCCTGCAAGATGCGTTCGCCCTGACCTGCGGCACCAGAGGTGGAACAGGCAACCTCCGAATGGTGACCAGAATGCAGACAATCAACCAAATGATCGTTCTGATGATGATCAGGATGTTGACAGCCAGCTGGTCCTTCTACAAGCAGAGACTGAATTTTAAGTTTCTTTCTTATAGCGTCAGAATGTTACAGCCCTTAAGGCTGTGTAGAATTAACAACTGATGTAGAATTCAGTTTGTTAGATGTATCTTCTAGGGCACCACTGAAGAGCTTCCCTGCCTGCTTCACTTCAGTATCCAATTTGGACCTTGTTTGGTAACTGGCCACTACCAAACAGACCCTTCATTCTGTGTGTTTGTTCTCCTCGCTGCAAGGGATCCTGCAGAGAGGATTACAGACGCAACCCTCCTTGATCTTAAAAAAAAAAATTAAAAAGGGGGAATTACGGATGCTGAAAAAGCCTCAGCAGAGAATTTCTTCAGCTCTCTGCAGTAGTTTGTGAGAGTTCTGTCTTTCCCATGCAGATTACTTTAAACAAGATTACAGTATTGTAAACTTCTTGCACCTGCGGGTTGTTTGGCAGAATTGTTAAGGTTCTAACAAGAAAACATTCAGAGATGGGTGTCTTAGAACTTGACCAATCCCCTTAGGGGGTGGATGGCAACAACCAAGTACCCTATGCCACTTAATACACTTTGCGAACTAACATATAAAAGCCTTCTGAGAATTCATTAAAATGCTACCTTTTATCCCTGAGCCTGGACTTTGTCGTTTCTCTACTCGGCCGCAGTGAGAACAGCGACACAGTCTTGGTTAGCATGGCCATTTGGTGTGGTGCAGTCCCTATCTTGGCACATGCATTAATCATATCATTCAATGAGGACTTTTTCATAGGCAGCAAATCAATAGCTTTTCTGCATTCCTCATTTGCATTGTCTTGTGCCATTTGCAAAAATAAAGTTTCCTTTACATTTACATCTACTATTTGTTTTTCTATCACATCCTGAAGGCAGTCCAAAAAGGCCATAAAAGTTTGATAGCTGTGTATCATTTTTGGGAGCTGACATATTCACCACCTTAAACAGAGCCTGCAAAGCATGGTCACGGGACTGCTCTTAGATCAAAGGGTGCAGGCAAGCCTGTAGCTGAGGTTCGTCTACGGGGTGCAATCCCATTAATTGGGGTAAACGTGCACCAAACCGAGGATCAACTACTGGCAATCGCATATTATTTAAAGCAGTCTCCTCACAAGAAGCCCTCCACTTAGTCTCAAACACTGTATACTGAACCGGCACACAAAGCAATTTAGCCATCTGCTTTGAATCAAAAGGAGTTAACTCTTCACTTGTCATAAATGTCAGCATTTTTGTTACAGCAGGGGACCCCAAACCATAATTAGTAGCAAGCTGGCGTAGCTCGGATAGTACCTGCCAGTTAAATGGAACATGCTGATCAGGCCCTTGACCCCTGCCTCTGACAACGGGAAGGCAGAGATTACAGGGTCTTGTGGCTCTTTTGAATCTGATAATTGCTGAATAATTTTAAGATGTTCTGTGGCTTCATAACCTTTATCAGATAAAGCTTGGAGTCTAATATCTTTCCAAAAAGCTGCAGGATCCTGCATGCCCAAAGTTACAGATATGGGTTGCAAAGTTAAAGGATCCTTATAAAGCAGCCTATCATTTTGAATCCCCTGCGCAGATTGTTTTGAGCCTTGCACAAAAGGATTAGTAGTAGCAGACAGGAGGGGTGCAGCAGCAGACAGCAGGGGTGCTGAGGGTACAATTTCATTCCCACCCTTTCCATCACTATCACTCCACCCGGCTGGTGGTAAAGGTAAATCAAAGGGATTTGTGGGGACAGGAGCAGGGGGAAGCAGAGTGAGAAGCAGGATTTGAAAAGGGAGGAAGCAAAGCCCTCCACAGCTTTGGTATTGGAAACAATACAGGTTTTTCCTTGCCAGCCTGTGCCCCGCTAATGCCTCTCGCTGCAATGTTCCCAGTCCTGCCAGCATTATCTGTCTCCGTTCTCTCTGCTCTGCCAGCTGCTGCAGCGTCTTGTTCTTTTTTCAGTTCTTTCAAAGTGTCTAAAACCAACCTCCATGTTGTCATAAATTCTTTAACAGTATCATCTCCACGAGAAGCAAGGTCGGGAATATGTCATCCCACTGCTTCCCATGTCTGTATACTGAAAGTGTTGGCACATGTCATCTCGATCCCTTGACTTTTGCACCACAGCAACAGTCTTTGCAATATCAGGTTATTTAATTTATGCCACGTCATTTTAACATCAATGGCCATATATTAACTATAAAAAGGTTATATCACCTATAAAAAGGTTGCAGCCTATCTGGATCTTGGTAGCTCTCCTTGCTACTCTCCATCTGTTGGTCTCCACCTCCCCTGCTCTCCGCTCAGACCTCCTGCTCTCCAGGAAGGCTCTTTGGGTCCCGTTACGGGGTCACCAGATGTGGCTTTGTCGAGATGGACGTAACAACACGACACTTGTTGTAATCCAAAGTCATAGAAGTTTTTTTTATTTTTTCTACTGCTACTCTTATACCTCTTCACAATCTATTGAGATTGGCTGCTTAGCAAACAATGACAAGGCTGTCTAACAATGACCATTCAGGTAATAAAACAATTAGCTATACATGCAAAGGTATAGTTGCTACATGTTATCCACAAATTCTTCCTTGTACACACATAATGTCCGATAACAAGAACATCCTTTACTTGTGTCCAGAACATCTTCTTTCATTGATTATCTTCTTGGCCTTCTCTGTGGGTTTCAATGAAGCTGCAAAATTTCCAGGGTAAAATTCTCACAAGTAAATTCTGACTGGTTTCAGGTCTGACTCTGTGAGGCCCCCAGACCAGCTGTCAGCCTCATCACAGGAGATAAAGAACACTGCCCCACCTGGTTTTAACAGCTTATGGAGAGGGTGATAGAAGACATCCTTTTGTTTACATCTTACATTCTAACCTAAGACAATGCCCCATCACAGAGAATAATAAACAGTATCTTGCCTTTGAGTGGGAAAAAGAGGAAAAAGGGAAAATAATAAAAGAACAATTGACATAGATGCTCCTTCCACAGCGGTATACAGAAGCAGCAATCTTATTCAGGCAAGCCCTACAAAAAAATATTAAAGGAGTTTACTCCACCCCCAGGGATAAGGTTATTACAATATGTGGATGACTGCTCCTATCAAGAGAAAAAGAGGAAGTGGTAGAAGAAGCCACTGTGGAGTTGCTTAATTTTCTAGCTAAAAAGGGGCTTAGAGTATCTGAAAAGAAAGCACAAATAGTGGAGAAAAAGTTTAAATATTTGGGACATATTTGACTGAAGGGTTGCGGTGTACTGACACAGAGGGGATGCAAAGAATTTTAGATGTATGGTTACCTAGGACTAAAAAGGCAATTTTTGGGATTAATATGGTATTGCGGGACCTGGGTTGTCGCAGTGTCGGACACGAACATGCAGATTCAAGCAGCAGGTCCAGGGCAGGAGAGCAGAGCGAAGACTCTGCCTATCTTTATTTTCTGCTTTTTATACCTCTTTTAAAACAATCATACATTGGTAGATGAGGTTAACACCTCTATAATTTTACAGGATAGGAACATAGTCTATCATCTTTCTCCGCCTTGGAGAAAGGAATGAAAAACAATCCAGAAGTTCAGAAAAAACCTAGGCCGGTGCTATGTTTATAGAAAATACATGAGAACTTCTACTACAAAAGTAAAAACATACAACACTGTGAAAACCAGGGTGACATCTCACCCTTTTTACCTTTAAAAAAGAAAAAGAAAAAAGAAAAATTAACAAAGTTTAATTTCTGCTGTGGAAGGACCATCGGAGTGAACACTCACATCATCTGCATCTGAGTCATCACTCAATGTTCCACCCACTTGATCACTTTCATTTTGGTCACGGTCTCTACCCTGCCTGTTGGCTGGATTTTGCATCTGCGGTCGCAGGTCAGGATGGACACACTTTGCAGGTACCCAGAGTACCCCAGTATCTATGGATACACAAGCATACCCGCGCCCCGAAGCGATAAGGTCATAGAGACCTTCCCACTGTTTGGTGACTGAATTTCTCACCCGAACCTTTGCTCGAGGCTGCTGTGCCTCATCCGAAGCCTGTAACGAGAGGTGATGTTATAAAAATATGATGGTTTCGGATGTTAAATCAAATTAAAAAAAAAAGGTTTATTTAACAATTAAAAAACTGGAACCCAAAAAAGCCCAGAAAAGTTAGATAAAAATTGAAGTCCGAGATCCTTTCAAGCAGAGACTCTTTTTCAGCCCGTTAGGCTATTAAAAACCCCAAGCATAGCTTTTTCTCGGCGCGGAGCTGCCTGGAAAAAAGCCAGAAAAAGTTATTCTATGGCCTGATGTCCTCTCCGGCCAAGGCTCCCTCGTGGCTTGTCCAGACGAAAAGAGGAAGAGCTGGAACTTTCGGCTTGGGATAAAGGGGAGTCTCCGCCCCCTTTCACTCCTAGTTCTGCTTCCTTGTCCCACGGTGATTGGTCGTTCACTCTCCAAGCAGTTCTCAACCAATGGCTCGTGAGTTTCTAGGGTTGCTGGCAGCTTCATTGTCTGCCGAGGGGAATTGATTTTATCTGGAAGCATGCTCTCATAACACTGGCTGCAAAAACTAGGATCTTATGCTTATGCTTATAAGGTATGAGACAAATAACACTAAACTACAGCTCTTAAAACTACTTAAACACTCTTAAAACATCTTCATAACTATCTAAAGTAAAGGAGTTTGTTAATTCTATATTTTAGTTAGAATAATATTTAATAAAAATATTTTTTTAATTAGTAATTAGTTAGCAACTTTGATACTTGATGAAAGGTGATGTGAAAGTCTTAAAGGGGTTCATGCATAACAAAATCCCCCCTTTTCTTATTTGTGCAGCAGGGAAGACTTTCGCATTAAACAAATGTACTCACTTCCTCTTGAAGAGGTATTTGTTTCTGAAATGTATTACTTACAGGTGTGAGGTACTTTTTACCCCTCCTCCATATACACTCATCTCTGATAATGGTATTGCTTAAAATCCATTTATCATCATCTTTTCGGGTTTGGGAGTTTAGATGATTTAATTTTAAAAGTTCGAGGGGTCCCACACTGATTCCCCGCCAAGGCCATTTTTCTGACTCAAGAGTTCCTCCACAAACCCAGCAATTGGTTAAATTCAGTTGTTTACTAATTTTCTCAGCCAGATCAACAAACAAATTTCGGTTAGAAAGTAATGGGTCACTGCTTTCCTGTTTCTTTTGTTCATCAATTACAACTTCTTTGATCAAATTAATTTCATAATATCTTTTCTCTTCTAAATCCTCCTTTTTTGAGATGTATTTGAAATTGAAACAAAACCAATTTTCCTGGTCAGGGCATTCTCCTTGTTCCTTTTGTGTGGAGGTTCCTATATTTTCTCCAATCCAATATTTTGTTCCTCGTTCTGAGCACACGGCTAGTGTGGAAATGTTGTAGCAAAAAGGATTAACATACATGTGTGCTCGGAAGGAGTGTTTTAATTTGAAAGTGTGTAGCGGGTTGAATTTGGCTCCCCGTACGGGCCACCAATTCGTGTAGCAGTTTAAGGGTTAACTGTGGGCACTAGCCCTCCCTCCCGATGTCCTTGCAGTGAGATAAACTGGTAGGAGGCAAAGCAAAGCAGGCACACAACTTGAAAGAGGGGAAAAAAAAGTTTAATCAACACCCAGATGTTAAGAACGAACAGAACAGACTTTCAGAGCTTACCCCCTACTTTTCCCCTTTCCCAAAATCAGGGTTACAGTCCTAGGAAGGGGGGAAAAAGGGGCTTCCCCTTTCTTGCGTGGTTTTCCAAACTGCCACCTTTCGCAGATTTGCTTAAACATTCTCTGCTACAGTGTAACACATCTCTTGTCATGAGCCCTCACAGCCCTTGCGACTGCTAATACAACAGGCTTTTACATGGGTTTTTTAAGGATGAAACATTTTCCCTTTCGTCTTGAACGTAGGCTTTCCTCTGCCACCAGGTCTTGAAAGCCTTCCCCTGCTTTCATATATATCCTGGCATTCGGCACTCTTCCCCCTCTTTACAAGCCATTTGATGAAAATGCCCATTCCCCCCATTTAACATGAACTGAAGAGACGTAACAGTTTGTAATATTAATAGTTCATACCACAGCAAGGCAGGGAAATGTTTAAGCTTCCCGCGCGAGTCACACACCCACAGCGCTGCCGCAGCAGCTCCGTCTCACGTGACTCCGCCTTCTCCTTCTCCCTGGCTCTGAAGCCGCCATGTCCAGGGTGTTCCCTCGCCCCTTTTTGCGTGCTGCACCGTGTGAAGAGAGGGGGGTCTTTTCCTGTTCGCCGCGAAGTTTACTGGCTGTTCGAAGACTCCATCTCGGACGACCTCTGCAGCTCAGGAGAGCAGCTCCCCTCTTATAAATCTGAGTCCATGCTGCAGCACAAATCCCCAGGGGGCAGAAGGCAGGAGCCCTGTCCCCAGCCGCGCAGGCCGGGGCAAGGGGGGGCCACCCCTCCGTCTCTGCCGTCCCCGCACCGAGCCGGAACGGAAGGCCGGGGGCCCCCCGAACTTTGCCCCCCTCCTCACCGGGAGAAGGAGGGGAGGAGGCAGGGGGCAGGGGCGCCCCATCCCCGGGCCCACAGGCTCCAGGAACAGGGCCTGCCCCTCTCCCTTTCACTCCCGGCACTCCACCCACGGGAGCCGGGAAACTGCGTCTCCTACCAACTCCCGCCCTCCGTGGGGCTTAAATATGTAAAATTTCGAGAAGCGCATTGGCTAAGAGGGCTGTCTGTCAAGTTTTGACTGACCCACGACGAAGTGTTTCCCTGGTATTCGTATACTGTTCGGTAACACTTGTTGCACCTGGGTTCTTTCGCTGCTGCAGAGGGCACCCTCAGGATCCAAAGTGTAAACAGCAGTGACAGGATCCGGTTTGCAAGGGGGGATTTCTTCTGCCTGGTGTATTCTGCAGATCTCATGCTGCAAGCTACAGGCTGGTTACCTGCCCCTTCTCCGGCTGTCATCTCCCTCGGTGACTTTGGTCCTTCTTCTGAGGGCCCTTGCTCTGTGGTGCAAACTGGAATACGAATCCTAGTGAAAGGCTTTCCTAATGGTGGCCTTGGTGCTTGATAGAATTTGCTAATTGTAAATTTGTTTTCCCTAAACATTTATCCGGGATGAGAGATATTTTAGATAGGGATTTAAGATACTAGAACTTGAGGTATGTACTTAAACAAATACTTTTACAATATCATTCTTAACCTTAAAGAGCATTATTTACAGCTTCACTGGTTTAACCTGAGAAATAACAGCATTAAACTTTAACAGTTTTAGAAATACAGATTGTGGGAAAAAGTCCTTAAGGTGGAGACGATTGTTGATCTTTCTCGATGTCTTCTGGTGCCTTCACTGGTCCCTTGACTCGGCTGGCGTGAGTCCACCCTTTTTCTAGCGTCCTCACAGCTGTCTCCGTTGTTATCTGGACCTGAAAAGGACCTTCCCATTTCGGTGTTAGTGACTGTCCTTTCCAGCTTTTAATTAATACCCAGTCCCCAGATGAGATTTTGTGGATATAAAAGTCGAGGGGTGCTGTTTGTGACAACAGACCTCTCTCTCTTATATCCTTTAGATTATTTGAGATAATTTGAATGTAATTTTGGACATTTAAATTTCCACATTTCTTTGCATCAATCTCCTGCTGTGTTATTAAATAAGGCATCCCATATAACATTTCATAGGGGGATAGATTGAGGTCTGATCGTGGTTGTGTTCGAATGCGATGGAGTGCTAAAGGTAAACATTTAACCCAATTCCATTTAGTTTCTAACATTAGTTTTGTAAGCGTGTTTTTCAATGTTTGATTCATTCTTTCTACTTTTCCGGAGCTCTGGGGATGCCACGGCATATGAAGTTTCCAATTTATACCTAATTGATGCACTAGGTTTTGCAAAACAAGAGATGAGAAGTGCGTGCCTCTATCAGAATCAATTCTGTGTACCATGCCATACCTAGGGATAATTTGTTCTAAAAGTGCTTTACTCACTGTGTGAGCTGTACAATTGACTGTGGGAATGGCTTCCACCCAGTGAGTAAAATGATCTACTATAACCAGTAAATATTTCCACCTTTGCACTGGGGGCAGTTCAGTGAAATCTATTTGCACGCTTTGGAATGGTCTGATAGCTAGATCGATTCCCCCATGTGCAGATTTTCTCATAGTCTTTTTGTTAACTTTTTGACAAATTATGCGGTCACGAGTAATTTGGTTTGCCAATTCACATACTCCTAGGCATCCAAAGGTCTGGAGGAAGTGGTCCACTAGGGCTTTTGAGCCCCAATGGGTATTCTGGTGTATTTTTAACAGAATTTCTCGGGTCAGATTCTTATTTAGAATTTGACGTCCATCAGGTAAGTACCACTTTCCATTTTGATTTTGTTTTCCCCCTAGTGATCTTATTTTTTCTTCATCTTGTGGAGTGAACATGGGAATTGGTAGTGATTGTTCAGAGTCTGCTTTGATTTCCATAATTTTAACCTCTTTTCCACTCTGTGCAGCTTCCTTTGCTGCCAGGTCAGCTAGATTATTTCCTCTGGCTTCTGGAGTGTTTCCTTTCTGATGTCCTCTAATGTGTACCACAGAAATTTCCTGGGGTAGTTTTAGGGCTTTTAGGATATTTAAAATAAGTTCTTTGTGGGTCAGATCTTTTCCTTTGGTGTTCAGAAAGCCTCTCTCTGCCCATATTTTACCAAAGGTGAGTACTACACCAAAGGCATACCTAGAATCAGTAAAAATCGTCCCAACTTTCCCAGCTAGCCTTATTAGGGCTTTTTCCAGAGCATAAAACTCACACACTTGTGCTGACCATTTTGAGGGAAGCTTCCCCTGCTTGACTGTTTGCATGCTGTCCATCTATTATGGCATAGCCAGAACAGCGCTTCCCTCCTAGAAATCTTGAAGAGCTGCCAACAAATAGAATTTCTCCAGCTCTAAGGGGGCAGTCTTGCAGGTCTTCCCGAACTTTTGTTTGCAAATCAATGATATTTACACAGTCGTGCACAATCTCGTCAGTATGTATTCCATATAAGAATTTCGCCGGGTTAATGCTAGTTTGTGGTTAGTGTTAGATTTTCTGTATTCATTAGGATAGATTCATACTGAATTAGGCGTGGGTCAGAGATCCACTCAGTGGCTTTGTTGGTTAGGATAGTTTTGATGGAATGTGGTGTATGTATAGTAAGTTTTCCCCCAAATATAAGTTTCTGGGTTTCCTGTACCAATAGAGCTGCTGCGGCAATAGCCTGGATGCAATTTGGCCACCCTTTGGACACCGGATCTAGCATTTTGGACAAAAAGGCTACTGGTTTTCGAATTCTTCCCCACTCCTGGGCTAGGACCCCGTAAGCAGTTCCTCTCTCCACATTGACACATAGATCAAAAGGTTTTTCTAAGGAGGGAAGGCTCAAGACAGGTGCTCTGATTAGTTTGGATTTTAATTCTGCCAGCTTAGTGTCATCTTCTTGTGTCCAGTTTACTAGTTCTGGTTCAACTAGTTTTTCATATAAAAATTTTGCATTTTGCATGTATTGATCAATCCACATACGACAATAGCCAATTAACCCTAGAATTTAAAATTAAAAAAAAGGTTTATTTAACAATTAAAAAACTGGAACCCAAAAAAGCCCAGAGAAGTTAGATAAAAATTGAAGTCCGAGATCCTTTCAAGCAGAGACTCTTTTTCAGCCCGTTAGGCTATTAAAAACCCCAAGCATAGCTTTTTCTCGGCGCGGAGCTGCCTGGAAAAAAGCCAGAAAAAGTTATTCTATGGCCTGATGTCCTCTCCGGCCAAGGCTCCCTCGTGGCTTGTCCAGACGAAAAGAGGAAGAGCTGGAACTTTCGGCTTGGGATAAAGGGGAGTCTCCGCCCCCTTTCACTCCCAGTTCTGCTTACTTGTCCCATGGTGATTGGTTGTTCACTCTCCAAGCAGCTCTCAGCCAATGGCTCGTGAGTTTCTAGGGTTGCTGGCAGCTTCATTGTCTGCCACGGGGAATTGATTTTATCTGGAAGCATGCTCTCAGAAAACCGGATGCAAAACCTAGGATCTTATGCTTATTCTTATAAGGCATGAGAAAAATAACACTACACTACAGGTCTTAAAACTACTTAAACACTCTTAAAACATCTCATAACTATCTAAAATAAAGGAGTTTGTTAATTCTATATTTTAGTTAGAATAATATTTAATTAAAATTTTTTTTAATTAGTAATTAGTTAGCAGCTTTGATACTTGATGAAAGGTGATGTGAAAGTCTTAAAGGGGTTCATGCATAACAGGTGATGATTCAAAATGACAGGATTGTTAGAGTTCTGCGGTACTGTAAGGCGATTGAGGGTATACACAGCTTTTGCCAACTGACTGTGCGGGGTTTCACCCTGCATTCCCCGTTTTTGTTTTTCAAGCACCTGCTTCAGAGTGCCATGAGCACGTTCCACAATAGCTTGACCAGTCGGAGAATGAGGAATACCAAACTTGTGTGACACACCCCACAACTGCAGGAACTGCCTCACCTCTTTCGAGATGTAGGCCGGACCATTGTCCGTTTTCACAGTAGAAGGTATGCCTAGAACAGCAAAGGCCTGCCTCCAGTGGGCAGTGACATCGCGGCCCTTCTCTCCAGTGTGAGCAGAAGCCCACATGGCAGAGGAGCAGGTGTCCACCGTGACATGCACATACATGAGCCGGCCAAATTCAGCAACCTGGGTGACATCAGTCTGCCAAATCTCCAAGGCCCTAAGGCCCCTGGGGTTTACCCCCGCCGGCAAAGGCGCCGCAAGTGCATGACAGTCGACGCACGACTCGACAATGTCACGGGCCTCAGCTGGCGTCAACTGAAACTGCTTCTGCAGGGTATGTGCGTTCTGATGGAAAAACCCATGCGAGGCTTTGGCCTGCGTGAGCGTATCAGGCTGAGGTGCCACCCACGCCGGGTTAGCCAACTTGTCAGCCCTCGTGTTACCTTCCGCTATGAACCCTGCAAATTGGTATGACTCCTCACCTGCAGAACGTAGTACGGATGAACTCGTTCCTGAATGACACACCACAGGGTCTTCAGCAAATGAAACAGATCAGGATTGCTGACCTCCTTCAAAACGGAATAACCCAACCGCTTCGCTATGTCAGCCACGTAGGCGGAGTCCGTGACCAGATTGAAACGTTCCTGGGAAAACTTTTGAAATGCCATAAGAGCAGCCCTCAGTTCAACCAATTGGGCTGAGCCAAACTCATGGCCTTCCAGAACCTGCCACTCAGATCCATCCCTCCAAGTAACAGTGGCCTTCCCGGTTCTGCCTGAACCGTCAGTAAAGACAGTGGGTCCGTGCACTGGCTCCTGACTGTGTTTGGATCTCAGAGAAATCTCTGTGAGTTTTGCCACCTGCAGCAACTTGTGGCTAGGCAGATGATACGCAATCTGCTCTGTAAAATTCTCTAGAGCACTTTGCAGAGAAACACTGTGTGCAAAGCTCCAGTCAAAATCCTCCCGCTGTACCGGTAGTACAATCTGTGCGGGGTCTGCACCCATCAATTGCAAACACCGTTGTCGGCATTTGACTATCAAGCGAGCGATCAGCTCAAACAATGCAGTTGCCGTCTTCTGCGGCTGATGGCGCAAGAAGACCCATTCCAGGACGTGCAAAGGATCGGACCATTTGTCACTCCATTGGCCAATGACACCTGTGGGATGCAAATCTGAAGTGGTGATGAAAGCAGTGACATCAACAGAGGGATCAATGCGATAAACCTGTCGAGCAGAAACAGCTCGCTGCACCTCCTCCAGCACCTGACGTGCCTCTGGGGTCAATGTGTGAGGTGACTTCAAATCAGGGTCTCCCTTCAACAAATCAAATAAAGGAGACAACTGCACCGTGGTCAGTCCCAGATACGGACATAACCAAGCAATGACACCCACCAGTTTCTGGGCATCATTCAGTGTCTTTACTGATTGCACAAATTGCACCTCTTGGTGTTGAACTGTACGTTCCAAAATTTTGACCCCCAAATATTTCCAAGGAGGCTGTTGCTGAACCTTTTCTGGAGCCACCTGCAGCCCGTGCGAATGCAGAGCATCGAGCAACTGAGGCTGTATCCGCAGCAGCTCATCCTGGGTGGACGCAGCCACCCATATAGTGATAAAACTGAGTGGCAGGGACCTGCCTGCGAACTCCAGACAAGGCTCTGGCCACCAGCCACCATATAGGAGGCGTAGGACACTCTGCGCCCCTCAATGCAGTGGCCCCTAGTAAAATTCCGTCCCCATGCGCACCCCCCATGCAGCCAGAACATCCCTCCCCCAGAGATTAATAACAGTCTCAGTAACATGAGGCCTAATCACGGCCATCTGTCCCTCTGAGTTTGCCATCACCACAGGCTTCTGGCTCATGTAGCAGCGCTTCGTCCCGCACCACTGTTGAGGAGCCCACAGAGAGATATCTGGCAGCGTAGCATCAGTGCACCGCATCTCAGGACGTTTTCCGGTCAAGACAGCAGTCCAATGAACCTGAGGCGGCCCAGTGGAACCAAAGCAACCGTCTCCTCATGACCTTGATTCTGTCCTGGGAACAGAGGACTTAAAAAGAACAAGTTGAGCAATGCGAGTCTTTTCAGGAATTGTAACCGGGGGGGTGAGTGTGGAAACCATGGCATAAATGCGTCCCGTATAATCTGCATCAATGAGTCCCTCATGCACAACAATATCCTGAATGGTGGCACCAGACCTGCCCAGGAGGAAAGCACTCATGCCACCGCCCAAGGGACCAAAAGCATCCAGGGGAAACTTGTGCACTCTGCAGGAGTCTAAGACGATCGTTTCTGCTGTGCAGACAAGGCCGACCAGTAACAGAAACTGCAGCTTTGCAGTCCCTGGCAATATGATTGGGCCCCCTGCACCGAGAGCAGAAACACAAGACAGCCGTGCCCTTCCGCACCTGCCTTCCCGGTTTCCCACTAACCTGAGCACTTGCCTGCTCCCGCTGCCTGCCCTGCGGCCCTGTCCAGACAGGCCGTGGGGCAGCAGCCACTGCAACCACCTTATGACCGGCAGTGCCCACACGCTTACAGGCTTTAGCCATCTGCAGCACAGTAGGATCACCAGGCAGTGCCTCAATTTTTGCTTTCACATCACCCCAGAACCTCGCATTATCACGAGGTCGAACCATTGCTTTACACTGGGGAAGAGTCGAAAGGCTGCCAGAAGCAGACTCGCCCAGCCGAGACCCGCGGTCCTGGGCCGATCACGGCTTGCCTGCCACTTCTCTGCCTGCACTAAAAACAAACACATGAGGATTAGCACCACTTGTGGTCCTGGTACGTTTAGAACGTCTCATGGACGAAACTGATGAGACTGAGCTGGCGTTGTCGGAGAGATCACAGTCCAAATCCCCGGCAGCCCCTGCCTCTTTGGCCGCAGCCGCAGCATGGACCAGGCCTCGCCGGCGCTCCCCTGGCTCCTGCGCGGGGAAGGGGCCGAGCCGCCGGGAGCGGCCACTTTTTCGGCCCCGCGGCGCTGTCCCATTGCGCAACCAAAGACACCGTGGGCAGCAGGCGCGCCTGCACGAACTGCTCGGGGTGGGGCGGACAAAACTGCGTCCAGCAGGGTCCCTCCAGCAGCGCAAACACCGCGCGCAGACCACGCTGGCCCTGGGGTGGGGGCGGCTCCCCCGGTGCCCGGAGCCGGACTCGCCGGCCTCGGGGAGGGGGCGGCGGCTCCCCCGGCAGGGTTCAGCTCTATCCGCACCCCCGCCGCTCTGGGGGATATCTCGTACAGACCCCACAACTCGGGCATTCTGCAGTCACCACGGCACGCGCCCACGATCCGCCCTCCCCGGCCAGCACCGGGGAGGAGCAGGGGACCGGGGACTTCATGCCGTGCCACCGCCGCCGCCGCCACGCGGGCGGGGGAGCCGGCACCTCCCGCTCCCCGGGGCTCAGGGGGGCCGACACGTCCCCGGGAGCCGGGCTATCCTCTGCGGCCAGCTGGCCAGCAGGCCAAGCTGTCTCCAGGAGGGGCCCAATCCCTGCCTCCGTGGACTGGGGCGGGAGGGTGGGCTCAGACGCTGTCTGCAAGCCAAATTCTCTGTCCCGCTCTAACTCAGACAGCTCAGATAAATCTCTGAGCGAGCTGACAGGCGTAATACCACCTGAAGAACTCTTCTGGCCTTGAACAACAGCATTCACCTGTCTCCAGGACAATAGTAGTTTAACCACATCCCTGTCATAAGCCTCTGCTAAAGCAGAACGCAGGACTCTGCCAACTAGCACCCATTTTGGTTTTTCAAGAATATTACAACCTTCTGGGAAAAACCCATTTTCCTTGGTCCAAAAATATAAATTTTTTAAGTCTATCCTGCCAAGATCCCCATTGTCGCCTTCTAAAAACATTTCGAGAACCTCTAACACCACTGAATCATCATAAGGACCTCTCCTTAGGACGATGCATATTCCCGATAATTTTTTACGTGCTTTTTACCTATACCTGCAGTTCCCCATACGGGCCACCAGATGTCGCAGTGTCGGACACGAACACGCAGATTCAAGCAGCAGGTCCAGGGCAGGAGAGCAGAGGCGAAGACTCTGCCTACCTTTATTTTCTGCTTTTTATACCTCTTTTAAAACAACCATACATTGCTAGATAAGGTTAACACCTCTATAATTTTACAGGATAGGAACATAGTCTATCATCTTTCTCCGCCTTGGAGAAGGGAATGAAAAACAATCCAGAAGTTCAGAAAACAACCTAGGCCGGTTAGAAAAACAAGAGCTATGTTTATAGAAAATGCATGGGAACTTCTACTACAAAAGTAAAAACATACAACACTGTGAAAACCAGGGCGACACTGGCTTGAGGAATTTTCTGTTCTGCCCAGACTGCTGTATGGCTTTTTAACCCAGGACAGCCCTGTCAGGAGAATGAGAGGTTTATGTCCAAAAATGAGACAGAGGAGTCCTGTTACTATATTCGAATCAAGAGAAAGATCATGGGCATTTCCCATGGGGTCTCTCCAATTGTTTGAGGACACAGCCTCCTTTTTATCCTAATTTCCTGGTTGCATTTGCCATTCTCTTTCCCCATTGGCTGAGGTACTTGAGAGGTACAGACTTCCAAATTGCCTAATACAGACTCCCTTCTAATGTGTACCTGCCCCCTTTCTCTTCATCCTTGTGTCTCTGTTCTTTTTCTTTAAGTCCAAGAATTTACTGCAGCCTTGAGTGAGTATCAGTCGGTGTCAATCAGTGGAATTCCTATGGAATTTATGGTTCTTCCCATTGCTTCTTTCACCTCTCAGTATCTGGCTTTATCTAGCAGCAGGCCCACAGTTTGTAAAGACACCTCCTTCTCGTTCCTCTCACTTTGAAGCTGGTGACAGAAACTAAGATGCCAAGGGTACGGCTTTTGCCGTTAGCTTTGGCAAGAATAAGAGCCAAACCCGAGGGAATGTTCAATTATTCCCCTTTGAATTGTTTGGGATCCTGTTAATTTTCAATGTGGCAGGGAGGTGAAGACATATATTTAAACCAGTATGTGGCCAGGATACTGTGTCTCCTGTTACCTCTTTGACAGGAAGCCCAGTTAGCACAGACGCTGCCTTTGGACTTTGCTGTTTGTAACACTCAACCACGACCGCAGAGACAGCAGCCAAGGATGGACCCATCGAACTCACGTCAAGGCCTCTAAGGCCCTGCAGATTGGGACTTCTCAACTGGAAGAAAAAGCTGGGAGACCACGGTTAGCAGTAGCCACGGATCACCTACGAGGATTAATGGGCTAATATGAACTGTCATTGCCTACTTTGTCCTCTGTATTTACTATATTCCCTGCCTCTCTGTATTTATTGCCACACCTGGTGCAAGGACCAGATGTGGAAAAGTCGGGAGGGGATGTTTCAAATATTCCAGGTTGTTTAAAAAGAAAGGGTTAAGGTAATAATAACTGGGGTTTGCAAAGACAATTTGAGAAATAAGAAGAGGAGGGATTGAGAGGAAAGATGTGTGCTAATGTCTTTACAAAGAATTTGATGGGAGTTAATGTCTTTGAAATGGATCCTAGTGCCTCTACTGACTTTGGGCAGCAGGTTCCTTACCGGGCCCAGACAGTTTGGCTCCTGAAATAGACCAGGGTGTGCACAAGCCTGAACTTCTGAACTTTGGGGTAAAACAGTAGGTTCAAGGAGGGATGTGGGGTGGGCAGTTTGGGAAGGCTGTACCTTCCTAGTACCTCAGCCAATGGGGGAAGGAAGAGGACAACATGTGGCCGGGAGTTTAGGATAAAAGGCAGGCTGTGCCCTCCAAAACCTCGAGAGAGAAAACCCGCAGGTGTGTGCCCTGGTGGACTCTCTCCCTTTATTCAAATAAAGTTGAAGGACTTCTCTGTCTCCTTTTTGGACACAAACCTCTGGCATTGGTGGATTTTCCTGACAAGGTCAAGCACAGTGGTGGACCCTCAGGTTATAGCAGACCTGAGGGGTCTCCCCAGAGCTGCCTGATGCCGCCCACTCCCTGTGGCACCAGTTGCTTTCCTGTGGAATGTTCGACCTCCCCCAAGACTAAAGAGGGAGCTGGAGAAGGAGCTTGCCAGGCTGCTCTCAATCCCTTACCAGTACTGATTCTCATGCAGGAAAGAAGAGGGGAGAGCTGTACTTTACTGGCCGCTTCGATATCTGTACCAGGAGGAGTAACACTGTTTTTAAATCAGTATTCAGTCCGTGACAAAGAGGCAGGAAAGGGTATTTGCTTGCAATTCCGGCAAGAGCATTTTATTGCATGTTCACAGTTAAAGGGTGCAGAGGCAAATACACAGAACATGGCTGGCTCAGACCAGGGGCAAGGTGGGACCAGGGAGCGGGGACCAATGGGAGAGCTTTGGGGGAGTGACCAGGCTGACAGACAGCGGGGGAATTCAAACCAGGACAGGCCATCCCAAAGACCATTGCACCTCGGGGGGAGCTTCTCCAGTCACTCCAACATAATATATGTTCACGGGCAACCACAGAGGAGGATTAGCCTTTTTGCAATATACTCATTTGTTTGGGGAACTTTTGTAACCCTGAGTGCACTTTGATTCTTTGAGAGTTTTTATTCCTTAACAGAATGATGATTGTATCATCCCATCATAGAAAAGTGTTTGTAAACCAAAGAATGGCCATTTTTTTGCCTCTGTGTAGTGCTGTTTTTAGTAAAGTGACTCTTAATGGATGACCTTATGCCAAATGAGTTGCTGCTTTGAGATGGGAAGCAAACTTCCAAATCTTTCACATTCTCAGGCCATACCAATTACTTTGGGAAGTTTGCAGCTTTCTGGAACTACTTGAGTTGAGCAATGGGAAGTGAAGCTTTCCTGAATTGTGGATTATTAAATGCTACGTTCTTCTGGGCCTTCATGGCAAAGAGGTGTTTGTGCTGTAGGAAATTACTTCAATGAGAAAATAATTCCAGCGTGAAGTAAGAGCTTGTGACAGAGACCAAGTGTTGTCCCCAGTTGCACCAGGTGCTTCTGCCAACAGCCCCCTGTAGGAAGGAGCACAGACCCCAATGCACCTTGGCTTTGGCTGCCCTCTGGCAGAGAAGCCCCCCAGAGGCACAGGTCCCTGGGGCAGGAGACGGGCACCAGCACTGCCAGGGCTCAGGGGGTGGCAGGTCTGCTTCGGCGGGGACTCTGCCACACCTGCTGATTTCAGTGCTCCCCGGGGACCCAGGGGTCAGAGCAGCATTCACGCCCTGGCCCACACGTTCCTTGTCTGTGTCACAGCCCCGGCTTTAGGATGGCCACCAGCCGGGACGTGTCCCAAGGAGTCTGTGCCAGCTTCTGTGGAAGGCCCCGAGCCCTTCCCGCGGCGGCTGCGTCGGCAGCCGTGGGGGCTCCTGGTGCTGCCCCGAGCCCGCAGAGCAGGGGAGCGTTTGCTTATGGTTGGAGCCGATGCTAAAGGTCCTGTCGGGCTGTCTTAGACACGTGGGGCAAGGGATTCCTTCCAACCTGGGCCACTTGGGGTGGGCTGGGGGTGGCCCCAGGGCAGGTGGCAGTGTGTGCAAGGGCCCTTTGTGACACGGAGCAGCATGGTCACCGTGGCATGGAACGGGACAGGGTGTCCCAGGGCCCTTTGTGACACGTGCTGACACAGGGGCTGGCAGCAGCGTAGCCACGCCACAGTGCTCGGAGCACGCGACGGGAGAGGACGGGACAGAGCGGTGCCGTGAGGAGCCCCCGCACAGCGCACTCGTTCCGTGCTGACCCGGAGCTTTTCCGAGGCGTTCCTCCTGCAGGTGACCTCGAGGCCAGACCGCAGGACTTGGTGACCTGTGGTCTTCCCGAGGCTTCTCTTTTGCAGGTGCCCTTGAGGGCAGACCGTGAGATTTGGTGCCCCAGAGCTTTTCTGAGGCACCTCCCATCCCTGCGGCCAGTGCCCTCAAGGACAGACCGTTGGCTTTGCTGACCACAATCCTTGGCAAGGAGTCTCCTGTCATTGTGGCAGGAGCCCTCTGAAACCAGGGTGCAGGACTTGCTGTCCTGTAGCCTTCCTGAGGCTTCTCTGTTGCAGGTGCCTTCAAGGCACAACTGCACAACTTGTTAACAAAGAGCTTTCCCAAGGCATCCCTCGAGGCCAGACTGCGGCATGGCAGACAAATTCTTTGGCCTGTTCAAAGTGTTCAGGGGGAAAAAAAAGAAAGGCCCTGGAGCTGCCCCAGCACAACAGCCTGAAGAGCTGGAGCAGGTCCAGCCAGTGCAGGATGGTGAGTGACAGAGCTGGGTCACAGGGCTGATGGCTGCAGACAGCTTGGCACCATCCCATCCCATCCCATCCCATCCCATCCCATCCCATCCCATCCCATCCCATCCCATCCCGTCCCATCCCGTCCCGTCCCGTCCCGTCCCGTCCCATCCCATCCCATCCCATCCCCTGGGAACACACCCATGGACAGGACGGAAGTGGGGCTGGGCCAGACCCCCCTGCAGCAGCCGTGCTCCATCCCCTGAGCATCCCGGGGCTGTCCCTGCCTGGGCAGTGCAGGGCTGGGCTGTGCTCTCCGGCCTCTCCCGCAGCCCCTCAGCTCTGGCTGCGCTCGCTCTTTGCCAGATGCAGCCCTGGACCGGACACAAGAGCAGGGCCCTGCCCGCGGCCGCTTCCGGAGAGCAGTGCAGGTACCTGCAGCCATCCCCACCTGGGCTGGGCCTGCTGTCGCTGCTCAGCCGAGCACCGCGCTTGGAGCACCCCATGGAACATCCCTCCCTTCCTTCACTTCATTCTCCTGCAGATGTTCCGGAAGTTCATGCGCATTCGGCGCAGGAAGACCAGCACCACAGCAACTAAGGGCACAGCTGAGTCTGACTCTGGGCTGACCGAGCTCCAGGCAGAGCCTGATGTCAGCACAGATTCTACTGAGAGCTCAGAAGACTCCGAGAGTGCAATGAATGATCAACTGGTGAAGACCGACATGGCAGTGACTGAGGGCATGGCACTGACTGAGGGCATGGCAGTGACTGAGGGCATGGCAGTGACTGAGGACAGGGCCATCAGGAACACCAACATTGGAGAGACTCAGGGCATCGCAAATACTGACACCACGCCCACTCCCACTGTGATTCAGGCTCCCAGTCTGGGTTTTTTCAAGGCGAGTGCTGTTTATCCTCAGCAGCAGGTAAGCAGCCTGGGGCCAGGGCTGGAGGCCTCCCAGGATCATGCGCCCCCTCAAGCCACAGCTGCTGGGCCCCCTCAGCCTTTAAGGCCAGCACAGTGTGGGGGGAAGGGAAGCACTTCTTGAGGGCAGCTGGGGAAATTGCTCCCTTGGACAGTGCTCCAAGTCTTCCCCATGCCTCCTCCAGGTGCCAGCCATAGTGAGGAGCATTCATGAGAGTCTCATGTGCCATTGCACCGTGGGCGCCAGGCTGCAAATTGACATTCTGAGGCTGGCTGAAGAACACCCCGAAGATGTTGTGCTGACCCTCCTGCGCTGTTCCCCATCATGTGACAGGTACAGGGCCCACCTGCCTTGAGAGCTCAGGGCTCACCAGCCCTTAGGGCCCATCACCCCGTACAGCTTGTACTGCTGGACAGGCAGAGAGCTCCAGGACCCTCGGGCCCCTCTGTTTCCCAAGCCTGCTGCCATGCTCCCTCCCTGCCCCTCACGGCACCGGGGCTCTGTCACCTGGGACCCACAGCTGCACAGGGCATGGGACTGTGGCTGAGACACCCCTGACACAGAGCTCTGATCCCACAGAGCTGCTACAATGATGTGGAGAATTATAGGATCATTGGGACCAGCAGTGGAGAAGGTGCTGCCAACACTGCTGTGTGTGATGCAGGACTGGCCACTGCACAGCATGTCCACCTCCGATGGGGATGATACAGATGTCTTTGCACTGGCTGTGAGTTTCTGCAACTGGCCTTTACTCACCCTGAGGTCACATCCTTGCTAGCTCTCCATCCACTGGACTGAAATGCCTGGTGCTCCCCCTGCCTCTCCCCTCAGGCCCAGCCACATGGACAGCTCGACACCCAGCGCTGTCTCGGGCTGCTTCTTTTGCAGGCAACCCTGGTGCTGTGGGTGATTGTCCAGGTGCCTGAGTGCCATGAGGCAATGATCCTTTATTCAGCCCGCCTGTTTGTGGCTCTGCTCTTCCAAATTGTCATCACCACAGAGCAGGTGCCAGAGGAAGTTGATCTTTTCTGGACAGCCTGCCAGGAGGAACACTGCCTTCCCGCCAAGCCCAACAGGTCCCAGTCCTCCCGTTCTTCCCATGCCCTCGTAGCCAGCACCAGTGCTCCCAGTGTGACCTGGGCTTTGCTCTGCACACAGGTTTGCAGTGCAGGCCATGAAGGCTCTGCTCTATCGACTGCGGTGTGACAATGAGGTGGTGGCTATGGAGCGCAAGCATGGCTGGGACACGCTGCTGTGTGCTGACACCCAGCACTATGCAGCGGGTCTGCTGGCCAGGTGAGACCCCCTTCTCCCCACTGCCACTGGTATTTGTGTCCTGTGCCCAGGGTGCCCCACACAGTCCCTGTGGGGCCTCGTCACCAAGAGACGGCTGAGCAGACTGGAAAAGGCTGGGAGAGGAGGGTGCCCAGAAGGAGCCCCCTCCCAGAGGGACCAGGTCCCCTTGCAAGGTGGTGGGGAAAGACCAGACCTCTGTGAGTCTGTCCTGGGAGAGGTTTGCACCCCCACCTCAGGGTCTTGGTGCCTTTTTCCTCCTACCAGAGAGATGCGCCATGTCTTGATCCCTTTGTGTTCCCGCATTGCATTCCACCTGCTCAAGCCACTTAGTAGGGAGGAGCCACGCTGGGATCTGCCCTTCCTGGCTTTCCTTGTGGAGGTGAGCCTGACGGCCAGCGCTGCCTCGCTGAGCTGCCTCCCAGCTCTCTGCCCTCTCGCAGCCGCAGCTGCCTGGGACGGTGCCCGCGCCCTGCGCTGCTGCCTGGGCCCAGCCCTGAGCGGTTCCAGGCTCCTGCCGGCCGGCTCCCCTGTCACTGCCCTGTGCCTTTCAGGTGCTCAAGTGCCTGGACTTGAATAAATATGGTGACAGCCTCCTGGAGGTCATGTCCAGGTACCTGCAGAGCGCGTGCAGGGAGAGGCGTCGCCTGGCGCTCAGAGGCCTCGTGGTGCTCAGCAGGGATCCCTCGATGGTGAGAAGGGGACAGCGGCTGAAGCTGCACTGGCACCAGGGGCTGGAGAATTCGGTCCCTTGGGCTTGGCTGGGCTTCAGGAGCTGAGGCAGCTGCTCCCAGCTCTCCTGCCTCCTGCCTCAGCTGCCCAACTGCTTTGGGACAGGCCTTTGGCCTCTGGGCCCTGCAGCAGCAGGGTGGGGTTGGAGTGCCAGGGTGGTGTAGGCAGTGCAACTGTTCATGGCTTCACAGCACAGCCTTGTGTTCCACACAGGCCAGAAGAATGTGCAGCCTGTCTCAATGGTTTGTGGAGCTGCTGGGTGATGTAGATGAAGAAGTGGTCGGCATGACCCTCTCTGTGTTCATGAATATGCTCCAGAACAAAGACATCCTGATATCCAGCACCACCGCCCCGAAACTGGCTGAGGCACTCCTACCACTCTTTGATAATGTAAGGCTCTGTGTCCCCAGCCTCAGGCACTGGGTGCTACCTGCAAAACTTTAAGCCTTATGGATTTTTAGGCCTTTACCTTGGTGAGCATGGAGTAATTGGTTTTAAGGTCTTACCCTTTTCTTTTCCACCAGGACAACAGCCATGTGCAGCTGTTCTCCATTCACCTCTTCTGCAAGGTGATGGACTTGGTAGTGGAGGAGGGAAAAAAGCCCCTGGAGAGGATTGTGAGCCAGAGCCTGCTCCCACTCTTCTTGCACTGCCATGACGAGAACCGGCGTGTGGCAGAGGTGAGGTTTTCTGTGATGCTGCTGCATCCCAAAGACGGGGCTCGGCTGCCTCCTGCCCTGAAGCCTCCTGAGCTCCAGGATCCTCCTGGCCCTTGAACAGGGATGCCAGTCCTGTGCCCTGGGTTGTGCTGCCAACTCCGTGTCTTTGCTGCTCTCCAGGCCTCTATGGAAACTCTTCTTTGTGCGGCTGGGTTCCTGAAGAAGAGGAATCTCAAGCAACTGGTGAAGAAGGAGCAGCTGTCGAAGTTTGCCGAGTGCCTGGTAAGGACGGCCTGGAGAAGCCCCAGCCACAGCCTGGAGAAGCTCCCTGTCCCCTCAGTGTGTGGGGCTGGCAGCTGTGCCCCTGCCCAGTGCTGCACCCAGGGGCGCCAGCCTGTGCCCCACACGCTGCTCCCTTCCCTGGGCCGCGCGGGCTCTTCTCCAGGCTCCTCTGGCCCCGAGCCGGGTGCCGATGCAGCCCCGGCCCGGCTGGGCTGTGGCGCGGGGCGGCACCGCGGCTCCCCGGGCAGCAGCCGGCCCTCGGCCCCCTCCAGAGCCCGGCGCCAGCGGCTGCTGCCCGGGCCTCAGGGCCGTGCGGGCAGGGGAGGCCAGGGCTGGGCGCAGGGAGCGCCCGGCCGAGGGGCTGAGCCCGCGCCAACCCTTCCCTCCTGCTGGCGCTCTCTGCAGCTGGCAGAGGACAGGAGCCGAGCCGCCGAGCACCTGCGCCTGGCCCTGCCGTATCTGGAGAGCCCACAGGAGCCCCTGCGAGAGGCGGCCGTCAGGTTCATTGGTGAGCCACGGGCCCGGGACCCCTCCCCGCCCCGCCGCAGCTCGGCCCCAGCCCCGGCTGCTGCCCCGGCTGCAGCGGGATCCGGGCCCGGGGCCGTGGAGCCCCGCCTGCCCTCGGGGCCGCTGCCGCCCTCTCGCAGCCGTGCCCTCGGGCGTCAGGATGCGGCAGGGGCCCGGGCTGAGCCCTGCCGGGGGGAGGAGAGCGTGTGGCCACAGGGCTGGCAGCGCCGCTGGGAGGGAGCTGTGCCGCTGGGGCCGTGACACGCTCTGTGTTCCCAGAGGTGGCCGGGGTGCTCATGTTGGGGCAGAAGGAAGAGTTCCAGTTCGTCGGTGAGGGTGAGTGAGGGCAGCGGGCTGTCAGCAGGGGCTGGCGGGGGCTGGCGGGAGCTGCAGTCCCTGCCCCGCATGCGGAGGGCTTTGCTCCCTGTGCCGACAAAGGGTGACGTGGGTAGAGCACAGATTTCAGGGGCACATGGGGATTCGTGGCCAGCACCTTTGGGCTGATCCTATTGTCTCCTCCTCTCTCCTGGCCATGGCTAGAGCAGGATGGGATGGCACTGGCATGAGGATATCCTTGAGTCTCTGCAGATTCAGACTCTGACCGTGGCTCTGTTCCTCTCTCTTCCAGCCCTTCAAGCCCAGAGGCAAGATGCCAGCTCATCAAGTTCTAACCTGGATAATCAAGCCCAGTTTGCCCAAACTGCTGAAGAATTGGGGTCATCTTCTGGATCCAGTGAAGCAGTGTTCCAAGAACAGCACCAGGAGCCATGAAGAGGACACCACCTCTCAGTGCCAGTGGATCTCCAGGCACAGCTGATGCTGGGCACTGCTGAGCCTGTGGGAAGCTTGAGTCGCTTTAGCTCTCTCCCTCCCTGTAGATAGCTCCCTCCCTCCAGCCCTCATACACTGCCCATTCTCTTCTTTTCCCTCCATTCTCCCTCCCTTCAGCCCTCAGACACTGCCCATCCTCTTCTTTTCCCTCCACTCTCCCTCCCTTTCTACAGCTCCATCCTTCCAGCCCTCAGACCATGCCCATCTGCTTTTTTCCCCTCCCAGCTCATCCCTTTGCTTTGCCTTCTATTAATAAACAGTTTGGCTTCTTCCCTTTGCCTGCATCTCTGTGGTGCTGAAGCGGCGCAAAACCTGAGCCCTGTAATATAAATAAAGTACGCCCAATTAATATAAAACAGATAAAAAATTTAGTACGTGTCCGAAAATACAAACACGCAAAGCCACGATCGAAAAAGGAGACAGTTCCAAGCCCGGGATTGGAACTGGGTGAACACAGGTCTGACCTCTATCGCATCAGACCTCCTTCTGTTCACAGCCACTGCTTCCAGCGGCTTATTTTTATACAGTTTTCCCCCTAGAGTCCGGATCTTATGTGTCATTTCTGTCCATCAGCATATGCATGAAGCATACTATTCACGGTGTTGGGAGAAACAAAACACATCCTGCTTCTGATGAATGTCCCAATCACCGGAGGATGTTATCAGATGGGTCGTGATGTTCCATATCTTGGTTCTAGATCCAGTCGTTAGCACCTTGCACCTGGGAGGGGAGTTTTCGCAGGTCTTTAATCAGTCAAACTCAGGAAGAAATTTTCCATAGATTTTGATCAGCTTTCCGAGAAGTTCTCCTTGAAAATGTAAATGTTAGGAGATGCCTTAACTTCTCTCTTGATGGGTCTTTGTTCCTGTAGTCCAGCTTTTTTCGGATGTAGATCAGTCCTCCTGTAAGGGTTGCAATTCTCCCAAAACCAGTTTTACAACTCGGTTCCCCTGTAAGGGTTACAATTTTCCCAAGGACTAGTTTTATTTGCTTTTTAACATTGGTTACATCTTAACTTTAATACATATTTTGATATTGTATATTTGAGCACAAATTACTTATTTATAACAATCCCTCCTCTTTCTAATTGGTAACATTTATTTGTGCTTAAATATACTTTTATAAACACATTTACAAATATTCATACTCATTATACTGCTGTCACAAAGTTTTATCATTGTTTCTTATTTGCTCTTCGAATTTCACTAGAGCTTCTGCTGCTCTATTATTTTCTTGGTTTTCTCTTATCCAATAAATGCCATTTGGGGCATTCTAATTTATTTTCAAATTTTTCTGGTTCTTGTTAATATATTCTCAAATTTTCAGGGGATTGGAAAGGATTAGCCCCAGCACTCTTGTACTAACATAAGTTTATATTATTGTTTCATTTACAATTTGTTCTTTTTATCTGACTCCACTTACCCAGCTGGTTTTTTTTCAGGCTGCTAAATTTTACTTTTGTTATGTGAGGTAACTGTAAGGGTGGAGATACAGGGCGTATACCCCACCACATCAGTGTACTCTTTACCTTAGCGACTGACACAAATTATTCTAATTATCTTTTGGTCTAAAATCCAACCTTCAGGTCTCTGAGTAGACATGAAGGTTTTGTCTTGATTCCATTTTAGAAGTTGCTCTGGGGATAATCCTTCTCTTTTCCAAGACCATTTTTCTGCTGATCTTAATTTCTCACAAATCTAACAGTTAGACAAGCCTAATTCAGTTGCAGTTTCTTGCATAAAATCGATAAATAAATTTTGGTTAGAGGCCGGTAATTCCCCTTTATCATACTGCTTTTCTAATTGATCATATTGTTTGCTTAACATTTGTAATTTCTCTTTTTAATTTCTTCTTTCTCATTTTAGATTCCTGTCTTTTTATCTCTAATGTCATTTGTTTAATACTATGCTTTGGGTCCATTCTATCCTTGTTCTTTAAAAGAGCAAAATGTTTTCTCATATTGTGAACATATCTGATCATTATCTGTTTTCATGCTATTTGTCATAGCCAGATAATGGTTAAGAACCAAACTACTAGCATATTTCACATTCTGTCTTAAGTTTTTTCTTCTATTATACATATGTCCAATTTAGAGTTATCATAACATTTAGGGTTAATTTGAAAGTATCCTAAAACCACGGATTTTATTTGTCAACTGACCCATACTGTCTAATTACACAATTTACATTCTGATATATGTTTAATTTTTACATTTCTCTTTTCCCTTTTATGATTTTTATTATTCTGGACCAGGAGCTTTGACCGCCGGTATTTAGGTCTTGCATACCAGGGAAGATAACTTATTTCATTGTCTAACTTGCAAACCCCATATCAAGTACAGTTAATTTCACAGTACCTGCTTAGCTTTTCATTTTCACAGTAGTCAGTACGGTTAAAGGGCACGCCCTGTCCCTTCTGGAGAAACAGTTTGCACATTCCACACTCGGTACTCAGGTTTTGCCCTTTCGCTTGGGCCCTGCTCTCAGTCTGTAAGCTGATTGTCTGGTATAAGACCAGGTTCAGGGTCAACAGGGGCCCCCATAGGTGTACTCCTCTGCCGACGCCTCCGCCCGCTGGGTTGCCGCCAGCGGCGGGGTAAAACATCTTCACGGCAGCAGGCGTATTCTTCCGGACCCCTGATATCGACCCGAGCAGTGTATCTCCTTTTAAAGATTTCTCACTGAGAGAGCTTTAACTGTATCTGCACTGCAGGGTACTTTGTTTAATCGTCGGCACTCGATATTTAAGATTTAGGCTCGTGATTCCAATTCTCCCCTCACCCCTTTTTTAAATAGCTGGTATCACTCTATTAAGTCCAGCTCAATTATCCTTAAATTGGTAGCAAGCTGTAATACAAGGCTAGTCAGCTCCAGTTCCTCTTTAAAACACTTAGTGCACAATGCTTTAGGGGGGTAACCCCTGCTGCAGTGAAATACCCAAATCTCTTGACAATATTTACATTTTAAAGTGATAAAGGGATAACAAGTACAATTTGCATTTATACAACTTATCTGATCCCACTGGTTCATTTGTTAGGTCGGGCGCAGCTTTATCTTTAAATCTCCTGGAGAAGTTACTTTTCAACTAGGTGAATTGCTACGTTCTTTACACGAGAAGCATGTGTCTAGCCTTTCTCAGCAGTACCTATTGCAGCATCTGTGGTGAGGAGGACGAGAAAAGGACCTTCCCAGTGAGGTGTTAGTGAACTTCTTCTCCACGATTTTATTAACACATTATCTCCAGGCTGTATTTTATGAATAGCAAAATCTAGGGATGAGCTCTGTGAAATCAAACTATATTTTTTAATTCTTGTATTTAAATTCTCTCAAAAGAACGGTGTGCAACTGGTCAATTTCTCAACATAACTTTTCGAGAAGTTGTTCAATTTACTTTTTGACTTATTATGCATCCCTGTACCTCTTGATTTGCTAATTCATATACTCCTTTACATTTAAAAAAATTTTAGAAATTGTTCTGCCAATGCTTTAGTTTCCCAGTGTGTCTGTTGATGTAGCCTTTTCAAAATTTTCTACTATATTCTTTAGATATAAGCTCCCTCTCATCTGGAAGCCTCCACTTACCTACTTCTAATTTCGCCCCCAGCTTTTGAAGAAAAAAACAAAAACTCCACTTCTTTTGCAGAAGGATGGGAGGGATATTCCTGTGTTTCAGGTTCCCCTACTTTAGGAGTACTTACCTTCATTAGAGCTGCACTTTTGGCTTCTTTGTCAGCTAAATTGTTCCCTCTGGTCTGGAACTGTAGCCCTGATTAGTGTCTCTTTTACATGGGCTATTGCAATTGTTTCTGGTTCCTTGAATGCTTTTAAGATTCTTTTTATTATCTCTCCATGAATCAGACCTCGCCCCCGACTGTTAGTTAATCTTCTCTCCTCCCAAGTCTTTCTAAACGTATATACCACCCCATAAGTATACTTTGGGTCAGTAAAAAATCATTCCTTTTCTTTCTTTTAATCCCTGTAAAACCGCATATAATTCACATGCCTAAGCTGACCAATTCCAGCAGTCCCGACTCCACTACTTATTCTTACCATCCACTATTGCATAGCCCGACTTTCTTTTTCCATCTATTACTCTTGCTGAGCCATTTACAAACCATTTCTCACCCTCATCTAATTCTTCTTCCTATAAATCTGGTCTGATCTTGGTCTGTAATGTAACAATTTTAGCACAATTGTGAACTGGTGTTTCTGAAACACCTCCAAATAAAACACATCCGGGAGGCTTAAAGAAAAAAAACAAAACTGGAGCCTTTATGAGTGCCTCCTTTAGCTTTTTGAACCTTTCTTCATTTTGCTCTGTCCATTTAATTTGATCCATTGCTAATTTTTCATATAAAAATTTTGCCTTTTCACTACAATTTTTAATCTATTGCTGGCAGTATCCAACAAGCCTTAATACTTGCTTGATTTCCTTTCTAGTACTAGGAGAGGGTAAAACCACAATACCTGTCACTCGTTCAGAATTTAGCTTTTTCTTCCCCTTTGTTAACCACCGTCCAAGATATTTAACCTTAGGTTTTGTGAACTGTAATTTTGATTTTGAAGCCTTTAAACTCTTATCTTCTAAGAAATTCAGCAATTTTATAGTAGTTCTTCTCACCTTTGTCTCAGACTGACCAGCCACTAAAAGATCATTCACATATTAAAGCAACTTAGTTCCATCCACAAGCTCAAACTGGCTTAATACCTGTTCTAAAGCCGGTCCAAATAAATTTGGAGAATTTACAAACCCTTGAGGTAGTGAAATCCACCTTATTGTTGTTTTCTGTTTGTCTCTGGATCCTCCCACTGAAAAGCAAAATAATCCTGGCTCTCCTCAGCCAAAGGACAAACTTAAAATGCATCTTTTAAATTAATTACACTATACCATATATCTTTGGAGGAAATGTTACTTAACAGAGCATAGGGGTTTGGAACCGTGGGAAAATAGTTTTAGTTCTCGCATTCACTGCTCTTAAGTCCTGCACAAGCTGATAATTTCCATTAGGTTTTAATATTGCTAGGATGGGGGTGTTGTGTTTAGACATACACAGCTCCAAAGTTCCTTGAAATATAAGGTTATCTATTATTAGCTTTAATCCCTTTTGTCTCTTCATCGGGATAGGATATTATTTAATTTTAATGGGTTTTTTTTTTTTGGTCTCTTAATTTCTATACGAATAGGTGTCATTTCTATTCTACTAGCCTCCCCCTGGGTATACCAAACTTTTGGATTTATTTCGCTCTCATCTTTTATAGTTAACTTATACAAACTCACCACCAGTCGTGCCTCCTGCACAATTAAGCTAATTTTTAAAATCAACATTAAATCTCTTCCCAACAAATTATAATCTGCTTCTTTTACTAATAACAAATTATCTAAACATGTCTTTGTTTCGGATCTATTTCAACATCTTTAATAACAGGTATTTTAAACAGTTCCCCCTTAGCACCAATTACCACCATGGTTTCTTTACTTTTAATGCACCCCGAGGGTAATTGCTGAACTGTGCTCCGTTCAGCCCCAGAATCTACTAAAAACATTAATTCTTGTTTTAAGGGTCCCAATTTTAGTTTTATCAAGGGCTCTTTTGATGTTATAGACCCTAAATTAAAGAGTCCCTGACTCCCCTAATCGGTTTGAAAAACTTTTTAATCTCTTAATCTCCTTCTGCACTCCTTTCTCAAATGTCCTTTCTTTTTACAATAATGACATTCTAGGAGAGCCTTTGGATTTTCAAAATATTGCTTTTGGTGGAAGGGAGATTTCTTCCAATGTGCTACATTTTGTGTCGGGCTTGCCACACTTTCAGGTTGTTCTTGTTTCTGGGCTTCCCAAACTGCCGCTACTAACACTTTTGCCTGCGTCTTTTGCTTCTCCTCGTCCCTTCGCATGTAAACGCGCTGGGCTTATCGAAGGAGTTCTTGTAATTCTTTTCCTTGCCAATTATCTATTTTTTTTTTAATTTTTTCGAATATCTTCCCAAGATTTAGCGACAAATTCGGTTTTAAGCAAAACTTCCCCCACTAGTGAGGAAGGATCTGTTCCCGAATACATTTGTAAATTTCGCCTTAACCTTTCGAGCCACTCGGTGGGTGTCTCGTCTTTACCTTGACACTCCCTGAGTACTTTGCTCATATTCTGTCCTCTAGGCACCGCATCTCTGACCCCCTGTATAATGATGTTCCTTAGATCGATTATATTTCGTCTCCCTTCTTCTGTTTGTGGGTCCCACCCCGGGTCTTGATTTGGCCATTTTTGATTACCTGGGGTCCCTTGTGGGTTTCTTCGTTCCCAATCGCGTATTCCAGCTTGTTTTATCATTTCCCATTCCTCAGCATTAAATAAAGACCTCAGAATTGCACCGATATCCTCATATGAATATATACTAGTTCCCAGAAATTCATCTAGTCTGTCTGCCACACCCAGTGGATCGTCCATTAATTTCCCCATTTCCTTCTTAAATGCCCTTACATCTCCAGTATTAATGGGTATATTTACGTACCTGATAACCCCCGGAGCAGTGGGTACTTGTCTTAATGGTAAGAGATTAGAGGTTTTGTCACTGCCCTCTCCAGACTTATCAGACAGCTTCTTAGTTTGTAGTCGTGTTCTACTAGCTAGAGGAGGGTCACTTACCTTAGCAGCAACCGTCTGTCTTTCGTTTTCTATGGGCAGCAGAAAAGGGTTTGTTGGGAGCTGGGGAACAATCTGCGCTATCGGAGCTTGTCCTGGTAACGCGATTGCTGCTGCTGCCGCGGCTGCTGCTGCTGGTGCATCTATCTGAGGTGCATTTGGGATTACAGGTTGTTGCTGAGGAACTATATAAGGGGGAGGTAGATGATCTAAAGGGTCCCAAGTCCCGTTTTTAGTCGTAGGACTCTCTCGAGTTTTTACTGTGAAGAGTCCTATTCTAGCGTGTTCCCAAATTTTTGCATATTCCTTTTCCTCATTACTACGTGAACCCACATAATTATTTAAAGCTTGGCACGTCCATTTCTCAAATGTGCCAAATGTAGGCCACATCAGGTGATCCCTGATTTCTTTACCTCCCCAAATTTCAATACAATAATAGATCATTTTTTTCTTTGGATTTTATACTTCGGTGTGGGCAGTCCCCCCAGTGTTCTAATAACCATCCCAGGGGACTATCCCGAGGGATTTCAGGAATGCTCTGCTTAATTTTTTTCCATGGATTTTTCCTGAGATTTTTTTTTTGGATTTTGCTTTTTCTCTGGCCCATATTTTTTCTTTTAGCTAGCTTATCTTACCTTTTTTTTTTTCTCTGCGCTGAGTTTCTTCAGTTATACTTTAGATATTTTCCAATTTACCAGCTTACTAACCCCGCGGAGAACCGTTCCGGAGGTGTTTCTGCTGGTATCAGCTCTCTTAATCGGTACCGTTTGCAACTTTTATACACTACCAGTTTACTGGCCCCACGGAGAACCGTTCCGTAGGTTTTCCGCTGGTAGCAGCTCTCTCTCGTCGTTAATATACCTTGGACCTACCTAGTCCTAGACCAGAAGGTTTATCAGTTCCCGAACTCCAAGGAACGTACCCTTCCCTTTCTGGCCTCCCCAGTGATCGATCCCCCGAACTTTCTCAGAAGATTCGGGCTTGACGTGTTGCCACAAGGGTTTTTTATCACCCCGCCTCTTCTTTTATACCTTTCACTTCCCCCGCGACCGACCTCTTCCCTCGCGGGAGAGAGGAACTGCGATCTTGGGGTCCGCACTTACTTCGTGAAAAATTTCACGTCTCACACACGCTCAATCACACCTCGCTCAACCACGCGATACTTACGGTTCTTTTTCCTGCGTGGGCTCTTCGTGCACGTCGAATTTTATAAGCGAATCAATTAGCCGTGGTTCCGGAGATGCCTCCTGATCTCCCTTGAGTTCTCTGAGAGCTCCTTTTTTTCCTCCTTTTCGATACGTGGCACGTTAAAATTTTGTGTTCGGTGATACGATCGTTTCACGGAGTCCCTTGTCTCGTCAGCCCGCTAAAATCAGCGGGGGCGCCTTCTGAGCGAAGACAGGGGTCCGTGACACCAGAATCGTATCACGTCGGGGTCACCATTTAATATAAATAAAGTACACCCAATTAATATAAAACAGATATAAAATTTAGTACGTGTCCAAAAATACAAACACGCAAAGCCACGATCGAAAAAGGAGACAGTTCCAAGCCGGGGATTGGAACTGGGTGAACACAGGTCTGACCTCTATCTCATCAGACCTCCCTCTGTTCACAGCCACTGCTTCCAGCGGCTTATTTTTATACAGTTTTTCCCCTAGAGTCCGGATCTTAGGTGTCATTTCTGTCCATCAGCATATGCATGAAGCATACTATTCACGGTGTTGGGAGAAACAAAACACATCCTGCTTCTGATGAATGTCCCAATCACCGGAGGATGTTATCAGATGGGTCGTGATGTTCCATATCTTGGTTCTAGATCCAGTCGTTAGCACCTTGCACCTGGGAGGGGAGTTTTCGCAGGTCTTTAATCAGTCAAACTCAGGAAGAAATTTTCCATAGATTTTGATCAGCTTTCCGAGAAGTTCTCCTTGAAAATGTAAATGTTAGGAGACGCCTTAACTTCTCTCTTGATGGATCTTTGTTCCTGTAGTCCAGCTTTTTTCGGATGTAGATCAGTCCTCCTGTAAGGGTTGCAATTCTCCCAAAACCAGTTTTACAACTCGGTTCCCCTGTAAGGGTTACAATTTTCCCAAGGACTAGTTTTATTTGCTTTTTAACATTGGTTACATCTTAACTTTAATACATATTTTGATATTGTATATTTGAGCACAAATTACTTATTTATAACACCTGGGACACACAGACCCCTCCTGCCATTCTCTTCCGCGCCGTGTTTGGTGCAGAGACACAGAGGAACGAGTGCAGCCCAGGCTGGCAAGGTCCCTGTCCTGAAGGTCCAGTTCCACAACACTGTGGAGTTAAAGGTCTTGCTGAGCACCCTGAAGGCCAGCAGTGGGACAAAGACCCTGTGTGTCAGGGACCGAAGTCGTGTCTAAGGCCCTGCCATATTTGGTCTGCTGTTGTGCATGTCGACAAGATAATGAAGAACAAACAGTGAAGGAAACCTTCTTGTTTAACTGGTGGGAGAGTGACCCTTAAGAGAAATAATGGATTGGTCAATTGATGGGGAGTTAACATGTGAAAGAGGAACAATACATAATGAAGCTGTTATTGGCATGGAGCTGGTACCATAAGCCTTTGCAGCCTCATCTCATGCACTGGCCACATGTGAGATGACGTTGTAACTGGAAAAATTCCACACCAGAGGTGGAGATATCAGGCCTGGTTCTGGGGTGAAGGGGCAAGAAGGACAAAACACACGCCCTTTGGGTGCAGGGGATGCCCTGAAGGTGCATGGCCTGCCTTTCCTCCCACCTGAGCACTGTGCTCCATGTCCTTCTCCTCCTCAGCATCTTTTCCCAAATCCAAGAGTCGATATGTATTATTTGCCACAGCAACTAATCAAATTAAACTTGCTTTGCAATCACAAGTGCGTTTCAGATCCTTTGTGCACAGGCATCCTCCAGAACCTGTGACGTTATTGGTGATGAGGATGGCATGCCCAGAGGACAAAAACTGATGGTGTTTTGAGCGTGTGTGCGTGCAAAACTAATGCAGGTTTGAGTTTGGGTCGGAGAACTCGGACGGGGCTGGGGCTGTGGAGCGCGTGGGTGCACCATGAGCGTGGGCACGTAGCTGCACTAGAAACGCTGTGCCGTGTGTGCGTGTGTGCCAAGAGCAGGGCCGGGTCGGTGGGGCACGTGGCTGCTCCAGGAGAGGCTGTTCTGTGGTCAGCGGGTGGCGTGGTTGCACCAAGAGAGTGAAAGGCGTAGCTGCACTGAGAGACGCTGTTCCACGGGTGCGTGTGTGTCTGTGTGTGGCATATGGGAGCTCAGGATTTGGTCCGGGTACCCACTTGTGTGTAGGGTCTTAGTGATATTCTTCTGTGTCCGATGTCTAATCCGTGTCATCCATTTGTTGTTCTACAGTGTGGATATTGCAAACGTAGCTCAAGTACTTTTCAGATTCTGTTAGGAAGGACTTGGAGCTGTTCGTGTTTGTGGTGTCGTCAGCCAATTTCTTTAGAACAGAGTTATTGGCCTCAATTTTTTTGTGGTCCTTATGGGGTCTTTGTGTGAGTGCATTGGTAACAATGTCCCATAAAAAGGAGCCTCAGGCCGTGGCTCTGTCAGTGAAGCGACCGGGCTGGATGCAGGAACCATGGAGCACGTTATAGCATAAGCCAGAAACTTGGACAAGGATTGGGCCTAAACCATGGGAGGCCCAGGACCTCGTGAGGGTGTTAAAATACTGCTGAGAATTTATACAAACTCTTCAGACACGCTCTAAAGAGTGGCTGATTCCTGCTGGTCGGATGGCTGGTTGCCTATTATTTGCATACAAAGTTGCTGTGGAAGGGAATGCAGAGCTTGACAAACAGGTGAACAAGATGAAAAAATAGCACAGCTATGAGCTGATATGATGTTACAACATTGAGCATTTTTGACTGCTGTAGAACAGGGTGAGGAACTCAGGAAGAAATGTGCTGTTTTAGCAGAAAGATGTGCCTTTTGGGTTGCTAGGCAACGAGGCAAAAAGACAGCCAGAAAGGCAGCTGGCCCAGGGGTCTGGGCTACTGTTACAAATCCAGAATGGGACCCCGAGAACTGGGACAGAAACATCTGGAGTACTAATGAATGTGATTCCTGTCCTGAGGATGAATCAGAAATAAAAAAGGAAGGTGCTCATGCAGCTCCTGTCTTTGAACGGGAACTGGTGACTGGGGAAAACGGACCGCCTGTCCGACCCAATGAACCACTGATTATAGCTCTGAGGAAGTTAAGAAATTACTGGGCAAGTACAGGCGAAGGCCAGGGGAGAAACCTGAAAACTGGCTGGTGTGCCTTATGGAAGAAGGTGCTGACACTGTCTTACCAGATGATGGAGGTGCTAAAAAGTTTCTGGGACTTACATCTGATACGAACGTGCAAGCAGCGTTACGCCGTGCTGGGGCAAATAATGTCACTATGGTAGCAGCTGTTGTGGAAGGGTTTTCAGGTCGGTACACCAATGATGCTGCTTGGCCACCTGGGGCCAAAGAATGGACTACTTTAATACAAGCATGCAATCTGCTTAAAGGAGAAGGAATGAAATTAGTGTCATGATAGGGTCTCCCAAGCTTCATATGGCCCAACCCTTAAGCCCTGGGATAGGGAACATTCTCCTAGATGGATAAAAGGGGGGTGCAGCACTTTTTAGGTTCTGTTGGGTACTGGCAATCATATGTACATGGTTTAGCAGTGCTACTTAAACCATTATACAAAGTTACCCGAAGAAGGGCTCATTTTCAGTGGGGGTCAGAAGAGCAGAGCGCTTTTGATAAAACTCAAGCAGTCATTCAGGAATATGTAGAGTTGCATCCAATGCATCCAGGACAAGTAGAACTGCACACAATCCTGGAAAGGGACATGGCCCTGTGGAGCCTTTGGCAACTCCAAGAGGGTGGAAGGTGACTGTCTTAGGTTACAATGTAAGATGTAACCAAAAGTATATATTCTGTCACCATCTGTTAAAACCAGGTGGGGCAGTGCTCTTTGTGTCTGATAACCCCCTCCAGAAGGATCTCTTAACAAAAGACCATCTAGCTTAGCTGCATGACTCATAAAATGACATCATCCCATTGTGAGATGCTCTGCCCAGGGGGAGGAACCAAGCCTTCCTAGCTGGATATAATCTGAGGTTTGGAACACCACAGCCAGCCCTTACCTACTGGATTCCCAGAGGATAAGAGCTACATAACCAGCACTGGCCCTTCAGAGGAAGACCAGACCCTTCTACAGGAACACCACTTTGACAGAACCATAGCTATCACTTCTAAGAGGACTGAAGCCACCCCTTAATCGGACTGCTACCACCACCCTGCCCAACAGAGTGTCAGGTCGTATCCTGACTCTGTCAGGTTAAGACAGTATTTCTCTATTATTGCCTTGTTAAATACATATTAGTAAAGAACTGTTATTCCTATTTCTCATATCTTTGCCTGAAAGCCCCTTAATTTCAAACTTATAATAATTCAGAGGGAAGGAGGTTTCATTTTCCATTCCAAGGGAGGCTCCTGCCTTCCTTAGCAGACACCTGTCTTTCAAAACCAAGACAGTGACCATTAGGATTTTGGTCTCAGTGCCTAACAGGTGCAGACGGTAGACACATTGAAAAAGCCTTGTTGGCTGTGAATTGGGCTCTCCTTGGTGCTGAAGCCAGAACCGTGGGCCATGAGGTGGTGGTCCTCAAAGACATGCCAGTAGTCACCTGGGCCTTAGCGCCAGTAGCCACTCACAAAACAGGACAGGCACAGGAGGCAAGTATAGGAAAAAAGGAAGTGGTATGTACAGGAGAGTGCAAAACCAGGGCCCAAGGGAGTCCATCAACTCCATGAGCTCCTTGTGGCTGGAACACAAACCCCCTTGATGTGTATGAAGGGCCCAAACACGCGGCCCGTTGGGTTCCCCGTCACGTCAGTAACATCCACCAATGGTCAAATGTATCAAGCCCAAAGCAGAAAGGGGGAATCTGTCTGTTACACAGAAAACTACACTCACATTCCACCCAGCAGAAGTGCAATGGGTAAAAACAGACCTAGTGATTAGAACACCAGAAGACCAACAAGTCTTTTAATATTTTGCTTTTACCCCAGCTTTAGTAACAAGTGGATTTATAGTATTAAATCCTGCACACCCGCAGCCCAAGGGGCCATTCACTTTAGGCATTTGGAACACCACTCCTTCTACCTGAATGCTCCCTAGTGGAACTATAGGATCGGTCTTCTTTTGGGTTATGCACTCCCCATCCATTCAAGGTCCTGCACAGTTCTACTTTTCAGGCACCAAGGTGTGGCATCAACCCCCCGTGGAACCTGGTGCTATCGCCGCTGAGGTGACGGCGGCAGAAGCAAATCAGGCAGCTACCGTGGCTGCTCCAGGGAAGCGGCACTGGCGCCGAGTGCCCGCTCAGCACTTAGGTCGGCGGGAGTAATGGGTGGGAACGGGAGGAGCACGGGAGGTAACTGTTCTTCTGTCTATGTTTTAACAGATGTTCACATCCCCCTGGAGCAGAATGTCTCGGTGACCCTGGCTGTAATGATGCAAAATGACACAGACCCCCCAGGCAGGTGCAAAAGGGAATCCATTTATTGCAAAAACCAGGCCTTTTTAAGCAATTAGGCCTTCATCAGTTACATCTCTCTGAAGCACAACAAACATCATTCAACCAACCACCACAACCTTATGAACACTTGATGGTCATAGACTTGTTTTTCTACGGTTCTATAACTTTTTTTCTACCTCTAATTGAGCTGAGTCATTCCCAGAGTACTTTTCTACTTAGCCAAAGTAACAGGAGCGAGCCATGATTTTACAAGAGTAACAAGGCCCTCCTTTTGTAAAGTTTTACCAGTCCACAAGTTCTCCCCCTTCTTTGTTTTTTGTGCGAAGGGTTCATGTTCCCTAATGCCAAAACAGTCTGCACCTGTAAAGCCATAATCTTACTAATATCCTACTATCCTATCCTACTGGTCATCTGCTGGACACAGGATGAGACGCATGGAATACAGATCACAATCAGTAAAAACCCATCAGAAACAGCTGTGCCACTGACTGAGAGACCCACAGCATAGCAAAACAAAAAGATGGTGTCCAATGTCCCCAGGAAGAGAGCTGCTTCCTCTGCACTTGGAAGTGAATGGCTACTGCTCCAAAGCTCATATGGCTGGAGCTCAGGGGCTGTGCTGTTTAGGCAGGAGGGAGTCCATTAGCTGGAAATGCTGACTTTGACATTACTGAATATCTTTCTGGAAGCATGGAACAGGGAATACCTGAAGAAGGTCAGCAGGAACACAATAATATGATGGTGGGTGCAGTGGGACTCAAGGCCTCTGTTGGCAGGCTGCCTCTGTAAGCCTCCAGGTCATAGCCATGTTCCTGGCAGCCCCACCCCTGCTCCTGCCTTGGCTATCAGGGCTGGATGGTGATTAGGTGATTTTCCTCTCACTGGGCCTCATCTTCTCGGAGGCGAATGTTTATCCAGATGAGCAGGTAACCACTTAACACCTGTTGGCAATAAAATGCATGCGTGCCTTCTCTCCTAGGTTAGGAACTCAGCTAGGCCTTGCCATTGCACACCAACTGTGGAACTTTATGTAGAACTTCTTAGAAATTGGTTCCTTACACGCAAATCTTCAGAGCAGTGTCGCTCTGCCGGTGATCAAAATTGATGGTCTGCTTTCAAAAATTCTAGTGTAAATTATGCCTTATCAAAATGTTCTTGAGGGGCCATATTCCCCCTTCTTGGTCTTTTTGATAACATGGGTGTCTCATACCGTGAACATGAAGGCAACATAAAAGTAAGACAATACATGTAATAAAGCAATAAACTCACACCGAGCAAAAATAAGTGCAGTAATACATGTAATCAGTAGCCCACGAGAGAAAGGATAGTGATTTAGAATGCTGCATCATCAATTGCCTGAATACTGTACCATCACCAGAATCTGCAGTAGCTGGCGAGCCCTGTTCCACAGTGGGGACCTGGAGAACCTTCCTGGGCAGGGTTTCCAAGTTTACCTCAAAAGGGGGTCCAGCTTTTATAAGCCCAAATCAGCAAGTCAAAGTGACTTGACTACATGTTGAGTGCAGAAACACCTGGGGCTGTAGGCATACCTCTGACCAGCTAGGGCCAGGGCTTGGCCAGAGCCAAGGCCTTAACTGGAAGGCTTTCCCTTACATATCCCGCAAACAAACCTCTATTATTAGCAGTTGGGAAGGTTTCTTAAAATGATACATGTCTTGCAGATAGCTACACAATGGTGTGTGAAAGTTTGTAAAGCAGCCAGCTTTGTCATTTATCCTTAGCTAGGTAGTCAATGGTACCATGAACAAACTGCAAGCAACCAAAGGCATACATATGTGTAACATCAAATAACATCCTGGGGATAATGCCCTTTAAAAAAGGTCAGTGAATTTACTCTATGACATGAACAACATAATCAGAATCATTAATACAGCAACAGTAACTGTTCTAAAATCTCAAGATTATATATTTCCAGACATCTCTGCATATATGACAATAAAGCAAAATAAAAGCAAGCAAGAAAGCACTAAACAGCTTACAATCAAAAATGCCCATAACTTGGAATTGTTAGTTATTCTTCTGTGATACCTATGAAAGATAAAACAGCAAAGATTGTTAGGAATAATTATCTTAATTGACCTGTGTAGAACATTTATACCCATAGGATTGTCAATGAAATTAAGGATCTAATAAACTGCATGTTCACATATATCTACACAACTTATTTTCTTATATTCTTAAACAGTTTCTTACCAATTCCCCAGCATAATCTTATCTCTGTAACAAAAGAACTGTATCTTACAATTTAAATGAGCATATTTCAACAGAACTTAAACTTCACTCAAACTTAATGTCACTTAAATGTAACAGAAAGTAAACCAAACAGAAATTAAACTTAACATCACTGAAACTGAACAGAAATTAATCTTAATAGAACTAAAATTTAACAGAACTTAAAATTAACATCAGTTGAACAAAACAAAAAGTCAGAGTTTAGAGCGTTCCTTTAAAAGTTTCAGGTAGAACAGAATTTAACTCATCTTGATTCCATCAGTGCAAGAATGCTGCCAAAAATTTGTCATACAACAGTCAAACATCAATGAACAATATGCAAGCAAACAACTGATTCGTAAATGAAATAGCAGCAACACGGATTTACTGGAGAGATTATAAAGGTGTGGCAAATACCTTGTGATTTTACATGATTTGGTACAACCACCTTTCAAGAAGTTGTAGAGAGTGATAAGGTCACCTCTGAGTCTCCTTTTCTCCAGGCTAAACAACCCCAGCTCCCTCAGCCGTTCCCCATAGGGCTTGTGCTCCAAGCCCCTCACCAGCCTTGTCGCCCTCCTCTGGACATGCTCAAGTGTCTCCACGTCCTTCCTGAACTGAGGGGCCCAGAACTGGACACAGTACTCAAGGTGAGGCCTCACCAGTGCTGAGTATAGGGGAAGAATGATTTCCCTGGTCCTGCTGGCCACAGTATTTCTGATACATGCCAGGATGCCATTGGCCTTTTTGGCCACCTGGGCACACTGCTGGCTCATGTTGAGTCAGCTGTCAACGAGTACTCCCAAGTCTCTTTCTGCCTGGGCACTCTCCAGCCACTCTGCCCCCAGCCTATAGCGTTGCAGGGGGTTATTGCAGCCAAAATGCAGGACTTGGCACTTGGACTTATTGAACTTCATCTAACTGGTCTCTGCCCATCCATCCAACCGTTCCAGGTCTCTCTGCACAGCCCTCCTACCCTCCAACAGATCAACACATGCTCCCAGCTTAGTGTCATCTGCAAATTTACTGATGGTGGACTCAATACCCGCATCCATGTCAATAAAATATTAAACAGAACTGGTCCCAGCACAGACCCCTGAGGGACACTGCTAGTGACTGGCCACCAGCTGGATGCAGCACCATTCACCACCACTCTCTGGGCCCGGCCATCCAGCCCGTTCTTAACCCAGCGGAGAGGGCTCCTGTCCAAGCCATGGGCTGCCAGCTTTTCCAGGAGGATGCTGTGGGAGACAGTGTCAAAGGCCTTGCTGAGGTCTAAATAGACAACATCTACAGCCTTTCCTGCATCCACCAGGCGGGTCACCTGGTCATTAAAGGAGACCAAGTTGGTCAAACATGACCTACCCCTCCTAAACCCATGCTGGCTGGGTGTGATCCCCTGTCCATCCTGTAGGTGCTGTGTAATAGCACTCAGTATAAACTGTTCCATGACTTTCCCTGGTACCGAGGTCAGGCTAACTGGCCTGTAGTTACCAGGATCTTCCTTCTTACCCTTTTTATAAATGGGTGTCACATTGGCCAGCTTCCAGTCATCTGGAACCTCGCCAGTGAGCCAGGACTGTTGGTAAGCGATGGACAGTGGCTTTGCAAGCTCATCTGCCAGCTCCCTCATCACCCTGGGATGGATCCCATCTGGTCCCATAAATTTATGAATATCCAAGCAGCTCAGCAGTTCCCTGACTGCCTCCTCTTGGATAACAGGGGGACCATCCTTCTTCCTAACACTACCTACCAACCCAGGAGGACAGTTGTCCTGAGCACCATGTGTCTTTTCAATGAAGACCAAGGCAAAGAAGTCATTAAGCACTTCTGCCTTCTCATCTGCAGTTACTAAATTCCCTTCTGCATCCAGTAGACAACAAAGGTCAGTCTTGCCCTTCCTTTTGTCATTAATATATTTGTGAAAACATTTTTTATTATCCTTTACAATGGTTGCCAAATTGAGTTCAAACTGAGCTTTGGCCTCCCTAATTTTTTTCCTACATGCCCTAGCAGCCTCCTTAAATACTTCCTGAGAGACCTGACCCTCCTTCCAAAGATGACATATCCTCTTTTTGTTCCTAAGTTCCTTCAAAACCTCATTGCCCATCCAGGATGGACATTTGCCTCATCGACTCATCTTTTGTCGCACTGGAACAGTCTGCTCCTGTGCCCTCAAGACCCCTTTTTTGAAGTATGCCCACCCTTCCTGTACTCTTTTATTTTTAAGGGCTGCTTCCCAAGGAACTCTCTGAATAAGTTTCCTAAATAAGTTAAAGTCTGCCCTCCTGAAGTCCAATGTAGAAGTTTTGTTGATGTTCACCCTCATTTCACCATTTACTGAAAACTCTATAATTCCATGGTCACTATGCCCCAGTCGTACTCCAACCACCACATCTCCCACCAGCCCATCTCTGTTTGTAAACAACAAATCTAGTGTAGCCCCTCCCCTGGTGGGCTCACTCACCAGCTGTAATAGAAAATTGTCCTCCAGCCACTCCAAGAACTTCCTGGACTGCCTCTTTTCTGCTGTATTAAGTTCCCAGCAGATGTCCGGTAGGTTAAAGTCACCTACGAGAACAAGGGCTGGTGACCCTGAAACATTCTCTAGCTGCTTACAGAATAAGTTGTCCACTTCTTCATCCTGGTTGGGTGGTCGATAACAGACTCCCAGTAGGATGTCAGCCTTGTTGGCCATCCCCTTAATCCTCACCCACAGGCATTCAACATCATCATCATTACTTTCAATGCCCATGGCATCAAAACCTCCCTAATGTAAAGGGCCACCCCTCCACCTCTTCTCCCTTTCCTGTCTCTTCTGAAGAGCTTGTAGCCATCCAGTGCGGTGCTCCAGCTATGTGAGTTGTCCCACCATGTTTCCATGATGGCAATCACATCATAGCTTTGCTGTTGTACCATGGCTTCCAGCTCCTCTTGTTTGTTACCCATGCTGCGTGCATTAGTATACATGCACTTCAGCTGGGCTACTGTTTTCACCCCTAACTCAGGCTTACTGTCCTTGGGCCTGTTTCCAGAGAGCCCAGCTATATCCCCTTCCCCCTTCGAACCTAGTTTAAAGCCCTTTCAATGAGTTCAGCCAGTTCATGAGCTAAAAACCTTCTACCCTTAACAGAGAGATGGAGCCCATCTGGTTCTAGAAGACCAGGTGCTGAAAACCTCATGATCAAAGAACCTAAAATTCTGCTGATGGCACCAACCCTTGAGCCACTTGTTGATAATGTGGGCTCTCCTATTCCTTTCAGCACTTTTCTCTGCCACCAGGAGGACTAAGCAGAACACTACCTGAGCTCCTGCCCCATTAACCACTTGACCCAGTGCCCTAAAGTCCCTTTTAATTGCCTTGATACTCCACCTCTCTATCTCATCATTGCCAGCCTGGAGTATCAGCAGTGGATAATAATCAGAGGGTCAAATCAGCCTAGGTAGTCTCTCAGCCATATCCCGTATTTGGGCCCCAGGGAGGCAGCAGATCTCCCTGTGGGATGGGTCCGGTCGACATATGGGACCCTCTGTTCCCCTAAGAAGGGAGTCACCCACTACCCTTCTTTTCTTTTTAATGTTAGAGGTGGTGATCCACCTGACAGGTGAATCACTGGACAGATCATTCTCCTCTATGTCCTCTAGCTGATCTTCTAGATCCAGGGCCTCATACCTATTCTGAAGTGGCACCTGGGTAGGTGAGGGAGGTAGGGAGGAATTTCTATTACCTCCTCAAGTGGGTACCCATTTCCACTCCCCTTCATCACCCTGGTGTCCTCCTATTGCCTGACAGTGGGAGGCATAGGAGTCCTCTGACTCCTGGTGAGCCTCCCTCAAGGATGGAAGGGTAGAGGTCCATCAGTTCTATTTCCCTTTCACTTTCCCTAACGCTCCTTAGTCTTTCTACTTCCTCCCTAAGCTCAGCCACCAGTGAAAGCAGGTCGTTCACCTGGTCGCACCACAAGCATGCTTCTTCTGCAATGCCCCTGGTACCGCTGATAAGCTCAAACACTTCACACAGGAATGGCTCTGGACAGATGCATCCTTTTTGAAGGGTTCTATTTGGCTACATACACTTGCAGAAACTCCAGGCTTTAATCGTGTAAAGACCATTACCACCAAAGCACAACAATTAACAACTAAAAACCCCACTAGCAGTAAACCTGCAGCCCTGCCTGCTTGTCCTGTCTGTGTGAACTGCAGCAAATGCCCTCAGAGACGTGCCACACCCTTGTTTGCCCGCTCCAGGTCGCCGCGCTCCCTAGGGCTGCTTTAAATCGCCCCGCCGCTCTCCCGAGGAAGCCCCGCCCTGGGTGATCCCGCCCTGGGTGACTTCCTCTCCCTGTGGCAGGAGTCCCTCTTGTGGAGGAGCTTCCCCAGGAGGGGGATTATAAGGCAGAGGGAGATGTTCTAAAGGATCCAGCTTTGTTATATCCTCCTCTACTTTTGGAATTGTTGTGGGTTTTACCTCTGATCCCCTCCAACATGCCGCATATTCACATTCTTCCAGATTATAAGGCTTCTTTCCGTTAACATATACATTTAATGCTTGGCACATCCAACCCTCACATGAACCATATTTTGGTCAACGTAGATTATCAGATCTAGTTTTTCTTTCTGCCCATACCATTATACAGAAGTTTATCATTTTAACTTTATCTTTTCCCTGAGTAATACTAGATTCATCCCAGTACTTTATCATAACCCCCAGTGGGTTTTCGGGTGGTATATCATCCAACACCTTTTTGTTTTTCTTGGGATTTGTCTTACTTGCTTTTTGTCTCATGTTGTTTAACTTCCCACTCATTACTCTATCTCTTATACACCTTCATTAATCCAGTGTTTACCTTCTTAAACAGTTTTCTCTCCCTCAGATAAGAGAACTGAACTACAAAAAAACCCCAAACAAAAACAAACAAACAAACAAAAAACCTTATTCCACAAGCTGAACCCAAACCAAACAGAATCGAACCACCAATAACACTGCTCTACCAATAATAAAGCCACCAATAAATCTTACACCACCAGGCCAAACGAACAGAACTAAACTCAAAAACCAAACTCCCAATAAATCTGCACTACAAAGCCAAAATCCATCTGTTTTAGGTAATTTTTTTAAAATCAGATTTCCCAGTGGGCTGTCCAGGAAATCGCTCCCTTACCAAGGTGTCCCCACCCCTATGGGTTTTAACTCGTAGAATTCCTACCAAGGTGTTCAACTCCTAAGAATTCCTGTTTGAGGATTTTACCAAGGTGTTTAACTCCTAAGAATTGCTGTCTGATGATTTCTACCAAGCTGTTTAACTCCTAAGGAATCATTTCGGGGGATCATTCAGCATGTTTCTTTCGCTTCGTTCAGTCACCAGTCATTTCTCTCGCGAGACAACGAAAACGCAGTTAAAAGAGCTCCACACTCAATTCGAGGATCTGGACTGTCCAGTCCTCTTCTCATGCATACATCATTCAATCCCCCTTCACAACCCCCCACACAAGACTTACCAGAGTCGTCCTCTCTTGTTCGGGTCTTCACACATACAAGAATTATGGGCAATATACCGTGGTTCTCCTCAAAGGAGCTGAGCTCAAAAAGAAAAAAAAAATTTGCCTTGTTCCGTGATTTAGGACATGTTTCCAAGTACTGCCTGCTAGTGCCTGCTGTCCTCCTGGGCTACAGAATGCTGTTAGAGGCGTCCCTCTTTCCCAGCAAGAAAGCAGGTCTTAGCGGAGATTATCATGTTGGGGTCACCATTTGAGAAAATCAATCAGGAGTTAAATTTTTAGCAATGTAGTATTGAACATTTATTAGTAGAACAAAGGCATATCACAGCACTGGGGAGCTTAGCAATATTGTCAGAGGCGCACTCCATTCATTTTACTGTGGGCTTAAGTACTCTCTTAATCTGTTACATATTCATTAAGCCCAGAAAGTAATTTACACTTCACTCAACTTTCCCTCCTCTCCGGTCTGCCCCCTTCTGCCAGCAGGACACCACTTCAGTCCTCTGGATCGCTTCAGAATTGAAGACAGGCACCCTCTCTCCGGTGCTTCCCCAGTCTCCAACCTGATTTGTAGCTGACAGTTTCCTCGGGAGGTGTGAGTTTTGATGAGATAACAGTCTTCCTGGGATGCATGTGGTTTATCTTCTTTGTTTCTCTAAGATGTCTTGGTTCCTGGCTCTGTAGTTTCTCAATTCAATAGGCATTTATTACCATGTGTTTATTACTACAATTCTTAACATATTACAACTATTTCGAAGTTACAAGTTACCTTAATCTTAACTACTTAACTACATTTTACCTTAACACTATTTCTACATAGTACATTATCACTTATAAATGTTAAAATCCTATATATGAATGACAATATTTATCATTCATTTATCACACCTGTGAGACTGGTGCCTGGAGATGGCCACAAGCCCTGTCCCAGGCAGGAGCCACCACCTGTGTCCTCCTGCCCATGAGTTGCTGGCTGGATTGCTGAGGGCTCTGAGGCACGTCTTGATCCGGCCCCTCTGGAGCTCCGTCTGGCCTGCGCCGCTCCGGGCAGGTTGGCTGGGCTGGGAGAGAGCCCGAGGAGCCAGGGTGGTGGGAAGGCCTGAGGAATTGGGTGTCAGAGGCCATAAGCAGCCTCCAGGCAGCCATAGCCTCGTTCCTGCCACCCGGCTGCTCTGGCGCTTCCCCAGAGCATCTCCCAGGCTTGCGGCAGAAGCCCTGGAGGCCGGGCCTCGGCAGGAGCTGGGGACCAGCCCGAGGTGCCCAGGCTGGGCTGGCTGGGGACAAGGAGGGCAGGGGGGCCCTGCTGGGACACAGCCCCTGGCTGCTGCCAAGAAGGGGCAGTGGGCAGAGGCAGGGCTGGCGGCCAGCCCGGGCCCCCGCGGCTGCCCAGGCCACGGTGCAGTGACCGAGGCCCCCCGACACAGAGCTCTGGGCCCGCGGAGCTGCTGCCGCCGTGGGGAGGGCGGCGATGTCTCCTCGAGCAGGGCTGCCGAGTCGCCGCTGCCGAGTCGCTGCTGCTGAAGCGGCTCTGGACGCCACACAAACAGCAGCAGAGCGTGCACAGAACAGCAGGAGCCCAAACGCCGGCACCTGCTCAACAAGGCATCCGCACCAGCCGGGATGCCAAACGGGGGGATACTGTGGGCACAGCTGCACGTGGCTTGGCAAAAGGCTTCAGCAGAGCTGGCCACAATGGCTTTCTCTTGCCTTGCCAGCCTCACAGCAGCACTTGGCAGCTTCAGCTGCAGCCCGTGCCCCTGACTGACTTCAATGGCCGTGCTTGAGGGCAGACTCACCTTTCACCGTCAGGCGTCCCAAGGCAGCGGCATTGGTGCCACCGTGAGAGAGAGATTCTGATGGAACACAAGCCCTGTGCTGAAGCTGCCGTCCCTCTCCTCCATGCAGGCCCTTTAAAGACACGTACATGAGCTTCCAAACTAAATCCTGAACTTGCTTGGAACAAAGGAAGAAGCAGCTGGTGCTGAAGAAAAGCAGGGAGTGGTGGCAGACATTCAGGGGTGGAGGGAAGGACTTTGGTGTGTGCTGAGGAGATAAACCCGTTCACAAGCTCAGGCTTTGCTGCTAGAGGATCCTGCTTTGCTCTTACTGGAGGCCATTGCCTACCAATGCATGGCCCTCCATTGTTCCTGCATCAACTCTGCTGGACCTGTGGCAACAAGTGTGTCCCGTGTCCATGTGACAGCAGAAAAGGGCAGGGCATGCCCGCTTCCAGCGCCTGTCTTGGCTGCTCCTTCAGGGTGCTGGCACCATAATCAGAGACACAGAACAGCTTCTCCTCCCAGAGCTATCCCTATCGTCTGTGCTTCCCCAGGTGTCTCCCTTGGAGCTCCCTGGGGAACCTCCCTGTTTGTGGCCGTCCATTGCCGTGCTCAGCAGGGACACAGTTGTGTTTGGACAAGAGCTGCCACAGCCAGACACGCAGCAACTGCAATGTTGACTATCAGAGGCTGGGCCGATTCTTTTATTTCCAGAATGCAAGAAAGACAGAAAAGCACAAGGAAACTTCACAGTGTCTCTGTAGAATCTCTTTGTCCTGTGAAACTCAGCAGCTGAAGCTGTTCTGGTGCTACTGCTAATCCCTTTCATGAAAAAATTCATTCCAGGAAGAAGCAATATCTCATATCAGATATCAAGTGTTGCCCTCCAGCTGCTCCTGCCAACAGCCCCCTGTAGGAAGGAGCACAGACCCCAATGCACCTTGGCTTTGGCTGCCCTCTGGCAGAGAAGCCCCCCAGGGGCACAGGTCCCTGGGGCAGGAGACGGGCACCAGCACTGCCAGGGCTCAGGGGGTGGCAGGTCTGCTTCGGCGGGGACTCTGCCACACCTGCTGATTTCAGTGCTCCCCGGGCCCCAGGGGTCAGAGCAGCATTCACGCCCTGGCCCACACGTTCCTTGTCTGTGTCACAGCCCCGGCTTTAGGATGGCCACCAGCCGGGACGTGTCCCAAGGAGGCTGTGCCAGCTTCTGTGGAAGGCCCCGAGCCCTTCCCGCGGCGGCTGCGTCGGCAGCCGTGGGGGCTCCTGGTGCTGCCCCGAGCCCGCAGAGCAGGGGAGCGTTTGCTTATGGTTGGAGCCGATGCTAAAGCTCCTGTCGGGCTGTCTTAGACACCTGGGGCAAGGGATTCCTTCCAACCTGGGCCACTTGGGGTGGGCTGGGGGCGGCCCCAGGGCAGGTGGCAGTGCGTGCAAGGGCCCTTTGTGACACGGTGCAGCATGGTCACCGTGGCATGGAACGGGACAGGGTGTCCCAGGGCCCTTTGTGACACGTGCTGACACAGGGGCTGGCAGCAGCGTAGCCACGCCACAGTGCTCGGAGCACGCGACGGGAGAGGACGGGACAGAGCGGTGCCGTGAGGAGCCCCCGCACAGCGCACTCGTTCCGTGCTGACCCGGAGCTTTTCCTTGACTTTACTCCTTCAGGTGACCTCGAGGCCAGACCACAGGACTTGGTGACCTGTGGCCTTCCCGAGGCTTTTCTTTTGCAGGTGCCCTCGAGGGCAGACCGTGGGATTTGGAGCCCCAGAGCTTTTCTGAGGCACCTCCCATCCCTGCGGCCGGTGCCCTCAAGGACAGGCTGTGGGACTTTTTGACTCAGAGCTCTTCCAAAGCCTCTCTCTTGCACTTTCCCTTGTCACCAGATTCTGGGATGGCGGAGAGACGCCAAGGCCTGTTCAGGATGAATAAGAAAGGAAAGCAGCCTAATGTGGTGCAGTTCCAGCCAGTGAAGGACGGTGAGTGGCAGAGCTGGGCCACAGGGCTGATGGCTGCAGACAGCTCGGCACCATCCCATCCCATCCCATCCCATCCCATCCCATCCCATCCCATCCCATCCCATCCCATCCCATCCCATCCCATCCCATCCCATCCCATCCCATCCCATCCCATCCCATCTCCCATGAACACACCCATGGACAGGACGGAAAAGGGACTGGGCCACACCCCCCTGCAGCAGCCGTGCTCCATCCCCTGAGCATCCCGGGGCTGTCCCTGCCTGGGCAGTGCAGGGCTGGGCTGTGCTCTCCGGCCTCTCCCGCAGCCCCTCAGCTCTGGCTGCGCTCGCTCTTTTCCAAATGCAGCCGTGGGCCGGAGACAAGAGCAGGGCCACTATGGATGCTGAAGAAGCCTCATCAGAGGATTCCTTCAGCTCTCTGCAGTAGTTTGTGAAAGCTCTGTCTTTCTCATGCTGAACTATGCAAAACATGATAAGGTTTCTGTAAACCGAGTTTGCTATCTTGCACCTGCAGATATAATTAGAATTGTTATGATCTCGACTAGGAGAATGAACGATGTGAGAACTGACCAATCACTCTGGTAGTTAGTTAGCAAGAGGTCCAATAACCTCTTGCCATCTAAGTAGACACTAAGAGAACTAAACGCATAAAAACCCGTCCTTTATTAATTAAATAATTCCATCTATTCGCTGGACTGCATTCCTGTCTCTAAGTCTTTCTTTACTCTCCGGCCGGCGGCTGCGACAGGCCACCACAGAACAGCGCAGGTACCTGCAGCCATCCCCACCTGGGCTGGGCCTGCTGTCGCTGCTCAGCCGAGCACCGCGCTTGGAGCACCCCATGGAACATCCCTCTCTTCTGTGCTCTTCTCCTGCAGAGGTTTCCGAAGTTCATGAGCATGTGTTGTAGAAGGACCACCACAGATACTTACGGCACAGGCAAACCTGGCTCTAGACTGACTGACGCCAGCACAGCATCAATTGAGTGCGCAGAAATGACTAATTACATAATGAAGGCTGACCAGGTAACAACTAAGGCCAATTCAGACACCCGAATGACTGAGGTCATAAGAAACACTGACACTACCCCCACTTTAATTGTCAATTATGCCCAAAATTTATTATTCACGGATAATGGTGTTTCTCCTCAGAAGCAATAAGCAGCCAGTGCCATGGCTGGAGGCCTCTTAGGATCATGTGCCCCCTCAAGCCACATCCGCTTGGCCCCCTTGGCCTTTAAGGCCAGCACAGTGTGGTGGGAAGGGAAGCACTTCTTGGGGGCAGCTGGGGAAGCTCCTCCCTTGGACAGTGCTCCAAGTCTTCTCCATGCCTCCTCCAGGTGCCAGCCATGGTGAGGATCATGCATCAGAGACTCATGTCCCCTGTGACTGCTGATGTCAGGCTATTCATGAACATACTGAGGATGGCTGATGAACACCCTGCTGGCGTGGTGCTGACCCTCCTGCGCTGTGCCCCATCATGTGACAGGTACAGGGCCCACCTGCCTTGTTAGCTCAGGGCTCACCAGCCCTTAGGGCCCATTGCCCTGTACAGCCTGTCCAGTGGGGTCTGCTGGACAGGCAGAGAGCTCCAGGACCCTTGGGCCCCTCCGTTTCCCAAGCCTCCTGCCATGCTCCCTCCCTGCCCCTCACGGCACTGGGGCTCTGTCACCTGGGACCCACAGCTGCACAGGGCATGGGACTGTGGCTGAGACGCCCCTGACACAGAGCTCCGATCCCACAGAGCTGCTACAATGATGTGGAGAACCATAGGCTCATCGGGACAAGCAGTGGAGAAGGTGCTGCCAACACTGCTCTGTGTGATGGAGGATTGGCCTCTGCACAGAATGTTCACTTCCGACGGGGATGATACAGATGTCTTTGCACTGGCTGTGAGTTTCTGGAACTGTCCCTTGCTTGCCCCCAGGTCGCCTCTCCAGCAGCTCTTCATCCTCCTTCCCCCACTGTATCTCCGTGCCTCAGGCACTGGGCTGGAACCTGGGCTAGGGGCAGGCTCAGGGGGCACCAGGCCTGGTGCTACCCCTGTGTCTCCCCTCAGGCCCTGCCACATGGACAGCTCAGCACTGAGCACATTCTTGGGCTGCTTCTTTTGCAGGCAACTCTGGTGCTGTGGGTGATTATCCAGGTGCCCAAGTGCCACGAGGCAATGAACCTTTTTGCTCCCCACCTGCTCGTGGCTCTGTTTGTTCAAATTTTCAACAGCACAGTGCATGGTACTGAGGAGGTTGACACCTTTTGGAAGCAATGCCAGGAGCAACATGGCCTTGCCACCGACCCCAATAGGTGCTCCATCCCAGTCCTCCTGTCCCTCCCGTGTCCCCAGGGCAGGAGCCAGTGGTCCCAGCATGACCCGGGTTTGCTCTGCACACAGGTTTGCAGTGCAGACCCTGAAGGCCCTGCTCTGCCGACTCCAGTGTGAGAATGTGGTCATGGAAATGGGACGTAAGCGTGGCTGGGACACGCTGCTGTGTGCTGACACCCAGCACTATGCAGCAGGTCTGCTGGCCAGGTGAGACCCCCTTCTCCCCACTGCCACTGGCATTTGTGTCCTGTGCCCAGGGTGCCCCATAGAGCCCCTGTGGTCATGGGCCAGAGGGCCTTGTCACCAAGGGATGGCCAAAAACACTGCAAAAGGGTGCCCAGAAAGAGTGCCCACATCCCCTCCAGGGATGCTGGGGAAAGACTGGACCTCTGTGAGTCAGCCCTGGGAGAGGTTTGCACCCCCACCTCGGGGTCTTTCTGCCCTTTTCCTCCTGCCAGGGAGATGCGCCGTTACTTGAACTCCTTGTGTTCCCGCATTGCACTCCACCTGCTTGGGCTGCTCAGTGCAGAAGAGCCACGCTGGGATCTGCCCTTCCTGGCTTTCCTAGTGGAGGTGAGCCTGACGGCCAGCGCTGCCTCGCTGAGCTGCCTCCCAGCTCTCTGCCCTCTCGCAGCCGCAGCTGCCTGGGACGGTGCCCGCGCCCTGCGCTGCTGCCTGGGCCCAGCCCTGTGCGGTTCCGGGCTCCTGCCGGCCGGCTCCCCTGTCACTGCCCTGTGCCCTTCAGGTCCTCGAGTGCCTGGACTTAAGTGAATGTAGTGACGGCGTCCTGGAGATGATGTCCAGGTACCTGCAGGGCGACTGCAGGGAGAAGCATCGCCTGGCTCTCAGAGGCCTCCTGGTGCTCATCAGAGATCACTCAGTGGTGAGAAGGGGACAGTGGCTGAAGCTGCGCTGGGGAAAGAAGCCCCTTGGGCTTGGCTGGGCTTCAAGAGCAGAGGCAGCTGCTCCCAACTCTCCTGCCTCCCAGCTCAGCTGCCTGAGTGCTTCAGGACAGGCCTTTGGCCTCTGGGCCCTGCGGCAGCAGGGTGGGGTTGGAGTGCCAGGGTGGTGTAGGCAGTGCAGCCGTTCATGGCTTCACAGCACAGCCTTGTGTTCCACACAGGCCAGAAGAATAGGCATCCTGTCTCAACGGCTTGTGGAGTTGCTGGGTGATGCAGATGGAGAGGTGGTTGCGATATCCCTCTCTGTGTTCATAAATGTACTCCAGTACAAGGACATCCGGATATCCAGCAGCACCGCCCCAAAGCTGGCTGAGGCACTCCTACCGCTCTTTGACCATGTAAGGCTCTGTGCCCCCAGCCACAGGCACTGGCTGCTGACCAGAAACTCTGTGCCCTTTGGATTTTTGGGCCTTTGCCCGGGTGGGCCTGGAGTAGTTAGTGCTGAGGTCTTTTCCATTTCCTTCCCTCCAGGACAACAGCCATGTGCAGCTGCTCTCAATTCAACTTTTTCAAAAGGTGATGGACTTGGTAGTGGAGGAGGGGAAAAGGCGCCTGAAGACAATTGTGAGCCAGAGCCTGCTCCCACTCTTCTTGCACTGCCATGAGGAAAACCAGCGCGTGGCCAATGTGAGGACTCATGGGCTGCTGCTGCATCCCTGGGAGGGAGCTTGGCTGCCTCCTGCCCTGGTGCCTCCCGGGCTCCAGCATCCTTTTGGCCTTGGCACAGGGACGCAGGTCCTGTGCCCTGGGCTGGGCTGCCATCTCCGTGTCTGTGCTGCTCTGCAGGCCTCTATGGAAACGCTGCATCGTGCAGCCGGGTTCCTGAAGAGGAGGAGTCTGAAGCAGGTGGTTAAGAAGGAGAAGCTGTTCAAGTTCGGCAAGCGCCTGGTAAGGACGGCCTGGAGAAACCCCAGCCGCAGCCTGGAGAAGCTCCCTGCCCCCGGTGCTCAGTGTGTGGGGCTGGCAGCTGTGCCCCTGCCCAGTGCTGCACCCAGGGGCGCCAGCCTGCGCCCCACACGCTGCTCCCTTCCCTGGGCCGCGCGGGCTCTTCTCCAGGCTCCTCTGGCCCCGAGCCGGGTGCCGATGCAGCCCCGGCCCGGCTGGGCTGTGGCGCGGGGCGGCACCGCGGCTCCCCGGGCAGCAGCCGGCCCTCGGCCCCCTCCAGAGCCCGGCGCCAGCGGCTGCTGCCCGGGCCTCAGGGCCGTGCGGGCAGGGGAGGCCAGGGCTGGGCGCAGGGAGCGCCCGGCCGAGGGGCTGAGCCCGCGCCAACCCTTCCCTCCTGCTGGCGCTCTCTGCAGCTGGCAGAGGACAGGAGCCGAGCCGCCGAGCACCTGCGCCTGGCCCTGCCGTATTTGGAGAGCCCACAGGAGCCCCTGCGAGAGGCGGCCGTCAGGTTCATTGGTGAGCCACGGGCCCGGGACCCCTCCCCGCCCCGCCGCAGCTCGGCCCCGGCCCCGGCTGCTGCCCCGGCTGCAGCGGGATCCGGGCCCGGGGCCGTGGAGCCCCGCCTGCCCTCGGGGCCGCTGCCGCCCTCTCGCAGCCGTGCCCTCGGGCGTCAGGATGCGGCAGGGGCCCGGGCTGAGCCCTGGCGGGGGGAGGAGAGCGTGTGGCCACAGGGCTGGCAGCGCCGCTGGGAGGGAGCTGTGCCGCTGGGGCCGTGACACGCTCTGTGTTCCCAGGGATGGCCGGACGGTACCTGAAGGGGCAGCCAGGAGAGCTTCACGTTCTCAGTGAGGGTGAGTGAGGGCAGCAGGCTGTCAGCGGGGGCTGGCGGGGGGGAGCTGCAATGCCTGGGCAGGGAGCTGCAATCCCTGCCCCAGCTGCGGAGGGCTTCGCTTCCTGTGTGCACGAGGGGTGGAGTGGGCAGAGGACAGAGAAATTTTAGAGACACTTGGGGGATAAGTAGCCTGCACCATCTGGCTGATCGCGTCGGTCCCTGGTCTCTTGTGGCCATGGTGAGAGCTGGGAGGGATGGCCCTGGCGGAACAGTCGCCGGATATCCGCATAGGTCTGGGCTCTGACCATGGTAGTTCTCTGTTCCAGCCCTTCAAGCCATGAGCAAAGACGACAGCCCATCTTCCACTAACCTGGAAATTCAAGCAATTTTTGGACAAAGATCTGCAGAACTACGGTCATCTTCTGGATTCAGAGAACCAATGTCCCAAGAACAGTACCAGGAGACAGTGAAGAGGATACCATCAGTCAGCGTCACTGGAGCTCCAGGCACAGCTGATGCTGGTCACAGCTGAGTCTATGGAAAGCTCCCGTAGCTCCTGCCTTCTCCCTCCCTGTTGACTCCTCCCTCCCTCTAGCCCTCAGACCCTGCCCATCCCCTTTTTTTTGACCCTATCTCATCCCTTCACTTCCCCTTCCATTAATAAACAATTTGGTTTCTCCCCCTTACCTTAATCTCTGTGGCACTGAAGCGGCACAAAACCTGAGCCCTGGGACACACAGGCCCCTCCTGCCGTTCTCTTCCACGCCGTGTTTGGTGCAGAGACACAAAGGAACGAGTGCAGCCCAGGCTGGCAAGGTCCCTGTCCTGAAGGTCCAATTCCACAACACTGTGGAGTTAAAGGTCTTGCTGAGCACCCTGAAGGACCTGGACTTTAGAAGAGCCAACTTGAGTATGCTCTGGAGGCAGCTGTGAGGGATTCAATGGCAGGCCTCCACGGAGGGCAAAGGAGCTTGGAATGCTGGAAGGTTTCAAGAACAGCTTCCTGAAAGCACAGTAGTTCTCCATCCCTGCACAGGATCAGGAAGAGGGGAGACCCAGAGACCATCCTGGCTTAACAGTGAGCTCTGGGTGTGCCTAAGAGCAAACGAAGCAGCAGCGGAGTGGCTGAGACTCGGACGCGTGACCATCCTGGTGTCCGGAGCGCTCTCAGGCAGAGTTGGGGTCCTGGGTGTGGTTCTGGTCCCCACAACTGAGGAATCGCTCAGAAACCCAGCAAAGTGAGAGCAGAGGGAGGGCACCCTTCCAGTCTCTCTTGGGCATGGCTTCAAAAGAGCCCCTGCTTCTTCCTGTGCCTGTGTTTGGGGGCTGCTGATCCAGCCAGGTTGTGCTCTGTGTTCCAAAGACTGCTCAGAGCGGGCTTGAAAAGTGCTTCCCAAGCAGCTCCCGGTGAGGTAGGTGCAGCAGTGTCACTTTGGCTCTCTGTGGTCCTTTCAGTCCTTGAGGCCCGTTGTGCTTGGCAGAGGGGCAGGGGAAGGGAGAAGGCTGTGAAAGCAGGTTTGACATCTGCCTGGACCTACAGAGATTAAATCATAGAATAGTTTCTGTTCGATGGGACCTTAAGAACCATCTGCTTCCACCACCTGCTATGGGCAGGGACGCCTTCCACTACATAACATTGCTTCCAACCTGGTCTTGAACACTTCCAGGGATGGGGCAGCCACAGGTTTTCTGGCCAACATGTGTTAGGGCACCATCACCCTCACAGGAAAGAATTTCTTCCTAATATCCAATACAAACTTACTCTTTTACTTTAAAGCCGTTCTCCCTTGTCCTGTCAATATATAAATTCAATATATAAATTCAAACTTGAGTCTGAATTTGTGAATCTAAAAGGTGGATGATTTTCAGAACTTTCTGCAAAAGACTGAAGAAGCTGAAGTTTTTCTTGACAGACAAGGAAACCTGGTAGTGTTGCACTACATGGTATCCTTCAAATTGTCTTGTGGGAGAGGTGATGCCTGTGACTGCAAAATGTGAGGAAAGGAAAAAAAATTGCTCTTGTAAAGTTTATTGATTACCACCTCCTTCCTTTTCAAAGCAATAAGAGGTGAAGGCTGGGGAAAGGAGAAGTGGAGTAAGTTTAGTTTCTCTGGAGTTGATGAACTGCAGATCCTCATGATGGGGCAGAGATCTGAGCATCACAGAGATTGCTATTACATGTTCTTCCTGGCAAGCAACAGAATAAAGGAAGGGAAGCTTAGGGAATAGCTCTATTTCTGTTGGAAGGCTTCTGGTAACCTGAAGATGTGAGATCTGCAGCCTTGCTAAGTTTGGTGTAAGCTGACTTTTAAAACAAAACCCCAGACTATGGGGTTTGAGTATTTATCTGAAGAGGAGATCAGTGAATGCTTGTTTGGCTTTGCCAAGTAGCCAAGGGAACAACCAGATCTAATTAGGAGGAGCAGGCTAGAGATTTAATGTAACTGAGTGTTGTTCCAGTATCAAGAAAAGTATCTTTGGGTGATAATGTGAACACACCCCTCTATCACTAAAATTATTGTTCCTAAGATCCACTCTAACTTTGATTTCCTCAAGTACTCGCTTATGCTGGATGTTTCCAAGTGTAGTCTCAGCAGATGTTTATCCATGTGCTTGTGGAAGTGAGAATGTACATTCCCTACTCAATTTCCCCTTCCTGGTAATGATTAAAGGTTTTTTTGATTGTTGCAGTCAGTAGTTTTATAGCTAAGACTCTGGTTTTGGTCTGTTTAATATACAAGTAGGAGAAGGTTCTGTGGTGGCTCTGTCCCACAAGCAGTGATTTTTTGTGTGGACTGAGAGGATTGTTAGCAGTCTCTCTTGCTAAGTGTCTCTGTAGACAAGCTGTCAGGGAGTATTGCTCTTCTTTCTTGGACTCCTCCTTTCCTGTGAACATGCTGAGTGATCATGTAAAAAAGCCAAGATAGCAAGATTAGAATCAGAAGAAGAAATTTAATGGTGGTAGAGAGTTAATAGTTTCCATCTGGATGTTGCTAAAGGAGAAAGGTCATGGTGCAGCTTGTGAACCTGAAAAGGATGAAACAGGAGAGTCTGTGTGCTCCTATGGAAGGAGGGAATTCCATAGGCCCTGTTCAAAATCCTGCCTGTTACTTTAAGCAGCCCATTTTTGCAGTATTTAAGCTGTTTAGCTCAGTGGAGAACAGGTACTCAGGTGTTTGTCTGGAGATGAGTTTGCAACAAGGACCTGACTTCCTCTTTTTTTTCCTGTGAAAAATCTTAAGGGCAGGCTGATCTTTGAGTCCTTATCTGTCCTTCAGCCGGGGCATCCCCACCACAAGAAGAGATGTTGACTTAAAAGAAAACCATGCCCAGCTTGGGGAAGCAAAGGGAGATCTGGGCTCGAATGAGAAATGAAAATACGCTGTGGAGTAGAAAAAGACTGAAGGGCAAATCAGGAGATTGTAGTGTGGGTCTGGGAATGCAGTTAATTTATAGAAACAAGACCTAGGCTTGGTTCCCTAGCACAGAGAAATGTCATTTGCTCAGATTCTCCTTGTTCCTGTGCAGATAGGAAGGCAGAGTCCTGTGAGAATTTTTTATTATGCTTTGTGAGATTCATGTTAGCAGAATGGATATTCAGTATTTCTGGACTTCTTTGGAGAGCAGCTTCACAGCTTGTCTTGTCCAAAGTTAATGTGTTGAACACTTGTTTTTCTTGAGACATGGGAAATGTTTGTGCTGTCAAGTCTGCATGGCTTTCGCTTCTGTTTTCAGAGAACCCTTAATATTTACTTGGAGATTTTATTGTCCCTGTGTTGGTGGAAACCCTCCCTTCTTTGTTCTCTTGAACTTAGAAGTCTTTCTATTTTTCTGAAGATAATTCAATGCACTGCAAGAGCCAAGAGGATGTTTGAGAGGTCTGAAAACTGATTCACATAGAGCATCAGGGATTTAATTTCCAGACAAGCTGCAAAATGCAAGTTTTCATTTCTTCTGTGCTATTAGCTGAAGCTGGAAATACTCTGCAGTGATAGCAAAAAGTCAGTAGGATATCGTGACTGTCTGGGGGAGGAATGGAAGTCTTTTTGCCTTTGCTGTTTTAGAACCATGTTTGTTTTAAATCTTTTGGCCTTAGCAAAAAGCTGAACAAGAACAATGTGTTTCTGTAGCTTCCTAGGATTGTCTCGCCTTGGGAGCAAGAGGTCTCTTTAAAACCCATTTCCCGTTCAGTTTATCTCTTCAGAGTTCCATCCAGTTCTCACTCTAGTCAGTCACAAGTCGTCTGACTTCACAGCAAGTTGATTTGGGTCAAGATCCATGATTTTAACAGTGGAGGAGGTTAAGAGAACTGGCTAACACTTCCAAACAAGGCCCTGTAGCAGATAACATGGATTTTTTCCTCCATCTCCTGCAAAGATGAGCAGGAATATTGACTCTGAAATGATAAGTTTCAATGTTGGCATTTTTTTTTTGTCATGAGAAGTGATAAATGAGGGTTGGTTTTTTTTTTTCCATAGAAGGGCATAAATTGTTACAATTTTTTTTTTTTTTTTTAAAATAAGCAACTTCACTACTTAACTTTCACTATGAAAAATAACATTCCAGGGTGAGTGGGATGTCCTCCCTATGAGACACTGCTGGGAAGGATGTGGGACTCTGGTCAAACTGAGGAAGAACTTCTTTCCCCGTTTAGAAAATAATGACTGTAACTGGCACTTACCCGATTTTCAGGTCTTTCTTGGTATCTGAAGAGCTTTTAGTGAAGCATTCTTCATTAGAACATGACTCTTCCCGGCATTTGCAAAAATGTTCTTAGAGTGTCAAGAAAAAGCCATTTAGAAAGAATTTCACAGGAATTCTGTAATGCTTTAGGTTGGAAGGAACCTTAAAGCCTATCTCGATTCCACCCCCTGCCATGGCCAGGGACACCTTCTGCTATCCCAGGTTCCTCCAAGCCCCATCCAACCTGGCCTGGAACACTTGCAGGGATGGGGCAGCCACAGCTTCTCTGGGCACCCTGTGCCAGGGCCTGCCCACCCTCACAGGGAAGGATTTCTTCCCAATATCCCATCTAACCCTGCCCTCTGGCAGTGGGAAGCCATTCCCTGTGTCCTGTCACTCCGTGCTTTTGGAAACAGTCTAAAGAGGAGGCCTGAGAGTGGCCCCAGTCCTTGCTATGTGTCTGCAGACAGAGCAACACTTCTGTGTGTGTTGAGGCCTTCAGAAAGTGAGGCAGAGCAGATGGGAATCTACAAAAGAGTGGGGAGTACATTAATTAGTCTTTGCTTCCCAGTTTCTTCCAACATCTTTGCAAAATAGCGATGATGAGTCATCCTGAAGCCTTGTCATTTTTCCTGTGGTTTCGAGTTCCCAGACTTCTGTAGGATGTGTCCTGTTGGAAGCACAGGTTTACTCCAGATTCTTTTACAGGGATTTAGGCTATCATAAATAAAAGGCAGGAAACCTTAGTGAAAAGCCTTTAAAAATAAAAAAATTAAAACAGTCAAGGTAGGTATAAGGGGATGTGTCCTGATTCTTGCATGGATATAAACCAAGTCCTATTCCTTGTAGGCAGGAATTAAGGCGTATGGATGGAGTGCTGCTTCCACAGAAACCCATGGAAAACTTTCCAGGGACTTCAGAGAGGACAAGGATCCCATCTCAGTTCTAGCACAACCTCTAGAGAGCTCATCTGGCCTGTGGGAAGAGGACAACTGTGATAAGGAATTTTGCAGGCTCTGTTAGGAAGCCACTGAAAACAGGACTGCCTAAAGCAGAGAAAACAGCAGAAGGGGAAGGAAAAATAACCAAATGTGGAACCTGTTTAACCTTAAGTTCAAATTTATTTCTGTTTTTCACTGTCTTTTACATGAGGGAGAAGGCAGTGCTGCTTTCCCCTCAACCTCTAAGCTTCATGCTGTCTCTAGGCACCCAGTACAGAACTTAGATTCTAGTAAATGAGTAAATTTACCACTTATGGCACCAAAATTATTCAGTGGGGGAGGCTGAACTCCAGAAATACCAGCATAACTGGTCTGATCAACTTAACAGCACACCACAGGAGCACTTTATTCTGGTTGTGTTGTATCCCTTACAATGGCAAATGATGCTTTTCCCAGCAATAGCTGCCTTGGACAGCAGTCATGAAGTGTGTGGCTAGACTCAAAAACCAAAGTTCTGACTCCAAAAGAGGTCTTACTCAGAGTTACTGGAGGGCTTTTCTTGTATATCATAGATGCAGCTGGAAAACTCGAAAAAACTCTTAGCTCCTTGTCCCTGTAGAATTTGTAACAGAATTTGGCATCCTTCAGCATTCATGTTTGAAACCTTTTGGGTTTTTAGCTGTTTGTGTTCTGTGTTTGTTGGTGGAGCTGGTATCAGCCCTTGCCTCCACAGTGTGTGTGTTGTCACGTGTCAGTGGTCAGCTCTACAGCAGCAAAACTGGTCAGCAGGAGGAATAATTTGGGGAAATTCAAGTTATTGCACTGAAAACATTTTCATTTTAATATTTTGGCCTGCCAAATTGCTTATTTAGGCAGTCCAAATTAACTAAAAGTCATAAAATGTAATAATAGTTGCAGACAAAGGCGAAGAGATTGGGACTTTGAGGATGAGCTTTGAAATTTGGTAGTGTATTCACAACATGAGTGTGATTAGGGGAAAGAGGCAGAAAAGGAAATGATAAGAATTCCCATGATTTGGAGCACTTCCCCCACATGTGATATGTGATGTTTTTGTGTGCCTAAGCACTCTGGACCCTCTGAGATGATTGGTGAGATGGATTTAGCCAAAAGATCCTGGGGAAGGAGCTTAGAATTAGAAAGAAGGTATGACACTGTTGACTCAGAGATCCCTTGGCAAGTTTATTAACTCATCAAAGGCTTGTCTTAGGTTTGAGACTGGGTTTAGAGCTGGATCCTTTCATTCTAGTTTTTTATTTTTTAATTGGGTCGTGAGCACCTCGGCAGTTTTGCAGCCCTCCCTTTGTGTCCAAAAGAGAAACCATCAGGGTCTGGCAGCTCAGGGATCTCTCAAACACTTTCAAGGGTTCTCTCAAACACCTTGTTGTGTTTGTGACACTGAAGGACCATGACAGGCAACATCCTGTTGAAACCCCTGTGTCCTGCATGATCACCTGTGGCATCCTTGTGTCTGTCAGCCCAGTGGCATACTGGAGAGTGAATCAGTGGGGAAAAAAGCTGTCATGGGTTCTGCTGGACAATTTGTCCCTATGGCAAGCCAGAACAGCTCCTTGAACTGTTTTGGAGCTTGCTCATGCCAGGAGGGGACCTTTCTCTCAGCAGTTTCCTGACTGCCTTCTGGGCTCATTTGTTTTTCTTACAGGGGTGGTTTGTGCTGCAGGGACTGCAAGGACAGGACATTCATCCTTCCTCTGACACATCCCTGCCGTGCCCCCCTCCTGCTCCTGGAGGGCGCCGCTGGCACAAACCCCTCCTTGAAGAGGTTAACCAAATGGATCGTATTCATCGCGGGATGGGGCTGGTAGGAAGTGCAGTGCTGTGCAGTGCCAAACCCATGATGTGTGTGCTCTTTCCATTGGGAACACTGACTCATAAAATGGAATAAAAAGCTGTTACATTTCTGCATGATGAAAAAAACGAGCCCCAGTCTAGTCCCGCTTATGCACTCACACAGTCTCTGTCCAGTGAACACTTTCCCTGTTAGAGCTTGTGAAACCTGGCTCCTCTTGGTAGGAATTAAATTTATTTCAGCTGAAAAGAATTGGGTGTCACCTTGGATGGGCCTTCTCCTCACCCTTAGCCAGGGCCAAGCATTGGTCTTGTGACTTTCTAAATACAATCCAGATTATTTATTTGCTGTTTCTTTCATTCAGCTGAGAAGAGCTTGGCCATGTCTCCCTTGGGTTGTGCTGTCAGCTGGTTGCTGATCAGTTATCCAAGGTATGCTTCGTAGAAAATAGAGAAAGAAGCCCTTCCCATAGCCATGGTTCCCACCTCTAATTCCTGTTTCAAGAGCAGAGTGTGAGAGACCAGCAGAAGTAGATCAGGTAAAGAGAGGCAAGGAAGCTTTGGAGAGGGTGGGAATATTCTCACTGTGTCCAGCATGAGGTGCAACAGTTAAATACTGGATTTTATTGCATGATGTGTCACAAAGTGATTGTGATGTGATGTTAGACCTTGTGCAGTCTTCTTTATAAGGGGATAAAGTTTAGGCAAAAGCCCCCTTGAACCTCTAATTATTGTAACTAGGAACTGAGACACAGCTAAGTTGCAGTTTATATTATTGTGACTATTAAGCTGTGGTCTCAAACTATCTGAGGTTTCTGCAAATGCCTCTTTATCTTGCCTAAAATAGGAACAAACACCATATAATTCAAATTATGCGAGAGATCTTGAGCTGCCTTTGGTAGCAGCAGCATAGTAAGTGTGGAAGGTAAACAGACTCTGTCAAGAAGTCTGGAGTTGGATCAATGATCCTTGTGGGTCCCTTCCAACTCAGGATATTCTATGATTAAGAAAGAAAAATAAGTATTTTGCTTTACACTGAGGCTCAGGCACAGCTCAAGGAATCACTGCTGCTTGTCCACACCCTCACAGTTGATAATTGTGTGAGTTGTGCCTTAGCCAAAACCTGTTCCTTGTTTTTTGTGCAGCTTGGGCTTGGATGCTCAGCTCCTGTGGTTTTGCTGGTGGGGGGAGGTCAGTTGTTGGAAGAGTGTAACCTGCCCTCTGTCAGGTTGAAGCCATTACCCGTTGTCCTGTCACCCCAGGCCCTTGGAAATAGTCTCTCTCCATCTTTTCTGTAGGTTCCTTCAGGTACTGGAAGGCCACAATTGTGTGTCTAATTGAGTGTCTAATCTAGGTGGTGCAAAGAGATTGGCACTGTTGTTGTGGCAAGACTTGTCCTTTCAAGCAGTACCTTCCATTATTTATTTTTTTTAGGGGGAATCCAGAGGGATTACGGTTACATGGTGACTGCTGCGTCTCTCTCAATGTCCTGCTTGGGCCACTAAATTCAATTTCAGTGAGCTGAAGGCATCCTAGTGAAAAAATTCTTGTTGCTTGGCTTGGACTTGTCTTTCTTTAACCAGTGGGTTTCTCATGTGCTCTGAGAATGCATCCTTGCCTTTCAGTTCAGTGTTCTGGCTAGATGAAGTTATCAGTGTGTGTGAATTTCTGGAGGCATGGTGGTTTCCTGCTCACAGTGGGAATAAAGTTAAAGGCCAGGAACTCTGCTTAAACCCTTTCGTTATTAGCAGAATGTACTGTGGCCTTTGATACCCCCTAATTCTGCTTCTCTGCAAACTGATCGATGATTATGTTGATTATGGTAATTATGGTAATTAGGGTACCTGCCATTTGTGGGAATGGGGAGGATCCCGGAGAAGAATGCAGCCTTTTTAAAATTGCAAAGCAACGCATCTGTTGAGTATTAATGGTTTGTTAAATTTATTGAGCGCTTTGGGACTGCTGAATGAAAGACCTTATATAAATGGCACTTAATTATTGTTATTGCTAGAGAAGGGCTTGCACAAAAGCAGCAGTTATCTGGGAATCTGGGAAACAAAGGTCTGCAGCATGCTGCCAACATCTGCTACCGCTTAAAACTTACAACATGAGGCACTAATTTGGGGAGAGAGAGATTCTGCAGCCCCTGAGTGTGGCAATCCTTTGACCAGGCTCTTCATATCCTGAATATATTCTGCCCACCTTACTCCATGGGAAGGGGCTCTGCCCTGGATTGTCACAGGGATCTTGCAACACTCTGGTTACAAATCTGCTTTAAATACTGTTTCCTTCCTCGCAGAATTGAGCAGAAACTGCACTGACATTTTTCACTCACGACCTCAGGTGTCCTCACAAACATGGGCAGGACTGTGCTCTAGAGCACCAAGCAAAGTTTTCCAAGGCAGGTAAGGAAGCTTTCTATTTCTAGGAGCTCCTTCAAGCTCTTGGGTCTCAGCATGTGGAAAAATCCATTAGTGTGTGGTCTTTGGCTCTGGCTGTTTTGCTTCTGGAGCAGTGGGAAGCTCCACCCCTCCATCTGAAGAGAAACTGGGAACCTTGCAACACCAGTCTACTGTGAATCATCTACCCAGTGGCTTCAGAGGAGAGGAAGAAAACCTTCCACCCCCCCAAGCTAATTGCCAGGGCCTGCTGCCATGTCCTAGCAATTTCATGGATACTATGATGAATTCACTGACAAGCTTCTTGGAGCTTTTCTGTGCTGTGACAACAGCAGAGGGAACAGGGCAGGGCAAAGACATTTATTTAATACTTCTATTTCTGTTCCTGTTCTGGACCAATAAACTGTGAACTGGCTTTTGACCAGCAGGTTTGCTCACAGTCATGAGGAGCAGGTAGTGGTGACTGGTGAAGTTTTGTGTGTTGACTGAACTGAACGAAATTCTTCCCATAACAGCTAAAACAGATCACTTAGCCATTTTGGGAGCATATTCAGCTAAAAGCAAAGGCCACGATTCAGTAAAGCACTGTTTTCTTTATCCTGTTTGTTAAGTATAATCCAGGGAGCTTCCAAATCTTGTTTTGATGGCTATTTTTAGCTTTTTATATTGTCTACGACCAGAAGCTGTAGAAAGAGGCCCAGTACAGCATCTCAGATGTGTGGGCAGCCCTTCTAAGGCACGCAAGAACCAACCTGAGGTTTAGTTTTATGTCAGTTTGAGGAGGAGTTTGCTTTTTTGGAGGTCTCCCATGTCACACAGACTTCCTCATCACAAGGGGAAGAGAAGGGAGGGCTCCACCTCCATCCCCTCTCTCATCTCTCAACCAGCCTCAAGTTCCATCTGCTGCATTTGTGCCATCAATGGTCATAATGGTGTTTTAACTCCATTTTATACATAAATACTTTCTTATTCAGCAAACCCCTTTTGTTAGTGGTTGGGAGCAAAGGAAAGGTTCTTTTTCTGAGATCTTTTTTCTTTAGCAGCTCAATTACAAATGGAGGCAAAAAAGAGAAGCGGTGAATGAGTACTTTTTACTCCTGTTTGATCTTCCCTGCTCTTAGGACATTTTTGTTGCTCTTTCCACCCCACAGAGATGAATGTTTCCTCCAGCATCTGCCCTCCCATTAATCCATCCCCACAAAGGCCTGTGGTTGCTCAGCACACTTGCATCGATAATAATTTGGCTGAGAGCAGTGCCCTGTGCTCAGGACAGCTGGGATTGCTCTTGTGCTTGCTTTCCCAGAGTATTAGGAAGGAAGACTGCCTCCATAGCAGCCCTACATGACTCAGGAGAGAGTAGAGAATGGAATGCCAAAGATCAGTTGGTTCCCAGATAATTTCATGGTGGCAAGGAGCTGTAATTTCCACAAGTGACTCTGTGGGTTCTGGTTTTGACCATGAGTCCACAGCCTTCCCACTTGCATGCTGGACTGGGAGAGTGGAAATGTTAATTTGAGCATGCAAGGTTCGTCCCTTTGCCAGTGGCTCAGGAGAAAGGAGAACTGGCATTTGTGCATGGATGTGAGCTCTGGTTTTGCAGGGATCTTGTTTCTTTATAAAGCAGCAGATTTCCTTCCAAAGGCAGGCAAGAACTTTTCACTTAGGATTTGTCTGTGTTTTCCTAGACTTTGAGATTTGACTACATCTCAGATCATGCTCAGTAGTTTATATTCACAATCCAAACTCTTTGGTTTCACTGCTTCATGTTCTGCTCTGCAAAGTTATTGATGCTTCATGGGTTAACTCCCTTAGTTAATACGGAAACTGATTTCTTTCTTCCTAGTCTTGAAGTTTCCCCTTAGGGACAATTCAAGCTGACTCCCTTATACTTTTGACAGTGCCTTTGATACTTTCCTAACAAGGTCTTAAGTAAGTGTTGTTGGTCCTTAGTGGTTTCAAAACAGTAAGTAAGAACCTCAAAGACTGAAAAATATAGTCAAAATTCCTTTTTTCCTCATCTTCTGTTTCTAAATCTTTTAGGGCTTGTTAATTCCTATTCCCCAGGCCTTCCTGAACTGTAGCTGCTGAAGTGCTTTTTCTCACAGAATTACTCCCAGAGCATCATTTTGAACAAGATATTGGGTAATCCAAAAGTTGACAGCATTGACTCTACAGAGTGTTACTGGTTTGTTCCCTGTGCCAATTTTAAACATTTCAGTTCTGTTGGATATTGCTGAGAGTCTGATTAAAATTTTGATGTGCTCATCCTCAGGTTGTCTGTGCAAGAGGGAAGTACCTGGGCTGGATTTGAAGCAGATGGATTAAAATCTAGGCTCTACATGGAGCACATGGAGCATCTTCCTTGCTTATGCATTCCCTAGCAGGGGAACTAAGGCCGGGACAAGCACCAGTGAGCTTGGAAAAGATCTTTCACAGTGTTAGACTGAGGGCATGTACAGACACAAGAGCCCCTGAGGTCAAGGAGAGAGAGATCCTGTGCTGCTGCAGCTCAGTTTGTGCTCCAGTTTGTTCGTGGTTGTGATCTCTCAGGCACAGCTACTTCTGAATTTGCTCCTTGGGATCATTCAGCATATCCATATTGGGGATTTTATTTGGACCTGGAGAGAAAATATGATCCTTGTGCATTTTACGCCCTCTTGGATCAAGGGCTGGATGAATTTTCTATCTTCCCCTGCAGTAGTTTCAGGAAATGTTGTTTTGTTCCTGGTGATGCTCCATCAGAGCTGCTCTGAGGAGATGCTCTGGCTGACACGCAGCTCCAGCCGTGGAGCCTGCTCCAGAAAAATTCCTGCCAAATGCCTGGCCACTGAGTCCCTGCTTCCCAGCACCAACAACTGGCTCCTTGCAAGGTGGGGAGCTGCTGGGGGAGGGAAGCATTTCATGAATCACAACTCCCACGCCTTTACATACCCACGAATTCCCAGCCAAAATACTTCCACCCTTATTCACACCAGATCCCACCTTTACTCCAGAATCTTTTCCATCTGTCCTGCAGGCTGCTGTGCAAAAGGGAGATGAGAGAATCCAGGGCTTCTCTGAAAGACAGAGAGCTGACGTGAAGCAATAAAGGTGTGTGCCTGCATCCAGTGACTCCTGTTCTCTCTTGTTCCTGCTGTCACTGCCATCACCAACACAGGGGAGGGCAGAAAGAGGATGGATTTACCAATCCATTTGCTGTAGGAATATCTTGCAGCTGGACAAGAAGCAGCCTCAATTTCTAAGTAGGTGCCTTGAGAAGCTTTCTCAGCTCTGAGAGCTTTCAGAGGAACTCTGCTCATTTTTCAAGGGATGTGTATTTGATAGTAAGCCAAGGAGGATAATTCCTCTGGGTCTTTAGCTAGTGGCAGGGATTTCCTGCAGTGTGGACTATTTTAAGCACCTAAAAGCACGTGCTGACTGGTGTAGGACACTGTAAAATGGCTCGATTTGAAGGACCTGGGTGGGAGTGTCAGGCAACACCCAAAGCTTTTGTGATCTTGAGATATTAGCAGTGCCTGGAAAGGAAAATACAGCTATTTTCTTGCTGGTGTGGAGTGGTGAAAGCAAACCCCCCTATTGCTGGAACATTAATCATAAAGGTACAGGCATTGATTGGCCTTTCTACCATATGTTGGGCTGGTAACAGTGGGATTCTTCTCCTCCTCTTTCTTTTCCCATATCTATGAAATAAGGATGGTCTCTTGCCTGTTTATCTTCCCCATAATTATCCCATACTCTTGACTTGGCGTTTGGATACCCAGTGAAATGGATAGGCATTCAGTGGCCAAATCCCACTAGGCTTATCTTATCCTCAAAGAGATTCCCAGGGCTGGATCTGCTTTCTAAAATAAATATTTCTATATGAACAGAGCCCCTTGAGCTGGTTGAGGACGCTGAAGGTTGGCAGGAGTGGCTGCAGCTGGCTCCTGGTTTGAGGAGGAAATGCCAGGCAGGAGTTTGTCACTGTGTAACTGATATTCTTAGCTCCACCCTGCTCCCCTTCCGCCAGCTAAAGCTTTCCATGGAAAATTTAGCTGCCATTGGCTCTGGTTGAGACTGCAGGCATTGAGGCAGTTTTCATTTGTGCTGTTCAGGTCTTTAAAAAAACACAGCAGGGACTAAACCCCCAGTGAGGTCACAGTCTGACTGATGGATGAAAAGTTGGCCTTGTCCCCCAAAATGGTGATTATTACTCTCTTTATAGTCATGTCTGGGTTGTTGAGGTTACAGAGAGGGGGTGACTCAGCTCTATCAACATCTGAGCTGCCTTACAACATTGTCTGTGTCTTCATTAACCACCTAAGGACCTTGGGCAGGCTGGGAGTGGAGCTCAGTGCCTCCCATCAGCTGTGCTGCATCTTGGCCAGGCTGGGAGGCAGCTTCTCCCTAACTCAGCGATAAACCACTCTCAAGTTAGGCTGGCACTAAGGGTTGGGAATATTTGTTTTGGAAAGAAATTTGGCATTAGACAACAAAGAGTCAAGATGCTTATTTTGTTCACAACTGAGCTACGTAGAATTTCAGGATGTAGTTCTGCCATTTTCTTAAGCATTTTGTTTTCCTCACAGCCTTATCTAATGTGATAAGATTTTAAAGAGTTGGTTCCGCCAGAGAGAGGTCTTCAAGAATCTGCAGGTTCACACCAGGTATCTGTGTCAGATCTAGAAATAAACCCTGTGTCTCCAAAGATTTGATCTCATCACTGTAAGGGAGCTAGAGGTGCTTTTTCCTTGGGTTATATGAAAAGAAGGTTGGGCTGAAGTGTCTGCCTTGGCAGACACTGTTTCTCCTTTTCCAGGGAATGAGGGGAAGGGATTCACTCCTTCCAGTGGCAGTGAGAATTGCCTTTGTGTTCAAGTCCATAAACTGCAAGAGATGAAGCTGAACATTATGTACAGATCAGAAATGTAGTTTTGCCCAGGAACTGAAGATGCAGGAAAAAGAGTCAGGGCCTTGGCAGCAGCCTGGAACATACACCAAGTTCTTATGTTGGGTGTGGGATTAAAGCCACTTCTTCCAGCCATTGCAGGGAAATCTCTGAGACTGTCTTCCAGTGATTGCTGGAGGTTTCCTGGGAAATGAGGAATGGGTGCCATGGGGGAATGCTGCAGTATTTCTGTAAACCAAACCAGCTGCTTATTAGCCTTAAATCTCTGCTCCACTGCTCCAGGAAAAGTCATGCACTTGAATTAGCCTGAGGCACTCTGTTGTTTTTTGGTTTTTTTTAAATCTGGGAGAAAGAGGCACTTTTTTTTTTTCCTCTTAACTGTGTTAGGGTGGGGAAGAGTTTTTTTTAACGAGAATGAAAAAAAGATGAGCTGTCACTTTTTCTGTTTGGAATCTGAGGGGGTAAAAATCACACCTCTGAAAACAAAAAGAGAGAAGAATTTTATTTGACCTGTTGAGGACACAAAAAATGTCTTGTATTTCAGTTCAGCTTCAACAGCTGAGCTTGGAAAAGAAAATTAGAAGAAGAAAGAAACATTGTTTTAAATAAAACCACTTCAAGTTCTAAACTTGGAACTTTTCCCTTGAAAAATGTTAGAGCAAAACATTTTGTGAAATTTGAAAGTTAAAACTCATATGGAGTCATTCTTTCCTATGAATATTTTCATTTTCAACGAGGTCTCTATTTGCTCCAGTGCTCCAGTAAAATATTCCTAAATAACTTATGCCCCTACAAAAGTGTCTCTTCGTGCATTCAAACCAACTGTTGTTCAAATAACTTTTTCTATGAAAGGAGATGTGTCAAGGTATATTTCCGATAGGGAGAACCTGAAGCTCAAAAATACATTCAGTCATTCTGATCAGCTGGGTGATGCTGGAAGATGGAGAGAGAACTTTTGAAAGGCATGGAGTGATAGAAAAAGAGGGAATGGTTTATAACTCAAAGAGAGAATGCTTAGATCAGATATTGGGAAGAAATCCTTCCCTGTGAGGGTGGGCAGGCCCTGGCACAGGTTGTCCAGAGGAGCTGGGATGGCTACCCCATCCTTGGAAGTGTTCCAGGCCAGGTTGGACGGGGTTGGGGCAACCTGGGACAGTGGAAGGTGTCCCTGGCCATGGCAGGGGGTGGAACGAGATGGGCTTTGAGGTCCCTTCCAATCCAAACCACTCTGGGGTTCTGTGACACCCATGCACCCGGGGCTTCCCCTGCAGTGGCTGCACGTGACATTTTGAGGCCATGCAGCTGTTTTGGTGTCTCTGTCTGTTGGAAGCACAGCCACAAGGAGGACGTGTGGCACTGTGCCTCCTGCGTGACGTCGTGGGCTGCGATTCCTGGAGGGCTGCTACGTGCACAGGGAAGAATTTGATCCTCTACAAACAGGACAGCCACGTGCAGTTATAGGCAATTCCATGTTCCCTTTCCTAGGGAATATATGCTGCTCAGCTGACATACATCCCTCTTGGTTTTGCTTGCCAGCACTTTCCAGCTGACATCACGTTTGCACGAAGCCTGCACCAAGTAGGAATTGTATTAACCATTTAGGTTTTCCCCTCCCATCTGATAGTCTTATTTTATCCTTTTCCGTTCCTGTCTACTATTTTATCTAAAACACTTTGGGCAGAAGTGGGAAGGGGCCTTGTTTTTACTTGCCATAAGTTGAGGATAGTGTAAAGCTACAAAAATGCAGGCAGAGAGAAAGACACGCTGAAAGAGGGTGATGGGAATAGTGGGCCTGTGATTCTTAAAGTTTTAGACCAAGCAGGCTGCTGCCAGCTGTCTAACTTCCCCCAGCTGTCTAACTTCCCCCAGGAATATGTAGGGGAAGTCAGACACCTGGTGAGCTGGTAGCAGTCCTGTCTGGTAACAGCAGTGGGATATCTGCAGATCTCAGCTTGGGCAGGGCCAGATGAGTTTGCCCAGACTGTGCATGAATTGCATTAGTCAGGCTCAAAAATGGCAAAGCAAAATCAGCGTGAACCAAAAATAGGACAAAGCAGAAACTCTTCTACATTTAAGAGTGTAAGAATGGTTCTGCTGTGTCAGAGCTTAGGTCTGCCTGACTGGGCATCTTGTTCAGGGGTAGAGATCTGGAAAGAGCGTAAAGACAAGAGCACATGTGTAGTCACACTTCCCCAAATCTCCAGCAATTTTGGCTGGGAGGTGTCCTGAGCCAGTGATGTTTGTGCTTATTAAATCTCATTTGGAGTTCCGAGAATATTTCTGCTTCCTTTTAGGGAATGGCAGAGGGTTCTGGGTTGTGGAAGCTGGGATGTAACCGGCCTTCCTGGATGCAGCATGACGTCCTGGGTAGGACTGCTGAGCATGGGGTTGCAGGTTGTGTTCCTGGGAGGTTGTCACTTGCCACGCAACCTGACTCTGAGGACAGCTTGTGATCAGGGGTGCAGGAGAATCCTGCCTGTGATGCCAGAGCCGCTCTGAAGGGTCAGTGAGGGAGGTGGGGATACTTCAGCCTCATTCAGGAATAGCCGGCAGAAAGAGGGCAGCGCTCCCAGTTCTTACACTGTTCAGTGAGGTAACTGTGTCTATCACAGGAATTGAAAATTCTGTGGGGGCTGAACGAGCTCTTGAGTTAGGAAATCCACTTTGCTGCCACGAGCAGCCATGTGTGTGCTGTCTCTCCGTGAATTCACCTTGGATGCCCTGGCTTTCCGTGTCTGTAAGATGGAACATGACAAGGCTTTTGCTTCCACCAGGGCAGCCACATCCCCATCACTTTCACAGGCACTTTGCAGCTCAGACCAATCCTAATTTGCATGAGGCAGCACAGGCTGATGCGCTCAAACACATGCAGGGATAATGCCAAGCAATAATTCTTGCCATATCCCTGGACTGCACTAGAAGTCACTCTTGCTCTGTACTGAGGCTGTTCCAGTAACTAACTGGCAGTTCCTAGAGAAGTATGTCCCCATTGCAGATGCCATTAAACCTAGCCCATTTGTCTCCTGATGGAGACATTCCTTGTCTGACTTCCTCATGAATCATGGGGAGAGGGAAAACTTGCTTGCCAGGCCTCCTACTCATTTTTATCCTGAGAATATTAATCCAGGGTTCTTCTCCAGAAACCTCCATATAACCAAGCCAAGAGACAACAGGAGGGATAGCAGGAGATGGCCTTAAGGCCCTACAGCTTCCATCCTTGTTTGTATTATAAAGTTTCCATGGTGGCTTTGGAAGACCAGAGAGTCACGCCACCGAACTGAGCAGTGTGTAAGATGCAGTTCATGAGTTTCAGTGCATCAAACTGAAAAAGAGATATTGGGGGGAAAATCCTTCCTTGTGGGGGTGGTGAGGCCCTGGCACAGGTTGTCCAGAGAAGCTGTGGCTGCCCCATCCCTTCAAGTGTCCAAGGCCAGGTTGGACCGGGCCAGAGTTTGAATCCAGTTCTCGGCAGGATGATACAAGTTTGCAGGATTTTTCTGTGTCTTAAGCCGGCATGCTAATAGCAACACTGTTACTTTAAAGGCTGATGCCTTCCTCTCGTCTCAGTGCACTAGAGCCTCAACCACAAGCCTTGCTTTAATTTAAATTTTAAACAGCAGACAGACACACATGCAATGAAGAATTATGGGCTGTCGCTGCCAAGGATGCCATCAAATGGCTGAGCGAAAGGGAACATTTACAAACTAATAAAAGCTGTTATTAAGGGGATTATTAATGAAAGGCCTTTGAGCAAAATAACTCCCTCCCCCTCCACATGCTTGAGGTTATTTTTTTGTAGCCTCCTCTTTATTTTTCTTTTTACTAAGCCTCTTGGGAAACTAAATGCCAAAAGAAATGATTGAAGAAGCTGTCACCATCATATGGGTCATTTTTTTGGGACCTGGTTTCACAAGAGCTCGTGTCATGTGTCTGTCCACCCTTGATCTTCTGCACAGATGTAGTGAACTTCACAGCCTGTTCTAATTAACACCAGGCCTAACGAGGAGTTGTGAGTGGGAATTCAGGGGTGAGGAGGGGGGGTGGTGAGAAAAATAATTCATACTGTTATTACTTTATTTTGGTTAGTTAGGGGAAAATGGCTGTAGGGCTGGAAAAGATGAATTGGCACTTAAGGTTTCCTTTGGCAAATGGGGTGAAGAGCTGAGATTCAGGGGAACTGGGTGTTTTCCTGGGGTTTGGATCATGTAGGTAGGGGTGTGCCTGTTATGTCATGGTAGGTGTTACGGCCTTGCTGTACTGGGCACTGACCTGACAAGGTGACAGCAGTGGTTACTTGCTTTGCTTTGCTGCTGGGAGGTAGCTGATTCCTGGCACTGTATCCTTCCCCAGCAGCTCCAGCTCCTAATCCAAAGTAATTAGTGCTGTTCCCTGGTGAGTGTAACATCAGCAGGTTGGGAACACCTGGGCTGTGCCAGAGCAGGGTCTCCATAGGCTGGGCTGGATATATCAGTGCCTCAGGAGCAGATGTTCTCTCTCCTGTGCCACCTTTCCTTGGAAAGAGGCGGGAGGACAGCACTCCTAAGTCACTGGATATCTGCATCCCCAGCAGTGTGGGCAGCAGGCACGGGGAAGAGATTCTCCTGGTCTGCTCTGCTCTCCTGAGACCCCACCTGGAATACAGTGTCCAGTTCTGGTGCCTCCAATGCACGAAGAGCATGGAATGACTCTTGCAGCAAGTCCAGAGGAGGCCACAGAGTTGATAAGGGGACTGGAGCACCTCCCCTATGGAGACAGGCTGAGGAAGTTGGGGCTGTTTAGCCTGGAGAAGGTTGATGGATGGAAGAAGTTCTTCCTTGTGAGGGCCTGGCAGAGGTTGCCCAAAGAAAATGTGGCTGCCCCATTCCTGGAAGTGTCCAAGGCCAGGTTGGATGGGGCTTGGAGCAACCAGGTGTGGTGGAAGCTGTCTTGCCCATGGCAGGGGGTGGAATGAGATAAGCTGTTACGAGATGATGCTCCCTCATGATGCTGTCCAGTGGAAGTGCATTTCTGAGCTGGATACAGGCTTTTCAAGGAAACCAGGGCTTTCCTGAGAAGCTCAGAGCAGTTTAGAAGATGCTTGTGGATGGAGGTACCTGCAAGAGAAAGGCAGGGATTGATCAGTGTGGAGAAGAGGAAGGGCAAGGCCACAGTGCCTGGGATGGATGAGGCAGCCTGTGCTCCATCCCTGGAAGGGACCAGGCTTGCTCCTGCAGCTCTGGTCTGACTTGGGCCATGAGCTCAGACAGCTGGTAGAAAATGGATGATGCAGAAGAAGCATCTTTGGAGTTGGAAGCAGTAAAAGGCTTGGCTTCTTCCACGGCAAATGTTTCCGTGAATCAGGATGGAAAAGAACTTCAGCTGGATTAGTTGTGTGCAGCTGGGAGAGGAGACTCTGCCAGTTCCTCCCTCCTTGCTGTCACTGTGAAGGAAAATTGGGAATGTCTTTAAAGGGATTTCGCGTGATGCAAGTGCATCTTTCCTGAGGTTTGGGAGGCAGAGGCCTTGCTGGTGTCTGTCTTGCTTGTATCTGATGCGGATTGTCCCCGAGGGCCACATGTCCCTTCCTCTCAGCCTTCGCAGTCCAGCTGCAGTTAAAATCCTCTGGCCTAAGGATATCAAGGAGCTGAGCTGGTGCTCTGCTGAAGGAAGCACCTATCTCCTGTGAGGCACTGGACAGCTCAGTGGGAGCCTGGGAAAGGGAATAAATGGGATTTGCTCTCTGTTAGTGCTCACCACTCTCTTCCTGCCATCTCTGTAACCTGTAACAAAGCACAGCACTCCTGAGTGTCCATCACCTTAGATGTGCAGCTCCCACAAATCCCTGGAAAATGTGCTTCCAAGTGTGGAGGAGTTGGCATTTACAGGAGCTCCGTGTTCCCCAGTGAGCAGCCACCAGTGACTGAATACAAAACTGAGATCCCCATCAAGTCCTCCTGTTCAGGAGCTACCTCACCTCAGAACTAGAACTTTCCATGCCATTATAACTCCTGCATCTGGAGGAGTTGGGAGGCAGCCTCGAGGCTGCTTCTACAGAGGGAGGCCAGTGTTAAAGGATTTGGGTGCAACTGCAGCAGAACAAGATGGGCTTTAAGGTCCTTCCCCACCCCAACCAGTCCATGACATTATGATCCTCACCTCATGAAGCTTTTGACTGGCACGGGGAGCAGGGGGCAGGTGTACCAGGAGTTGGACACAGAGCAAGATGTGGACAGAGAGACCTGTGAGTAGCTGACATAACGTGAGTACCATTTGGGAATGGTTTCCTGGTTGCTTGCTCTTGGGAAAAGTCTGTTGGCTTAACTGGAGAGATTGTTGCCTTGTGGGCTGAGTAGGAGGGGAGGGTCACCCGTGCAGCCTGCATCCTCTGGGCAGTGGGAAGGAGCAGTATTCCCAGCACACATCTCTCCCTTCTCTCTTAACAGTGTAAGATGATCAGGGCAGCTGTGCTTTACAGTTGCTGGTTTAAGCCCACGCCACGTTTATTTTGAAAACTTTCCTATGTCGGGTGCTTGTGGTCCTGCCTGTAAAACGGTGCTTCCTGAGAGCCTTCCTGACAGTCCTCTCTGGTTTCTTTCCTTGGAGGCTGGTACTCTGCAGTTTTGCTTCTAGATTTGCATTTGCTCTCTTCCCCTGCTTTCTGAACACCCTCTGTGGCAGCCTGAGGTGTGCTCGAGCCTCTCCCAGCTGTTGGTGTGACTGATGTCCCTCAAACATATTGAAGACAGTGCACAGGAGATCTGTGGGTTCCCCTTGCATCTGGGCCTGGTTCTGCCGCCTCAGGTGACACCATGGTGGGTGCATGGCCAGGCAGTATCCATGGATTTGCTCTGTGTAAGGGCAGCAATATCACAGAATCCCGTAATGATCTGGGTTGGAAGGAACCTTAAAGCTCATCTCAATCCAACCTGTGCCCATCCCAGGTTGCTCCAAGCCCCATCCAACCTGGCCATGAACACTTTGGGGAAGAATAAGTCTTAATGCGAAAATCTCTGTTTTGGTCAGAATACACACTTTCCACTGGAGTCAAGACAGATGGAACACTTTGCCCGTTCGTGCAGCAGTGTCTCACTCCTGACTGCATGCAGTTGGTTTGGAAGAAAAAGCTTATTTAGGGTTCAGGCTATTAAAAACATCTGCTTTCCCATGTATCCTGAAACACTGCAGGATTTGAAAATGGAGAACATGTATCATGCTTGTCCCAGTCACCATAAAACATCGGCTCCACAGTTTAAATTGTGGGATTTTAATGATGGTGTATCTGTATTATTCAGTCCTGTGTAATGCACTTTTGGTTGTGGTGCTGTGATCTCTTTTCCTGCGTTGGACCTGGGCCACCTGACCATATTTGCAGTGTGTGGTTAAACATCAAATGCATCAGAATAAGCAAAATAATCACTTCCAGACTAAACACATTTCAAATTTGTTTAGAATATTGAACAAGTTTCATCACTGGGAGATGTCTCTTCTGTGACATCAAACTACATTGATGTGTCTCTGCTGATGCCAATTTCTGTTTCCCATGTTTTTGGACTAGAAGCATAAAATTCTATGAAAATCCTCCTTTGACTGTGGTAACTTTTGGCTGAGGGTCAGTCTGGGCATCTCTGAGCATTAATATCTATGCCTTCCATGGCCCCTGTGAAGCAAAAAGTTATAGATAGTTATCCTCCTCTTTCATGTGGAAAACTGGATTGTGAACAGACAATAATCCTCATCTGTTTAGCTTGGAATGAGTTGGGAGAAACTGGTGACAGCACTGGAGGAAAGCAGAGTTTTGGCATTGGTTGAGTTCACTACAAGACCCTTACTTTTTTTAGCAAAACTGTTTCCTGGTGCTCAGGGCACTACAGGCTTGCATCTATCCTTTACTTTTTGGGGCTGATTTGTCTGTCTCCTTGCTGGCTACGCTTGTGCAGTTGTGGAAAGAGTTTGTAATGCATCTGTGCTCCTCAAGGATTCTCTGGCTCCCTGTTTCTCTGGAGGGAAGGGTGTAATTAGAGTCTCCCACCGAATTCCAGTGGGTAATCACACACGGACCGTTGTCCCAAACCAGCCCCGACCCTCTGGGCACCACTGCAGGAAGAGCCAACACGCTCCTTCCTGGCCTTGCAAAATAGTGGGAATGCTGAGTAAGAGCAGGACAAATAATGAGGCTGGGTCCTGAGTTTAGAAAAAAAAAATAAAAAAAGGTGCCTGCAGTTAGTAGGTGTTGTCCAAAGTTAATGCTGAGCTTTCACGTGGCCACAGTGAACTGTGTATGCTCTGGAACAGTCAGCTTCCCATTGGGAAGCTTTCCTTTGAGCTTAACAAGGCACTTAAGCACATGCCTCAGGGCAGAGAGGAGATTTTGGCCCCGGTGACAGTAAGATCAGACATAAATCTGAGCATCTAACTGGAGTCAGCTTGAGATAAGATTTAAAAAATGAGTTCCGAATCGAGCTCTTCCCCACCCAGAGACAGTTTTGATCTTGGACTTCTGAAGTTCTTTACAAATGAACCCTGGCTTCCCCTTATGAGATATTTCATCTTGGATAGAAATGCAGTCAATCATTTCAACCTGCTCTTGGAGTGTTTCTGCTTGCAGCAATTATTTTTGCACATTCAAATTGTCTTTTTGCTTTTTTTCTCTTGTACCTAAATAGTAAAGGACACATTACCGTGGATAGCACACAGGGTTTTTTTCCAAATCATTGTTGTACAAGAGTGAGGATGGAGAGTTTTTGACAAATTGTTGTGTTGATAAACAAATGGGCTCAAACGAATTACTTTCCCAAAGTAGCTGCAGCCATTAAGGAGTCCTTCTGCATGTTTTTGGCTTTTCTGAACACCTTCTTATCAGTATGTTTAGTTAGAAAAATACTTCTTTATCTACTGAGAAATGTCTCTTCTGTTTGTTTTTTTAAGAATGTGAAGTTTTGAAATTTTAAAAAAAAAAGCCTTCATTTATATTCCAAGAGCAATCAAGATTTTAATTCAGATTCTGCTTTCTTCAGAGTTTTAATGTTAGGAACAGGGCATTCAGAGATGAGGCTGGATAAGGTCTGTCATGTTTATGAAGCCATGGAAGCATCTGGATACAGTATGGAAATCCTCAACCAAAAACTTTTTGAAGTCTCTTTAATATAATCATCCAGGCTTACTCTACTAAATTGTGTATTTATTGGATTTGGGTGGAAGATGAGGCAAGAATCAAACAAATATTGTGGAATATAAATTAAGATTACAACCCCTAGGGAAATATCCCTAAATTGTGAATGTTAATTGTATGCACTTTTCAATATGTAATTGATTCACAACCATGGTGAGCATCAAACAAAGCAGCTGCAGAGCAGTGTCTGTTCAATGTGCAACATTGAACCAACATTGTGTCACGACATTTTCCTTTCTGAAGTATCAGGGAGCAGAGAAACAAAGCAAACTGTGCATGGCCCTGACACTGCCGTGCGTCACTTGTGCTTGGCTTCCTTGGCCTCAGTTCCTTAATTACCAAGTGGGAATAAATAATAAATAATAATAAAGACTAAAACCTGAGGCACCACTTGGAATGTGTTGTCCCAGGATGAAAAGCTTCACCCTGGTTCTCTTTCTGTGTGTCCCTGTTGCTGCTAAACCCCAGCAGACAGAATAATTCAGCATGTGGTGTATCAATGACCTGTCCTAATTATCATTTACCTCTCCACAGTTTAATTAAGCTCCTGATTAATGTGGCTTTCAGTTTTCCCGCATAGCGGGGTCACAGCAGTTTTGTCTGTAATGGGATTTACCCCTCTGTAAGTATTTCCAAAATAAGTCCCTGAAGTGATTCAAGAAGTCACTTGAAATGATTCCATTAAAAGAGAATGGGATAGCTATAACATTTATTTCTTCCTGTTTGCCAGGGCAAAAGGAGCTGGAAAAGAAAGGAGGAATGCAAACAGATATTCAGGAGTGTTGTTCTTTATGTCAAGATATTTTCTGCCACTAGCCCACCAGGATAGCTGGTGACACCTCACTGGGGATGTTCCAGAGCCAGCTGGATGCAATCCTGTGCCCTGTGCTCTGGGGTGACCCTGCTGGAACAGGGAAGCTGGACCATTGACCCGCTGTGGTCCCTTCCAACCTGACCCATCCTGGGATTCTGTGAAACCAAAGCCAGCCAAGAACTGGAGGAGAGTTCCCATTCCCTTGATCTTAGTCCAGGCTTGGGGGATTGCTGGACTGTAACAGGTAAGGGTGACCAGAGCTACCTGCAAAGCTGCTGTGGGATAATGCTTTTATCTGAGCTGGAAACTGTTGGATCTGTTCCCAGCAGCAGCCATGGGGATGGCCTGGAAGGAAGCAGCTGAAAGTAAACAAACATTGGGTTTTTATTGTTTCTGAGAACTGTCTGGGTCACCTCCTTATCTGTGATTTGTATTTCTCAAGAACAGGCTGCTCAGCTCTCAAGATGATAGGACTCACCATCTTGGAATTAGAGCTGGGAAATGCTTTTGGAAAAACAGAAGATGTGCTGGAGGAAGACAGTGTTGTCCCTCTGGCCTGGCAGGTTTGTATAGGTTTGGAGCTTTTTTTCCATTAAGATGAGAAATTGATTATATTATTTGGAGAGAGGTATTCCTTGGAAAACTCATGATTTACTCACACGCCATGTCCATGATGTTTTGTTGCTATGACCTCAAAAGAAACAAACAGCTTCCTTGTCAAAAAGCCTCCAACTCTCTTGAGCAGGCTGTGCCCCAAGAGGTCTGACTGTCTCCCTCTTCCTACAGGCATCTCCTGCTTCTTCCTTCAGGATTTCTCCTTAGGTATTTGTTGCCTTTCCTTTATATAGGTCTGTGATTGTCTGTGGATCTCAGAGTCAGTCCACAGCTTCCAAAGTAATTGTGTGTTTACAGTATGCTGGAAGGAAAAAGACTTTTTAGTTTGGGAGTAAAAGAAGATGACATTTCTACTGACTTCTATATTGTGTTTGACTTTGGACTGTGCATTGCATTTCACTTTTCACCATGTGTTACTCCTCACCCCTTGTGGACTATGGAATAAGATGGAAAGAGAGGTGTAATGGAGGATAATTGGATTAAAACCAGTATGTGATTGTGGTAATGTGATGCTTCTGTCTGGCCTTAGCCTCTGAACTTATAACCGAGGGCCAAGCAGTGCCCAGTGTCAGGGCAGAGTGTGGAGGACAGTGCTGAATTCCAGGAGAGGCAATATCCTACAGCAGGGTGGGATAATCTGCTCCAGGTGGGAGCACAGTGTCTCAGAGCACTGTTATTCCACAAATGATGTTACATTAGAGCATTGTGTGAGTGGATTCCGTTCATTCATTTCAGCTCTAAGGGCTGACAGTAGTGAGGAATTCTGTGCCAACCACACCTCCCTGAGGATTTCTTGGCTCTGTAATTCCTTACGTGCTGGAGCAGATGATCTCCAGCAACGTGGGGCTTCCCCTTCTTGGGGTGGCTACTGTTTGCTCTGGGATTTCCCAGCACATTCAGGCAGAAATTAATCTGCTTCTTGCATGGAAGGCCCAGGTTTACTCTGGATGCACAAACAATGAGTGCACAACCCTCTGAGAGCTGGATTTCCCATTCCTCGTTGTGCAGGTCTCTCAGACACTTGTTGAAATCTTTGACTAATGCAGAAAATCTTAATTGCTTTTCAAACTCACCCTGTGGGCAGGAAAAAAAGCACAAATGGAGAGAAATATGACCCTATCTGACAGGCTCTAAGCTATGACTGATTTATATTCTGTGGTGCAACATGACCCTGCCCTGAGCTGCAACAGAAGGAAATTTGCCTTGCAATCAGAGCGTTGTTAAAAATGTGTCTATTTCTGTCAACCCAAGTGGGGAAACCTTTGGATCCCATTCAACAGGTTGGGATGACTCAACTCCCAGCTGAGTTGGTCACCCTGCCCCAGTACATACAGTATGTGACACAAGGATTGATTCTTCTTGGCTCGCTTACTGGGAATTTTTTGTGTCATGTTGCAAAATCCTGTCCTGTTAACCCCCTGGCAGCCTCGTGGTACAAGCTGGACCTTCACTACCCTCAACACATGATGAGGAATGGGAGGTTTCTGACCTAATTCCGTGGTCTCCTCCTTATCATCATTCCCAGGTTCTGTGGGATGTTTCTTCCAACATCTCATCTCTTATGAGCTCATCTCTTACGGCCTGCAACAGGGAATGAGATTTTCATAACCCTTTAGCAGCTGTGAGATGGAAGATGGGATTTTTCCAAAGCACTCACCCTGTGAGCTGCCCTTCTGTGGAAGTAAGTGATGAGTGATCTCGATTTCTGTGGGACTAGGGTCAGAGCAACAATAGGATTTTTGTAGAATCCCACAGATGAAGCCAAGTTTTGAGCACTCACCATCCTGAATTCTCTTTAAGGACAAGAAGGGAAATCCCAACAGGAGACCCCAAAGGAATATAAAATTTTCCCTTCTTGTTTCAGCACACAGTGTGGGAGCAGAGACCTCTTGTGAACTTGCCTGAATGCTCCTACCTCTGTTAATCCTGTAAAATGGATGTAAAAGAAGTAATCTGAACAAAAGATGGGTTTTTTCAGATATGTCCATGTGTGTGATCTTGAGTTAAATAAGCCTTGGTCTTGAAGGATCAAGACATTTTGTGAATGGCCTCTGCTCTAGAGTGCAGACAGTGACATTGGTCTTTGAGGGAACAGGTTTCTCCTAAAATTATCACCAACAATCACATTGGAAGGAACCTCAAAGCTCATCTCGTTCCACCCCCTGCCATGGGCAGGGACACCTTCCACTAGCCCAGGTTGCTTCAAGCCCTGTCCAACCTGGCCTTGGACACTTCCAGGGGCAGCCACAGCTTCTCCAGGCAACTTGTGCCAGGGCCTCCCCACCCTTCCAGGGAACAATTCCTTCTTCTCCTGGCGTTGAAATCCACATCATTAGGCTGCAGAGTTTTAAAAAAAAGGGGGAAAAAAGGAAAAAATGAGCTGGGTAGGTTATATTTCTCTTATTTATTTTAATCAAGAGATTGGGAATTTCAACCTCTGCTCCATGACACGATGTGAGACTGAGACTTGCAGATAAAGGGAGTGAGTGACTCCTGCCCAAAATATTTGTAATGTAAATAGATCAAGATGGTGCTGAGGGAGGGGGATATAAAATGATGTGGTATGGTGCTGAGGGAGGGGGATATAAAATGATGTGGTTCTTTGAACAATAAGGCCCAAGTGGATTAGAATTCCCACCAGAATTCAGCCCAGGTTGATTCATCTGTCTCAGGTTGTGTTCTCCATTGGCTTGAAGAATGCTGTTTCACTTCCTTGCTGCTGGTTAGCCCAGAGGGCCACAAGCCATGTGTGACTGAGCCCAGTTCTTGGAGAAAGGCTGAACTTCAATTCCACTCCTCCTGGAGCCTCTTCTTGAGTCCCAACTAGAAAATGTTGCATCCTCTCAAAAGGAGTTGATACAGCTTTTTCCTTTAGCTGATTAAAATAAAGCAGTATCCTCAATATCACCTGGCTTGGCAAAAACCCACTGAAATCTGAGTGAAAAGCCAACTTTTGTTGAAGTTCTCCCTGTCCCAGATGCGAAGGCTCCAGCTGTGTCAGCAGCAGCTCAGATCTGCCTCTCCCACTCTGTGTAGCTCCTGGCTCTGCATGTCAGTGTGGTAAAAATAACCCTGTTTGAAATCTACTGGAAATATTAAGGGCTTAATTATCATCTGCTTTGGAGCTTTTTCTTCAGCCGAGACTGAGGAGATAGGAAGAATTTGGCAGCTGTTCTCTGGTCCTGCACCACCCAGCCACATTGAGAGCTACAGCAACTTAGTGGCTCCTGTATTTTTAGTGGCCCCTCTGGCAGGAAGGGATTAGAGGGAATTGCAGCTACTTCAATACCCCCTTGTTCCAGGCGGGTGTGTGTGCCTGTCCCCAGCAGACCCCTTGGCTGTGTGTAGCTTTATGTGAAAGAGGGAAAGTAAAATCTATTTTTAGGCAGTCTGAGTGGCCTGTTATTGGAGGCAAGGTTGTTGACTCATGCCCATCTGATATCATTTAAAGGGTTAGATATTGCCAGCTAACAAAAATAAGTGCTGTTACTCCCTCCTAGTCAATAGAATTAGCTGTTCTTAAGTTCTTCATTTGCTTTTATGGCAGAAGTCGTGCATCCCCAGGGCCCTGTTAATAATGTATACATGGCTGAGAAGGTGCAAATCTGGATTTTCTTGGGATTGTGGTGATGGAAACAGAAATATGAAGGCAGCAGAGTTGCCAGGGAGCCTTCAGCTCTGTGTCTGTCACTTACGTTCATCTCTATTCAAAGAACCTGCAGAAATTATAAGGGAAGGAGACAAAAGGCTGCTCTGTTAACACTGAGGGCTCTTCCCTTTCCATGGTAGAGTCTCGGAAAGGCCCTTCCCTCCTCCTCCTCACCCCAGCCTGCCTCAGGAGCATTCTCTTTGTTAAATAGAAACTCTTCTGTTTCCTGTCTGTTGGTTTTTGGCATCAGTTTTGAAGCCCTGAATCGCTCCCTGGGGATGTGCACTAGAAAACTGATGGGAACTGGTTTCCTATCAGCAGCTGAGATGCAATTCCTGGCTTCACTTTTCCAGGGAATCACAGTGTGCAGACCTGGACAGCGTCATGTGCACAGTGTAAGAGACCAAGCAGCTCTCGTGGGCTGAGTGTGTGAAATCCTTAGGCAAATACTTCTTGCAAACTCAGGGCACAAGGGAGGTGGGAGGGGAAAATATCAGCTCATAAAGCTTTGCCTGCTGGCTCAAAAGCAGGGAAAGAAATGCATAAAAAGTGAATATAGTTCTGTTTCTTTTTTAGGTCACAGCTGGAATTAACCATGAGCTATTTAACACTGAAGTGGAAAGGAAGGATGAAACACTAGGGAGAGGAACTGCTTGAAAACTGGTGGGCCCAATGTCTCTTTCGAACAAGAAAGATTAAGGATTTGCTTGGTGTAAGGTCACACTTACTACAAGATCCTTGTCATTCCTTCCCTCAGCTGGGATAAGGAAAGCCAGGCCTCCAGGTATCCCACTTGAAATGTAACATAAAGGGGAGATGCAACAGGCTGTGAATGAAACAGGCCTCCCAAATACACCTTCCACTGCTTCCACTGCTCCTGCTCTGGCCAGGCTGACTCTGTGCAACAGAGCAGCAGCCGGAAAATCCCAGAAAGAATCCCAGAATGCTTTTTGTCGAGAGGGACCTTAAAACCCATCCCGTTGCACCCCCTGCCATGGGCAGGGACACCTTCCACTATCCCAGGCTGCTCCAAGCCCCAGTGTCCAACCTGGCCTTGAACACTTGCAGGGTTTGGGCAGCCACAGCTTCTCTGGGCACCCTGTGCCAGGGCCTCAGCATCCTCACAGGGAAGGATTTCTTCCTAATACATAACCTTAACCTGTCCTCTGTGAGTTTAAAGAATCGTGGAATCACAGAATCACTGAGGCTGGAAAAGACATCCAAGGCCATTGAGTCCAAGCTGTGCCCGATGCCCACCTTGTCACCCAGCCCAGAGAACTGACTGCCACGTCCAGGCCTTCCTTGGACATCTCCAGGGATGAGGACTCCACCACCTCCCTGAGCAGCCTCTTCCAATACCTGACAGCCCTTTCCATGAAGAAATTCCTCCTGAACCTCCCCTGGCACAGCTTGAGGCCGTTTCCTCTCATCCTGTCACTTGCTGCCTGGGAAAAGTTACCAGTCCCTAACTGGCTCCTGTTTTAGGGTGAGAAGGTTTCCCCTGAGCCTCCTCTTCTCAAGAGAGAGATTAACTCCTCCCCACAGTTGCTCTAATCCCTGCAGCTGCCCAATTCCCAGCACGATGGCCATTTCCCCCATTGAAGGAATGCTGATAGCTGCTGTCTGGGTGCACCCTTTGGCTCACTGTAGTGGCCACAGTGCCTTGATTGCACTGTTAGGATTCAGGCTAATCAACACCAAATGGGGTCTTGCTTTTAGGACAGATTTTTCTGTATCATGGTAATAGGAGTCATCTCAGAAATATTCCTGGAAAGGGCTTGTTTTTCTCCCAGATGAAAATGGGGGCAGAGAATGGCACTCTAGAGACAATATCTGAGTCAATCCCAACCCTTTGTGGGGCTTGGAAAGACTTCCTTAAAGTGCTGCTCATTGTCACTGGATGGATAAAACAAAATTTATGCTGCTCCCCAGGTTAGCACTGCACGTGCTGGGCTGTGCTCCCTTTTTCCTACCTAGAAAATTTATTCCAGACCTGAAAAAAACCTCTTCCCTGATGTAAATAAATTCCTTTCTAATTAAAACACGTTTTAGTTTTCTGACAAAACAAGATTTTTCACGAGGGGAGTGGGGGAAAACTGCATTTAAAAACACACAGCAAGAAAGTGCATCACAAGAATATAGGCCAAGTAGTCATCAAGAATTAGTACAGTTTCTTGGAGAGGGCCCCAAAATAGCCAAAAAACCCTTCTTTATTTGTGATATGTTGATTAATGATAATTAATTAATAGCTGAGGCATGTCTTTAATAACTATTTGGTTTTTAAAAACCTAAGCAGAGCCAGGATCCTGTTTGGACTGAAGGGGCATTTGCAGTTTCCCAGCAAGGCAGACGTTGGGATCATACCCAGCGGCTGTTGGGAATCACAGCCATGGTCCAACAACGCCCTGAACGCACATGCCTACCTTTACCCTTCCTCCATAAAACTTGTGGTACACAGTGACAAGGCACAGCAAAAGAAATGCTGGATAAAGGGGGAAAAGATGCAGTTGGCCAAGTCAGGCAGGAGGCCTGTGTTGGAGCCAGGAGCTGAAATCACCTCTCCTGAGGACGCTCTTTACCATCACTGCCAGAGGCAGAGCTGACCTTCCCGTGGCTCCCTGTGCAGGATCTCAGGCTCCAGAGGACCTGACACTTGGATCCAGCTTCTTACTTTTATCTTTTTTTTTGCTCCTTGGCCCTCAGGCTGCTTTCCGCGTGGGCCATGCGCATCATGGCGAATTGCTGTCAGAGGGCTTTTCCAATTGGAAAAAAGCAAACAAAACCCAAAACCAAACCAAACAAAACCCTAAGTATGACCAAAAACCTTCCCTAAGGTTTTTTTAACCAAAGTTCCCAGAGAAATTTAATGTTCTGGTAGAGGACTGTGTTCTGCAGTGTGGTCTGAAAGGTGGGGAGGAGAAGGGAGAGCAGGAATTAATCCTGTGGCATGTGGTGAGCAAGATGTTCACCTTGCAGACAGATGCTTTTCAGCAGTTAGTGGGGATGCAGTCCCTGCCTAATTGTATTTAGCCAATCCCTGACCTTTTAGATCAGTGGGAAGAGTCCCAGGCAGTCAGCAGACTTGGGAAAAAGCCCCAAATGACAGAGAAAATTAGACTGGGAGTTTTGAACTGTTATTGTTTGACTCATGGCTGCGGGTATTTTCCTCTCTGTGCAGCTGTTGGGAGAACTGGGGGTGGCTACTGGGAGATGATTGAAGCCATGTGACATCCCTGAGGTAAAAGAGCTCTGTGGTGAGGCCTTAAAATGTTATAGCAATTCCAACAACCAACAATCCTGACCGGCAAGACTGGCTCCAGGAGAGCTCTGCTGTGAAATTCCTGGAGTTATTTGGGCAGTGATAGCACCCACTGCTCCCAGGGTTATGTGGGCGAGGTCAAAGGGATGGGTTGTTGCCCCCAAGAAACTGCTTACAAAAGAAACGAGAAGCAGAAATAAAGGGGCTGCTGCAAATGTGAAACAAGAGAGTTGGTCAGATGTGGGGGCTGAAGGCTCCTCTGGCTGCTTTTAGGTGCCTTCTTGGGTGAGCTGGCTGTCTAAGAAGGGTTTTAATGAGGTGAAAAGGAGCTCAGCTGCTCCAGAAGTTAGGACCAAGGATGGCTGTGTCCTTGTAAATCCTGTCTCAGTTGCAGAGAGGAAGAGAGGCTCAGGAAGCTGCACGGTTGTGCTGTTCACAGCTGCTGATTCCTCTCTCTTCCCAACTCTGCTTCCAAGAGGGGTCAGAGCCAGGGCAACAGTCAAAGTGCCAGGGAGAAGTTTCAGTGCTGATAGCCATAGTTTGTCCTCCATCTGCAAAGCTGAAAATGGAGAGCGACCAAAAAAAAGTCTGAAGCACCACAATGATGATAATAATAATAATCCCCAATTCCCTCGTAGTCAGTCTCATCTCACCCCACCCTTTACTTCTTCTCCAGAAATCCTGTTTCCCCAGGATTGCTGGCACCCTGAGGAGGACAGATCCAGCACAGGAGTTGTGCTGGGGGTCAGAGAGATAGCATGGGATAGGATGGGATGTGGGTTTCTTTCAGGACAGCGAGTTCATGTCATGGTCTGCCAGAGGTTTTTCCATGGAACCTTAAGCCTACCTTTTAAACTCCTCTCTGTCTCAATTTCCCAGCAATTAAATGGGGTGGGACTTTTCTCTTTAGCTGTCTAAAACAGAGGCAGTTCCATCTCCTGGCATGCCTGCTCCTGGCTGTAGCTGCGGCCATGATATCCTTTGTAATGAGGGAATGAGCACATCTTCCCCTCTCTGCTCAGGACCAGCCAGGAAACCCTTTAGGTTTCCTGTCACAGCACCAGGGATAAAGAGACAGGATTTGACTCTCAATTGTCAGATCCCAGCACGGATTAGCCGGGCACATTTACAAAAAGCCACAGGACAGTCTCTGCTCGGAGAGGGATCTCCTGAAGGTTGTGTCCCAGCCCTCAGTGTCCCCAGAGCAGCTGGGTCCCTCTGGACTGCTGGGCTCTCACGAGCAGGGCTGGCCCCAGAGCTCTGAGCAGGTGTTGCAAATTTTCCTCCTTTTGTGTTTTTTTCTCGAGCAGGGCAAGACCATCTGTGACACTCTGAGGTCATTAATGGTTTCCAGGATTGCCAGGAAATAGAAAATACTTGTGCAGCCTGCGACGTGTAGGGCAAGCAGATATTATGCTCACATATGCAGGAACACAGAGCAGGGTGTAGGGGTTTGTGAAATATTCCATTGGAGCGGCTTCCAGCGGTTTTGCCTTTAGGAAGCTGCACAGCTGTTCCAAGCTGTTGAGCACTCGGGGAGATGAGCTCTATTTGCATGACAAAGGCAAAAACAATGTCGTGTCTAAGTCACCTTTTCCTCGGTGTGCCAAGCAGGGGTCCCTTCCAGCCCCTTGCTGGGACTGCTTCCACCTGCAGCCAAGGGTCTCTGAGGTCTTACCTTAGCCCTCAAACCCACCTGGAGAACGTGATGTTTTGGGCTGTAGCCCAAAAATCCAAATGAAAGCCTGCTGGAGCCAGTGGGAATCCTTCCATGCAATGCTCAGGGGTTTGCTTTGGATTTCATTTGCTCTCTGCAAAGCTGAGCTGTGGCCAGTGGAATGAGTCTGCCTTGGGACACTCACGCTATCCCTTGAAGGGGTGTTTCAGAGGTTAGGAAGAGTCTCCAAGCAGGAAGCAAATCCTACCAGGAGCACCAGGGCCTCCAGGATCTAATCACCCCTGAAGCCTTAATGAAGCTCTGTTATGGGGCAGGGCCACTTGGTGCTGCTGCCACTTGAGCACAAATCCTTCGTGGCCTGTAAGGAGCTGTGGGTGCTTGGAGGAGAGCTGGGATGTGCTTGTGTAGTTTTGCAACTGCACATCAACATCTGTCTCAGGATCAGTATTCATGGATCACTTATCAGGAATCTGGCTCAAGTGGGAGGAATTGTGATAAAAATGTCTGGATGTTTCATTTGCAGCCAGGAAAGGGAGCTGAGTTTTTCTAGGTTGGTGTGGGTTTCCTAGGCTTTGACAGAACAGTTTTTGTTTTGACACTGTCAAAACTTTTTTTTTTTTTTGGTGGTGCTTTGCCCTTTTCAGTGGAGATGCTTTCCTTAGAATCTGACTTCAGTATGCTATAGACTGTGTGATTTTTATAGTATATTAGTAATCTGCTCTATGGTTTTGCTGTTAGTTCACCTAACTATTCCTACACCTTTGAGAAGAAGAGTGTTTATGCTATCAGAAAAAAATAAGCTCTACTAAAGCAAACTATACTGATAGTTCTGGGTGTTTTTTAAAGCAATTCACTGAATAATTTCCACAATTTTTATTTAATTTGCCTTCCTAGAAGCTTATAGAGAAATACTGGGGCTTTCCAGAGAACAAAAATTACACCTCCCAGCCCACATGAGTGTGGTTCTTTTTGCAGAGATAAGGATGCATTTATTTCACTTTATAAATCTATTTCATGATCCAAGTAGTCTGGCAATAAGAACCTGCCATAATTTAATGTTACTGATTTTATATCTGTTATTACATGTCCCTGACTTCACCCAGGGGGGTTTCACTGACTCTGAGGCTGGATGCCATACAGAGTCACAAGGATATTGTTAATCCTCTTATTATAACCTGGGGAATTTGGGAATGGAGACAGCAATTATTTTCCAGAGGTGGTGCAGGGAATCAAAGGGAGGTAAAACCATGAACAGTGGTCCCAGAACTCCCACACAGCATCAGGACCCCCAGCAAGTCCAGCAGGTGCTGCCTGCATTTTCCATTTTGTCTTGCCAATGTTTTTCCCGGATCCCAACCTTCTGTAGAGAGAGGCCTTGTAAATCTCTTCCAGGAGCATCCACTCTGTCCTGTTTAAAACTTTGCTCTGTCCTTGAGGAAACAGAATTTTTCCTCCCTCTCTTGAAACTTGTGCTATCTTCAGCTGTAGCATCACAGGAAATTAATTGATACGATCCTGCATAAAACCGTTTTCTCAACGGCTTCGCCCCATCCAAAATTCTTACTTTCTGAAGATGAGAGTGATTCACAGTACACACATATTTTTGAATTTGCTCACAGTTAGCAGCTTACCAGGACTGTTCCAAACTTAAAAGCCCAGCTTGGGAGTAGTAAAGGGCTCAAAGCAGCTTGTTCTGGTTCTGCTCAGGTAAATAAATGCATCTTTGCACCATATGGCACAGCCTCTACCCCAGTTCAACCAGAGGAAAGCCTGATTTCACTGCCAGCAGAATTTTGACTCCATCTGGGTGAAACTGGATGGAATGGCAAGGACTGGGCAGCCAGATTGCAACAGGAGGGTAGGGGTTGGAATATCTGTGGAATGCCCAAGCAGGAATCTGGTGCAGTGGAGCCTGGCTTGAAGTGGAGACTGCAAGCCCTGCCTGCCCTGGGGACGTCCCACAGTTCCCTGTGAGGAATTAGAGGGAGTTACTCAGTGCTTTAGGACACATTTACGGAGGGAGATTGGAGACAGACAACCCTGCAGCAGCGTTTGTTTGGGTTTGCAGCAAGGTTCTCTAATTGCCTTTTAAACAGCTATTCCTTTATTCAAGGAGACTGTCCCGGGGCCTCCCCAGGGTAAATTCCAGATTCCCATGGAAATCCAGGAGTCTGGGGACATTTTAGTCTGGCCTTTGTGCTTTGTGATGTCTTGCCTTTTTCAGGAGCATTAGATGCTACATGTAAAGCAGACCCTGAAGTGAAAGATCTTAGGAAAGGGTTTGCTCTTCCTTTCCTTGTATTGAGAAACGCAGTCCATCCTCCAGCTTTTGCCCATATTGCAGTTACCCAGGCTTAAAATAATCTGTTTTAATATAACATGGTAACATTCAGCTTGCCAGGGGCTGCTTCCTTCAAGTATCACCTACCAAACGTTTGGGCCAAGCCATTTCCATTCTCTGTATTGTTTGGTTTTGGTTTTTTCACCATTCCCTGAGCTTTCTAGGAAAAACAGTTTCCTCTGCAACCAAACATAGTTCTAACTCCTCCACTAAGAGCACTTTTGATGTGCTGTTCAAAGCAAATCCATCAGAGCAGGGTTCTGTTAATAAAACTCTGGAGAAACAGGAGGTCAAGTGACGTGAGTAAATAGACCTCTCTGTCTCTTTGGAGCTGCCATTCAAAGCCAAGAGGAATTTATCCTGACAAGACCACCAGTTTTAACTTTGGAGATTGCTCTTTGAGTCACAAAGAACTAATTCATTCTAGTGCATTGCATAAAGGCACTTATCCACATCTTTCCAGTGCTCCCAGATATATCCAGGGACAACTATTTTATTTTTTAAAATATACTTTTCCATCAGAAGAATTAAACCCCAAACCCTAAGTCCTAGAATTGTTTTGGAGTTTCTTAGGTTCAAACGTAATTTCTGACTGGAGCCAGAGGTATTTAATCTGAGGAGGAGGCAAGGGTTTGCACAGGATATCAGCTGGCCAGAGCTGTCTTTATCCAAGGAACCTCTGTTTCTGAGGTCTGCTGCGTTTTGTTAGGGTTTTCTTTCTCCCCAGAGAAACATCCATGCTCCTGCTTTCTTCTGCACATGGCCCAGTGCTTTTAGCTGACTTTCCACTCTCCTTTTCACATAACTGAGATGTTGCCAGCATGCAAAATACCACATCTTGCAGAAAACTTGTGCCCCAGACACTTTATTCATGAGTCACACACACATCCCTGGGCATGGGAATCCTTTCCTGGTGCTGTCACACCCTTGTTTTCACCAGGATGAGGAACCAGAGGTAAGGATGGCTGAAAATCTCTTTTTGGATGGCCCACCCAGCCCTGTGGTTTGTCTCTTCATCTCTTGGCATTCAATAGCCTTGGGCTGCTTGTCGGGGTGGGGACCACCAGCGGTGATGGAGAGATATGTTCATCTCTTGGAAAATATTTTCCTGTAGCCACAAACCCAGGGCAGCCTCTGCTCCCTGTCACTTCCTTCTCCCAGTGTCCAGGAGTGACCTCGCAGAGGCCATTTGCAGGTTTTTCAGGCCTCCAGAAATGCAAGAACTTTAGCCAAGAAGTCTGGCTCTCTCTCCCAAATCTTGTATGTAACTGAAATACCTTGGCACAGGCACTGTGAGTCCTCAGCCTGGCAGAATCTGTATTGTGTGCAAGATTCTGGGTGCCCTGAGACCTCAGTCCTGCTGTTCCCATGTAACCTGAACTTATGATTTCTGTCAGGAAAGCTTGAATTAAGGGAAAACCTGTGGTATTCTTTAAGGGATGAAAAGGAGTAGGTTGGAAAACCCGAGCTGGCCCCAGCCCATTAAATATCCACTTGCTGATGGGAAGGGAGTCCGTGGGATAGACTCTGTGGGGACTTTCTCCCTTCTTTCCACTCCTTTGGCTCTGTGCCTTTTGCCAGTAATTTCCATGGCTGTCATTCTGGTGACATTCCTGTCAGATTCCCCCCTTGGCTCACAGACATGGTCATCAGACTCACTGGGCAAAAATCTTGCCCTGGTTTGGCTCAGTTCCTAACTGGTCACTGTTCCCAGCCCCTGCATGGATTTCCATGCCCACAGCTGCCTATGGCTTTTCCAGATTTCCAAGAAGCCCTGTGAACCACTTACATCCCCACGTCCAAGGGGTTCCCTTTCCTCCAAATGACTCATGGCCTATGTGGATCAGAGGCCCTTTCTTCTAGAAGTTTCCCAAAGACATTGCAGATGTTGCAAAAAAGGGCAAAAGGTTTCCTGGAAATTACTGTATTGTTGGGATAAAACGTAAAATATTGCAAAGTGGGATTTGTCTTCCCAAGGGAATGGCAGGCTGGCTCAAGTATGCATTCCTCCCACCTATCTTTGGAAAGACTGACTCACCCCACAAGGCTGCTTCTTTCTCTTTTCATCAGTTGCAGAGTCCTGCATGTGTAGCTTAGATGGGCATTTAACTTCTAGGACTTTTGAAGGACTCTGTAATATCTTAATTTCTCTTTTCAGGTTGGTAGTGGCCAGCCCAGCTCCTGGGCAGCTGACTTGTGCTTTAATCATGAAATGAATCACAAAGTTATAGATGGTTTGGGTTGGGAGGGACCTTAAAACCCCATCCCATTCCACCTCCTGCCATGGGCAGGAACACCTTCCACTATCCCAGTTTGCTCCCAGCCCTGTCCAACCTGGCCTTGGACACTTGCAGGGATTGGGCAGGCACAGCTTCTCTGGGCACCCTGTGCCAGGGCCTCAGCACCCTTACAGGGAAGAATTTCTTTGGTAATGCAGTGAATAGAGTAAAACATGTGAAACTTCTTGTTTTAAGCCAGGCACAATTGTCTGGACACATACAAATGGTGTTTGCAAATTTGGGGTTAATGTATCTGAAGACCGAGTTTGGATTTAAAGATCAGTTCTTTGTGCTGAGTGAGAGGAGGCTGATTTTATTAAAGATACTTTTTGCATGATTTTTCATGTTTCTCTGACTGCACATCCCCATTGACTTAAAGAACAGCCCTCACCACAAGCTATTACATCATGAACTTGATATCTCTCCCTGGGAAAAGAAACACTTTTTAGGAAAAAAAGCAAATGGAGGGAGGGGGGGAAAAGAAGGAAGTGTTCAGAGGAGTTCAGAAAGCCTGAGATTCCTCCAGGGTCTCCAGCTGTGCTGTATGTTGTCCCAGCTGACCACCAGATATTTCCGCTCTGCACATTAATGCATTCACAGAGAGATCAAAGCGCCTGCCCTGGGCGCGCTCCGGGCCAAGTGTGGATGTCCTACCTCCAAACAGCCTGATCCCAGAGCTTCCAGCCCTTTATCCCTCCCTCCTGATATGCCTGGGGCAGAGCACAGGCTCTCTGGAGCTCATTATGGGCAGTGTGTTAAGTGACGGACAAATCTTCCCAAGCCCCATGGTCCCGGTGGCCTGGAAGCCACATCCGCTGCCGGAATATTTCGGGTGATGGAAGCAATTTTCCTTCCATGTTGAGGCGAAGAAGAGCAGCACTTCTTTGATGGTCCCATCACTCCACATGTTCTGTGCTGCCACTCTTCAGAGGTGCCTCTTTGGAGGCAAGTGCTGGTGGTTGGCCTTGGGACAGCCCAACTCATCCAGTGTTAGGAGGTTGGAGGAATCCAGTTAGGAAGGCTCTGTGCCCCACAAGGTTGGTTTGTGATGCAGCCCAGAGCAAATCCACATCCTTTACCAGTCAGGAAATGCTTCAAGGCAGTATTTTACATCTCCACAATATTTTTTCAGAGGATGGTTCTGAAATTACAGAGTCACAGAATGGTTTGGGTCAGAAAGCACCTTAAAAATCATCTTGTTCCAAGGCCTGGACAGGGACACTTTCCACTAGAATCAGTCCTTGCATCCTGCCTTTCTAAGTGCCCTAAGCAACCATCACTGAGAGCAAAGGGACAGGGAGATCTGCTGAAAACTGAAAGTGCTGGAGACAGTGGAGTGTGTTGTGCAAGGGCTCTGTCCCTCATCAGTGTCAAATTGCACAAACCAGAGCTGGCCAGAAGAAGTGAAGTAACAGCTCCCTTCCTAAAATGGGAATATCCCCACAAGCTGTTCCTGGCTGAGGGTTGGGGTCAAGAGCAGCAAGGGATGGCAGTGACTGCCGAGTGTCCCTTGCCCCCACAGTGCCCCAGGGAAGGAGAACAGCACTGTTTGACAAGTACTGGGACACTTTGCACTCTATAAAATCCCCCCGATGTAACTTTAAACCTAAATAATGTATCTTTCTTGAAAAGAAGCTGCTGTTCTCTGGGATACAACTTCTGCTGGTTAGATTCCCTGGGGCTTGAATGTTTCAGGCACGTTGCTAGAACAACAAGTTAAAAAGGGGAACTTGTAAACTCCTGTGTTTGGGGTTTACTCGCACAGTTAAGCAGCAAAAGCTGTTCTTCGAAAGAGGAGAGCAGTCAAGGTCTATCTGTGCAGTGTGGGGAAAATGACTGGTAGGTGCCAGTGGAGAAAACCCAAATATACCATGGGACTCGTCACCTTGGGAATGATCCACCATTCCATCCAGAGGAGCATGCAGCCTCTCTCTGCTTGGGATTCTAAGGTTGCAGGTTTATTTTGATTTTAGTTTTAACTACACTCACCATTTAGCCCTGCCCCAAGGCTTTGGGCAGCATGACCTTCCTGAGACCTGAGGTGCTGCCCATGTTCTGCTACCACAATTTTTACCTCTTTTTTTTTTTTTTTTTTTTTCCCCTTGAATGGCCACAGCAGGATTGTATCCTGAAAGTTTTTCCAGAGGAGTCATTTAGCCAGATGGCATGTTTGTTTAGCAGTAGCTCTGGACACCAGTTCCTTCCAGACGTCCTTGAAGGAGCAGAGTGTCTTGCCCACAGCTCATCAATCGTGCAGTCTCTGCCTTGCCAGAGCTTGTGGACAGCATCTGTCCTGATGTTGCTTCCAAACTATCCAAGCATTTTTATCCATTTAAGGGTTAGGGATTTGGATTGCTTCTCCTTCCATGTGAGTCTCCCCATCATTTTGACCAATGCAAGCTCTTACTTCGCAGTGAACTTCTCTCCACATTTATTTGTTCTCTCCGATCATGACTTGCCCGCTTATCACTCCAGAATTTTCTCTCTCCCTCACTTTCTTCCCGAAAGATCCCTGATGGTCTCTGTGACCCTCTCGTTGGAGCAAAGCTCCTCTCTTTTGTGATGCGTCGTGTGGGGTTTCACTGCTTGCCCCTGCAGTCTAGCTCAGCTTGGCATTTCATGTCCCCCCAGCTCTCACTCACCTCTTACATCTCCTGGTGTCTGACCTTCCACGTGGCTCACTGGAGATTTTCAAGACCTTCAAAGGTATTCAAAAAGCAGTGGTTTTTAACAGAACTGATGAAAATCACATCCAGTCCACAGCTGTCCGTGCAGTGGGCATTTGCAGCCTTGCCTTCCAGCACAATGACCTGGGCACAGAGCTGGAGGGATGGGGAAGGTGTTGGAAAGCCTGAATTTTGCCTGCCCTTGCTCCATGGCAAGACTTCATTCCATCCCCCTCTGAGCCTTACCTGCAGCAGAGACAGGTGTGTCAAACTAGGAATTTCTGCTTTAAAAACAAGAAGCATTTAGTGGGTTTTTCTCAAGCTCTGTTTCTTCTTTCAGAAATAAGGAAAACAAGAGTGAAAGCTGCAGCTGTCTCTGGGATTGTGAAGCTGCCCACTTTTCACACACAGCTCTGGGATCTGCCCTGAAATCCCAGCCCGTGGGGAGTTTCCAGTCCTCCTGGGGAAGGATTCACAGGTGAGTTTCAGCATGAAACCCCTAACACCCACAGGAATAAGTGGAACAAAGATTATATCAATTTTTCTTTAAAACTCCTATTTTTAAGGCAATATCAGGATTTTCCTGAGGCTTGACTCATTTTATTTTGTAAGAGCTGAGGCAGAGGTGGAAGCACAGCTTCCCAGGGGCAGTGGCAAGGCTGGAGTAGGAGACCAGAGGGAGACGAGGTCTCCAGCATCACCTGCTGCAGGGAGGGAGGATCATTGCCATTTCCTTGAGGCAGAGCTCAAGGAAATTGGGAAAACTGGGAAATACTCAGTAACATGAACTTCTTTTAAAAGTCCTCAACTTGTGTGGTTTTCTGATTTGATCACTGGCCTGAAACTTCAGGGTTTTGGAATTGGAGGTTCCTTTCATTTAACTGAGAGGGTGGCTGTGTGGCTAATGGGATTCCTGGGCTAAATGTGTCCCTAGCTCGTTAGCCCTGGGCTGGGATTCATTCCCTCAACTGGCTTTGAATGGGGTTGTTTTCATTTCTGTCCCCCTTGGCACAGGGTGGAGAGAGGCCATGACTAAACTTTTCTGGTTTCTGTGCCACTGCAATCACATGAGAGGTTCAGGGCCTGAAGGAAATGCTGAGGCCTCTCATATGAAACAGGAAGGAGTTTTTGCACATCAGAGGAAAACAAGCACCGTCAAATTTTGGGGGACAAAAACCATCCAACCCTTCCCAGTACTGGTCACAGGTTGCAGCAAGAGAGAAGGGTAAATGCAAAGGGAGAAAAGCTGGATCCAATGGAAACTGCTGGTCCAAGATCTCCCAGCTAGGTGGTCTGGCACAGTGGAGGCATGGGAGACTTCAGCAACAACATGAAAATTAAGAAAATCAAGAAAAAAAAAAAAAGAAAAGGCTGATATTGACAGTGAAACCACGGACATAAAAAAGTAGGTACCTCAGTTCTGCATTGTTTAGTGACTCTAGAGAGTCCCTGCTCCATGAACCTGCCGTCGGTGCTTATTAGAAATATCCCTCTGTCCCTTCTCCCCGGTGATGCTGGGGAATGCCAAGGCATTGAGACAAACCTGACCTTGTTTGTCAGTACCACATACTGGCCTGCCTGGGGCTGAGCTCCCCTGAGCTCTTCCAGAGACCTCTTGAAGTGGCTGGAGGAATGTGCCAGTATCCCTTGACGCTAGCCCAGGACCTGCCTTTTGTCCATGTTTTCCTAAAAACCAACGGAAGGCATCTAAAAACACCACCCTGGCACTTCCATGTTAAACTAAGTCCCACCTCTGCTTCTTCCAGTGGCTTGACTCCAGCTGCACTCAGCTCAGGCCACAGCAAACACTGCAGAAAGCTCTGGGATTTGCTGAAAGAAAAGGCAAAACAAGCCAGAAAGAGGCCAAGCATCTCCTCCTCTTAGGTTAGTAATGTGGTCCCAAATAGGAACCCAGGAAATCCGTGTCACCCCACTCCCTGGACAGCCTTCTGCCTGCTGCCAATCCCTTAGACAAGGAGTCTGAACTGGGAGAAGGTTTCTTGCCATGCTTAGATGGTCACTGCACCATCAGCAGCACCGTCTGTGCCTTTCACCATCCATCTCCCACCCCTTGGGTTTCCCTTTCGGAATCCACCCTGCTGCCCTTCATTTGAGAGCTGTGTCCCTCACCATGATCAAGCTGTGCCAACTTTTCCTCCTCTCTGGCAGAGATTTGTTGGTCCTGTGGCCCTGCCAGCCCCTGGGCAGGATGTCCCTGTGTGCACTCGGTGCTGCACGAACCTGTAACAGCAAACAGTCCCCACCCAAGGTGTCCAAAACTGTTGTTTTGGAAGCATGTGGCCAAAAAGTAAATATAGAAATAGAAAAACTAGTTTTGGCTTGCGTTGGTTTTTCCTTTGTGTGAGTATTTTGTGCCAGGCAAATAAACCACTTAATAACATAATCTCAGCAGAAAAATAAGTGAGAAAAGCAGTTGAGCTGTGAAGTGCTACAAGAGCAGCTTGTACAGAAGGAAGTGGTGCTCTAAAGCAAGGATGTGGCATTGCTGCACTGCACCGGGGTGGTGAAGGGCTGCAAAGACAAGGCAGGGATTTTTACACCTCTGCCCAGGCTCCCCAAGGAGTGGTCACAGCCCCGAGGCTGCCAGAGCTCCAGGAGTGTTTGGACAATGCTCCCAGGGATGCACAGGGTGGGAATGTTGGAGTGTCTGTGCAGGGCCAAGGATTGGACTTGGTGATTGTGATGGGTCCCTTCCAGCTTAGGATACTTTATGATTCCCTCTTTTTTTGTCCTCTCTCTGAGCACAAGCAACTGATGCTCTGCCACCTGCATGAGCGAGGGTTGTGATGTCCTGTGGCAGGAGGAAGGCAAAGGGAAACACAAAAGCCCTGACACTGAGCACTGTCATGGTTATCTTCACTTGGAGACAAACTGGTAAAGGCCAGTGAAAGGCATCCCTAGGGAGAAACATTCAGCCAGCACAGAAATCAAAAGGCTCACCTAACTTTGTCCCTCTCATTTGTCCCACCCATGTTTTATTTCCCCTAGATTTAGCAGCCCACGTTCATTTCCAGAATATTAAAGACCTGAATTAATTAATTAAATCTTTTCCTTTGCAAACTCCACTCCAGGCTGGTACCAGGGTGGGGACCAGCGACAAAATCTCACAGATCCCTTTGTGCCTTGTTCAAGGGCTCCTCTTTTACAGTGAGTGGGTGCCCTGTGTGACATCACTGTCCCCTCGAGTGGCCTGGGGACATCATCCCCGTGTCCACCCCATGCTCTGGCAGCTCACACAGTCTGCTCCATGACCATCACCCCTCCCTGGGGGCTTTCTGTTTTACCCTGGTGGTTGCCAGAATAGGATCAGGCTCCCATGGAAATCCTTTTCTTCTTATCCTTGCTGCTGTTTGATGATAGTGAAAGTGAAGGGGCAGCTGCTGGATGTATGGGAACGGGGGATGATACCGAGTCAGGAGAGAGGCTTTGGCTCTCACACAGGATTTTGGGGCAAAGCTGGTGTGTTTCAGCAACACTTGTCAGCCCTGCTTTAGTTGGTGCCCACAGAGCATGGAACTGAGCAGCACCCACCTGGCCCCGGGCAGGAGCAGGATTTTAACGAATTTTAAATTAATGAACGTTAAGTGAATGAATTTTAAAGACCTTTGCAGGACTGTTGTGCTGTTACACACCTGGCAACATCAAAGCTGAGCTGAATCAGTCTGTTCCAGCCACCAGAGAATGCAAACTCAGTTTTGCAGTGATGTGAAAGAGGATCTTTTGCAAGGGTGGGAAGAGAGGTCTGTGTCAGGGTGACATTTACACCTACAGTGGCAGTTTCCAAGCCATGCCATCCCCCAGTGCAGCACATTTGGCTCCTTTACCCATGAGTTTCGCCTTGGTAACACATCCCTGGGGATTACCTGATTCTTATCTGTGGCCATGATGGTGAAGGAACCGGGAAACCTTGCTGCCAGCTCAGCATCTCCCCCCTCTCCTCATGGTTTGGGCATTTTCCTGCCCCCGTGAGAGTCAGACTTTCATTTATTTGCTTGCTTTTAAGCTGTTTCATGGAAAAACTTGGTTTTTCCTGTATGCTAGGGGAGGGCTGATCCCAGTTTTCAGCTCTGGGTGGGATCAGAAGTGGGACAGGGGTGTTTCATCCAGCACAGCCCAGCAGTGTGCAGTTACCTGTCAGCTTCACACCCCAAGTGGCTGCCAGGAAAGTCAGGCTCTCACGCCTGGCTTTCATTTGCTGCAAAATATTGTTTCATCTGAAGAAATGACAGGGAAGGCAGCCAAAGAGCAAAACATTTGAGAACACACTTTGAGCCAGTCCCGTGCCGCTGGGAGACGGAGGAGGAATTCCAGACAAGCAGTTTTCTCCTACGGTAAAGGCCCCAGGGAATCAGAGGGTGCAAAGTTAAATTAAAGCTTGAAGTCTTTCCCATGTTAAGGTATTATTAGATTAAGTATTACTAGAAAGTGCTGAGTTTCTTTAAGCCCAGCTCGGGCTGTTTCAAGAAGGTGTTCGGCTGTCCCTGTAAAACACGAGACACCACATGCTGCAGAAAAGCTCTCTGCAGAAAATTGTGTCAGTGAAGTAAAGGAAAAAGATACTAATTGGAGGAAATTACTCAAATTTCTGCCTTGGATCAGCTGGTACCAATCCCTGAGTTTCTGGAAAACAGCAGAGCCAAGGGCTCGGAGTGCTGGCGGAGTTACTGGCTTATTTCCTGGGGATTAGCCACGTTGGTAGGGCTGCAGGGGAATCAAAGCTCATTTAGCAGCTTGGGTAAGGACTGGGATGGTGTGGGAGCACTGTGAGTTTAAAAAGTGTGGGGAGAAAGCTGCAAAGTCAAGGGAAGAAGGCTGGAAAAGCCCCATCCCAGTGCTGGTCTCCCACTTTGGGGTAGGACCACATGCCTGTGGGGGTGCATGGGGAAGCAGCCCCCTGCTCCATCCCAAGCTCCCCACAGCACATCTCTGATTCCCACTCCAACGGGAACCAGCTCCACATGTGCTTCAGCCTCACTCCTCTCACATTTTTCAAGATATTAGCGGGGGTGGGTCTTGGGAGGAAAGTCTCCTTATCCACCTTGCCTCGTTCATAAAATGATTCCAGAAAAACCACAGTGCAGCTGGGCTGTAGCTACCCAAGGGTTGGGTTTTTCTCAGTCCCCCTGCATTGGCATCACCAGTTTTGTTTGCTGGCTCTGGGTGTACAACCCCCCTCCATGGGTGTCCTCTGGGTTGGCTCCCACAGGGAGAGCACAGATAAAATCCTGCCTTGCAGGTGCTTTCACAATTCCCAGAGGATGGTTGAGGTTTATCCTGAGGTGGGGTGAGGAGTGCTGGAGTACCAAGGTAGGATAGGTGGGGTTTTGGTAATTGAGCTCATCTGAAGCATGTTTCTGCCGAATTTGTAGAATTTTTCTGGAAAATATAATGGTGTTTTTCCCTGGATGGCCTGGCTGTGATGTGGAGAGGAAGGGGATGAGCTACCCCAAAGGCTTTCCCCTGGGGTCCTGCTCCATGATGCCATCCCAGCTGTGCAGGAACCACAGCAGACGATGGTGATCACAGGGGGATTAAACTTGTTGGGGCTGTTGGCAAAAGTCTCTTTTTTTTTTTCCACCAGAGCAGGGACAGCAGCCGTAATGTCAACAAGGGACCTCTTCCAAATCTCACACAGGGATTCATGGCCACAAATCATCCCCTTGTCTTAACCAGCCCAGAGGGAAGCCCAGCCATGCAGGGTCTCTAAAAACACTTGGCTCTCCACTGATGGGTTATTTCCTTGCATCCCTCGTTGTCTGAGCTGGTGCTGCTGTTGTTGCCCCGCCACCGGTGAGCAGAGAGATCCCTGAAATCCAAAAAGTCCCCTTCCTGCCCCTTGGCTCCAGAGATTTCCCTGCTCATCCATGTGTTCAATACATACAGGGCTCAAAGCATTTCACAGGGGCTCAAAAGGCATGGAGTTAAGATGATTTTTCCCCCAGTTTGTGGGGCAGGCAAGGGAACTGTTTTCAGCAGAGAACAGGCTTTTTTTTCCTTTTGCCCTTCCCTGGTCCCCATCCCTTTCCTTGTCCCCTCTGGGAGTTGCTTTTGATCCATGTGGACTTTGCCTCAAAGTATTTCTTTTTTTCTTTTTTCTTTTCTTTTCTTTTTTCTTTTTTCTTTTTTCTTTTCTTTTCTTTTTTCTTTTTTCTTTTTTCTTTTTTCTTTTTTCTTTTTTCTTTTTTCTTTTTTCTTTTTTCTTTTTTCTTTTTTTCTTTTTTCTTTTTCCTTTTCCCTTTTTTCTTTCTTTTTCCTTCTCCCTTCTCCTTTCTCCCTTTTCCCTTTCCCTTTTCCCTTTTCCCTTTCTCTTTTCCCTTTTATTTATTTTTATATCTGTATACATTTCCCATTTCCCCTTTTTTTGTTTCCTCTTTCCTTTTCCCCTTTCCCTTTATACACCTTATTTAAATACATAAACATTTTCCTTTTTCCTTTTCTGTCTCTTTTTTTCCTTCCTTTTTTTCTCTCCTATCTTCCTCTTTCTCGTGCTCTTTTCCCTCTCTGTCCCTTCCCTCCCGGGCTGGCGACACCCCAGCCATGAGCTCATGCAGCTCCCGGCTGGATCCCGGATCTGCGTGGGAGGCAGGGAGACGCTGCTCAGCCCAGAGCTGGCCACATTTGGGATCTGTGGGGGCTGATCCCGACATCCAAGTGCTGTTTGTGCTGGTGGCTCTGGGAAGGGATGGCAAAAGCCGGCTGCAGTCTGAGCTTGGGGTCAGTCCCAGCTCCTGGATGGAGGATTGGAAGGGAAAAGCAAAGGGATTGTGCTGTCTCATTTGGGATAACCATCCCAATCCATTTACAGCTGGCTTTCCAACATATCCATAAACTTCCAGCGATGCTCCTTGGAGTAAATGTGTGCTTGTTGCAAAAATGCAAATATTTATCTCCTCAAACAGACCCTGCTTGAAATTCAGAGGTGCCAGTTGTGTCTGGAAGCAAAAGTTCCCACTGGGGCTCTCTGCTGAGGCCAGAGGGGGTGAAACTGCAGTGCAGGGGCCTGTTGGACCTTCAGGGCAAATCCATGACCTGTGGAAAATATTTATGGTTTGTGCTTCCCTGTTCTGAGCGTGCCAATCAATGGGAAGCTCATTGCCAGCCTGCAAATCCCTGGCAGGAGGGTGCAGCCTCTGCTCCCAGGGAATAAGGGACAGGATGAGAGGGAACAGCCTCAAGCTGGGCCAGGGGAGGCTCAGGTTGGACATCAGGAAGAATTTCTCCATGGAAAGGGTGGTGAGGCATTGGAAGGGGCTGCCCAGGGAGTGGAGTGGAGTGGAGTGGTGGAGTGCCCATCCCTGGAGGTGTCCAAGGAAGGCCTGGACGTGGCACTCAGTGTTCTGGGCTGGGTGACAAGGTGGGGATCAAGGTTGGACTCGATGATCTTGGAGTTCTTTTCCAACCTTCATGACTTTTTCCAACCTTACTGATTCTATGATTTGCAGCTTGGCCACTGCAGCATTGTCTTTCCAGCTCTTCCAAAGTCCAGCATGGGCTGCTAGCAACATTCCCAGGGCTTTACAGCTGGGAAATAGCAGCGACCTCCTGAGAGAGCCTGATGTCACAAGACTTTTCAGCCTCATTTCCAGAGCAGTGGTCTGGATGTGCTTCAAACTTCTGACTGCTTTTTCCAAGGAGAGTTGTTGTTCAGGATTTTTGTCTCTTTTTTTCTAGACTCAACCTTCCCCAGCTCTCAGACCTTTCTTGTGCAATCGATGTCCCATCGTAGACACGGCTGGGAGAAACGCAGAGATTTCCTGAGAGCGCTGCTGTGGAAATTCCTGAGATTTCTGGTGCGGATGGACACGGAGGGAAGGAGGAGGCAGACATTTAGAAGGTGCATTTTCCACAGAAATAAATCCTTTCTGCTCACCCTTTGTACTCTGCACCTGCCAAGGGGTTTTTCACCCTGTGGTACCCCGGAACCGAGGAAAGGCTCAAACATTCACTGCTGCGCCAACTTTTTGTAGCTACTTTGTGCCTCTGGCAGGTTGAAAGCTTGAAAATGTGGCTTGGAGCTCTCCCTGCCTGCTGGAAATGCCAAGGGAGTGAAGGCATGATGAAAACTCCTGGGGAGGTGGTGGATTTTGGCAGTGGGCTCCTCCCAAGCTGCTGCTGAGGCTGGGAAATTCATCACATCCTCCTCTGGCGTGCCCGGAGGAGTTTGGTGGGATGCACAGTTGTGGGGCATGTAGTAAGGGAAATCAGAATGAAATTAGATTATCTTTAAGGTCCCTTCCAACCCAAACCCTGCTGTGATCCTGTGAGTCAGGATGAGCTGCCCCTGCATAGGGAAACCCATCTGGGAAAAGGTTTGAGCCCACGTTGCCTCATAGGCACCCAGGGATCAGCACAGCTCCCTTGGAAAAGCATTCCCTGCCACAGGCTGTCAAAGAAAATGTGCAAGGGGGATGTTCTCCTCCCCATCCTTACGTGACCACCAGCATCAGATGTTCCTGGGATGGGACACAGCTGTAGGGACAATGCACGGGGCTGACCAGAGTACAGCCTGCTCTTTTGCAAGGAGCTTGGCTCCAGACTGCAAGCAAAACGGCCTTTTTATTCCCAAAAATAAGATTAAAAAAGGGAGGCAGAGTTCCAGCTGCTGCCTGTTGCAGCGGCAGGAGAGGAGGGGTGGAAAGGACGAGCAGTTTTTTCCCAATCCAGCAATGCTCAAATGCCTGGGGCAGAACTGGGGCTTTGAATGGAGAGGGGTCAAATGGAGGGGTTAAAAAAGCTATGGAAATGTGGAAAAAGACCTTCTGGGGTGTTAAGTGCAGGTGTGCAGATGATGGTTGCTGGTTCCCAAGGAGATGGGGAGCTGCAAGCCCTGGTTGAAAGGGTCACCACCCCTTTCCCTATGCCCACACCCCAAGGCAGCTGGGGCAGGAAAATGGGGCAGATGTGGCTTTGGTCAGACTGGGGGGAAAAATGCTAAAATTGGGAGGTAACCCTCAAGTCAGAATCATCAAATCACAGAATATCCAGAGCTGAAAGGACCCACAGGGATCATGGAGTCCCACCCCTGGCCTTGCACAGACACCCCACCAATCCCACCCTATGCATCCCTGAGAGCGTTGTCCCAGCGCTCCTTGGGCTCTGTCAACCTGGGGCCGTGCCCATTCCCAGGGGAGCCTGGGCAGTGCCCAGCACCCTCTGGGGGAAGAACCTTTCCCTGATCTCCAGCCTAACCCTGCCCTGACACAGCTCCATGGCATTCTCTGGGTCCTGTCCCTGTCAGAGGGAGCAGAGATCGGAGCTGTCCCTCAGGATGAGCCGCAGCCCCCGGTGCGGTCTGACCTCAATCTCCTCATCAGGCCGTTTAATCTGGGATTAACCCCATCCCTGCAGGCCCATGCCCTGCACAGCCATCACACCTGGCTTCCTTTCTTGCCTGCCACTTCCAGGATGGAGCTGGCTTTAATCCCAAACACTCCAGATCTCATTAAGCTCTTCCAAACTGCTGGTATTTTTCTAGCACTTAACAAGGCTTTTGCGCTTGGGTGTTAAACCCGGCTCACCTGCCCTGTCCTGCTGGGAGGGGGAGCAAAAAGGGGCTCTTTGGGCTGTGTCAGGAGGATGCTCTGACTTGACCAACTTCAAGAAATAGTCCCCAAATGGGCAGAGAATTCTAATTCTCCTTGCTTAGCCTGTGTCATGCCCCTGTGTGACAAGCCATGGCTGCACTCAGACACCTGGTGGGTTTGTCCACTGTGGTTTTTCAGGATAACATTTCCATTTTAGGTTTCCCATTGCCCAACTTGTTGCTTTTAATCCCAGATTGACATCTACAACCTGCAGGTTTTGAAGGTAGGAAGAGGGGATGCAGCTTCCAGGCTCTTCTGGAGGTGCCCTTCTGCCTTCGTCCCATGGCTGCTTTCATCGTGGGGGAGAAATAGCATTCCATAATCCATCCTGAGGGAGAAATAGCATTAAATGTAATGCCCCTCACAGTCTGTGACCACCTGCATCCATTGCAGAGCTGAGCTGCTTTTTGAACCCAAGGAAAAGGGATGGAAGATGAGAAAGCATGGAGAAAAGAAGGAGAATTACGATGCAGGTGGGGATTTTGAGTGGTTATTTTGGAAAAGGCTGCTGGATCTCCAACTTTTTGCTGTGTGTCAGACTGTCAGGTGTTTAATCCAAAATCCACTCCTGCATAACTCCAAACACTGGGAATCCAGGGATCTGGATGTTTTACCCAGCAAGCCATGCAGGGACCCCAGTACCCAGAGGAGGATTTTGGCTTTTCCAAAATAATTTCTCATTTCTAGCAGCTTTAAAAAACAACATGAATTCGGGCAAAATGTGATGCCATGAGATCTGTGGAGCTGTGGGAAAGGTCAGCCTCGCTGTATGTAACCCTCCTGCTGCAAAACTCCTCTTTTCAAACTTTTTACTTGGAAAACCATTCCTGCCCCCAAAATCACCAGAATTCCAGGGATAAATGTGTGAGCAGTGAGTGAGGGTATTGAGCTTGCCTTCCCAAATGGCACTAGTTTAAACTTTCAGCTGCTGGACAGTGAGTGGTAATGCTGCCACCCCAGACTTACCATCAGTAAATGGAAGGATGTCCTAAGGGTTGGAGCAGGGAAGCAGCAGGGGAGCCTGAAATCCAAACACTAGAGAGGAGCAGCCACAGTGCTCCACTTATTTCCAGAGGCTGTGTCATGGCCTCTGCAATATTCCAGTCAATCGAATGCAATGCTCATTTTTTTTCATTAACCTCCAACACAACCTCCCCATCTGCCGAATTAATCACTGCTGGAAAGCCAGAGGAGTATTTTAGAAATAACAAACTACTGATTCTGTCCTTAGCAACCTTTTGTCTTTTTTTTTTTTTTCAGGCCTTTCAATTCCACTTCAGTTCATTGACCATGCTCTTGCAGAGCCCATTTATAAGCTATAAATATAAAATATATATGTTGACTCACACACAAATAATTGCTGCCTTTTCTCAAGAGCGGGGGCTCATTTGGCCTTTGCCCACTAGGACACTCCCATCTCAGAGGAGATCCCCAGCAGCACATTGGGGTGCTTTCATCCCAGGTTTGGAAGCTAATTTTTGGTGAGGGAGAGCTGGATGTTATTCCTAGAGTGCTTCCCTGGCTGCAAGGCATGGAGCTACGAGTTTGGAAATCACAGAATCATATGTGTGAATCAAAATCAAAGAATCCCAGAATAGTTTGGGTTGGACAGGACCCTAAAGATCATCCCATTCCACCCCCTGGCATGGGCAGGGACACCTTCCACTATCCCAGGTTGCTCCAAGCCCCATCCAACCTGGCCTTGGACACTTCCAGGGATGGGGCAGCCACAGCTTCTCTGGGCACCCTGTGCCAGGGCCTCCCCACCCTCACAGGGAACAATTTCTTCCTAATATCAGATCTAAATCTAGTATCTTTCAGTTTGAATTAATTCATGTCAATTTGAAGCCATTCCCCCTTGTCCTGTCACTCCACACCCTTGTAAACAGTCTCTCCTTATTTCTTCTAGGCTCCCTTCATGCACTGGAAGGCCACAATTGGGTCACTCCAAAGCCTTCTGCAGGCTGAACAATCCCAATTCTCTCAACCTTTCCTCAGAGCAGAGTTGCTCCATCCCTCTGATCATCTCTGTGGCCTCCTCTGGACTGGCTCCAACAGCTCCATGTCCTTCCTGTCCTGGGGACGCCAGAGCCGGACACAGCACTCCCCATTTCATGGTTTTCCCTCAGCAGAGCCTTCCCAAAAGCTTTTCCTCACAGGTGGCCCCGGGATCATCAGGCAGCGCCCATCACTCTCCCACATCCCTCCCCCTTGCATCTTGCTGCCTGGCTGGGAAAAATCCCAAAAGATGGGTGTCTGAACCTGCTGCCCTTCCCAGCCCCGGGAGCACAGCGAGAGGCTCATCCTCGACCCCCTGCCCGGGCTATATCTTTATAATATCAGGTTTTATGGAGCAGCACGGTGAGGTCATCGCCGCCGGCCGCGCTTTTATTTCGGCGCGGTCGCCGTGGCAACGGAGGGAGAAACAAAACACGGAGTTCAGCACAGCGAAGTTTCCTGGCTGCCGGGGCTCATTTTTCTTCATGAGCTGGCTTTGGAGGGAGGCAGCGGAGCGGCCGCTCATGGAAATTCAAACGTCTTTCCCTCTCCCCTGTCTGCTCCCCCGTCTCTCTCCGCAGCAGTGGAGATAAAGGTTACACATCTGGTTCGGATCTGCTCTGTTTGACCCAAAAAAAAAAAAAAAAAAAAAAAAAAAAAAAAAAAAAAAAAAAAAGCCGTGCTCCTGCTGTCCCATAAATCATCCCGCAGCTGGAGCGCACTGCCGGCTTTCGCTGGGGCTGTTTATCCCGCCACGTCCCACTGAGCCATGGGGTTTGCTTTTGGGACGGCTGAGCTTCCAGAGAGCTGCCTGCTGCCATTTTGAGTGATCCCCGGCCTCTGGGCAAGGCCTGGGAAGTTTAAAATGATCATGGATTAGAGTTTTGGGATTTAAAGCCACCCAGGATGCTCAGCTCAGCTCACAGAGTGAGCTCCCTGTCAGATGCTGCTCCCCAGGAGCAACCACCCTGCCCCGAGGAGCTTATGGGGCTATAAAACAAAGGCAGAAAGCAACTGAGCACCTAGAAAATCTAGGATCTTCCAGATCCCCTTCTTTTACCTTATCATCTCCATCTTACTCCAAGGTTTAATGATTTTGGGGTTGAGAGTTGCAGTATTTCTATCCCACAAGCAGAAAACGCCTGGCCAAGGAAATGCCCACACTTCTGTCCCAGTTATCCAAAGATCTTTTGCTGCAGGCTCAGCCGCTCCAAGTTTATCTGCATCTCTGCTTGGATACAGTCCTAATTTCCAGGAATGCCAGGCATGGAAGACATCATTTTCCTCAAACTCTTGACCTTGCAATGTCAACACTGGCCGTGTAGGGCATTGCTGGAAAACCCAGGAAGGATCTGGGCAGGTACCTGTGAACATCTATAGGCTTCTAGACTGGCTGCTTTTACTGATGTAATAAATTTAATACTGGCTAATAAAATGTGTCAGAGCCACTTTGCCTCTCCTTGTAAAGGTCTCCCAAGAAGGCTGTGACTAAATGCAAAGCTGCAGCATTGAGGCAACCTAACCAAGCATTAAATGCTGATGCTGTCCTAAATTTAAGGGACTGGCTTCAACATTTAAGTCTAGGGCACATCCTGCTCTTCATTTTTATGATCCCACTGGTACCATAAGAGGTTACGTCTGTGCTCTGGTGTTGAACCCTGGAGTTCTCACCCGCAGGCTTGTAGCTCCCTGGCCTCCATGGGCAGCAGGATCACCCAAAACCCTCTGATTTCAACTGGAGAAAGTGAGATTTGAGAGTGACTATTTGTAATAGTTTGTCCCAGGGACTCCACTATCACTCTTTACGGAGGAGGTGAGGGTGCAGGAGAGGGTGTAGGATTTAGTGGCTTCTTCCTGGCAGCCTGACTGTGAAATACTCCATGAGTAAGATCCCTGGTAAAATAAGGGCTGATGGCTCTGCTGATAGTAGCTCACCCATCTCCCTTCAGGTCCTGGAGGAAGAATATGAGAAAGATGTAGTGACAAGACAGGGGGGAATTTATTTAAACTGAAAGAGGGTAGGTTTAGATTGGATATTAGGAAGAAACTTGTCCCTGTGAGGGTGGGGAGGCCCTGGCACAGGGTGCCCAGAGAAGCTGTGGCTGCCCCTGGATCCCTGGACGTGTCGAAGGCCAGGTGGGACAGGGCTTGGAGCAGCCTGGGATAGTGGAAGGTGTCCCTGCCCTGGTCAGGGGGTGGGACAAGATGAGCTTTAAGGTCCCGTCCAACCCAGACCATTCTGTGGTTCTTTGATTGAGACAGAATGAGCCCTCAGATTCGAAGACAAAGCACTAAATTCAAGGTTCACTTGGACTTTATGCAGGTCTCCGAGGCAGGGTCACCTCAACCTACATCAGCCCTGTGGAGGTTTCCCTGACCCAATCCTGGAAAACTCCAGAGATTTAGAGCAATTCCAGTGACACTCTTTTACTTCACAGTGTGCCTTCAGCTTGAGGGGAAATTCTAGGCTGGGGTCTGGCTTTCACGCCGTTGCTGTTCTCCTCCTGGGCAGGGGTGTAAGACTGAGGCAGTACCTTTTGGAGCAAGGCCAGGGGCATTTTTGATGCAGAAGGTGATGTCTATAGAAGAAATCCTGCTGAAAGAGGGGTCTGAGGCCACCCCAAAAGCAGCAGGGCGTGGATCTCGGGGCTCCCCACCGGCAGCCGGGAGCGGAGCGCATGGCTCGGGCCAGGCAGGGCTATTTTTACTCCCGGTCTGGTCCCGCAGCCACGCTGGCAGATGTGCTCCCAGCTGCAGATGACTTCCATGTGCAGCCCCTCGTGGCCGCTGGCCGGGGGCCCGGGGCGTAACGCGCTTCCTTAAAAGGCTCGGGAGGCGCCTGCAACGCCCCGGGGATGGGAGGGGACGAGGGGCCCCTTCCCGAGCTTCCTTCTGTCCCCGGCGCGCTGTGAAGCCCCGGGCTGCGCCCTGGCGTCCTGGAGGGCTGCACGGGCCGTGCAAAGCAGCTTTCCTGGGAAACGGGGGCGGCGCAGGCATTGGGAAAACCTTTCCCGGCCTGCAGAGGGGTGGGAGCACGGAGGGAAGGATCACCATAACCTGAGTGCAGCTTTTAAACCCCGTGAGAGCAGAACAGGGGGGCTCGGCCATGCCCGGTGCACGGTGAGGTGCCGGGCCGGCTCCTGTGTCCCGCGGCGCCACTGCGAGAGCCAGTTACAATAATAAATAAATAAATACATCAATAAATCACATTTACCCATTCCCCTCTTTTTTAATGAAGCCCTTGCGGTCTGCTCGGGGAAGGTGCCAAATAAACAGCGCAGCTTCCCCAGCCCAGCAGCCACGGCTTGGCTCAACCCCAGCCGAGCTGTCCCCTGTCCCCACGCAAGTGGCTCGGTGCTGACGGGAAGTTTTGGAATCTGAGCTGCTCCTCGTGCCAAGAATGGGATGCCTGAACTGTAAATCCCCACGAGGACAAAGCCCAGAGCAGCCCTGCGAGCTCTTCTTGTGCCTTGGACAAGTCAGGGTGAGGCCCTTGGAACCCTGTGGATCATGTGGAGCACTGAACAGGGAGCCTGAGGTGTCAGACCGGCTTCATTTAGTCTTGCAAGTGGTGTTTTGGAGGGCAAATCCTCCTCCTGGGAGCTGCTTCCAAAGGCATCGTTGTTGTGTGTGCAACACACGTGCAACATCTCCTGTCGTGGCCCCTGGGGACCCACCCAAAGGGCTTCAGAAAGCAGCAGGACAGCACCAGCTTGTCTTCTCCTCGTGCCAGTCCCACCCTGACCCATGGAGGAGCACCTGGAGAATCCCTAAATTGCAAGGGTCTGCTTTCCAAGATTTAACCAATGCAACCAATTCTCCAGAAGTCAATGCCCTCTCCCTGTGGGCCTGCCCTGCTTTTGGTGTTCCAGCTGCCTTCTTCATGGCGTGTGCCTGCAAGGCTTCATTCTTCCTTCCAGGCACCTCCAGCAGGCCATAGGAAGAGTTACCAAGCCCTGCCTGTGGACAACAACAGAGGCTCAGGGACAATGGAGACCAGAACCCAGAGCTGTGCCCTGGGGTGGCCACTTCCATCTGCTTTGTGCTTTCAGCGGGTGTTTTTGAAGGGGCAGGGAAATGTGCATTGTTTCTGGGAATTTTAGCTTCCTTGGGTGAGCTCAGAGAAGGACAGTAAGGGTAAAAATCATGGCTATGGAAAGTGAAGGAGACAGATGAAAATACTTATGGGGTCATTGAGTCACACAGGTTGGAAGGGACGCCCAGGGCTGGCTGAGGCCAAGTTGCTCCATACCATGTCCAGCTGAGTTTAAATTCCTTCAGGATGGAGATTTCACAACCAAGACATCTCTGTCTCCACCTTTTTCCAAGCTGGAAATCTCCAGGTTGCCAGCAGCCTCTTAGCACTGTCCCCCTGAATATCCATACCACATTTATCCTCTCTTTGAGGCATAGTGGGATTCCCCCCCCTTCCCCCCCCGCCAAATAATTGCTTTCCAGACCCTGGAAAATTACTCCACTGATACCCATGGTGGCTTTAACAAAGACAAACCCACGAGTTTCTCAAAACCTCCATTAGACTTTATTTAAAAGTTCTTTGTATAGACTTCCTGACACGAAATCCACAATAAAAATAAAATCCCCCTCCCTCCCGCTGCTCCCCCCTCCCCAGATTGCTTTGCTTTGTATTTTATAAAACATACAACATCAGAAGAATGCCGGAGGCACCCTACACCACAATTTAAAGATTTGTTAACTGAGGCCTTGGTCCCAGCAGTGCATTTGCATTTGGAAACTTTGCTTCCTTTTCCTTGCTAGTTCGGTTGGCCACATGTGGTACAAATGCATACAAAGATCTAGTCTGAGATCTAATCCAGCAAAAGGGAAAAAAAAAAAATAAAAGAGGAAGAGTGAAAATGGAACCATTTGTTTATCAGAATCAGCCACTCTCTTACACAAAGGCTTCCCCTGTAAAGTTATGCTCAGTTATGAGAAGGATAAAAGCAAGCAGGTAACAAGTTGCAGTGAAATTATTATGATCCTTTTTTTTTTTTTTTGACTCATTTTCATGGTGCCTTAGATAGGCAGATTGCCAGAATTGGGGGGGAAAAAAGGCTAATTTGGCGACATGTTGAGAGACGATAACAATCTGCACTTAGGTAAATATTTGGCAACGTTGAAGCTATACAATATAACCCGGGCACATGTAGCACTCAGTCCACAAACAGTTTAGCACCATATTGATAGGTCATGCAGCAAAACCCTCTCCTCGGGGTTTGCTTGGGAGTTAAAAGCATGAAATATTACAGTGCAAGGTCGTCTATACCCTTAGCTTCTAGAGGGGCAAGGTGGCAAAGGTGATGCTGTCTCAGAGGTAAGTGTTGGCCAGCCCCTGGCTCTATGTCCCTATCGTCGTCACCACGCCGGGGTTGATGGTACCTGGTGGACAAAGAGGGAATAAATAAGGTTTTGATGCAGGACACTGAGCGAAGATCAAGGAGGTAGTTGCCAGGGCTTGCTGAGGAGTCCAATCCCATGCAGGAGCGTGGGAATGCCAGGGATTTGGCTGAGTGCCTCTTACCAGGGATGCAGAGTTTTTCACATTCTTTCTGCGTGTTGAACCTGTTCTCGTTGCCGCCGCAGCCGCCGTACCAGAAGCGGGCACAGCTCTTGGTCTCGGGGTCGTAGTACCACTTCAGCACAAAGGTCCTGCAGGTGCCCTCGTCCTTCTGCAGCCGGCAGATATCCATGACTGTGGAAAAAAGCAAATGCAACACTGGTCAGTAGCACTCCTGGGTGAAGCACAGCCTTTTCTGGGTGTATCTGCAGGGCAGGGCTGGAATGCAAGCTGAGAAAGGGCATCCATGGCACAGACTGTGCACATCTCCCGTGCCTAAATCCCATCCCTTTCTTTGCAAAGAGAAGCTCTTCCCCTGGAGGTCACCAGCCCTGGTGCACAAATCCTCTTCTGTGTTGCTGCCATGCATCCAGGAGCGATGAAGGGGGAATGTTGCATGGTAGTGGTTGTCTGCAAATCCCTTGGATCTGTAGGAAATGAGTTGGCAGGTCTCAAAACTGGGAGAGGACTGGCTGGGCTGCAAGGGAAGAAGTATTGGCACCATCATTTTCCCACTAAAATGACTGACTTCCTCTGACAAGAGAAATCTTCCATGTAAAGGTGCTCCTGGATCTACCACACACTGCTCATGGCATCTTTCATCCCTTGCTGGGTGAGCGGGGAACAAAATAACAAAGCGCTTGGATGTGGCAAAATGAAAATGCCGAATAACTTTAAAAAAATAAAATTAAAAAATATCTGATATCAGCCACTGATTTGCCATCAGGTCACAAAGCTCCCTTCCCATGAGGTTGCAGAAGGAGTTCATGCCACCTCTGCTCAGCACAGATAAGGGGGAGTCAGAAATCATTATTGACCTTGCAGTTCAGCTTTGCTTTTGGGCCCCTACAGCCAAAAGCTTCCCCATGCCTTAGGCAGGCTCTTTGCCTTTTTTTATATTCAGATTTTCTTTTTCCAAAATCCGTGTCCCTTCTTCCCCACCTTCCAAAACACTGAAATACAGCAGATGTGAACACAGCAATGACTCTACCCCAAACCTGCACAGGAATCAAATCAAAAAACTAATCAAAACAGAAGAATTTCTTTTGCAAATATAACCTGATTTTCCCCTCTTTCAGTCCGAAATTAAACAAAAGCTTATCCAAAAATTTCCAAGAATTGACGGAGAGCAAGAACTAGGGAGTTAAAATGTGTTTTAAGCTGTGGCAGGTTCAAAAGATGGGGAGAGCTGGGGTTTTAATTCATCCCATGGAGAAAATGTGCCTGGGCTCCTCAGTTACACTTAACAGTTACTTTTGTCATGGTAAAAAAATGAATAACAATAAAAAAATAGAACCATAGAATCATTAAAGTTGGAAAAGCACTAAAGGACCCTAGAGCCCAAGGGGCTCTAGGCACTGCCAAGGTCACCACTAAACCATGCCTCGAGATCCACATCTACACATGAAAAAAAAAAATATAAAAAGACTATAATTAAAGGGAATCTCAGCATTTAAAAGGCTTCAAATGGGAAGTGGGTCTGGTGCATGTTTTTGCACCCAAAGTGCCTTAAGGTTTGGGAGCTCAACTCATTTCTCAGTGTTGCACCTGCTATGGGCTGAACCCAGAGCCGGAGCCACTATCCAGCACCTTAAAAGCTGAGCTGAATTAACTCCTTTGTCTATTTTCCATGTGGGTACAAGCTCTGGCTTTGCAGAAAATGAAAAGGGAATAAAGCAAGCAGAGCGTGATGGGCAGGGACCTGAGCATCCCTCCAGGGCCCCTCAGCTGCTTTTCTTGGCTCTGTGCCCAGGGCAGAGCAGTGCCAAGTTGATGAAATATCACTTTAGCCTCAGCAACAGTTGCTGGAAACATCATCAAGGCATGTGACAATGATCAGAAGGGACTGGCCTGTGGGACAGAGCTAGCAGAAACACATGCCCTCTGGAGAAAACCTCATCAGGGAGGCTTCCCTGCTCTCCGAGGGTGGAATCCTGCTCTGGAGTGAAGCTACAGGTTTCTGTGCTGCTTCCTCCAGCTGCTAAATCCTCAAACTACGGCCCATGGATCCATGATGCCCATTTTCATCCCCAAAGCACCTTGAAATCCCCTTTTGCCACCCCAGACATCTCTCTGGCTGGTGGTGGCCGCCTCCTCCTTGCCTCCTCATCTCGGCAGGGCTGCCAGTGACAAAAATTCCCAAGCATGATTTAAGGATCCTAAAATAAACCTAAGAAAGTCAAATGGGGTGGAAGGGTCTGTAATTTGCCTTTTCAGACCATGTCATGCCCCTGCAAGGACTGAAGCCCTGCCTTTAGGTACCAGAGCTGTCTTCACTCCTTAGTTTCCCTCCCAGCTCCACAAAGGGCCCTGAAACCACGTTGGGAGGGGGAGACTGCTCTGATAAGATTTGCTGGGCTCTGTTCCCATCTCAACCCCATGCTGAACCAACAGAAGTGATTTCAAGCTTCTTCACCCTTCCCAGGTCTGGAAGAGGTTTGCAAACACAACCCCTTAACCGCGGAAACTCCTTGAGGAGAAGAGGGCATTGCTGTGTTCCTGCAGGCTCCTCCCTCAACCTTGACTTTTATCTTTCAGTGATGAAGAAAAACATCTCCATGCAATACCTGAGCCCCACAAAGTCACTTTCCATCAGGTGTTTTGGTTGCAGGCAGTGAAATGTTGGGAATTCTCTGCATTTCAGCAGAGTGGTGGCACTTTTTGGTCACACAGAGATAACACAAACTGGTTTGGGACCGTGCCACACTCCAGTTCAGCAACCACCGGTCTCTGATGAAATCCAGTGAGTTTTGCCACTCAGGTTGTGCCAACACAGCACATCCTGGTGGGACAACACATGCAAAGTGACTTGCTCATGCAAAGCAGATGGAAGGGCATGGTTGTGTGAAGGAGCAAGTGAAAACTGAGTCTGTACTACTTGTGATGTGTGGTTGGACAGGCTTGGATGCATGCTGTGAAATGGTCAAGGTGAAAGAATGGGTTTGCTTGGTTTGTGATGATTAATTTTTGTTGGGGGTGTTACCTGATGATAATCTTTTCTCAAGGGGTGGCTGCTGCATGGCTTTCTCAGCTGCTGCTGGAGGAGGAAAAAGCGCATGGGTTTGGATTTTAAACGGTGTTTTCTCTCTGATCCAAACATCATTTGACAACAGGATAAAATGCAAAAGGGTGAATCCTCATGGGGTACTTACATGGCTTTAAGCATTTGTTATTGCACTCAGCTTCGGTCTCAAATCTATTGGCATTACCTCCACAGCCACCATACCAACCCTGGCTGCAGAACTTGTATTTGGAGTCAAAGAACCACACAATCTGATAGTCCTTGCACTGCATGCCCATGTCAAAGTCCAGCAAGCAAGGGTCTGGCCAATCTGCATGGCAAAAGGTGCAAAGGTTAAGTGACTCTGAGAGGGTTAAAAGCTGAAAAAGCAAAGAGATTGAAAAGAGAAAAAAAAAAGGAAAATAAAGCCTGGTTCAGGACTGGTAGCATTTCTCTCTCTTATGTTTTGTCTTGCTGGATGCAAACCTTCCCCAGCCTCCAGCTCACCTCTCCTTGCTCTTGATTTTGTCACAGATCCAATCCCCAAATCCTTGGAGCAACATAGTGGGAACCCTTATTCCCCACTGGTGCACTCCGGACTGAGCCCTCACAGAAATCCCTGCGCCCCCCCTCTATTTTCAAAGCTATTTGTCTTGGCAGTAACTTCTAATCCTTAAGTGTGTTTATCCTAAAAGCAAGTTGCACCTGGTGTATGTGAAGGCTCAGTGAAGATTTAAACCTATGTCCCCTTCCTGCCCCAAAAAGGATAATTTAGGTCCAAATCCCTGAGTTTTTATTAGCTATGCTGGGCCATCCATGCTATTTTACCTATATAAGGAGGGCAGAATGTGGGCTTTCCTCCAAGGTCTCTTGGAAGATTTATACATGGGTCTCTCCCATGAACTAGAGGAGGCTCAGCTAAACCCATCTCAAATTCCCTGCTCTCTTTAGTGTCTTTATCCTGTTGAAAACCTTTGGATTACCATCCTTGGGGAATGCTCCCCACAAATTCCTGGCTGCCATAAATCCTCAGGCAGAAGCATCTGCTGCAAGTGGGTGGGCAAGAGGAGCTGAGATGGAGAGGTCTAGGTGGAAGTGCAGAGCAAGCACACAGCACATCCATTTTCCTTGGAGCAGGAGAAGCCTGCACACCTGGTTTCCCAAGGGCTGGTAACAAGGGGTTAAACAAGGGGTTAAACAAAGCCACAGGGTGCTTGTCACCTGGTGGGAACAAGGCTTCTGAGGGGATGTCAGTGCCAGGGAGAGGGGCCACAAGAGCGGGAGCACATGGGAAGGGAAGGATGATGGGTCATGCAGGAAGGAGAAATGAGTTGGTCCAGCACAAGCCCTTGGCCCCTCCGCTGCAAAAAGCTCCAGTGGTGCCACCAGCCAGGCATGAATGAGATCCATGCTCATCCCACTCAACACCAGCAGCCAGAGCTCAACAGCAGCTCCACAACTCCTGGCTGAACACACTGAGCAGCAGCATTTCCCTGTGCTCTCAGACCACTTTGTGAAGAAAATGAGCCACAGTGCAAGCAAAATGTTTAAAGGAAAACATGGGAATGATGATCCAGGGATGAGTTTTGGGTGACAGATCCATTTTTGGTGTGCCTGCTGTGGCTGTGCTGCTTGATGAAGGCTGAGAGCCCTTCCAGGTCCTTGGAGGAGGGGTTGTGACACTGGTGGTACCACTGAGTGTGACAGCACCGATGTGATGAGCTTGATGTCACCCAAAGCGATGAAATGACGTATGAACAGCTATGGTGATTATGGGTTATTAACATGGGTTCAACCATGGAGTAGGGCCTTCCACTAGAACAGGATGCTCCAAGCCCCGTCCAGCCTGGCCAAGCACTTATTGGGAGCTGTGTGTTAAACCAAGGAGCCAAGACCTGGGTTTTGCTCCAAATGGGGAGAGAGGGAGCAATGAAGCATCGGGTGATGTTCTGCATCCACACCTACATCTATGTATGTTGGGAGGAGATGGTGCACAGCTTGTCCCTGAAGAGCGGCCAGTGCTTGGGTCGTGGCTCATCTCCCATCCTTATCATGGAAACAGCACCTGGTTGCAGTTCCCCAAGAAGACCAGAACAGCTTCAAGGGTTCTGGATCCCTCATGGGGCAGAGGCCCCAGTACAGGGCTCAGACCCACGTGGCCAAGGATGTCATCAAGGCCATGATCAGTTGGCTTTGCAAAGCCAAGGACTTGCAAATCCTTTGGTCTTGGTAGGACTGTGAGAGCCCTCAGCCCAGCACTCCCCCCATGGCCCACACTCACCACTCTCAGGCCCTTCCAGTGGCTCAGTGTTGAGCATCATGTTGGCCAGGGACACCTGGGGCTGCGCCGGGGTCTCTGTGGAGGACAGCCAGAGGGTCAGTCAAGGGCGAGGGCATCAGCAGCAGCACCCTCAGTGCAGTCATAAACAAACTCCTGGCCCCAGCTCCAGCGTAGGAGCCACGTCTGGATCTGTTTAGCCCAGCACACACATCTGAGCAATGTTTATTGGAGGCAGTTGATGGGATGAGTAATCCCCAGCTGCCTGGCTGTGCCAGGACAGGATTGCCTTCCGTCCACAGCCAGTGGCTCTGCTTGGATGCATCCTTGGGGGTCACCACAGAAGAGCATTCTCAGGGCCCCATGCGACTGCTTTGGATGGCCCCCACTCACCCCACAGCATCAACAGGGCAGGGTGTGTTGACACCCAGGAACTGGGTGTGGCCTCTCTGGAGCCAGTTTAGCTTTGATCTCTTGGCCTTAGAGATGGCAGAATAAAAATGGCACCCCCCAGGAGAGCCAATCCATGATGGATGGCTCGCTTGTTTCCTAAAGGGCTCTCTGGGACCACACTCCTTCCATCAGACCTCACATCCCTCTAGGAACTATGGTGAGGATTTTCACAGGTGAAAAAATTCCATGGGGCTGGAGGGCAGGAGGGGGCTGCAGCCACAGGAAAGGCTGGATTTGCTTTTCTTTAGTGTACGGTTTGGGTGTGGATAAGGGGGACAATCCTACTCAGTGTCCAGGTCACAGCTTGTCACCACTGCCTACTCAGTTTGTTCCCATTCAAGATTTATTCTATGGGAAAAGCAGCCTCCCTGAGCATTGGGAGCTCCAATTTAGCGCATGCAAATGTTACTTCTACCCACTGATGTCTTTTCTCAACATTTTTGTGGGCATGTTTATTGCTTGTGAAGGTAAGAGACTGGTCCAGACCCACTGAAGCCAGAGGGAAGGCTCTCCATGGGCACTGCAGTTGTCTCCTAAGTGCCAGAGGAAGCCAGACACGGCACTGGCAGGACCAGCACAAACTTCACACCACGAGGCCAAGTCACCTCTGTGCCAACTGTATTAAAAGAAATTGGCTGTGTCTTAGACAGCAACTTTTGGTCATGCCAGAGGGTTTCGTGAGGTTCACACTGGATCTGCACACACAGAGCTTGGATGCCCAAGGGACTAAACCCTCCGTTTCATCTCTTCCTTGTGGGTTTTTCTGGATAGTATGGGAAGCAGATCGGTAGCTATGGAAATGGCGATCAGAGAAGCAGCTTTTCTTGCTTATTTTGAAATCGGGCTGGACTGAGTTTACCAGTTTGACTCATTAATAATTGCAGTAGTGCAGGCTGGACCCCCACCAAGATCTTTTGCACCAATGTACAAACCCTGGATCACGTAACAAACCCCACTCTGGGACTGCCTTTAATTATCCCACATTCTGTGAGGATTTAACCCCACTGAAGTGCAATTCCCATTTTTCACAGAAACACATCTGCCACGTCTCATACCCTCCTGCTGCTCCAGAGGGTGGCAGATATGAAGTGACACAATTGAGCACAGCCAGGGCTGGGATTGTTGGTACCAACTGATTCCCGGCCCCTTTTTTCCTTTCCCTTCCCACTTTTTGTGTCTGCTTAATGAAAAAATAAATGTCCACAGGCTTTTAAGAGTCACTTACTTGTGCTGAATGACCCTGTGTAGGTTACTTTGGGCTGGGATTTCTGGTAGCCAGTGATGACGACGATGTATTTTTGCCCACTCCTGAGCCCTCGGATGACGTGTTCGGTGCCAGTTAGGTTTTGCCTCTGCACGAGGGAGTGGTCGTGGGCCAAGGTGACAGTGACATCAAAGGTGTTGTGTGGCTCGGGGCTGGCCCAGCGCAGCCTGGCACTGCTCTCAGTGACATCTGTGATCTGGATGTCGTGGGTCTTTGCTGCAGGGCAGAATCAGAAGGGACACCAAGCAGTGAATGAAGAGGGAAGGATCTCAAGGAAAAAGTGCCTCAGCACTGCAGAATCTTCTTTCCATGGCAAGTGCAAGCCAAGTTGGGACTTGGCTGTCTCAGATGCCACTGCAGGGGAGGCTTTGTTTTCCATAGACCAGATGATTTCATCAAGTGGTTTATTTATATTTAATAATCTGCTGCAATCTAGTAAATCAAAGCCTTTTTTTTTTTTTTTTAAACAAGATTCTCACAGCTTGAAATTCCCAGCACTCTCCCAACAACTGTAAATGTGCCCAGTCAGATCCTCCTCCAGGGTGCAACAGGTTCACTGAGCTGCTGAAAACCTTCAAGCCAAGCCTGCTTAAGAGTGAACATAAAATCACAAACTGGTTTGGGTTGGAAGGGACCTTAAAGACCATCTCATTCCAACCCCCTGTCATGGGCAGGGACACCTCCCACTAGACCAGGTTGTTCCAAGCCCCATCCAACCTGGTCTTGAACACTTCCAGGGATGATAACCTTAACATAACCTTAACAGGTCAAAGAAGTTATTATAGAAAGGTTTTCCTGCTCTGGAAGGGTACTAGATGAGACCTTTATAAACACTGCTTAAAGCACTGGTGGAGCAAGAAACACCAAGAAAAGTTTATTTCCCTCAAGCTGATAAAAGCATTAGCCTTGCAAAAGCTGATTGCTTTTATTTATTGCTTTTTATTTATTATTTATGCAGGGACTTGCCATCAGTCACTGGATGAGCATCCCTGTGCTTGGACACATTCTTTGATCCTTGCTCAGCTAGTGCAGATCTGCCTGCACCCCCTTGCAAAAATACCTGGGAAATCTCCTTTGTATGAACTGTGCTCACATTTAAGAGGCTTGGCATTCCCAAATAGGTCTCCACACTGATCCAGTGATGAACTAACTATTCCTAGTAGCTGAGAGTTCAAACAATGCCATTATATGAATCACCATAAATAGAAAAACTTGGCCAATGGGTGATGCTACGAGGAAATAATGGAAACAAATGAGCCACACTAGAAAGGGAAATTCTCTGTAGCTGGATGGATTGTTCCTGCTTGTGTTTTGCCTAGGGGCAGCCTGTCCCTCACCCATTTTTGCACAAAATTCTTAACACAAGTCGACAACGTCCCAGCGCAATTCCCAGGTTTACACCTAAAACCGAAATTTGGCCTCTGGGTGACATTTCCCACAGGCATAATCCTCTCAGGGGGCACGAAGAGCCACAACCTGCTGTGGTTCAGCCTAGAGGGAGGCACTGCCCACAGGGGGAGAGCTGTTCACATACCGCTGTGTCTCCTCCTGCCGCCGGCCGCGGTGGCTGTGGCGTTGGTGGCGGCCCGGCCACTGGCTTTGGCGTGGGCAGTGGCACCGGCTGCTCCCTGGGCAGTGGCATTCCCCCGGACCACGGAGCTGGCTGGAGGGGTCTCGGTGGCTCTGGCCTGGGCTGTGGTGCTGGCAGGAGTGGTTCTGGCATGGGCACTCGCCGCTGGCTTGATGGTTGCGCTGACCGTGGTGCTGGCAGTGAAGGTCTGGGTGATGGTGGCGTTGGGAGCCACGAACCTGAGCAGAATTTTGGAAGCAGAAAGGAGCTGATGCAGAAACCATTGGCAAGAGCCCACCTGGGGTCAAGAGTCTTTGCGAGCTTTAGACTTGCCCACAGTGAAGAGTGAAAAATGCTTAAATCCAAGCAGTGAAAAATGCTTGGAGCAACCTGGTCTAGTGGAAGGTGTCCCTGCCCAGGCAGGGGGTTGGAACAAGCTGGGCTTTAAAGTTCCTTCCAACCCAAACTCTTCTGTGATTCTGTGATAAGAGTGAATTCAGCAGACAGACCTGTAGCATGCCTGACTTCAAGGGGCTCGACCTTCTGAAGCCATGACAGCTGTGCCACCAGTGAGTCTTGGTGACACAAACTTTCACTTCTCTGCAGAAAATATTAGTGTGGATTCTGTCATGGATGCTCTGTAACAGATAATCCAGGGCAGCCCAGCCTCTGAAAATAATGTTTTGAGTAGAAAGCCCCAAACCAATAGTAATTTCTGGAAATCCTGACCTACATGATCAAAGTCAGCATGTACCTCCTTCATATTTTTATACATATATATGTGAAATTTACCCCAAATTTACAATTATACGTTAGCTTCTCTATGAGATATCTCTGTTGCTCTTTTGACACAGCACTGAGGGAACTAGTAGAATTAATTAGAACATTATTAAAGTCATATTAATTAAAAGATAATCCTGCTTGTTTGCATTAAAGTTGCTATTAAAATTATATTAATTAAAAGATAATCCTGCTTGTTTGCATTAAAGTTGCTTTTTCTTTCCCCTTCCCCAAAGCATTACTCACACTGCTTTCTGCCCGGTGAGTACGGGGCGCTGGCTCTGGGCTTGCTGACCATTCTGAAACCACTCACACTGTTTCCTTATCTCTGGAGACAGGTAGAAAGCAAATTCACCTGGAGACAGAGAGAGACATTAAACACTGGAGTTGAGGATGGTCGATACCCACCACCAACACATTATATATATTTCTTCTTAATTAAAGAAAAGCAACCAACTTTTCTCTTCTTGCTACTGTTTGGTTACTGGGATAGGAGATTTGTTATTCCAGTTTACAAACATGAGGGCCTTAACTACAAGAGGGCTGTTTGCCTGAGTCTGTAATGTATAAACACATTCCTTGTAACAAGGCACTTCCAACCACACAGGTAATGTTTTTTTTCAAGAGTTAGAAGTTTCCAGGACTGTTGTAAGCAGTAAGTGGAAAAAGCAAACTGAGATAACCTAAACATTTATTTCCAGATGTTTTCTTCCTATTTAGTGCAAGACATTCCTGGATCTGTGGTATACTAGCCCCTTAATCTGATTTTCAGGAATTTTTGCTAAAAGATAGCTTTCCTAAAAGAGGTCCATTTCTTATCCTTGCTGGATGGGTGTGTTTGGGATCTCTGGCAACTGGAGGTCCAGCCTAGGGTCTCTAGCTAAGCTGAGATGTAAATTTTTGAGGCACAGTCAGCACATCCCAAACACAGCAGCATTATTTATCCCTGAGCAAACAATCCTGTCCATGTGGTCCTTCAGTTTGCATACAGCAACTGCAGATCTCAGCCTGAGCCAGCCAAGGGCTTGCTGGACATGATGTTTATGCTGAAGTTGGGAGGAAAGATTTTCTGGGTGTTCAAGGAGCTCCGAGGGAGCTCTAGCAGGCTGCAAAGGGCCTCAGCAGGACCTATGTGAGAGGCAACCCAGGCAGGATGAGGTCAGAATCCACAGGTGAGCCCATGGAGACCAAGGCAAAGCACACTGAAGTGCAAACTCTGCTCGGTGGTTCAACATGGAATGGGATGGGGAGGCCAAAGTGAACAAAACCCAGACATAGGTAGGCGAAGTATGGGCAGCCCAAATTGCAGCAAACAGTACAAACCATAGAAAAAGAGACTAAGTTCAGTGGGTCCTGCTGCCCAAAACCTTTCAGATTAACCCCTCCGAGGCCACGTGTTGCCCCTTTCGTGACACTTTGGCTGCAGGATGTTACACTCACTTCTGACAAAGGATGGCAGCAGTGTCCCAAAACGCAGCAAGGGCTCTTCATGGAGCTCTCCTGGTTTATCGACCAGCTTGAAGAACACATCGTTTGGCTCGCTGGCGAGACTGTAGATATTCTTGGCATTCACCTTCCTGCCAATGCCAAAGACAACAAAGAAGTACCCTTTGCATTTTGCATTGATGACAACCCTCTGCAGGTGCTCAAATTCTTTTTTGTTCACTTTTCCTGTCATCATCAGAACTATGACTTTTAGGTCCCGAGGGCTTGGCGCACTTTCAAAAACATGAGCGATTGTGTGTTCAGTTGCACTTCCTAGAGCCCTCGTGCCATGGAGCTGGGTCATTTGGTTGTGGAGGTAATTAATGATCTTCTCTTTGGATGCATAATCAGTTAGTGAGAACTCAGTTTTTACTGGCGGGAAGCTTGAGTTGGTTTCGTGTTCGTAAGGTGCTTGCTGGAGAACGGCCACTCTGGCATGGTGCTGGGATACTTTTGGCTCCGAGCTGATTTCCAGGTTAGTTACGAGGTGGGAAATGTACTTCCTCATCTCGCTGAACTGCAGAGGGGTGGTGGACTCAGAGCTGTCCAGGATAAAGGCTATGTCCATGTCCACATCTGTGGCGGCTGCCCTTCTGTCTCTGAATGCAGGTCTCTGGGTGCCTGCACCGCAGCTGGGATGGGGGTCACACACATCTGGGGAAGAAATACAGTGGGTTTCACCTGCAGGACCTGAACACAACCCTCCCTCAGCACTGTAAACATCTCTTGTGTCACATGAAATACTATCAAGCCCTGGACATTCACTGGTCCATTGCTTGATGCCAGTCATTTCATCCCACAACACATTCAGTTATGCATTCAGTATTTTTTTATCTGCTCCTTTGTCCAAGGGGATCCCTGAAGCACTCTGTCATAAGTGGCTGAAGGCCATCTTTTAGAGCACTTAACTATCAGTATTTGGGCTGTGAAAGTGGCAACCAGACAAAAAAGGAGCTTCTCTTTACAAAGCAGAGAACGCCCAGTGAACCTTGTTCACAATGCCAATGTTTTCTGCTCAACCCAAGAATCCCTTGTATTCATCAACAAAAGGGCCGACTCCCAACTGGGCTTCCCTTCTTACAACAGACTGCTGTGTGACCAGAAGGATTTGGAACTGTCTAGAGGAGAAATTGGATGCTTTACCCAAACAAATGTGACAAGTCAAGAGCCTCTGAATGGTTCCATTCAGCTCACTGTCGCTGGTTGGAAGAACAATGGCATGACCAACTGCTGTGTTGTTGATCTGGTGAGATGGAAACAGAAAAACACGGAGTCAGTAATGCTGCCTTCTGTTATTCTCAGCTCAGAGGAGGGGAGGGCAATCCACAGCTCTGAGGGATTCCCTGCTTAGCGCAATGGTCTTGGTGGATCCCTTTTGGAGGAGCCTCATGTCCCTGATGTCAGTTTAGTCATAAACTCCAAAAAAAGGGACCACTTGAACCACTGCTCAGTGAGTTCATCTGGGGCTTTTTTGTGGCTTTCAATCTCTGCCTGTCCACTGTCCCTCTGCCAGAAAAACGAATGTACTCCCACCTCCCACCCTTTGCCTTTCTGTCAGACTCTTCCTTCTGTTTCATCCCACACCTGGCACCGTGGAGCCATGGCCTGGGGAAAGAGTGACTCATGAGAGTCTCACTAGCATTTCCCAGCATGTGCCGTGGTGATTACAGAATTAGGGTTTCTCTCCTAATGGATGGATGGGTTTGGCCAGCAATGCTCTGTTCCACACTTGAGAGGCCTGTGGAAGCCAAGCATTTCCTGTGGCATCCAACACCATCAAACCAGACCAAGGGCATGAGCAGAAAATAGAGAAAGGGTGAAGGGCCCCAACCTCCAGAGCTCTGGCAAGAACCGCATCCTGCCTGCTGGTGAGGAACACGGGCACGACCCCGGCGTCATAGAGCTTCAGCACGGCATCGTTGAGCTGCGGGGATGCTCTTGTGTCCCCGTTGCTGAAGAAGACAGCCACCTTCCTCATCAGGAAGCCACTGCGGGCGCGCTTGAAGGTATTCCTGGCCACGAAGGACATGGCGGTTTCCAGGCTGCGTGGCTTCGTGGTCAGGGTTGCCTGGAAGTTTTGGATCTGCTGGAGGAGGCTGGATTTCTTCCTGGCGTCAGCAAAACGGATCTCAGTGGTGACCTCATTGTTGTAGGTGACCAGAGCCACCCGCGCCCCCCGGGGACAGTTGCTCTCGGCGATGGTTAAGTTGTTGACCACTCTGAGCACAGTTTGCTTCATCCTGTTGAAAACGGCCCTCACGACGCCCGAGGAGGTGTCAATTGCAAAGGCCAGCTCGGTTGGGAAGACAGGGCACTCCTTGGGACCTGTTGGGAATGTGCATTGGGAACAAGTCATGCCTCAAACAGTTGTCAGGATTCAAGGACAGTGTCCTCAGCTGGGATGAATCATTCATATGTGGGGAGAGCAACAGTCGTGACACGCAGCCACCCTGGGGTTTAACGGACTGAATGAGACTTACCATAGCAGCAAGCTGTGGAAAAGATGGAGAGAAAAAACCAGCTTGGTCAGTGCCATTCTTGTAACATCATGGGCAAATAAGGGTAGAGGGAGGGGCTTAGAGAAGCACTGAGGTACTCACGGCATTTGTCTTTGATGTTCCGCACCAGCGCACATTGCTTTAGGAAATAAAGAAAGAGGGGAAAAGAGATGTGTCACACAGCCAACCCAAGGGTGTTTCAAAACAAGAGAGAAATTACGCCACACTTACATCTCTGGATTCTCCTTTCTCTCCTTTAAGGCCCTGTTTCAAAGAATGAAGAGAACTTGAGTGCAATGTGTATCTCCAGGGTGCCCCATGAACACTGTTGGAATAACTACTGAACTACGGGTCATGCAGGAGCCAAGGGAAAGGCTGTCTGTTTTCAGCTGTGTTTCCAGCAACAGGGGGAAGGGCTTTTCTGTGTGAGGAGTAAATCTAGCTGAGGCCAAACCCAAAAGGGAGCTTGGAACTAGATGGTCTTTAAGGTCCCTTCCTACCCAGACCATTCTATGAGTTACAATGCTCCAGGTTCACAAGCAAAGCAAGCCCAGACAACTTGGCCTTTCTAGGGTGCCTTATGCCAGCCAGATTTGGTCATGGACCATATCCTGTGTGGGGTGGTAAATGATAAAGAGCTGAGAATCTCCTAGAAGGAATTTTAAGGGGCATATTGCCATGGGGAAATCCTAATGCAGGTAAGAGCATGTCTCTTGACTTTTTCCTTCTGTTTGAGGAAGAGTAAATATTTGTCAGTGATAAACAGCTACTTAGAAATTTAGAGACACGTCCAAGACAAATAAAGAGGAATTTTGCCCACTTGAAATCAGCAGCAGACAGTGATGGGCTTATTTTTCAACCCCTTGCACCCACAGGGACCACTAGAGGAAGCCAATCAGCAGTGCAATGAACACTTACAGATGGCCCAGGATATCCAATCTCTCCTTTCTGACCGGGTATCCCAGGTTGTCCTGCATTTCCCTAGAAAGAGAGAGCAGAGAAGTCCTCTCCATGAACATCTGGAGCACCTGGAGGCAAAAATACGTCCATATTTCAGGGCATTCATGCAGAAAGGAAAAATAGTGCCATGGTCCAACTTACTCTGCGACCTCTGTTTCCTTTGGGGCCAGGGCCTCCAGCAACACCACGGTCACCAGGTCCACCCTAGGAGGGGAAAACCACAAACAGCAGCTCTAAACTTGCACAGGCCCATGGAAAATTGCTTGGAAAATGAATGCACAGCTCGTGGGCTGTACCTACCTTTGGCCCTGCATAACCTACGAAGCCACGTTCTCCCTGAAACAACAGAAAGGTTAATTTGAATGTGTTCTAGAAAATGCCCTTATGCATCTGCCCTGGAGATCTTGGATGCTTCCTTGTTCTTGTTAAGGAGGTGGGAATGATGAGCATACACGTACCTTCCTGCCTTTAGGACCCGGGCCACCAATTCCATCTCGTCCATCATCACCCTAAAATTGGAAAGCCAAAGTCATTAATTTGTAAATTATATGTCATATGTAAACAACTTAAACCCCACAGGTCCAGCAGCATCAATAGAAAGAATCCACTGAAGCCACAGGCCTTTGTGAAACTCTTAAATGTTCCTTAAAGTTCCTTAAGTGTCCATAGAGGTGTGAGGGCTTGGCCACACTCACCATCTCTCCTCGTGGGCCTGGCTGTCCATTCGGCCCTTTGACTCCAGGGTTTCCAGGCTCACCCTAAAAAGAGGAGCAATCTGTTAAAGCATGAGCTGAAACTCCAGGCAGCTCTGAGCCTTCCCCACCCCATCAACACTGGTTTCTTCACACAGAGCAGTCTGCAGCCCTCCTTGTGGCAGAAAGGCACGACTGGACCTACACAGCCTGAAATGCTGCCAAGTGCATGATCTCTAGTGGAACCTTTGGTGATTTCAGGAAAGATAAAACCTTCCCACCTGGGCATTTTCTGAGAATGTGCCCAGGAAAGTTGCTTGGGAATCTCAGTTGCTCCTTTCAGTTTTGCCTTTCTGTTCACTGAAATGGGAGCCTAATTAGGCAACCAGAGCACAGAGTTGCTTCTCTGCACAGTGTGCAAGCCCAAGAGGTTCATCTCAAGTATTTCTAGAAGCCCATGCAAAATCCAGAAGCTTTTCAATGCAGCTTTAATTGCTGATGCCCAGTGCTCCTAAAGACATACCTTCCTTCCCAGGGGACCAATCCTGCCACGTTCTCCTGCAGGTCCTGGAGGTCCACTCCCAGCCTGGAATGGAAATGTGAGAGGCATGTTGGCAACATGTCAAGAAAACCTGGGTGCCAGAAACTAGGGAATTGGGTAACCATAGAAATCATGTATTGACTACTGGGGCTGGTGTCTCTCAAAACACGTCAGGAAATTCAGAAGTCTGCTTCATGTTTGGGAAGAGCTGGAGGTCCAGCTCAGTTCAATGCAAATGTCAGCAGCAATTTGTACTGTCCCTAAGAGAACAACCACGGGAAAACAGGAGGGGGAAAGTCATGCTAGGGGTGGGGAAATGCAATATGGCTTTATGTTGATGGGTCTGGCTGAGGAACGCAGCAGGAGGGAGAAATAAATACATGGGGTGGCCCCAGCAGGCTTGTGAGATGGTCGTGCTCTGGCTTCAGAGGATGAAACATCAGAGGTGCCCCACCAGTCACTCAGGGATCCTCTTTAGTTAAAATTGCAATAATGGGCCAAACCCTGAAGTCCTGACCCCTCTGTGGTTGCTTTTAGCTCTTTCTCTTCTGTATCTCTTGATCAAGAAGTCTTAAGCATAAGTTGAGAGGAGAATCATGCTGGAAGAATGTGTTAAAAGAGAGTGGAGCAGAGTCGGAGCCCTAGGAGAGGGGAATGGGAAGATACATTGGAATCTTATTAGTTCAACAACTGTATAGTTGGGTCAACGTCTGGGAAGCAGCAGAAGGATTACCCTGGGTCCAGGGATACCCTGCTCTCCTCTGATGCCTGGTGTGCCGACCTGGCCAGGTGGACCCTGTGTGGGGAGAAAAGAGAGGCTGTCAGCACACATAGGCAGAAGCAAACCAAGATCCAAGGGGAAGCAAATGGTGCAGTGTCTGAGGGATGCTTTGCAAACATGTCACACCTTGGCTGGTGGGAATGCAGTGGCAGGTGGGACAGCCAGACCACAGCACACCCAAAAATACCCAAATCCCGACAGTCCTTAAGGATGAGACTCTTTGGGGAAGTGGCTGTGATGAAGTAACACCACAGCAGCACAAGGCAAAGCTTTTCCTCTGCTTTGAACTGACTGACCTGTGGCCCTCGCATGCCTTGTTCTCCAGCCGGCCCTGGCTGACCAGGTGAGCCCTTGGTGCCCTGGAAGTACAAAACAGGACAGTGCAGCTTAGCATGGAAGGACATGGTCACCACCATGGGAGGGGAAAGGAGAGGTCAGGGTATCCACAGCTGCACAAAGAGCAGGGAAAAACAGATTTTCAGTTGGGTTTTTTCCTTGGTTTTTTGTCAAGATATGGTGATAGCAGAGAATAAGCACAGCAATGGCTGGGGGCAATTTGCCTCCTGCAATTGATGGGCATCAACCATCATGCTGTGGCCCTGTTACACTGCTCCAGCAGCACATGGGGATAAAACATCCAACCAGGGAATGCTGTAGAAGACAGGCAGGCATGTGGAGAGTTGGTTCTGCTCCGAGCCCAGCAAGAAGCACACAGGGAGATGAGCCTGAGGAGGAGGAGGGAAATTTGGAGGAGAGAGGAGGTTGGTTCTGCTCCCAGCCCAGCAAGAAACATGCAGGAAGATGAGCCTGAGGAGGAGGAGGGAAATTTGGAGGAGAGAGGAGGCAGAGAGCAACAAGCCTCTCTTGGCACATCTCTCTGGGTGCTGAGGCTGCCTGGCCTGTGGCATGGCAGGAGCTCCAGGTGTTGTCCCATCATCACCTACCTTAACTCCTATGGGCCCTCTTCGTCCTGCCATGCCCTGCAAACGAAGGAACAATGAGGCTTGTTACTCTAATATGTAAGCACACCTTTCCCTATTGCTTTTAGATCCATGTATCAATCCTTCTCACAGTCCAAAGTTACATTTGGATGTTTTAAACTACTGGGGGGAAAGGGAGAGGGAAATCCACATGGCCAGCTCTTTTAAATCAGACTTAGGCATGTTTTCTCCCTCCTCACATCCCCCATGTAGGTGAGTGGCTCTCTTATGCATGCCAGGAGTGAGTCACCATCCGTGGGATGGGAGGAACATGCAGCAGGGAACACATTCCAGACATCCCAACTCCAGTTTGGTTTTTGCCTTTCCAAAACCAGCAGCCAAATGCAGATGCATATCATGGAATCACAGACTGGTTTGGGTTGGAAGGAACCTTCAAGACCATCTATTCCAACCCCCTGCCATGGGCAAGGACACCTTCCACTAGACCAGGCTGTTCCAAGCACCATCCAACCTGGCTTTATATATAAATCAGGTGTAACTCCACTGATCCAAGCACTGAGTTATTTGCATTAGAATAAATTTGACTTTCAAAGTCTCTACAACAAGCCAGGAAGCCATAAGGCATTTTCCTTTTGAGATTTTTTTCTTTTTTTGGGGGTGGCTTTTTCGGTTTTGAAGTTGAATTCCTGATGTTTGTGAAAAAAAAATACATGGAAAGGAAGGAGGGGAAAAGTAATTGTCAATCTAAGCTTGGGCCTTGCTGACTGGAGGTCTGGCAACTCACCTTCCTCCCAACTCCACCATCTTGGCCCTCCAGCCCTGCCGGTCCTGGCTCTCCCTAAGGGAAAAACAAAACTCAGGTGAGAGCCCTGAGATGAGCAGGCACTGGGGAAACAGATTCAGTTCTCGAAAAACGGCTCCTTTCATGCTTTCACGCAAATTAATAGTTCTGCTGTGGTGGGAATCCTTCTAACAGCTCACAGAGACTTTCCATCAAGTTTCTGAGCCAGCACAAGTCAGCATTCCTAATCCTAATTCTGACAGTTTAAGATGCACTTTTTTGTTGTGAGCTGATATGAAAACAGATGGGGTTTGAAATTTTCTGAGGAGTGTGTGGGTTGGTATTTTTCTTGCCAAGCTTTCAGGTAAATCAGGTGGTTTAGATTTGGTATAATCTAATCAGTTCTCTGCTTTTGTATATGACCCATGAGAACATACGAAGGTAATTTCCAAGTACAAAGTTATTTTAAGAGGCAATATCCCAAAAGGCATTGTAAAATAATAATAATTTTTAAAAGGTGCTTTTTACACAAAACATCTTCTAAAGTGACATATTCTCAGAGAAAGTTTTGGTTGCAAACCAACAACATTTTCTAGTGGAAAAAAATATTCCATCTGACAAGGCTCAATGAGTTTAGGAAACTTGCATCTTTTTGGCAGCATCCTTTTTTCTCCCTTTCTCTGTCCCATTCTGTTGTAAAAACCAAAAAAACAACACAAGACAACAAAGAAATGTTACCATTGGTCCAATTTCACCCTTTTGTCCTCTGGAGCCCCGTTGAGTATTATCAGCTCCTGAATCACCCTGAAAGCAACAGAGCAATGAGAAACATCTGTGTAAGTGGGACATGAAAACCAAATCTTGTAAACTGCTCTGCTAGAGCTGAGAACCAACTTTTCTTTTTTTCCTTTTTTGACTGAATTAGATGAAGTGTTGCTGCTGTTTTCAGACAGACACAGCTTTTCAACTGAGAAATAATACCGAAGAAAACAAGGAAGGGGAATTTCAACATGGTGAAACTGTGGTTGATATGGTACCCGCAATGTCACCTCCAAGTCCTTGCTCTGTCATGGGACCTGCCACTGTCAAGCAGCATTAATCCAGAGCCACCCTCTCTGATGACCCCAGGATCAGTGGAAAGTGGGAAGAAAATCAAGAAGATGCCTTAGCAGTACTTACCGGATCTCCACGGAGCCCACGGTCGCCTCGTTCTCCTCGTTCACCCTTAACTCCCTTATCTCCCTGTGGGAAGAGATGGAGAGTTAGGAAGAGCAGCCCTTGCCTGTCAAAAGCACCCCTGCCCAGCTCTCAGCCCTGAGGGGAGCAGGATGGCTTCCCACCCTCCCCTGGCTCAAATCCATCTCTATGCCGTCATTTAGCCCCACTGTAAAAGAGATGAAAACCTACCCTCCTGCCGGAATATCCCTTCTCTCCAGAGGAGCCAGGCAAACCTTTGTCTCCCTAAAGAAAGAAAAATATTTTAGAATATTTGCCACTTCCAAGGTGCTTTTTAGATACTTCACTGAAGCATCGAGTTATGAAGAGAAAAGCAATTAGAATGACTGACCTCTTCTCCATCAATGCCATCCAGACCCATTTCTCCCAGTTCACCCTGTGGAAGGGAGGCAAGGGGCAAATGCTCACTGAGAGGAAGGGGGAATGGGGAGTGGGATATTGATCTGCCACACACTCATGCTCACTGCTGTGGCATGAGGGAATAGCTCCATACCTTCTCTCCTGGGAATCCCCGAGAACCCTAAGGAGATAGAAAAGAGAGTTACTCCACTTTTGTCCAGCTCACTGCCATGGGAAGCAGTGGAGAAAGAGGGCTGGGCTTGGTGGCAGACCCAGAGCCACAACCAGGGCAGGACTTCCCCTAATTTCTCTTATGCCAATGTTTGTCTTCAGCTGCCTCCCCAACACTTGTGCCAAGATAAAATATGTGGGGCATGGGGGTTAATCCATCTGATCCAATAAACTATCTCACTTCTTAGCCACAATTCTTTCTCCAGTGACTTTTGTTGCCCCCTGCACCCATTTTTATGTTGATCCAGAGCCAGTCCTAGTGCCTCTGTCCAAGACTGAACAGATTTTTAACAAGACTCAGTATCTCAGCTGCAACTAATGGGCTTGGTTCATGCATTCCTCTTCTGCCTGCCAGAGGATCATGTGGTCAGAGCAAATGGTAGGAAACATCCCCTTAATTTCACTATTTCCCATAAATATTATATGTTTCACCACCTTTTCTGGCTTGGGGTGCAGCTGCTGTCCTGGCCCATTAGCTCAAGGTTCCTCTTTAAAGCTGCAACCATGGCTCACTTTGTCTTCCCCTTCCCCAACAGGCAGAGTTCCACCCACTCACTGTCCCAGCCCTGCGCCAAGACACGCACATCCCTCTCTTCCCAAATCTTTCCCCCAGAGCCAGACAGCAGAAGATAGATCAGCCTTGTCTGTGGATTGAGCCTGGGTCTCTGGGCTGCCTTTTTGCTCTTCATAGCAACACTAAAGCCCCAACAGCCTCTGAAAGCCCTGGTGCTTGGCCAGGTGGACACAACCACTCGAGGGCATGTGGCAGAGGTTGTGTGACCTCCTAAACCAGCAGGAGTTGCTCTTGGGGGATTCCCACCCACTGGACTCTGGGTCTGCTCTGTGCAGGCTTGTTCCACACGTACCTTTGTTCCTCTGTGCCCGGGGCATCCCTGGAAACCTTGTGTCCCATTCATACCTGGTGGTCCACGCTCACCCTGGTGCACGGAGGGGAAAAAACAACAATCAGTCTTAAATCAGCCTATTTCTGTGGCTAACTGCCATGGGAGGTGGCTTGGAGGAACAGGAGCAGCAGGTTTTTCCTGGCCACTCCACCATCTCTTGCCCACAACCTTCCTCTCGTAGAGACCAACTGCATGTGTTCATCGTCGAGAAAGAAACATCCTTCCCAGTCCCTCAGCTGTGAAAGAGCTTTGTGAAACTTCTCTTTCAAAATTAAAATGACAAGTTGAAGCCCTCAGAGCTCTGCACAGATGTCTAATCCCATCCTGACCTTCAAGCCCCAGGAAAACATTGCCTGGCATGCGGTCTCACAACAGTCCTTGGCCCCTGCCTGTGCTGTTGGAAAAGCCATGAGCACTGTCAGCCCCTTGGCCTCGGCCTCACCCCTTGAGAGTGATGCATAGGGGGATGTTTATTCCAGGGCTGATGTGGGATTCACGCAGAGTTTGGATGAAGAGTGTTATTAGGAATGCATGAGATTCACATTGTCTGCCGTGTGATGGATAGGAACATCACTCTTGGTTTCACTTTTGGACTAACTCAAATCTTTCAGCTGCAGGTGGTATGGATAACTTCGGCATAGGCTGCAGCTTTGATGAAGTTGAGGATTTTATTTGCCTTGGGGAATAGCACAGACATGGGTCACATCAAATAATGGGAGTTATTCCCCCCATCATCCTTCTCCAGCTCTCAAGAAGCTCCTTACTGACTTTCTCTTGGGAGCAGCTGGGACCAGCAACTCAGCCTGTCAGGTGTGAGAAACTCAGAGTCCTGCTGTCTCTTCTAACCCACATCCACATTTCCAGCAGAAGAAAGTTTGGAGGCTTTTCATTTAGCAGAAAAGCCTCCACACACTTCACTATGGTGAGGTCCCCATTTGAACAGGGGCAGTCACTCACCGGTCCTCCCTCATCACCAGGGTAGCCTCCGTAGCCAAGATCTCCCGTGACACCCTAGAAGACAACAAAGAAATTTGTGAATTTCCTTCATAGTTCTGTGATTGATATTCAAGGTTTCCCTAGATAAGCACAAAGCAGCTGCTTGGTCATCCCTGTTAATGAGAGATATAATCTCCTTTTGATGTCCCTAAACTGTTTCCCAGGATGCTTCACCCCATCCTTCCAGCCACTTATCCCTGCCCTCTTGGATGTTTTGCAGCACTGAGGCTGTGGGGAAAGGGAAGAAGAGCAGCCCTCAGTTGCTCTGCGTGTCCCAGGGCCAGTTTTCAAATGGGGGGAGATGATCTCCCCATTAACATCACCCACTACAACTACACAACCTGCACGTCACCACCAGGTTCCCATGCACAGGGACCCTTCATCCCCAGATGAAGTGACCTACCTTTGGTCCTATAGGGCCTGGCACACCTCTGTCCCCTCTCTGTCCTGAGCACTTGCAGGGCACCTTGCAGCACGTCCTCTCTGCGATGTTGTCCTGCAGGAAAAACGGGAAACAAAAGTGTTAGAAACCTGCCAGAGACCCAACACCTGATTTTGGACATCAGAGGGAAGGGTTTAAACAGAAACTGAGTGGGACAGAATTTGTAGAGTGCATTTAGTAGGACGTCAGTCCCCAGAGCAGTGCCTGTCACCGAAGGGAGAAATAGCATCTCCAAAGAAACAAATCCAGGCTGTGGAGCTGGCCATGAGAAAATCACTGCAGTGAGCAGCTCACCAGCAGCCCACAGGCTGAGAATGATGCGCAAGCACACAGTGAAGGAGAAAAAAAACTTAAAAAGAATGATATGGGCTCAGAGAAATCACAGCTTGGTTTTACATCATCCAACAGAAAGAAAAGAAAAAAAATTACTTTCTTTGCCAAGTACATTGCTGGCTGCAAACGTTTCCTGCCCGCTTTGCACATTTACATTTTGGAAGGATTTTCCTAGGCTGAATTACGTGGGGAGAGGCTGAGGACCAACTCTGATCCCAAAACCCAAGGCTCACTTGCAAGTGCCTACACTTTGATTTGCAGAGAAGGGCCCAGCAAGGTTACCACAGGGACCAGTGGTTAAGCCCAACCTTATTAAATCTACTGGAAAAGGAGTTCAATCGTGCTGGTAGCAGCTGAGAAGTTGGGAGGGACTGGACATACTGAGGTTTACAACAAATTAACTCAACACTTGAGAGGGACTATTGGGAAAGAAGTAAATCTATGAAGAAGAAAGAATCATGGAATGGGTTGGGTTGGAAGGGACTTTAATTTAAAGGGTCACTCCTTCATCTGTTAAAAGCATGTCTGAAATATCAACAGTGTATGAGATCAGGGAAAGAAACCTCGAAAGCAGTGCTTCTACAAGAGGTTTAGCACTGACCAGGCACGACAGGGCATTACTGTAAGGTTAAAAAAACCAACAGTGTAAACACAGGCAGAGGGCGGGTTTTTGGCACCGCAGCTTTTGATGGCATCTTATCCCAGCCCATTTGACCTAATGCCTCAGCTGGAGTAGGGTTTCTTCAGGAGTGGGATGAGACCATGATCTGCTCTGAACTTTATTTGCTGTGGCATCTGTGAGAAGAGCTGACGTGAGGCAGGGAGGGGAGAGGAGCAGAGCCAAGAGGGTGTAATCCAGCCACGGCTCAGCCCCGCAGGAGATCCAGCCGTGGGCTTTCCTCCAGCATTACAAAGCAGCACTGCCTGTGCCAAGTTACTTACAAGCTGCTCTGCCAGCTCAAAATCCAAGTCCAGCAGATTAACTCTGAGCGGTCTGTTGTAGGTGAACCCACGGCCAAACTCCAGCTGCATCAGTCTGTCAAAGTTGGTCACTCGGTCCAGCCCGACAAAGATGAGAGCGTTGACTCCTGGCAGGGAGAAGCAGAAGGGGTTTCGTGATGGGGAGAGGTGCTCTGGAGAGCCTGCACACCCTCCCCTGTGATGACACATCGTTATCCACATCTTTGATTGCAAACAGAGCCTTTTCAATAGAGAACAAGCATCTTCAGACACATGCAGTGCAAGTTGCCCACACATTTAGGTGGCAGCAGGCAGCCAAACATCACAGGAAGGCAGTGAAGAACAGCAAAAATCCTTATCCTTTACTATCAAAAGCAGATGGATTTAGGAGAAATGGTGGTAAAACAGGCTACACGTTAACACAGACAATAATCACTGCCTGGAAGAGCAAAAAAATTACCTTCTGAGTGTAAAGTAGACGAAGCAGCCTCCAGCTGATTTATCGGCTCATCTGCACCATCAGTAAAGTGGATTATGACCTGGGAGAGAAACAAATTTCTGTCAGGACCCAGAATATTTCAGGTGTGAAACCCAATCAATGTGCAACTTGAAGGGCCTTTTTCCAAAGCTTCATCTGAGAGGAGGTGAGGGAACTTCTACACCTTTTCCAGGCTATGAAACTCTGCATTCCTGTGCCAGGTTCCTGTACATTGTTTCATGCAGGTGTTACGTGGGAAATACCTGGAGAGAAATAATTTGCAGCTAAGCACTGATTGTGAGAGCTGGCTGCAGTGATGCCCATCAATTGTCAGGACAGGACCTTGATAATGCAGGGAGAGTGCAGCAAACAAGTAGGGCTGAAGTGACTAAAATTTATGGTGAATAAATTCAATTAATTTAATTTTTTACAAATTATTGTGAATTTACAGTTTCTTTACCAAATAAAGTACATCAGAAGTGAGCTTTGCTGGCCAACACCACCCCAGAGGCCTTGGCCTTGACTCACCTTGGTGCTGCCAGAGGGTGAGGATCGGAATTTGCTCAGGTAGGACCTCAGGGTATCTGCCCTGAGGTAATAGGGCCCGCGGGTCCGCATGTCCAGGAACCTTTCCAAGAGCTCAGGCCGGTACTCGGAGAAGTCCAGCCCCTCCACAGGTCCCCCCTGGGCCTGGGCCATGATGGCCACCCGGACATTGGGTGCCTGGTTGCCAGTGCAGCTGATCTTCTGCATCTGTGTTATCCTGTTCAGCACAGACTCCACTCTCGACTCCAGCCCTCGCTGGGAACCGAATATGTTTTGACCAGGCCCAATATCACTGACATCGAAGCCAATTATCACGTCTAAGTCACAGTCTGAGAGGGGAATGAAGAAAGAGAAAGAGCATCATGTAGCAATGTAATTTTTGAGTAATGGCTTTTCTAATTACTCTTTTAGTCGTTAGTGAAGACACTGCATCAAGAACCAGCACCACTTGCTGCACAAGTGCCTTCTGTTTCCTTCCACCATAGCAGTGATAACCTGGGAAAACTTGCATTTTATTAATCTTCTTTTTTTAATTTTAACATTGGAAGGAGCTGCCTAAACCAAGTCCAAGAGAAATTTGCATTTTCATCAGGCAGCTAAGACTGCATCTCTCTCTCCAGCACATGGAAACATGTCAGTTCTTGCACATTGTGCACCTTCTGCCTGTGCTTGAAGTGACACCCACAGAATCACAGAGAGGTGTTTGAATTCTCTTTGACATTAGCTACACTGCTTGTTAATATCATAACCACACTTGGGATAAGTTAATACCACCAGCAGTAGTTTGCTTTTCCCAGCACTCAGTTTTTCTTCTCAGCTGGAGCTGCTGTTCAGCTCAGGGCTGTTATGCCTCTCCTTCTGCTTCTCCAGAGGTTCAGGAGATGCCTCTGCTCAAAGTCAGAGGGCTGAGCCATGGTCAGTCGTGCTGGGAGTAGGACTGGCTGTAATGTAGTAAGCAAAACCATCTGCTGGGAGTCTGATCTGACAGCAATACCAGCTCACTTACTCACCACAATTCCCCAGCTTGCCTTCTGAAGTAGCCAAATCATGGGATTCCTTCTTAAGGCAATTTTATCTTAAACTACAACCACTCATGCCCTGGTTTTTCCTCATATACCTGTCATGAGATCAGGTGGGCATTCTGGATCATCTGGCAAGGGAAATCCTCCAGTGTGTAAAGGGGTTACAAGAGAGCTGGACATAGCCTTTGGACAAGGGGCTGGAGTGACAGCTGGGGGAGTGGCTTCCCACTGCCAGAGGGCAGGGTTAGGTGGGATATTGGGAAGAAATTCTTCCCTGTGAGGGTGGGGAGGCCCTGGCACAGGTTGCCCAGAGAAACTGTGACTGCCCCATCCCTGGAGGTGTTCCAGGCCAGGTTGGACGGGGCTTGGAGCAACCTGGGATAGCGGAAGGTGTTTCATGGCAGGGAGGTTGGAATGAGATGATTTTCGGGGTCTCTTCCTACTCAAACTATTCTAGAATTCTATGATTCTATTATTTCCAGCACACCATGCATGCCTGAATGGCCAAAAATTCCAAGTGGCTTGTAATAGACGCTGGGAGGGGAAACAAGGGCCATCACTTTTCATTTTGGCACTGAAGAACTTGGTCTGTCAAGATTATACTGGTATCATCTCCCTGTGAGAAAGTCCGAAGTGGGATTTAGTCCAAAGGCTAAATGCAGTGTAGGAGGCTGGTGATTTAGTGCCTGGCTGTCACATCTGAAATTAACTCCACCACAGAACATCACCTCTGTGGTAGTTTTACACCAGTCGTTCACACGCTGAAGGCTATGGACTGGCAGCTCTTGTACCAAAAGTTTGCAGCCCTCCGACAGACTCCTGGAGGAGGAATGAGCCCATGCTGCACCTCAGGCTATAGGCAAAGCACAACAGTAGGACAGACAAGATCATCAAAACACACTAGATATTAAAAGCCACCCTTGAAAATGACCTGAGCACTTTATGAAGGAATTGTCCTTACCTCTTGTCACATCTGTTGGTCCTGGGCACAATCTCTCCTGCATGGCAGCTTCCAGTGTGACCAGGACCTGCTCATTCAGCTCTGATAGCTCCTGGGCTGTGGATGCTCTGAAACTCATGGCACTCTCACTGGCCAACTGACTGACGTCCTTCAGGTCGATGTTCCTCACACCGACTGCGAACACCTTGACACCTTTCTGCGCGATTTCCAAGGAGGCCCTCGGCCCATCATCCATAGACCTCCCACCTGTGACGATGAAGGCGATCTGGGGCACCCTCTGGTCAATCCGGCTGCCGGCCTCCTTCACAAAGTGTCTTTCCTGGATGTGCTTGATGGCCGCGCCGGTGTTCGCTACTCGCCCGCCTTTGTAGATGACTTTGTTGATAGCATCTAAAATCTGAGCTTTGGTGGAGTGGTCCTTGAGGAAAAACTCATCGGTGACATCCGAGTTGTACTGGGCCAGTCCTACCTGGATAGAGTCGCCATCCCTGTAAATGGCATCCACCACAGAGTAGACAAACTGGAGAACTTCTTGGAAGTTATCTCTCCCCAGATTGATGGAGCCATCCAACAAAAACACAATGTCAGCCTGCTTTTTACCTCCTGAAAAGATTACAAAGAAAACACAGTTGTTAGTAATTGTGTGCAGCATCTCTAACATATAAGCTGCTCAGGGCTTTGTGAAGTAACACTTTGCAAATGGAATTTCTCTCTCCTTTCTACCATTTTAGTTTCATCGACCTTTGGCAGGATTTTACATCCATACAAGAAAATTTTTGTACAACACTTCATACAGCATTACTTGTGATAGGCACCCTCATCTCCTTTCAAATTTAATTATATCCTTTCCTAACTCAACAAAGAGTTCTTTTAATCAATACAACTAAAGGTTTGGGAATCAAAAGGTGTCGTTACGGAATCATTTTCACTTTATACAAATGCCATCTATGCTCTGCTCTGAAAAGTCTTCAGGATGAATAGCAGCCTTACCAGGTAGGAATGGTCCAGGTGAGTCTGTTGTAGGTATCGGGAGCTCGTCAAGAATATTCTGCACCCTCTTTTCTAAGGTTGAGAGTCCCGTGAAGTCCTGTACCACAAGAACACGCCCAGGATCATTGGTAATGATCTGCAGCTGGTCCCTGTCCACATTCCTGGCTCCAACACCCAGAGGCTTGATGTTTGTGGAAGTGATCACTCTGGCAGGTCTGTTAACATCATCCTGGGACCGGTCTCCAAGGATGACAACCAGGTGCTGGGGCACTCCATCTTCTATCCTGCTCCCCGCAGACTTGATGAAGTAGTTCTTCACCACAAAGTCCAGGGCTTTGCCAGCATTCAGGGGGGACCCACCTCTAAGCCTCAAGCGGCGGATGGCATCCAGGACAGCGTTTTTGGACTTGTGGGTCTTCAGGTAGAACTCAGGGAAGACACCATTGCTAAACTGAACCACCCCAATACGCACTTTGTTTGGCCCCACTTCCAGCTGCTGGACAATTCTGCTGATGAAATCCCGAATATGAGCAAGCCCATCCGGCCTAACACTGTCAGAGCTGTCAATGAGGAAGACTATGTCCTTTTCATCTCCAGAAATATCTGTGGGGAAGCGAGAAGAGAGGAAATTATCAGTGTGCCAAGCCTTTGCTTGAGCTTTGCTGGAGGATTTCTGTGCTATCTGCTTTCGTGTGAGGTAAAACCACGTGGCATATTTTGACCAACTTTAGGCATGATGCTTTGGGGAGCCTCTCCAAAAGGGCCTGTGTGCAAGTGGGAATGTGTGTCTGCCTAGTACTTGAAGCATGCATTACTCAGAGCCTTATCTGTTTCATTCATTAATACTCTTATCTGGATTTGTCAATGTTTCCAGCTTTATTTTGCCCCAGATTTATGCCTGTTTCCTAGAGAGCTGCTGAGTGGGAATAGGCAATGGTATACACTGTGTATTTGAATTGAAATTGACCCAAATAGGTATCATGTTTAGGTACTTGACTTGAAAATCTTAAGTTATAATGTATTTAGGTACTTGGGTAGAATTGCCACCTAAGGGTTTCCTTCCAAAATTGTACAAGTGCTACTACTTTGGTTTTAACTAAGGAAAACCTTGACTTAAAGAGAAGGTCTTTTTGGGCAACATTTGCTTGAGTAGCAACCCAGAGACAGCTGGTGCCTCACCTATGGGGGGTTGCACATCTCCCAGCAGCCGCCTGATTTGGTCCACAGTCAGGGTTTCAATTGGAGTCAGCAGCTTCTGCTCAAGGCTGGGCAGTTCCTGGAAGCTGGAGACTTGGAATATATATTCAGGACTAAGGGAAATCTGTATCATCTCGTCAGTATCCACGTTCTTTGCTATCATCATAGGTGCCACGCCCACTTGCTTGACTTGGAGGGATGGATATTCAAAGTCATCGTCGGACTTGCGGGAGGAGAGGATGACCAAGAACTGTGGGACGCCCTCCTCTATGCGGCTCCCGGAGGGCCGGGTGAAGATGGTCTTGGCCACAAACTCCAGAGCCTCCCCCACGTTCACCAGCTGGCCACCCTTGGACCGCAGCTGCCTCACGGCATTCTGCACCTCGTCCTTGGTGGAGTGGGTGTTGAGCAGGAACTCCACGTGGGGGTGCTCGCTGAACTGGACCACCGAAATCCTGGTGGTGTCAATGCCCACGTCCAGGTTGTTCACGATCCTCCCGATGAGGTCGCGGACGAGGTAGAACTCCTGGGCGGCGTAGCGCGAGCCGTCAACCAGGAACACGATGTCCCTCTTCACACCCGCTGCAGGAGAGAAGGCAGTGGTCAGAAGAAGCACAAGGAATTGTTTATGGAGAGCAGCTAAGCTCATCATCTACGCCACTGACCCATGCCTCTAGCCATGGGGAGGGTAATCCTTGCCTCCCTGCCTGGGATAACTCCTGGGAGCCCCAGCAGGCAGCTCTGGGTTCAACCCAGAGACACGACCAGTATGCTAGGCACATCCTAGGGGATGCAAGGACAGCAACTTCCAGAGCAAAGGAAGTGAGAGGGAGCAAGGGGACACCTGGAATTCCTTGTGGGATCTCCACTCAAGAAAACGTAGCCTGGTGATAGTCCTTACTCAGGGCAGGTTGCTTTACATTCAGAACCACCGCTCTTTCTTTGGCTTTGCCCTCTAGGAAAGATTCTATCCTATTATTCTCTCAGCTTCTAGCCTTTCCAGGATGACTTTTTGATTCCTAATAAAGTGTTTTCTGCAGTGGTAATTCAGGTCAGAGCCTGAATTATCGCAGAATTTCACACTGATAAATGGGAATGGAGGAAAGTGGTCTGGCTTAGAAGGGAAGGAACAGAGTAGGACAGTTAATTTCTAAGGGACTGATCCAGGGTGGATGCTCTTCATCCCAGGCATAAGCTGGCTGGATTTCATTCCAAAGGACTCCAGAAATTTAAGATCTGATCCTTCTGATGCCCGCTTCAAATTTCCTTTTCCCCAGTGAATGAGGGTGGCAAAACTATGAAAAATCAGCATGTCTTACATTTAGCAGAAAGCTGACCTTGATTTATAGTGGTATGAAGGTGTCCCTGTAGCATCTAAATGACACAAGTTCCATTCCAGAAGGAACAGCATGGACTTAAAATCCATCCACTTAAGATTAAGGCAATAGCATTCACTTCGTGGGTCTTCCATGTGGATGGACCACCTTGAGGGGCTGGGCTTAAAGGTGGCTCAGCTTAATTGCACAGCTCCTACTAACCCTGAGTGCAACAACAGGGAGACCAAGACAGACTTGGAGCCTTAGCCGTGACCATCTTTGCTTTTCTCAGTTTGTGTTGCAGCCATGATGTTACTAAACATCATATTTTGCCACTGGCTCTCGGTGCAGACACAAACATCTTCTCACCTGGGCTGGGTGATGTAAAAACCAGGTCAGGGGCAAGAGACTCTATCTCTTGCTTGGTCAGCCGGATGACTCTGTTGGAGACGACCTGCTGCACCGAATCCAGCTGGCTGAAGTCGGGCACAGAGATAGCAAAATCTGGGAGGAAGGAAATGGTCTGCAGCTCTGTGAGGTCAGCATTTCCGATCCCGATGCCAAAGGGCACCGTGCCACTTGTCTTCAGGACCACTGAGGGCCTCCTGACATCATCCTGGGACCGGTCAGCAGTCAGCAGGATCAGGAACTGCGGGACGCCCTCCGCTATCCTGCTGCCACTTGACACCGTGAACACGTTCTTGATGAGATAGTCGAGGGCTGCCCCAGTGTTCAGAGGAGAACCTCCCATGAGCTTCAGCTGCTGGATGGCGCTGATGAGATCTGCTTTGTCCTCATGGGTGTCGAGCAAGAACTCGGGCTGTATGGTGTTGCTGTACTGTGCGACAGCCACACGCACCCTGTCACGGCCAATGTCCAAGCTCTCGACAACTCTTTGGACAAACGTCTTTAGGAGAGGGAAACCTCTTCTGACACCATCCGAGCCATCGATCAGAAACACCACATCCTTCTTCTCACCTCTCTCAACTACTGTTTGAGACAAGTAAGGGAAGGGGGGGAAAAGTGAGATTCTCTTTTGCAGTGACTAATATTCTCCTCATGCTTTGAACTGAAGGAGTACAAAGCTCAGAGAGGGGAAAGCGAGGTGTCAGGAAAGGTGGTTCAGTTCCTTTGCCATCGGATGCAATCCCTGGTGAGGAGGCAGATGGGTGGAAGTCGGTGGAAACCGGAGTGCAGCACATTCCATGCCTTAGGCACCGAGTCATAGAATCATAGACCCATAGAGAATAGGGTGCCAAGGGACTTCTGGGTGCCATCTCTACCTGAGGCTGGGAGAAGCCAACAGCTCCCAAGGGGGCTGGGAAGTTGATATGTGGCTTTGCAGTATGTAACAGGAGTCAGGGATCTTTTGTTCCCAGGAAACAATGAGTTTCTGGATGAAATGGCATACAGGGAGTGCTCACAGGGAAGTGGTGAAGAGAGGGGGAGAAAAGCTTTTCTGACGCATCACTGAACTTAGAAATAAATACTTCTGAAAAGAAATTAAGAAGCTGCAGGAAAGGACAGCTAGCTGAAAATGCTGAAATGCTCTTCTAAAATGCTAGATACTGATCTTTGGGGTATTTTTTTCTGTACTATCTTCAGGCAGGAAAAAACATGCTAATTGTGACCAAACTATTCTTCTTTTTTTAAAAAAATTGCACAAAAAACCACAAAGAAACAAACAAAAAAACTCAAAATCAAGACTATGAACTGTCAAAGATCAGAGAACTTTGACATGTTATGCTACTGACCAACAGAATTGCAAAGCTTTGGCTTGGCCAAGCAGAAAATATCACTGCCTCTCAAACACAGCAACTGCTGGATGACATCCCAAAAAGTGCTGTTGGATTGTTTAGAGCAAGGTCTAATGGGACGAACAGGAGCATGATCTGCCCCTCTGAAGAAAATATTAATAATCTACTTACGAATGCTTAGCCATGTAAAGAGTTAGCAAATTGAATTCTAAATGCAGGCTTCAGATCAAATTTATTTCTTAAAAGGATTGTTGGAAACCTGGTGGGTTAATGCATAGGACAGGAATATTAAGGTAGGTGAGAAGAGGGAGCAGACATTGCCTGGTGTATCCCAGTTTCATATACTTCCTCTAATTTTCAGGAACAAGGGAAAAGTCCTATTAATTAATTAAGTGCCTACGCAGCAGATAAAGAAGAAAACAATATGGGTGCTCTTATGGAGGGGCTCTCTTTTAGCCAAGAATATTAGGAAAACTGGGTGGATGAGCAAATAGCACAATTACTAATAGTCCTTGGCGGTCAAAGGGATTCCAAATGGTCTGGACGAGACAGAAATGGTTTTAAAAGGGAGGATGGAATTCAAGAACACTAACTGCACAAGTCTTGGTTGAGACAGAAGCTGCACAAATATGGGAAGGGTCACGAATCCGCATGGAAAAGATGGGGTAAGAGATGACCAGGGGGTGCCATTGTCATGCTCTGGTCATTTGGGCAGACTGATATTGGAGAGACAAGGGGGAAAATGTAGAAGAAAACTTACAAGGAAGGATTGAATGAGTTGGGTACACAGCTGGTGACAGAAGGACTGACACGAGACCTACATGTCAAGCCTAAAGTAGACAAAAGGCTGCCACACCAAATTCAGGAGCGAGCTGACATCTTGTGTTCTCCTCAGGTTGAAGGAGATGTAAAAGGCTTGGGCTGTGACCAGGGAGACAGAAGTGTCACATGAAGGGAAAGTGTCAGACAAAAGCAATTGAACTGATTGGCTATGGAATCTAGGAAGTCTCCCCCAGAGGGTTTCCAAAACAGATTAGACCAATGTCATCTAGTTCTGGGCAAAAAGATCCTGTTGGGGACAAGGGCATGTAGCAGATGGCACCCTGACATTCCTTCCAGTCCTATTTTGTTTTTATGTTTCTATGATTCTAAGTCCATCTGCCCCTTTATGGAGAGATGATATGGATGTTATTACACTTTTCCTTGTTTCCACCTCCTGTTGGGAGACGAGCTAATGCTCCAATTAGGGCTGCCTCAGGAAATCACACAGCTAGGCATGAATAATTTCCAGTACTGCAGTGTGAATTTATTATTGTGGCCATGTGATTCTTTTGACGATTTAAAAAAAATTATTCTTCAATTAATCCATCTCATCTACTGAGTTTGAATGGTAACTGAGTCAAGAGCATCTGATTTATTGGTGTGTATGTAGAAAATGCAGAAACTGCCATTATATCCTGGAAGAGATAACAGAGAAAGAGTGAATCGTGCTGGATTCCACTCCTCCAGAAAAGGGAAGATGGAAAGAGAAATTGAGACAAGCCAGTATTTGCTTCTTTTAGCCCTTGCCCAGCACTGCACATCAATTAATGCAACATCTCTGGGCCAACAATTCCCTGTTACTTCAGGTTTGTCCCATGTTCTACACACAGGAAACAGCACCAGCTCTTGCAGCTGAACAAAGGCATTTTTCCTATTTATCATTAAAATTTGGTTTGGAACTTAATGCTTTGCTGGATCAGAGTGTGAGAAGACAAAACTCCAAGTTCAACAGCAGTTTCTGCATAATCATTTTAAACACCACCAGACTCAAATGCTCCAGTTACCAATTGAGTGGGGCATTTAAGTCATGTCTTTCAGCCTCTTGGAAACCCCGAGACTCTCTGTACCTGTTGGCTGAAGCTGGACCGTTCTCAACAGGTTGACTATGCTTGGCTGAAGCTCTGAAATCCGTTGGAGAGATTCAACATTCAGAAGGAATTGCGGGGCGTAAACAATCCTTTCCAGCTGTACGGGGTCGGCATCTTTGGCTTTGATACCGAAGGTTACAACTCCAGCATGCTTCAGAACATCTGATGGCTCCTCCACATCGTCGGTCGATCTCCCAGCAACAAGGAGGACCAAAAACTGAGGAACCCCTTCTTCGATCCTGCTTCCAGCTTCCTTCACAAACAGCCTCCTTATAGCTTCATCAAGTGCAGCTCCAATGTTCAGTTGCTTCCCAGTTTTAATCTTCATCCTTCTCACTTTGACAAGCATATCATGCTTTGATGGGTATTCATCAAAGTCAAATTCGACTTGGATGGTGTCACTGAACTGAGCTACAGCGACTCGCGTGGCATCGGGACCCACATTCAGGTCAGAAATGACTTGTTGTACAAAATCCCGGACGGCAGGAAAGCTGCCCAAGAGGTTGGCTGAGCCATCAATCAGGAATAAAACATCTTTCTTGCTTTCTAGAATAAATTCACAAATGAAAAGAGAGGGGGAAAAAAAAGAGATGAAAGCATTTTTCTTCTTATACGTCATCCTAGAAAATTGTCTACAAAATAGCTGGGTTTCAATCTTTCAATATTCTCATTTATCAAAGTATTCAAAGTCTGCAGGACTATACAGCATCTGAGGAAGAAAGGGAAGCAAGGACATGTCTATTTTAAGACTCAATAAATTCACATCAGATCACATCATAATCATAAATTGGCTGATTCAGTGATGTTTAAGGTCTAGCAGTATGTTGACAATACAGGCATGAAGTAAAGCAGCAGTGGAGGGTTGGTTGGGAGTTTTTTTCTATTTAAAGGCTCAGTAGACAACAAATAGACAGTTCATGCATAGGTACACAAAGCATTTTCTGTATCTTCTCCCCTTGCATCACAAGGAGCATCTAAATCCATTAAAGACTTTCACCTGTTTCCATTTTGTGCCCTTTTGATCTCATTGAAAACCCGAGGCAAACCCAAGCCTCTTGTACCTTCGTATTAATCTTAATGGTCTCCTTTCCATACTAACCCATCCTGGTAGTTCTTATGTCTTCGTGGGCACATAGCCACAATAATTGAATTCGTGAGCAAATACCTGTTTAAGAAGCGTTAAACTTGCCAACAGCTTTTGGGTTTAATATTGGAGGATAACTTTGAATTTCTGAAGTCAAATCCAGCCTCTGTGACAGCCTGATGACACCACTTTGACCAAGTGGTTCTGGGGATAGGTTTGTCCACCTGTTCCTGGCTAGACCTCTGCTCCTCTGTGCTCTTTGGCATGGCTTTAACCTTCCCACACCACTTCTTGTGGTCAAAATCTCACGCTCCCATTGCCTGATTTAGTGTGCATTTACAGGTTGTGGCCCTATTATAGGAACAGAAAGGGAACACCAGAGTCAGTGACTGGTGGGCACAGACCCACTCAGGCCCTCCTTTGGTCCTGACCTACCAAAAGATTTAAAACTGTGCTTTTAAAGTGTGGTAGCACTGACTTGAACAAAATTAAGAGCTGCCAGTGTCAAGCCATGTATTCACAGAATCATAGAATGGTTTGGTTTGGAAGGGACCCTAAAGATCATCAAGTTAAGCACAGCCGAAACCACTTTGATGACTCAGGGCTTGGACATATGTCAAGGTGTACACTGGAAACAAGAAATTCACTTAAACAAGATTAACTTCATGCAGCCAGCATGCAAGAAGGTAGGTATTACCTGTTGGGGCGAGTGGAACCTCTTCCACACCTCCACTAACATATGTTGTTATAGGCTTATTTAACTCCTGGGGTAAAGCTGCCAGAGCACTGAAATCATCCATAAAATACACCATTCTTGGATTAAAGGCAATCTGTTCAAGTTCTGCCTTATCCGCATTCCTAACGCCAACAGCAAAAGTCAGCACTCCGGCCCGAGCTAATTCATTGGAAACTTGGAGGAAGGGATCAGCAGAGCTCCCTGCTGTCACCAGGACTAGGACCTGGGGCACTTGTTCATTTATTCTGCTCCCACCAGCCTCCGTGAAGTGATTCGAGAGCACAAAGTTCAGTGCGGAGCCAGTGTTCAGCACCGACCCCCCCTTGGGCCTCAGCTGCCCCAAACGCTGGATTATGTCTGATTTGGTTTGGTAGGAGTACAGGGAGAACTCGGTTTTGGGAGTGTCGCTAAATTGCACTAAGCCAACTCGGATTTTGTCACTGCCGACATCAAGGTAGTTAACTAGGGTGGCAACAAAGTCCCGCACAAAGGGGAAGTTGGCATTTCCAACGTTGAGTGATCCATCCAAAAGAAAGATGATATCCCTTTTGGTTACTTGAACTGCAGTAGAGCACAGAAAACAACATGAGACATCACAGAAAACAAAAATGGAAAATCTTTTATCATGTGTGCATGCAGCATATGCCGTACACGCATGTGAACCGTGTTAGGGGAGAGAGAGAGAGAAAGAGAGAAAAGAGCAAGGGTGTGATCAGCACAGAAATAACAAGGACCTTGCTGGAAATGACTGGATTGGGCAGGGAAGGATTATCAACTCTTTTAAATGTCAGACTCAACAGCTGCCTAAGGACACCTGCCTTCTTGAGCTCTGCACTTGAATGTCTATAGTTATAGGCATCCATTTTGTGGGCTGTTGAAGGGGGAGAAATTTCCAACTTTTGGCAGTAAGCAGCCAGCTCTTGGTTCCTTTTTTTAAGGTTAAATCCTTACTGGGCTATCTCCAAGCATCTGAGCTCCAGGACATAGGTCTACACCCCAAAGACACCACAGGGTCATCACCCTGTGCTTTTTTTTTTTTTGCTCTAAACACGTCCAGATCACAGACCAAAACGCCAAGATTTTAAATAAAATCTCAGAGAACTGATGTCATCCAAGACATCCCCCTATATGCCTTCCTCCAAATGAGTTATTGAAGAATTTATTTATGCCCATTGTTAATTCTGCCTATTATCTTTTTGTTTAAAGCATTTCTGGCTAGATTCATTCATTCTCTAGCTTGTCTTGTCCCTGTAAGCATGCTGTTCTGTATATAAAATATATAAATATTGAGCTATCCAGAACAAAAAGGAAAAAAGGACTCTTTGGAATACAGAGATTGCTCTCAGATTTTATAGATTGTCTTGGCTGTCTGTGTTATTAATTTTTCCCAGAAAAGTGCCATTCAAGGCCCAGGGTGAGACAATATCCAGTTAAAATGCAACTGCCCAGTGTCAAAATCAGTTTTGTTACTACCAAGAAGAATTTGTAGGGGTAGGATACGACCACTTGCTTATTATGTATGTGAATAGCTGTGAGCACAAAAAAAAAGACTGGAAAAATAGAGAAGCTGTACGAATGACCTTTAAAGAACAAGAAAACACAGGAACATTTTTAATTTACATTGAAAAATAAACATGTCAGGTTTGGTGTATAGCCATGCAAAACTGTATTAGCCGGAAACACACTCTGAAACAAAGCTTATTAAATGATAAGTCCTGTGATATTCATCTTCATTAAGGACAAGTATTGGCAAACTGATTTCAAAATGTCTTTTCATATAAATCAGACACATGCTTTAATTCTTTCAGGATTCTTTCCAAACATTCTGTTCCTTTTCTTCTGTGGTTTATAATTTTAAATTATGTGAGAAACTAGAAAAAAATATGGACACAATTCAACAACCACTTAAGTCAATGGGAACCTCACTATTGATCTTACTGGGAGCTGGAAGAAATCCTGGTTTTCTAAAGTTTATATGCCATGAGACAAATACAAGGTTCAAATATGATCTAGTGAAACATAGATTTAACCTTAAGCACCTCTATTGTGAAGAAATCCTGAGAAATTTGGTATCAAATCTCTATGCACCTGGAACATCTCTTGAAATGCAGGGGGAACTTCCTCAAAAGACATAACCCTATCGGATGGTTGCTTCCAAAGTCTACTGATATCAACAGCAAGGACAACTAAAAAGAGTCCACTGGCTTCATGGAGCTTTGGGTCATCTTCCTAACAGATTAAATAAACACTGAAATATCCTTGTATGCCTCTTAGGGCTTGAGCTGAGTAAATCATAAGAAAACTAAACATGTTCTTTAAGGGTGAGTTTCAGTCCAACAGTGTAAACTCTGAATATCTCCCCAAACAAATGCGCTTATGTTTTTTACACTCCAAAGAAACCTCTACTTTCCTGAGCAAACACGCGCTACGGATGATTCCCAAACTGAGGAAGAGATTGTAACATTCACAGGTGTCCCATTCATAGGCTACACAAACCCTAAGAAGAGCAAAAGCCTCCATTGAACAATTTAGGTACCTAACTAGTAAAGCACATCTTCCACATCCAGGCTTTTAAATGTTGGTGACAAAATCAGAACACGACAAAAGTCTCCAGGAAGGAATGATAAAGCTGTCACAACAATCACACTACCAAGTTCACCAGCCTGTTCATGCACTCACATTTAACCATGCTAGAACATGCGTTTGATGCATTTTTCCCCATTATCTCTACATGTCATAGAATAAGAAAATCTAAACCATATCTCCTTAATTAGAAAAAGGACATTATTTACCTGGTGGTGGCTCTTGGACAATCAGTCCCCCAGAGAGTGTCCGGATAGGTGACAGCACTTCAGGAAGAATGGCTTGCATGAACTGAAGGCGGAAGTCGTTTGGGTTGAACACAAAATCTCTTTCATGAGCAATTTCTTGAAGCTCTGCCAGGTCGGCGTTTCTCGACCCAACGGCAAGGGTCACTATCCGATTCCTTTTCATCTCCGCCGCGGCTTGGTCAACAGCATCCCTGGACTTACCCCCAGTGATGAGCACCAGCATGGGGAGCACCCCTTCCTCCATCCTGCACCCGGCAGCACTGGTAAAGAAGTTGTTCCTCACAAAGTCCAGTGCCGAGCCAGTGTTGAGTGTTGTGCCACCCATGAGCTTCATCTTCCTCACATTGGCCATCACATCCTTTCTGGTCTGGTGGGTGTTAAAATAAAACTCTGGCTTCACAGTGTCTGCATACTGTGCCACCGCCACTTGGATCAGGTCGGGTCCAACCTCCAGCCTTTGGACAATTTTGGCAACGAAATCACGAATTGCATTAAAGGGGGCGGTCCCCAAAGCAGTTGAGCCATCTATCAGGAAGACAATATCCTTCTTGTTCACTTCAATAACTGCAAGTAACACATGAACATCATGTTAGCCTTCAAAACTGCATCAATTCTATGTCAACAGCTCAGCAATGTTTAAGACCTCTTGTTTGCTTTTTGCTTGGAGTACTGTTACTCTCAATGCCTTTAAAAAGGTCTTGCTTTCCAAACAGAATTACTTTCTAGGGTCTAGCAGAGGGCTAATAATAAATCTGTTTCCCCTTTCTAAAACACTGAAGAGTTGCAAAAACTGTGATTTTTACGCACTTGAATATTAAAACACATGTACGTGTCAAAGCAAGAATGAAAGGCAGTAAGGAGAAATCTTGGCACTCAACGGGCACATGAGATAAAATAAGCAGGTGATGCTCCTTCTGTCTGCAGAGGAACCACTCGAATGGTGGTGGTTTGGTATGAGAAGTATGAGGTTCCTGAAAGCAATGACACAAGGAAAGAATAGTCTCCACCTACTCAACATACCTGGATTTTGGGTCTTCGCATCCTAAATCTTATTGCTTATCTAATGAAAACAAATTATGGTTTTTCTTGGCACAGCTGGCCCAGTCATGGATGGGCCAGATTATATTCTGGTGGCCATGTCCTTAACAAACAGGTTCCCTGCACTGGAACTTCTGAAACTTTATTATTAATGATGGCACAGGACACAGAAAGAACACAATTAGCTTTCCAGTGTCCTGGCTAAGTTTAAAGAAAGATAGTTAGGGAGGAAAAAAACCCTCTTGTGTTGCATTGGAACCAAAGCATCATCACATTTAATACAGCAAATATATTTTTTAAAAAGTAAATATTAACAAGGCCAATACAATTGTGATAACAGCATTATACATTATTATCATGGTGCCTAATCTTAATACCATCTTTTAGACAAATCCTCTCACATCATCACCTCCCTGATTTCATGCCATTGACATGAGAGAGGAAACCTTGTGTTGCTTCCAAGTTATGCTTGAACACTACAGATCATTGTGTTATGTCGGACTTGGTGTATCCTTGAATCACCCACCCACCTAAGAGCTCCTGAGATGGGTTCAGGATTCAAGGAGGAAGGTCCATCACCTCCTAGGCTCACTGCCACACCCAGTGCACAGCCTGGGGGGAGAGGACACCCGGCATCATGGGGATCTCACACCCCTCAGGGCAAGCAGTAGCAAACACTGCCTTGCCCTGCCTGAATGGAGGAGAGCAGCCCCCAGCCCATCAGGGCTCCTCTGTGTGGAGGCTGTTTGCTTTGGATTTCAACAAAGAACAAAACTTTGGCTGCGGTCCTCCTTGGCCAGACACCAGCTGGCCATGGATAGCGGTGCTCCCAAAGGCTGGGTGCTGTCAGGTTTCTCACTACGGGTGAGTGCCATGAGACTGGGCTGCCCCAAGGGGTCACTTGGACCTGGGGATGACATCTGTGACTCATCTGCCCCTCTGCCCTCAGATCCTGAAAGACCTGCCTGCACCAGCAAGTGTGAGCCTCTCATTAAGTTGTGCTGGAAGTAGTTTCATTAAGGACCAATTGTAAAAAATGGAAGTTTAAAATTGCCTGCCATGATGCTGTCGGACATAAAATGAGGAGGACATGCACAGAGCAAACGTGGTGGTGTCCTCTCCAAGCCATAACCTCAAATGAGCTGCCAGTGGCCTGCAATCGGCTGCCCAGGCTGTCAGAACAGAGCTACGCACAAAGCAACGGGTTTGTGTAAATGATCCCTTTCCCAGAGCTATCATTTCCAGCATTCATCCCTCCAGCCAGTTTTTTTCCCTCCTCAGTTATTCCAAGGAAGAGAGGGCTGGAAACAGGAAACTTTCCAAATGGATAACAAGAGCTGACATTTCTGCTTTGTTATCACCCAGGAGAAATGTCCAAACACATCCTTCGCTTGTCAGCAGCTAGAAACCCAAAAGTGGAGACCCTGGAAACTTTTGACTTTTGGGGGAAATATCAAAGGGGCTTTGGAAAGATGAGGGAGGCTGGAAAGGAAAAGTTCCCTCTGCTTCTCATTCCTGTTGCAGCTCTCAAATCCTGCAGTATTTTTTTGCAGAGGAATGCAAGAACCAAACCCAAAACACACAGGAAGAAACAACCCACGGTGCTGGTTTGCATGGACACGATTAATGCAAAAGCCTTTAAGCAGGGCTGTGCACATCTCACAGGGTTTAATCCAAAGCCCTGTAAAGCTGATGGCAAGTCTCCCAAGAATTTCAGAGGATTTGAGATCAAAGCATTGTATCTTTGACTCTCAAACTTGGAAACATTGGAGGGTTTCAGCACTGAACCCAGCCCTTCATAGTTCCATCCTCACTGCTGTGTCAGCTGTCTGGTGAAGCACCTCATCTAACTTAATCATCCAGGTTCCCCCAGTAGGTGAAGAAGCAAAAAGGCACTTTGGAACATCCTTCATCCCAGGATGAACAGCTGGAGAGCTAAAGTGAAGCTAAATGTCTTCAGTATTTCTTAGAAGCACTTGGCACCTCAGGGTTTGGCATCCCTTTTGGGCTGCGGCAGCTCCCAAACTGCTTTGCACTGCAGCCTTCCAAGTTGTTGATGTAAATCAAGCAAACCAGTCAAAATTTATTTCCATGGGTGCCAGGGGTAGGAAATTCCCTAAAGCTCATTTGAAAATATCCACTTCCCCATTTAGCACATCCATCTGTATGTAACTGTACAGGCTGATGTAGCACCTTCCACAAATGAGTTGGCACTTTAAGTGAGAAATATGCAAGTGCAGATGAAACAAATGTACCAAAATTTTTTAATCTTGCCATTCAAACTGAAAAAAAATCAGACAGGAGGAAAGAGAGGTTCTCCACTGAGTTGCACAGATCCCAGCATACACATTTTAGCTACACATGCTGACTTCGTATTATTTGGCTAAATATGGTTCTTGTAGGGTGCTACAAGAAAAAGTTCTTAATGTTCTTTCCTGGAATAATCAAGGCAAGGTCATAAAATGATCTTTAAGGCAAATTCCTCCCTTTGATTTGAGCCACAGGATAGCAATCATGTTTAGGCATGGATCAGCAAAGACATCTGGAATGCAGTTTTATATGTCAACATACACCATGAGGAACAGTGTGTACAGAACTCCAGACTGACAACGGGATCCCAAAAGTGCTGTTAGCATTAAGCATCCTGTTAATTAAGTGCAGCAGCTCCAGGCTGGCCCCTTCCAGAGGCCTCTGCAATATGACATATTGTATCTTTCATAAATCACCTATTTGCCCCATAAATCCAGATATTCGTTATTCTTCTGCACCCAAGCTGATGCTAGTCCAGAAATAATGTCAGTGGGACTTAAGGGTGATGACGTGACCTAAGTGGAATATTAACACCTGCATTTTTAATTCCTGGGGCCTCGTGGAAAGCTGTAAACTTTCTCAGCTGATGGACCAAAGCTGGGGATTTGACTTCAGAAAAACTAAGGGCTGTTCAGCCTTTAAGTTCAACAGTACAGAAATGTCACCCTTTTACCAAGGGCAGCCCAGAGCTTCAGTGAGTTGTGGAATTTTACTGTTTTAGCAAGCAGATAATTTCAACTCTGGTACATAGGGATCCATCTAGCATTCCTGTTAGCTTCCTCAGCCACATTTTATGGTCATGACACTTCCAAATAACATAAAATGTAAACTTACACGGCATAAATGTTTTTACAACTGGCAGTGCTGCAATGTTTACTCCCAGGGTGCTTAGAGATCCCAATAAGGATTGTATGAGCTTTTTAATACTCTTTATTTTATACCCTGCTCTTGTCTTTTAAAACACCCCATGTCATGCCAGTTATTGCAACAAGACCTCATGGTTTTTGAGAGATAACCCACTGGGCCAATGAGTTTCTTCACAGAAACATCACTTCTCCATAACCAGACCAGAGAGATGAATTTAAAAAAAAAATAAAAATAATTAAAGCTTTAAATATGCTTGTAAAGCGTGCAAAAGCTCAATCATTAATCGACTCACCGAAATGCAAGGGTCTAGAAAGGCATACATACCTTCAGTCACAATGGTTGGGGCCGCTAACAAAATGAGTCTTTGGGCCACTCCAACAATGTTGGGCAGTAATAATTCTCGAAGAGCATCAAGGTTACGGATATCCAGGGCAGTATAGGCGAAGCTTCCATCAGTAGCAATCTGCTGCAGCTCTGCACTGTCAGCATTCAGGACCCCAATGCTAAACGAAAATATACCAGCTTGCTTCACCGCTAACAAGCCCTCTCGGATATCATCACTAGACTCTCCACCACTTATCAGCACTAAAATCTGAGGCACCGCTTCCTCTATCCTGCTGCCTCCCGCCTGGGTGAAGAGGTTCTCCACCACAAACTCCAGTGCCGCACCGGTGTTCGCTTCCTCGCCCCCGCGGAAGCCGAGTGCCTTCACGGCATCCAGGACATCCGCTTTTGTGGAGTAGCTGTTCAAAGCGAACTCGGTTCTGGGTTGATCACTATACTGCACCACCCCAATGTGTATCTGCTGAGCTCCAACTCTGAGGGTTTCAATCAAATTTACAAGGAAATCGCGAATGGCTGGAAAATTGACACTTCCGATGTTGTTTGATCCGTCAATAAGGAAAATAAGGTCAGCAGATTCTTGAGCTTTAAAAAAAAGAAATGCAAAAGGTGAAAGCATTAAAATGGGTGATTACATGCAGTTGTAACAGTGTTCTGACATGTTTCTTGGAAAACCAGTGAGAAACACGAAAATGAGAAAATAAAACAACGTGATCACTGAGGAGGTGACTTTTGCCTCTTAGTTCTGCATTCTGATTGAATATGAGCTCTCAGGCCCTGCCCAGTAGCATCCACAACCCATCAAGGGAGGGCTTGAGTGGACACAACACAAGCCAATGGATGTAGTAACATGGGGGTCAGCACTATTGGCATGCAAGGAGTAACCTTGGCAAAATACAGTTTTTGGAAATCTAGATCCATTCCATCAGTGGCCAGTACTGTCAAAATATTTAGACAGAGCCAAAAGAAAAAGGTGGATTTTGGCGGCAATTTATGTTGAAGGAAGAGGGTGAGGAGGTTTTTATCATTGCAGCCTTTTATTTTTTGGGAGAAACATTTCCTGGATGCAGGGAAAATTTCAGCTTCTCTGTCACAATTCTGCTCTTTTGCTGGTTAAACACAGAGGCTGAATATATGGGTTTCTGCCACCATGAAGAAGTATTATTTGAAATGCATTTGTTAGAAACAATTAAAAAGTTTTTAGTTATTTTTCTTGCACTGTAACTCTTTGACCAGCTGCCAGCATCCACCTGTTATTTGTCTAGCAGCCTGACCCACACAATTCTCAACCCAGGCCACACAGAAGTTGTGTCATTTTAAATATTTTGTGCAAAGATGGGTTGATTATTGGCAGAGGGGTCTGGTCTGTATTTTTCATATGGATTCTGGATATTCAATCAAGGAATGCAGAATCAGGTTAAAAAAGGGTGATGAAATCAGTCATGACACAATTATCCAACTCCAGTTGTTGTGACCATACCCAGATGATCACAAGTATTTGCTGACAATAAACACACCAAACAAAGCTTGTACATGGCATGAACATGGAGCTGAGGGGGAGTATTTTTGCTCTGAGACTTACCAAAGCAGACCCAAAATGCCCTGGTGTCTGCTCTTACTCCTTTCGCTCAACTAATTTTACCATCGACATCACCAAGAGATGCATGCATGCAAAAAAGAGGGGGGAAAAGACCCCAAAGCATGCTCAGATGTTTCCATGCTATTACTCTCCCCTCTCATTAAGAACTCAAGTTTCAGACTATTTGCAAATGACCGAAAAGCAACATTTGGAAATCTCCCTCAGTCAGCTCTCAACTTTTGAAAGCCAAAGGTGAAACCAGCAGCAAAGCTGGCATGTGGTTTAGCAAGGCCAGGAATAAACCCGAGGTCTTTGCTATTAACCAGCACTGCCAGTAATTTATTTATTTATTGCCAATTTAGTTGTTTTTCTAGCACAAGTTTTCATACACCAGGAGATTCAAATAATATTGCAATTCCAGCAACAAAGGAGAAGGTCTCCAGGTCACCATCACTCCCCTGGACCAACTCAATGGCCAGTGTTGGCTTGGAGAACATCACCAGGGTTCAGAATTTCAAGGAGCTCCAGGATTTATTCTTCCATCGAGGCAAAATTTAGGGGTGCTTAGGCTTGGTTTTACTGAGCCATTTTCAGTACGGATGTACATGTTCTACGTCATCGTAAAAATGAAAGGGAAATCTCACAGTGGTTTTACCCAGGGCTGCTTTAGATATCCTGGATATCTTTTTGGAGGAACAAGATTCCAGGCACTAATGGCTTGCTCCCACCAAAGAGAAAATAGATATGAAACAGATGCGTTGGATAATTTGTCATCACCGTAAAAAAACCGTGTACTTCAGTGCACATTTATGGAACAAGCTGGTGTGGAGGACAAATAAAAGCATGCTGGTTACACAACTAAGCAAAGAGGGTCAGATGAGACAGACAGCTCAGATTTAACAAATACTTCAGGGCAAACTCGGGGCTGACTGTCGTACTTACATGAGTCAGCTCCGGGGACTGCCACAGACCAACAGTTTTGGTTCCCTTTACTGGAACCACTACAGGACTGGGGCTTTTTCACACTTCTGTTTCATATTAGAGCTCTTTTTAACATAGCATCCATGGCACTTTTATACATCTTAATGCCACATGTAGTTATCAGCTGAATAAATGACTTCTTAAAGTCTTATGCAGATATTTGTACCATGCTTTGCACACTGTTATCATCCAAGGTTTAGGACCAGTAACATCTTTTCCCATGTTTAACAATACTCTGTATATCACCCATACAAGTCACACAGGGACAACACTGCAATTGTAGAATTAACTTAAATTTGTGTTATAGGATGGGAAGGAAATGCTTGCAAAAAATACCTTTAAACAGAAACAGACTTGGAAATGCATGATAGACACAAAGTAAGAATTTGGCTTTAAAGCTTTTGAAGGAATGCCTGTGATTCCAGTTGTTTCCATTCAACAGGGTTACCTGCTGGCATGGCCCAGAGGAGGATAGCCAGCTTCCAGAGACCAATTCCCCAGTTGGTTTCAACAGGGAAGCACCGGGGTCCTTCATGGCTAAGATGCCCAACAGCCACCGGAGTGCTGTCAGCAGGCTGGGTGTAACGTTCATTTTCCACATATATTGGTGTCATTTCCTCAGCATTGGTGAGCCTTTTGTCATGTTTGTGGAGCAGCTACTCCCCTGTGGCTCTCCTGTGACCTGGATATTTGCCCTGTCAAGCGCTTTGCACGACAAAAACACACATGAGCATGGCCTTTTGGTGTTGCTTGGTGTCATGCAGTGATGGAGAGCACCCAGTGGGACCAGCGTGAGGGTTAATCAGGCAAGACAACACAGGGGGATTAATGTCACACTGCCTCATCACACTGCTGTGGCCTTACGTCGCCCCACAAGCTCTCGACCTTCAGATGGAGTCTCAGGAATAAAAAGAAAGGTTTGATCCCCAGGACTTCTGTTTTGAAAAACAACAAAGCTGCTCAGAAGGCCCTTGCCATGCAGGAATTTTGTAAACACAGAAAGGACAAAGGGACGGAGGAAGACTGTCTTTTTTCCAGGGAAATTGGGCCCTGTTTTGCAGTCAGTGCAGGTCTGCTGAAGCCAATGTGGTTTGCAGGGAGGTTTCAGTTATGGGAAGGGTCTGGTGCTCCAGCAGGTGGAAGCAGTGGGCTCCCAGAGAAGACTCTCCAACTACACACCTTCTCCAGGTGCATGAGGAGAGAGGCTAAGAGACAGCTCAGGGGTGAGCTTTCAGCAGAGAAATTCCTCACCCAACTTTTTTTTTGCTGTTTTCAGCCAAGAATGTAACTTTCTGGAATGGTGCGCTGCATATCTCCCTGATCCCCAACCTGGTTCTAAGGGGACATCCATCATGGTGTCCCTGAAACCAGCATTGACCTTCTTGGTCTCCAGAGGATTTTCAGTCAGGGTCACCATCAGGTCTGGTGTGTTCATCCCCTGTTTCCCCACCTTGGGAGTGAACAGGACAGAGAAATTTACTAACTGCAGAGCTCCCTAACCTTAAATTTCCATGCTATATGTGCCAAAGGATGGCCACAAGGTGCCACTGCCCATTCAAGGATTCCTGCCCTGACTCCTGGCAGCCCTGGCTCAGTCTGCAAACAACAGCACCTCGGCAGCCGCAAACACGGGGCCACATGCTTCAAACCTTTGTTTTTAAACCTCTGAACATCCATCTCAGTCTTGCCCCTACAGAGTGGCAACGCCAAGCAGCACAACGCCAGCAGATACCACCAGTCAGCCATTACCTGTGATGTCTTTAACCAGTCCTTTGGCTCCAGCCTTTTCTGGAGTCATGGAGGAGCGGACACTCGCCACTAAGTCTCCAACTATGGCGTGGAGAGTGGTAAAATTCTCTAGGTTGAAGCGGTGCGTATCGAGGGGTTCGCTTGCTACTTCCTGCAACTCCCCTTCCACTGGGTCCTGAACGCCGACCGCAAACAGGTTTACACGGGCCGAGTTAAGGACAGATGGGGGCAGAGCCACATCATCCCGGGGCCGTCCGTCTGTTAGCACTATAATAACCTGGGGCACGCCTTCACTGGCTCTGCTTCCAGCAGCTTTAGTGAGGTGCTTCTCGATTAGGTACTCTAATCCTTTTCCAGGCTCGGTGCCTCCCCCCACGTAAGTCATGTTGGCAATATGGGACAGGACGTCCCGGGTGGAGAGGTAGGTATTTAACTGGAACTCTGTGTGGGGGTTTCCGCTGAACTGGACCAGGGCAAAGCGAAAATCATTTCCTCCCACATCTAAAGCTTTTACAACATCATACAGAAACTCTCGAACGAGTTGGAAGTGTTCCTTCCCAATGCTCCAGGAGGAATCCACTAGAAATATTATATCAGCCACAGCAACGGTTTTGACAGCTTTAAAAAAACAGACGGGGGTTTAGGATTTTTTATCAGTCAGCACAAGCATGCCTCCTTCTTCTCTTCCTCCTCCTCACCCAAACAACCAACAGCCTCCTTGGCATGGTGAAAGTGAAGCTCAGCTTCCCCTTACCACCCACAACAAAACGAGAAGCGCTGGTGAACAACCAGGCAGCCACCAGAGCCCAGGCACCACAGAGGTGGGGGACAGGAGGAGACAGCATGCCACCTGCCCTGCCCAGAGAGGGGGAGCCGAGGTGCTTCTCCCCTCCTACACCCTCACCCATGGGTTTGGACACCAGCCCTGAGCCAGAGAGAGACACTGGCAGCTTCACCTGTGAATTCAGGCTCGTTGTTCCCAGCTGCCCATGCCTCTTGCATGGTTTTTGCTGACTCAGGGCTTTGCTGGCTCCATGGCAGTGCTCAGGGAAGGAAGGGCAGCCTGGTTTAAGCAGCCTGGGTGCTGTCTTGAGTTTTCCCTATTTTTCCTGCTGTTAACACCCACTTAGTGACCCAACAGCTCTGGTCCCAAAGGCACCAGCACCACCTCTTTAAACAGCCTTTCTGTAGGTCAGTGGCAGTGCTCTTCTCACTGCTAGAAGCCCTCCTACACATGCAGGGAGGGCAGAACAGCTCTGCCCAGGAGAAGACCATCTCAGGACCACCCTGAGTGCAGGTCCCACACGCTGGTGCCCTGCAGAGCATCCTCCAAGGCGTGGCACCAGCCAGTGACGTGCTCGGGGAGGCACCGTGAGTGTTGGCCAAGGCCTGGGTCCCAAGGACCCTCAGCAAGGTGGGAGCTGAGGAGCAGAAGGTCATCCATCCACAACATCCCACGGACATGCATGTTAAACACCAAACAGTGCAAATGAGTGGTTGTACAGGGCCAAAGGCAGGTGAAGAAGGCTGGGCTTACCTGCTTGCTGCTGGGCACCAACCGAGCCAAAGCCTGAGAGCAGGAGGCAGAACATTGCCACGAGGGGCAAATGTCGATGTTTCCTCATTTTGCTCTTTTATGAGTTTTCCTTCTATTCTCTTTGTTTCAAAACACCTGATGTGAGACCTAAGGGAGGAAAACAGGTAGAGTGAGAAATAGCGGCAGTTCTGGCCAGGCACAGATGAGGCATGGGGTAGAAAAGTCAAACTATGTGGGTTTACAAGGCTTTTGTGGCACTTTGGCAGGAAAAAAATTCTCTGCTGCTGGACAGAGTCTGCTTCGAGCAACCATCCCTTTGGAAGAGGAGTCCTCATTCACATAATTGACCTTTAATCACCTCTGTGGTGCTGGATGATTTTGTTTTGCCTGTGCTGTCCCAGGCAATACGTAATATATAGGAAAATGCTTAGGTTTCTACTACCAAAATACACTGTGGCCTCTCACCTGCCCTCCCCACCCATGGATGACCAGCTGATACATCTTGGCCAACATCCCTCCTCTTGCTGTTGCCTTTTCTCACTTTATTTCTTCCAAACACCACAGTAATTGCCCCGAACATCACCCTTTGCCTCAGCTCACCTTTTTAGCTGTCCCAAATATACAAATGAAAATTTAAGCACTCCAGACCCAAGTGAGCCACATGATCTGGCTGCACAGCAAAAAGCCCTTGGACTCCCCCAAGCTCAGAGCCTCGGCTGTGGAATAGCCTGCGCTAGCTGATCATATTTTGGAAAGGCACCAAGAATAATATTTTATCTGTTGGAGCCAAAAATCTAATTTAAGCAAGTTTCTTATCTGTGATCCACCTGGCAAGCCTTCTGAAACAACACCTCCGCCATGAAGGCTATGTTTCTGTTGTCATAGAGATGACCAATTTATTATTTAATCTTCATTTCCAAGCCTACATAGCAGAAACCAGCAAGGCTTGCTTAACTGGGAAAATATCCTCCCAAAAGGGAACACAGTGATTTAATACCTTTCATTCCCCAAAGGAGCTCAATTACTCAAATCAGCCAAAAGTGACTCCACTACATCAAACTGTTAACCAGGTCATCAGAAAAGAAAAAAAGTAATTCAATTTTCTTATTACCACCCTTGCCAATTCCATCAATACACAGTTATGACCAATACAAGAACCTAAGAGGGCTGGGGGGAAGAGTAATTCTTTTTTTTTTTGAGGAGAACTGTGGTAATTATACTGATGGCACTCACTGGCATGGCTGGAAACAGAACCAAGAGTTAGGAACAGAGGAAAATTTGGAAATAAGCAGCTAACACAATTCCACTGGAGAGACATTCCTCAAGGATATCAGAGGGCAGCTCTGTGGAAAGCTCTGTGGACAATTTCCAACTGGTTTCCTGAAACCCAGTGCAATCCTGACACTTCCTCTGGCTCCCTGCATGTCAAAGCTGGGCTGGGATCTGGTCTTTCTTGGGAGAAGAGATTTGCAGCATTTGGTCTTCCATGTGCTCCAGATGAAATTTATGAATGTCCTATAGCATGTCTGGCAAAAGCTCTCCTCTGCCTTTCCCCCCCAGCATTTGTGAATAATAATAATACCAGGTGGAGAGACATTGAACAGGCCCCCAGAGCCAGCAGCTAGCACACAATGTTAATCAAGACATGGCAATGTCTTCCCTTCTATTGGCAACCCCTCAATTTATAGACGCAGAAGGCTGCAGCCCAGAGGTATCATTGTCATTCGTAAAGAGACTAAACCATCACCTTTGTGAGCTGGCACCCGTCCATCCCCCGGCTGTTCCAGTGCAAGCCAAACCTCCCAGTGCCTCCAGCAGGTACAAACCTGCTCGGTTGGACTGTGTCCCTGATGGGCAGCTTGCTCCCAGAAAAAACAGTTTCACCCAAAGGACACATATTCGTCACCTGAGCACACAAATACAGAAAGGTCTGTAGGTCCCACAGCTGAGCTCTGCAAAAAGCACCGAGCTCATTACAACCACCCACGCAACCCCATGGGAGAGTCTTCCCTCTGGGGAGAGTCTTCCCTCTGGGAAGAGTCTTGTGGAAGAGCTGCAAGTTTTTGAGTGGGATTCGCTTGCAGCATCCATAGGGATTGTATAGAAGCTTAGAAGAGCTTAAAGCCCTGGAAAACACTCTCAGGCACAGGGTGGGATTGTTGGGGTGTCCTGTGCAGGGTCAGGAGCTGGATTTTGATGATCCTTGTGGCTTCCTTCCAGCTCAGGATATTCCATGATTCTATGATTCAAGATGTGTATGTCTCAAACCCCCATAGCTGTGGAGCCAACCAAGGATTGTTGGTAATAACAACCGAGGATTGTTGGCAAAAACACATTCTGGGAATGAACAGGATGTGGCTGGAGAAGGGGCCACATGGAGGTAGGGCAGCATTTTATGGGACAAACGTCCTTATTCTGGCTAGGGGAGATAAGCATGGCACAGGGATGATGTTGAGAAGCAGGAATGGGCTCTAGGGAGGGACCAAGACCTCTCGGAGCCCTCCTACCCATTTCCAGAAAAGTTTAAAAAAAGCTTGTTAAATAATTTGCATAGGAAGTGAAAATTTATCTCCAGGGCAGGAAAAATTTATCTATAAAAGGTACTCCCACAAAGCCCAGGTGCACCCAGGTGTGCCCCAGGACCCTGGACACCCCGCCAGCTGGATCAGTGCTGGAGTCAGCATTGGTGATCTCTTTTCCTCCCTTTCTTTCTGTCTCTCCCTCTTTAATCCATCACCCTCTCTCTCTTCCCTTTCACTCTATCCTTTATCCAAAAGCCACTGTCACGTGCTTATTCTCGGAGATCAGGGACTAACATACCAAATTCCATGCCAAGTGTGTAATTTATTAATAAAGCTTTGTAAGCTTTTGCAGGCCCTCTCACTTTGGTCTTTTCTTTCAACCAAGAGCATCTACAAACCTCAAACCTTGAGAGCCCCCTTCCCCTTAAGGGTGGGATGCCAAAGGGTGAAAATGCTGCTAGCAATGAATGAAAAACATGAAATAAAATGCACGCTAAGGAAAACCATCCCATTAAAGTAATGTGTGCTGTAAAACTGCTTATATTTCTTTCCCAAAATGCAGGAAGTTATGTTACCATCCTGTTTATTAGCTGCTGGCAGCCAATCCCTCTTCAGTCACAACAGCTGGGGATGAGCAGAGCATCAAGATAAACCAGTGAAAATTGATGTCTTGCTGGCTAAAAAGTGACAGGACTGAAGCAAACATTTAGGAGCTTTTTTAGTTTTAACATCGAGCAGCTGCTCAGAGCCTGTTTACAGCCACAAAATATAGCCGAAGGGAAAAGTGAAACTCCCTGAAGGCTATGGAATCTCTCCTGCCCACAGGATCACTCATGATCTCCCACAGCAGTGAGAAGCTGAGATTTTCCGGAGTCACAGAATTGTTGGAAAAGACCTCCAAGATCAAGTCCAACCTGGGGACCCCACCTTGTCACCCAGCCCAGAGCACTGAGTGCCACATCCAGTCATTCCTTGGACACCTCCAGGGATGGGGACTCCACCACTCCCTGGGCAGCCTATTTCCCCTCCTTCCCCATGTTATCCTTTAGGAGGCCTCCAGATCTATTTCCAGCTTTTTCTGTGACCACCATCATGGTATTTATAGTTCTGTGCAAGCAGAGGGACTTGTCCATCAACAAGAGATGAGATTTAGTGTCACACAAAACCATCCTAAAGTCATAGGAGCCAGGATTAGTCATCAGAAGGGAAAAGGCAGCAAAGTCTTGTGGGAAGAGGAGATGGATATCTCTTAGAAATTGACAGCTTAAGGAAAAGAAGAGCCCTCAAGAAGAGCTGCTCCTGAGCAGGGTTTTCTCTTATAGCCCCCTCTCCATGACACTCATTAGCTAATGAGGAAGAGTTGGGTGCTTGCAGAAAGGGGTGGGCAAGGAAATGATTTTCCTGTAGGGGATGGCCCTCGAGAAGAAGAAGATGCAGCAAGGACAGCAACTTTTTTTTTGTAAAGGTAATATATTGGGGGTTGGGTGGGTGGGGGTAATTTTTTTTTTCTTTCACCCAAAACTCTACTCAGATCTGTTTTGACTGAGCCAAGTCTCTGGCTCCGTGAGAAAAGTGGGTTTAGGACAGTAAATGATGTGATTTTTATTGCTTGGCTTGCCTCAATGAGGCACAAGAAGTAATTTCCATTGCTCAATGTGTTCTTGCTATGTGTCCCAAATTACCACTGGTCACAGAAGCTGGAGGTGGCACCAGCTTGCAGGAGATGGATGATAAAACCAGAGACGTGAACTCATGCCAACAAATTTTAATACCTGGTTATGGTAAGTATTTATTTTGCACCTTTATTCTCCGGCATTGCTGGGTTTTCAAGAATGTATTTTCAAAAAGGCAATTTAATTGTGTATTTATTTCATTTTTTAAATGAAAAGTTCCTTGCAGTCCTGTAGGGTGAAAGCTCTGGTGAAGCTTTTGCTATATCCACTTCAAGCTGGAAAAATATGCTGAAAAACCTGACTGCTGAGTGCCTTTAGGAAAGGAAAGAGTTTTTCCTGAACTGTTAAGTTAGCACCAAAACCCGGGGAGCCAATTTCTTCATGATTCATGTGCTAAAAGATTAACTCCTGTAGCCTTCAATAATCTGAAAGTTTTATGTCTGTCTAGAGTTTATACAGTGTGTGCTGACCTCTTAATATTACAGTATTTCATCAGAAGAAATACATCTGTTCCTAATACTGCTCTCAAAAAGCAATCATTTCTATCCCTGACACAATGAAGTGATTTCCTTAAATATTTTCCCCAGCAGCTATTTTTTGCATATATTGCATACTTCTCTGCACATAAAATTTGACATTTTACTTTTTTTTTTTCCTTTGAATGGATGTTTCAAATTCACTTTCTAAGCAGTTGTTTGCTTGTGTGTTTTAGGGGTGGTTTTTTTCACTAGAGTGTAGTTAAAATAAAATAGACGGGATAATGGGAAGAAATTTTTCCCTGTGAGGGTGGGGAGACCCTGGCACAGGATGCCCAGAGAAGCTGTGGCTGCCCCTGGATGCCTGGAAGTATTGAAGAGGGCTGGAACAAAATGGTTTTTAATGTCCCTTCCAACCTAAGCCATTTTGTGATTGTATTTATGGTATTTGTTCCCATAATCTCCCCGTTCCTGTGACACATTCCTGCTGGAAAGTTGAGCACTCTCTGGGAAGGAGCAGGGCATGGCAAGCATGGTAGGCAGAGCCATGACTGTCACATTTTCTGGGGACAAATGGCCTGGGTTTGGGCTTGGCCTTGTGCAGCTTTCCCAGCTGGCACAACCAGGGACCTTTGGGATACCTTACTGCTCCAGACCACAGAACATCTGGTCCAATTTTCCTGCCCAGCCACGGAGCATCCCCAATAATATATTGACTAAAACCTGAGAAGCAACTGCAGCCCTTAAATTCCCTCGTGCATGTGGGGTGGATCATGTTCTACTGGGAGAAAGAGGTGGATTAGTAGCTGGGTCCCAAAAGGGGGACCTTTTCCAGAAGGGGGCCAAGGAGAGCAAAGCATCATCCCATAGCTGGTGCAGGGATGCTATGAGCATCCTCTAGGCCCCTCTAGAAGTCCATCTCATGGGGATGTCAGAGTCAAAACAAAGAGGCTTCTGCCTTCACCTGCATTTGCTTTGTGGGGATTTTCCCTTGCCCATCATCACCCTGTTTCCCAACAAGACTGCTCAGCCTCAAATTCCCTTGGCTTGGCTGCTCTCTGCTGTATCCACAGCTGCGGGAGGCAGCAGTTGTAAGTTCTGCCAGCGGCTTGGAAGTGGACACCAGGCACCCAGAACAACTACTTGCATCCCCAGCAGTGGGATGTGATTGCAGTCATGGCTGTGGAGAGAGCAGCTGGGAGAATCAGCTCCTCAAATCCTGATGTGGAGCCAGGGAGCTGCAGATTGCCCTCTGGAGGTGAGGTATGCTCCTCTCCTGCCTGGATGAATTCCCCCTTAAATTTCCCTGAGCTGGGGAAAATGTTAGCCAAAAGCCACTCCCGGTGTGACTTTGAGGCTGAATGCCATGATTCTTCCATGCAAAAAAACCTTGGTCACCTTTTCAAGGGACGAAAGTGTCCCATGCCTGGCGACCTCTTCATCACAGAGCACTGAATCTCTCCTGGCTCCACAGCCCTCGGGAGAAGCAAGTCTGTTCATAGAGACTCAGGATAAGCTGAATAGGACAGATCCTGGATTTATTCATGGCTCCAGGTGGAGACATTTAAATTTTTCTAAGCTCTTTTGAAGCATAAATGTTGCTGCCAAGTGCTACTAGGAAGATGAGGCTTGTGGGGGTTGAGGGTTGCCCCTGAAAACATTTATTCCTATAAAGGCAGACCTGAACATTAAAAAAAAATCAAGCCTAAAAGGGTGGAAAAAATTCTCCCTGCTTTTGCAAACCACCGGAGCTCTGATTTTTGAAAACCAGTGTTCAGCAAAGCAATAGAGTTACGGTGCTTCCACATCCAACCCAGGCAAGTTCCCTGGGTGCTAGAATTGAATATGAATCACATATTCATTTCTGTCCTTCTAAGCATGCTGTTGGCTTAAAATCTGCTTGTTTTCTCCATCCAAAGACTGAGACTAAAATAGAGTTGTTAATAAGAGGAAAGGGAGTATTTGCTAAAAAAAAAAAAAAAAAAAAGAGGAAACTCCCTCAAAGATCAATGACTCTTTATGTATAGTAACCGGAGCCTCCCGGAGCCTCTCCACCCAAACAAATCGGCTCCTTAATGTGGAACACAGATCACTTAAAAAGGTGGAAAAAGTGATGGGCATGTGGAGGGGTAAGGCTGGCTGTGATTCACGGCGGGGAGCAGGCACGCAATGCCACCCGGCGCCGTGCACGCCCAGCACAGGGCAGGCTCACCCCTTTGCTGGAAATCCAATGGGGAATACAATCCAAGGCTGGCAAGGCTGTGCAGTTACCACAGTTTGTACTGATGGAAGGAATAAGATGTTCCTTTCCCTCCTGTTCCTGGACAGGCACGTAGCAAAAGTAGAAGAGGAACATCATTTTTTAAAATTTTTTTCCCCCTCCTTGACATGTGGGAATAAAGCGGGGGCTGGTTTAGCTCACCCTGAAATCAGGGAAAGTTACTGCGTTTAAATGGAAAATTGTAGAGATGTTTGAAAAACCAGAAAGGGGACTGGGGAGGGTGCTGGAAACTGGAAAGGGAATGAATGAACAATGGTGTGGTGGCAGCAAACACACAGCCCTGCACTCCTGTCTTAAACACTGTCACAGTCCTGGTCGTGGTCAACTTCTCTGCAAAGACAGAGTAAGTCTGGGGATGAAAAGCCTGTTGCCCTGATCTCTGACTCAAGGGATGGTGCCAGGGAAATGTGGAGTTCAGTCTCTCCTCTGCCACTGCATTCTTACATGACCTTGGAGGAATTCTCCAGCTCCCTGTAACAACCTTAGTCTGGAGACATCTCTCTGCAAACCTCCCACACTGGGTATTTGTGCCCCAGAAGCAGCACTATATAAGCACCATAATTACCCAACCACAAACACTGATTCTTTTTTCCTTAAACCAGCAAGGAACGGGGTAAAGCCAGAATTTTGAAAAACACAGGATTCCTCCCCCAAGAGCGCACATGAATCCTCACAGCAACCAGAAACGAGCTGAGAGTTTCCCATTTCACCCACTGGAACCAGAGCAGCTTTGGCTAACCCCACTCCAGCCAGTTTTGGCCCTTTTGCTTGGTCAGGAAACCAGTTTGGCCACAACCGTTTCTCGCCCCAGCTCGACTTGGGAAGGGAGGGCTTTGCTGAGCCCAGCGGGATGGTAGCCGGGTGTCTCCAGATTAGTCATAGCCGCCCCCTCAGCAAGTCCCGGGAGGCTGAGGGCAACTGGGGCTGTGGGGGGAAAGGGCTCGGGAAGGCAGGAGGGAGAGCAGATGGGAGCCGTGGAGAGGGACAGTGGCTCCATGCATGGCTGGAGAGCCCTTTCCCTTAGGGGAAAAGCTGCTGCTTGGCTAATTTCCTTCTCTGTGGATGACCACAAGAGGATGAGGATTATCCTTAGAGCCACATGCTGGCCCACCCTGGAGCAGTGGGGACTACCTGGCAGCAGGACCTGAGCACGGCTGAGCACCTCTGCCGGGGTTCATCCTACCTCACCTTGGTGCAAGAGGGGTGAGGGTGGCTATCCAACACCCTCCAGCCCTGGGAGCAGGAAAGGGGCACTGAGACACCCCCTCAGCACACTCCTTGCAGGGTCCCATTGATGTCCCCACCTCCTTGTGCTGGTACATCTTCCCAAACCTCCACATGCCTTCCTTGGGGCATTGCTTCCCCTGTCATCCTGCTCCTATCCCACCAAGCTGCTGCTCCAGTGATTCCAAGGCAACAAATGCAAAACCCATCCTGAGGTAGCAGGGGAAATACTCTGGTCAGTGCTTTTGAATGGGTTTAGCTCCCCTGCAGTGGTGAGGACAGGAGTGCTCCCACACACCTGCAGTGCATCAGCTCCGGGAGGAGCTCCCGATGTGAGCAAGCTGGCAGCATCGCTCTGCTTTTCCAAGACTGATGCAAACCTGAGGATGGGTTTTGTCCAAAACTCTTTGAAAAACCCCCAAATATTACCACCCCACCAAGGAGGGGAACCACGGCTTAGCAGCTGCTGAGCTTAGGCTGAAGGCTCCCACACGGAAAGCAGCACTTACCCCTGAATGAACCTCCAGAAGAGTTGCTTATTCCAGGACTTTCCGCTCCGAAGCGCCTCTCACCCTTGCTTCATGGCGTGCGGTGTTGCTCAGCCTTCCCAGTCCCCTCTCGCCTTGCTCAGTGGGGTGCAGGCACTGGCGGGATGAGGGAATGGTGGGGCACTGGTGGGGCGCTGGTCCCTGCGCGACGGCCGCCGTGGGTCTGAGCGAGGCCGGAGGAGGCAGCTGGCTCGGGAATGCCGGGGAGGCGGGCGAGCCGGCGTTGCAAATGGGATCCAGATGGTTGGTGCTGGCGTTCCCGGGGCTGAGGTCAGAGCTGCTCATCACACGCAGTCGTAGCCCCCCCCCCCTCCTCGGGGGACGCCTCCGCGTTGTGTGGCTTCCCCTCTCCGCGCTGGCCGTGCCGCTTCCAAAGCGCTGCTCCCTTGTTGGTGAGAAACAAAGAGTAAAATTTTTTAAAAAATAAATAAATAAATAAATAAAAGAGGAAAGAGTGTGGAATTGGAGGAAGCTGATTTAACTATGTCTTTTGGAAGGGAAGGGCTGGTCTTGGATGTTTGCAGGAGTCGGGATGTGCCAAGGACCATACCAAGTTACACAGGGCTCCGGAGCAGTGCCGTTCAGAGATGCTCGAGGCTGCGGGAAGCTCAGCCTCTCTCCCTGTACAGTTACAACATCAGCACAGGGGGACAGAGTCTCTTCTCTATGCACTCTCCCTTTAAAATGTAACAGCAGGTTTTTATACCCACCCAGATGGGGAGGCAGAAGTGGGGGATTTATGTTATCCGTAACTTATAAATAGAAGTTAACGCCTTAGCATAAGGATAAGTAGCTTAAAGGAAAAGTTTAAAAGGCAACAAATCCAGTCTGCAAGTTCCTGACTGGTGATTTTTAAATTTTTTTAAACACACGTGAAGTGAAAGAATACTTTAACCTTTTATTAGGCAGAGCCTAATAAATTTGGGGCTAAATTTATTCCTGTGCCTTGAGCGACAGCAGATCACTGGCCAAAGTTAAACATTTCAGGCTGGACTGGGTTGTGTTTTGCAATAAACACTGGTATGGAAACTTTAACTCTTATCTCTTGCTCTTGTTTGGTTCCATATAAGGCTGGAGCGGGGATGGTGTCCCTGGAATCAAATAGTCAAGTTCTTTTCTTTTCAAAGGGGGATTTATGATGTTTGCTCTTGGGTTTGTGCCGTTTGAAAGACCAGCCACATAAAGAAATAGCTAGAATGCTTCAAGAAAGTGCTGAGCCCTTGGATTGAGGCAATAACTCCTTTTAGAAATCATGCTTGGCTTGGAGCTGGCAGAGACTGAAGACACAGTAGGACCCAGAGTGAAACTCCCCAGCCTCATGCCCAAAAGCAAGCAGGGTGTTGTGTCCTCCCTCCAAAATCTGTCAAGCTGGAGCTTACAGGCAGGGAGTTCCCAAACAATAAATGAGCCTGGCAAAAGGGAGCTGCAGCTTCTCGCTGGGTGTCAGTGGGCACTGAACAGGGGATGGTGGAAACAGGAACTGCTGGAAAGCCACAACAAAGAGCTTTTTATTTATTTATTTATTTTTATTTTCACACAGGGCGAGGGACAGCTGCTAAAAGGTAAAATAGATATGATGGAAGAGCATTATGTGGGCAGAAGCATCCAAACCAAAGGCCTTCCACATGATTTCAGCTGTCGGGCAGAGTTCGACTGGGATGCCCTATCCCTGGAAGTGTTCCAGGCCAGGTTGGACTGGGCTTGGAGCAACCAGGTCTTGTGGAAGGTGTCCCTCCCCATGGCAGGGGGATGGCACCAGGTGGTCTTCAAGGTCCCTCCAACCCAGGCTATTCTGAGATTCCATAAAGCAAGAACTTGAGGCTACAGTTGCTATTGTAATGAAGAATGATATCCACCAGTATGGTCTGGTCATATCAGTTCAACAGCAGCTGGGATCTGTGTTGCCTTTACTCCAGATCCGCCTTGAAAACCAGAGTTTTCTGTGCAGCAGTGAAGAAGTTCAGGGAAACACTTTAAACTGACTGAAAAAAAACCCCTCAAAAGAACAAACCGCAGGAAAACTCCATGCACCCCCCAGAACAGTAGTGAAAAACAGCCAAGTCAGAGAATTCCAGATAAATAATGTAATAACACTGGTAAAACGTGTGTGACCTGTGTTATGTGCCTATCACAGCTCAATTGAGAACATGTTTAACTTTGGAGTTAGATTGATTTTTTTCTTGCTGTTAGCATTTCTTCTTTTCTTTTCTTTGTCTTAACATGGTTTTAATATTGAAGTGACTTTTACCAAGTGCTCCAGTAATTAAATGAGGCTGCAAGAGCTCTTCAATTCCCATCTGCCTGCTTTTGTGGCTGTAATAACCAAGCTGGAAGATTTTCCTTTCCAAAAAGGGGTTTTATCACTGACACATAGTGGGGGAGCAGCCAGACAGGATGCTCAGGGCATTTTAGGGTGGGGTTATCTTTTTTCCCTCGTTCACTCACAATCCTTTACAATCCTTCCTTTAGCAGTTCCCTCTCTGTTTGTGTTGGTGACTCCCAGCAAAGCGATTCCCATCCATCATGGGAACCCGGGCTGTGGTTGCTGTGACATTCTGGGGCTGAGCGACACCCCTGGGGAGGGGTGACATCTGCAGGGACAGGCTACTTTCCACCCCCAGACACCAAACCAACCCTCTGATAATTAATAAAAGACGGGATCACATCACACTGGTAATTTCTAGAAGCAGCTAGGGCTAAGTTTAGCAATATTTCCTCCCTGGTGCATTAATAACTAGACGTGATTAATGCTATGAGTCAGGAAGAGGGTTTTGAGGAATTCTCTTTCTACCCACGACAAAAAATAAAAAGCCCTGTATGCCACATCGTTTCCAGGATGAAAAGGTGACTTTGACGTCCTCCCACCCCCAGAATAAGGGTCCCAGCTTAAAAAAATTCAGTGAAACTGGCAGAGAGCGGTTAAATTTTGCAGTTCTTTTCTGATGTGCCTCAGCTGGGCCGTTTCTACCCTGACTTAGGGAACTTCTGTGGATTTCTCCTGTGTGATTCAGGCAAGGCACAGGGTGGCTGGCTCCGGGTCCCTGACACATGGTGACAACTCAGGAGCATCCCGCCTTGGCTCCATCCTTGAGCACCATCTGCTGGCTTTTCCTCCAGGGACTCCTCGGGCATCTGCCAAACCCAGTCATCTTTTTCCCCTCAACTAAAAGCTGTTCCTGCAAGACAGAGATGCTTCTTGCTCTGAAATTAGGGAGTACCACCAAAACCAAGGGTTGCTCCATTACTTTCCCATCACCAGCTGAGCATCTGCACAGTGGATCAGGGGTGCAGGGTCCCACCCCTCACAGCCCTATTTTAAAGAACAAACTCTTTTTCCTGCTTGGAAATCAAGGCAAAGAGCAGCTCTGTTGGGACATGGGCAGGGCTGCAGATTGCATTTTAATTTTGCTTGCAATAGATGGTTTTCATTAGTTCCAAAGGATTTGCTATTGCTTTTATCCAAATGCCTCCCCAGCACCCCGGTTAGGAAGTGGTCCAGGGAATATTTTCCTGAAGTTTTCTTGGTTCTGCTTTTCTCCTAAACTTTTTGTTTGTCTGTCTGCCTTTGTGCAAATATTTCTTGATGAATTTTTGCCTCATCAAATGACTCTGGAACAGCCAGGGAAAGGGGCAAAAGCATCTCTAGATGGGCAGGTCAGAGTGGGAATTAAGAAAAGATAAGAGACACTTGGCTCTGCCCTTCCCATCCTGCAGTCCTGGCCAAGAATTTAAAACATCTCTGCAAAACCTCCCATCTTCCATCCCTGGAAGTGTTCAAGGCTGGATTAGATGGGCCTTGCAGCAACGTGGTCTAGTGGAAAGTGTCCCTGTCCATGGCAGGTAGTTGGAACAAGATGAACTTTAAAGTCCCTCCCAACCCAAATCATTCTCTGATTTTATGATTCTAAGATTTTTTTTTCCTCTCTTAAAAAATCTCAGCAACAAAACCAAGCCCACCTCAGGCTGTGTGCATTATCTGAGTGTATATACACACACTTAACCCATGCCCTGTAAAAGAGATCATAATTCAAAAGGTGAAACTAGGAACTCTAACTAACCACGTCCTGCAGAAAGCCCTTCTGCTTGAAGGGATTTCCAGCTTCTGTGATTACAGGGAACAAACTACTTTCAAGTATGTAAATAATGTGGATATTTTCCCCTCTAACAAACACAATGCACAGCCTGTAGGTCAGTAAACTGTAATGTGAACTGTGATGCTAGGCTTCTAGGAAAGATAACTCAGCTCTTTTTCAGAATAAAAGATAACTCAGGGAGCATGAGATGTGTTTTGGCCAACACAGACCTTGCCAGCCTTTGCTTTGGGTTACTGCTGTTTTCTTGTTTTAGAGCCTTCCAGGTGATGCCTTGCACAGGGGTTGAAAAAATCTTTCCAAGTCTTGGCCTCAGTGTCCTGTGGCAACTTGTGCAGCACAAAAAACTGTTTGAAATGGGCTGGATTTCAACAGTTCAACGAAACTTCCAACTTTTGTGATGGAAAAGCCTGTTACTAATTACAGGGAGAGAGGTGAGGTGGCTTGAAAAGAGCTGGAGTCAGAAGAACAGAGAAGCCAGAAATACTCACTGCCCACACGGACAGGATGATGTAACAGCAGACGAGCCGAAGAGGAATTATAGGGAATTATTCGTAGTCAAAGAGGAATTGTAAGGAATTATTCATACCCATGAATGAGTGTTGTGTTAGTTGGGAAGATACAGAGGGGAAAAATAGACCTGGGGGTTTGCTGTAGGCAGTTCCTTGGAAACCTGTGGTCATTGTGCACCTGTGGTGAAGAGGAAAAATCGTGTGTTATGGCAAAAGAGAGAGGAGAGCTCAGGAAATGCAGAGCTCTATATTGGTGTGCCACACATCCCAGGCCCTGGGGGGATGTTCTTGTTAGGGTCCCTACTAAAGAAATAAGAAAATATATTTTTTATCTTGCCTATATGGTTTTTTACATGATAGAATATTCCATGACTTTCCTTGCCTGTGAGTAGGGTGAGATGGAAGTTGGGGAGCAGCAATGCTGGAGTCTGAAATGACCTGTGGGCATCACGGCCCACACCCCAACTGTGCCAGGGTTGCTGCTTCTCCCCTGGGGTACCAGATCCTGAATCAGCCCTGGCTGTGATTTCCTGACAGGGGGTCTGTCCAAAATGCTGCTTCTATTTAATCTTTGGGGCTAAGTTGAACAGGCTTAATTCAGCTGTGAGAATTGGCCCACTCTCCTGACTTGAGCTTTGAATTAAGGGGAGGAAAAATCCCTACTTTCTGCTCAATGTGCGCACAGGGATTTGAGGAGGGTTGAATCCACTCTCCATCTCTTTCCAGTCACTAAAGGGTTTGGGTTGGAAGGGGCCTTAAAGCTGATCCAGTTCCACATCCTGCCATGGGCAGGGACACCTTCCACTATCCCAGGTTGCTCCAAGCCCCATCCAACCTGGCCTTGGACACTTCCAGGGATGGGGCAGCCACAGCTTCTCTGGGTACCTTGTGCCAGGGACCTTCATGGGGAAGAATTTCTTCCCAACATCCCATCTAACCCTGCCCTCTGGCAATGGAAAACCATTTCCCCTCATCCCGTGATTTCACGCCTCTATTGTAAGTCCTTCTCCAGCTCTCCTGGAGCCCCTGTAGACACTAGAAGGTGCTCTTAGGTCTCCCTGAAGCCGTGGGAGTCCCCCTGGGTGGGCACAGGGATCCAAGCTGCATCATCTTGCTCTCTCCCTTATAAACTTCCCGTCGGTTGATGGGGGAGCTTATACAAACATCATCTCCCCGTCGTGGCTGTTTTGTTTGGAGTTAATGTCCAAAAAACCCCAGGAAACAGCACGTATGTGGTCGGTATGTATTTATTCCAGAGGGTCTTGTCCACAATTTATACTGAGCATATGGAACAACTTGTGCTTGAGATGTTTGCCTTGAGATGTTTGATACATCTGGAGATGCCGAGTTTCTAACAAGGCGGTAAAAACATTGGAAGCTAAAAAGCCAAGGGTTTTGCCTGAATCCATCTAGAAAGAAACTCACTTGGAGCTTGTCTAGACAATTTTCAGAGTGATGGATTTTGCTGCATGAGAGCTCTGTTGGAGAATTTTTCTTAAAGCAAACATCAGTTCCTCAGCACTGCCAGGTTATTCCCACGCAGTCAAATACAAACTAGGAAGAAAGTGAGAGACCTTAATTCAGTACTGAAGTTATTTTCAAGTGTGAAAAACAAACCAAATTAATCTGGTAAAGCTGCACAAGTGACCAGATGTAACCTCCTGATTAAAATTGGGGTAAAAGGGGTAAAAAAAAAAACTGCATTAGGAAATTACTTTCCTGGGGAAAATAATGTTGTTTTGCTAGTTTGCTTGGCAAATTGACTTGCTGTTTATGTGGGGTTTTTTTTGCTAAGGAAGCCAGCCTGGTTTTGCAAAGCCAAAGAAGTTGAGTCTTTTTGTCCTGTAGCTCACTTCTGGGGAGCAAACAGAGACTCAGGAGGTTGTTATTGGGAAGCATCTCCTCTAATGAAGTTTTCCCCACATTTAGGCATCCCTTTTGGTAACCAGCACCTGCAGTTCTCACAGTACCAGGATCCTGCTGCAGCCCCTGGGCTGGGGATGTCCCTGGATGTGAAAGATAAACCTGTGCTGGGACAGGAAGAGGTGGGGATGGCTTTGCATGGTTACAGTTGCTGTTTACCACCCTTTCCAACCACTCATGGCAGAAGGAGTGGAAAAATAGCCTTCAGCGCTCTGTATAAAACCTGGAGCCAGCGGCCTTGCCAGCCTTACAAAGTATCCTCTGTCAAACTGCTCATTCATTCATTCTCCAGCAGGGACACGTGAAATCACATCATTTCCCCAAGGTGGAACAGCAGCGCGCTTGTCCCTAAAACATCCCAGTGTGGCAGCAAGTCACCTGACACCTACAAGTGAGCTGGAACAGGGATGATCTTTATGGGACTGAGCATCTATGGGAGTAAAGCTCAGGCAGAACAAGCCTGAGTGCCAGCAAAGCCTGGTGGAGATTTCTGGCTCCCTGCGGTTCATAAATAACAGGCCAGGAATGTTGTCCCCTTCCCTCTGGGTTGGCACATCACCACGCCCAGGGAGGAGGCACACGCGGAGGATGAGTTCACAGTGGGTGATGGCCTGTCCTAATGCCTTGCTCCCAAACTGTGACCAGGCACTCTGCACTGTCACCCCAAGGGTGTTCCTTTCATCTGAACCTGCTCTGCAAAGCTCAGGCACCAGAGTTTTTGGAGTATGGAGCCTGATCCACTTCCACAGGGAGTATTCTATCCTCTCGTGAGCAGGTCCAGCTGTAGCCTGTCTAGTCCAACGCCCTCCAAATATATGGAACCTCCACCATCCTGTCCCTTTGGCAAACTGCTGCTGCCCAGCCCCATGCCAAGACAAGGTCCTGTACCCAAGATAACTGATGCTCCAGCTCAAAGCCCAGATTTACCCACACGGGATGCATGAAAACAGAGGCAGTGTACCCCATGAGATCTTCCCCTGTAGGGATGGGTCCCAAAGCTTGGATTGCCTTGCTCCAATCTGTGTGTGGTTTTTCCTGTTTTATCTAACACTCAGGGGTCTCTGGTCCTCCAAGCAGCAAGGAGAGGGATGGCAAGTGGCCAACAAGAACCATCCACAGACACCAGCATTTCTTTCACAGTTAATCTGCATTAGGCTCCCTCTCTGCCTTCAGACAAATCTAACTCTTTGGAAATTTGAAGTTTTGTCATCTGGCATGGCAGGTCTGATTCATCAATCCACCAGATTTATTGTCCTTGCATTAGAAGGACTTGCACCCAGCCTCGCCACTGGTGGCACGTTTTGTGGGTGTTGTGCCAGCAGCATCTTGCACAGAGGATGGGTCTTCTCTTGCCACCTGCCATCAGCACAGGAGCAGTTTTGGCAGAGAGGTGGTGGCAGACACCATGGATGGATCTTCCCTGCTTTTATTTTGTTTCCAAGGAAAAGGCAGAGGTACCAGCAACAAGGAGAGGTGTTCGGTGAGCTACTGTTTTGGTCAGGAAAATGAAATGCCAGGAAGTTGCCAGCTGTTCCAAAACCACTCCTAATATGAGTTGGATATGGAGGTAGAGGCTAAGCAAGTTCACTGCCCTCAAACACAAGGCTCCAGGGACACATTACCCTACCTGGGATGGAAACCCAGAAACACACAAGGAAAATACCTCTTACAGCAGCACATCCCTGCCTGTGGCTCCAAGAGGCACTCTGCCTCCTGCTCTGCCTATCCCAAACCTTCCTTGCTGTGCCGATTCCAGGTGAGGTTATCACCAGCCAGAAAATACTCGTGCAATTTACTGGGTGAATGTGATCCTTTTTAAATTCCTAGGGAAGCTTTATCCACCTGAAATGCATCATGGAAAAGACTGCATCCTGCAAAGGTACAGCCCAGACTGCAGCACTAAGGCTCTAGGCAGTCCCTCAGCTTTGCCAAATTGCCATTACCCCCTCAATTTGGGTGCAAACACCGGAAGGTGAGCTCTGGCAGGGCACTTAAATGATGCCCAGATCAAAGAGAAGACCGTGCTGTGTCCAATCTTTGTGTCATGGTGAACCAAGGTGCCACAACAGCCTTGCAGAGCATCCCACTCCCTCTTCACCTCCCACCTACTAAGCATAAAAATACCAGCCGGTGCCCCAGTTCTAGGGAGAGTATTGGGGCAGAGAGCAACCTGCTGTGGAGCTGACACTGAAGGATTTTTGTGGATGCAAAGCCTGAGCTCAGTAATTTGACCTCCCACCGGGAGCTGCAGAAGAGAGGCTCTGGTGGAGAAGGAAGATGCGGTGACGCCCAGAGTACAGCATGCACATCGCTCCTGCTGACAGCAGCGCGTTCTCGCTGATTTCTGCATTGATCTACATCCTTCTGCCACTGACATCCTCCTCTCCGTGCCACAGAGGAATGCAGCCCTCTTCAGAAAATGTCTGGTCATTGAGCTCGCTGTTCTGCAAGTCCCTGGGTCAAATTAGATGCTCATGGGCTGAATGAAAAGCTGTTGTACAGGAACAAATTTCCCACTGAGACTCAAATCTTGGAGCAGGCAACAGGGATGTCTGCAAGTCTGATGTGCCTGATGCCTTAACAGTGGGAGTGCAGGAACAGGATACCTGGCAGGGGAGTGGCTTTCCCTATGGCGTCATCCTGGCAGCTGGATAAGAAGCTTGTTGCATGGAAGGCAACAAGCTCAGGGATGTTCAGGGACCATCACTGCATCCAGCATCTTCCAAGGCCTGCTGACTTCTTGTGATGTTTTGGGGGCTTTAGGGTACATTTCCTGGCTTTAAACTGACCTGTGTGGCCGTAGAGATATGAGGTTCTGTATAAAGGAATGTCTCAAAGGCAGTGGTTTCCCCCAGCTGTGTTTGGTGGAGCCCAGGAGCAGATTTATGGCTAAAGGGGGTCAAATCTTCTTTGGGATTTAACAACGGGAACTATTTTTACACCAATGACCTGAAACTCCTCATAGAGAAGCCAATTTGGTATTCAGCTAGGATAAAGAATACCAGAGAGAGAGAGAGAGAGGAGGAGATTTGAGTTTTTCCCTCTGTTAGAGGCCAGCCCTGGCCGAGCTCCACCAGTCATGGGATAGCAGTTGTGATTTTCCTTCTCTATCAACAGAAGGAACAGGGAGGAGAAAATGGCAATTTTAAGCCTTCCGCAGAGGGGCTGTGAGGGGCTATAAGTGCTCTGAGATCTGTGGGAGCTGTTGGGGCTATAGGGGGTGTGAAGGCTATTGGGGCTGTAAGGGCTAGAGAGGTTTTGGGGGCTGTGAGGGCTAGAGGGGCTTGGAAGGTTGTGGGGTCTGCGAGGCCAAGAGTGATGAGGGGCAGGGTAGCCCCAGGTGTGGCCAGTGAGGGCGACAAGGGGAAAAGGGCAGCTGCAGGATTTAAATGAGGGAAAAGATGAGGGGGAAAGAGTGGGAAAGTTGAGGGGAAAAGGGAGACCAAAACGAGCAGGAAATATAATGGGGAAGGGGCGGGAAAAGGTAGATGAAAAGGGTGGGAAAAATGAGGGAGAAAGGGTTGAAAATGTGAGGTGAAAAAGGGCGGGAAATGTGAGAGAGGAAAGGGCGGGAAAAGGGGGGAATAATGGCGGAAATGGTGAGGGGAAAATGAAAAGAAAAAAGAGTGGGAAAATGAAAGAAAAAAGGGAGGGACAGATGAGGATAAAGGGGCCAGAAAAGGGAGAGAAAAACGGCCGGCAGTCCCAGCACGGTCAGGATGAAAACTCCCTAAGCCGAGCCGCCATGCAGCACCTTCCAGGGAAGCTTGGGGTCGCTCAAGGTCTTGGGAATGCAGCGAACCAGGGCGGCTGGAAGGGAAAAAGGTCTGGAAGCAGCCGTGCCGGACCCTCCCCGCTCCCTGTGCTCACCTGCCTTCCCAGGAGGGTGCAGAGGAGGTGGGACAGCAGGGCTGGAGCTGGGACACCCGCCTGGGTGCCACCCATGGCCGCTCCGCTCATCCCGTCCGCGCCGTCGCCGCGCCTTCGGATTTCTCTTTACAGAGGGATTCTTTGTCGTTATTTATTTCCCCCGCCAAAAGCAAATAAATAAAAGAGACAGCTCAGTGCCCCCACAAGAAAAAAAACCCAACCAAACAAAAAAAACACCACCCTGGAGACAGTCCCTGGTCCGGAGCGCGGCTGGAAGGGGAAGGGACGAGTGGGGTCACACCCCGGGTCCCAGAGCCCGCCCGGCCCCACCGCAACAGCCTCGGGCGGGGGATCTCAAAGAAGAGAGATTTAAAGTCTGTTCTTACCCCCACAAACGCCTCCAATGGGCATCTATGGGGTTTTTATATAATATATTGCGTGGGAAGGGACTTCAAAGCTCATCTCATTCTACCCTCCTGCTACAAGCAGGGACACCTTACACTATCCCAGGTTGCTCCAGGCCCTGTCCAACCTGGCTTTGGACACTCCCAGGGATGGGGCAGCCACAGCTTCTCTGGGAAACCTGTGCCAGGGTCTCCCCACCCTTATCGTAAAAAACTTTTCCAAGTGTTTATATTTATATCGACCTCAATCCTTAAGTTTAAAACAACCTCCCTTTGTGCTGAGGGGTGGAGTAGCCCTAGGTGTGGCTGGTGAGGGTGATGAGTGGGGCAGTGTGTGGGGGTGCTGGGAAGATCTTTTTCCTTTCTCCTTTCTATTTCATCTTCCCCATCCCTCACCAGTACATCCCAGGTTTCTCCCCAGTTTCTCCCCAGTGCATCCCAGTGACCCCAGAACAAAGGCAGGGGGCTGAGGGAAAAAGGGGTTTAAATTGAGGGGGAAACCTCCTTCTCCATTATTGTTGGTGTTTAAACTGGGGGGAAGACCCCTTCACCTGTGATTTTAAGGTTATCAATTGAAGGAAAACCTGCCTTTTCTGTGTTTTTAGAGGTATCAATTAACTGACCAGGAATCCCCATTTTCCAATTTAAGTGGTAGGGAAAAATCTTTTTTATGCCATGTGATGGGTTTGAATTGAGGGCAACACCCCCCTCCACCCCCCCCATTTTCATCATCTTATGGTTTAAATTGAGAGGAAATCCCTGTTGTCCCTCACTTTTTAGGGTTTAAATTGAGGGATATTATCCCCTTTTCCCATCATTTAGGTATGGGGGCTACGGAGTTGTGAGGGCTATGGGGACTCTAAGGGCTGTAGGATCTGTGTAGGCTATAGGGTCTATAAGGGCTATCAGTTATATGAGAGATGTGACAGCTCTGGGGTTTGTTAAGGGTTATGGGGTCTGTGAGGGTTATGGGGTATGTTAGGGATGTGAGAGCTGTCTGGGCTTTGAGGTCTCTGGGGTATGTGGGCTTTGAGGGCTCTGATGTCTCTGTAGGGTATGGGGGCTTTGGGGGGCTGTCAGTGCTGTGAGGCCTATGGAGTTTTTGAAGAACTCTGAGGGCTATGGGATCTGTGAGGTCTGTGATGGCTATGGGGCCTGTGAATGGCTGTGGGGACTGAGAGGGCTCCATAATGTTCACATTGATTAGGAAAAATGTCCTCACAGCTTCTACCCCATAAATGATACTCCACAAACTTTGTTTTCAAGTTCTCAGTGATAGTTTCCTAATTGTTACAGATGTAAGAACATCTTTATCCATGATAATTAAAGTTGAATGGTTATTTTCTCTAAGTGAGGCTGTTGGGGTCATTCCAAATGAGATGTGGTCATGCCATAACATAATTTAATTGCTGTATTAACAGATGAAAGCCATGGCAGTCCCTCGTGAGTCACATACAGATATAGCAGTGGCATTGTACACTCCTTCCCTGTCCAGCTTGTTTTTCTCCAATGTGACGGTGGTGATAAGGTGTCTTTGTAAAGCTGCCAAGAAAATGAAGGGAGAAGGAACACTATCCCAGTGAGATCTCATGACTCGGAGATGATTGCAGGAGGATGGGGGGAGAGGCAGAGCATATAACATCATCTGGCCCTACAGCTCGGAATCATGAAGGGTGGAAAAGACTTCTGAGTCCAACCATTAACATAACACTGCCAGCTCCACCACTAAACCATGTCCCCAAGTGCCACATCCACACATTGTTTGAAGACTTCCATGTGATAGTGTCTGCCTGAGTGGTTCTGGGTGTGTGGGGTGTTTTTCTTTTGCATGAGTTTGTAAGATTTGGGAGCCTTTATTCGTGGCTGTATGACGGGGGAGGGAGCTGTGGGCAGGCAGGTTTATTTGTCCTCCTTAAGGCAGAGGATTGCTGGAAGCTAGTGATTGCTGGGTCTGAAATTCCTGAGGTCAGCAGCAACGTGTTTGTTGGGGCTTCTGCTTTTGTTATGTTCCTGTGAATAAGGGTTCTGTGGCCTCTCTGCCTGTGGCTTTGAAATGGGCTGGAGCTGCTGATGGATGCTCCTGGTGTGACTCCATCTGGCTTTTGGAAACTCCTGTAGCTTACCCAGGTGCTTGGGATGACCCCGTGTCAATGGGAGCCAAAACACCCATCAGTGTTGATGGAGTGAGAAGCAAAGCTGGAGCTGATACCACAGTCAATCAGCCCACCTCCCCGAAACATCATTTCAGCACATCTTCCCTCTGCAGCACTTAAGGCTGCTGTTTGGAAAATTGGGTACTGAAGAAATTATTGGGGTTTTGCCCCTTGGTTTTACCAAACAGGGTCCCCTTCATCAGGAAGAAAATGAGGATGGGGGAGTGAGAGTGTTGGGTGGTCTCACTGAGGTCGTGTTTACTGTCTTTAGAAGCAAACTATCCAGCAAACTGGATACTATCTTCACCCATCAGTTTTGTTGGACTCTGATTAGGCATTTACTTCTAGTTATCAGTTAAAGCATTGTGAAATGAATGGCTGGAGAAGGTCCAGGCCACATGTCCCATATATCAGTTCGCAGTTGTCTTACAAATGATTACTAAGAACAGCAAAGATAACAGCTCATGTGACTGTTATTTTTAAAAGAGTGGCCCTGCAGCTAGAAGTGCATGTTTCTCTTAAAGATACCCCAGAAACCCATTCTTTTATCATCTGGCAATAATGAAAATCAGAAATGGAGCCTGGGATCCATCTATGCCTGGTTTCCCAGGAGAGGCTTAGCTTATGACACTTCCCTCTCCCATTCTGTCCCCAGTTCAACTGGAATACAGGTCCATTTGAGCCTCCAGCTAATAGGAAACACGTAATTTGTCCTTTACATCCCTGCTCCTGATTTCCATCCCACACATGTGTGGTCACTGCAGGGGCTGGTGGACTTAGGCAGACATATAACATCATCTGGCCCTACAGCTTGGAATCATAAAGGGTGGAAAAGACTTCTGAGTCCAACCATTAACATAACACTGCCAGCTCCACCACTAAACCATGTCCCCAAGTGCCACATCCACACATTTTTTGAAGACTTCCATGTGATAGTGTCTGCCTGAGTGGTTCTGGGTGTGTGGGGTGTCTGTGGGCAGGCAGGTTTATTTGTCCTCCTTAAGGCAGAGGATTGCTGGAAGCTGGTGATTGCTGGGTCTGACCTGCTACGAAATCCAACAAACTGCTTTGAAAGAGGGGAAAAAAAAATATAAGAATTCTGTCTTTGCTTCTATACACAGTGAGCTGATGGAGGAGAGTTTTCCTAAAAAGACTCAGCTCCCAGGCAATACTTAGCCAATGGAATACTTTGAATTTATTCCTGCACCCGAGACATTTCCCTTGAGGTGGTTTTCTGGCTAAGCCAGACCTTTTTAGGGGGTTAGTGGCACTGCTGAACACTTGCATTTTTCACATTTTCAGTGCATAGCAGGCCACATCTTCCTGATTCAACGCAACCTCTTTATCCTTTTGGAGGAGAATGTATTGGGATCTGGGGCGGTTGGAGCTCCTGGCGTGATTGTAGAGGGAGGCCCTGGAACAGGGTCTCGTTGTGATGTTAATTAGTAGCTATTGACCGCTCCCTGTTCGGATGCAGTGGGGCGCAAGGGCTCTCAAACACGCTTACATAAGGACCTGCCCAACCGATGTCTGGCTCCTGCCAATAAACTGATTGCTTTTGTCGGGACCTCTGCTGGACGAGGAGCTGGAAATCAATTTCTGGCTTCCAGAGAAGATCATGCATTCCCGATGTCCAGGCTCAAATATTGTATCTGTAGTCATCACCTTTCCTGCACAAAAGCCATCCAAATTTGGATTCAAAATGTTTTTCTGGCTGTGTTCATAGAGTTTAATCTAATCTTTGTTTCAAGTGAGTTACCAGGGTGGATAATTCCCTGTACCCCTGGGTGAACAGCAGGGATCTTAGTCCCACCAGGCAGAATAGTTTTCCTCTTCGGCCTTGCCGTCTTGCTCCCTGTTTACATTCCTGTCAGGAGGAAAAAAATGTGAGTACCATCAACATTTGCTCTGATGAAGATGAGAAATGGGTTTACTTTAATATCCCTAGACACAGAGGGAGTGTTTTACTGAGCAAGAGAACAGCCTTGGTAGTCGGATATATATTGCAATTTATATCTCTTTGGCTATGTGGTGCGTTTAGAGCTTTTCTTAAAATCCTGTCAAACCATCTTTTCTTGCTCACGGCAAACGAGAGGAGTGCTGCGTCCTAATTAAGCTGTTTGCCACGAGCAAAGCTCAGCTGCCCAAATTGCTGTGAGAGCAATGCAGGACGCCAGTCTCTGGTGTGGGGGGAAGCCAGATGCGCTCAAGTTTTCCTTACAAACTGTTGGTGGGGGCAAAATTTGTGTAATGAGATCAGACACACAAGAGCGAGCTGGGGAGCAGAGCATCCTGGTGGGGCAGGAGGCACGGCGATGGAGCCGGTCCTCCCGGGTGTGCAGGCACAGCTCCTCCCGGGGATGCGCAGCTCCCTGCCAAAGCCCGTGGCCTGCCTTCCCCGGGGAGGCGTTTGAAGGCTCCCTTTCATTCGCACACCCTGCTGCATCAAGCAGGCAGAGAGTAAACATCTCCCGTAGCCCCAGCCAGGCGGGCGAGGTCTGGAGCGGCTGCAGCCGCGGGCAGGACCCCGGGGGAAGGCAGGGCCGCCCTCCCGGATGGCGAGGAGTCCCCGCAGCCGATAGGCACCGTGCCAGCCCTGCTCGGCGGCCGGCTCTGCGGGCAGGCTCGCCCGGCAGAGCGGCTGCGGTGCTGCCAGGAGCCGGCTGGCCTGCCCGCAGCTCTGCCCCTGCCCGGTTATATGGGCAGCCCGCGGAGGTGGGGCTGAGCTCTTCCCTCTCCGTCAGCAGCATCCCAGGGTACGGCACAGCGAGCGCTCGGGCTAGCGAGTAACGGGATCGGCTTCAACTCTCGCCACGACGAGATGGGCAGGAAGCTGGACCTCTCCAAGCTCACCGATGAAGAAGCCAAGCATGTTTGGGAAGTCGTTCAACGGGACTTTGATCTGCGGAAAAAAGAGGAGGAACGGCTGGAGTGAGTATCTGCTCTCCTGTCCCTGAGTTGGGGGCAAGCAAGCCAGAACTTCTGGTCCCCGTGGGCTGTAGGGATAAAGCAACCTGCTGAGGTTGTGGGCGAGGAGGAACGGCAGGAGACCGGGCTGTGAAAGTCAAACACGGTTAATAGATTACGTTATCAGCGGCAAGGTGACGCATTCGGGCAGCAAAGGTGCAGACTGGCGCCGTGCCATCGGCAGCGATGCGGCTCGGTGACACCGCGGCACTTTATGGGCACAAATACCAGGAAATGCCTCTCTGAGGCTTGAGGTTGGTGGGGCCTCAAGGGGAGACTTCTCCTGGGAGCAGGGGATGGGATTTGGCTCCCTCGGTTTTGCTTCGTGTGATGGGTCTCGTGTGTTTAGGGCAGGAATTGTTCAGTGGGTCCTGGGAATCCACAGACCTCTGAAGAATCCCGAAGAAATAACTGAGAGGAGTAGTAAACCCACTACTAGTAGTAAACCTATTTTAGTAGCCTTAAATATGCAATACAGGGGGTTGTGCTGTCCTGGGAAGGTTTTAGGGAACCACAGACTGGGAAAAGATTGAAAATCACTGGAGCAGCAAATTCCATGAACTTCTAAGTCTTTATAAACAGGGTTGGACAAAAGTGCTGTTTAAAAAATGTTCTGTCAGGTCAGAGTAAATTCTGAGCATGAGAAATCTCAGGGGTTTCGGTTTTGTTCATTAACTGTATCAAACACTGAACTTTAGTAATGTCTCTTAACATACTTCAAGAAGCTGCAGTGGCCCTCTTCAGGGTCTGGCCAAGTTCTCATTATCCCAGGGGGGATAATTATCAGACTGGGTTTGGGCAGTGCTGCACTCCCACTGAGCCCTCAGACCCTCCTAGCTCTGAATTTTGTGAGCCAGGTCTGGTGCTGATATCACAACAATGCCTGGAGACCAGGAGCTCATTAGTTCCTCTATCAAATCCAAAAGGACGGGTGAGGAGTGATAGCCATCCCTGGTTTGGGATATCTGCATCTCCCAAAACCTTACCATCATGGGAGCCTCTCCGTTTACACCACTGGCTACAAGAAACTCTCAGTCATATATTTTTCATCCCCCTGATCACTTTTTTTTGCCTCAGAAAAGCCAGCCTGCGTGGGAGGCAGAGATAATTCAGTATCATCAACTACTGCCTTCCTCTGCTGGTAGCTCTGAAGAGCAGGAAGGAGATCAGACAGGGGTACTTAAAAAAAATTATCACCCTGCAAAGGGTGAATGTCTCCCTTGTGATGCATCTGAGCTCAGCCTGGAGGGAGGAGGTGGAGACCTACATTGCTGTGTCCTGCAGCAAAGAATTGGGCGAGGTGAATTCCTTCCCTACTTGACCTTGGCGCCAGACTGGCTTATCTGGGTCCTCTCTGATGCCCAGGAAGCTTCCAAATTGAGTGCCATGCTCTGGGAGATGTAGGATGGGGGAAGGTCTTGGGATGCTCCTACCCAGCTGCTCTCTCTCCCCCTAAGCATTATTTGCCCTGATTTTTTAAGTTTATTTTCTTGTTTAATCCTGCCCTGTGGAGGGCTGGCATTAAGCATTCTGAACTAGAGAAATTTCTGTAATTTCTGAATAATTTCTGCTACAGGCCAGACCACCAGTCTGGGAAAGTCTGCCACATTCCTGCGTGCTGGACACAGAGCTACACAAGCATTTTCTGCCTGTAACAAGCTGGGACACGATGTGACATTCTGGGAGACCCTGCAGCCATTAACTCTGTGCTCTGACCAGCCCCATTTACTTTTCTATTCATTTACTTTTCTATTCACCGGGCTTGTCTCAACCTGCCAGCCTTGAAGAGACGTCCCGTCCACCCCCTCCCCAGCTTGGTCTTTTTCTTCCCTTTTTGTTGCTTCTCTGTATTTTGTTTTTTGGCACAAGCTATTCACCAACAAGGGACAAAGGCTTCAGCTGGCCACAAACTGCACAGGAATGTGAGGGCAATGCTTTGCCCAAAAAATTAAATAGTGGCCATTTTGTGGGGTCTCTCCCTGATTCTTTCCTGAAACGTCCATGCCCACAACTCTGTTTTTGGGGGATGGCTCCCTGCGTCTCTCCCGAAGCTCTGTAGGTCCAACCCTGCTGCAGCTGGCATCCCAGCATCACAGATTAACTCTGCCGTGAGCAGAACAGGGAAGGGGCTGGCTGGTGCTCCTGCCAGCCAGAGGAGACAAGAGGCGTGTGGTTCCTGCGGGTTTTAAACTGGTTTGGCTGAGACTCGTCCTTCCTTTGGCAGGTCTGGTGGGTGAGGGAGGAGAGGTGAAGGGATCCAACCGGTCTCTGGGAACCAGAAAAAGCAGTTCCAGTAAAAAAGATTGGATCCTGCTGGCAGCAGCCTTAGCACGGGAGTGGAAAAGGAGTACTGAGTCCAACCCAAGGGTTTTCTATTTGCCTGTTTCTTTTCAGAAGCCACTTAAATTTACTGCTGGGACATTTGCACAAGTTTGCCCAAAGCACTGCTATGGTGGTGAATGGCTGATCATATAAACCAGGTGCCCAGTTTTCTGTCTTTATACCAGTTTTCACATCTCCCAGATGTAAATGCAAGTTGGTGTTACTCCTGCATAACCACGAACAGAGGAGTGACAGCAAAAAAATGTGTCTTGTGGTGTGCTGGCAGCCAGCTGGCCAGAAAATTCTTCCTCAGAAAAAAAAATCAAGAGCTGAGCCCTAATGTGCAAACTGATTTGGTTAAACAGAGATTAGCCTGATTGACATGCCTGTCCTTCCCACTGCCAGTCACTCCACTGCTCCCAGGGCCAGCCAGGCTCCCATTGTGGTCACCCTGGCGTCGGTCCGGCACTGGGAGCATCACCAGCGCCTCGTGGTCCACACTGTGATCCTGAAGCATCCTCCAGACCTGATTGCTTGAGGGTTTTAACCCAAGCTGACTTCTGCTCTGGAAAAGACAGCTTCCTAACCCTGTCTAGAGAGAAAACAACTTTGTAGGACCTTCCCTACAAGTCAAACATTTTCCTCTCGGCCATGGCCCCAAAGGCAAACATACCTGAGGTGGTGCGTGGCACGGGGAGCAAACAGAACTCTTGGGTAGTGCAGGGGCCTCTACCAGCTTGGCAGGCACCTCAGCTGTCCCCAGCTGGTGCTGGGGCTCAGCCTCATGCAGACACTGTTTTCCATGGGGAGCTGCTCTGGCAGCCAGGTCTGGATAGTGAAGGAAGCCTGCAGGGATGCACTGCCAAGAGAAGGTGCCCTTGGAAAGCGCTCCCCTTTCATGGGATTGTCACAAGCATCTCCTCCTGCTGCATCTCCTGGACAGCCAGAACCTTGTTGCACATAACTTAATAAAATTCTCTGCTAAATTTTTAGCACTGGAGGACTATAAACCCATTTTAATCCTTTTAAATCCCAGATTTCTTTTCTTCTCTCTCTCTCTCTCTTTTTTTTTTTTTTTTAACTAAGAATTCCAGAAAGATTTTAATTCCCTGCAGGACTTCAGGCTTGAAGATTGTGTCAGGTTGGGATACAGCCAGAGGGTTTGAGAAGAGCCGCTCTCCCAAGATTCCTGGCATTTATGATCAACACCCTGTGAAACAAACAGGACAGGTTTTGGCACAATCACTATTTTTTTTTTTTTTTAATGATCCTTGTGGGTCCTGTCCAACTCAGAATATTCTGAGATTCTAATATTAAATTAAATCTAATATTAAACTCCAGTTACCCGTCCTGAATCTGGAGTCCACTTTGTTGTTAGCTTATTTAACTCGTGATATGTTATTTATTAGATTTGCCCTACAGCTGTTTCCACAAGCTGCAGACTTTCAATGGTCCTTGGAAAATCGTTCCTGAAATGGTTGTGGCATGATGGGCTTTGCCACGTGAGAGTTTGCAGTGAGATAGTAACAAGCTCAAGTTCCTGGATTTTGGGTTGTTTTCTGCAGGGAGCTGAAATGCAAGATCGACCAGGAGAGCAGCAAGAGAGAATTCCTGACAAATCAGTCCCACCTCAATGAAACTCACTGTGTCCACTGCCTGCAGCCCTTCAAGTTCCTGCTGAACAGCAAACGGCAGTGCCTGGACTGCCACTTCTACACCTGCAAGAACTGCAGCCGCTACAACAAGAAGGAGCAGGGCTGGGTCTGCGATCCCTGCCGCCTCTCCAGGTACCGCTCCTCAGGGAATCACAGGGTGGTTTGGGTTGGAAGGGACCTTAAAGCCCACCTCGTTCCACAGCCCTGCCCTTCCACTAGCCCAGGTTGCTCCAAGCCCCATCCAGCCTGGGCTGGAACACTCCCAGGGATGGGGCAGCCACAGCTTCCCTGGGTACCCTGTGCCAGAGCCTCCCCACCCTCACAGGAAGAATTCCTCCCCTATAATCCATCTTACTCTGACCTCTTGGCAGCCACTCCCCCGTGTTCTGTCACTCCATGCCTTTTTCTAAAGCCCTTCCCCAGCTTTCTTGGAGCCTCTTTAGACACTGCAAGGGATTCTAAGGTGTCCCCAGAGCCTTCTCTTCTCCAAGTGAACACCCTCAGCTCTCCCAGCCTGGCTCCAGAGCAGAGGGGCTCCAGCTCTCAGAGCATCTCCGTGACCTCCTCTGGACTCTCTCCAGCAGCTCCACATCCTTATGTTGGGAGCCCCAGGGCTGGAGGCAGCTCTGCAGGTGGGGTCTCACCTGAGCAGGGCAGAGGGGCAGAATCCCCCACTCCCCTGCTGCCCATACTGTGGGATCAGCCCAGCACACGAGGGGGTTTCTGGGTGCCAGTGCTTATTTCTGGCTCTTGTCAACATTCTCACCCACCAGCATGCTCAAGTCCTCCTCCCCAGAGCTGTTCCCAGTCCATTCTCCACCCAGCCTGTGTATTTGCTTGGGATTTCCCCAACCCAGGGGCAGGACCTTGCACTTAGCCTTGTTGAACCACATGAGTTTCTCACGGCCCCACCTCTCCAGGCTGTCAGGGTCCCTCTGGGTGGCATTCCTTCCCTCCAGTGTGTGACAGCACCACACACAGCTTGGTGTCTCAGCAAACGGAAGGAATGCTCAATCCCATTGTCCATATTACCAACACATACTTTAAAGAATTCCTGTTCCCATTTCAACTCCTGGGAACACCACACCTCCCTGGTCTGCTTTGAGGGAGGCTGAGGGACAAGGCAAGCCTCAGGGATGAGGCTCAACAGGACTTGCCCAAACTCAGCATCCTTTTAGATGAAAGCACGCTGTGTTTTTGTTAGGGTACAGTTTTTTGGGTGAGGGTCTGCTCACCATGAGCGTGGCTGGAGTGGCTCAGCTGGGTGTGCCTCCTCTCTTTGGGCAGGATCGTGAAGATCGGCTCCCTGGAGTGGTACTACGAACACGTGCGGTCCCGCTTCAAGAGGTTTGGAAGTGCCAAAGTGCTGCAGTCCCTCTATGGCAGGCTGCAGCCAGGCCAGGGGCTCAACTCTGCATTTCTGGGTGAGGAATGGCCACTGCTGCACGTGGGGAATCTGTGCTGCACCACCTTGGGATGCACCAAAGGAGGAGCAGCAGTGTTGATGCTGCTCTGAGTGTCGTGGGGTACCAACACTGTTCAAAACATCTCAGGGAGGAAGCAGAGGTTCAGGGTTGTTCATTCATACACAGAGCAGATGTTCTTGATGGCTTTTCTGCTGTTAAGTTTTTACCACAGACTTGAGAATATAAGATCATCAAAGGTAGAAAACACCTCTAGATCATCCAGTCCAACCCAGTACTACCAAGACCACCACTAAACCATGTCACTGGGTGCCAGATCCATGTTTTTTGAACACTTCCAAGGATTGTGGTTCCACCACTTCCTTGACCACCCTTTTAATGAAAAAAATTCGCTAGTACCTCATGTTTAATTTTGAAAGTCCCATGTCCTGCAGTTTGTAGGTATGTAAAAGTTGCTGCTCTTGTTTTTCTTTATTTTTAGTCTTTTCATCACAGAGCTTGTGGAATTAACCCTGGTTTAAGCTGTAGGATAAAGCCAGCCCTCATTTTTTTCCCCATGACCTAATGATTTTTGCAACCAACCTGATGATCCCCTGGCACTGACAAAACTGTGCCAAAATCAGTGAGCTACCTGTCACCATAACTGTTTTCTTCAGAGCTTCATGGACCTTCCATATTTCTGATACTGGTCCAAGAGTGCATAAATACATGATGATGTTAATACAGCATTATTTACTAACCAGCTCCTGGTTGTCATTCATAGAGCTCCTACTCCTTGGCCTATTTCCTTTGGAAGCCAATGTGGAGTTTATTCCCATCTTGAGGAGCCACAGAAAAGTTTGCACACATACCATTGACATGACCTGATTCAGTTGCTCCAATCACTCTTTTAGCCAGGCCACTCATGGCAGAAATAGCAGAAAAAAAAATTAACAGACTGAGAGACAATCCATGCATTGTTTGGACCGAAAACGCATCAGAGCACACAAAAACCCAACCAAGCGTGAGGGTAACAGTGCCTTGGGCTGCTTTAAATTGAGATTCTGATGCTTTTTTCAAAAGGAAATGATTTTGTTGTTTATTACTTCATTAACACCAGTGAATTGGCTTGACCCTCCAGCAAGCAAGAATCTCCTCCTGGGATGTATCTCCGGCCATCTGCAGTTGGCTGTGCCTTCCCCTGCAGCTCCCAGGCATGTTGCATCAGCCTGGGGAAGTGGTGGCAAGCAGCTCTTTGACTTTTAAAAGTCAAGTCCTGTCTCCAAGAGCCTGTTTTGTTCTCTCTAAAGAGCCTTTTTAACCATTGCTTCTTGTGATGGCTAGAGAATGAGAACTCCAGTGAGCCGTGGTTCTGAGGCTTGCTCTCTGCTGGAGGAACAGGGGCAAAATGTGATTATTCATTTTTCCCACCATTTTTCTCTTTGTTTAGGTCTTCATGACAGAGTTTATAGCCTGCCAGACATTAACAGTAAGTAAAAAAGTGGATTGCAGCAGGGGGATTCCAGTTCAAGCAAGGTTTCCAATGTCTTTTTGTCTTCACACCCCCCCCCCCCCCCCAGTTGTGGGCACTTCTGGAGAGGTTTGGACTGGTCGGACCAGGGAAAATATTCCTACTCTGCAGTGGAGATGGACTGTAGTGCTCAACTCCTGCATTGTGGTACATCTGGGGTCTCCAAGGGTAGATTTGGATAAAAAAGGACTTTTGGTTACATGTCAAACTTGAAGTTAGCAAGCGCTCGTTATCTCAAGGCAATGGGTCACTGATAAATAGAGGAGCTGGCTGATGGGAATCAGGAATAACTCCTGAGCCTTCAAGCACTAGAGTCACCCAGGTGGACCTTGGGGTGCTCTCAGAGGTGCAGGTGCCCCTTCACTTCCACATCTGTGATGGTGCACATCTGGCAGGGGAAGCAATGAGAGGCCAGCCAAGCCTTTGTGAGATCAAGTCCTAAAACTGGGTGTCTGCAGAAAAAAAACGGGGAGGGACTTCTAATCTGGGCCTTTTCACCCTATGTAAGAAGCATGGCCTCACCTGCAGGTACACTGGTGTGAGCACCAGGGTGGGGACTTACCTGCTGCCTGTGTCCCCTCCAGGAGAGTGCCAGCTGTTCTCCAGCTGTGACCCCGGGGATGACAGCGATGAGGAAGACAACGTCCTTCGTGGAGCTGAAGCAGAGCGCTACAGCAGAGTAAGTGTTGGGTTCTGGAGGTCCCACTGCCTCACTTCGTGTCCCTGGCCTGCTTTGGGAGGTGGTGGTGGTGGCAGTGGTGGTGGCTTTCTGTGCCACTTTCAGAACTGGACCTTTCTCTCTGTTTTCCTTCTCTGAGATAAGCTCCTCTCCCATGTCAGTAACATCATAAATACTTGTGCTCTGGAAGAAAGACCCACTCCTAACATGATGAATGTCACCAATTAATATAAAAGTCCCAGCTCCTACCAGTATAATGAGAACCCACCTGTCTTAGTTTTTATAACTGATGACTTCCCAAATATTCAGAGAGAACTGCCTGCAACATCCTTTCTCTGAGGATGGACAGATGCTTCAGGGCTCAAAAGCATCACCTCAATCTCTGAGCTGTAACCTGCCTCAGCTTTCCTATGGTGCCTTTATAAACCAGGAGAGTTCTCACTCTCTGCTTAGGGCAGCAGGCCTGAGCCAGAGGCTGTGGAAAGCAGGAAACCACTTTTCCCTGCCTTTAGCACAAGCACACTCTGTACCTGGCTCCCTTCAAGCAGGACAGCATAAGGCCCAAATTCTCTCTGCACAAAGCAGAGCAAACTCCGGCAAACTAAGGACAGGAAGATCCTCCCTCCCCCTTTCCTCAAGGGCAGCTGTGTCTTACACTGGATTTTCCTTTCTTGCACTTTCTATGCTAAAGATGTGCAAGACAAAGCGGCTGCTGTCTGTGCATCCCTTTGATTTCGAACTGGACTCGGATTACTCTGCTCAGTCTCGCCGCCAGTCTCTGCAGCTCTCCCCGGCAGCCAGCAGCCCAGATGCTTTTCAGGTACTGGGAGACTCCTGGGGGGTTCCTTTCCTTTCTTCCTCCTTCTCCTTGCTACCAGTGCTCCTTCAGCCTCAGAACCTCCTTCAGCTGGTGTTGGGAGGCAATGGTGCCAACCCCTGCTCCCCATCTATCTCTTCTTCCAATTGAAGTCCTTTGCCTCAGGCCAAGTCAGGAGCAGGACACCTGATTCGAGCGAGGATGAGTGGTAAGATGACACAGCAAGAGAGTTCTCTGGCCCTGTCCCTGCAGATTTCCTTGCTCTCAGCAGACAATTGTTCTCTTGTGTTGTCCCAAGGCTATGGGACACACCCTGGTTTCCAGCAAGTTCGGTGCTCAAGGGATTAAATGAAATCAGATTCTTCTCCCATGTTCCCATCCAATTTGTGGCTGGCTTTGCCATGTGGCCAGCAGCTCCATGGGGCACAACCTTTGTGAGGTTGAGATGAATCCCACAAGAGCCAGCGTGAGTGAGGGCCAGTCAGAGGGAGGAACACAGGGAGGACAAAAACTGCAGGAATGCTGGTTGCTTCTAAATAGGAGACTAGATGTGCCTTAGTCTCCAGAGCTTCTGGCCACGAGCAAGGCTCAGACAGATAGAGTGCACTGAGCCATGCCCTGTGATCCCACCAAGGGCCAGGGGTCGACCAACCCCGCCTTCCAGCTCTGGGAAGGAACATACATGGGGTGACCCTGGGTGTGGCAAAAGGTCTTCCAGCCTGAGAGGCTTCATGTCAAACTTTTTGGGCTGCTCTTTTTTGCCTGTCCTGGGGAAAATGCACTTTAAAAACATTAAACAGCTTCTTTTTAATAATGCTCTGATTAAGCTTAATGTTTATGGGTAGAAATTAATGTTTAATTTAATGTTTAATTGAATGATTAATGTTCTTGGGTAGAAATAGGATGTGCTGAGATCTGTAACAACAGCTTAAAAAAATAAATCTGCACAATTTCACAGAAAATTATTAGAATTTGGGGAAAATAATTAGATGCCCTTTTTTTTTGTCTTTTTTCCCCTCTTTTTGCAGCAGAATTCAGTGTGAGGGCTGGCCTCTGTCAAGACCATCCGGATTGTATTTACTGATTGCAGATCATTTAAGGTGGTGGTTGCTTGAATAAGTAGAAGGGGATGGTGTTTTAAAAGATCAGAGCGTTTTGCAGCCTGGCTGAAGGAGCTCTGTGGTTGTAAAAATTACCAGTGCCCCCTGGCAGTGATGGGAAGTATTGCTCAGGGTTCAGCAGCCAGGCAAAGCCTTTAAAGGAGATTATTAAGAATTTTTATGTTTTATATAAATATAATTGGAATTTTAAAAGGTCAATCCATGCATATATTGAAGAATAAAGAGAGATCTTACTGAAGGTCAGGAAAGACAAGGAGTCGCAGAATCATGGAACAGTTTGGATTGGAGGGACTGTAAAGATCATCTCATTCCAACTCCCTGCCATGGGCAGGGACACCTTCCAGTATCCCAGGCTGCTTCAAGCCCCATCCAACCTGGCCTTGGACACTTCCAGGGACGGGGCAACCACAGCTCCACATTGTTCTTATTTTGGGGGCTCCCGAGCTGGAGGCAGCACTGCAGGTGGGGTCTCACAAGTGGAATCTCCATGGGCAGCTGCTCAGCAGCATCCTCAACTCTCAGTCCTTCCCAGATTTCCCCAACTCAGCTGAAGATGGCTCCCAGGAGTCCAGGATCACGGATGCAGACCTGGTGTTCCACCACGTCCTGCAGGAGCCAGGGGTGAGCACTCCAGAGCAGCACTTCAGCACGGAGGTTCGGCTCACCGTCAACGCACGGAGAAGGAGCCTGGAAAGAAACCCAAAGCCTGGTAGGTGTCCCTGTCCAGGTTCCTCTTGTATCCTCTTGGGACAAGTGGCTGCAAGCATTGCAGCAAAGTGAAAACACCTTTGGGTTTTTTTCTGAACAGCCTCAAAGCAGCTAAGAGGCTTGAGGGTCAAAACAATTTATCCATTTGCAGAAGTGGTTTTCCTTATGAAAGAGTCTGCTGATGTTATTTAGTTGTAAAGGGCTGATCTTGTTCCCAGCAAAGCTGAAGGGGTTGTTCCTAAGGTGTCCATCCTTTTCATGCCTACTGGTGATTTCCAGGGTCAAAACTAGATACAATCAAATGGGCACTGCTAGAAACAATGGGATGTGTTTCCTGCTGCAGGCAGAGGTGTTCAACTCCTTAGTAAAGGATGTTGTGGCTGCAGAAAGCTTTGGGTTTTTAGGGGACTTGGACTAGAACTGGAGGCAAGAACTGGAGGTTGCTAAGTGGAATCCTTGTAGCTGGGCAGGGTGCATGGGTAGGCTAAATGACCCTTGGTTTTGTGAGTCAATAAATACCCTGTAAGAGGCAGAATTTGCCTTTTACAACCTCTGTTTTCCCTGCAGTGATGGCAGAGCCAGGAGGGTTGGATACTGGCTTGTGCATATGCAAAAGTAGAATATGTCCTTCTGTGTCTCCAGTGGCCTGGCTGTATTTTCAGGACATTTGGGAATGCTGGGTAGACCTTAACATGGCTGTTTAAATTCCCACTCCAAGTCTTGATGGAGCAACACAGCAGCAAGGTCCCCTGGCATGTCAATTCCATTTTCTCTGATTGTTTTTGTCTCATTTGAAACTCTCCTTTACACAGGAGATTTCCCATTCTTTTGAAATGCTCCATCCTATGCTGGTACCTCTCTAGCCTGAGCCTAAACATCTTCCAGCACCTGGCAGTGCACAAAGGGCAGTGTCCAAACATGGGCTCCCACAAAATTGGGAAGGCAGTAGTGGTTTTTGGTGAGGGGCCTGGCTGTTCAGGGCATGGGAGCAAGGATGGTGCTCCTTGTGCCCCGTGTGGAGCCCTGCTGCTGCTGTGCTTGGTGCTGTGTGGGCACAGGTGTGGAGCTGCAGCCTGCTCAGTGTAGCCATCCTTGAACTTGGTCTGGCTTGCAGAAGCACCTCCTGCCAAAGGGAAGGAAGTCTGATCTGGGGAAATGCCTCATTATTTGCTAGTCTTGAGGACATGGCCAATGGCCAGGAAGGAGCTCAAGGGTGTGAATGCTTTGTACCTTTCTCTCTCCAAAGGCACGCCCTGGAGTGAGCCGCCCCGGGCACGGTACTCGGCAGATATGGACACCTCCGATGAGGATGTGAAGGGAGCCCAGTTCCCTGCCTGCCCATCCCACCACATGAAACGCCGGAACAGAGCCTCCTCCCAGGAGAACATCAGCCACTCCTCAAACCAGGTATCAAACGGCCTCTGGGGACAGCAGGCCTGTGGCCAAGTCCCCCTCGTTGCCTCTGAGGTGCAGGGTGGTTCAGAGGAGAAGAGAAGCAGCACTGGCCAACTGGGGTGCACTTTTCCAGTCACAGCAAAAAGAAAATCAAGCACTGGCTGGTGCTTGCCTCTGCCCCTGCTGCCATCACAATAACAAACCTGCCTTCATTGCCACTCATTTTCCAGCTTGTCCTTATTAATCTGAGTTACCTGTGGGTTCTTGTGTCTCCAGAAAAGCTGTCTTTAATTGAATGTGCCAGTGCTTAATAACCAGGTGGAGGTTTGGAGACAGATACATAATAAGCACCAAGATCCTTTTCCTTTGCAGTGTGTTCCTGCCTTGGTAGGACTGGGTCAGGGTGACCTGTCACATACCTCTCCTGAGTGATGGTAATGGGGGGAACAGCCTAAAGAAAGGTGTCAAACAGGGTCTAAGCTTGTGTTTAATTGTCAAGCAAGGACCTGCTGTTCCTGGTGCTGCCTTTGCCAGTGGTGGGTGGTGAAGATGGTAAAGCTGATCTGTTCCTCAGCTCTCATGAGAGCAGTGTGGTGTTTTGCTACAGACACAGAGGCAGAATCAGCTGCCAGTCTCACAGCTGGTAATTTTGCATGTCCTGGACCCCTCTGGGTAATCAGTGTGAGATCTGTGACCACAACCATCCCCTGGCACCACACTTCATGTGCCTGGGTAGGGAAAGCTTCTCTCTGCTATTTACATCTGTGGGCCCATGTTTTAATTAGTAAATGCCATTCCTTCTTCAGCTAGCAGTAAATGGGAGAGCCCTGGACTGGGTGTCCTTAATGAGGCCATGCTAGGTTAGGCATGAAATGTGCACCATGCTTTGCAGTGGGGAAATGGGGCCAAATTCCTACCAACGCCTCCCAAGACTTCCTCCAGGAGCTGGGCACATCAGGTTGTGGTTTGCTCCCTCACACCTGTAGTAAGGCTGGTGTGGAGCCTTCTCACCCTAATGGTTACAAGGCATCTTCTCACTCCCACTTTACCCCCATTTTCTCTTATGGCAGCGTTGCTCATTAGTTTAAATAGCTCCCCATCCTCCCTGCCCTTTGTGCTGCTGATGTGTTTACAAGCAGCAACCATCCTCCCACCCAGCCTGCTCCTCACCCAGCTCTGTGCTGGGGCAGGGAGCAGAATTATGTTTGTTAACCCTGTATTGAATCCCACAGCCTGGCTTCACGTGCAATGTTGTCCTGGCAGACACCTCGTTGGCATCTGAAGCTTTCAAGACGTGGAGAGCTCAGGTCTTTGACCACACAGATGAAAACCCCTAAAACTACCTTAGGGGAAAGTTTGTCAATATATGATGATGTCAAAACCACTTTTGCTCTAGCTCTGGAGAGGATATGGTGCTCAGTCCCAAAGACAAGAAGTTTAGTTTCTACAGTAACAAAAGCAGGGGCTGTTCCCTAGTCCTGTGACTCCAGGAGCTGAAGATTCAAGAACAAAACCTAAAAAAAAAGGAAAAAATCTATTTAAAAAACATTTAAACCCGATGGGACACAAAAAGAAGCCCTGAATTGGTACTTGTGCAGGTCTTTGCCTTTAGATTTTTAGAAGTCAGGTAGGAACAGGAGCAAGCCACAAGGAATATCTCCAATTTACCAAGTTTCTCTGCAGAAGCCATTCTACCGTGCCTCAAAGGAGCTCAGTAGTTCTGGATTCCCATAGCTTTGATGCTGTCTGGCTCCTCTTCTTTACATAAAGCTTCTGGTAGAGGCTTGGGTAGAGTAACCTGTCCTCCCTCCTCAGCAGCAAGGGGTAGCTTCCCCTACCTGATGTTACGGGCTGTGCTTGAAGTTTATTCCCCATAAATGTTTTAATGCAGAGCACAGTTTGCCAGCCTTTGTCACACTGAGAGAGGTGCAGGGTGATCCAGTCCTGATGGGACGTGCCCTGATGGGGATGTGCCCTGATGGGGATGTGCCCTGATGGGGTGCCCACCCCGCATTAAAGCCAGCCTTGATGGAGGGAAGGAGGATGAAGCTCTTCAGCTCCTATCCTGGTAGATATCCATCAATATCAACACCAGCCTGTGCTTTAGGCTCTGATATCTCCCAACCTTTTCCTTATGGAGACAGGGCAGTGGTGACTCCCGGTTTGTCACCATCTCTGAGGCTGATGGGCCATCAGAGGCTTCTTATTGTCCCTGGGAGCATGCAAGACCCAGGCCTTAAACAGGACTGAAAAACCACTCAGCAATGGACTGAAGTGCTTTGTGCCCAAGTGTTTAATGCTGCTTGGAGATGCTTTCAGTTCGAGGTGGTAGTGACAGCTCTGCTCTCCACAGTGCCAGGTTTTTATATTCATTTTCCCTTAAGCAGATGCAATCATCCATAGCTGTTGTGAGGGTCTAATTAATCAAACACTAGCAAGCACAAAAACTAAGTGAGAGGATGGAAATGTTATCAAAACAAAGCCCACCCCTCACATCTCTTTGTTACCACCTTTGCTTACTGCTTTTGCTGCTTGTTCCCCTCTGAATGGGCAGCAGCCACTGAGAGCAGCAGTGATGCACTGGTAGTGTCATAAAACGGGCAGTATTTCTCATCATTTCGTGTTTTATTTGTTTGGATCAAAGGAGAGAGACTCGGGCTTTTTTTCAAAGAAAGAAAAACTTCAATTTCTAAAGGGGAAAAAAAAAAGCTTCCTTTAATGCTTTCAGTGATCATAGATCATAGAGATGTTGTGGTTTAAATGGATCTGAAAAATACCTCATTCCACCCCCCTGCCATGGGCAGGGACACCTTCCACTAGCCCAGGCTGCTCCAAGCCCCGTCCAGCCTGGCTTTGGACACTCCCAGGGATGGGGCAGCCACAGCTTCTCTGGGCACCCTGTGCCAGGGCCTCCCCACCCTCACAGGGAAGGATTTCTTCCTAGTGTCTAATCCAAATCCACCCTCACCACAAAGGTTTGTCGTGGTTCTTGAGCACAGAAAGTAACTTCTCTTTGATTTTCAGGATTTTGTCTGCCTTTAATTTCTCTGCCCTTCTCTCCATGCCCCATTTTTAGTCAGAAGAGTGAGGGAGAAGAGAGGGGCAAGCATCTGGGTAAATCAATGCACAGAGAAGTCAGAAAATTTCAAAGTGGTGGGGAAAACTTTCAGGTTTGGTTTTGCTACTTGGATTTTTTCATGGGAAATTCTCACCCTCTTCCCTCTTCCTTTCCACCACTGTGTTGGCAGGAGTGTGATGGGGTGGTTACAGCCTGAAAAACATGTTAATAGGAAGTAAAAATGGATGTTTACTGAATGTGGGGCAGCATGGGAATGATGGTGAGACGGGCGGCTTTATTACAGGCTAGTGCTTTTATTGGTGATGGGGTTTTACACTCACTGCATCAAAGCTCCAGATGCTTTGGTGGGAATTGTCATGTGCTGGGGGTTCGGTGTCGCTTGGAGTTTTCCAGATTTGAGGTTGCTCTGCACCTCCTGGAGCTTACTGACATTTTAAAGACATTAATTAAAAGATATTATTTTTTAATGTCTTTTAACTCTGCCTATGGTGGCAGTGTCCTGCTGCTTGCTTTCCTCTGCTGGTTGCATTGTTTCCTCACTGACCTGGCAGTGGTGGCTGGTCTGTTCTCTACTCCTTTTCCCTCTCTCCCTCTCTCTCTCTCTCCCATTTCCTGTAGATCCATGAGCTCAACACTCGCATGTCCGCAATCGAACGCATGCTGAACCGCTTGGAGGAAAAAATCCTGATGCGCTCTGACGAGGTAACTGGGCAGGAATCCTGCAGGGATGGAGCGTGGGCTGTGCTGGGCCCTTCCCCTGGCCACTGGAGAGGCTTCTCTGAAGCAGCCAGCATCGCAGGGATAGGCAAAATCATAGAAATACTTAGGTTGGAAGAGATCACTGAGTCCAACCATTCACCTGCCACTGCCAAGTCCATCACTAAACCCTGTCCCTAAGTGCCACAATAACCTGGGCTGTTTGAGTTTACTCCTCTGTTTTGGCCTTGCAGGCTGTTCTCCAGTTCCAGGTGATGGAGCACCTTAGAAAACATTGCATGGCAGGACAGAAAGAGCAGCAAATTTAACCCATTTAGACCCCATGCAAACCAGTGCCTTCCTTGCCCCTTCTGCGCAAGGAAAATTGGGTTTCAGGCTGATACTTCATGAAGTGCTAATTTCAGGAGTTTTGTTAGGTGGTGTCTGTATCTGCAGAGCTGTGACAGCTCATTTGAAATCATGGGACACTCGATTAATACCTGTGAGGAAGGCACCTAGTTATTGTGACTGCAAGATCTGAGTCAAGGAGCATTTCTGGATCTCTTCTGAGCTGCCCTCATCTTGCCATGCCATCAAACTGGGAAGAAAACAGCTAAATTAAGTTAGAGCTGAGCAACCATGTAGAATCTGTGAATGCTTAGACCGCTTAACATTGATTTTTGGGTTTTTAATTTTAGACTATGCACTCTTTTCCTTCATGTGAACCCATCACCTCTCTGGCAGCTGATGGCTCAGTAGAATGGACGGTGATAATTACAGGGAAGGCCCCCAGGCATGGATGAAACAATGCAATTTCTCCTTTTTTTTTTCTAAAATTCACAATGGGGACAGCCACATTCGTAATGATTCAGTGTTTCCTTCAGTAATCCTGACCAAGGGAGTAAGAGGTGTGCACAGTGTCAGGTTCCCACACTTTATTCCCATATCCAGGGCAAATCAGAGCACAGGCAGTGGGTCTAAACAGCTGTGGGACAGGCTGAGGTTAACTATGAAGCCAAGCTTTCCAGCAGAAAGGATAGCAGAGCCCTGGAATAGGTTGTCTGGGAAAAAGATTGCCTGCTGCAACAGTTGGAGGCTGTTAAAAACAGCTCAGACAAAACCCCACCAGGTATGACGCAGGTAATTGTATTCCCACCTTAATGCAAGGGTCAGCGAGTTCAGGAACTTCTGGAGATCTCTTCCAGCGCCTGGGAGTTTAATAGAATTCTTCCCCAGCTGCCATGAATTGCACCTAACAATGGGGGTGGGTGGCAATGTGCCATCTATCCTACAGGGAAATTTGCTGTGTGGTTTCTCATTGCAAATGAGATTACCCAGAGGTTCCAAAAGTTACCTCAGGCAGTGGCAATTCCCATGGCTGCTTCCCTCTCCCTGGTGGACCTTGTCTCTGGGTCGCTGTGATCTCTGCCCTCAGAGCCACCAGCCACACCGTGGTTCCTAAGGAAAATGTGGTGATTTTTGGCCCCCAAATCCCTCACGCACACCTTTTCAAGAATGGGGGAAAGGTAATTTTCCACAGGAAAACCAAGCAAGTTCTGTGCATGGGGAAAACGGGAATGGAGGTTCTTTAGGTCAAGGATCTGTGTTCCTCAGTGAGGAGCTGGAGCATGGCTCGCTGGGCTCTGCTGTTCCCTGGGGTGGTTTGGCTGCTGGGGCTCAAAGCCCCCTTTGCACAGGGGTCACACTCCTCGAGCTCCTCTACTTGGGGAACGTGTCTGGACCCGGGCATGCCCCATTGTCCAGCACAGGAGGCTCTCACACCACTCCCTTCTTCTGCTCCTTCAGTCTCCGGCCCCAGAGTCGCACACTGATCCTGATGCTGAGGAGGAGGAGTTGAAGAGGAAGCTGGAGGAGTTAGCCAGCAACATCAGCGATAAAGAAGTCTCTTCTGACGAGGAGGAGCGTGAAGAAAAGAGGAGAGCAAAGAAACCAGAGATTAGTTCCTCCAGTGATGACATGGCCAGAGATGTTCGAAAGGTAATCTGTGCCCTACCACCCACATCATTCCAGGCTGCATCCATGATTCCTTCTGCTCTCAGTGGTTTATGATTTTACACCATGAAAATGTGACTCTTCTCTGTCCCACACCACCAGCTGGATGCCTCCCAGGGCTGTGTCTGTGTCTGCGTCTGCTTTAATAGTGTCAAGGGATAGGGAAGTCCCAGGGTGTTAGATCTGGACATTTCTCCTTCTAGGCTCTCCCAAATCTCACCCAAGAGTCAAAAGTAAAACCTCTTAGAGTGCTTGCAGGCTACTGCCTGTTACAGAGAGGTGCACAATCTCCACATCTACTCAGAGGAGTTGTCCCGGGATCTGGAAGTCACTATGGAGAAGAGTCCTGAAGTGGGAGAAGAGTTCAGTGATTATTTAGTACCAGCAGCCTTTGTCAAGCACATGCTACAGCCTGAAATGTCTTTTCCACAGCTGTCAGTGCTCCTGAGTCCCTAAATCCCTGATCCCACTCTCACTCTGCTAGATCAGCATCTCTTGCACTTCCAGCACTGTGTTGGCTCCTGTCCCTACTCAGTGGCAGGTGACCCATGGGGACAGGGATCGGGGGAGGAGAACAGATCACAGCACCTCTGCAGTCTGTCTCCAGTTGTGCAGCGCCTCCAAGACGATCCCTTAGCACAGAGGGAGAGGCCAGCATTCCCTGCTGGGTCTCTGATGGCTGGTTTGTCCATCCCCTCCCTCCTGCCTTGGCTGTGGAAGGGGGACGTGCGCCTTTGCTCTGACACACGCACTGCTGGCAAAGGAAGGGAGCAGGCACCACGCTGCCCCTCTCCTCTCCTGCAAAGCTCCATTCACCCGAGGTTGTGGTGACTTCCGTGGTGCCACGAGGCCTCCCTTTAATGTGCATTTGTTCCTCAGCCTCACAACACAAAACCTGGTGGGTTTGGGTACTCTTGTTCTCACTGCCACTGGATCAGCAGTGCATCCTTACCCGCAGCATCCTTTACTGCCTCCTTTTTCCTGAAAGCTGCTTTCAGATCATTGCAGCAGCCAGACTTAACAACGTCTCGTGGATTGAACAATCTGCATTATCTTAATAACCACTTCTAATTAAGTCCACATAAGTGGTAACTCACGGAGCCAAGGTGACTTAATTCCTGTGTGAGCTGCTGATCTGCAGCAGACAGAGGCTCAAACCCTGAACAGGTTCATGTGGTATCAGTGTAAGATTCTTGTTTCTTATGAAGTGAAGCCTGGATCCTCCAGATTTGCTACTTTCTTTGCCCCCAAACCCAACCATGAAGCAGGGAGGAGTACTGAGTTAGAAATGCCTGCAGTAGCTGGACCAGCCTTGGTTAAAGGCTGTCAGCGTGGATGATGTTTAACAGCAACTTCCCTTATGCTTACAACAGATCCAGGTTTGGATTTTGTGGCATTTTTAAGATCAGGCTCCTCCAGTCAGGAGGAAATCTTCTAATTGGGGGAGCACTGTGATGGAAGCACACGATCCTAATGGAAAATGTGAGAAAACTCTGCTGTACCATGAAGGCACCATAAAATGATAAAAATATCATCTGGGCTGAGTTAGCTGGTTTTCTGAGGGACAGTTTGCCTGGAAATACGTGCAGTTGTAAACACAAGCAGCACATATGTCACCCCCATCTCCTTGGTTTCTAGGGAATTATCAGCTGGGAGAGAGATGATGAGTTTCTTCAGCCCATTTTTACATGTGTTTAGCACCTCATCAAGCCAAAGGCAGCACTTAGGGGCATTATTGCCAGTCAGTGCTCCTTGGGGTAGGAAGAGAGGACATTAGCCCCAAGTTCTGGCAGTGTGGCAATACAATCATTTTATGGGGTCTGGTTGTTTTTATTCTTTTGCCACAAACTCGAGGAGTTGTTTGCATCCCTGCTCAGGCCCGCTGAGGTGTAAAGCAATATGCTGCAATTACATCTTAACTGCTGAGTAACGAGCGGCCCTCAGGTGGCCAGGTGCTTCCAGTGAGTGAAACATTCCCCCATAACCTCTTTTCCGAGCCTTTTGAGATGACTTCTTTTGTCACAGCCATCCTGCAGAAAGCACGGGCTGAGATCAAAGCTCTGCGGTAGCCGCGCATCGCTCTGGTGGAGAGCCCTCCAGGAGCAGCGTAAGCCTGTTAATTACCACTCCTCCCTCTTTCCACAGCTCCTGGAGGTCTGGTGCCCCTCTCACCCCTGCCTTGTGTTGTTTTATACACCACATTAAAGTAACACCCATATCTTTCCCCCCTCCCTCCCTCCCTCCCTCCACTTTGGCTCTCGCAGAGGTCGTCGGCTCAGGCTTTGAGTGAGATCACGGCCAAAGTGCTGAGAGCCATAAACGCCACGGAGGAAGCGGTGTGGGAGTCGTTGCATGGAGAGAGCCAGGGCTGTGCCCTCCCTGCGGGGCAGCTTCCAGGCCTGGCACATGGGAAAGAGGTGGCCGAAGCGTACCAGGAGCTTGAGGAAAATGTAAGGCTCCCCGGAGCTTTTGGGCAGCAGGGGGTGGGAACACAAAGGAATCCCCCACAAAATTTCTTGTTAGTGGTGTAGGTCAGCACTGAAAGCATGGTCAGCAGAGGGATTAAAGAGTCTGGTCTTAGAGGCTGGTACTGTCTCGTGGCTTCCCTTCCCTTGGTTCCTGCTTACCCTGGGTGATGAGCGTGGTCTCCACCTTGCTGTAGCATCACTTTGCTGGACTTCAGCAGTCCCTGCTCCAGCAAAGCTTGTGTCCCACTTCCTTCAGTTCCTCCCCAGCACTGTGTTTCTTCAAGGGGTTTGCAAACATGACCCACCTCTTCACTAAGGCTGCTTGTGCCTGGGGCTGAGGGGCTCGTGCAGGTGACAAGTTCATAACCCCCTGCAAGGTTTGTGTGACCCTGGAGCACTGACAGCTTTTTAAAGCACTATAAACCCACGGGAATTGGTCCCCTGTGGAAATGGATTGCATCCACAGAGCCCTGGACCAAGCTCTAAAGAAACAGTTCAAAGAAGAGTTGCATCTCCATCTGGGTGGTGGGGTTTTGCTGTAGGAAATGTCCTGCAGTGGGGAGCAGGGTTTTAGGACACACTCTGTGGCTCATCTCTCACTGGGGAAAGCTTATAAATAAAAGCAGGGAGCTGCAACACCTGGATGCTTTCTGGCCAAATACAGCATCCCAGGGGAAGAGGCTAGGATGCAGGAAGGTTTTAGGGTTCCCCCTCTCCCAAGAGAGGTGAAAGGGCTGGGAAGGATGTGAACTTTGGACTTAGTGCTGCTGCTGCCGCTGTCAGCTCGGGACAGGGGTGGGCAGATAATGGCCCTGGCAGATGTGTGTCATCCTGCCATTCCCTCGGGGATCCTGGCTGAGTCACAGCAGGCTGGCTGCTCTGTTCTCCTCTCCAAGGCATGCCACCCACCTTGGAGGGCACTGGTCTGATGGGCCACCAACAAATCCCTGTGACTCACAGGCTGGATGGTGCACATCCTTAGGATTTGCACAGAGGAGTGTGGGACCTCTGGGAGGTGTGGTGCTGGGATTTGGGTGGATGAACTGTAGTTCAGTGCGTGCAGAGGGCTCCTGCCAGGCAGTTTTGCACAATGCCCAGCCCAGGGAAAGCTGAGAGGGCTGGAGGAGCAGCAATTGCAGTAGCAGTACTGAGATTTTGGGATCAGTCAGCAGAACAGTGGCCACATCTGAACATCTGATGTGATTGCATGCTGATGTGCTAATGTTTCCTGAACTGCCGTGCTTGGACCTGTGTCCTCGCAGTAACCTGGGAGGAGACAAGTGGCAGTAAAACCAGAGGTTTTATTGGGATAGATCCTTTTACCCTTCTTCCCTAGGCAGCAAAGGGAGGGCGGTGCAGACTGACCCTGCTCCCAGCAGCACAGACACCCTTAAAATAGACTGAGCAGATTTGGAAAGTCTGTTTGTCCCCTTCCCAGCGCTGCCCGCACAGGACACAGCAGCCTGAGCTGGTTTGCAGGTACCTCTCTCCCTGTGAGCACATGGCACCAAGACTCTGCTGCTTCTCAAGCAGGTTACTGAGTTTTGGTCCTTCCTGTGTTCCCACTGAGCCTCTTGCCACTTCACACTGTTGGTAATTGCTCTCAAAAAGCCCAGGGAAGGGAGAAAATGAGATGAAAAGCCATGTCACAGCTGACTGGTACTGCCTGTACTGCAAGGCAAGAGGGCAGTCAAAAAAGAGCGGCAGGAGCTGCTGCGTCGGAGGCTGCAGTCACACCAGGAGAGGAGAACTCAAGGAAAGGTAATTCTTCAATGTGATTTTTCCTTTTGCTGTATTTCAGGTGTACCTGACTGCTGGAAAGACCTACCAGCTTGAGAAGACCCTGAAGGAGCTTGAGGAAGGGGCTCAGCACAGCGGCACTACGGACTCGGAGCTGTCGGAGCTGGAGGACAAAGTGGCCTCAGCGGCTGCTCAGGTGCAGCAGGCAGAGAGTGAGGTGAGGGCCTGGCTCTGGGAGATGCTTTGCCCTGCCAGTGATGGCAAACAAAGCCACTGATAGATCCTCCAACCACCATCTGTGTGTCTTTTCTCCTCCTTCTAAAGATATCGGATATTGAATCCCGAATTGCAGCTCTGTCTGCTGCAGGGCTGACAGTGAAGTCTGTGGAAAAGGCAAAGAGGAAGTCAAGTGTGCAGGTGAGCACGGAGGGTGGTGGCTGTGAGGTCCCAGCTCCAAGATGTACATTTTCCCCTGGGCTGTCACTGCTGCCCCTGGGAAGGGCTGCCTGGCTTGCTGAGCCACTCCCAGCTCTCCCCGTGCTGCCTGGTGCTCTGCCATGGCAGATTGAGCTGTGTGCCTCCTCTTGCACCCCAAGAGACACCTCTGCCTTCCCCTGTCCACAGGCTGCCTGTCTCCGTTCTCCTGGTCCTGCCAGCAGCAGTCCTGGGGAGTCTTTGGATGACATTAAAGTGAGTGTGTGTTTAATCACAGGCTGTGCATGTGGCACAGCACCAGGTCTGGAGACAAGCGGTGTCTCCATGGGGCTGCCTTCAAAGCAGTGGCCTCAGGGGGGACCTCTGCCCTCCTGTCCCTTCCCCACAGCAGGCTGCTCCCCTTCTCTTGCAGGCAATGCCCGGACTGCAGAGGTTCAGGAGGAAGTTCAACAGTCCCCTGGAAATCACCAGTAAGGACCACAGCCCTGCCTGTGGGACATGGGGACCTGTGGGTGGCTGGGCTGGGCTTTGGGGGATGCTGATCCTCTCTCTCTCTCTCTCTGCATCCAGCTGTGGATTCCCTGTGCTCACGGCCTCCTGGTAGGACAGCCACAGGGAAACCTGTGGTGGATAACTGGGAAAGGAGGCAGCAGCTGGCAGGACTGGGGACAGTGATGGGAGAGCAGAGATCCGGCCAAGGTGGCTCAGTTCTCCAAGAGCCAGGACTTCTCTGCAGCCACCCCAGAGCCCAGGGAGACACACCTGCATTCCTTTGTCTGTGGCATCCCGTGGGCTTTTAGGTCCCAAAGCCTCACCTAAGCCCATCCTCTCTTCTGAGAGCGATTTCCCCCTTGGTTGGCCATCTTGGGGAAGGTATCCTTCCCTGGATGGCATGCCCCAGCCCTGGAAGTGTTCCAGGTTGGATGGGGCTTGAAGCAACCTGGGCTAGTGGAAGGTGTCCCTGCCCATGGCAGGCAGCTGGAACAAGAGGGGATTTCAAGTTCCTTTTGACCCAAACCATTCCATGACTCTACGAATCTCGACCCTGCTGCCCACCTGACTCAGCCACTGCTCTCTGCTGGGGAGCAAGAAGCCCTCCAGGGCCCAGCAGCTTGGAAGAGCTTCAAAGTATCTGGTGACCTGAAACTTGGCACAGCAGTTTGTGTGGCACTGGAAATGTTTCATCCTGACCAATATCAGTGAGACCCATTAGGAAATTACTTTCCTATTTCTCTCTTATCTCTCCTCACAAGCTTGAAGGCAGAAAGAGTGGCTCTCCTTCCAGATAATGGAAGATTAGGGGGAAAAGATCATTTAACGCAGAGGTAGAATGGCGTTTCCCCCATTCACACAGACAATTAACAGTGCTGTTTCCCAGGCTGGGGCTGGTAGGAGGCAAGGTCCCTTGTCCTCATCCTGAGGAGGAGTCATCTGCTCTCCTTCCTGCAAAGGGCAGGCAGATAAAGGCAGCCCGTGGGACACGTCAGCCCTGCCAGGAGATAGAGGGATGTGCAGTGGGGACAGACGTCACCAGGCAAACCTAATCCCCCCTGCCGGGGCTGGGCCAGGGGGTGATTTGGTCTCCTGACTGCCTGCCTGGCAGGTCAGTGACTTGGAAAGTTGGGCCTGAAAATGTGCAGCTGCTGGGAGTTGGTGGCAGAGGAGAGGAGATGATTTTACAGGTCAAGAGATTGTCGAAGGCTGGGGCGGTGAGAGCTTCTCCCAGGCTGGGCTTTTGCTGGGCCACGGAGCTTTCCAGAGCAGAGGCTCTGGCAGTCGACTGCTGCCAGGCTGACCCAGCTCACACAGTGCTCTGGAAACCTGAGCAGCAGCAGCTCTTGTTTCCGTGTTACCAAAGTGCTTCCCATCACCTTCCCGGAGAGGGGAGGGCCGGGGTGCATCCAAACCCACAGCCAGCAGGGGATTCGTAAATCCCAAGTGACTTGGTGGGTCGCTGAAACCTCTGGTGAGGTGGGTGAGGAGCTGCTGCCCATCCCTCTTCCCTCACTGCAGGCTTTGATGACTCCTTTGACCGCAACTCCGTGTACCGCGGCTCCCTGACGCAGAGGAACCCCAACGGGAAGAACAGGAGGGTGGAGCGGCTCTTTGCGGTACGGACCCAGCCCCATGGGAGGGCTGCAGGCCTGGCTTCCAGGGGGACCTGCCCCTCCCCACGCTCTCCTCAAGCTGGTGGAGCCCTCAGCTCTCCGTGTGGGTCCCACCAGGCTGTCTGGTGAGGGCAGGAACGCCCGGGTGTCACCCCCTGAGGTCTGGGATGTCCCAAGCCCCAGAAAAGATGAACATCTTTGAATTCCTGCTGCCTGCGTGGTCCGTGGGATGGGGCAGGGCCTCGCTCCCTGCAGTGGCAGCTAGAAGGGACAAGGAGCGTGCTGGGGTGGCTCAGGGTGGCATGGACACGGTGGTGGGCTGAGGTTCCTCCTTCTTGTGCCTTGCAGAAGCCTGTGATGACCCACCTGTCCTGAGGAGAGGGGACCTTCCTGCTACTGCACTTCAGTGAAGATGCAAGACCTCAGCAAAGCAAAGCCTCTCACCGCCTTCCCTGCAGCACTTTCTTCTCCTTCTCCTGAGCCCCTCTCTCCCTGAAACCCTGGACAGAAAGGAAGCCAGAGGCCATGGGCAGGAGGCCTTGCTGGGAGTTGATGGAAAGAGGAGCAAAGCACTGGGGTGCAGACACGTGGCCAGGGGCTCTCATGGGACAATGCTGGAATGAGACCTTGGATTGGGGCAGCTCTTTGGTACTGGGCCAGCCAAGGGGAGCAGAGAGGTGCAGAGCAGGAGCGAGCTCCTTGGAGGGAGCTGGATGTCAGTGTGACATTCAGCACAGGGACTGGGCCAGGGACACAGCCCTCGCTTGGCAAAAGCTGTCAGTGCCTGTCCCTGCTCTCTCCCAGGCTGCTGGTGAGCAGGGACAGGAGCTGACAGTGAGTGTGGAATGCCCTTGGGATACCCCAGGAAGAAGAAAGACCCAGGCATTCCAGTGATGGTATTCACATCCTGATGCTGGTCCCAACTCCCTGCCATGTCCCTTGGAGCTTTGCTTCCCTTCCCTGAGCAGCAAGGCAGGATGAGAGCAGTGCTGGTTCCCTCCCGGTGAGCACTTGGTCTTTGCCCCAAGCCATGCAAACACCCTCTGAGGCTTCTGCCATGTGCCAGAAGCAGCTGTGGCCATCTGGGGATGGGAGTGAGGCAAGGCTTGAGGGAAGCAGTGGCAAGAAAAGTGGGAGGAAAGGCTGGAGGGCTTGCTGGGGATTGGTTTGCTTTTCCAGCTCTTGAAGATATCTCTGCTCCATGTGAGGCTGCATCAGCAAGATACAGAACTCCCAGCAAGCAGAGTGTAGGTGCTCCTCTGCTCCACAGAGGGGTCAGCCCCTGCCAAGATACACTTTGTGGATGAATGTGTCTCCTGATCCTGGTGATGGCACTGTAGAGCCTCTTAGGCCCATCCCATGCTTTGGAGGGGCTGTGATGACCCTCGGGGGCTGCAGCAGCCCTGAGCCCCTGGCATCAGCCTCCCCCAGATCCCCCAAGATGTTTGTTTCCCCCAATATTCAATTCTCCACATCCACTAAGCCCAGTGGATCAGTACCAGCCCCATATCCATGACCAGAGCATCAGGATGGGAAGAAGGTTGCTTTCTCTTGCAGGTCACTTTGGAAGAGGTTTTTTGCTCAGTCCCTGCCCTGTGTAGCCCCCACTTTCTTCTCTCCTTCCCTCCCTGCCCAGTGGGCGAAGTGGGGAGGATCACTCACAGCTGGAGCAGGGATGTCAGACCAATGCTGACAGTTTCCCCTCCATGGCCACCCAGGCTGGATCATTTTAGGCAATTCCTGTGCATCTGGGCTAAAACCACTTTAATTACGAGCAGTAGGGTGAATTCTCATGCAAGTAGCACATTTGTTTGGCTTTGGTAGTAGTAGAGGCTGCTAACTGCCTAGGAATTGGTCCTGTGGTCATCCCAGAGAGTGTTGTTAAGTCCATAGTCTGGGCTTCCCAGCTGGAAGCAAAACCAGTTTCTTAATTTAAAATTAAATCCTTCTGGCCTGAAGCTCAAAAGGGTAAGTGCAAACCTCTGCTGTTGCAGAAACTCTCCCAGACACTGTGGCTTCACTGGATCCAGCTAGTGGCTGTGCTGGGATGGCAGCTCCTTGGCTGGCAGGAGGGAGCTCCACCAAGGTCATCCGAAGGGTTTGCACTCACCCTTCTCAGGGTTCGGCCTTCACCCCAACCCCATCTCTTGCTTGTCTGGTTTCAGCCATGACTCAAGTCCTTCCACGCCTGCCCCTGTGAAGGAATCCTCACGGGGAGCCTCAGCAGTGCAGACCAAGGCGTCGTTCAGTAGCCACCCACGTTGTTCTTTGCTGGTTTCCTGACCTGTTTGCCTGTGTAGAGATTATAATAAATGTACACTAAATCATGCAATAAAGCCAATTTTGTGACCAGAACCACCCACCCATTTCCCAGTGTCTGTTTTTCAGCACACTCAAGAAGGCTCCTTTCTCTTCCCATAGAATCCCAGAACAGTTTGGGTTGGAAGGGACCTTAAAGCCCATCTACTCCCGCTCCCTGCCATGGGCAGGGATGCCTTCCACTAGGCCAGGTTCTTCCAAGCCCCATCCAGCCTGGCCTTGGGCACTTCCAGGGATCCAGGGCCAGCCACAGCTTCTCTGGGCACCCTGTGCCAGGGCCTGCCCACCCTCACAGGGAACAATTCCTTCCCTATATCTCATCTAACCCTGCCCTCTGGCAGTGGGAAGCCATTCCTTCTTGTCCTGTCACTCCAGGCCCTTGTTCAAAGTTCCTCTCCAGCTCTCCTGGAGGCCCTTCAGGCACTGGAAGGGGCTCTAAGGTGTCCCCAGAGCCTTCCCTTCTCCAGGTGAACACCCCCAGCTCTCCCAGCCTGGCTCCAGAGCAGAGGGGCTCCAGCCCTTGGAGCATCTTCATGGCCTCCTCTGGACTTGCTCCAGCAGCTCCACATCCATCCATTTCTTTACCCAACCTGTGCACTCCTTGCTTTAAAACTGGCCAGGTGGAGCAGACAGGAGCTGAATCAGCAGCACTGAAGCCAAATGGGGGCAGATGGTGCAGATCAGGAGGGCCACAGGACTGGTCAGATACTGGCCACAGAGCCACAGGTGTGAGGACTGTGGGTCAGTGGTGCCCAGTGGGGAAGCTGGGTGGGCAAAGGGGATGCACAGGGTGGTGCTGCGGAGGGGCTGGCCCTGAAATAAATGCACTGCTCCAGCTTGCATGGGTTATAATTAAGGTTTAGTTTTCTATAGTTAATTAAATTCCATAGTTAATTAAGTAAGTTGATGAATATGTTAATGGCGGGAGTTGGGTTACTCGATGTTTTCGGTGTTAATTATTTTGTTACATCAAATTGCAGACAGTGTACCGGGTGTAATTCCTGCCCGTAACCATCGGGAGGCAAACTTAATACCAGGGGTAGAGGGGAAGTTTTCTGGGTTGTTCCAGCAGCTGAGTGATGTCACCAAAAACATGGAATGGGCGCAGCACGAACCAATGGATGGAGGCCCTCAGGAAATGATTGGTGAGAAATGCACCATTGAAATGGGCCAGTGACAACAGGAGAAAGGAGCCAATAGCGTGAGGGATCCAAAATGGACCAGTGGAGTTAAAGGACTGGGTATAAAGCCTGAGTTGGGACTCAGCACTTGGTCCTTTGCCCATCTGCACTGGTCTGGGAGAGCTCTTGCTGTTGGGTGTGTGCCGCTTTGACTCTGCCTTGCTGTTGGGGTTCCTGAGCTTACCTCAGTGCCCATTCTTTAGTTGGTGGTTAATAAAGGGTTGTTTCTTCGCAGTAAGGAGTGAGTGGTGTTGATTGCCTCACCCACATCACCCTTCCTGTCACATGGAAACCCTGAATCTGGCCTGGCAGCTGAAGCCATGAGAAGCACAAGCCCACAGCATCAAGGGATTGTTTTGAGTGTGTATTAAATATTAGCAGCAACCCTGGGGTAGAGGCCTGCTGAGCCCGGGGTGGGGATTTCCACGGCTCAGTCCCAAGGTGGGGCAGGTTCTCCTCTCTTCAGCCCTTTCCCTGTCAATCCCCCTGTGTCACATCCTGCTCCTGCCACCTCTCCCAGCACCGGCTGTGCTCGGGCACTGGAGCTGGGCACTGCATGAGATCGAGCTCTGTCCCAGGGCAAAGGCAGCCCCACATGGGGGTGGCAGACAGAGACCTTCCCCCTGCCCACACCCTACCAGTCACGGTGTCCTCACAAACCTGCCAGCACAGAGATGTCCCTGTTTTTGGGATGTCTCTAGTCCCAGTTTTGTCTGTGTTTGGACATCACCTGACGCTCGTGCTGGAGTCCCAAGCTGGCTCCTCCAGCGTCACATCCAGCAGAATAAACATCAGAGATCTTAAAAATCCATTTAAAACGGGAGTGGGGGACCGGGGATGCAGATTTGAAGTCCTCATGCCCAGACAACAAGCCCGTGCCTGCCTGCCAGCCCCTGTGCCCCAGCATCTTGCTTTCCTCTTGTCTCTGAATGTTCTGCTTTCCCTAAAGCAGGTTTTTTTTGTGGGGATTGCAGGGAAAAGGGAGGTGGTACCAGTGTAAATCCTGCGGTGGAGTTACGCTGTTCTCTCCGGCGTTCGGGGCAGCAGCACACACCGACCGCCGCAGCGGGTGGGTGACGGAGCAGGAAACTTCCCCTCGTCCGAAATAACCCTGCGTCGAGGACAGGGATTAACATATTCCCAAACTATCTCCCGCAGCCAGCGTAAGATAGAATGCTGGTCCCTTCTGAGTCATGAAGATCCCTGTGCTGATTTGATGAGAGGGGACAGCGGGGAGGGGAGATGCCCCGGCTCGGTCCCCGCCGGGGCTCGCCTCTGACATCAGCACGAAACCGGCCATAAAAGCAGCTGCCGGAGGGGACTCCGGCTCAGACAGCCGCCACCTGGCTCAGCGGGACGGCAGCCGGGCACCTCCGCTCGCCTCGCCTCGGTAAGTGCAGCCCCGCGCCCGGAGCGACGCTTTCCTCTCCCTCGCGTGATGCTTTTGGTGCTGGGTAAGTCCCGAGCGCTGCTTTGCCTCCCTGTGTCCGTCATCGCCTCTGTCCAGCCGGCTGGGGGGGGTGCCAAAAGCTGGTGGCCACAGCAAACCTGAGCTCCCGGGAGCCCGGTGTGTCTCCTGCTCAGCATGCTGCAAACTTTTCCTTTGCAAAAGTCCCTGGAAATGGAGCACCCCCGCCGTGTCCTGCCTCGCCCAGCTCTCCCTCTTCGGTCCCTTGCCCCTCGTTTCAGGGGGCTGCAGAAATCCAGCCCATCACTCAGCCTGCACTGAACAGTCCTGCTCACCACCTCAGTGCTGTGAAGTGCAGCACGGGGGTTCCCAAGTTATCATTTCAGCAGTCGGGTCCGGGGGTGGATTCTGAGGGTACAGAGGTGGTCATGATCCATCCATCCCATCCATCCATCCATCCCATCCATCCATCCATCCATCCATCCATCCATCCATCCATCCATCCATCCATCCATCCATCCATCCATCCATCCATCCATCCATCCATCCATCCATCCATCCAGCAGTAAAACCCATCTGCAGCCCTGCAGCCTCTGCTTGGTGCAGCCAGCCCTACATTTTGGTGGTGGACCCTACCCCTGGGCTGTGGGGTACCACAGGTGTACTGGGGGTCCCAGAGAAGATCAGGCCTGACCTAAGGCACTAGGCTAGGATCAAAACGTATTTTAATGAACACGAGGTTTGTGCAGCTCATGTTTGGAGGTGACATTTTCCCCAGAGGTATCAGCCCCAGCAAAACCCCCGGGTTCTGATGCAGCTGTCCGCAAGCCCTTTGCTGCAGGCCCAGGGATGCTGTGCTGGGGACACACATCAACAGCCAAATCCCTTCTCTCCTGCAGCCACATCAGAGTCCTCAGCAGGGCTCAGGAGACTTCAGAGCCAGGTCACTGCGGCCAGAAAGTGCTGGGATGAAGCTGGGGGTCACCTGCCTCCTGTGGCTGCTGCTCGTCTGCCTGACCCTGCCCGCCACCCACGGCCGCGTTCTCGAGCGCTCCATGGAAATCAGGAGTAAGGAGAACATGAGTAAGGGACTCTCCCCAGCCAACCCCCTGCCTCCAGCCCCCTTTGCATCCCCAGACTCAGCTGCATTCGGGGGGTGAGGAGGTGCTGCCGCTGTGCCGGAGCACAGGTCTGCTTTGAAACAGCCTTTGCAACAGCTTCGATCCTCCTCATCTCCCTTCCCTGCTCCCCTGGTGTTCGCCATCCCCCCAGTCACGGGCGCAATGCCCCGTCCCCTTCCGTGTCCTCCAAACCCCTGACGGATCCTCGGCTTTTCCCTGGCAGACCCGGACATCGACCCCTCGTGGTACACGGGCCGCGGGATCCGGCCGGTGGGGCGCTTTGGGAGGCGACAAGCCCAGGCCGGGGGCACCCATCCCGGCGGGGCCGGGCTGCAGCGAGGCTGCTCAGCCCCCCACCCGCCCCGGTAGGAGCTGAACCCCTGAACCGGAGCTGACAATAAAACCCCTTCTCCTCTCACCCCTGTGCTCCAGCCTCTCTGTTCCAAAACGCGGCATGGGCGGGTGTGGGGGGTGTGACACCCAAATTTGCATGGTCGCCATGGTTTTCTGCCTGCCCTGGCAGTGTGTGCAGCATGACAGCCCTTCCCTCTCATATTTATCCCCTCACACCCCAAAAAGCACCCTAAAAATAAGCCAAGAGAATGCTTTTCCCAGGTCTATCCCCTGGGGTCCCACAGTGTGCCAGCTCCCAGGGTTGCCCCCGACACCTTCATTTCCATGAGTTGGGGTCAGAAACAGCCACCCCATTTCATGGAGCTGGGATCAGAAACTCTTTGGGAGCACATGATGCTCTGTCCACCACACTGCCATGCCCCAAAAACTCAGAGGTTACTGCCCTGCAGACAGGGTGAATGGTGCTGCCTTTGGAGAGAGTGGGATTTTTCTCCTCTTCCAGCCACAGTGAGTTCCCACAGCCGACTCATTATGTGTAAAGGGGACAGGACAAGGGGGAATGGCTTCCCACTGCCAGTGGGCAGGGATGGATGGGATATTGGGAAGGAATTGTTCCCTGTGAGGGTGGGCAGGCCCTGGCACAGGGTGCCTAGAGAAGCTGTGGCTGGCCCTGGATCCCTGGAAGTGTCCAAGGCCAGGCTGGATGGGGCTTGGAAGAACCTGGCCTACCCCCGTAATGGGGTGGATGGGGTGAGGAGAGCACTGGCTCTGGTCCCTGCCACCTCCAGGCTCCCTGTGGTTCCCTAGAGGCTGATGTGCAGGACAAGGAAAAAAACACAACGCACCTTTAGGGCAATATTCTCTTTATTTGCAGCCTGGGTGTAAAACCACCAGGATCTTTGCTTTGGGAAATCAAACTCTCCCTTTTCAGATGGAAAGGGAGATGGAGGAGGTGACAGCTGGGGGGTGAGGGGATGTCACCAGTCAGGGTTGGTGGCAGTGTTACTGGCAGCTCGTGCTCTTCTCCAGAAATGGAAGACTGGTGGAAGAAACCCCTGTGCTGCATCTCCTGGCTGCACCGTGCACCAGGATGGGCTCTGAACTGGCTTTGAGAGGGAGGGTGGTCAGGCTGAGCTGTCCCTGCAGTTCTGAGTCCCCCCTGCTTTGTCACTGCCCCTCGTGGAGGCCGAGCCCAGCCCTGCTGAGTGCAGAGTGTCCCATCCTCAGCTCCGGCAGCACCTCGTCCTCACCCCGCTCGCCCTCAGGTCGACGGTCGATCTCCCACGCAGGGATGGCTTGGATGCCTTCTCTTTTTCCCTCCTCAGGAGCTCTTGGACTAGGAGGAAACACAAGGCAAGGAAGGGCTCTTTTCTCCTGCCAGAGGCTGGAATGCAATGGCCACCCTGTGTCCCATCCCAGGGGACCATCCCACAGTTCCCTGAACAGCTGAGCTGGGCACACCATTGTGCCTAGACTGGATACCAATGCACAATAAAATTGTGGCTCTGGGAGGAGGCCTGAAAGCCATCTCTGACACTGGAATATCCTGGGATGGATCTGTCCATCCTTCTGCCTTAAGGGTGGTGCAGGCTGGACCAGCTGGGAGGGACATCTCAGTGCCAAGCAGGAGCAACGAAGGGGGTGAGCTTTTCAGGGGCTTGGGACTGTGGTTCACCTGCCTCTGCTCTCACCTAGAGCCATCCCATAACTCACCTACAGCCATGAAGATATCATTCACTTGATGGTTGGTTTTTGCAGATGTCTCCATGAACAGGAGGCCTTTTATTCGTGCAAAGTCTTCCCCCTCCTAAGTGGAGACAAGCAGAGTTATTCCCCTGCCCCTCTGGGGCTGCTTGTTCAGTTTTATGGTGGCATTCGATGGTGGCTCAATAATTGTATGGGGACTTTGGAGGTGTCTGAAAACCTCTTAAACTCTTGGCTTTCCTTGGAAATTTTCCTTGGATGTATCCCAATGCTTTCTGTGAGGGGTGATGAGGGAACCCCAGGCACTCACCTCGGTGGTGACCTCTCGCTCAGCAGCAAGGTCTGTCTTGTTGCCCACCAGAGCAATCACGATTTCATCGGGAAGGAACATCTTCTCCAGCTCCTCCAGCCACAGCTTTGCTCTGCTGAGTGTTTGCTGGAGAGATGGAGACAAAACCACCCAGTGATCTGGTTCTGATTTAATCCCTTTGTCTCAGACCAAGCTGGTTGGATGGCACCAAACCAAAGAGGGTGAAAGATGTGGTGGGAAGGTTCTGATTGCCTTTCTCAGGGAAACAGCAGCCCTTAAACACATTTAGGGATAAATCACCCTTGGATGGGGTGCATGGCAGCAGAAGTCAGCCCTGGGTGGTGGCATGGTCCTGCCAGGGGCCTTACCTTGTTAGCAATGTCATAAACGATGAGGGCAGCGTGGGCATCCCGGTAGTAGAGGTGACAGACACTCTGGTACTTCTCCTGGCCTGCCGTGTCCCAGATCTCAAACTTGACAGTGGCCTCGTCCAGGTTGAGTGTCTGTGTGAAGAAGGAGCCTGCAGGCAAGATGCAGGGTGTGTGTTCACTTGGAGCAAGAGCAGGGAGCTCAGAACCCCTGCCCTGAGACCGAACCCATCCCACGGGTCAGTGATGATGTTCTAATGCACAGAATCCGGAGGGGGGACTTCTTGTGATCACTGGCACTGAGCTGACGTGGCCCTTCCTGGCAGCAGATTCAGGTGGATGACACCAGGTTTGATGTTGGGTAACTCTGAGCCTTGCAGAATAGCCCCCAGATAGAGACACAGCTCCACCTGGCTGGTGGGTCAGAGCTCTGAATGGGAATATCCACAGAAAGGGCTCCCACTGGAGAAGAGCCTCTATCCCTGCTCCTGAGGAGCAGATGGCTGCTTGTGGACCAGCCAGGGACAAGGCAGAGGGACAAAAGGAGAAGCTCCACTTTGCTCTGCTCCACCAGCTGGCTCTTCAGTACAGGTGGGATCACAGCCTCTGTGCCTGCTGTGCCTTCTTAAGGCAAAACCCAGGTGCATCACATATAAAATGAATATATATAATGTCTAGGGGCTATAGGGCCTAGGCAGGGGGGATTGGAACTAGGTGATCTTTAATGCAAACTGTTCTAAGAGACCCTCCTGGGGTGCTTCAATAGCTGGGAGGGCAGCACAGCAAGCAAAGAGCAGATGGGCTGCACAGTCTGAATCCCAGGGTTCACTCATTTTGCTGCTCGCCTGCCTCTAAAAAGCAGCACTAGGCCAGACTTGTGTGATGCAGATGTGGCTTTGCTTGTGGCCTGGTGCTGAGGAAATGGGCTGCAGAGATGTGAAGGGTGAGGTTCTGGCTTTTGGGCAAATCTGCATCATGTTCCAAAGTGGGTCTGTGCTACTGCAAGATGGACCAAGCAGTTCTCCTGCATCCCACCCTGCTGCAGGGAAGTGCATCAGGCCTGGTCTCTGGCCCAGAGCCTTCGAGCTGTTGGAGCCACTCACTCACATCCCACGGTTGGCAGCAGCTCCCTGAAGGTGTTTTTCACGTATCTGTAGGCCAGGCTTGACTTGCCCACGGACATGCTGCCCAGCAGGACCACCTTGTACATGTAGGAGGGACGAGGCTCCGCCAGGGACGTGCCTGGTGTCACTGTCTGTGCCATGTCCTGCAACGAAACCAACTCTGTTCAAGGCACATCTGCAAGCAGCCCCAGGATCAGCTGAGCCTCCTGCAGCAGCTCCAGCCCAGCAGTAGCAGGGCAGGTGGGGCTTAACTTCAAAACAGGCTGGAATAAAATCGTTAATATCATTAATTGCAAATTTAATGCATCAAAGCATCTGCCACTGTCAGTTACGGCCAGAAGGTGGAGATGTTTAGGAAGAAACTCGATGCCAGAAGCCTCCTTGGATGAAGGCAAGGAGACTGGTGCATCTCCTTTAAGGGGACAAGCTGGAGGAATTTCCCGGCAGAGGGAAATCCCTTCTGGCTGTGCCTTGCTCTCCAGCACAACTCCTTCGTCAGAGTTCTGGTGAAGAGCTCAGGCTGATGCCCCACATTTATCCCGGTTAGAAGTTAGATCAGAGAGTGAGAGGCCCTGGCCCGAGCAGCCCTGAGGAGCAGCAGCACACAAATCAGATGGCAAAGGTAAAGGCCCCCAGACAAACCAAGCCCCTGGAGTGCCACCCCAGAGTGTGACTGGAGCCACCCCGTGCCCAGGGATGGCAGGGAAACACAGTGACAGTGATTGCCTCAAACCTGACTTGGAGAAAGCTGCTGCAGAGCCTTGGCTGTGCCCTGGGAAGAGGCTGGTCGGTGGGAGCCCTCCTGGGTGGCACCTCTGTCCCCTCCTCCCAGCCCTGAGGCCAAGGAAGTGCCACTGCCCCGCTGTTGGTGCGAACTGCCAGTGCAGGGCAGTAAATAACACTCTGCCTTGCTTTGCCCTGGTTCCTCCTTGCAGAGCTCCTCCTCCGAAAACACTCAGCTCATGTGAGCAGCCATAAAGGAGAGAGGAAAGTTCATGGGGTGGTTGAACTGAGCAGGATGCCTGGGTGAGCACTGCTGGAATGAGGGGCTTCCCTCCACGTGGAAGAAAGCCTTGGTCAGGCAGACAGCAGGGATCTGCAAGATTTATAATGAAGATTTGGTGCAATTTCTACCTCAGGACCTCAGGAATCTGGCTGTGGAACTTGGCTGGCGAGCAAGAAGTACCTTTATAAAGACACCTACAGCAGCACCAGCAATGGAGCTCCCTGCTCTCTGCAGCTCTCTGCCCTGACAAAAGCCCCTTGTTCCTGTGAGCTGCTCATCCCACGTGTCTCCTTTATTTTGCCTGTCCTCCCTCTGAAATCTGGCAGGCTCCAGACCTTTAACTCTTCATTAAGGCTTTCATTAAGAGTGTTCCTTGGCTGAACCCAGGTCTGTGTCTTTACATCCAAGCAGTTTTTCTGCTGGGTGAGACGGGCTCTAATCCCCTTAAAAAACACAGGTAACATCACCTCCCCCAGCTCATGCAGCCCTGTGATGAAGAGCAGGATCACAGTTTGTGCACAACACCTATTTAGACATATTTTTCAAGCGGGAAAAAGATAAGCCCTGTGGCAGAGCAGAAGTGTGCTCTTTGTGGTATTGATTGCATACATTTGCCCCTTTGTAGGCCGGAAATAAGACTGCCATCCATTCTGGGCAGTTACTGTCAGTGATAAGCCATAAAACTCTCTAAGGAAGCAAGAAGCTGCTTGAAAACTATGCAGGACTGTCTATATTAAACACAGTTTCTCATAATTTCTCTCTGCTGCTCTCTGTTCAACCTTAGAAAGTTTGGTTGATGCTGGAACAAAACTCACCTGAGATTTACCGCAATGAGTTTTGCCAAAGCTCACTTGAAACAATTTTTTTCCCCATGTTAAGAGGAGGCAGAGGGTGAGTCTCCCTTTCCAGCTGAGGAGGATGGCAAGGAAGCAAAACAAGTGGCTTTGTTCCGATTCAATGGAAAACAGGATTTAGGGGGAAATGGTGGAGGGGTTGTCCACTTTTTTTTTTTTAATTGGAAAAGGAGAGTACAAAGTAAAACCCTGCACTTGCTGGATAAGAGACTATGGGAAAAGCATACAGACATCTCCTGTGATCCATTTGGAGAGCAGCCTGGGGAACAGCTGAGGTGATGCAGGTCCTCTGCTTGTGCCAAAGAGGCCACGCTGAGGGGCAGGGAAAGCTCAACCTGCTCATATCCAGTATAGTCAGAGAAAATAAACCGATTTATCTTCGATCAGCTGTAAAAATCCTTCTGGTAGATTTAGTCTCCAGATACAGCTTAATATTTTGTGGCAGCTGTGTCTAACAACAGATATTAAGGTGCTATTGCACGCTGTCCCAGCACCAGGCAATCTTCCACCTGCCTCTGAGGGGAGGTTGGAGACCAACTGTGGTGCAGGAGGGCAGGCGAAACTCCTGCTCGGGTTCGCCTTGCCCACCGATGGCAAGGGTGCACAGAGGAGGCAGGAATGAAGCGGAGGGACTTCTTTGTGAGGGCAGGGAAAGGTTTATTGGAGAACACAGAAAAACCACGGAGAAAGTGGGGCTGGTGTGGGGTTTTATACCTCTACCTAACGGGTGTGGAAAACACACAATAACCAATGATACATCAGTTAGAGGGTGTTACAAGGGTGGGGAGAAGGGATTGGAGCGAATGGGAGAAGGAATAGGTGGGGAGGAGCAACAGGGGCCAATCAACCACCAAGGAACATAGAACTTTCTGGAAAGGCAGCCAAATATGAACAATAAGGGGAGGGGAGGACAGCAGCCAATAGTCTGCATATTTTACACAGCCTTTTGGGTGCTCACTGTAACTTCAAGGCCCTTGAGCTGTGGAGGCATCAAACCAATGGACCCTTTGGTCCGCTTGGTCCGGCTGACCATGGCTCACCACAACAATCCTACACTTACCTTGAAGGTGAGTTCCCAAACAGCCACACCACCAATCGTTTCTCGCCTCCTAACAGAGGATTAAACATTGCTGCACCTGGGAAATTCATCAGCATCTTTGATGCTGAAATTGTTCAGCATCTTTAACCTGGGCTGGAGGGATCTTGGTGTGTTTATTGTTGGGGATAAGCCTTTTATTTCCAAAGGAAAGCAGTAAAAAAAGAAAAGTCATGCATACCCTTGGGCATGGAGTCACTGAGAAGTCTTACTTAAAACTCTGTTTAGCTGCCTGGGAAATTATTGTTAAGTGTAATGGTGCCTAACTGGTGTCTAAGCTTTTCTAGGTCCTAAAACCATTAAAGCCATTTGCTGAGTTTCCGCAGGGGTGCAACAGTGATCCAGAGCAACAATTAATAAACACCTCGGAAAAATTACAGGACTTCAACACTTAAGTGTGGAAGCCTGCAGTATTTAACCCTGCAGGTTTTGGACATGATAATTTATGTCCTTTCAGATTTAAACACTTGATTTTTCCCACACACACACAAGATAGTTGTCATGCACCTACCTCCCCAGTTAACTTCTAGCATTCAGTTCAAAGCTCTCTATTTTTGGGAGCCTCCTCCTACCTGCTTAAGCTCCGGCTTAAATATGAGCGTGGCCACTTGCAAAGTTCACTTAAGCCAGGGTTACCAGGGGACGCAAAAATCCCAACTGCAAAGAACTTAATGTGTAAATATTAGATTTACACTGAGATGATTTCTCAGAACAAGCAGCTCCCCTCAAAGCGAAGGGGAAGGGAAGAAGGATCATTAACCACGCAGGGAAGTAAGGCAGCAATAAACGGGACCGCCCTGGGCTGTGGAAGAGACCGAGAGCTCCGCTGAGACCTTCACAACAGCTCTGGGAGGATGGGGGCAGGGCAGAGGGCTTCCTAAAAGCTCTTCTCTTGGGCAGGGAGTCACTGAGGACCCTGCCACCCTTCGTGCACCCTCCGTGCCTTGGACGTGAGGCTGTTCCGTGAGGATGGGAGTCTTTCCGGAGCCTGCCTGGGCAAGGCACCTTGGAGAGGACGGGTCGGGGCTGGGGGCCTGCCTGGTGAGGAATTCCTGAGCAGAGGATGCCTTTACCTTCCCGAAGCCTTGCTGTCCTCCCAGGGCTCCGGTCCGTGTGTCAGGGGTGACAGGATGACGGCCCCATCCGTGTGTTCGAGCCTTTCCGTGCCGGGAGCTGCTAAAAGCGAAAGCACCCGGCTGCGGGAGCGGTGTCAAAGGTGAGAGGCAGCCCAAGATCCCTGAACCTTAGACCTGGTGTCAGGTCTAAGGTCTGGCAGCCAGACAGGACGGCACGAAGCTGCTATCGCAGTGGCCATGCCCCCAGCACCCCTCCAGCCCTCCCTCGGTCCTTCCCTCCCCACCTCCCACGCTGGGGTTCGGCGGTGGGCGGATGGATGGGCGGACAGACAGACGGATGAATGGGTGGGTGGGGCTTTCCCCAGGTCTTGGGATCCAAGAGCAGCCCAGCTACCAAGGAAATGGGGGTAAAAGCACCTCGGATCCCCCAAGGTTTGAGGACCAGGAAGGGCTGGGTGTGGCCGGAGCCATGGCACATCCGAGATCTGTCCTTCTCCGGATTTTTATGACATGGCAATTTCTGCTGACGAGCACTAGACCTGGCTTTGGTCTTGTGCCAGGTACAGGCTCAGATATCCCGGGCTTGGGATTGCAAAGGGGATTTGTTCTGTGGCAGAAGACATGCCCGCTTGTCTGGCAAAATGCTTCAGCTGCAAGACAGCTGCTCCTGAGCTTGGGAGGTACAAAGTGAGCAAAAACTGAGCATTTTACTGCCGGTTAATTAAGGTAATAGCTGGTTACCCCAGGCAGCTGAGGCTCAGTGTTTTGAAGAAGACTGCTCTTGTTAAAGCTTTAATATGTTGAGAGAGAAATGACAGCATGTTACATTGCATTGGGATAACGGGTCTGGAGTGAGAATGGGAAGATCTGATAATTAAACATCTGAATGAAGATAATTCTGTGTTTCTGTCACTCCTCCTGTCATAGTCAGCGTCCTTCCTTCAAGTAAGATATCTGGAAGTGAAACAGACTTAAGAAAATCTAGTTCTAATGGTTATAGGGAACAGGGTGAAAAACAGAAGTCCTACAAGAAAGCTTAAAAACAATATCATCCTAGTTTTGAAATGAAAAATGTGTCTTGTGACTTCCAAGGCCTAAGCACTGCAGTTCAATTACTTCCCATTTCAATGATGAAAAGCCAGGACCTTCCCAGGTCCTTCCCATCAGCTCTGCAGAGGCTAGAGCTGGATTTGGGGACCCTTAGAACACAGTTCCTAACAACCCTGTGAATATATATTATATTTCCAGCTCAGAAGCAGTTTAATGTACTCCCACCCCTTTCTCCTACAACTTGTTTCCCAAAGGAGCTGATATGAAGTCTTATTTTTTTTCTAGGACTTTAGATTAGTCAGTCCTGCAGTGCGAGTCTCTGTGCACAGTTGCATTGGCACAGCAAGGGGGTGGGAAGGTGTTTCAGGATTTTGGAAGGGCTGGGAGCGTGGATATCTTGAGCTGGGGCTGCTGCAGCAGGAATCCTTGCCCACAGCAATGATTTTACCTGCTGGTTTGGACCTACGGGCTCTGGTAACATCATGCACCTAAACAAAGCACCTAATTTTTAGTAGAAAAAAAAGGCTGGGAGGCTTTGAAGCCTTATGAAAGGGTGGCTTTGTCACTGCTAAGAGAAACTGCATCCCCAGGTTGTGCTGCTCTGTTATTTTCATACCGGCCTCCTCTGCCTGAGCAATGTCACATCTCAGAGGCCTTTGTGAAGGGCTTTTATAAAAGAACATGGTGGGGATGAGGCGCCCAGACAAAGTACTGTGGCCTGGCTGGTGTAAATATCCTGGAGGCCTGCAGAGCCCAGGGGAGTGTGTCCCTTGTGCGGGCTGGGACAGCCTTCCCTGGAAGGCTCTTCTGGAGTTCCCCCCACTAGAGGGCACAGCTCATCTACGATTTATGACCACAGTCTCATTTCTGAACTGGGCAGCCGAACAGACACCCGTCCGTGAGAGATGGACTGAGGTCTCCTGCCAGAAGTGTGTCTGGACAGCCAAGCTTCTCTTGTTCTTTGTTCTCCAAACAACTGGAATGTGAACTTCTCTGATAAGCACTGTTGCAGTGCCAGGGAGCCAGAGGTTTTCCCTACGTGTCTCTGTCTGCTTGCCTGCTTCTTGTGAGAGAAAATATCCAGGATGGTCAGGATCAGGCCTTCTTCAGTGGTGAGTGGTTTGCAAATAGAGACTGTGGCTGCACTGTTACTGCATGGGTAGAGCACCTGGAGTGTCCTGCACAAACCCAGGGATGCACCTCGCTGTGCTTGAGCAGTGAAGGGTTCCTCACTTGAAATAAGTTTTACTGGTAAAAACTGGTCCTGGGCTGTTTTTCCGAGGCTTAGGGACTGCATTTCATTTTACACTCGCCTGATGTAATTACATCATGAGACTTTGGAGGACGGGTCTGGCTACAGGAGTGGTGTGGATCAGATACAGCTGGAACCCCCTTGTAGACATTCCCCCACTGCTCCACCTCAGCCTTTTTCTTTGATTTTTAACTGTGAAGGAAAGGGTGATGTGTCAATGGTGCACAAGAATGCCAGAGCAGGTCAAAATAAAACTTCTAGGCTAAGGACGCAAGAATAATTCCAATAATCTTGTATTTCTGGCTCTGCCTGCTGCATAACTTTGAGCAGGATGCCTCTCCTTCCCCCTTTCTCTGAGTTAAAGGAGGCACAAGCACACAGATCTTTGTGGGGCAGTTTAGGAGCTCCGGGAGGGTTCTTTTTCAGTGGTTGTGTAGCACTTGGTTCTCCCTGACAGTGACTGCTGTGAGGAAGCATCGATATGGGCACTGTAAATTTTGCTGAAGGAAGAGTGGTCGTGTGGGAAAGGCAGCAGAGTCTGGCAATGAAGGCACTACCCTGAGCTGAAAAGAGAGACTGAAGCCTCAGGTTTGCCACTTGTTTGCTGTCTGCCCGTGGGAGGAGTTTATTTTTTCTCCCCTGACTTGTTTCTCCCCCTCTCCTTGGCTCGTCCGCATGGATTCCATGTGCTCCCTAGTGTGCCCTGTGCAGGCAGCCCAGCGCAGGAGGTCTGATCACTATCAAGGCTCCCACATTGTTGAAATGATGCTTAGACTTTGTGTTGCCCAGAAATTATGCTCATCTTCAGCGTTTTTGGTCCTCTGAGGTCCCTGAATACCACGAAATTCTTCCTGATGGGTCAGTTTGTATCTGAAAACCACTCTCATTTCTTATTTTTTCAAGAACAAACACCTGAAACCACGGTCAGCAAAATGAATTCAAAATAATCAATCCGTCCAGAGGTCACAACAAATTATGTTCTCAGAGCTCTTTGCCATACCTGTGCTGTTAAATGTGGCATCCCTTGTTTGCATGTTGGTTTTCATACAAAACGTGGCTAAGGAGTTAAATCACAGAATGGAAATGCTTGAAATGTCCTGGTCTTTGCTGTTTTCCCTTCTTTGTGAGTGATGAAGTAATGAAAACCCAGGGTAGCCCACTAGTGATGATGATGCCATGATGGTTTTTTGCCTTTTCTTTCATACCCCTTTTATATACCTTTTTAGAGATTTTTGTATTCTTAGTGTTTTTTAGCCTACATTCTTAGACTTATTTTGTTAAGCTAAGAGACTAAACATCTTAGAAACCCCAGACACCAAGGTCCTCTCCAGAACACAGTTTGTAAAGTAAGATAGGACCATCCAGGGGGAAGGTTCCTTGGAGCGGGGGGCTCACATGAGCCTCTCATTGGGGAATCTTTGATAGAGATGCTAATGAGTAAGACCTATAATGTTATACCTGATCTATCGTGTGTGTGCATTGCGGGATGCATTTTGGCACATTCTACTTGAACGTGGAGCACCTAAGGATCCTTTTAATTAATACAGAGGTCAAACCCCTTTCTCCCTTCTAACCGTGTTTGAGTCCTGATTTGAAGACCAGGAAAAGGCATCAATCATACAGGCAAGGTCTGTCACCACTGCCATGGAGCATTAAAAGATCATTTTGTTGTGAGAGGAGGAAGGGTTGTGCCTTTGCTAGTGAAACAAAAAGATAGAGGTCCTCACTGGTACAGTGATAAAAAGTTAAGAAATATTTTAAGGATTGGTGGAGTTGTAACGGTGAACAGATCATTCACGCTGTGGCTCAAAACTCTGAGCCTGCCCTGAACTGCTTCAGGCCTCTAAAATGCTTGTCTTCCTGTATTAATTATTAACGTTGCTAAAACACTCCAGAGATTGGCCTGGAAACATTAAACAAGCTTAATATTAATAGCTCCCAGATGATAAGTGATGGTGAACATTAGCATGTGTTAAAGACTGAGGAGGGGAAATAACTACTGACTACAATAAACATTTGAAGTGTGGTGGCATTAAATTACAAAAAGAATACAAGTGCGAACCACAAGAAAGGCTTTCCTACAGCATTAGTGCTTGAAGAGACAGGTGAGATTGTTTTCACCTCTGAAATTACACTTGACAGGTCACAATAAATAGCCTTGAGGAATGTGCCAAGGTTCTTGCCATATGTCCAATAAGTAAAGCGCAGCTTGTGTGAAAAGTAAATGTATGTGGCTTGCTTGAGTAAAGATGTCTGCATTGAACAGTTTGCTTATCTCAAACTTCATGTTCTCTTTTCTCAGCGGACCTTGGCCAGGAGGATGCACCTCCACGAGTCCAGCCCACCTTGCCAGGAGAGCTGCCACACAGAGACCTTTGGCTCTAGGTTGGGTACCCGACTTCAAAGGAAAAGTCGGCTCCTGAGGGCTACGGAAGTAAAGGAAATGACTCTGTGAAACAAGAGACATCGTTATCTAACAAGGCACAGGTTTGGCAGCATTTTACACGATTAAAGCATTTAAGCACTCTCTTCCACATGCAGGGTCTGGTGTCTACCCTGGGCTCCACGTGCTGCTTTTTTGCCAGTGGGGATATCACATTTGGGATGGACCTTGACCTCTAAGAAAAACTTGGTGGCAACTGGCCAGCTGGCTTCAGCTTTTAGTGTGGGACTGGCAGAGTGATCACACATGTTCCCTTAGGAAAGCAGGCTAAAAATGGCTGTCGGTGGTACCTTTCCAAGCAAAGGGCTATAGAGGAGCTCCATGACAGCCAAAAGTTGCTCAATAATCTCCCTTGGTAGTGTTTCATCTCTCTGTGTTTGCGAGGCAGTTGTATCAAATGCAACTGAAAATGCTTTGCCTGTGCTTGGAAAGAGAAATATTTAAGCAATGCTGTCTAGCACAGACTTGAAAAGCTCATGTGGGTGTGAATATAAGCTTAGTTTCCCTGAAGTCCCCACCCAGCTTTGGGGATGCCTAGCCCAGAAAACTTCACAGGGCATTTTATGACAGGTTTTGCCTCTCCATGGCAGCCAGGCCTGTGGCCACAGCACAGTCTTGCTTTTTTCAGGTCACGTCTAAATGTTTGGCTGGTTTTCAGTTGGTTTTTAGTCTCAGGCACTGGGTGTTACAGGCATGGTCTGTACAGGAACAAGAATAGAAATTATTTCATCAGTTTGAGCCTGAGTAACCTCGTTTAAGGCCAGATGCCGCTGGAAGAGTTGTAAAGCAGTCAGCTTGGGCAGAGGTGAAATGAGTCATCTGTTGCCAATAAACTTGGAAGGAACAGCGATGCCTCAAGGGGGGAGGGACCATTATCTTCTGTTACCTCGAGCAACTCATTTTATAATTGAAAAAGGTATTAAAAATTATTTTGGGAATTTCTAATTAGTTGAGTTGAACCACTAATGCACTCCGGATGTTTCGGAAACTTAACCTAGTAACTTCCCCAAAAGAGGCCATGCAGAGAAATGTCTTTCCTGCCTTTCCCGAACTCTGCCACCACAGCTCCAAGGTCAGGGAGGATGAAAAAACCTCTGTAGAAACTGAAGTTGAGCAACAAAGGCGGTGCCTGCCAGCCCCTGGGGAGGTGCCTCCTTCTAACAGTGCCCAGACATTCATGGCTTAAGGCTGGAAACCCTGCAACATATTGAGTAGCTGTCCTTAGGGAAAGGCACCGATAGGAAAGGCAGAAGGCAAGAGGAAGGAAAAGCAGAAGTTTGGTGGCAGAGGCCATTCTACTCCTGCCTCTGGCATCTGTTTCCAGCATGATCCTTGACAAGTTGTTCAGCTGGCTATGGAAATTGGTAGTTTCTAGATGCAAAATATTTCACTTTCTGTCCAGTTTGGGCTATTTCATGCTTTATCTACCTATTGATTTATTTATTTACTGCTTTTACAGCAGCTGAAACAAAAGGGTTCTGCAACAACTCGTGTTCAGAGGGAGGAAAAAATATTAATATAATTGTTGCTACAATGGGAGGGAAAACTAAACACTGGAGACTTTGACAACACTTGCCTGACTGTTTTGGCTCTTTGTTGATGGGGAAGAGAAGAGCTGATTCCTTCACATTCCTACAGGGAAGGATCAGAAGGTTTTCAGTGCCGTAATAATTAAGGCTGTGGAAAAGCTCACGGGAAAATGACAGAGCGCATTACCTGCTGCAGGGCTGGGGTGGATGAACTGGGTTAGGATGCCCAGCAAGGCAGAGGGCAGTCAGTCCCATATGCCATTCATCAGTCACTCTGCACAGAAAACCAGGAATGCTATGGATGCCAGAAAAATGTGTTATGATTTAAAATCAGATGCACCAGCTCTAACACATTGTATCATCTCAGATGTTTTGTCTCTGTTTCCTCTAATGTTTTGTTACCAGTATCGTCTTTCACTTCCCAGTTTAGGCAAAGTCCTTTATTCCAGGAAACTATAATGACCTGCCTTCCTGCCCTGCTGGTGATTATCCCAGCTGGAATGTGAAATCCTTTAGCACCAGCATGGCTTTAGGTAAGCCAGGAATCATTAGCTGCCACGGCTGGTTCGCTGCTGTTCCGTGTGGGTGGGCGACTGGAGAGGTGACAGGAGGTGGGGTAGGGATGCACGGCTTCGGATCATAAAGCAGAACCGTGAGACATCACACGGGTGCTCTTCTGTCTGGTGTCAAGTGGTTGGAACCATTCCCTGACAACAGGCCTGGCAATTTTTCACTTTGCTGTAGAACAGGTGAGTGGAAAAGACCTCTTCCCTGACAAGAATGAAGGATGGTTAGAAGCCGAGCACGGCTTTCGGTGCTTGAGAAGAGGGATGGTTTGCTGCTGATTTGTGCCTTGGATGAATCTGGATAGATTTCCACAGGGACAATAAATGGCACCTCCTTCCCCTCTTGTGCTCCAGCTGAGGGAGTTTTAACTGTGATGTGGTTTCCCAAAAGCTCTTCCAAAAGCATGTTCATACGGCATTTTACAGAACACTATGACTAATTAGTGCAAGCACTTGGTCTTTTGCAAACAACTGGTTGTTTTTAGGCCATGTGTTGTGGCTATGTTTTACTCCAGTCCAAAACAACTGGCCTTGAAGAAAATCTGGAGGGCCCGACTGGAAAATGTGGCTCAGCTTAATGCTGCAGCATTTGGGATGGGAGTGGATGAGGCCACACAGCATGGAGCAGGAAAAACACAGGGAAACTTGTAGCAAGGCCATGTGACTCCTCACTCCCGTGTCTCCAGGCTGTCGGTGGGGTGAGGACACCGGCACCACGGCAGCAGGAATGCTTTGATACATTAATCCCAAAGTGATGCAGGGCTAGTTCCTCAGCTGCTCCAGCTGATGTAATGCATTGTCTGCACTGAAGGCAGCCTGATTCCATCTGGCTGAAGGATTTACTAGTTCAGACTATTTTTTTGGACAGATGTAGAAGCTGTAGTCCCAAATTAAATATGTACATTGATCTCTCGCCTGCATTCCGCCTGGAGTGCAGGCAGAGGGGATGCAAGGCATCCCACAGCCTGGAATAGCTTTTAGGCCCACAGCACTTGAGGTAGGGAACAAGGAGTGTTTTTAGACTAGGTGGAAGAGACTAGGATGTCTTTTCTTCTGAAAATAGCGTGGGGCTCTCTTAGAATGTAGCTTTTTTTACACATCAAGAGGGGAAGCCACAGGAGAAGCAGCCAAATTTGGAGCTCAGCAGTGCTGTGGCAGGCTGGGAATAGCAGATAGGAGCGGAGAGAGCAAACAACAGACCATGACCATCCGTCTTTGGGAGCCAGCCTGGGATGGGTTTGGCTCCCCACAACCACAGCTGCTGTGGAGCTGGCTTCACTTTGCTCTGCTGCAACACTGAGCCGTGGCGTGTCTGCTGCTAATTAGATTAAGTCCACAGAGGCTGCCTTGAGTGGGTTCCCATTTTTGCCCGGGACAGGCTGTTCTCAGTGCGCTCAGTCGTGGTTGGCACACTGCAGGTAAGCTCCTGCCTGGCACAGTCCCACAGAGCGTGTGCGTGTTGGTCTGGGTGAAGGCTGCCTTGTGCCCTCCACAGGAGCATCGATGGGACAACATCTCTGAGGTCGTCGAGTGTCAGCTGGGATGGACACCCTGGTCCCAGATTTACTGGCAGGGTGAAAAGTCTGCAGAGTTTGGACTAGAGCTTGCTAAGGCACACAGACTCTCAGGGCAGTGCTTGCCAGAGACTTGACATACTTCACCCCAGCTACTCACAACCATTTTTTTGAATGCATGTTCAGAAATCTGGCAAGAAATCTCTGCTATCCAGACTAAAATTATATATGTCCTGTTTAGCTGTATGATTTTGTGCTAACTTGGCTTTAAGCTTTACATAGCATCATCCCCATCCCACTTAACTCCAAAAGACTTTACAGAAGAGAGATGCAGTTGTTCTGCCTTTAGCTAGACAAAGCAACCCCTTCTCATCTCAGTAAAGTCCTCCTGCTGCTTATCCTAGGAGCTTTTCTCTCCACAGCTATTCAAGTTTGATTTCTTTTTAATATGGAAAAGCAGACTTGCAGGCACCATTTTAGGTAAGGCCTTGCAGATGGTTGTGCAATGACCCTTTCTTGAAGTGCTCTCAATATTAAATGCAATGTTTTGGTGTTTCTGTTGTGATGGTGGCACGCAACCATCCCATGGCCAGTTTATGACCCCAGAACTTCCTCCTTTTCCCTTATTAACAGTTGGTGAGATCATGAATTTAGCCTTTGGCATAGTATTGGCTGTCTGCTTGATTTCACTCCACTTGTTTTTCAAGTCCTTAACCTCTTGTATGACTTTATCCTCCTTTTTTTTGGTGACAGTTTAACACTGTGTCATCAGCTTATTTCATTAGTGCTGTCCTACTTATGCCAGGGTGCAGATGAAAATACTAAATGAAATCAACCCCGAGGTTAACCTTTGAAAAACTCCCTCCAAGGGAAGATTGTTCCTCAACCCTAGAAGCGATCCAATTCTGAGACCTCGAGGTCCCCAAAGTGGCATCCTCAGTGACCTGTGAAAAATTTACAAATGAAAAGCTATCTCTCATGGCATGCCAAGGTAATTAGAGGAGGCCAGTAACTCACTGAGGGGCTTTGGCAAGATGAAGCCAACAAATAAGCTTTCTTCAGAAAAAACCCGTATCAAGGCGCTGTTGGTAAAAGGGATCGAGGTCTGCTGCTGTTGTAGGATTTTTTCCTCCAGTCCTCCTAAAGCTTGGTTTGGAAGCCCACAGTATTCTCCCTGCCAATCCAAGCCCATGGATCTCTTTTTTGGACCACCTGAGAAGACACTAATCAGTTCTGGCTTTGCTGTGTGACTACAAACCTCAGGCTAGACATGACAAAGCTAAGCAAGGCTCCCAAAGGGCCAGAGCTCTGCTGATGCAAATAGTGACCCTGCTGACTTGAAGAGACGGAATAACAGTAAGGAATTTCATCCAGACAAAATACGCATGGACACCACCAGTCTCCTGAGCCCTGTCTTGACATTGCTCAGATGTGGCAACACACCTGAAAGCTTTTCCCAGGAGATATGATTTGCTGGAGAGGATCACCTTGGGCTCCCTAGGAAGCCAAATAAAGTACAAGCCCTTTGGTTGCACCAGTGTTTTTCTATTTTCCTGCAGAATTTCGGTGCCAGCACATACTTGTCTGTGATGTAATTTTTTTTCCATTAATAAATCCGCAGACCCTGCTGGATACTGCCGCTGTTATGTTTGCAAAATATTGCAACGCTAATGGAGCTCTGCTCATCTTGCGTATCCTGACAATCTGAAATATTGGCCTCCTCAGCCTAGATTTTCCAAGGTCTTTAAAGAGTTCCACTCTCCTTGGACTAATGGACATCTTGTTAAAGCTGTCAGGCTTCATTTCTAATTTGGCAGATGCCATGACCTTACAGTGGAGTGGAGAGGTGCCCTTGTGTTTGCTTTTAACACCCTCACCCAACCACTGGATTCCCCTGTCCCAGGGCTTGCCTCTAATAGAGATGTAATCCCCTTTTCCTGCACAGGACACAAAAACATCCATTTTATTACGTTAAAGAGGTTTTTCAAGTACACCACCACTAGTTTTAACAGCTGATGCTTGTTCTCGACAGTGAGGTTTTACAGGACGGTTGGGTTTAGGAGCAGCACAGATGGAAAATGGTATCTTTTAGGGTGTGCTCTGCACAAAGCAGACCCTTGCACATGGGATGCTGGAGAATGAGGGGTGTATTATGCACTTAAAACAGAGCCCTTTAAAACTGGCATGGGATACTCAGTGTTGTCCGACTATCATTCATCACAGTCATGACTTCCAGACAAAACGAGCCTCGCCTTCGTGTTGCTTGTTAAAATAAGGAATGTATGTTCAGTGTTTCCTTTTCACTCACTGCGCTCCACAGCGCAGCCAAAACCAACGTGATTTGAATCATTATTTCACATTTATCTGGACAAATTCTCTCTGTATAGTATTTTTATAACAAGATGGCTTATTTTGTCTATATTCAAAGAAAAAAATTACTGTGCACGTCTGGAATGCAAGAAAAAAGGATTTCTTAGACTGCAGAGCACATTCAGTGGTGTGATTTGAAATTGGACTGCAGTCACCCACTAGCGTGTTCTCTTCCAATTTCTCTACTTTACTCTTTTAATTCTTCCTTCCCTGCTCCATCTTTCTTTCCCCCTTCCCCTGTATTTCTCTTTCTCTATTTCTTCCCCCCTTCTTCCTTTCTCCCCTACTCTATTTCTTCTCCCCCTTTCCCCTCCCTCTCCCATCTTTCCCCTGGATTTCTTTTTCCATTTCTTCCCTCTCCCTTTCTCCCACCCATTTCTTTCCTCCTTCCCCTGTATTTCTCTTTCCCCTTTCCCCCCTAGATTTCTATTTCCCCTCTGTTTCTTCCTCCCCTTCCTTTCTCCCTTTCCTTTGTCCCCTCAGTAGTCGTTTTTTGGACAAAAAACCTGCTTAGCCCAAGGCTCTGCAAGGCTTTCAGCCAGGCAGGCAAACAGCACTGATGCAAATCCTACTGCAGCCCTGAACGGGGAAATTCCTTGCATGGATACGGTGATGCAGCTGCACAGGTGGCTGAAATCCCTGGGTAACAGGGACCTAAAAATAAGGCACTGCCCCGCCTCTTTAGCCAGAATTTCTCAAAGGGCAGGGGCAAATGCGAGGGTAAGGGCTCAGGGAATGAGTTATGCGGAGCCTGAAAGGGTGGTAGTGCTAAGCTAGGGCTGGGGGAGGTGAAGAAGGGAAGCCTGAGGGATATCTAGGAAAACCAGACCCAGCAAGGCTTTGCCTCCAGAGTGAGAACTCAGTTTAAGGCCCCTGTGCTGCCTTGCAGAGCAGGCCCTTTTTAATCCACTTGTGTGGGGTCAGAGTAAACTTGATGCCAAATCTGAGGGTGTGACGCATGTTCTGCTGCCCAAGCAAGGAGGGGACTCATCCATCTGCTTCCGCTGACAAAATAATCCTTTGGTTCTTGCAAAGATAAACAATCCCAGGTGCAAGGAGCAGCACTGATGCAATATCGCTACCCAGTCAGTCTGAGGATGACTCAAATCTCAGGTGCTGTACATGAAAACTGCCAATAAATATTGAGCAGGCAGGTGTTGCCTTTTACCCCAATCAAATTTAAATTGACAGTAAAATTAAATCATAAAGATTAAATGCAGCTTCCTGGTCAGAAGGGAGTGGGTGGGTTTTGTAGTCCTTTTTGTAGTCCTTTTTTGTCTGTGTAATAATGTGAGCTTGAGAGACTTTAATTCATATTTAGGGAATTAGCATGAAAATTGAGGTGTAAGGGCTGTGACAGGAATCCCAGAAAATACATGTTCCTTGTCAATGTGAATTAATTAAGCACTGATGTACTTGACACTAAAATTAATCATGTCCACTTATACTTAGTAGGAAAACTCATTGTTGAAGAGACCCCACAGGGCTATGAAGCTGTGTGAGGTGTCAAGGCATGAAGAGTCGCGTTTCCATCCTGCGACACCCCTGTATTTGTGGCAGAGGGATGTCCCAGCTTTACTTCTGGTGAAGTTTTGACGCCCATTTCCATGATTTCTGCTAAATTTACTGCATCCAGTTCTGGGCTTCTCAAAACAAGAGAGACAGAGGGGATGGACATGGAGGGGGTCCAGTGGAGGCTGCTGAGGTGATGAAGGGACTGGAGCACCCCTGATGAGGAAAGGCTGAGGGAGAGACGCAGCTGAGAGGGGACCTCTGTATTGTGTGTAATTATCCAAAGGGTGGGTGCCAGAGCATGGACCAGGCTCTGCTCCATGGGGCTCAGCAACGGGACCCAAGGAACAGGCAGAAACTGATGCCCAGGAGTTCCACCTGGCAGCAGGCAGAACTTCTTTCCTGTGCAGTGCCCGAGCAGTGAAGAGTGTCCAGAGAGGCTGCGGAGTCTCCCTCACTGGGGATGTTCCAGAGCCATCTGGACACAATCCTGTGCCGTGTGCTCTGGGATGACCCTGCTGGAGCAGGGAGGTTGGACCAGATGACCTTTTGTGGTCCCGTCCAACTTGACCTGTTCTGTGATAGTGTAATTTCCCCTACAACTCGGCAGGGAGCCCGGGCACCTCAGCGGGAAGGGGTTTGGTCCACAGTGGGGCTGAGCGAGCAGGAAGGGGCATGAGGGGAGCAGCAGGTACTCACACACGCCGATTTTGGGTGGTGAGTGAACAAGACCCTCTCACCTCCGCTGATTTCGGGTGGCGAGGACAGCGAGCAGAGACCCCCAAACACACCCCGATTTTGAGTGGTAATGGGAGCGAGGAAGAATCCCACACACACCCCGGTTCCGGGCGGTGAGGGCAGCGAGCAGGGACCCCTAAACACACCCCGGTTCCGGGCGGTGAGGGCAGCGAGCAGGGCCCCCAAAGACACCGCGGCTCGGGCGGTGAGGGCAGCGAGCAGAGACCCCAAAGACACCCCGATTCCGGGCGGTGAGGGCAGCGAGCAGGGATCCTAAAGACACGCCGGTCCGGGCGGGGAGGGCAGCGAGCAGGGATCCTAAAGACACCCCGGCTCGGGCGGTGAGGGCAGCGAGCAGGGCCCCCAAAGACACCGCGGCTCGGGCGGTGAGGGCAGCGAGCAGGGCCCCCAAAGACACCGCGGTTCGGGCGGTGAGGGCAGCGAGCAGGGATCCTAAAGACACCCCGGCTCGGGCGGTGAGGGCAGCGAGCAGGGATCCACCCGCACCGCGGTTTCGGGGGGGGGCGTGAGGCGGCCCGTCCCCTCAGGGCGGGGGGCGGCGGCGCATGCGCGGGGCGGGGGGCGGTGACGGCCGCGCCGGCGGAGGCGGCGGACGGAGCGGGAGGGTCGCTGGGGGCCGGCGGGCAGCGGCTCTGGGTCTCGGTTCGGCTCCGCTCCGCGCCGGGCCGGGCCGGTCGGGACCGCCCCGCCATGGGGACGCCGGGCGCCGGGCGCAAGCGGCTGCCGAATCGGGAGCGCCTGACAGCGGAGGACGATGCGCTCAACCAGATCGCCCGCGAGGTGAGCGGCGGGAGGCGGCATCCCCCCTTCTCCCTTCTCCATCCTCCTCCCCTCGCCTTCCCCCCCGGGCTCCCCCGGGCGCCGCGCAGGCGCCCCCGGCACCGCGGCGGCTCAAGGGCGAGGTGGAAACCCGCCTTCACCCCCGCCTGTGCCACCATCCCCGGGCACCGCTCCGGCGGTCGAGGAGGGGAGGGCGTGCGGTGCCGGAGCCCCCCCGCTGCAGCCCCTCCGGAGGGGACATCACCGCCAGCCGCTGCTGCTGGGCACCGCTGAGAACCGCTGGGATTGGTGTTAACCGCTGAAAATAGGCCGCTCGGGGGTGTTAGGGATACGTGTAAATCATAGAATCACGGAATGGTTTCGGTTGGAAGGGATCCCAAAGATAATCTCGTTCCAAGCTCCCTGCCATGAAACACCTTCCACTGGACCAGGTTGCTCCAAGCCCCCGTCCAAGCTGGCCTGGAACACTTCCAGGGATGGGAGTGAAAAATGAAAACCAGAATACTGCAAGGTGATGCTGGGTGTGGGCATAAGTGAACCTTCTAACTTGGAACCTGATTTTTATATTGCTGCCCATCAGATGCTGCATTGTGCTCAATGTGACTTTAACCTTCTAAACCAGCTGATTGCTGATGCTTCCCGCCTCCTTATTCTTCTTGTGTGCACTTAAATTGCTTCAGTGGTAACCAGGGTAGTGTGAATTTGGTTTTTATGTTTTACTAAATCTGACACAGGCTGTTCTGCATCCTTGCTCTGGGAGTCTTCCAATGGTGGAGACGGGGATAAGCAGCCCTGGGGTCCTTTTCCAGTAGGGAGCCTTACCAGAAAGATGGAGAGGGACGATTTACAAGAGCATGTAGTGACAGGACAAGGGGGAATGGATTCAAACTGAAAAAGAGCAGGGTTGGATGGGGTAACTGGGAGAAATTATTCCCTGTAAGGGTGGTGAGGCCCTGGCTGCCTGGACAAGCAGCTGCTCCATCCCTGGAAGTGTCCAAGACTGGGTTGGATGGTGCTCTGAGGAACCTGGTCTGGTGGAAGGTGTCCCTGCCCATGGCAGAGGGTTGACATGAGGTCCCTTCCAACCCAAACCATTCTGTGATTCAGTGTCTAAACTGCTCCAATGCTGCTGTGAAGGTGGCCATCCTCTTCCCCTAGCATGGCTTATGTGTGTCAGCCCACCTGGTGTTGGTGTGACCCCAAGATGGGTTGCAAGATAAATCGTTCTTCTAGAAGAGCTTTAGGTCTCTTGGTTTCCTTTCCTGATTCAGAGTTGCAGCAGGATCAGGTGAATGCTAATGTATGGCTTGTTTTTGGTGGCACTGGCTGGGAGATTGAGTTAGCTGTAACATCATGCTCCTTATTACCACCAATGCCTTTCCAGTTGTGCACCATTTTGAGGTGGTTTGTAGGGTCTTGGGAGCATGTTCAGTAGGCTGAGTTTTGTGTGAGTGATTCAGATAGTGTATTCTCTGAAGGCAGATTTTTGTGGCAGGGTGATGAGAAGGTTTATAAGGATGGAGTTTGAGGTAGGAGGACAAGAATGTCTCATGTCCTGGGCATGAGATAGCAATAGGAGTGATTGTGCTGTCTGTTAGAGTCATGATTATATCCTAAGAATTGTTCTGGGGTGAGGGTTTGAATTCCACAACTGTGTCCTGGCTGTGCTGTCATTTGATCAAGGAAGACATCGGTCTCTAACAAGGAACCCAGTTGCTCTTCTCTGTTGCATGTTTTTCTCCCACTTTCTCTTTTCTTTATCTTAGATCTGCATCACACTGCATGGAGTAGTGGTTTGAGGCCTCAAATATTGTGGTGGTTTGTGGCTTTTTTTTTTTTTTTCTTCTCCTGGGGTTTGTTTAAAGGACAACTCTATTTGCTCAAAAAGCCCAACACAAGCCTGTCTTTTATCTTTTCCCTTGAGTGCTAAAACTGTGAACTGCCAAGTTCAAGGTTCAGCATTTTCCCATATTATTTTATCTATTTGCATTACTCTGTCTCAGAGCACTTTAATTGTTCTGTTGTTTAACTGCCTGTTCTCCACACAAAGGATCCCAGATGAATCCTTCTCTATGAACCAGTCTTAAAATATGTCAACTAAGCCTTTTGTCTCCCATTAACAAGGATGTTGAGAAGGTAGGAGGGTTACTGATATTTTGGCTCTTCCAGCCTTCCTCACGGGTGTGTAGACAAAGCTGGGACACAGACGTGTTGCTTTTGCACGTAGATTTTCACTCCTCTCTTTGCTTTGGTCCTTTCTTATCCAGAAGCCAGAGATGCTGGTGAGTTATTTGCAGATCCTAGAGTCTCATTTTCCCCATGTTCATATGGAAGCCCAAAAGAGCATCCAAACTAGACTGAACCACAGAGGTACCTTTTATTTTGCGATTGTCAGAATATTTTGACAAATCCACTGTTCTCGCTCCTTTAAGAAGGCAGAAAAACTTGCAAGGACATTTTGAAACTCTTGCCATTTGAATATAAATTTTTTTGGGATTTGCAGCCAGGATGTCTTGGTCTGTGTCTTGCACAGACCAGGAGAGAGCCTGGCGTGGTGAAGAGGGCAGTGAGAGCAATTGTGAGGGGAAGTAAGTAAGCAGGAGGAAGGAAATTGTAAGAGTGAAGCATCTGGTAGTGACAAGGGTTTAGCAGCAGTGTTAGTCATGTTAATCAGTAGTAGTTTTAATGTTTGAGGCAGTTTCTGAAGAAGTTTATCACCTTGTCTAGACCTGTTCAGAGCAGAGGTAGAAGGTGCAGTTACTGCAAATCACTCCCATCAGGAAAGGGTAGTGCTGTGCCACCAGATCTGGCCGCAGGGTTTGACAGACACGGTAATTAAGTGGATGGCAAATATGTAAATATAATCAACAGGAAACGTGGTGTTCTGGGTTTCTAACAGCTTCACAGACTGCCACTCAGGATTTGCTGTTCCCACACCTGGCTTGTGCTGCTGAGCTTGCTTTTTCCCGGGCGTCAGCGTTTGCAGGCGGCAGCGAAGCCGATCAATGATCGGCTTCTCCGCTTTCAGGCTCGCCTTGACGCCAGTAGATTATTCAGTGTTTAGGTCAATGGAAACTTTTGGGCTCTTTCATTCCTCTCGGTGAGCGCATGCCAGCAGTGTTTGCAAAATCTAGCAGTTTGATACTGCTCAAGGTCCGTGCCAGCAGCGGCGGCAGGAGCCGCGGCCGCGTGCTGCGCGCTCATCTGCCGGGATGGAGCGCGCCTGGCTCGGGAAGGCACAGTCCTGCCCAGCTGAACCTTCCAGGAGCTGGCTTCCTGCTTGGATTAGATGGCTTTGATGTGATTACTTGGGACATTGCTTCTAGGGGAATATTTTTTTTTTGCTAACTTCCACTCTGCTAGCTACAGTAATAATTGTTACTGAGCGGGAGTTTTGCAAATCCAACAAGGAACTGTGTAAATGAGACATTTATCTTGTGGGCAGATAATATTAGTTACTGTTTTTTATTTTCTTGAATGAGGGAGGACAAGGTCAGTTTCTTGTTTTCATTAGGAAAGTAATTGACACCTCGTTTTGCCACAGTTTTGCAGACAGATGTGTGTTATACTGCTCAGAAAAATGATCCTGCTGTGTCCTCTCTGTGCTAGAAATTTTCTTCATCCACCATTTTGCAGAGCAGAGCTCTCTAGGTAATAATTAATTTGAAATCAGTAATTCAAGCAGCATAATTTATTTATATTGTTAAAGAAAGTAATGTTGTGAGGCTTGTGCCTTCACTCTTTGTACACTTTGTGTCACTTTCAAGAGCTGTCACCTCCATCTTTGTACATTCGTAATTATTACTTTTTTAAAAAGTAGCATGATCCATTTATGGACCATACATTTGATTATTTCGCTGAAGTAATCAGTTTGGGCATTGATCTGTATTCTTAATGATTCAAAAATTGGGATGTTACACCGCTATAAAGGAGCAGAAAGTGTTGCTAATTAGAAAAAGCTCAAAATGCAGGTGAAACCAGCCAGCCAGCTTTAATGGTTACAGTAAGAAGGCACTAAGTAACTTCAATAGGCTAAATTGGAGTTTAGGGACTAGTGAAGAGATGCTATGATGGTTGAATGTTCAATCTTTTAAACCGAGGGGTTAATTTGGGGGAGAAAACTCCGTTTTATACATCAATTTGGGAGACTTCCATAAACAGAGATGGAAACAATTTGGTACAAGTTGAAGCTAAAGCAAGCAGAGTGGCTATTTGTATATGGGAACACAAGCCACACAAACTGTATTGAACTGCTGTGCAAACCAGAGCATTTAAAGCAGTGTGTTCCCTAAGGATATACTCCCTTAGGGTATATTCCCGAAGTGTAAGATCTGTGTGCCTCATTAGGGTAGGGGTGGAACTTCTTTGAGCAGTATTTGGCACTACAGATGTGTGAAGGCCTTTGTAAGCTGGGTAAATTTTGTAAGCTTCCAAGAGAAACCCTTAGAAACAGCCTGGCACCAGTACTTGACTTATTTTTTTATTGCATTATTGCAGAAGCCTTTATGAGTGTTAACGTATGAGCCGAACAAATGATCTGAAAAAAGCATGTCTGGCTTTTCTGTTCTAGAACAGAAAGTTACGAAAGCAAGGGATGCTCTTGGAGGGCTTGACTCAGCCAGGCTGACCTAAATATAGGAAGGAAGGAGGACTTTGTAGGCGATGCTTGCCAGTAGGGCGTGGGGAATTGTTCCAAATTCGAGATGATTTTATGTGGCAAATATGCTCTTCATCAAACACTTCTTTTCCCCTAATGCTTTACATCCGTATATCCAACAAATGGCATTGGCATCACTTAGAATCTCTCCCAAAGCAAATGCATGAAGAAGCAGTTTAAAGAAGTGAGATAAAAATCTCAAGATGCATCTCACGTTGGATAAATGGGTGACTGTAGCCTGTCTACAATCTGCCTCACAACTTGAAATAATTAGTTGCCTGTTTCTGTGTCCATGCCTGGCCTGAGTCCCCTTCAGCTGTTCTCTTGCTGTCTGAGGAAACAGCTGTTTAGGAACTGTGATTCCTGTTTCAGTCAAGCAAGGGACTACTGGTAGGATTAACAGCATGGGAAGCCCAGCCTCTGTCTTTGTGAGCCCAGATGCTGAGCTTGGCTGCAGGATGTAACACTAATCATTACCTCATCTAGAAGGATGTTTTTCCAGGCCTGTTGCTGGATAAAGTTGGAGCTCAAATGTACTTGCAAGGCTTTCAACACTGGGATCTTTTTTTTTTTTTCATCCTTTGCTTGCAGGGAGCATAATCCACATAGTATTTTGGGCTTGTGAAGCAAGGTATTTGTCCCTCCTGTCAAGTCAGCAGGTTGCCAAGAGCAGTGAATCTGTCTAGCTAGACAGGAGCCCTCGTAGGCAATCCTTAAAATAGCAGCTCTGAAATATCAGCTGTTGTCTCGCTTGTGCTGAAATACTTTTTGGGGAGAAGCTGCCCATTGGAATTGTGTGGGGGGAGGGGGCGGGTAAGAGAGCTGCAGCAAACCAAATTTTCCTTCAGAAAGGTGGCTTTGGGGGTTTGTATTAAACCCCAGAGAAGGGAAGGTGCGTGGTCATTTCAATACCAGAAGCAGAGAAAGCTCCCTGATAACCCGTGCTCTTGCTCATCCCTCTGAATCCACCAGTGACATAGCTGGCCTTGCATGTAGCAGAAAAATAGCTGATTTTTGGGCTTCTTCACACAGTAAAGATGAGGGAAGTGCTTAAGGGCTTCTTGTCGGAAGACATTTGTAACCTTTACTCCCAAGACACTCTCCTTTCCTTCACCTTAGTTTAGTTATGGAACAAGAAGTAGGCTGAAGAACTTTCCTGGCTAATGCTGGGAAAATAAACTGGTGTGTGCATTGAACTGAGAACATTACATCAGGCAAAAATATATTTAAAAAACATCCTTATGGGCAGGCTTGGTGTAGAAGGTTGCAAGAAGTAGTAGATTGCAAGAAATGTAAGGCAACTCGCAAAGGCCTGGCTGTAGAAGATTTAGCTGCTGAAATTAAAGCTTGGTGTGGCACAATAAGTACTAAATAAAGCAATACTTCAGTGGAAGGCACGTGATGGTTTTAATTATGCAGGAAGAGCCATGCAGTGCTTGCAGTGTGCAAATGACTCCAGGTAGCTGAATGACCACGTGACATCATTTTCTGTTACGGAGATGTGGAAGTTCTGGTCATAAAAACCAATGATTTTGGGGGGCTGCAGAAAGGACACAAAAGTCTGGGAAAAAACACATTTTGATGTTGGCAGGAATGTGCCAGAGCTCTGCCCACTGGGAGAGGTTGACAAGTGTCCTTACCCAGACCTCAGCACTAAAGGCATTTCCGATTAATATTTGGATGGTTTCTGATTCTGCTTTTAAACAAACTTCACTAAGTGGCATGAGGTGTGAAGGGCAAGGCTTGGGAAATATTTCCCAATGAGCAGAACTGGGAGCACTTTTATGGCCTCACCAGCTGGGAATTTTGCGTGTTGAGAGAGGAGAAGATGCAAGCAAACTCTGACTAATGCCGTTTCCAAAACTGAGCGTTGCTTGTTTTGGGATGTGGATGTGTGCCTAAACCAAAAAACTGGGCAGAAATGGGTGGATCCCTGGCTAAATGAAGCAGTGTCTTCCCAAGATGGATTTGACTTGCACTTGAGTATCTAGCCTGCAGTTCTATGCTCTGTTCCTCCATCCCCATGTTTCATGTTTTCCTGTAAGTGAAATTCTGATTCACTGTGTGCTGCTTCAGGGTGTGGAATTCTGAAAGGAGGGATGTTTGTCTTCAAATTCTTTCAAAAGATGTTGGTTTTATTCTCAGACATAAAAATGTGCAAGTTTTAACTAAACTATCTATTTCTGGGTTAAGGAAGGATGGATGTTCTGGGATTTGGGATTACTTGAACATAAAGGGCACAGCTCTGGTCTAAAAAACTTCAAGTGACTAGTTCTGACTTGAAAGTTTCACTGAATACATAGAAATAACTTTTGTTAATTTAAGGACTTAAGATCCTGTTCAATGGCAAGAAAAAGGAGTGTCTGAGCTAATTGCTCATTAAAAATGTCTGACCTAGAACTGGGAAGTTGATTGCTTCGAGGTGTGCTTTCAGTAGGAAATAGCCTGGGTGTGATCGGAGGAGAGGCACATTTGCTCAGTGGCATCTGCTTTGCCCTTCTGTGTGCCTGTGAGCCAGCTTGGCATGGGCCGTGGGTTTATCCACCTAAACACTCCTGCAGCTTCTTAGAGCTGAGCTGGAGACAGGGAAAGTGATCTGAAAGTGACAAATCTGAGCTGTGTTCCTGTCTCAGATGTGGTGAGGAATGAGGAAGCCTCTTCATTTCTTACTGCTCCTACTCCTCGCTGGTTCATCACCTGTCTTTCCTCCTTCCTGCCCACTGCTTTCCCCTGCAAGAGGAGAGTTTCTTTTGTCATACAGCTTAATCCTCACATTAGACTTGCAAAAACACCACGTGCCTTCTAGTTCTCTGATGCTTCGTGAGCTCCTGTGCTCCTGGAGACAATATTTAGATTTTATTTTTGTATTATATGTTGCTGTACAAGAAATCAGAGGCTTTGGTAAACCATAATTGCCAGGTGCACCACCGTGGCCATGTTCCTACTTTTAATACCTGGTAATTAGGTAGGAGAGTGCTTGTTATCTTTGGCATGTGAAGAAATGCAAAGACAGTAGTTGGGTTTCGGGGCTACAGCTTCCTTTCCTCTTAGCTGTTGGAAGGTTTATGTGAATGAGACTGGAATATTCGATTTGATTCTAAACTTCTGTCAAAGAAACAAGCAAGATGGTATCTCCAACTGGCTTCCTCAAAAATAGATCCCTCAGAGCTGGGCTTTTCCTACCATGATGTCATTACTTGCAGTTTTTGGGTGTAATTAGTGTCAGATTGATTTATCTCTCTCAGAACGACCGAGTTTACTGGAAGAGAGTTCCACAAAAGGAGTTTATTTGTGTGTTTGCTGGTGTAGCTGTTTGGGCAGTGACTTGTGTGTTGATATTGCCTGCAGTGAAGTGATGATGCCTCTGTCCCACTGGTGATTCTTTGCAGACCATTCCCCCAGTCCAACACATGCTCTGCACGGACAGGGAATGTAAAGGAGTAATATTTCTTCCCTCCTGGTTTCTGCTTGTGCGTCTCTTGTGACCTTTCCTTCTGCCAGTATCTGATTTAAATTTAAGATTACTTTTTTTCCCCCTTTGCCCTCCTCTTTTGAGTACTTCCTACGTCCCAAAATAACCTTTCTCTAATCCCACTGAATACCATGTTTAGTTGAGTCTGTCTCTTCTGTCTGCCTTTGCCAGCCTTTTCCAGTAGGCAGAAATGGAATACAGGAGGATCTGGCACGCTAAAAGCTGGGTCAGGTTTTTAAACTCATTCCCTCAGGTCAGATGGATTTCAGGCATCCCCACTTGGGTCTTCTAATTATGGAGCGTTTATCAGCTAACATGCTGGGATGACAGGAGAGCAAGGAAAGGCTCTTGGTGTGTGCTTCACATGCAGAAAAATCCTTGGGCTCTGCTCTCCTATCGGACACTTGTAGCTTTGCATTTTTTGCCTTTTAAAACACACGTTGCTTCAGAGTCAGATAGTTCAGATAATGGCTGTTTTTATCATGCCAGAGTGCTGCAGTCTTCACACAAACTCATGAAATCCTATTTACTTCTGCTGACTACAAACAGTCAGAGGAAACAGCCTACTGCTTTGGGACTTGTTTTTTTTTTTTATTTTTAATCTGCATTTACATTTTGTTTCTCTCTGATTGCAAACTTGAAGTTCTTTCAACAGACTTGCCTGGAAAATAGTAGATGCAACTTGATGTGCTCTTAGGAAACAAGTCCGTTTTTTGATGGTCTACAACCCTATTTCTTTGCTGTGCAACTGCGCTTTTCCCATAAGCTGTTTTCCTTAAAATGTCTGTTCTCCCATATGAAAAATGCTTGTGTTGGTCTTGGTTTGCTTCCTTTGCATGTGCTGCTGGGCTCTAAGAGGATTTACATTGACAATTATGTTGAACCAACATCTGTTGAAAATGAAAGTGGGCTTTTGGGACATGTTTTGTGATACCCAAAGGTCAAGCTGCTCCATTGTCTCTTCCATATGAAATTGAAATCTGCCCCGATGTGAAATGAGTGTGTTGGAACAGTGATGTGACCTAACCTTTACATGAACTGTGGAGGAATCCAGGGGCTCTGGGAAATAGTGTGCTTGTGTGTGGATACAAGAGATAATGTTGGTATATGTAGAGAATGTCACTGTTTTATTTATAGAGGGTTACACAGGGTTTTTAGGAATATTTGTGCGTTCTTGTTTAATTACCCTGGGGAAAAAAAAATCATTATTTGGTGAACTGGAGCAAGTGAGGAAAGGTTCTCTGTGTGTGCTGGTAAAATGCTTTTGTATCACTGATGGAATAAGCATATCCTGTCAAACTTAGCAATAATTTTCAGTCAAGAGGTAACTCAGATCTTGTTGTCTAACCAAGCAATCTACAAATTTAGCATTAGAAAATAAAGATCAGTGGGTTTGCAGTGCTCTTACAAAAATCTAGCCTCATTTTTTTAGGGGAGGCTGAACCTGTTAGTACAGAAACAAGCTTTCTAAAGATCTGCATTACCTAGAGGTGCTTCTCTGGGGTCTGCTCCCTGTGCTGCTGGCTGAACAAGGCTCCTCTTTCAGTCTTCCCACTACAAATCAATACAGTGCATCCAGAAGAAGTCTTGGGTGCTCTGTGAATACTGTGATCAGGTGTAAACCCCTTAGGAATAACGTTTCTAAGATTCCTTGCTGCACCTCAGGAGCTGGTAGACAGCCCTAAAGGAATTGGGGTTTCATTGTGATTTCCTCCAATAGAATGTGATTCTCCAAAGGCTAAGCTTTTGCTGCTGGTCTGTCTCATTCTCTCACCACTTCTCATTACTTTGCCATTTTTCAAACACAGCTGCTCCTGACCTCAAACTTACAGGTCAGCACAATTTGAGTGTTAAATAGGTTGTGCAACTGAGGATACAGTTTATAATTGTGTCTGCTGGGTGGTGATGGCTGTTAGGAAAAATGGAGCAGGCAAAGGAAGGAGCTGCCCTGGGACAAGCTGTCTTGTGCCATTGGTGCATTCCAAGTGGCACTCTGTGATTTCCAGAATTCAGTAAAACAGCTGTGAAGGTCACTTTTGCTGTACCCCTAGACAAGGTGTGTGTGGCCCAGCAGCACGTTTCAAACTGAATTAGTTTGTTACTGAGGGTTAGGACACAGATTCTCCAGGTAATCCATTACTGCTCAGAGCCAGTTTGGAGGCAGTAATCCCGTCCCACCCCCACGCAAAAGCTGTCCAATCGTTTCTCAAACAATGCTGTTTTTTTAGCCCTAATCCCAGCTGAAGGGTGGTTCAGCGCCATCGCTGAACTCTGGGCAAGTTGTTTTAACATGTCCTGGCTCTCTGAGGGAATTCCTCTTCCCAGGAGGGAGAGGGTTGTGGAATGATAGCAGCATGAGAGGGTAACTCCCGTCCGCTGGCCAGGTAAGACTGTCTGACAGATAACAGATTTTTGAACTGGTTGCAGGAGGGAGATATGGAGGACAGTGTGGTTTTTAAATTTTTTTTTTTTTTGAATTTATTTTTTGACAGGTCTTTTAAAATTGCTGGAAAAGTGTGATTTTTTTAAAACGTGTTCCTCTATGTGCTTTTTCTGCAAACTGAATGTAGGACTTGGCTCCTCTCCTGGAGAGCCGTGATTTCAGCGGCGTTGCTAAATGTTTGAAGTTTGATATTTGTGCTTGAAGGACAGAAAATCCAGTACAGCACAGTGTAGTGGAAGCTGTTATCCATCCTCTGCAGCATCCAGCTGAACTAACAAGAAAAGTCAGGCTTTTTTTAAGGTGGTTTCTCTGGATTTAGACACTTTCCCCTATACCGGATTTGCTCAATCAGGTTTTGGCATTCCCTTAGTGGATGTTACAAATGGAGAATTTCAGCCTGTATTCGAAGTGTTCTGGCTTTCCCTTGAGAATATGGGTAGCCTGAGGGAGAGCTGCGGGCTATTTCCTGTAGCAGAATATCTAAATTAACCAGAAGCACAGTCCCTCTGCAGGAAGGTGGTACAGTTTGAATAATTCCATGCAGCTCTTTCCCACCTGAATCTCTTCAAACACTTGTTACATAAAGAAGTGGTCCAGTGCTTAACAGAAGTGTATGATGGTGAGGAGGCATGAAAAATCACAATTTTTACAATAATTCCCTTGTATATGGTGAATTTTTTATTTTTACAGGAGTTTCTCTCGTGGTGAATGTGAAACATGGCTTGTTTTATATATAAAATGAAAACAGTCACCCCTGGTGACATCTCTTGTAGGGTCCTTCATACAACATAATTTATATACTGCACTTCTGATCTTCTCCAGTGCTTATGATGACTCTGGGCCCTTCTTTTAGATTTCATATAAAATCAGTGCAGTTGAAGAGGGTGAAAAAACCAGTGCCTTGCGGCTTGTAACCATTGCACAATATCCAACAAAACCGCATTGTAAACATAATAAAATGGTCTATTAACAAATTGCTTTATTAACGCTAATCAGTCTAAAGAGCTAAATTTAATTAAATCTGCTTGTGGATGAGAACATTCCACTCGTGGAAGGGTGCACTAAAGGTCATCTCCTGTTTTGAATCTTAATGTTTGCATGTAGAAATTTGATTTTGTCTTTCATTTGCTTGAGGTCAGGTAGGGATGTGCCTTTAATGATTTATTATTATTATTAATTATTTGAAGAGGTTTTGTCTCCCTGCCTTTTTGTGAGAGAAATTAGAAATATACCTATAAGGCATGAGGAAAAACTTTGTCTATTAGATGTATGTAGTTGTAGATATTTAACACTTTTTGAAATGGAAGTGCTGTGTAAAAGAAGATGGAGCCCTTTGTTCTGACTTGATACTTGAATGTTTCTGTTTTGAAGTCCCACTTATTAAAGTACTTAACTCAAAACAGTAATTTTTTTTTTAAATATCTCGAATTTTAGGTCAATCCTTTCCAGAGCAAAAGGCTCTTAAAAGAGGAAAAAAGAGAATATCTATTTTCGGATACATGGCTGGGAAAGGAAAATGCCACTGAGTGCATATGAAACCTTTTTCACTACTAGAAAGTTGTCTTGGACTTATTTTTTTAAAGGGTGCTCAAACAGTATTGAGTGTCCACATTTTTGAGTGGCTTCTACAGCGTTATCCCTCGTTTGGACATTTTTGTATTAAATTTTGGAAGTAGGCTCTGGGCATCTGCCTTACATGAGGGTGTTCCAACACACTGATTTTTCCCCTGCTGTCAATGAGCTGTGGGATTGAGGATCAAAACTGTTGCAATGAGAGCTTAGCAGAGATAAAATAATAATTATTTTGACTCCCTAACAGTTTAAATAGTCCCGATAGCAGATGCTAGTGTGAGCTCCATGTAACCTGGTTTGATTATGCAGCCTGGTCACAGTCAAGTGCTGTCTTTGAAAGAAATGCTGTGGGACACCTGAGATGAGGAGTGAGGCTGTGCTGAGCAGTCAGTGCTGCCCGAATGCTGGAGAGAAATGTGCTGAAGCAGAGAAAAGAGTTCTGGGAATTGGACAGGTCGAAAATCCTTCAGTGGTCATTACAAAAATCCATTTCACTTGCATTTTTGACATTAAACTTCAGGAAGTTCCAAGAACTTAGACCATGGGCATGGCAGGAAATCCTCCCTAGCAGCCAAAAATCTGCGTGTCACCTTGGGAAGGCCTGCAGAGTTTTATAAATTTGACCAAGGTTAATTGTTTTATGCCTATGTTATACCTGTGTCATGTTACTGCTGGAAACCTTAAGTGTTTTTATTTCTGTGTGGGATACAACACTCTCTTCTAGGAGTAAATGCATGATGGCGTCTTGGATGTATTTTTAATATGTTGTTTTTAAAAATGACAGGATGGGGAGGCAGAGGGGAGGAAAACAGAGGCCACCTGGGGGAAAGGTGTGGTGCTGGTAGGGAGCAAAGGAGCAGCTGATAAGGTCTGATGATAGCAGTGGTACAGCTTTGTCACTCCTGAAGGATTTTCTGTGAACTCCTGGGCTCAAATCTTTGTTTCTACTGCTTTGAATGACGTTCTTTATGAAAGGCTTTGCTAACTTAAAGAAATTCAGTAGTGAAGTGTAAGTGGTAGGTGCAATGGCTTTCTTTCAAAGACTCTGTCTACTCTTGCTCCTTGACAATATTATGGGGTGCTTTGGTGCTTTGAAAACAATTCCAAAGGGGGACTTTTTTTTTTTCCCCCTCATCCAGGAGAACTTGGATTTGGCGTCAGGCAGGCTGTATTATTCAGACATACTGTGCACCAGACAGGCAGTTTATATATAGAAGCAACACACTTCTAGTGCTCTCTTTAATGTGCTAAGCTTGACAGAATTCCATCTGAGATGCAGTAAGTGGTTGCCCTGGCTGGATTTGCTAGCTGATGAAGACTGGGGAAAAGAGGGAAAGTGTGCCCTGGCAAATAAGGAAAATGCAGATAATTGACATCATACACTGAATTGTTTCCTTTAAAATATTATACGTGCTTTCAAAATGGGTAATTAAGTAGTTATGTGATCAATTAATTAATTAATTAAATGTCACACTCTTCACTTTTGTTTTTGCCTCAGTTGTACAACAGGAAAGCAGGCACTGGATGCAGTGAGATGAAATGTTCATCTCAATGCTGCCAAACCAGGACAATTGTATAAATGGCTTTAATTTCCAATTCTTTAGTGTTTCAGGGATTTCTTTGTGAAGTGTAACCTGGTTGTACAGGGAACGCCTTGGGAAGTACAGAAATGAGATTTTTTATCTAACATAATGGGCCTAGTTGATAATCTTCTGTGCTTAGTTATTTATTTGATATAGCTTTTCTTGCACAATAGTTTTAAAGCCAGTCCTATTTTTATAGTACATGAAAATACTTAGGCAGGGTGGGAGTTGGCAATAAATATTTTTATTCCCTAAAGTGGTGGCTCTTGGCCAACTTCTGTGCTCTTACTTATCAGCTGCTGGTCTTAATTCTGCTGAATTCAAACTTCTTTTTTTTTCTCCTCTAATCTCTGAGAAGCAGGAGTAATTATTTATGCATGATTCTTGCTCCTGAGTGTTGTGTCATTAATGAGATGCTGCGATTCCCTGGTTCTTGAAAGGAGTTCATTCAGGGGCCTGGCTGTGCCACTGCCCTGTGTGACACCGTCAGAACTCAATCAACAGAGATGTTGGCTTCAAAGTGTCCTTGTTTTTTGCTAAGTTTTATTGAAGATGGAGTCCCTTGAAAGATTATATGTCTGGCAGTGCTCAGTACAATACGTTTTTTTCCCATGAAAAATAAATGAAATCAAACTTTCAGTGTAAAGGTCTCTCTTAAATAAAAGATATCCAAAGTGAGGGCTGGATCTGAGCACAGCAAGGAGTTTTCACTGTGCTGGTTTATCTCCTCATCCTGCTTGGCTGCTTATGCTGTGAGATTATGCTGCATAAAAATGAAATCCCAAGGCAAAAAAAAAACAACCCACACACACTTACAGCTTCCTAGAAGTTTGTCAGTCAGTGCTTATTTTAGAAATGGGCTAGTTCAGGGGCATGAGAGAAAATTATGGTAATGCCACTGAATGCTTCAGTAGTCAGATGTCAAAGCACTCTGCATTTGTTTTGCTCGAATGCCATTTAATGTTGCTGCTTTTAGAAGATAATGTTCTGCTTTCTCACTTCCATGCATCCCATGCTGGCATCAGCTGTCTCCATTATGGAATGTTCTAAGCTCATCAAATCCAGAAGTTTCAGTCTTCTTTTTGGTTACTCTTAAGCGAAGTGCAGAAAACAAGAGCCTGGTTTGTTTTGTTGTCTGGTGGCTTTTCCTGCCATAGCTCGAAATTCCAGGGGAAAGGGTTATGGCTGGAATGGAAATGGAGAGTGAATTTGCCTCACTTGGACATGGATTCAAACCAAGAGCAGAGTGATCCTGGCAGAGAACTCTGGGAAGATCTGTGCTGCTGGGACAGTTAAATGCCATGTTGTGCAGCTGTAACACTTATTTAAAAGAGGAAAGAAGGAAAAATAAATTGATTGTGGGGGGGAAAAAAGGGACGAGAAAAAGGAGAGAGATGTCTTATACCTTAAAACATCTTTGAAAGCAAATGTTGGTGTTGATTTTACCAGCTGCTTGGAAGTTGTGCCGTAATTAAGGGAGGGGACATGATCCTGTGTGTTCATCCAGGGCACCAGTAAAGAGTGAGAGCAGAACCCAGTTATGATGCGTCTTTATCCCCTTTTCTTAATTCCCAAGCAGTTACTTCCCTCACTTTTCGTGTTGTTGGAGAGGTGAAGCAATGCTGGCTCTGGAATGGTGTCACCCTAAGGTTCTGTCTTCTTGCCCTCCCTGCTTCTGACTCACATTTGCACCCAAATGGCAAAGTTAACCCCTTAGAAGAGGAAAAAATAATAACTCTTCTGGGAAAGCACAGTGCAGGGAAACTGCTGTCCTTTCCTTTTCTTTTTTTTCGTTTGGAGTTTGGATTCTGCCTCAGCACTGGAAATGTACTGAGCAGTTATCCAGGCTGAAGTAGGTCAGAGTTTGAACTGGCTCAGCCTCTCTGGTTCAGGTGTCACAGAGCTTCTCTGCGTGCTGGCTAACTTTCAATTCCATTCTGAAAGAGATTAGAGGTTGGCAGCTTTTTTTTGGATTCACCATCTTGGGTATTAGTGAAACCATTGCAGGAAATGCTTTTTTTTTTTTATTTGTTTCTTGAAGAAGACTTGTCGTTTCCTGCCTGGATTTGGCAAGGAAGCCACAATTGAAAGATTATTGAGATGAATTGACGGGAAGGTTAACCTTGATGTTGATAGTCCTTCACTATCTCCATGTCAGGATGGTTTTAATCTAGTGCTGGTCTCTAGCATCTGAAATCTATTATAAAGTGATTACATTGGAGTGCACTTCAGAAACCACAGCCTGACTTCAGCAGAAATTGCACCGGACCTACTTTCTGTGAGTATAAGCTCCCTGGTGCAATGGACGTTGTCTTAGGATACTTCTAGAAGACAGGGATGTATTTAAAAGCAATACTGATTTATTAGTAAAATGAAGAGAAAATGAGATTTTGTGCTTGGCAGTTCCTCTCCTCCTCTAATACATCTTTTTTCCTGTGCCAATTTGAGAAGTTGTGTGTGTGTCCCCTAAGTTTGGCAAGTTCCAACTGTAGAACTTTAAATACTTAATCCTGGAGAAGAGAAGCAGTAGGACTTATGAATGAGGTGAAAGAATAGACAGGATGAGCCAAGAGATTCTTAATAGTTCTGGCTGCTTTTGTGTGTAGTGCACCTTTTATCGCTGTGTTTGGACTGGAGTCACTTCCTCACATCCAAGGTTTTTGGCATCCTGGCTCTTCTCTTAATCTAGCTGCAGAAGCTTTAGACCATGATTGCTTAGCAGTAGCCTTAAAGAATTTTCTGAGAAGAAGAGCTAGAAAAGTATCCTGGTAAAGTTCAGGAGCAGAACTGTCTCTTCATCTGTTCCTCCCACTCTCAGAGCGACCAAGCTGGACGTGTGAAGTGTGTGCAAGCAAAGGGGGCAACAAATGGCATCTCTGAATGGGCTGGGAATGCTCGTGTTCACCTACTTCTGGTAAAAATTCTTGGTAAAACAGTGAAAAAAACCCTCATTTAGAGCTTTGCACTCTGGCTGTGGCTGAGGTTTTCTCCCATGCAGGAAGGCTGAAAGCTTAGCTCATTTCTTTTACAAGATTATGTTGCGATCGCTTGCCATCTGAAGCCAGAGCTTTGTCAAAAAAGACATTGAAGATGACAGCTGAGAGCTGAAAAACTGGCACACCTAAAAGGGGAGGGACTTGTCACACTTGTTGCTGTTCATATTCTACGCAGGGCTCTCTGAATACACGTCCCTGCTCTGCAGATGCAATATTAATGTTACCATATGGTCCGTGAGAGTGAAGCCCGAGGGACAGGAAATCTGTGCAGGACAACTACAATTGAACCAGCCTCTGCTGGAGACCTCCCTGTGTTCCCCCCCATTTCTCCTCCTCAAAGGGGGCAGTGTCTGCTTTTCTCCCTGTAGAGCCCTGATTCAGGTGTCACTCCTTACCTAAAAACTAGATTTCCTAATTGCTGCAAAATACCAGTTGAGGTCTGAGCCTAAATATATCCCTGAGTCTAAATTTATGAAGCACGGCGTTCCAAACAGGTGTGGGAGTAAAAGGATTTATATAAAAGTTTAAGAGAAGAGCATAAATTCTTTTTAACACTTTCTCAAAAGCCCATTTCATATCTCCAAGTGAATTTTGAGAGGGCTGTTGCAGAGTCATAATTGGATGCTAAAGCTTGTCCACAGAGATATTTATGTTTACCAGTTTCAGCTGCTCATTGTGCTGGGTGAAGCAGCTCCGTCATCCTGAGCACTTCAGGATGACAGATGATCAAACTGATCCTTAAAAAAAAAACCAAAACACACACAGACAAAAAAACTCCCTCAAAAAATTACGCAGAGCTTTGATTTGTACTGGTAATTACGGCTAAAGACCTCTCAGAGTCTTATAATTAACTTTAATAACCTTATAAATATTCTCCAAATATAATTAAGGGAAATTACATGTTAGGGAAATAAAGATTAAGTGGCTGTGTTGGTGAGGACTAATAGGCCCTAGCAGAGCTGTGCTTTACAAACAAGACCTCACAGAGAAAGTGGCAGCTGTCTGGCAAGGATTTTGTTGATACTTACAGTTTGAGGAAATAATATTGTTTAAACACCTTGTGCATCAAAATTAGTAATTATATTGAATAATTCAGGACCGGTCAACACTAATATCACCAATGTCTGCTTGGATTTTTGAAGTCTTGAAAGGTAGGTTCAGCTTGAACCTGATCTACTCCCCTTACCCTTTTTCCCATTGGATAGGAAGGGTGAGAGAATCTTTCCTGGAGTCATTCCCAGGCAGGGAGGCACAAATAAGGAAGGGCTGTGTTACATGAGGGAGTTATGAGAGTTATTTGGAGTTGGTCGACAGCTGCAGCCCTCTGCTCTCGTGTGAATGGTTTCCTTTTTGCCACAGTGCTTATTTTAATGAACTCCATCTGCACAGAGCTCAGTCCATCATGGAGAGCAGCTCATGATCCCTATGGATGCAATAGGGATGCCATGAGTTGTCCAGTCTGTCAGGTTGCACATGAAAGCTGGATATGAAAAAGAGCTCATAATCTGTGAAATTTATTTTGTAGTTAAATCCCTGGGGTTTTGTTGTCATTTGGTTTTAGTTTTTGTCCTTTTTTTTCCCCTCTCCCTTCCCCTCCAGAAGTCATGGTGATAGTGACTTACCATTTGGGATTTTCCTGCTGTGGAAAGTGATTTTCTTTATGGAACCTCTGGTTTTACTCAGATATTGGTGTAGAAATTCAATGCCCTGTCCTTCAGCCTCTTGCCAAGACAAATGTGACAAAGGCAATGCAGAGTGGGATTGTTTTAAGGCAAATTCCAGCTGAAATCAAAGAACTTCTCTTAAAACAGAAATAAGGAAACAGAATCAAAACAGAAATAAGAAAAATAACTGTTAGATTTGTTGATAAGACTTAAATGACACTATTTTTAGCCTCAGCTTACTCAGGTAAAGTTGCTTCTGCCTGAATCTAAATATATGAAGGATGGCATCCAAAGCCATAGCTGGCTTACTGGGAATATATGGCGTAGCATATTTTCCTTTTCCTCTGCCACAGGTTGCATAAAAATCTTCAAACAGCTCACCACACCAAAAATAAGGCTGTATAAATATCTGAGCACATGGAAAAATACCTCTCCTGTAGCTAGCACAGTAGAAATTAAAAGAATTAATCCATTTGAGGCACTAGGCGGGGACCTCTTAAATTAGTAACAATTCTCTGAACACAAACATCCAGGTTTTAGGCAGATTTCTGGAAATGAGCAAGGCAGTGCTGGCACCGAGATGACAGTTCCTAAGCAGTATTTCAGAGGAAGTGTTTGTCTGAGGGCTTGAACAACTTCCAGCAGCTGACATTTTGCAACCAAAAGTGTGCCAAATTAGGTAATTTACGTTGCTTTTTTGCTCTTTGTGTTCCACTTGCTTCTCCTTAGATCGCAGCATTGACACAGAGAAATTCCTGACTTAATCTGTGACTGCCTGAAAGCACAAATTAGTCACCTGAGCACTTTTAATAATCTTAAAATGACACTGTGGAAAGGAATTAATGCCTTAGGCTGTTGCTGGTGGGATCTGTAAAGTCTCATCTGCAGCTGTCAGGTCTGAATTGATAAGGAATTGCAGTTGGATGCCTGTGATAACAATTAGGATGGAAGAGATGCAGAGAAGAAACTCGACTGCTAATCTGGGGATCGTTTGTTGGTGGAGGCTTCTTGGTGCCTCCTTTGGACACTTTCTAATAACTTTCTATCCTTCTTATATTGTGGCGCCCAAAACTGCTCACAGTAATCTCTGCACTCGTTAATCTCAGTCTCCCAGGCAGATTTGGGAGCACTCTTAGTGCTTTTCCTGTTAATGAAAAGTTAATACCACCTACTCCCCTGTGGAATCCTGTGGAAGGAAGAAAGGGAGAGTATTTTATGACTTCCTCTGATTGGCGTAACTAAGAAGGTGCTAAAATTCAGGATACTGTAGCTGTCTTGGTCCTGTTCCTGAGGCATTTCTTCCGTTAAAGGTTAAACATGACTTTAATATCTTAATCATCAGAACACAGGATGTGCATTCCTCGATTTTAGCCACAAACCCCTCGTGTTCAGCTGAGCTGTTTGTGTCTGGTGTGGCAGAGTCTCATTTCTGTTCAAAGGAAGTGAAGTTGAGATGGATGCTCTTGTTCTCTTGGTGGAAGCAAGAATTCACTGCTCTGTCTCTGGGCAGCTTTTTACAGCATGCGTGGCTTTCCTGCTTCCAGCCCTGAAGTTGGGAATAAAAACATTCTTTCAGGTGAAATCAAGTGTTCATGAAGAATTTAGCCTGTGTAGATTCTGCTGTGTGGGACTGAACTTCTTCCATTGCTGCCAGGGCTGTGGATGCTTAGACAATGGGGGTGACTTCAGCTGGTTGTTTTCAGGAACTTGTCCTTTTTCTGTGGGTAATAAACACTCTGCTCAGGTGTATGGTGTCTGTTGGCAAATATAAAAACTAATGCTAAACACGGGGTGAGAATAAAGGGATTGTGACTGAATTAACCAGGATTTTGCTGGAGAACTGGGTTAGAAATTCACTGTATCATGTGCCAAGGTTCCCGTCTGGTTGGATTTGCTGAAACGTTATATTTTAAAAATTGCAAAACTAAAACAATGATAGACCCTGCTTTACTAATGTGTAGCTGATGGGTAGTTCAGCTTTTTATATAGGCTGTTGTTGATGTTGGTTTAAGTTTAGACTTGGAAAAATCAAGACACTGCCCATTTTTAAATGCAATATTCGGTAAATGCCTGTGTGTTAACAAAGCTTAGTGACTTTTTACTTATGACCACTTTGTCCCTAAGGTCCTCTGGAGCAGCATGAACACTTTGAAACCTATCAGCTACCAGTGAATTTGAAATCAAAAGCCTAAGGCTGAGATCTGTGAAAATATTTTCTTGATTATCTAGTTCTCAGTGACTTAAAAACCCCATCTCTGTAGTTGTCTTGCATTTTTTAAACATGATCATTCAGTTAAGGCTCAGCTTGTAGACCTTGAAGTGGGATTTTTAGGCTCATTGTGTCCCTCCACTGTGGCTTTGTCACATCAGGGCTGATGTGAACATTGCACAGATCCTGATCTTGTGTTCTCTGAGTACTTGAAGGAAATGGCTCCTGTAGGTTTGCATCCATGAAACTGAAAATCTATTTAGAAGTATATGAGGAAAAGAGTTCATATTTAAAAGGTTGATTCTCATTATTTCCAGTCTGAGCAGTGGTTGGTGATGGTGGTGACAAGAAGAGAAAAAGTAATTTTAAAGTGCATTTTAAAGTAACGAAAAAAAGAATTTCTCAGTAATTTTTTGTATTTCAGTTTCTCTTGGAAATGGTTTCCTGGAAAGCCCAGTGATGTGTAGGATGGACCACTGCTTGGGAAGCTGGGGCTGAGAATGCCTGGGGGAAGTGCAATGTGAATCTAATGGAGTGGTCTTTGAGTGCTTTAGTGAACACATTTGAAGGATAAAAAAAGCACAAGAACTGTGCTGAATTCAGGATGAAACGCCCCTGTAGCACAAAGGGTTTAAATGTCACAGTCAGGCATAAAAGTCTTGGTTTAAGGAGAAAAGACTATTTTTACACAGCCTGTGTGCTAGAAAAAACGTGGTCACATACTGTCAGTTCTGATGCTTCTTTAAGACCAGGAATATAATATTCCACTTACATTTAGCAGAACGATGGCTCTGTGTGAACACTTGAACATTTGTTCTTTTTGTTAAGGCTATGGGCAGCTCTGTGGGATTCAGAACAGTGCTGGTGCTTTTTGACACTGAGGGGCTGCAGAGGTGGGGACTCAAGTACTGTTTGTGTTAAGACAACATAGAAAAGCCCATAAAAACCCACTAATAATTATATTTATAGAGACCACTGCTAGCTACTAGACAGGAAGGAATCTAGTTTTGGAGGGTGATGTGTGCTGTGGGGAACATGCAGCTTTCTAGAGTCCTTTCCTGGCTTTCCTGTCATCAGAAAGGCATTTGCTCGTAGTAAATGCATTTAATGAAACTAATTTTAGAACCATAGGTCAGCACTTAAATTTGTTTTCTCCTTGTTAGTCTCACAGCTAGACCAGGCCTTAGATTTTGTGACAAACAGGTCCCATTCCAGGTCTCATTTCTTCTCCCTGTGCCAGAACTGTCTTTTACACAAGTGAAAGAACACGGTTGTTAGACACCTTTATAAGTCAGATTCCATTTTTTAACACTTGACTCATATTTCCAGCACTAGGGTGGTGCTTTTCCCCCTTTCTTACTCAATTTTCCCTTTGTTCCTGATCCTTTGTTTCTTTTGTTAGTGACAGAAATAAGGGCTGTGCGAGTCCCCTGCATTGTCACGGGGAGGCTTCACAGCGTGAACGTGATGAAAAATGGCCAGTTTTAATTTTTTTTTCTTCCCGAGACACCACAGGGGGATGAGCAGGGAAATCACTGATTTCCTGGGATTTTCCAGGGGCAGCCTGCGGCTGGACAAGGAGGAATGGGCGGTTGGGTTGGTCCAGCGGTGCTGCCGCCGCTGGGCTGAACAAAGGGAACTCTCGGAGCATCCCTGGGCATCCCTCAGCGGTCCGAGCGGGGCCGATTCCCTGGAGCAGCAGCTTTGTGGAGCGGCGTGGCTCCCGCAGGAAGCAGCGCCGGTGCCATCTGTCCCCTGGCGCTCGGATCCGTGTGGCCGAGGCCGGAGCTGTCGCTGCTCCGGAGGACGAACGGGGTGGGTGGCAGCTGCCGTGCCTGCTCCGGCCTTTAATTCCCTAAGGAGATCGGATCAAGCCGTGCCTGCAGAATGGGAATAGCGCAGGAGCTACGGCTTCAGCACGGGAGAAACGTGTGAATTCCTCCTGTAAATGCCGAAGTGAATATTCAGGTTGTGCAGCTGCCTCTGTGGGCACCCTCTGGATAGAGGTTTTTGAGGGATTGGTGATAATCGGCCTATTTAGGGTTCTTACCCCTGGGGGGGAAGTTGGTGGAAGAACGTGGCAGAGGCTCAATCCTGAACATCATCGGGGAAAGCAAACCCTTCATCTTGGCTCGGTGGTGGTGAGGGATGGTTGTTATTGCAACTGGTGCAATATCACAGCAAGATTTAAGAGCTCGAATAGATACAGGGAGGTTGATCAATACTCCCAGCAGTATAATTCTGTGGGATTTACAGGACTAATAAAAAACTGCACAAAGAGGGAACTACGATAAACTCTTAAATTTCTTCATAAAAGATGGCTGGAATGAAAGCTGCACGATGTTTTGCTGTAAGGAGGTGGGAGTATATGACTTTGCAGTGACTGTGATAAAGCTTTCCTTTTCCAGAGTATATTTAAGCCATGGGAATCTGCATCAAAGTGAGGAATGTATTCTAGGAGTAGCACACTAAACCTGTCACCTACTTTGCTAATTATGTGCCATTTTGAGAACAAAAGCTAAACCATGTGAAACATCTAATAGAGAGCAAACTCCATGTTTAATCCTGATCAGATAAGTGGTTTGTTTTATGTGGGTGATGGTATTGGCCAGATAAATTGGGTACTGCTGACCCTGTAATGGTATCAGTGTTATACTTGTGTTGTCCATCACAGCTAGAATCCTTATACAGTCAAATATTTAGACAAGTAAGTTGTGATCTCAGCTGAATGTTGCCAAAACATCAACATTTAAAAGGATATTTTATAAATAAAAGATGAAAAATACTTATTTGTGAATAGTAAATCTTGCAACCTAGCTGCAACAATGTTCTGTTACACTTAAGGTGAATAATTTATCTGGAAAGGTGATACCTGGTGAAAACAAACTAAGGGCAATTTGGCATCAGTCTCTTAAAATGTATCATCCTGGTTGTGTTTTTAGTGGGAGAATCAGTGAGAGAAGATCAGATCATCAGAAGTGGTGCAAAAGTGGCCACTGGAGAGGCAGACTTGTACAGCATCAGCGTGTGTGCACTGCGTCCTGTGCACTGGGCAGTCGGGCAGCTGGGCTCTCCTCTGAACTCAGAACTGGCACCTCCCAAGCCAGGCTTGGACAGGATTCTGCAGAGCAAGTGTTTGTTTTGCTGCCTGAGATAAGCTCAGCAGGGTCCCGTGTCTGACGCGGGAGTGAAATCCCGTCAGTGCTCGCGGGGAGACGCCGGGTTGGGATTCGGTGCCTGGTGTTGGGAAGTGGGACAGTGGCTGAGCGAGCTGCTGGGCTGGCTGCCAGGGCCCTGGAGAGAAGCTGCAGTGGCCAGCAGGAAGGCCTGCATCCCCAGGGCATTCCTTAGTGATGGAGTTTTGTGGGAGTTCCCCACTGAAACCTCCGCACATCTCTGCTCCTGCTGGAAATGTCGGAGAGCAGGGGCATCCTTCCCTCCCACCCTTCAAGGTGATGTTTGGAGGAGACTTATTCCTAGGCTGGAGTGGGAGAACTGGCCAGTGAGGAATGGAGGCTGGGCTGGGGACCTGTCCTGGCTGCTGCTTACCCAGTCTGCAGTGTCAGTGCTCAGCTTTCAGTCTGCCATAAAGCAAATGCTGGTACGTGCTTAATGTGAAGTGACTTGTTCCTCCTGAATTGTACATTGCCTAAATTCTTCAAAAAGCAGCCAATTAACTTTTTCTTGTGTAGCTAAAGAACTGTTTCAGGTGTATCTTTGTATGTAAAGTTTCCTTAGGATGATACTCTTTGCTTACTTGTCTCTTAATGGATCAGTTATGGATCACTTATGGATCAGTTTTTCTTCTGCGGTTCAGATTAAAAATGATATGGTGGAACGTTTAAAAAAATAATAACGCTGAGCAATATTCTTTCACATCCTAATTTCTAGGTGCTAAGTGGGCCTTTGATATGGATTGCACTGTGACCTGTTCTTGTGTGTAACTTTCCCTTGTGTTGGGATATGAGCTGTAGGATCTTGGCAGGTGTAGTGTGACGTGATAAGTACTCTTAAAAGAGTGCATGTGGGCATTTCCAAGCAGTTTTTGCAGCAGAACAGTTACAAAGGCATCTTTATAAAAACCTGGGCTGTTTATCATGCTTATTCCTAGTATACAGCTGGATTTGTGGAAGAGCTTCTCCCGTTTGAAGGGATTTAGCCTTGCTTTTCCCAGGCCTGCTCTATGGATTTGCATAAGCTGCAGTTATACACTCCAATGGCTTTTCCAGTCTCTGTACTACAGCCTTTCAGTGACTTTGCTGACTGCAGCTCTTGTCGAGCCATTAACTGAACTGGGGAGTGTCCTCTGAATGTTCAAGGTGGTTTCCAGATAACCTTGGCATTGCCAGGATTTCAAAACCCCTGTCAGGTTAATAACACTGGTAGCACTCCACAGCCTTTCCCCCACTGTATGAATGGAGCAGTGACTGATTTTGTGATATTGCTGCCCACTGAAGTGAGAGTTTCATTAATTGAGTAATGGTGTGAAATCTGCAGCTCCACATGTTTTATTCACAGGAAACCTTAAACCTGCTGGTAGCTAATGCATCGTGTAAGCTGAGTGCATTCATGTGCTGGCCTAATCCTCAGCACTTCTAGCTCCTGCCTTCACTTAAACATGTTTTTCAGAGAAAGAGTTCCCTTTTTTATGTAATTCTGTGCTAGAAACTCTATGAAGATGTGTCTGGATTGCAGAAAAACTGCATCTCCTAGATAGAATGAGGCTTGATGACCTCAAGGGGTTTTTTTTAAAACTTTTTTTGGCACCTTTATCTCTGTGTATAAATAGCTCACAAGTCTGTTCCTCGGCATTGGCTAGATGTAAAGTAGTGTTAGATGCTTTTGGGAGGTGAAAGTAGGCTTTCTCAGTTCCTTGTGGATGGAGCAAATCCAAGCTGCATGCTATATTTACACTCTTAGGTTCCCTAGCAGCTTTTACTCCCTAAGTAATATGTGCTGATTTGGTGTAGTGTATTTAAAGTGCACTCCTAACAAAGATTTATGCCGGACTTAAAAGATGGAAAAGTGTTTCGTTTCATCAGCTTGTAGCTGGATGCTATCAGCAGCTCCATCTTAAATTTACTCATACAATCTATTAGGTAATATTTTGATCAGCAGCAATTCTTACATCTCTTGAGGAGCCACTTAAGATGGTCCAGGTTGTGCTGCTTCCCTCCCTGGTGTTTGCTGTGAACAGCTGAATAAGCTTGTCATTCATGCCCTTGGGTCTGCACTGATTGATTTTTTTGGGAATTGGCTTGGCAAGGGTACATTTTTCTCAGCTCACTGCTCGTACCACAGGAGAATTTCTCAACTGTGTAAAGTACCCTGGCATCGGATCCTCCTGGAACTGCCAGGGAAGCGCAGGTGGAGCTCACCAGGGACAAACCCAGGGATTTATCTGCATTTGCCAAAGGTCATCAGGAACTCTCAGTGACCTCAAGGAGACTTTTTTCCCCTTTAAGGCAGCATCTCAGGTTTCAAGGAGTTCTGTTACTTCCCTGCTTAATTGGTGCTGTTGAGCCATGGAGATTTGCTACCTGTTAAAGTGTCACTGCTTCTGGCCACATGGAAGGCTTTGAGGTCTTCTCTCCAAATTTTCGTTGGTTTAAACTCTTGTGCTGTCTGACTTCCAGGTGACATGGCTGTGGGCATCATGAAAGCTTGGGAGAAGTTGCTGTGAGTCTTTTCAGAAATGCTACTCTCCATGAAATTGTTTTCAGGGCTGGGAAAATAATGGGAGTTATTCTTTGCATAACTTCCTTATGTATTGTGGGTTGGTTTTTTAATGTACCCTAAAAGCCTCCTCCAGCTTTAGTAGTAAACTGTGTTTTGATGATTAATGTTTGACATTAATATTCTGGAATCATTTACAACAAATCTTCTGTTCTCTGGCAGACATGCCTCTAAAACCAGTTATGTTTTGTATGTCTGTAGCTCCAAGTATTTCTGCATCCATAACAGACAGCTTTAAAAAGTCAGGGGAGCAGTCAGAGGTTTTATTAAAGCCTGTATTGGGGTAACTGATGTGTGCAAGGTCTATTGCCAAAGGATCCCAGAACATGTAAAAATGCCTTGTGTGGTTTGGGTTTTTGTTGGTTTTTTTTTTTCTGTGATATTGGCACTGTGCTGGATTTTACAGATGAATGTAAAATCCTCATTTTTTTTTAAATGATCAAAGGCATGGCTTCAATTAAATTCAGATTCCTTCTTTCCTCCCTTTGTCAGTCAGTAGGATGTGCATATAATGAAATACCTGTTGAGGTCACTGTGGGTAATCCCAGAGGGAGAAACCTGGGAAAGCAGAGCAGTAAAAAAAAATACCAGAGGGATGAGGACCAAACACACCCTCCAGGAGCTGCCAGAAGAGCTAATGATGGGTTTCATCTGTGGTTCCTGTGTCAGTGACCAACCTCAGCTGTGCTCTGTTGGCCCTCCTGAAATTGCCCTGAGGTACAAAAAGAAGAAATTCTGTCTCAGTCTATTCCTCTGTCAAAAAGTCTGCCAGTCTCCTGTCTCTATTGTAATTTATAGTTGAATGGTGTCTCTTTACAATTCCCACTCTTAACTAAGAAAAGGCAGTAAGTTCCAAAATACTGAGCCTGGGAGGTAGGAGACAAAACAATGCAGGATATTCTGCTCCTAAAGAAAGCATTTAGTTGAATCCTCAGCTTCTGCTTTAGGCTCTGAGGTGCTCCTACTTAAAAACCATCTGTCAGCACAGCACATTGCTGCCTGTTCTTCCACTTAGCCACAAGGTTGTGGGAGCCTGCAAGAAATAATATTGTGAGTCTTTTCAAACCTCTTCATGGGTTTTTTTCTGCTATTGAAGTGATGCTAAATGTGGAAGCTGTTACCTTTTGAAAGGCTGGTTGGTAGTTAAATAAAAACCGTGTAGGTTTTGATTGAATTCTTCAGAAGTATGGATGGAGCAGAGAGTGACAATACAGAGCAGGAATTATTGACAAAATAAAGCTAGCTAGGAGTTGTGGGTTATTTTGAGAATCTGGGGGGTCTGGAGACTTAACACAAATTCTAAATATCACCACTCCCGTGCCAGCTTTGTTTGTTTGCTCCCTCACAGAAGTGGTTGAAATGTATCTGGTAATGGTAATAATTTAAGGCTGAATTACCGTGTCCTCAGGTAGGAACACAGAGGAGTGTCCCTTCTTCTGTGGTCTCTTATGCTCTAATGATAATTTTCATCCACATCCTCAATGACTGAATAACCATTAAACATTTATATTGAAAATTCAGGGGTCCAGCTTTGTGTGGTGGAAGTAGTGTCTCCTTAGGAACACCAAAGAGTGTGCTTTGCTTGTTTTACTTGATTTGCTTGATTGCTGCTCCCTCTTGTGGGGTTCAGGCCAGTTCAAACGAGCTTGGAGTTCATTCTTGGTCTGTTTAGATGGAGTAATTAATCAATGGTTCTCCTCTGATACACTGGGTGGAGTAACGACTTTAAGACTTGCTTCTCTGTGTGCCTCTACAAATCAGAACATTCTTTCCTATCAAGGGGACAAAATCTGTAAAAGTATGTAATTCACTTTATAAATTTAATTCAGTTTTTTTCAAGAACTCATCCTGTACTGCTGTTAATATATAGAAGGGTTTACTTTTCTGTCAAAGCAGAGATGAGCCAGTACCACAGCTGTAGCAGCCTTGGCAAGTCTTGCTGTACTGGCAGCAGTAAAACCTCTTACACCTCCTCTCCTGTAGACAGCGCCTCTGACTCGCACTCCTCGGGCTGCTGCCCTTGTTAAGAGAGTGGCTCCTGAAAATTAAACCCCCAAAAAGAGCTCTGCCTCCCATGTGCTCTCCTGTATCCGTGATAAATGCAAATGCCGTAGCTGGGGGAAAGATTTTTTTTTTCCCCTTGTAATTTCTCAATTGCTCTGCTGGCATAAAATCTCCACATCTAATGCGTTGTGCCTGAAGATGTAAAAATACTGCTTATGTTTGTTTTCCTCCAGAGAGACAGATAAGCTCTGGACATGTAATCTCTGTTCTCTGGGCAAGAAACTGAAGTGCTGTGGATTTCTGCATTGCTCCTAATTGATGGCAAAGACCTGTGCAACTTCACTGACCAGTTCTTGGCGTGAAACACACTCAGGAATTTCCCACTGAAGCTTAAAAGACAAATTGTCCTGACCTCTTGCAAAATGGGAAGGGCCCACATCAGTGTGACACTGAAACAAGAGCAGTGCACATGATCTAATTTCTAATATTACACCATTTCACAATAATGGTAGGATTTGTCTCAGCACTGGAAGCTCTGCAGTTTCCATCACTTAACTCACGTTGAACTGTTTCTGTCCAGGAACTGGAATATGAATATTAAATCTCAGCTTTGGGGAGTATTCAGTGGATTACCTGAAACTTTTGATCTTCATTTTACTTGGGTTTAAAAGAATAAATCAATCTTAAATGTGCCTGCGTGTAAAGTCTTTGCTTCTGTGGAGACCCAATGCTGTTGTTGGACACATAATTAATTCCCTGTAAATGTATTTATTCTTTCTGTGATGCAGGCAAAGGTGGGATTTTGGCTGAGATTAAACCAGGAAGCAGGTGCACTTGATTGAAAAAAAAGCATAATTTAGTGTTCTATTTATGCCTTTTCTTAAAGCTTTATATCATTTCTTGTCACAGACTGGGTAATCCCTAGAACAGTGTCAGTAGCCTTTACTTCAAAATGTGTCATTTTCTCGTCTTTTGACTGGTAGTGTGAGCATTATTTTAAGCAGTTGCTGAGGGTGTGTATCTACATTTTAATGTGCTCTAAGTGCAGAGCTGTGTTCAGGATTTGCCAGCTTTTATTCAGATGAAATTTGCAGTTCAGTGGGGACCAGAGTGTGATCCCCACAGATTACATTGCTTGTAGCAGTCCCCGAATTTCACTTCTTATTTATGCTTCAGATATTTTTACCAGTCAGGAACAAAACCTCTGTTTATGTCCACGCATCAAAAAGATGTTGGCATCCACCCAGCCCCAGAGCCCTCCCCTACCTGTGTTTATGCTGTAAAGAAACCAGATTAAAACTTGCACTTTATTGCAGGTTCCAGACGGGGTTGTTGTGCTTTACTTTATGGTCCAGACAAACATGTTGGCTCTTCAGTAACGTGTACCAGTGGCTGAATTAATTTTGCATGTGTGCTTCCTTATTAAGAGTCTTTCTGCTGTGTGCTGGTGCCTGAGGACGAGTTCCCAGTGGGAAACACTGGTTGGGGCTTTGCTTCCAAATAGAAGTCAAGCACCAAAAGTCTGAAGTAGAACTCAGCTCTTTTATTTGTGAACTCTGAGTGACTTTAATTGCAGGGGCAGTTCTGCAATCAAACAGAAATATGGTATTTAAACAGCACTCTGCGATAGAGCCGTTCTACTTGGGTGTTCTGAGGTTCAGTTTTATTTAAATTTTAAATGAGGACAACAGTTGCTGCAAAACACTGCTGCTGCCATAGAGGGAGAACTAAAAGTCATCACTGCAAAAGAGAAACTTCTCTCTTTTTATAAAGAAGTTGGGTAAAACAAGTAGAAGAGACCACTGGCTGCAGCTTCATGCAAATAACTGTTTCAGGAGACAACACTGGAAAGCTTTTTATGCTTTCCTAGGGAAATTCCAGCCCATATTTGCTAATGCTGCCAGTGGGTTTTGTTTATTTTTCTCCTTCTAGGTATCATTTCTGATTAATTTATTTGTATGAGTGATCCAGCTGTTTCCAAAGTCAGTTTGACTTCCCCAAAACTATTTCCATGAGTTAACAGTCTTGATGTAAAATACATGCCTGCAGGCTTATCCAGGGTGTAGAAAACATATGGATTTGTTCTCGGAGGTAACAGCTGTAGAGAAGTCTCCAAATTCTTCCCTGGTGGGAGCAACCACTTACTGACCAGAGAGCTATTTAGGGAGAAAATGCCAATTGAAGAAGTGACGTAAATGTGGTCAGTTGATACTAACTGAGGAGCTGCCAGCCAACGTCCTATCCTGGAGTTGCTCTTTCATCCCTGTTTTGCTTTTTCGGAGTGGAAACAGGACGAGTGATTGATTGCTAAATAGCAGTGGAAGTGGTGCACTCTATATATAGAGTGGTGCTGGAGAACGGAGCTACAATGCTTATGAAAAAAAAGCCCAAAACCAAATCAAAACAAAACCCCACCAACAAAAACATTGACTGAGATAATAAATGCCTCTAAACCACTGCCAAGATGGAAATGATAACAACAGACCTCAGTTTTAAGAGGTGTTTTAAGATCAATTCCTTGTGGCAGGATTTGCTTCAGTAATCCATGCAAGCTCCTGGTGGAGCTCAGTTTTTGTTTAGACTAAATATTGTTTATTGTTGTATTTTTAGCAGCAGCTCCTTGGGACTCCATGGCAATATAATTTACGAGGTAGGATGCAACTCCCTAATTGTCTCTTGCACTGTAGAGCTGTACAGGCTGTTCACTGCAGAATAAACATTCTCCTCCTTTGTGGGGGGGGAAAGGTCTGTGTCAACAAGACTTTCCAGCCTCTGCTCACATGCCTAAGTTATATCCCCAAGATGGGTTTCCTGGCAAACACATCAGCAAATGTTTCTTCAAAGTGGACAGCGCTTGTGTATAAATTCCTTCATTAGATGTGGATCTCATTCCCTCCTCCCCTTCCCAGTCTTTGGCTCAAATGTTAAGCAAGAGGACCAAGAATGCTGATCCCTTTAACACAGATAACTCACAGCAGCACACTCAGCATGTCAGAGCAGAGCGTCTGCCTGTTCCTACTCCTGGTGCTTGGGAATTAAGGAAAACAGAAAACCAAAGCTCCTGTGTTCTGAGAAACCCTAAAAACAAAATTGGGGTTTTGGAATTTCTTGGAATGCCCTTGCAAGAAAAGCTTCCCATAAAAAAACTTCATCATTTCATCTCCCACTAAACTTCAGTCTTGCAGGATTGCAGGGTGTGGATGAGCCTGACCCAGGAAAATAGCTTCAGGCTGCAGTCAGGGTGGTCATGGGGAGCACCATAACAGTTCTTTTGGTCAGCTGTCCTCTGTAGGTGTCCTTATTATCCTCCTTGTATGGGAAAATTGGACACTCCTCAAAGGGAACTGTCAATTTTTTGCTAAGATGTTTGATAATGAGATTCTTTGGTGTTTGCAGAGGATCTTAAGGTAAAGATGTGATCCCTGTACATGTAGGATGCCATCCTAGTTCATTCTCTCTAGTGAATACAGTCAAATATTTGAGTTGAAGCCCTAATGATGTTTAGCTGTAAGTCTGACTTTTTGGACTTGAGTTTTACTCTGCATTTGATTTGATTTGTCTTTTTTTTTTTTTTTTTTTTTTTGCATGTTGAGTTGGAGACCTCAGTGACTTAACTATGGCACTCCCAGAGCTTGCAAATGCTGGTGGTGTTTTCCCACCTAATGTCCCTGATGTGGGGCTAGGATGAAGTGCAGAACCTCTGCCCTTCTGTGTGGTACTTTTTGGAGTTGCTGTTTGGTTTCCAATTGATAAAATTTACAGTTGTGGTGGAAATGGTTAATTCCAACTCTTTAGTCTCATTAGGTTGGAAGTAGAGGCTGGGAGATGGCAAAGCTGTGGATACACCAGCAGAGAAGCACTTTTCTACAAGAGAAAGGCTCTTGCTGGATTTTTGTGGTTTTTTACACAGATATTGGTACACTCAGGTTCTGTGAGATGATCCAAACCAGAACTCTTTTTCTAATTTAGCTGGATTTTTTTTTTTTTTTCATTATTGAGCAAAAGAATGGAAAAGCTTACGACTAGGTCAGGAATTTTATTATGGGAACCACTCTTGAATCTATCTCTTCTAAAACAAGAAGATCACGTAACTTTTCATACACCCATATTTCCAGTTTCTGAAGCTTTCATACACCCATATTTCAAACTTCTGAAGCTCAAGTAGTCAGGCTTTAATATATCCAATACCAAATGCTGATGGCATCACTGTTTTGAAGCTGAATGACAAATATGCCACAGGGTCCCCAAGAGCCTCCCAGCTTCCCTGCTGGAGCATGACTCAGTCTGACTTGTGCCTGATCCAGCAGTTTCCTTCCTCCTCCTCCTCCCTGCGCCGCCGTGCAGCCTGGACAGAAGATAATCTGTTGATCCTGGCAGGGATTTTGGTGCTGAAAACCGGACATTGTTTTCCTAAGGAGCGCTTGGCTGCGTGCACTGGAGTTCAGTGCCTTGGTGACGGGCTACAAGGAGGTTTTGTTCCCGTGGCCAGCTGAGCTCCAGGCGTGCCAGGGTGCCCCAGCAGGCAGGGATGATGAAGTGATGAGGCACAGATGTCACTTTTCCTGTCTGTCTGACTTCGGGTGGGTGTCACTCCAGAGGCATTCATTGGCTTTCTTCAACATTCGAAGAACAACCTTATTTAAAAAAAACCCAAAACCAGAGTAACCAAATGTTTCTTCTAATATAAAGTGGTTTTTAACTTTTTCCCCCCCAAATTAGACTTGCTTCCTCTGTTCCCACTGTTTGGAAAGCCAGGAGTAAATATGATATGGACGGACATTACTTATTCTAAGACTCATAGAATCATTTAGGTTGGGAAAGATCAAGTCCAACCAATAATCCAACATTGGCAAGTCCACCAAAAGTGACACTATTTGAAGAGAATGCAGGAAATGCACAACAGAATTTCATTTTTATAGATATATAATCTGAGTTACGTATGTTGGTGATGGGTAGTGTTTAGAAGTGGCTGAAGAATTAACACTGAGGTGTGGCAAGCTGGAGCCAGAGCACTCCATGGTGCAGGTCTTTTCAGTTTTTAAACCTGTCTCCAACGCTTTTGACTACTTTATTCCTGCTTCCATGCCTCTTAACCTACCTACAACATGCCCTAAAGAGAAAAGAAAGAGCAATCGAATATGAGCTGTGCTGGGGGCCAGGCTTCCTTGGAATTTATCAGTGTTAATAACATAGGTATGTTATATGAGTCAGTGGAGGATGACTGGGTGATCTTTTCCTCTTCCTTTTAATGCAGCTCCTCGGTTGTTATGGATAAACTGCAGTTCTGTAAAGCTGATTTTTAGGACTTGGGCCAGCATTTGTGGAGGATTGCATTGTTCTGAGTGCAGGCATGGATTTTGTGTGTGTGTGTTTGCAAAGGAGAGGTGTGTTCCCCGTGGGGGGATAAGGAGTCTGTGTCACTGCAATCAGAGCTGCTGTCCTAAGTGCAGTAAACTTCCTTTTTTTTTTTTTTTTTTTTTTTTGCTTAGACATACCAAAGTCACAGTTATCCCACCAGGGTTTTGGAAGTGTCAACTGACTCTTTTTTCCCCCCTTCTCAGTCTCCCATTACCTGTTTTTCTTAGGCTTAGTTTAGCACTGTAGTATGTGCAATGCACAAATCCACTGGGAGCATCCTCCCTGCTTAGATATGTCCTGGAATTAATGTCATTCTTTCACAGCATCCTATTTCAGATGGGAAATGCATGGACACAAGAACCGTGAATAAATAAATAAATATCAATAAATATTTCAACTGTGAATAAATAAATAAGTATCAATTTCAGCAGAGCTTTATATGCCTGTGCTATCTGTCTGGATAGGAGAGAGCTATGATGAGATAGGCACTGCAGTTTTGAGGGGATTTGTCAGCACCTGATTGGAATTCCAAGCCTCCCTTTACATAAAATCAATTATAAAATGCTGAGGTGTGTATTCAGAGCACTGTCAGCTCTCCATTACTGAAAAATGGAAGTTTGCTAATGTTGAAAAGACCTCTTGATCTTTCAGTTCCGACCCAGCAGGTCTGTAGCACAGTTGTTTGTTTGAATTTATCCCGGGGTGTGTATGAAGTGTTTCCTCAAGTAGACCAAATAAAACCAAACATCTTGGCTTGGAAAGTAAATAGGAAAAGGGGGGGGCGGGGTGGTAATTTATGACTTGTGTGGGAAATACTTATATATTCAGTGCATTTTCCAAGTGACAGTGCAAAACCTGTAGAGATTTGCCAGTGAATGTAAGGAGAGGTTAATTCTTGTTAAGCAGGAACTAGAACAAATTGTCTGTTTCAAGCTAAGATGGAGATATTTGTCACGCTGAGTTGTTCTGATGCTTCCGATTTACACAGTTAACATCACTCCCCTTCCCTTCTCTGTTAAAACTTCTGTGTATAAGGCAATATGTATTTTTTCCTGAAGAATTAACTCCAGTGCCTGGTCCTGGCTGTCTTGGGGTGAGCTGCCATAGTCCAGAAGTGCCTTCTTCACAGCTGAGCACCAAACACTGCAGGAATTCCCCAAATCATGCTGTTACCTGCACCAAAATGAAATGCTGAGCAGCCTCTGGGAATTAGGGCGTAACTCCTCTTGGACTTGGTGCTGCCCACAAAAGACAGACCTGCTCGGGATGGCAGGGCAGAGTGGAGAGGTTTCCAGCACCTGGGAAGCAGCTCCGGGCAGCCAGGGCAGGCCAGAGCCTTCCTTGGAGTCCTGCAGATCTCTGATGGTCTTTGCTCTTGTTGACTGAGGATAAGGAAGAGCAGCAGACTGAGAACTTTATCAGCCTTAAATAACAGGCTTAGGGCTGAAGGTTACACCACCTGGAAAAGGAGAGCATTTGCTGATGGTGTTACGTTGGCCTGGTTCCTGATTTTGGTATAAGCTGTACTGGAGGATGAAGTGAGTGTCTGTTAAATGTAGATTTAAATTACAGATGCTTCACAGGAACATACAGTGTTTATTAGTTTCTTTGTACACACGCTGGAGTGGATTTGAGGCAGTTCAGATTTACTTTGTTAAAGCAAAGTTGGATCCTTTACCTGGTAAAGAAGTTGAAAATAACTTGTAGGCTCAACTGGTGGCTTTGGAGTTTAATGAAAGATGTGACTTCGGAGATCTCATTGCAGCCTTTCAGTACTTAAAGGAATTGTTATAGGAACAATAGAGACTTTTGACAAGATGTATGGGAGTGACAGGACAAAGAGGAATGTTTTCCCACTGGCAGAGGGCAGGGTTAGATGGGATATTAAGAAGAAATTTTTCTCTGTGAGGGTGGGCAGGCCCTGGCACAGGTTGCAGAGAAGCTGCAGCTGCCCCATCCCTGGGAGTATCCAAGGCCAGGTTGGACAGGGGTTGGAGCAACCTGGGATAGTGGAAGGTGTCCCTGCCTGTGGCAGGGGGGTGGAATGGGATGAGCTTTAAGGTCCTTTCCAATCAAAACCATTCCGTAGTTCTGTGATTTACATAAAACTGGTCTGTTTTACAATTGTAAAGCTTCACCTGACTTCAGCAGGGTTTCTCCCAGGGGCAGGGTGCAAGTTAGACATCCCTAATCCCTCTTATTTCAAGGAAGCATGACTGGCCTTCCCACGGACAGTGGGACATGGCTTGGCTCCAGGGACTGCCAGTGAATCCAGCTAAAGTATTGCCCGCAAATGTCAAACAGTGCCAGCGCTTCCAAATTAGCTAAAATACTGTCAGCAGCATGGCAGCGTGTGCTCTGCCAGCCTGGGAAACCAGATTCCTTGTCCTGGGCAGGCAGCTCATGGAAAAACTGAGCTCAGACTCTGGGTGGAGGCTTCGCTGGGCTGGCTGACCGGGAAGGAGGGCGCAGGCTGAGTTGCTAAGGAGCAACCTGTTTGGCGTGCCATGGAAAATCCCGTGCCAGGAGGAGATGGCTCCCCGTGTGCTCTGTTGCTGCGGCTGCAGAGTGGCCGTGGCTAAAATGAGCTCTTGGAGCTTCGTAGCTCTCCCGGCCCTGGCGGTTTCCTCCCTGGCCTTTGTGAGGGAATAGGTGTGTGAGCTTGGGGTGAAATCAGCTGGAATCAACAGATGGCATTAATCTCCTCGGAACCAGGATATTCACTCTGACCGTGCCTTCAGCTGTTCTTGGGGCATGGTCCCAGTGAGTGCCGCTTAAAACCACTTGTGCCCTCTAATCCTTCTGTGCCTCCGGCTCATCCAGCTCATCACCAAGAACCTTTTGAAGTGCAGGGTGTCCTTATTTTTTGGCCAGCCGCTATTCCCGATCGCTCTTCTGCAGTACTGTCAGACTTCGATTACATGTTTTGGAGTTCTTTTTCATTATTCCTTAGCGTGTAATGCCATTTCTGAAAGAAATAAAACCAACACCAGCTCATACAGCATAGATGGCTCGTTTCAAGCTCGGCTCTACACAACGCAATCCACAGCACCGATATAATTGCAGCAATTAACAGCAGTGGGGCGGTTTGCTTCTGCCTTGCAAAGGCCGCTTGCCGTGAACACGAACATCCATTTATAAGCATCTGCCCCGGGTGTTATCTGGTGGATGTGCAGCCCAGAGGGAGGGCGGGGGTGGCGTGCGCCGAGCTGTTGGGATGTTCTGGGGCTGTTTATCTTCCTCGGGGGACAAAGGGGAGGCGAGGAGGCCCTTCCGGCGCTGGATGCCGTGCGCGTTTCGGAGCGATGCCGGCCGGCAGGTTGAGTTCTGGCACAGCGCTCCCTCCGTGCCGCTCCCGCTCCCCGCTCCGCCCCCGGGCCGTGCCGGGCGCGTCCGGGCGGGCCCCGCCGGGGGCAGACGGCGGCAGCGGGAGCCATGGACGCGGCTGCCGAGTGCCTCAGCCCGGCTGCCCAGCAGCAGGTAAGGCCGGGGGGCCGCGGGGGGCTCGGGCAGCGCTGCCGGGACAGCCCCGCGCTCCACGTGGTGGCCGGGAGCGGCCGGAGCCGTGTGAGCCCGGCCCGGGGGCTTGTCCCGGGCTGGCTTTGCACGGTCACTGAGCGAAACGTGAGCTGCTTGCTGCTGCGGGAGCCGTCGTGCCAGCGGAACCTGTGGAATGATTGCTAAATAAAGTGCCACAGCAGCCCCGTGGGACCCTCAGATGGCCACGGGCGGGTCAGGCATCCCTCGACACGAGCTGTCACTGCACGGAGGGACAGGAGCTGTCAGACCAGCCCACCGTGGGCTGCCGGGCCAGCGGAGCTGGTACCGGGGTATTAGAAGGGAATCCCTATGTTTACGTGTAGGCTAAGGTTCATCAGCCTGCTGCCTCTGAATAGTAATTTGCATTTAAGAGAAATGTGTCCTCACCTCAGTAAAGCAGGTTGTGGACTGACCGAGCCCTACGTGATTCAGGGGTTCATTACCATATGAGTAAGTGGTGCAAAGTGTGTTTGTATTTATAATTCATATGCAAAAAAAATGCCAGATAAATATACTGGTTTGACCTCGTAAGCATAGAAGTCATTATAGTCGCTCTTGTTTCGATGCTAAATAGTCACCACTCACCTGGTGAGCTCCTGGAACTCCTGGGTAGGTCACCTGTTGCTCAAATGGAGACGGGAAAAACATTGCCATGGGTTAGTTAGTGCTGGTTCTACCCGGTAGCTGTGTTGGTCAGCTGTGTTACAGGAATATTGCAAATCAGGTGTTGCATGTCTAAGCAGACTTTGAATTATGTAGGAGTGCAACAAACCTTATCAGATTTTTAACTAATGAAGTGTGACTTGGCTGAACAGAATGAACAGTCCTATAATATTTGAGGAAGAGGATAAAGAATACTGGAATGGGAGAGCATCCATCATGAAAAATTACATTGGCCCCAAAAATGACTGGCTGGCTGGCTTTGTCTGAAGCATGTTGGCAAGAGGTTTAAATCAGCCTGAGAATAGTTATTGCAGCAATGCACAGTAGTGGTTGCTTACAGGGAGCAGGTGTAATTTAGTCAGGCAGACTTGTGTTTTAAGGTTTCTCTGGCAGTGGGATCAGAGAGCTTTTCCGGGTATGGTTTGGTGCTGGCAAGCTAACACTTCAATCCTCCACAAAAAATACGACACTGACTTTGATTACTAGTCTCAGAAGCAGGTAATTTTGAGTGCACTGGAATTGAGGGGTGCTTTGTATAGCTGGAAAACTCTTACACATGTAACTATGTGGCAAGTCAACACAGTCATTTTTCACCGCTCAAAAAAGCAGCATAACTTCCTGTCTTTGTTGGCTGTGTCTTGGGGCTGCCAGGCGAACAATGAAGCCCTGGCCATTTCAGCAGGGAAAGGCTCTGAGAATGCACACCTTCAGGATGTGTGTGTGTCGTTGGCCTCTACCTTAGCAACTCACCTAAATAATTCTCTCATCGCCGCGATAATGACAGCGCAGCTTCCCCGGCGCGGCGCGGGGCCAGGAAGCCGCGGCTTCCGTCACCATTGTGCTTCATCCCCTGGCCACGGGCACGGCCAGGCCTCGTCCCCACCACTGGTGTTTAGAAAGGGGCTGTGTAGGGGCCACTCCACAGCAGCTGCAGGTCCCATAGTCCCACTTCTCCCCACTGCTGCAGGCGGCAGAAGATGCTTCTCACCCTTTCCAATACCCAATACCTGCTTTGGTATTTTTTTTCAGATGTAGTTGTGCTCCAGTTACAACTTGCTTGGTTTTTCCCTCTTCAGAGCTAAATATACTGAAGGGTATATAAGCCAGGGTAAAGATTTGCTGCTGCACAGGGCTGGGTTTTTAGTTTCAAGCCGAGTGACCCTTAAGCAGGAGCGTCAAGTGCTGAGCAAGTAGCCCAGCAAAAGCAACGAGCACTTTGCAGTTCAGCAGTGTGTTTGTTTCAGCGTTTGGTGATGGTAAATCATTCTGAGCAACTGCAATAAAAAAGCAAGAATTCAGTGTGTAGATTTGTAGTATTTGAGTGAATCCCATAAATTAAGGCGATGATTTTTCAGCTGGTGCCCAGTTCCGTCTCAGCAGTGTGGTTGCCACCTCCTCTTGTTTTGCCTATGGGGCTTTACAGAAGCCTCTTATGAGGTTTGGGGTTTTTTGGTATGACATGCTCAGTAGGGCTGAAGCTGCCAGTTCTTCTTGTCAGATGAGCAATATTTCATAAAAGGGAAGTTGCAAAAGCTTTGTAATGAGTGCAATTAGGCTTCATATTTTTATTCTTCTGTTTTTGACAGTGATCTGTCACTTTTGATTGAGGCCTGTATTGCTTGCTGAGTCACTAGTAATTTTAGATGATTTTAAGATCACTTCCTTCAGTCTTAGTGGTTTCTAATTTCTTTTTTTTTTTAATCTTTAATCCCTTGAATAGTTATTTATGCCTTAGGCAGCCTAAAGAATAGCTTTCAGTAAGCTGAATTTCAGAAGTGTGTGAATTTTTGGGTGGTTTTCTAATGTTCAGCAGTGTCTCTTGCAGGCTGTAGTGTCTGTCTCTGCTACTGTCCTTAGAGGTGACTCGACTGTGGGCTCTGCCCAGCACTTGGGCTGGATGAAGACCAAAGTCAGCCAGGCAAAGCCTGTTTTGGTTTAGTCAGCACAGGTAGAAATGTAAAGTTAGCGTTGCTGCTTGCAGGCTGTGTAAGAAATCAAGGTATTTATAGCACAGAGCAGAGTCCAGGAGTCTCAGAGAGTGAGGTTTGACAAACTCCCAGGAGTTCAGTCACACCAGTGCTTCTGAGGAAGAGGCCCACAATAAATCTGACACTCCTCCGTGTTAGTCTGAAAGTCTGGTCTGGTTTTTATTCTTCTATGTCCTAAAGGTTTGCAGCTTGAGCAGGTGAGGGGGGCACTGGGGCTGTTTGGGTGTCCTTGTCCTGTGCCATGCTGGGGGACACCTACTGTGCTTGAGCTGGGCTTTGGCACAGGAGAACCTGTGTGCAACAGGCCCTGTTTGGCTCCCACACTTGCTGCAGGATTTGTTGGGTTTTAGGGTTGCTACCAGACTTTGGTTTGATTTTGATAACATCGTGCACAGTGAGGGGTGGACTCCTCCCTGCCCTGACTGATTTACTTCCTCTGAGCTCACGGGCGATGCCAGGTTTGTCACCAATGCCACCTACAGAGTATTAAAAACCATTCATTCTGAATGAAGTAATTCCATCACCAAAGCATGCTAGAAATGGGATTATGAAGGCCACAGGTTGACCATTTAATGGCTGGCCTGACTGCAGCATAATACATTTCTGTTGAGTTGGAGAGCACTCTCCAGAGTCTCGTGGGTAGCCTCACATACTGAAGTCTCTTTTTTCCTCCTTGCATATTTCTCTCATTTTGCCATTCTCTCATTTTGCCGTGGGCTCGAAAACCCTTTAGAGAAGGATGGCCTGTTTCTTACAAACCCTCCTTTGTGCAGCACAAATGAGCTGGTGTTTGGTCAGGAACCATGGTGAAAATAACTGTGTAATCATCTAAATGGCACCCAGACACCCTTGAGAACATGCTTAAAAATATTCCTTAGTCCTTGATGCAGACCTTAAGGTACAGCAGCCTTCTGACAGAGAAGTTGGGGTTACTAAGGAGCCAAGAGCAGGTTCTGACATGATTTGGGGGGGATTTATTCCTTTACTCCATGAGGACAGTCAGGCAGTGAAACAGGAGCCTGGAGAGGCTGTGGAGCCACCAAACTCGGAGGTTTTCAAGAGCCATCTGGACCAAGCCCTAAGCAACATGATCTGAATGTGATGCTGACCCTGCTTTGAGCAGGAGACCTCCCGAGGTCCCTTCCAGCCCCAACAATTCTGGAATTATTTATTTTGATGTGATGAAAATTAGTTGCTTTAAAATATGAGTGTTCAGAATGGAATAACACTCAATGACTTCTTACAAAGTATATGCTAACAACAGGTTTTTAGCTTAAAGCTCAAGAACCCAGGATACAGTTTCTGTTGCTTGTATTCAGAGATACTTCAGGCTGACATGTGGTCATGGAAAGAAAAAGTTCATAAATAAACAATATGCCTGTTCCAAGATGTAAGCCATTGTTAGTCAACGCTGCTGAGTGAAAATGTGTTTTAATTTTTACAAGGTTTGCAGGTTGGCTTTAAATGGGCAGCCAGAGGGCTGCAAAGATGAAATAGAATAAAGTAGAGATGCTGCATAGATTGACACTAAAACTAGAATTATATCCTTAGAAATGACAGGTTACATGTGTGATTTTGCACAAAGTAAAATTCATTTGACTTCCTGCAGTTGGTATCTGTAATTCAGAAACTGGCGAGCCTCATTCTCAGGAAGGCCTGAGGAAAAATGGCTAAATTTTTAATTTTTATTCCTATTGTTCAAGTTGCTTCATTTCATATTATATTGTACTTGCTTCTGAGAGAATATTTAATTCTGCAACATGGCTAGCAAGTGTGTAAATCGTTTGGCCCTTATCATACAAGGAAAACAAGTGGAAATAGGTATAATTTGAATCACATCTCTATTTAACACACAGGCACCTAGTTCTGATGTGAAAGCTCAGCTGGTTATTGAAATTCATGAAGATGACAGCTACAGTCATGTTAACATCCAAATAATCTTGTTTCTGCCTTTTTCTGTCAGGAGGGAGGTTGGGGATACAGAGCCTGTAGTGTTTGGTGTGTTTTGCTTATGGAGGCTTTTGGCCCTTCATTTTCCATAGGGGAAAAACAGTTTGTGCCAATGTTATTCCTCACCTCTATCAGGTGGGATTTGCCAGTGTTTATTTTTAAATAAACAGAAGGGATCACGTCGGGTTGATATCAGGCTTGTTTCCAGAGCTGTGATTTGGTGCCTTTAGCTCACATCTCAGGGCATGTTTAGATAGTGGGTGTCGTGAGCAGTTTCAAACACTGCAGGTACATCACAGCACTGCCTGGCAGGGATTCCACCCAGGCTTTGCCCAGCAGCAGCAGGGCTGGGGTTTTCTTTCCTTGGACAAACTGTTTCAGGGTTGTTGAAAACACATTTGGGGATTTGTGCCTGCACCCGGGAGCCTGCTGTCACCTGGTTATGAGTAACAGGTTATGAGAGGGGATGGTTTTGGGTGCAGGTGTGGAGGGTCTGCTCCTGGTACGAGTTTCTGTCCATTGCAGAGCCACTTACCCCAAAATTCAGGCAAAGAACTCAAGGGAGAGCAGATTTGTGCAAAACCAGCCCTTTGCTCTTTCTGCCATGGGCTTCTTTAATTCTCTGTGAAGGTTTGTTTTCGTGTTACAAGTAATTTTTCAGATTTCACAGAATATCTGGGGTTGGAAGGGACCTCTGGAGTTCATCCAGTCCAATCCCCTGGGTCACCTAGAGCAGGTGACATAGAAATGTGTCCAGTTGGGTTTGGGATGTCTCCAGAAAGGGAGACTCCACAGGCTCCCAGGGCTCTGCCACCCTCAGCATACAGAAGTTCTCTCTCATGTTGAGCTGGAACTCCTTGTGGTTTAGTTTATGGCCATTGCTCCTCGTCCTGCCACTGAGCACTGCTGAGAAGAGTCTGGCACCACCCTCTTGGCACCTGCCTTTGGGATATTTGTATGGATTGATGAGATCCCCTCTTGGTCTTCTCCAGTCTGAGGTTTTAAGAGCTGCATCACCACAAGACTCCTGGTCCTCCCATGCATCAGCTTGTGCTTGATTTTCATCAGCCCTTTTCTGTTAACTGCAAGTTTCAGCCATCCTACTCCTTTTTTTGGCTTCTTTTCCATGTTTTCTTTGTGTTTTTGAAGGCTGTGGCCCTTTTTCCTGAGCTTGAGTGGTGAATGCACTTACAGAAGGGACAAGAAATTACACCTTCCTTTATTTTTGCGCTTTTCCTTCTGTTCAGAAGCGCTACTGAAAACACCGGCGTTTTAATTTCTCTGTGTGCTTGACCTTGGTGCTATGGCAGTTCTTCCTCTCCATTTGGATGCTGTACTTACAGTAAAAGGTTTCAGAAGCAGAGGGGTTGGGTGTAACACCAGGGTGACTGGCTGCGAGCGGCGCCTTTGGCTCCCTCCTGAGCTGTTCTGAATTCCGCTGGGCGAGCTGCTCACGGCTGTACTGCACCAAGCCCGAGCTAATTTTACTTCTCCCTCTGTCAAGACCTACTGACTTTGCCTAGGATTTAAAGCAGAATATTAAAAATGTTACTGTGTAGCATGTTCCAGCACTTTCAACTGGGCTGAAGTGAGGAAGCACCGTAGGTCTTCGAGAGGTTCGTTCTTGGCAGAATTCCACTCCAGGGAGGTTTGGACTGGAATATGGAATTTTGGAGATTTATAATGGAGCTAGTGCATTTTCTCTCCATCATTTCAGCCTTAGCTGTGCACACTCATGCCGAACTCCAGTGTTTACCCAAATCCTGTGGCCAGGTATGTGTGCACAGTGTCAGTGGTTAGGAAACATGGCACGTAATGTGTTTGCTGTCGGTCAAATTAATTCATCAATAAAAAACAATCCACGCTGCAGGGGAGGAAAAAAAACACCAACCCTAAACAAAAAGAGCAAAAGCTGCGTTTCTTAAATAAGTCTGTTTCCTCTCCAGCCACACAAATAATAATTAAAGAGCTCTTTTAAACACAAGTGCTCAGGGAGGGTAGTGCCTGCATGGGGGTGTTTTACCTGACTGTGAAGATAACAAGTTAGGGAAGGCAGGGCCATTACCTGCAATAGGGAATTAACTCCTACAGACGTGTTTACAGCCTTGCCGAGTCAAGCCTCCCCATTCCCTGCCCTCCTTCCGCAGTGTGTTCCCCGTTGGGTTGCCTGGCTTTCATCTCATCCCATCCCTGTGTTCCCATTCCCAGGCTGAAGCGAGACTCGCGGCGAAGCGAGCGGCGCGGGCGGAGGCACGGGAGATCCGGATGAAAGAGCTGGAGAGGCAGCAGAAAGAGGTAAGGCTGAGGCTTTGGGGGGTGCCTGGGTTGTATCCAGCAAGGAGGATGTTCAGAGATCCTGGAACAGGAGGTTCATCTATATTTTGTTGAAATAGTCTGCTTGGAACTAATGTTGATCATAGAAAATCCTGGAAAAAACACGGATCGTGGCAAGGGTTTTATCTTGGTGAAGCCAGTATAATTATTTACAGAAAATCCTGGTGGTTAGTAATTCTTGTTTAATGTTAAACTTTGAAGTATGCAGCTTCTTTGTTTGAATATCACAGGTGGTGGATTCTTATCACTTTGTTAGAAATTCAATTAATGTGGAAGATTCCTGGCCCTTGTATAACAGCACTATGAAGTTGTTCTGCTTCCTGCTGTGAAGCAGGTGCTGTGTCCTCCCCCAGTTTGTAGAAAGGATGGGCTGCTGTTGGCAGGAGCGAGGGTAGAAACTGCACTTGGCAAAGCATTACCTGGTGAACTGAACCAGAAGGGCTCAAAATTTGTGTTTGGTGATGTGAAACATTGAGTGAAACAGCACAACAGGGACAACAGTAATCACAATTTAGTTTTTTCAGCAGATTTTTGAAGGAGAAGGAAAAAGCATGGAGTCTGGGGGCAGGGTCTGGGAATACACAGTAAGAATAAATGTGGGGCAGTACAAAAGGGAAATGGCTTCATGCTGACAGAGGGCAGGGTTGGATGGGATATTAGGAAAAACATCTTCCCTGTGAGAGTGGGGAGGCCCTTGCACAGGTTGCCCAGAGAAGCTGTGGCTGCCGCATCCCTGGAATTGTCCAAGGCCAGGTTGGATGGGACTTGGAGCGACCTGGGATAGTGGAAGGTGTCCCTGCTCATGGGAGGGGGTGGAACAAGATGATCTTTAAGGTCCCTTCCCACCCAGGCCATTCTGTAATTCAGTGGTTCTACATTTGCTTTAGGGTGCAGAGCAGGATCTGGTTGAGCTTTTGAGCAGTGAATCCGGAGGTGACAGCAGGATGTGGATCAGGATGTGACAGCAGAGCAGTGCCAGTGCAGGCTGCTGCAGCAGCCAGCCCACAAGAGAAGCTCTTGGGCAGGTTGCCCACGCTCAGCTTTGGGTGAGGCAGGTCTGGATGTGTCTCAGCTGCCTCGCTGCAAACACAGAGCTTGAGGAAGGTGGGAGCCTTTTGCTGCTGCAGTTGCTGCTTTCTGAAGGATGTTTCTTGCAAGCTGTCGCACAGTGGGAAGCGTTGTCACTGCAGGGTGGTGGGACGTGGGAGCAGCCGTGGGAGGGCCGTGCTAAACAGGCACCATGTGTTTTGTTTGGGCAGCAGAGTAAATAGGGGTGTCCTGGCAGCTGACACCATCTAATTTACAGGTGACTTAATGGAGCTGATGACCCCTTTGCAGATTAAAAGCTGATGCTGCAAAGGGTGTCTCAGTAAACTGAAATTTAGGTGTGAAAACTAAAGCTCCTGGAATTAAGAGGTTGTCATCTGAAAACCTGTGAAAACTTCTTTGTAGAGATAGAATTTGAATAGGGCAGGATGTCCCTCTGAGATACCACATTCATTGAAAGCTCAGATAGCCATCACAATCTGCTTTGTAGCTCACTGCCATAAATGACACATTTATTTAATATTTTGCAAGCTTGGATATTCTGTAACTTTTCAAATTAGTTTCCTCTTAGTTCCCAGATGCCAGGTAGAGATAATAAGCATAGCTGCAGGAAGTTATTCATTGCCACAAGCATCTTGCAGGTGTAACAAAACATAAATACAGAAAATCCCAAGCAGTGGCCAACACAAGATATTTGGCACCTACCCCTTCCTTGGAGGGGAACCTACTGTGACACTGGGGTCTGTACACCTGGTTCTCTGCCATCTTAATTTCCCTTTGCAAACTTTTCAGAGACATAAAGAGCACTTTTCCACTACTGCCATGTTAAATAACCAGAAGTTAAAGCACTGGCTTTACTACTTCAGAAGGCTTTCTAGAGCCCTAGCTCCCTTCTGGGAGTTAAAAAGCAATAAATGAATTTATTGCGTGTGCGTGTAGCTTTTCATGCTTAAAGCCGTGTGCATGCCCTGGCAGGCTTCTTGTGGAGCATGGATTACTTGAAAATATATTTACACTGCTGGTCTGAGTTAAGAGTTTCCAGGTGCTACCATTAAAGGCTGTAACTATGGCAGTGAAAGAGGGTGTTTTAATGATTTGGGTTTGGAAACTGGCTCCTCTCCTGCCCACCACCTCATATTTATGACATTTCTCAATCCTGCACTTCATTTCCCTCATTTTAAAGTAATTGGGTGACTTTTGCCTGAAGAGCCTACACATATGATTGAGAAAATGCACAGCAGAAATAGATGGGCTTTTGGCAGAGAACACTCAATTGCAAGGTGAGATGTGGGAGAGCTCCTGTGGAAGGCTGCACTGTGGTGGGGCAGGATTGCAGGTGTGCTCCAGAGGCGGTATCGTCTCATCACCTGGCACCACCTCATGCCAGGCAGCACAGAGAAGGGTAACTGTGCCAGTGGTTTGGGTTCTTTGGTTTGGGTTTTTTTTTTCTCCAGGGAGGGGAAGCTAAGGAGAATAAGATGAGCACAATTTTCATAGCAAAGTACATGAAAAGTGTTTTCTGAAGCTCAAGAAAAAAAGTGAGCGCAAGAATCGTGACCTGATCACAGAATCCCAGAATGGGTTGGGTTGAAAGGGCCTTAAAACTTACCTCATTCCACCCCCTGCCATGGGCAGGGACACCTTCCACTATCCCAGGTTGCTCCAAGCCCCATCCAGCCTGGCCTTGGACACTTTCAGGGATGCAGGGGCAGCCACAGCTTCTCTGGGCACCCTGTGCCAGGGCCTCCCCACCCTCACAGAGAAGTTTTTTTCCTAATATCGAATCTAAACCTGCTCTGTCAGTTTGAAGCCATTCCCCCTTGTCCTGTCATTCCAGTCCCTTGTAAATAGTCTTGCCCCATCTTCCCTGTTGGATGGGGCTCCTGTTGGAACATTTCGAATTTCCCCATGGAGCTGCCCCATCCCTCTGATCATCCTGGTGCCTCCTCTGGACTCTCTCCAGCAGCTCCAGCTCCTTCCTGTGCTGGGCCCCAGGGCTGGAGGCAGCTCTGCAGGTGGGGTCTCACCTGAGCGGGGCAGAGGGGCAGAATCCCCCCCTTTCCTGCTGCCCACGCTGTGGGATCAGCCCAGGACATGAGGAATTCCTCTGAAGATAAGGGTATTGATCATTCTTGAATCACAGAGATGTGGATCAATTTATGTATTTATTAGCAAATGTGTTCTTGATGATGAGGCTTTAGGAAAGGCACAGATCTAACAAGTGTAACAGCTTGAATGCTTCTGACTTCTCATTCAGTGCTGCTTTGTTGTTGTTACCCACCAAGGATGTCAATAATTAATCTGGAGGCCTGGTTAAGTTCTCTGGTTTGCTTCCACACATCAGTGAGTGCAGGACAGCTCTCACTGGCAGTGCCTGTTGTGAGCTGAAAGGACAATTACAATAGGTGGTACCTCCTCCCTTCCCTGTTTTCCCACCACTGGTGGGAGTCAGAGCAGTGGTGGGTCCTGGTTTACAATACCATGCTGCCAAGCTTTTGAAACATTTGGTTGCCAGCTGCAGAGTCTGAGGCCAGTCCCTTCGACTTGTACTGTCAAGATGTGCTTGGTCCTGGGACAAATTCCTGTGTTCACTCAGGTATTTATTGTTAATTCACTCAGAAGAGCAAGCCAGGAGTGGTCAGCCCAGTTTTTCTGAGGAGCAATTTGCTAATTCTCATGGGGCTATGAGGTAAAATGGGAAGAAGAAATTTTTTCCCTGTGCATTGTTTTTTCTCAAGGCTTGACCTAAAATGTGTTAAAGCCTTTTTTTCCCCAGCAATATTTAACAGTAACATTTCGAGACATGCAAAAGCTGCAGCATTGGGGCTAATTGTGGAGAATGCTTTCTGTAGGAGTGCCTTCTGTGTGTTCTGCTGGCAGGGCTTTAAAATGTCTCTTCAAGGGCTGACACTTGGAGACCACAGTGTAAGCTGATATTAGTGCCTGAAGTGAAAAGAGACTGATCTCCTCCCACTCCTTAATCGGTGGGATAAGGTTCTTCCCTGCCAGTTCACACAGTAGATGAGCCTGTACTTCTAGTTCAAGGCAAGTGCACTGTGCTGTCTCCTGGCTTCATTTGCAGCTCTTGCTTTAAGGGCACAGCACAAAACTTGCCTTGGCTGTTTTGTAAATTCCTTCCTTACCTCACTTGCACATACTTTTCCCCCTTTGGATTCATATTTCTTTGGAATAAAGTACGCTACGAATGCTTTCTAGTACAAAAACAAAAATAGGAAAAGCAGATTGTTGTGGCTTGAATGGGGAGGGGTGAGACTGACTATGAAACTTGGTGCTCACATAAGCAGGGAAGGAATGAAGGAGGTCTGGGGTGGTTCATCTGTGTTTTACATACTCAGTGTGAAGATGCCCAAGAAAATTTGGAGAGGGATGATGTGGAAGGTGTTTTTAGCAGACTGTTCTTCTTCCACCATCTAAGCATGCAACACTGGCTTGTTCTGTCCCATTTTAAAGCTATTTCTATGAAAAACTTTATTTTTGTGGGTAACCTGCTGTGATGAGGAAACCAGGAAAGCTGTCTGCTGTTAATGCTGTGGACGAAACACATTTGGGTTTTAAGTCATACCCTAATACAGGAAAGTGCTTTTTAAAGCATTTGACTGCTCAGATGTGCATTGACTCTTTTTGGAGGGGGACACATCTGCAACAGAGGTGATTGTTTAACAGTGTGTGTTTTCTCCTGTGCCACACTTTCTAAAGTGGACAGCATCATCATGGAATCCTAAAATGGCTTGTGTTGGAAAGGACCTTAAAAATCCCCTAATTCCAACCTCCCTGCTGTGGACAGGGACACCTTCCCCTAGTGCACTGCTGAGGGATCAGTCACTTTGGGGCAGAGCTATTGTAATTCCTGTTGGCCGATGGGTTCCTCCAAACTTCCAGGTTTTACAAAAAGCTGGAATAGTTAGATGATGCACTTGGCTTTATCCCTGAGGCCTCTCCACCTCCCTCCACGGTGCCTGGCCTGAACAAGGGCCCCGTTGTTATCTCATCCATTGGCAATCTGGGTCCTGGGCACAAGGCTCCTTGCGTGCCTTGCTTTGGACTCAGCAGGGAATACCTGCTGTGCCAAGCCTGAAGCACTGGGCTTTGAAAAATAAGGCTGCCATGGAGTTGCCTCGAGGCGTGGGTGAAAAAACCAGGATGGAAAAGTTAAAGCTTTAAGGTTAATCAGCTGTGTGGTAATTGCCACGTCTGAACCTGTGGTGTTTGGCTCCTGTGTATGGATGAAAGGCAGTCTGAGCGTGCCATGGAGAAGCCAGAGATTGGAATTGTGTGCAGCCTTGTGGGAGGGGAGGGCCCAGTTCATTTTCCTCTTCATGGCTTTCTAAGGGGAAGGGAGGTGGGGTGGTTACTTGTGTGGGAATGCTGGTTTTTAAATGGGTCCTCATTTTCCCTCCTGTGCTTGTCAGAATGGGAATTAATGCTGCTGAGGCATTAATCTGGGTTGTGCAGTTGTCCTTTGTGAAGGGGAACCTGATCAGGAGGGCAGGGATTGAGAGACATAAGCTCTGCTTCCCAGCACTGGGATCTGGGTTCCCATGAGGTATCCCTGGGAGCAGTGAATGGCAGGGATCCTCCAAGTACCCCAAAATCTGGGAGGCTTGACTACCCTGCCACCAGCTGACCTGCTGGAGGATTGTGCAGCCAGCCAGGTGTTTTTGAACAAGAAGGGTTCTTTTGTTTGTTTTTTTTTTTTTAACCCAGAAAGGTTTCTGGTTTTAGGAAAGATGCGAGAAAAAACATGTTTTCTGTTTTCACAAAGCTCATCAGTCAAGGGCTGTTCTCCAAGAACACAAAATTCAGATGCAGTAGAATGGCTGTAAAGGTTTTGTGCATTATCAAAGTGCTCCAAGACTGTGGAACAGCAGTGTCAGTGGTGCATTTATTAAGGCCTGAGAACAGTGTGAGGCTCCACAGAAACACTAAGAATCGAAAGAGCAACCTGCAGGGATCCTTTAAGGCCAGCAATATATGTGCAAGGAATTTTCCAGGAGTTTTCACATGCTGGCACTGTGCTGTGCACAGGTGAAAGGTGTGTGGGCTTGGTGCTTTTGTAACTGTGCTTCATCCCTCAAGGACAAATTCTGTCCTTCAAAGAGGAACAGTTGGTCTGTAGTTAATGCTCTTTGCTTTTATTGTGGTGGTAGATGCACATTTCGTCCTGGGTGAGTATTTGGGCATCCATTCCTGCCGTGGAGAGAGGCTGGAAAAATGAGAGGTCCTGGCTCACAGCAGGGCTGGGCTCTGGGCTGGTGCAAAGCCTAGGGTTAAGATGTCCCATGTGCGTCCCAGAGCCTGGTGGGAATGGGAACAGGGATGCTGTGTTCTAGCTGGGCTCATGGGGGAGGCCTGCGATGCAAACACTGCTTTTGTCCTACCCAAATCCACAGGGCTTCACCGTGCTTCTCTCTGTATTCATGTTGTGCTGTATTTTCTCTATAAATGCTGTTTTTTCCCTCCAGAACGAGCTGTGGAGCGTTGCATTGCTCTGTATCCATCATTCACGCTAGCTTTGTTCCTTGTTTCTTTCCTCTCCCTTTCCCTCCAGATCTATCAGGTCCAGAAGGTAGGGCTTGCTCGCTTTCATTCTTGTTTGCATGCCTTCCCATGTTGTGAGTCTTTGCTACGATTTCAGAACCACAGAGCCATTCAGGTTGCAAAAGACCTCCAAGATCCTCGAGTCCAGCCTGGGAAATCCTCTGAAGAGTGGGGGATGCCCAGCAGGCTGTAAATTTCCCTGTAATTCTGCCCTCCCCTCCCACAATCTCATGGGGTGGACAATAAAGGGGAGTGGGGGAAGATGACCCATCTCAGATGTCTGGTCAGGCACTTAATGTGATTTTTCCGACAGCCTGTTTGGCAAAGAATAAGCAATAACAGAAAAGTGACTTGGCAAAGCAGGGTCAGAGGAGGGTACGATGGCTCCCTGTGTCACCAGGGACCTCTGTGTCACCTCTGCTCCTGTGCTGAAGGCCAAGAGAATCACTGGAAGCATTTCAGGCTGGGCAAGCATTTAACAGGTGCCAGCAGGAAGAACGACTTTCAGATGACTTTATTTGCTCAAAGTCACTGAAGGAAATCGGGGATACTGTGTTTGAATTCATAATTCTTTGGTAAATAAACTGTATGGCCTTCCTTCCAATGACACCCAAGCATTAAAAGTGCTTTTACATTGTTTAATCCTCTCTCACCTCAGTTTAAAGTCATGATCTCTTCCCTCCTCCCAATTTCCTTTCCATGACGATGGCAAAGAGGATGATAACAGTAGCTCTAACTGAGGTCCCTTGCTATGTAGCAACAGAGGTTTCGGGGTTTGTGTCGTGATGTTTGGCTGTTCTACACTTTCAGCATGTGAACTGTGTGGCATCTAGAAGCCGAAATAGCTCCCAAGAAGATTTACAGGGAGAGAGAAAGCACATTTTTCTTCAAGCCTGCCATTTTCTACCTTATTGAATATTTCTCTTTTTTCCTGAGATATTTTTATGGCTTGCTGAGTGATGAATATCTCCCTAAACCACAGTGTGCTTGGTTTTGTTCTGGCACTCCAGCTGCCCTAACTGCATGTTTCAAAGCCTGACCCACCCCTGCATGTGCTTCTTGGAAGTGCTGTTCTCCTCTTTGAGTGTGTATGTATATGAAGAGAGCTGCTCAAATCATGTGCTCTGGTATTTAATCCTGACCCCATCAATTTGGCAACAAATCTCTCTCACTCCTGGTTTTATTTCTGGAGTTGACTACAGGCTGAGTGACTCAATGTCTGCCCATGGATCAACAGGCTCGTTATTAATCTCCTTTATGGGAACTAATTTAACCTTCTGGTGCAAAAGCAGCCCCGTGGGAGCCCAGGAGGTTGTTTACTGCTGGTGTCCTGACATGGATGAGGAGATAAGTGGGTTATCCTCCCAACATCCCATAGCGAGTTTGCGAGTCTGGCAGTTTCACTGTCGCTCAGTGAGCAAATCGCATCTGGAATTCTCTCTCAATGGTATTAACATCATTCATTATTTAATTGTAATATCACTTTTCGAGGTAGACGGGAACCTGAGTGCAGCAAGGGCCTCTAACTGAAACCTAAATGAATGGATAAACACCATTTCCTCCTTTAACCCGTTGGAATCAGTCCCTGGGGGCAGAACAGAAGAGTCAGTGTAGAGAGAGAACTGAGAAAAGTGGCTGTGAGGGGTCAAAATACTTGAGAGCTCAAAAGCTGCCAGTTAAGTCCAGTATGACATGTGCTCTTTAAAAGCTTATAAATTAAAAATAGTCTCCGGGCAGTCTCGTTCAGTAAGATTTTTCTTTAGGGGATGTTAAGCACGTAGCTGTGTAATTTGAAATGGAGAAGGAAAAGCCTGTAAGTGGAACTTAAACTGTGGCATAGCAAGTCTTGTAAGGGCTGTTTCCTTATCTGCCTTTTGCAAGGCTGAATTCTGAAGCCAGTGACAGGCAGTGAGGAGAACAGAGGGCAGGAAAAGGAAGCAGCAAACCTTAAAAAAATTACAAGTGTGTTTATGGAGGTTTCCTATGTGTGAAAAAGGATTCTCCATTTTTATAGTGTGTTTTGGTTTTTTAAATTGATGTCTAGTGTTAGAAAATATTCTCTGTTGCTTAATGGCTAAAAAGCCTCTAATAAGGCTTTACCTGACCTGCTTTGCTACAAAGCATATAATCTGTAGGTTCTCATCGTGTACACAGCTCTGGGAGTTAATGGAATTTTCAGGGGCTGTTCTCAGGCTGAGATATGCATAAAAGTTAATTTTATAACGGGCTGTTGCATGGGTTATGATTCTGAAGTGAGGATAAAGTAACACAGCACTGAAGAACACGCAGCTGTTTGTTTTGGTTTATCAATAAATAGTGAATGAGGTTTTGAAGGGTGAAAATAAAATTACATTAATACCATTGAGCGAGTGCTAAAACCAGAGTGCAATACAGAACAGGTTTCTGATTTTTTTTAATCATTTCCTAAGGTTCCATATCAGGCTGTTGATACTCCTGACTCCTCAAGCCTGTAAGAAAGCTCTAAAATACACATTATTCTTCCTTAAGCAGGATTTCCATTTGGCTGTTGCTGCGCTTTAGGCCAGCGATTTCAATTCACACAGGAACATTGTGGGCACCACTAAAAATGCAAAATTCTTGAGACCAAGATTTGACAGGCTTGTTTGGGGAGGAAGAAAAGTCCCATTAAACCTGTGGAACTTTGAACAACTTGCTGTCTGGTGGAAATTCAAGTTCATTGGGAAGTTCCCAGTGTTGTCCTCGCCTGCACTGGTGGATCTTGTCCTCTTGTACCCTTGCTGGTGCTGCCACCGCTGTCAGGTGGGTCAAATGTAGGCAAAAAGCCTGGTGCTCTGAAAGGAGCTCTGTGGAGCTCTAATCCAGCAAATTGGGGTGCCCAGAGATGACTTGTATCCGACTTGTCTGCCCAGTTTGACAAACCTTTACGGGAAACATGATTTGACAGCAATTTTCATCCTGGAAGTGCCCTGCGCTCGCCTCCCTTGTAATGAGTCTTGACTTAACTGGGTCACGAATTCAAGACTCATTACTCTCCTTGCTCCTGTCCCCCAGCACGGAGGGTTTTGCACTGCTGAGGGAGAAGAAGCTGCCGAGCACCCTGGTCATCCCCAAACTCCCCTTTCCCCTTTCCAGGCAGCTTTTCCCAGGCACGTGCTGGGGAGGGCTCCGGTGCACTCGGCACAGCTCTCCCTGGCACGTTCGTGTGGAGCTGTGTGGCTTGGCCAGGGCTTGGCAGTGCATGTCTAAATGTTCTGTGTTTGCTTTTCTCAGCTAAATTCTGGTTTTTTTCCCTTTTCTGCCTGTAGAAATATTATGGTCTGGATACTAAGTGGGGAGACATCGAGCAATGGATGGTAGGACTTGATCAACATAGCTCAACAACTTTTGAGTGTTGAAGTTCTGTGTAGTTCATAGAGTTTGAGGTCCCTCAGAGGAGTTATTTTCATGCATTGGGAGTGTGAATTCTGCTCCAAGCAATCCCACAGTCTTGCTTTTCCAACTGAAATGTGACTTTTGATCAGCTTAAAACTGACAAGGACTGGGTTAGAGCCATGTCTTTTTACAGGCCTGTGTCCATGCTATCGCTGGAAGATTAGGTGAGGATAAAGACCTGGTAAAACCCCTTGGGATACAGGGAATATTTGTGCTCATTTTCGTGAGTTTCATCACCATTTGAGTCTTCTTAAATCTGCCTTCAGGTAAATTGTGGGCAAGTTTCACTCATGCTGCTTCAGTTCCCTTTGCACTTACTGGCCATGGGGAATCTCAGAGAGGAATTATTACTGCTACAGGGGCAATCCTCGCTTTTTTTTCAATAATACAATGTCCTGGATTTTAGAATTTGCTAAAGCCATTGGATACCAGCTACAAACTTGGCCACTAGCAACATCTGACTGTTTTAACACCCATCATGTGAGATGAAAAAGTTGCTAATGGGCTGGAAGTCACTGACTTCAAATGTCTTGCAGCCCTAAGTTTATGAAATCATTTACCAGCGATGCCAGATGAAAGCTGTGGCCTTGCCCTGCAAAGCTGAGTAGTGCACACTGGAAAAGGCAAAACCAAACAGCCGACTCCCAGTGTGGAAGGTAACTTCCCAAACTCCCCAAATTCCTTGGCCTTTGATAATTAATCAGTGTAAGTACTGGTTTGCTTGGATCACCCACCCACCGAGGTGCCCCAGGCTCACATTGAGTCTCCTCAGATCCTTGCTGGATGAGCAGAACTCCACCTTACTGGCAATTCCCCTGCTTGGAAATCAGCTCACCTGTGAGAATCTGTTGACTGCAATGTTGAAATCTTTTTTTTTTTTTGCTGTTTTGTACTGCTGTTTCTAAATTCAGTGGCAAATCAATTTGTTAAAATCAGCTTGTTGAACTGTAAATCATCCAACTGCGTTTCCAGTGTCGCAGAGGCTGTGTAGCAGAGGGGAAGAAATTTGGGGTCACAGAGGAGGGAGGAAGGGTTTTTCTGCTTTGACAAGGTGTCACCTCCCATTGTTTGGTTAAACTTTACTGGTTCCTAAGCGTGGCTGGAGTTCACTGTGTGTTTCTGGAACGCTCTGTTGCTGTGTCTGTCCTCTCAATGCCTCCCTCTGTTTTCTCTCTGCTGCCCTGGTAGGAAGACAGTGAGCGTTATTCCCGTAGAGCCCGAAGAAATGCCTCGGTCAGTACCTACTTTTGCTTTTTCTGTTTAGCCAGACATTTCAGGTTAAGAAAACAGACATGTATAAGGCACTTCCTTCTCGAAAGAAAAGAACCAAAACTCCCGCCACCCCCAAGCAAGTGAAAACCCCAAAGCCACTTCCTGACTTCTCTCCCCTTTCCCCAGTCCAGGGAGCTTTTGCAAATGTGCAAGAATAAAGTGGGTGGAAAGTGGGGAAATAACCTGTTTGGAGTGTTTAATGTTCATTTAGTGAGCCAGAGGGCCAAGAGCATAGAGCAAGGAACACCTGAGCACAAGCTCCTCCTTCACCCTATGGCAAAAGGCTTGACAGTGTTTCTTGGGCAGGGTATGATTTCATTTGCTTTCTGCTTATAGTTTCAATGCAATTCTTTTTTAAAGACATTGAGTTTGTGCATTTTCCCCTTCCTCCTGTCCCATCAAAGCCATCAGCGTTTGCCTCAGTGCCTGTTACTTGTGCTCTTTTCACTGTTTTTTTGTCTCTACGCTTTCTCTCGCTAGGCTTCGGATGAAGATGAGCGCATGTCAGTGGGTAGCCGTGGAAGCCTGAGGGTTGGTAAACTGTGCAATCTCTGTGTGCATGTCTGTGTGCGGGTGTCACTGTCCCCCTGTGTCCCCACACTCGGAGGGTGTCGTCCTTCCAAGGTCTTGACCTGTTCCATGTTGGGTTTTTTCACGTACTCGTGGATCACTAATTCCCTCCAGTGTGTGCACTGTGCAGGAGCAGGGATTCCTGGGCAGGAGCCTTTGTGGTCACTGCTCTTCACTCTTGCAGGAAGGACTTAGCCAGGACATTGGTATCTGCAGGCACTGTGTAAGTTCCCCTGTGTCACTCCTGATACTGGAAATTTGGGAAGGGGAAGTGCTGGTGGGGTCAGTGTTTATTAGCTCAGAAAACCAGAAATGATTGATCAGTGGAAATAGTTCTTAAGTGCTGTGGAATTGCAGGTGAATGCTCATAAAATAACAGAGTAGCCTGAGCTGGAAGGGACCCACAGGGATCATCCAGTCCAACCCCTGGCCCTGCACGGACACCCCACCAATCCCACCCTGGGCATCCCTGAGAGGGTTGTCCAAATGCTCCTTAGGCTCTGGTAGCCTTGGGGCTGTGCCCATTCCCTGGGGAGCCTGGACAGTGCCCAGCACCCTCTGGGGGAAGAACCTTCCCCAGATATCTAACCCAAAATCCCCCTAACACAGCTCCAGCCATTCCCTTAGATCCTATCGCTGGGTGCTTGCTTTAAAAATGCTTTAGAAATACTTGAAATTCATCTGCAAGCCTAAATTTTGTGGAGGGCAGGATTAGTACAGCACTGAGTACTCATCTGTAGGAAAAGTTCAAACCGTTTTTTCCTCAGAATATCCAGACAGTATTTTCCCAGATAACACACACTTATATCAACCTTAACTCCGTTATAACATAGTGTCTAGAAGACTCATTAAAAAAAAAAAAATTAAAAATTGCTGCTGCGGAGCCTGCTCAGAGATCCATCCTACTGTAAAATTGCACAAAATGTGCTTAAAAATACAAAGTGCTGCCTTGTTCCCTTTTTTGTGGGACCCTTATTGTTATTTATGAAATGCTGTTAAAACCTTTTTTCCTCAAGATGACAAACTTGAGTGCTTTTCAGAACTAGCAGATGTCTCAAAGCTCCAAATATTCCGTGAAGAAAAGCCTCTCTTGCACAGCTGAATTTGAAAAGCAGTGTTTATTTTACTTAGGGTTAAATGTTGACATGTTTTTGAAAGGGATTTTTGGAGGGGAAAAAATATCTAGTTCAGTTGAAATATCAGTTCTATCTGTTTAGAAGGTGATGACAACACAAAAGGGTTGTTTATGCCTGGCTGTAATGATGCAAACACACTGGCTCTGTGCTTATAGCACATCCTCATCTGAAACACCTTCTCTTTGTGGAAATCCACCACTCATTCTTTCTGAGGTGCTTTTGCAACACAGCCCTGTGGTTTATATACATTTAAAGAGCAGAAGCCTTGCATTCTGCCTCCACACCATCCCTTGGAGAAGCTTTTCTGGCCCTTTTTCCCTGAGCACTCTCAGAGCTGCCCATGTGCCTTCAGGCTGCGATAACCAGCGCTGGCCTGGGGAACAGCAGCCTCCAGCTGCTCCATGGGATGGCCCCAAATTCCTTGTACTGCTGCAAGGAATGTCCTCTGACAGAAGGATCTGGCTGAAACGTTCCATGCTGGTGTTTCTCAGTGGTGTTGCACAGGCCCTGTCCCCATAAAGCAGCGTTTGGTGCTTGCACTGACATTTTGGCAGGCACAGGAGAAGTTTTGACAGAGTTTCCTTCCCTCATTCTTGTGTCACTGGGATTGTAGGAGCACGTAAATATTTGCCAGTCTGAACTGAAATTCACAATTGTGTTTTATTCACAGTTAACTGATAGAATCTCAGGATGGTTTGGGTTGGAAGGGACCTTAAAACTCATCTTGTTCTACCCCCTGCCCTGGGCAGGGACACCTTCCACTATCCCAGGTTGCTCCAAGTCCCATCCAACCTGGCCTTGGACACCTGCAGGGAGCAGCCACAGCTTCTCTGGGTGCTCTGTGCCAGGGCCTCGCCTCCATCACAGGGAAGAATTTCTTCATTATACCCAATGTAAACCTATTCTTTGTCAGTTTGAAGCCATTCCTCCCTTTCCTGTCACTCCAGGCCCTTGTAAACAGTCTCCTCAATCACTTTCCCAGTGTGGATTTACAGGAGATGGTTTTAGTAATTTGACCACATCTCTGGCTAATCTGTGAAGGTTTGGCTCTTGCTGAATCTGTCTTCAAAATAACAAAGCTGAAAACCCCATAAAAGACCAGCCTTAAAAAATTACCTGAGTTCTAGTGTCCAGTTTGGCTTTGGAGCTACTTTAGCCTGAAGACAGCACCAAAAACAGTTGCCTTGTGTCCACGAAGGATCTGTAAAATGACTTGGACAATTCTGAATGATGCTGTTTTTTCAGATATTTGAAGGCTCTCCTTCCATTGTTGCAGGATGCCATTTTTGGAAAATTCATCTTCCATCTCTGGCACTCAGGCTGCTTGCACTGTGAGGGACTGGTGGTGCCAGGGGCTCCTTTTTGAAGCTCTGCTTCTTTTCTGTACAGGAAGTTTTCACTGAAATGAGCCAATATCAGGCATTCACTTCTCCCTAGGACTTCACCACCCCACTAATCTGTGTGGGTTTCACTCTGGACTTTTCTCCTGGATTATTTTTGGAGTGGATGCCTGGACTGCAGGCACCAGAGATGTGCCGAGGTAGCTTTTGGGGAGCTTCTGGATCCTTCTGGCAGAGCAGGCAGCACTCCACACTGCAGAACCTCCAGAGATGTTCATCATCAGAACAGGCCAGCAGATTAAAGCTCCCCAGCTGTGACTGTGCTGTAAACAGGGTCCAGGGCTCCTTGGAGTGCTGGTTTTTTCAGCAGCTTTTCTGATGATCCTGAGCCCATCAACAGCTCCTGCTGCTCCTGTTTCAGGAGTTCTGCAAGCTCAATTCTTTCTCGTGCAGATCTTCCTAGGGAAGCTCAGTAACATTAGCCTGTGTTTGTTGAGGCTCTCGAGCTTCTCTTCAGTCCCTATTTCATTTGTCCTGGTTCTCCCACATCCCAGCTGGCTGTCTAATCCAAACACCATCAGCATGAAATACTGTTGTGTTATCAGTCACTCATGATTAATTTGTGCATCCTTGTTTTGTATTCCCCAACTTCCAAACTTGTGCCTTTGTGCAAGAAGTCCTGCATTACCGAAGTTCTTTAGTTGGGATTTACATCTCCCTGCCTATTTTTGTGTTTGTTTGCTGTTTGGTTTGTTTTGGGGAATTCCTTTGATTGACATAACTTGCGTTTTCCTTTGTATTCTGATTTTCCTCTCCTCTCATGCCTTTACAGTCTCATTTGGAATATGCCAGCACCTACCCAGTGGTGAGAATAGTCTGCAAGTTGCAGTGTGTGTGTGTGTTCAAAAACTAATCATGAAGAAGAAGCTAACACAGGTTGTAATAACTGCTCTGAGATAAGGGTGATCTGGAAGGATCCTGAGGCAGTTTGTGGTCTGTGATGTCAGGATGCCACTTCCCTCTCCTCCTGCTCTGACACAGTTCAGATGAGAAGTGACAAATGATTAAAAAGGTCTGAGCTAGTTTTAGCTCAGTAGTTAGCACAGGACAGAGCAGAATGGCTTGGATTTCCCCTAAAAGACTGTCTCTGTTAAAGCCTGTCCATCGTTGGACCAGATGCATCTGGATTTATTTCAGCACAGATCTGGAAAGGAATAAAACTCTCATAAATTCATTGTAAATAGATTTTATAAAGGTGACAGGACAAACACACTGCCTACCAAAGCTGCTGCTTGTGTTACCTGCAGTTTAGAGGACAAAATCAGATTAATAATAATGCTATAATAGCAAATATTTGCTCTCATGAACACTGAGATAAAGCTGACTCCTGACAGAACAGAAAGGGGCAATGAGGATTAAAGCTCAGTTTAAAATATTTCCTGCTGCCTTGTCTTGAGCTAGAGGTGTCCTGGTGTCTGCAGGAAGCAAACTGGGGAGTGCAGTTCTATAGCTACTCCTGCTTTTCCCCTCTCCCCTCTCGTTCCCGGCGCTATTTCCAATTAGGAGTGCAGTGCATCTATTTGTGCGTGACCTACATCCCGGAACAGCTCAAACCCATTTGGATTTTGCATGGCTGTATTGATACAGTCAGGATGGACAGCTGGTAGCTCTGTTAATTGACTGAACCCAGCGAGCGTGACTGATTGGAACGGCGGCTGCTAAATTTAACAGCGCTATCATCATTTTAACAATATTCCCTAATAACTGGGCATTTGACTCTGAGGGTGGATTCGCTGCCGGGTGCTCGCTGAGCCGTGCTTGGCAGAGCTGGGCTCGTGTTCCTGCATGGGGATGTGCATGCCTGGCTCCGGATGGGTGTGCACAGACTCATTGATCTTCTCACCCTGCATTCTTAATCCCACTGCAGGCTGGATTAGAGAGTGAGAGGACCAAAAAGAAGAACTACTCCAAAGCAGTATGTATTTTTATCTGTCTCAGAGAGGGGTTTGCTCCAAACCCGCTGTGACAGGACAAGGAGTGTGTGCAAGTGGGAGAGCTGCCAGCCCAGTGTCAAGGATACCCTGTAACTATCAGCCCTTGCTAGAGAATAATGAGCATCAGTTCATCTCCAAAACGTGGGAGAATCCAAACTCTTACTTCAGTGTTGTACTTAAAGAGCACGTGGAAAAACTCAAAACTTTAATGGAGCTACATGACTGGAGCTGTAACATGACCTAGAAATAGGCAATATTGAGAGAGTATCATAGAATCCCAAATGGTTTGGGTTGGAAGGGCCTTTAAAGCCTATCTTGTTCCACCCCCTGCCATAGGTGAATCTTATGGGGAGCAATTCCAGGGAGGCAAAGAGGACACGAGAGAGGGCAAAGTGGGAGTATTTCTGTGGAGGGAAGGGTCCACATCGCAGGTGGAGGCTGGGTTGGGGTTCTTTGGTACGCTGGAAATGAGCAGAGGATTTTTCTGAGGGCTGGAAGTTGGATGTGGGATTGAGAAAGCCTGAAGGAGCAGCACGAGCCACAGCCTGAGGTAAAAAACATTACAAGCAGAAGTGGACACAATGGCAGTGAAATGGTTTTCTTTGTCTGTCAAAAGCAAGGAGAAAATGCAGAGAGGAATAGGGTCACTGAAGGGAGAAGAAGTAAAATTGAGTCATTTTAGCCTCTCTAGTACACAGTTCTATTTGTTCCAGTTTTCATGAGGGGTAGGGTCAGATGCTTTGCATGTAAACATGGCCTAGAACAAGGGTCAGCGAGGTCTGATAAAACTGACCCTGCTCTCCAAGAGCTGCCTGGGGCATTTGCCTTCAAAAGTATGCACTGGAGAGGTTTCTGGAGAGGATGGGTCAGAGAGGCAGGGGAAACGGCCTCAGCTCTGGGGCTTCAGGCTGAAATCTGAAAGCCACAGGGCAAACGAGGCAGATTCCTTTTGAAGGGCCTGAACTGTAAAGTGGTGACCAGTTAACCTGGGCTCCTAGAAAGTTCATCGTGCCAATTCAGCTGGAGTTCCTAAGCAGGGTAATTATTTAAGGGCATAAAGGATGTTACTGTAAGTTGACTGTAAGGCCCTTGGCGTGTCTCTGCGTGACATCAAGTGAAACCTTGGGCCAGATCTCATTCTTGTAAAAGGAATGTGCAGTTGGAAAATAACTTTTGTTAGAGAACAAGACAGCTGGGAAGGATCTGTTCCCATCTAAGACAGCATCATCTGGGATTTTTAAGGAGGGAAAAGCAGTTCCCCAGGAGCCTGGCTGTCTTAAGTGCAGGGAGTGAAGGCAGTTTCATGCAAGGTTAGAGCGAAAATACTGATGATAAACAGGAGACAACTTGTCAGAATGGAATAACAGTAAAAACAAATGAGGAATACCACATCTGGGAAAAATGAAGGTACTATTACAAAGTAATAGGATGGTTCAGATAGTGATCTGAGGTTACATTTAGTCAATACTACACAGCTGAAAACGGCAAACAATTCCTCAGTGTAGCAATAAAAGGGGTGGTGGAGGTAATTGGTCTGCACAGGGCATTGAGGCTGAGCTGCAGCGTTGCCTTCAGCTGCAGGAGATCCATTTTAACCATTCTTCAGGGAAGTGTTCAAGAAATTCAAGGAGCTTGGAAAAAAAAAAAAAACCTGGTGAAAACTGGAAAGAAGCCAAGCTGTGTGAGAAGGTTACAGCAGTATTTCAAATCAGTTCTTGAAAAAAAGAAACTTGGATGTTTGCCTTCCTTTTGGGGTGATAATACTGCATTTCAATAGAGAATCTAAGCTTTTCCCAGAAGTAGCTTTCCCAGCTTGGCTCTGAACTGGCTTCTAAGTTAATTTGTTTAATTTTTCATGGAAGCTGCTGTGTAGTAGATAATAAATATTTCTCTTGGAAATTGATTCAGATTGGTTCTAGTGGATTTTCATTTCGGGAACGCATTAAAACATGGACTTCAAAACTTAATTTGAATAGAAATTCTGATTAAATTTCCACTAAACCCCCACCCCAAATACACAGAGTGCTTCCTTGTTTTCAGTGTTAAACCAGGACTCGTTGTGAGGTGATACCAAAACAGTGAATTGCTGGGGAAACCTGAGCTTTTAATGCTATTGATTGAGGTGACTTTTGGGTCTGTCCTCTTTTCTTCACCACCACATTCCCAGACTAAGGCCTGAGTCACTGGGATTGTGTTGTTTTATTCCCAGCACTGCTGCCATAGGGATTTGAAGCACCTCACCCTGTTTATGGAACAGTCCTTCTGGGCCTGTTTGTTTTTCCTCCTTTGAGGGAAAACATCTTCCTGACACCAGGGAGGACAGCTGAGCCCACCCAAATCTCTTACTAGCCCTCAGACTGCTGCAGAATCCTGGGGTGTGGCAGATGGCCACTGTCTGGGTTTAATTCTGATGCTCAAAATCAAAAAGAAGAGAATTTATACAGCACTGCATGTTTACTAAGCTGGATTTCTGAAATAGAATAAATTCTACTACAATTTGCTGCTTTTTAGTTGCTTAGCTGCCTGAGGTATAAATAGCTGTGGTGGTACATGTCCTTATTGTAGTCTCTGATCTCATTTTTGTCCCCTTTTGGTCCCCTGTTCCCTTCACAGAGTGTTTGAATGTAGACCAGTAATAATAGGGGAGGCAAGAGAAAAAGGCGCTCAGAAAGGGCAGGCAGGAGTATCCTTGACATTTTTGGCTGTTACAGAGGTATTGACACAAATGTTCGTGTCCTCGTGTTTGAAATCATGACCTAATCCCGCACTGCTCCCGTTCCTGGTGTATCTTTGAAAAGTTCTGTCTCTGCCTTTGCTTTTCATAAGTGATGACATTTGCTTAAAAACTCCCTTTGGGGTCTACGTCAATTTTTTTTCTCTCCTTTTTTGTCTTTCCTTTTTTTTCCTTTCCTTCCGTAACAGACCAATGGTTATGAGGAAGACGTGTATGGATCATCCCAGAGTAGAAAATCTAGCAGGGTTAGTAGATTATTTCAATTGCTATAAAATTCTATTACTCTATTTAATGGGATTAACCTAATTAGCAAATTCTTTTGGCAGTGAAGCAGGTTTTTCCTGTCTTGCATGTTGTGGGTTTGGAGTTTGTCAGACACTGGAGGTGCAGCAAGAAGCTGTGTGGGAGAAATAAAAAATCAAAAATCAGGCCATGAGTGGGAAGGGGAGTCTCTGAAATTGGTAAAGAAAGGTCTTGAAAGCCAGAACTGCTTTAACTTGTAAAACAAAATTGGGTAAAAATTACAATGTACAGCACTGGCAGGGAGGATTTCCACGTGCTAGAAACAGAATGAGTGCTTTTCAACCTCTGCAAGGTGTTCCTGCCATGCTCTAGCACTGACTCTCCTAATTTAGTCCATGCCTTGTGATTTGCATCATTAAAATGGACTTTGGATTTTGAATTTTCCCCAAATGCACGTTGTTTATTTGAAGTTTGCTTAACTAAATGCCTTTGTTTTGTTTTGTTTTTTTTCTTTATAAATTGTATCCTAGGGTTTCTGGAAATGCCTACAGAGGTGAAGAGCCCAGTGCAAGTGTTCCCACTTAGCTACTTAACATTGATGGACTTTTATTTCTAGTCCAAAGAAAGCTTAATTATTAACTACATTGTGAGGATGCAGGTCACAATGTTCCCTCCTGTTCAGCACAACAAGTGTTGTGTGTCAATTGTAGCAGCTCCTGGCCCTGCTTTGTTCAATATTGGGGTTTGTGCAAATAATTTAAAGGGGTTGTCCAAGCACAGCCTGGGGGCAGAGAGGGAACTGTTTGGGTTTTTTTTTTTCCCTTTATTTTAACAAAGCCAGACAAAGGCTCAGAGCCTGTTGATCTCTGTGCTATCAAGGCTTCTAAAGAAATGTAACGGTATGCAGCCTAAAGCTCAGTGTTTAGGCGAAAAATAAACTCCTTTTAAGCCTCCATTTAGCCAAGTGTTTGAGCAATACTCGCTGAACATGAGAGAGAGTTCAGGGGGTTACTTTGTAGGCACGGAGTTAAGCAGGCGCCTGGATAAACAGTGAAACGGGACCTGGTGTTTCACGTCCATTTTAAACTGTTGCTGCCATATAATTTAGCTGGCATTATGTGGATAAAAGACAATGAAATACTGTTGCTTGAACTGCTGAGAAAACAGCCTGTCCTGTTGCTGGCACTCTTGCTGGCCCATTTGATGAGTTCAAGGAGCTTTGTCCTGTAGCACTGGTGACAAATGATGCTCTTACTCTTCGCTGAGATATTCCAGTGCTCCGAGGACCGACCGCAGGGAGAGCAAAATACCAGCAAGAAAGTCATCCAGGGAGAAGAAGTTGTTTGGTTTCCATTTAAATAATTTAAAATCATCCTGGAATTAGGGTTTGCGGCATGGGGGTTTAGTCTGAGTAGAGCTTAATTACAGCAACATCGTTAGTTCCTTGTAGTTCCATTGCTGTTTGGAGTAATCATTAATTGGGAGGGGGAGGAAAGTTTGGGGGTAACTCAGAAGAGCTGAAACTTCAAACCAAATTGATGCCAGCCTGGCTGGCATTCGCTTTTTAGGAATATGCTCTCCAAAAAGCCCAAGCTGAATCATAAAGATTGTCAAAGTGACAAGGAAAAATGAAAAAGAGGGAAATTCTTCAGGACAGCAGGGAAGTGATGAGTCTGCTGGTAATGGCTGTTTCCAAAATAGGGTTCAGCTTTAAGTCACAAAAGGGACTGATCTCCATGTGGACACTGCACTTGCAGTGTCACAGCTTGATCCCTTAAATGTGATTAATGCCATGTGCTTAGATAGTCCACGTGCACGTTGCAAACTCCCTAAGTAGGAATGAAAGTAATTTCTTGAAGTTCAGTACAGGCTTCCTTTCAGTAAAAGTCTTATTTTACAGGCATTTGGGGGCGGGGGGGGTTGGTTTGTGGGTTGGTTGTTTCTTTCTTGGGTTAGGGTTTTTTTGAGGTCAGGCAGTGATTTACCTGTGTCATATCCAAACATCTGTCTGCTTGCAGTGAGAGAGGAAAGCAACCAAGGTTCTTTGATTTGCCACAGATCTCCCTCCTTTGTGAAGAAATTAACACCTCCGTGGACCACAGTGGTGAAGCAAGGATGAGTTAGGGCTTGTAAGGAGCTGACTGCTGAAAGCAGAGAACCTTGGCTGTCTAGACCCCCGTGAGAAATGTCTGGAGAGGAAAGGTGTCAGGGAATAGGTGTAAAAGCAGAGCTCTGGAGAGTAGCTAAGGAGGTGAAGGCGTGAGATCTTTCAGAACAACTATTCCTCATTAAGATGCCCTCAGTGGACCAAAAGTGCAGGGATGACTGGATGCGAGGTAGAAAGCAGGGAAAGAAGGTGTTTAATTTAAAGAAGGTGTTTAATGTGCACAGTCTCACTTCTCAAAGAAGAGTTCTCTCCCCACTCAGCCTTGCCATATCTCACAGTGGCTTGCTCGCATTTCCTGCTGCACAGCCAGCAGTTTTGGTCCCTGGCTTTGCTCTCTATCTCCCAGGGTCTCACCACCTCCTGGGGGTGTAGCTGACAGGGCACAAACTCCTCAGCATCTCAGGAGGAAGCTGACCAGCTCTCTGACCAAAGCATTTTTCCTGAAAGGTCACACAATTTTCACACATCCTCACAGCTTTAATGCTGTTCTCTCTTCCTTTTGTGTCTGTGACCACTTGGACTGCTTGCAGTTTGTAATCACCTAATTTACATTTGCTTCCCATTTAAAGGAATAAAGAATGAAGCTGAGTTCTCCAGGAGTTATTTTTTGTTTTGTTTGTTAATGCAGGCTTCGTACTACTCTGACCTGGGTCTCCCCAGCAACAGCTATGCTTCCACATCTCAACTTTCTTCCCAAAATGGAAATTGGGTCTGTTGCCCTCTGGCTTCACCTGGCTTGGACTTCGTTTGGATAATACAACCTCCTGTACTTAGGAATCAGTTTGGACCAATTGTCAAGAGTCTCTGTAGCTCTTTTTAGTGAAACTTAAACCCCAAACAAATCAGACCTTTTAAGATTGGAATGAGTAATGGAAAACTGTTTTCAAATGAGCACAATCAGTTTTCCTTTGCTGCTCCTCCCTTTCCTTGTCTGCCATTGGCCTCAATAGGTCTGGTAAAATAAGGGAAATCTTAATTACCAGAAGTTCTCTATTTGAGGCAGCTCCTCTGCATAGCATGTCAGTCTGGTGAGCTTGAGACAATCCAGTCTGCACGACATGAAATGACAGGGAAGCAATTCCCAGAGTGCTGGAAGAACATCAGTGGAGCTGTAAAACCCCCGGGAGGTTGGATTGTCCCCTGTGTGTGGCAAAGCTTGGCCAGCCCAGTGCCAGGAGAGCTCCAGCAGTGCTCCAGGTCCTGCCTGGGGACACGGCACAGGGATGTGGAGTGGGGCACTGGCAGTGGGACCTGGCCTCAAGCCCTGGGCTGGGGATCACTGCTGGAGTCTCTGTTGCACCCAACTCGGCCAGACACAGCGAGTGCTCTGAGTTTGTTTAACTGCTGCATCTCGGGGGGGATGGTTACTAACACTTGTTTCAAGCTGCTCTGACTGAAGCACTTGTGATTTTTTTCCTGAGTTATTTGTATTTTCTCTGCATTTGTGTATAATAAAATACACAGGAGATGATCTTACAGCTGTGTGCAACACTTACAGTGTGTACCTTGAAGCACTTCTGTGTAGCTGTTTTTCTGGCTTTGGTTGAAGTGAGGAGAAACCTCCTTTCTGGCTCCTGTACACAAACGTGTGGGAGACAGTAACAGCTTAACAACCTAAAATTAAATTATGCTGGTTTTCTTTTGCATACTGTCATGTCCTCCCTTCCTGTAGGAAATGCACGTGTCTGCTTGGTATTCTTAGTCTTTGGGAGCTGAGATCTAATGCTTTTATGGTGTAGATGACTAATATTCTCTGTGTGGGGTTCCTTCTGTTGTAGTGTTGTGATCCTGATCTCTCAGGATAACTGATTTCTCACCAAGAGGGTTAATTCTGCTGTAGGCACCTTTTTTTTGTTTCATTTTCTCTGCCAAGAAAAAAAAAAAAGTGTTGTGCTTGTCTCCCTCAGCCCTCCCTGCTGTACAGCGATGCCCTGCCAGCCAGGAGTTACAGGGTTTGTTGTGCTGATGCTCTGAGCGCCAACACCAGAGCCACTCACCCCCAGCCATGCACATGTTGTCTGCTGCCTCTGTCTGTAATTCCTGTCGGGTGCATTTGTCTCACACCCCGGTGCCCCATCCATCTGAATGCCACGTGTGTGATGCTGTTTGTGCAGACCTGGATTTGCTGATCCTTCCTTTGATTCCTGTTGGGTCTGTGCTCGTGGGGTTGTGATGCTGCCACGGGTGTCGTGTCCATGTGGAGAAAGTTGTCTTCCTTCGTGTATTAGCAGGAGCAGGACACAGAGGCAACATCAATTCTTTCTGTTTGCTTAACAACTAACAAAAATCTGTTCAAAAATTTCTTTAGACAAATTCCTGCCTTCTTGTTTAAAATGAGCTTCTCAGAATTTTTTCTCAAAGCTCGAAGGTAGAATTTCCTACTCCCCTTGTGTTTCCTGAGCCATATATCTCTGTGCTGAACTGGAGTCAGTCTTAAAATATGCATCTCCCTCCTCTTTTATTAATTTGCCAAATTGGCCGGTAAGTGAAGCTCATCAGGTGGGAGCTTTTCCTCTCACTGCCAGCACCAGCAATGAAGGTGAAACAGATGGGAACAGTTTAAGAATTGATGTCGCCATTGCGTGGATAGGCAGCGAAAGTGTTGAATTAAGGTGGTCACTGTTGAGTTTGAACCTTGGGAGAAGGGTTGGAAGTGCATGGGGTGCGATGGCCTGCGGGGTGTGTGGGACCTTGCACGTGTCCCGTGGCGTTCCCCAGGTCGCGTTGGATCTTCCCTCGCATGCTGCTTGTGGTTGCACCCAGGAGATGTCCCTGTCCTCGCCCATCCTGCTCGTTGCCACATGTCCTTGGTGAATTTGTGACTCTGCAGCCTGAGCTGCCACTCCTGTGCTGACTCTGTGTTTTAATTGTAGGCGTCTGTGTACGAGGAGAGCGTTTACAGCGGGAGCCGGCGCTATAGTGCCCCCAGTTCCCGTGCTGTAAGAGGTTTTCTGCATTTCCCTGCTCTGTGTCTGTCCTTTGCTGGGCTGAGGAACGTTTCACACGGGCTGTGTGACATCCAGGGCCTGCTGCTGTAGGCAGCAGAAGTGAGAGCACCATTCTCATGAGCTTCCATGAAATAATGAGTAGTGATCAATGGGAACTTGCCCCTCTGTGGGACAGGGAATCCAGTTCTGCCTCGCGCTTGGTTTGCAGATAAAACACCTTGGAAAGGGCATACATGAAATCCTTTCCCTCCCTGAGACTTAATTCTTCTTTTCAAAACTGAGAAAAATACAAGTTTAAAAAATAATCAGCCAAAAATTTAAAAATCAATTCCACATAAGCAGTGTGAATTAAATTATTTTTGTGAACATATGGCTTGCTTGGTTTTGTTTCTTGGATTTATATTCAAATATATTTTACATTCATATATCTAACAGTGCTTCCAAAATACGTGTTCCTGAGAGTGGAGGGCTCTGTCGTGGATGGAGAGCAACAATATGAGGAATGACCATATGTCTTGGGGTGACATGGGGCACCCCATATAAATTATTTCCTTTCAAAAAAGAGAAACTCCAGGAGTCTGTTTACAGACTAAAAGGCAGAAAATGCTTTCACCTCTTCTCCTCTGTTGGTGTCTGGGCCAGGCAGTCCATGCTGCTGTTGTGTCCACCTGGAAAAGAAAAAAAGCCAATCTCTTGTGATTTTCAGGTCCTCCTCTGTGGGCCCGCTGCTTATTCTGCCTCTCGTCCCCTTCACTGATGATAGCAAAACCCACCCAACCAAAAAAATCCCAGCAAACAAATAACCACTGTCTAAGGCCATAAGAGTGAAAAGCCTCGAGGCAGAGCACTGATGTTACTTTAAACATTACATTTTTATTAGCTTGGAGGAGGAAACATTTTCAGGAATGCTTACTAAGCACTTGTTGGTCCCTCGAGGGCTGTGCCATCCTCTTGCCATCCCACTGATTCACAGCTGTGAGAAATCATTTACAGCAAACTCTCAACCCAAAACCTGTTTGCAGGTCTTTCACAGGCTGTCAGTGGCTTGAGCAGGGAACACTGACTAAAACACTGGGGCTCCTTCCCCTCCCTCCATCCCCCTCCCAGCCTGTGCCACAGGTATTTGGAGGCCTGTGTGTAACCCAGCCCTTCCAGTTCCTGCTGCCTGTAGTGATGAGAGAGTTGAAACAGGAGGGGTTTGCCTCAGAGGGAGTGACCTCGTTACAATAACTGTGGTTATTTTAATGCCTCTGAACCTTGCAGCACTTCTGACGTGGAGGGGGCGTGTCACTTGGGTGGCTGTTCCCAAAAAATGTTTTTGGATGAGCAGGTGAATGCAGGGGGTGAGGTTGAAAGTGGCCTTGCTTGGTCACAGCCACTTACTTCCATAGGCAGCCCTGCAATGCACAGGGAGCAGCTGTGGAATAAATTAATAGGGGACTCATCAGTGTTAAAAAATTTTCTCTGTCATGGGTTTCAAATTTATTCTAAACCCTTCTTTTGTTAAACATAAAACACTGCGGTGACCAAACAAAACCTGTGTTTTTACTTCAGTCCTTTTTGTCTTTAGTTTAGGAATTACTGTGTGATTGGCAATAGTTGTGAACAGTGTGCAGCAGAGTTTTATATTGTGCATATTCTCACCTCTGAAGTGAAGATCAGGTGCACAAAGCCAGTGCTAAGACATAAAATCCCAGAATGGTTTGGGCTCAAGGGACATTAAAGGCCACCTTGTTCCAGCCCCCTGCCCTGGGCAGGGACACCTTCCACTATGCCAGGTTGCTCCATGCCCCATCCAACACTGAACATTCCGGGGCTGGGGCAGCCACAGTTCCTCTGGACACACTGTGCCAGGGCCTCCCTCTGGGTGCATCCAAGGACACTGCCCTGCCTGAGGGCTCGCTGAGGGCTGTGCACCTTGCATGGAATGTTTTGTGGTCAGTGGCTGACCTTGTGCTTGTGCTCTAGCTGGGGTTATTTCCAGCTTACCCTCTCACCATTTATTAGTGCTAGAAGCTGAGTTTTCAGTTGATGCTGTGCTGCTTTGTTACTGTGACTAACGATGATGGAGCAGCCCTGCAGTGGCTTGGTGAAGGCCTGGCTGTTTCTGTAAAGCGAAAGAGTCCAGGGGTTCCTGTAATGGCCAGGTGACTTAATTAAAAAAACCTTAAAAAACCACACAGCATCTCCAAAGTATGATAATTCTTCAGATTTCTGTGTGTTTGTATCTGAGAAGCAGTCCTAATCACCTCTAAAATAAACTTATTATTTCCAAAGTGAGTTCTAGCTCTGTTTCCCTGACGCTTTAAACTTTCATTTCCCTGCTCCACTTCCACTGCATTAACACCTCTGGAAATAAAACAGAATAGACACGTTCTTTGTCCTTGTCAGCAACCAGCCAGCCCTGTCCTGCATCTCTGCTTAGATGTTTCCTTTTAAAAAAAGCTAAAAGACTTTCTTTGGCAGGAGATGAGGACTGCAGGTGCTGGAAAACCAGGAGAGATACTCCGTCTCTGAGCTGGTCTCAGTTTTTACTTTAATCCCCACACAGATGGATGTTTCTTCCTTTGGCCTGTGGAGCACACATTCATTTTATATGTGCACAGCGTTGGGAACATGGGAAAAGGATTCACCTGAGAGCTCTTGCAAAGTAGTAGGATGGAGCATTTTGTAGAGAAACGGAATTGCTTACTTGTGACTGGTACCTGAAGAGATAAAAAGAAATCATTGGTATTGTAAGAATTGAATCAAAACTCTCCTTGAACTGCCAATGGAATTACTGCTTGCTGTGATTTTCAAATTAACAGTCTGTTCTCTGACTTTCACTGCTGTCCCTTTGTCCAGCTGCATGTAACCATCTCCTTAACTAATTTCAGATGTGATACTCTACATCCTCTCCTGCTTCCCTTCCCAGATCTAATGCCTTTCTCTTCTCTCCTCTCTGCCTGCTGTTCCTGGCTTTCCTGCGGCAGCCCTCTGAGTACAGCTGCTACCTTGGTTCGGGATCTCGGGCATCCTCCAGAGCCAGCTCTGCTCGGGCCAGTCCAGTGGTGAGCTCCTCTACTTCTCTTTGTCCCTCAGCTGTTTCATTCCTCTCTTCTTTGAGGTCTTTTTTGTACAGGGAGGCCACTGTCCCTCTTGAGGCAATTTCTTAGGGCATTAATTGGACCTTCTGGGCAGTGCTTAAGACAAAGAAACCAGAGGAGAAGTTGCAAAACTGAAGTGATTTCTATGCAGATGCACATGTTTTTACAACAAAAAGTACGCTTTGGACTCTCATGACAATGCTGTATCTGCTTTAAATTGAGAATAAAGCACAGCAAGGTTGTTGTGGGAAAGACTGGGTTGTTGATGGGAGTGCTGTGTCTCCTTTGGGGGAGCAGGAAACCCTAACTCTTAGCTGCAGCATTCAAGCAGTTCAGTTTCTCTCCAGTGAGCAGTATTTTGGTGCAAAGCTGCGGGGCTCTCCAGAGGCTGGATTTGAACATCTTCCTGGGACTGTGGAGTGCCAGACACTGCAGTCTTTAGCAAGGTGAAGTGCTGGGATGATAAGGAGTACGCAGCAGAAGTTGTGGCTGAACAAGGCTCAAGTGCTAAAGGCTTGTCCATCCCTTGCTTTTAAGGGGTTTCTGGCTTTAATTTTTTTAATGGCGTGTTGTGCTTTCTCTCTGTGGTTGTTCCTCTCTGTAGCCGTTTACAGCTCTGAGTGTCTTCCCTTGTTTATTTCCAAGCACGGGGACAGCTGCTGAGTGCAGTTAGGATGTCTCGTAGAGGAAACGTGCAGCTTACAGTAAACTAAACTCTAACAATGTTAATTTACCACGGAGAGTGAGTTTTGTAGGCTGCCATTTGAAAACTGATAGAACAGAGCTGTGTGCTTTGAAGTTTTGGTGTTCCAAGGGTACATTCACTTTTTAAAATTATTAAAAAACAGAGGGATTTTCATCAGATAATGTATGGCAGCTATAAATAGATCAGTATTTTAATTAGCCCCTGAACCTGAGTCCCTGAGCTGTGAGTTCTTGTAGAATATAACTTCTATTAGTAGTACTTCTAAAATGGCTTTGCAAACTGAATTTCAATTACCCCCAAAGCAAGAACTAATCAGAATAAACAGGGATTCCATTAAAATTCTGGAGAGGTAATAAGAACTGGGTTCCCACATGCTGCAGTGGGTTTCCATTAGGTGTTTTCTGTATTCCAACGGAGTCATTTCTGCAAGTTGCTTACAGGAATCACAGGATGCTGGGAGGTGCAAGGGAGGTTTTTTAACTTTAAATTCTCTGCTTACACTTTGGCCTCTTGGTATGCAAGTGGCTGGAGATGGTTTGCTGTTTCAGCACCAAGCTGAATCTGCTCTGCAGGGAGACGACAGACACTCCTTAAATCACCTTTTTTTGTTTTAATTAGTGGTTTATTGCCCGGTGTGAAGGGCTTCCCTTATCTCTGTCACCTTGAAGAAGAGCAGACAGTTAATGTCACTGTGAGTCTAGCTGATCCTAAAAGTTCTTAACACTACACAGGGTCAATCCAGCAGCATCTTGTGATTACAATATTTTTTCCTGTATTAAACAGACGTTGCTTTTCCTGTAGCTCAGAGTGAGCGATCACTTTTACTGACAGGCTTCAAAGTGTTGGGGTAGCGTTTTCAGTCAGGTGCTTGACAGTGGAGAATGATTCCGTGGAACTTTCTAAATTAAAGCATACAACAGCTTGTCACTGCAGCTCTGAAATTTTTTTCTCAGAGTGTTGTTTCCCCCTTCTATCACTGTTCACTGAACAGTGAGCAAAAAGCAGCAGTAGTTTTCCTGCAGTAGTTTTCCTGCTGTGCACAGCTTTGCCAGCTCATGTTCTCATTTGTGTTACCATGTTGGTGATACAGTCACAGGCAGGGAGATAATTAAACACAATGTGTGAATATTTGTCTTTGTAGTTATTTTAAGAATTTACTATATTTGAATGAAGTTTGCTGTTTGTTTATTTTTCTTTAACATTTTTCATGTTATCCCCACTGGTAATTATCTGCTGTCCTTGCAGTTACTGCAGATATGCAAATACGTTGTTTAATATTAAACCATCCTCACATAAAGTACGGATCTTAAGACTACTGAGAGCAAACATCAGATATTTCTGTAGAGATGGGGGTAAACCTTGTGCCTGAGATCTCAGCGTGTTTTGGCAGAGCTAGGCTTTTAATATGAATTGCAGGAGTTTTGTTATTTTTCTTTTTTAAATTAAGCTATGAGTGAAAAAAATTATTTCTAAATCCGAAACAGACTCAGAATGCAGTAGTATTTATCTGAAGGCTTTCTAAGGCAAGGCAGGCAAAACAAGAGGAGAGGGCACGTTTTGCTGCACTGAGATGATGGCTCATCCTGGCTCTTTCCCTTCTTTTGGAGGCTCAGGCAGCAGCACGAGCAGAGTTCAGCCGGAGCACACAGAGTTGGAGAATATCCTGAGCTGGAAGGGACCCACAGGGATCACTGAGTCCAACTCCTGGCCCTGCACAGACACCCCACCAATCCCACCCTGGGGCTGTGCCCATTCCCTGGGGAGCCTGGGCAGTGCCCAGCACCCTCCAGGGGAAGAACCTTTCCCTGACACTCCCCTGACACAGCTCCAGCTGTTCCCTGGGTCCTGTCCGTGGCCACAGAGAGCAGAGATGGGAGCTGCCCCAGGGGAGGAAGATGCAGGCCATGATGAGCTCTGCCCTCAGTTTCCTCTGCTCCAGCTGAACAAACCAAATGCCCTCAGCTGCTCCTCGTGTGGTGCCTCCAGGCCCTTCCCCCTCTTCATTTGGACAATCTTGAACAGCTTTATATTGTTTTTATATTGTGGCACCCAAAACTGCCCCAGCCCTGGAGGTGAGGCTGGCCCAGCCCAGAGCAGAGCAGGACAATCCCCTCCCGGGCCTGGCTGGCCATGCTGGGCCTGATGCCCCAGGACAGGGATGTCCCTTCTGGCTCCAGGGCACTGCTGACTCAGATCCAACTGGCCACTGACCAGGATCCCCACATCCCTGCTGCTCTCCAGCCTCTCATTTCCTGGTGTGTCCATGCATCCAGGTCTTAGATACAGTGCTCAGGTCATACATCAATGCCCAGTTGTGAACACCTTTGACCATTGGCAGAAGCTCATCATGTTCTCACCAGAAATGAAATGAAGACACTGACAGACTTAATTTTGATGGAGGTACTTACAAAGCTTTGCCTTCTTTGTAGCTGAAGGTTTAGGGTAGGTTGTATCCTAGCCCTGCCTTCTGACAGTCTGGATGTGCCTTGGGCCCCTCTGGAGTGAGGATTTGCTGCAGTGCTAACTTGCATTTCTGGGACTGATAAGTTTGTTCAGGCAGTGACGTTTGGCATAGCACTCATTCCTGAGAGAGGATTCTTCTCACAAACCCTCTTCAGACCTGACAAATTTCAGCAGTGGTTTTCCCCGGCTGACTGTGAAAGGCTTGTTGCTAATTGCTAGTTAAGGTGGCTCTCTTTGGAGAAACAACAGGGACTCTGTTACTGCCTGTCCCAGCCCAGCTGATCAGACTGGTAAGGTGGGGGTTGTAGGAGGGGTTGTACTGACTGCAGTACCTCTTTGCTTCTTTTTAATTCCAGATTTTGTAGATACCATCCTGTGTTCAGCTCTAGCCTAACAGCTTTTCTCTGCTGTGGGCCATAGTTCTATTTCAAGCTGCGCTGTGCTACTTTAAGGGCAGGAAATGATCTTAATTTGATTTGTCACCAAAAAACCCCCTTGCTTTCATGAGGAAGTTGAGCTAAGTGCAAGATCCGAGCTGGAGCTGAGCAGTGACAGCCACGTGCTGAACACTGAAGTTGTTCTGATACCTGAGCATGGGATGTGGCACGGACAGAAGAGTTCCAGGCTTGTTCAGGAGCTTGGAAGCTGGAAACTGTGCTTCAGTCCTGGTCTTTTTTGTTTTTACGATCCTTTTACTTGCAGTAGGTGTTTGGTTGGTTGGATGCTCTCTGGTAATGCTGCAGGGACTCATCTTGGCCTGGACACTCCACTGGTGGCAAAGAGCTTTGAGGGTTAACCCTTTTAATCTATGGAAAACAGGCACTTTATCCATATAAAGGCTTGTGGGGTAGTTTTGCTCGTGTTATGTTTCCAGCTGTGGTGAGCTCTGATACTGCTGACATTTTTGTAATGTGCCTCTGGATTTATTCCGAAATCGCTGTCAGAAGAGGCTGAACTCTGATCCCACTGCACTTATTTTGCAGAGAGCAGCCAAAACAAAGATGTGCGTGCTGGAGTGCCTCGGAAAATTACTTCCTTTTCCTGCTTTTTTACACTCTAAAGTACAAATTTCCCCAGTTGTTGGTGAATAGGAAGGTAATCTGTGATTAGAGACAGACCCATACCCTTGTGCAAATGAAAAATGGTAGTGTTGTGTAAATTAAAGGTACTATTAGGTGAATCCCTCTTTAAACCTTCTTTACTGGCAAGTAAAGATCAATCCTTTATATTTGTGTGTGGAAAAGTCCCAAAGCCAGGATATTTTTATGAAGGTCTGTGCTGAGTACTGTGAAGGTGGAGAAGTTCTTTTCAGCCGATTTAATAATTGCAGTATTCTTGATTGAATGCTAACACAGAAGGTAAGTGTTTTGGGCAAGAATTCTGTAAAATGTCAAATAAAAATAAACATTTCTCTCCTGACCTTTCTCTGTTTCATTTATTGCTGAATCCGCTGCCAGAGGGGTACTGGGAGAAGGCTGGAAACCTGGAGTTCCCTCTAGTGGCTGATTCCTTTAGGAAAGGTTTATCTTTTTAAAGGCGTGATACTGTGAATACATTTATCTAAACACGAGCAGGATGAAAGCTGTATAAAATATTAACCTAAGATAGACTTCTCTGTTTCTACAGGACAGATTTTGGCATGTCACTGCCATGCAACCATAGAATTAAATGCTGCTTGTTTCAGACTGGCTTTTTGCTTAGAAAGGTGTCATGTGGCAGGAGGCATCTGTGTAATGTAAGGATGTTATTTTGGTGTGAGGAACCGACTTTTCTCAGAATTGATTGAGTTTGTAAGTGTTAATATTTAAATAAATTGGCAGGGATAGTTAACTGGTTTTGAGGAGAAACTGCTCTGAGTATGGCATTCATGGCAGTAAATGGATGTGTGCAAGGGCATCCCTAGGGAAAATAAAATCTGGTTTGTTTTCTTAACCATCTCAATTTTAGATGTTACTCAATAGCTTTCATTATTAAAGATTATGCCCCATTAGAGTTATTACTTAAGATAGTTTTGCAATAAAGGTGTAGCAGGCTTCACAGGTGTGGTTATGAGTGCTCTGAGTAGAAATACTGTAGTATCTCTCATCACCTTGTCTTCACCATTCCCCTTTGTAAATGGAAGCCTTTATTTGACTCATGTGATGCATCATTAAAACAATATCAATATTTATTTTGCTAAAAACTGAGATTGCACTTTGTTTCACAAAATAGAGGCCGTTGTGCAAATGGCTGAAGGAAAATAAATATTTTGAGTTGTGGCCTGTAAGGCAGATTTTGCAAAGGCTGTACACAGATTTCCAGAGGTAGATGTGTGTGTACACACTAATCTTTTGTCACGTGCCACTATTGACACTGCCACAGCTGTCTTGATAAACAACAACACAGTGTTTGGCCAGGCTAGAAGGCTGCCAAACCCAGCACTTGGAGCTGTCTGGCATGAAAATAAAAAGCTGTTTGCACAACTCTTGTCATTGGATCTGAGTTTAAGTGTCTGCCTTCATTAATGACCCTCTCTTATTGCCTCCAAATTCAGAGATTTGAGGGGGTTTTCCCAAAATATTTTGTGTATTCAGCGTCTTTGCAAAGTTTAGATCTAGTCCTTGAAGTCTGGCTTATTTTACTTCGAAGCCTCAGACTTAAGTTGTCTTGATGCTAATTCATAGGGAATTTTAGCTGTGAGATGTCAGTGTAAAAAGCTGATTTGTAACCTCTCAGTTCTGGGATTATTTTTTTTAGTAGGGTAACATTGGTAATATGAAAAATGATGAGTGGGATCATCCCCATATTATTCTATATAATTCAAAGAAAAAAACCCCAACAACTGTTCCATATGTGTACTGATTAGAAAGAGATGTAGGTTTTGAGGGTGTTTTCAATGGAGATTACCATCTTAACCTCAATTATCCCCTGCCTTCCCCTGAATCAGGTCTATCCTGATTGTTTTTCCAGTCATTTCAAAACCACTATTCCCTTTGGCAATTAGACTCTTCTTGGTCTAAGTTTAGACTGATCTGAGTTTAGACTTTCTTGGTCTGGGGAAGACATTAATTTTCTAGGAGTCTTTTGGGAAACCATCTTGACTATGCTGAATGTTCTAAGAAGAATTCAGGACTTGCTGAGTTTTTAATTTCATTCAGTCCTTTTTACACTTAGTTCCATTTTAGATAGAGATGTTCCATAACTTTTAAAAGTTTAAGCTGTCTGCATCCTGTTAATGCTACCTAAATGCTACTTTCTCACTGTTTGGGATCTTCTAGAGTAGTTTTAATGCAGGTTCTCGCTCCTGAATTAGTAAATTGCAGTGAAGTACTGAAACCCTAAAAGAGCCATTTATTTAGACTTCGGGCTGATCCCTGATATTTGACTTGAGGATCAGTTTTGTGGACTTGGATCTCTGTTTGAAGTTGCAGTCCCTGTTTGTCTTGAGGGGGGGGATATTTACCACAGCTTTGAAGCTTTAGATTTCAAGTCTAACTTGGTATCTTGCTTTTAGGGAGGGGGAGGATGTGGTGGCATTTCTGGTATATTACTGCTTTCTCTTACCCTTTACTGATTCTATGAATGATTCCTTCTCAATCTCTCTGTTACAGATTGAGGAAAGGCCCGAAAAAGACTTTGAGAAGGTAAGAAGGATCTTATCAATTATTCTGACAATAGTGCTTTCTTCATTCCTTTTGGTAGGTAGAGTTTGCCATGGTTGTACAGAAATCTCCTGTAAAATCCATTGTGGGGCAAAAATTTGAATTTTTGGAGCCTTCTGCTACAGCATTTTTGAAGATGAACTTTTCAGCCCCTGCTGACTCGATGTTAAGTAGGTGACCTTCAACAGCAGTTGGCTGAAACTGCTTTAGGCCAAGCCACACAAATACTGTGTGTGTTTATTAGATCTTGGTTACAAGATCTAAGTTATTTATGTAAAAATAAATTAATCATCATAATAAAAGAGGAGGCTGCTACATTAACCCTGAGTACAGTTGAACAGTTCATGTGGCCACTGCTGCAGAGTAAATAAATATCCATGAAGGAGAGGAGCTTCCAAAGCTTCCATAGAATGTATTATTACAATTTTTGAAAATGCCTGGCAGGCTTATACTAGCCCCAAAAGACTTTGTCCAATTAAGAATTTATAGTTAGAAGCTAAATTATGCAAAATCCTATTGCAATATTATTTAAATACTTCTGATCTGCATTTTCTCATTAGTTTCCTTTGTTAAATCTCGATTTTGATTTTTTTACTTCTTAGAAAGTTTGATTTTAATCAAAACTGCATAATTTGGAAGTGAAAGGATTGGTGTAATGTGTGTATTAAAAAAAAAAAAAGAAAAGGGGAAAGCTAAAACCCCATGATTTGTCTGGAAAAGAAAGTTGTAAGCAGGTTTATCTGTGTGTGATTGTAGGGAGCACGAACTGTCTCAAGTTTATCAGCAGCTACCTTGGCTTCTCTGGGCGGGACTTCTTCACGGAGAGGCAGTGGGGACACGTCCATCTCAGCTGACACAGAGGCATCCATCAGGGAAATCAAGGTGAGAAGTACTCAAACCCAGAATAAATTCCAGGATATCCTTCGGGCCCCTTTCCCAGGAAGAAGCTGGCAGTTGTGGCAGTGAATCGGGTGCTGTGAAGGAGAAGTGAACAGCTTTGTTGGAGATCTCTCTCAGATGGTACTGGTTGTAAAAGGCACCTCCCATCCTGAAAGAGGGAATGATAGGAGGATGGAGATAACACACTGCACTCCTGGAGAGGAGAGAGCCTGTGACAGAGGGTGACCATCAGTGAAAGGGGTAGAGAAGAGCTGGGCTGTGATTGTTGGAGCCTTTGAACCTGGGTCTGCTCCTTGTCCTTAATGCTGAAGATTCCGTTTTTTCCAGCCAAGAAAAGCAGAATTAGCACAAATTCCTAACCAAGAAATCTGGTTGTCTGGCAAGGCCTCAGCTTAGGATCAGAGCCCTTAACGTGTGTGGGAGAGGTGTTGAAAGGAGCACTTGGAGCACTGCTTGTCCCTGCCAGGTGCATTGTGCCCGTTAGTGTCCGTGCTGCCACTGACCTTCCTCGCCGTCTCCCTCAGGACATCTATGAGTTAAAGGACCAGATTCAGGATGTAGAAGGCAAATACATGCAGGGGCTGAAAGAACTGAAGGTACTGGTGTGCGAGCATTAACCCCGGCCCCAGTGTGAGCCCCAGAGCTGCCCTTGCATGCTGTTCTCCTGAGAGGCTGGGAACTGTGTGCAGTGTCTCCTTAACTGGCAGTGTCTGTTCTGACCTGGGTTTGGTGTGGTGGGAAATGCTTCCAAGTGTTCACTGAAAGGCTGCTGGTTGCTACTGCATGTTGTCTTTGCTGGTTTGGGGTGGTCATCATTTTGCTAGCAAATTAAAATATTCTGGGTTTTTTTTAATATAGTTTCCTAATCCAGGAAACCTCCAATACTGGGAGATGAAACTCATCTCCTACACTACTAAAAACAAATCTGACTTTAGAACCTTGTATGTTTTTATTTTTAAAAGGTCATGTGAGGTGTCGTTTTGGTTTCATCTTTAGATGGCAGAAGACACCCTTAGAGAATTCTTGCAACAAAACTCCATGTAACAAAGCCTGTTACATGGAGAAGGAATGCTGAAGCTCTTACTGCTTCCATGAAGCCGTAAATACATTTTGGTGCAACAACCAACTTATACATCCATGTTCCACCCTCCTCATAAGTGAGAAGTGACATGAGCTGTGGCTTTTTGGAAGAGGCATATAGTTAAATGCAACATTTGCCAGCATTAATTGCTGATTGTGTCATCAGCACAACGCTGTGACAGATGAAGGTGTTGCCATCTTAAGTGAGTTTTCAATGGAAACAGAGTAGTTGAGCTATTTTTTGGTAAAATTTGGGGTTTTTTACTGGTCACAGATTAGCAGATGGAGCAAAATAATCACCCTGCATAAAAGATTTAGGTAGTTTTTCAATCCATGTCCCTTAGACTGCCTTTTGGGGTGATTTGGACCTAAGCTGCACTGTTTGATGCTAAGAAACCAAAACCTGGCATGCTGAAGGAGTGGAGCAGAACTTCCTTAACTTCTTCCTTGCACATACTTCCTTTCCAGCTCCCTTCTGAGCTTTCCAAATCCTGGTGGCTTTCCTGTGCTTGGTATTTCCAGTCTGGAGCTGGAAAGTGCACTGAAGCACCATTAAGCATTTGGAACTGGACAAATTCATGTCCTCCAAGACAAGTCATCTCACTTGTTAACATAAATGTCAATTAAACTGATCTAGACTTTGCCACTATCATCCTTAGTTCTGTTTATTGGCTGAAAAGGAAGTGTATGAAATTCACCCATACTTCAGTTGAAATAATTAAAATTACACAAGTTCCAAGAGGAATTGTTTGATCTGTAAACTAAAATGTTGACATGTGTGTCCTCCTTGTTTGCACATTTACACTGCTTTGTTTCTATAACTATTTGTTTATATAACTCTTTTATTCCTGTATTAAAATCAAGTAGTGCAAAGGTTTGCCTGCAGAAATGAAAAGTTACGCTAATCTTTATTTTACTATCATTTGTTGCTATAAATATCTCAGTATCTTATATTCAGGTCAAGCTGACAGAGGGGTTTTCAAGATACTGGGAATTGTATCTTAGAGGGTAAATTTGTAAAGAGGGGATGTGATTTAGGAAACCTAATGGGAAATCACACATCAGGTCACAAAAGCTGCAGCTTTCTCTTTCACAGTGAATTCTAATTCCTGAGTCGGTATTTAAGGGTTCCCAGACTGCAAGGATCCCTGAAATTAGTGTGAAGTGGCTGTCAAACTGCCTTAATTTCAGGCCTCAGATCACCCAAAGTGATCTTAGATCAAGGCCAGTTTACCTTTAAAAAAAAAAAAAAATCCCAACTTGCCATCTTCAGCAGCTGCTTTGAGCTGCCAATGTGCAGGGCCAGGGGGAGGAGGGAGAAGGAAGAAAACCGGGGAGGCAGAAGCTGAAGCAGCAGAGAACAGGAAGCGTTCTATCCGTGCTGAGGTAAGGCTGCTCGCTTGGAAGCACAAGTGTGCTGGGGACACGGGAGGTTTTCCTCACCTTGGGGACAGCTGGGAAGCCTCCAGCACAGGATTAATGCTGCTTTCCATAGGCAAACTTAGTGAGCTTGTGGTTTGGGGCTTTATTTTCTCACTGAAGGGCTTGGTTGGCAAAGTGTCCTTCCTTCATTGCTGACTCTGACTGGGGTTGCTTGTTCTCTGCAGGACTCTCTAGCTGAAGTTGAGGAGAAATACAAGAAGGCTATGGTGTCAAATGCACAACTGGACAATGAGAAAACCAACTTCATGTACCAAGTGGACACCCTGAAGGATGCACTCTTAGAGTTAGAGGAGCAGCTGGCAGAATCCAGGAGGCAATATGAAGAGAAAAGTAAAGTATGTAAATAGCTCTGGCATGGGACATCACAGGGAGAGATTTGGAGGGGGGTAGGGATCTTTGGGAGGAGGCAGCTCAATTATTATTCAAAATTTTGAACAAGTTGCTGGTTTAATTACTGCTAAGGCAAGTGGAATAGCAGCTTATTGTGTACTTGTGATCATACAAATGAGAATTTTCCCCAAGCCATTTCTGAGGAAGGGGGGAAATGTTCCACCTGGTTGATAAATTGATATTATCATATCTCCTTTTATATTCCATCTCTAAAGTAGATCTGGAGCAGTTTTACCCACAAAGGTGTCTCCAGACAGCCTGTGTGAGAGTTGTGCAGTTGAGACAGTTCAGGCAGCTCCGTGGTTAAGTGTTGAATTAAGTTCTACATGAATTCAGTTAGTGATTTGGTGTTAAATAATAAAACTGGAGCTTATGTTTTCAGAACTGCCTTCTTGTAGCTTGAGGCATTTGGCTACACTCCACTTCAAAACACAGCTCCTGAAAGATACAGTGTGGTTTTTTCTTTTTATTTAAAAGTCCAGCTAACTTTCAGTGCATGGCTGTGTGGGAAGAGTGAGTTAAATTCCCATCCATTCATCTGTAGGACTGGAGTGTCAAAGCTCTTCAGCCTGCTGCTCAGCTTATGAAATGGGCTAAATGATGCCTGTCACTTCTATATTTGGTGCAATAATAGCATCTTGGAAAAAGGACAAACTCGATAAAAATTGTACTTTTGTGGGATTGTGATTAGAGGAGTATTCAAGAATTACATTGCAGTAAGCATTTTCTTTGTGTTTGGGCTTATTTTCCCCTTTTTGATGGGATGCTATTTTTGATTAATAATAATCTTGTGAATATTCCATTATTCACAGGAATTTGAGAGGGAGAAGCACGCTCATAGCATATTGCAGTTTCAGTTCATGGAAATCAAAGAGGCTTTGAAGCAGAGAGAAGAAATGCTTGCAGTAAGTAACTTTTTTTTTCCTTTTAATGGCTTTTTTGATTGGTACATTCCCAGTTAGCTACAGTAGAATGGAGAACATGAGGCATGGAGAATTTTATTCCCTACTCAAGTTTCTCAGCAGAAGAAATATTAGTGTTCCAGGCCAAACAGGTTCAGAGCTGACTAATGTAAATAGTACTTTCCTAAGTATTATCTTATTCTTCCTAAGTATTGCATTTTGGACAGCTGCTTGTGGAGATGCAGAGGGAAAATAACAGAACTGTATAACTTGTTTTAAGTCATGCTGTGGATAGTAAGATTGTCTTCAGGAGCACAGATTCAGTTGGGATGTCAGAAACTGTGCCTTGCAGATACTCATTTACTTTAGCACCTGACTTTTTTCATTCTTTGCCATCACTGCAATCTTGGCTTTCCTTGTTAACCTGTTACCTGCTTTCTGTCTTCTTGTTTTGCTCCTGCCCCTCAGGAAATCCAACAGCTGCAACAGAAACAGCAGAGCTATGTCAGGGAAATTTCCGATCTTCAGGAGACAATAGAGTGGAAAGACAAAAAAATAGGGGTAGGACTTGTCAACTCCTGAAATGTGTTCAAAGTGGCACTGTCATTCTCCACCTGACCCTGCTTTTATAAAACCCCATGGATAAAACCCTCCTTAGTGCCTTTGCTTGGTGTGGCTGTCCTATGATGTTGCCAGCGAAGTAGCAAATAGCGAGTTTTGTCTTTGGCCAGTATCTTAAAATCCAAGGAAAATCTAGCAGCTGGTCTGCTTTCAGACCAAGGGTAATTGATTTGCTGTGCTGCGCCATTTGCATTTGCCATATGGAGAAAGGAAGTGCTATTTATAATGCAATTCCATCAGCACTGAATTTTCGCTTATTCACATTTAATCTGCGGACTGAGCAGAAACTGCAGTGGGATAAAGAGGTAATAGAGCTATTTATAGGCTCTTGGGATGAAAGCCTCCCTTGCTGCTCATCCCTTCCCATCACCTCTTAGCAAAGCCACATGGAAACCCACTCTGGTTTTCTTTTCCAGCTGAACACTGAAAGGCTTCCTGAATAGAGCAGGAAAAAGAAATTTGGCAGCTTGCCCATGTTTGTGATGTCCAAGAATTTGTAGCATCTTGAAACTGAAAATTGTCTAATTTTTTTTTAATTGTTCTATTTATACTTATATAGAAATACTGGGATGGGGGAATTCAGTAGCAAAATATGCATTTGCACATGGTGCATCCCAGACTAAGGATGACTTAATGGCAACTTTCAAATTAATTAAGATGTAAGATGAAAAGGCTTCTGAGATCCAGTGGGCCTACTACCATGCCCTTCTGTTACCATGTAGGAATGGCATGATGTCTTCAGTGTGCATGCTGAAGCAATATGGATATGGATTAGCTTGTCTAGCAGATAGGAATAAAAAATGGACCCTCATTTGAAGGATCCCTAATGAAGAATTGGGCTCTGAATGTGTTTAGCAGGAATTCTTGGTTATTGAATAAGCTGTGCCTTTCTTGGATTTGAAGTTTCTCTCTCTGTATGCAAACTCGGTCCTTTAATCTGTAAGCTCGACCTTTGTCATCTGTGCCCCTTCCATCCACTGAATATCTTAAATCTGCTCATTCTTGTCTACATTTGCTTTTCATGGCCTTTACTTGTCTCCCTTCCTTTCTTCACATCTCCTCGCCCTCTGTCTGTGTTGGGAACTCAGGCACTAGAGAGGCAGAAAGATTTCTTTGATTCCATAAGGAGTGAGCGGGATGACCTTAGAGACGAAGTGGTTGTGCTGAAGGAGCAACTGAAGGTATGCAAGAGGAATAAAAGAACTTTATATTCATCTGCTGACCCTTTCCCCCTGTACATTTGGGCAGAAAAATTAAGTCTCGTAGCAATAACTCAATTTTCATGTTGCCTATAAAATTGCCATTTCAGGGATTTTCTGTATAAAGTCCTTTCCCCCTACTATTGATTGTGAGTTCTTAGTGTAGACTGGAGCATTAAGAAGTTGTTTTTGTAGGAGACACTTCTCTGAGGAACATCTTATGCAGCAGATTTATGTTTGAAAAAAAAGAGCTGGGATCACATGCTTTCTGTCAGGATGGCTGGCTGAGAACTGCATTATCTTTTCTCCTTCCTGACTTCCAGCCATGTTTAATGGAATGATTGAAGCAATTGTTTATTCAGAGTATCATGGACAAACTTGACAATCCTTCCCTTTCTGAGCAGCAGGCTCTAAAGCATTGCTTTTGCTTCCCACAGAAACATGGAATAATCCCAGACTCTGATATAGCCACCAACGGGGAGACATCAGACATTCTGGATAACGAAGGACACTTGGATTCTTCCCGAACTGCTCCAGGCACACCTCAGGCATTAAAGACAGGAGGGGAGGGGATGCTAGGTAAGTGCTGTGTGTCCTTTCAGCCCCTCCTGCCTGTCTGTCCTTCATTCACCCACCTTTGCTTGGATGGGGCAGTTGTTAGTGGGACAATTAACACTCCACGCAGCATGCTCCCTGTCGAATCACCCCCTGTGCATTTTCCTGCTTCATGTTGATTATCACTCCCAGTGTGTCGTGCAGTCTCCTCCAGGGGCAGACTTCAGTTCCCCTTCAAGGTGACAAAGGATGGGAATACAAATAGGACATTACAGATCACTGGCAGTCATTCCCATCACCATTTAAATCCCGAATAGGAAAATTGTCCCAGGATAACCCTACTGTTGCTCAGTATTTTTCAGCACACACCTTAAATAATCAGGAAAAAAAGGCATTTTAGGTTTCTGTAAAGAACTTGTATGTTGGTTCATTTCTATCCCTGAGAACTGTGTCTGCTTGAACAACAGTGCTGGGCTCTGCCAAAGCACACCAAAGGATAAATTCTTTGTTCCTGGTACCCTGTGCTACTGAACAGTTAAAATTAACACTTCTGCATTTTTACTTGTTACATTAATGCTTAAATTCAAAGGATATAGTTGATGTGGATAGCGTTAGGAAGGGGAAATCTGGTTGGCAAAACCTCTTTTATGTGGTGAATGGCCATTTAGAGAACTACTGTACTAGTGTAAGGAAAGGAGGTAATACTTTCAGTTTGTTGGATTTTTTTGATCTAAATGAATATACTAATAAATAGCAGCAGGCAGCCAGTTGTTCCAAGTGCAAGTTATCTTGCTTTGAGCTTTTGGCTGCTTCTTCCTCACTCAGTTTCTGTGTGGAAACAATGTGGAACACCAAAAACCAAGGTAAGGGTGTATTTTTAAATGTAATATGTTTTCTGTATCTCCTAATTCTGGTGGGTTTTTTTCAGAAGAGGTACAGCATAGACTCCAAAACTAACAGCAAGCACTATTGTTTTAATATCTGTTGCTTGTAAATATAAATTGAAGGAAAACTGTTACAACAAAAATAATTGTCAAAAAGCCACAGAAGTCTCCACCCCTTTGGGTGGCTGGAATAAGGGGCACAGATTACCTGAGCTTTGATCTGTGTTGGGAGGTCTGAACAGCCAAACCGTTTGCTTGCCAATCACATTTTACATTCAGTGTCTGTCATGTGCACTGATGATGCCTGTTGGAGATTTTAAAAGCAAAATATGACTGAATAATCCTTCATGATTCCACTGTAATGGCATCAGACTCCTGCATGAATAGAGGGGTGTCAGGGTTAAAATTGCAGGGGATACTGCTGAGGAAAAACGGTCCTTAGAGGTACATCTGCAAGTATTGCTGTTAAATTGCACTGCTTCAACCAGTTGTTCTCCTCTACGAAAGCTGTCATTCCCACAGCCAAGAGCATAAATCTCCTCCTTTCCAAAAACACGAGCCAGCACCAGAGACTTCTTGCTTTGAGAGGGTGGTGGTGAGTTTCACTGATCAAACCCCCTGGATCCTTACTAATTCAATCGCTGCTTTGCCTCACATAATTGGCAAAAGCTGATCTTTTATTAACCTGTTCTTCTCATTCTGTCTTTCGGGTTTTAAGTGGGGAGATGTGCTGTGGTGTGGCCCCCTCAACTTTCTCAATGGTCTTTTAGGCAAAGCCAATGAAGTGGAGATGAAAAATGAGATTTTGGAGGATGTGGGGAAAAGAGAAATCTTGCAGAATACTGAGCATGAGGAACACAAAGAGGAGTCTGAGGAGGAGGAAGTACAGACAGTGCATGCTGCTGAAAATGCAAAGGCAGAACAAATGGTTGAAGAACGGGACACCCTGCCAACAGTGATGTTTCCAGAGAGTAGGTTTGCAGAGCCAGCTGAAAGCCTCACAGAACCTGTGTCAGGGAGCACTTCTTCAAACAGTGATAGTGACACAGATGGCTTGAGAAAGGTCACAGAGTCCCTGGGCACAGCAGTCCAGCAGCCTGAGAGTACAGAGGCTGAACACCACGACTTCAGTGCGAGGATGGATGAGAACTCAGAGCTGGGCTCACTGCAAAGCCACCAGATTTTTGAGACTCCTCAGGAAATGCTTTGTGACTCAGGTACAGAGCAGGACCTGGGAAAAGCCGCACCCAAGCAGGAAGAACAAGAGGATCTTAAAACCAGCCATGCCCTGAGTGATAATGAAATGGATGAAGAATCTGACAGTACAAGTGAGAGCAGGGAGTTGGTTTCTAACCAGGCAGGGCTACCCGAGGGAGCAGTGGCAGCCTTGCTTAGGGAAGAGGGAAATGTGGAGAGTTTCACCCCAGAGGAACCCCAGCACTCAGAAGAAAGTGCTGAAAACAAGGTTGCAAATGTCTTGGAGGAAAAGTTTGCTGACTGCACTGATGGAAGAAATGATGAAACAGCAGGTGACAGAGCTGAAGAAGATGAGGTTGAGAACACAGTTGAGGGTCAGCCAAGGGAAACTGAGTCTGAGGGTTTAGAGGGGACAGAGTCACATGAAAGGGATGTGCCAGCAGAGTCACTTGAAAAGGAAGGTGGGGAACATCAGGCATTCATCCATCCAGCTTCTTCAGAGGACAGTCCTTCAGCATCACCAGAGGAACCAAGTACAGAAGGTAAAACTGAAGATGAAGCTGCTGCAGCTGAGAAGGATGGACAGAAGGAAGAATTAATGGAAGAGCTGGAGAAGTGTTCAGGTTCTGCTGAAACAGGCGAGCAAGGTGTGGCATCTGTGGAGGCAGGAGGCTGTGTTCCTGAGGGAAAGGGAAGTGAGCTGCAGCAGGCACAGCCAGGCACGGAGCTTGTGAGAGAGGTGACCATTCCAGAGACCCATTTAGACCCAAGTCTTTTAGGTAATAAAATTAAGGAGTCAGAATTGGAAACAGGGGATGAGGCTGGGCAAGGAAAGGAAAGTAGGACAGAATGTGTAGAAGATTTGAATCCAAAGGTAGAAATTCAAACAAGTCAGTGTAGTGAAGAAACAGTAGGTGGTACAGAAGGAGAGAAAAAAGTTCCTTTAGAAGGTGAAGCGCAGAAGGTGAATCTTAAACAGGTAGAAGGTGAATCTAAAGAGGAGTCAGGTGTGGGTGTTACTGTAACTTCTGAAAGCAAAGCCAGTAATGAAACGCTGAAAGAAAATGAGCAAGAGCTAGAGCTTGCAGACCACCCTGGTGGGGAATTTGCTTCTGAGGAAGTTGCAAATAATTCCCTGGCACAGAAGCCTGTGCAGGATGAAAATATTAGTGAACAAGTGGAATTGGAGGAAGGTGCAAATAATTCCCTGGCACAGAAGCCTGTGCAGGATGAAAACATTAGTGAACAAGTGGAATTGGAGGAAGGTGCAAATAATTCCCTGGCACAGAAGCCTGTGCAGGATGTAAACATTAGTGAACAAGTGGAATTGGAGGAAGGTGCAAATAATTCCCTGGCACAGAAGCCTGTGCAGGATGGAAACATTAGTGAACAAGTGGAATTGGAAGAAGGTGCAAATAATTCCCTGGCACAGAAGCCTGTGCAGGATGGAAACATTAGTGAACAAGTGGAATTGGAGGGCCAAGCAGAGGAAAGCCTGGAAGATGATGGTGATGCATTTGATTTTGATGAAGAGTCAAATCAAATACTAGAATCTAGTGAAAAATGTGATGGAGAGAAAGCTGATACACAGGGAGAAGAGGGTGATGGACCAAATGGTGCTGTTGGAAAAACTGCCCACATGGACAAAGCTGGAGAGGGAACAGACAAAATGGAAACCAAAGATGCCTTGACCAAAGGTGAAGTCTTGCAGCATAAAAAAGATGAGCCTGAAGAAACAGGGTGCTTGCAAGGGGAAGCGTTGGGGAAAACTGATGAGGAGGCTGATGTGGAGGAAGATGAAATCAAAGTATCAGATTCTAGTAAAGTGGAGAAATTACAGGATCAAGATGTTTTGGAGCAGGATTTGGAAAGTGCTGGCATTAAGAGGGCTGAAAGCAGGGAGGATTTACAGGCTGGTAGAAAGAGTAAGGGTAGATCCAGAGATGACTGTACAATCTCCTGAGTTCAGAATCTCAAACCTACACGAGTTCCGTGCCCTGTGACCAGTCCCAGGACACAAACATGCACTTTGCACAAGACATCAGACCTTGGAATACTCTTAGAGCTTTTTCTTTGTAGGTAACTCAGCATAAAGCATGTATGTGGTAATGATGCAAGTGTTAAGTTATTCACTGTCGTACCCAGCCACAAGAAGTCCTGAGTGGGTTTGGTTTTGCTGTGACTCAGGTTGAAAACTTATCACCTACTGAGGAAGCTTCACAAATTGACTATTCAAACTGTCATGCAATTAAAGTACCTCTAGTATGGATAGCTGCTCCTTGGGAATTTCTATAGGATTTTTTTTATTCTAGCCTAATTGATCAATATCTTGAATGTACGTTGGGCCTTTGTGAACTTATGCACATTATGCTTACTTGTACTTAGATCTATAGCAAGTACATTAACACATCATGAAGGAACTCAGCAAATCAGCCACAGTGATGGTGGAACTTCTTTCAGAATGATTAAAGCCTATGAACCAATCTTTTTTTTTTTTTATATGAAAAAAAAAAGATATTTTCATTCCACTTTGTGTTATTGCTTATATGGTCATATTCCAAAATATAGTTAGATCACTGTGAATCTGCTTAGTCTGAGCACTTTGGAAGAGCAATATACAGTTTGGAGAAAGTGCAACATACAGGTCTTAGTTTGCTGAAAGGAATAAATATATACATGTTTACTTCATCTAGGCACTTTGCACCACAATAGGCCTTTTACACCATGTCTCACATGGGGTTTTTATTTTTTCCAGAGAAAGTGTCAATACACACTGTAATGTGTGCTTAGGTTTGCTATCAAGTACTGTCTACATATGAATATATAAAATACCTATTTTTCCAAGAAGATTTTTGTTTAAAATTGCATTTTCTTACTGCATTATATTTTTTTGCAAATTCTGATTCTGAAAGAATGTTTTTATCTCTGAAACAAATCTTACCTCTTCCCTTCTGGAAAGAAGATAACTTGGCATGTCTTAACTCTTGCTGGATATCAGACCAAAGGCGACTGTTGTTTTGTGTACTAGCTCCCCTGTGCCTTTTGGAAAAGCTGGATTGCTTTGAATTGCTGGCATAAATTAGGCTCTTGGAATCCCTGGCTGTATTTCTTCTTGCATCTCTGCTAGTGCTTGAGAGGAAGAGCATGTTTTGCATATATAAATATTCATTTAAAGTTTTAAGCAATGAATGTCCCAGGGGAATGTAAATCGAGGGAGGGTGTGGGCTGTGGAAGGCTGTATTTGTGTTGATGTTACAAAGTTGTCAGAGCACAGACAGAATGCAAAATTTGAAGATGTATATCAAAATGTACTGCTGTATATAATTTAAATAAACATATTTTATACTTTAAAGTACCTGTCCAGAGCACTGTTTCTAAACCTGCATAAGTAGCTAATTAAACCTGTATCATTTCAACACCATTTTTCTGCAGCTTTTGTTCAATTTATTGCCTTGTGCTACGTAGCTACAAGAGCCATCTCCCTAGGACTGGGCAGCCTCGGGGTTTGAGCGCCTTGAATATGTGATGGCACCTTAACTGTAGAGCTCTAACAGGTCTGTAACCCTGTAACTCCTTTCATGTGGCTTCTCTCCAACTTAACAGCAGATCCACCATGGGTTCTGTAAGTATTGGCAGCTGTTCCTAAGGGGTTACACTAAATGCTAATCCAAAAAGTCATAGATCTTGTAAGCATCTCTTGTTAGCATGTAGCAGTGTTTATTTAAAGGTTTGGCTCTGCTATACTCTCAACAGTAACATGTGGTTTAATGTTGGAAGTGGGTTTTAATTGTTAAATAGACTTAAACAGATCATTAAATGTTCTTTCCAGGCTTCACCTGTATTGTGGATGGATCTATCAGAGTTAAATTCAGCACATGCCACTATATCCTGTATTTCTTATGAGTTCATTTCTGATTTTAACTGGTTTTTCCACTTCAGAAAACAAAGCATCTTTAAGAGAATTCCTTTTTAAAGCCAAGTCACAGGAGCAGAAACACCTCCAATCTTACCTGTCCATGTACCAGTTTTGATCCCACTCCCAGTGTAACTGGGAGCAAGAACATGGAGCGGCAGTGCAGAGTAGCTGGTGTGCCAGAAATCCATCCTGGAATGTCAAAAATTACTATATGACCCAAGGATGAAACCTTTGTCTTCCAGAATAACCCCAAATGCTCACTGGGTTTTCTGGTCATCACCTAGTGGCACATAAATCCTGTAGCCCAGGTTTGTGCATATCTGAATTCAGAGCTAGCCTGAAATGCTTTCAAAAGCAGTATCTCGAGAAACTTATTGGTAAAAAAGGGGGAAAAACAGTGAAAACGTCTTGGTCAATATCTTCTTTACTGTAGAGAAGAACAGTCCTCCTGTCCCCCTCAGAATTGTACTGCAAGCTGCTGTCTTCCAAATCCTGTGCTGTCCCTGGCAGCGCCCCTCTTCTGAGAAAAACTGGAAGGCATTTTCTCATCTTCCAAAATAAATGGACGCATCTGGAGAAGGAGTACTGCCCAACCTGCTCTGAGAGCTGGATTCTTGCAGGCTGTTCCGAATAGCTGCTTGGGGCTGGGATTTCATGGGATGCCTTTCCATCCTCCAAGAACAGTTTACCGCTTTCATTTACATCAGGGTTAGTTAGTTCCTGGGCCACACATCATGTAAATCAGCCAGGTGAAACCAGCTGCCTCCCATCCCATGCTCCCCTCCAAGTGGAAAGAGGATCTGTGGCTGTTTTGGGAATGTTTGGTGCCACTGGAGCAGCCTCTGAGTAAGCAATGCCTTGAGTCACCTGCAATGCCAAGGCAATGAGAACAGTCACTGGACTTAGAAACCATGGCAGAAGAGAGTGGTCAGCTCCATCCTCACCCCTCTGTGTCCTGCTCCCTCACAGGCCCCATCTCCTCCTCAGTCCTCTGTTAAACTCCTTGGCGTGTGAAGGCCATGAACTGGTGCAGTGAGTACCCTGGAATCACGTTTCCAAAGTTAAGTGAGGTGAATGTCACACTCTAATTATTCACTGTAGTACCTTTGTATGTGAAATAAGGATAATGACTGTTACAGATGAGAATTTTAATTAGCTGCTTCCTGTCCTGATTCAGTAGATTGTTCTTTCCTGCTCACCTGTTCTCAAGGTCCTCAGATCCTTGATTTGTTGGAAAAAGTGTCTCCTAAATGCAAAATTAAGGTGACCCTGCAGAGTAAGTTTTCTGTGTTAATGTGGGGGTTTAAGATAAGTGAAACCCAAGAGACCTTAATCTCTACAGGCAGAAAACTTCTCTATGTGAATGGCAATTTTAGCAAACTAATTTTTCCCTGATCTGGTAAACCCTGCTGTCAGCATGTCCCAATGGGGTGCAAAGATGTCCATAATGAGGGCAGAGAGAACTGAGGGTGAAATCAGACTTGAAGGTTCATCCCAAAAGGCATCCTTTTTGCAGGAAAAGGGGTTTGGGGAAACCAGTGTGCTTCTTCATGGGAAGCTGGAAGAGGTGTCCTTTCTTCAGGCAGGCAGATTTCACCCCACAGCAGTGGTTGTGTTAGTGAAAGTCACAACTAAATTGTTTTCAGGATCAAAGTGTGTTACTTGGCCCCTTTGGAGTCAGTAAGTTTGGGCTAATTTTGTAGTGGCCTAAAGGTTTCCTGCTGCACCAGTCCTCATTCTCTTTCCAATCCTTGGAACTCCATTTCTCAATCTTTGCTGACCTGTGAATCCCAACACAATCTCAAGTCCAAGTATTTCCAACCTGTTAGCTGTTCTTGTTTTCTTCATTGACCTTTATTTCTCTTCCATATCTTTCGTCTTTTGCAGAATTTCTTTCGTAAGTTTTCTTTCTTTCCCATACAGATCTGTGAAATTGTTTTATTATTTTGAAGGGGTTTATACTTGCACATTTTGGTTACGGGTTGTATTTACAAAAAAAAGTGGTTTTGGTTTTTTTGTTTTTTCATATCAGTGCTCAGGTGTAACAGTGTTGGGTGTGTTACAAATGGATGAAAAACAAAAAAGGATAGGACTTCAAGAGGTTCAAAATTAATCCATAGATCTGCTGAACTGGGATGTCATGCTAAGATCTGTATTTGGGTGTTGCATCAGAAGCCAAGGTAAAGGTTTTATTCCATGCTCTGGAATGGGACTGTATGGGAGTGTGTATACCCCGGAGGGGAATGACATACCACGTTAATGGATTCTACGTGTCTGCTGTACTGAGGGACTTCCATTGGAAAACCAGTTTTCCCTGTGATTTGATTCAATACAGACTCTTGATTCCCTTTAACTGCATATGCTAACAGAAAAAAGGGAGAACCACAAGACTTTGGCCTGTTCAAGAGTTGTCAACAAAGAAGAAATGGTATTTTTAAAGCTCTTCAAAAATATTTAAGTCTGTCTATCAACAGAATTTACCTGGTAAAAGCCCACCAGGCTCTTATGTGTAATTATCTTGCTTTCCTACAGTTTACAAAAAGATCTTTTTCTTGAGTGACCTTAAGATTTTAACCATTTAATCAGCAGGCCAGACCTCAGCTGTGGAGTTGAGCTCTGAACAGCCTGGGCTCTGCCCTGCTGGCAAGGGAGGCCAGGTGAATAAACCTGCAGTGAGACCCAGCTGAGGTCAATGGATCCTCCTCTAATGAGTGTATTTGAATGTGATGTTCCAGTGTACTCCTGTAACTGAACAAACTGAGCTTGTTAATTCATGAGGTCATTTGGGTGGTAAGAAAATGACGCCTGCTAAAATGCTTTCACATTTTGCAGCCCTTAATGGGGAAGGAAAAAATTACTTGGTTGTAGTTCTCTTTTCCAGTTGTCTCCTTCTGTAGAGTGCTCTTTATTAATGAAGGCTGCATGTACCCATGTGCTGATCTGTAGCACTTCCAGGTCCAAGTGTAGCACAAAAGTTGGTGCAGGTTGTCCCTTGCCTCTTGATGTTTGACCTGGAGAATTGACTATGAAGAGAAAATAGAGGTTTACCAGACTGCTGCGTTCGAAACACGAATAATTTGATGGGCAAATGTTTTTCTGGTCATAATATTGGAGATAAAATGTCACTGGGGAAGAGTTAAAGTGCTGAGAATGTGCTTAGCTGTGATTCTAGGTGTTTACAGTATTGTCATTGTGTTAAACTGTCAAGATTTGTGAGATTTTGTGTTGCAGTTGTGCTTGACCCTAGAGTTCTTGCATGCTAACCTAACGTAGAAGATTAGCCTCTTTGCATGCAGCTGGCTGCTGCTACTGGCGGGACAAGCATGTTCTGTGAGAATGACATAACTCCCCTGGCTGCAGCCCCCTGCCAGCCCTGTCTGGGCCTCGTGTCCTGTGGTACGTGCCCTAACTCCCCCACAGTAGATCACTAACCTTAACCGGTTCAGTCACGTGTCTCAGATGCGCTCCCTGACTGCCGCTGGATCCATCAGCACTGAACTCTCCCTTTTCTCTTCCAGACAGGCTGAAAAGGCTCATTGATGAACGGGAGTCCTTGCTAGACCAGGTAATCACAGGGGAAGTGAAACGCTGTTGGCCAAATCATTAATAACAACAGTAAAGGATTAAGAAAATTAAAATAGCCCCAACACGGGGTAGAGCAGCAGTGCTGCTGTCTGGTTGCTCCAGCTGCCTTGCTGGCCACTCTGTTCTTCCTCCAGAACATTCCTCCTGTGCGTTAACTCAGGATACATGGAAGGTACAACCCAGTGTGCCTGTTCCATGCTGCCAACTTGTCAAGTTCAGTGTCCTCAGCCACCTAAAACTTCCTCTGCGGGGCCATTTCTGAATAATAACCCTTCAGACTGGCCAAGCCCAAGGGAAGAACAGGCATGGCTCAGAAACTGTAGAAGCAAATTTTCTTTCCAAGAGTAAGCCCTCCCCTTTGCTGAGTCTGTGGGTAATGGGCCATTTGGAAAGATATGTTGGAGGAATTGCAGATGGGTAAAGAGCAATTAAAGGAACTATTGCTGGCACCATGGTATTCCATAGTGGCTGTAAAGTTTATTCAGAAAACTTCAGCTGATCTGTTGCCCTGCAGGACACTCTGTGTTTTCATTTATGCTCAGTGACCTTGGCCTTGAGACTTGTACACAACCAAACACAGCTTCGGGAGTTTTTAAAAATGTTTTACCCTGCAGAAGATTTATGGCTTTTCTAATAAACCAGTCATCTTCCACTCATTGTTTTGGTCCTGAACTTGTACATAAGCACTGATGTGTAAAATACCGCGAGTCGTTTGCAAAAAGAATTTATAGGATGTTATTTTGTAACAAAAGATTTTTTGGAATTTGGGTTTAAAAATATATGTAATTTGTTTTATAATACTGGAGTGAATTTGAGCCATAATTTCCCTTAGTGATTTTAATAACTGTTTTGTGTCCTTCAGATTAAAAAATTAAAGGGACAACTGGAAGAAAAGCAAAGGAATGGCAAGATGGAAAATACCCAGTCAGAAGATGAAGTTCTGGAAAATGGAACAGATATGCACATGATTGACCTCCAAAGTGAGCTGTATTTTGATTTTAAGAGAATTTTGTGCCCTGCATGTGAGTGAGAAAATGTATCTGTACAATAATAACCACATGGCTCCAAGTAAGAATGAGCCTTCGGTTCCAAGGGAGCTTCAGCCTGGAAGCAGCCATGCACCTCTACAGAGGTGAGGGAATTAGGAGCCTTTGTTTAAGATTGCAGTTGGAAATCTCTGTTATTGCTCTTCGGGAGAGCTGGAGTGAGTTCAGATTAATTCTGCCTTCAGAGTGGTTGTCAGGGAATCAGGACTGGGAATGGTGCCTCTCTGCTGGGCACTTACTGAGGGAACTACTCTCCTGCTGCCCCACGGAGATCCCTGATGCATGGAAATGTTATGACAGACTTTTTAGAAACTGTTCACACTTGTTCTGACATCTCTGATAAATCTGCAATTCTTTTAGGAGATGCCAACAGACAGATCAGTGATCTCAAATTTAAACTAGCAAAGTCTGAGCAAGAGATAACAGCATTGGAGCAGAATGTAAGTTTTTGGCTTGTTCTGTTTGTTCAGGCAATGTATTCAGGAGAATACTAAGAGAAAGTGTATTTTGATAAATGATAAATGAAATTGTTTACTGTGATTTTTCCCTTAAAATAAGAAACAGGAGTGTTGGAGCATGAGGGCTACGATGACATTTATGATGGGGAAGAAGGAATATATTATTTCTCTGTACTGAAGGAAGAATGTTCAAAGACAAAAGTACCTGATGAGTTCTGCAGAACACTTCCTTATGCCTAGCTATCAAAAAGTTTTAAATGGCTCCCAACATGTGATGTGGTAGAGATGGATTTTATACACAGCTGTTCCATTTTGATTGTTTGCACTTGTCCAGAGTACATCAGCAGTGCTCTTGCTAAGAGAAATTTAGTCAGTGGACTGTATTTTTTGTTGCTGGAAGCATATTTGATATGGATATATGTAAAAGGTCGGGAGTAAGTTACTGTTGCCAGGCTTCCTTGGTGTATGTTTTTTTTTCCCTGAAGATATGCCTTTGTTTTATCAAAGGGGAGTCAACATCTCTCTGGTTATTCCTTGAGTACTAGTGGAAGAGTAAAGCTTCAGAGTAACTTCCTGGTACAGCTTCTAACTGCCAGCCTTTGCCTTCCCCTCAGGTAATACGACTGGAAGGCCAGGTAGCCCGGTACAAAACTGCTGCTGAAAATGCTGAGCGAGTAGAAGACGAACTGAAGGCAGAGAAACGCAAACTGCAGAGAGAGGTAACTCCACGTGCAAGCTGTCACAGCTCAGCCCGCTCCACGTGGGGGAACCTGCCTCTCTGGGCTGTTTCAGAGGAGGAACCACCCTTCTTGGCACAGCAAGGAATAAGCATCTAATGCTTTTCATTGCTTTAGTTACTCCTTCTAAATGTGCAACAAAAATTTCAGCACTCTAACGGGAATAACAGTCATGGCTGTGAGCTCCCACTGCCTTTTCACCATTCCTTCCTAAACCACCTTGCTAAAGGGATGAGAGTTGTTCTTTGTGAGCCTGTTTTTCTTGCCCTGCCAATCTGTTCACACCTGTTTGGGGTAGTGTGGCTGTCCACAGACTCTGTCCATGCCTCTATCTCTTAGAGCCTGAATACCTTTATCAGCTTCTCTCATACTGCTTCCTGAGGTGTTTCTTTTGTTTTATTCAGTGTGGCTCCTTGCTTGTTCTAAATACTCCTTGTGCTTTGCTGCCTGTAAATATTGCTCTGTGCAGTCCCCCTCTCTCTCCCTACCCCGATCCCGTGGTGGGTTTTACAGGAAACTGAGGCTCCCAAGTCACAGCTCTGGATATAGTTCTGGGAACCAGAAACAGAAAAGTTGAGCAGTGAGACAAGTGTATGTCACCCAGAGCCTTGTGCCTCTGGATTGAGGGAAATTCTGTGAAGCAGCATCTCCTGTTCCACAGGAGTAGCCTTCTGTTCATGCTGACTGTCTCAAAACACATGCTTCTATCAAGCCAAATCACAGAATCACAGAATGACCAGGTTGGAAGAGACCTTCAAGATCACTGAGTTCAACCCATGCCCTAACACCTCAACTAAACCATGGCACAGAGTGCCACATCCAGTCTTTTTTTGAACACATCCAGGGACGGTGACTCCACCGCCTCCCCGGGCAGATGATGCCAAAACTTTATCACTCTTTCAGTAAAAAACCTCTTCCTGACATCCAACCTAAATTTCCCTTGGCGCAGCTTGAGACTGTGTCCTCTTGTTGTGCCAGTTGTTTCCTGGAAAAAGAGACCAATCCCCACCTGACTACAACCACCTTTCAGGTAGCTGTAGAGAGTGATAAGGTCACCTCTGAGTCTCCTTTTCTCCAGGCTAAACGACTCCAGCTCCCTCAGTCATTCCTCATAGGGCTTGTGTTCCAAGCCGTTCACCAGCCTTGTTGCCCTCCTTTGGACATATTCAAATCCAGGCTTGGGAGGCCACATTTCTTCTCAACTTGGCCTTCTTTGTTCAACTTTCTGTAAAGACCCTGGGTTCTTGGCAGTGTGCGTAAATACCTGTGTGTGTGTGGCCTTCAAAGCAGTTTAACTCTGCTAAAGGAATTTTCAACTGCTTTACGTTCCAAGTTGATATGGTCAGTTAGTGTCGGTAACTAGAAAACTTGCTTTGCCTTTGGAAAGGGATAACACGGTGGCAGTTACAGGTTTTTTTCTGCTTCCTTCCTTCCCTCAGCTTCGTTCAGCGTTGGATAAAACCGAAGAGCTGGAGGTCAGCAATGGCCACCTGGTGAAGCGGCTGGAGAAGATGAAGGCCAACCGGAGCGCTCTGCTGTCCCAGCAATAGCCACCCCCTCCCACGGGAACCACCACTACTTGGAACCGGAACGACGTCGCAGCTGCTTCTGTGTCCTGCTGCCCGGGACGCTTCGTGTCATTGCCTTCCGAGATCAGGCCACCCCAACATCTGCTCCGTGCCTCCCAGCCGGGGTCTCCCTGCGCAGATCCAAGCCTGCTGCACTACATCCATAGGAGGAGCCGATCCAAGTGGCTGTGCCCGCGGGAGCCCTTCCACGCCGAGCTCTGGGGACACTCGAAGTACAATACATAAGAAGCACATGGAATTCTCCATCCAGAGGGCACAGCAGCCATTTATTGCCATTTAAAATGGCACTCAAAGAAAACATTTTGACTGGAATTTTGTGTCTTGCTGAAAATTTTAAAACAAACACTGTAAGTTTGGGACTTTTCTCATGACAGTATCTGTAATTTAGTGACTACGGTAGTTACTCATAGTAGGTTTTTCATTTACAAATCACTGTGGAACCACAAGCCATTACAAAGCAAAACTCCTTCAGTGGAAACCATGGAAGAAGATGGTCTTGGAAGCAAAAGTGACCTTAAATGACTTTGCCAATAAAACAAATGTGTTTGGAGGGATTTTTGCACCAGTAGAATTGTGAGACTCTTTTATTTCAGGGTAAATAGGCAATAGCTTCATTGAATTTTCAATTTTTATTTGTATTATTTAATCCCTGCTCTTGGAGTTGAAGTAAATGACTTTTAAAGGATGTAAGGTTGCATTAATAAACCAGCATAAGGCCGTGTTTTCAGAAATGGTGGGGTTTGCACTCAGATCACTCTCTTTGGTGCATTTATCAAAGCAAGTGTCATTTGCTTAAACAAAGTATGTAATGGGTTTTTTACATCAGAAGCTATCTACTGGTCCATGACCTAATAGGAAACAATGCCGCTACAAAATACAAGTCTGATTTTTAAAAGAGCAACTGATAAGTAAAGAAGCACTTTAGAAAATATTACTGCCTATGGGTTTTCTACAACTACAGAAGTAGCGAGTTATTTCCTTCTGAGATCATTGCGAAGGTTTTCCACTTCTCATGCAGAACAGAGTAACCAATTAAGATGTTGCAGACGATTCTTGTGTGTGTGTAGAAATGGCACACGACTGGCACTACAGCTCTGGTTTATTGGAACTCATTCTGAATGTACTACTCAAAGGAGGGCAGCAGCTGCCCGAGCAATAAAGCTGCCCGTCCCACTTCAGCCCTAACAGGAAAGCCAGTCCCTTTGGGATCTGCTCACGCAGTGAAGCAGCATCTCCTGTCCCACGGGAGCAACCTTGACTGCCTCAAGAGGTTCTACCAAGCCAAATCCAGACCCAGGAGATCACATTTCTTCCTAGCTTGGTCTTCAGACCCTGCGATCCAGGTCTTTCCCCAGCCTCTTCCTCGCAGACGGGAGGTTAAGAGTAGGAACCGCTGCTATTCTCAACGCAAGGGGATCGCTGGTATCTTCCTTGAGCACCTTCACAAATTAAATAAACCAAAACCACTGTCTGAATGTGTTTCCCTGGTTTGGCTAGAAAACAACACCCTCGTCTTCATCTCTTCCAAGTGCACAAGGAAATTTAGGAATGAAGTACTGAAATTACTATTCCAGGAAAAGGATGAAGAAGGCTTTTTTTTGTGCCCCTGGCAAATTAAGTATGTCCTTGTTGATGAAATGTGGTGAAACATGGGGATGGAAGGAATCTTGTTAAATTAAATTTCCACTCCAGTTAGGGCTTTGGGTTCTTTTTTTTTTAATTGTTTTTGAGAGGAACATTCAGGTGCAGAGCCAGGTTTCTTGTGGAATACCTCAAAATGGCTGTGGATACCAATTTACAATTTTCTGTGCTTGACTTGTGTAATTTCTGGTGTACAAAGCCTCTGGGGCCTGAAAAAACAAGCTAAGGGATTTTCAGAACGCAAACAAATGTGCTAAATACAACATCTTACCAATGGTAAGGTGCATGATTGCCACCAGTCATCTTTTCATTTGTGGCAGCAGTGGAAGCTGCCTCTCCTGGCAAGGTCCAGGAGAAACAACCCAGCAACCAAGTCTTGGTCCACAAGGCAAAAAATAACACTTTGTTCATCAAAAAGGGATGTGTTTATCATTTCGAAGTAGATTTCATCTCGCACCCCATAAGCATTAACCTCATGATGGAAATCAGATGTGTATTTCAACCTGGATATGCTTTTAGTAGAAACCTTTGTGTGTGATAAAGTAGGTGAATGTTGAAGCCACATTTCCCCTTCCCCCCCTCAGCTTTCAGTATGACTTAGCGTTAGAATAAGGGAAGAAAAAGAACTGGTTGGTTTACTGCAAACTGTTCTATGTTTTTCTGTGAAGAATGTACAACAACAGGGCTTTGAATGGTAATAATAGCACATGTCCCAATCCTTTTATTTGAGCTCCAAATGAAAGCACCTCAGTACCCTGAGAGCAGGACTGAGGTGGTGGCAGCCGGGTGAGGAACAGCTCCTGGGGGAACCAGGATGGGTTTTCCTATAATTTCTGTTTCAATTTGTTATCCTCTGTTTTCTTTTCAAATGTTAAATGGTTTTTATCGTTTGCAAATGGAATGTTACCCAAAATGTTTTTGTTTTGGTTTGGGTTTTTTTTTTTCCCCCAGTTGCTCTGTTAGGAGATGTGAGCGTGGAAAAGGAAATTCATTATGAGCAGAACTCGCCAATAAAATGTCACTTGTTTGGGTAGTTTTTATGGAGTGGTCTGTCCATGCTGATGTTACCAGTACAAATTCTCTTGGAAAACACAGACTTTTGGGGTGATATGGGTGTAACAGCTCATTTTCCTTTTCAACATGTTGCTGCAGGATCACACAAAACATGAGCAACACTGGTTGGGAAATGGACAAATTCAGGGGCTTGTGTGACTGAGGGCACTGGTGTGAGACATACCTCCAAACATCAACATTTTTAATGCCAGGCTGCACATACACCTCCAAACATCAACATTTCTAGTGGCAATGTGCACCTGCACCTCCAAATTTTGACAATTTAATGGCCAGGTGCACTTGGGGAGTACAGGGACAGCCTCCCATCAGGAGAAATCTGAAGGCTGTTCGTAACTGGATTAATTCTCTGCTTTTATTTATAGTGAACACAGAGGTAACCCACAAAGTAGCTTCCCCTGGAAGAATCCTTCACATCACAAATACTCCTTCTCAACAGGAGGCAGCTTGGTTCATTAAAAATATGTTATTTTAGTATTAAATGTCCTCTTGCCCTGATGTGTTGCCAGAGTGGTCACTTACATAAAAGAGACTAAGGCAGTGGTTGTCTTGGCTTTAGATGCTCTAAACCATCGCATTTGTTTGGAGGTTTGTTGTAGGTAGCTGAGTGAAGTTTTACACACTTTATTACAACCTTTACAGATATGTGTTTAAAGGAAGAAGCAGAGCCCCTTGCACACGTAACGTGTACCTGTGTGGAAGGTAGGTGCCTGCGTTTGCCTCTGCTCCCGTAACGCGCTCCTTCAGGCGGAAAATTTCCAGGTAGGTTTTAATATGTCAGAGGAGGTTTGAGCTGGATATTAGGACAAGTTCTTCCCCCAGAGGGTAGTTGGGCACTGAACAGGCTCCCCAGGGAATGGTCATGGCCTCAAAGCAGAGTTCAAGGAGCTGCCAGAGTTTGGACAATGCTCTCAGGCACAGGGTGGGATTGTCGGGGTGTCTCTGCAGGGACAGGGATTGGACTCCGTGATCCTCGTGGGTCCCTCGCAGCTCAGGATATTCTGTGATTCTGGAGTAGCCGTACAAGGGCTGCTGCACTCCCTCCCTGCCGGCTGCGCTTCGGTCTGTCAGTGCTCGGCGGCGGGAGAGCCGTGAGGGGAGGGAGGGAACCGTGGAGGGACACGGGGGTGCTGCTTCTGAGGGGAAATGGCGGTACTGGCTCTGGGGGAACACGGCGGTACCGATTTTGGGGGGATATGGCGGTACTGGCTCTGATGTGATACGGCGGTACCGATTCTGGGAGGATATAGCGGTACCGGCTCTGAGGGACACGGCGGTACCGATTCTGGGGGGATATGGCGGTACCGGCTCTGAGGGACACGGCGGTACCGATTCTGGGGGGATATGGCGGTCCCGGCTCTGAGGGGATACAGCGGTACCGATTCTGGGGGGATATGGCGGTCCCGGCTCTGAGGGGATACAGCGGTACCGATTCTGGGGGGATATGGCGGTCCCAGCTCTGAGGGGATACAGCGGTACCGATTCTGGGGGGATATGGCGGTCCCGGCTCTGAGGGAAGGGGGCGGGGCCGCGCGCGGCGAGAGCGGGCTCCGCACCGGCCAATCAGGCGTCGGAGCGCTCCCCGCCGCAGCCAATGAGCGCGGGGCGCGGCGGCGGGCGTTGGGCGCGTGTGTGGCGGGATTGTGGCCGCCGCCGCCGCCGCTGCCGCTGCTGCTCCGTGTGGGGCGCGGGGAGCCGGTAACGGGAGCGGGCGCGGCGCGGTGCGGGGCCGGGACTGCGCTAGCGGGGCCGGGGGCCTTCGTCCGGGCAGCGGGGCCGCGCCTCAGCCTGCCCTGGAGCTGCGGTGAGACGCCGTTCCCCCGCCTGAGGGCTCCCCCTGGGCGAGCGGGAGCACAGGGCTGCCCTGAGGGCTCCCCCGCCCTCAGCCAGCGCCGCAGCGGGGACGGGCTCGGCTGTGGTTCGGCGTTTGGTTGTGTCACAAGCAGCGGCGGGAAGGTTTTTATCACTTATCTGGGTCGTGAAGGTGTTTTGGTTCTTGTTCTGAAGGGGAAAAGCCACTTCTCTGTGATAATGTGATTTTGTACAGGCGTCTGGGATGTGCTTTGGCAGCGTTCGGCTTTTAATTCCACGGAGCTGCTCAAAACTTCAGTTAGGGGGTGAAGGTAAAGTTAAGTGTAGCAAAAAAAGACAACGTTTTGGAGGCAAAAATAGTTGTGGAAGGGTATGACTAAACCATGGAAATGTTGAAGACCAGGTTGGATGGAGCTTGGAGCAACCTGGGATAGTGGAAGGTTTGAATATTTGAACATTCGAATATTAATCCTTAGTGTCCCCCCTGGGGAAGGGCTGTCAGAGACAGTGACTAAAGATGGGATGTGTCATTTAAGTAGTTTGGAAAGCAAACATAATTGAGAAATATGGCTAATGTTTTTATTACAGTGTTTTACTGTTTAATGTTCCTTTCTTCGTTAGAAGCTTCTGAGGGAAGGCAGAGAAGACAGTATTCCTAAGAAACAAGCTTCACAAAGAGCATCTTCCATCTCTACACACTTTGTCTCTGCTTTTTGTTGGTGTTGGTTACTAAACTGGGTGTGCTGTAAGTTCAGAGCAGGTGTTTTGCTTTGGTCTGGTGAATTGTCCAGCTGCCTTCTATTGCTGTGTGACCTTCTTGTGTTCCTTTATGACTTTCTGGTTGTAAAGATTCTCATGTTTTCTTAGGGCTTTGTCCTTGGTAACAGTTTCTTCTTGCTTCCCCAGAATTAAGAGGAATATGCTTTGATTTCCCCCCTGTCCAACACCTAAGGGGTTTTTAGTTTTTGGGAGGCACAGAGCTCAAAGTTCACCTCTTGCTTAACAGAAGTAACCTTTATTTGACCACTTTATGTACTGTATGGTGTAAACAGCTCACTGTGTATTAACAGGGATTCCACCAATTCAGAAATGAGCTCTTGGGATTTCTTTAGGAACGTGCTGTAGAATTCCTAACTGCTCCAGTACCATGCAGTAGGTGAAAATAGGATGGTTAGTTTAATGTAATTTTTTGTCCTTTTGTATACCATGGGGCATCTTGAACTTCTGTTAATTTTTGTTAAGGTAGGACGAGCCAAACCAGCGACTTTGAGGGGTTGCAGTGGAAGGGAGTTGTGTGGGGTCCTTCTGAGGAGGAGGAGAGCGTGTTGGTGCCATGGAAGTGGAACAGAGCAGCAAAAGGAGTTGCTTCACTCAGACCTCCTATCTGGGTGAAGATTTAGTTGAAGACTCCCAGCTGGAGTATCTCAGTGCTCACGAGGAGTATGAGGAGGATAAGAATAACTCGAGTGAGTTTTCTGAGCAGCAGGAGATTGGAGAGGTGAAGGACATGCCACTGATTGGTGACAAGGCGCCACTCCAAATCACTGCAGGGGAGGAAGAAGAGTCTGGAAAGAGCGACAGACCCATCCAGAGTGTGGCAGTGGAGCCAGACATTCCTTTCCTGTCACAGAGGGAAGAGGCCCAACTTTGCAAACATGCAGAGCCCTCGGATTTCAGCAGCTGTGAAGAAGCGGCAGTGCACACACGCGGTGTTGACAGCACTGCAGAGGATGCTGAAACCCAGTTCCCAGTCTCTGAAATCCTCCCCAGCAAGAATCCTGGTGCTGGCATGGAAGCTGCAGAGAGCTCCCCCGCTGGAAGCTGCAGCGCCGTGAAGCCAGAGCATCGTGAAGCCCTGAAGAGCATTCCCAGCTCCGTGGTTGTGGAGGCCGGCTCTGATTGCAGAGCTGCCTTCCCAGCGAGCAGAAGCAGCAGTGCCCAGCTCTGTCTCTGCTCCAGGGCAGTTAACACAGAAGTAACGATGATGAACAAAACTCGACCCGTGGGGTGGCTGGGTCAAACCTTCGTGGATGCTGCTTCCAACACAGAATGGTCCTTCAGAGCTCGGAGCTCACACCTTCAGGTAATTGAAACAAAACAAGAAGGGCCACCAACACTTCTATCGAGCTTCTTTTAACTTTAACTTGTCTGCATGGATGCTAATCTGTAACTTTCTACTTTTTTTTTTTTGGAAAAGCAGGAATCAAAAGATCATCTGTGTTTCTGTGACTGGAAGGCAGGCACCAACAGGTGGGTCAGGAGTTGTTATTAGTTTGGAATTTGAGATTCTGGGTAAGGATGGAAAGGTTATCTGTGGCTTGGCAAAACTGATGGTGTTAAAAGCTTGCTGGGCAGCAGTTTCTGCTGCAGGGACCTGGACAGGTGAGAAGAGTCAGCTGAAGATCTGAAGTTGAACAAAGACCAAAGCAGCCTTGTTCTGCAGTTGCAGACCTCCAGAGATCCTTTCCAACCTAAATTATACCATGGCTGTGAAAACAAAATAAGTGCATTTGCAGATGCACAACATTGCTAAGTTTCTTTTTGTTTTTAAGGCTTCACTTTTTGGACTGAAATTATTATGGTGCTTGTGCAGTTTCCCCCTCTCAGGTAAAACTGACTGTAATGCTGCTGTAAATCACTATTGTGGGCTAAATAGGATTTTCTTTAAATCGTATCAGGAATGGCTTCTGGCAAGCTCCTTGCTTCAAAATAAAACACCATGAGTGTAAACAAAATCTTGAAACCCTGGAATCAATATTCTTTTATTGTTGTTATTATTTTAAAGGCCAGAACATCCCAACAAGCAAACCAGGAAGAATTCTGCATCAAGCTGCTGTCAAAATATCCTGCAGAGAGCGACTGAAGCAGAGCTGCAGCTCCTGGCCATCCATTATGAGATGTGCTACCAGCACTGCTTGAAGGTTTATGAGCTGGCTTTGGAGGAAAACACCTATTTTGGGAGGCATGAACTTTAATGTCCTTTTAAATTCAATGGATAACTGGTCATCAGGCAAAAATTGCTAAATGGTACTGATAGATTCTATCTATAGCATCTAGGAGTGTTTATAATTAGTGGTGGTGTCCCCGAGAGGACCCCAAGTCTTATTTCCAGCCTTAATATTTTTTTGTAGCGTTCACAGACCCAAAATACAGCTTTTTTTGCTCAGGAATAAAACCCAAGTAATGCAGTACAGCTGTTAATTCATGTTCTGGTATAATGTAGAGGAATCTTTAAACCCTGTAAAATCTTTGGGCATTTCCAGAAGCAGTAAAATCAATGGAATGTCTGTCTAAGTTGATGTTGTTCTCTTACCCATATTTTAGATGTGAGGAAAAGACTGAGTTATATTCATCTCTCCTGTTGGTTTTGGATGAGCTGGACAATAATTACAGCAATATGAGAATGGAAATAAACATGGGCATACCTTTAAATGAACTTCCACCACTGTCAGTAGAGCTGAAGTTTTCCCCAGTCACTTCCTTGTATGCCCCCTCCAAGGTAATTTCCTAATTGTTTCATGTTTTTAATATAAATTGTTATCTTCACAAAATTCAGATAAATCTTTCTCCTTTTTTTGACAGTTTTTCAGAAGGAGTCTTTACTCTAAGTAAGTAGCTTTCATTTGTTGTTGTACTTACTAAGTTAAATGAGGAATGAGTTTATAAGATGTTAAACTTAGAATTTCTTTATTTCAGGGTGTATCTTGTTGTTTCAGGCTGTTTAGTTGAAAGATGAGCATTGCCCTGTGGGTACAATAATTTTATTTTAAGGGCATTTTTCCTCTGTATTGTTCTAGTATGCAAACTAGGGAGTGTCTTTACTGTCTTTATAGTAAAAGTTTTCAATGTGCAGGTCATTTTCCTGGTTCCCTGCTTTCACTACTAAAAATCTTTGTCTCCAGTCATAATAATGGCATCTGCCTGAAAAACCAAGCAACCAAAAAAAAAAAAACCAAACCACAGAAACCCAAAAAGACTTTGCTGCCAGCAGAGATAATATTAAGCATATAGATAATATTGAGAGATAATATTAAGCTGTTCTACTTAGATTGTCATTCAGATATGAAGAATGATAGAAAAATAACTTCATATTTCAGGCAGATACATGATACCACGTGTTCAGGAAACATGTCCAGTGACTTTCTGTAAGTGGAGATAAAAACAAATTTGGCAGTAAGTTATTTCTGAATTGAGTAAACTGCTAGAGACTGTTTGAAATTTCCTGTTAAGCATAAGTGAAGTTAACCAAGAAAAAGTAAAGGCAATTAGTCTGTGTTTTGTAAATATTTGTAAATTAGTAAAAGTTGCCCAGATATTTCAGATTGTAAGGAATACATCAGAACATCACACAGAAAGCTACTGAGATACAATTTAAGAAGCTAAGGTTTATTAAGTATGGTTATTTCACTGGGAGCTTTTGGAAATATTTAAGTTACTGTAGAACTTAAAATTGTTGTGCCATATTTGGTATGAAATTCTTGGATATGTTTTAGTGATCTTTCAGGCGAAGGGAAAGCTGACTTTGAAGAACCAAAAGTGCAAGAAAAGGGGATTTCTGTCAAAATGGTAGGGAATTCTTCACTGCTGAGTTTTGAGATGTCAATGTCAAGGAGCATTTTCTCCTTTTAGGTACCTGCAAATGTGATCAGAGTCTTAAGGGCTCTCAGCCTGGGATCCTCTGCCACTCATGGCAAATGCAGCTCATATTTCCACAGTTTTAATTGCCCTTTCAAAATAAAATTACTTAGGGGTTCTTGAAGTTGATCAGCAGGTTAACTTTATTAAATTCACCTGCTTCATGGGCTGATAGTCTGAAAAATAACTTAAAATCAGGTGGAATGCTGTGATGTAACTGAAAGGTGTTTGTAGGACAAGTCACAGACTGATGGTGATCAGCCAAGTGCTTCCCCTGAGACATGGGAAGAACAACCTAAAGCTCAGGCTCTGGAACGTGGTGAGTGATCTGCTTCTAGTAAAAAGAATCCTTTATTTGTGAGCTAAGTTTTTGGGGGAGAAGACAAACCCCGTGTAAAACATATATATGGTAACACAGCTGTCCTTTCTCTGATGGAATGCTTATATGTGAGTTATCAAAATTTATTTATAATAGAGAATTTTATATTATTACTTACATATTTTTAAAAATTCTGTTTAAATTAGAATTCCAAACTAATAATTGTCACTTCTTTGAAATGTAGTACCAAGAGATGTAGGTATCTGGAATCCTCTTCAGCACAGAAATCTGATACTCATTTAGGTAGCATCATACCATGGTTTGAATTTTAACACACTGAATTTTATCCCAACTGCCAAGGCTGTGTGAAAAATGAGGAAGGGAGTGAGTATTGGTTTGATGCTAAGGAAGACTTGTCAGTGGCAGATATTTCAGTAATGTGCAAAGCAACGAAAAAGCAACCAGGAAAACAAGACTCGATTGATTCAAGAGGTAAAGTTGTGTGCTTTAAGCTGATATACCAAATAATGGTGTTTATTATTGGAATAGTCCGTTCCTTGTTTCCAAGTGAATTTGGAAAAAATGGGTTTTCAGACTTAATTTCTCATTCACTAGCAGAGAATCCTTGTAGCTACTCAGCTGTTTTCAGCCTTCCATGTTTTCCCTTGAAAACTTCATCTCCAGTGCTTAAACTCTAATTAGTAAATGCCCAGCCAATCACATAGATGGAAATCTTTCTTTTTTTCTCCTCCTCCTCCTCCTCCTTTTTCTGCTTCCTTCCCATGCTGGACACTTGAGAGTTAGATGCAAATGTGTTTGGAGACTTGGGCCACTGTGATGGGTCTGGTGAGAAGTCCCAGGGTGCTGAAAGCAGAGAGCTTGGGGGCCTCTCTGTACCAGCCTTCAGCCCTGGCACCTGTTACTTCAGAGCTGTGTTTCCTCTGCCTCTTCAAATCTCAGGAAACACTCGGGGAAAAGATACTTCCCAAACTGAACTGTTGTGCTTCTCAGGACACTCGTTTTCTGTTAGAAGATTCTCTTCATTCCCTTAGTTTTTTCTAAGGTTTTCTCTCTAGGCTTTCCAAAATCTACAAAGATGATGTCAACTCAAGAAGAGTTAGTAACTCTTTGCTTTCTTACCTTTATTATTAGAAGTGAAGACAGTGGACAGTGGGAATGAACATTCTTCTGTTCATGTTGGTTGCCCAAAACCCTCAGTGCTTGAGGTAGGTCTGTTCTTAATTTGTGGTAGGAATGTCTTGCCTCTTTAAGGCTTCTTTCATACTCTGCATTTACTACCAAGTGCCCTGATCTGAAATCACCTACTCAAGGGTTGGCACACTCTTTGCTTGGAGATAATCAAAAGGTGGATAATTATTACTAACAGTCCTTCGTATGGCAGGCTAAGAGCCTTGAATCTTCTTGTCTCATAACATTTAATACATAGAAAATTATGTTAGGATAGCAAAATATGTGTTTTATATATTGGTAATAAATTTCTGGCATGTGGCAGAAGAGTGAAAGCACCATTCTTTTGCCCCTGCATCAAACTGTGATACTCCATCTGGTTTTTTTTAATCCTGGGATAGTTTGGAATTTACCTATTTGCACTAGATTTTTCACCTTGTAACACCTTTTTTTATTAATGTAAATGTCATGTGATTTTATACAGGAAAGGTTTTGAGGTAATGGATGGGAAAGAAACTCTTGGATTTTTTAGCATAAATCTAAGAAACCTCTATATACAAATAGAGTGTTTTGTATTGGCTCAGCTTGGTCCTTGGAGAGTAAAGGGCAATTTAGCAATTGCTGGTGTTGCTCTCATAAACCTTATAGATTTGCTGTCTTTGGGGATTTCCCTTTAAACATGCTGGTCCTTTGGGAAATGGTAATTGGATCTAATTTAAAGTAGCAGGAATAAGATGAGCTTTAAGGTGCCTTCCAACCCAAACCATTTTGTGGGACTAGGATTTTATATTTATTAGTAGGAAAGAGATGTTGTATTACGTGTACAACACTTAACCCATTCATTTTGTCCTTATTTTGATGGAATTCTAGGATCCTGGAGAAAATTCCCTGCAGAAAACCTCCACTTGTTCCTCTGTTAATCCATCTGGTATGTTTGTTTCTCCTTATGCACTGAACTTGAGCAGCTTTACGAAGTTAATAAAGAGACTCCACGAAAGGCATCCAGAGTTTAGCAGGTGAGATGGTTGGATTTCTTTTCATGGAGCCAATATCCATGGTAGCTAAGTGCTAAACGTGTTGGCACAAAATGTGATGTAGTAAACAGTTACTCCTTTAATTCCCACAGAGATGAAATTGTGGCGGCTGTGCAGGAGGTGAGGAAGAGCAACAAAGGTGTCCTGAGTGGCTTGGCCATCAGTTCTATTGAGGAAAAGACCTCTGCCATTCTAAGGAAATCGAGGCGCTGTTGTAGGCAGGAGAAGCAATGAAAAAGGTGAGATTCCAGCCTGCAGGGGAGCAAACCCACTTGAGTCTGTGTAGCTCTGTAGCCAGACTAGGTCAGCTTAGCCTAAAGCCCTGCAGGAGGTACCAGGGTGGATCCACTGGAGCAGTGGTTTCTGAGGACGGGGAGCTGTGAAAGGGTTGGCTCTGTGCACTCTCTAAAACTTGTTAATTATTGAACTGCTTCGCTGATGGACTTGGTGGAGGGCGTTGGGACACGTGCTCGGTGCAAAGCTGACACCTAATGGCCAGGCCCTGTGTAGCCTTCCATAAGGAAATCCCAGCACGGGCTCAGTTCTGGTTCCAAACGTTGATCATTTCTGTCTGGTGTCTGAGGGCCCGCTCTGGACTGGAAATGTGACAGAATCAGATTGTGTTTGTAGTGTTCTCACACTGATCCCTGCACATGATATGTGGCACTGCAGGAGTCTGCAGCAAGCTGAACTTGCTGAAGCCACAGCCCAGAATTCCAGGCATGTGTCTATTTATCCATCCTTGTTTTGGTCTCCTGCTCAGCTTGGTGCTCAGCTTGCTTTAGGTACCTCCTAGCAGTGCCCACTACCATGTTTGCTCCAAAAAGGAAAAGTCTTCATATTAATCTACTGTCTGACTTTCACAGGACCACAGATAGGGACAGAAACTCATCCCCAATAAAATAAAATTTTACACTTGGAAGCATTTTCAGTCGGGTCTTAACAGCCTCGAAACACGTTGTGCTTTCCTTGTGGGGTGATTATTTGGTTTTTAAATGGTGCGTGGGCTCTGCAGTCCTAATTGTTCCTATTACAGCATTTTTTTCCTGTTGCTGTGTGAGGGAGATGATGACTTAGAGTAATTTTTACTTCCATCATGAGGGAGGTGTGAAATAGCCAAGTCATTAGTAAGTAATGGGGAGAAAAAGAATTCCCATCTTTCCACACTAAGGAACAAGTATGTAATACATTTAAGAGAAGGAGATTCTGTTCAAAGCTCACCTCTACTAACTCAGTCTCTTTGTTGTACTTTGTTCTAGATCCTGCTGCAGTTGCTGCTGGAAAGAGCAGCCTTGTTTACTGTCAATAAAGGTTAAAATTTGTTCTTCCAAAAAGTTGGGCCGATGTTGTGCTGTTTCCAGGCCTCTTCTCCTCCCTCTCCTCATGGCAGAGCCGCTGTCAGAGCCCCGGCTTTGTGCTGTGCCCTCGGTCCTGGTGCTGCAGGTGAGGCCTCAGCTTTGGTGTCCTCCTGGTCTGTGATGGAAAGCATGAAGCAGCCCCAGGCTTTGCTCTGCCATGTCTCTGCTCTGCTTCCCAGCAGCTGCTGCTGTTTCTGTTCCCCGACCTTGGCTCTCTAATTAGGCACGTGTTAATAGCTGAGGAAGAACTGGCTCTCCGGCCTGCGAGCTGTTCTGTTCCTCTTGGGAAAGCAAAGTGTGCACGATGTGAAGGACTCGAGTTAGCACACTGTGCTGTGGTGTTCCTTCACATTTCCCTTTTTATTGATCTCCCTTTGAAAGGGAGAGCTGACTTCAAGTGCGAGAGAACCGGTTTGTGGGGCAGTGACCTCGCTGCGGGCAGAGTCCTGCCCTGCTCTCCCGGGCGGGCTCTGCTGCTCCGGCACAGCTCGGTAGGGAACTGCAGGTGGAGCTGTAGGAGCTCGGGAACGATGTTACACTCGGTTAAAAAATAACAAGAGGAAACCACAAAACATTTCCTTGCTCCTTAAAAGTGCGTTGCGTGTGTATGTTCAACACTAGAAAGGGGGAAGGCAGGATTTTTTAGCTAGGGAGGTGGAGGTGGAAGCGGGGCTAAGGAAAACGCGTGAGGGAAGGATTTCTCCGTGCTTTCCTTCGGAACCGTTTGCTCCCTTTGCCGCGGCTCTGGGCTGCGGTGGGGAGGTGGCGATAAGGAGATCCTGGGCTCCGGAGCGGTTCCCCTTCCTCCGCGCCGCGCTGCCGCCGGGGGAGCCGAGCGGGAACGGAGCGGGAGCCGTGGAGCGGGAGCCGGGCGGGAGCGGAGCAGGAGTGGAGCAGCAGGAGCCGGGCGGAGCCGTGCCCGCCCCGGGCCCGCCCCTCGCGCAGCCCCGCGGGCGCGGAGCGCGCCCGGCGCCGGGAGCGGAGCCGCTCCTGCCGCGGGGCCATGGCCCTGCTCCCGCGGCGCTTCCTCTGCTTCGTCCTAGGTAAGTGCGGCCGCCGCGACACAACTTCCCCGGAGCCGGTGGGGCGGCGGGCGAGGCTCCCCGGGATTCCCCTCTGCGCTGGGCACGGGCGCAGCCCTGGCCGCCTCCTCCGCGGCTTCACCGCTCTCCCTGAAACCCGGCGAGGCTCCAGCCTGGCTTCGCTGGCGACACAGCAGTAGGGAATGAAAAGGAGAAATGATTCCAGGGCGCTGGGACACAGTAAAACATCGCGCTTGGCCTCAGGAGCAGTGAGGTGGTGATGCTGTGGGACACAGCCTGCTCTGTGTGGGATTCCCTGCGTGATAGGTGAGATGTAGCGAGGCGTGCTCGTTCTGCCTGCTGTCCGTGCCTTTTGTCGCAGATGTTTAATTACTGCCCTCGGAGTCTCTGTCTTCCCATTCCTGAGCCGCAGGAATAGGAGGCAGCCAGAAGTGCCCCTTCAGACAGGCTTTTCCAAGGTGAGGTTGGATGTTCTGCGGTTTACCGGTGATGGGGTTGGAAATGCTTGCGTTGTGTGGTCATTTCCATGGGATGCAGCGTGCCTCGGTTTCTTTGCCGCTCCTGGCATTTCAGTGCAACCGGTAGAGGTTTGTGCCGTGCTTGTCACCTGTGAATCCACAGCAGAAGCTCTGGGGGATGTTGGTGCTGTGAAGGAGTGTGTTTATTTAAGGTACTTCAGAGAGAAACCGCACACCCTCATCCTAACGCTGATCTTCCACAAAATCCAAGTGCTCCTTGAGGAAGCACAAATTTCTCCTTCTCTCCCTTCCTTCCCCTGTGCTGGTTCTCTCCCCCAAGCCCTGGTGCATAATGCATTGAGCCGTGCTTCACATAATGTGCTTATCTGTACCATGTAATTAACTATTTACTACTCCTCAGCTGCGCAGGGGCAGGAGCAGGCTGTGCCCTTGGACGAGGCACATTCCCCTGCTGGGTTGCAGGGGAAGGCTGCACGTTCCTGGCTGCAGAAGCCTGTGCAGGGAGCACTAACTCCTGCTAGCTAGGATTTCACTCTGCTCTGTTTTCCCCGCCCTTGTCTTCTTTTCCTGACCCTCCATTCTCTTGGTTGGGGAGCTGTAACTTTTAAAAGTACTCCAGGTATTCCAGGTTGTTCCTTTCCAGCTCCAGTGGGCTTGGAAGCAGCAGGATGCTGCCTCTTGTGTGAACCAGTTGCCCAATGGCAGCTAATGGTGCCGTGGATGTGTTTTTCACCACATTCTCTTCCTAGGATTTTTTATTTTGAGCACATTTAACAAAAAGACACTTTCTTTTTATGCCTTTCACCTTGTACAGCCCTGCACGCAGTCAGGGCTGCACTGAAATTGCAAGTGGCAACTGAGTGCCCAGAAATGACAGTGGAGTCTTGAATTTTGAGGTCACTGATGCTTCTGAGCATCAGTGATGCACTGATGCAGGTGTTCTGAAGTGAGAATTTGGTTTGGTTTTTTTTTAAAGGGAAGGGTCTAAAAGAAAAACCTTTATCTTAAAGCTCAAGCTTTAAGTAACTTCACGACTCGCTGCAATCTTTAAAAAGCAGTGGTGGTCAGGGAATCAGCCATCCTAAAAACCCCAAGTCTTGTTCAGCAGGCCAGGGATCCAGCTGTACCCCAAGGTAACCACTTCCATTAAGGTAAAATGAGGCTTTTTCTGGTTTTTAGCTGCAGCTTCCTGCAGAGGCTGCTCAGGGAGGAGGGGATGAGCCAGGCTCTTGCTGTTACTGGGGCAGTGATGATTGGTACCACACAGAGCTCTGTGCTGTATTTTGGTGTTTAAGGGCAGTGCTGGGCTGCTTTAATTTTTTTGGGTTTAGATAACCATATTGCTGTGAGAGATAAGAGGCAATTGCAAATAATGTCAGTAAAACATTAATATCTCCTTGATTGCCTGCATCTTCTGTCTATGCTGTGCAGCATTGTGTTTGCACGGTCTGCAGAAAATGACGCTTTCTTAAAAACAAAACTTTTGGGCACTGCTTATGGCCTTTCCTGGAAAACAGGAGTCAAAGTCCTCTGTGTCTTCTCTCAGCCCAAAGCATACTCGGTAATGCCTGCCAGTGATTTCAGTTTGAGTGCCTCCTTTATAAAAAGCTAAAGCTTCCTCTAAAGTCGAATTTAAGGCTGCAGCCTCTCTGGGAAAATTCTCCTCAATATTTAGAGAATGCCCTGTTAGAAATCCCTGACAACAAAGTAAAACATTCCTCCTTCCTTTCAGAGCATCTCTGGCATGGAGAGGACTCGAAACTTCCTATGCGTTAAAAGAAAGGCGTGTGGATAGGGACAACAAAATTGCCTCCACCCTGTAGTTCCTTGTACTGCACCCATACGTGCCAGCTGTTTTCCTCCAGAAACCAGTGGCACATGGATTTGGTGGGCTGGCTGAAGGCTGTGTGATCTGGTCAGGAAGCCTCTTGGCTGTGAGAAATAGGATTGCATTTATTAACTCTGAAATGATGCTGAATTTAAGAGCCGTGAAGCACCGGCGCCGTAACCTTCCGTTCATGCCGACCTGGGAGGCTGCGGGTGATGAAAATGCAAATGCCACGACCTGCATGGAATGAAATTAGAGACCTCATAATGGCCAAAGATGGGGTTGGCATCCTTTACGTTTCCACAGGGCTGGAAATTGACATTGGGGTTATGGCAGAGTTGAGGGAGGGCTTGGAGAGTTGTGGGTGGGAATCTGGAGTTATTGCTCTGCTCTGGCAAGTTCGTTCTGCCTCCCTGACTGGATGCAAAGTCTGGCTCTGTTGTTTTTGGGGGAGGTTTGGGGCAGGTTTGGGCTCCAAAACCACGATTGTGGTCACAGCCCTTCCCAGCACAGACCCTGCACCAAGCAAGGACCAAAAACACCACTGGGGTGGAGGGACAGGAGCATTAAAAGCCCATTGGAGGGGAAATGCAGCGTTTCAGCTCACTCAAATAGCTCAATGCCTTTTTCTCCTCTAAAATATAGCCATGGCTGGGGTTTGCCAGGTCAGTTCCTGCTGTGGGTGGGTGAATACCAGGGAATGCTGGTCCCTGTCTGCCATTATGCTGCCTACGGAGCTGGCTGCTTTTAATCATCAAATCCACTAATGAAGCTGCTGCGTGGTTTCAGTCCCTTGTCTCTCTGCTTCTACAACATGAGCTTTTGGGGATTTGAAAACACATCGTGATACCTCAGGGAAGCACCCCAATGGGGAGGCAGGCAGCAGCCTGGGTGAAAACCCCCCGATTTCAGCCAAGGGTGATCCCCCTGGGCTTCCCTGGATCCTTTAGGTAACGTTTGCTGGGAGAGCAGCAGCGCTGTGTGTGGGCGAGTTGCAGAGAGGTGCAAAATCTCTGTGTGCTCTTCAGCTGGAGGGAAGGAAAACCACATTGAGAAGTCTCTGTTGAAAATAAATTATTCCAGTGATTCCCAGGCTGCCCACATGGCTCAATTTGGGCAGATTTTAGTCTGGAAGCATTGTGTTAAAAGTGTTTAGTGAAGCTGTTGCTGTGTGCAGCCTGTGATGGGTGCACCAACGTGACAGTGAGGATATTTATTTTGGTTTTCTCCCTAACAAATTTTTATATTTATTCATGATGTGCTTCTTCCTGGGTAATCTGCTAGATTGCCCAGGCAGTGATTTTTTTTATCTTGAAGGTAATTCAATAAAATGTTTGATAGTCCTGCGTAGCAGAAAATCTGTGTTTAACACGCATTGAAACCTGAACCAGCAGGATCAGTGTGTTGTCTCCAAACCAGTGCCAGGCACTTTTAACCTTGGTGTTGCTTTTCTCTGCTCTTATTTTAGCCTCAATCAACTGAAATAGCTGAAGGAAAAAATAATCCCGGGGGTGGAAGGAGAGTACATTTGCCTTTAGCGCATTCCTGAGATCTGGAGTGTGGTGGCTGCTCGTTTCTCCCTGGCTTTGTGCAGCACGACCAGCCTGGCTTTGAGACCAAGCTGACATCTGTGGCATCCAGTGCTTTGTTGATGTTTTAAAAATATCTCTAAACTCGGGTCTAATGCTGGGTTAAGGTGTTGGGATGGGGATGTTGGATCCCACAATCTTCCCTGGGAAGGCAGGAGGGAGGTGGCTGCTTCCCTACAGCCCCTGGATTCGGGGGGTGTGAGAGTTAGGTACTCTGCACAAATGCTGGTTCTTATCTTCACCTCTGGGAAGCTTTACCTTGAGCTCAGACAGATGAGAAACACCTGCAGATGTTGTTTCAAGTTGTTTATTTCTCCTTATCTCCAGCCTGCTCTCAGCTCTGGCCGCACATCTGATGCCAGCCAAGTGCGAGCGGGAACTGCCCAGTCTTGGGCCATCCCGTCCTTTCTGTACCCTTTCTATGATCCAACCATTCTTCAGAACGTATTTATTATTTACTACTCTATACCAGTTAATTTGCACCTATTCTAGACATGGAATTTCTACCTCTTTTTCATTCTACCAATCATTTTGTGCCACCACTACCAGAGAAGATGGAGGAGAAGGAGAAGAAGAGGAAGAACAGGGCAACGCCCAAAATCCTCCATCTTAAACCCTTCATCGTCATATTAAAAACCCTAAAATCTACTTTTTTACCTTGTAAAGTACTAAACCACTACTCATTTTCACACTCTGGTGGCTTGCAATGATTCTGGCAGTGTTGGTAACTTTTCCCACAGGCTGAGGTCAAAGCTGGTGCCATTCTGGGCTTCTTCCCAGGGTCTGGGACCGCCTTGCCAGGGCTTCCGACCACCCAGGGCAGCGAGAGGCATGCCCTGGATTTCAGCAGGGGTGCACAGAACCCAGTGGGGATCCCTCCTTTCTTCCATTTGATGATAGCCACAGCCAGAGATGATTTGAACCTGGGATGGGTGAAGTCAGGACTGTACAGACATTGCCAGTGCTTGTCTAAAGCCTGTGGTTTTCCTCCATTAATTCAATCAAGAACTATTTTCCAAAAGACCCCCACTATTCATCAAGGATATAATTATCTTTATAGCTAACAGCTCGTGGCAGATTTTACCCTCCCCTGACGTGCAGTCAGCCAGTGGTTGGATTTCAGTATGCCTGGCTTTCGATTTCTTTTCTCCTTCCTCCCTTCTTGGCTGCTCTTGGTTTTATTTTACCTAGCGAGTGAATTTTGGTGGGGAAATAAAAGTGTTTGTCATTCTGTCCTCTGCAGAATCAAGTCTAGGGACAGGTAAGAGAAGTCCCATTCCTGGAAATGTGCTTGGCAGCCTCTGATGGGTAACAAGGACATAACCATAACTTGTGCTAAGACAGGTGGGAAACTGAGGCAAGGAGAAAAAGACCCTGGCCCAATTTCTTGGAGCAGCCTATTTCAGTGTATTTAGTGGTTAATATTATTTAACAGCAATGCTTTATGGCAAAAAGCCAACCTTTTGTGACCCAGCTAAGCAGGACTGCCCTGCACTGGGCTTCACAGTACAAACCTTGATTTTGCATTTTCATTTTAATCCCCTATTCTGCGTCTTACAGGAGCTGCTATGTGGAGCCTTTGAATGGTGCTAATTACCCTTTCTTTGGGGATGGATTGGCTGTTGGAGGTGCTTCATAAAATACTGAACTTGAATAACAGTGCAGTGGTACATCTGCTCCCCAGGCATCTCCCGAGCGCCCAAAAGCCCCCAGACAGGCTTTGCTTTCAGGCAGCTGGCTCCTACCTCAACTTCAGCTAATAATTCCCTGGCAGTTATTTTTAGCCAGTTTATTTTGTGCCCTCTTAGAATGCTTGGAATAACTACAAAATGACAACAAGACCTCAAGTATCCCCATCCCAGCACAAAGTAAATGCCTACAAATCATCCAAGTACCAGCTTGAGGGAGAAATCACTTCCTTCCTCTGCAGGCACAACAGGATGCCAAATTTAAAACCTGGGAGATCCTTTTGGATTTCATGATGATGTTCAGCTGCATGCAAAATACCTCATTAATGCTGGCTGGGAAAAAAAGCTTTCTCTTTATTTTGCTTAGTGTGATAAAATGAAGGGAATAACCATTCCAGGAGCAGGGATGAAGTCCCCCTGTGAGTTAATAAATCAGATTAAAGGCCTTCAGGTTCTGGGTGCACTTCTCCTTCGTGTGAAGAAGTGGCTTGTGGGAGGGACCCCAGAGGGCTCTTCAGGCCCACCACACCTTGTGCTGCGTTTGCTCAGAGGTGGAAACCTCTGGCCCCTTTGGAAGCTTTCCACACAGCCGGGTCCCTAACAGGGGCCTGTCCCCAGCTTGGCTGAGCAGGGACTGGCTTTCCCTGCTGACTGTGGATCCAGTGCCCACTGTCTCCCAGGCCAGCAGGATGTTGCAGGGCACTTAAGCCACAGCACCTCCCACCGCGGGGAGAATCCTAATCCTGCCTCTTTTCATTTTACAGTTCTCCCCTGCCATGAGACTTTTTTCCCTCTCAGCTTGCGTGACTTCTCCCCCATCCAACTTTCCTCGAGTCCTCTTGAGGCTTTGTGGTAGTGAAGCTGTTGGACAGGCAAAATTTGGGATGAGCTTTCCATCTGCAGAGCTCCCCAGGGAGATCCAGCAGGGCTCTGTCCCTGTGTCCGTGCCGTGCTTGTGCTGCTCTGTTCAAGCAGTAGCTGTGTGGTTTCCTTCTGCTGCTCCATCTGCAGCCCCCTGGAGCACAGGGCAGGCAGGGAGGGGGACATCCTCCTTCTCTTCTCCCAAGTGAGCGTTGGCAGCCTGTCCAAGACATCCTGGGATCAGCCTTCCCGGCGCTTGGAGATGGACAGATCTCCCCCCAGCTCCCAGCATTTGCTCTGCCTCCAAAATCCTCACTGTGCCATGATTCAGCAGCTTGTTGTAAAATCCCCACTCCCCTTCAGCACATGAAAGACCCCAAATCCCATGATTTCCCTTTTAATTTACATCCTTAGTGGCTGTGTCGGGAGAGAAAAGTCCTGCAGATAAAGGGAGTGCCACAACAGCAGCAGGGGAGGCAGAAGCTGCCTGGTTGGGGATCTGAGGATGCTCCTGAAGCATCCACGAGCAGGTTGGGGATGGGATGTTCCCGTGCAGGTCTCTGTCTCCCCCATGATCACCTGCAGGGCTCGGACCCCTCCATCCATCTCCATTCCCAAGCTGCTGCACAGCCCCCGGGGCCACTGCTGGCTCCCAGCCCCCGTCCTGAGCCAGCCGGGCAGGGAGGAGAGACCTTAAAAATACGTTCCCTGTGCAAATCCCGGACGGAAATAGCCCTGCCGGGGCTCCGAGGTTTCGTCTGACTGCGGGGGGCACAGCCGTGGCTGTCAGCAAGGGGAGCTGTGAGCAGGTGGCTCCTGAGGAAGGCACAGTGCTGGACCTGCCTCCCTGCTGTCCCCAACCCCAACATCTGCAGCTTTCTGTCCAAAAAAAGTGTCCCAGATAAACAACAGCTTAGTTGTTTTGTGATGAACCCAGGAGCCTGTTTGCAACCTCTGAAGTGTCCACTGAGCTGGTGGCTGCCAGAAGTAGCCACAGTGGAAGGTGCTTTTAAGCAGAGGGTACCAGACCGTTCCCAACCTTCTACAGATGCTGGAAGGGCCAATTTTTCCATTTTTGTGCTGCTAAGTGGGATGTTTTTCACACTCATCTTCTGCCTCCTGCCCCATGTCCTCCTCTCCCCACCCTCCCATGAGTGTTTTGTTCTGCAGCCAAGTCCAAACCACGAGGTTTGTTCTCAATAAAACAGCAAAACCACCACCTTGAAGAGGAGAGGAAACCAGCCTGTTTCCATCTGGGGCTTGCTCAGAGCACTGATCATTTCACAGGGGAGGTCTGAGAATTTGGGAGAAGCCCAGGGGAAGATACTGGGATGTTTGTTCTCAGAGCCCAGAGCTTTGCTGGTGCCACGTGTGCCTTAGCCAGTGCCAGCCCTGCTGCGGGTGTCTCTTGGCAATTATCTGCCATCTTTGGGGTTCAGCTTTTGGATGAGTATCTGCCTATTTCCTGCTTTTTGCTATGAAACCCTGAACAGTTTCCCCCCAAAAAATCCTGACAGTCCAAACAGATGGTCTGGTGAACTCTCTGCATGTGTTGTCAAACAGTTTCATCCTTCCCCCAGCACCGTCAGGGGTACTTGCAAAAATGCCTGGGAAATGGGAATATCCCATGCTGTGCCACTCTGAAATTCCCAAATCTGTTCTCAGGCTCCACAGTCCTCGCTGCCTCTGCTTCCCTGTGGGGTTGGTTGCCCATCCCAGAAAGACGAGCTCAAGAATTTCCGGAACACGGAGGAGAAAAAGGCCAGAGACCAAGGAATTGTGCAGTGGGATACTGCTGTGAAATGCAGGGTGTTTCTTGCAGAGAAAGCTCAGGGATTTTTGTTGGTGAACCATCACTGTGACAAATGTGTGGGCTCACAGCAGTGGCAGGAGGAGGGGGTGGTGTCCCCAAAGCTGTTTCTGGAGGGGTGGCCCAGAGCTCTTGGTCCAGGCTCCCGCTTTGAGAAGTGCAGTGTAGGAAAGTCCAGCTGTCTTCTCAAAATTTTTGTAACAATTCAGGACCAACACTGTTTTTCTGCTGAAACAATGTGCGACAGGCTTTTTGCAGCTAGCCCTCAGTAGGCTGAGTCCTGGTGGATGCTTGCTGGGACTCTCCAGGACATCAATCCCAGGGCAATCATGAGGATCTGGGATGCCTGCAAAAGCCATCCCTCCAATCATCTCCTCTCCACAGCTCTCCAAGTGTTTCCTGTGAGTAGGATCCTTAAAATTGCATCTTTTAATAGGCAATCAGGGATTCTCTCTGCAGGGAAGGTTGTTCATCAACACTTCTCATGATAGAAGAAGGGGGAATGGCTTCCCACTGCCAGAGGGCAGGGTTAGATGGCATAGTGGGAAGGAATTGTTCCCTGTGAGGGAGGTGAGGCCCTGGCACAGGTTGCAGAGAAGCTGTGGCTGCCCCATCCCTGGCAGTGTCCAAGGCCAGGTTGGACATTGGGGCTTGGAGCAGCCTGGGATAGTAGAAACTGTCTCTGCCCATGGCAGGGGGTGGAATTGGATAAACTTGAGGGTCCTTTCCAACCCAAACCATTGCAGGATTCTGTGATTCTCCATGCCCGTGTGGTACTTAAAGAACAAGCAGGGCTTTGGAGCTACTGTATGGCTCCAGTGGGATGTTCCCAGAGAACCACTGCATTCCTGCAGCTCTCAATGCCATTTTTCCTGAGGGAGCCATTTTCCAGCGGGGGCCCATGAAAGGGGAACTCTTTGGAAGCAGCCTTGGTACAGTTGAGTTTTGGAGCTCAGTTATTCAGCAGCTCCTTGCAGCCTTCACAAATGGATGCTGCTGAGTACAGAGCCGTGACTGCTCTGGAGCTCAGTTATTTACAGCTCACTGCAGCTGACTTACACCATCTCCATCAGCACGGCTGAGGGCAGAAGGAAATCCTTCTGGAGTGAGAGCCAGGAGATACAAAAATCCCTTCCTGCTTTTTTCCCTCCTGTTGTTACAAACCCTGAGCCTGTCCCAGTCTGATGTGGGGTTGGAGGAAATCTGTGAAGCAGCAGGGATCTGTGGGTTGAGGTGGGGTCCATGTGGAAACGTGGCAGGAGCTTCTCACTTTGACCTTAAAATGTGCAATTACAGCTAAAGTCAGTTCTCCTGGCCAGCTGAAAACAAAAGAGCTTTTCTGCCTCGCTGTGCCCAGCTCCATCCTCGCAGCACTGACACAATGGGCCCTGTTGGGCCTCGCTCCTCTCGGGTGTGAAACAAAAGAGCCCTTCACCATGTCCAAAATCAAATGTCCTTGGAAAAGGTCACTGGCTGATGGCTCTGGTTTCCCCAGTCCCCGGGGCAAAGGGATTTGCAGAGCCCATGTGGAGGTGTGGGAGATGCAGAGGGAGAGGCATCTTCCAGGAGCAGCTCCTGCTGGGGCAGGCAGAGCTCCTGAGGAGCACTGAGGAGCTGCCAGGGGGGACAGCAAGGTGCTCACCTGCCTCTCAAGGACCTCGAGAGCTGCATCTTCTGAGCTGCTGTGATTGGCAAGTGCTTAAAGCTCCCCTGGGTTTGGTTTTCACTCGGTTTGGGTTTTTTTCTTTTAATAGTAGGGCCAGTTTTCATGCTGGCTACCAGCTATCTGTGGCTTGCAGCTACTTGCAGCCAGTTTGTGGTTCTCAGTTCCTTCCTCCCCATGGTTTATTCAGTGTTTCTCCTCTCTGCACTCAAGGTTATGGTGTTTTCTTCCAGGTTCATTCTGCATAAGCAGCTGTGTGGTCATCAGGAAACATTTGGGCACCCCTAAGGATAGTTGTGGCACTGCTTGTCCCTAGGCTCATCCTAAATGAGAGTGGGGAGGAGCAAAGCCAGGCAAAATGCAGCCTGGCCATGCTTGGTTAACTTCTGCTTCTCTCTCCCCTCATGCTGCTTCTCTGCTGAATTTCCTCAAGTGGCTTTGTCTTCCTCAATTTCTCTCTGTGCTTTGCATGTCTCACTCATTTCTTCCTGACTCTGTTTCCTCTTTTGCTCCTCAATCCCCTTGGCTGCTTATCCATCTGCTTTTTAATCCATTCTCCCCCCGTGCTCTCCCTTGTCCTTTTGCTGTGGTCTCCTGCTCTGCACCTGACACATTCCCCAGCAGCATTTTCTCTGCAAGCTGCTTGTCCAGACAAGTGATGGCTGTGATATTTACAGGGCACTCGCCCTTCACAGCCCAGTGCCCGGATGTCACCGAGGGGTGACCCCCGGGGTGGCTCCTGAGCCTCCCTTGGACGCTGGTGCTCTCTCAGCTGTGTCACTGCTTCACTTGACTCGTCCAGATTGGAAGGGATGGGAAGGGGAGCAAAGCCTCCTGTCCATCCATCATCCTTGAGCCTGCCTGCACTGAGATTTGCAGTCCAGGCCTCGTGTAAAATTACTGCAGCTTTCCTTCTCCTCCTTCTTCTCTTGGTGCTTTGCTTCAGCATCTCAAACACTCCCATTGGGGAGCAGGGCTTGTTTCTGGCTGAGGTTGTGCCCCTGGCTGGTACCAAGTGGGTAGAGCTTCAGATTTTGATAAACTCAGTTTTATTATTGCAACAGTGAGGGTTTAATGCTCTTTAATTTCTCTTGGCTCGGTAACTCCTGTGGTCTTATCTCAAGTCAGGCCAAAGTGGCTGCTGTGGTTGGAGGCAGCATGGGAGCCCTGCGCCCATCCAGGCACATCAGCCAAGGCTCTGGGGGCCCTTCCCACCCAAATTCCCAGCAGGTCCTGGCTTCCCACCCGTTGCCATAGGATGCTGGTGCCTAAGTGCTCCGAGGATTTTGGAGGCTGCAGAAGGATGGTGTTCCATGATGATGTCCCTTGGCCACTAAATAAGCAGCTCAATTCTGTTGTGTTAAAAAAATCAGATAAAAATAAAGCACAGAGTTATTCACACGTAGCAAAAAATAGATCTGGTATGTGGTGCCTGCCTGCAATGCACTCCAGGAGCTGTAAAGGCACTAGCTGGCACTTTGGCACCAAGGGAAAGCTATTATTTATAGCCAGGCTCACTTAATCATTCCCCCAAAGAGTTGTTTTTTTTCTTCCCTTCCCTTTGTAGCATCACAGTCGTTTTCCCTTTCCCCTCACCAACAACATTGCACTGATTGTCCATGAGCCTGTAAGCAGCACCTTTTCCTTCCCTGTTTTTAAAGCAGTTGCAGGGACACGTTCCCAGAAGGGAATTCAATCAGCACTGTGCAGCCAGAGATGGATTTGATGGGTTTCCCTGTGTCTGTCCCTGTGCTCCATCAGAGGTGGATATTTGTTCCCAAGTGTGGCAGGTCATTTTTCAGGGGTCAGCAGCAGGGATCTCTTGCGGTTATTCCCCAGCTGCCCCCACACCCTTACTTGTTTTTTAAGCACAAAACTTGGACATTTGAAATCCAAAGGCATTTCAGCCTATCAGCAGAGAATAAATCCACCTCCTTGCTAATTTACGAGTTACCTGCCATGTCTTGAATAACTGATTGATCAGCGCCAGGCACTGGGGAGGGTGCAGGGTCCCAAGGGTGTGAGGAGGGAAATAAACCCGGGAGAAGGAGGTTTCGGAGAGCTGGGGTTGCTCTGGTGTCAGCTGTGCTTTGGCAGGTGCCTGTGCATGTGCAGCTGGGGGGCCTGTGTGGGACAGGGGCTGTGCTGGTGCTGTGCCCCCCCAGCAGAGCCTGACCCCGCGTGGCCCCGGCCTCTCTTGCAGCCCAGCACTTCATCGCGGCCACGGCGTGCCAGGAGGCCGACTACGGCTGGATGATCCGGCACTACTGCCTCAAGCAGTTCCAGCTCAGCATGGAGGGCATCGGCCAGCGCCTCTGGTGCGACTGGGGAGAGACCATGGGGTAAGTGAGCTCCCTCTGCTCCCATCTGTGCTTTTGGGGTGCGAGGGTGTCGGCACTGCGGCGCGTTTCACGGGGGGAAATACGCTGATTTCATTCTGCTTTGCTGCTGATGCTGCCCTGGCTCTGTCCCTGCTGGGTCCCTAAGGAGCTTCTTCATCCTGGTCACATGTGGAGGGGGCATGTGGCGGGCTTGGAGGGGACAGCAGTGGACATTGTCTGGCCAGACTTTGGTGAGATTTTTGGCACTGTCTCCTCTGAGATCCTCACAGACAAATTTGTGCTGGATGAGGTTGGGAACCATCAGAACAGCCAGGCCTGGAGGGTGCTGATCATTGACCGAACACTGGTTGGAGCACGTAGGGGTTTATCCCAGGGGTCAGCACTGCCCTGCTTAACCCCTTCATTAGTGGTGTGGGTGATGGGACTGGGTGTAACCCCAGCACCTCAGATGACACCGGACTGGGAGGGGTGACACACCAGAGGGTTGTGCTGCTGTCCACATGGACCTCAGCAAGTTGGGAACCCCCTGAAGCTCAGCAAGGGGAAGGGCAAAGTCCTGCACCTGAGGAGGAACAGCCCAAGGCACCAGGATGTGCTGGGGCTGCCCAGAGACAAACCAGAAAAGGACCTGGGTGTTCTGGTGGGCACCAGAGCCAGGGAAGTGTCCTGGTGGGAAAGCATGGACACAAACTGAGGCACGGGAGGTCCCCTCTGGACACCAGGAAAGGCACCCTGACTGTGAGGGTGACCTAACACTGGCACAGATCCACAGGGAGGATGTGGAATCTCCATCCTTGGAGATACTAAAAAACCAGCTGAACATGGTCATGAGCAACCAGCTCCTGGTTGCTCAGCCAACCATAGGTGGCCCTGCTTGAGCAGGGGCATTTGGAGAAGGTGAGGTAGATCTCCAGAGGTCATCTCCAGCCTCAGCCATTCTGTGATTAAAGGGGTTTTTGAGGAGCCCAGCCTAAGCAGGGTTTGGAAGTCAGGGTGGAGGTCATGCCCCACCACTCAGCAGTGGAGCTCCAGCAGGAGAAGACCATGGCTCTGCTGTGTGCTGGGAATTGTTGGGTTAATGAAGAGGCAGATCAGGATTCCCATCATGGGGGCTTCTGGTGCCTCACAGCTTGATGGATGTATTTTCCATGAGATTTTGCATCTTTTCTCATCACTCTGTTTCTCCAGACAGTTCAGAACACCCTAACTCAGCGTGAAAACCTCATAACCCACTGAGATGCCCTCAAACCCCCTCTGTGAGAAAATCCCAAGCTTTCCCACCAGAGCTGCTGGCTCTGCCCCTGCTTGCAGAAGTTGTGTGTTGATTTTTCCAGGCAACTAGAGGGAGAGGCTGGAATGGTATGGCATGGCAGCCGCCTGCTAAGCCTCCTGTTTGTAATCAGTGTCAGGGAGTCAGCCGTGATTTATGACTTGGGAGCAGCGGAGATGCAGCCTTGCTTCCCTGGTGGAATGCTTGGGAGCATCTCTGTGGGATAAGGAGGGTGATAAGGGAACCCTGCTCAGTGCAGCCCCACCAGGGAGACTGGGGGTGTCGCATACGGGGAATGTGCTGCTCTGCGGGGGTTTGTTGGGTTTTTGGGGGAAATTCTTTTGGGTTTGGTTTTATTTTTATTACAATCAGTGCTTCCTTTGCAATCAGCTCTTTCGAATTTATGATCAGCAGAGCTGAATCTTTTGGTATCACCACAGTGTAAATCTGCTGAGATGGTTTTGATTGAAGTTGAAAGACTGGTCAGGGGTGGCTGTGTGTTGGCATGAGGGCTTGAGAAAATAACTCCCCTTTTCCCCCTTCAGCTGACTTTCCATGTTGTGCCATGGCCTTCCCCTGGGAAAATGAAGCAGCGGAACAAAAATGAGCTCATGAGACACCAGTGGAGATGGGGGTCAGCTGGAAACAGGGAGCAGATGGCGCTGTGTGCCATGAGCTGTTTTGCACAAAAATTAAGAGGTTTTGTAAGATTTTGGTGGTTTCCTGCTTCGTGGCCCTTTCTTCTGTGCCAAATGAAAAGCTGCACGTCTGTGTATCTATCTTTTGGTCAAAGGTTGGACTCCAAGATCTTAGAGGTCTTTTCCAACCTTAATGGTTCAATGGTTCTGTTCTGTGATTCTGAACATACTATTGGGTTTTCCTTCCCCTTGATCCATGAAAAAACGGAGGAGAAGAGAAGAGAATGAAAAGACTGTGGGAGATTTCTGGTTCTGAGAAGCCTCATTTGGTGCTCAGAAATGCCCAGGACTGCTGGTGTTGCTCCATCCCTCACCATCTTGTTCTTTATCTCACACGTCCTGTTTGTCTTCTAAACAGCTTCAGCTAAACTCGTTACCCTTGAGGCACTTGGAGGAAATGTTGATAAGCTTGCAGGGTTTAATTTGATTGCCTGAGTCCATTTGCTCCGTGCAAACACATGGCTCAGGGTTATTTGAGAGATGACATTCCTCTGATCCTCTTGTGCTTTCAGGACACTGGAAAAATTGGGTAGAAATAGCTCAGTTACTGCAGTAAATCAGCTGCAAGGATTTGGGGTTTGGGTGGGCTCACTCATCACCTTGCTCCCTGGATGTGTGTGGGAATCACCATCCCCTTTTTGGGGAAAGGGAAGGTGTCCCAGCAGGAGTGGGCAGGGAGTGGCACAGCTGCCTGGTCACCCCTCTGGCTTTAGGGGAAGGATTTGTCTTCCACCAGCTGTGACACAAAGAAATTGAAATAAAGCACCTGCCTAGAGCCTGTTCTGTCCAGGTCTTCCCCCCAAACCACGACATTTTGATGCTTGAAACCTGTCTGAAACAAGGAGAAATGTTGGGAGGTTGTGCCTCTGTACCACCAGCAGCATTGTGTTTGGAGCTCTGATTTCCTGGATGCAGCATTTAGCAGGGAAATGCCCCTAAGCTCCATCCTTTCCTGCTCAAGTGAGGATGGCACGATGGGAACATCTGGATAAATGAATTGTCTCAGCAGAGTTTGTAATCGTGGGCCATTTGCCCTATTTATAGGCAGCAGATGCTGCTCCCATCTCGCCCTCAGAGGCATCAGCTGAGCTCTTGCACCGCTGCTCCTGCTGTGTTCTGATGTAACCGAGGGGACTCTCTGGAGCAGGAGTGTTCGGTGAGGTTGGGCTGGGCCATGGGGACAGGCACCAACTCTCTGGGAAGGTTTCTCCAACACCCTTGAGCTCTGCTGGCTTTCTTAGTGTTGCCTATTTGGGGAAAGTTGGTGGATTTTGATAGGCAGGTTTTTATCGTGGACCAGGGGAGCTTGTGGGAGCTGTTGCACACTTTGGCTGCCCTGGGATTCAAAAGCCAGACTGCAGCTGCATCCTGGGCTCTTGGGTGTCGAGGGCTCCTCCACTCCATGGTGGTGGCCGAGCTGCTTTGGCCAGGAGCTCAGCTGTGCCTGATGAATTATCCCAAAGATCAGCCTGGCTATTTTGATTCCAGCTTCATTGGCGTGGTGACTGAGCCGGGGGGATTAGCTGTGGTCTCCCTCAGGGCAGCTATTTCAGGGATGTGGAGGGGTGGGGCTGCCGCTGCCCACCCACGAATGCGTCAGCAGGAGCTGACGACTTGTGGATATTTTTCCCGCTCGGTTTTGGCTGGAGGGCCGTGGCCAGGGAAGGGATTTGCAGGAGGGTCTGTGCACAGGGGGATGCTCACGGTGCCGAGCGCTGCCACAGCTGTGGGTGTCACTCCAGCCCAGCCAGGCATCTTCATCCCAAATATACCCACCCTCTGTGGCATTCCTGAAAATCTCCATGGAATGCTTTCGCCCGGCCGCGAGCGTCCTGCGGGAAGGAGCTCACCAGGGGGATCGTGCTGCTCTGACAGCTGCAGCCAGGGATGGAGCTGCTCTCCCAGCTGTCAGCACACTCACACTGTCTTCAGGTTATTTATCCATTATTTACAGAAAACAGATTGATCCATTCTCTTATTATCTCATTATCTACTTATTTATCTTCAGCTTGCCAGGTCCCTTCTGGATGCCCCTTTAGCCTGGCTCCAGGCTCGCCCTGCAGCCTTGCAGAAGAGGAAATCAATGTTTTCTTTTCATTTGCAAAGCAAAAGCGAAGCCTTGTGGTGTTTCCTTTTTTCCCTTCTGAAGCAAGGAATTCAGGAAAGATAGGAAACACTGGGATACTTGTGGTGAGAGAGAGAGAGAGCTGTCAATCCTGTGAACCCCAGTCTTAGTGCAGCACCATCCACGTCCAAGTGCTGTCAAGGAGTACATGCCAGAGCCAAGTCCAGTCTTGGTTGCAGTGGTAAAAAAAACCGCAGAGGAATTCCTTAGGATTTATCTCAGTGTAAGCATTCAGATGCCATCAAACCCTAAATCATTCTTTGACTGCTTCCCACCCTTGGCCGAGCCCCATCCCCATCCTGCCTGCAGCCCTTCATCCCTGCGTAGTCCATCCCCAGCATCCTCTAAACCCAAACCATTTCCATGGTGACAGGGAAAACAGTCCTAATTGCAGTTCACATTGGGTAGGGAAGAAATATTCCAAAGCACAGCAGAGCTTTTCAGGGCCAGGTGTCTGTCTCCTGGCAGTGGTGGGATTGTTTGGGAAAACCTGCCCTCCTCCCAGTGCTATCCTAGAGCAGCTGCCTAATATTTTTGTGGAGGACATGGTGTTTGGGAGATGGAGGCTTGCAAATGAGCTGTGGGCTTGTCTGAAAGCAAAAAGCCTGACTCTATGTTTGCTACAGGAGGAATAAAGTTGATTAGGGAAGCCCTCCTGTTGAGTGAGGAGATGCAGAAAGGACCCCCTTGCTTCCTAAATTTCTTGGGGTGGAGTCTGGATGTGGCTGGATCCAATTATTTACTGCAGAGCATAGGCAGTTACATATATTGCCCGATTTATTGAAACAATATTGAAGCAAAGCTCTTAAAATGAGCAAAATAATTATTGAGTAGAAACTGATGTTACCCATCCATGTGGGCAAATCCTGACTCCCCTTCTCCGTCCAGCCCTGAGAACTTTCACAAATAGGGTAAAGTTCAAGCTGCTTCACCCCTGCTTAGGCAGAGCATCCTGCTCCAGCCTTCTCTCCAGAGAGTTTTAACTCTGTGACTCAGGATCATCCTTGCAGCCTCCGGGGCTTGGCTCAGCTTTGCCCTGCTGAGCGTGGTGGGGTGTGTGGGGGGAACATTGTTCTCCTGGCTGTGGGGTGGCAAGGGGAGGGCTGGGCAGGAAAACAGCCCCGCCCCCCCCCTCCCTGAGGTATTTCACCACCAGCCCAGGCTGAATTCCCAGCGGGACCAGGCTGGCGTGGTGCTAACACAATAACGTGGCTCTGCTCCTGAGGGGAGAGAGAACCAGATGCCGTTTTGGAGACGCAGTGGGATGAATGTTCGCCATGGCTGTGGCAGGGAAGAGCACTGTCGGCCCCAGGCGTCAGCACTGCTGCTCTCCAGAGGGATCCTGATCCCGTCTGACAGGGCGTCGTGAGCAGCCGGGATCCGAGGGGTCTGGTTATCCCTTCCCAGCCAATGGATCGCGTTGGTATCCCGCTGCAGTAGCTGGCAGTGAGTGTGTCAGGGGAAAGTGCCCAGTGCCTTGTGTCTGGGTGCATTTGGGATGGACAGGAGATGATGCAGTCTCACAGGGCTGTTTGGGATATGGGGCAGCTCAGGACCCCTGCAGGGATGGACTCAGCTGGTGGGTGACCAAGGGTCTGTGAGATGAAGTGGAAGGAATGAAAGCACTTGGCCATAGCTGAGAGCTCGGCTTTGCTTTTAGCTGGCCCTTCATGAGAAATGTGATGAGAAGTGAGAATGCTCTGTGTGAGCAACGGGCAGAAATGGGCTCTTGAAGAGCACCCAGCCTTGCTCTCTCAGATCAAGCCAAGAGCTCAGCAGCCCTTGGTGTCACTTCTGCACTTGGAGCTGTTCCTGAAAACAGTTTCCTTTCCCTCTGGGGCCCTCCCGCTCACTCCCTGCTGGGCTCTGGGGCGTGTGGGGCCGGAGGGTGGGAGTGCCCGCGATGTCACCCTCCTCCTGCTGAGGATGCCGTCAGGAGCAGGGAGGCTTTAATGAAAACGGCAAAAGTAAAAGGGACAAGGGACTTAGGGTGTGTTAAGCCACCCCACCAGGATGGGGGGGCCACCCTCCGGGCATAGCCCCATGGCCACCTCCTTGTCCCCCCACGCTGCTCGTGGGGCTGTGGCTGCCCAGCTCCTCTCCTCGGGTCCATCCTCACGTCCGGAGCTGGCTGAGTGCTGGAGCACGGCCGCTGCCTCCCTGCAAAGGGCAGTGACTTTATCCTTTCATTTGCTGGCACCGTTGGGCTCTGGTTCCTTGCATGTCTTCACATACAGTGATGGGAGCAGTGATTTATCCCCATGGAAGCGCAGTTGGAGCCAGGGAAGGGCTAAGCCAGCTGCTCTATGGTCCTTCAGCTTTAAAAATAGCTTTTATTTGCCTGTTAACCCTTTCCTTCTGGTTCCTGAAGAGGCTGGAGCTCCCGAGCTCTCCTGAGGATGCTGATGAACGGGAAATGATAATTTTGCACATTGGGATGCTGAGCAGAAGCTGCTTTTAGCAGCTGCAGGCCTCGTTAATTAAATCTCTGGCCGTGTGAGCACAGCCTGCCCCAAAACCCCAAACCCCAGCTCAGGAGCTGCACAGGGGCTGTGGAGAGTGGCTGGGAAGCTGCTTCTAAAATATTTCTTCCCCCAGGCGGGTTTTTAATTGGAGAACTGGGGTTTGCTTTGCTTTGTTCCTCTAAAATTAGATGTGACTAATTGGGGGGGGGGGGGAATTGTTACCTACGTATTTTTTTATGCATAGCCAGGTTTAAAGCAGGGAGGGTTTACCTGTCACAGTAATACCTGTCATTCCAGAGGATGGCTGCATGGCCTGGCACAGGGGCAGTGTCTCTGGCTCAGGGCTGCTCCTGGTTTTCCAGGTATTAAAAAAAAAAAATGGAAAAATGGACTTGCTGGTCATAGAGGGGTGGGATGGGCTGTGGGCCTGCACAGCTGGTTCCTATGCAACCCCCCCAGTTTTAGGCAATTTAAAGGAGAATTTTAAGTAGATTCAGTGTACTTACTCCTGTCTCTCTTTGGGCTGAACTCACACAAGCTGGAGGATGGTGCTCCAAAAGCTGGCTTGGGATGGATTTCCTGAAGGTCTTTGCTTAAAGTGTGGCTCCAGCCTGTGTTTTCTAATAGCGCCAATTCAGCCAGGAAATCCCGCAAAAATTTACACAAACCAAACTTCCCCCCGAAAGTTGCTTCTTGTTATTCCTGTAAATATTATTTTTGTTTCCATTTCCTTCCGTCAATGAAAGCACCACCACAAACACCGCTATGTCATTCCATAAATGAAAACTGCGTTCGGCTGTGGGTGAGCACTTAAAAGTTGCCATCAAAGTGGCAAAACCTGGTGGGAGTTTAAAATACCCTGTATCTTTATACCTCTCTAGCTATAAACTCAAAACCCCATCTATTTTTACAGGTTACATACAGATTTTCAAAAACCCACTATATATTTTTATAGGGGTAGGTATAGCTAGCTATAAACTCAAAAAAAAAAAGCTAAAAAATTTAAGAACTCATAACAACTGTAGTACAGTCTCAAGTTCACACCTCTGTACTAGAAAGTATATATAATATATTGTACAGGGAGGGATATATTATATTGCCCTTATATATATATTATAAATTATGTCGTATATATTTTATGTTTTATATACACTATCTGTAATGTATACAGTATTTTCTATTGCATGGGGGGAAGGCGGCGTGGCCGTGGCCGGGTGCTGGTGCCCGGTGCCACCCGATGTCCCTGTGTGTGTTGCAGCACTTACGGGGAGCTGACGAACTGCACGGCGCTGATCGCCGAGAGGCTCGACTGCTACTGGCCCAACCGGCTGGTGGACGAGTTCTTCGTGGCCGTGCACAAACAGTACTTCAGGAACTGCTCCCCGTCGGGCCGGGCGCTGCACGACCCCCCGAACGGCGTCCTGTGTCCCTTCATCGTGCTGCCCGTCCTCGTCACCCTGCTGATGACAGCGCTCGTGGTGTGGAGGAGCAAACGCAGCGAGGGCATCGTGTAGGGCCGGCGCGGGCGGCGCGGGGGAGGGACGGCGGGACCTCCCCTGGAACGTGCCTGGCGTTTGGGAAGAGCCTGCCAGAGGAGCATCACGGAGGGTACCGAGCCCCGGCGGCAGGGACAGCATCGCCAGCGCTGCTCCTGCGCGGCACCGCCCGTGTGCCCGGCGGGTTCCCAGTAAATGTCATTTAAGCGGTGGCTCTTGGGCCAGAGGGGCCGGCACGGGCTGCCCGGGCAGCGGGGACTCCGCTCGCCCCGCACCGGCACCGCCGCGCTCTGCTCCGCCTCTCCCAGCCGCTTCCCCCCGGCACCGTGTGCCAAGGAAGAGATTAAAGGAGGAAAACCCAGCGGGGTGTGGGGAGTTGAAATCCTGCAGCTCCGCAGTGCCAGCGCGGCATCCACACACGTGAAACTGGCAGGTCTGGGTGAGCCAAAACATCCTCGGCTTCTTCTCTTTGTCCTTTTTTTGGGTTTCCACCCACATCTGGAGAGGCATCTTCTCCCTCAGCGCCCAGCACAAGGACAAGGCTTGCAGGGGCTGGGCTTTGCCTGGGAGGTGGGGAACGACGGGGGGGGAAGTCGGCGGTGGGAGTGGGTGGCACCGGTGGTGCCCTGGGGCTAACAAGGAATGGGAATAAGGTGCTTTTCCTACCTAAATAAATAAATAAATACATGAATAAACCAGGTGCCTGTCTCTGGGACGGCTGAGGTCAAGCCTCCCCCTCATTGCCCTGACTTTGTGATGCCAGGGACCTCCCAGTAGTGCTGACCGCACCCCCTGAGCTCTGGGTGGGGCAGGGGGATCCCTAGGGGAGGTCCTGGGAGTGGGTGGGCAGGTCGGGGGTCCAGGAGTGGGCTCAGCTCCAGGGCAGGGACACGGGGCAGCACCTGGGCTGGGATGGGGACTCCCAACCCTACCACTAGGCTCTGCCATCCCTGACAGCTTCAGACCCCTTCAGTGCCTTGCTGGCTCAGGAAGGGGTTCCCTGGGGAGATGCAGCTGCTGATTACTCCCCACTCTCACATTTCCCAAAAAAACCCCAAAACCTAGTGGGACACTAAGCCCTCTGCCTGGCCCACCCAGCCCAGACCCCCTCTAATCCAAACCAGTCTAGGATCCTGGCAGAAGCAGAGATTAGTTGCATCTACACAAATATAAATAAAAATACATATAAACAAATATACATACATATATATCTATTTATGTAAATATCTAAACCCCCCATCTCCTCATGTTCAGGAAAAATGCAGTTTATTTTCCTGGACTGTGAGGTGATGAGATTTTCTAGGATCCCCCCCCCTCCCCCTGTATCCTGGATGAGCACAAACCAATGCTCAGACTTTCTTGTGCAGTATTTAAGAGTATCCAGACTTTTATTATTCTGCTCATCTCCTCCAGGCAAGCAACAATACAGGGAAGGGGTTAAACAGGATTGTTCTGGGAGGCAGGGATGGCTTTGATGGCTGCAGCTCTGTGTTCATGGGGCTGCTGGTACCCTAATACAGCTTCCCCTGGCTCGCCTGAGCAGCACCCTGGCTTTGCTCTGTCCTGGGCACAGCAGCAGCAGCTTCCTGGCACGAGTGGGGAGCCATCCATGGTGACAGCCCAAGAAATGGGGACTGTGGCCCCTTCTCCTGAAGGATGGAATGTGCTAACAGTACCAGGGTGCCTCTACAGTAAGGAGCACTTTGTTACGGCAACCTGGTTCAGAGTTTTCAGCTCAAAGAGTAAGAGAATCCTTCTGATGCTGTAAGCAAAATCTGGATTTCTCAACCTTTCTGTTTTCCTCCTTACCTTTGCTGTAAGGTATTGGCAGCAAAGATCTCTCACTGCAGTTGCCTGCTTAAAACAGTGGGCTGATCCATGTTTCCTTGTGAATATTATCTGCAGGTGAAGCTCTCCTCCTGCATGCCAATGCCTCCATTTCACCTCCCTGCTTTCCCAGACCTCCAGCAACAGCTACAGGAGCTTGTGAAGCTGTAAAGGAAAAGGCACAGGGAAAACTCAACACAAGTTTCATGCTTACACTTTTGCACCCCAGCTCTGCCATGCTCGTGCTGGAGATTGTTTTCATTTCCTCCAGTGTCTGCAGCAGCAGGAAAGAATGGAGGGGGAGTGAAACCCCAACAGTCAATGCCCAAGTGTCACACACACACTTGCTCTGCGTGAAACCACACAAACATTTATTTCTCTGGTTTGTAAAAGCTCGGGTAGGCTCCATCAGCTCCTCTGTGTGATCCCAATCCCAGAGGATGCCCAGGGAGCTCTGAAGTCACTCCTGAGGTACGTGCTGCTCTCCTCTGCAGGCTCTCTGCTCACCCAGCGCCATCCAGCTCCTCACAGAAAAGGCAACTGCAGCATCACATCCTTCCAAATCAAGAAAGCCAAGTGTGCACCATGTGTGGGGGAAGATGTGTTGTGGTTCCCAGCTGTGTCATTCCCTTTCAGTGCAGGAATCTGGAGAACACAGTTAGGGGCTCTCCAGGTAACGGTGCCTAAATTTACCTTCATCAGATCAAACAGCATCTGATGCTCCCTCACCACACATCCAGATCAGACAGCCAAAGGCAGATTTCTTTAAAAAAAATCTCCCTTTCATTATTTTTTTCACAGAAATATATATATATATTTTATATATATATATAATTTTACTAATACTAAACATGTACTTAAGTTACATATTAGCCTGTATTTCTTTTAACTACTTCACACAATGAATAAACAACAACAAAAAATACTGTAGCCCCAACAGGGCCTGAAATTAACACTGTAAAAATTCCAAACTGTGACAAAAACATACTTACATTAAATAGCATTGAGAATTTCAATACCAGAAGTAGAATCTCATTTTGCACTTCCACTCTGGCAAGCTCTCTAAGCCTCAGCTGAATGACTCTTGGAAAAAGCTCATATTGTTTCTGCTCATCAAAGGCAACAGTTTTGTGATTTGGTTCACAGGAGACCATTTATTGCCAACTCGAAGTGTTCCAAAAACACGCCACCTTTTCTGTTTGGGTAGTTTGGGTTTTTTTTTTTTATCCCTTCCCCCCTCCAGATTAGGCAAGAGTTTAAAAAAAAAAAAAGTGTAATTACAATTTCAATAGTGATTTCTTTTAACTTCTCAAGGATATCTCATCAACAGGATATACAGTACAGTTCAGAAGAGTAAACATTTGTAAAAGGAAGCAGACAACTTTTTCAACCAACAGACACAATTTCTTGCTGTATTTATGCTGAGCTCTCCTTTGAACATGGACAGGTTATGAAGTTAGTTTTCTTCTTCAGTACAACATGGACACAGGACTGGTACAATCCGGGCTGGTTTGGTTGCTGTTGAAGTTAAGGACAACTCTAGAGTGGAGCCGTGGTGCTGCCATCCATCCCCCTTCATCATCTCGCGTAGCGCTTAATGTAATCTTCAACTTTATTGCGGAAGTCCTCCTAGGGGGAAGCACAGGCACCGTTACCCTGGGCACGGCAGGGATGGGCTCAGGGGAAGCTGCTGCTGGATCCCCACACTGGCACTGCCAGGGTCAAGCTCCCAGCAGGGGAAAGGCCCACGGCTCTCCCTCAGAGCCCTGAATCCTTACAGAGAGCGCTCCACGGGCATCTCCACTGGGGAATGAAGGGGGAGAACAGCCATGACCAGCTACCAACTTAAGACTGCCTGACTACTCCATAACCTCTGTGTCCAGGGAAAAACACAGTTCTGGTAGTTTGTGCTTACAAAGCACAGAGATGCCAAGTAAGAGAAATTCTGACATTGTGTGATCCCCGCACAAGCTGGGATGTCAGGCAGACACCACATTCCTGGCACGTTATTCCGAGCCTGAACCTTACAGCATGGTATTAAATATGTTCCACCCAAACACACCGAGGGGTCTGTGCTCCAGAGTACATTCTGCTGCAGTTCCAGCTCCCACTTTTGTGTGCTGCTGGAATAGAAAGCAGGAAAACCTGGGAAATTTATGTACTCACATCTCTTAAAAAAATGAAAAAACTCAAAAAACAATGCATGCAACAGGTGAGGTTTTGAACACTGTCCTGGCACACTGGAGCTGCCCAGAAAGCAGAGGCCATGGAAGCACTGAAATCCTCTGCCAAGGCTCTGCTTTTACTAGGAAGGGCACGAAATCCCACTGCCATGACCTGTGGGATCACAATAAAGCACAGTCCTGCTTTCAAACAATGTCACTTGCCAGCTCCAGGCTTGCCAAATGTATAAAATGATGCCTCTCAAACACATCCCAAGTGTTTTGGTACAGACCCCCCAGAGCTGGACATCACATCACACCAGGAAGGAGCACCAATAGGACCTTTTTGCCTCAGTCAGCCTTGGACACATCAATATTTCCCTGGCTCCAACACCACACTTCAAACACTTAAGATCAGCTCCCCTGAGGATGGTTTGGTTTTCTGCCGCTGAGTTTTTCCACCAGTGAAAGCATAAAGGTTATCCCATGGTTAAAATCCAAAAGCATCTAAGAAAACCTGTGATCCATCAGAAACACTGACTGCGATTTCACTTTTCAGCTGATCAAGTACATCACACGTCTGTAACTATGTGCAAAGTGCCTGGAATCTCAAAGTAGTTTAAAACACAGTTTAAAGTCAGAAATAACCTGTTATAAATGCAGCTGCAGAAATCCCACTCCTCCTTAGGAACAGGCTGCCTGCTCCTCTTGGGTGAAAGAGCAGCTATTTTGGTCCAGTATGGCACTGGCTAAAGGCAATATTGTGTGTAGTGACTCTCCCACTCTGCTGCAAGCACACCCATTTCCACACTCATCCAACTGTGTGCCGTGTTAAAAAACTAACACTACAAAGCTAAAGCCATCTTCAGCTGAAATAAAATTTCCAAACCCAGGCAATTCCAATCCATAGATGGAGGTCATGATAGCTGTGGTGGAAACTGAATTCACAGGGCTGGCTGCACATTGTTTCCTATTCCTGTGTTTCTTCAAAAGATGGATCACTAGAAGGAACTGAGCACAAGGCCAAGAAACACCACTGGGCACACAACTGCACCTTCTCTGTGTGTACAATATCCACGAGCAGGGCAGTGCAGACAGCTCAGAGCACCCTCTGCTTTCCCCTCTGTCCCTTTATGAGTTATTACACAGGAAAATGGCCTCTCAGCAGTGACTGAAGAGAAGCAAGACCTCAGGAAGGAAGGAAGGCTCCAGAAAGCCACAGTGTCACTCAGCAGCCAGGGCTGAAGGACCCAATGGTGTTGGCAGAACACATTCACAGGGTACTTGCTGTGTGTGAAGCTGGCTGTGAACAGGAGGGGCTCATCCCAGAGCTGCAAGATTCCATCCTCACATGCCATATGGCTCAGCACTTCCTGATTAACAGGGGGCACTTCTCTCTGGGCACAGCTGCTTATGTGCAACACTGAATAATGAGAAGCACAAAAATTCAGCAGAGCAGGACGTACCCTGCATTATAAAGAGGCACAGGCAAAATCCTGTTAGGAATGCTAAGGGAAAGAAGAAGGATTCATAACATCCCTTCAAGGACATAACATACCCCACAGAAATTGTCCTCTGTATTTAAACAAAGATGTTTTGTTTGTACAAAGAGGTTTAATAGATAACCTTTCCACAAATAAACATACATAAAATCAACAGGACAAGGAGCAATGGTTTTAAATGATAGGGGATACACATCATACAGTCACCCCAAGACAGATAGAGAGGTTTAGATGGGATATTGGGAAGGAATTGCTCCCTGTGAGGGTGGGGAGGCCCTGGCACAGGGTGCCCAGAGAAGCTGGGGCTGCCCCTGGATCCCTGGCAGTGCCCAAGGCCAGGCTGGACGGGGCTTGGAGCAGCCTGGGATAGTGGAAGTGCCCCTGCCCATGGCAGGGGTGGAATGGGATGGGCTTTAAGGTCTCTTCCAACCCAAAGCATTCTGGATTCTGTGATTACACTGAAAAACATTTGGGAGAGGATCTAGAGAGCCCCAAACTCCAGAAGAGAATTCCATTCTACCCTTTCTAAAAGCATGTGGAAACACACACTCAAGAACTAGGCACTGTATCAAAAACTGGGGTTTGACCTGATTTGGCAGCTCTGGGAGATGAGACTGTATTTTTTCAACTGTTTATACTGCACCATGTTATGCTTATTAACTGCTTGTCTTTTATTAAGCTTTTAATTTGTAACCCGAAGATCTGCTCAATTATCTAAAGCAAACACAATCCTTTGGTGACAGCTACCAGAGAGGTTTGGAAAAGTTCTAATGGAAACTTTTTCCTCAGGAATCTTTTTTATTTATTTAAAATTATGTGTAAGAATTACCCCGAAATAATAATAATAATAATAATAATAATAATAATAATAATAATAATAATAATAATAAAACCCAAAAAACTAAAACCAAACAAAAAAACCCACACAAAAACCCCTCAAAAAAACCCCTCAAAAAAACCCCTCAACCAAACAAAAAACCCAAAAAAACCCACCCAAAACCCAAAACAGATTTAGCTCATTTATTATCCTTAGTACACCCACTACAGGTACTTCACACCCTGCACTATTTGGCCAGTCCTGCAGGAAAATGTGCTGTTTAACACATCTGTCCCTTCATCGTGACTACAACCAACCAGATACTGTGACAAACTCTTCCTGATCCACCTTCACATCCTTTGGACCTACAATCCTGTACAATTCAAATGGAGACAGAAAAAGATCACAGAAATAAAAAAGATCACAGAAATAATTGCTCCTGCCCTTCCCTCTTTTGAGTAAAAAAAAAAAAAAAAAAAATAATAATAATAATAATAATAATAATAGTAGTAGTAATATTTTTTTAAAGCTTCTCTATTTTAACAGGACACTATCTGAATTCAACATTTATTACAAAGGTTAAATTCCAAACAAGTTCTGCTAGGACCTGACTTGTGCTTTTAAAGCGATTAGGAAAGGGGACTTCTGAGCACCAGTAAAATGCATTCATTACTCAGCTCAGCCAAGGCTTTAGGATATAATAACCAGGTAGATTTACCTATTAGCCCTATGAATTATATTGAAAGTCACCTTTACTTTTCCCCCTTGCAGAAAATAAGTATTCACAGCCATCAACCCCCACACATCCCCTCCCATTTAAAAAGGAGCTGAATGAAACCTTTGAGCAGTACAAAAATCTCAAGTATGAGGTGTTTTTTTACAATTCGTGTTCCTGCCTTGCTCTCATTTCCCTGTCATTGTTTTATTTAGCTCAGTCTCTACATGATGTGAAGTTTTCCAAGCTCTGTAATTAAATTTTAGTTCTCTGAAGAAAGAGAAGAGTGGAGGGTGAAAAACCTACACAAAGGTATCTCCCACGAGCTCCCTGCTTAGCAGGTGCAAAGACACGCCAATTTTCATGGCCTGTGATCCCTACTTCAGATTTTAAAATTCTTCTAGACACCAAGCAATTGTGATTTTGCAAAATGATGAGGAAATCCTTTAGCAGATTTCTTAGTAGCAAAGTCCTAAGGAGGAAAAAAAAAGGTGAAATTTTTACTGCAGGGAGAAAAAAAAACCAACCAAAGCCAAAAGAGCACTGCAGCTATTTGGAAAAGAGCAGTGTTGTGGGGAAGAAGAGAAACAACAAGGTGTAGACCGTTTTTTTTGAAATACCTGCACACAGAAGTAGGTTACAGAACTGGTGTGAGAAGCAGTGACCTGCCTGCCAGGACAGAGAGAAGCTGAAGGTATCTTGCAGAGACACAGCAATTCATAACCACACTGAACACATTTGCACAGCCATTTGTTTGAGATTTCACATCTTAAGCAGGAACCATTTCCCTCATGCTTCCACAAATTTTCTGCTGTTTGCCAGTGGAGAAATAAAAAGGAAGAGAAGCACTCCCTGAAGTTCCTAGAAGAGGAACAGGCTGTGGATTAGAGAGCAGGGATAAATACACCTAAATCCTGTTTGTGCAAAGGCAAGAGAATCGAGCCAGATGAAGAGAGCAAAGCAGCTTCCCAAAGAAAACTGTGCCTTGGATCAAATGAAGTTGAGTCCAAATCCATCCCTGGGCCGGAGGGAGATGGTGGAGGCCTGGCAAGTCCTCTGGTGCCAAAGGACTTGGGATTTGCCCAGACTGTCAGATCTCTTACTGGGTCACTGAAAACACAGAAAACCTCCTGGGAGCTAAACCAGGGAAGAGAGACTCCCTGGCCACTCAGTGCCTGAGGTCAGGAGCTGGTCTCCTCTGCTCCTCCAAGGCTCCCGAGGCTGGCCCAGGCACAGTGACCACCTGGCCAGCTGTGGGAAAGGGTTACAGAAAAGCCCTTCAGGACAATTACGTGAATGACCCCAGTCACTCTGAGGCTGACATCCTCTGAGCTGCAAACACACTTCCACCCATGAGGACACCACTCATTCCCAAGAGAGGTTATGTCCTTGGGATCCGAGATCTTAATGGATAAATGACAAGCACAGAGGAAATGGGAGCTGCCTGGGTCTGGCCAGAGGTTTTGCAAGTCACGCTCTACTCAAGGCAAATGATGCTCCAACTAACCTGACTGGGCAGGTGAGGCACGTGGGGAACGCAGCTCCGAGAGCTCAGACTCCCTGTTGGCACTGAACAGCCCTGCCATATGTTCCCTTTCAAAAGCCATGGATATTTCTGAAGGATGTAAAGCAAAAGCTTTCCTTTTAAGCCACTTAGATGCCTAAAGTATCTAAAACAAAAGCTTTAAAACATCTGCATTTCTTCCACATTACCTCAGCAAATCAAACCATCTGCAAAAGCTTAATCATCTCTGCTGAACCTGAGAGAGGCTCCATCCATAATCAGAGTGTTATGGAAGGTGGGTAATGGTTTCTATAAATACTTGCAGCATTAGTAAAGTAATGTTTTTCCTATTTACATCTGTTAGTACAATTAGCAGCTGGGCTGTTGCTCATTTGCACATGCCATTTAATGTACTCTGTGCTCGCTGGGAAAAGCCTTCAAAGGCTGTAACAAGGACACAGAGCACAAAATGGGGAGGCAATCCAAGAAAAACCCCAGTGCAGCTCTGTAAATGCAGAAATGCTGCAGAAAAACAAAGATGTATTCTACCATGGCTGCCACGGTTTCAGTGAGAACAACAAACACCAAACAGGGTGGTTGGGGGTGCAGAGGAAGTGAAGGATTTACTGCAATAAATATGGAGATAAATAAATGCAATGACTCACAGGGAGAATTGTTATGAAAAGATGTTTTTGGTCTGGGATGGAACTGTTGTTCTTAATAAGCCATTAAGCTGTAATCAGAGAGTAATAAAAACCCCACAACAAAAATTAAATGGCTTCCAAAAAAAACCACATCAAGCTTGAAAGCCTTTTGGGGCTACATTCTTTTCCAGTGTGGTAAAAGCTTGGAAAGCTGAGGTTAGCCAAAGGTGAAATCTACTTCAGTTCTTCAGATACACCTTGTTGGTGCATTTAATTAAAACAATTCTTCAGTGTTTTGTAACCCCTTCAGAAGAAATCAGGGCAGAGATACCTGATTCAGTAGCCAGGAATAAATGTGAGTTTCTTATTTTACCTGAAGAAGGTTAAAAGCACCGTCACACTTTCATCACTCCAGTTTTGTACTGTTAAAAATAAAAAGCAGTGTTCTCACACATGTTTGGAAATACTTTCCACCAGGAAGAGAGATTTCAGGATGTCAGGGGCTGCTGCAGGACTATCAATTTAAACAAGGGGATGGGGTTAAGTGGAAAACCTCACACTAGACCAAGGACAGAGACAGATCCAGAGGAAACTCGATGAGCACAGCATGGATGAGGCCACCCTAATTTAGGCAACAACACTGACTCAAATATTCTGCAATGCAAACAACACAAAAAATGAGGTCCTGACAAAGCCAGCTTGAAGCAAACAGTGAGAGCCAGCTCTGGGCCAGCTCTGTTGATGTCCCTGTCTTGAGCAGTACCAAAAAGCCTTTCTGCTCTCTACCCTTCCCTAAGATAAGAGCCATCAACAGAGTTTTTGACAAAGTCTGACACCAAATAGGTTGAAAATGAAAACATATTAATTTGCATCCTACATTCTTGGACTCAGACCAGAAATCAAAAGCCTGAAAAGCTCCTGGTTTTAAACCAGTATTTTTTTACTGTTTCTATGGGTATAGAAGTAGCTATATCACCTCAAACTGTTTTCTAACACAGCCTTGGATTGCACAATAAACTCTTAGGAACTTCCCTTTTTTCACTGTAATTTCTCACTACAAAAGACTGTGACCTCACGAACTTCACATCAGAATAATTCCAAAATCGTGTGGAAGAGTTGAAAATAGAGAAATCCAGTTTGCAGATGAACTGAAAACAACTAAAAATGGTAAGAGGTAGTCCAAGGAGATGTTATGAAAAGGAGAGCAGAATGCATGCAAGCAAAACAGCTAGTGTGACAAAGTACACAATTTTACAATGAATTTTACAATGTCACTCTTTCTGTAAGCCTTGAGAATTAATAATTCACAATGAAGAAGCACTAGCTTCAAAGCCTTGACCTCAATTACATCTTCAGCTATTTTAACAGCATATATCTTTCCACTGTTGGGAATAAGAGCCAGCAGCACGGAAAAGGAAAAAAATCAGAGTTGCACAAAATCCCCTAAAAATTCATATATGCAGCAGTGTGCCCACTAATTACTTCACATGTGGCTCAATAGGGAAGAGGAAAAAAGGCAACTGCAAGTCAAAATGTGCAGATCTTGTGATCAGCTGGAAGCAATGGAACACCCTGTGGTGTTTGAATAGCTTGTGGGGAGTCCTCTTTACCAAAATAAAGCCTCACTTGGTGTGCAAGAGTTTGGAGCCCTTACAGCCAGGGAAAGTATAGCACAGGAAAGAAAGACTTTACAAGACACATTTAGCAAGCAAAGGCAGCAAAATTTGACTGCTCACAGATTTGCAGACTCTCATCACTACTCTCCACACCCACAGAGCTTTTCCTTAGCACTTTTCACCACCTCAGCCTGGCCAGCAGCCCAGGGCAGGGCCAAGCTCGGGGTCTGCTCCGAGCTGGATGTGCCCACAGAGCCCACTTGGAGCTTTCCTGGAGGCTCCCTCCCAGCCCAGCCTCTCTCTGCTGCTGCTGCCAGTTTTGGTAACAGCTACAGGAACTGGATATAAAGACTCTGCTGCTCTGTCAAATCTGATGGAAATCCATGTGTGTGTTTAAAAGCTAGAGGGATTGAGGGGGAGGCTGGGATGAGGGGACAGATGGATGGCATCACTGCACGAGCCTTATTCCTCTGCCAAAAACAAACCCTAAAAAGCAAAGCAATTGCTAAAGGTTCACTTCAGTGAAGCTCCAGGACAGACTGATTCAGGACACATCAGGTAAAGGGGCAGTGGGGGGACTGAATCTGCTGAAAGGCTGGGCTCAGCGGGCCATGATCAGTGGCACAGAGTCACTATGACCCCCAGAGGTCCCTGCCAACCTCAGTGATTCAGTAAAATACCTCCTGGAAATGTCTCAAGGATGAAGTGTTGGAAAACCTACAGCTACACAACAAACACCCCCTCTAATGTGATTCAGAATCATTTCACTTGGTTACGCTGGCTATGAACAAGAAAGAACAAAGAAATGTTTCTATCACGTCCTTTAACTTGCACTACATTAAAACACAAGATTATTTTCATGCAACCTGACAGCTGCATTGCCAAGTTTTCCAGAGGCTCCTCACTTTCATCATTATCCATAATTTTATATTTCTTCAAATTATTCTGCTGCTGTTTCAAGACTATCAGACTGACAGACTCCACAATGATATCCAACTTTCATCAGAGAAGTGAAAGGACAGAAAACAGAAATGCTTTAAAAGCAACGGTGGCACTGGGCTGACACATCTCCCCACACCACGGTGATGCACCAAACACAGGAACATTTTGTTAAAAGGATAATTTTTAGTCTTGGGGTATGGAGGAGGAAAACATCAGCCTTGTCAACTCAGTATTTCCTTCATCCTCAGCTCCATAAAAATTCTTCCGTTCTACACCTAATTGCTGTTATCTTGTATTTCAGTATGTTCAAGACCAGATTGTTTAGTTTATGATATATGGAGGGATTCCCCTCCTTCCCCTATCCAATTACATTTCTACAGTCTAAGAAACTTTAATCAAAAATTTACTTTAAACCTGAAGTGCCCTGCAGTTCTGAATCTCTCCCCACTTACAATAATTTACATTAATTACATTAAATTGATTGCTTCTAAGGATAAGGCAAAAACTTTCTTTTCCTTTTCACCTATTTTAGCAGCTGTCTGTACTTTAATGCCTTGTTCAGGGTATTACCCTCCTGATGACAGCCTTTGCTTCTATTTTCAAAAAGTTGGCCATAGACTTTAATCACACATGGGAGAAAATTTCCTTTCAGCCCAGGAATTGTAGCTGGGATTGCCAGTAGAATACAGCAAATACATCACGGATGAGTGGCCACACACCCTAAGCCACTGCCAGCCATGAAGAGCAACTCTCCCCTGAGCAGCACAGGGAGAATGGTCTCAAAAACCCTGGTGGAGCCTCTCTTTGTCGGTCTCAGGCAGTGCCAGAGGCTCCTCAGGGGAGGGTGGCTTACCCACCCAATTCTGACACTGACAGCGACTCAGACCTCGGTCTAGCACTGAGCTCCTTGCCAAACATTCTTTACTCTCTTCATCACAAGCCTGTAGGGTTGAAGTTTCCAAGATGTAAGAGAGAAAAGCCCTGGGATGAAGAGTCTCAGCTGTGACTGCAGCCAGTGCAGCCCAGTGCTGATTTAAGCCACAGGCCAACCTCAGTTCTGACAGCCAGAAAAAGGATTTCTGTCGCAGGCAGATAAAAAAAATCCGAAGTAGAATGTCAAGATTTAAAAACTGGTTGCTTCTTCCCTTGTGCACTTTAGCTTATCTGTGGAATGGGAACCTTTGGCACCTGCACATACAAAGGGCAGCACAGCAGAGGGAAGTGGTCTGTATTTACTCCTTCAAAAGTGAACTTGTCAGAGCAGAGATAAAACAGGTGAGAAAGGTTGTCTGTGTAGGAACATCACAGCAAGACAGAGACATGCAGGGAAAGGATAAGAAACAGAATGCAATTTAAATGTCAGGGTATTAATCCAGGGCTAAGATGATCCAAATGAATGCCCAGCCTCCCACTGCTCTATTGTCCTACTGGGGGTGAATCATTTCCCTCTCCACAGCACTCCAATTCTCATTGGCAAAGTACCACGCACCACAACAGCTCTCCATCATTTAAATTTAGTTTGGTCAGCCAGCACTGCAATTTGGGGACATCAGATCCTATCTATTCACACAAACCTAAGTGTCAAACCTACACATTCTAGAGCAAACCAACATCAACCACTTCACAATACTGAAAATAAAAAAGCCAACTATTTTTGTTTAAACCCGTTTTTCAGTTTATAATAAAAGGTATCAAAATGAAATCACTTCAGTTACTATTGAACACTATAAGAAAAATCAAGGCAAGGAGAAAAGCTCAGCTTGCCTGTAGCTAATGGAGAAAAAAACCCAAATTTGCAGTGGTAAAACATCAATTTTCATTCCTGATGAAGCAATTAAAAACCTTAAACCAAAGGATCATCTTTGTTGCCACCTGTTAAATCTTTCAGTGTTATCTACCAATTTAAACTCTGCTGGCAGACATCTGTGAATTTTCAGAGAATATGAAAAACAGAATATTCAAAATTTGCCCAGACCTGGTTTCCTCCTTCCCTTATCAAATGTAATCCCCATTTCTTTCTGCAGAGGGACTTCAGCCCAGGGCTTCATATGCTCAATGCTACGGAAGAATCCCAAGCAGCTGTTTTCTGCACCAAGCACTGGAAGGGCTGGGGAAGACAAAGGGGCTGATTTTGAGTTGAGGGATAAGTTAATACCCCAGCAGAGTTGGATGGTGCAGGAATGCAAGAAACCCAGCTCCCTGCAGCTCACATTTCACTGCTGGGGAGGACATACCCCAACAGGCCCTTTTGGCCAGCAGCATCATTAAAACTCGTTTCTGTTGATGCAGCCAAATACAACACAGTAAAAGCAATTGCCCAATCCTCCAGCATAAGTATCTATAATCCAAGCACATGGAGTGCCTGACCATGAGCTGACACAGTGGAGAGCTCTACCTAGTCAGAGAAGGAGTCACGTGATAACCACCATCCTTATGATACTCCCAGATGAGGAAACCCAGGGGGATGCTTGATTAAAGGGCTCTGAACAGACAGGGCTGTTAAGTTGCTCCTGCAGAACCTGTAAAAAGTCTGATTTTTTTCCAGTGCTAACACATAGTACGAAATCTGTCAAAATTAATGTGGCTGCCCCATCCCTGGGAGTGCCCAAGGCTAGGCTGGGCAGGTCTTGGAGCAACCTGGGACAGGGGAAGGTGTCCCTGCCCATGGCAGGGGGTGGAACTGGATGGTCTCGAGGGTTCCTTCCAAACCAAACCACTCTGTGACTCTATGATATCACATGGAAAGTAATTTGGAGGTTACATGGTAAATGTTTTACTACTGAAACAAAAATCTTTCAAGACAGCAGGCAAAAAATATCCTGGCTTCGCAGCCTTTGTTACTGAATTATTCACACTCCTGACAAGGCAGGCAGGACATGATGACAAGCTGAAGTTTTCAGATAAGTTCCTTCCAAGCCTGCCAACACAGGGCTGGAGTCCATGGAAAAGCCCCACTCCCTGACAACACTTCACTTGGCAGCTGTAACCAATCCCCTTTTCTCCAGTTACCTTGTCAAAATGAATGCAGGGCTAACCAAGGCAATCCTTGAAGTCAAGCACCAGCACGGTGCCAGAAAAAAAAAAGTCCAGAAATTTTTGTTTATTGCTGACTTACCAATCCTTTATGCCATGTTCAAGAGGTCAAACTTTGATACTTTGATTTTTTGACCCCTTAAAAAGAATTCAGCTCTAACTCTTTATGCTTTATGAGCACCTTGCACTCCCAGCACATTTCTTCTCCTCTGGTACCAGCTCAAAAACAACAATAATAATAAAATACCTTTTAAGACTACATGAAATTAAATGCAAGTAAATGTTTTTGATATATTTTCTCTGTTCTAAGGCAAATTTTCCAGCTGCCTTGAGTCATCACTAAACTGACATTTGAGCTTAAAAAATGTTAACAGCAATTACCAAAATTCTTCATATATCACTGTCACTGTTTGAATACAGAATTTTACAGGGATATGTTTGGAAAAATTTCCAGCTGGCTGTGATGGGAACCCATTTGCAAGGGTGAAAAGTCTGACAAAGAGAACTGGGCTAAAAATAATGCATGAATGAATTAAATGAGCATTATTTCTTAAAAATCCCTTAGGGAAGACATTGGAGAAAGCTGTTTGCCATTAAAAACCCTTGGAGTGCATTCCCTGGATCTAATCCAATAAAGAACCACTCAGATAGAAACATGATATAAACTTGGGTAATAGAGAGCTGGTATTTGACTTTTGACCCACCCATGTGCTTTGGAATACTCTGCAGAAGAAAACCATTTCAATTGTTCTCAGTTTCTTCAAGGACCACTACCCATCACAGAAACACAGATTATGCACAATTATCTGGAAAATAAAATGCTTGTTTACAGCTATTTCTAACACTTTTTACCACAAATAACATCTCCTCTGAAATGTACAGTGACAGGATGAAGCATCCACGAACCATGAAATTTTATTATATTTTATATACTCTAAGTGTTTTATATCAAAATGTCTTTCAGAGAATCTTAGACAATTTTGGTGACTGCTATCCAAACAAGCTGTTTTGCACCCAAATTGGCCTACAGTCACTACAGATCAGTGGATAATATTTCTAATTCCCAGAGAGATTTAAGCCTCAAGGAATTAAGCCAAAAATAAACTGAAAACGAAAGCAGAATCTAAGCAGTTTGGGGCTAAGAAGTGCAAGGAAAAGACCTGATGTCTCCTGAACAGGAAGAATCCCTGCAGGAGATAAATACTCAAATATGCCTTTGACATAAAACTGATAACAAAGATAAAGCAGGTACAACACAGAAACAAAGAAGCTACTGTAAGATCACTTAAATGAATTACTTTAAACCAGAAGATCTGAGGAAGAAATAGAGATAATGAGTATTTTTTCCCCAAATTTCCAAGTTGAATTTTGTGTTAGCATGCCTGCTTAGAGGATCCAACACACCTGTGGCACACTGGCATTTATATCACGCTTTTCATTCAGATGCATCAAAGAGCATTTCAAACAGACTGATCTCCTGAGACAGGAAATTACATTAACAGAAGAAAACTAACTTCAACATGATCAATGGCAAGAGATAAAGCAGAATCCAAATCTGAAGGCATGATTTAGTTTCAAATGTTTTTCTTCAGCTACACAGAAAAATGGATTTTGAAGGAAGGCCTAAGTCTAAATGTAATTATGCCCTTATTATGTATAAGCACAGAAATAAAAAGCCAGGAGGATAAAAGTAAAGCTGGCCAGGACGTTATTTTGGAAGAGTTTTTAGAAGGATCACATCTGAAATGACACAGAGGCAGCGAGCTCTGGGATTCTTTAGCTGTCTAAAGGTACCAGCAGTCCAAGGACAAAATTACTCCAAACTTCAGCAGAGATCAAAGATCCCAGATCTGCCAGCTCCTGTATTTAACACTCTGGGGAATAACTCGGAAAAGAAAGCAGCAGGCCCCCAGATCAGTGTTTGATAAAACCTGAGGTGAGACACAAGGACAGGAACCCCTTTCTACTTTGAGATATGCTTCCCACGCCAGACTTAAGTGTCTGGAAAAAAAAAACCCCCAAACCAACAAGGAGGAAATCACTCTTGGTGAAACAAGCTTTACAATTCCAACCTGCTGCTGGTTTCTGGAGGCTCCAGAACTGAGGAGGCTGTGACAGTTTTTAATGGAAAGGGACAACCAAAACTGGGGGGAAATTCAATGTAGTGTGTTTCCAAAGGGATGCCCGAAGATCTTCTACAGAAAATCTGTGTTTGTTTCTTACTTTCATTACTTACTGCTGACAACCTTCTCTTTCCACGGCTCACCTGTTCTCAGGAGGTATCTGGCCCAGGCACTGACACTTTGTCAGGTGCTGCTGGTTCCTGCCCAGGGGTTTCATAGAATGCCACTGGTTTGGGTTGGAAGCTCATCCCATTCCACCACCTGCCATAGGCAGGGACACCTTCCACTATCCCGGGTTGCTCCAAGCTCCATCCAACCTGGCCTTGGGCATTTCAAGGGATGGGGCAGCCACAGCTTCTCTGGGTAATGCTTGAGAAATTAAGACTCTTCTATAAAAATTCTGACCTGTTGTTTAAGGACTCTAAAAAACTGCCTACAATTACGAAAGGTTATAAAAACTCTTCAGTGAAATATGTATTTAACAACTGTTCCTAATTATCAGTGGAATTTCTAATGGAATTAGATCAGTGCTCTCACTAGTGAAGACAAGGCGACAGTCCTCAAGTAACTTTAGGAAAACATTAATCCCACAAGACTCATCAGAACACCCTCCAAAGACCACAAGCAACTGAGAAGAGGGACTGGGTTTTTTAAGCCAAGTTCCTAAAGAACTGAGGCGATGCAGGGCAATTACAATCCTAAGAGGAAACCTTAAGAGGCAGCTTCGGATTCTGTAACACCATGAACTTCATAAATCCATTTCCACAGAAATAATCCAGAAATACAAACCTTATTTTCTTTACCACCCAGAGAAAATAATTAAACCCAGAGAAATTAATTAAAATTTTAAAAAAATTTAAAAATAAAAAAACAACTGTAGAAGTCAATCTAGAGCCAAACTCCTCCACACAAACCATGCAAAATAATTCAGCATTAAATTCTGCTTTCCAAATAAAACCAGAGCTCACTGAATTTAGTAAAAAAAGCTTGTGTTCACAGTGGTCCTTGGCAAACACGCTTATTCCCATTAGATTTCTCAGCTCTGGCACTTCAGAGCTGCAGGTAAATATGATAAGCTGGATTTTCACAAGGAGGAAGAAAAACTCCCTGTCAAGTGCAATCTACCATAGCCTTTCACAAGGACACAGCACAAAGCACTGAATGCTGACAGATGGGTTTCACTAAGATGGGAAGGTTGTGCAGGAAAACAACACAGGGAGATGTTACTCAGCTTCTCCTACCACAGAAACAACTCCAGATCACATGGATGAAAAAGTAAATGAGTGCTAATCTGCAGGATGACAAAAGTTTGCTTGAATTGCACCAAATACAGGGTAAATATAAGTAAAATAGGACACAGCATTAGGGTTCTTGACACAGCAGGACTAGATGAGGAAGAAATCTAAGGAATATTTGGAAAACCATTTCTACTTTAAGCCACATGAAGCATGCAATGAATCTTCTGTTGCGTGTTGTACACACAGCTTTGAAATTTTTTTTGGCAGAAGTGAACAGCACTAGGAAACGTAGGGGCTTTTAAGGATCCTGGTGAATTGCTATATCCTGAGGCAGTATCCAAACCACCCATGACAGATGGACATATGGAAAGTATTTCCTCGATTTCAGCTAACAAATCACAGACACGGCACCCACAGCCCCTCTGCATGAGGAATACACAAATCCTGAAGCACTAAGCTCACTTGGTTTGCTGTTGCCAAGTTCTATCCCTGTTGTTTCAGTGTTCAGCCCACCTGGCTGCCACAGAGTAAATCAGTAAAGCTCTGGGTGTTTGCTGTATAAAAAAAAGCAAATCCTACAAATTTTAGCACATCACTTTTAAGTGAGCAGTCATTAAAACTTAAACACTTGCTCATGGCTTTAGAATCCATGGAATTCACCTGACTGACAATTAATGGCTCTGGCCATGCACATAACTACTGACAGATTGCTGCTGTGCTAAATGCAGAGTGGTCCAAGCTCATTAATTAGTAAGAGCTTCTTTAAATTCAGCAAGAAAACTCACAGCACCGAACTGCTGATATTGTACCAGTGTGAGAAGACTGAATGTTGGGAAACTCCCTGCTTAGTTTACATAGACACATCAATCATCTTTTTATTCCGATTTATTGAGCTCTACACCAAGAGAGGATGATTGCTTATCTTCAGTGACTGTGACCCAACTGCAGAGCAATGTGGGCACCACAATGTCCAGCATTTGTGAAAACAGATGTTGATGATTCTGCCCAAATTTGTTTTACAGCCTTCTGAAAAACTACTGGCACCTGGGAAGGTGTGTGGGGGACAGCTGCAGAATGACTAAAGCTGCATGAACAAACAAATTCTAAAAAATAATTTGTAAAAGTGACTTGATGCTCACTGGCTGAAAGAAGCTGCTAAGGAACAAGTTCAGTAACTGAGAGCTCCTTCCTGGAGCTAAAGGAGGTCCTGGGGGGCTGGAAGCTGAAGCTGCACTAACACACATCTCAGGTAAGACAGGTTAATAAAGCAATCAACTATAGAACTCGAGCTCTGAATTTTGTATCATTTTACATCTTAGAACAAGGCTGCTTTTCCACAAGCTACAACTATGTGTTCAGTTATACACCACAGATTTAATGCAAGAATGGAGAGGTGCCTTACAGAGGAAGGGATCATAACTGTCCCTTCCAGCCTGATCTAATGCAAACATTCCCAGCACAGCTGTTTCCCAAAAATCAGCAATAAGGATTTGCTATGCTGATCTGACTTTTTCCAGCATCTGCTAGGCAGGAGTCATTTATGTTAACTGGGAACTAAAGCCCAGCCTCAGTTCTCAATAACCACAGGCAAGGCCTGGATTAGCTGTTACCCTCTCGGGCAGCCAGGCTCAGCCTGGAATGTCAGCAAAGGAATGGCAGGATCTCAAATCTGAAGGGACATCAGTGAAATCCTGAGTCATCTTCCCTGGGAGAACCACAGGAGACAGCCCCAGGTCCAGTGGTTTGGCTGTCACACACCACACACTCCCACACTCCCAGGACTCCCCTGCAGGATCTGCTGGACACAGAGATTTGTGTACACAACTATTTCTGTACAGATGTATCTGCACATCTGTGCATACAGATACTGTACATGCAAGCATATATTCCATATACACTGTCTGCATAATTGTACTACATGTGGAAACACATCTCAGAGGAAAGAAAACTAATTAGCATTCCCTTATTTAATCCCATTGGGCATTGCAAGTATTTCCTAAGAGCCAGGATGAGACCACAGCAGTCTGACTCCACAACTAAGTGTTTACATAAAATATGACACCTCTGCCAGGGGGAAGCAAAAAACCAACTCAGGCTGCAACTGCAGCTTTTTCTCTCCCCTGCATTATTTATTCTCTCCACAAAGGCATCCTCGAGTTTTTTTGATGTCACCACAAGACATGCTACAGAAAATCCAGCCCTACCTGGTGCTGTCACTATCAATGAAACACCTACGCTAAATTCAGATAAGCTAAAAAAAATTAAAATGGCAAAATATGAATTTTACAGATGCTTTTGAAACTGCTATGAGTTTAATAAATAAAAAATGTTTGTTCCAAAAAAATTTGTAATTTAGAAGACTGTCAAAAAACCACTCAACTTCCTTTTCACTTCTTCAAACTTCCATGCAATTAGTGTAGCAGTACCTGTTTTTGAGTGCCCACCCCTGGTTTTGAGGGAGGTGTGTTTTCTAAATCAGGTAACATTTTCCTTTCTGTGGATTCCCAAGATTTCCAATTTCTCAATGAGGCTGAGAGGTGCAGGATAGCAATTTTAACCACCCAGGGCCAGGAATGGGATGGGCCTTAAAGTCTCTTCCAACCCAAACCATTCTGTGATTCCAGGACACAACAAAACCACAAAACCCCCTCTCTTCCAGAGGAGGTTTCTAGACAATGTTTTCCAGCTTAGCCTTATGTTCTCATCTCAGCCCTGCAAACACTGATGAATACCAGAATAGCTACAAGATCTCATTAATCAAAAAACAGCTGGAAAGATGACCTTGCAATCCTGATATTTCCTCTTGAAAAAATGAGATAAATTAGGTGCACTGCCTGACTGTATTTTCAATGAACTCTTCAAATCAACACCCGCTTACCTGGAAGCTTTCTTCAATCTTAAAGGTTAACGTCAACAAAAGTGTTGGAAGAGTTTAATTAGAAGAAGAGATCTTGAACATACTGCATGTGAGCTCCATGTGCTGGAGGAACAAATCTATGTAGTGTAACATGATGGAATTTTGGAGATGGGTACAAAGAAGAAATTGGCACTTTTGCTCACAGGTGAGCAGTACATCTCAAATATGCTCACCAGGCCACTAATCCAGACCATGTTCTGCTTTGCTCAGCCCATAATACACACATGAAAATTAGGATCAGTAAATAGAAAACAGAAATTCCCACTCCTGTTCTTTAAACTTGCCCAGATTTCTCCTGGCTTTATAAATACATGCAGCATGACAGAGCTCTGAATAAAAAAGCTGCCTTTGGACAGAGAAAGAGGGGATCTTTTCACAGGTCTTCTGAGGTAAAGGTCCCTCATGTCACCATGCCAAAGCAGCTCACCACCAGCTTGCTGCACAGAACACGCACAGCTTCAGGGGAAATCTCACACACAAGAAGGAAAAGATCATCTATTTTGGGGCTGTGACCCCATCATGGTCCACAATCCCAGCATATGGTGATTAACACCACTGTGTGGAGTTTGCTTTCCCACAGAAAGCACTTTTTGTTGGAATAACTGGGTGCTGATACAATGAGTCACTTTACTGTCTCAAGCAGCAGCTTCACCACTCTAAAAGGACTGGCTGGGAACTGCTGAGTACAGAATGTGTATTTGTTTAGGAACAACGTGCCTTAAATAAACCACTGACTCACCTTGTCACGCAAATGATGCTCTGCAGCCTCAATATTCAAAGGATCGTCAAAATTCAAAAGATCCTAGAAAAGAGACAGAGAGAACATTGCAGGGCTCCCACTCACTGCATCACAAGGAGCCCAAAGCCCTCATGAACGAGATGATGGAACAAAGCAAACATGGCAGCAAGGGCAGGGCTTAATCACTACCTTGGTGGTGTCCCTGCCAAAGGTAAATGCAAATGAGTTTGTAAACTGGAAACCAAATCACAGGACAATTAAATGACAGCAGCACCAAGGCATTTAAGCCCTTCTGGTGCAGGCCACATGTGGCCCCAAGACACTTCTCCCTGGAAGCAAACCCATTTCTATTGGAAAACGGTTTTAAGCTAAATTTTGGAGGAACATTCAAACTTTCAAGAGGCACAATTCCTGTAGATTTTTGTTCGAGGGCAAAGTAAATCTTTAAAAAACTTCTGCAAACAGTGTGCCGATAAAGTAGTAGTTTCCCTAATGCCACATCCATAGAAAAGCAATTTAATTCTCTCTGTGAAGAAGCTATGTAACCTGGAGTCTGACAGGGAAGTTTTAGTGCTCTGGGAAAAACAGGGCCTGGAGGAAAAGGAGTGCAAAAACCCCAAGAACTAAGGACGTGTGGGGTCAGGGAGCAGAAACAGTCACAACAAACCTCAGGTCTCTCAGTTTAATCTCAAGCATTAATTTTGGAAGGAGAAAGGGTCTAGGGTTAAAAACAATGGAGAAGAGGAATCATCATTAGAAATAACACTGAATCACAAGGCCCCTGTTCTACCTGTAGCCCTGACCTCAGGTCAGCCTGTGTTAAGAGTAAAATACCACTATCCCACAATGTGAAAGGCTCCTGGCAGTCCCCGACTCATCCTCAAGCAGCAAACCCCCGTTTCACTCCAATCAGGACACCAACCCACCTCATTTTCACCCACTTCAACAAAACCCTTCATGAATCTGCCAGACCAGCGTGATCCCATCGACAGCTTTTCAAAGCCTAATTATTTACAAGAAGCCAGCTCTGAGGGAAATCCAGGAGGGAAGCACAGCTCTTACCAGCCATGACAAATCCCCGTGGTCTCCTATGCATGACCACCCCTCTCTGCAGCTCTCTGCCCACTATTTTATGTGCAGCACTGCTCCTGAAAGCCCCCAGAGGATTTTGTTTCCCTCCAGTTACTTGGCATACACAGGGAGACAAATTATGAAATGCAACTGACTTTTGTTGGAAAGGCAAACGCTCTCCAAACTTTTACATCGATTTACCAAAGAAGTTGTTGAAAAAGCAAACCAAGCCTTTGGATGCCAGGAAATCCAAGCCTCCTTCTACACGCTGGAGTGGCAGGGGTGGCTCTCTCCAGAGGGCATGACAAATGTGGCCACCAAGTTAGTGCTGCTCTTTGCTCTCTCCTGGCCTTCCTACCCACCAGCAATGGCTGTGGAAAGGAATCCCTAAAAAAGGTAACTTTTGTAAAGACTTTGCCTCTCTCCACTTCTAGGGCAAGAGCAGCTGTTGCATCCTGCCTGCCTCTTGCAGCTTCCTGCCCTCTCCTCCATTTTCGATGCTCCTGCAATTACAGGTTCCTTACTCCCATCAATCTTAAAATAGGGGGAGGAAATGGGATCCCTGAATGAAATTGCATCAATTCTGCGACAAGTCAGGTTTTCTGCAAACTCTCTGGGTGGATACCAAGGCCCCTTAATAGGAATCTAAGTGCTCAAAACAGGAATGAGACAGCAAGGCAGTCATTAATTCCTAAGTAGCATTCTTTTAAAGACTAACACCAACACAATTCCTTCTCAGAGTGGTAGGAATTTTTATTTCCTGAAAATCAGCAGGAGTTTCATAATGTGTGGAAGATCCCAAATAATTTGTTATCAAAACATCCCCTAATATTTCTAACCAAAGTAAAATCCACGTACAAGAAGCTGGCATTTCAGACAGTCTGGATGAGTTCCACAAGCAAAAGCATGAACTGATTTCATACTTGTCTTGACACCTGCTGAAGCCAAAGGAAAGACCTAAACTTTTAGAGGCAACACACAGGGCTGGCATTAGGTGAAGCTGAAACTAAACCAGGCAGGAAAAAGGAAAGTGGACATGCAAAATATTCCTTTACTTACAGTAAATAAAGAGTTTAACCCCCAGACAATATCCTGCAAAGGAAAAATACAGTTAGTCAGACATGCATTTCAGGATTTGAACATGTTCACAAACTTTATTTTTCTATTAATCCATGAAATAACTGGGAAAAAAAATCTAGATTAAGAGTGATGTTTTACTAATTTAAATCAAAATGTTGAAAAAGCTTTCCCATTTCATGGCCACTAGGTCAGCAAAACCCAAATACTGCATATTCAAACAGAAGATCAGATCTTTGTGTTGCTCCTCCATTCAAGGAAAGCAGTGATACCTTAGGATGTGCCACCAACTGAAAACTGCAGTGCTTAGTATAAAGGGCGGGTATAAAACTTAATTCAGCAATCTATTCTTAAAATTAAAAATGGGTCAAACAAATACTTGAAACTCTCAAAGTATCAGAGAAAAGAGAGTGAGGAGTAGTAGGAGTACAGAGAAATACTATTCTTATGTAAGCGTATGTCTCACGTCATTCCACGGCTGAAATGCACCTTTTACAATAAAGATAAAGCCTCAAAGTAAAAAACTTCCTATGCACAGCAAAGAACTTCAATAAATTAGTGTATTTGAGCTTGTTTCCTGTTGTGGGCCCTGTGCTGAGAGTGTGGACCACAGAAATCCATATCCCTTAAGGACACTGTCCAATTTTGCCCTAATGAACAAGACACGATGTCAGCATTATGCAGCCAACAGCCTCTGACGATCCAATTTCCCTTTGATCTTGCACAAACAACCCACTCAGTTTACCTGCTTTTAAAACATGAATCTGTCCAGCAGGGCTGCCACTGTCAGCGTTTCCAGCCACAGCACCTTCTCAAGTGTGGCAAAGACAGCAACTTTCAAACATGCTCACCACCTTCAGTGGCAGCGCAGACACATAAACTGCACAGAAGGGACGACCCAGACATTTAATTACAGTTACCTGTAAATTTTAAGACTCTAGTGCCGAGCAGTCATCCTCATTTCCAAACAACCACTCTGCCAGTTCCCTGGCAAGCAGGAGAAAATTAACTGTTTCAAATAACGGATGGAAATCATTGTTTTACATTTTATTTAAGCTCTGTGCGTGTTCAGCTGCTGGTGCAGAAACCAGGCATACCAGAGGCTAGCAGAGCATGGTATTAAGGAAACCTGCATTAATCCTAAGGATAAATTATTACTACCATGCAGTGATGTGCCCAAGTCACAGATTACAGGAAGATTTTAGTGACATGGGGAACCTAGAGAGTAGCAAAAGGCAAGAAGGTCTCCATTTCCACTTGATTCTCCCACATCCAGGCACCAGAGGGTGCTCAGCAGCTCTGGGCAAGCCCTCTGCCCCAGCAGATGCTCTGCCCCCAAAGGTCAGGAGCCCCTCTATTGCTGCCCTCCAAGGCTGTATTGTCCTTCAGGGAGGCAGAGTTGCAGGAAAAAAATGACATTTTTCAAAGTTGCCATGAGACAGCAGGCTGCAGCTGAAGAATGCTGCATTACAATACTGAGCATTAAAACCATCCTGAAAACGTACAAGGTCACAAAAGTACTCTGGGGTCTGGCCATTTCTAAATCCTGAATGCCAAACCTGCATTCCCAGGGTTACAAACTGTCCACAGCTGTTCAAGCACCAGCATGAACACGGCTAAAAAGAACAAGCCAGGAGTAAGTCAGTCACTGAGTACCTCCTGAAATCCCCAAGAGCTCAGCTTCTCCTTACACGGAGCAGTGCTGAAGCCCCTGGTCTTCCAGAACCTCCCCGCAGACACCCGCAGAGTTCTCTCCAGACAAAATTCCTGCTCCAATACAAGCTCCAATACCTCACACAAGTAAATGCTGCAGCTCAAAGAAGAGATGTGGTGCTGTATTTTCCCATTACATCATAAGTTGCTCCCCAATTCTTATTTGCTGAACCCTGGTTTTAAGGCTTTGAGGTGCTTGACTCATTTGGGCTGATTTTACAGAGTTCTATTTTAAAAAAAAAAAAAAAAAAGATGCCAAACAAAAACCTCTGTAAGGACACAAGCTGTCAGAATGCTGTACATCTCCACTGCCATTCTAGACACCAAAAAGCATCACAGGATTATTATTATTACCGAATAATTTACCTGTGAAAGTCTTAATACCATTTTTGATGCTTCTATCTATTCAAGTTTTATGATTTGCTGGTTTCATTTGATACCCTTGCATGGCTCCATAAAAAATAATGCTGAATTACTGCCAGAGGGCAACACTTTTTGTAATGAGTTTGAGGCTAGCCTGCATTTAAATCCTGGATATTGAGAAAGGGAAGTGGGATGGAACAGATGAGCAAAAGTGAAGCAAGTATTTGGTATTTGAAAAACTTGACACCGCTGAACTGCAGAAATAATCACTTTGCATTACTGACTTCAGCAGAGCTGTTGGCTGCATGCAGATAAGCCCTGGCCTGGACGCTTGCTTTGGGTTTTTCTGAGGAGCTAAAAGACGTGCAAGCCACTAAAGATCTTGTCAGATTTAACAGCTCAAAAACGTCTATTCTCCTTCAGTGTAATAATGCATCAGGCTTGGCTTCAAATATTTCCTGAACTTGTGGCTTAAATACTCTGAAAACAAAGTTAAGCCTATGCACAGGAATTTTTAAAGGTTATGTTCACAAGTAGGAGCAGGGCAGGTGGCAACTTAAAAAGTTAATAGTGCACACCTTGATGGTGCTGCACTTCAGTGAGAACCCACTTGTACAAGATCAGACATCTACACCTGATAAGGTAGCACCTGACAAGGCTGCTCCCTTTACAAAGCTGCTTTTCATCCAATTTCTTCTCTGTGTTTAACATCAAAGTTCCAGAGGACACGGGCACCACTGCTGAGGGGTAGCCACAGTGCAAAGCTGAGAGCCTCTGCTTTTGTACCAAGCCTGCCTTTTGTACCTGCCCAGGCCAGACCTGCAGCCAGGGCTGCCCAATTCCTCCAGCTGCTTTATCTGGCTCCTGCTCCAGCCGTGCCCGGGCTGTTCCCTGTGTGGCATCCCAGAGGTTTCCCACCAGCAGAGATGTCACCCGTGGGTCAGATGCCTTTGGGAGTTGAAGGCAGGTCTTGGATATGCAAGTGGGTTTAATTCATGGCTATTCTGTTAGTTCGGAGGAGGCAATGATGGTATTGGAAATCAAGAGCTGGGGCTCCCACGCACAGCAGTACCTGGCTAAATCCTCAGTGGGTAAGGGGAACAAAGAATAACAGGGGAAGCACACTCTGCTCCATGGCACTGCCACCATTCCAGGCTTGAGCATGAGGAAGTTGACACAAGCAAGTCAGAAGATCAACAGACTGTTGTAAACAACCCCTTTATAATCGTCCCTTTTCATTCTGAACTATTTTTGTGCTGCATCTGAGTGAAAATTTACACTAAACCCCTGCCCACAGATTTATTTACAGTGTGCCAAATGAGGAGAAAAAACCTGCTGCTGCAGCAGTGATTGAAGTTCAAGAGCAGTGACTCAAAATCCTCAAAGCAGCTTTTGAAACAGCCTCTCCTGAGGCCAGGGAGTCTCAAAGCTTTGCATTTGTAGGAGGCCCTAACTCAGTCACTGACCTTGCCCAGTGACAGTTCTCACAGCCACTTCACAAAAGCAAAGCCACTGAAACCATGTCACAGACAAGGGCTTCAGAAAGACAACCACAAGCACTTCTGAAGAGAGAGCAAACACGGAAATTGCAAATTAAGATTTTCCTTTAACAGGCAAAGTATATTTAATACATTCATTTAAGAAGAGAGCAAACCAGACAAAAGCACCTTACAAACTTCCAGTCAAAGAAATTCCTTTAAGAGATGAAAAGAGCATTTCTGAGCTAACAGACTGACTGAATCAAAGCTCATTGCCAAACCATTTTTTATAAACAAACAATTTAACCCAGTCAGATGAACGAAAGGAGCAGCAGTCATTTATACAAGCACATGTCTGAAGCAAATTTTTTGGGTTTGCTTGAAAAAGGGCTTGAAATGCCACCCCAAAGCTCAGCGTGCTCTAAGTCGGGCCATGCATGGCCATGTCCTGGGGCAGCTCTCTGCTGTCTTGTCTGCCTATGCACCACCTCAAGGTGGTTTTCCTCCTCCATTCACCTTCTTCCACCATCTCTTAAAAACAAGCCCAGCTTCTTCCTCTCTTCACTGAAGCCTAAAAAACCAAACACACTTCATCCCACCCCATCACATTTATCACTGGTCCTGGGGATCAAAAAAAATTTTCCTTCCAGAGATGTAGGCACTTTTTATCTTATGAAAAACTTTTTCTCTCCTAAACTGTCTTCTCCCGAATAAAATCTCCTTTTATTTTCCTCTCCTGCTCCTTTCTAATCTTGCAAAATTGAAAAACACTGTTTCCACCTAGAACAAGGTGATGAAGTGAATGTCACCTTTCTTTAGTCACCCACAAAGGCCACCTCAATTGTCATGTGCCTGCCACCCCTGCCCATGCTTCCCACCCAAACACAACAGCAGCTTCCTACAGGGCTTTGGGTAACTTAAAAGGCATAAACTGCTCCAGTTAGCAAACACAAAACAAGGAGGAAGGCTGCAAAACCATTTCTTTTGTACTTAAATATAGGAGGGGGAAGAAAACAGGAACAATTCCAGCCTGTTCCTCTCCCAGACCAAGCCAGCTGTGAACTGCCAAGTATGCAGGAGCACTCCTCTGCAATCCCTCACTTTTGTCACCAACTCCTTGACATTTGTCCCCGCGGTTACTTCAGGGCAAGTGGATGATCCTGAATAAACTTTCTCTGGGGGATTCTCTGATAGCTTCTTAATGAACTGCATCACAGTGATAGGAACACTGAAGCCATCATCCTCTGGAGACCAGCTTGCTCAGCGGATTAAAGCTGACACAAATTGCATATTTGGAAATCAACAATTTGGGGAGAACAAGCACGGTTTAATTAGACTTATTGAGGTATCTCAGCTCTCCTCACTCATGCTCATGGTAACAGCTACTGCACCTAAACCAAAGATTTGGCTTTGTCAGGGGACATTAAAGAGAGAAAATGAAAATTCTGCAAATCTTTTATGGAGCAAAAGCTATTAGAAGACACTGAGCTGTATATTTTCACCAGCCTGGGCACGTATGGAGGGGAAAGAAATAAATCACTTCTTACAAAACTGATAGCCAATTTATGAAGTGAAAATACAACACAATATATCTCTGGAGAAAAATTTCCTGAAGCTTATTTTAAGAAAAAACTGAATGCCAGATCTACACAGAAGATTGTCTTCAGTGGTTTACAGCTTCTCTTTCCAAATACTCGGTCTGAAGCTTTTTTTGTCTGGGGCTTATTCAATTTTTAGAGGTAGAAAGAAAGATAAAAAGACCAACTCCAAAGCAAGATCTGAATAAATCAGTAGCTGTACAATAACGCTGAGAAAAACAGCCTGAGCAACAAGAATTAATGTAACATAAAACATACAGGTTTCTTTTTTCCCTTCATCCTCAAGACAGTGACAGTTATTTCATTGTCTGTTTAAAATACTCCTCTACACTAATTACAGATGATTTTGACAGCAGACCCTCTATTTTCCTTAAGATGATGGATGAAAGTTTTGTACTTTCAAAACTCCTCAGGTTGATGCTTAAACATTGAGGCAAACTGGAAAAATTAAGTCACGACCCTCTGATTTATTTCTCCAAGAGATTAGTTTGGCATTTGGATGATTGCAAATGAAGTCATTCCACTGCCTGAAGACAACAGCAAAACTAGAGAACCAAACAGGACAAAAAAATGTTGCCATTTAGTATTAAATCACTAATTAAATAAGCAAGGCTCTTCAGGATCAACTCCAAGTAGCAACAGTTTACTGGAAATGAGTCTTAATTCCTTTTAGATCAGGTAATCTAATAGACCAGACAGATATTTATTACCCTAGTATCTGGAGTTATGGGAGAAATTCCTGAAAAAACAGTGGTTTCCTCTAGGTGGGCATGAAAAGCTGAATGCAGATCTGTAGTTTGAGACTACCTGGATGCTTCCCACTCCTGCTCCTGCCAGCACCAACACGAAAATGACAAAACCCAGCACTTCAAACGATCTTGGTGAAAAACAGAATTGCACATACACCTAGTAAATATGGAAACCCTCCAGGAAATAGCCCAGCTATGTGAAACCAGCTGGATCTATACCAGAACACAGCTACAAAAAGGACAAATATTCCCCGTGAACATTAATCATAAATTTTTACACACTGGTTTTAATGTTGATATGCTCAGCCCTCCGCAGAGCTGCCCAAGTGTGCTTTGATTATTTTTAAGGTTCATCAATCAGCCACTGATTTATGAGCCAATTTCCAGTTGTAGCTGGTTAGAGGCAACTGCAGAAGGGGCCTGACTTCTAGAACCAATCAGGCAATCAAAATACAGATCCACTTGCTCAGTTTTTAAAATCAATCACCTGAGATGTTTTTATAGCAAAATGAAAACAAGCATTTAGGATAAAGGTGAGGAATATTAAGGAGGCCTAACTTAGCTAGGCAGGCAATAATCCTGGCAAGTAAGGTACAGGTTGAGGACTAACAGGAGCTACTAAAGCACTTCTGAGTTTGAAATTGAAATTACTGAAGGGTACAAAGCAGAGCAGCAGAGTAACAGCAACAGTGTTAAGTCACACGAGGTATTTAAAAGCTGGTATTTCCAGTGACATAAAGAAATCTGAGAACAGAATGGAATGAAAGCCATCCATTTGCTTTCTGCCTGGAAAACTTTCGTTTTGACCATCACACCTAAAAACAGGAGAAAAGCAAGTTCAGACACTCTGAGCAGGGCCCAAAGTAACTGCAGCAGTCTCCAGCTTTGGGAACAGGCTGTTTTAGAGAGGAAAGTATGCAATAAAATGATGCAGAACGTAACAGAATGGAGACTGAAAGTAAGTAAGCTCCTGTTGCTAACTCACGTTTAGCTACAAAGGAGTAAAAGATGACAAAAGATCAGCTAGAAAGCACTGTAGCACTTTTCACACAATCCACAGCCTGGAGACCAACAGCTACCAGAAATTATCTAAGGGTTTGGGATTCTGGAGTGTTTCATGGATAAAAAAGATGTCATTTAAAACCTGTATATACAGACAGGCTGGAGGTTAATGTTTTAAACCTGCTTCAGGGTAAAAGCCCAACTCTCTTCAGAACCTGATTTTAAAAAAGCACCTAATGCAGGAATTCAGAAATAGCACATTCTTCAGTGCCTTCACTCACACACAGGCTGCTCTTCACAGTGGTCCATGGAAACGTGTTCCCAAGCACAAAGAAGGGAAAAAAGATAAAGCTCAACACTTGGTAACCTGAGGAGAATTCAATCATGGATGAGATGACACCAAGTGCAAAAAAATGCTGGAAAACAAAACTAAGTTAGGTCTTCCCCCCTTAAGAATCCTCCACACTGTTAAAAATACATTTTATCAGATAATTTTTACAGACAATTCAGCAGATTTTAGTTTTTCTTTCAGAAAGCTTCTTCATGTTCCTACCCATTTGATACTAAAAAAAAAAAAAATTAAAAAGGTCACAGCAGTTTGAGGATTTTTCACGTAAGAGCTCTGCTGCCACCACAAGGATTCAAAATTGAGACACAATCCAAAACTTCAGCCTTCTAAAGGGTTAAGCACACAAGCTCCCTGCATGCAGCTGCATTCAGCATGGTTTCTGCATGGGCTTCTCTCATGTATTCTCTATTTGAATGGCTTTTCTAATGCCCTTGGAACAATTTTTGTGGCAGAAGGACATGCCTACCCAATTTAATACTTTAGGAGTCGTTCACAGGGCTTTACTGGGCAGATTTGGGTACTGCTCCTCCAGAAAACCAGGCTGACTTCATATTACTGACGAATGAAATACTGACTTGCAAGTCCATAACAGGCCAAGACTGGATTACAGTGCTCCTGTGCAAATTCTCAGTGCTCCCCCTGGGGTGATGAAAAGCTGAAAAAAAGTGAGCTCCCAACTGTGGTGCTTCAATGTCAAAAAAACAAACAAACAAACAAACAAAGGAGGACATCTGATTTGAATTTTTTCTTTTTAAAGTTAAGCTATGACTTCCCTTTCTCTTGCTGAATCTTTCATGTCAACAATCACAGGAAAAGTTCCTGTCTTTTTGGTTTCTTGTCCGCTTGTACTAAATTTTTAATGGCTGAAGCTTTAAATTTGTAGCCTAAAAACTGTCTGAATAAAAATACAGGGACAGGAACAGAACCAGGTAATTTAATTACTCAGAGCCTTGATTTAACCTGAGATGAAAACAGCAACACAAAGGGCAAAATAAAATCACACCAACTGATGAAAAAGCAATAGGGAAAGATGAAGAAACTCCACAACACACTCATTCTACTTCCAGAGTCACACACTCACCTCGGAAGAGATTTTACAGGTGAAGAAGGTCACAGATCTCATTCATTGTGCCAAAAAGCAAACCAAGTATCAGATAAAGGTCATTTTCAATTTGGTTTTTGAAAGAGACACACACCTGATGTGTGCCCTTTATCCACCTAATGTTGTTAAAGCTCTGGAAGAAACAATTCTGGCAGCATTCCTGGGAACAGCAACAGGAAGATGAATTCCTGCTCAGTGCTCTGCACTGATTTGTCAGGAGTATCAATCCCATGGAAATTACCAGGGTTATGGATTGCTGTTGGTCCTGCTCACAGGATGCTCTTGTTTGCTGCCTGGGTGAAAACCAGCACAGCTTTCTGAGTGTGGGTTCTGTCTCACCTGCAGTCACACCAACCTAAGAACCTTTTATCAGAGCAGGATTTGTGCAGCCACACCAAAACTGCCAATTTCTACACTCAGCACTGTACTTGTTCCACTACTGCCACCAACACTTGCTGAAAGACAAACACCTCAGCTATTCTTAGAGCAAACCACATTAGCTGTTTCTATCCAAGGCCATGAAATGATTTTTAAAGATGTATCTAATTTGATGTACACATCCAAAAGGAAACAGTACCTTTAATGTTCTAGTTGGGGCCCAGCCAGTGCCATCAATAGAGTGTTCTCTCAATAAACTGGAAAAAAAAAAAAGACACACATATTACACAGAGCAACTTTGGGTTAAACTGCCTTTGTCAGAAACCTTCTCAGAACACATTAGGAAGTAATTGCAAGATAAGATCTAATTCTTGCACTATTTATATCCAGGTAATGGAATTTTAAACCCCAGGAATTGGGATGTCTGCCTAAAATTACTTTCTACACGGTGTCATTACAGAACTCCCCATCTGAACTCAACCTTTGTCAAAACACCTGAATTATTTTCCTCCAGCAGAGCAGGTGTGACAGGAAACCCCTGTGACAGTCTCAACATTGAACCTTTTTTTAATCCCCTAATGCATTTTAGAACATGTTAATCTCTGGTGAAGAGACAGCCTTGCAGCATGATCCATCTCTCACCAAAACTGGCACAAAGCAATCCAAAAAAAGGGTGTTTTGGGGAGGGATATCTAACTAGCAAACAGAGGATCAGCATCCTCTATTCTGTCAAAGAACTTCAGCTTCCTACAGGCAAAGATAAGAAAGTGAAAGAGTTTTAGTCTGTCTGCTCAAGAGGAAAAATGTCCTTATAAAACATAACTTGAATGTTAATATAAACACATATGAATATTAATATATAAAAGACAAAATTTCCCACATGCACGCATCCAGTACAGAAATTTCATATGACCAGCATATTATGGTACATATTAAGTCCAGTGAAGCTGCTGACCTCTTTGCAAGTTGAAATCATTGAGCTGTCTAGGCATTTCTGGACCTTTCAGATCCAAACACTGGAGTTATGAGAAGGAGATATATTGGGGATCAGAGCAGCATTGAGAAATAAGCTGAAGTCTTGCTCAGAAAAGCAATAATCTGAATGAAGAAGTCTAAAAAACTCCTTCAAGCATCATTTGACAATCACATTTTCCTCCCTCAGGAGTAATCTAAAACTGACAACTCACACAGCAAAGCACGGAAATTCACCAGCAGCAGCAACTTCTGCTACTGAAATGACAGGGTTAAAGTGAAATAGTCTGAAATGATTAAGTTTTAGCAATTTGCAGGGTAGCATGTATTAAGTAATTTTTAAATTACAGTAGATGACTAGACTATACAGGCTATGTAGTTATTTAATGAACATGACAAGCTTTTATCCAAGGAAATTCAGTCCTTGTTCAGCGCAGACAGAGATTCTAGAACAGGATCATCACCCTGGACAAGCCCATTCCACCTTAACTGTGCTGCTAATCTCATTTCTGTGCCTTTTAAAAGGTAAAATGTGCCATTACCACTTGTACAGCATTAAAAAGAACATCTTGTGGCTGCAGTTTGTGTCCATCTAACAAAAGTAAGAGCAGAATAAACTTGCTTTTGCTCTGTTCCTTATCAAACTGTGTGGCAATACTTCCATTTGCCTCTCCATACACTGCACTGTGAAATTCCAAGTGAGGGGGAAGTGAACACACAAAATAAAACCATAAAAATATTCAGTGACAGAGCACCTGAGCATCAGCCAAGCCTCATGAACAACCTTGTAGCTTCCCAAGGCCTCAGAGCTCTCCTGGCACATCTCCAGCTGGGGACACCACAGGACTTGAGGAGACACTTGCACCTCTCACAGCACTCTGGCAGGAGAGCAGCGAAGACAAAAGTGTCCCTTGGCTTAACATTCCTCATTTGCTGATAGAATTTGTTTTTAGAGCAGCACCCTCTTTCTTCTACAGATGGGGAATGATCATTAAGCCCCCAATCAGAACCTTTGCACAGATCTAAGGAGACCTCCCAGATTATGATTTCAAAACCCTCCATCTGGGTTTCAATGGGCAGACTTCAAAATCACTTTTTTGAAGCTATAGTAATCAAAACAGCCACTGATGAGACCAGTCAGCGACTCAGCTTTCATTTCAACAAATACTTTCTCATTCTCTGAGTAATTCCTGCATGGAAGAAAGCTTAGAGGAATTTTTTCTTTTTAAATACACACATCCTAAGGAGATCTTTCAAAAACATCTACTGAAGTGGGAACTGCATGATTCCAGTAAGTGTAAAACCTTCTGAAACTCCAGCTGACCCAATCTGCAGCTTAAGTGACTACAATTTACTGTAAGGGGAAGATCAGTCCTGGAGAAACTTCCATTTTTTCTATCCACATACACAGTGGAGGCAATATCCAATATGGGCCAGACCTAATTAATGTGAGTCATTAACAACATGGTCCAGAGTAACTGCAGTCACAGAGAAGCACCACTTTTCCTGCCCAGAACTGTTATACTTGACCACAAGTTTAACCATTTAGAATGTTTTAATCCAGGGATGATTATCAAACCAACACATCCCACAGCATGAGGTACGTGGAGGGAAAAAAATACTGATGAAGATGCTTTTTCTGCTTTTAAAAATAACTGGAGCTATTTTAATGTAAAGACTCTTGTGTAAGTTGATTGCAGGTACTATACATAGAATGCATTCTCTAACAGGCATAAAGCAATTAAGTTATTTTAGTTTTTCCATCTAATGCCAGACATTTCCAAGGTTTGACGTGTTAAGGTACCTGACAATCCGAGCTGTTTCAGCACAGATGCTGCAAAAATGACTTCACTTCATTAGAACTATGATGCTCCAAACACAACATTCATCTTTTATAATTAAAAACATTTAAAGAGATGAAAAAGTTGTGCCTGCCCCGTCCAAGTGTTCAAGGCCAGGCTGGATGGGGCTTGGAGCAACCTGGGATAGTGGAAGGTGTCCCTGCCCAAGGCAGGGGGTGGGATGAGCTTTAAGGTCCCTTCCAACCCAAACCACTCTGGGATTTTATGAATGTGAGACTTTATTGAACCTCAGAAGATGCTGTGCTATAGCTGGAGCTTCAGCTTTGGTTTGGTGGCTGGTATTTGTTGTTCCCTGGTTCAAACAGGGAATTTGTGTCCCTTGTTCATTCCTTTACCTGCACTCAGAGCATCTAAATTTTCTTAAGGCTGATTAGCCTGACCTGCCTATGAAGAGCAATAAAAAACTTCATTTTCACCAGCACCTTCAAAACAGCACTAAAATGATTTTTCAATCTAGAGGAAAAATTCAGCTTCTCTTTAAGCACTGATTTGCTACACACGGTGACAACCATGCTGGATTTTCAGAACAGCTTTCAATCTCACTTACAGGCTTTACTTCTGCTTCATCTGCTTTTTCTTCTGTGTGCCATTAACTTGAAAAATGACAGGCAGGCTTCTCACTTCTGTTTCTGTTTGGTTTCTGGCCAATTTCACCATCAGGTACTCAGGATGAAATTGCAAAGTTTCACCAAATTTGTTTTGAAGAGGACACATTTACTATCAAGGCAAACCACCCAGCAACAGAAGCCTCTCACTCTGGCAAAGTAAAGCTTTCAGGTTCCACATCTTGACTTATCTTGACCCCAATCCTGCTTTGTTATAACTGGCAAAGGTGTCTTATCAGTGGATCTTAAATATTGTAATAAACAAATGACAAAAAAAGAATAATTACTGTCAAAGCTTAATGAATGCTTTTTTTCCTTCCTTTTTGAAATATAAAGGATTTTCAAGCACTTAACACACTTGGGTATTAAATGGTAAAGACTCAAAGCCCCCCCAGGGCCTGAGGACGTCTCAGTTATGAGGAAGGGAAGAAAAAAACCCAAACCTAAACATTTTGTTTAGGTTGGCGTTTACATTTTTACCCCAAGTACAACAAAATGTTAAGTCTGAACCTGAAAAGCCAGGCTCTACATAGTCCCTAAAGCTCAGCAAGAATGAGACTTTCAGTAGATTTTTATGCTCCTAAAAGTTGCATGCAGAATCAGCAGAAAAAAATACTGTCACGACAGTTACATACAATATTTTATCTAACAGATAAACCTCCAAGGTTAAAAACACCCAACACAATGCTGTTCCTACCTTAAGCAGATTTCTCCTGTCTCTGTAATGTTTGGGTGCCAGATTCTTGTCAAACATTTTACCTTAGGAGGCTGCCAGGAGAGAAAACAAATTACTGTGTTATCCTTTAAAATAAAAGCCTGTTATAAAACAGAAAAAGGCAAATATATATTTGATATCCACAGCCTGGGTTTGTATGTTTAGGGCAATGATACATAATCTACAAGAGTCAAACCAGATTTCTCTGCCCTTTAAACATGTCTCAATTCTTTATAAAAACTGGGCTTTTCCTTAGAAAAATGTCACTTTTAAGAAAGCAAAGAAAATTTACTCCCTCAGGGGAAAGAAAACACTCCAAGTCATTCAGTTTCTTCATACTTAACTACTAAGACAATAATTTAAACCAAAAAAACTAAGTGCTTTCCACCAAGGCTTGTACAAATCAGGGATTTGTTAAAAATCAGCAGAGGATGCAAAGAAAACAACTACAGCAAATAAATAACTTCTTTTAAATACAGACTGTCCTGTTCACAACTGAATAGGAATGCACCAGAGCTGAATTTGAGACGCTAAAATAAAAAGCCACAGGCAAGGTCACCAAATTTCCAAATTTCATAGTGGGGCTTTGAAATACAGATTTTTAAAGTACAGTTTCCTTTGCTCTAGTTTTGTGAAGTAAATAAAGAGTGGGACATAAAAATTTCAGTAGCTTAGCAACAGCACGTTGTTCCATCCCTGCTCTCCCCATTAGGATTTGCAGCTTTCAATCAGGCAGATTATTTCTGATGGGAAGTGTCCTGGAATCCATCAGCACCTTGCAGAACTTCAATTAAATCAGAGATTATAGATGTGGAGCCATCTCCCTCCACTTTTTCCAATGAAGTCTTTAGTCAAGAGGCAAAACAGCTTAAAGAGCTGTATTTCCATGGCAGCATCATGTGTTTTATCTCATCATTTTGTCCTCAACTTCCCAATTACCTTTTTAAGAATTTTTTTTTAAATTAAGACTCCTTGAAAAAGGTGAGAAAATATGCATGGCATTGAGATTCCAAAAACATACCTAAAAGAGATGTTCTAGAAGAAAAAGCACTGATCACCACAACAAATCTGGGACTGATAATGCAGATTTTGCCTTTCCTCCACTTCATGTCTGTGCAATAACTCAAGGGACATCAGTCATGGCATTATTGAAAATTAAGTGGCTCACAAAAAACAGTCTCAAACTTTTTAACCTCCAAAACCTCTTAGAAGTTTTCTAACAGCACAGCTTTTCATTAGCTACACTTTCACATTGTTTTGAGAGATGATGTCTAGTTCTCAAGCAAGGGAAAGCAGCAGAATTTATTTCATGCCATTAAATCAAGATAAAAGAGTAAATTTCTACCATATGCACCTTCAAACAGGGAATGTATTAATGAGTCAAAAAAAAGCTTTATAGAAACTCTTTTTAAAAAATCCCCCAACCCTCACAGTGAATTAAGTGGTGTCTGATTTTTTGTACTGTGAAAACAAAAGAATTCCTTTATCCTTTCAAAGTGATTTTCATTGCTAAAACTTAGAAAAACCCACTCCTGACAGTAAGACAAAGGTTTTTTCTCTCTCTCTCCTTTTCCCCTGTTAGACAGACAGGACAACTGCAGCACTACCATAAAACTTATCTTCACACAAAACTTCTCCTTCGAGCTTGTTCCAAGTCATTTCTGAAGCCTCCCCAGACCAACAAATCCCCATGAGATTTCCTCAGGATGATGTTTCACTTGAACACCTGTGACACTCTGCACAGCAAAGCTCCCCAAATCCATTTATCTCCCTGCTCAAACACTTCCTTCCCCTCACACACCACCAGCTGCACAGGTAGATCCAATCTCAGCTGGGGGGGCACAGCACTGACTTCCTTCTCCATTTCCAAGCAGCCACTTGTCTTCTGGGATTCCTCATTTAAAATGAACAGTTTCAATTCTTGATAAATTTGCACTCTAAAAAGACAGTGTACCAACAGATCTTGTGGTTTTTTTAATTATGTATTATTTCTGTATTTAATTTGGTAAGTATCCTGTAGCTATAGCTCTTCACTGGTGAAGAACTTTACCTAGAGAAAGGATGTGGCCCCTAAGGGAAATGTGGAATCAATGTTATTTGAAGTGTTTTCTCTAGACACTAGCTAGTCCCAAAGCATTCTGCTCAACTACCCTGCAACTGCAACTCCAGCTCTTTCCTTTACAGTTTCTACAAAACATAATTCCCCCAGGAGGCCTTAATGGGGATACAAATTCCTGGGGGTGAACTACAGCCCAGCCCTGAGATATTTCTTGCCACTTTCCACCACCAGTTTCTGAAGAATTTCTTGAGACAAGCTGAAACTAAACACTAAACAGAGATAACCACAGAGCGGTTCGGCTGCAGGCCACAATAAAAATCTTCCAAATTTTTCCTCTTTATTTATTTTATGCTTCTTCACTATGTCACAATTCCACATATCCACTCCTTTTCCCAGTGCAGATGTGTGATATCCCAATCTCATGCCTGAGGGCTGAGAGCCCTGGCAGGTCTGCAGAGCTCTCCTGAAAACAGGCATCACTTGTTTCAGTCTCATTCTGCCTGGCAGGAAACAAACCACAGCCTTGGTATAATCACCTCAACACTGGTGAGCACACATTTCCATTAATAACCTGACCACAACCTAACATTCAACCTCCTGCATTTTTCCCTAAATTGCACAAATACAAACTTTTTATTTTTGCATTGGATGAGAGGTGCTCAAATTTAAAAATATTTAATTAACATTTGCAGATTTTTCTGCCGGTGCTGAGCAGGGAACCGTAACAAACCAGAGGCTTTTTAATTATGGGAACTGAGGATCAAAAAACTCAGATCAAAACTGAACTTCAGCTCTCCTGTTAACACACAGCAAATACTCCCCTGCAGCAGTGTTGTTGAGGTGAACAACTGGAATACAAAACTTGAAGGAAATAAAATGAATACACAGAAGTTAGTAAGGGTGATCTCTGTTACAGGATGAAATTCTTTGGTAAAGTTAAGGGGAACTTAAAACATCCCACAAGCAAACCCACACGACTGCAAACACCACCTAGTTGTGACTGCAACTACTACATATAGATAATGCTGAATTTAGGCTCAGTGCAGCTGAACAGGAGCCAAAGAGCTTCCCTGAAACTCTTCTCTATGATCCTCCCCTATACATTCTTCAGCCTCTCTGAAAGAACCCTGAACTATCAACACCAAAAGTAAGACAACAAAGCAGAAGGATGGGAGTAATTCCAAAACTATCAACCTTTTCCTTTTGGTTTACTTCTTTCATTCTTAGATATATAATTTTTTTAATGAGAATAATCATTAAACGCAGGTCTCATGAATAATTAACGGCAGAGAGCAGAACCTCAGCCAGAAGGGAGGACACTCAGGTCTGACTCATCTGCACTTCCAAGAGCTTCTGCCAGACAGTTGCAGAGATTTATTTTATTAGGAGACAGAAGACCCTTTCTTAGTCTCAGCGCCAAGTTTGCCCTGAAGTCCTGTTACCTGCAAAGAAAATCTAAAATGACAACTATTAGACTAATGACAAATACTCACCACCATATTGTAGGCATCAGGAACTTCAGTTTCAAACTGAAACTTTCCCCCTTGGTAATAGCCCTCATCTAGAAAAGAAAAACAAGGAAAATAGTTCAGTAAAACAACAGCACAGGGTTTTCATCGACTACTTAAGCTGGCTGCACCACCAGCTGCCACCTAATCCAAGGAGTGTGTGAGCAGCGTCTTCCTGCACTCCCAACATTTTTACAGTGGAAATTTGAAGTCTGAAGAGTCAACAGTCCCAGAAACCCCCCCCCATCCTGATCACAGTGACAGGGCTAGAGGAACCTTGGACTGAACTTCCCTCGTCTGTAGGAAGAAAATCCTGGCATGTGGCAGGCAGTACCACAGCAGTGACCCTTGGAACGAGCTGGAGAAACACTGCACTGGCTAACAACACATTGCTAAATCCTGCTCCAGGACTGAGCACACCTTCCCAAACCTGTGCTAGAAATCATGGTGAGTAGCAGGAATGATGTGTGCAAGAGCACATTTCAGAGTGTACTTCAGTAAGAGCAAGCAGGCTCTTTTATTGTAATTACCTTACAATGATTTATCAGCTAGGAAAACATGTCTGCCTCTCTGCCAACCTCAGACTCAATACTGAATTATTTAAATGGCTAAATTCTCAAATATTGCATATTAAAATATCTACTTACATTTAACCAGGAGTAATAGAATAGGGTGACAGCCTGCAACTCTTGAAATAGCTGTGCTTGGAAGCTGCAATGCTTGCAAGTGACCTGAAATGTGTCTGGCATTGCCATTACTGAGGTTTTTAATTAAAAAAGGGAAACAGGTACCCAGTCCACACTGGGGGTGTGAGACACCTTAGGGATGCTCTGCCTCAAACCACCTTGACCACTCCAGCCCCAGCAAAGGCCAGGAGGGCTGCTTGGCATTACATGATGCAGGTTTTCTGTATTTTTTTAAACCAACCCTGCAAAGAAATAGTCTGTGAAACAATCCATAGTTTACAGAAAGACTAAGAAGAATTTTGTTATTATCTAGGTCGTTCCAAACCACAAAAAAACCTAGCTTGTCTACTGCAGGTCATCAAAACCCTCTTTCAGATTGCTGTCTCCTGATCTGCTTTTCAATTCCGTTCTCCATTCCCACCCCAATTCAATTCTGAAGTGTGCTGGATTTATTAAGCAATCTCAGGCATGCTATGCTTTACCAGAAAGTAAAGGGACATGCACTGATTATTTATATGAAGAAAGTAAGATAAAAACATTTATCTTTTGTTTTTAAAAAAATCAGGAAAGCACGCCATTACTGCAGAACAAGAAGCAAGAGGTGAGTTACAGTGATCCCTTTGATAATACTGCTCCCTATCAAATGTGCAAAATACTCAGAGACAGACACTGTTCCAAAAAGGATTCATTGGGAACATGGTCCAATGTCCCCCAGGAGCTCAAATACCACCACTTATTCAACAGAACGCAGCTAACTGCACTTTACCCACCATCTAACACAATAATAGATTTTAACCAAGTGTCAGGAATTATCACATTTCCAAGTACAAAAGTTATTTTCCTTGGCTTAATTTCACTAGTTCCTTGATTTGCTGGACATGGAGCAAAGCATGCAGCAGCTCTTCACATTCCACCCCTGCTAAAATGAAATAAATGCCTGCTGATGGATGTATCCACATGTGTCTTATGTCAAAGAAAATGCTCAGGTTTAATGAACATTCACTGCAGTGGCTGTCCAAGAGAAACACTCAAGAACTCTCAGATCAAGTCTCCCTCCAAGACAACTCAATATTCATCACTGCCTCACATCACAACTCATTTTATGTTTCGGTTTGACCTTGACACCAATCCACTAGCACTAACCAAAACCCACACTGGGTAAGCTACTGGCTCTGCTGTAAAATAAGCAAGGACATATTTACACAATTAGGAGAGCAAGACATCTCTCCTCCCCCTCTTTTATACAATCCTCCCTCTGTGTTTGTAAAGCAGCAATAAAGCTACTCATCACCAATCACTCAAATGTATATTAAATATTCTGGAGAGCCTCGGTAGCCAGCCAGAAATCTTGCACTGCATTAACAAGATAACCCTTCACAATGGAGCTGTCTTTCAGCATCTCAAATAAGTTCTCAGGCTGGGAGAGACATCCTCAATTTTTTAGGCATGGAAAAGTGGTGGGGAAAAAAAGTTGTGATAGAGTTAACAGTGAGGAAAGAGCTATAAATAAAGCCATCAAATAAAACAGGTTTAACACAACTTAGGAAGTTAGCCACAGAGATTTTTGCTAAAAAGGGAGTCTGAGCCACAGTTTTCCTCCTACTGCTTAAATGTATGTCTTCAAGCTGTATTAGCAGAGCAAGCACCCCTCCCACTTCAGTCTCAAGTTTCATTACCAACAACCTGACTAATCTTAGCTTGCATTTGTAGGGAGCTTTAATGCCTGAAAGTACTCTGGAAAACACTTAACCAAATTATTTCCTCACTTTAGGAGAAAATGCAGGATAATTAGGGCAGGCCACAAAGGATGCACTTTGGATTGTAGCTCCCTGAATCAGCCTTGCTCAGCCATGCTCACCAATATTTGTGAGCACTTCTCCAGAAAACAGGGTCTTTGTTAACCCCCCTGGAGTGGGACTCAAATATCCACACCAACCTCAGACCAGTCCGACTGCCTGGGAACTGCAGGGAAATTACATTAACTGCACTTACTCTTCTGGGTTTTTTCAGGTATAAGCTACCTAAACTCAACCGCCTTTATTTTTTTCCAGGTCATTACCATGTTTTAGTCCTCAGCTTCCAATTTTGTGCTCCAAATACCACTGCAGCAGGCAGGACTCTGCCTGTATTCTAAGCATCTATCTCCTTATTTCGCCTAGATTTTAATCCAATGATACTGGTGCAAAAATAAGAACAGAGGCAAGTGGTGGCACAAGGGCATTTTTCAGAGGCAGAACAACTGTTTCAGATTACAAAAGGGAAGAGAAGCTTCAGACAGCAGAGAAAACCAGCAGTGTCTGCCTTGGGAACAGAGAGTTTATCCACTGCAGCAGAAAAATCCAAGTCTTAGCCATTTTCTAGCATGTGCTGCTAAATATCCACTCATGGTGCACTGCAGAACGCTGCAACATAGAGGAATTGGACTTTCTTCAGTTGTGTGAAAAAAGCAGCCACCCTCAATCAAGATTTTCTACAAAATCATTTTAAATTAAAAAATTCTTGTCACCAGGATAATTTTGCGATGTTAAACGCTGGCTGAGAAAGGTTATTGTGAGAGGTGCTGAGCAAGGGACCTGAAAGGATTTCTGCTTGGTGGTCAAGTTTATCTTCTTATTCAAATTAGTCTTTTTGTGAGAGCCTAAGGAAGCTTCTTTCACTGTCCTTTCAAGACCAGCCACATTCAAAAAGACTGCACAGAACAAAGTCAAGATTCATGCAACACTGTTCAGACAATACAAAAAGTTGGCTCAAGTGGGCTTGAGCCATAAAACTTCTGTGACAACCACTCTGCTGCCTCAAGGAAACTAAGATTCAGCATACACAAAAGAAAACTTCAGTATTGAAGGGAAGCAGAAAACTACAAAGATTTTCTTGGTCTGTGTTGTGTTCTGCTTTTAGAGTACTAAGCTATGGCTGATCACAAGATTCTACACCTGAATTACACACAGCTGAAAATAGATGTTTACTTGGGTCAGGCTGCAACTGCAGAGACTTCAGCTGTGCAGCTATATTTAGAGTAACAAAATGTTAATTAAGATCATCTCCCTGGCAAGATCGTTTCAGCAACGAAGCTGGCACAAAACCCAGGCTCTGCATTCAACAGCTGGTTTCTGCCTGCAGCATCTTGCTGCACAGAAGTGAACAGACAAAACAATTCCTAGGATATAGACACCTTGGAGGTAGGACAGCTTTTTCATACAACACTGATTTGCACAGTGATGCTCTTGTAAAGTCAACTCCTTTCCAAAATATAATAAAGCAGTATCATATAAACCGAAGGGCATTTGGTGCAAGCAGAATTAACACCCACCAAGTAAACAGGAGCACAACTCCTACACGGAATGACAGGGCCAAGGTTCTAGATGAGCTCTTGCATTTATTTCTGATTACACTGACAAGGGCAGCCTCACTCATTTTTCCATCACAAAAAGGAGTCACGTGAATGAACATGTTAACAGAGACCACCCAAAATTTCTGCTGAAGGAAGGGCCAGTTGATTTGGGCTAATAAACAGCAACAGTGACACCTAGTGCCACTCTGATTTCAAAGTACTGGATCAGCAGAAACATTCCCAGCACTCAACATTAAGTGCACCAACTATTTCTCCAGGTAACAGACTGATGACTGACACACCTCACCCAAATTCTGTGGTCAAAAAGCATCTACAGAAAGCAGGCATCTACAAGAATGAGCTGGCAGGGGGATCCCAGCACATCCAACTCAAACCACTCAGTGCACTGCACATGGCAATGTTCTCATTTAAGCAGCTGCACAGTCTCAAACAAAAACAAGAAGCCCATGTGAAGTTTAAATAACTTTCCATGCAAATTCATTCATAAAACACAACTTTGTATTCTAAAGTGCACAGCAAACACTAATTTCAGGTGGCTATTAAGAAACTTACATGGAAATGTTATGAAACTGTTTTTATTGACCAGCCTGCCAGCAAGAGCTTCAGAGTATACTTAAGTTATGTTAATAATAAAAGATCTGATTTCCACATATATGAACATTCAAAGACTCAGACTCCTCCTTGTTAAGTATCTTCAGACAGGTCTAGGTTTGAAGTTTTCCAGCAGTGTTATACTGGTAACCTTTCTCTCCACCTCTGCAGAGCCAAGTAATCAGCAAAAGAGAATACACAACCTAACAGGGCTGTAACCCAGTAATTCCCAGCCCAAGATTCCTCTCAGCAAATTAAACAAGGTGGTTTGAGACTCGCTGAAAGGAAAAAGTTCTCAATCAAAGTAAGCAAAAAAGATCTGAGTATTTCCTAACCCTAGTCATTTTTGAAGGCCTTTTTATTGGAATCTGGTTGTCAAAACTCAGCCCAGTTCCTCCATCCTGTTAACGAAATAATCACTATTACAGCCAGACTTTCTTTGACTCGAGGATTTATTGGAATTCCTCTTGGAATTACATTTCCTAAATACCATCACACAGAGAAACAAAAGTAACATGTTTTAAAAAATTACCTGGGGTTACAGTTAGCTGAAAGTAATGGAGCTTGTTTGGGTCAGGAAAATTCACTTTACATGTACCTGTGAAGCAGAAGAATAATTTATATCAGACAATGAGTTCTCCACTGTTTGAAAAGCAAATAAATCCTCTTTCACACTCCTCAAGGTGACTCCCTGATTAACCTCTACCTCTCAGTCAAGTGATTTCCCAAAGTTCTGGAGCATCACAAACCAAAATCGAAGTTTTCACTCTCAGATGAGATGAATTTCATGAGAACAGTGACAATGAAGAACAAGTGTGGGGAAAAGGGAACAATCTGCTGGAGCTGTCAGTGGTTTCAGTACACCAGCTGCAAGCTTCCAGCATAACAGCCCTTTGTTTCCATTTGATGACACAACCCAAGTTGGCTTCCCAAGCACTAAAGTGGCCTTTCTTGACTGTGGCAGAGACAAGCTGGCTTGAGGAGATGAGTCTATCCACGGATATTTTATCACCCATATTATGTAGTCTTTAGCTTCTTAACCCATCAAGCTGGCTGTTGCTTTTCTGCAGCCAAGGAGCTAAATAGTATCAGTTATAAATCCTATTTGCCTGAAAAAAACCTAACCAGAACTGTACACAAACTGTAGTAATGCACTCATAGTGTAGTAACTAGAACCACACATTTTTCAGGTATTTGTTACCCTATAACAGAACCTACACTAAAAAATGTTTACCTAAAATTAATGTGTAAATTCTCTGTAATTGCCTTCAAGGAAAGCTTACGTCTCAAGTAAAATCCCAGGGCTAAAATCCCGTTATCTTGCCTTTTTTTTTTAAGGGAACGTGGATCACTCTTGAAAAATTAATTTTCATTAGTATTTTCACTATTAACAAAGACATCAGGTTACATCTCAAACACTGAAGTGAAAAAACTGCAGGTTGACTTCATGAGCTATTTGCTCTGCCCCTAAATCAGAATGTCCTTTTTGTGTTTTGAAAGACACAAATGAAGGCACTAACAGCACCCTTGAGTCCCAGAAACCTTTTGGGTGTTTAATTCAAGTTTTGATGCCACTCCCCAGCAATCAAATTCTGGAGGCAAATTACCAGTACTCCTTCCAAAGGACACTAATGAGGGTCCACCTCTCCACAGCCCCATAAGAGGAAGCAACAGAGAAAACCTGTTCAAGCCAGAGTGGTGGAGCTTTGCACAGCTTTCCCTGAAGTTAACAAATACCATTAATAGCATTCATACGTCAGTCAAAATGTTCACTTCAATGGTCCTTTCCCCCTTAAAATGCGTATTATGAAATGTTATACTCACAAGGTAAATTAGCTTCAAGGTCTGCAACCTCTGTTGAAAGAAAAAAAAACCAAACCAAAATCATTATTTATCCAAGCATAAAGCCCTTCTTGAAGTCCAAATTAGCAGATCTAATTTAAACCACCCCCTAAATCCAATTTTACTTAAAAATATAATTAAGCTGCAGTAGAAGTTTATCTTGAAAGTTCTCTTTAAGCCACTCAATTCATTACTAAAAATGCTCATCTGCCCTACAGACATGGCAAATGTGTGCTTCTTTGATGGGGAGTTCAGCTCTGCCAAGACTGCAGTGCCAGGGCTGCTATCCCACAGAGCACTGGCATTTCCAAAGCAGTTTGTTTTTGTCACTGATATGCACTCCTATTCAATTAAAATTTCCTTGTATTTATTTCCTGAGCTTAAAAGTAAATCATCAAAGAAAGGAAGCATCTGACTCTGTTCCACAGCCCCTAGGAAATGAAGTGTATTCCTAGGCCTGTCAAGTCTCCTTCCCTGGAAGAACACCTGCTTTTGTGTATTTTATTGAAGTCTTACTTACAACTACCTCTATTTCACATAAGTATGAAAGAGATGTATCAAGGTATCTCCCCCTTTTACTTCTAAAGTTCTAGGAAATCTGAGTATATTTTTGGCATTTTCTGTAGCCTTGTTTTCCACTTCTGACTTTGCTTTCAGGCCTCCACAGACACAGCCCATTTATTTGGGCTGACAACGTGCAAGAGATTTCAACGCCGACTCTCAAAACCACACATCTGAAGAAAACTGCCATTCAGAGTTCTTGGCACTGAATCCAAACTGATCTCATCCCAACTCCCACTAACTCTCCAGAACTTTTCCTGCAATCCATGCTTACCAAACCTGGCTGGTCTCTGCAGAGGGAATGATGCTCATTTGACTCCCACCTCCCTTGTGCTTGGCACACCCTGCATCTGCAGCCTGCTACACCAAGAGAAAAAAACCCACCAAAACAAGCACTGTGCTTCACACTTAGCTAAAAAATTCACAACTTCACTCTTTTAAAATCCCACACTTGCAGCCAGAGCTGATTTAACCAAAGCCATGCACTGAAAGACAACACTGGAGCCATACTTCAGCTGTCTTTATAACACACACACAAAAATATAATTTCAGCTGTAATCAAGGACTTCATTTCAATTTTCCCTTCCTGGCTGATAAAAAAAGACATGACAATCAACTCCCAAAGGCTGCAGCTATAAAAATTTTTCCTAAGATTATTCCCTCACTCCTTTCTTAAAATTCACCAGCCTTTCATAGTGGGAGGCACATCAATATTCACTACAGGGCAAGGTTTAGGACCTGGTTCCATTATTTTAAGGCGTTGATTGCTTTCCTTTATTGCTTTCACTGCTTGTGTGTTGTTCAGCTTAATGAATTCTGCCTGCCCTCTGCCTGATCCCAAAAAAAAGGGGGACATGTAAGGGCAGAGCATCTTCAGTCCAAGCAATAGCTGAGCTGAGCAGCTCTGCTGAGCCAGGGCCTCACTTCTGCCTCCTGCAAGGCTCAGCACAGAGTTTACAATCTGAGTTCCCCTGAAGTGTGAAAATTCCCTGTAATGTGCTCACACTTCTGTGTTTCTGTGTCTTGACACAAGAATGAGTGGGTTTTCTTGTGAGAACATGAAAACAAAATGCTCACACGGAGAAGGGAACACTGTGCTCCTTCTCTGAAGGTGTGCAAACAGGTGGGAATGCTGTGTTTATAATAAATCCACACAAAAGTTTTGGAAACAAAGGCAAATGGCCCAAAATTGAGGTTTCTAATGAACTCTGCAACAAACCACTGAAACTAAGAATTAAACAACTTATGAAGACAAAGCAGAGAAAGATCTGCTTCACTAATCTAAATGTTAAAAGCAGCATCAAGGTAACTGATGTTTCTATTAACTGTGCCATTTAAACAAATACTGGTGCTTAACCAATTAACAAGCACATTTAACAGGCCAAAGCTCAGTGTTTGAGAGTTTTCCAGATTCTGTGACTCTTTGGTAGTGACAACAATGACATCTGGACCATTCTTGTATGTTGCTGCTCAGAAAGCAAACATTTTCACCAGAGTAGTCAAGGTCCATTAAGATTCTGATGTTTTAACTTACACATTTTCTACATAAAGTAACACCTCTGGCATGAGTATTCTCTGGAAAATGCCCCTGTGCAGGCTGCCAACTTATTTAACAGAGATTTGTAAATAAGCAAAACATGGAAGTGACAATCAGAACTACAATGCACTGAACTTCCAAGAGCTCCAAAAGCTTCACTCAATTAAAGAACAAACCTAAAGGTTTTCTGAGCTCCTCTTTCAAGAAATGACTGTCACTACAACTAAGCAGTGGAGAGAATTCAATTTGACTACTTTTCACGGTCATTTTGTGGAGAATCAGCATCTGTGTCTCAATTCACACCATTAAGATGATGAGACAGCCAGAAAATCCAAGTCTCAGGAAACTCCAAATAGTCCATCTGATGTTACCAAAACCTTGTGATCTGGTTCAGGAGAAGCCCAACTGGAGGTGTATTTGCAGAGTCCTGCTCTTGACCCAGAATGCACTTGTTTGAACAGTTCCAAATGCTATTTTAAACCATAAAAAAGGCGAGGCTTAAACTTAAACCCAACACAAACACTGGAAGAGTTGAATGCAAACAGATTATGTCTCAGAAGCAGCTCAGGAACTGTACAGAAGAGAGAAAAGCTAAGCCTAACACAAGCAACCAGAGCTATTTATAAATGATTTCACAAACAATAACTCTCCCTACCCATGACAGTTCTCGAGACAGAAATAGGAACACTCCCGCTGTTGTGTACAAGGTTTATGAATGTTCAATGCACACACCACAACCCCACTGCTCTGCTCCCTCACCTCCCCAAATCAGAATATAGCAGTGCTTTGTTTACTAAGTCTTCCACAAAAATCAGGCTGTATGCTTCCTGCTGGAGGTTGGTTTTAGGCACACCAAATAAAATCATTACTTCCTCAACTGAACAGTCTCATCCACAGCAGTATTACTTCTCTCTGGTTTTGTTCAAAAAGCCCCCTCTCCTGTTTAAGTCCTTCTTTAATTTACTTCTTCAAGACTTCTAGAGATGAAGATGAAATACCCTGACACTGATAAAAATTCCATTTTCTAAGTACTAATTCTAATATTCTGTTAATTCTAGGAATGCTGTTTGCCTCCTAATTCTTACCCATCCATCTTTATGGCATTCCCTACTTAGCTCCTCTGAACTGTACAGACCAGAACTACAAAAAAAGTATTTTCTCCCCTCTCAACTTTCCTCGCCTGTTATTGTGAAGGCTTGTGTTATTTTTGAAGGCTTGAAGAAAGCAAAAAAATTGATTCCCTCATTTTTAGTTACAATGGACTTTCACCCCACTTTCATCATCAGTTTCTCACTTCCATTCTCTCAGGCTTGTACAGAGGCACACACAAGATATTTTCTGGTTACATAAACACGATTGTAAAAGCCACAGATAGTGAAGACAACCAAGGAATAAACCTTCTAAACTAATTTTCATATCTATTATTTCAAGCTGCCACTTAAGCACTAGTGGTAATATAAAACTGAATGATGCAGCTCAGGTGCACTACCAAAAACACAGCGTAAGGGACAACCTTTGTGATCCATGAGCTGCTACTGCCATCCTGGCATGCTCTCTGTCTTAAATTCAATTTAGCAGTCACCTTCATTATACAATATTAATCCTACACACCACTTCGGCTTGTCCTCAGCCCTTTTTAAATTTCAGAAAGGATCTGCCTTTCGAGTTCAGCACTGCATGCTCACCATCCTGGAGGAGCAGTCATGTGGCCCTTGTTCACAGCTTAATGAAACTCCCCTTAGACATGAACAGAACATTAAAAATTGCCCCTGCAGCACAGACCAAAATGAAAGCTGCTAAAGCAATTGTACTGCTTGCTCTATTTTAATTTGGGTACTAGGCCTACAGAATTAGGGCCTTACTCTCCAACTGAGCCTACATGGAAATCCAGTGAAAACAGATGCACAAATAAGTAACACTGAACTTTAAAAAAAGCTGTGCTTTACTAGACCCTCTTTGTAGCTAGAAGAGAATCTCCAAATGACTCAGAATTACTTCCCAATATAAAACTTTAGGGGTATGTCCATTCATAGTATGTCCATAAAACAACCCAAGTGTCCTGAGCTATGACTGATACCTGAATATGTAACATGAGCAATTAAAGGAATAACTTAGAAAAACTAACGAAGGGCACCAGTATTTCAAAAGCACCTTTTCCACAAAAGTGGAACAAAGTCTGTTTACCTTGCACCCATCAGTAAAGTCAAGGTCAGTGCCTGACACCACTATTTCAAACACCAACTGAGATGTTTCTTCACACCCACAGTGCAAATAGCTATCATACCTAAATCATCGCTTATTCTTCCTACTTTCAGGCAGCGTGCAGTTGGTCTACACCAAGTTTTTAAAGTTTGTAAGCATCACCTATATTTGTCAGTGGCTGGGGTCACGGTCATCACCTTAATCAGAACAGCACTGATCTACTGCCCAGGCAGAGTACACAACACAGCTGAGAACTGCAGGGTTATCAGTGAGACAACACATCCTTCACAGATCCTGTATTGCTTTCCTGGACTGGACTCTCTATCAACACAAACAAGGCTGTCTTCAAATTACCTCCAGGGAAAAACCAGACACTGTCTGTGTCTGGACAATACTCTGAGCAAAGCTGGCAGACATCCGTCTGCAGGATTTATTAGACTATCCCCAATTTACTGTGGAGCAGGAATAGGACAGTGGTGCTTCACCACTGACAGAACACGCCAGGCCTTTCCTCATCTCCTCCTCCTCCTCCCTTGCTGATGGCCAGGATTTCTCTTCTTTTATGTAGGACAGATTATTTTCTAACTTGTTGCCAGAAGACTGACCTAATGGAGCCTTTCCCCCATTCTGCCACTGTCATCTGTTTGGTAACTCCAGCCTAAACACGCACCAGTGACAACTTGTACTTACAACTGTTCTTCCAGGCTCTAACTTTGGGATCCAATCCAACAGCCTGAAGTTCAGCTGGACTATTACAGTTCCATACAATCAGGCAATAAAAGGCACTGGTGCTGGTCCAGCTGCAGCAGCATCACTGCTGTGTGCACCCATTCAAACCCATTCCTGCATACGTGACCTAGAAACACTGTCAGCCTCAGAAGTTCACCTTCACTCAGTCTCACACCGTAGATGCTGCTGCAGCTGATCTATCTTAAAGTGTTGGAGCAAATTCTAGAAACTTTTGTTAACAAATGGTCCAGATTTAGCTTGAGCAGCTTAAAACAGAACACCCCCAACAAGCCTTTCCCTCTCACTTTCAGCACTCACACTGGAATGATCTGCTTCTCCTGTCAGTTCCCATTTCACCCAGAAACGACCCTAAGCAGACTGACAGCTGCTCCTACAACTCTTTTGGGAGAGCATCGTGACTGTGGGGGTGCATCCCCCCCTCTCTCAACCTCTGGCCTGCTCTGCAATTTCAGTAATTCCTGCCAGGCCCTGCCCTTTGCACAACAGCTCGGTGGTGAAGCATTCCTGAACTGTACCAGGAACTCTTGCAAGGCTGAGGTGGGAGCAGCACTGACTGTACCAGGAACTCCTGCTGCCTGGACAAGGTGGGAGACAGGAGTAGGAATTATCAGTCATCCCCTGATAGCTTTGGAACATTCCTTACCTGAATTACTGCCTGAGCGAAGTGGTACCATCCTCACGTGAATTTCAGAAAGTTCCAGTAATCTCCAAAAAGGCATTGAACAGGAATATTTCACTGATTCTGGGGGGGAGTTTTTTAATGTGTTCCCATGCATACATACATATCCATGTATGTGTGTGCTACCTTTGCACATTTATCTGCATATGTATCTATATATATCTTTGTATATGAGTGTGAATTGACTTGAACACCCCATAAAACAGTATACGCGTTATTATCTTCAATCTGTATTATGTTTATAGCTGATTAATAATTAATACAACATTGAAGTGCTTTTATGATTAAGTTCTGCTAAATCTTTTACACATAACTGTTGAGTCCAAGCCTGAGACTGGATCCAGATGCACTGAGACTCCTCCCTGAGGAGTTTAGAAATGAAAGGGGTTCATTCTGAACCCCCTGACTCAGCCAAGTGTCTCCTTTAACATTTTCCCCCCTTACTCTTTTTTCATTCCAGCCTCTGCATATATGACTCTAAATTGATTCTAATTTGATTTTCCTTTATATGTATGATCCATGCAGGAAGCAGTAGCATAAACCTTGCCACCAACCTTTGTTGTGCTTTTGTAAATTTATATTAAGGCAGATTTTCACCAACACCTTTGGCAGTGACTCTAAGTGACCAAAACCACTCATTTCACAGCAGGGATACAACTTCCACACACAATCGGATCAGGATCCAGCACCCAATGCTTGTCAAAGCCATGTGAGCACTGACCTGCTTTTAACATTTGTCTGTCTGGGACCTGTTCAATACTTAGTCTGTGCTGCTTTGCTAACAACCACAATGTCAATACTAATTTTCTATAGCTTACATTCTCTTCCTCCCCTGCAGACTTGGGTATGGGTTTGAAAAATGTGATTGCTCTAAGGGTAGAGTAACATTTCTTTGGCAGTTCACATGAGGGGTATTTATTTTACACTGCTATCTTCCCCTCAAGTTTATACCTGTAGGTTAGGGAAAATCTCAGATTATATATATTTAGTAATTTGGCTTTGTAGCTTAGCCTGGTTAAAGAGCTTATTTCTCCTGCCTAAATCTTTCCCTCCTCAGAACTGGAGTTAAATGAGGATTTCCAAACTGGAAGTGTAAGAGTGATCACAATCACAATTTACAGCATATAAAAATTTCCTGTCCTTAAAACAATACAGAGAGAAAATTGTGGATGTAACATTCCCACAGTCTAGCTGAGGCACCTCCCAGTGCACCGAGGCAGCAGCACCTGCAGTGACACCTTGCTCCAGATCTATGACAGAATTCACCCTCATCTGGAAAAAAACACATGCAGTGCTAGTTAGGTACTATCAGTCAGGCATTTACACCCGTGTCGGTCTCAAAGAATTTTGAAACAAGACCAGGAAATGTGGATTTCCTTTGACTGGCACGAATCCCTACAGTGGCAACTTACACATCAACAGCAGTGTATTTGCTACTGGTCATTTTCAGCAGAAACATCAACCTAAACAACACATTCCTTGCCACTAACACTCAACTGTTACCAGAGGGAGTGGACCTCAGTTCAGATCCACAGTAACTGCAAGCTGTCAGCATCTGTGGATTGTTAAATACAGTATTATCTATGCTACCAAAAAAAACCTGAAGTGCAGGAAAGTGTCCCTGATTTAACTATAAAATAGTTTAATTACTGTCTCATGAACTACCCCATTTACTCACAACTGCCACAAAGCAAGTTTGGGGCTTTTTTTTTCACCAGCTGGTAAAAACCTACAGCAGCCTTCCTAAAACACACCACACTGCAATACAACCACTGGTTTATTATTCACAACTTCATACTCAACTTCTAGTGAGTCCATCCTACAAAAACCTCTCTCTGCATTGCTTTTTTAAGCTTTTTAAAGGGTGCTGCCACTGACCTGTGGCATTGAAGACCACCAAAATGCTGCTGTTACTTTCAGGACGTTCTTTCCTGTGACAGGCAGTCATGGTTTTGCTCAAAAAACACCTTCCTATCAAGGCCTCCTCCTATATGTTTAGTTACACTTATGTAGCAATTTTTATCGTGTTTTAATTGATGATGGACTGATTTTCAGCAGAGTTAGGAGGACACTTGTTTTGATTTTCACTATTCAATAAAAGTAAGTGTCCTACAGGCAACAAGCTGCTGGAGATGAGATGTTTGTCAATACATACACTACAGTAGTAATCCCAAGGGAAGTCACAAGCCATTTGAAAAATACTTGTGGGAATTCATATGCAATTTAGTGCTGTTTACTGGCAACACACCCCAAACCAGCCAACCCCAAAACATTTCAACATATTCCTTCACCTTTAACGAGCAGTTTATCCCGGACAGACACCCTCCGAGTGGAGTCAGACGCTGGGTTGGACGCACGGGGGCCTCTGACACCATCATCCCGCTTCAGCTTGCTTGCCAGAGTTAGCATTACTGCTGCTTCCCACCTGGAACACAACGGGACAGCAGGGACAGTCACCCAAAACCAGCCACCGGCCAGGGGGGACGAGGAAAACGAGTCAGGGCTGTGGGATAAGGAGTGAACCACCATCATCAACACAGAGCTGCTGCACACAGATAACAGGGCTGTGACTGAAGGTGAGGATGGCCCACGGCACCTGAGGAATGAGCTTGTTTGGGCTGTGAACACTGAGGGGGTTGCAGTGCACCATGCCATGAGGAAATTCAGTTTTCTGGAGAAAGGTCAGGCTTACATCAGTGTTTACAACCCAGTTTCGCCGCCTGGCACTGCTCCTTCAAACGACCTGCTGTGAAAATACCCCTGCTCCCCTCCACACCTCACAGGACAACACCACAGCTGCCTCTTGGCTGGCCAAAAGAAAAAAATAAATAAAAAGGAGAAAGGGGAGGGATTACTGGAACAACTCTCAAACATAGGAAGAGAGCTTTGAGACCGCTCCCGTGGCACAGGAGAGGGACTGAAGCTGCAAACATTGCAATTATCTACAGAGCTGCACAACAATAACTCCTCACAGGGCAAAACCCTACACACAGACACTGAAATGGAAAGATACTTCTGCTGTGCCAGCCATCCACTCTAGAAAATAACTGCACCGATAAATTAATTACAGTAAAAGGTGGTCAGAAGGCCAAAGTCATGAGGCCAAAACATCCAGTCTGTCATAGCTTAATACATATTGACACTACTCCCAGCTGAAGGCAACTCCTCCTTCTTCAACATTTTGGCTAAAACCAACACAATGCTGACGAAATCCAAACCCTTCAGGCCCCCAACCACTAAAACGGTAGGAGAAATGATTATTCTTTTAGTCGTATGAATTAATTCAACCAAATAAAGAGGAAAAAAATGCAAAAAGCCAGGGTATAACCTTTACTTGGAGATCGAGAAGAACTTAACAGAAAAGTGAGCGACAAAGCTTAAAGAAAGGAAAACATGTATTTCACAACAGTCCCTAACAGTAGGAAACTCTGGTGAGATCTCAAGAAGGTCAAGCTTCCTGATGCTGGCAAGTCATGCGTGTGTCTGCTTCGAGATGTATGATTAAAAACAAAAGTAAAGTTCAGGGTAAATGCAAAATCCAGCTGCCCCAACTGAAACAAACCGGATGTCTTATTCCAGAGAAAGAAAGAATAAGCAGAACAAAACCGTCCAGTTTTCCCTGGAGAAGGAAAAAACGACAGCTGCTTTAAAAAGAAAAAAAAAAAAAGGGGAAGAGGAGAATAGGGGGTCTGAAAATTAATGAATGCGGCCATAAATAAAGAAAGTTTAAAAAAAGAGAAAAAACAAATCTGTAAACTGCAGACCACCTCTCCCCTCAAGAAAAGCCCCACCTTTTAGGTGTTGATTCTAAATAAATTCAACTTCGATGGGTAATAAATGCCTAGATACCTTTACAGCTTATCCTAAAAAAAGCAGGAAACCCAAGACAAGCGTGACCAGTCTGGGAAAGAAATTATTCGCTTCGGCTACATCCCAAATTCTAATGGAACACAGCAAGAAAGCACTCACTAATCGCACGTAAAGCTTTACCAGGGAGACAGAGAAGGAAGGCAGAGGTGCTGCGCTTATTTCTACGGAAGGGAGCAAGAGTCCCGGGAATTCTCCAGCTCCTCCAGGAGGGGAGATAGCGGGGGCCAGGGCAGCTCCTCTGCAAGGCAAGGGGATCGCGGGGAAGCGGGGCCGGGACCCCACGGGGAGCCGAGGCCTGGAGGGCCGGCAGATGTGGGGACACCGGGAGCGCCCAGGCCCGAGCCGGGGCCTGAGGGAAGGGGGACAGCCCGCACGTACCTGAGCGGGGCGTCAGGGCCCGGCTGCCGCGGCCAACACCATCCCCGGCGCCGGCCCGGGGGGGAGCGGCGGTGGCGGCTCCTCCTTCCTTCTCCTTCCTCCTCTTCCTCCTCCTCCTCCTCCTCCTCCCTCAGCGGAGATCTCGCGAGAGCCCAGGCGGGGCCGGGAAGTGCCCCCGCTGGGCTCTCGCGAGAGCTTGGCGCGGGCGGCGGGGAGGCCGTTTGCCGCCGGGAGGGCGGCGCCATGTTGGGGCTGCCCCTGAGGGGGCCCCTCAGGCAGCGCCGCCATATTGGGGCGCTCCCTCAGCACCAGCGGGGTCTCGCAGTGCCTGAGGGGAATTGATGTCGTTTGAGTTATCTGTCCCCAGGCCTAATTTTCGCACCTTTTGTAAACGGAATGACAGAATCATTAAGGTTAGGAAAGACTTCTTGAGATTACCGAGTCCAACCTTTGACGGATCTCCAACATGTCAACCACACTGCGGCACCGAGTGCCGCATCCAGTCGTTCCTTAAACACCTTCAGGGATCGTGAGCCCACCACCTTCTTGGCCAGCCACTTCCAATAAATTCCATTCTTTTACTGTCTTCTCACACTGCTGTGGAAATGGGGGTGATTCAGCTGCAATATAAATTATGCTGAGTCTATGGCAAATAGCAACACATCCAGAGGGAGGAGAAAAAACAATCATCAGGGTGATTTCAGGAGCAGAGCTTAACCAGGCTGCAGCGTTTGCCTTGGTGCCTGCTTAAACTAATCAACTATTTCGTACATTCCAGCAGCAGATGAGTGGAAGACTAGTGAATCAGATGGAATAGTCAATAAATACATCACTAATATCAATACACAATAGTCAATCAGATTAAATAATTAGTCAATCATATGGAAGCACAAGTCCATCAGATGGAATCTGTGTAAAAAATGATCGTAAGCATGCATTTAGTAATGGAGAGTGAATACTGGGGTGTCGTAACTCGCCTGACCAAAACCTTAAGAAGTTTTCACAGTTATGTAATATCAGCCCTCCCGTCTGTAAAATAGGTGTGTAAACTTAAGTTCTTCCATTTGGTAGCTTCCACTAAATAAGGGAACCAAAACTTAGCCATTAGAGCAGCATCCAGGTTAGGAGGTGTGATAAGGCAAAGCTGGAGACCTGACACAAGGGAAGTTTGGCAGACAGCTGCTGAAATACTGCATCCTAAACATTCACTGCAGCAATACCACTACCCCTTTCCCAAAAAGAAACTGGAATTTAGCTTACTGGAATCTAGTTAAACCAGCACAGAACTGCTGCTTAGAGCCCTTTCTTCCCTCCTTAGGCTTTTCTCTCCAGATCCATCTATTGCTTGGATAACACAGCACAGCAGCCTTGGACAGCAATGTTCTAAACCAACCTCCCCCCAAAGATGTTGGCTGTACACAGGTTCCAGAGAGGGATTTCTTGCAAGCCTTCAAAAGTGAGGGGTGAAATCGGAGATGGGGTGCCAGAGCAGGCACTGATGGCATCTGCTGTTCCTGGGAGCCCAAAGTCACAGACACGAAGCGTTCCTGCAGCCTGGTGTTTTGAGAGATGAGCTGCGCCTCGTCACGAAACCCCGGAATCCATGGGGAATTCCAGACACGCCTCCGCGGCTTTCCCTGCCCTTGGGAGATACTCGCCCTAGGGCGTTTCCCTCTGGATGGGTTTTCATTGCCTCGGGTGCTGCTCCTGACATTAGAGGGCAGCACGTGGGTAGCACCTGGGGCATGGCCAAGCGACAGAATCTATTAAAACCCTCCAAAAACCTCAACATCCAGGCTTTTTTTCCTCTCCCCAGATTAAACGCAATGAGGTTCCTTTCGGGCAATGTCCCTGCAAGGATGTGCAGGCGATACCTGTGCTGTGGTATTGCAGAAAAGCACAGTAAAAAACACGGGATGGCAGCTTATCTGCTTATGGTAGCTACTTTAGTTTTCCTATTAAATAGCACGTAAGAAAATAATTTATACAGGCAAGTATGCATAATATAGTCTTTAATAAATAGCAGGTAAAAAAATAAGATTTCCTTAAAAACATTTTGAGAACCAGAAAAACAAAGGTATCCTATAAATACGCGTATTCACGTTCTTTCAGGAAGGGCATTACTCTGCCTTCTCCCGAGCCAATAATTTAAAATACTATGAAAAAAAAAAAAAAAAATTGTTTCCGGAGCTCGCGTAAGTGAGAAAAAGGGGTTAAATAGGAAGCAGAGCGCAGTCGCTTGTCCCGGTGCTCGGGGCGTCCCGCGGGGGCGGTGCCGGGGGCTGCGGCGTCAGGGCCCTTCAGCACTTGTGCTGCAGGGCGGCGCAGCGCAGGTTGTCCAGCACCTGCAGGCCGTGCAGGATGGTGGTGGCCCTCAGGCACGCCGTGCTCTCGGGGCTCTCCTGCGCCGGGGAGAAACGGGGGGGGTCAGCACGGAACTGGGGGTGCAGCCGTGCCCTCGCTGCCACCCCAAGAGCCGGACTCACCGTTCGCATGGCCACCTGCAGCCTGTGCAGCCAGTGCCTCAGCCTGCCCGAGGGCTGATGCCAAGGATCCACCTGCAAGGAGAGCGGCTGGGTAAGGAGCAGCCCCGCAGCGCGGCCGCCAGCACCGGGGCCGCTGAGCTGGCCCGGGGCAGGGCTTTGGGGGAGGCACTCACACAGCCCCGCACATCCTCCCGGGCCTGGGTGAAGAAGTCCAGGGGCCGCCGGCGCACCTCGGCAAAGCTGGGCACAGCGGGGAGCTCCAGCATGGTGGTGGTGAGGTTCAGCTCGGCCGCCACCAGCACCACTCGGTCGGACATCTGTGGGTGGGAGTGTCCTGGTTAGGGACCCGAAGCACCAGGGCTGGAGGATGGGGGTCTCGAAGACCTGCCCGGGGGTGCGGGTGGAGGTGGGACCGGCTGACAGGAGAGATGTGCCCCCTTTTTACAGCATCACTTCACACTTACCGGCAAGTCTACTGCATTCCATTTCCGGTGGAAGAGCCTGGTGTTGCATTTGTGGTTGTTCACCTGCAGGCACAAACCAAGAAAGAGACTGAAAAACTCTCATCGTTACTTCTGGTAATGTTGTACAACCCTGGCCAGCATTGAGGGGTTTGAAACCAGGACAAAATTTGGTCCAGCATCCTTCATGTCCCCAAACACCCTTGGAAAACATCTTCCTCATCCCCAGACTGCTGCAGAAGACATGCACCTCGTCACTCAGGTCTTGAATTCAGCATCCCCTCTGCCTTGCCCCCTGCCACCCTACAGCCCCCTGTTGCCAGCAGTACTCACAAACACTTTTCTCATCTTGTCCACAGCCTTCTGCTCCTCGGGTGCAATGTTCTGGTACTTGGACAGCCTGCAGCCCCTCCTCAGGGTGTCATGGGGAAAGGCAGCCCCCAGGCTGACCCCCAGCACCAGCACGAGCAGTGGGGTGAGGCTGAGGCGCAACATTTTGTCAACGAGAGCTCGATGGTCAGCGATGGATTACGATGGGTGAGGAGGCTGCAGTGCAAGATGCCAGAGAGGATGAACCGGAGAACTCCAGGCAGGATTCACCAAATTTCTGATGCAGAGATGCCTGGAAGGTGCCACGGGTGGCTCGTTCAGACGTGGAGCTGCTGGACAGGTGGCTGTCCCAGGGAGCTGCTTCACTTTGCTCACTGTGGCTGCCTTGCTGCTCCATTCCAGCTTTTTATTCTTTCCTGGTGCTTTCATGTTCGTAGGAAAACCCAGTGCTGGTAGGGCTGGAAACAAGAAAGTGAAAGTGATGGAGGGAATCTCCGCTCTGTTACCTGCCCTGCTGCCTCCAGCCCTGCTGCCTGCTCCGCCTCAGCCCGGGATGCCGGGGCATGCTCGGGCTGCCTGCAGCACACACACCCTGCGAGGGGGCTGGGGGGGGACGCTGCTGCCAGGCTGAGTGGCTGCAAGGGGGGGGACACCAGCATGACCCAGCCCCACCCCACGCTGAAAGCTGCGGGAGACACCTGGGGACAGCAGGGTCAGGGGGGACAGGAGGGCTTCGGTGCCTCCTGAGTGGCTGCAGGAGTTCATGGCTCAGTTTCCCCACAGGAAAGGCCATGGTGGGGGCACTGCACAGTCCAGGCTGCAGGCATGAGCTTTAGGTCTGTGTTATCCTCAGGGACCAGGCTTGCCACCAAAGCACGGAAAAAGGTGAAAGCAGAAGCACTTCCACCTGAAGTTTTCCAGGTGGGACACAGAATTATGGAGGGAGATGTGGATGAGCAAGGCTGCCACCCTACAAGCCACTGGAACTGGCTGGGGTTTCCTCCCTGTTTAGCCTGGAGACACAGATAGGGTGTATTGACATCCCTCTGCTGACAGCTAGAATGGTACCTCTGTTCAGCACGCTGTCCTTCCCTCAAGGAGACCTCCTGTGGTCGCTGCTGTGCTTTTAGTCTCATGCGTTCATCAAGCATTAAATACAAAAGATTAGGGCAGTACCTGGATCTAAGAAGCAAAGACAGTAAGAAAGTAACAGGCATAAATGCACTTTGCAGGGCTTTGCACAGTGGCCACAGAACACTCCAGGAGGACCCAATTTTTAATGTTCATATTTGGAACTAAGGGGGTGTTTTTGAAAGAGTCCAAGAAAAGGAGAAAAGTTCTTGTGCAAATGTGTATAAAGGTACACCTGTGGGTGAGCAGAGTGCCATGGATGTGGTCGTGGAGGTGGGCTGGGACCTCTCGACATCACCCAATCCAACCCTTGCTGTGGCAGGATCAGCTGGCATGGGTTGCCCAGGACGGTGACCAGTTTTGAGTATCTCCAAGGATGGAGTGGACACTTCACGACCTCTCTGTTTTTCTTGTGTTCACATGGACTTCCCCTCGTTCAGCTTGTGCTGTGCTGTCATTAAGCACCACCAAGAGCCCCTGAGCCTCCTCTCTCAGCCTTTCCTCATAGAAGAGATGTTCCTGTCCATCATCTTCATGACCTTGATTGGACTCCCTCCGGTCCCTGCCACATCTCGGTCCCACTGAGGAGCCCAAAACTGGACTCAGCACTTCAAAGGTGGCACTGAGGAGAGGGGAGGAAGCACCTTCCTCGGCCTCCTGGAAACACTCCTCCCAGTGCAGCCCTGGATACCATTCACCTTCTTTCCCACAAGGACACTTTCCTGGCTCATGTTCAACCTGGTGCCCACCAGAACCCCAGGTCCTTTTCTGCCATGCTTGTTTCTCTCTGGGCAGACCCAGCATGTCCCGGTGCATGGGGCTGTTCCTCCTCAGGTGCAGGACTTTGCCCTTCCCCTTGCTGAGCTTCAGAGGTTCCCATCAGCTCCTTTTTCCAGCTCGTTGAGGTCCCTGTGGACAGCAGCACGATGACACAGTTGGGTCATCCACTTCTTCCAGTTTGGTGTCACCACTGAACTTGGTACAGAGAGGGTCCCCTGTGCCTCATCATCCAGATCATTAATGAAGAGGTCGAGCAAGACCAGCTGTTGACTCACAGGGTCCATCCAGCCCTTCCTGAGCCCTTCCCCTGCTCCAGCAGCATCCCAGAGGGCTCAGGTCTTTCCTGGAAAACCACAGTGGAGATGAAAAATGGGAGGAGGCAGCACGGATTGTACAGTGACTCATTCCACTTTGTCCAAACTGGATGCAGACACAGCTTGGAGAAGAGCCAGGACAGCAAAATGTGGTACTAAAGCCCCAGAGTGTGGTGGGCACAGGTTTTCCAGTCATGGATGTGGCCACTGGACCAGGCTGCCACCCAGGCACCTGCTCCAGCCTCCCTCACCAGCAGCAGGTTAGGTGAGGGCAGTAATTAAAAGCCTGGCGTGGGCTGGGGTCCCTTGTCCACCCTCTTGGTGAACAGGACAATGGCTCTGTCTTTCCTTTCCCTCCCATTAAAGAAACCCACAGAAGATTAATTTTTATTCAACACAGCAAAGTTCATGAGCAGTATAGCTGTGAAATACAAGTCCAAACCAGCATAAATAACTCCACTTCTGTCATCCCAACAGGCACAGCTCAGCTGGAATAGAGGGCACCTTAGCAGAAAATCGCAACAGATGTAAAATAAATGTGGCCCCCAGTACAAGAGGGGTGATCCACCACCATCCACTGTCCCACACCCACATTCTCTGCCGAGACACTTTCGAGTCACCCGTTGGGTCACAGAACAGCATCAGATCTTCGTGGGACAGCTTTGGCTCCTCTTTCCCATCACTGTGGCTTTTCTCTCCCAGGTGCCATTTCTGTTTGGAGAACTAAAGCGAAACCTCATCTCTTCACACATGCAAAAGGGAATTCAGAGGCACCAAAGAAAAGCGAAAGCTGTGGGGCAAAGCTGGGCCATGAGCGCAGCCCCCAGCACTCATGGCGGCTGGGATAGAGGATGGGGATCTCTCCTGGGGACCTTGCTCAGGTATTTGTGCCAGCCCCAGCCATAGCTGAGCCCCCAGGTGCTGGGCTGAGCAGCAGCGAGGGCTTTTTTCTAATGGGATGGGGTCCTGCCATCCTGAGCTTTGGTGTGCACCTTGCACAGCAATGTCACGCTCCACCATAGCCCAGCCAGCAAAGCACGGCTGAGTTCGCCACAGCTCCTCCAAACCGTGCCAGTGCCAGCTCCTGCCCTGGCAGCGGAGAGTTCCCCAAAGCCAGCACAGGCTGGGGACATCCCACTGTGCCCAACAGAGTCTGCAGGGCACTGGGGACATCCCACTGTGCCCAACAGAGTCTGCAGGGCACTGGGGACATCCCACTGTGCCCAACAGAGTCTGCAGGACGCTGGGGACCCACAGTCATCGTTCCAGTCCCAGCTGCCAATGGTGCTGTGCCAGGGGAGCAGCTCAGATGGTGATGATAGAGCCCCTTCCTCAGGTTCACCCAGCTGGAGCCACTCGAGCTTGCTTGGAGCAAGAAATTCCAGGTGTGGGATTTCCAGGTGCGAGAACAAAAGTGAAACCTGACTGTGGATGGGGCTGGCATCAGCACAGGGTGAGGCAATCGGTCCGTGGTGACTCATGGGCTCCTTCGTGTCACAAGCGTGGGAAAGCCTTCGCCACAAGCCAAGCCACTGGAGTGGGTAAGGATGAGCCCAGATGGCTCCTGACCCCAGTGGGCTCATCTGGGAGGAAGTGACTCTTGCTAAACTGACTAGTCTGGCTAAAGAAGATAGAACAGAAAGTGTGCCCCAAAACAGCCAGCTTTAAAAATAAAACCTCCAACTGATGTGTGGGAGTCCTGCCCATGGCCCGATGGTGCTGGGACAGGGGACATCAGGTGGGCTCTGCTCATCAGCCATCACTGGACCTGTCCCTGCCAGCCCAGGGTGTCGGTGCCACCAAGGTCCCCCGGGCCCCCTCCATCCCCCAGAACCCTTCAGCACCTCCCAGCACGCGTGAGCTGCAGCAGCCACCGCGGGGGCCCCACTGCAGCACCGTGCACGGTGCTGATGCAATCCCTGGTGGTACGTCATGGCCGGGCACCCGCTGCACCATGCTGGCTGCAGGGAGGGAAGGGCTTCTAATTTAAACTGCAGACGTAATTAGCGAGCAGATTCAAACTTGTTTTAAAGCAAGGGAAAAACCCAAACACTTTTCCCCTCAGAGCCTTTTAGCCAGCACCGTAGGGACACGGGATGTCACCTCTTGGGGGACCCCTCCCTGCCTTGGACTGTCTGCGGGGATGCACCTCGAAGGTACCAGCCCTGCCAGCAGAGCTGGGGCTTCCCTGGCCCAGGCAGCCAGACAGGCCCTCGGCATCGCAGTAACGATGTCACCCAGTGCTGTCCCGGGCAGGAGAGACCCCTTCCCAGCAAGGGAAGCCCAAACCCCACCTGCACCTGGAGCAGCCCCTCAGCCAGTGACAGCAGGGCCTGAGCCAGTACTGCTGCTCCAGCACATGGCTGCGGACACAGAGATCAGCCTCCCAGCCACGATGGGCTTCCCACACCATAGCTGTCCTCCCGAGACCCCATCACCCTCCCAGGGAACAAAGTAGGGACAAAGCCTTTGCTCCCCACCCTGGGCAAGCTGAGAGGAGCTCAGTCAGGACCCTGAGAGCCCAGGACCTTAGCAGAAGTGCCTCCAGCCCCCCTCCAGGTGCACTCTCTTGGGCAGGGAGCAGAGGTGGCACTTTGCCTTTCTTAATAATGCACTGACATAGAACAGAGTGAGAGCACAGGCCTTCCCATGGTGTCAGGGAAGCTTTCTTGCCAAGGACAGGAATTACAGGAAAGGGAGAGATCCATGCAGAGGCTGGGCCTGGACTTGAAATATCCAGAAAGCAAACAGGAGGTGACCTGTGCCAGGGTGTGCCCAGCTTTGAGCCCTCTTGTCTCCCCTTGCCTCTCCCCAAAACGCAGCCTCTAATCTTCTCTTTGCAGCGTGGGTGGGTGATAGGGGCACAAACCTGCTCTCCCTTCAGCAGTGATCCCATAAAAGCTCTTGAGCTGTGCTGAGGGGCCTCACTAGGGCCGAGGCAGTCCTGGGGCAGGTAAGGTGCTGATACACCTGCACCAGCCAGCAAGGTACCAGGGATAGTGGCACATTGTGGGTGGAACAGCCCCTTTCCAGGGCAGCCTTCAAAAGACAGCACTCAGGCAGGGCAGAGAAAGGGGTCAATGGCCCTTCCTACCCAAAACCCACCTTCCCCACGGAGCAGAAGGGCACTGAGGGCAACAGGACACTCAATGTCAATGTAGCACAGTTCTTCCCACCCCAGTGGGTGCTCCAGAGTCTCTTTGTAAAACAGGAACCACAGGCGACATTTTCTCAGCTAGATTTTTAATTGTTATTAATTGTGTAAGAAATGCAGTGAGTTTCTCAGCTGTGATTCTCTTCCCCACGTTACCAAACCAGCAGTCCAAAACAGGACCCTTCCAATGCTGAGGGAGCAGCACTGGGCAGACTGCAGGACCAAGGTGGACAGGAACCTGAGGGGCATAAAACCCCATCTGCTTTCCACAGGAGACCAAAATTTCAATCGCCAAAATCAGCACCGATCTTCCCAAGGAGTAAGAGCAGTTACAAGCAGGGTTTTAGGAGACAGCCCACCTTCTCCCTCCATTGTAGCACCGGATCAGGAGAAGGGTTTGTTCTCTCAGCGCCCCTTGCACCCCAGCACACAGACGTGCCTCACCCAGAACTCCACTGGGGTCTCACGAGAAGAAACTCCCATTGTCTCCAGCATCCTGAAAAGAGAAGCAGAGGAAGGGTCTCGCCCTGCCCAGACAGCTCCCACCTGGGCAACACCCACAGCCAGAGACAGGTCTCTTCCACCCACAGCACAGAGGTGGGGATGGCAAATGCTTCCAGCTGCTGCACAAGGGTTGTTCTGGTCAGTGAATAAGGGAGCTGGATGCCTCCCCTTCACAGCAGGCCCTTGTTGGGGCTGAAACAGATGGGTGAAGATGCAACCACCAATATTTTTCCTGCCCTTTGCTAGGTAAAAGCAAAGTAAAGAAACTCAAGACAGTCTCATGTCAGAGGTTTCCTGGATACATCAGCGCAAGCACATCCTACAGCTACATAGACTTAAAATTTAAGGATCTGCTGTTTAACCCCTGACAAGTATCCACCCCTGGGGGAAAGGAGGGAGCACGTCCCTGCACACTCACGTGTAGCTCTGAAGGAGCCTGCACAACCTCCCTTTGCATGCACTGTATAGGACAGGTCCTCCACATCCTGCTTGTTTTCCCAAGTTTCCTCACCTTTTTTCAGTCTCTTGGAGGAGGGATGTTGCAGCTTTAGGGTCATTCTTCTTAAAGGTTTGATATGGAGAGGCAGACTCCATGTAACCAACCACACCCTCAACAGTCATGGGAATGGGGTCATAGATATCAGTGATTCTACGAGAGACATGGGGAAGAAAGGAGCATTGGCAAGTTGAATCTCAAAGGCAGGGGAGCACAGACAACAGGTTGACATGGTGGTGAATAAAGTATCTGGCACCATCAGAGGTGGTTCTGCTCACCTCTTCTTGTCTGGGAATGGCAAGGCCTCAAAGATCTCTTTGTAGTCTTCCAAGACATATTTCAGTCTATTATGTGCGTATTTTAAAATTGTGTCCCAGCACTGTAAAGACAGCGTATTAAAAACAAACACAAAACCACGTGAAGTTCTCATTTGCCACTTAACTCAGGTTTGGGCCTACATCTGATATGTTCATATGTGTCCTTTTTTAAAAAACTACTTGTTGCATTAAAATACACCAACATCTTGCTTAGTGTCAAGAATTCAAGGATCCTGTTATAGAAATAAGGGTCCTGTCATCCCTACCCAGCACTTACTCATAGTGGACAGTCTCCTTTTATCCAATTGTTAAAACAACCTTTGCCACAAAAGATTCCTAAAAAAAGGACCTCTTCCCAACAGTTTCTACTTCCCATTCTTTTCACTGTGATCAGGGCAACAGGAAAAGTCTCTTGGACAATCCCAGCCCCCAAATCTGCTCTGGCATCCTTCCCACCCCACCAGAGCCTGCCCTATCAGTCCTCATGTCCCTCTCCTTATGATCCAGCCAGCCCTGTGTGGGAGCCTCTAAATCCTGTCTCAGCCTTATCCCTGCATTTACTCATCCCTCTGCCCCATCCTGCATTAGGATTCCTCTCGCCATACCCCCTCAGTCCCATTGCTTTCCTCTTTGCATCCAAGTGCTACACATTTCCCCCACCCTGAGGTTTTCCCAGCTCACCTCCCTGAAGATTTTGGTGAGCTTTTCGGAGCAGTCTCCGTAGCGCAGGCTCATGTCCACGGTGTAGGTGCTGATGGCCACGCAGCCGCCCGGCTTCACCACCCGCTCGACCTCCCTCATGAACTTGGCAAAATCAAACCAGTGCGCGGCCGTGAATGAAGTCAGGACGTCCACAGAGGCGTCCTGGAATGGCAGCTCCTCTGCAGGGCACACGCTGCAAGGAGCAAGGGAAAAAGCCACGTGTGATATGGCAATTACAGAGGAGTACATGAAGTCAGGGGGTATTTTTTGATGGTTTGGGATGCAAGACCATGGCTACTGGAAGTCTAGGATAATGCCTGTTCACACCAGGAATTCCATCAAATGAAATCTTTGGTGCCAGCTGGCTCTTGCAACAGTCCTACTCAAACCACCATCTCCATGTGAGGACCCCAATTCTGCCCTCAGCTGAGCGTGCTCTCCTGACACTCACAGGTAGGAGATGTTGGGCATGCAGGGGGTGTCCTTGGCCTCCTGGATCTGCGCTTCGCTGATGTCCGTCCCCACCACCTTCTTGAAGTGCTCCCCAAGGAAGTGGGTGCCTTGTCCAGACCCACAGCCAACGTCCACCGCCAGCTCCGCAGGGATCGCCTTCTGCAGGGAGGAGTGGATGTGTCTCAGTGGGCAGTCACCCAGTTCCTCTGCTTTTACCTGCTCCCTTCCCCAGCACCCACTCAGGAACAGCCTTGGCATGGCAGAACCTGTAGAAAGCCTCTTCTTGGCCCCCATCTGGCCTTGAGCCCTGCTGATTTATCTTTCCTTGAGGCACTAAACAAGGCGACACTCCCAGCTTGTAAACACTGCCACCCACAATTAAATACTCCTTGGAATTTTCCTACAGCCTGGCCATACCCCACTCACCTTTTCCTGCAGGTAGGAGAGGATGGTCTGCTGCAACTCTTTGCCTGGTGCAAACCTGTATTTCTGGTAGACGGCCGCATGCCCTCTGCCCTCGAACATCTGGGTGGCCATGCTTGGCTGAGCTGGCACCTGGCAGGAGACAGCAAGCCGGGGATGTCACACGGGACCAAACTCCTGCTGCCTCCTTAGCCCGGGACCGCAGGCACTAAAGCCTTCAGTTCCCCGCAGGGCCGCGGGGAGGACTTTGCCCGTGAGGCTCCAGCAAGGGAGCGTGAACCTGCTCTCCAAGAATCCCTCCCACAGCCCTGATCCCAGGAGCAAATCAGCGGCGTCCGACAGGAAAAGCTTTCCAGGTTTTTACACACTCCATAATGAGTGTTTAACTCATTTGCTTCCCCCACCCACCCGGCTGTTTTCTCAAATAAATCACCATTGCTGGAGTATCTGTGAATTTGGTGGTGACCGAGCAGCAAGACTGAAAAACTACCAGCAGAACAGGGTTTCTTTGGTTTTAAGGAAATCCGTGTTTTAGTATTAGCAACACAATCCCAACTCCACCTTGGGCTTTCTGAACCACCTGCTGGTTGGTTTCCGGCCCTTCTCGCCCAGGAACCACTCCAAAGTCTCCCGCCCCACTGAGCCCATCACCACGCCTGGAGGCGAGCGGGGCCCTGCGGCCTCGGCGCAGCTCAGCCCCGGGGGCCACGGAAGCTCCCCGGGCACGGCGCTCCAGCTCCCCCCGCCTCAGCCCCGGCGCGGAGCCCGGGCCCATCGCGCCGCCCCGGAAGGCTCCCAGCCGTATCCTGTTTGTGTCGCTGCCCGAGCAGGCGCTGGCCGAGGCAGCGGCAGCTCCCGGGGCTCGGGACCGACCCCGAGCACTGCTAGGAGGGCTCCGCACTCCCTTTCCCGGCGAAGGACACCCGCTGCTGTGCCCGCAGCGAGCGAGGTGGGCAGAGCGTGCAAGGGCAGCGAATTTATCGAGCACAAATACATCGGGGATCAAGGATTATATCTGCCTTCATACAGGAAGAGATGCTCAACCAGCTCAGGGCTGGAGCTCCCAGCAGGGAACAGCAGCGCTGCCAAAGCGCTTTCTGGAGGGATCCTCCCAGTGCTTTCCATGCGCTCAGAGGAGCCTTCTCCCCGCAGCCACCCCCGCTCCTTACCACCGGCAGCCCCCGCACCAGCAGCTCCCAGCGCCTCCCAGTCCGGAGCTGCGGGCCGGGACGAAGGGAAGGGCGGGGGAAAGCGAGGGATGGCCGGCGCCGCCCCCGGCACCGCCGGGCAGCGCGGCCCCGCCGCTCCCCCTGCCCAGCCGGGGCGGTGTCGGGGGGTAAAATCCAGAAGGCAACTTCCAGCGGCTCAATCCCGCTGAGATCCTGGAGCCGCAGAGCCGAGCCTTGGCCTTTACGCAGCTCTGTGGTTTCTAACTACAGAGTTACAGCTTTCAAAATGCCCACGGATCCTGGGAGTGCTCGGCAGCCTCCACATCTCAGGAAGCAGATGCAGAGCCAAGAAGATGCTGCAAGGTAGCAGAACAGGCTTCAAATGCTGCAGGCAGCCAAAGCCATACCTGCAGAGCTCTGACTGCGCTGAAATCCCCTCCTACTGTCCAGCAGAAAGAGAAAATGCAGCAAAAGCCCCCAACAACAGAACTTGAAGAGCTCACAGTTGGTATTTCAGAGCTAGGCAGTTCGCCCTGATTTGGGGCAGGATTTTACCCCTCCGTCAGGAGAGTAATGTTAATTCCACGTAGCTGAGGCCAACAGAGCTATGGTTTGCTGGGAGCACAGTCCCTTCAGTTTGTACTTTGCACAGCAATCACAGGTCCATGCTAATTAGCACAGCCTTTAAGCCACTCCTAATTTTAAGAGAAAGCAGTGAACTTACTCAAGGGCTGAAGGCAGGGGCCAGCTTGCAGCAGTTTGCTAAATCAAAGAATGGGTTGGAGTTTGTGGGCTTGTGTCCCGAATGTTTTATTTGGGCCACCTGCTGCTTAACTGTGCAGGGGTGATACCTGCCCCAAGAGAAAACACCATGCAATCACCAAAGGCTCCTGCGTTTTCACAACCTGGCTCTTTGGGGTTTGGACACCCCCATTTTGGCTGTATTTTGTTGAGAGCATGACTGCAGGCAGGAAGGGATGATGTCCCAGGCCTCGGTCACCTGCCCTGGTCCGAACTCCGCAGTCCCTGGGCTGCTCTTATGGACAATGCACGGGTGATGTTTAACTGGGGATCTTCCAGCTACAGCTGACACCAGACACCTGCAGGAAAACAAAACACCAGCCAGGCATGGGCTGCAAACGGCACCAGGCCTTTCCTAAGCTCTCCCAACCTTTGGCACACTGGATTCAGCTGCCTTTGACTCCCTACTCCAAGTCTATTGTCCTTCCCAAGGGACAGCTACTCTCTGATGGCCCTGCACCATGCAGCAATAAATTGGCTTCCTTGACCTTTGTATTGCTAAGCCTTAGGCGAAATGTGGGTTTGAACACCAGGCACAGAAGCCAGACACTGTCCATCATCCCTGCCTGCCCACTTATTACATCCAAAGGCTTTAAGGAATGCCAAAGTGCCCTGAGGTCCTCCCAACTTGTTCCCCAAACCTTCAGGGCCTGTGGATTTAAATTATATAGCAGGGTCCTGAATCAATAGACCTTCATTGGGAATGCATCTCACTCTGAAATTTACTACAACCGAAAAAATTAATCAATCTATTTTAGAGGAAAAAAAAGGCCAAAGGAGATGCCTGCCAGTCCTCCTGTGCCACTTGGCATTTTTAACCAATGGGTTTCCCTGTGGATGGATTGCTTGGAGCTAAAGGAAGAGGAGGCAAATAGCACCATTATCCTGCTGCATTAAATTTACAAATTTGTTTTAAATTTCATTTCAGCTTTGATAGACTCAGAAGCTCTTTGCTGGACCACATGGGAGGGAGGATACCCAAAGGGCTGAGTGGGCTGGAGTCCACCTCCCCATCTCCAGGATCCCCTGGAAAAGCCAGAGATATTTCTCTTCCCTTGTGGAAAACTTGATTTGGTTTTAAGATCCCATTAAGGCTTCGGCTCTCGGGAGACTCTCCCCTGTTTATTTGTTCTGTGATGGAAAAGGAGCAGGATTTATTATCACAACAGGGAATAAAAGGATTGGAAAACAGTTGGTATTTCTTCAAGGATCTTTTTAAACCTAGAGGGCTCAGACTTTAAATTAATGAAGAACATAATTCTCATGGCTTAAAAGCAGTGGAGTATGGATAAAGCTCCTTGTAGGGAAGGGAGCTATCCACAAATCAAGGATGTCTCAGTCGACGTGTTAGAGCTGTGCCTCAAGATCTCAGCTGGGATCAGGGGTATCCCTGGCATTTGGAACCCAGGAAAAATCACTGTATCAAAAGAAAGCCCAGATGAACAAGAGACCTAGATGGTCAACCGGAGAGGAGAGGGAGAAAGGAATTCCTGCAGCAGTGACTATTTTGGGGAAGTGCATCCGTGCCCGTGCAATTGGCGGATCCTTGCAATCGCAGCCGGCAGTGGCTGGTGATTGTCGTGCTCCAGCACACAAAAGGCTGGAGGGGAAACAAAGGCAGGCAGGGACACGCTCAAGGGCAGAGGAGGAAGCCTGCAGAGGAGAGCGCCCTTGGCTTTGCAGTCCTGCCTCGCCCCTCGGCTCATCCGGCCATAAATCCTTCCTGATGGAATGATTGATGAGCAGTGCAGGCGGGAGCTGGGAACACGGAGAGCAAAGCCCAGCACCGGGGGCTTCCAGAAACAATAACAGCAAGTCCTTCTCCCACCACTTCACCTTTTAAATAAGGAAGATGGGAAATCTGGTTGTGGGGCCATCTAATTAAACGAAATTTAGAAGTCACCTGAGAATCTGTGGCAGAGCAAGCTGGGATCTCCCATTTCCCACGCAGGGGCTGGATCCATTGCTGATGAATTAACAATTCTGGAATAAAAAGGAGAGGAATGTGAGCTCAAAATGATCTTATTTCACACACTGGGCATGAGGATGTAGTAGCTGATATTATTATAGCTGCTGGCATAAGCAAAATGTCCGGTGGCGTCAGGAAGCTGCTGTACTAAAATTAATTAACTCTTGGGGATGTGCATGGCCAAACCAGACTCAGAGCAATTGCTCTGGGTCTGGCTGATGCCTGATGGGCTGCTCTGAAATGTAAACAAATCTGTGGTGATTAAACAAGTTCCAGGACCATTTTAATTCAGAATTTAAGCTGTTCCTTCTTGGGGTCCCAGCCAGGCATGTGACAGGAATGTAAGACAGGGAGAAAAAAAGGAGAAAGGAGCAATGTTTTAGGCTCAGCTCTTCTTCCTCAGAAGCCCCTGCACCAGGAGACAGCCGAGTGCATCACCCCCTGCCCATTTCCCATTGCAGCTCGCAGGATCACAGCCCTGTGTCCCCAAAGCCAAGTGGGAACATGCCTGGAAGCACGGTGGTGCAGAGGGTTGAAAAAGGGGGATTTTTTGGGTCTGGTCATGCTGTGGTGGCCAGTGATGGTCTGTTCCAGTGGGGGCACGAGGGCTGGAGGCTCCAAATGCAATGTGGCATTGAGGAGGGTGGAGGAGGCACAGAAGGGTGCAAGAGGGTGCAGCAGGGTGTGGAAGGGTGTGTGAGGATGCAGGATGTGCAGGATGATGCAGTGGGATGGAGGAGGGCACGCGAGGATGCAAAAGAGCAGGGAAAGATGCTGCAGAAGACAAGAGGGTACAGGAGGGTTTGGAAGGATGCAGAAGGGTGCTTCAGGATGCGGGAGAGTGCAGGAGGTGCAGGGGGTCGCAGAGGAGGGCAGGAGGATGCAGGAGGCTGATGCAGGACAGTACGGGAGGGTGCAGGAACATGCAGGAGGGAGATGCGGGAGGGCGGTTCAAGGAGGATGCAGAAGGACGCCGCAGCCCCGTCCCTGAGCTGCCGCTGCCGCCGCCGCCGCTCCGGAGGCGCCGTGCCGTGCCGTGCCGTGCCGGGCTGGGCCAGGCGGGGCAGGGCAGGGCCGTGCTGGGTGGGGCTGGGCAGGGCCGGGCAGGGCAGGGCAGGGCAGGGCCGTGCTGGGTGGGGCTGGGCAGGGCCGGGCAGGGCAGGGCCGGGCAGGGCCGTGCCGGGTGGGGCTGGGCAGGGCCGGGCCGGGCAGGGCAGGGCCGTGCTGGGTGGGGAAGGGCAGGGCCGGGCCGGGCAGGGCGGGGCGGCGGGGGCGGTGCGGAGCCCGGCCCGACCCCGCTGGGGCGGGGCAGGGGACGGCCGTGGGGCCGGGCCGCCGTGCCCGGCGCGGCTCTCCGGCGGCGCCGATGGGGCTGTGGGCCTGGCTGCGGTCGCTCGGCTGCTGCGGCTGCTGCGGCGGGGAGGCGGCGGCGCCCGAGAAGGAGCCCTTGATCAGGTGAGACCCGGCGCTGCCGGGGATGCGCCCACCCGGGCACGCGTGAGCCGCTCCTCGCCCCGCTGTGCCCAGCCCCGCGCCCCGCGCTGTCAGCGCCGCTGGAGCTGGGCATCCCCTGCCGGAGCGCTCGAGGCTCCCGAGGGATCTCCCCCCGGCGGGAACGAGCGGCTTCCCGTTCTCTTTCCGCCCGGCTCGGCTGCCACAGGAGCTGCGCTCCTTCTGACAGCCGCCGCGGTGCTCGCCGGAGCCCTGCCCGCGGCATCCCCTCGCTGTTCCCCATCCTCCCCGGCCACAGGGATGGTCCCGCGCTTGTCTTTCCACCGTGGGATTTCACTAGAGGAGCTGAGGCACTGAACAAAAAGAGGGGCCTTGGATTCCTGTTCAGAGGGTCAGGTCCCACTGCCGGGCAGCTCTGGGTTATGCAGAGCTGTGTTTGCAGGCTGGGGTCACAGAATCCTAGAATGGTTTATGTTGGGAGGGACCTTAGCTCATCCAGTTCCACTCCCTGCCATGGGTAAGGACACCTTCCACTGTCCCAGGTTGCTCCAAGCCCCGTCCAACCTGGCCTGCAACACTTCCAGGGATGCAGGGGCAGCCACAGCTTCTTTGGGCAACCTGTGCCAGGGCCTGCCCACCTTCACAGGGAAGAATTTCTTCCTAACATTTCATCTAAATCTGCCCTCGTTTAGTTTAAGACCGTTCCCCCTTGTCCTATCACTGTCTGCCTCTGTAAAAGGTCACTCTCCCCTTTAGGCACTGGAAGGGGTTCTAAGGTTTCCCTGGAGCCTTCCCTTTTCCAGGCGAACACCCCCAGCTCTCCAGCCTGGCTCCGCTCGGGGATGCCGGAGAGGAGATGACGATGCACGGCCGGAGCCGGCTTTATGCGAGCGTGCTGATCTCTGGGGAGCAGATCCTGCTCTCCCGCTGTCGGTCGCATCTGCTTTGTGCACAGAGCGTGAGGTTGGGGGTGTTGTACGAACAGATTCTCCCTGACTCGTGGAGAGGAGCAGTGGAAGCACGTAAGGAGGGTTTGCATGTGGCAAAACATCTGTTCAGGGGGTTTGCAGCGGCTCTCCCTCCTTCCCCGATGCCAGCCGCGGTCCTGGCACCGCAGAGGGTATCCCAGCCCCGGGATGGGGCAGGGACCGTGCCCTCCCTGCGCCATCGGTGCGACGGAGGCGTTCCGGGGACGAGGGTGGGATGCTCCCGGCGTGTCCCGCATCGGTGTCCGGTAACAGCAGAGCTGGTGACACACGGCTTGAAACGTCCTGATCTCGCGCTGGTAAAGCAGTTACCTAAATAATAACCGGCTAATCCCAAGCATGGGACCTCCAGCCTAGGAAATAGGCATTAACCTCCCGGGAGCCGAGCACACGTGCGGAGAGGCTCCCTCCTGCTGCCCCGTGGCTGTCCATGGTGGCTGTCCCTCACCTGGCACCTCGCTTTAGTAACACGCCTTCCGCCGGCGATCCAATTAAGGCTGGCCCTAAGAAGGAAAGCCTCTGTAAATTCTGGGAATTCGAAAGGCACTTGCTCTTGTACAAGCGTGCCATCATAATTAGTCTAACAGCCTAATTGCTGGCTTGCCCCTCCTCGGGGGCCTGTGTGGTCTTATTTCATAGTGGGGATCTTGCAATAGCTTGTTGGCTGTATTTTTATTTTTACTGCAGTGTTGTTTAAAATGAACGAATTGTTTGAGATTTCAGATATTTTAGCTGAGTTTTAGGTTTGGGAGCTGGTGTTGCAAAGCATCCAGGCTGCTTGGTTGTCTCTTGATGTGTGAAGGTGGGGTCTGGCTCAGATGGTGTACTCAGGATGAAAATAAACTAAATATTTGGGCTCCAAATCCCAATATTTAATGTGAACTGAAAGCCCCCTGGAGCAGAAATCTGTTGATGAAGCATTGGTGCTCACCATTTCCTGGATAAAATCCAGTGTGAAATGCTCTGAATCCCTTCTGTGGAGATTCCTTAACCTTCAAAGCCGCTACTGTTCACATGCTCCTCCTTTCCCTCCCATTTCTTCCTTTGCAATGTTGCTTGGAAGAGTTGCTGGCAGAGCTCTTGGTGCTGGTATGGATTTGCTGACTCCTGGGCACTGCCACATGCCTTACAGGATGCTCCACGCTGTGATTTGGAAATGGGAATGTGCTGGAAAGTGCCCTGCGAGCTGTGAGGGAGGGAGTGGCTCAGAAAAGCTCAGGTGTGGCAATGTTATTGCTAAATACGGGTGTTTTAAGTAATTCAAATGTTAAGAGTAGTGGTAAATGCCTGAGTGGGAAGAAGCTGTGGAAGGCAGGGTGGGAGTGAACTCCTGCTGATGGCACAGCTGGCTCCTGAGTGCTCCCTCCCTGTCTGCTCCACGATTGAGAAAACTGTGGTGCCCTCCACACCCTCCAAGTTTCCTTCGTTTGCTTGTCTTTAATGAGGGATTATAAGAGATTATCTTTCCCCTTATTACCTGTTGCTCAGGTTTTTGGTTTGTTGAAAGTCTAATTAACCTTCCTGCTGGAATGCTGATGGGAATTCGTTTTTTTTCTATTTCATCTATGTGCTGGAGCTCCTCTTAGCATCTTTTTATGGCTTGGTGCCATGGCACCCACAGTGTTACCTGAAGTTTCTCTGGATGGGTTCCTTGGGAAAGGAATGGGGTTTGGGTAGCAAATGAAATAAACAGTGGGTTGTTCTAAAAACAAGTGAGTGGGGATTGCCACAGGGTGGTAAGGCCAAAAATAGTTCTTCACTTGTATTGTTCTGCTCCAGTGCCTGGACATCTTGATTAGACACTTTATGGAAATCCCCTGCTAAAAGTTCTCCTGGCAGAAGTATCCCTGTTAAAAAATTGCACATCCTTTAGCTGCCTAAAGCCATAAAACACAGAACTGCCTCAGTGCAGAGAGAAGCTCCCCACCTCCATGGGGACAGCCTTCCCAGAAGATGATGCTCAGCTCTGCTAAGCAAGTAAAGCCTGGAATTCATTAGAAGGCTGAGGACATTTCCATTCCCCAAGAGAGATGGGGCTGAATGTCCTTTCCATGCCTTGTCTGTTGTTGCACAGCTCAGCACATCACTGCAGCTCTCAGGCAGGGGCACCTGTGGGCATTGCATGATTTGGGTTGAACCATGGCTTGCCTGGTCAGGATGTTTGCTGAGGTAAAAACCTCCGTCTCCCCGTTCCCCCCACTCCTCTGCCTCCCCTCTGGCAGCAGGACTGGGCTGGGAGAGGGGTGGGCACAGCAGTGGGCACTGGGAAGGTAGCAGGGGCCAGCCCGGTGCTGACGCTGCCTGCCCCTCTCTCCCTGCAGTAACAACAACCCCTACGCGTCCTTCGGAGCCACGCTGGCGCGGGATGAGGAGCAGAACCTGTGGAGCACCCCCCACGACGTGACCCACACCGAGGCCGACGACGACCGCGTGCTCTACAACATGATCGTGGTCAGGAACCAGCTGGACAAAGACTCGGAGGTGAGGCAGAGGCAGCGCTCGGCCCCACCACGGGCTGCGGCTCGGGGCTTTCGGCACGCCCCAGGCCTTGGCAGTGCCTGGTTAATCCCAGAATCACAGAACGGTTTGGGATGGAAGAGACCTTAAAGCTCATCCAGTTCCACCCCCTGCCACGGCCAGGGACACCTTCCACTATCCCAGGTTGCTCCAAGCCCAATCCAGCCTGGCCTTGGACACTTCCAGGGATGGGGCAGCCACAGCTTCTCTGGGCACCCTGTGCCAGGGCCTGCCCACCCTCACAGGGAAGTCTTTTTTCCTAATATCGAATCTAAACCTGCTCTGTCAGTTTGAAGCCATTCCCCCTTGTCCTGTCACTCCAGGCCCTTGTAAACAGTCTTGCCCCATCTTTCCTATAGGGTTCCCTTCAGGCACTGGAAGGCTGCAAATAGATCAGACTGGAGTCTTCTCTTCTTCAGGCTGAACAATCCCAATTCTCTCAGCCTTTCCCCATAGCAGAGCTGCTCCATCCCTCTGATCCCCTTGGTGGGCTCCTCTGGACTGACACCAGCAGGTCAATGCCCTTCCTTCAGTTAAGCTGCTGTGAAGACCCCAAGGTCCCCCAGTGTGGTTCATGTAGGCACCAGGTCCTCCTGTCTGTTCCATCAGCCTCCAGATTTTATCCTACATCTGGTGTGGATACCTCTGTGGCCATCTCATCCCTGGGAAGCTTGGGGGTATCTCCAGCACTGATCCAGGAAGAGCTGCCCTGGGGTGTGATGAGTTTCTCATCTCCATGGTACCCTTGGGTTCATCTCCCTCTATTTTGAGAAGCTCCGTGTCCTCCTTGGCTTGGATACTTTCAGTGCTCTCCCAGGGCATTATCCCATTGAGCATAAATTGCCTCCAGAATCTTTCTCCCCTCACTACCCATCCCCTTCAGAAATCTCTATTTCTGTACATCTTTGGTCAGCCCAAACCAAGGGTTGTGTGCCTTCCATGGAGGAGTGAGGGAACACAGCAGCTGACACTTAAAAATCAAGTGTTTAAGTCAGGAGGTCAATGATGGGCTGCCTGCACCCAGGGATGTGGGAAAAGACACAAGGTAGGCTTGAGATGGAGACCAGGGACAAATGGACTTCTCAGGGAAGGAAACTGAGAGGAGGAATAGAAGAGACGGAAAGGAAAAGAAAGCAACAGGGAATGGGAAGAACATGAGGAAGACGCATTTGTTTGACACGTAGAAGGAAGCAGGGAGATTCCAGGGAGGTTTCCCAGGCGTTCATGGCAGCTGGAACATGCGTGGGAATGATGCCTTGCAACCACCACAACCCACAAACGTGTGCTGGGAGCACTGGGGGCCCAGCCCCATCTCCTGGCTTCCCGGGCTGCTGTTTTTGTTCCATATTCCCCTGTTTGTCCTTTCCATGGCCAGGCTGACGTTTGCCCGGCCCTGGCAGTGCCCGGAGCTCCGCTGCCACTGCGGGGACGTGTCAAGTTAAATCCTTCTCCAGTGGGATGCACGGCAATTATCGGGAAGCAGGGAACTGGCACAGCTCTTAGTGGGAAGGGAAAAATCATGGCTGTTACATAAAGGCTGTTTTGCAGCCCTGATTTCCTTTGCTAAGGCACTTCAGCGCAAAGGAGATTGCAGCGGCCTGATTAGGAGCAGGCTGTTGCAAACAGTGACACATTTTCCCCCTCTCTGATTGCTTTCATGACTCCAGAACGTTTGCAGGAAAGCCTGGAGGCTTCGTGTTTAACTTCAGCATGATCCTACTTCATCTAAGAGTCTGCAGGAATGTAACTGTTTCTCCTGTGACAGTCTCTGTAAACCAAAAGCCAGCTTAGTTTTGCAAGGAGCCTTAAACTCCAGAGAGATCAAAATTACAATATGTAATAAGCTAAATGAGGTAATGGAATCCTTGCATACGTTGGCCAGAATCCCCATTTAATTTTTTTTTTTTTTTGGTGAATTTGATTTCATCATGGTGTTTACAATAGATGATTTTGTAACAACATTTTCATGGCGACATGTGACCTTTACAGCTCTAACTTGAGATCTCTTCCCTCCCCGCTGCTGCTCTCTCTACCTTGCTTGTCTGAGAGAAGCCAGGGAGCTTCATCCATCCCAAAGGAAGGAAACAAGGACAGCTCCATTTAGGGGGGCACACTGGTGCACAGGAGTGTTGTGTGTCAGCCCTGTTCAGGGAGCAGAGGAGAGCATCAGTTATAGGTGAGCAGGAGAGTGCTCCTGCTCCTGCCTGTCTGAAACCCAGTGTGCCTGTCTGTCCTAAATCCTGCCCTAAATCCTGCCTTCAGTGTATCTGTAGGGTTTTTAGCGGGTCTGAGCAGTCCCTGTGCCTGCCAGTGGAAAAGGAAAGCCCAAACCTCATGGGGCTTCCTCTCCACAGCAAAGGTAGGATCACATGCTCTGCTTTTATATGCAGTGCAACTATTAAAAAGCCTGAGGAGCACAACGTCAGGACAGAAGTGAGGAAAGTTTTGAGGAAAGCCAAGGCACTCTACGCTTGCTTTGAATGTGGCCCCGTGCCCTTTGCAGCCCGGGATTGGCAGCTGCTCTGCTGTCCCCTCTTACAGCTGGGAAACTGAGGCATCACAGGGAGGCCCAGCAGGCTGCTGCAGTTTCCAGCTGCAGCTCTTGCTGGGCGGCAGGACAGGGCGGGGCTTGGACGGCAAAGCCAACATTCCTGTGCTCAGCCCTGGGTGCCAAAATCTCTCCTTAAGAGAGCAAGCATTTTCAAACTAGGCCAGATTGCAATGCCCTCCCCTCCTAATGAGACTTCAGCTCGGAGAGAGAGAAAAAAAGTCTAATTGCAGAACAACACTGGGCTGCAAAAGCCATAATCTGCTTTGGGGGCTGCTCTGTTCCTGAAATCCCCAGAGGGAGCCTGTGGATGCTGCAGGACAGGGGATGGAGGAACAGTTTCCTCGGGCAGTGCACAAGTGTTACAAAACCATAGGTCCTTCTCTTCCTGTGGTTAAAATTGACTGAAAGGAGAACTTCCTGCATTTCTGCTCCTTCATTTATCAAAGAAATTCTGGCGTGCAGTGCACTCGCTGTGTGCTTTGCCATTCCCCACCTGTATCTCAGGGATTTCCCAGCACCAGCCTTTGGAAGGATCCCAAAGCGCAGGTCGCTCTCCATCGTGCGTTCTTTATCTGTATTGGCACCATCTTGGCAGTGTTGGTGCCCTCTCTTGGGGTCAGTTCTTTGCCCCCACCATGGGGCTGCACCCATGCCTGATCCATGTGGAGTTTTGTCTTCCCTCTCTCCCTGCTGGCAGCCCTGCTCTGGGAAATTGGCAGCTCCAGTCCGAACTCGGTGTGTCCTTAGCTTGCACAGAGAAAACCAGGAAAGCCCTTGCTGAAGGGGCTGGTCAAGTAGATGCAGCCTTTGAAGATCAGAGCTGTCATCACAGCTTTTGAAGGCCAGGGTCATGTTTCAAATATGGGAAAAATGGGGGTTTTTTTCCTACTCCTGCTCTGCAACGTCACTGAGCCTGTTGTAGGGTAAAATAAATCCCAAATCTGGTGCTGAAATGAGCAGCAAGAGCTGCACTGGGGTTGTTGCTGGGCTAATGAGTGTGAGGTTGCATCGTCCCCTCCATGAGGTCCAGTCTGGGGTGGCCCTGGTGGGATGTTTGGAGTTACCCAGCCATGGGCAGGGAGCTGTGCACCAATACTGGCTTCAGAAAAGGAGCTTCAGAGAAGGAGCCAGAGCTAGGGCAGCTGTGCCACAGCTCTGGGAACAGAAACTAAAGATGGCATTTTGCATGATGACTGAGGAAAATCCCCTGTTCTTGTGGCTTGCTGTAAATGCAGCATTTCTCTCTTCTCTTGGCTCGTTCCCTAGGGAAAGGTGGAATCATAAACCCCACTAGCAAAGGCAATCCCTCAGCCTGCATCCCTGCTAGGGGCCTGGCTAGCAGAACGATGCTGGCACGATCCCCCTGAAAAGCCCATTCATGAGCTGGCAAGGCCCGTTTTTCTTCCTCCTCCTGCTCTCCTACAGGATTATTCTTTTTTAAACAGGTTACAGAGAAGGTCAGTATTGTGACCAGCTGTTGCTGGGGCACAGAGAGGTGATGGGATTTATCCAGGGCCGGGGATGCCGACTGGGGAGCCCAGACCTGACCCTCTTAATGTCTGCATGCCTCTCTTAAAAATAATCCAATTTAAGCTTAGTCTAAGATGAGATGTTGGTCTATAGTTTATATTTGTTCAACCACTTCCAGCGGAGCCAGAGCAGGAGCATCCCTGGTACCTGCCTGGACTGATATTTTGCAGTCTTTCCCTGATAACTCTGTTTTGACCTAATTTCTAAAATAACTCTTGAACAGAACGGTGACCTCAATTGCTTTTAAGAGAATAAAGGCAATGGATTTGGTAGAGGATTGTTCTGGCAACATAAAGGAAGCTCCCTAGTAATTAGGAAACTTTCATATGATCAGGGATGAGAAGTTGGACAGTGTTGCCCGTTCTCGTGGCACATTTTTTCCTAGAGCTCTGAGTTATGTACCAGCCTGGCTTATTCCATGTCATCTGGCATTTGCAAGATTTAGTGCTTCACACTGGAGAGTCTGGGGAAATTTTCCAGGTAAATATTGGAAGGGCTGAGCACGTAGAGAAGGGAGGCAGCGGGGTTTCCCTGCTGCTCCTGGGATATTCTTGACTCACACATTCAGGGTTCTCTCAAGCCCCCACTGGTATCTGTTGTGCCCTGCTCTGTAGGTTTAAAGGGCAAAACTGGCTGCAAAAAACAGGGCCGGGAACTGCAACCTGCTTTGGTTTCCTGTGGTTAACTCAGATTTTGGCAAAAGAGCCTATTTCTTAAAGGATTGCTTTTGAGTGCGTGGCTGGGATGTCCCGGCCCCACAGAAACACCGCGGGTTTGGTGTTCCAGTCTCCCGCTGTGCTCTCCCAGTCCCGTGGGCGAGAAGCCTCCTCCCTGCCAGGAGTTCCATCTGACCTCCCCAGAAGGCCGAGGGAGAGGGGTTTGGTGTGGAGCCGCCTGCCCTGCGGGGCTGAGCAGCCTCGTGATGCCGCCTGCCCCTCCAAACACTCCCTGCTGCGACGGGAACATCCTCCCCAAAGCCTCTGATGTTGCCCTCGCCTGTGCACGGGCAGGGCGAGCTTTGCTCTTCCTCTGCTGTGTAGCTCAAGGGAGATGCTTTTAAGAATAATTTTGGGTGTGGAAAGATGCTCTCGAGTTTATTCCCTCATTAAAGGCACACAGAGGAGAGCCCACGGCTGTTCGGATGTCTCTGCTGCAAGGAATTGCCTGGGAAAACCTGTGGTTTGAGAGACTGACCGAGAGCAGGGCACGAGTCCCTTTGAGAGCTCAGCCTGATGTCATCCAGATAATCTGCTTCCCTAGTTCCTTTTCCATGGCTGCGAGCATTCTCCTCCCAGCTTTCTATGGAAATGTAAACGCATTCAGCTCCATGCTCAGGCAAAAGAAATCCCACCAGAACAAGAGGTCCCACCCAGGCACCACAGTTGTCAATCACTTTCTGTACCAAAGCACACTCCCCAAATTCTCCATTGACAGGACACTGTCAGAGCTCCCCTGGGACTGAATATTTGCCGTATTCACTTCCATAACACAACTCAGACACTATGATGTACAAGAAAGCCATAACCTAGATTCCCTTTAAACAAAAATAGACAAGGGAAAACACACTGCTGTTAATCCAGAGAAAATCAGGGGCAGCTTCCCTGCATGCTAAGCACTGCTTGCCGTGCTTAGCGAGGAGTCTGGCTCATACCACGGGGTAAATCCCCACGGCCCTGAGAGCTGTTGCTGGGTGCCAGCAGGCCACATTTTGTGGAGAGGAGCATCTTTCCCAGTGCCCCAGCTGCCTAATTCCACGGCATGAAGCACGCCTGGGATCACAGTGGCTGTCTGGATCGATTGTCTGCACCAAAGGCCTTGTTTATCCCCGTGGGAGGGCAGAGACACGCAGCTATTCCCCCACCAGCATGCCCAGACTGGCTCCCTCTCCTTTCTGCCTGTGCCAGGGGGTCACGAGAGGGCCGAGGCGTTTCCAAGGAACCCCTGCCAGCGGGGACTAAGGCATCACACAGTTTTTCAGCCTCTTTCTAAAAACTCTCAAGTTTTCAATAAACTTCCCACAAAGCTTTAACACAATAAGCCCCCTCTTTTCTTTTCCATCCAGAGGAGCTCAGTTCCCGGCTCTGAGCCGGTGTCACGGGAGAGCAGAGTCTTGCCCCTGCCTCATTCCTCTGGGGAAGGGCTGTCCTGGTGCCCTCCTGTGCAAGCAGCCAAGCTGTTCTCAAGTGCCACTTCAGGAGAGAGGGAACTGTGCCTCTGGAAGGGGATTTTGTTTTCTGGAAGCGAGCGGCTGTGGCAGAGCCGGTTCCCCTGCTCTCCTGACGTGAAGTCACCACTGCCTTAACCCCGGCGGCTGCTTTTTCCAGAGTGTAATCTCCCAGGGCTTCCTGCAGCTAGTGCTGATCAGCAGGACGACAGGCTGGGCTTTAAATCTCTGCACTTGTGGCGTGTCAGCCACATTCAGGAAAAAACCACTAAGGAATCTTCAGATCTTTATGGAATCAAGTCAGCTCTTTGACCAAGTACCAGAAAACAGTCACAGCCGACCTCTGTGGGTATTGTTTGTCTGCTCTGAACCCAGCGTGGCCCGTAGGAAAATCTCAGGGCGACAGCACAGATTAACACCTGTTTATTCTTCAGGAGCCCATCTAGGTAATCTCTTGCTGAGAAATGAGATTAATTAAGGTTGTTACTGTAAGGAAGTTATCAGGTGATGTTGTGACCCTGCTGTTGGGCTGCTTCTAAAAATGTACCCTTAGGAGTGTGTGCATTGATTAAACTCAGCTAGGAGAAGCTGGGAAAAGTGCTCCTGGTTTTCTTGCAGAACACATGCATTTCCACAGGAATGCATGTTTATAGAGTCATGGAATCACAGAATCATTCAGGTTGGGAAAGTTATCTAAGATCATTGAGTCTGGTTATTAACCCAGCACTGCCAAGCCCACCACAAAACTTGTGCAGTTGTGTTTAAATGTGTTGTGACTTTAATAAATGACCCCAAACCCTTCCCTCTTGCCCAGTGTCCCATTATCCAGCTCTAGAACTGGAGGTCCAATGCAAGGATTTCAGCTGTGCAGTGAAGTGAGGCATTAACTGCAGCAACTGGCAGCCACTAAGAGTCAGCATGTCAGATGACTCCAGCCCTCATCCATCCACGTGCACCTCTGTCCTTTTAAAAAAGGGTACCCTGATCTTTAAAAAAAGTTTTCTAGTACTTTTGAACACCTGCCTGCACCAGTTCAGTGCCAAACAGCGGGCTCCATGTCTGACTAAGGAGCAGCTGTCAGCAGCACCCGAGCTAAATTCTGTAATTTCAGGGAAATTGGAGGCTGTTTTGAACAGAGAAGACACAGAGATGCTGAACCAAGTGTCAAGCTAAATATTCTGTGTTGGTCAGTGTCATATCTTCCAGGGGTAACAGCAGCCTGGTTATCGACCTTCATACCCCCCACCTCATAGCTCAGAGCCTACACCAACTCTGCACCTCTGGCTCCCTTCCTCAAAGCTGAAATTCCCTCAAAAGCAGCAGATTCCAATGACTGAGTGTCCCTCATCCCTTTGCTTTGCAGGAGTGGCAGAAGCTCAACTATGACATTTATACCTTACGGCAGACCCGGAAAGAAGTGAGGAGCAGGTGGAAACACATTTTGGAGGATTTAGGTAAGCTGGAGGCCAAAAGGATGTAATTCCAGTGGTACCGAATGTGAGATCCTACCATGGCTGAGCATGGGAACAGCTGCACAAAGTTAAGCTGGAGAGGAGGGAAGTACAAGGAGGTTGCTGAGCGATGCCCTCAGGTGTCCCACATGGCTCTGAGGCTCTGCAGGGCTCAGGCGTGGCGGGGAGGGGACAGGGACACCGTGTCTGCAGGCACGTCAGAAACCCATGAGCCACGATCACCTTCCAAGCCCATAATAACACGCACAGTCATCCATTTCAAGCTTCCTTGTGCAAACCTTGCAGTGGGAGTTCACCCTGAGTTTTTCTAAACAAGATAAGCAGGAAGGAATGAATATTCCTTTCAGATGGGAGCACAGATACATCTATTATACTTCCTTAGCCCATGGCAGCTGATCAGAGCTAAGCCACTCACCTTGGTTGCTCCCAAGGGGATTTGAAATATTCTTTCACCAAGTGGAATTGCTCCACAGCAACCCTCCTACTGCAGTTTCCACGTGGTGGTGGTGGGTGTGACAGGGTTTTCCCAGCTGCCTGGCACACAGCATGTGACACTCGGGATGTGCCAGCACATCAGCTGGGTGACTTCCATCACGCTCTGGAGGTGCTTGGTGCCTGATGAGAGGAGGATGAGCAAGTCTATTTCAGGATACCCTCAGTGGGAGCCAGAGATGGGTATCTCAGCCACTCCTGCCCTACCTGCTATTCTGGCACCTGGGTGGGAGGAACATCATAAATCCATAATGAGGTGTCAGCCCTCATCTCCACCCAGGTGCTCGCACAGCCTGTGCAGGCCAAGCATGGGAGGGATCACCTGGCATCCTTCCATCCTTTACTGCAGGCTCACAAAGGCTCTCCCACATCCCCCTCACATCTGCCATGGCTCTGGAGATGTTTTGCAAAGGCTGGGGAAGCTCAGGGCCAGGGATTGTTTGGCCTTAGCAAAGCTAAATGAGCAACCAGCTGTGAAACCTGCTGTCTTCTGTTACCTGAGCCTGTGCTTCAATCATAAGCCCACCACTTTTACCCCAGAAGTGTTTTCATGTGAGATGCATCACCACCAGCCCCCTAGAGCTGAACAAAGAGTTAATGGTAGCCATTGCATTTAAAGACCCCTATATTCATTCTCTTCCACCTCTCCTTCCCTGGATACCCTTCCTATAATCAATGCTGACTGCTACAGGAACAATTATCCTGGCATTCATTACTGCCACAAGTTTTATTCCTGTTACCTGATTTAGGAGGCCCCACCAGCCTTCAAAGCTCTGTCAGCATCAGGAACATGGAAAAGCTGAATCAACACCCTGGGTTGTGCATGTTCACACACCTTTTCTCAGGAAAACCAGCAACGAACTCGCCGTGAATACTTTTGTGATTTATTTTCCTCAGCAGCAGGTTTATGCCTGTCCCACAGCCTGCCTGAGGGAGTGCTGGTTTGTTTTAGGAAGTAGGGATGCAGCTGCCCAGGGTGGAGGGGGAATAAGGAACCTTGCAAGAGCTTGAAGGGCTCAGGGATGACCCTGCTCTCATGTTTGACTTGTTTCTGTAACATCTCTTTCCCAGGTTTCCAGAAGGAAGCAGATTCCCTCTTGTCAGTGACCAAACTCAGCATCATCAGCGACTCTCAGAACATGAGCAAAGCCCGGGACATCTTGTTAAAGCTCTTGGAGGAGACCAACATCTTCCCAACGAGCTGGGAGCTTTCTGAGCGCTACCTCTTTGTGGTGGTGAGTACTCTGAGCACACCTTCCCCCCCTACCCCAGCTCGGCAGGGAGCTCACATGAGGGCGAGCAAGTAGGTGAACCAGAGGATGCTCAGATACCTGGCGGCATCTGGGGTGATCCTGTCAAACGTCGCACTTGGAGCTTGGCTGTTTGGTTTCCTTGGAAACGCCAGTGTTGCAGCACCATGAATTCCACACCCCTCCACAAGTTCTGTGCCACTGGATGCTCTTGCATCCTGTCCACGGGGTGGGAAAAGACGAGACCTAACGCCTTGCTTAGCCTGAGAGCGGCTGTGGGGGCAGGGATGTGCCTGGGACATCGCGCAGTGACCACAATTCCCGCTGTTCGGCAGGACCGGCTCATCGCCCTGGACGCTGCGGACGAGTTCTTCAGGATGGCCAGCGCGGTGTATCCGAAGCGGCCCGGCGGGGACAGGGCGGACGAGGGCCCCAGGGCCCCGCAGAGCGTCCCGGCCGCGGTGCCCTGAGGAATGCGCCTCTCCAGCGTGACACGGACAGCGCTCCGGGAACGGGCTCCTCTGCCCGGGGGCCAGCACAGAGAGTGCCCGCCTTGTTTCCCTGCGGAGAGGCGAGCGGGCAGCTGGAGCAGGGCAGGGAGGCCGGGAGCTGTGCCCAGCAGGAGCGCACGGGAAGGCGAGTGCTGGCCCCGAGGCGCTCCCGGGCACGAGGGGCTGAGAACTGCCCTAGAGTAGCCCCGGTGGGACACCACTGGCCGATAGTGTATGCAGTAGGCACGGGGGGCCTGCCATGCAAGGCGTTGCTGCCAGGAACTGCAAAGGTTCAGGTGCCTCCAGTTCCAAGGGCTGCGAGGAAATCCAGCTTTCCACCTTCTGCTGGTACCTGCCACTGTCCCCTCCCTCGAGCCTGCCAGCCAGGAGGAGCTGCGAGAGAGGAAAAACACCTCCAGCGTCTACAGCTCCGTGACTCTGTGCACTGGTCCCCTTCCTCACCCCAGCCCTCCAGGCAGGTCCCAGGGGACTTGGGAAAGAGGCAGGGGCTGTGCCAGGACAGGATTTAATTCCAGGCAGCAAAGCCTTGGAGCAGTGTCACAGCCGGGTGCTCCATCCCCAGCCACTAGTGGCTGAGGGATGTTTTTATCAGGGGTGCTCAGCTTGACATCTTAAAAGAAGGTAGAGTTTAGGAAGGTGCCAAGGTCAGAGCTGCTGAGAATTTGGCTCCTGGAACATCCTCAGATTGGTTGCCCAGCATCTCAATCACTGTTGAAAAGTTTTGGTCTTAATTGCCTAAAAAACCCCACCATCAAAGCTGCATGTACTGACAATATAAAAATCCTCATTACCAGCGGGGATGGTGTAATGAATATCCTTTTTATCTTGGGGTTTTGTCTGATAATGAGCAATAATTTTAAAAACACTGGATTTGATAATTTAAAAACAAGTGGAAGTTATTCGTTGATTAACACACATGCTGCTAATTGGCCAGTTGAAAATGCTGGTTACACAAGGCCTCCCAAAGTAGCAAACCAGAGCTTTTATTTGTTTATACCTACGGTGTTTGGAAAAAAAAATATATATTTATGAACTGGTTTTGTTTGTCAGTCTTCCTGGGAAACATTTTTGTCAACTCAGAACAGCAGTGAAAGCTGAGTTTAATAAAGAAAACATTACAAAACCAGCCTTTCTTATTCTCTCTGTAAACCTATTCAGGTAATAATGTTTATGTTGACTGCTGATAGCAAAAGGGTTGGGATATTTGTAGAGCCTTTGCAGCTTGTTCTGCACACACTTTAAATTGCCTGGTGATTTACAAGAGTTGGGGCATTTGCCAGCCTAAGACCAAAGTCTTTGTAGGAGATGATGGGGATCAAATTTAATTTCAGTGGGATTTGGCATTAGGTGCCCATTTCCCACTGATTCATTTTTTTCTAGCAGGAGTTCAGCTGCCCTTTGGAAAACCTCCCGTGTTTTTACAGAAAACAAACTTCGGTGCACGACAAATCCAGGGTTTGATTTGAACAAATTGAGAGATCTGTTGGTTTGGGGAGCACTGTGCCAAGATACGTGACGCCACCCAAAAGTCAGCCCTTGGCACATTGTCACAGTGCTATCTGTTACTTTAAACCACAGGATGAGTTTGGAAACCTCAGGGGCAAGAAGAGAAATCCTTTTAGCTGTGCTGCTTTTGACCACGGAGGTCGGTGTTCAGTGCCTTTGCAGAGCCACCCCTCGCTGTCACAGCTGTGAAACCGGTTCTGATGTCACCAAAATGCGTTTTGTTGTAACTTAATAGGGCAGGCTGCCCAAAAGGGACAATAATCAGTATCTCTGAGTGGGTTTAGCTGCTGAAATAAGGCCCCGTGCAGGGAAAGCGCTGAGTTTCTGAGCGCAGCCACAAGGAGGAGCAGGAATTTGCAGGAGCATCGGATCAGAGCGGAGCCGCTCCTTTCCACGCTCCGGGAGGAGTAACCGGGCTCGGCACTTGTGTTTATGGACTGATCACAACAGGAACAGAAAAAAGCCTGCCAGTCCCAGCACGCAGATAAAACTGGTCACAGGGTATCCTGAAAATACTGCAGAACAGCCTTTGGTGAAGTAGAAGGATGCAGAGCAAAATCTGCAACTTGAGAACTGATAAAAAACAGCAGAAATTGTTTCCATATAGATCCAAGCTCGAGTTGGTCATTCTGTCCACCTCCGTAGGAAATGTCCTTTCATGCACTCGGGATAGGAGACCAATAAACCGTATGTCAATTAGCAAAATGCAGAGAGAAATTTGCCTTTTCTAAATTACATAGAAAATACCAGGGAGATGCGTAACAGTCCTGGAAATTCCCGCCCCAGGAGCAGATTCCCTTCTTCACTAGAAGCAATTTGGGATTTGATGCGCCACCCAGGCCTCCAGCTGCCATTCAGATGGGCTTGAGCCCCCCACCGGATCTTTGGGAAGATGTCTTGGGCATCCCAAGGTGCCACCGGAGAGCCCAACCCTGCCCGTGTCCAGGGAAGGATCCAGCAGCCGCCTGGGAAGCGGTGGCTGTAGGAGAGCCCAGCGAACACCAGATGCCACTGTTCCCTCAGCATGGGAAAAACCCTGTTTACAATGCAGGGGAAATATTCCCAACCTTTTCTTGCATGCATGGAGTCTCTCAAGCCTGCAAGACCCGGCTTTCTCTTAAAGGTTGGGGGTTAGACACTCAATAATGACTCTGGCGCTTTCCAGGAGACAGTGCTGAGCCCATCTCTCTTCCAGGGCTGGGGCCACGGCCTCTGCTCCTGCTTGGAAGTGCCACTTGGCCCGAGGCTGGCTGCTGCAGGGATTAGCATGCTCACTAAGAACATTTATTTTTCTACGTAGAGAGTGATCTTTGTATCCCGTCCTTCAATCAGGAAAGGAAAAATACCAAGAATTCTTTAAATTGAGCAATGGGAGAGGGTTTAAAGTACCTCGGGGTTCACTTAGCTTCCAGATACTTTTTTCCCCTTCAACTTGACTTTGCATTTAGCTAATATTTCATCAGAAAAGAAAGAAAGAATAAATGGACTTTTTTTTTTTTTAATTCCATTTATAAGCCATAGATATGCTTCACTTAGATTTCTTTTCCTAGAAGCACAGGATGGTTTGGTTTAGAAGAGACCTTAAAGGCAAAGATGTTCTACCCCCTGCCATGGGCAAGGACACCTTCTACTAGCCCAGGTTCCTCCAAGCCCCATCCAACCTGGCCTTGGACACTTCCAGGCATGGGGCAGCCACAGCTTCTCTGGGCAAAGTATTTTAATTTTTTTGGTCATGGGGAGCAGCACTGGAGAGTCCCCTTCCTCCAAATTAAAGCTAGGAATTAAGCATAGTGCAATAAATAGAGACCAGCTAGAAAAAAAATCAGTTTACAGACCATGTTGATTGCGCATATGCACATGTGGTTTCTTCTTTGTATTCCAAGTTTTCCTAGGACATACATCCTGAATTTGGCAGGATGAGGGGAAAAAAAAAAAAAAAAAGAATCGTGGTGGAAATTTTCAGCTGCAAGATGTAAGACAGGCAGAAGGTGGCAGTGCAGGTGTTTGGTAAAGGCTGGAGCAGAGCAGGCAAAGGGGATGGGATGAAGCGACCTGGAAGAAGTCTGGCTTATCCATTTTGCTTGTTAAGGATGTAAATCACAGCCTAAGTTCTGATAAATAATGAGAATGGACACGGGAAAGAAAACTGTCATCTTTTAAATTTCAGCTGTAGGAAAAATTACCATTTCAAACTGCTCAGTTTCAATCATGTCTAACGTTAGAAATCCCAACACTTACATACTCTTCCTGGAGGGAAGGCATGTACTTTTCTGGTCTAATGAGGATCAGAAACGTTGAGTGACTGGCCACAAAATAGCTCTCCAGAAGCATTCCTTTGAAGACAGGCAATCATTTTTGTGTGGGGAGTCCTTGTTAAGCAAGTTATGGATTATCAAAACCATTTCTTTGCCTTACAAATCGCAGACCTTGTGGACACATCCAAAGGGAAGCTGTCCTTGCACAGGGGAGACCATGGAGAAATCTCTTAATAAAGGCCCCAAGGAAAGACTGGCAGAGCAAAAAGCTTGTCTGTTGTGCCCATCTAGTTTGGTCTGATGAACTGTGCCACCTCTCTCTGTAAGCCTTGTCCTTACTCTTAGGGAGAACAGTGGTTTTTCAGAGTGGTAATAAATTTAAGTGAGTATTTTGTTGTGCTTGGATTAGGAAAGGGAGACACCATGGAGGCTGTGGGTGCCCTTCATAGGATCTCAGCAGCATTAGAACAAACAGATTTAGGTGGCCAAAGAGATAGAGCCACATGGCTGGATGGGGCTTGGAGCAACCAGGGCTACTGGGGGGTGTCCCTGCCCATGGAAAGAGATGGGCTTGGAGGCCCCTTCCAACCCAAACCATTCTGTGATCTCAAAGCAAAGGCAAGAGGGCAGCAAATGGAGGCAGCTAGGCCCAGGCACAGCCCAAGGGCAGGGCAGAGCATTTATTTGGTGTGTGCAGAGGGTACGGCACTGGTGCCAGAATCTGCTGCGATGGTGCAGCGTCATCGGGGTAGCAGCAGCAGGATGAAATGCGTTTGTGCATGCCCCAATAACCACCAGCAAAACCCCTGCCCGGGGAGAGTCACCGGCATGTCAGAAAGAAGAGAGATTTATGAAAGGATGCGTTACCAAAAGTTTATCCTTCCCAGAGTGGCAGCTTTATATCTGCTAAGCTGCTGGGATTCTTTCCACTGGCTTGAACGGAGTTTGAGTCAGACTTTGGAGACACAAACACCAGAGCAAGTCCAGACACCACTCAAGTCATAAACAAACCTCCTGCCAGCTGCCCATCTACTCTTCTTCTTCATTGAAGTCACAAAAATAACAAATATGGTTCCTGAGAAGAGTTTTTCAAGTGATGAGAGGATCTACCTGTACTTTCCTAAAGAACGAAAATAAAGCCCAAATCATTTCTCACGGCCAAGGGATCACAAGGAAAATTCAGGCTGGGGAAGACCTCAGGAGGTTCTCTCAGCCAACCTCCTCCTTGCGTGAAATCATCTTCTCTCCCCTTTTGAAAATGGCATGAGGAACTTGTATGGAAAACATTGTTGGCATACCCAGTGTTTCATCTCTCCAAAGCAGTGCTGTGTGGTACCAAGAGAATCAGTTTCTCTTTTGTTTGAACTAAGAGAAATAGAAGATCTGTGAAACCCCTCTGGAGGGCAGGTTTGGAATGGATTAATCCCTCCATGAAACACTGCTTTGATACCTGTAACTCAAGTGACCATGGTTAACTTTAAATGTGCATTTTCCCATTCCTCCTTAGGTGATGGAGCTGGAGGGAGGAGTGGTGAGAGCCTGGAGCCACCCAGGGGGATTCACCCAGCCTGGGATGTGGCCAGAGGGGTGATCTGGTCAGCAGGGAGCCAGCAGCACCCACAGGGTCAGCAGTTCCCGTGAGCCTTTTGGGGATGAAGGGGGAGGAAGGGAAAGGATCGGTGTTATCTCAGTAATTGGGAGTTGGCCTAGGATTTGGAAACTCAGCTGCCATTCCCAGACGTGCTCCATCTGCCTCTGCCCCACAGGTCACCCAAAAGCAGGATGGGGAGGTTGTGCCTCCTAGAACTGGTGGCAAAATGCTCTTCCTGTGCTGGAGGTATTGTCAAGGTCTCGATATTTCTGCATCTGTCTTCAGGCAAAGCTTTGTATCTCTAAAATGTTCACAATGCTATTATCCAAAAGACTCTGCTATAATACTTTCAAGATGTTTTGCTTCAATTTTGACTTTTTTTTTTTTATATAATGCTCTCCAGCTTTTTAATATAAGCCAAATAAAGCATTGTTTCTATCCAGAAAATAACATTTCAAATTTAGAACACAGCAGTGCTGAACCAGTTGGGTTCTTTCTAAATTCAGGGGAATACCTATTCCCCCAAATAGTTTCAATTCTGATAAATCAGAATTTCCAGACAGAATACCAGTTAGTTTAGTTGTAAGTCCTAACCCTGCCCAACACTTAATTATTTTTGTGATCTGCTCAGGGATGCACTAACACAGTGTGCTGCACAGCTGTCAGGAACATCCCAATTATTTTTTGAGTGAAAATTACATTTCAAAACAAAAGGGAAGGGCATCTTTTAATCATTTTGACTATGTTTAAATGAGATCACCAAGAGAGACTATAGCTCTGCACAGACATGTGCAGGCATGCCTAGGAATTTGGCTTGCCTGCCGTTTATCTGTCCCAATTAAAGGCAGATGCAGCCTTCTGCTTCCATGGACATTTATGAACTGGCAGATGTGCTAACAGGGAGAGAGCTAACACACAGCAACTGGTCCTGATCTAATCACACACATTCTTACAGTGCTGCTTGGCTCCAGCTTGCCCAACTGCACGAATATTTTCAGTTTTCCTTCCTACCTCCTTGGACAAGATGCAGCGCAGGAATCACCCAAGTTTGGGTAATCACGCAGTTCATGTCACTTCTCCCCAGTCTGTGGCAAAAGAGGGGAATTACGGGATGCACAAAGTGGCTTAGGCTCCAATTCTGCTTTGCAGATGAGAAGGAGCTTCCCTGGAGTACCTGCAAACATACTGGGAATGCTGGTGAGCGGCTCGGAAAGCCCAGCAGGTACTGAAATCTGCCTCTTGCTCAAGTATCCAAGGAGTTCACTGGAGCTGGGCACCACCATTCCCACACTGAAGTGCTGGGGATACCCCGCTGATGAGCACTTCAGGTGCCTGCTGAAGCTGCCCTGGCTGCAGCTTTGATGGAATGGGGACAGCAGGAGACAGCGAGACCTGACCAACTCCCCTGCAGCCCTGATGTCACCCACAAGCCCAGTTCGACCCAGAGACACACCAGAGGTCAAACACTGTCACAAGAGCAGCTCCTCTCACCAGTGCTTGCTCCTTTAAGCAGCTGTGCACAGAAAGCTCCATTTCCAGAGGCAAACACCCGGCTCGTGGATCCAACCCCGCTGGATGGGAGCCAACACAAACCCCTCCAGGCAGACCTGGCAGACAGGCAGGATGTCTCAAGGTAAGCTCAGTGCAGGTTTTGCTCCTGTGCTCACAAATAGCCCTTGCTAATGCTCATTTCTCTGTGAGTTACGTGCTATCAAGAGTTTCAAGAAGTGTCACAGCAACACCTGTGCTTCCCACCACTGCAGAGCATCTGCAGGACCAGAGATGGTCTTTTCCATCCTCCCCAGCCCTTATTTTTCTTAGCAATGACAATTTACATCACTACCCACCACCTTTCTTCAGATTCTCTCCTTACCTTTATTATTCTTGTTTCATGTTATGTTTATCTGTACGTGTTTTTTCCCTTTGAGCCTTCCCTTCCCCACCTGCCTATTTCCTAGCTTACAATATTGTAAATCTGCACTGTTGGAAAGCTGATGAGGTGGTAGGGGCTGACTGGGAACAGGAGCTCCTGATGTCAGCGGTTACCAGGCTTTTCCTATATTTAGGAAAAGATGTAACCATGGAACTACGTGAGGTGACAGTCAGCAAACCTACAGCTCTGCTGTGAAATACGTGGCACAGACGTAAGCACCCGCCTGTGCCTGAGTCTCCCACCCATCGCCCTGCGCAGGAGAACTTGCTGCAGACAGCAAAACTCTTCCCCTTTTTAATGATTCATGCAAATACAGCCACTGACTTCAGGGGAGAGAGCTCGAGGCTTGAATCTGGGGAGGCTGGTAGTCACTGTGTGGTTTCTAGATAAAAATAAACACATTTCTCAACCCTGAAAAAGGATCATCCAGAAGAGATGAGTGGTCCACTCCTCCCAGCTTTTTGTTCCCGTGTTTGCAGCTTCTTTTGGAGATGCTATTCCCCATTTTTCCCATTTCTTTTAGATCAGAGACCAGTTGCACATGGTGAACTAGCACTGGATAAAAATGTAGGGGGAAAATGAAGATGAACAAGGAGAGGGACAGCCATGATCCTGAAGTCCTGAGCATTTTGACATTGGATTTTCCCTTGCTAAGCTAAAACTCAGAGAACCAGCACTGCAGGGTAATCCCTCCAAATACAAAAAAGGCCCTAATGCACCCATTTAATCTTACAGCTTTGCACAAAAGGGGTTTTATGTGCAGGGAGGATAATTGTAGGTAAGGAAGAGGTCAGCATGGATGATGTGACTAAGTTGTAAACACACCTGATTGAGGCAGTTTATCTTCTTGCTTTAAGTGCACCAAACACTATTTTTCACTCGGATTCCTTTGTCCAACATCTCCCTGGTTCAGCAGGATGTGAGCCCACATCCCCCAGACCAAGAGACCACCATCACCCACGGCAAGTGCACCCTTGAGAGGTTTCTGCAGCTTCAAAGGCAGGTGAGCAGCAGCAGCAGTAAGGTTACCCAAGCCCCATGTGCCAGGCCTCCCAGGGTGCCACCCCATCCAGCTCCTTCCCGGCCTGCAGTGAAGATGGATGTTGCTCAGTGCACAGCCCTCAGTGGCTTGGGGAAGCTCTCTGGTGACATCAACTCTCCGACTGATGCACGAGCAGAGGGTCTGTGCCCTGCAGCTCCTCACACAAATCACCACAGCTCTGCCGAGTCCAGGTGTCCTGGGGCCTGGCCCCAAACACTGGGATCACACAATTCCTTCTGACTGTCTTGGGATGATTCGTGCCTTTTGAAGACGCAGGAGTGACTCCATCCTGAGCCAGGGCCAGTGACCTGTTGCTGAGGTTGGTAGGTGATAAATGACAGCCAGGAGCCAAGGGCGCCTGCTCCGACTCTCACATGTGCCCTCAGTAAACAAGGGGTGGAGGCAAACACACACTTTGCTATTTCACTCTTGCTATTAACTTTTCAGTTCGAATTTCCAGCACTTTTTACAGCCTTTTTTTTGGATGATTTTCCACCCCAGGAAGAGGCAGATGTGGTGTTTTCACAGGCCACTCGTGCTTTGTGCTTGCTTTGCCCTGCACAGGTCGGCACCTTGCTCAGCTGGAGACCATCAGCGGGTACAACCAGAACAACCATTCCAGCTGAGGCTTTTGTTTAGTTTTAGTCTTCCTTAGGACCACAGGCCTACACTGAGAGGAATGAAGGATGCCTTGCCAGGCAGAGATGGGCATTCAGGCAACAGAGTTTGATGGGAGAGCTGAAAAAAAAGGTGTGACCCTGCATTTGCCCACTCTGGAGCACAGAAACCTGTCCATAAAGGACTTCAGGAAGAGGAGGAGGTAGCAGGCAGCTGTCTCCTTCTACCCTTACAGGCACTAGCCCCTCCTGAGCTGATATTATTCTCTAAGAAATAGCCTATAAAAGATTAAATTCAAGCTATCTGTTTCTATTTGTATTCCTCCTGTGTAGTCCTTTGAAGCATATTTTAATTCTCCCTGTTCCCCAACCTCATTTCAGCTGGTGGTGCTGGAAGGTATTTAAAGTTACAGCCGTAATCCCATGGGTCACCATGAAAGAAATTAGGAAAAAAAAAAAAAAAAAAAGCAGGAAGAAACCCAGAAAGAAACCCCAGGTCTGTCTGATGCACAGCAATGCTTATATTTCAATTACAGAGAGCGAGGGGCCAGACTCAACAGAGTCTGAGACAGGGAAAGGAAGAATTATGTTGGAAAACCAGACACTGAATCCACAAAAGAGCGACTGGCTGTAAACGGCTAATGCAGGTAAGGCAGTGGGCAGGTGCTGACCACGCTTCCCACCAGGATCGAGCGCTCTCCACCCGATTTACACGGCCTGAGGGTCTGACCTGCGGCTGTGCTGCTCCCGCAGGGCAGGAGCGACCCCCGGCTCCCTGGGTGATGGCGTTCAAAAAGCACCAGGCTGAAAATCCAGCTGCTCCGCTTGCACAGCGCTGATGGGGGGCAGGCAGCTCCCACCGCCATCTCCCTGCTCCTTCGTGCCTCGAGACACGGCCAGCGGGGGATTTCTGTCCTGCACACAGCGCTCGTGGCAGGTCTGTCCTGCTGCTGCCAAACCTCGCACACCCCGCGGGAGGCAGAGGCTCCTCGGCTGAGCAGCCCCAGCCCGGGCAGGGAGGGATGAAGGAGCTCTCTGTGCCTCCAGCCCGGGCACAGCCTCCCCGATAAGCGAACCCGCCTGCGCCGAGTCCCAGCCTGACCTGGGCAGGGCTCCCCTCACAAATATAGGCTCTTGTGGGATTTCGTGAATGAGGCTGGGCAGGGATTTGTGCGTCGGAGGTGACACGGTACAGCTGCCTTCCCCGGGGAGGCTGCGGCTGAGATAAACAGCCCGACTGGCTCCTCCAGGCCGCTTCTCCGATTACCCAATATTTTCCTCCGGGCTCTGTTCTCCACGTCTCATAAATCCCCTCGCTGCTTGGCCCCTGGGCAGCCATGGGGGCTGTGAACACCCATCCAAGCGATGCATCCTGTTCCCGGGCTAACAAGGGAGTGTTTCAAAGAAACTCTGAGCAGGGTGATGCCAAGCCAGAAACCTTGTGGAGGATGTTGCAAGTCGGGCTTTGAAGGCAGGGTTTGTTTAGGGACGTCAGGTTTCATCTGGATCCGCTGATACCGGACATGCCAACGAGAAATACCAAGTACCAGGCAAAACTGAGTAAGATTTTCAAGATTTGGGTACCTTTAGCTGAGCAGCACATAAACATCCTGCCCTCTCCTCAGCAGGAAGGAGAGGAGAAATCACTCTGCCTTGGGGGCTCTGTCTGGGTTAAATCAGAGCTCTCAGACTTCCCCAACCAGCACAACCATCAGCACCTCTCCCTTGCCCGTGCACCCAGCAAATCACAAACCAGGGGCAGCAGAAAGCCAGCAGAGGCTCAGGATAGATTCTGTGTGTTTGAGAGTGCAGACCTGAAACTAGAGCTGAGCTATGTCAGGTTCCTCTGTGTTCCTGCAGAGATGTCAGTCAGGCTTACTGAAGTCACCGGGAGAGCTGTAAACACACAGTGCTGCTTCATCTTTATAAAGGAATAAAATAGTCAGAAATCCTGCTTGACAACAAGGACAACCAGAGAATGAGATATGGGCTTCTGAATTCTCAAACTGTGGCTTGGATCTGATCCTATTAAGAAGAGGGTTTCAAAAGAGGTTTGATTCTCTCTGTCCCTGCCTGCCTCTGGCCGTGCTTTTCCAACAGGGGATGGGATCAGTCTTTGTCCAGAAGCCACTTCAAGTGGGGGATGCTTTGTTTCTGGGTTGCTGCTCTCAGTCAGGTCACATCACAAGTCCTGGAAGCTGTATGGAACAGCTTGGTGCATTTAGGAGATGCAGCAGATGCAGCCAGGATTTTATCTTCCAGAGCCTCCAAATGGCTGGATCTGTATTTTATTTCAGTGATCTCTCAATTGCTGGTGATTACATAGAGCAGGAGAACAGACCCATTTGGATAACTCCTGCTTGATCAAAGCCTATATTTAACTTCAATTCCTGTCTCCCTTTCCAACAGTCCATGATAAAGCTTATTTTCCAGCCGGTACCTGAACACCCAAAAGTCCTCAAGAAATCATGAGAGCTGGAAATGATCCAAGTCACTGTGCCTGCCAGGAGCTGAGACCAGCACTTCTAATTGCTGTGAGCTCCCTTTACTCACCACTGAATCACCAGCTCTAGGAGTGGAAGCAGAGCTCCTGCACCCGTTCTGCCTGTGAGCAGCTGCTGGTGGTCTCTCCAAACAGTTCCATTCCATCCCATCACTATCTGTCTGCAGCTGTATTCCCCAAGCCACTCTTTGGGAGCTTGATGACCTTATAAAGCATGATTGGGTTTTGTTTAAAGAAACAAAACCAGCTGCCTGCAGGGTACTTTGATCCTAAACAGTATTTTTAAGTGCTGGGGCTGGGTGAAGCTATGAAATGATCTGCTGGTGGATCAAATCTCTTTTTGCAGAGACCCCCTCTGTCAAACAGCACACCTGATTTTCTTGCTCAGTGTCAAATATTTGCTGTCTGTCTGAGTAGAAAGGGTATTTCCCAGCAAGCCCAGATATCTGCCTTTGCAGCAGGGCATCCTTTCACTGCTGCCTATTCTCCCTCACACGTGTACACACACTCGGTTGTGCAGAGGAGCCAGACACAAAGCCAAGGTGAAAAAGCAGTAAGCAAAGTTGCACACAAAGCAAAAAATGCCCCCAAATGCCATTAACTTCCAGGAAACAGCAAACCTTGAGAGTCCAAATCACCCTTGGTGAGAGCAAGCCCAGCTCTATTAAGTTCAACAGACTCTGTTACACTTCACTGAAGTAAGTCCTTTGGGGTTTATTTGAGGTTAACTGCCCAAATCCCTGGCTTGCAGAGCTCTTTATGTCCAAGATAACAAATGCAAAGGCAAATAGGAGCTAAGAAAGCAGCTGTGCCAGCGCCTGGTTCCCTGCTCTGGCTGCCTGTGTTTGCTGACAGCACAACTATGCAAAGTATTTGGCTCCACACACAGTGTGGCCGTCCTGCTTTCATTCCAGCAGTCCCAGAAATGGCCCATTTCTCTTCTGTTTGCTCTGGGGGGCTTTGCATAGCAGCCAGGTAGGGATACCCACAGAGAGCAAACAAGCCTTATCAGCACTTTTCCTTGATTATTGACAAGGAGAGTGAATGATAAACAGGGCCTGGCCACCCCGGCCACAAAAGCTGGGCTTTGTCTGCACCTGGAGGATGCTGCAGTGGGAAAAGCCAGGCACTGGTCAAGCTGGGATAAAACTTATGCTGCAAGAGGCCAGAGCTGTTGGTGCCATAGAACTGCCCCATAGGATGGATGCTCCAGAGCAAGGACAGTGGGACAAGTGGCCATGTCACTGCTGCACCATGGTGGAGTTTTACATCAGTGCCCAGCTCAGTAAATGCAGGCACAGTAAATGCAGATCAGCATCAGGCAAATGTCTCTGTGCCTGGCATCCCACAACACCTCTGTATCCTGCTGTTTTCTCACGCACAGGCGAGTCTGGTCTCTATTTGCAAGTGCAGCAATTAAGCTCATGTTCAAGTGTCTGTGTGACCCAGGACTTAGAACCATCAGCTCACAGTGAAACACCAAACCAGTCTCTCTTTAACACATACTTATCTCAGAGATAAAAATGGACAGATGAGGTGGGGGCAGGAAGAAGGAACTTGCCTTAAGGATTAGGAGCTGGGAAAAATGGATTTTATTGGTTGTGCCCCCCGGGTTCAGCAATAAAGCAGCTCTGCTCTCAAAAGAATACACGTGTTGGGTGCAAACTGTTGGGAAGCAGAAATGGGGTGTGGGTTGGAGAGGAACGTCAGCACACGTGGGATCTGATCAGTTTGTATCGCTATGGGACAGCTTCTCCTGGGCTGGCACTCAGGCATCCCCTCCTGGGAATTCTGCTCCCCATACCAGCCACCAGCATCCCCAGACCCAGTGCTGGTCAGTGCAGGAATACCGTGTGAGGAACTGCTCGTATGTCCTGTCTGATATTTTCATTTTCCAAGAGGCAAATTTCCATCCCACCGTCCCCACGGCCGCCCCGGGTAACCCCAGACCTTCACTTTCACCCAGCAATTCCACACCACAGGCTGTGATTTCACATCAAAGAGGAAGCTGGGAACGTGGTGACTGCTCCCAGGGACCAGGATGGGAATTAACTGGAGAGAGTCCAACAGGGATCAGCAACAAGAGAGAGAAGACACGATTTGTGTGGAAAGAGTGAAAGAAAGAGGATTGTTTAGTCTAGAAGATGGATGATTGTGACCTTCAGATTCGCTCAGGACAGAGGAATGGATTCATCCTTCCCCAGAGGTTGCGGTGGATAGTAGAAGTAGTAAGAGGCTTAAGTTGCACCAAGGATGACTTTGGTTATATATTAAGCAATACTTTCATGCTTTCCTGTGCTTGCTCTCCAGACTCACCTGTCTGTGTCTGTGGAGTCTTCCTCCTTGGATTTTTGAGAATGAGATTTATTAGTTGGTTGTTCTCCACCAAGTAGGGCCTAAGTCTCCCTTTTTTTTTTCTCCTTTTAAGTTAATAACACCAGTGCAACCCTCACTTACCAATCTGATTCTTGTTATGGAAAGAGTCCCCATGTGGAAAGGGGTTTGGGAATCAGAGCCCATTATCATCTTGGGGCAAAACAGGGGCCTTTATGAGAAGGAAATGCTCCCAATTCCCAGATGCCTCAGGGGAGATGCTGTGGTGCCTCTCCCGAAGACAGAGCACAAAGCCACAGCTGGGATAAGGGCTCAAGCACCACTCCTTGTACTACTGGAACATCAACATCTCCCTGGGCTCCTGCCAAGCTCCAGGGAGGATCTGAGCAGTGGTGCTTGTACCTGGTATTGCCAGCATTTTTCAGCTTTCTCTCAGTTTTGGGATCACCTGCCTTCATTGCCCCTGAAGCCTCTTACAGCTATTTACACTTCCAAGAGAAGCCAAACGACCAAGAGTGGCTGGCAGCAGCACAGACTTTCCGGGATGAGGCAGCGAGCACCATCCCATTTACTCACTCCAAATTAACACTTCTTCCCTGTAATTCCCAGAACCATGTGGGGATGCAGAGCCACACTTGCTGGTCTTGCACCCCCAAAATTGCCTGAGTGAGTACAGTTAGCCAAGGGCCCTACTGGATTATTTTTTGTCTGGTGAAAAGCCATCACCACCTTACATATCAGTTTATGATCACATCTGCACCCTGTATGCCATGCTAGCCTATCCTGGGGCTCTGAGGATCCTGCCACCTCTTCTTCCTCTCCTAGGAGGCAAGGTCTAGTGGTTTGGAATAGCTTTTTCTTTTGGCAAAGAGATTTTCCACCCCCTGCCACACCAGACACCCTCATTTCCTGCTCCTCCCATTTTAACCACAGGTCACAACAGCTGTTGAACACAAATCCTGTCTGAGTCCCTGAGGCCTGGGAAGAGATCTGTTATAGCAGGGACTATATAAAACTAGCTCCTGATGGGAAACCCTGAAAAGATAAAGCTTTTGCAGGGTAAGCTCATGGGATCCTGTTTAAGTGTAAAACAGAGGAGTTCATCATCCATTATTCCCTAGTGGCGCCCAGCTCTAACCCAGGCTGCAGCCTACCTCAGGCCATGGCACTGGTTACTCATGGGCTGCAGAGGCCCTGGAAGCCACCAACCAACATTTTTCTGATTTGGGGCTGGTTTTTGGAGCCCTGGACACAGAGGGAAGGACATAATGAGTGCTGCCCTTGTGCCTCAGCAGGAGATGTGCTATCTGAGGACTGCACAGGGACAGAGGAGTCTCTGTCCTCATCTGGGACAGAGGAGTTCCCAAGGGATGTTCTCGTGGAGGGAAGGCAGCTGGGGAGATGCTGGGAAGGGAAGGAGACAGGGGGGAGGGCAGAACAATAGTTATTTATCTTGATTTGAAAACCCAAAATTTCTAGTTTGTTTATCCTGTGCTCTGGGGAGGGAGCACAGATTCCCAGAAAAAGTGTCTGGGAAAAAGAGGCTCCCATGTCCTTCAACTGTTCAAAGAATAGGACTACAATGTTTATTTGAATTAAAAAAAAAAAAAAAACAAAGCCAAGCAGCAGCCCCTGTCCTCATCCACATATGGGTGCTGGCATTGCTTGTCTGGATCACAGAATCACAGAAAGGTTTAGGTTGGAAGAGACCTTAAAGCCCATCTTATTCCACCCCCTGCCAGGGCCAGGGCCACCTTCCGCTATCCCAGGCTGCTCCAAGCCCCATCCAGCCTGGCCTTGGGCACTTCCAGGGATCCAGGGGCAGCCACAGCTTCTCTGGGCACCCTGTGCCAGGGCCTCCCCACCCTCACAATAAACTCTTCTCCAAGCCTCCCCTGGTGCCAGAGCAGGTCTGGGCTCCTCTATCTTTTATTCACCACTGTAAGATTTTGGAGGGAGGATGGAAACAAATGAACAAGTACCTTAACTGATAATCTCAGTGGTTCAGTTCACATAAATCCACAATTTCAGTGCTAAAGAGGGAATCTCTCCTCAGCCACTCAATCACTTCCATGAACCCTTTCCCTTTCCAGATCAGCTCTCCCTGGGCCCAGGCTGACAGCCTGTCTCAGGAGCTGCCCACACTCTGAAGGTGTGAGACACACCAGGTGGTGAAAGCAAGATGGAGGTGGTGAAAGGGGGAAGTCTATTAACAAAAATCACACAAATGTTCGAGTAAGATGTACGAAAAGGCACTGCATGTGTTTGTACTGACTACCAATAATTCAGAATGGAGAGCAGCCACCAGCCCAACACCTCCTGCCATTAGACCCATCACAGAATCCAGAGACAGCAGAATTTAATTGATTGCATTTTTCCTAGATAGGTTTTAGCCAAAGCAACAGCTTAACTCTTTGGCATCCTATAGCAGGCACTATGGAATATTATACATCGTTCTGATGTGTGAGCTAAAAGACAAAGAGCCTTTTTTTGGCTTAGACCTCAGACTGGAGAGGTTTGATCTGGCACTGCTTTTCAGGAGGAGAGAGCTCACACTTGGCAGGAAAACACCTTTGAAATCAGACTTATTGAAAGTGGAGAAGGAACCTTGCCTGCCATTCTTCATGAGCAGTTGTCTGGTACATCAAGCTCTCCTGGGGACAGCAGTATTTGGTCAAATTTTGGCTCTCAGCAGGGACTAAAGGAAGGCAGGGAAATCACACACCAAGAGGTACCAAAGGCTATTTTTACTCTGTCTGGGTTTACACCCACATGTGTGGTGTTTGTTGGTTTGGTGCATGAGCCAATTCTCAGCTGGTTTGCTGACAAAAGCAAGGAACAACTCATCATTCTGAATGGAAACACCCTGATTTAAGACCAGGAGTGATCTGGTCTCTAAGATCTATTGCAATAATAAAAGTGGGCATTTCTTGCTTTGTGGAGAAAATATATTGACAATTAACTTATTTCAGTGTCATTAATGCCTTTATATATTTAGCCTCATAAAAGGAAGCTATTGGAAGAATTTCTGGAATGTAAAATGCTGTCAAGTAGAAAAGGAACATAATAAAATTTATCTGGTAGCCATTTCAGAAGAGACAAAACTGGACCAAAGATGCAGACACAGCTTTTGGAGGCTCCCAGGCGGGACTGGGGAATGTTGGTGGGTAAGGCCTTGGGTGCTTCCTCTCTGCACCCAACACTGGTCACTTGTGGAGGAAGAATGCCAGGAAAATGAACCCTTGCTCTGGACCAGTTAGAGATGTCCCTACATTTGGTAAACTATGATGATCAGGCTGAGCTTTTATTCCCTTCCTCAAAATTCTCCTGTTTCCCTTCTAATAAAGTAACCATTACAGAAACAGCCTTAGGAAACAAACTGCAAGGAGTGGCCTCGTCTTATTTTCCAGCAGCAAAAACATGGAACAACGCACCAGAATATTCTCCTGCTTTGCAATTCTGTTCATCTTTCAAAGTGTTTCTCCCACTGCAATTAGCCCTTAGGAGTGACCACCACTACTTCCCAGCCCGTGGAAGTGCTGCAGCAAGCAGGATTTACCCCATGACCTTCCCTTTCTTCCTACCTCCCCTCCCTGATAGACCTACAACTGATTATCTACCTCCAGAAGATCTCTGAGGAAGTGGAAGCTAAAAGCTTCTCCTTTGGGGAGTTTTGGGGTTGTTGGCCTTTTTTTCTGCTGAATTTCTTACCCTCCTCTATCAGAGGCAGTTCACATCCTGCTGACTCGACCCTTCACACACCAGTTCCAGCCAAAGAGACAGCCCTGACCACATCTAACAATGACAGCACCAATTCAAGATTGTGTACATACCCCCCCAAGTTTCCATCCAGTGTGATTGATCAAATATTTGCTTTTCTCAAAGCAGATAACGTTTGTGAACATACAATCTTCAGCCACAAAGCCTTATCCCCCTGTGCTATTTATCTCCAGAGCACAAAGGCCAATTGATTTCTTCCATGACAGCCAGACCCAGGCTCTCAGCTTTCACCCCTGCTGCAGTTCCTGGTTTGAGTCTTTGTTTTGGACTCATTTGGAGAACAAGAGAGAATAATGGGGAGAAGAGGGTCAGTACAGAATAAAAGTGTTTAGAGTTAACCAGTCATCTGAATACAAAGAAATTATTCAGTCCCTCTCTTTAGTGAGGGACTAATTTAGCCCATGGCTCTTTAAGGCTGTCACACCAATTTCTGGTGCTCTAAGTGGAGCTTGGCACTTGCAAAGGGCAACTCCAGCCTCCTAAATGAGTTAGAGAAAGCACTCAGTGGCTAAAGTTACCCAGCCAAGGAGTGAATGCCATCCTGTCAGGTGCTCCAGAGACCCCGAGATAGCAAATATAGTCATGGTGTCTCAGCATTAATTTCTGAACCTTGAACCATGAGATCGAATTTGCATTTCCAATTGAGAATTGCAAGCGATGTGCCGGTCTGTGAGCCCCAAAGCACACGAGGGGATAGCTGCAGATACTGGCAGTAATAGGAAAAGCACAGCTTGGCACAGGGACAAGCTATCACTGCTCCTGAGCTTCCCTCCCTGATTTCATGTGCAGGCCCACTGGGCCAGGGAGGCTGCTGGAAGAGCGATACCACAAGGATCCGCAGCCTTAGGATGACCCTGAGAAATGGAATCACTTCAGGAAACGGAGCTATGAGGCAGAGATCCATTAAAAAAATACAGTGGAAAAAATGCATCACTTGGCTTAGTTTTAGTTTTGAAAGTAGGGGAAAAGCCTTAAGTTTGAAAAGCCTTAGGTTTCTCACTCTTGCATTTTGATTTTCTTAAGCCTTTGCTACAGAGGGAAGTTCTCTTTTGCCCATGAACTTGTGGCTGTTGTCTGAACACTTGGAAAGCTGATCCACTGCTGGTGGAGATCTTCCTTATTCTTCCAAAGAGCTTGAGAGCCAGGCCTTTCTCTCTGTGTTATGTCTGGCTTTAAAGTGCCAGGGAACTACTGCACAGGTTTCCTTGCTGCCCTGGTAACCCTTTTCACTCTTCAGCTGAACTGCCTAGAAGGGCAGCTGGACACCTGAATTAGGTGTCTTCTCCCTTTTAACCTTTTTGAAATTTCCTTTCTTGGGCACCACTACTGTGAAGAGAAGGGAGACAATAAGGATTAATCCTTCCCAGGAGTGCCACGAGCAGGGGAGTTGTCAGAGGCAGGGCTGGACATGCAGAAAATTATAAAATCAGGTGGCTGGAAAAGTTGGTAGAAGTTAGAGGGCAGAGAAGCAGCCTCCATATTCACTGACAGCTGGGGAAAGGCAGCCTTTTGTGACATTAAATTTGGCACCCTACAGCTTTGGGTTCCACCTTCAGGTTTGGCACACCCAGAACCTTCCTTTTCTTCCCCATGTACCCCTCTGCCTTTCCACCAAGCTTTGGAAAAGACTCCTTTAAATCAGAGATCTAATCCAGGTTTCTCTCGCTTCAGAGCAAGCTGCCAGGGGAGAGAATACACAACTGGAGAGATGCTTTTTGTGTTTGGGGCACGCTGATGGGTGCTGTACCCACAATGTGAACACGTGAGATGTTCCGGAGCAGATTTTCCACCGATTTTCCCTGCTACGTCCATCCCTAGAGTTACTCATCATTGCAATAACAGCAAGGTTGGGTATTGTTGGAAGCTTCAGCCTGGAGTGCCATGGAATAACTTGATCCAAAAGCTCACTAAGACCTGCCTGGCACTGAGGGGCAGACACACCATTTCCTACTCGTCGACTCTGTTTTTCCTTGTATTCTCTCATTTAATCACAATAACGTCATCTGCATAGCACAGATACAGGAGAAAAAACACCAAGCAAGAGCTACGTGCTGGAAGGAGAACACGAGAATCAGCCAAGAACAATAGTTTATGATAAAACTCTTCACTTTTCAGATGCCTTTCCCAATTGTTTGAAAAGCATGGTGGAAAAGGAGACCTTGCATTGTTTCCCACCCACAAAATTCCTCAGTTTTTGCAAAGGGCACTGAAAATTCGGACTGTAGTTGCTTGGATAAATCAACATATAGCCAGAGTCAGGAAAAATCCCATTAATTCAGTTTGCATCGGTTCAGAATGTGCCCCTCAAAGTTTTAGGGTCACTTAACCCTCCTTTAAGGAGTTCTGTACTTTGGGATCCCATTCACGTTATCACCATGAAATAACATATCTGGAATCTGGGTTGTTTGCACATGAGCTCCATAGCAGAGATAAATGAAGTGGGAACTGCCCACATCTCTTGCATATGGAGATCTGTGTTTAAAAACAAGAACACCCACACAGCTCATCATCAGGAGATGAGTTTCTTGTTTTGTGGTTGCACTCACAATAGCAACACTGTTCTGTGATAGAGCACTTTCAGCCTCAGGTCTTGTGATCCTCAGGGAACTTCTATTTTCATGTCCAATCCCACTGAAGCCCAACAAGCTGTGATCAAATGGATACTATTTGATTCACACTGGAGTTCTTGGTGATTCTCTCATCAGAACTATGCATCAAAGGTGGGGAATAGGAAGCACCTTGGCTTTAGAAGATGCAAGAAGAACCCTGTGTTGGATCCACATTGAACCAGTGACAGAAATAAGTGATGGTTTTCAATCTAACCTCCCTCACCCAGTTTTAACATTTCATCTCCCCGTTTTAAGAGCTTTGTAGGAGCTGTGAAGCCCAGTCCTTATGTGGATTCTGTCAGATACACCTCACACCAAGTCCAAAGGCCTCACAAGCATGGCAGCCAGTCATTCCCTGCTTCCCAGGTCAGTGTCATTTCTGGTTCCACTTGGTCCAGGGTGGGGCAAGCTGCTTTGATTAGGGACCTGTCAGCACACGGGACAAGCTGCTTTCATTAGGGACCTGTCAGCACACAGAGCTGGTTGTCACAGCCTCCCACTGCCAGTAGCATCTACTGGTGTGGGCCCTTGCAGTCTCTGTAGGAATAGAAAGCATTTATCCTTCCTCATATTTTATAGGGGAAGCAAAATTGAGCAGGTTTACCCAGGAAATTTGTGATAAAGAAGAAAAATTCAATGCAATCTCCCCAGTTTCTGCTATTCCTAAACCACAGGTAAAGCCTACAAGTACCACATGAGGCCAGGTTCACAGTGAAACAAGATTTTAAGAAGTATTTCATAAGTTATTTCTTCATTTGTGCTTGCAGTAGCACATGAGGAAACACAAGGTCCAAGAATCTCTTGGAAGGGGGCTCTCCAAGACAGCATTATTAGGGCAGATGCACCCTCAGCCCAGCAGATGCTCACGTGCTTTCAGCTGCGCTCAGCCAAGGCCAAGGCGCTCCGTGAAGCCTCGTGGGAACAACGCATTTCTCTGGAAGTTGGGCTGAGCTACTAATGTTTGACAACTGGGTTGGATAAAGGCAGAGCAGCCACGTCTCCTCCCCAGCCACTGAGTGGGCCCATTCAGAGCACACGAGGAGAAGGCCCATCCTCATTCCTTGCATCCAGACTCAGCCCTGCCCACAGCCAAGTCCCTCCACAGGAGGAGGAAGGCAGTAATATCACCACTCACACTTGTCAGCAGCCCTTCACGCTCAGCTTTCCCCGGAGAGCAGCGAAGTGTTGCTTTCAGGAAGCAAAGCACATATTTTCCATGGTGATAAACGGGAGAGGTTCTTCCCAGGCCGGGGCTGGAACAATCCCCCAGCACACGCACGCCCCACACGCAGCTTGAGGGGGTCACGGCCGGCTGGGTCAGTGCTGCCCACCAGGGACAGTGTCAGACACTGACCATCACCTGGGACTCCCTTTTAAACTCCTCACATCCCACACAAGCTACTGGGAAGCTTTCATTAGACACAAGGGGATGGGGAGGGTGTGATTTTCTCACCCTCCTGGTTGGGGAATAAGGGTCTGATCTCACCAGACCAAACTACACAGCAGCAAGCACAGCGGTGAGCAGTTTTTCACCTGATCCAAAGCACTGCAGGGACCAAAGGACTGTCACCAGGGCCTGGGGCACAGCAGGGAACACACAGCGTGCTGCCGGGCTGGTGGGGTTAATATTCGCTGCTGGCTCATGGCCTCAGGCGATTTTTCCAGAGCAAAGAGGGTGTGAGGGGGAGGAGGAAGAAGCTGCAGTGAGAACAGGTATTGGTATCCGCTGTGCAGCTCCCAGGACTTGTACATTCCGGGCTCACAGTCAGAAGTCAAGTCCACATTGACTCCTGGCAGCACACACAGCTCTGAGAGAGGACAGAGAGGTCACAACCCCTGCTTGAGTGGCTCAGTACATCTTCCAAGAGACCAGGGAGACAGCAGCAGAAAAATCAGCCCAACCAGACAGCTCTTCAATCGCCTCAAACACTCTTCCATCCCACACACAGAGGTGAGTCAGTGGCCTTTGCACCTCTGGGGCCGTGGAAGCTCTCCAGAACACGTTCAATTGCCTTGACCCTTCTGGCTTTCGTGATCCCACACTCAGGCAGCAAAGCCAGCATTAGCATTTCACAGGGTGGGTTTAAAGCCAGGGTGAAGAGATGCTGATATGGCTTGAGCTCCAAGTCAAACAAACTGGAAGCAACTAAACAGAGCAGAGGAGTCTTTTTGTTTTGCAAATCATGACAGTTGCCAGCTCTCCCTTACCTGCTAAACACATCTCAAGCTTGTGAAAAAGTATTTGGGAATGAGCTCATGACACCAGCTGATGCTGGAGTAATCTCCTCACCTCAAGGGCCAAGCTGCAATCAGCTCTCTTGGGAGTAGATCGTGCTTGGGGCCAGGATCAGGAAGGAGGACTCACTCCTGCAGGGAGCTGACCCGGGCAGGATGGGCTGATAGCCACCTATCAGCAAGATTTCCACTGCTAGTAGCTGGCAGAGTCTCAAATCTGCTTGGATTACTGCTCCACTGCCTCCTCACTATCCCAGACTTCCTCTGGTCCCAGCAACCTCTCAGCGCTCCCCGGCACAGCCCTGCCAGGCACTGGCCCAGGGGCAGCCCCATACCAATCCCATGGCACTAACCCAGGGGCAGCCCCTCACAATCCCATGGCACTGTCCCAGGAGCAGCCCCTCACAATCCCATGGCACTAACCCAGGGGCAGCCCCTCACAATCCCATGGCACTGTCCCAGGAGCAGCCCCTCACAATCCCATGACACTAACCCAGGGGCAGCCCCTCACAATCCCATGACACTAACCCAGGGGCAGCCCCTCACAATCCCATGGCACTGTCCCGGGGCAGCCCCTCACAATCCCATGGCACGGTCCCAGGGGCAGCCCCTCACAATCCCATGGCACTAACCCAGGGGCAGCCCCTCACAATCCCATGGCACTGTCCCGGGGCAGCCCCTCACAATCCCATGGCACTGTCCCGGGGCAGCCCCTCACAATCCCATGGCACTGTCCCGGGGCAGCCCCTCACAATCCCATGGCACTAACCCAGGAGCAGCCCCTCACAATCCCATGACACTAACCCAGGAGCAGCCCCTCACAATCCCATGGCACTAACCCAGGGGCAGCCCCTCACAATCCCATGGCACTAACCCAGGGGCAGCCCCTCACAATCCCATGGCACTGTCCCAGGAGCAGCCCCTCACAATCCCATGACACTAACCCAGGGGCAGCCCCTCACAATCCCATGACACTAACCCAGGGGCAGCCCCTCACAATCCCATGGCACTGTCCCGGGGCAGCCCCTCACAATCCCATGGCACGGTCCCAGGGGCAGCCCCTCACAATCCCATGGCACTAACCCAGGGGCAGCCCCTCACAATCCCATGACACTAACCCAGGGGCAGCCCCTCACAATCCCATGGCACTAACCCAGGGGCAGCCCCTCACAATCCCATGGCATGGTCCCAGGGGCAGCCCCTCACAATCCCATGGCACTAACCCAGGAGCAGCCCCTCACAATCCCATGACACTAACCCAGGGGCAGCCCCTCACAATCCCATGGCACTAACCCAGGGGCAGCCCCTCACCAATCCCATGGCACTAACCCAGGGGCAGCCCCTCACAATCCCATGGCACTGTCCCAGGAGCAGCCCCTCACAATCCCATGGACTAACCCAGGGCAGCCCCTCACAACCATGGCACAACCCAGGGGCAGCCCCTCACAATCCCATGGCACTAACCCAGGGGCAGCCCCTCACAATCCCATGGCACGTCCCAGGGGCAGCCCCTCACAATCCCATGGCACTAACCCAGGAGCAGCCCTCACAATCCCATGGCACGGTCCCAGGGGCAGCCCCTCCAATCCCATGGCACTAACCCAGGGCAGCCCCTCACCAATCCCATGGCACGGTCCCAGGGGCAGCCCCTCCAATCCCATGGCACTAACCCAGGGGCCCCAATCCCACGGGCAGCCCCTCACAATCCCATGGCACTGTCCCGGGGCAGCCCCTCACAATCCCATGGCACTAACCCAGGGGCAGCCCCTCACAATCCCATGGCACTGTCCCGGGGCAGCCCCTCACAATCCCATGGCACTGTCCCGGGGCAGCCCCTCACAATCCCATGGCACTAACCCAGGGGCAGCCCCTCACAATCCCATGGCACTGTCCCGGGGCAGCCCCTCACAATCCCATGGCACTGTCCCGGGGCAGCCCCTCACAATCCCATGGCACTAACCCAGGGGCAGCCCCTCACAATCCCATGGCACTGTCCCGGGGCAGCCCCTCACAATCCCATGGCACTGTCCCGGGGCAGCCCCTCACAATCCCATGGCACTAACCCAGGGGCAGCCCCTCACAATCCCATGGCACTGTCCCGGGGCAGCCCCTCACAATCCCATGGCACTAACCCAGGGGCAGCCCCCTCACCAATCCCACCCAAACCCCTCCGAAGGGCTGCACAGCCTGGAGCAAGGGTTGGATCTTTCAGTGGGAGGGAGGACCTCGCTCCTTGGGCTCCCTGCAGTCCCACCAAGGCCCACACAAACCACACAGGGTGACAGCCAGCCACGTTTCACTTCTTCCAGCCTAACAATTCTTAGAGTGTATATGAAAAAAAACTGCTCCAAAAAAGCCTTTGGCAAAAAAAGGCCCAGTGGACATCTGTGCAAGCTCTGTCCAGATGTTTGTCTCGGCTGGCTGCTGGGGTGGGGTGTATTTGACATTTACATTTAACAAAACATCCAAAGATCTGTGATTACAAAGGGCCAGGGAAGACACACTAGAAAAGGGAAGGAAGGAGTTTTTCCTGTTTGCAGTGGATGGATTTGTCTGACACTTTGCATAACAAATGCTTTAGAGACTGGCAACAAGGGAGAAGGGAACTCTGGTTTAGCCCATCACTCACAGCATTACAATCAGGTCACACTTGGTCACAGAGAAAGGAAAAAAACCAACATAAAACACACCTCCCTAACACACATCACAAAATACAAAGTTTTGTCATTTTCTAAAAATAGAAGGTATGGCCAGGAAAGAACTCCAAATAGTTCCAATTCAGAGACAGCAGGAGAAAGAAAGAAGAGACTTTAATCCAGAGAAAGGAAAGATGAATTTTAATATATATATTTTTAGAGTGAACTTAAGGCAAATAGTTCTCCTTGTGTTATATGAACAAGTTGACAAAGGCTGAAACAAACAAAACCACAAACCAACCCCAAGACGTCACCCTTGGATACCAGAAATCCTCTTGCTGCAGAACATGAACTGCAGTCAGGCACTCCAGAGATCCCAGCTACACACAGGCCCACAGGGAGGGGGCAAGGACATAGTGAAAGAACTGATGCAAATCTGATAAAGTCGCATTATTTGGAATAAATGTCTGAACTCTCCTAGGCTGCCCAGCTAGATGGTCAGACTGCACACAGGACAAATGCCCAAGAATGGCCCAGACTGGCCAAGGATCAGTCCCTAAAATATCCATAACAATGTGGAATCACCAAGGCAGTTGTACCACTTCAGTAAAGGAAACCAACAGATTCGTTTTCCCATTTGGATTTATCAGGTCTCTATTCAGTTTGGGTGGGGGGAAGCATTTTTAATGTGCTGTGATAAAGGAATAATGATGAGGTACTAAGAGATGCTGTGACACATGGAATAGATTTTTATATTCACTCAGCACTGGTCTTCTCTGTTCCAAGTTTGGTGAAGGGATGTGGCAGAGGGATGTATTCCTGCAAGTTTGCTTATCTGTGCAGCACATCTCACTCACTGCTACTGATGCCTGAAGTGGCCACCTAAAAACAGACTTGACAAGAATAAGGGAATAAAGGTAGGTGTTTGAAAGGCCTTCAAAGGTACACCCTGAGGAGCCAGAGGCTACTGCCAAGATGGATCCCAAGATGGACGACAGGTCACGAGTTCTTCACACTTTGCTAAGTTTGGTTCATTGCATATCAGGGTTAATTCTCCAATTAAAACTTCAGTTAATGGTGTGATTTCTCCAAGTTTACCCCCTTCTTAAGATGTTGGTTTACACATTCTGGGCCTAGGACAGTCTGAGTGTCCTTGGAGAGCAGGCCCAGAGAGGCTTTGTTATGTCTACCCAGCATGAGGGAGCAGAAATTAACGGGCTACAAGGAACTTCAGAGTTACACACTAGGCAGTACAGGATTTGAAAAATATGAAAGTTAAAACCTAAGGCATCATTACTCCCAGTAATGGAAACTTAATTCTAAGAACAAACCATGGCACCTGACTGGAGCCATGCATAGAGAGGACACAGGCCACTGAGGGAAGAGGCAAGAACCAAGCACAACGATCCCAACTAAGCATTAAGTTGTCTTCCCAGAAGGAGGACAAGCATTCCCAGGCAGGCTTGGCTTTTGTTTCTTCCCTGCTTGTCTACCAGGAGAATCTCCATCAAAGAATAAGCTCTTTTTTATCTGAGGACATTTGAAGTGTCCTCTTTTAGCAGTTTGAAATATGCACGTAAACTTTTCACCATGAACCGTGCACGGCCCCATCAGCAAGATCCCAGTAATTAATTAGACAAACCATTTATTTAGCCACCAAATCTGACCAAGCAATTGTCAAAACTTTCAGGCCATGCACTCAGCACCGCAATTCCCAGCCCAGGATAACAGTGAGGCTCCTGGTGAGCAGGGCAGGCAGGGATCCAACCTTCAGAGAAACAAGGCATCCTTTTGTGAACGCAGCCCTCAGGGCTTCTCTTTGTCATCCAAGAGTAATTATTTTGCATATCTCATCCTGGGTGAACTTGAGGGTTGCATTTCATTACATCCCAGGCACAGGTGTTGTACCAGACTTTAGGGAGAATTTTTGTCCTGAGGGAAGCAAGGAAAACTGGATATTGAGAGACTGTTAATAAAAATGCAGCACTGGAAAAACATAGTAGACAAAACAAATATAGCCCCTTTAATTATGCATAGGCAGTAATTAATTCACATTATTAACTAATTAATGACTCACTTCAAGGACAGGGGAAAATGGTCTGTTTATAACTAAAAATGATGTTATTGCTGCTTAGAAAACAAAAACAAAACATCAATTGAAGATCAAACAGCTCTGTCAAGTCCTGAATTTGGTTCCAGGAAATCCTGTGTTCTTCTCCCCAAGGAGCAGTGATTCACAGTTGTGTCTTGCTAAAGAGACTGAAGCTGGGTGCTCTCATTTGCTCCACTTTGACAAGTTTTTACAGTTTTTTGGTCCAAATTTGCAGATTCCCAGAGCCAAAATAAGCTGCAGAGTGTGGGACAATAATAAAAATGTGAGATTTATTACAAGGTTAGTAATATTTTAGCACTTTGGAGACCTGGTAAAGAGCCAAGATGGCCTTCTTTTTGCTCTTTGCTAAGTATTGTAAGAAACAGAACAAAACAATATGGTGCCTGCCCTGGAACACTCACAGCCCAGCAAGCAGAGAGATGAAAAGTGCTTCAGGTCATGGAAAAATAGTGACTTTCTCAGGAGGCTGTGATGGCATGACACCGTCCCACATATGGGCTTGGTGCACCCAAGTTTTGGAGAAATGGAGGGAGATCTTGCAGTGCTGTTGTATTTCTGTCTCCAGTAAAGACCTAAAAAGGTTTAGAAGCGTTTCAGCTCTCTCTCAGTGTCCCATAAATTGCCTTCCCTTGAAGTGGCTGTAAGGAGCCACATGTTTGGTGCAGAGGGAGCCCAAGCTCAGGGCTGCTCCTTGGCTGGAGAAGAGGCAACGCCTCAAACTAAACGAGTGTGTCATTTCTCAGGCAAGGGAATGCTGAAGGGGGCTGCTTGTTGCTGCTCCAGAAGGGAAGCGTGGGGCCAGAATTCCCAGCTATCCAAACCTGTATGAAAACTCTGGAAAAACTCTGCTGATTAGTTTATGGGTGCTCAGGTTGTAAACTGCAGTTTTGACCCACTTGGTTTTTCTTCCCAATTTCTCACAAGAAGCCTTTCTGAAACAAAGCAGGAGATGCAGCTTCAGTCAATCTTATTGCCAACCCTCCTCCTTTCTGTCAGGATGTGAATTTTGTCACCAAGCTAAGCACAACCAGATGGGGAAACAGCCAAATAGGTCTACATAACATCACAAATCTCAACTAACACAGAAAAGAAAAAAATACAAAAAACTCCTGACAAGCCTTCCCCGAACCCCTCTACACTCACCCCACCCTCATTACTTCAGTTGCACTAAGAGACAAATTGGTCTGTACTGAGCATCCTACAAGAAATACACCCCCTACCTCGATATCCTGTGATTTCCAGGTCCTAATTAAGGTACAATTCCAGGAAACAAAATTATAGCCCCAAAGAGCACATGTGAACACTTGCAACAAGGGTTTCAGTAGATACGCTAGTACTTGACTCCCCAAAATGCTATGGAAAGCATCACTTTCCCCTTTCCAGCTGAATTCATGGACTCATTACAATTCTAAGAGAACAAGCCCACAGGAGCCAAGTAGGCAAGCAACAGAATTAACAATCCCCAGCCATTTTTAGAAGAAAATACACGAGGGATTTTTATTGGCAACACCAGGCTTTAAAGACATTGATTATCCAGCCTGATCACACAACTGACTATGAGTGATTTGCATTTATGTTTTTCATTACTTTCTCTGCATCACTGAGGACAGAGCTTTTCTGTTAAAAGAAGAGAAAAGCCCCTCAGCAATGTCAAGTGGTTCCATGACTCTGAGCTAGCAAAGGGAAGAGGAAACATTAAAGTATAGCCAGGGTATACAACAGATAAAGAAAAACCTTGGTAACAGCAGGAGTGGGGCAAACACTGGTTCACATTTGACCTGCTACTCCTCAGAAAAACACAGGATTATTTCATCCTCCTCCTCCAATTCCCAAGGCGATGTGGTAGGAAAATCTCAAACAGGGCAAAGTGATCACAGTAAAATCGTGGAGTCACAGAATTGGTTTGGGTGGGAAGGGACCTTAAAGCCCATCTCATTCCACCCCCCTGCCATGGGCAGGGACACCTTCCACTGTCCCAGGCTGCTCCAAGCCCCATCCAGCCTGACCTTGGACACTTTGAGGGATGGGGCAGCCACAGCTTCACTGGGCACCCTGTGCCAGGGCCTCACCCACCTTGCAGGGAAGGATTTCTTCCCAATGTCCCATCCATCCCTGCCCTCTGGCAGAGGGAAGCCATTCCCCCTTGTTCTGGCACTCCATTTCTTGTCCAAAATCCCTCTTCAGCTCCCCTGGAGCCCCTTTGGGCACTGGAAGAGGCTCTAAGGTCTCTTTAGAGCCTTCTTCAGGTGCAGGCCCTCAGCTCTCCCAACCTGGCTCCAGAGCAGAGGGGCTCCAGCCCTTGGGGCATCTTTGTGGCCTCCTCTGGACTCACTTCAGCAGCACTGCATTCTCCTGATGTTGGACCACAGGGCTGGAGGCAGCTCTGCAGGTGGGGTCTCACCTGAGAGTGTGACCTAAAATGGCAAGTTAAGTATTATTGTGTTTTTTTCTTGATTTTTTTTTTTTTTAAGATGTTTTTAAAGAAACCCCTCTAACATTATTAATGTTTAGGGGATTAAGAGTCCTGTGTTGCCTCCCACCACTTATCCACCCTGCTTCTTCCCAGCAGAGATGCCTGAGGCCACCAAGCCAAACCAGGAATTCCTGACCACCGAAGGGTTTGTTGTTTTGAAAACAGCAGTCAGTGACTAGAACAGACATGGAAGACCAGGCTGAAAAGAGATGATGGATGTGAGGACAATGGAAACACAACTTGGTTCTGAAAGTCTTTTCTCCTCTGAGCAAACCACGTTCCAAAGATGCTCAGAGCACTTTCCACATTAGCTCACAGTGAGAGCACAGAAAAAAGGGGAAAAAAGCATCTTCCAAAGGGAAAAAATATCAGAGGCCTTGATTTAGCAACTCTTAGAGCAGATTAGCCTTCATCTTACAAACAAATCCCAAGTAAAAACATCAGTTCAATAGGAAAAAACTGACTCCAAAATAGTATTGTTTAGGAAAAACAGCAGTTGAATGTTTTAAGTCGTATTGTTTTCTAGAAAGCTTTGAAATAAAAGTAGCTTTGAAACGTTCACAGTTCTCACCCAAACTCTTTTCAAGTCCCTTTACAAGAGTAATTAGGGAAAATATCATTCAGGTCTGCCTTGCACATGGGTAGATGTGTGTGCAATACAACAGAACACAGGCAGCCAGAGAGATTGGAGGGTTTTTTCCAGGCACGATTTTCTGTAGTCTTCCATCTGTTCCCAGTAGGATTAGAGGAGACAAAACACTGCCTTCCACAAGCTATACTCTTTTGGATGTAGTTTGATTTAAAAAAAAAATTAAAACTGGGAAAAGGCTGTCAAGGGAAATAATGCCAGGGGTGGAGAGGAAGGGGATTGCCAAGAGGGCTGCAGTTTCCAGAGAGCAGAGCATGAGTCAGCAGAGTAATTTTTTAATATATATATATATTGCAGAGCACAGCGATGCCCTGAAGACCACAACAGATGAAACCTCTTTACTGCGTGTGTTTTATCAATCAGGCAGCAAGATCTCATTACTTCCTGACAGAGAAACTCCCTGCAAAAACAGCTGGGATGCTTTAAAAAAGATCCACAAAAATACTCCACAACTTATTTATTTTTTAAGGAGAGCTTGGGCAATCTTTGCCCTTGAAGGGCTTGCCAATATGAGCAACTTCTTCCACCTCCTTATATCTGATTTGTCACCACAACATACAAGAACTTGGTTTTCTCTCTCCCTGCCCTTGCAGCTCTGTAGGATTTGGGAGTCCTCAAGGGCTCCTTTTATTTGCTCTTAAACCCTGCTGAAAACTTTCCCTTTTGGAAAACCTCCCCGTCTCCCAGTGGCTGGCTATCGTCACCATCTCCCACAGCAGCCAGCCCCTTTTACTCGTGTTTACTCCACTTCCCTGGCACTCACACACCCCTCCATGCCCACAGAGGAGCTGGGAAAGCTGCACCATCCCCAGCAGCTCTGCCTCACTGGGAGGCTGAAAGAGGCACACTCAGAGCCCCAAGAATAGTGGGCACACCCCATTCTCACCACTCAAACCCTCTGGGGGTGAGGTGTAGGTGCTCCAAGACCCCTTAGTTCAGCAAACACCTCTGAGATCTCACACACCCTACCAAAATGGCTTTTTCTTTTTTCTTCTCACAGTAAAATTGTAATTTCCAGTCCTTCATCCTGAGCAGCCTCATTGTACCACCCAAATGTCCAAGCAGTACGCTGGCCACTTGGCTACCAACAATTCAGTGTCAGATTAAGGACTCTGGCTGGCAGGCCCCTGCAAGAAGGGTGGCAGGAAAGGCACAACACCTGCATATCAACAGAAGGAAAACCAACATGGTAAAATGATGAATACCTGCTACAAATTGCAGCTCCTAGAACATCTCAGTAATCCTCATGCTGTTGCTCATAGCTGTGCCACTGGGAACAGTTATTTTCTCCTTCTGCTCCTGGAAGCAGGCAGGATCCAAGGATTAGAGTGTGGCTCAACTTCTGAGAAGAGCCCAAGTGGGTGGTGGAGCAGAGGTGTTGGGGGATGCTGGTCCTAAAGCAGCTGAATCAACTTCCCAGTTAGCAGCCAGGGCAGGTGTCCTCAGCCACATTCCTGCTCTTCCAGATCACCTCTGAAAGCATCTCAGGTGGGTTGTGTTTGGCTATTTGCCTCCCCAGGACTGTCTCCAGCCCCTCCTTGCCCTCAGGGCTGGGCCAGGGCAATCACAGGCACACTGTCCATGGAGATGGACACTTTTTGGGCAGTCAGGCTTGGGGTCAGCGTGGCCTGAACTCTCTTCATGCTGCAGACAGTCTGCTGCTTCTTTACATCACAGGGATAATTAGAGCTCTTCAGATGCAACCAGACTTTGATCAAAATGACCCCAAACTGTGACACTCTAGAAAGCACAGAGGTGGCTGTGTCTAGTCCATAATTTCCCAGGAGCAGCAAGAGAAGCTGCCCCTCAACCCTTGCCAGGAACCTTGGAGCTGCTTTGTCCCAGGTGTCACCTCAGTGTTGCCAAGAAGAGCGTTATTGTTGGAAACAATAAAAACTTCTAAATAATTTTAGTTAGTTAAATGAACTTTTAAATTAATTGTTTTAATTAATCGTAACCAGTCTATATTAATTAAAAATAGTGTTTTAGTCTTAAATTACTCTCAGCCAGCATTGAGCAAAGTTGTCATAAGCTACTTTTGGACCTTGGGAAAATGACTGAAACTTTAAGTTTTGATAAACTAACTCTGATATGCTTCAATGAACAAAGCCCAGGTGAAGAGAGGTATATTGTTGAAACTGGATACAGGACTATTGGGAAAGAAAGAAATTGGAAAAGGAGTCCAGAATTATGGAGCACAAGGACATTCTTCAGAAACCAGAAGATAAAGAAAAGACTAATAAAGACCTGTTATATGTGTGCTGGAAAGTCCCAGCCAGAAGAAAAACATACTAAAAATATGGAGTAATTAGCATGAACAGTGAAAAATCAATAACCAATAGAGGATAGAATACTAATTAATGAATGATGTCATTTTGAACCAATGAACATTAATTTCTTTGTTTGCCAAAAATGTATAAATAAGTGGAAAAGTTTTGTATTAATGTTTGTGTGGAGGCCAGAATTTTGTTGGCCACATAGACAAACCTTAGCCAAGAATAAAGTAATGCCTGACTCACTAAGACCAAAAAGACAGTGTTAGAAGGTTTTATTTATCCTGATTTCAGAGGATTTGGTGACATTATCATGAGTGATAACCCAGGCAGCCTTTAGGATAAAGGGCTTGTTTTCCTGTCCCTTCTGCATGAACACATGGATTTCTCAGGCAAGCTTTTATTCTGAAGCAGGAGCTGGAGCAGCTCACCCAGCCCGGGCTGTGCCTCGAATCTCTCAGAGGATTCCTCCCCACGTCTGTGAAACATCAGAGCTTTCTGTTCAAGCACATGTGGGCTCCTGCCCAGCTCATCCTCTCCTCTCCCTCATCTCTGTGTAGGGCCAAAGAATTTTCTGCTCTGTTTCTCCTGACCGAAATGGGTTTTGACCCCGGTGCTTTCAGACTTGGGGGCCTGAACATGTGATTTCAGCACCCATTTGTATGAAAGCAGGTTGTGGTATCACAGAGAGGAGTGAGGAGGTTCAGCCTTGACCCAAAACCTATAGGGGTCAGTGGGAAGGCACTCTGGGGATGTGATTGGGCTGTGGGTGCCCAGTTCAAGGGTGAAAGCACTGGGCTCAAAAGAAAACAGTGGAGGGGTTCTGCTCTTGCTGCTTGGCTGCTGGGTGCCTCTGTATTTCACCATCCTGCTTCCTTAAAACATCTCCATCAAGATACAGGCCCCCTTGAAACCTTTGGGTGGAGGGAGTTCAGAGCCATTAAAAAACCAGCTCAGCAATGGAGCCTTCCCAAATGAGCTGTGCCACCAAAACCAGTCACCGAGTAGTTGGGAGTTATGAAAGTAAGGGGAAAGTCAGGGTCAATTTGCAAGCAGAGCTAACGGGAGGAAATCCGATGCATAAATAATCTGTCGTGAACTCTTCACCCGTTGCTCTCCCCGTTAAACCCTCCATGAGCTAATCAGCAGCTCAGCTCCTCAGTGAAGGCTGACAGTGTGTGTGCCTTCTGTGGTGTGATGTGATGTGATCGCCCCTAATTGATTTTGGCCACGGACTCGCCGTGCGTGCTGGATATCTGGGAAGAGCAATAACTTCAACATGCAATCATCCTGGGCAGTGACCAAGACAAGTTGTTCTCCAACAATCACTGGATACCTTTCTCCGTGCAGCTTCAGTGCTCTGGCTTAGTTCATTGTTTGGGAGCCTTTCCTCTGCAGCCTTGAAGCACCTGCTTGCTGGAAACGAGGCCTCCTGGCCCTGGATTTCAGGGCTTTGGACATTCGTGGTGGAATGTGGTATGAATTTTTCTTTGGAAAAGGTAAACTGCTCTTTTAAAAGCACGAGGAAAATCTCTGTGAAGCAGGGTCTACATGGCAGATTTTGGAGGTCTGTAAGGACATGGCTGAGCTGCTGTGAACACTGATGTGGGTGACACTGCAAAAATAGCTGGAATCCTCCCAGAAAGACAGCTCTCTCCTCTGGTACTGTGTTTCATTAGTATTCCCAACCCATTACAGCCCCAAAGCTCTCCCTCATCATCAAATACTCTTCTGTGTGGCCAGATCTCCTTTCAAGATCTACTGCTTGCCTTGGTGGACTTTCACAGTGAGATTGGTCACAAGAGACATTTCACTCACTGCTCTACAAACAACCATCCTCAGCTCATGGCATCCATCACTAGATTTTAGCTCTTGCTCTCTCAGGAAGAGCTCGCCACTAGGATCTCTGATGGGAGTTTAAACTGTTGGCCTGAGAACAAGGGTAAATAACCTCACCCAGCTTTTGTTTTGTAAATCAAAAGTACTGACTGGGCCCAGATTTAAATGAACCCAAAACTCATTTACCAGAAAAGGTGATTCCAACCAAGATGGGACTGATTTATAAACCAGACCAGGTTCTATACCTGCTCCTGGGGAGTCTTTTCCATCCTGTAGCTGTGCACAAAAAGGCAGCAGTGCCCTTAACTTCTCACCGCCTGCTTTTAGCACAGGTTGCTTGCTGATTCCCAAAGGCATTTCCATGCAAATCATCCCTTTTGGCCTAAAGCAACTTCACTAACACACAAGTGGCTTTGACTAAGAAGGCCCAAGGACAATTTGTGGTGGAAAAAGGCAGGATCATCTTTAGGAGGTGCTGCTGTAGCAGGCCAGGCCAGTCAGGTGTTCAGCTAGAAAAGAGATTTGAATGGACCCCAAAGGCAGCAGAAGACATGGCAGAGGGTAGGAGGGATCATAGGAACAGGTCCTTTGGAGGTCAAATCCAACATCCACCAAAGCCAGCACACTGACCGTAGGTAGGAAGAGGGGAACCTGAAGGGATCCCTCCCTCCCTGCCCTGCTCCTCGCAGCCACCAGCAGGTCAGGGGCTGCCAGCAGCATGGATGAATGACTCTTCCCAAACCTGAACCCTCTTCCATTTGCAGTCTCTGACAAGTTTTGGTGTTATATCCTCCGTGCTGTGTGTGACTGAAAGCCCTCTCTCATATCCCTTCAGGGCAGTCATTCCTTTACTTTTCCTCCTCCATAGCTTTCCACTATATCCTTCTTGAGGAAGATGAATAGGGCTGCACACAGAATCCCGACCCCAGGGATTTATATAATCACAAAGAGTGTTTTCTGTGCTGTTCACTGTTTGTCTGGGATAAGTCCTGCCTTTTGTTCTCTGGTGAACACTAAGCTGATGTTTGCACAGGCTGATCCACAGTAAACTCTCCGGAGCAGTGATAACTGGGTTATCACTTGCTTGTGGCTGGGCTCCCTTTCTCCTGTGTGCTTTGCCTTACATTTGACAAAACCCAATCTCATCTGCCATTTTCCCAAATACCCACCCTGTACCAGGACATCCTTCTACATCTCTCTGCAGTCAGCTTTAGCTCTAAATAATCCTCCTGAGTGTTTGGAAAACACTCCTCTGTAAAATCGAAATGTTTCCTCCTGTTCTTTGCAATTATTATAAGGTTTTAATTGACAGAAAGTCTTTCCCTCCTGGGGAGGGGGCTTGTTAAAAGCCTTCTGACTCTTAGCTAAGGGTTGTTTGACACTTCAAATAGTTGTCATGGATTTGTGAAGTGTGATTTCTCCCTACAAATGCCAGACTGGCTCCTCCTCAGTCTATCAGTTTCAGCCAAATGCCTACTAATTCTAACATTTCTGTCAGCCTGTCTGAAGGACAAATCAGGATTCCTGGACTATGGGTCCCAGGAGGTGTTTTAGGAACTAGTGACACATTTACCACACTCCAAACTTCCAGCACAGACTGATTTAAGCAAGAGGCTTCACACCACAGCAACTGGAGACCTGGTTTCCTAACTAAGCAACAGCAGAGCTTCTGGGAGAGCAGCAACTCATTCTAGCAAGTTATTGCTGTTGGTTCTCTTGGCTTGGTCTGATCAAGGTTTCATGGGTTAATGAGCCATCACCCATCAGGCACGGTGGCTGCAGTCACATCCCAAAGATGGGGGGTTAAGCTATTGAATTTCACTTCACAACAGAATTGGACACATTTATTCCACCTTTACTGACAGGCAATAATCGATTTGGTTGGACAGTTCTGCTTCTTCAGCTGTAAATCACTGTCCTTGGCTCACGTGGTGTTCATATTCAAAGTAGCTGGAAATTGCCCCAAAATATCATAGAAACATGGAATGGTTTGGGTTGGAAGGGACCTTAAACCTCATCTCATTCCACCCCCTGCCATGGCCAGGTACACCTTCCACTATCCTAGGTTGCTCCAAGCCCTGTCCAACCTGGCCTGGAACACCTCCAGGGATGGGGCAGCCACAGCTTCTCTGGGCACCCCGTGCCAGGGCCTCACCACCCTCACAGGGAACAATTCCTTCCCTATATCCCATCTAACCCTGCCCTCTGGCAGTGGGAAGCCATTCCCCCTTGCCCTGGCACTCCAGGCCCTTGTCAAAAATCCCTTTCCAACTCTCTTGGAGCCCCTCTAGGAACTGGAGGGGGCTCTAAGGTGTCCCCAGAGCCTTCTCTTCTCCAGGTGAACACCCCCAGCTCTCCCAGCCACCAAAGAACTTTCAGCCCAAGGACAGGGCAGGATGGGCAGAGGGTAGAGGTGTTTTCCAAGGATGGGGGAGCTGTGCACAAACCCTTGTCTTGGCTGTAGGGCCTGGATTTCAGACTTACAACCTCAGTCGCTCCAAGAAAATTGTGCTGTGGTAGGATAAGCTGGGGTGAGAGGTTAAACAACTCTTGAACTAGACACAAGCTGAAAGAACTGCTGCCAGGTTAACCCCTAGGAAAATCAGCCTCAGCCCAAAGGGCTAAGCATAAATTGGTGTATAAGCTAAAGCAAGCGCTGAGGCTGCCTCTGCCGGAGCAGCACTCCCAGCCCTGCTGTCACACGGGGCCAGGCTGACATTCCACTGTGACTGACATTGCCATACATCACTTGTTACCCACCCCATTTGTCCTCCTTTCCTCTGCTTTTCACTTCAAGGGACAGGACCTGCAGCAGCACAGCCTGCAGAGCCCTGCTTCTATCTGTGTCCCATTTGAGCATCCTCCTCTGAGGGCTGCCTCCTGCTCCTGGACAGAAAGCATCGCCTCTGTGGGCTCTTACAAGGAAACAGCATGACAGGATTGTCTAGTTCAGACTTTTTGGCAGGCTTTCTATACTCTGCATTATAGTGTATATTTCTAGACAATGTCTTTGCCCTTTTGTGGTCATTTCAGAACAAACTGAGCTGCCTCCTTCAACATTTTGGTACCTCTGTAAACTTGCCTTAGACCAAACAGAGGTTTGGAGTGAATCAAAAACTTCGGTGGAATTACTTTAACATATGAGCAATAAACACTCCCCTTCTCTTTCTGCTTTGCTACTAACTCACATCACAGTTACTCCAGGATTTTGCTACAGGAAAACACATTTCAGCGTCAGACACAACAAATGGGATGCACAACTACAGTCATGGCTGCTGCCTGTGTTTATGGGAGCTCTGCATCTGTCCCACGCTTGGGTCTTTAAAACTTGAGCTGCACAAAAATGTCTGTAGTGAAACATGAAACCAAATGAGACTGACCCAGACTGGGATTTGGTTTTACATGGGAAAGTCAGGCAAAGTTCACTTAGAGAGTTGTGAAGGTTCATGAACCTTGTGAGTGAGCAAAGGTCCAGTTCTGAACAAGCCTAGACAAACCTTTTCCGGAAATTTTAAACAACAGAGCATTTGGGAACAGAAATCCTTTAAAATAAATACTTTTGATAGGAAATCCATTGGAGTGAAACCTGGTGGCTTCAACGATGCTTAGCATTAATATGTTGAATGAACTCCAAGTTCAAGCTCACACAGAGGCTGAGAAGTGTTAAATGAGTGGGAACGAACCACAAACTCCTTGTTCCTGGGGCTCCAATTAAAAATGTGTCATTTGAAGCTCTAGAGTTAAGGAGAGGCGTATTTTGCTTTATTGGATACCTACATGCACTATGCCTGAAATATGGATGTCTCTAGCTAGAACCTCTATGTATTCAAAGCACTTCCTCATTTTCTCCTGAAAAGCTTCTCAGGAATAATTTTTTACCGTTAGATACCAGTCTGCCCTTCCTGCACCTTCTTTTGGCCATGCTCAGCAAAATACTTCACAAACACTGATGCAATGTTACTCAGGGTTCCCTAGGCACTAGTGATAACAACTGAAAATCACAAATACTTCTGGGGAACGCATCCTTAGAGAGACAGGTCCTCCGACTATCAGTATTATGATACCATGAAATAAAATCTGGGAAGTCACTGACATAACTGAGTTTCCCCGAGGCAAAGAAATATTCCAGCAACTTGACAGCAGTTGGGGATTTTGCTTTGGGTCATGACTCCAGCGTTTTTTTCCAGATCTGGCCAGGGGAAATGGAAAAAGATTTACAGTACAGCTAAAGGGCAGACACCAAATCTCTGGACTTATCGTCTGGTATCTAATCTTTAAATTAGAAAGGAACTGAAGCCACGGCTTCAGACATTTCCACTACTGGGTTCCTGAAGCTGGGGGAGAAAAAAGAAAATAATGTATTTTTTAAAAGCCAGATGGGTAATCCATAGCATTATTAACATGTGGAACACAAGCTGGTCTCCAAGGGGCTCTGCTGTCCCTTTCTCTGGGGTCTGGGCAGCAGTGGCGGTGCACAGATCTGAGCTCCAAATGGGAGGCACGGTGGTGGTCCTGGCCTCATGACTGGCAGCAGCAGAGGGAAGTGGGTGCCGGGGGCTGGAGCTCTTTTGGTGATGAACCTACTCTTGATACCCCTGGCTCCTGCCCCAGCTGCCACACTCACTCTGGATATGGATGGATGCGGGCAGGGCAGGGAGCTCGTCTGGCAGCTTAAAAACAGAAAGGAGGTAAACTTCACAGCCAGCTTTTTTTTTGTTCAGCAGTAAGAAATGACCCTCAATCTCCCCTAATAAAACTCCCCAGCCATCCTGGGATGGGCAAAGGAATAAGAATTAAGAGACGGAATGGTGGTGCACGTGCCATAAACGTCACTTCCGTGTGCGCTCTGCTGCCAGAGCACACATAATAAAGCTTAATTTCCTGGTGCCGTGCCCTGACTGAAGTACAGTGCCCAGATCTTCCTCTTGCTCTCAGCTGACAGCCAAGTCATTCTATAGGATTATTTTGTTAAGAGCAAAGCTATTTGATCTGAAGAGATTTAGCACCAGATTATGGCCACAGCTTTTTCCGGATCAGCGGCAGCAGAGGAAGAGGGCAGGAGTTGTCTGGTGATTTGAGTCAGAACCTGGAGCTTGGGAGACCCATGCTCAGCCCTTTCAGCAAGCTCCCCACATATCTGGAGATAAGATACCTCCTCCTCCTGTTTGCCCACTGAACCTCACACCTCTCCTCTGCCATAGGGGAAAGCAGGTTTTGATAGAGCTGCTGACTTGGGGAGAATTCCTGGTTTTCATTCCTCATAGAATCACAGAATGGTTTGGGTGGGAAGGGACCTTAAAGCTCATCTCATTCCAAGCCCTGCCACGGACAGGGACACCTTCCACTAGACCAGGTTGCTCCAAGCCCTGTCCAAGTCAGCCTTGAACACTTCCAGGGATGGGGCAAGTTGCTGTCCTTTGTTTCATTAATTGTTTAATGACAATGATTCTCCCCTGGACTCCTTAAATTACATCTCTTTTTTTTTTGCACATAAATATTCCCTTGATATACAGACAACTCGAACTTGCGTAGGGAATGGGAATAGTCTTAAACATTTCATAGTGCCAACTTCCCAAACCAGCCAGTTCCAGCCAGAGTGGTTTATTACAGCATCCTTTGGATTCTCACAATGTTGGAAAATGTTACCTGAGTATTTCTAGTGAAACACATGCATGGACACGTGTCTAAAAGGTGCACAAAAGAGACTTGTACAGATGGGTGCACACATAGACAGGTCTGCTCCTGATAGCCCTCTGTGACAACTCCTTCCTTATAAGAAATGAGGGTTGTTATCACAGAACTCTTCTGCCACACCTGCAGCTCTACAGGGAAGAATGTTCATCTCAGGCCTCTCAGTTGGGCTGGGACCAACAAAACCATTGCTGGCACCACCATAAAATCTTTCTGTGGAAAGTGCAAGTCATTTTATAGCAAAAAGATCTTTTTAGAATTTCAGATTAGCTCTGCAGTGAGGGAAATGAGAGGTATGGCACATCTTTTCCATCCCATGGATTGGAATTCCATTTGGACTCTCCATCCCATCCCATCCCATCCCATCCCATCCCATCCCATCCCATCCCATCCCATCCCATCCCATCCCATCCCATCCCATCCCATCCCATCCCATCCCATCCCATCCCATCCCATCCCATCCCATCCCATCCCCCTCCATTTCCCCAGTCTGTCTCTATTTCACACACCAAAGCCACACCATTTTCAATGTTATGCACCTGGAGCAAGCTGCAACTCTAAAAACAGCAAGAGAAACCATAATCGTAAGTCCCATAACCCAAAGCAGCCATCACAGGATGCTCTGAGTCTCTTCCAACTTCATAAAACAATGGCCAAACCTCATTTGATTGCTATGGGAGCAGGTTTCAGCTCTTCCTAAACCAATTAAATACTTCTTTCTCCAGGGCCATGCCTTAGGGTTATTTCTTTGCAAAACACTGACAAGGCCGTATCCCTTAGAGGACAAGAATGCACTGGGTAAGCTGTTGCCAAATCTGCTTTAATTTCGGCGTGTGTGTAACTATTAAGCAGCAACAGGGCCCGTCACATGCTGGGGTACACATCTAACATGTCAAGCCCTGTGGCAGAGGGACAGAAAACATATCAGCTCATGGGGGGCTCTTTTGAATCTGCAGCCTGGTGTAACCCATGGAGCAGCTCTGGGTCAGTCACCCTGCAGGGTTTTGTGGGCCTCAGTTTAGAAACCACAGGACTCCATCAGAAAAATGACATAGTAATGTTACTTAGAGTAGAAAACAAAAAGAGTTAATTTAAATAAAACATCGCAGGATATAAATATAATTATGATTTTACCAACTGTGTCTCCTCTTACACAGCCCTAGCAGTTACTGGAAATACTGATTAACTTGAAAATACAAACCAACTGCTCTTAGAATTGGATATCCTGGTGAATCTTCCTTCCCAGCTCCATGATGAATTCTTGGATGGCTAAACAAGAAATCAGTGCTGGGCACTGTACACATGCCATAGGTATGCATTACTAATGGGCAGAAACAAAGTCATGGTAAGATGGAGTTGATTGCAAGCTTTGATTAAAGGCACTGTATTAATTTCATGGATTTGCTAATAGCTTGGGCCAAATGATTAAATTTTGTACTGCTATTTATGGATTAGATGCTCATATTTCACTTACAGGTTAATTTCACTGATGAAACAATGACCCCTGGCCTCTGTAAGAGCAAAGCTGAAGGGCTGGCCAGGGAGACACTCACAGGGTTTGACAACCTGAGAAGCTTGGCACAGACAAACAGGGGCTCCTGAGGCATGTGAGGAGGCAGAGTGGTCCTGAGCCTCTCCTGGCCCTTGGGAAAAGGTGGAGCTGGAAGGAGGGGTGCAGAGGCCACCACGGCGGCGCTCCCTGTCCCCTCTGCTGCACAAGTCATGACCTCTTTAGGCTACAAGCAACGCCGTATTGTGGGTATCGTGTTGCTTAAAACTGCATGCTGAAGCCTCTAGCTGAGGCAATTTATTGCTTTTCACAGAGGAAATGAGTACAAATTTGGCTGGGGACATAAATAAATATGAGATCATTTACTTGGTGCTGACTTACGTGATGAATGGTTTGCTTTTAACCGTTTCCATCGCACGTTGTCCAAATCCTGGAAGCAGCGTCCTTCTCCTGGGATCAACAGGAGCTGTAGGTGCTCTGCTCCTCAAAACACCCACATTTCTCAGAGCCAAAACAAGCACCAGGCACTTCTCAACTCTCTCTTTCAGGATTTTGTGTTTGCAGCATGTTACTAAAGAATCAAACTGATCTTTGTTAATGCCATGAGACATCACGACTTGTCCTTTCCAAATTTCCATCTAGGCCATTTTTCACACTTACACTGAAATGCTCACCAAGTCTAAGTGTTTTGCACCGGATCTTTCTTTGTGCTTATATATACTGACAGAAACATTTAAAAGTAACAGTTGGTAGAACAAATGACGGTGTGATTTCCAGTGTTTGAGATTCTGATTATTCAAAATTTCATCACAATGCCCAGATCCCAATATCCAGCCTTATGTATGGAGTTCTGACTGAAAGGATCTGACTTCAGTGGCAGGATAATAAAGCACAGAATACAGCTATAAATCAGAGTTTGCAGAGTACCCAATTAGCACTGCAAGCACAGAGTTTGGTTTCTACCAAACTCAGAGCACTCAGAGCACTCTGTGAACAATAGAAGCCTGCACTGAAGCAGTTTGTGCTGTCAGATGGAGGGAAGATGTGGATGGTCTGGGGGGAGGCTGGAAGGAGGGAAGCTTGGAACTCCCAAAGATTTGCTTTAACATAAATCTGTGCAGCATCCTTCATGCCCCTGAAGACACATAGCCAACAACCTTTTGAGCTAGAGACAGCATCACAGGCCACAAAGGGAAAATTTCCAGGCCAAAGGACTATGACTGCCCCAGGAATACCTGCAGAAATGATATAAACTGGAGGAAATGTGCTGCTTTAAAAGCTGTGGGCTTCTATGTTCTTAAGGCAAGATATATCATGGAATCAATCCCTGCAAGAGCATCTTGGGCTTCTGAGTGTTTCACTTGAAGCTTCAGTTCATCAAGTCATGTATCAAAGGCCTGTGGGAGGTAGGCTGGGGCTCAGTGGAGTGTTTCTTCACAGAAACAGAGAATGGCTTGGGTTGCAAGAGACCTTAAAGGTCATCTAGTTCCAATCCCCTGCTCCAGACAGTTCCTGTGGCCCTGGCCAGGGATACTTTCATGGGAATACCACCTGCCTCAGGTCCTGTGCACCAGGAACTTAAAAGAGAGCACCTTCCACTCTTGATACAGGTCTCAGTAAACCTGCTTCCCATCCCAGCCCTGAATTTCTAAGAATAATGTCCACATACTCTGACAGCAGCCAAGGGAATCACAGACTATTGTGTTCCTCTGCAGGGTTGGTTCCACCAGCCTTTGAGAACTGATGTCCCCATAGGAAACTCATGTAAACCAGGCCAAGCAGAACATCATACCTGGTTATCCCGTGGGGCTCTCCTGAGATCCTGTTCTGCATCGTGTTTCTTTAGCCCTGACTGCAGCCAACTTGATTAACCCACCGAGAGCTATGAGCTGTCTCCCCTGGTGTTGTAGGGCCATTGGGCTCTGGAGCATAATGTGTTCCTTGCAAGTGGATCTCCGTGCAGACAGGCTTGGGAAGAGAAACAGACCAAGCCACGGTTACCTCCATCCTCCTGATGCCTGTCCATACTCAGGTCTTTAAAAAAAATAAATGTTGTTGTTAGAAGCACCTTGCTGACAACAATACAACCTCATACAACAATACAATCTCATACAACCTTATGGTGGTGGTGCCCTCCCTCCAGCAACGCCGAATGGAAGGAGTAAGGTTTCAGGCTCCGTACCAAGAAATTCCTGTTTTCAAAAGGCCAGACACAACAGCTGGGAAATTTTTGGTTGTTGCTGCCTTGTGTCAGCTCTCGCCCATTCCTGGAGTGGGGTGTAATTTCTGAAGCCTAGCAGCATTTGAAGCAGGCTGAGCAATCTTTGAATAATATCTTGGCTGACATTTCCCAGAGGCAGGAGTGTGTACTAACACAGAGCTATATGTGGGTTTTATAGCTGTCTATATACACACAGGCCTGGGGGGAGGAAAGGGGGGTAACTCAGCATGTCTGGCTTTCAAAATGCTGATTCAGGAGACTGGAAGCTGCCCCCAAGTTACTGTTCTAGCAGACCCTGCCCAGTTTTCATCCAAGATGAGTTTAGGGGAGCTGAGACGTCTGTTTAGGGTGAGGGTCCAGCCCCAAAAGCAGTGACTGCCAGCAGCACTGCTGGGCTGTAATTATGAACAGATTTGTTTTTGTGGTATTCACATTCCCAATTCTCCCCCTGCCTTTCCCCCTCTCAGGGAGCTGTCGTCTCCTCCTCCTCCTCCTCCTCCTCCTCCTCCTCCTCCTCCTCCTCCTCCTCACATACATGCTGAGCCCCTGTGGGGACACGCATTTCCATGGGCAGCAGCAGTGGAAACCAATGTCAGCCCAGTCATGTCCTGGAAGCTGCCTCCTGCTCTCTCCAGCACCACATTTCCATTACAGCAGCAAGAGTTTTTTGTCCTCTCATCCTCTTCATCCTTGGATTCTGTCAGGAGTGACAAAAAGGTGTCATTTTTGCTGGTTTCTCCAGTCTGGCTGCCCACACATATTCCCACAATCACTTCTTCCCCCAGACTCTTTGGAGACACACATGTGCACAGAGGAGGAGGGAATCCCCTCATTTCCAGGAAAGGCAAGGGAAGTTGTCTGAGCATTTAGCCCCAGAAACTTCTGCACTGGAGGTGAGATGTGAACTGAGGGCTTGAGACTAATCACACCAAGCTCTGAGTGTTTGATCAGTCCTTCTCTGCCCTCCTGTTCAGGTGAGCTGTTAGGGGGCTTTGTCCTGGGGTTTCCATCCCAAGCATGCTCTGCCTCAGGCAGGGATTATCCAGCTGCACAAGCAGCATCAAGATGTGGAGTAGGAGAACACTTCAGAATCACCTCCTGATAAAATATCTGAGGCATTTTGAATCCACATCAATGTTTCCTGGCAAAGTCTTTGTATCTCAGATATTTTGCTTTAAGAAGTTCTTTGGGCCCGAGCCCAAGAAGGAATATCTCCTCCTCTTCCTCCCACCCACCTGGGCCGACAGATGCAGCTGGTGGGGGCATTCCTTGCCCATGGAATCTGGAAGGAGTTCTGCAGCAAGTCACCAGTGCTGGATCTGCCTCTCTCCTGTGGGGATCAGGACTCTGCTGAGGAAAAGCAGATAGGGTTTCACACAATCCAAAGCACATGTACAGTAACTAAAGCTGCGTAAGCACTTTTCTTTCCTAGGGAAATTTTCCAAACGTATGTTTCAAAGGAATGTGAAAACATCCCCCCTCCTTTCTTGCTTGCTTCCTACAAATCCAGCCCAATGTGGACAGTCCCCTTGGACTCTGCTCCAAGAGGGATTAAGGGTCGGGAAGGGGATGACAAGGCTGGGAATCCACGCCCTGAGCAGCCAGTGAAGAACAGGCCCCTAGGAAAGGACTTATCAGTCATGGAAACCACTTAAGGTTAATCATACAGTGCTGCCGTGAGAAAACACACTCAGGCACTCAAATCCAGTGAAAATGGATGTGTTTGGGGTCATTTCCCTCTGTTTAAGCACCATCAGATGTTTTTATCCTCCACAGTCAATTCAGATTTTTGGGCATCCCCTCCTCCTCCAGGAATGTCCATGCAAAAGGAAATTTCTCCATGGGAAGTAGTTTGTTTAAAAGCCAGTTTTCACAGGGGAGGAGAAGAGCAAAGCCTTGACCACACATTTCTGCTTTGTGAACCTATTGGCTGCAGTGACCAGTGCTGCACAGGGCTGCTAAAAACAGAGCTCCGGGGGGGATGAGGTGAAGGTCTGGGGTCTGCAGCATAGGAAGGACATGGACATGTTGGAGTGAGTCAAGAGGAGGGCCATGAAGACAATCACAGGAATGGAGCAGCTCTGGTCTGAGGAAAGGCTGGGAGAATTGGGATTGTTCAGCCAGGTGAAGAGAAGGATTTGGGGTGACTTAATTGTGGCCTTCCAGTGCCTGAAGGAGCTGACAAGAAACATGGAGAGAGACAACTTACAAGGGGCTGGAGTGACAGGGTAAGGGGGAATGGCTTCCCACTGCCAGAGAGCAGGGTTAGATGGGATATTGGGAAGAAATTCTTCCCTGTGAGGGTGGGCAGGCCCTGGCACAGGGTGCCCAGAGAAGCTGTGGCTGCCCCATCCCTGGAAGTGTCCAAGGTCAGGTTGGATGGGGCTTGGAGTAACCTGGGATAGTGGAAGGTGTCCCTGCCCAAGACAGAGATGACCTTTAAGGTCCCTTCCAACCCAGCCCACTCAGGGATTCTTTGAGAATGATGAGCAATGCCCAACCCTTCTGCAGGAGCTGAGCAGGGGAATCAGCTCTCGGGATGGTGGCCCATGAACATGGAGCCAACACGCTGGGCTGGTCCTGTGACAGCTGATCCCGTATCCTGCACTTTTCCCTTGCTCTGTGAGAAAAACAGACCTGCTGTGCTGAAGTGGGTATGTCCATGTGCACTGACACCTGAGTGTGTGCATGGATTAACAGACTCCAGTGTCTCCCACCCGTCCCCAGGGGCTGAACATGGCCCTTGCCCAGGGTGAGGGATGCAAGCTGTGAGCAAGGACCCCCAGTGCCATGTGGGAAGCAGTTATCCCTTGGGAAATGGTTGAAAACCCCATCTATATCCATGGCTTTGCACTACACATCCCCAACACTGAGCTGAGTCATTCCAGACAGGCTTATCAGAGATTATTTCCTCTTTAACTCCAAAAGCATTTGCTGGTTATAAATATTCTTCTAGTAAAAAAAAAAAAACAAAACCAAAACCAAACAAAAACCCCAGTAAAAACCCCAACCCACTGAGAAAAAGCCTCCTTCTCCAAGCACTGTGTACGTAAATGCATGGAGAAGGAATGACAGACTCCCTGTGTTTCTAGTGGGTCACCATATTAATTTGTAGACTTTTATTCCTTGCAAATTGTCATGTAAAAGGACATCGAAAGTCTGCATGAAGTTCCCATTATGGCCATTTTATTTCATATCTAGATTTAACCAATAAACCTACAGACCGACTTCCACGGTAGAAGGAAAACTATAGGTTTTGCAGGAGGTTAAGTTCCAAAATCCCTCCCAGTGCCCCAGTCTGTACAAGTGTGTGTTTGTGTGCGTGTGTGTGTGCTCGAAACAAGCACCAGAGGTGAAGAGAAGGAATTAAATGTTTGGGCCTTATTCCCAGGGAATGTCACTCAGCAGAGCTGCTTCGTGTATTTGTGTCTATTTACACCCACTGAGGAGATAAAATTACAGTTTAAGCAGGAAGCTAAAACTGGAGTTTTTAACAAGTCTAAGCAGCTGAATTTAATGCTCAGGAGCAGGGGAGACCATCCTGGTGCTAACTGGGAGGAGAGCTAGACTTGAGAAATCGTAAGAGACAATGTTCGCCTTATTATCCACCTTAGGAAAACCAAGCCTTTTAAATATGCCTCAGGATAGAAGCCACAAAATGTTATTTAATGTTGGAAAAGCCTTTCTGGGACTTACAGCAGCTTTCAGTCAAGGAAAGGCAGAAATACATCCAGGTCCTTTTATTTTTTTTTGCAGACAACTCCAGATTAGAAACTCCTGACGCCAAACCTGCCAAAATTGTCCAGACTTGCTCCAAATCACAAACAGAAATGAATGGCAGCCCCAGAAACGGGAAAGGCCAGAAGCCACTAACCAGGAATCTAATTTTGTAAGCAGGACCTTTCTTTGATCTCTTTTACAGGTAATGGATAGACCTCAGGCTCAGCATCCCTTCGGGAGGGGTGAGAGGCACGAGCTAAGTGATCCGGCAGAATTCCCTGCGTGGGGGAACTGAGGCAGGCAGCTGTGCAATGACTTACTGACATGCTGTGGGCCGGGAGAGGGTCTGCAAAGGCAATCTGCCTCTCCCGAGGGCACACAGATGCGGGAGCCGAGGCTCCACAGGGCCTGCAGGAAGGAACGTGAGCAGGAGCCAGGTGAAAGGCCTGACCCCAGGGCAGAGGAGGTGACAGGAGAGCTTCCCAGCCCTCCGATCCCTGCTGCCCGTGGCTGGGGCTGTGTCCCCTCCCAGCTGTGGAGCCCTTGGCCCAGCTGTGCCAGCCACTGCTCCAAAGCTCAGGTGCAGGGGGAGCAGGTGAACAGAACATTCCTGCAACTCCGGCCAAGGGAGCAGCTTCACTTTAAAGGGAAAAAGCACGGAGGGAGCTGCTGCTCATCCCCAGCAACAGGGCTGCTTCCCACTGTAGCATCGTTTTTATAATCAAGTTTTCAGCTGGAAACAGCCTTCCCTCTGCTACAGCTCTTCCCCTTCAAGCTTGTTCCAGAGGGATCCGGTAAGGATTTGTCTGTATCTGAACTCAACACACAACCCTCTGGCACAGAGGGAAAAAGCTTCCTTCAGTAGCTCACAACCAGATTTCAGTGTCAGCTTAGTTATTATTCACAACAGCTCTGCCTGGAAATTTCTACAAACACAAGCAAAAAGTACCAGACTGTGGGGATGACCATGCAAGCAAACTTCCAGAATGAAGTTTCTGTCTGTCCTGCCCTTTCTGGGAGAGGCTGAAACATCCCAGCACCCCTTTTCTCACTGCGGTCCAACAGTGTGATCCTAAACCAGCCAGGACCTGGTACAATTCCCAGGAATGAGATTTCCTTTAATTCATGGGCTCTTATCTTTGCCCTCTCAGCAGTGTCTGCAGCAGTCGAGTGCACTTCACAGCACAGCCTGATTCCTGAGTGATGCACAGAGCTCATAAATGCTCAATAGAGCTCCTTGAGCACGTTACAGACAGGAAAATTATACACTAGCAACAGCAAGCTGCTGGGTGCTACCCATTGATTACTCATTTATTAAAACACACACCCCTTTCCAACCGCTTGTAAATAAAAGACTTGCTATTAAAATTCAACTCTCATGAAAGCACAGAAGTGCACGGAGATAAAATTCCTTCCCAGACGTGGAGGTGACCTCTGTTTACTATAAACATTATCCCACATTTAAATTTGGAAATGAAACAAGGGTGAGGCAAGGAGTCCGGATTCCGGTCAGAACTTCCCTGCAGTCAGAGGTGAGCTCTGGTGCCAAGGCTTGCTCGAGCCCTCCTGCCTGCCTGCTTTCACAGGATCTTTGGATCACTTTGTACATGTTTCAGACTGGGTGGGGGAAAGGTTCCTTTGCACAGACATCTGATGAGGCTTACTCACAAGTTACTCACCAGCCGCTTGCTCGTGGGCAAGGAGAAGTTCAAGCCCCATTCTTTGCCCAGACCCAAGAAAGAGCCACAAATCACCTTAAAGTGAAAGGGTTGGGTTTGACTCAAGATCATGTACCCTGTGGTTTGTATGAAAAAGCAGCATCAGTTGGAAGGAATTTCTCTCAGCTGAAAGTCAGGAAAACATTTATGGCACACAACCCCTCTGCAGCAGCACAAGGCTAATCCAGGCCTCAGTGAGCTAAGATCCTACATCTCATTCCCTTTACGTGTGTGCTTGCAATTCCCAGTCAGGCTGGGAATCCCACACTCACAAAAGTGAACAAAAGCTGATGCTGCCAGCTTGAAGTCTGAAGCTTCAAACCCCCCATTCCGTGAGGGGCTCAAGAGGAAGCTCAGCTTGCTGCAGTCTGAAGGTTAGCAGGTCCTGCTGGCTTTGGAAAACACCCGGATCTAGACTCAGCTCAAAGCCCTGTCTATAAACAACCCCTGCAAACCCAAAGCTGAAGCCTGATGGCACTGGGGTGACAGGCTGCTCTCCTGAGCTGAGAGAACTGCAGTGAGGATCCAGTTAGCCTGGAGAGTACAGGCTGTCCTTGAGACTGCCACGCCTCACCTTGCACAGCTTTTCTTGAATCCAGCAGTATAAAGGGTTCAGTAAATCAAAAAATAGCTAAAATCATGGGTAATTAAAGAAAATTTAAAGGAAGGGAAATATTATTTTACATATTCCTCCATCACTGCATAGATTCTGTTTCCTATTAAAGGCAACTGTGTGTAGTGTTTCCATTAAGATTCTGCTTCCTGTTGTGTAATATGGAATGTTAAAAATCTCAATATCGCTTCAGAAGTTATTACAAACTCCAGAGAGTTTTCTATTCCCAAGAAATCTCTCCCAGTGGGAAGCTGGAATAGTTCCTGCAGAATTTACAGCAAATGCCTCAGACCCTATGTAATATTTATGGTGTCCCTCTCATCTTATCCAGGCTGGTTTGCTGCTCTGCTGCTGTGAAAGAAAAGCCTGTTTCAATGGTTAAGGGCTGTGACATTGACTTTGAAGGATATTGAAGCGGATACGACAGCCACAGGAAATGTTCCAGTCTCGCTGAGGTACCTCGGAGAGGTATTCAGTCAAATGAGAATTCACTAATCTGATTCCCAGGAAAAAAAGTTTAAAAAAAAGTTAAAAAAAAAATATCACTGTAACTTAATGAAGAAAGAGAAAGAAATGTGACAGATCAGCATTCATGGCTTGCCATGATCTGGATTCCATGAAAACCAGAAGAAAAATTCCCATTTAGTTTCATGGGAATAGGATTTTGACCCTGAAGAACTTCCACTCAAACAGAATTACGATGTGTTTTGAAACCTTGTGAGTATTAGGTGAAATAAATATGCATTAAAAAAAAATCACTGTATGATAGGATATATTCATGGCCACAGCCCCCAGATACCACAGCCCTTCTCATACAAACATAAATTGGGGCTGCAGAACAGCCCAGGTGGTGTCATCACTGCTCCAGTTACTGAGGCAAGGGCAGAGCTGCCACCTTCAAACTGCTGCTCCAATATTGCCCCATGTATGAAAGGGCCTGGGCTCTACCAACTGCAGAATGAGTGTCTGCTCCAAAGTTGTTCCCACTTTCCTGCCTGTGGGAGAAATGAATGTACAGTGGCAACAGCTGTGTGTTCCAAGCTGCCAGAGGAAGTGGAGATAAAGAAAGATGCTCCTTTGGGTTGTGCTTGGTACAATATATAAAAGACAAATGATCGAACTGACAGAGAGAGGTTCAGATGAGAGAGTAGCAAGAAATTGTTCCCTGGGAGGGTGGGAGGCCCTGCACAGAGAAGCTGTGGCTGCCCCATCCCTGGAAGTGTTCCAGGGCAGGTTGGATGGGGCTTGGAGCAACCTGGGCCAGTGGAAGGTGTCCATGGCAGGGGTGAGACTGGGTAAGTTTTAAGGTCCTTTCAAACCCAAACCATTCTGGGATTCCCTGATTCCATGTGTGCATACTGACAACTCCTTTAGTGAATCCTTTTGCAGTCCTACATCCCAGCCTAAACTTTCAGAACTAGAGGTCAGGGCTCAAAGTCCAGGTTCAAGTACCTAGACCAGACTGTGATTCCCATGTGCCAGGCACTCAGCAGCTTTCATTCATCTGGAGGGAAGATGATGGGTACACAGTACTTTTTAAATACAGGTATTTTCTGAGGAGTTGTGAAGCCTGTAACTGCGGACAGCTCGTCCCAGAGGTGCTGGAGGTATCAGTCAAGTTGAAAGTTAGGGAAATGGGATGTGGCACCTGGATGAAAGGGATGAAATGAGCAAAGAAGGAGCCAGGGGCCAGAAATGAATCCTGGCTGTGCAATCTTGCTAGATGGGACATCAGCTCTCTGAGGGAACAGCCGGAGCCTGAGTCATTGCAAGGTGGTCTGAGCAAAGTCCTGGAATGCATTGCCAAGATCAACCTGCCCTGTTCTCTGTGGCCGAGCGACACAACCCAACAGGGCAGCCCATGTCCCCTGCTGTCTCCATAAACAGAGAGAAGATTATGTTGGAAGGAGGAACCCGCATTAGCTGTATCCTTGAGGGCAGATTGTAGTTCAGGAGACAAACAGTACTAGGAGCAAGAAACAGCAGGAGTGCTAAGCCTGCGTGGTCATTTTTAGCCTGCTTTGCATATTCACACGTACACAGGAAGAGAATTCATCGCACCAAATAAACCACAACCTTGGCTGGGACATGGACAAATAGTTCTGGACAACTGGAGGGTGATGTTGCAGTGAAAGGAATCAAACTTTTAGCGTGATATCTCAAGAGGCATTTAGAATGGAGAAGATGGGAAACCCTTCATCCAGAGAGCACACTGATGGAAGATCCATGGGACAAGAAGAAATAGTAGCTGTTCCATACTGAAAAGCAGACATACTGAGGGGAGCAGTAAAAAGATTAAAGTCGGTGTCTGGTTTTATTTAACAAGATCATTAATTCCTTGAGAATCAAAAGGAGTGAGTACATTCACATCTGAAATGACTGAGACACACAGCCAACATCCGTGTTGCACTGAGCACTCAGAAATACGAGGAGGAAACAGTGAAACAAGATTCAGTTCAGGATAGGGAATGCCAGGGAGGGAGAGTGATCCAAACTGCAGATATTCAGTGGAAGAAATACAATTTGAGAGCAGGGATTGGGGTGAAGGTTATCCTCTGAGACATGGATTTATAAAACAGTAAGGCAAGACAGCTATAATAAATTGGACGTAGTTGCTGTGTGCATCAGAGAAGGAGCATCTCTGGCAAAGGTATCACCAGTGAGATTACAGGGATATTACAGAGAAATCCAGACTAAAATGGAAAAGAAGAAGAAAGGTCAAGCAAGAATGACAGGAATAATTAAGGGTTATGTGCATTTAACTTCAAGGCTCATTGAAATAAATTTAGAAAACTCTTAAGAGAAGACAAAATTACTTTTTACTTTAAAAACATTCATAATCCCTCACTAGGAAGTAGGTATTTGTTCAGAAAATTATTATTAAAAAATATGTTCAAAAGGTCAGAATTTCACAAACCTAGTACAAGACCCAGATGTGGGAGAAGTCAACTAATCTTTCTGTGAAATGGCAAGAACCACAGTGTAGAGACACGCTCACCGAGGTACTGAAGACATGTATCAAAAACTGGTATCCAAAATGAGTCCCTAGCCAGGATAAATGCCTGTTTACCTATCCCCTGGGTTTCAAGAAGGCATCTGTGAACTTAATATTTGGGAGATATGGGGAAAAACTGAATTTAAGGAGAAATTGTCTCTCTCTGCATATGAGAGCTACTCCTGGCTTGTTTGTATTTTCCTTTCCTGGGATGATTTCAAATGAGTTTGCTGCTCACGGCTGTCGGCTGCAGTCGGAGCGTGCAACGAGAAGGAATTGATAAAAATGCCACTTGGGATTTCCATGCTAAATATCAGAGCACTTCCCTCGAGTCGAGCAGCCTGATTAGACCAGACAAAGCACTTGAAGAACACAAGTCTAATGCAGGAAGCAAGTCTGTGAGGAAGCAGGCAAAGACAGGCCTGGTTCACATCACTGGCAAATCCTGCACCCCCAGGAATCCTGGATTTCTCCATGGAAGTGGGAGCTGGGCTCGGGTCTGGGCTCTCCGCAGGCAGCACGTGGTTGAGGCCGCTTGGACAACACGGTGTATCCTATCCTATCTTTCCTGCACGATGTTTGGGAATTTCTGGTGGGACTAATGGCTTGCTCGTCAGCCAGAGAGGGGCTGAATTCAGCACACATTCCTCTCACACCTCATTACCACCCAGCCACCCCCGGCTGCCTCTGTTTGTTTAAATGGAGCTCCTCAAGTCGGAGGATGCTCGTTAGGAGCCGGCTATGATAAACATGGCACTTGTGCACTTGCCTAATTTGGTACATCTGATGAGCCAGAACTTAATAAATGCAAACGGCTACCCAAATTGCTTAGATTTGTTCAGTCATTTTCTGTCTTCCTCAGCATATTCTATGGGCTGAGCTCATGACATTCTCCTTCATGCCAGGTTTTTTTTGTCTATCTGAACTTTCTTTTTCCACTAGAAGCCTCCAAGCTAGGCTCCTCTCAGGCACTTTGCATATATTATTTCACTGCTCCAGTGGAATGGTTCAAATTATAATTTTCCAGCTGAGATACAAAGCCTAATTCGTTCAAGACCACCTTTTGTGTGTGTGTGTGTGTGTGTGTGTGTCTGTGTGTGTGTGTCAGTGTGGATTTCTCTGTGGCCCTTGAGGAGATAAAACGCACCCAAAGTGCTCTAGGAAAACTGGGAGCAAGCACTTGGACAGAGAAAGCAATTTGTGGAGCAAAGTCATGTGCTGTTAAATGTATCCCATGTACTCTCTGGGGATGAGCTGATTGTCATCTTAGGCTGGTGGGAGAGAAGACAAGAAACCAGACACAGATTGGGAATACTGATGGACAGATACAAATCTGGGCTGAAATCCTCTGCTGATACAGATCAAATCAAACCCACAGCAGGAGTCAATGCCAAGAAACTGGCTGCTAATTTTTGTGGCTAACCATCCAGCAGTGAGGACCAGTGTTGCATTGGGAAGCCCAGGAAGGGATGTGCATCTTTTTCCTTGCTCCTGGTCTGAGTGAGGCAGGAGATCCACCAGGAGCACAGCATTCATTTCTGGGGCCCCCAGCAGAGTCCAGAGGAGGTCACAGAACTGATCAGAGGGATGGAGCACCTCTGCTATGAGGAAAGGCTGAATTGGGAATATTCAGCCTGGAAAAGAAAAAGGAGACCTCACTATGGCTTTTCAGCTCCTAAAGGGGGCCTGTAAGAGAAATGGCATTGGACTTTTTAGCAGGGCCCCTTGCTCTGGGACAAAGGGGGATGGTTCTAAACTGAAGGAGGGTCAGTTTAGATTAGATATAACGAAGAAGTTTTTAACAGTGAGGGTAGGGAGGCCCTGGCACAGGCTGCCCAGAGAAGCTGTGGCTGTCCCATTCCTGGAAGTGTCTAAGGTCAGGCTGGACAGAGCTCTGAGCAACCTGATTTAGTGGAAAATGTCCCTGCTCATTGCAGGGGGTGGGACTGAATGACCTTCAAAGGTCCTTTCCTACCAAACTCTTCTGTGATTCTGTGATCTCTGCTCTGGTGTTTGTGCCAGGGACGATCTCACCTCTAGCTCTTGGGAGACCAGGCTTAGGTGCCTGTGAGCTTTCCTGGGATGGACAAACTGGACAGGGAGAGCTGGTGACATGACATGAGGCCTCTGGATGCAGCACAGTGCATCACATCTGAGTGTCAGCATGCAGGGTTTACAGCTCCAGGGACTGTTCCATGGCTGTAATCCTGGAGAAGTCATTCAGGGCAACTGAGAAATGTGCCAGGTAGATGACTAAAATTAAGATGGAAGTGTCTCTCATTGCCTGGCCCAGGAGGACATCAGGGAGATCATCCATGAGAACACGACTGACAAACAGCGAAGAGGTGTGGGCAGAGGGACGTCACAGGACAAGGGGAGACACGTGGGAAAGGCTGAATCCAGGTTTATTTCTACCATTCCATGGCCCTAATCCTGGTATTTGACAAGCAGCTCAAATTCACTTAGAGTAATCTTATAAAGTAAATAGCTTTGATCTGGTGGGTTTAATTTAGAGCACTTATGTTTTATTTATTCTTTTATTGTGAGGAACAGGCTGCACTTTCTTTAATACTGTTGAAGAAATAAGCATTTCCAATCCCCACACAGAGCAAAATTCATACCAGCAATACAACTGTGAAAGGTGATTTCCTTGAGCCTGTTTTCATGCAGAAAAAACAATTCCTGTGCCTCAGGAACCAATGCGGTCACGTATTGAATTGTAGTGCATCAAATAACTGGCTGAATATTTGGAAAATTAACTCATGGATGATTTGTGAAGTTGAGAAATTGATAAGTGCTCAGTCACAGCAACAGCAAAGAATTGATACGATGATAAAAATAATGGAGAATGTATTAAGGGCCTCAGGGAAAAAAAAAAAAGAAAAAATAAAAAAAGAAGGAATTAGTTTGCAAAATATGATTGTTTTTGAAATGTTTGCCTAGCAACAGCCCAACAAATGCTCCAAGTATGGCTGTATTTCATATTCTCACAGCAATACCACATCGTGTTTCAACACAAGCCAGCCCTGAAATCCACCCTGGTGACCTCAGCTGCCCTGCTCTGGTGCTTGGGCATCTCCCGGCTCCCACCCTTCCCGAGCCATGGCCGATTGCAGCCCCGGCTGGCCATGGCAGGCATCTGTTTCTGCTATCCTACGTTGCAACAACCTATTCCCCACTTCCTGTCGCCTGGCACCGTGGAAGAAAACAGCTCGACGTGCCAAATTCCCTGTCTGTGCCCCGGTGGCAGCGGGTGGTGCCCACCTCTGCCCGCTCAGCTCTGCCTGACATCACTTTCCCCATACGCCGTCTGAGCTGGCCCATGGAGAAGTCAAAGTCAGGTCAAGTTCTTATGGTCAAAGCCCAGGTAAAATCTCTTCCCCACACAGTTCTGTTTACTTTTCCCATCATCTTACTCATGGCTTCGGGATTATGGCTTTGCTTTTCACAGCAGACTCGAAAATTTGAGTCTAACAGCAGAAACAAACCAGGGGATTGAAACAAATTTCGGTGAACTGCTAGGAAAAGAAAGGTGCCAATCTGCCAGAAATTTAGCCTGAAATAAGATTCAGATCCATTTGTGTCCCTGCTACCCCATGGAGCTCAGATGTAAGGGAGAACAGAGTTGACAGCATAAATAGTGGCCATGCTGTGAGAAGCAGAGTTGTGTACATGGAGGGAAGGCTTGCGATGGCACACGGCTTCCCTGAGTTCTGAGCCTGCTGTTGCCAGAGTTATACCACTGTCTTCAAAAAGGGGGTGGATTTAGGTCCTCCTGTCTCTCAGCAATGATATTTGTCCCTGAAGATGAGCTCAGGCTCCTGGATTGCCCGCTAAGCTCTGTCCTCAGAGGGAGCTGGGAGACCCTGGTGCTGTGGAGGAATTCTCTCAGGAGAACAGCCGGCTCTCAGAGCCCCTGCTGCACTCTGAGCTCCAAAGCAGCTGTGATCCAGAAACCTTCACCAAACACACCTCTCCTGTCTACTTTCTTGTCCTCTTTGCCAGCAGAGCAGCAGGTCTCATGGTAGGCAGCAGGGACAGCACAGCCTCACCACCCCAGGAAGGGTCACAAGCACATTCTGTCTTCAGACAGGCTCTGGAGAGGCCTCTGCCAGAGGGATGAGGCAAACAGCCAGGCAGGTACAGCTCTAATCAGGTCCCCTTCATTTCATCACCTGCATCACTCTGCAGTTTGGGCAGGCTTCAAGCACAGGGGTGAGCAGCAAACACAGGGCAGCTCCACGTACCTGCTAAGCCTGGCAGCTGTGCTGTACTCAGCAGTGCACCTGAGTGTGTGTTCCAGCTGGAGATCCTTTGCCAGGATAAATTTTGTCCCCAGGGGGAAGGCCAGGCAGTGCAATTAGATCAGCTAACCCTTAAAACACAGACAAAACCGAGCCCAAGGCCACCCAGGAGCCATTCCAAAGCGAGAGCAGTTCAGCAGCTGTCCTTGGGTGGCTGCAAACTACTTTTATGAGCCCGACTGCAGGAAGCAGGGACTGCACATCATCACCTCTGTTTTCCAGGTCCAGGTCCTGCAGGCCTCAGTTTCATGGTAACTGGAACCAGATCTTTGTTATTGCATTTGTACTGATTTAACACAAAGACTTTTCTGTTAAAATCACCTAGAGTATACAAGGCAGAATTTAGCCTGACTTCCTGCTCTCATGTATGGCAGAACCCAGACCACTCCTATCACAACATAACAATTGCCAACATGGAATTCACCCAGCTGCATTTTTAGAACATTTTTGAGACAGAAAAATGACTTTACACAGGATCACCTTGTTTTGCATCATGCTGCCATCATGTTTTATCTAGTGCTGAGAACCTGAGAGCTGGAATTACCACATCACACCTTTCACATCCCTGTCACAAATCGGAGGCAGAGGGATCAATGGATCAATGGCCCATCAGCTGCTGCCTGCAAAGCACGCTGAGGCCCTCAGAGGAAAGCATGGCAGTGACAAGTGTTATTTATTAATCTCAGAGTTAATAACCCTTTATTTTGCAGCATATCCCTGACCTTGGTTATCACACCCTTCCCACCTCCCCACTCCAAACCACAGAGGGTTGTGATACGGAATACATCTGTTTCCTGTTTCAGAAATTGCAATTACACATTTACAACCAGCATCCTCATCTGAGATTCAGAGGCGAGCAGTTGTATTTACAAGTAATATGTGCTCCTGAACCTATCAGGCTCCTTTGCATTGCACTGCCTGCTGAAAATGCAGAATAGACAAATAGAGGAGAAATAACATTCCTGTTATTTGGAGAGGTTTTCACCATCCTCTTTTTTTTTTTATTGCTACTAAAAGTAAATAGGTATCTGGGATAGTCTGATATATTTAACAGAAATAAATAATTGTAATGACACACATAGAGAAAAGATATGCAGCAATTATTTAAATTGCTCATAAATGTTCCTTACTATTATTATTATTGTTGTTGTTTGTCATGAGGACCTGCAGGCCAAGTAAGGGTATGTGCTGGCTTCACTACTTCACTGAAGTGAGGCCAGTGGGTAAAACTCTGGCCAAAAGAAATCAGTGGTTAGAAGGCCACGGTGACTTGGCTACAGGTTCCATCACACACTTGTGCAGAAATCCCTTGTGGGCATCATCTTTCACCCATCTAGAAGTGAAATGAAGCCTAAAAACCATCACCCTTTCTGTACACCACTGTGCACTGGAAAGACTTGCAAACTTTGGGATAACATTTGGGGTCATGCACACCAGTGTAACACGTCACAAGTGTTGTCTGCTGAGCCACAGCAATTTGATGTCTGCTGGGGAAGCAGCACTGTCCCACCCCTGGAGATTTGGGCCCAGTTCCTCGCCCTTCCAGGTGGGAAGGCTGTGAGCTCACCCTGTCAGTATCTGCACCTTGGCTGAGGAGTGGTAACTTACAAAGCTGCTGAAAATCAGTTCTGTGTCCATCTTATGAGGTGCCATACCCTTGAGAGGTTCCCCTCCTCGAGGGAAGCAGCCAACACAGTGGGATCCAGGCAACACCTCCAGGAGAGGGCACACTTTGGGACACGCTGCACACAGCGTTAGGCACAGAAAGGTTCTGTGCAGTGCAGCTCCTCAGGCCCCTCAGATGCTCTGGGACAAAGCCTGGCCAAACCACAATTTAGGCTTTCCGTCTTCTGCTGACATGTTGGATGCAGACTGGAAGCTCAGCCTCCTGCCATTCTGGTAGGCAGTGAGGCTGAGGGAAATGCATCCCTTTGACCACTCCTCTCCCTCTTCCTCCTCAAGTTAAACAGCTTGAGACTGATGGGCCCAGCCCTGTGCTCAGGGATAAACATTGGTGAAAGTATTTGCAGACCAAGACCATAATCTAGAGACCAACGTCAATCCCAGATACCATTTTGTTTATGAGTGTCAGTCCCGGGGCATTACTGAAATCCCAAGGGAAAAGCCTGTGTTTCAAGATGCTTACAACATCTTATCCCACAGCCTGACTCAAGTGAGCAGCTTGAATTGCCAGAGCAATCAGTATCTGCTACAAAACTAAAATCACAGGCTGGCGTAGGATGGACACGTTTTGCAAGCAGAGTTGCGAGTTGAAAACATGCAGACCTGCAAAAATGCTGGCACTTTGCAGGATGAGAATTTGCAAATGCTTTGGCCAGCTCTAAGTTCATCCATGCTGAAAGCTTGTGTGGACTGGCTGTGTAAGGAAAGAGAAAACAGAAAACAGAAGGACTCCTGCACAGGCCTGCTGCTGCTTGAGCAAGTGAATTACCTGTCTCCTCAGCTCGGTACTTGGCATATTCCCTTCTCCTTGCTGATGCACCAAATGCAAATATCTTGATTTCTCACGGGCTCCCAGGTGTGTCAATCTGCAGGGAATCAGCTCTCTGCTACCAACTCTTCCCTCCCCAGTTCTTTCTTTGAGCTCCTGCATCAACAATGTCTAGTAAAAGAGTTGCTTCTGCCCAAGTGTGGAATAGGAACCAAACTTCTGAACCTCAGGTGCATGCAGTATATAAACCCTGCTTTTCCACCTCCAGGAGAACATGCAGCAACACTATTTATAAATAATACAAGCTATGACACCTTAGCTTTTAGCTTGGAAAACAGCAGCCTGGACTTTCAGGTTGGCTTAAACTTTAGCACACTGATCAATGTGTGGGCCAGCGCACACATCTTCCTGCCAGAGTCTAATCTCTTTAGATTAGCGGGAATTTTAGCAGGAACTTCCCAGCCTCAGAGTCATGGTGCTGCAATACTGACAAACCCATGAAGAGTGTGGGCAATTGGACGGATTCCTGAATTGCAGGAGGTTGCCTGTTTTTCCTGGGCCAGCAACCAGAGTTTGGGAGGCACAAAGTTGGCTTGGTGTGTTTACAGGGAGAGCTGCTGCTCACACAATTTGCTGATGTTTCCCAGGCAGCTTTGCAGACGTGACAGGGATAAGGAGAGGCCCCTGGAGACCCAACTCGCTTATAAACAACGCTCGTATTTGCAGTGGCTCTTTCCCTTTGGGAAGCTCATGGCTTGGATGGGTGCACTGTTCTCTGAGTAAAAAACTGGCTGGATGACTGAGCCCAGAGAGTTACACCCAGCTGGTGACCGCTCACCAGGGCTCAGTATTGGGGCAGTTCTGTTTAATACTTTTATTGACAACCCAGAGAAGGGGATCAAGGACACCCTCGGTAAGTCTGGACCAGAACAAGCTGGGCAGGAGTGTTGATCTGCTGGAGGCTAGGAGGTTGGACTACTCTGATTTTAAGCTTTATTTCAAGAGGCCATAGCAGATTAGGGGGAAGGAAAGAGAGCATTGTGTCAGATCAGCATTAATTCCAAGAGAAGATGGGGAGAATCCTGATGTGCCTTTCGTCTGCCACAATCAGGAAACGCAGCAGACATCTCCTCAGCATCATCTGCTGTCCTTATTTCTTCTCCGGGGTTGAGGCACACTGGAGACAAAAGATTTTGCAGCCCCAGCAGAAATGTTTGTGGAATGTTTATCTGATCAGCTAAAGCCTTTGAAGGCTTGCTTTGGGAAAGAGTTGTAACACTTCATCATTCAGATGCAACTGAAACACTCAGTGTCTCCTTTTTGCAAGTGAGGCTTTTTTTAGGGCAGCAAATTGGTGTTTTGTACCAACAGCAGGAGCTGGGATGAAGTCAGAGTACCATAGTTCACTGAATTATTTATTTTTCTGGACAGAGCTAGAGATGGGGCTACATGCTGTTTCATTTTTATTGGACACACTGCACTGTCCACCAGACAAGCAGTCCCTGAAAGGGAAAAGAGTCCCCAAACCCCAGTTTTGCTGCTAACTGTGCCATGAGATGTAAGCTCCCTCCCTCTGCTCTGCATGGAAAGAAAACCTGATGCTAGCCCTCACTACTCCTTTCTACGTCAAGAAGGAGACTGCACAATAGGGAAAAAGCATCTCTGCTGAGAGTGCTGGCTTTTCAACATGGAAAAAGTGATGTCAGAGACACAGAAGCAGCTTGGGAAGAGCCAGATTATTGGCCTGTTCCACAGTTTGGGAGGAACCCTTGGGCAGTAACCCCTGGGCAGCCAGGCTCTGCTTCCTGCTCTACTGCATGTGATGGGGTGAAATTAAAAGCAAGCCCCGTTATCACTTTTTAACACCACTTAACACATCTTAATTTTGAGGTCAGACTACCAGAGAGATCTATGGAAAGGTTTTGGTGTGACCGGTCTCCGAGCTGGACAGTTACAGCTCACATGGAACAGGGCTGTGGGGGTCTACACAGCCATGCTCTGTGGTCAGGGTTACATTTGGGACCGTGTTTCCTGGTGCTTTCTCTGCTAGGATTTCAGGTGTTTCTACAGGCTTGGCTGCTTGATGCATTGCAAGGGACAAACGCTTTTGATTTTCCATATGATGCCCAGTATGGACACTCAAGACATCCTAAATGGCAGCTGTACTGAGCTCACCTTTCTGACCACAGTTCCAGCTGCCTTCAGCTTTCTCCCCAAGCTAACCCATTGATCACGACATTTCTCTGTGCCTGCAGGTGCTACGTATTCATTCATGTCATCTCAAAGACCACGAGCTCAGACATATGTCAGGCTGAATTTCCAGCTTCAAGGGGAAAAGCAAACCTCAGAGAGACTATAATGTGCCTTCTCTTACTTCTAACCACTTGGAAAATACCATTTTGTCACAGGACTTCAGCTCAGCATTCTGAGCTCCAGCAGATTTGCTTTTAAAGCCCATCTGCTCTTGAGTCCATTTTTGTCCAGGACACGTGCCCTGTTCTGAGTTCAGTCTGGCAGTGGTGGGGCCACATCAATACTTCAGCTTGGAATTTAAAGCCAGCTCCTTTTAAAGCTCAATTCTACAGCAGAGGCTTAATCTAGGCTGGGTCCAGCCTAGTAATTCCTGAATTGTCAGCATAGAAATGCACACCAAGCACATACAAGACTGATGGTGGGAAAGTCTCCCAAAAACCACTGATGATCCCTGTAACTGCCATTACCAATAACTTGCTTCAGTGCAATTAATTCCTGTAAATCTCCTGATGATACCAGCTATCTCCTGCAGACACTGCTGTAGTCTCCTCTAATCTTCTTCAACTGCAGAAAGAATTTTCTTTGTAACTTTCTTGTCTCTGTGGGGAACATTGTCCTTTCTGCCTTCTGACTTTCAATGTCACAGAGTTGCTCCAAACCTTCTCCCACCTCTCTTTCCTCTCACCTTGCTTTTTTTTTCTCTTATTTTTAAACTTTTTTTAGGCTTTTTGTTGCATTGTTCCTGGTATTGCTTCATCTGTGCAACTTTCATTGCTGAAGCAAATGGGGCTGGAGCTTGAGCAATGCAAGTTCAGAGCAAGAAATGAGATAACTGGGGCAGCAATGAGACAAGGCAATGCCTTGCCCTTGCGAAAGAGAAATAGAAAATATAAATTGCTGAGGCTGCAAACAAGCACTTTCTGCTGGATCAAACCACAGCATCACAGGCTGCAGCAAAGGATGGTTTCAACATTTTCAGGGCTGTGGTGTTTAGGATTAATTTAGGATATTTTGCTTTTGCCATGATTTTAAATCTTTCATACCGCCACAAGGCAAAGAGCAACAACTGTGTATTTTAATTTTGCAGTTCCTCAAAGATATTGAAATATTTGAAACTCACTGGGGTGCTTGAAAATATTCCTTCAAAAGGAAATTATAGTTGAGCTATCAATATCAATACAGTGATAGCTCAGCTAAAGTTCCTCTAGCTACAAAGAAAATGTTTGGTTCTCTGTATCCTTCCATGATTCCTTGGATGTACTGAGCATTATAAACGTTTCCAGGAAAAATTACTGTTTATTTACAAGTTTTATTAGCACAGTACCATGTGACCTCATGTTAATGGGCTGGGGGGAGTACAAAGAGGCAAAACCATCTTGCTTTGAGGAGAATAAAATATAAAGGGACAAAATATAATTTAGATGATGAGCTGAAGCACAGAGAAATGGAGCTGAAGCACAGGTGCCCAAAGCCACCTAAGAAAGTCACACGGACCCAGATGATCCTACCTTTGCACATTCTTACTCTGACTGAGGTCCAGGGTGAGCACCACGGATATTTCCTAGGGAGAGCTTTGGCCCCTATTAGCTTAGATTTTAGCAAATCTCAGGCTATGCTAATTAATTAATTAATTAATTAATTGCCCCTGTGCTGCAGACAGAATGAGAAGCCACTAAAATGAGCACAGCCTACAGTTCTGCTCTTCTGTTATGTGTCTGCAGGGCCCATCAGAAGCACTACATGGTTTTTCCTTGCAGCCATGATGCAGGAATTAATATTGGACTATGAACTGTCCAAATTCACTTGCAATCTGATCTCTGCTAGGCAGATCCCTATAGATAACTATTTCTTCTTAAAAACCATGTTCCAAGTTTCCTAATAAAAAATGTATCAAGGTAAACCACAACCAAAACCATAAACTTTTTTCTAACCTCTACCCAGTTTTATTTTGAATTTCTAGACTGAATTTCAGAAATCAGTTAATGTCACGAGTATGATGACATCTATCAGTATGATGTGCCATTTGGCTTGAACTTTGAGTAAAAAGTCTTTCTGTCCCATATCCAATATCCTTGTATTTTGATTATCTACAACACAGAGGAAAAGAAAAGTAAAATAAATATTTCTACTCCTTTTGCACTGGTGTATAGGTGAACATCCTAATGTGTAACACAATTACAGAGAACCACGTGTGGGAAGGAAATGGAGAACAAGCAGTACTTGTGAGTGGATGATTTGAACTGGAGTGAAACATCCTTTTCTTATCTATACCCCCTGCTGAATTCACTTTGGCTCAAACCATCCCTGTGAGGCTTTGCTGTGTGGGGAGGCTGAAATCAGGGTTCAAACCCAGGCTAAAACTGCAGTGGAAACTCACCCTGTGTTAAGGAACAGTTCAGAAAACTTTACATTTTTAGCACCCACGTTTCTAAGATGTCATGTGCTATCCCACTCATGCCAGGGGGAAAAAAAGAAAGAAAAAAGAAGAAAGGGAGAAGTGTTTCTGATATTGCCAGTATTGGAGGCCAAGCAGAAAATCCTTTTTTTTTCTGGTGGTAGAAAAACACTTGTCTGCATTTTTTTTCAGAGAAAATGCTGCTCTTTTTGTTGGGAGGAGCAGAGACAGCATTTTGTTCCACCGTAGCACTACCCTGCTTCCCACAAAGCATCCTGATACAGCTATGGGTAGGATGAACCTCATCTTCCTATGCAGGCATCTCTGCACTGGGGACATCCCCCACAGGATTAGTGAACTGCTCCCAGCTTCCCTCAAGCACAAAAGATACTCATTTCTAGCAGTTAATCCCCACTTCTGTGGGGAAATTGCCCATTTTTCCCCTGCAGGGCACGGCAAGTCCCTGCCACCGAGGAACATGAGCCTGACAGCTTAGCAGGGACATAAGGAAATTATGGATGACAGCTGTATCCAGAGTTATCTAAATCAAGCAGAGGCACTTGGAAAAGTTATCATACATAATTCAGGTTGAAGCTGACCTTTAACTACTGCAGGCTGAAATATTTTTCTGAAGCACAATATCTTGAGAACTGGTTCATAAAGGGCTTTCTACACATTTCTCTGATGCCCTGAGCAACAACACACTCTGGTAAACAAGAAACCAGCTCTGGGAACTGTTGGCCTAATCTGGACTTGCAGCCCCTGATTATTAAAGGTTTCAGGTGCATATATGTGTGTAGTTTAGGAGAGAAAACGAAGGACAGATGCTGCTAAAGACTTACAGGCAATCAGGATATCATTACCAGAGTCATAGTCAAGTTAAGCTGTTACTATTCTCAGTTTTATTTGGATTTTACTTTAATCCCACAGAATCCAATAAAGTATACCTTCTTGGAAAATATAATTTGAAAGGATCCTATTGAAGCACCTGCTGTCCTTGCCAATAAGCTGTAAAAGAGGGATAGACATTTGGAAACTAGTGTTCAGAGACTGGGCAGGAGGACTGGAAACTTTGCAGAGATGCTGTTGTGTTGTCCTGTTTATCTTCTTTCCTTCTTCTTGCTCAGCTGGCCAGCAGTTAAGGAGAAGTATTTTGACTCTTGTGAGTCATACTTACCAGAAACATTTTGCTTTGGGCATCTCCTTGTTGCCACAATCCTGGTCCCCCTTCTTTCTGTATTTCCCATTTACATGGAAAGACACCAACTACTATTTGGAAATATTACATGCTCTTGTATGAAGAGCACTGCATTGGTCATGTCCAAATCTTTCCATTACAGCAATCCAGGAACAACTGCAAATAACATTTGTAATCAGAGCAGGACCCATAAGATGAGTCACTGATGTCTGAGAGGTTCCTGACTATGGCAATTCATGGGGAGGGGGTGTTTAAAGAGCAGGAGAAAAGGAAGTTTGGCTCTGATCCGGACTCATATCTGTACTGGAAGAGTGGGAGAAATAATAAAACTTTCCAAAAGCACCACATGGGAAAACACCCATTGTTTCCTCCAGTCTTTACCCTCCTATGGGGTAAGAGCAGTAGACTCAGGAGAGGAACTCTCACCACGTACAGTCAGCTGCTCAAGAGGTTTCTAAGAGGGTCAAAGATTATGCTTCCAGGGAAACGTGGTGCAGAAGGAAGTGAGTGGCCATGCTGCCCTGTCTCTGCCCTGTCTCTGCCCTGCAGGACCTCCCTGAGCAGGGTGTGCCCTGCCTCCTGCTTTAGGTGCTGAAATCAGTGGAAAGTCCCTCAGGACTCCAAGCTACAGTGAATCACATTCCCTTTGCAATTTTGAATCAGTATGAAGGGGTTATCCACAGGCCTGGCCTGCACAGGAGGCTGTGAGAGCCCCAGTCCCACATGATGAAAACTGTGGGCCTGCACCAACCACCAGAGAAGAGGCACCAGCTTAGAGCTGGTGACAGCTACTGTCAAACTAGCCTTTGAAGCTTCTATGCCTACTTCTGCCCTCTCCTGGATGCAGGATGGACTGTGACATCCCTCCAGGCTGGCAAGGCTTTCAGTTCCAGGTTTTGGTCATAAATAAGCAAAGTTCTCCCATTTTTGGTATTTCATATCAAAAATTGCATTACAGTCCATGGGGATCCACCAAATACAGTGAGAATGGCTCCAAGTTACTTCTGATCCACCAGTGCTGATATGCTGTGAGGTGTCCTGACTCTCTGAGAAGTTCTGAAATTCAGAGTGATTACCTAGGTCAGGCATGGGTGAACCCTCAGCAGACACTCTCTAAGTTTCTACAACATTCCTCACCATCCTTCCCAGTACTGCATCCTTAACCAAGGACAAGCACATCTTCCTTGGTGCCTGCTCTTTGCCAGTGCTACTGCCGAGTGGATCCCAAACTTTCCTGAGGAAGGATCCCTTCCCTGTCCTCAACACAGCTCACTTTTTAACATGTGCAAGTGCAGGATGGTGTCTTGAAGGTCACCCACTCTACATGGCCTAGCAGACAGCCAGCAACCTTCAAAGAATATCTGGAACAACTGTGCACGGGGAAAGAATGAATAAGGGTGTCACAAATCCACATGACTCCACCCAAAAACTCAGTGGGGTTATCCTTCCTTTCTCCAACAGCTGCCTGTGAGCTATGGTAACTGTTGGAAAGAGCTGGAGGTTTGGATCATAACCACTGCTTTTTGCAGGGCATGTTAGAAGTTCTAATAACATGGTACAAACCGAACCCTTCCACAGCTTCTGATTCCAGTAATAACTTGCCTCTCACCCTGACATGGGTCTTGCTCTTGTGCTGCCAATGCTCCCACTGCTCATATTACTCAGCTTCTCCAGTAAATTCCTAAAGCTTTCTGCCCCTTAGAGGCTCATCGTGGTCGAGAGTCCAGCAGAGGATCCCTGCACCAGAAATTTTTGTATTTTTGTTCATTTTATGCTGAATATCTATCCTCTGTTACCTGAAATTACTAAAGAAGGCATTCCTGTGTTATTCCTTTCCTGTCAGAGATCAATCAAAGCCACACAGATCTGCTCTCATCCTCATTTTAATTTGTCTGGGCCAGGACCTGACCTGTTCAGACCTCTATTTAGACCTGACTCTGCTATGTTTAACTTCACATTGTATTTAACCCTCAGAGCTTCCTGAAGAGGCACAGATGAGAATTTTCAATTATTCACCTTTCCCTTTCAGGGGACCAATTCATGTCGCTTTAAACACTGAGATAACCTTTCCAAGACAAACTCAGCACCCTGTACTTTGACACCCAGCTGAGGCCAGGCCTGGTTTGAGGGACAATAATTGTCACCCAGGTGGGCTGGACACGTTTCTCTGTTAGAATAGGAAAAGTTGCTGTAACACTTGTGGCCTCACACCTGGTTTGTGTGTAGGAGTCTGGTTTAAGTCCTGGAGTCAGGCCCTGGTCATCTTTGGTACAAATTTAAACCAAGCCTCAGGCTGCTGTAATTTATGCTAAGAGTTAGGATGAATGCCAAGCCAACTCACAACGCAGGGATTCAAAAAGTGACTGAGAGTCACATTCTCTCCATTATTCTTCTAATGATGAGCCCATTGCTGCAGATCTGAGCTATGGAATGAACACCACAGGAAGGCAGCAGAAAGTGAAATCATCTTGTGACGTGCCTCATTGCTTACCTGTGGTTTCAGCAACAGGCCCAGTGAGCATTCAAACCTTGGGGCAGAAATCTGTAAACTTGGCTACTTCAGCTAGAAATGAAATCACTGCACTCAGAGAAACATCTGCATCCTACCCCAAGAAAAGACATGCTAGGAAGGCATCCAGGGAATGTGCTTGGTGCTTGGTGCTAGAAGGCAAGCGTTGGAGTTCCCATGAATTAGCACAGCATTGTTTCCAGATAAAAAGTGGTTTGGATTGCAAACCAGAATCATTTCTAGATTTCTTCAGTGCTCATCTTAAAGGTAAAAGTTTTTCATAGATATTTTTCCATAGTTCACAGTCTTTTGGTTAAACAAGCAACATTTACTTTTTTAAAAGTCTGGTTCTTTGGCCAAAGAGCTGATAGGGCAAAGCACTTGTGATCAACTACACATGGTGCAAAGTTATCTGAGTTATGATTGAAGGATCCTTCGCAGGGGATGAAAACCAATATTCCACCTTGGCTAAGCAGATGATGATTTGGGGAGGTGCAAGGATTATTGTAGGGCAGAAGGGAAATGGAGGGGATGAATTGCTGGTCTGTGGGCTGTTTATCAGCTCTAGTCTCACTTTTCTCATGCAGCTCTGTGGGAGGCATTTCTGTGGGATGTGATAAAAGCTGGGATGTTTTTCCCAAATTTTTTCATGCTTTCTTTGATTTTGCTGTAGATCCCAGAGACCAGATGTCTCATATTAAAGGAAGAGTCACTCAGCTTCTCTTTGGGGACATATTTTGGGAAGGAAGGGAGGAAGAGTTTGTTCTGTTTGAAATGAGAGTTAAATTGACACGCAGTGGATAAATGGCAGGCAGAGGCCCCACATGCTGTTGATAGAAAAGAAGATAACCCTGAACAGTGAGGCTGATCACCGCAGGACCTGAAGATATTTTATTAAAATAACTTTCAGAAGCTTCTTTGGCCATCCTATAGCTAAGAGTGACCTGAGCACTTGGATGTTGTGAGAACCTTTGTCTCCCAGGGGATCCTTCCCATCTCCCCAGGGGGATAAGGATGTGAGGGATGACATAACTCCCTCCTCTGTGCAGCTGCCTCAGCTCTGACAGGAATAAACGATGGCAGCCTGCTGATGGCAGACACGTTAGTCATGCTCCCACTGTTAATTGGGCTTCTGTGTCTGGCTGGGCTCATCTGCTACCCCTTGTAACACACTGACAGCATAAGCCATCTCCTTGCATAAAGAATTCCTACGCTCCACAAATTGGGACCTCAACCCCCCATCTGAGCTTCTCGCTGATACTTTGTGTAATGTCATCATTCTTGAAAAAAGCTGCACTCAATAAATCACTCCCTTGACAGTGCTTTGAGAATGGGATGTGGACGTCACTTATCTCCCCTGGACTGGAGAGCAGCTGGGGCACTGAGATCACTCCCCACAAATCCCAGAGAAGCCCAGCAGAGGTGTTTAGCCCAGTTAAAAATCTGCAGCACATCTTTTCCACCCTCACCACGACCTTTAGGCAGACCTAACAAAACAAGGTGGTCAGCAGGAAACACCAAAACCCTCACAAACTAAAATGTGTTACTGGAAGGGGGTGAGAGACCGCAGGCATTTTGGTGCCCTGAGGTCTTGTGGTGGGATGTTCTTCAGAAAGAGACTCCAGCTCATTCCTGCCAACACAAACTCGAGGGCACTTTGGTGGCGGGTGGCACCGGGGAAAGAGAGCAGAGAGCGCTGCAGTGCCTCCAGCTGCAGATGTGCCCAACATCTGGAGGACCACCAGCATCCCTCAGCTCTGCCCAGCTTCCTGCAGCCTTGTGCCTTGTGTGTCCTCCACCCACCAGGAGTCCTAAGGGAGCTCTTTTCCTCCATCTTTCCTAGAGCCGTCCAGCGGCAGCTACTCCGCTAGGATTTATGAGCTCCCGCTGGGAGACAGGAACACAGATTCACATGAGTCATTAAGTTTAAGTCCTGCCGGCAGGATGACCATGAAAATGGATATTTTAGAAGGGTTTTCGTTGGCACTGCTTACCCGGTTAAATGCTTATAACATAATTACTAAGGGGGAAAAAAAGGATGTTTTCAGGAAAAAAAAGTACAACCCAAACACAAAAATACTTCACAGAACCCAAACAAACTACACACATTTCTGCAAATTATTTATGGTGGAATTGGCTGTTCTGCTCAAGCAAGTTACAGGGATCAGGTTGCCTATGTCTACAAAAGCAGGATCCTGCCCAGAAGCTTCACTTTTAACTTAAGGGAAAGCAACAGAAAGAGCTGCTGCCTGCTGCAGAGGGCATTAGCATGAAAACAGACCTGGTCAGAGATTATTCTCAAAATACCTTGGTCATTAAAGGACAAACTCCAAAATATGCTTGACCAAGTCTAGTTTTCACTTTCAGTTAATGCTAGGAAATCTGAATCATTTAGCCAAAAAGTGTTCATGCAATATTTGAATTTTTTTTTCTTCTTTTTGGTGTTTTGACTAGATTTAATGAAAATATTCAGTAATTATAAGTAATTATTACCAAAAATCACCATCAGCAAGTTAAAACTTTAATTCTCTCACTTCCACTGAATTTCCCCACAATTTCAGTATTACCAGAATAAGTAGCCCAGCTTCCCAAAATACTCAGATTATCCAGCTGCCTCTGCACTGACTCACAGGGAAGCTGTGGACGGACAGCAGCTTACAGACAATACTTTCCATCTGTCCATAAAATCCCCATCACCGAACATGGTGGAACGCTGGTGCAGCACAATGACACCTACATGCAGTACCTGCAAGGTGAGCTGCTCTCCTCGTGTTTGGGAGTGCCCTTATTCCTCTGCCTGCTCCTCCAGCAAGGTTCCTTCTCCCTCTCCTGCATTACTCAGTCTCTTCCCTAAATTATCTGAAGGAGCCAACCAGAAAGTTGGAGAGAGACCATTTGCAAGGGCCTGGAGTGACAGGATAAGGGGGAATGGCTTCCCACTGCCAGGACTGGATGGGATAGTGGGAAGAATTTCTTCCCTGCGAGGGTGGGCAGGCCCTGGCACAGGTTTCCCACAGAAGCTGTGGCTGCCTCATCCCTGGAAATGTCCAAGGCCAGGCTGGACGGGGCTTGGAGCAACCTGGGATAGTGGAAGGTGTCCCTGCCCATGGCAGGGGGTGGAACTGGATTGAGGTTTAAGGTCCCTTCCAACCCAAGCCAGTCTATGATTCTGTGATTCTGACCAGCTCAGCAAAGGTACTGACACAGTGATGGGGACTAAGGAAGGAGTCTGAGCCCCTGATTCCACTGCTACTGTCCAGCTGGGAACCATCACTGCTTCATAACATAGAGAGAAATACAGGTTCCTTGGATTTTGGCTCAGCCAGAGCCATTGGCTCCTGCTGACCACCTAAGTGATCCCACCAGAGCAACAGAAGGAATTGATTGTATTGAGAAAACAGCTATAATTAGAAATGGGTTAAAACAGATGGACAGACCTCATCACTTGTTTTTTGTTTGCTTTAGCAAAACCAATACCAAGAATGGTTTGGCTGCAGGCCTCATTTTCTGAGCTCATAATATTCACGGGTGGATCTGGGAATGAGAGAAATGGTTTCTGTCAAAAGCTGTCAGCAGAGAAAGAGCAAACTATTCTCCACTTCAGCATGCTGCCACATTTGTATAGCTGAACCTGCTCTGACCATCACCACATCTGTCACAGTGGCTTTGGAAATTCAGTGGCTGGATGGATCTGTGAAGCTGCTGCTCTTCACTTCAGTGGCAGAGTATCCGCTCTGAATTCAGACTGGGACTCTGCAGAAGGGGTCCCTGCTCCTCAGCCAAGGATCAGCTCTGGGAGGTGTTTACAAAGTGGCCCAGTGCAAACTAACACTGCAAACTCTGCTCAGGTGTCACCAAGGGGCTTTGGTCGTGCAGGAGGAAGTAAATTATAATCCAGAGGCAGTATTAATTCCCCTTCTGCCTCCCTCTCCTTCCTTCCCCTCATTTCTATGCAAATCCACATGTATGTGAGTATCTGACTGAAGTCAAGTGCCACCCAAAGGTAATGCTACCAAGTTCAAGGGTTTTATTTAAGCTGCAGCTACACGAGCCAACAATTGCATAAGTCCCTTTATTTTAGGAGCTCTGGCTAACATGGAATAAGACAGGTTGAAGGGCTATTACAGCTCCAGAATTTCTTATGGGTTCTACAGTCTCAAACTAATCCAGAAAAACACTTAACCAACATTCATCTTCCACACCACAGACATCCACTGAAGTACATCTCCATCAGCACACTGCTTTATAAAGCATTAGTTAGTAGAACCAGCCCCAATATTTTTGGTGTATTCACTTTAATGGAAAACAACTCCTCGGCTGTTTGCCATTTTACCATTCCAGTTTCAAGTGATGGAATGTTATTATTAAATGTGTTTCCTTAGGCATTATCACTCTCACACATTCCCACATCAGCTGCCCTTTTAAGAGGTTCTTCATCTGTAAGGGAGCATTAAAGCCTCGCTGCACGAAAGGTCTCCCTCATTTGTTGGTTCTAGAAGCACCAGGGATGTTTCTGCAGCTATTGGGGGTAACAGGTCTGCTCCTCTCTCCCATGCACTCGGCAGAGCTGGGCCATTGATGTTTGCAGTTGCAATCCAGCCAGAGTCACACTGAGTTTTACCAACAGAGGATCTGATCTAATACCTCTGAATTCCTCTGCTTGCTCAAGAAAAGCTACAAAGCCTTTGCTGTGACTCGGCCAGCTTTCATCGGCTACCTTGGTCAAGGCTGAACTCTTCCTGGATGGGAGTTTTCCAAGAAAAATCCAGCAAGAAGCCAGCCCTCCAGCACAGTGCTCGTGGGCACAGTGCTGTTGGAGGAGCCGTATTTCAGATGTGGTCATAGGCAGGCGTGGGTTCAGCACTGACTCAAAGGGAAGAATACCACCCCCTGAATCACCAGCACAGCTTCCTCCAAACCTTGAGGTTCCTGGCCCTACATCAGAAGAGGTTTCTATCCCTTCTGACATTTTTGTTTACTCTCTGTAATTTTCCACTATGCTAGACATCTGTGGATTTTTCTCATTGGAGTAAGACAGACAGTGCCCCAGTCAGTTCACCTGGATTATGATATGCCCAAGACCTGGCATTCCACCACCAACCTCTCATTCCAGAAGCTGGGGCTTCTGCAGCCTGTTGAGCCATGCTAAGGTGGGCATGCTCACTGAAAGTCTCACAAGGGAGATTGTTCCCAGTGCCTCACCTTCTCTAGAGCTTCTCCAAGGTTAATGGGAGGAAAAAGAAGGAAAACAGGGAAAATGCAGAGGGAAAGGAACAAAACCACCATTCCTGCTACTCATGTCCTCCACAGGTTGTGGCTGTCCAAGCAGCACTCACAGCAGGCCCTGGTGCAGCAGGAGCTGTGCATCCAACACTGAACAAGATCAAAAACAAGACCCTCTACACCTGCACCCTCGCAGGGAGCTCAGACACAAATCTGTGCTTTCTCTGGGATTATTCCCAGCTCAGTGCTGGGCTTTGCAGCTCTGTGCTTTTGGGTGGCATGAAATGGCATCCACAGTTCATGGTAATGGATAATGGCCCTCCTGCTGTTCCCTGAGATACAGAAATAACTTTCTGACTATGAAATTTTTCCTTATATCCAACCTGAACCTCCCCTGGCACAGCTTGAGGCCATTCCCTCTCCTCCTGTCCCTGTTCCCTGGGAGCAGAGCCCGACCCCCCCCAGCTGCCCCCTCCTGTCAGGGACTTGTGCAGAGCCACAAGGTCCCCCCTGAGCCTCCTTTTCTCCAGGCTGAGCCCCTTTCCCAGCTCCCTCAGCTGCTCCTGGTGCTTCAGCCCCTTCCCAGCACCGTTCCCTTCCCTGGACAGGCCCCAGCCCCTCAATGTCGTTCTTGTCGTTAGGGGCCCAAAACTGGACACAGGATTTGAGGTGCCTCATAGTGCCCAGCACAGAGAACAGGCACTGCCCTGGGGCTGTGGCCACGCTGTGCTGCTTCAAGCCATTCACCTTCTTGCCCATGAACCAACTGACACTCGATGACCAAGAGAAAGAGAAATATGAGATCTCTCTCTCATCATATTTTGTCCTGAAAATGAGCATACATGGGTAAACATTGCTTTTCCCTGTCCTGGGAAGAGAGCTGATATCACTTTTGAGGTTGTGGGCTTTTTGTGGGTTGTTGTCAGGGACCTGGGAGATGGGAAGGACCTTCCTTATAATAAGGCAAAAATGTGCAAAGTTTTATAAATTCAGAGTGTGAGAGAATCTGCATTCATTCATTGCACTCCCTGTGTTCTTTCCCATTAAATGCAAGGATGCAATGGCCCAAGGGTCCCAGAAGCCCAACAGCATTCAGACAAGGTCCTGAAGAGGCATAAAACTCCTGCAGAATTTTATGAAGATGGGATCAAAAAGCCCACGTCTTTCTATACATGCCCTAAACTTCATCATTATGTTCAAAGGAACAAAATAAGCTCTTCTCTACCTGAAACTGAGGCTTCCCCAGCCCTTACATTTAGAATACAGGATCCAATCTTTATTCCAGGACATGGTTTTGAGCTCAGAGTTGGTGGGCTTCTAGGAGTCTGGATATTTACTCAAGGCTGTGTAAATCCCTCCCACTCAGAGGCTGCTAAGTGAGGCCTCTTTAGCCAGACTGGTGCTGGTGTTCATGACTCAAGGCTGACTCATTGAGCCTCTTGCTATGCTGATGCTGCAAGACCATTTACGTGTGCCTTGATTCCCCCTTGTCCTCTCCTTGCTGCAAGAGAGGGGATGGAGAGGCAGTGGGAGATGGGCAGTGTGGAATTATCACTCATGAGTAAAAAGGAATAAATCAGGGAAACATTTACAAGGGGAAAAGGCGAAATTAAATATGAAGGCACCTCAATAGGAAAGTTCCCAGCCTTGATAAGGACTCAAAAGAAGAGCAAACACAATGATTTTGCATCTGTTGGCCTACCCTGGGTGCTTACTGTTGGAAAACACTGTATCAGTAAAGGAAAAAGCAAGAGTGCCAGCAGAGGCAAAGAATGACAAAAAGCAGTTGTCCTAGAGCTAGGGAAAGGAGGAGAATTTCTTGTTGTGGAAATGTAGTCTTCCCAAGAGAATTCCTCTGCTGAATTTAGTAGATCCTGTCACTAAATACCTTGCAAAGGAAGACATGCCTTTGCATATGCCTTTAGTTAGCTTAAAAAAACCCACACCAGCAAACCTATTGTTTCTCAAGCTGACTCAGTTTCTGGGAGGGAGTAGAAGCTCACTGATATGGTTTTAAGAAAAAGGATCACCTGGTAATGCAGGCAGCTCAACTGTTCCTCTGCTGGAGAGCTCTCTGCACCTAGGTCATATTTGATCAGCAAACATTTCCCTTTCATGCTATTTCATACTGAATCTACTTACAGCAAGATGTGCTGCAGCCAACTTTTGTGTGCTTCAGCTCTTCCTCAGTTCAGCGAGAGCTTTGCTCAGGCCAGGGGAAAATTGTGGATTCAAATATTTTCCTAAGGCCAGAAATGACCCATTTGCTTGTACATCTTCACCTCTTCCATCACCAAGACAGTGAACCTCTTTTATAACTTCGCTGTGAGAGGGAAATAACTTTCTTTTCTACCTAAGCCACCAGCACCACCAGGCTCAATAGTCTGTGACTGACCTGGGACATATTTTTCAAGAACAAATACTTGAACTTAGGGAGGAAGAGGACCTGTGATTTTGCCAGAATGGGCAATGTTGGAAGGGAGGTCATCTAGTCCAAACTCCCTGCTCAAGCAGGGCCTGTTACTCAAGGGCATGTTACTCAAGATTGTGTCCAAACAGCTTTTGAGTATCTCCTAAGAAGGAGACTCCAATGTCTCCTTCAAACACGTATTTAATCTCATGAGTGCAAGAAGAATGTGGTAACACAATTCCTTCTCCCTGTTGTCACTCCACAAAACCCACAGGTCATTCAGACTCAGATTCCTGCTTAAATTGGTAAGAAACTCTACTGATTTCACCTGGATTTTGTGAAAGGGAAGACCTCTGTATACAAGCCTCAGCTTTAGGGTCTTGTCCTTATACTCCATGCCTGCTCAGGTAGCATCAACCTGACAGAAGGGAAAATGCCTTCCTTTTGCTCCATCAGGGCCCTCAATTTGCCCCATCCAGTGAAAAGTGACCCGAGACATTTATTATCCTCAGGTACTTGTTTGGTTTTCCTCGGTCATAAACCCCTGAGAATGGTCAGAAGCATTTCCTGTTATTTCACCAGGCTCCACACAGGTCTCCACAGAACTCCTGGGGAGTGGGAAGAAGAGAAGAGCCCAGCTCCCACAGTGCTTGTTGAGCATTGGGGTGGACACTCATACACAAGCTCGGCCACATGGACACGGGAAAAGGAGCTCTGTGCTTGAGGAAGGAGCCTTGGCAGCTCCACTGACTCCTCTGTGGCTCACCTGGCCCATCACCAGAGCAGGTGAGATGCTCAGAGAGATGGTGGGATAGGGAGCAACCCAGTGGCTGCTGGGGATATTGGCCTCCATGGCAAAGGAGCCCTCCCCTCCCTGAATTCCTTGTGTAAAACACAAATAGGTAGAAGCCAAGCAGGTATAAAGTTACTCATGGAAACACAAAATCACTGCTGGCAATCAGTAACACAGGTAAGGGGAACCCTTGGGCAGTCACAGCTGTACCCACAGGTCCTCACAGTGTTGTGCAAGAGAAATGTGTCAAAATAATAGAAGCAGCTGCCCATAATCCCTGTGTGCTTCTTGCTTCCCTGAGGCCAGTACCATCCCTGTGCCAGGCACGGCAGGATCACATCCCATGAAAGGACTCCTGGGCTGGCAGCAGCTCCAAAAGCACTTCCCTGGTGCTGATGGCATCTGGGCAGCTCTCAAATTGTGTTGATTTATTCTCCTTGCAACCCTTTGAGGTGAGAAAACACCGGTGTCTGCATTTTGCACAGGAAAATTCAGGCACTAAAAGGTCACCAAGTAGCTTTGTACATCACAGACAAGCCATTTATGCAGGAGAGCTTCCTTCCTCTTTCACTGGGAACATTCTGCTCCAGCTCCAGCTGACCCAGGGGAAAAGGCTGCTGCTCCAGCCCTTTGCCACCCATCCAAGGGCACTCCAGAACAGTTATTTCCCAACAGCTCCAGACAAAATGACCCTGCTTGGCTTTACTGAATTCTTCTCCTCCCCACCCTGCCCCAGGTCATTCTGAGAACGGACTTCATAAGAAAAAGGAACCGAAACACCAAGATGTGGCTCTGGCTTTTGAATACAGTTTGGGGAATTTCTTAAAAATGCCTAAAGAATTACAGGCATGCTGAAGCCAAGTGACCTGCTCCAGTCATCTTTGGGAAGCACTGGGTCAGGCAGCCAAGCCCTGCTTCCACACCATTTGTGCTTACAGATTTTGCATCAAAAAAATCTTAAAGACAACACAACAACGACATAAATTCACTTTCCCTCCCCTTCTCTGCTTCCCCTCACAGGGCCTCCTGTTTCTTTTGCAGTTCTGATGGGACTTTGACTGGAGGCTCTGGTGCAGGCATTAGTAATCCTAGAGCCTCTGTATCCTACAGCAGGCAGGAGCTGGCAGGTAGGGAGAAGTTGCAAGGAAACTTTGCTAAAAGCCAGAGCACTGTTTTTGTGCAGAGCCCCAGCTTTTCAGACCTCCCCTTCTCTCTCTGCTGACCCTGTCTTTGCACAGCCATCTGTGTCAGGACAGCTGGGAGAACAGGGAGGAGGCTTGGGGGAACATGGATTCATGTACGGACAGAGAAACACAGCCAAAAACTTCTGCACAGTCACCAAATCAGCCTTGTCCCTAGGCCATGAAGAAATAAATGCTGCATGTATTTCCCACAAGAGCACGACGCTACATTCACCCCTTCCTTGTTTTTTATTTTTTTTGTGTTTCAGCACCGTCTGCCTCTGTTAAACAAACTATCTTATACGGATGCAGAAGTAAAAAACTCATCAGTGCCCTCCCCCTTTAGCTGCTGCTTAAAGAATTATATAATAACATGCAGTAAAAGAAACCTGCACTTAAAATTAAAGTTTTTTGTAAAGCCCCCTTACTTTTGTTCAGTGGAAACTCATTTAAACTTGATTTATTGCACCTTGGAATTTAAAGCTTCAGATGAGATTAATGGGCTGTTTTCTGGTTACATCATCTTCGTGGATTGTCAAGACAAGCCTACAGTGAATTCACAAAGGAAAGTTTGGTTACAGTACCCTGTTAAAACACTGGAGCAATTGCTGTTTCCAAGTAACTCAATTGGATAACATAACAGATAGGCTTCATGAGAATAAATATGGAATTTCCACTGTATTAGAACAGCGAGCTGTGGCCATGTTTTACATTACAGGAATAGGTCATATATTTTTAAATACATCAGACGTGACTCATTCTTCAGGCCACACTCTGATTGGCTGAGAGAACACATTTTTCCCCTTTTGGACCGTGTTTTTGGGGGATTTTGAGCTCTATACTTACACTTTCTGGTGTGGTTAGGTTGGACGTCGATAGCAACAGTGGAGAGGCTGGGAAAGGAGGATTTCCAAAGGTGGAAAAGACCATCCTGTATGCTGCTGCCATGACCTAAAGCCAAAGGGTAGGGACAAGCAGCACTTGTAGAGCAAAGGGTTTATCTGTAGTAGAGTAGCACCCACAGACTGCTTAGAATTTGGATCCCACGGGTTCAAAGCCAGCAGCAAACCCATCTTCCTACCCTGAAAGTGAAACAACATTTTTTTATTGCTGCTGGGAAAAAAGAAGGTTTAGTCCAAAACCATGTCCAGCAACTACAACTTTGACACGTTTTTGGAGGTTTCCTTAGGGACAGACTGTGATTTCCATCAGATATCCACATAAAGCAGAGTGAAACAACCCCAAGTCACAGCTTCAGCCAGCAAAGCCTTAGGACTAGATCACAAGTGGCACATGAGGGCTCAAGCCTCAAGCCGGACAGAATTTCCCCTGCACCAGCCTGCAAAGAATTCCCAAGGGGCTACAGGACACAAGGTGGGAGCCTCCTCCCAGCTCTCCAACGGGCTCCACGTGTTTTAACAGCTTGACAGGCTTCCAGGAATGCAGCCTGGAGCCAGTAAATAAAGGGCTTAGTAAATAGGAGATGCCAAGAGTGATACTGTTTGCTAACTTCACATCCAACCAACACAGATAGCCAAGCAATTGGATTTGGCTTCGTTTCCACACAATCTCCATCCCTGGGGGTAACAAGTTTAGAAAGCAAATTTCTTTACAATGAAATGGATTTGGCAGCAAAATGAAGTTCATCTTGAGGGCAAAGAAAAAAACCCACCACCACCCTCCCAACACTGCTAAGCAGTTACTGTGTAATTTATGTCAAACTATTGGTTGCTAGGAGGAATAGATCCAGATTTGCCTACATTTGCTATAGGAAAGGATTATAGATCTTTCATTCAGCCCATCAGAAGCATTATCAGAGCTGCTACTTAGCCTGCCAAATGTCTGATAAATGATCTTTGGGGGATTTTGTCCTTGGAGGGTTCGTTCTTTAACAGCCTTGTTTAAACCATGGAGAAGGACATGAGCAGGCTGTAAGGATGAGCCGTACATGGAGCCTTTGGAGGACCAATAAAATCAGAGTGTTTGAGCTTATAAATATCTCAAATTCTTAAATCTCCAGAGGGGAAGTTGTGAGAAAGCACAATAAAAACAGAAAAGTTGACATTTCTCAAAGATGCAAACTAAAGAGGGGAAAAAAAAAAGAAATTAAATCAGACTTTAAAATATACAGTTTCATAGGAAAAAAAAAGCTTTTAGATTTCTTTTGGGATTTATGGTGAACCAGATTTACTTCCTACCCTGCTATAAAGAGCTTGTATTCAAGGAGGAGTCGGGATTAATCAAAAATTAGCAGCACTGCAATTTTGTTTACAAATTCACATCTACAGAAGTGCTCACACTTTGCTTGGTCTCAGATTTGATCTGAAGGAATTATAGGATCCTACCAAATAAATGAAAGCCAGCTATCAACACAAGCCAGACTGTTCAGAATTATTAAATATATATCCTTTCCCAAAAGGATGAATCTTTGTAGCACATGAGCAGCTGTTATATCCAGCTTTGATGTATTTTCTCTGCACATTGGAAGCACCCAGCAAAGCAGCACAGGGTAATTACGCCTGAGACTAAAAGCCAGCACATTTATGGGCCTTATAGACATTTCTCAGTAGTTCATAGGGCTTACCATAAATTTACATGTTTGTTTAACTGGGACTATTTGCTGGAGGGGGTTTTTCTTCTGCTTTTACAGATAATTTTTCTAATGTAAGAAATTATAATTCGTGCAAAACCAGCATGGTGCAGCACAGGATTCTGCAGCTCTGCTCTGGCACAAGTGCTGGGACAGGCAGAGATTAAATTGAGCTTCCCAGTGCTGTTGGCCAAAGACATTTAGATTGTGGCCCGTGACTTGACCTGTGGTTTGCAAAGCAGGAGCCCTCGATCAGGACGCAGGTGAGCTGCAACAGGGTCCTTCTTCATGTCCTTTGTGGCCGCCTGCTCCCTCCCACTAACCTGGGGCCAACCTGTGCTCAGCCCAAAGGTGTTTATTTGTCCTTTTAATGGTCAGACTGAAGGTTGTGGCTCCAGTTGCTGAACAGAGGCCATCAAGTCACCGGTGGGAGGAGAGCTGGTCTTGACCCTGGGAATTTAGCTTGGAGCCACCTATGATAGAGGATGAGACTTGTCATAAAGTCATGATAGAACAGTTCGAAGATAGAACAGTTTGAAGACAAAAGTTGATATTCTGTTACTTCAGCTCCCATAATCACCTGGTTCACCCCGCACTGGCCGACTCAGCCCCTCTTTAGAGCAAGTTACCCTCACAATGGTCCAAAGGGCAGTAGCATTGCTTTTGAATTAAAGCAAGTGCATCCACATACTCCACAAGAGTGGAAAATCAGTTCTATGGAATGGAAATTCCCTTAGTTTTAGGGCCTCCTAGATGATCCAGTCAACAGAGTAGGAGCTGAGAAATTCCAAAGGCATTTGCACATGCATTTTTCTGTCCAGCAGCTGAGGCAACTCCCAGTTCTAGGCCTTCACCAGCCAGGCATAAAAGGTCACCTGCCCTCCACTACAAGTGGGCAACAGGACAATGTCCCATTGAGCAGGTGTAAGTTTGCTCTCAGGTAACCATTAACGGGAGCTCAACTACAGACAAATAGCTCCTCTTTGCACCCACTCCTCCAGGTGCCACACGGATGAACCCCAGCAGTGACTGTAATTACAGACGTGTGTGGGCCTGGGGAGTCCTTTACAATCCTTCCTTTGACCTTCGTTTTGCCCAGGTCCAGCCTTGTTCAGGAATTACCTAATACCCCATAACCCCACCCTTGTTTTCTCATGGGGAGCCACAGCCCTGGGAGAACAAGCTGCACTTTGCATAATTCCTAAGTGGATTTTCCTTTGACTTGGAAAATCACATGTATTTGACTAAAAGACTATGGAGGCTGTACAGACTGAAGATGTACTTGGGACCAACAAATCTGGTGAACACATTAAATTAAGACCTTGCGTGCCCTATTCTGGGTGCTGACCATTTCTTTAGGTGACTTTGGACACACTTTTTAACAATAACCCTGACATTGTTCATAAGTGCTTTGGGCTTCTGGAGCCTTCTGTCACATAATCTACTGATGGGGGAGGGCGTGTAAATAGAGTTGGGTGAAACTGGAGAATTTTTGACCAATTAGTTTGGTCAAGAAAAATGCAGCTAAGGCTGTAGATTGTTTAGACCAAAATCACCATTAAAATGAACAGGATGACACTGATTTGTCAGAATTTCTGGTCTTTGTGTGGTTAAAACATAAAGTTAGCAGCAGTATCTGTGAAGAAACAGGGTGCTTTCACTGTACCTGTTCACAACTGAGTGAAAGGTATGTTAGAAGTCCCACAGGAAAATAATCTCTTTTCTATTCTATATATTCTTCATGCTTCCCTGCTCATTTCATTGCAGGGCGGTTGGACTAGATGGCCTTTGAATGTTCCTTTGAATCCAAACCATTCTATCATTCTTCAATGGTACCATGAATCACTGCACGAAATACACTTTCTGTAACTTGCAAGTGTTTATCCTCTTAATTACTGCAAATTAACTAATGTCAATAAAAACACAATTAAGAAACTTTCATAGTAGCCCATGACCAACTCCTTGATAACCTTCTCAGTGCATGCACATGTGATTTGGTTATGTCATGTGTCCATGCTGTTTGCAAAGTATTCCATAGAAACCAAGAGAATTTGGGGGCATGAATCACCTCAATACAAGTTCTGTTACAGGTCAGCAAAAGGAAGGGGAGGGAAAAGCCAACCTAAACAGCACAGGTAATTGATCTCACATTCTTCTGTTTATACACCCAGTGCCCTGAAGGCACATTGTGAGTCCCTCCAGATTGCTTGAAACGTCATTTCTTCCCCGTGTTTCCTTAGAGACAGAGGTGAATCAGCCTGGAGAAAAGCAGCTGGAGTCAATAAAAATTCCAGAGGGATAACCTGGCCCCTCCACCTCTTTGCCTAAGACTTCCAGAGCAGGAGTCTGCTTTCTCCTGTTACTTCAGTCTCAGGGGCTTCTGTTTTGAGGGAGGAATGCAACACCCTCTCATTAAACTGCGAGGATTTCCGGGGGGTTCCTCTACCATTTCAGCTGTTTCCCTGTTTTCCCATGCTTTGTTTACCCTCCAGTATCTGTTGGTAGGCGAATGGCTCAGGCAGTCCTGTCTGCCTGTTCCTGCAGCTCTGTTAATGCACAGTCTGAACACCAATTAATTCATCTCCTCTGTCCCTCTGACACACAGAGTTATCAACCTCTTGGTGAGGCACTTAGGGGCCAATGATTTGAGGTGTCATTTGCAGCCCACTATATTGGAGGGAATCTCTCACGGGGTTGGATCAGGACCAGGTGCAGCAGAGCTGAAGCTTTATTCCACCTCCCAGCCTCTTCACCTTCAGCACGTCCCCTCCAGCTGTAACTTGGAGGTTACTCAGGTGATAAAAGATAGTCCTGTTCAAATCACCACCTCTGAAGAGATGTTGTGCTTGGTGGAAAATGCCTCAAATCAGCAATGAAGGATGTGAGATGTGGCCACCCTTGAAAGGCTTGATAAAACATTGATCTGGAAGCTGCACAGCTCCTGGACCTGTGGGGCTTTTTGTAAATGCCACTCAAATTACTTAACTGGTTCATTTTATTCAAAAAGCTGAGGAATAATCACAGAAGGGTCAGGGCATGTAAATACAGTTAAAACAAAAAGAAACAGATGCCTCTAAAAGAAATGGCATGTTTGTTATCATTTACTTCTGGGGTTAGAGTTAATAGTCAGTGGCTAGAGAAATACTTTCAAATTGTCTCAGACAATTCTTTTAAATTGATTTCTTCCATGCTTAAATTTGCATCTTACCTTTATCTCTTTTTTTGAACTTAAACACAATCTACAGCCCCATTTTTTTGTTCTAAATGCTAAGCTTTGAAGCTACTACCACACAGCTCCAGACGTTGTGGGTGTATATTTAGCGTGTTAATGTGTAACAGGTTTCATTCATAAGGCTCAATATATTCTGTAGCATAACACAGCCAGAGTCAGATCTGCTGTGATCAGCAGAGGCTCCATTCAGGAAGAAGGAAACTCAGCCTCCTTGCCTCTCTTTTTCTGGGGAAAGCCTTTGAAATTCACAGCAGACCGGAAAAAATGAGAAGTTCCCTCCTACTCCTTCCAATTTCAACAAGTTGCCTTTTTTTTTTTTCATTCATGACCCTAGAAGCTATTAATAAAATCCCTGAATGAGAGTGGTTAACCCCCAAAAGTGACACATACCTTAGGCTTTGCAAGCCAACATGACAACAGTCAAAATAGAAATCAGCCTCTCAATATCTCAACACATAACGCTGTCTGCGCTTTAAAAAAAATCCATCAGACGGCATCATATCAGCTGCAGACAGATGAGTCAGTAGAAAGCCTGAGACAAGCAGACCTAGAGTCACCTCCAGCCTGGAAAACACTTCCTGTCTTTAATAAAGAAGTGGAGGATTCTGTCAGTGAAGCAAAACTCCTGGCAGACAGATGCCCTGCGCTTCCCGTGCCCTCCTGGGGAAGGGGGAACCAAGGGCAAAGAGGAGTGGTGGGGAGAGGAAGAACGAGGCTCTCTCCAGCAGGCCTGCAGCTGGTACAGCAACGAGGTTTGCCCATGAGCAAAGGAACATGAACACGGCCCTCAAAGGAAAAACATGGGACGAGGCACAAGTGTTTTGAGCCAGGGTAGCAAAAGCTTTGGCTGGTTGGTTGGATTTCTTATTCCTGTCTCATCCAGCAAACCTGGAATTTTGCTTTTTCTCTCCTGAAAGCACCTCTCCATGGCAAGGTTTAGTGCCAGCAAGGAATAGCATCTATCCAAGTGACCGTGTGTGTCCCAGCAGGCAGTGCTGGAGGGATTGCAGCAAGACAGGACATCTGTGTGAGGGCTCTCTGCCCTTAGCAGGGTCACTCTGTGACTGCAAACCCCTTCTCTCTCCCCCAGCCGCTCTGGTAATAAACCAGCAAAAGCCCCAATTACCAGGTCATTCCCCTTTCCTGGTGCTGGAGACCTCCCAGGTGGGATTCACATCATGGCTTTCCTAAGGCAGTGTGGGGCTGCCCTAAGCACAAATGGCTTAGGTTAAAACCTTCTCTCTTGACTCATCAGCTTTATTTCCATGGTTCTTCTGTTGACAAAATCTCCACTGGTCTTCCCCTTCCAGATTTTCAGGAGAAATGCAAACAAAATCTCTTCAAACTGCTGTTAGTTCTTATTAAAAGAAGTCAGAAAAACAACTCCTGTGACTACCTCTGCTTGCACTTCTCAGCCGCCTTGTGCAAGTTTTAAAGAGAAAGGGGCTGCACAACCTCAGACCTGTCCTTTGCTGTGGATGCTGTCAGACCCCAGGCCCACTCATGTTACCCCATCCTCCCCTGGCAGCTCTGCCCCGCAGCACTGAGCCTGCCACGAGAAGCTTTCAGGGTGGAGCAGGTAGGGCACAGCTCCCAGCCCCTGGAAAAACATCTCCGAAAGTTTGGCTTGCTGGATTTCCAATAAATCCACACCCATCATGGAGCAGCGCTCGAGGGCAACCGAGTGCTCAGCCCAGGAGGGATGGGAAAGGGGTGGCTGGGCTGAACCAGGGCAGTTTGATGGGCATGGAGAGAAATGAAGCACTTGCTCTGCAGCCTGGGGAGCCCCTTGGAGAAATATGGGCACCTGGATTGATAAACAACACAGCCAAGGGTGGTTCAGACAGAGCCCTTGATCCGACCCTGTCCAAGTCTTTAGATGACATCTGAAAAACAAAAAATGAAGGGTTCCTTATCACCCAGAGATGAAGGGACAAGAGGAATAAAGTGCAAATGAATAACAGCAAGGGATGGAGAAGAGAAATACTTGGAAATACTTCATACTTGGAAAGAGTAGTACAGCATCCACTTCTCTCAATGGGATAAATTAAATACCTCAGCTCTGAGCAACCACAATGCTTGAAACCCAAATATTTATGAGCTCTACTTTGCTATTTCTTGCCCCTCTTTTTTTTCTTTTGATTAATGCCTCACCAAAAGTCTGGTATGCTGGGCACAGTACAGGTCTACATCAGGATACAGCTCCTGAATATTGCAGAGCTCAAAACAAGCCAAGAGGAGAGGAACAAGTACCAATAAACTACAGAAAAGTTTTCCAGCCCCATGAAACTGAAAAGCATTTGTCTGGGAAAATACCTGCCTCAGGTACTCTCTGGTCAATGTGGCCTTTTTTCAAACCTGATTGTTTGGACCACAAACTATCCCCTGACAAAGCAATTTCTAATAGGAAAACACAGCTTCCTAACCCTGTTTAGCTCTATGGGATAAAGCAGCCCAGTTCAATTTTCTTTATGGACATCTGTAAAGTGTTTCACTTTTGAGGACAGGATAAGTGGCCTGTTGCCATCATTTGAGTGGAGCTGGGGAGGCTCCTCATTCCCAGTGAGGCTTCCCAACCACTGGCTAACCATTTCCCTGCCATATTCCAGCTGCTCGGGCTCTCAGCAGAGCTAGAAACAACATTTCATGTGCATTCAAAGCACTCCACAGATAGCAGTTAAACTTCTCAGCATGTAAAGTAGAGTTATTAGTGTTCTGCTCTTGGCTGGAGGGATTTCCCCACAAAACACAGGTCCTGAATGAGGGAGGAGGGGGGTATCCAGTGCTGTTCCCTTGAGGACACCTGGCCATGCAGCAGCACAGGCAAGAGCTCTGGGCTACGCTGCAGCAGAAGATGGGGCAAAAAATTAATGCACATTAACTCCTCTATGCACCACTGATCCCAAGCATCTCACTCTCCAACTGGTGAGTTCCAAAGAAAACAACATCCTTTTTATCCTGTGAAAAACATTACCTCAAAAAATTGTGTTTAGCCATAATCTCCGAGTTTCTGGCAAAGAAGAAAAAGCAAGTGCTGATTTTTTTAATCCCTAGGTGAAAAGGAGAAAAGATTACCTGCCTTGACTCAATTCTTTGCTGCCTTTTGGTATTAAGACAGGGAATTGTTTCTGCATAGCAAAGGACCAGCCCATCCAAAACGAGAGCAGACACACACACACACCACCCAACACCTCATTTTACTAACACAAGTGCCTTGAGTGCTATAATGGTCATCTCTCTGTAATTCCAACAGCATTTGAAGAAAAACAATGGACAGGAAGAGAGGCAGGGAATACTAATGGTGTAAAGTTTTAAGTGTGGATACAAGTGCTTTATTAAATATTGTCTGCCAAATGCTCTAATGCTGGAGGAACTTTGCCAAGCAGGAATTTGGCTCTGTGTGCTTCTTTGTCCATTTATTTGGTTTCTTTAAGCTTTATCCCAGCTCTCAATTTAAGGTATTCTGCATGCAGAAGTAGGTCTAAGACAGTGATGCCTCTCTTAAATATATATTGAAAAACTGACAGATTGGTCCTTTTTCAGGAAGACCCTTGAGAAGAATTTAACTTTTCAGTGAAGGGGTAGACCCACTGCTCCATGTGATGGTGCTGAAGATTTTACAGATACTCTGCAAGTCCCAGCTTTGCTTTCTGACAATCATGAATATAAAGAGCGTTGCTTCTTCTTTCATCCATTGACTGGATTTACAGCAGCTGATTCCCTCCTTTCTACAGCTTCAAACCACAAAATCTCTTTGTTTGACTAGATAATGAGCTAGCAGCAAGTGGTGTTTACTTAAAGCATCTTCAAAGAATCTCAGAGCACGCAGGCCCCAAACAAAGCTACTCTATACAATCCACTTGCCTGTTTACAAAATTGCAAAGCAAACCAGTGTTTTCATGTTTTATCTGAGATAAAACTCACGTGGAAGAAGCCTGGTCTGATAGGTGGGGTATTTTGAACAGTGCACATAACAGTATCGGATATTTTGGTTAAAACAAAACCACAGTTCAGAGTTGTCAGTGTGAGTAAAATGAAGTTTTAGTCTTTCTGCTCATCAGCTGCTCCTGTTCACCACTGGAGCCAAGGACTGATGCTGAATGTATGAAGTCATTAGAACCCTTTCTATGCCTTCCATGCCAAAGCCCTTGGATTCCCCTCTCATTTTTCCTCCCAAGCCATAAGCAAGGCCACCACTCTTTGCTGCAAGCCAGGCATGATCCTCATAAAGTGGTTTTCAACAGCAAATTTCAAGAAGCTGTAAAAATGCTCCAGGGTCAGAAAGACCTTCCTGGAGCAGGAGGATCAATCACACACAGGTCAGCAACACTGAGCAGAGCTGAAGGCCAGTATTTCTGATAATTAATCGTAAGTATTTAAGAATATAATTACCCCTCACTAACCAAGGGGGCAGAGTTGCAGTTCCACCTACTAAAGCTCAAGCAGCCAAGTTAGATGGACTGCTCCATCCCACCACCAAAATTTTAGCTACTAGCTTGTAAAAAACAAAGCAAAAACCATCAGCTGATGGACAGGAATGATGTGCTGGGTTTGACTCACCTTGAGAAGACCTGACCAGCACGGCCATCCTTTGAGTGTGCTACAACCATAAATTCTTGGGTAGGGGCAATGCCACTGCTGCCCTGTGAGCTGTACCAGGCATGCAGTGTGCCCCTCAGGGGTATGGGAAGGTGCCCTAGTTTGAACCCTGTGCTTAAGGCAAACCAGAGCTAATTTATGGACAAGGGATGAAGCAAGTGCTGCAATGTCTGGCTGCCCAGACCACAGGCATGCCTCACTGTGAGCAGGATTTTGGGTGCTTGGTGAAGTCAGCCCAGGCTGGTGTCAGCAGCTACACCAGCTTAAACAGCTCCCACCTTTGCCCGTCTCACATCAATCACTCCCTCTGCTCTGACAGTCCACTTGACCCCAGGGCTTGCCAGGACACAGCTCTAGTGAACAGATCAGGTTAGACTTCACTTCTAGGATTATTTTATAGCCTGGAGCAGTTCACTGATCCAATTTACCTGCTGGCTTACCAAATGCATGCCAGGCACTGGGTCAGAACAAGCAGGTGAAGGGAGGGGACACAGGGGATGCTTTAGGCTGCTATTGCTGGTGGGGAAAGGAGCAGTGGCTCTTCCCCTGGGGTTGGGGAGCAGCTGCTGAGGATGTGGGAATCCTTTCTGGATTCAGGTGCCTTCAGTCTCTTCTGGGGCAATCTTGTCATTTTGAACTAAGGAGTCACTACCAGACAGACACTCTTTAGTGTTGCTCAGTTAAGTTATTTGTAATTAAAATTTAAACCTTCCCTGTGACAATGCCACCATGCCAGCCTTCTAGATGCTCTTTTCCCTAAAATCCAACTAATTTGCCAGTATCATGCTGTTGATGAGTTGCTCAAAACAGAACCCATGTTGCTAAGAGCCATAAACAGAGGGCTGTTACCTCCTTGTCTCAGAACCCAGTGCTTGAGGGCACTGAGCCCACCATTTAATTAACAGCCACCGGAGCTGGGAACTGCACGTGGTACAGGAGCAGCCAGTGTAGAAACACCATCTGGGCAGACGAGTTAGAAAAGGGGATCTCTCATCCCTGCAGCCTGGGGAGCACAGAGCTGTCTGGGTTAGATCTCCATGGTTGGCTTGGCCACCACACTTGTAAATGCAAGGCTCATGCCAGCACACAAACTATTTGTGGTTTAAGGCTACGAGGCAGCTCTAGGTAAGCCACACATGTTTGTGTCCCAGAGCAAGCATTTCCAGGGCACCCAGACAATCCAGAAGAATGACTGGGATTGAGCTGTCAGGCAGATGCACAGATTCCTGTCTAGACATACAGAGCACACGTCAGGCCAGGGCAGGTGGATGGACACACGTATGGGAACGTGGGTGGTGCAGGAGGCTGAAGGGAGCAGTGTTCCACAGCACAGCAGACGTCCCGGCTTCCCATCTGTGTAACCAGCGCCAGACAGCCTTGCAGGGATTATCTGGCACATGTTCTCCTTGGTCTTCCTTGAGGCCACATCCTGTCACAAGCCCATGTGAGATTTGGTGTTTGTTATCGTGTTTAAGAGTGCAGCATCGCAAACATGGGCGCATCAGAGCAAATGGATTCGAGCAGAGAAAATAATCTGAGGGTATATTCAGCTTTTAAACAGTTGCTCCCAAATTATAACTCATTTCCTTGAAGGAAAACCTACGTACAGAATTCTCAAAAGCTGGAGCCACAGCCCTTTGTTGGAGATTCACCTCTTTGGGAGCTAAAGTGGAATATGCAATTGGACTGCAATGTACCAGATTTAATTGCCCCAGATTTAAGTGGGACAGATGATCCCAACCAATGCTAAAAGCTCAGGCTGGGCAGATTTCAAACCACTGCTGAGCAGGATTCACCAGTCAAGATATAACTTAGCAACAAAACTTTCCTTCCAGCAAAGTATCAATACATGCAGCTGGACATCTGCCCAGACCACAGAGCTGTTCAAACAGCCTTGCTGGAGAAGTCAGTGCCCCAGAAGTCAGGCTCCAAGCTAGAGTCTCCCAATAACTTTAACAATAAAATCTCTGCACCCACTCATTAAAAGGAGGCAATGTTGTCAGTGACCGAAGGAAATGGCAGGTCCCTTGCTAGTTCAACAAGTAATTACATACCCTGTTTGTGAAAATGTTCCCTGCCAATGGAAACATCATTTTTAATAATTTTTAAGAGGCTGTATTTTTAATAGCCACTCTATAAAGCAAGCTGGGAATAAATACCCATTAAAATCAGATCTAGAACTCAGTATGAAAGAAAAAAAGCAAATGCAATGGGTTTAACTTTGTAAACTTCCTCTCCCATGTTCCCAGGCCCTGCAGAGCTGCCTCGCTGTGCTGTGCTCTCTGCAATCCTTTCAGCAACTCCCCACCTCCACTAAAACCCAAACTGGACAGGCCAAGCTCTCCAGTGATATCAAATCACATGGCTTTTTACCAAATTATCTGGATCTTTGGCCCTCAGTCCCCTTTGCTTATTTTTTCCCAGCACTCTCCTGTCTCACTTCCCTCTGCAAGGAACACAAACCAGTCCTGAGACACAAACTGGATCAAACAGGTGCCATCCATCACAGCACTTTGGGCAGAACAGGCTGTGACAGAACTGCAAAGAGGAAAAATGCCTAAAAAAAAAAAAAAAAAAAGCATGTTTTTGCACTCATAGCAAGCAAATCCCTAAACATGAGCATTAAAATACAGCCTGCCCTTTGGAATTCCGTTTTAAAATAAGGCTGATCAGGTCCAGACAGAGCAGAAGAAACTTCCACCTTGCCACATGAGCAGTGCTCTCCTGAGCTTGCTACTGCCCACATCCCTTGGGACACTGGCTCAAACTGGAGGCATGAGGAAGCCAAAGGGACAGGCTGGTTAAATTATATAAACTTATTTTGCTGGTATAAAAATAAACAGAATTGGAAATTTTTTTCTTCTGAAAGCACTTAAAGCAGATGTTGTTTTTTCAAGCCTTCCCAAGGTTTTTAAGGATGTTCCTCAAATTTTTAATGCAAATATCAAGAGTACATTTTCATCACAAAAAATGAAAAAAGTTTTCAAAAATAATTTTGCTGGAAGTTTTATAAGTTTTAAAAAAATGTTGTCATAAAAAAAATGCTTTGCAGAGGTACCTTTCTGTGGAAAATTTTGTTTTTAAAAAGCCCATTGATTTTCACACAATTTTTTGGACCGCTGTTAACAGGATAAAAGCTGCTCCTATTTATAAACAGGAATTTGGAGGCAGACATTTTGGGGTCTGTGCAGGTAAGTGCAGCCTCACCTTGGCTTTCAGCTCCACACAGCTTCGTCTGGCTGCAGTTCCTGACAAAATAGTGTAGCCATACCTGGAGTTTCGTACTGTAAAATCCAATCTGTTGGTCAGGATGCTACAGCCATCTACTAAACAGCAGGGCAGTGGTCAGCCCTGCGTTTCCATGGATGCAGAGCTCATGAGGGCTGGAATGCCCTCTCCATGCACCTGGGACCCCAGGAAGAGTCAAGTCTCCTTTGAAGTGTCATTACAGCTGTGCAAATAATTACATTTTGGTTCCCTGGCTGAACTTGAAAACATGCTATTCTGTTTCAGAGCCATCCAAAATGATTTAAAAATTTTGAGTGCACCAAGAAATAGAAATCATCCGGCTCCCACCTGGGGTCAAATGAAACATTGCATTTCCAGAAGGAAAGAGATAAAATATCATTTTAAATGTGAATTGTTAGTCAGCAGCACTTCCCTCTGCACGCTACAGCAATGAAACAGCTCTGAGGGGCTTGCAAATCAACACTGCAAATACACAGCCCCTGCAGAAGGCACGAAGGGCTGTCACAGCACGGGCAACACGGGCAGGAGGCACGGCAAAGTGGCTGCAGGGCTCATGCCACCCTGGCACCTTCCCTTGCCCCCTGTTTGTCCCAGAACATGCAGAGCTGGGCTGAGGGGTGCAGAGGACCATGCCTATGGCCCTGCCTCCTCTGGGATTGCTCTTGTGCTACTAAAACTCCATCCAAGCTCTGACTCCTCACTGCGGGCCCAAGCTGCAAAGTTGGTCCTTGACTGGATTTGCATTTGGCTCCTCCTCTCCTTTGCAGGAAGGGCTTGCAAAGGAGACTTCTGTCAAGTCCCTGAAGTTTGTGGAAAGGCAAAGGCCATGCAAATGCTAAACAGCAAAATATTAGATGCTAGAAGGCCAAATTCAGCAAGTCCAACAGTATTATGCCAAGGTGAGTGCTGATCCCAATCATACACATTTGGAAAACAAAATTTGCTATTTATGTCTTTCCTGCCAGTATCATCTTAAAATAATCTGGAAAGTAATTTTGACTTATTAAAATTAGCTTTCTAAATCTGGCACTTGTCTTCTCTCCAAAGGCTGAGGAAGCCACCAAGAGCATTGCTGTCACTTGCTGTGTGACCCCACACGAGACACCAGCTGGGACACACATGGAACAGAGCAGCCAGTGCCCTGTGAGGTCTCAGGGCATGGAGCTCCTTTTGGAAGAGCCCCTCCATGCCAGAAGAGCCCCACAAAAGTCAGCAGGAGTCCATACAACTGAGATTTTGTGGCCTGATTTGGGCTTACATAGGTGGGTTGGATGAAAGATGACAAATGACATTTCCTGACATGGCAAATGCCAGTTCTCATCCCTTGGGATTGTTATCCCAGCCTGGCTGTGGCAGCACAGCTCCTGCTGTTATCCTGAATATAAATCCACACTGAACTCTCCTACAAGTAGTTTGCATATAAAGTGAAGCTGGCATACTTTGGCATATGAAACTGGATTTAATGAAGGCCTGGTTTAAAGCTGCTTGGTAGTTGCCAAGAATATTTCACCAAATCCAAGCAGGCAGTGGGCCAGGCTCTTGCTGTTCCAGATGCATTAGGCTCCTATTCCGAGAGAATGGATGATTCACCCGGACAAACTCCAGCCTCAGCGAGGAGGGCGGAGGAAACAGCCTGGTCCAGCATGGAGCCACGGAGTCAGGGGGAGCCTGGGCATTGCCTTTAGCAGCCTCAGATGGATCTGCACCTCGAGTGTTTGTATTCCCAGCATGCATTTCCCTAAAAACACCCCAGCACTGGGATACCTTCCCCAATTCTCCCTCTGCCATGTCCTCAGATTTTAGTTTGATGATCAGATGTCAAACTTCTCCTGTATTTTTCCACGTTCATTCTCTGTTTCATAGCACAGAATAACCCCCAAAATCCCATCCAGTCTTCTTCAGCCCCTGCAGACTCAAGTCCAACAGTGAGAATGAGAGAGTTTAATTATTTGCTTTTTATTTAAATCCAAGCTGTAATATTATATTGGGAAGCACTTTTCCTCTATTCATTGTTAAATCAGATTCCTAACATAACATCAGTTATGGTTAATTGATAGTTACCTACCTTGTGTATACAACAGAAGGAAAAAGTGGCAACATAAAATTCCATAATAAAAATCTTCAGGCACCACCGTTTGGAAATTTGTGATTTAAGGTTTAGATTTGCCTTCCATCTCCTGGCTGCAGCAGAGGATCGAACAGAAATGGTCTTGTATCCAACAGCTTTAACAAGTTGTGAGAAAAGGGCCTGAGGTGAAGACGTTGGATTGGAGAAGGCACAAGGTGAAGGATCAGTCACAGCAGAAAGGGGACCTGAGTGTTTGAAGATTACTTGCACCCACCCTAATTCAGGCTGGAACTGAGGACAGGGAGCCATGAAGATAACATGAATGGAATGGGTCAGCTCCTCAGTTAATGCACTTAGGTCCATTCCTGGTCTGCCACAATTGTGCAGTAGTAAATTTAGAAAACAAGTCAGTCCTTCTTTGGGCAGGACTTACCCTGATTTCCACAGCCAGCAGACCCTGGGCCAGCAGCCCCTGAGGCCAAGTCCTGCTCTGCCAAAGGGGTGCAAGGCTCCTTTGCATTCTGTGGGTTTCCAGCCTTACAAACCAAATGTGCCATAATCACAATATGCTACTGCGGTCTTCTTCAATCCTCGTACTCATGCTCCAGGCAAAGTTTCACTGCAATGCACATACCCCAAAAAATGTGCCTGTGGTTCTTGGAAGCCTAAATTTGAACTTCTTAATAGCATAACAAAAACAACTGAGAAGTTACTCAGTGCATCATCCATGGCATTTATTAATATTAGATCACCCATGGTCACTGGCTCCTTTTTTGTGTAGCCATCAGCAGAGATTTATTTCCTTCCAAATGATTTCTCCCTTCTTGAGTCAGAAGGGACCTATGTGAAAAAGTCATCCTTTGGAAAAATACAGGAAAAGAAAAATTCTGTCCTAAATTGCTCCTTTCCAACACAGTCTGCAATACAGTAGCTTGTAGCAGAATACCTCAACAGACAAGGCTGCCTTTCTGTCACAGAAGAGGCTGAGAGAGACAGTTAACACTTAATGTTTACATCCTTCTCTAGACAGATGGTTGTTTTTCTTGCCCAACCAAATATGTATATCTGGCCTGTCTCCAGTGCCCTGGTGCTGCTGCTGTCAAACTTTACCCTGTCTTCTGAAAAAAGAAGAAATGCTCGATGCTTTTTCTAACAAACCAAGGTAGACACTATTTCCCAAGTCCACTGCTTGAGCAGTCACTGCTTACTCTCTGAAAATCCTGGAAATGCAATGGCAGCAGCTGAATCCTCATTTACCAGCACTGTTGCTTCTCATGGTTCAAGTCTTCAGCAGCAAAACTGCTGCAGATTAATCTTCTGCAGCTCCTTCTGCTAAACATGGTTAAGGTGTCAAGTGCCCATTTACAGCTTTCTCCATAAATCTAGTTTTTCTCAGGGCTGAGAACTTTGCTGATGAAGAACTCCAGCAAAGGCCTTTCCCTTGACACCAGCAAGAGCTGGATCAGGCCTAGAGCAGCTATAAACATGAGCTTTCTCTGTCTCTAACAAAACTTGTGAGCTCCTGTGCTTGGAATTTTGCACTTTTCAATCCAAGCTCGTCAGAATCTATTTCTGGAAGCTTTCAAAAACATCCCAGGGAGCGCCTTTCTTGGACTTGCAATCATACAATGTATCTTTACATCCAGCCACTGAAGAAGTGGAGGCAATAAATAAATAAATCCATTAGTTCTCCTTTTCTTCAGTGTGTTATTCATTTCTAAGTGGCTCAGACAGCCGAAGATTATAACCACAATTAAGCTGTACTTCCCTGAACCGAGGGGTTGCAGCTCTGATTTTTATTATGGGTTAACTGAGCCATTTAGAAGGGATTTCACCTTAAAGCAGAAAACCTGCCAGCACCAGAGCATGGCTGGGTTCATGTTCAGTCAAAGCACCATGTCCATGAATTTCTTTGGGCCCTGGGAGCATGTCCTAAGCCTGGTCAAGTATAAAAAGGAACATTTCCAAACACTTCATGGTCTGAGTTAGACATAAATACCACCATTAAGATTGCTCTTGGAACACCTCTTTTCCTTCACATTAATCACAGAGTTACTTGGCCCAAGCCATCTGTACTTCTCCAGCTGAGGTTCGTCACTGCCTTCCCAACAGCTTCCTTCCAAACTAGTAGTGATTACACGAACATAATTAAGACACTATAATCCTCTTAAGTTTAATTAACACCTCTTAAAGTAATGGCTCCCCACCACATATCCCAAATCAAGGGGAACTTCATTCAAGTACCCAAATGAGTTTGGGCTGGTCTCCAAAAAGCTGATCCATGCACAATATTATGTATTTCCACAGGAGGAAAATAAACTAAAACTATGGCTAATGCAACATTTTCCTAGGGAATCCCCTATGTCCTTTCTCCACTACCACAAAGGATGAATCATTTGTAAAATGAGACAATAGAGTACAGACACAGGAAGATTTTTTGAAGATGAATGGAGGGATCATATAAATACTGCACAGATAAAATGAGTGTGTATTAGTCAGGTATATTTACTTTTCACAGGCAGCCAATTTCATCTTACTGTCACATAAAAACCTGGCAAACTTCATGTGAAGAATGGGCATGAGTATCAACGGAAATATTGGCAGAACATGTTCCTAAATTCAGTATTTATGTTAAGTGGAGCTATTTCAAAGAGCGATTTTTCTCCATTTTAAATTATTAATAAATCCCACCATAAGATCAAAAATCAGAACTTCAAATACACTGAAACTGAGACTCCCACCTTCATTGAAAGAATAATCACGCAAATGTTAGCAAGCAGAGGGATAAAAGGGGAGATATATAATTGGATCTAATGGTTATATATGGAAGAAAATGGTACATCAGTTCAGCCCTAAGACTGGACACTGAATTCCCAGAAAAATAAAAAAACAGTTGATATTTTTAGTGAGGAATAGAAGATCCCAAGGAGCATTCTCAGCTTCCCACTGACAAAAGAACTAAAAGGAAACCTACCTTTGAATTTGCCTGCGTGGCTTTGCCTCTAGACCTAAAGAACAGACATTGAACATCCAAAAGGCAGTGTCAGGCTGGAACTCACACTGAACATCAGGAACAGGAATGCAGAGTGGAAACAAAGATAAGGAAAGACATTCATTTGTACTGCCAGCAGAACACCAGAGAGTAACATATAAACTAGCAGGAGTGTACACCACAGCCAACAAGTGCTATAACTCCCTTTACAGAGCCGTCATCCCTCTTTTTTCCTTTCTTGACAGCCCAGGAAAGGGTGGAAATACAGCAAAACTGGGAAGCCATCCACAAGGATTAAGTCAAGCCACCTCTGCATTCACAGGCAAGCTGCTACAGGTTTTATGTTAACCACTCTGAGCAGTGCTGTAAAGGAAAGAGACAATTCCAGGTGCCTCCATCAAATCTTAGAGCATGCAAGCTCTGGAGAGTGAGAGGCTCAGATCCTTTAGGCTCTCCCGTGGGAAGGATGCAGCACAGAGCAGCACCAAGCCAAGACAATGAAGCTGTGTTACCATGTGGTGCCCCTCTGCAGAGGGAAGGTTGGAACAGTCCTTTGGTTTCTCACTGTGCATCAACTCCTTCCAAGCGTTCACACAACTCGACCTATGTTGTTTGGCAGTTTCATGAAGACATTTTCATACTGTTGGTAAAACAGCAGAAAATTCCAGTCTTTCTGGATCAGTGAGCCATGGTTTCCTGCTGTCTCAGGAACCTCTGGGTACCTTTACCATTAAGCTTTAAACAGAACGTGGTAGGAAGTGGATGTAAGTCCTTGGAGGTGAAGCCAAACCATTCCCATCAACCAGATATTGTCTTTTCCCCTCATCAAGACCTCTGGAGCCAACCCTTCCCCAGTTTTCATAACAGCAGGAGTCTGGATTCATAGTTAATAATTCCCATTTATCCCTGAAACAGATTACAGAACTCAGGATTTAGGATCCTTCTGCACATATTTAAGGTAAAGACTGTTAACTTACAAGCAGCAGCTGAGTCAAATAACTTCAGGCAGCTACTAGATGGGGACAAAGTGTGCAGTGATGTACACACACCCTCTGTTAATCAGGATATCCCAAATCAGCTGCTGCCTTGATGACTGATAAGGAGGGACTCAAGACCTCTTTTTCATCCCTAGATTCACAGACCTGCAGAAACCTTGCATCCCTACTTCCATAAGAGGCATACCTCAGAAGTGTTGCACATCAGGACATCCTGACAGGCGGGAGGGAATATTTTTGGGCAAGAATCATAATTCTTTCCTGACTGCTAACATCTGTTTGCTAAAGCCTACAGAACTTCCCTGAAGTTTTGAGGTTTAAAAACATTGCTTGAAGATGACATACGAAGTATCATTAAAATGTGCCTCATAATCCACACCCAAAACCCCCCAAAGAACATTTCATATTTTCAGTCTTTGGTCAACAAAACTTTTTTGGACTGTTTTTAGTTCCTTAAATGATGGGTGTTTAATTAAAAATGAGCCCATGTACCAGTATTGAGAGAGAACTAGACAGCCATAAACCCACAAGACCAACTTTGAACTAGGCTATGATTGGAAAATAGTGGTTACATCCAACATCATCACCTTACTGGGAACTGAGATAATTTGCAAACACGCTCACTGAGCCACCACGTATAGGTAAACAAATGGTAGACGGATATTTCCCATCTCAGACATCCTTGGAAGACCTGCAATGGCGCAGCATTACTCCAGGAAACTGGAGTCACCTTTCAGAAGGAGCCTCATTCCCCTCTGGGCACAGCTGTGATTTACCAGCACACTGCTGACCTTCTGCAGGCACCACTCCTCCTCCTCCTGCATGACATTCATTGACACTGATCTCCCACAATCTTGGTCTGCATTAAAATTGCTGAGCTTTTTCTCACTCTTCCCTTACCCCTAAAATCAATTCCATTCACATTTGTGATTTTTGAAGCTTCTCCCTCACCATTCCTCCTTTGCTTTGTGTCACTGAGTGACTTGCTCAGGTAGATGGATGAGACATTTTTAAGATCCCAGGTAGAAACTCCCATGCCTGGAAACCCAGGAACTGGCAGAATTTGGTGAAGAGAGAGCTTCACCAAGTAGCCAGAGAAAGGCATTCCTTTCTGCTGATGACACATGAAAGAAGTAGATGTACAGCACTATTTAAACATAGGTGATGCTTTTTTGGAAATTTTTTTGAAGATTCTAACTAGAAATGTAGCCTTTGATTTTTAAGTCATGAGTGACTACACATGTCCTGCAGGTCATGCAGATAAAGACAGTTCTCTCTTGTTCCTCTCTTCGTGCTGAAACAAATAACACTTTCAGTCACCTCTTTTACAAAAGCCATTCTGCCCCCTTGATCCACTTTTGTCCTTCTCTGTATGCTTTATTCTCTTTTTGAATATCAAATAGCACACAAAGTCCTTAAGGAAAGGATGCGCTGAGGATCTATACATTGCCACAAGTTTGGTTTATTCTGTTTTCTGTTTTGGTAGTTCTTAAAATCATTTCATCTGCTTCTTTCCTCAGCTGAGTGACTATTTTCATACAATCACCTATCGCAGCTTTTACTGAAAAAGCTGGGTTTCAAAACATTCCTACTCACTAGGAGTTAGAGTTGCACATGGATGTTGAAATCCCAGGCTGGTCACAGAGGGGATATAACCACATTGACTGGGGGGATATGGCAGTCTAAAGTGAGAGCTCTCTGAGCTCAGGAGCCAACAGAGCATCCCAACACTGCTGGGAGGCAAACCTGACCTGGCAGCCTCAACACCTGGAGGTGCACACAGTTCCTACAATCTGACACCACCTCCACCAGCACAAGACAGGGAAGGACTTCATCCTTTAGGCAGGCAACAGGCAAACATCAGCCTGGCCATAAAGTGTGTTTATGTATGTATAAATACATATGTTTATACAGGTACGCATTTAGGGAGATTTTTAATAAAGTCACTTTGAACTTTATTTTTAGGCCAGCTGAAAGCCACAGATGAAGAGGCCTGCTTTCTGGCAGTGGTCCAGCTGTGCACATTTTCAGCATGTGGAATGCTAATGAGGCCAGCTCTATTTAAATGAGCTCCTTAGCACTGCTTGTGCCAGCTTCCCCAAACAGCAGCCAAAGAGCACTGAGCATAACGCGCTTCATAAAAGATGAAAGGACGGCTCAAATACCTGCTTAAGGCCTGAGTGAACCCCCTTTCCCCAGCAAAATTGAGGTTTTTTGACAAGGTCAAAACTATTTCTCATGTTCATTTCCCTTGGACCTATTGGAGTCTATCAAAACACATTGGACTGGCTCAGATCAGCTCTGATGCCCCATGTGCAACTGACTGGACTGAAAAAGAGCTCCCTTTAAAGACTGCCCAGCAAACAGCCACCTCTGGGGTTCCTCATCCCCACTTTTGCACATCAGTAAGGAGAAAACACTTCCAACCAGAGCAGCAGAAGGGATTTGCCTTGCCTGGGCATGCACTGAGTATTTGGAAGCTTCATCATCGTTGTACAGTGTAAAGCCTGGGGCCCAGCTTACACAGGTCACCTTCTACCTTTTTAGTTCTAAACAAGCCATGCTGTCCCAAAGATATAAAAGTCTTCCAGGTACAAATTAATCTACTTCCCTCCTCCATACATCTGATACCTTTGACAACTTTGCTCTGGTTCAGGTTTATGTCAAGACCTGGCATGGTGCAATATTTCTTATTTATAGACAAATGGACCAAGATTTTCTCAAATATGGCAGCCTAGGATGGGCCAAGTGCATTTGCTGTAAGTGAATGCCAAAAAGGAGGCAGGGAAAGGTTCTCTCTTCTCCCCCCACAGAGAAAAGCAGGCTTCTTCCAGTAAGACACTGCAAAAGTCAAGGCCATTTTACTGATGCTTTCCCAAACTCCATTTCCAGTCAAACTGATAGTAATTCATGGAGCCTCACGCCAGCACCAAGACAGCCATCGAAGATGATAAGTATTAACTTTTTATATGAAATCTAAAAACTAGCTCTGTCTAGACAGGAAAGGATGAGTAATCAAGCTTGCCAATCAATGCAGCTGCATAGGTTTGTAAGGATATTTGTTTTAGTCAGCATTTCACTTCAAACTGGCAAGTTCCACCTTCTGCTGATACTCCTATTCTGCTCCAGTTTAATTTTCTGACCCCAGGCTCATGAGGCCTCTAATGAGAGTGGTGCCTTTACTTCCAGCTGGCAACACCTTCCAGCTTCGCACAGCTCCTGTTTCTCCTGGCCTAGAGAACAGAGAAAACCTTTTCATATATTAAATCCAGTCTGGTGAGTTACCCTAATATAGGAGTCATCTCAGTCAAGTCAACAGGGCAATCAGAGGGAATCCCATGGGAGCATATTCTGCACATGGGATTGCACATCCGAGATCAGCCACTCCACCCAGTGTCATTAGCGGCTCTTCTTTTTGGTGTCACCTGATTTTTCAAAACTCAGCAGAAAGTATTAATATTCTCTGGAGGAGAGGGGAGCCTCAGCCTTCAAAATGTTTATGAGAATATCCTGAGTTTGCTTAATCATGAGATTTTGATCTTCCCTTTGCTTTCCAATAGAAGAGAAGAATCAAACGTTTTCAGAGGCTGTTCAAGCCTTGCGACAATTGGTGACTTCAGAAATTTTAGGAGACCTTAGGACTAACTACTGCTCTCAAGACACAGTGCAGAAGAGGTTTCAACCTGTGGAGCACTGTTTGTCATCAGTTGCTTAGAGATTCACCCATCTATTACCCTAACCTTGGGAGGTGACCCCATTTGTGGCCATTCCTTTTGGCTCCCTGCAGACACATCCAGAGACATTGCTCTGAAAGGAGGAGGTCATGTTTCCAAGACTGCTAAAAGAGTTCCCCAGATCAAAAGACACAGCTTCCAAGAGCTTTGGCTCCCAGAAAGGGACTGGCTTGGAGTGAGTGGCCAGTTGGTAGAACTGCTCAAAAAGACCACTGGGATTTTTTTTTCCATATGTGTATATTGTAGAAGAGTATCTGTTATGGAAGTGCTTCAGAATATTTCTTGTATTATTTGTGGAACATGAGTATTCAGTATCTTCAGATACTGGACAACAGCCCAAATTCCCACTACAACAGAGCCTTTGTCTGAGATCTCATCCCAAGGTTTATTATTAAGTGCTTGGTGCGCTCACTCAGAGGTGTCAATCACTCAGCCAGGGCACAGACCCAACTCCTGATGGCAGAGGGAACTCCAGCCCCTTCCCCTCTCACCTCCAACCTGCCTGAGGAGAACCAAGAACAGCCACAAGCAAATTCACAGTTTCCAGTCCTCCTGTGGGTGGGCGTCAGCACAACACATGATATTTTATTTGCCCATGTCAGTAGTGGAAAACTATATGTTTGTGTAGAAAGCAAGCAGCCAATAATCAATATTTTCCTTTTAGTTTCTTTGGATGAGTTCAACTTGTTAGAAGAGGGCTTTTGGCTCTGATAAGCAGAGGACATGGAAAACCCCAGCTCGGCCTTTATCTGAGATTTGCTTGTCTAAGTCTGTGGTAGGTTTGAAACTTGTGAGTTTTTTGGATAGCACAGTGGTTGGCTTCTACAGCCATGGCAGGTTTAGGCTCAGCCTGAGAGGGATTCAAGATGAGAAGAGCTGGTAGAAATGAATGGCCAGATAAAAAAGCTTTCTCTGGAGAGTTTCCAATACTGCCACCTATGCAAACTGAACTCTGGCACAAAATCTGGAAAAATAATTGGCTTGGATTTGTCGTGTTTCCCTTGTACTGTGGGAAGCCTGTAACCACAGCAAGTATTATTATCATCTCTCTTTAAATATAATACCTAGCCCAGCTTCGTTTTGTCTACAGTGATAAATGCCAGCTCAAAACATACATTTATACACCAAGTTTCATCACAGAATCACAGAACAGTTTGAGTTGGAAGGAACCTTAAAGCTCATCCAGTTCCAGCCCCTGCCACGGCCAGGGACACCTTCCACTATCCCAGGCTGCTCCAAGCCCAATCCAGCCTGGCCTTGGACACTGCCAGGGACGGGGCAGCCACAGCTTCTCTGGGCACCCTGTGCCAGTGCAAGGAGAACGCTGGATGTGAAGGATCCTATGCCATTTGTTACTTTAGGGCAAGAGCTATACTAATACAAAAGAGAAATTTTCAAGGTAACTTCAAAGGGCTTAAAGGGCCCACTTTGGGAATGGGACACGTGGCTCTCTAGGCTGTTGAACACACCAAGCACCTTCTTTCCCCATGGAAACAGCAGCAGAACAGGCAGTCATATGAACGAGTACATGAATGACTGCTGTCTGCATGACAGCATGGATGAGCATGAAATTAAAAAAAGACAAAGTGTTCAAACACAGCATTGGGGAGCAAAGTCACTGTGCTGCTACTGCTGGCCCACCACTGTGGCCTGGAGATGAGCCAGGGAGAGAAGAACATAAAGCCATCCTCCCCTTAACACTGAATATAAGTACAATCAATACTATTAGGACACTAGCATGAGAACTATGGAAAATGAAAGATGCCTAGAAGAGAGGCACAATTTCCATCCCTTAAACAGCACATTTCAAAAGATGTGTTTAAAATAGGCACTTCCTACCCACACAAATCTAGCTCTGGAGTTAGATGTGTTTGGGACACGGGAAGTTGGAAGCTTTCAGTTCAGGCATGTATTTAAGTGGATTTTGAGGCTGGTAAGGAAGCCTATATTTCAGACATTAATAGCAATCAGATACTATTTATACAAAGAGGTTTGGATCAAATACCCCCTCCCCAAGTTTAAATGTGAAGAACTGAACTCCAGCTTAGACTGACAGCTCTTTGCATGACACTGGCAACATAGAAAGGAAATCTTCAGCAATCTTCCCCAGAATCATGCAGAAAGACTTCGTACATCATTAAGCCTCAAAAGGTTCTTGGTTTCAACACCTGCATGACAGCAATATATTGATAAATTTAGATTCTTACCAGGAATTTCAATGCCCCAGAAAAGACACCATAGATGTGATAAAAGATCATAAAATATTCACATCACTTTTCCAACAGCGCAGTCATAAGCAACATTTTCACCCATACTAGGTTTGAATGTGCAGAACAAAATTCACAAGTAGGTTCTGGTGACTTGTGCAGAAGTGTTAACATAGCACCTCCTGGTTAGTGGAGAAAGCAGCCAAAACACACCAGTAAATTCCTTGCTAAGATTATATTAAAACATACCAAGCCTTGCTGAATAATAAAAAAATACTAATGATTAATAGAAAAAGCAACCACAAATTCACGATTAGACAGGCAATCAAATCAACTACAAAACTGATCTGGTTCTAGATAAATCAAGTTATTTATCCATGATAGAAAAGATGCAATAGAATAAGCTTCTGGAGGTCAGCAGTCAGACCACTATGATTTCTTTTACACCAGCTGGCTAAAAGGTTATATATGAGAAAGCACCATTGGATTTCAGACTCTAGGTCTCATTTTCTTTTAGACTGAATTAGGTCAGTGGCAGACATCTAAACACCCTAAAGGCTCTTGGGCACAGGACCAAGTTAGGAGCTACTCTAGGCACATTAAAATGCAGACTGATACTCATTAAAAAAAAATTTTTTTAAGAACTGTTAGTGACAGCATGGTCATTTTTTTTAAAGGATCTCAGAAACTTGGAGGATCAATTTATTTGTACTCCCTTCAATGTCTTTTAGTTTCTCTCTTAGATGCATAAAGAACAGAACACTGAGTTTAGCTCACTCATTTTTGCTTTTCTCCCAAACACGATTTTTTGGATTCCCCATCTGAGCTAGCTTAAGCTTCAGGGAATATTAGGCATAATTGTAGCTAAAAGCTTAGAATAAGTATGCTGTTGCATTCTTTCCTAAATCAGGACAAGATAAAAAATGAGCAATTCCTGGCTAGTAAGACCTGCCCATACCTCAGAGTATCCCTAATACATTATAGCAGATACACACAATGAGTGAAAATAATATTTGCAATAACAAAAGGAAACCAAGAAAATTTCCATTTACTTGCTCCTGTTTCAATCTCCAGCAGGAGCTGGTTATTCATCTGAGCTGCTGGTCATCAGGATTCATAGACATTTTACTGCTCCTTAGTCTGTAAAAAGCTCAGTGAGCTATGAAACAGGTCAAGGATTTATCAACTGCTTATAGGTTAACATTTCATCAGCCTCTCAACTTCACACCCTTTTTATATATACTATATATATGTTTATATCTGGCTTGCAGCAAAATAGGTCATGTTTAGTAAAAAGTGTATTCTGAGACAGTTTTGCCAAGTCACCCATTGCACAGATTTCCACCCAAGCTGTAGTTCCCACAGTGCTGTTCACTTGGAGCAGGATCTCAGAGAGGGGACAACTGTGCTGCTTGCTGTAGATGGTGACCCTTGTATCCACTGCCTGAGGTTTTAGAATGTTCAGCTGGATGGGGAAGAAAGCAGCACCACACTGCTGGCACTTTCCAGGCAGAGACATGAGAGGTACAAAATACACGCTAAAACTCCTTCAACTCTGTTAAAGTTGTTGTTAGATGATATTGAAGGGCAAGGCTGACTCCAGCCCTATGCACCACCAGAAAAATAACGTGTTGAAACCTCCCAAGGCCCTTTGACATCTTCTGCAGGTTTCAGTGTCCGTTGTCTTTCAATGCTGAGACTCTGGCTGTGCCCTACAGCGTTGGTCTGGCAGGGAGTGGTGGCAGAGGTTCTCCCCTCGGACCCACACAAGCACAGCCACATCACTGCAGCACAGGGAGGAAATGTCTGGAGCCTCCAGGCTGAGATGGGGCATTTCAGCACTGCCACTGCAGACGAGGCATTCACAGCAGTCAACTACTCAGCCTGTGTATTTAAGGACTCAGTAAATAACTACTCAGGGGTTGGTTTTTTCAAACATACCAATGGTATTTTCATCAAAAGACCCTTTCTACAGAAATAGACGGAGGAGAAAAAAATATTTATTCAGAGTGTGCTTCAGGGAAGCGTCACTGGCTGGTGTTTTATGGTAAACGATTACGGTGTTCTGGGACAAACAGACCTGGCAGGCCAGACTTACTCCTGTCCTTGAACTGGGACAGGTGCAGGAGGAATAGCTTGTGCCTTGTCTGCTCAGGCCCTGCTGAAGGAGAAGGGATTTTTCCATCCGGTCTGCTTGAGAACAGCACTTTAATGCCCAGAGCCACTGGAGCATAACATTGTCCCCACCATTGTCATTTTCCCTTCACCATCTTTTGCTGAACCTTCCCAAAGAAATGCTGGAAGTGATGGGCTCACCCTCACACCCTCCAGAATTTCTGAGCTGCTGGGTCACACAAATATTCAGCTCCTCTTTTGAAAGAAAAGCTGCATCTGTGCCTGGTATTCAGTTACATAATCTAGGCCCTAACAGAAGGGCCTCTTAACAGCGTAGCCCAGAAAAGTTTCTGAAAAAGGAGAATAAAGTTGCTCTAAGCAGGAGTAGGCCATAACCTTTCTTCTGACCTACAGAAGATTCTTTCCTAGTTATTATTCCTGTCTTCAGGCAGGAATTTTAGATGGTCTCTCATTTAGGAGCATTTAGGAAATGTCCCTCTAGCTCTGCAGTCAGCTGCTCTTAAGTCTGCCTGCAACATCAGATGCTGGGAAACAGCAGGAAAGGATGGATCCAGTTGGACTAACACTCTGAAAACTGTTCCTACCAAGACCTTTCTCACAGTTGCTCAGACAGCTTGGAATAGTATTACTCTGAAGTGACTCATATGATGGCATATAGTCAGTAAGGCTGGGGCCTTTTGTACAGGGATATGAGGCCGTGCTGTGCCTCTGCTCAAAGCAGGGAGAGATGCCACAACTGCTCCACGTCCAATGAGCCAGCGGAGACTCGCTGCCAGTTGTGCAAAAAGGGCCACTTGGACCAGCCAGCAACTCACTCTGTTCTCAGGAAGGTGTGCAGTCGGCCAGCCTGACACTTGCAGCAAGGTCTGGACGCTGCAGTAATGCAAGGCATCCTCCATACATGTATTTTTGGTTGATCCCAACAGCCGAATTTTGAGTTGTGAGTTAGGACTGGAGACCAGACTCCTGCACTGTATTCCCCTGAATAAAACAGGGGCTCCAAGGAAGTCAGATGCCTATAGAAATGTGTATAGGTATCTGACTTCTGGAGCTCAACATTGTGACCCATTCATTTTGGAGGTTTAACCTCTTGCAATTCCCTCTGTCACTCCAAGGACAGAGGCACTCTCTCAGTGTGACCCAGCCCAAGCAGGTTACCTTATTCAGTGACAAGCACCTCATCCTGTAATGAGCCACAGAAGTCCCACTGGGGACTAATAAAAACACCGGCCCAAGGAAAATGCAATAACATGGGCCTGGCATCCCAGTTTGGCTCATCTCACTTGACAGAGTTCTTGGTGAGTTACACAACTTTACTATGAAGGATCACAAATGTTTATATCCAACAGATTTCCCAGCACTGGCAGTTAAAGCCACAAGCATGGCAAGGCTCCTCTGCTCTGCAAGTGTCCAACAGCAGCAATGCCATCATGCTAGCCCCTCCCAGCTGACCTTCTAAGGCAGAGTTAGACCAAGATCCCTCCAAATTCTCCATAATAGATTGTTACTTTTCTAAGAAGTGTCCTGAAATCACTTATACCAGTAAGAAAAGACCCCACAAGGCAGTGGGGTTCAGATTTCAGCCACTCATTCCCTGATGGGATCTTTATAATGTATGCACAAGTCTCTCATAGCTGAGCTGAAGTGAGCTACTGCACAGTGAGCACCTGCTCACAAGCCAAGCTTAAATCTAAACTAAATCTAAGTGGGAAACCGACTACTTGATTTGGTCCTGGGGTAGGTAAGAAGTTGGTTTATGCACTCAAGAGTTGCAGGGGGAAAAGAGATGTTCAGGTGACAAACAAGGCTAACAGATCCCTATATTCAGATTTTGTGAGGATATAAGGTTACTACTGGCTATTTCATGCACTATAAAACACAAAGCCTTCACTCCCATATTACACTTTGCCATGTGGTTCTTGCAAACTCCCCTGAATTAGAGCACTAAATGGGGTTAGGGTTTCTCTGGGAAACAATGCAAAGCTGCTCAGAAAAGCATTTCTGGGAAACATAGACAAGCCCTGGGCCAAAGTATCTGCTGGCCCAACTCCACTGAAATCAGAGCAGCAGCAGATAATTCAGCCATACATTCTTAGAACATCACTGCTCAAAAATCTCTCCCAGATGGGAACAAAGAAACAAACACGAGATATTCTCATTAAGAAGAAATTAGAGAAATTTATTTAATCAGAGTTAGAAACATTCAACTCCTACCTCTCACTATATCAAGAGTTTCCCAAATGACCATCAGTTGACACTACAAAACCTCTGAACTTCAGGGGAACTGAAAGGGAAACAAACAGAAATGAAAGGGAGGTGCTGTTAAGGGAAAAACAATAAATTGTTTTCCTCAAAGCTAATATTCCTTTTTAGGAGACCAAATTGATCATTGTTTCATTCAACTTAGCAAGCACACCAGACGTATAAAAAAGGATTTAAAAAGCAAGTAAAAATTGCTTAACATACTCAAAATGGCATAACTACAAGAAAAAAAATGCTTTAAAATGAATACTGCCAATTAGAACACCATAATCTTTCAGTCAAAGGGCAACAAATGACCACGTCAGTCCTGCTAATCATTTCTGATACCATCAAAAAACGGGGCTTCAATTCATCTTCCCTGCCCCAGGAGCTCCCCTCCTTGCAGAGAAGGTGGTGTCATTCCCAGGAAGGGAAGCAGGATGTTCCTGGCACCACCATAAGCATTTGCAAGAGTTGGCTCATGCCTCAAATGAGTGGTAACACAAATTTGTGGCTGATTTACACTTCTGTAATTAAGTCATAATTCACCTCAAGGTGCACAATGCACCTCAAGAAAGTGCATAATATTCAAGCAGGTTAAACTTCTCCAAGACCAGTGAACTAATTCACATACCTTCCAAATCCACTGGGGTAAACACTCACAGCATTGGGAAGCCAGCCTGCCCCTTCCCTCATGAAAATGTAGGGATGAGAACAGAAAATATTCCAGCACCCTCTGCCTTCTCTGTCCACACAGGGTTTGCCTACTCCTAAACCAGCGTCTACAAAACATCCAGCACTCTGACAACATTCTTCACATCCACAGAAGCTAATTCCCTGCCACTGGTACACTGCTAAGACATGCCAGGAGCAACAAGAATTAGGATGCTTTAGGCTGTTTGAAATGGCCAAAAGATAAATTGAAGTTGTTCATTTTTATGTTTGTTATCTCACCAACATCCAGAATATTCTCTCCTGTGGAGGAATCCACCAGATGCACTTAAAATGTGCATTGCTCCCACTTAAACAGCATCATCCCTGGACTTTGTGAGACATTTAACAGATCTGGCTGTGTCTGAGGCTTTAGGTGTGCTGAGGTATCTCAGATTCCAGGCTGCACAATGGCTTCTGGCTGCAGCCATCTGCAGTGCTGTAGCCTCAAGGTTTTGCTGGAAGACCCATGGATTATGACACCTCATTCTTCAAATGAGGGATATCTTTCAAAGGAAAGGGCTCCAGACACAGATGCAACTGGAAACAGAATGTCATCACAAGGAAGAGATGTAGGCTGAGACTATCCAGCCAAAAGATTTGAGCTCATTTCAATCTAAGTTCTGAATCCTTTGGCATCTTTCAAAGCTTTTGCAATACCAAAGTTTTTGGTACTGATGGGGTTTTGGTTTTACTTTGTTTTTTCAGTGCCTAAATTCAGTTCCAGTTAGAGTATTACAACTCTAAAAATCCCCCTTCAAGATACCACTAAGTGGTTTCTCAAAAAAAAGCAGAACTCTAAAAAAAAAATAGGGGCTTCATCAGCTATGGTGGTACCTGAGCACTGCAACAGAGAGGGGCATTTGCCTTTCTGTGGTTCCAAATGAGCACCAGAGCAACAATTCTTTCCCCCTCCGTATTTGATGGGACAGATTTCCTTTTCCTCCCTTCTGGGCACAGAATTGCTGCCATAGAAATTAATCACAAGTGTCTCACAGTGGTTATCAAGTTTATATATAAAGTGGCGATGAAACACGAATAGTTTCGAATACCCACTGTTCATTGTGTGTTATTCCCCACCTTCTGATTTAATGAGCATTTGTGACAGCTCAATCAGCTCCTACGGAGGCACATACACGGTCCCTCACTTTATCCAACAGCTCTTGTGAGGCAGCAAAGCAGCTGGACATGGAAAAATATCCACTTGTCAGTCCTTGCATTTCTCAAGTGTTAATGTGAGCCTTCATTAAAAACCTTGGAGGTAATTAGAATTAGAATTTGATTAATTTGTCAAATATGAGCTATGTAAGCAGTTCACACACTCTCTCTTGAAAATTATCCTTAAGCTCTTGTTTCTCCATCAAGAAGTATTTGGGAAGGAGAAGTAGGGCAATCTATTCTGCTGGAATTACGAGGTAAAAAAAGTTTCATTTGTTCCTAAGATGAAAGAAAGAGGTATTAAAATAAGCCAAATATTCTTATGGGTTAAGATTTTTACTGCTAAGTATGTTTGTTCTCATCCCAGTTGTGGAAAAACCTCACCTTGCCTCTTCTAGCAAGCAGTGAAATTCCAGCAAGAGAAGCTAAAAGAAGTGGATGCATTCAGCTAAGCCCTGACTCCCCAAAGCTGGTTTTGCTCCAAATCTGTCTGGATTTCTGAAGGAAGTCTCTGACCCCATAACTCTCCACAGTATATCCAATACAATGCAATAGCTTCCTTTCCCATTTAAAATTGGGAACACTCATATTTGGACATAGGCTAAGCAAGGTGAGATTAAATTCCTCGATTCAGAGCTATTTGATGGCACTATCATGTATTTTTTCAGATTCAAAATACTCCCTGCATCCTTTACCACATGAGAAAATCACTTTTGCCTGATACAGCATCTTTTACCCCTGAGGAGCAGCCTTCTATTTAAAATACAGGTAGAACTGAGCACTAAATAAATTTATTCTCTCACTGTTCTCTTGGATAACTGGGCTTTTATAGAATTTTGTTGGGTTTGTTTTGTTGTTACAGAAAGTACACCCGCTCTGGAGAGATGTGTCAGGAAGCTTCACCCTGCTGAAGTCCTTCATTCTGACATTTGAACTGGAGACACCAAGATCTCCTAAGTAAAGTTTTATTCCAAATCCATCTTACCTAGCAATCAAAGTCCAGAGGTTTTGGCTGTTTGTCTGCTTTTTCCAAAAAAGTAGAATTCAACTCAAAAACTGAAAAATAAGGAGAGCTAAAATCCCAAGCTCATCTTTAGGCTGGTACTGCAGTCTGTGACATTTGACATTACTAAGAACAGTCAAGCTGACCTCCGACCTCTCAGCCACATCTTATCACAACTGAAATCAAAACTATTGAGAGCTGATGCCAGTCTGGAAACTACTCCCAGAACATTGATGTGGCTTCGGAGACTCTAGCTCTGTCTTTAAAGTATTTTATTTATTTTTTTCCTAATGATTGCTTTGTCACATATGAAGCCAGTTCACATCCTGGGCACTCTGCAGTTGGGTTTTTTGGGGTTGTTTTTTTTGGATAATTCTTACCCAAGGGCTTTGCAAGCAGATGGGTAGAAAGAAACATATTCCTGACAGCCAGATGAGATCATCCTATATCATGTGTGAGCTCTCACCCTCCCAGATTCAGACAATACCCTATAGAGTTTGAATGTACCCATGTTATGCAAGTGCATATCACAACAGTTCTCAGAAATGGGGGAATCTGGAACATTTCCTCTTTTTTTTTTGCATTCAGACTGTTGATATCTTGTTGAAAAAGGACATTGTGAGGAGAGACATGCTGCTCTGCAGCATGCAGAGGGGGTATGCAACAGCTGGATGGTATCTCTGCAAATCCAAACATTTAGGAACAGCTTAATCCAAAGAAAGAAAGTTGATGCCTTCTCCAGCCACCTAGAAACAGAGACTAGACAAGAATAAGGAAATAAAGATAGGTATTTATTTGAAGGGCCTTCAAGGTACACCCTGGGGGAGCCAGAGGCTGCTTCCACAAAAAATGGACCCCAAGATGGACGACAGGTCACGAGTTCTTCACACCTTTAAAGGTTTGGTTCATTTGCATACCACGGTTAATTCTCCAATTAAAGCCCCAGTTCAATGATGTAACTCCCCTCGGCTTGCTCCCCCCTTAGAGTCTTTGGTTTACACATTTTGGGCCTAGAACAGCCTGGCTGTCCTTGAAGGCAAAGCCTGGAGAGGCTTTGTTATGTCTATCTTGCATGAGAGAACAGAAATTACAGGCTACAAGGAACTTAGAGTTACACTCTAAGCAGCACAGAATTTGAAAAATACGAAAGTTAAAACCTAAGGCATCAAAGTCATGGCTGTCTGCATTTAGAGATGCCCAAGGCAGAGCTGCCAGGATGGTGCAGAAGTCTCTGCCATCCTCACCCTGTTTCATCAACACCTGGTACAATTTTCTGTCAAACACCAAGCTGCCCGTGCCAGGATGGTGTGGGAGGGGTACAGCCCCTTTTCCATGCCCCAGGCAGCGGAGCAGAACAGAGCTGTTCAGCCCACCCACCCACTGCCACAGCTTTCTCTGCATGAAGCACAGCTCAGCAGCCGCTCTGACAGCCTCCACTGAAAAGGAATGCTAATTTCCTCCTTAATTCAGAGTTAAGCATCACACAGGGATTTACTGCTACAGAAGTGCTGTAAATAAAGACTACAGGTTTTGAATATGGCATAATTTGTCTACCATGAGTGCTACAGAAAAAGGAGTCTTGCCTGTAATATACTGGTTAAATATATATAAACACCACAAATATTAATAGAAGAAGTGTAGTGCAGACAGGGCTCAGGGAGCCAGCTCAGCTGAGAGTGCAGGAGCACAGGGAAATAACCTAGTAGATGCCTCAGGAGCATAGAGCCATCAAACCATCCCCTCCTGCAGTCTGATTATTTAGCTATTAGTTAGGTGGATGCTAGTTTGGACCTACCCATCCCAGTGACCATAGTATGGAACTGACCTTCATATTTAGCAGAAGCCAAGTGTTTTTAGGAGCATTCAAAAATACTTAAGGCAGCCGGGCATTCAGCATGAAACATTTCAACTGTCCCCAGGTATGCACAGAAGCATCTTCATGCCTGATTAGCCTGGAAATCTAAAGATCTGATTTTCAGCTTCAACTGCAGCTTTTTGTCAGCTTGGACCATTTACAAAAAGCTCTCCCTAGTGGGGAACTCCCAAGCATCCTCTTAGCAGGAGGTTACCATTTCCAGCTAAGTTGCTCCACATATGTTGAGTAATATTCAAAACCCACATTTAAAGAGTGATCAGATATCAGCAACTTGATTATTTGATAATTATACAGAGTTTTAGAACAGAGCTTTCTTTGGTGATTTAAGCACCTGATAAAACAGACAGTGTATAATATCTAAAGAGAAACATTTGGAGATTGGGGAAGAAAAACAAGAAGCTTAGGAATGGGACAAGGATGGCTTTCTACAGAAAATCCAAGTGTTCAAGAGAAACACTGGCTGGCAGAAAGCAAGCAGAAATGTGTGGAACAGATGAAACTACACATGGATTTACCAGTCTCCTAAGATCATCCCTACTGGAAATTCACTGCTCATCTGCAAGAACAAGGGATTATTTGACCATAGCTGGATAGAAATCAAAACCCTCAGGAACATGGTCTAAAAGGCAAGACAACATCACTCTTGATATTTTTCTGTTTTGCTCCTTACATAACAACAGTAGGAAGACTGAATCCACTGTGTCTTTGGACTTCTTATGGAATACACAGACTATTCTGCAAGTGTTTGGAGCTGTAGAAATGTCTCTAACAGCTGGAATCGTATTTAATGACAAGTTATGGAAGGAACAGCCTGATATATGAAATAAAGATGAGAAACAGCACAAGGTCTCAGACAAGGTCACTCAAAGGCTTGTAAGACACAATAAAAGGGAAGATCTCAGGAGAGATGCCCGGGCCAAGGTGCAGCAGGAAGCAGCAGGGTGGCAGGAGCTGGCTGTATTTGAAGAAACAGGTCTAGGAGAGGCTGGAAGTGGTGTGGGATTTGCCTTCCATCAGCAACTTTCTCACAGCTGCACAGGAAAAGAGGAAAAACCCCAAATTTATCTTAAAGTGTCTCTAGCTTTTTATGAGGATCACGCCTTTTCCTAACATAGACAATCAGAATTTATGTACTTCTCTTCATACCAAAGCAATAGTACAAGCCTTTACATAAGTGTTTAGATAAATGTTTGTTAGTCTTACAGTCATAAGTGATGACTAAATCCGGATGAGAAGTTTTGGCAGAGAGCAGCAGCCAGGATTGAAGGAATGTTTTACCAAAAAGACAATAATAAGCATTTTTGTTTGCTTTAGTTTAGTGTTTAAGACATTCAGGGATATTTGAAGTCTTTGTTCATTTTCCTGCTCTACTTTGCTGTGCCCTACACACTGGGCTCATCAACAGGATTGTCAATTCTGATACAGATCTTGTTATAAGCTTCTAAAGCAGAACCTTAACTGAGGTGGTTTGGGATAAGCTTTTCATCAAAATACATATATTTATGGTAAAGTTTTGTGCTGGGGAGGCTTTGCTCCAATAATATAGTTTATCCCTCAGAAAAGAAGAAGAGTCTCCACATTGATGATCACCTAGGAGCTAGAAAATAATTCTGTGCAAAGTGTAAATAATCTCATCCAAGAAACCAGATTATCTTCTAGACCATACAAATACATACCCCCTTTTCTATTTAAATCATGGGTTAAAAGTAGAAAATTGTGGATATTTGACACACACAGAAATAACAAGAATGGCTGAGGCCCACATGGTTATAGCTGCTGTGCCATAGTGCAGCAAATCAGGACAGTTATTTTGATTTCTACTTTTCCAAAGTGTTCTTTTCTGGCAGGAAATTGATTTGCAGAAGTGAAAAGCTGAAAAAAAGTTCTTCAAATACTTCATTTTAGTTACAAAATTGCATCCTACCGGATCTGAACAAAACCCAGGTGAATCCAAATTCCTGATTTGGAATGCATATTGACATAAATTCATACTGTCCATCACAGCATATTTGGGGGAAGAACTTACTGCTGTTATACATGATTTTTACAATGATTTGACAGCATTTTCTTGAGGATGCCCTCTCAGACCAAGTTTTCAGGGTTTCATGTTTTTAAGGCTTTTGTTTTTTAAAGTATAGGAATTTCAAAGCAGCAGGTATTTCCACATGAAAAGCCCTCACAGTTGACTACCAAGATCTAACACTGAAGCACACAAACCCCAGATAAAACCATGGATACCACAACATTCCCTCCCAGCCTTTAGCACTGTCTAGTTGAAAAACCACAGCTTGCAGAGTAACTAAAGCCAGTGGGGTGGGTGTCTTATTTTAAGTCTGAAATGCACAATAAAATACCACAACTTTTACTTATGTTTATTTATAATGACATTGATCAGACCAGCACTGGGGATATGTATAAATTCCACACTGTCATAGCTAAATAGCATCCAAGATCAAATAATAAAACCTGGGATACGGTTTTGAATATAGAGAGTTGATTTAAAGCTGAACAACTCTGCAGCCATACCATTTTCTGAGGCACATATTAAACTCTACACACCCAATTTGTCATTGTCTTAAAGTGCATGCTCTTAATTATTCTTCTGTTCAAAAATCTTATTATTGCTTTGTAAAATGTGTGTATTGCAAATGGAAAAATTAAGAGAAAGAGACATTAAATGTAAGACCAAGTGAAAGGTTTTCTCATGAACAGTTAAACTGACTATTTAGTTTGCTTTTCTGTTTGTGTGTTTTTCTCTTAGCAACAAGGGGAAAAACAGCCTTTTAACCATAAGAAACCATAACTGTAAGAGCATAAAAACTGACATAGAAAATAGGATATCTGAAACTACCTATAACAAATCACTTACACTGTTCAGGCTACAAATTGAAGGTATTCCTCTAACTTTGAAGGAAGGCAGTTTTGTGTAACTACAAACAAACATTTAGAATTGTATTTTATATAAAGCCATTCTTCCCAAAGAGCTTTACATGTGGAACCCATTCAAATCCCAGGAAACCCCTGAGGACTTTTATTCAGACTATTTCCAACTCAGTGAGATTATTCATTTATTTAAAATTAGTCACTAGTTTATGTATTTGCAGAAGTGAGTGTGCATGAAAGATTTCTTCTATCCCACTGAAATGCAGACACCTCTGCAGCAAGACAAAGCTGCTCAGCAGCTCTACACCACAGAAGGCACCAGGAAATAAAGCCATCAGGTTCAGGGAAGGCAATACACAACAGCCTAAGTTAAAACTTCACCAGGACTAGATTTCCCATCATTTCCCCAGGCAAAAAGCACAACACAAGGTATTCAGCAACATGTTCACAAGTCAAAACTTTGCCTCTGCATCTCAGAGGTGGTTTATCTTAATTTAGCAAACCCCAGGGGAGAGTGCCCTTATTTGAGTGCCATTAGCATCACCTGCACGAGATGAGATACTGCACAGCAAAGCTTGGAGGGAAACATGCTCAAACATTTCCCAACCTGGAGGCTGCAGAATTTCTGAGTAACTAGAGGAGGTAAGTTTTACTCAAGTATTAGCATACAGCTGACAGAAAAAATAACACTCTGAACCTGCTATCATCCTGTAAATCTCAAGCTGGGAATGACTGCCATGGCCTGTTAGGCAGGTCTCACACAGCCTTAAACTCTCCCTAACACCTCACCACAGACTGCTGTGATGAGCAGCTCCAAGCCAGTCCTGGGCTCTGCTTTTAACAAACATATTCCAAACAAATATTTGTTGTCAGTAAACCACCAAGGAAAACATGCACACCTTTGCACCTTCCAGCATGGCTTGGAAATTAATGACCCATGAGTTGGCAGCACACCTTCTCCTTCCTTGAGGTTGGAATAACTCAAGTAAACCATGATAGCAAAGTGCAAAACAGGGTTTTAACAAGAGACTTCCCAGAGCATGGAGGTCTCCAGCAAATTCCTTTTCCTTAATCTCCATTACTGTATAACCAGCTGCTGTTTGTGAGCTTTCTGAGGAAGCTCTTATCAGGTGGGGGAAATCAAGGGTCAGCAAAAGAGCTGGGCACTGCTTAAGCCTCTCCCAAGTTTTCTTTCCTCCATCACCATGCTAATCTCAGCCTGAATATTGCCCACAGGTAAGAGCCAAGCCCCCCTGCAGTTAGGAGAACAAAAAGGCAAAGAAGATTATTATCTTGAAACAAGATGGGGAAAGCAGGTGGAATTTGCTGCAGTGACTTGAGGGGTCAGTACAGCTTTAGCAGGACCAGTCATATGCTCAGTGATTTAGCTGGCAGCAGGGATGGTATCATCCCTCCCCCTCTCACTGTACGAACTTCCACAGCCTCTAGGAACCTTGCAGCATCACCAGGACTTGGGCTGCTCTTAAAAACGTTGACTGATCAACACTTAAGGCTGCAAGCAAGTTGTGTACACCCAGCACTAAACTGCCCAAGGCAAGTCCTCCAGCATTTAGGACACACCTGCAGGAGTTGTTTGTAGAGCCAGAAGAGATCAGCAGGTGCACCTGTACTGTCTCTTCTGGGTAGCATCTGATCAACAAAGCACCTTTTTTGCAGGATTTGTGGAACAATAACTTCCTCCCACAGCCTATGGCAGCTTTGCCTAAGCAGTTCTGCATGCTGAGCAACACTATCAGTCTTGGAGGAGAGACATTACCATAGAAATGTGTTTCCTTTTAGCAAACTCATTGTCTCTTGTCCAATTTCAGAGTGGAATTAGCTGCTTTCATTCTGGATTTTCATTTTGACTCCAGCCCACAATTAAACTGTATGTAGATTTGAGTTGTACATGCTTATTGGAAGTGGCAGGCTCTCAACGACTGGTGTGCCTCCAAGTTTGGGAAATAACCAACTCACTGCATCCTGCCACATCCAGGGGACCCTGGAATCAAGTCTCACCAGCCTACAGCACCCTCACACTGCATTTGGGCAAGCCCAAAACAATCAGTGGTACCTGTGAAGATCAAGGGGACCGCAGTAGACAGGATCAGCTGATCCAGAATGCTGGAGTTTACATTTCCTGGAGAGTTTTTGATCAACAAGCTGTCTGCATCTTTTGTTTATATAAAACAACAGCCTGATCCCTGCTGATGTCCTGCTGCCTGTGGTACACACACAGAACAGCTGGTTTAATCCTTTTGGAAACCAGATCCACCTCATCCCCGCTAATGCATCCTGGAAATGATCCCATCAAGGAAGAATTCAAGACAGGGAGGCAAAGAGGTAACTGCATGAGGACAGGCTCTGTAGGCTTCAGCCACAATCGCTTTGGGGTTAATTTGTGACGTACAGAATAGAGGGAATGGGATGTAAATCCTGGATGCCCTATGAAGGCATCATCACTTGATGCAATGGAAAATGATACAAGGCTGCTTCATGAGTGCATCCAAAGCTTTGTCTGCAGCAGGACTGTATGGACACTCCTTCAACAGAAATATACTAAATGCATCCTTAAATTAGCTATTGTCCAAGGTCCTCACATGGCAAAGCCAAAAGCAGTTTAAGAAAGTCCTGAGCAGGAAGTATTATGTTTGGACAGACTGACAGAGCACCAATACAACCCTACTGCTGCTGACTAAACCTTTTCATTACAAAACACAAGCTCCAAATACGTGCAGGAGCAGGTTTTTAGCATGAAACATGGAACTCAAAAAGTCAACTGTTTACATGTATAGTAGATATCTGAGAGAGAACTGGCAGGATGAATCAGAGGTGGTTTGAAAAACACTCCCAGGACTTGCCTTTAACAAGGCTGACAACCTTTTAGTTTCTTAAATGATTTCATAGAGAGCTTTGAAGAAACAAAGAACATTGTAAAAACACATCACAGAGCAAAGTAAACACTCCACCCTAATAGGAAGTCTCTCCCCCTGTTTCTGATCAGACATTTTTGTGTGTTTTCAAGCCTGAATTTCAGATCCAACCTCAGAAGTTCCAGTCTAATGGCTATTGGACAAATCCCCAGTACCATGCAGTGAGGAGCCTTATTCCAAGCAGTGTCCTCACAACAAAAATAAATTCAGTACTCTGGGTTTATGTTGGATTTCCTGAGTGGCATATCTTGGTGTAAGGTACACAGGAAAATTCAGACTCAAGCTAGTTACAAACAGCAACTTAAAAGCCATTAAAAACTCCAAACTGAAAACAAAGCTTTGAAAGTCAGCATCAGACTTACGCTGACTTTAATCCTGTGGGGTTTGTGACAAACTCACACCAATATCATACACGATCAGCTGCTTCTAAAGTCTGGTGCAAAATGCATCGGTTTTAGAGCAACTAAATCATCCAGCCCATTTGGATTACTCTTTATTTTGTATTAAAAGAAATTTATGCATGATGTGCCATATTTCTCTTCCCTGAGATCCTCCTGGAATGCCAGTGAAGCTTTTTGCCTTCATACCAGTGAACATTTCTTAGTGCTGTTTAAGCCCTTCTGAACATTTCTGCCTAGGATTATGCCTACTGCTTATTTCCACTGCCAGGCTTGCACCAGGTCTCGTGGCTCACTGCATGTCCAAACCCAGAGTTAACTGCTCTAAAGTGAGAGGAGAGGATCCACTTACAAGTACAATAGCCAGAGATATTTTGTTTTCCCCAAAAATGGTTAAGAGAAGACACTTTAGTACAATTACTGCAGGGACAAGGAGCCACACTCCTGCAGCAGTCCTCAGATAACTTCCTCACCTCAAGTATTAGCCACGTCCAGAGCAGAACATGAGCCAAAACATTCGGACATCAAAAGAGTACTGAATTGGAATGTTTTCTCCATTTGTGCATTTGGAATAGGCAAGATTACTTTTGGCTTGTAGAGTGTGAGAAAGTTCCTACTCAAAGCTTTTCCAAGAGAGAACAGGAGCAAAAAGCACCTTCACTCAAGAAATATTTGCTTCCAGAACATTACAGCAATTGTTGGTAGAGGCTGTAAAAAACTGGATGAGCACGAATTGTCCTAAAAGCAAGATCAAACTCCAATGTTTCTGAAAGGTCCATCCCCAATAATTAGTGCAATTATTTTTTGTTCAATTGTTTTTCAGTTATTGTATGCTCTCAGTAACCATGCTTGAAAGTACAACCCTGAAAGCTTCAAAGACTTGAAAAATTAGGAAGTGACTTTCCACTGGTTTAGCCAGTGGACCAGTATGAGCTGTCTGGACATTACCATAACAAACCACCATTACACCACTTAAAAATAATATTTATCTACCAAAGTTGTCCGTTACAAAGTCATCAACTTTGAGCAGTTTAAAAAAGGCATCAAATTATAGGGTGGAAGTGCTTAAACACAGTTTTATTTGCAGGGAATTTGCAGGACAGTTTTACTCTTTTATCAGGAGCTGGCAGATGAGGATTTCACATGTTTTTATGATCCTGGCATGGAGGGGATTGTGGCTGATGTGACCATTTATGGCCCAATCCAAACACTACCAAACGTGGCCATTTTCTGACATTCAGTACCACTGAGACATTTACCTCTAATCTTGCAAGAGTGGTCCCATCAGCCCTGGTCCCAGTACGACTGGTTTGTTTTGGTGACCTAAACAGCCAGGGCTAGCCAAGTGCCATTGCTCTGGATGTGGGGAAACATTTTATTGCGGGACTGGCATCAGCACCTACTCCACCCTCCTCACAGCACCCAGAGCCAGGGCAAAATGAGGTAGAAAATGCTGTTCCTAGGCAAGTATCACTAGGAATGCACTCAGATCTTATTTTCTCAGCCCATACCCAAAGTTCTATGGCTGATAGGATGGATACTGACTTACAAAGCAAGATTTCTCAAGTCCATTCCTGGTCCATCACATACCTTGTGATCTAGGACAAATTATCTTTGCTCCCTCTGCCTCAGATGATTTCTTATCTACTTCAAGCTCCTCTGGAGAAGCCAAGGACAGGGAAGGAAGGATACAGCTCACAGTTTATTCATATGACCCAGAGGTACAGGATTCCTCCCACGTTGTGACTAACAGCAGTAAGGTGCATCAGTATTTATTCCCCATTGTCTGCAAAGCCCAACATCATCAAGAAAGCAACACTCATCTTCTGCTTTAAGTGATAAACCTCCCAGGGAACAAACACCTCTCAGCATGTGCATCACAGAGCTTTCACGTTAACTTGTCCAAAGAGGAAGAAGTCTTTCAGTGAAGACAAGCAGAGACCAGAGCAGACAGCTGGCCAAGGAGACAAATGCATACTACAGAATGTTTTAAGTCAGGGAATTAACTCCTTAGTGCTGACTCGCAGTATTTAGAGGGCAGCAGGAGGCTGGTTTGCAAGGCCAGGCTCCCACCTCTCCTGCCATGCTCCAGTGATGACTCAGCAGGCCGATTTTCAGTCAACACAGCTGAAATGTTTCTTCTTTGCTGTCCCCACTCAGGATGCTCTGGAGCAGAGTCACAGTCAGCTGCTCTGGGATGAGGTAACAGCCAGTTCATCCTACAGCTGGAGCAGGGAGCAGTCACAGCTTCAACTGTGGCATTCCCAACAGGCCTCACGTTTGAGAGCACAGCTCCTGGGACACAACAGGCTGTGGACACAAGTGGCAGATGGGGAGAGGGCCATAGGGACCTGTGCTCAGCAATCGTGGACAGCAACAGCTTTTCCGCCTGGAGGTTTCTCTTCAAGTGCCTTTCCTTTCTGTTCACCTTTGTGGCTTCCCTCACAGCTCCCACATAGGCAGACTTGGCTAAAAAACACCCCTATGGGACCTCCTCCCTCCATAACCTCATTGCAGCAGCATCTTAAATAGATTCCTTCTATAGATGTTTCCTTCACAGTCTTCATTCAACACTTACATACACTCCACCAGCTTCAGGCACACAGGAGCTGAACTGCAAGGCCGATTCCTGTCCATAACACCAACACTTGGAATTGGCACAGAGTCATTGGTCACAGGAATTAATTCCTGGAAGTCACATTCTTGGAAGCAGATGTTTAAAACAGGGTTTGACATTTCCCCTACCCTGCCATTCAAAGTTTCCTTCCATATGTTGAGCATGGTCAAAACTCCCAACTGGAAATTTCAGTTTTACTGCAAACCTCAAAGTTAGTTTTCATACCAAATTAGAGAAGTTTTATGTTTCAACAATTAAATTACCATCTCAGGAAAATGTCTGCTGGAGTTAAAAAAGTCATCCTATTTCAATAAAATTGAGGTTTGTTCAAACAATGGTGTTTTGAAGCTTGATAATACCAATACTCAATGTATTTCCAGTGAAAGCATTATTGTGAAAGGAAATCCTTCATCTTTGTTTGCTTACATGACAGAGCTACACCGATGCCAGCATTTTACCATCAAAGTCTTGGATCTGTTAAAATAAATTTGTTTTGTGTGGAAGTTTTCTGTCAGAAGGCTTCCTACCACATGTGCTGTCCAGAGCTGCTTCCCAAGCTGTCAGCACAGGGCTCCGTGGGGCAGTGGGCTCTGGGAAGAGGAGTCAGGAGGTTGCAGACAAGACTCCCAGAGATCAGCACCTCCCCACTGCTGAGAGACCATTGTTTGTGTGTCAATAAACGTTCAGCAGCACAAGCTTTATATTCCTTACACTGACTCCAGCTTCCCTCATTATTTCAGCTCCATTTTTACATGGTTTCCCCACCTCAGTGATTTTTGATGAATAAACCAAGAGGAAAAAAAACAACTCAAAGCTGTAAATACATCATTTATAAAGCTTCTAATCCCAGCTTCTCCTAGCCATGCCTCAGGGTGGTAATTATCCAGGCAACATCTCCATTGAAGACACCAATTTGCTGCCCTACAGGTTTCAGCCAGGTAAGAAGAGTTCTCTCTGTATCCATAAATTATATTTCTATCCAGGCTTTTGAGAGAGATACATAACATTTAATAAATGGTTGCCCTTTTGTAACTTGGGCCTAGAACCTTAAAATACTTATGCTCAAAGAAGCGATGGCAGATACCGCTCTTCTACTCTTGTATTTATCATTAAATGCTCCTAAGAGGGAGATCTCAGACATATGTAAAGGAATTAATTGCACTGATAACTTTCCAATGAGTGCAATTTGTGTTTGTCCAAAAGTAGCCTTGCTATTCTACTTGCAGAATCAGCAAATGAGCCGGAAAAAAATGTCAAAGCAAAAAATGAACGGGATGGCAAAAGAAGAAGAAATAAACAGATTTAGGAGCAGTAGTATTAAAATTGGGATGATTCAAATAGTGGAAGGAAAATGAGGAATATTGGGCCACAGACTGCATGCAGCCTTTTCTGCCTCTGCTGTTGGTGTGGTGCAAGGACAACACATTTCAGCCACAGTTTGGAAAATGAGAAGTCTTCTGCCTGGCTGTAAAGCCTGAGGCAGCAGTAGGGAGCAGGGATAACATGTGGATGACCATTGCCCAATCTCCCAATTATCTCCTGACAGGGAGATTTTAGTTTGCCATCACTGCAGAAATTGCACAAGCTCCAATTCTGTTGTTCCAGCCAGCTACTGCCTGCACTCACAATACTCCAAACTCTCAACAGAGACTGGGCTCTCAGCTAGATAAAAAATAATAATACTTAGATCTATCAGGCTTGTAACCTCCCCAAGCTGTGAGCTGAACACTGCTTTCAAAAACTTGAAGCTGATAACCCACCCCATCATCTGGCAGCAGGTCCAAAGGTTCATTTCAGCACGGGAGAGAGGTGCAGGGTAAAGCCCAAAGACACTGATGGCTGCAGCTGAGTGCAGCACAAGCATTTGGAATTGTCTGGGCTGGAATACAAGTACCATATCGGTGTATGGCATTTCAGCTTAAATGGATGAAACTTAGCATGACAATGGTCCACACTTCACTTCCTCTTGAGCCCTTAACAGCCAGCCATGCCAGAGCTACAGAAGCCAGGAGCAAGCCAGGGTGAGGCCATAAATCTTCAGGAGGGATCCTAGAACTTTGTGATACATAGGAGGTATTAGAATTGGTGATTTAGTTTAGCATTTGACCAAAATCTAATAATACTGGGATAAATTTCCCACCAGCTTGCATGGCCAAGACCACAGGCAAATACAACACCAGCAACAGTCATTAACTTGGACAAGACTTTGCAGCACAGCTCCTTGCTCACAGATCACCCAAACAGGAATTACCTGGTTCATCTTTAAGAGATTTTTTACAAGTACTGCCCATCACCTATTTAATTTCACCATATATAGTTCCCAAAGCAGGCAGTGAACAACAAGAACAAGAAGAAATAGTGGTTTACGTTTGGACTTCACTCTGCCTGTTCCCCAGGGACCATAAGCATACAAGATAGGTCTGTGAGTGGAAGACAGACAAAATAGAAGGATTCCTCTATCCCTTAACTGCTCCAGCTGCTCTCTGTGCCACCCTCCATAAACAAGCCAGTCTTTGTCTCAGCCTGGACTTCTGTGCTTTGCTTAAAAAGGGAAGTATCACTCTGTCTAGACTTCCTTACAAAAGCACTTTCAGTGGTTTCTGCTGAAATATTAACACTTCCCCATATAAGAAAACAAGACTTTCACCATTTGCCTATGAGAACAAAGGAGTGAGTTTCAAATATTTTTTTAAAACCACTAGGATTGGGATAAATTGACAAAATATTGTAAACCCCTATTTATACGCCACACTTGTTTTTCAAAGAAATTTGTTTCATTGTCCTAAAGGCCACAAACTGAAGAATTTTGTTCGTGACAAAGAAATAAACTTTATTTCTCTTCTGTTTGATAATAGGAAGTTTTTAAGCACTGCCTGAAGTGTGCAGAGAAAACAATTCCATTACCTTGGCCAGGGAAAAAGCAAGGAAAAAACCCCAATATTTGTAAAGCTCTTTCTTAAGAGCGTCATGGGCAATGTTTCTGGTAAATCAGTATCTCTATGGTCAATCATTGACCATCCCTTTGCTCATTTCCCACATGCAAGGACATGCTGTCTTCTGTACCATGAATGGTCTCAACTTCTCCATATATAAACATAGAGAGCTGCTTCTGAATACCTGTATTCATACAGCTTTTTGTGCTCTTTTGCACATCAGCACCAAGAATAATTGTCTTACCTGTAAAATTCACTGAACTACACTAAAAAAAATCCTATAAAGACTACCCAAAACTTGATGAAAGGTATTACCTGCTGAAAACTTTGAGGCTGCTCTCTTCGCTCAGTCACAGAGCTGTAGCTGAGCACTTGCTGATATCAAATATAAGTTTATGCACAGGCAGGCATTGAAAGAGAGCACGCAAAAAAAAATCACCTTTAAATCACTTTCATAATTGGTCTTTTGTGGGAGTTTTTAAGCCAGTCTCACACTTCAGAGGTACTCAAAGCAAGCAGGGCAAAAGAACTCCAAGGTTAGTACCAGCAAAAAGCACAGGTAGTATTAAAAGCAGCAAGAGGTTGATTATTCCCCATTTTGAACATCCTCCTGGGCATAAAGGAAATTTAAACAGTCAGCTCTGCGCTCTACAATACTTTTCAGTTCTGAAGGATAGTGGTACATAATTAGAACGAGGCAAAGTAGCCAGCATCTAAAAACCCCCTTTCACACACAGGCACAGCAGATTCTACAATACAAGCGGTTCTTCAGAAAAAAAAAATTCCCAATAAAAAAAATTTTACACTTTTGAACTTGGAGGAAGCTTCATGCAGTTAGGCCAAGCAGTGGAAAGCCAAGGAAAGGGGATAACATAGCCTATCCCAGGAATACCTTCTCCAAGCCAGACCCCACAAATAACCCCGCACCTACAAGAACAACACCTAGAAGAGACGCTCCCGTATGAAGTACCAGCAGCAGAGCTTCTCCTCCACTTAAAGGGTGCGAACAGCAGCCACGTGGTGCTTGTCATGGAATCCACCTGGAGCCCTCCTCTCCTCCCGTCCAGTTGCCACCCCAGTAATGAGCTTGCTAATGAGCTCGCTAATGAGGTAACGAGCGTCAGCTTTCTGCTGCAGCTGGGCACAAACGCCGGGATCCAGGCTGACAGGAGCTCAGGTTATTTTATTTCTCCCTTTCTTTTCAAACAACTGAAAAGACCCAGTAAATTTAAAGCTTAATTTGGTTCAAATTTTGTTCAGTACACGCTAAAATTCTGTATTTCCGAGGCAAAGATTCAGCCCCTCTTGCACTGCTCTCCCTTTGGCTCTGCTGCCTAAGCCCCCTACCATGCACAGGGGTTTGTACACCTAAGCCACGCCATGTGGGCTTAAGGAAGGTCAACATTTTCCATAAAAACTCTGCACTTACCAGATATTTCCAACCAGTTTTCCTTTACCCCGAATATATTGGAGGCAACAGGAAAAGGGTCTCAGTTTCAAATCACATTCCTCACCCAATTTATTTTCCATCCTGTTAATCCATTTATTACTAATCACACCCTTTAGAACCATCAGTGTTCCTCTTATTAATATTACAACCCATTTGATTTTAATTATCGCTCATTTACAGCAAAGGCGTGGCCAAATTAAATTGTAATTTGTGAACTGACAACTCTCATTTGCAAAAGAAAACAGCTGCACGGCCAGATTTTTCACCATCCCCCCATTAAGAAAAGCTGGGAAAGAGAAATCCAGCAAGGAAAATGTATGACAAAGAGCTTTATTAGTTCTCCTGGACACTTCTAAACATCACCCTTTAAGCAGCATATCCAGCTCCCAGAGGGATGAACAGCAAAACTCTGTTTCAGTGGTGCCAAGGTTGATTATGTGGCTGGAAGGGAACCACAGATGATATTTCCAGGATACTGGTCCAGGAGCATCCCACATCATCTGCTACACAGATGTGTCCAGATGTGGGGGTGGCAGTCTCCTGGTCTGGGGCAGGCACATTCTAGAGGAAAGCGGCTCGAAGGCAGGGCAGGGTATGGCAGCAGACCCTCTGAGCTTGGGAATTCCAAGGACCACCCTCACCTCCATCAGCGGCTTTATCATGAACTTTTTACAGGTAGAGCCTAAGTAGCTGTAAAGTTTCTAGGGTCAATCATGGAAGCTATAGAGAGGGATTTTTCATACTAATCTGCAGACAAAAATAACACTCTACCAAAATGTGCTCGAAGAAGGGCCAAAGGAAGGCTGCACAAGGGGCCCATCCCATGGCTGCACAGACAAAAGGGCTTTGAGAGGAAAATGTATCCGCAGAGCTGCAGGAATGATTGCTTCCAGAAGAACGTAGGAAATCCTCACCAGAGGGAGGACTGAGGCCACTGACTCATCTGGTACAAGACAAAATTACTGCTTCACAGTCCTAGACCATTTAGGTTGGAAAAGACCTTGAAGATCATCAAGCCCAACCACTAACCCAGCACCACTTCATCAGCGAAATCATGCTGATTTGCAGAAGCAGATGCTCTGTGTCTAATGAAGTTGCACAGACAAGTTTTCTCAGCCACCATATTTCCTCACAGTCTCCAAGAATTTGTGTGTCCCCCTCAGACTGGTTGGTGGGTTTATTATTTTAGTAACATTCCCCATCACCCCATGGAGGAGAGTTGAAAATTATCTTGGAACTTGGAACATTTACTCTCAGTTAGAATCAAAACATCAGAGGCTCTGCATCAGACAAAGACACACTCTGGAACCAAATTTATCACGTTTCTCACAGACAGTCCTTGCCAGTAATGCTACCGGAAAATGTTACCATTTCTTGCTATTCTAATGGTTCTTTCAACATCTGGTTATTTTCCTAAACACCCCAACTTCTGCATAACATGGTTAAAGACTGGTCCCGTTGTTAAATTCTTGTTTCTTTTGTTAAGATGCATGATAAAGCTCCAATCTAATCTAACATCTTTAAAGACATTACCTGGTAGGGAGGAAGAACAGGATTTTCTGAGCCAGCAATGTCCCAAGAGTAGGAGCATCAGACTCAGGCCGATATGGATCGGAGGGGATTTCTGAAAGTCATCTGGTGCAACCTGCCTCCTCTTCCGAGGAGGGACAACTTTGATCAGGTTGTTAGAGGCCTTTTCTAGGCAAGGTTTAACATCTCTAAAGCCACTTTAGCTATTGCAGGAAGCACAAAGACACCTCAGAGTTAATTTAGGGAGGCAGCAGAATGAGTCCATTGATGGGAAGGTATAGAAAAATGGATGGAATTGTATATAAAAATAAATTTTTTTTCTATGAATCCTACCCAGAATAATGACCATGAAATTGTTTTCTGAGAGTTCATAGATTTGTGGAGTTCTTGTGGCACATCACCTCTGGATCTCGATACTGTTATAATCCAGGGTTCTCCAAAGACCTCTTCTGTGCTGTCAACACCTTTAATTTTACCATTAATCTCAATTTATTTGGCATTTTTCTTAACAGCTCAGCTTCTAAAGACACAGAGAGCTAGAACAATGTTGACTTTCATGGTGAAAAACCCCAGCTAGATTGTGGAGGAAGGCAGAACAGAGAACCTTACAGATTCCAAGGCCACAAGTCAAAAGCGCCCCCAATTAATTTTATTAGTTCAACATGCAGTGAAAGCTGGTTTGCTACCGAGCCACGTCAGATATGGGGATTCTCAATCATTTCCCCATTAGTGGAGCTTTCATAAAATCTCTCCTGGGCACATTCAGACCTACTCACACCTGAGCTCACACTTCAATCTTTCCTTTCTGTCACAAGATCTCTCCCTCTCTCCTACTCAACAATTTATTGCTGACTCTCACAGTGACAAAATTATCCTTGACATTTCTGCCCTTCTGGTGCAATTGCTTGGCTTTAGTCAGCGGGTTCAGAAGTTGAGGGGAGAGGCGGATGATCACCTAAGGAAACAAAGTGTAGGCGACACAGCTAAAAAGATCTCCCATTTGTAATCCGACCTCATCTTTTCTAGGGATATGACTCTGTCTTTAAATGACTCTGCTTGCAAGTAGCAAGACTCAGCAAGGCTGAAGCTGAGAGCAGAATTTATCACAAGGAGGCTCAAATGGGAAATGTGTTCTGTTTTAGCATTGTTGTATGGGTGCATAGACAGATAATATAATGTTTTATCTTAGGAAGCAGGAAGCGTGGAAAACATCTGCTGAGAGCATGGCCACTTCTTTAATATATGAAATACAGGCATGCTGTAAAGGCAGATCACCCTATGTATTATTGAATTAAAAAATAAAGATTGCAATGCTTTATATCCTGGCTTCCTGTTGCTCAAGAGACATTTGCGACGAGGTTTCCAAGCAAGCAGTGTTTCACAAGCAGCTATCTAATTCTAGCTGCTGTGTCATGTTATACAACAAGACTTTCTTCAGTGTGTTGGCCTCACCACCCATTTGTCTCAACAAAATTTCCTACAAATCTTTCTCCTTTTTTTTCTCTCTGCTACCAATTCTGCCCTTTGTGTCTGAGTGATGTTTCTCCACAAAGAATGAGAAACCCTGTCTTTTCTACGTTCACTTCACTCTTTTTCTAATAAACACCTACTGCTGTTAATCACTAGGTACCTAATTAAGCACTCTGCTTAATGTCCTGTTGTTGGAAAGCAAAATGTTATTGCCTGGGGTTTTTTCCCTTCCACTATGGAAAGTGTTTAGCTTTTGTCCTTATCTTGACCCTGCCTTTTGCAATTATTTTTGCCATGTAAAAGGCAAATTCCCAAATCCTTGTTCTCAGAAACTTCTAAGGGTCCCAAAGCCATGAACAGAACAACCTCTTGATGCAGGAAATGGAGTAAATCTCCCCCATTTTCAGACATATTGACTGGTTTTATACTTCTATCCATTCATCCAGCATATAATCCAATTAAGAGTCACTCCCTGGATTTTAAAGATCTCCAATGTACTCATCTCATCCTACCTCTCTGATCTCATGTTGTCTTGGTCCACCAGAGACTCGTATTGCTTTCACTTGTAATTCTGCTCTGCCTAATTCATGCCAGTGGAGGATTGTTATTTCATTTGTGTGGGTCCATCTCTTCAGGATCCTTTCTCCTGTTGCTGAATCACTTCCTCTGCAACAAACTCTTTTTTTTTTTTAAATCAGGCTGTGTAAGAACTGATGGTAAAGCATTTTACAACATGCTCTCAGAAAGACCCATGGGGGAAAACTGTTGTATGACAGAATTTCTGAGTGCAGTTGCTTGTCAGCAAGGACTCCACTTAAAAATCATGTTAATGGAACCACCCAACTTCATAAAGCCAGTTTTGGAGGCATTAAGTAGACCTTTGGTGGTCAAGACCAACTGAATGTACTCCAGCCTCAGAATATTGAGTAGGCTGTGTAAATGGCCTCTGAACTGCTAAATTACATGGCATTGTTTTTACTGAATGATTAAAACACTCCAACACCCACAAAGAACTTCCAAAACAGCTGAGAAAATGCTTTCAGAGGGTGTCACACTTTTTCCTTTCCATTTTTGAGACATGCTCTTTTCTACTTTTATACTGTTGTAAATAAAAGTGGTCGGACAGATGTTTGGGGAAAACAAAGAAAAGGGGTCACAAAGCCAATTAAAGCAAAATCATCCTGTTCGGAGCTGAAGATACGGCTCACAGTTCCTCTTAAAAAATAAATACAAATTCATGTGTCTTTATTTCAGTGAGCACAACCCATGGTTCTTTTACAATGCCTTCTGAGCAGAGTGAAGAGCAACGAGCCATCACCCAGAGAAGGAAGAGCACGGAAGAAAGAATAACAGTAGAGTAGAAAGGCCAGAAATCCTTCTAAAAACAAAGCACATCATTAAAGGAGAAAAAAGCTCCATTAAACACAATATCTGAGACAGCAATGGTTTTTTTATATCTTACGCTAGCGCCACGAGTCCTAAAGTGACGATCAAGAGCTCTAAAGCATGATATTTTGTAAAACAAACTACAAGACAGTCCTTGCCTTGAAGTATTTACTGCTTCAGCATGGAAGGCAAGAGGCAGAGGAAAAGAAAATCCAGGACCCAAAGAGTTGTAGGAGAGGGAATGGAAACAGCATACTTATTCCCCTGACACCAGTTAAATGTGCAGTGCAACAACTCCCTAGTCTGTTATTTTCCTGCAGGAAGAATAGATCTCTGCCACTTAAGAAGTGTTTCTAATTTAAAACTATTTTTACTCCAAAGTCTGAAGTGCTGTTTTATAAACCCATCAGTCCAGTCTCTCACCAGCGACATTTTCGTATCAATAAGGAAAATAAGAAAGGCAGCAAGAAGGAATAGAGGAGAGGCTATCCCAGGACACAGGAGTGGCCCAAGAAAGCTGCACTCCTGTGGTCACAGCGGCCAAGGTTTTCCAAAATCAGGAGGTCCAGAGACAGGATTGCCAGCTGGGCCATCCTGAGATGGGAATCAGTGTCATGGCAACATGACCTTGGTCATGCCACAACACAGTCACAGTTCTCAGCTGTCTTTCGTCACCATTTACAACCAACCATCAGAGCAGGGTTTTCCATACCGGCGTGTTCCTGGAAACACTTGGCGTTCCCACAGCACTGAAAACAGGGCTATGGAGGAGAGAGAGGACATTTTGGACAAAACCCTCTGGTCTTCATCAACTCCAACTGGTGCCCACAGGACAGACCTTGTGAAAGTGAACTGGCACCAGCTGAACCTCTTGACAGTGAAGAGCTGACTTTGAAGAAATAGAAGTGAAGGGAATTTTGGTATCCATGTGGCAAGCATGAAAATAACCCCTCTGTGTACCTATATGCAGCAACAATGCCTCGCTCTAACAACTGGGACCAACACTGAGTTGTGTCAACATATGACTCAGAAGAGGAGGAGGAGGAGGAGAAGATGGAAAAACAGGCCAAAGAGAGGCAAGGCTGCTGGAAGAAAAGCAAACAAAAAGCAGCAGTGAAAGCAGCTGTGTTCTGAAGGGAGTGTGCGCAACTCGGAAATCGGTTAAATTACGGGGAAATTCACCTTTCATACTTCCTAATGCTCACAACAAGCCTGCCTCACATTCTCAGAGGGGGCAGGGGAATGGAAAACATACTTGGGGATAATTAAGCAAACACGGGATGATTACGAAGGTAAAGCTGCTCTCCCTTCGATCCAAACCACCATTCCCACCATCCCAGCTCAGAGCACATTCCATCCTTATTTTTCAAATCAGCCCACTCCTGAACTGCTAGCTGCTTCCCTAAGCAGGGAATACAGCAGGTTGTGCAAGCGAGTGGGAAAGAAGTCCAACCATGCAGGAAATACATCAGGAGCTGCTAAAGCCCATACAGGTATGGGATTTCATGGGAAGCAGCCCCATCCTACATGCTACAACTCCTATTTAATAGAGCAGGGCAAAAAATGCCAGAGATCTCATGTTTCCACCACTTGAAAGATCCTGAAAAAATAGAGGCAGTTGCCTTTTTTTGGTGGCCTCCCTGAGACTGTAACACAGAAGCAGGATTTAACAGATTCTGGGACATACCTGTGCAGAACGTTTGCCCTAACTCATTGGAATTCCTTACGTGTCACTGAGGCTCAGTACAGACCTGTATTTGAGGTAATAAACCAGCAATCTGACTTTCCAATCAGAGCAGACTCACATCCAAGGCATTTCAAAAGCCCTGCAATTTCAGCATTTATTTTCATTCCAAATCAAACAGGAATAGTTTTTTTCAAGATTTTGATCAAAACATAAGCAATCTGACTTTCATACCAGGTTTTAAAAGAAAATTGCCTTTAAAATTTTTAAATTAGTGTACATTCTAAAAATCAGGTTTTCTGCCTTTTTGGGGGTATTTGATATTATGAAAATGCTGCATCTGCTTGTCTCTGAATTTTATGGACATATTGCTTGCGTTTCCAAAGTTCTGACTTTGAGGATACAGTACCTTCCAACAGCAAAATATTCCATCATGGCATTTGAGTCCCACAGATTCTCACCCAGGAGTGCACTCAACACCCTGGGTCATGAAAGAATTAGAAGTAATCGCTATTAAGTAAAGTAAAAAGAAATAATACAGATTCCTAAGAGACACACAAGGCATTGCGCAGCACTTTTGATGTCACCTAATGACAAGGGCATAGGATAAAATCCACTAAGGAGATAGAAAAAGTCAATTTAAGGGGATCTTCCTGCTTCTCCCAGGAGGCACCACTCTACATCAACTGTATGATCATTAAAAACCCCATCCCATTTGCCACAAGCGTAGGAGTGAAAGCCCACAGCCCTGGCTTAGTTTCAAATGGGATTTTGCCTGCTTATAATTTCACTTGTGGTTTCAACCAGAAAAAGTTGCTGTTCCCCTCTTGTTCCTGTAAATGCTGCTATGCAGGGATGGTGTGTGGATATGTTGCTTCATTTCTCCTGATCCTACTTTCTCCTGAGTAATTATTTCCCTTGAATAAGTGCTTCCACTAAATAATTATTCTAGTGAATAATTATCCTTGTGAATAAATAAAAGCACTTCAGGATGTTACAGGGTGGGGCTGTGGAGCACATCTCCCATCCCAACTGTGGAACAGCTGGAATAGCTGTACCCTTGGCCTCTCTGCTGACCCCTTCATTTCAAGCCTCTTTCAGGGTTGCCTGTGGTAAGAGCAAAGCTCTGTAAGAGACAGCTTATGAATAGTAAGGTCCTTGGCACAAGCCTTCCTGAAGGTTTCCACCCACACTGTTTCAGGGAGAGTGGCTCCTCTGGAATCAATTAAATGACTCCCAACTGCACCAGCTAAAGATCTGCTCAGGTTATTCTCATTCCTGCCTCTTGCCCCAGCTCTGCAGCAGAGGAGTTCATGCCTCCACAAACACCCTTGATCATTCTCTCTGTGGAAGCCATCTCTGACTGGTTTGCACTGCTCTGTCTACACAACATGCTGGCTGCTGTAACGTCAAGGTATTTGCATTACCAGGAAAGTCTTGGGTGTGAAAGGAAATTTTAATTTCCTCCTTAGCTGAGCACTTTACAATATGTGTTTTAATAAAACAGAGAGAGTCAAATTATTGCTTGTAAATGCCAATGCGCAAGAGAATTAATTAGGGCAGCAGCAGTCTGGCTGTAGAGCCTCTCTTGAGGCTCAGGACAGCCAGAGAGTAGATTCCCTGAATAAATGTCTCCTAAAATTACAAGCTTATGCATTTAATCTCCATGCAAAAAAATCACTGCTTTTGAAATCACTCATGATCCACCAAGGGCCAAGTTCATCTCTGTTCCTACAGTATCACCCATCAGCCCTGAAGGAAATGGTGATCCTGATATGAGGGAGGTGTGTCTGCCAATGTGTCTGTAACCTGGAGAAGATTACAAAATATTTTTTAATAGCTTCCACTGAGAATAAATCTTGAGAGGTATTAGACAGGATGGCATAATAGTCTTGCTAATCTGCTCCTCCAGAGATTGGGTTTAGGCCAGTACATAATGGTTTAGTCAAAATAACCCCCAAAAATGTAGAGGCCAATCATCTGCTATGAACTTAGATCCAATAAATACCCTGGGTGTTTAATTGTGCATCGTTTTACATGCTGTAATCCCTCCACCAACACCTCAGTGCAGCTCAAAATGCTGTCAGTCATCTTAAGCTCTTGCAAATCCTTCAGCTGACTCTAGCAGTGAGACACACTTTTCCTGTCTCTTGGAGATCAGTATAAATTCTGGCCCATCTATCAGAATTAAAAGCCAGGATACAAAATTAGGTGGAAGTGCAGGATGGTGTGATAGGCAGGATGAGTGTGGCTGCAGAGAAGGGAACAGGAGTGAGCAGGATCTCATGCCTGAAGGTGGCTGGGGTGGGTCTGAGGATGGAGGATGGACCCCTGGAGGCAGTTTGGGTGCATGAGAAGAGGCTCAGCGTGCCCAACAGGAGAAGCACCACCATATGGGACTATAAAGTGAAGGGAAAACCCACTCCTGATTCATGCAAGCCAGAAAACAAATGCTATCTCTACCTGCCTGCAGGCGAGGGGTTTTGGTGTGAGTCTGCTGTTCCAGGCCCTGGCAATAACACAGCCTGTGAAGCTCTTCCAATATGATTCAGCCCAGTTTGTTTTGAAAAGCCCCACAGATACACAAGCGCATGTACAGGAGGCACGTAAACTGCAGCTTGTGTTGGGAGCAGAGTTGCTGGGTTTATACACTTCAGCCAGAAAGAAAGGAATTCTTGTTGAAACTTGTTCTGTCTGTTGCTCTGTATGTAAACTTCACATATTTTTTGGGATGCTACATCCACAGCAAGTAATCAGAATACATGGGAAAAAAAGAAACATTTGCGCATAATCCAGTTTCCAGTTCTGCTTTGCTGCTGCACATTATTAGCACATTGAGCATAACTGCTAGCGCTCACTTACGAAGACTAGGAATAAATCACTCCTTTGATAACTCCTTTGATCAAAAATCAAGAGAAAGAAGAGATAAGGTAGGATAAGTATTGCATTAAATCTGATAATGTTCAGAATTTCTTCAGTCTTGAATGCTCTTTTTTCAGGGACTGGCGTTAAATTAAAAATTCAAATTATTCCCATTAAAACATGGTTCCCTGGTACAGCTGTCAGGAATAAATAGAACATAACTAGGACATTTGTGTCTGGCAAAAAGTCACCAAAATTTCCAAGAATTCTCAAGGAGAACTCTCAAGGAGAGTGTCAGAATCCCAAATGACCTTGACATCACCCCTGAATCAATAACTTGACATCTGATAGAGACAAGTGGAGAATGCTCAGCGATAAAGGGAGCTTATGTGGTTCAGCAGCAGGCAAAGAATTAAGGAATAAGGAAAACTTCAGACTATAAAAATCAATGAGATGCTTTTGCCAAAAATTAGAATTCTTATTTTGGGCTGCAGGAAGGAAGAAAAGCAGTAGAACAGTGTAGGCAAGACTCAGAGGCTGATTCCCATCCTCTGCCTGATCAGCTGTGATGCCACTCCTGTTATTCTGAAGCCTTTCAACAAGTTGTCTAGGGACAAACTGTAAAGAGCCTAGAAGGGAGCAGTTGGAAAGGAATAAAAGATGATCAGATATGAAAGTGAGTTTTATCTGGCGAAAGAAGGAAGGAAAGAAGGACAGAAAGGAAAGGGAAAAACAAAAGAGAAAGAGAAAGAGAAAGAGAAGAGAAAGAGAAAGAGAAAGAGAAAGAGAAAGAGAAAGAGAAAGAGAAAGAGAGAAAGAGAGAAAGAGAAAGAGAAGGAAGGAAGGAAGGAAGGAAGGAAGGAAGGAAGGAAGGAAGGAAGGAAGGAAGGAAGGAAGGAAGGAAGGAAGGAAGGAAGGAAGGAAGGAAGGAAGGAAGGAAGGAAGGAAGGAAGGAAGGAAGGAAGGAAGGAAGGAAGGAAGGAAGGAAGGAAGGAAGGAAGGAAGGAAGGAAGGAAGGAAGGAAGGAAGGGAGGGAAAGAGAAAATCAAGAAAATCAAGATCTGTCACTCTCTGAGGCCGCTGGGGAACATCCACAAGGAGAATAATTCAGCACAGTCTTTAGTGGTTTAGGAAAAACTTTCTGCAGTACCAAAGTGCAGCCCTGATAACAGAAGCAATCTCCTCCACAGCAGGTGCTCGAGTCAAGGTCAAGCCAACATCTTGTGGACCACTTTACACCTTTGTATGTCCAAACCCCGGATTGGAGCATGTGACTTTGTGGATACTGTAACCTTGCTTTCCAAGGAGTACAAGCACCTGCAGTAACCAGGTGTACATGCAATTCTTCTCTGCAGTCAAGATTAATAGCTGAAGTCTTGAACTTCTAAGAACTGATGGAGTTCTGCACCAGACTTGAAAGCAGACCAGTTCCCAAACTTTGAATCCCAACATGTTCACTCTGAAAGTGAAGGTCAAAAATTCATGGGTTCAAGTCTTCTCTGTTGCAAAGGACTCACGTCCATCCTTTCACCAGTAAGGCTGAACATATGTAAAACTGGAGACAGAAATGACAGTTCTTGAAAAGTACTATGTTGTTTTTTTTAAATGCAGAGGGGTTATTTTGAAGACTCAATTTGTCTTCTTAACTTGTTCTCAAGGGTGAGTTTTTTATAGATCTAAATACACTTGAGCCACTGAAGGTTCTTTCTACCTTGAAAACAAACCAGTGTGTATTTGCATATGCACAGACCCATTAGCAGACTCAGTGGTTGGCATCAGGATCTGCAGAGCAGAGATCTCCATCTTTTCTTTAATTTGATGTACATTATGTCATTTCCACTTACAACATTCAAAACAGCTGAGTTTATAGTCCTTTGCAGGACAGAATCCTTGCATTGACATCTTTCCTCCCTGAGTTCCCTCAGTATTGTTTTCCAAGCGAGTATCAGGATCCCTAGAAATTTTAATGGATATCAAACTGGGTTTTTTTTCATTTATTGTTAAAATTTGCCATGATATTGAAGTCGAAACTTTTCTCTTTTTTCTTTACATAAATGATACATTCAGTTTGTTCAACATTAAGACTTTTTCCCTACAAAGATGAACCTGAAAAATGATTTTCTCCCTGTTAACTTTCAGTTTTTCAAAGGGGAGAGCTGCCAAATTTTGCTGACTTGAAAAGGCTTTAAAATTGAATGTGAAAAGAGTTTCAGAACTTGAAAAGATGATAGTTAGCATCATGTTATTCCATGTAGCACCTGACCCTAGAGGAAAGTGATCTGTGATTCTCTGAGATGCATTTGCTTCAGAAAGAGCAGCAGGCTTTCGGGAGCATCTGGCCACAAGTGAATTCATGTGGAACACAGGGGGAACAGTTCTTGCTGAAGTCCAAGTACTTCAGTTCTTCAAAAAAGGGAAACGTATTTCTTATCTTTCTTATAATCTTATCTTGCAAGTTGAATAAGGGAAAGTCTGCACAATAATGGAGGTGTGGTCAAGGGAGGATTCCTGGAAGAATGGGACAGGGATGGCTGAAAATACAAAATACACAAGGAGTCAAGGTATTTCACTGTAGTGGTAGGAGAGATGATTAAGACAGAGATGTGCAAGCCAAAGTTCACCCATAAAAGCCTTTGGTCTTTGAAACAAAATGAAAACAGGCTGTCACACCAGCATAAAGGATGGTTATTACTGTAGACGTAATAGACCCACTATAAATTCCCTTTTTGTCTGGCTTGGCCCTCTGCCATAAACGTGTTGCAAACCATCACAATGATGCCTCATAGCTTTCCTTGACACAGCATCCTAAATTTCTTCCTTAGAAAGTGTGCCTCCAAATTTCCACGTGCGTACTGTTGGTTTAACTCCTTTGGTCATCGAGACAGAAAACAGTATTTTTCAGATGTCATGTAGGTGCATAGAGGTAAGTGTACACTAGATTAAGAGAAATCTGACTTGTTCTCAGGAAAGATTTTTCAAGATCTTGGATATTAGATCTGAGCCACATGAGAACCTGTCCACCAGAACAGCACAGAGCAATAACACCACTGTAGCAGATAAAATTAACACCTTCTGCCTGTGTTTCTACTGCCTCCTGCTCTGAGCCCACTGCAGCAAAAGGGAACATTTGCTAAAAATGTCACAACCTTAATTTTAAAAGAAGTTTTGTGGTCCAATGTAGCAACAATTTTTATTTCAAGAAGCATCTGGATTTTATTAGATGCAAACAGAGTTGGTAGAAGTTGAGGAGGGGGGAGAGATAAAAAATGTTCTCCCTGGAATATTTTAAACCAGAAGCATTCATCATGCACAGCATACCCTTATAATCTAACACAGGGGTTTATGGTGACAGTGCAGTTCACTGCAAAGCTATTGCTACTGCAGTGAGTTATTGTGTTTATACTTCCATTGCCTCTGGCAACTTGCAAATGGTGACAGGTGAAAAGTTTCCTTTCTTCTTTGCAGGATTCAGCAGTTGCTTGAATCTCATTCAGATTCCTTTGCAGCAGAAAAGACTGAAGACTGATTTCTTGTCATTTCCACAGTTTTCCTTATAAAAAACCCCTTTATATTTGGGAACTCATCACTTACGGATGATGTTTGTGATGCTCTCCCTGGTCTTGGCTCTTCTGGCACCAGTTTAACAAGGCCACGTCTCCCAGTTCCCACTCAACAAACATTATGTAATTTGTTCATTTCAACTGAATTAATACTTAGTAGAAACATGAATACAAATTGGAATATGAATCTAAATTTAAAATTTCCAGGTCACAACACCCTGAAGTTATGCTTGGACTTAAAATCAATATCAAAAATCAGTTTTATAAAGGAAGTTTCTTCTTTCAACAAGGCAAAACAAACCAGTGATTGATATCCAGCATGGCATTTGAACACCAGAAAGTGTTACCTTCCATGGAGGTTAATATAGTTCAGTTTATTTATAGTCTACCATTTAGGAGAGAATTTTACCTAAAAGGACTTAAAGATGTAAGCAACCACCCATAGCTGAGGCATGTCTGCAGTGCCCCTGTGCACTCATAAAAATAAATGGTGTGCACAGCACCAAACACACTATGTATAATTTTAAAATTAATTTTATCTCTATATGACCCCTGATTTAAAGTGCTGTGATTTGCAAATTTTTCCAAGTGTGTGCCCCACCAGCAAGGCGTAAGTATGCCTGGGATGCTCTGGCATGTTCTTCCATCCCTAAAAAAAGGCAATAATTGTATGTAGCACCAATAAATAAACAGATTTCTGGAACAACTCGGTAGCACTGAAACCTGCTGTGTGGCACTCGAGGACAACCACAAATTAATCATTTTAAGATTGTCCTGAGGATGGATTAAGCTCAGGCCATTTCCTCTCCCCTCCTGCAGCTTGGCTGTAACCAGCAGTGTTGGAAGGCACATTTTGTGTATCTGAGAACCAGATCTGAAAAGCCATTTAGCACTGCTCATTGAAGCCAACTAAGAGCATAAGCACACAAATATTAACTCATGAGGGCTCACTGATTCATGGTATGAACCAACACAGCTCTCCAGGGAGGGGGCTTTGGCCAAGATGCTTACATCATGGGAGGGATTTTTCTAGATGCCAAAAGGATTAGGACGCTCCATTTTCATTAATAATCAGGCACTGTGCAAGGACCCACAATGTCTTTGAAAATTCTTCTCCATGTGTTCGTTTCAGTATGAAATCATCTGGTGGGCTGCATCCTCCAGTGGGTGCATATCTGTTTGTTTCTTTTAAAAAGCTTGACTGCTTCCAAGAGCAGGAATAAACTCTTAGAAATACCTAATCAGTGTATTCAGATCATAACCAATACAGCATTACGAGTTTTTATTTCCTGTTCTGTGTGGATTTTTAATTAACATTGACATTTATATATAAAATACTTGGTTTTCAAAAGGCCAACTGGAAACCCTCTTGTGGATTACCTCATCCAAGCACAGATTTTTTGGTGTGCATATTTGTAATTGTTTGAAGGTTTTCCAAGCATATCTTAAAGTCACACCACAGTTTTCAAACACACTTATAAGAATGTTGTAAGGGTATGAAACTTCAAAGAAAAAAAATTAATTTTACACAGTAACAGTGCTTAGAGTTTGTGACGGACACTGGACGTGGAAGGAATATTTAGGCCCACATCCTGTGAAGGCTGGCACAGAAATTCAGGGATATAGCTGCAGTCCATGGATTTGGAGATGGGCATGGACAGTATGTATGCTTTTGTGAGATTGCTCTGGCCGGCTTCAAAATCAGTGGCACTTGATGGTTTTGATTTTGGCTTTTCTAAAAAGAAGGAAGAATTTCTAATGGTCTTAAAGCATCAATCCTTCCGTGAGAGATGAGACAAAAAGAAAAACATTAAACAGAAATTAGGAGACTGAGCCTGCTCCCAAAGAAACCAAGGTCAGAAATGGTCTCATTTCAATGGAACCAAGTCTAGTAGCAAAATTTCTGCCTTCCTCTTAAATATTAGTCTTCCTTTGCTTCTCTCCTCATGTGTCTGCCACAGCTCTCATCTCTCCAGCAGCTGTGATCTGCTGCCAAGATTTGCTCTACTCTCCCTGTAATTTATGACCCTGTCATGCAGTTTATTCATACACACTTTCTCAGTGGCAGGGCTGAGGATACCAAGGTATCTAAACACTGCTCACAGAGGTGCAGGGAGCGAGCTCTGGAGAGACAAAGCACATGCCTGCCTTTATTCAGGTGACAGCTGAGGTAAATCAAATAGGGGAATAACTGCAACGGGTAAAGCTACACACTTTAATTAGTCTTTGCAGGGTCAGAATGTGAGCCTTTGAGCTGCAAACCCTCGCAGATCTCCAAGCTGAGAGCCAACAACAGCAAGGAATTCAGTGAATTGAGCTGCCTCTGTGCTTCCCCCAGCTGATCTGCTTTCTCTTGGCAAGGTTTCTACCGGACACTGTTTTCACAGGAGCCAGGGCCATAAATGACATGGCTGTATGGACTCAGGCACTAGGACACCAACATTTACTGTTTTTCAATGAGATTCAGGCTCACAAGTCTGTGGGAGCTGGCCTGTCAAACAATCTTAGGTCATAAACACGTGGGAGGGTCCTTAGGTGGACGTGAGCCCCAGGCATTTCCGAGGGGCTTGAACACCAGGACTCCAGAGCCCAAAGCTCTAGCACAGAGTCGTCTTACAACAGCACTGGCAAAACACTAGTGATTGTTCTGTGATCCTCAGGATTCTCTTGCCTTAAAGAGTTCTTTCCCACGCACGGATGCTCGGTCTTCTATAAAAAATTCCTATCAAAGGTATGCCTCTCTCTTCCCCACTTTTTTTTCCCTTTAAGAAATGTCTCAGGCTCTTTTATTTGATAGAGGAAAAAGGGTAATTTTTTAAATTTATATTTAAGGAAAATTTTTTAAAGAAATGAGACTTACACAGGCCCTTTGCAGCCTTCCATTTCTATGTCCCTGTGCACCACTGAAACAAATTTGAAAAAAGGGAGCAGGAAGAGTCCGTCAGGAGATAAATTCTTTGTGTAGCGCTCATTTTCAATACTACACATGACATTTTTGACTGTAAATTCATTGAAGAGACCTTCTGTCAAAAACTTTCTCTTCATTTTATGGGCATGTAATCTTCATTTTATACTAATGCACTCCATGGAAAATGTGAATGTTGTTCCTGGAAAGTGAGCTACGACCTCTTTCCACATTGTACATAAATCTGGAGAGTATAATCAGATGCAGAAGCAATGTATATCTCCACACTCTGAAGCTCTACCTTCCCCTATAAATCTTTCAGATGTGGAATGGACAGCAAGTGGGTTTATACTAATCCTGCCAGATTAATACCCCAATCTGATGATATGTATTTAGGTAATGTTTACTTCAATTTCTGCATGACCTGGCTAAGCAAAAATGTGCCTCCAATAAATATGGCTGGCTTGGGACATATTCAATCAGTACAAACACCAGATGCATCAGCAAGAGCTTTGGGATATTTGTTTTTAGCATATGACCACAAGATATGATGCATATTTGAAAAACTTCCTACTTCACTTAATAATGATGTTCAGCTTTTTTGGTGTTGCCAGAAGCTATCCTGGAAAACATAATGAGAAACTTTCCTCTTCAGACTGTGTCAAACTATTCAGGCTTTTTTTTTCCCTTTGAAACAGCTTTTTTTTTCCCCGCTCTGTTTCCATGTCTAAGGAAATGCTAATCATTACCCTAAATTATCCAGCTAACAGGCTGAAATCCTGCTCCTTTTAAGAAATATGTGAATTTTCTTGCTCAGTTCAAGGGGCTGGACTGCAACCATCTTACTGTAAGGTAAGAGACTTAGTTTTCCACCCATTACATGCCTAAGTGCCTGCCTGACCACTGCTCCCATGCCATTACAGGGAAAGTGTAGGCCAAACTACGAAGCCATCCCTCTGCCCAGCAGTCAAAGGTGCTGGCTCCTCTTGAGAGGAGAATTCTGCAAGAGGAGAGATGTGTTTGAATCACCAGCTTTCCTGCAAAACACTTTGAAGCTTTAAATCAGTGTGTAAGTGTTTGGAAGCAGTGAAACAGATTCCTGGAATATGGGCATGGCTCCTTGTTCTGGGCAAACTGACTTGTTTTCACTTGTGATGTCCCAGTGGAAAACCTCTTGCAGCATCTCTAGCTAAGCCAATCCCACACACATCATGGCTGAATCCTATCAGTGATAAAACTTCCATTTCCACATGAACTCCTTTGGTGTGGCTGTATCAGGGTAGATGGCAGAAAGAATCATGTAAAATGGCCCATGAAAACCATGTATATTTATTGTTACTACAGTAATTCATCGTCTCAAGAGTGCTGGTGAAACTCTATAAATACTGTCAGAAAGGTAAATGAAGTGAGTGACAGCTGTTGGAAAGCTCCAAATCTGAAAGATTTAATGGATAGGTAGCTCACTACACACTTAAAAGATGAGCTCCAAGCCAGTCCAAGATGCAAAGAAACCCCCAAAGCAGAACAAGGAGCAGAATCAAAAAACATATGCAGACTATTATCAGTTTTGAGCGCCAGGACAAAAAAGGTCTAACCCACTGTCATCAACAGTTGAAAGTAAAGAAAGAATTCAAAGGGTTAATGACAGAGCAGAAATTTTCTGAGTCAGTCTTTAAAGTCCTTTGCCATGCGGCCCAGCTTTCAACCAAAGCAAATCCAAACACAACTGGAAGGTAGCATGAAACCATCCCAGAAACAGTTAAACAATGAGACGTAGGTCTAAGGTAGCTCCATTTGCCAGCTTGACTGTCATTAGAGGTTTCCAATGGAACTGATGGGAGGAAAAAATCATTTCAATACTTATGCCTATAAAGAACCAAAACCGTCCCTTGGCAAAGCTCCCCAGGGAAGAACCATACCTGTAAGAAGCCCTGACTTCAGACTAATTATGAGTTGACAGATTGACACAAAATGAAACTCCAGCCTGCTTTATTACAATTTCTTGCTAGAAGCTCAGCCTCCACACAGGGCTTGAGTAAGTCAGAAACAGCCCTTCTGCCTTATTCTGGGCCTCTGTCCGGGCTGGATTCCCATCCACAGAAGAGAAAGAGTTGTGAAAGTCCCACAGGAGAAGTGACACTATTGCTGGGCCATAGAAACAGCCAAGTTAAAATAAATACATCAGAAACCAAGGAACATCTTGCTGGCCTGGACTACCGGAAGGCAGAGGGTGGAAAAGCAAGAAGAAGAAAGTGAGAATGAAGACAGGGAGAAGACTCAAGTTCTACCCCAGAAGCTGGAAAGTATAGAGCAGGAGGCCAATGAGAACTTCTGGGCAGGGCTGAAAAACAAGTGAAAGTGAGAGCTTCTCTCATCTCTGAGAATGCAGCCAAAAAACCAGATTACTTACAGTAAAAGAAGAAGGAAACAAGAAAAAAGAAAATCCCCTCAAAACTGGCAGCAAAGAACTATCCACACTCCTTGGCTCCATGTAACACTGGGTGGAAAGGGTAAGAAGGAAACAGGGGACAAACTTCAGCTTGGAGCCAAAACATTTCCCATCGGGATGCTCCTGGCTCAGTTCAGCCCTTTGTGACTCTCAATTTCAACCCCTTATGCACTCCCCTATAATCATCATAATATGTGGCTGTTTGCTTGCTCAGTGTATTCAACTTCCTCACAGCAAGCCAAGCTCAACCCAGCACTAGCATTTATTTCTGGATTTTAACCAGGCCTGCCTAAAACCAAACAAGACTCAGTGTGGTTTGCCATATTCACTGGGAGAGAATAAAAGGAATTGCACTCAAACACCAGGCTTTGTGGCCAAGTTCACCTCATGCTGCTGCTGGTGATATCACTGTTATTTTGCTTTGCTTTAGTACTTTTAAAACTGCTCTAGAAAAAGGGAGAGTTTCTGTTTCTGGGCTTTGAGGGAGATGCAAGTGATCCTAACAACATGGACATAACTAACGGTTGTTCTTTCATTAACAGAAAAAAACCCCTTATTAGTCAAAAGTCTAATTATTGTTAGAAACCCACAATGACTAAATAAAAATGGTCACCAGAACGTGACCAGGGTAGACATCAACTTGGGAGATGGAACAGCCCTCGAGACAAAATAGTTCCAACTCTGCCTAAAATAACACCTTTCAAGAGCTGGCCCCAGCGTGCTTGGTGTCAGATACCAAGCCAGGTCCCACAGTCCCAATCAGTGATGCTCATGACACATCCTGAAACACCAACTCAGACTTCCAGAGCTGTCCTGAGACTTCCCAGAAGTGCTGCAGAACTCCCTGTTGGGCGTCAGGATGTGGTTTCAAAAGGATTTAGGGCCACATGAGCAGGATTCAGGTATCTGGGAAAGTCTCTGCCAAACATTTCAAAACGTGATGAACAACAGGTTTTCAGCTCTTTGAAGCTGGTGCTGCCAATCCAGCAGCTTCACCTGGGAATGAGGGACTGTCCCATGCCACTTGTCTGCCAGTTCCCATTGTCATGGGTCTAATGAGAGTTCTCATGTTTGCTGATGTTTTGGCATCAGGAAGCATGTCAGGATCTCTGTTCCTGAAGTCACTTGTATGTGATGTAAACACCTCCTTAAAAGTCAGGAAAATAAACAAACAGCCTGAAAGCCCCAGGAGAACTCCTCTACCTGGGAAAGAATGAAAATCTGTTCCCCCTTGCCCTCCAAAGCCACTCCCCTGAACTTTGCAGGGAGTAGCTCATGAGAGTTAAACGCCTGGGGCTGACAGTACTGCAGACTCTAATGCAAAGCAAAGCTGTGGCTGCAAACTTCTCATCACTGGCAAACTACAACAGTTTGGGTAGACCAAACTAAATACCCTAATCCACGGACAGCTAGAGAAAGGAAATGCGTTTTTCTGTGTTGATGACACCGAAGAATTCGTTGGGAAGGACTAGGGAGGAGGGAGAAGAGAAGGAATTTCCATTGAGAGTGCCAGAGGTGCAATTAATGTCCTGTCACAGAGCATTTATACCCGATGAAATTCATTCCTGTGCTGAGAGCCGGCATAAAGTTACGTCGCCCTGAAGTTGCAGTTAACAGTCAGAAGGAACGGATTTCATTTCAAGAGCGATGTTCCGGATTCCTGGACGAGACACTCAGCAGTGAATGAAGCACTGTGCAGTAGAGCCTCAGCAGCCTTGAAGTGAATTTTGCTGTGACCTAACAAAAACCACAGACTTGAAATTGTGATGATTCAGAAATTTTCAGCTCACAACAGGGGTTCTTGCAAAATATTTGGGAACTGCAGGAAGCATTTAATGGTCTCCCTATGTTGAGGAGAGGAATCCTGACCTTTTCTCTTCATGATTCTTGTTCCTTATAAGCAATAATTTTAGGAGATGATTAAGCACGAGTGGCCTTTTTTCTAAGGTTGCTTACAGAATAACAAGTGACTTGGATTGGTCCTTTCTGTGCTGATTCACCTTCTCTTTGCTACTGGAATTTGCAGAAGAATGGCTACAGGGACAGACCGTGCTCCCAGTCGCACATGTGGCTCCCCACAAGTGTGTGCAGCAAAGGAAATCAAGTAGAGAGGTTTATCTGCAGAGCGGTACAAAGAAGCAACAGAAGTCAAGAGAACCTTATAAGGGCATGTGCCTTTCCTAGTCAAGAGTCAAAAAGGTAGGATTTCAGTAGGAAAAAAAATTTGAATAGACCAAGAACATGAATCAGAATACCAATGGCTAAAGCAGAGGTTTGGGACATTCCTAATCCTTATTTGGATGCAGAAACCATGAACGGGTGGTTTATAAATTCAAACTGATGTCATGTGAAGGAAGATTTCAGGTGAATCTTCCTTTCATTTCCTGTTACCTTGAGGGACAAGCTGACAGCAGGACAGACAAAGGAGCTACATCCATTTCCTGAAATAAATAAGAGACTTCTCACAAAGTTTAACAGCATGCAATAGAATAATTACTACATGTTTGTGTTGTAATTACTGTCAGAGATTCCTTTAAAAAAGAAACCAGGCTGTTCCAAATCATCTTGAAATACTACTTGTAAGACTATTTCTGCCCGCTTGTAAATGATGGCTACGCAAGAAACTAATTTGAGCATCACTGGAAATTATAATTTTGTTTTGTGTGCTTCCAGTAATGTTTTCTTAAACAGAGATCTTACATTTGTCCCTCTATTTGTGTAACTAATTGTGTGGAAAGCATTAGATACAGTTACACTCTTGCTGACACTGTCTTTTCTCATTCAAGTTTCAGACAATATAATTTTCAGTTTGTGTAAATACTTATATGGCCCTTGAAGACCTAAGAGCAGTGCAAAATGATGTGAACTGGACTTAAACAGAAATTAGGTCAATGTCAATAATACAAGCTTTATAGGAACTATACCTGATACACGAACCTTTTATATGCCACTTGCAAATAATTGCAAAAAGCAGATATTTTTTCCTCATGTTTCCACCACATCCTGTTCCTTATGTACTTAGTTCTTACACTCAAGCAGCTTTCCCCTTGCAAGTGTTATACATCATAACCCTCCTGTCCTTGAAGACTTCTCATCTCCCTTTCCTTTTCCATGTCAATTGAGCTTAACTAGCAGCTTGTATCAGCAGCAGGATCTGTTCACACATTCATTGGCTCTATACTTGGCAATTGGAAAAATGACCTCAAATTGCCTCCTCATTGCATGTATGTGATTCCTAGGATAGAAACTCCTCTTTTCCACTGATTTCCACTCAGTAATTCTTCCTATGGAGCAGGCTAGGTAAAGTACATCCAACGCTCATACAGCAAGATTTTCTGACAATGTGCTTTTCACCTGGCTTTTATCAGAGAATTCCCGACATAAGCTGGAATGTGGGATGGAATTTGAGGATGCCACATCATATCTTAGGTCTCAGAAAAGCAGGAACAGTTTCTGAAAGCAGGTTCTCATTTCAAGAAACTGGGTATTTGCTGGTTTATGATGCTGAGTCCCCCTTCAAAAGCTAATACTCTCCCTTGCTGTGGCCACCTTAGTTCTGTAAGTATTCTGAGGGATAATGTGTGTCTGGTGACTCAAAGAAATAGATAAATAAAAAAAGGCAGTGCAGTGGATCTAAAAGTAAAAATTAGGAAAGGTGGGAATTAGCTCACCACAGCTCACCTCAATTGCCAGGTCAGGTTTCAACTTCCAGTAAGTTTTCAGCAGAGTAGCTTGTGTAAATGTGGGCACTCCTCATAGAGAGGAAAAGAAATTTCCTTGAAAACAGATACCTGACATCACAACTATGTGTATTCCTGGAACAGAGCACGCGCTGGATCCATACTCTGCCTACTGACATAGTCTTCATCCCAAGAGTGATATTACTGCTTGCACATCAGGAAAGAGAACACAGTGGGTTTGCAGGAAGTGGAACCAGAGCATGGTGCTCAACATGCTGAAGAACTCCTATGGAAAACTGTGGATGTTCACCTTAAAGATGTCTGGAAACACTGTAGACTACTTCACACTCAAGTTTGCCTGAAGAGTTGCTTTTACACATCAGGAACCACAGCAGACTTTTTAGATTAATAATCCCTTTGCCAAGACAGAGTATGTGTGAGAAGCACGAAAATGTTTAGCAACACAACCTTCCTGAATGATCTGAATTTGGGTGCCGGTCCAGGTGCTGTAGCAGAATGAGGTATGCACCGTGCTTTGTTCACTGGCAGCCTGAGAGCCAAACTTATGTGCACATGCTCTGCTTTGCAGTATTCCTTCAAACTAGGGAAAAGAAACCCCCCTCCCAGAGCAGCAGAGATACCCATGGGAAGAAGACAGAAGAAAGAGGTTGACAAAATTTGTGTATAGCAGGGTTACATTAGGGCATCAGACTGAAGAACTCTTCTACTTAATAAAGATTCAACACCTAGAATTTCTGTTCTTCACTTTTCTTTTGTTCTCAGAGTAGATTTTGGACAGCGAGAAATAAAGTCAGAGAAAGAGGGTGTTAAATTTATTTTGAATGGAATGTAATGACACCGATTTTTCCAAGTGAGGTGTGAAAGCTTTTAACCTTGAGTTCCCAGCTGTAGATAAAACATCACTCAGGGTTTCTATTTCCAACCCGCACGTTACACCTCACCTTCTCCCCTGTGCAGAACATTACTCCTCCTGAACGGAGCAGTATCCCCTTACAGGCAGCGCTGCTCCAAGGAAAAAACGGAAAGTTTGCCTCTACCCTCAAAAATAGCCATTTTGTTCAGCCAGATGTTCTACAAAATGGCACGGCCGCTGTGCCTGAGGGGGGCCGGGCCTCCCACCCCGGCGGGGCTCGGCGGGGCGGTGGCGGCCCCCGCCCGGCCCCCGGCGGCTCCGAGGCCAATGGGCGCTGGGGCGGCGGCGGCCGCCTCCTCCCGCCCAGCCCGCCCTATATAGAGCCCGGGCGGCGGCGCCGTCCCGTCCGTCGGGCTGTCCGTGCCGAGCCGTGCCGAGCCCAGCCGTGCCAGGATGCCGGGCCGCACCGTGTGGCGGCTGGCGCTGCTCGCCCTCTGCCTGGGGGCCGCGGCGGCGGGGGGACATCGCCGCGGAGCCGGCGGCAAGAGCCGGCGGCAAGCGCAGACCCAAACCACGTCGCTCCCGCAGGGCACCGCCGCGCAGGGAAAGCGTGAGTACCGCCCGCGGGCAGGGCAGGGCGCGGGGCTTGGCACGGCAGCCACGGTGGCCCCGGGGGGCTTTGTCTGTCCCCCGCGCTCGCCCCTGGCCGCCCCTCGGCTCGGCGGGACCCGCACACGTGTGCGGTGAGCCCCTTCCCTCCCGGCTGCTGCCCTCCGTAACGCCGAACTTGGCTTTCTCTTCCCCCTCCGCATCCCCATTCCTCCTCCTCCTGCTCTCCCCGCAGAGACCTGCTATGACAATGGACGGTACTATCAGATAAACCAGCAGTGGGAGCGCACTTACCTGGGAAACACTCTGGTCTGTACCTGCTACGGTGGGAGCCGAGGGTTCAACTGCGAGAGCAAGCCCGAACGTAAGTTGCTGGCCCCTTTTGTCTGCATCGAGACCCCAGCACGGCTTTTGGTGCCGAGTAAGCCAAGCCTTGTACGAGTTAGGGCTGGCAGCCCAGGTTTTCCGCTGAAGTTTGGTACTTTGGGTCAGTAATGGGATCTACACTCAATTACACTGAAGATCTGGCTTGGGATTTTAAGAAATGCTTTTCATTAGCGATGGGCCTGCCACCAGAACCTTGAGCCAAACATCACTCATCTCTCTGGAGAATTGGATCTAAACATTAATTTTGGAGCCAGCCTCTTCTTTATAATGAACTGAACTGACTCCTGGACTCTCACGGGGAAGTTCAAATCTGGAGTCACTTTGCAGCTCTGGCTCTGCTCTGTTTGATTGCTTCACCCCAACTTTTCATAGCTGTGCAGTGTCGTCAGCTTGTTTAAAAATATTTCAACTTACAACTTTCCACAGCCCCCCGGCCGTGCTGTGAGCTTTCTATAATTGAGTGTAAAATGAGATTGTTTAGTCTGTGCAGAAAAAGTTTAGGGAACAGAAAAAAGTTTAAATGCAAGGTCTGCTGGAGGCTGCGCCTCTCCAGGATAAGCTGTAGTTCAGATTATCAGATGCAATCTATCTGTATTTATTGGTCTGAAGCCACTGGTTTGCCATAATTCCTTTATGTTGCTTTGGAGATAGACGAAAAACTGGTTCCTGGCTGACAGTGTTCATGTAAGACAGATGTGAGCATCTCAGCCATCTGTTTTGCAAGGCTTGTGTTCTGTCTGCCTCACGGCTGGAGTGGTTTAAGGAGTACTCAGTCCACTTACTCCATAAAAGAGGGTTCAGTCTACTTTTCCTTCCCCTGCAGAGATTCACAAGTTTTACAGTTTTGAAGTCCAATAGCAAGTTTTGCTTATGACACAATGAACTTTATCTGCCCAGTAGTGAAGAAAGTTGTTCTGCTTCACATCTTGGGTCTGGTGGCAGCACTGATGTTCTGTAATCACTTGCTCATGCATGAGTGTGAGCAATACACAAGTAGTGAACTTTGCTATGACTTTGGTGGAACTGCTGCAGAATTTGGGATTAATCTACTTAATTTTTGCTAAATCAGAGCAAGGAGAATTAGCATGACAAAACACAGTTTCCAGGGGTTGTTTGCTCCCTCCTGTCTTCTCTACTGTTGGCTTCAAACAGCTGGGGTTGATGCTTTCAGGCATGCCTGCCATGTGCAACTTTTGGGAGGGAAGAAGAGGTTATTGAGGTTGTTCAGCATCATGGGAACCTTGAGGGGGAAAACTTAACCCAGTTTTCTCTCTGCTGTTTAATCCTATGAAGAAAGAGGAGACTAACAGGCATTTTTCTCCAGGAAAAAAGGAGTATCTGAGGAGGCAAGGAATGTGTTTCAGTTGACTGTACATGTTACTGGTGTGGTTACATGAAGTTGATTTTTTTTTTTAAATTTTTTTTCCCCCCCTCACAGCTGAAGAGACCTGCTTTGACAAATACACTGGATCCACTTACAGGGTAGGGGAGACTTATGAGCGCCCCAAGGACTCCATGATCTGGGACTGTACTTGCATTGGAGCTGGACGTGGGAGAATCAGCTGCACCATTGCCAGTATGTAACTAAGAGCCTATTCCTAGAGCTATTGTTCCTTAGTGTCATATTTTCCAGAGCAATTTACACAATATTCCCAGTGCCTATTAGCTAGAGTTGAGTGGGGTTTAATCCAAAGCCCACTAAAGCTTTGAAACTGAAAGTCCTTGCCCCATGGATATACATTTGCACAACCAAACTCCTCTTTTATTCAGGAGGTCAACTGCTATGTGAGAAAACATAGGCCAAAAATTTCTGTTGGTGTCCAGCCATATAGATTAGTAATTTATTATATACAAGAGTGTGTTACACCTTCACAGGTGCAATTATGAAAGTAGATTTTTGACTGGAAAAAAGTCTGCTTTTTGACTCTGGTGAGTCAAAATAACACCATCAGCATTTATGGGACTACTCAGAATAAATGATAATAAATAAATGCCAACTGAGAGCCAGTCCTCCATCCTCCAAAAATGTCATTCCCCTGTCTCTAAGGGAACCTGGATTTGATATCCAGACAGCAGCTTAATGTGTTTCTGCAACTCCTTTTTCACTAGCCTGACCCATACTTTCCTCTTGCTCTTCTCTTTCTTCCCTTGGTCCTTTCTCCCCAGCTCCCCTTTCACGTCTCTGTCTGGAAATCCTTTCCTTACTGAGTCACTGAATTGTTCACAATTTCCCTTTAGTTCATAATTAAACTTTCTGGGAGCACAGAGGAAGATTGCTGTGTGTTAGGATTTTTAGACTGAGATTTCAAAGTCTCTGAGGTATCTTTTGAGAGAAGTCTTGCTCTTAAAAGTATCCAGTTTCTTGTTTAAGACACACATGCAGATCCTAGTAGTGTTGCCACAGAGGACTCGGAAACCAGCCATCATTGTAGCATGGGAAAAAAATAATGCATTAAAATAGAGCTGGAGCCCTTCTGAATTTAATGGCATTTTATTGGGCAGGGATGATAAGTGTTGTAAGAAAAAGAGTCAGTAAGGAAATTGCAAGTGTAAGAGCAGCCTTGTTTCCTCATCATCGGCCTCGTTTAGAGCTCACTGGAGAGTCTCACTGACTGCAACTGGCTTTGAATCAATCTTCAGAACTCCTACATTCTCTGCTTTCATAAATGAGCCCACAAAACATTTTACTGGCTCTTAATAAATGATGGGATATGGGTGTTTTTTCTTTCCTTTTTTATTTTTTCCCTTGGATTCTTCCAAAGAAACAAGCCCTGTGTTTGCAAACTGCCCTGTACCATGCTTCCCTCCCTCAGCCTGGGCTGTCTCAGAGCTGTGGGGCGCTGGTGGGCTGGAATCTGCCTTACCAGGGCAGGCTTTCCAAACCCAAGAGATCTGATTTCCCATGGGCTGTCACACCAAGCACCTCCTTATCCTCCACGTGCTGTCCTGGCCACCATGTCCCTCATGAATGGCCACAGAGAAGCCCAAGCGGCATTGCCTCGAACAAGATGGAGGCAAACCCTCTCTCACCAGCCCTCAGCCTGAGAACGGGGTGTGAGGGAGAAACAGCACCTCATCACTCCCTGGCATTCCCTTTTCACCAGCCAGGCTTTGGTTGTGGTTTGGAACATGGAGAAGTTAGCTGAGGGAAGAGGACAGGGCCTGGGAAATGTGGAAAAGGGTGGGCGCTAATGGAAAGCAGCGGGTGCCAGTGGGAAATGTCGAGCTCCATTTTACAGGCCGATGTCCCCCCTCATTCTTGCTGCCCCCACCCCAGCTGACCCCCTTTGCCCCTGGGCTGGTGGCCCTTACCTTGTGACCACTGTGCCATCCCTGGCGTGTCCCTCACCTCGGCTCCCGTCTCCCGCCACAGATCGCTGCCATGAGGGCGGCCAGTCCTACAAGATCGGCGATACATGGCGCCGGCCCCACGAAACGGGCGGGTACATGCTGGAGTGTGTGTGCCTGGGCAACGGGAAGGGCGAGTGGACCTGCAAGCCTGTGGGTAAGTGGCTGCTCCTTCCTTCTCCCTCAGTGCAGTCAGGGCGTGTGGGCCCTTTGTCTTCCCTTGAGGTGTCCCCATGTGGGAATGCCCTGGGTGGGCTCTGATCCACTTTCCCCTCACAGCCGAGCGATGCTACGACAACACAGCTGGGACATCCTACGTGGTGGGAGAGACCTGGGAGAAGCCCTACCAGGGCTGGATGATGGTGGACTGCACCTGCCTCGGTGAGGGCAGCGGCCGCATCACCTGCACCTCCAGAAGTAAGTGCCAGCCTGGCAACTGCCGGCTGCTCCGTTTTATTTATCTTACTTAATTTTTCATTTATTTTCTTACTTATTTTCATCCTGCATGCGAAAAGAACATTATTCCTTTGTTTGCCCTGTGCAAGTAACAGTAGTTGGAGAGGGCTGGCCATGCCCTGGGAAGCGGCAGGAAGCAGACCCTTCTGAGGGAAGAAGGGCCTGTGTGGTGCCCCAGTCACCATTTGCAGTCTGGGAACACCCCCCGGAGCTGCTGGTCAGTGCTGGGGATAAAGGTGCCTGGATTATTTGGGGATGTAATCTCATGGAGAGAGAAGGGCTTAAGCATGTCAGCTGAGCCATAGCCAGGCATCTCCCAGGAAGTCAGGGAAATCGCTTGGCCCACAAAATGGCAGAGAATTTAGATGTCCATTTCTGTGCTTTCAAGTCACCTTCTGAGGGACAGATGGGTGTTTTTTAAGTTAAATGCATTTTCCAACAGCAGGATCTGCAAGATTAAAATGTTTTCTTATTTCTTTTTCTCTGTTACTGTTGAATTTATGTGTCAGCTAAACCAGGGTTTGTTTTGCCGGCTCTACCGTCTTTCCTATCGCTTTTCCCACCTCATTTCCTGCTCCAGCAGCACAGGTGGTTTTTTTTTTTTTTGTTAAAGTTTTTGCATCATTGAGGGACATTACCATAAATACTTCCATTTTGTTTGTATTTGCAAAGCAAACAGGGCTCTTAAAATCCAAAATCTTGCTTGTTTATTGACCTTCTGTTCCAGTCCTGTTAGCTCCACCACAGAGCTTGCTCCTATCTCAGGCTTACACGAGTTGCCTCAAGAAAATTTAACTTTGTACCTTACACCTTGGTTATGCAAGGTTTGAGAAACTCTTCTGTATCCTTTCAGTTGCCTCATATTCAGTTGCCTCAGGGCACACAAGTAAGGGAGTTTTGCTGATATGAACAGCAGGCATGTAAGAATAAGACACTAAGGAGAGTTGAGATTAAAATGAAAGATCTGGAGAGGCTTGGTCAAGAAATAAGCTATAAAAATCAATCCAGCCTTGACAATATTAAGTCTGTTAAAGACATATGGGGAAAAATCATTAGCTGTCAAATAGGAATGAATAAAACAGAATGTGTTGTTTGTGAATTTTGGAGGACTTATTATTACTAATAAAATGTATTTGGCAGTAGCTTTCTTTCCATAACTGAGGTCTGCCCTGTTATATCATGGGGGAAATTGCAATATAATGATCTGTTCTTTTTTCATTTTGTTTTCCAATTACATTTGAATAGAGAAATTCAAATTTATGCATATAAAATGATCCTTCTAGCCCACAAAGTGGCCTAACACTTTAAGTGGGTGCTGCTGTTATGTATCTTTTATGGCCAGCATTTTCCAGAATCACAGCTGGTTGCTTCAGTGACATTTCAGCTTTTCATTGAGAAGAGTGTCCATGAGACACGTTTTTTTCACATTTGCAAAATTGCATGATGAATACCTCACCAATTTACCGTTCTTCTGGCAAATGCTCAATTTCTGGTCATTTTAGCACTGTGAATCAGTAACATGTTTTCTGCATTCACATTCTATCCCCTGTGCTCTCTCAGTAGCAATCTGGCTTAATGCATATGTCCTTCCACAGTTCTTCATAAATCCGTGTTCATTGATCAGTGATTATATTTGAGCCACTGTATCAAGTTTCCCTTGAATAAGAAGGTAAAATGTTGTAATGGAAGAAGAGCTAGGTAATCCATGTGGATCTGGCATCCAGACAAAAGTAGTTTGTTGTGCTGTCCTTTGAACCCATTTACTCTATTCATCGCGGGCTGTGGGTTATTGAAGAGATTTAGAAAGTCTGGTACTCCTGGTGTGACTTGAGCAGCTTGTGTTAACTTCACTGCAGCTTCATGCAGGCTTGTTTTGGAAGAAGTGGGATTTTACATGTTGCCCTCAAATAGGTTTTAGTCTCTTCCAGATGAAAGAGAGCCCTGAACTTGAACTGTGCCCTGTGTGTAGTATGAAATGACCCAGCTACAAAGACTCCTGTTTTTATCTTAAAAGAAAAAAAAGGGCCATTAAAACAAGTTAAGCTTTAATTGTATGCTAGACAGAATGGCTTTAGAATGGCTTTAAAAAGTAGCTTTTTGACAATGGCTACAAAGTGAAAGAGCAATTCTGGAAATGAATGGAAATTTTTCCTTAGGCTAAAGCGCCAGGATTTTGGGATGCTCTCAGCCTGTGCAGTTTAGTGCAGGCTTTAGTGGATGTAGGAATTGCGATGGTGGGCTCCAGAGAATGAGGTGGGCCTTTAATTCAGTCTTTAAAGTACGAACTTGTTTGATAGAGTTGGTGGTTGTGTGCTAGGAGCTGCCCAGTGAAGCCCCCCAGAGCAGGCACAGCTGAGAGTTGTGTTCCTCACACAGATCGCTGCAACGACCACGACACCAAGACTTCCTACAGGATTGGAGACAACTGGAGCAAGAAGGATAACCGTGGGAACTTGCTGCAGTGCGTCTGCACCGGCAACGGCAGAGGCGAATGGAAATGCGAGAGGCACACGTCCCTGCACACCACCAGCACTGGTAAGTGGGGCATCGTGGCATGGAACGTAGGGAAAGGGAAAAGGAATGGCACGCTTCGACAGGTTAGGACTTGGAGTTGAATTGTTCCGTCCTAATTCAGGTATTTCGGAGTCTCGTCTGGGGAAGATCAGCCGCAAAGAGGGTCAGAGTTCAGGAGGAGCTCCTTGTTTGTGCCTGTGGAGATAAGATCAATTGATACCTTGTTTCCATGCACAAGTGGGGCTGGCACATACAGGTGGGATTGCCTGCACAATCACAGGGCAGTAAATAACATCTAGGGCCCTGCATCCGCAGGAGCTATCTTTGTCTTGGGAGCATGGCACTCCAAGTTAATGTTTGAACTTTATGTATTCGCCTCAGGGTAGCTTTCTTGAAATGTCCTTAATTTAAACCCCACTGAGACCATCTGGTTTCTTTGACGTGATAAATACACCTACTAATGGGTGAGCTTTAAAAACCCAAAAAAGTCAAGGAATGTATACAATGCTGTCTAATACATGTACGTGAGAGAGCTTGTAATTTCGGTATGAAATATTGCCTAGTTTACAGAGAACATATTTCTTGTGCCCAAGATTTAAATCTTCAGCTCCTAAATTCTTTTTCTTTGTCATTTTAAGGATCTAGGTTTCTTATCAGTGAGTGCAATGCAGAACTTCTGTTTTCCTGCAGTGCCTGCACTAAATTTTTCTTGGGAAATGACCTTTAACTGTTTGGTACCATCAGGTTAACTTCAAACTCTCAGAAGGTCTAAACTTCAAAATGCATAGCACTTCAAGGGTGCCAGTATTTTGTTTCCATTATTATTTCCCCTATTTCAGCAAAGCTGAATTTGTGAAGGTTCCTGTGCGAATCATTAGCAAAAATTAATATGATGTAGACAACAACAAACCTCTTTGTCTCTCAGTATTATTCCAAATGATAATGTGCCAAAAACTTTGATACAAAATACTAAAATTGCTGAGTGAAAGAATACATTTTCAGTTTATTCTTCTTGTTTTTAAATGAAAAATTCAAAATGGATCCTTTTTGCCTTATCTCCCTATTTTCTTGGTAATTTTTTGTCTTCTCACTGGTACTGATTTTTCTATTCTTCGTTTCCTTCAACTAATTTTTTTTTTGAAAAAAATTGTTTTCTGAACAATTCCTGTGAAAAGCAGTTTCTAAATCCTTTCTAAAGCCAGTCTACAGGGTTGGAAACCAGAGGCTGTTATTAGCAGAAGGGGGAGTAGTTCTTCTAATTTTGAAAACTGCTAAGCGGAATAATTAAGCCGGGAAGCTTAGAAGTGTTACGCCTTCCATCTGACGGAGCGCCTAAGGTTTTATTATCTCAGCATTTAGTGGCAGCGTTCTGTTGCTGAGCTTTGCATGCCACGTGTCCCTTCTGCCCCGTGTTGTGCCGCAGGCTCCGGCTCTCCCAGCATCACGAACGTGCAGACGGCGCTGTACCAGCCCCAGCCGCAGCAGCCCCAGCCCCAGCCCTACGGCCAGTGCATCACGGACAACGGCGTCGTGTACTCCGTGGGCATGCAGTGGCTCAAGACACAGGGCAGCCAGCAAATGCTGTGCACCTGCCTGGGCAACGGAGTCAGCTGCCAGGAGATAGGTAGGAGTTGGTGTGTAGTGCCTGTTCACTCCTCTGAGGTCTCTAGACTGTCCTGTGGCTTAATTTCCAAGTAGAACCCTCTGTGTGCCTATCTGAAATGTATCTGAAGAAGGCATACTGGAGAAATGTGCAAGGGGGGAAGAAATGGTTTGGTTAATCGAAGCCTCGTTCTGTAGGGCAGAAACGTTTCCCAGTGAGCTATATATAACCTTCTGAGGGGAAGCAGAGCCCTTGGGGAGCAGCATTAATAACTTTATTCAAATGGAGCTGCGATAATATATGTTTGGAAAAGAATGTAAAAGAATGCCACAGCTATGGAGCTGTCTGTTGGTGTGTATTGGCCTGGGTCCATGGCAGTCAGTGTGGGTTCCCACCAGCCAGCAACTTGGCCTGGAGGGGCTGTTGCTGTTTTAAAGCCCTGAGATTTGGGGATTGCTTTAAACCGCAGTCTAATGCCATGATTTCTCCTTTTGAAGCCGTGACCCAAACGTATGGTGGCAATTCTGATGGAGAGCCCTGTGTCCTGCCTTTCACCTACGATGGAAGGACTTTCTATTCCTGCACCACCGAAGGCCGCACGGATGGGCACTTCTGGTGCAGCACCACTTCCAACTTCGAGCAGGACAGGAGATACTCCTTCTGTACCGAGCAGAATGGTGAGCTCTTCTCAGAGGGTCTTCACATGCATGTGACCCTGGTGCAGGGATGGAGGAATGAGCAGAGGACACAGGAACAGGCTGCCTGACCAATTCCAGCAGTCTGGAGAGACTTAAGGCAGTGAGGCAGTGCTGTGAAAGGAGGACTGCCTGATGACAGAGCACTTGTGTGCTCTTGGCATCTTTGGAGGGTGCTACAGATGTACCCTTTGAGTCCTGTTCTCTCTCCTCTGAGCTGACCTTAGAATGGGAGTACCTGGTCAGGGTGGAGCTTTGGCCCAAAGGATGCTTATCTTTGGCTTTGCTTGGGTGAATTGCTTCAAGTAATGCCCATATTAGGCTGCAAAGAGGAGGATATCCATGGAGTACAGTTTGTACAGTCATGTCACTCCCTCCATCCTGGCTATCTAGCCAGGCTGCCATATATAGCAGCAATCTTCGTGTGATTTGTGGTCACTGATCAAGAGCTGGGGCATGACTAATGCAGCAGCATTCCCTCTTGCCTGTGGATGGTCAGTGTTCCCTTTGCAGCACATCTACCTGTGTGGTTGCACTTTCTGGAGTGCCTGTCAGGCATCCATGGAGCAGTCTCCAGGCAGCTTCTCTGGGATCTGACCTTGGAAAGAATATTCCATGTTTCCCACATGAAAATGCTGCTTTTTACACTGCATGGACACTTCTAAAAAAATTCTGTTCTGCTCGGTTGTTTTTTCCTGATAAAGTCAAGCCTTTCTCTGCAGGGCATATAACACTTTCTTTTTAAAAAAACAAACCAGCCACCCCAAAAAACCAAAAACAACAACAAAAACAAAACACCCTCCCCCCACCCCCAAAAACAAAAAACCAAACACTGTCCCTGTCCATGCACACCTTCAAGTTTTAGAGAGGCTTCTTGTGATGCAGTGTGGAAAAGAGAAATGTGATACAGAAAAATCTCAGTAAATGTCTTCTTGTTCTCCAATATTTGTAAAGCTGAGTTGCTCAAGAGGTGATTAGTTCAGGTAGATTACAGCCCTCTTTCCACTGCTGCTTGCAAAACATGAAGCTTCCAGCCTGCAGAGGGGTTTTGGCTTGTCCTGTTGTACATAACTGAACTGTAACCCTTTCCTGAGGGTGAAGGCTTCCCTTGGAGCTGAAGGGCACTGCTGGGAAATAGCTTCAGTGAGACAATACTGGTATGCTGAGAGCTGTGAGTTTATTTCATTCCCTAGGCCCTGGGAGAAGGGATCTGCAGAACTACTTCCCAAACACAGTAAGCTTTGGTTTTCCCTGTTTCCTGGGAATTCCCATGGCTGGCTCTGCAGCTCCTTCCAAAGCAAAGCTTGAACTGAACTGACCTCATGCAAAGCTTATGTTTCCACATCTGAATTAATTAAAGGCAAGAAAAGAAGCCTGTGGATTATATACAGGGCACATGTGGGAAAAAGTAGTGCTAGTGGTTTGTTTTCCAAGCTCTTCCATGCATGCTAAGAGAGAGTGCAGAGGCTGCATTTGCATCTTATTTCTTTTCATTTTTGTAGTTTTGGTCCAGACACGTGGTGGCAACTCCAATGGTGCTCTGTGCCACTTCCCCTTCCTGTACAACAACCGCAACTACACCGACTGCACTTCCGAGGGACGGAGGGACAACATGAAGTGGTGTGGAACCACCGAGAACTACGATGCTGACCAGAAGTTTGGGTTCTGCCCCATGGCTGGTAAGGCTGAGAGCCATAAAGGGCTTATGGAGCACCTGTATGTGCTGCTTTGAGCTGGAAAGTGAAGACTTCTCTGTCGTTGGTCGATTATTGATGACTTCCAGTGAGCTGTGACCCAGCCCAAAGCCCTTTAAGGCATTTCTGAAGTTTTGTTTTGTCCTTTTTTTCCCCATTGACCACCTCTAGTAGAGATTTAGGCAATGCTGGGAGAAGGTGATTTTCATTACTTCTTTGCTACAAGCTGGTGGTAGGCATGCTCCTCAGCTTGTGTAAACTGGTGCAGATCTGCTGGAGAACCTAAAATTTGTGTGGGTGCCAAAATCTCCTTGTTAAGATGCAGAAACCACTATGTGGTATGAAGGGGCATTGCAAATGGTCTCAGTCCTCAAGATCTTGTAAATTCTGGCCTCGTGAATATCCTCCTGCTTTCTTGTCACCCAGCCCATGAAGAAATCTGCACAACCAATGATGGTGTCATGTACCGTGTTGGGGACCAGTGGGATAAGCAGCACGACATGGGCCACATGATGAGATGTACTTGTGTAGGAAATGGCCGTGGAGAATGGACCTGCATTGCCTATTCACAGCTCAGAGGTAACTGATTTTCATATTGATACCACCACTTTAGTCCAGGTGGGAGGAATTGGTATTCTTTTCTGTCATTGTGGGCTTGAGCCCAGGCTCAAGAACTGCAGTTTGCTCTTTGGAGTAGGAAGGGAATTAGAGGAGCTGTGAAGTTCTTTTCTTGTTACATGCTGGAAAAGTATATTCCAGGCTTTACAGGCTCAAGCAGAAGCGAGCCTTGATTATCTTGATCATGCTATCCTTCCTTCCTTTTGTCTACATTAAGGAATTGGCACCACTGTGATTTTACAGAGAGCTCAGTTTAGGCACCTCCCTACCTCAAGAACAGACAGAACTCCAGACTAGTCTGAAGTTTGAAAGCAGAGCTGTTCTGTTTTATTGTTCTGCAGTGAAATTTTCAATTCCTCTGTGCTGGATTAGCCTTTTGCTGGCTAATCTATATGAAAAGCTGGCAGGAAAGCATGGAGATTACTCTTATTTATTTACTCATTTGTGTGAGTGGTCCAAGTGGAGAAGTACTTAAGCAATACCAAAAAAAAGAAGACTTAAAAGCACAGACATTTGATCATCCTACAGCTAGCTCACAGCATTGGCTTCACGTCTGGAAAAGGCAGGGGGGTTGCTGTCAAGAGGCCAAGAAAGGACTCTTTAACACCACTGCTGAAATGGGATATAATTTATAGGGAAAGGCTCACTCAAGGGCTTTGGAAGGGTTTTTTTTTAATGTGTTTCCTTCAGAACAGTGAGAAAGGCACTGCTCAAAGTTCTGGTCTGTGCAACTTCTGTTTCCACTTACACAGCTAGTTCTCTGCAGTTCATTCTGGAGTTGAAGTGGTCTTTCTTGATGAGGAGAGGGTAGAGATACTTTGCTTTTTCAAAAGGCAGAGGTTATCTGAGTAGAGCTGTTCAAACACAGCAGCCAGACCTTGGCGCCTGCAGGAGAGTCTGAATGCTCCTTGGTTTATCCTGATGCTGTGCCCATGGTGTGGGAAAATATGATGGGGAATGAAAGCCTGGACTCACTTCCCCTAGGACAGATGGTCCAGACTTGACTCCGGAACTGAACTTGGGTCTCTTGGGTCCCACATAACAAAACAACTTGCTTCTGGGGTGGTTTTCATGTTTGTTTTGTCTTTTCTGCTCCTTGCTGTGATTAGACTGGGTTTAGGAATTCTGGGCCAGATCCCAGATGGACATTGAGCCTAATAGGGTGACACCATTGTACTAAAGCATGGGGTCTGGTTGCTGGGTTTTGAGGGAAGAGTAGACTGGTAGGCACCAGCAGCATCTTGTGTGCATAATAGATCTGCCTCTGCCTTCAGATCACCTCAAAGGGTAGCAGAGATACCCAAGAGAATAACATCATGGGGATGATGGTACTTCATCATTGTATCTTTATTAATTTGGAGCAGCCCTTTTCTCCTTGTGTAGCTCCAGTGATTTGAGGCAGTACTCACTGAGGAGTTTCAGTTGGGATGTTCCTCAGAGGAGATGGTTGGAGAATCAGTGTAGCGGTTTAGGTTTTCGTTCACACATGCAATCTGCCCAAAGGAACAACAAGGCAGTTCTGTAGCTGGATTGTGTCCTGCAGACCTCTTTTCTGCAAGCATTGCTTATTTGCTCACTGCTGATAGATGAACTCAGGAGCAGGGGTGTGTGTGCAGCACTGTGAGTCACAGATTACAAGAGGGCTCCTTTCTGCTTGAATGGAGCTTGTCATGGTCAGTCTGTGTGCTGACCAAGCAGAGGAAATGATGTCCCAAGCAGAAGGGTTCTCTCTTAACTCTTAGACCAATTGCTGATAAACTCTGTACTCTCTCCCCCAGACCAGTGCATTGTGGATGGCATCACCTATGATGTGAACCAGACCTTCCACAAGCGTCATGACGAGGGCCACATGCTGAACTGCACCTGCTTTGGCCAGGGCCGGGGCAGATGGAAGTGTGATCCTGTTGGTGAGTCCCTGGCTGTCCCCACTTCCCAAACACCCGTTGTGGCTCTGTGTAAACTGGGATGGAGAAACTGCAGTGTGAGTTTGGGCCCAGTCTTTGTCCACTTCCAGTCCTGAATTGTACAAATGCAAAAATAGAAGCAATGCTGCTTTCCCTGGAGGGTAAGTGAAAGGGTATTTGTTAATTTAGGAACATAAGCTTGGGTTATCGCACCTGCCACAGAAGAATCATGATTGTGGCCAGCATATGTTCTGAAGTGTAGCAGGTTCCCAGGCTGTGGTGATTTGGCTGGATTCTGGTACCTGAGCTGTCAGCTTAGCAGGGCTCTCAGCCTGAGCACTGATAAAACATGCAGCTGGGCACTCATGCTAGGATCAGTTTTCTTGCCTTTCTCCATCTTAAAATCTTGCAGAGTTTTCTCCCTGAACTGAGGAAGGAGACCAGCACATATTAACTTACCTTGGACTGAATTGATTTTTTGCCTGCCCTTTGTTCTGGCAAAGAGGGAAAGCTCAGGATGAGAACACGTGTTAATAATGCTCTGGAGGTTAGCTAAAACCATCATGGTTCTCTTCAAGAGCAAGGAGATTTCATCTCTTCCGCCTCCCCCCCTTCCCTAGCAAACCTGGATTGGAAGATAAGACCTGGCTGTTTGGTTTGCAATTATTATGTCCAAGAGATCTTCGAACTATTGCCAAGAAAATCTATTAGAAATAGCTAGTTGTGAAGTTCTGCTTTATTTACAGTAATATCTGTATGTGTTTACTCAAGGAACATGGATTGTAAAGCTCCTGAAAATTACTGGTTTGAAGGAAGGGGTGGGGGGATGATTTCAGCTGTGTAGGTGCAATTAAAGTTTTAATTTTGTTGGATCTCTCTAAACAAAGCTCTTATTTATCCAAGCAAACATAATGCTAGTTCTCACTGAGAATCTCCACTGAGCCAGGCATACGGGCAGTGGTCAGAGTAGGAAGTGTACTGAAGGGCTGTACTGTGCTGTATTTACACTAGTTAAGCTGATTTCAGGATCTGATCTGTCCCCCTTTGGTTTATACAATGGTAAATATGGAAAGATTCTGCTGGAAATTCGTGGGACTTCTAAAGCACAAACGAATTCTGCTGAAGGCAGGAGGAATTTTTGCCTCTGATCTCCTTGCGAGCATCATGGTTTAGCTTTGGAGGAGAGATGAACTCAGTTGGCCAGAGCAGAATTGGGCTCCAGAGTGGATGAAATTCTTTCTAGAAGGAGCACCTCACTGAAATGCATCACAGCTGAATTAGCCACCTAATATCTAACTTAATACATGCAGTGATTTGAAATTCAAGTTGCCACTTTATGTACACTTATATACGTTTTATGTATATTTGCAAATAAACATTGGTGTTGCATTTCTTAGTGCAAAAGTCTCTTGGGGCTTTCCTTTGTAGATTTTTCACTGTGGCTTCAGTAACACACAGTGGTGAAGTGTCTCTCTTGTGCCTTCAGACCAGTGCCAGGACTCAGAAACCCGCACCTTCTACCAGATTGGAGACTCCTGGGAGAAGTACGTCCATGGGGTCAGGTACCAGTGCTATTGCTATGGCCGTGGGATTGGAGAATGGCATTGCCAGCCTCTGCAGACCTACCCAGGTAAGAAACCCAACACAAAATGAACTCACCTGCTGAGTAAGCCCTGAGGAAAGCCAGCTTTCCACCCCTCACCTGTTCAGGTTTCTGTACCTAATGCCTTTTGGTTTCCTTTTAAAACTGACGAGATTTTTTCCCTGTCCCTTGGCAGACACAAGCAGTTGTCAGGGGGTTATAAAGAGGGGCCCAAGCTATTTGCATCTATTCCTGAGGCCAGGGTTAGTTCAGAGAGCACCTCTCAGTGCACACAACAGCTCGGGTTTACATTGCCTCTTGGTATTTAGTGATATCACACGTGTAATCTTCAGCTTATATTGCCTGAAACTCACATGTGTAGTCCTTCCTTTTCTGCTCATTACAGAAGCAAAATCCACCATGGAATGAAACGTTTTTCCTGATCAGTGCCCCAAAGAATTTAAATATTTGAACTCTTGTTTGTCCAGGCAGTTCCAGGAACTCTTTATAGGGATGGGCAATGCCTGTTTGTTGGTTGTTCAGCTTCAGTTCCCCGAACAGAACATAAGGGGAACCTCTCTGCTTTCCTGTTTGAGGTTGCAACTGCCACTGTCTTAATCTGAATAAGATGAAGTATTAAGGCTTGCTGAGCTTCATTGACTCCTGTCAGACTGCTTAAACAAACATCTCCCTGAGCTATGTGAAATATGCATGCCTCTAGCCTGGAGACCAGGGCTTTGGGCTGCTTTAGACACAAGAGTGACTGAAAATGAGTACATAAACTAAATCTAATGTTTCTGAATGCAGGTTTGGGGTTAGGTGAGCTGTGAATTTTTCTGCCTGTGGGCACAGGTTTGTTTTTATAGAAATCCTCTTAAATGGGGAACAGGTATATATGTTACATGGTTGTCCAAATAAATTATTATTAGAAATGTTGGGAATGGGGTGAGGGTGCAGATATTTAACGGCTAAAACACTTCCCTGCAGATTCCAGGGATCTCTTTTTCTGGGATTTTCTGAGAACTAACACGAGGACAGTGCTGCTGAGTGTTCAGTGAAACTTCCCCAGTGGGGCCGGGAGGGACTAAAAGGAGAACCATGGGATCATAAAACCTGTCCTTCTCAATTGGAGAGCTTTGTGGAGAGAATAGGCCTGAGCCTGACTTAACTGATTGCAGTCAGTAGTCTTGAACATCAGAGCGCTGCAGAACTTGTATTTTCATGAATTCCTGGGCCTGTTTTGTCTCAGGACTTCCACCAATCCTTCTAGTGGGGTTTGTGTGCAGGAGACAAGTCTCACTATCTGTGGAGTCCTCCACAGAGTCATGAAAATTCAGTGTTTCAAATGAACTGATTAGGAAATTTAGTAAAATAGTAGAAGATTAGTGTCTCTTTTCAGAGTGTATTCAATGTCAGATCAAGAATTTTCCATCACCATGCTGCATGATTAGACCTGGATTTGGCAGTTGTTTCTTTTATCAGCTTCTCTGCTGCCATTGCAGAAGATACCAGTGATGAAAATAGTTGCTGAGAAGTTCCCCCCCACCTCTTTGAACAGCAAGACTTTGCTTTGCAGACTTTTTCTGTACTAGACCTCTCCCATTTTCCATTTCACTGATAGCTCACAGGAGATGCACCCAAGCAGTGCATATTAACTCTGCCACAGAATATATTCTGATTCTCTGGTTTTCTAGGTAGCAATGAAGCATTAAGGATAGAAAGGCAATAAAACTGATTTTCCATGTATAGAAATACTATGTGAGCCATGCAGCTTTCTTGCTTTTTGGTGACTCCACAACATCCCCAGTATGTTAAAACTGGCAGTTCTTTTTTTCAGGGTCAACTGGGCCTGTTCAGGTGATCATCACAGAGAGTACAAATCAGCCAAATTCCCACCCCATCCAGTGGAATGCTCCCGAACGATCTCACATCACCCAGTACATCTTGCGCTGGAGACCGGTGAGTGCCACATTTGTCATCGTTTGTTCATCAAGAGTACTTTATTTGGCTTTTTCTGAAAGAAGTGGCTGACACAATTTCAGCAAACTTTGGGTTGCTTACTCAGTGTCTTTGCCCTGTCGAGGTCAACAGCTACTCTTGAGCATCAAAAAGAGCCAGTGCTGTTTAACACTTAAATGTTTTCCTGCTTGAACTTCACCGGTTGTTGTGTTCATAAAGTATTTTATTAAACAAGGCACTAGTACAGCAAGCAGACAAGTTTATATCCTTCCTTACCTTAGGAATGTAAATCCTTGTGGAAGCTGCTTCAGCCAAAGAAATGCTGTTTTGGTAACGTGCATATCCAGAGACAACTGGGATACATTTTATTCTATTAATGAGGAGGTAAAAATGAGTAGGATGTGAAGTCATAAACAGCTCAGTGTAGGACTAAATAAACAGTCACTCCCATCTTCTCCAAAGTCTAAACCAAAACTGGTTAACCGCTGCTCGTTGGCTGATTCCTCTATGAGGAATGATTTGGTTTAACCAACGCAGATGAGCTGTGTTCCAGCTCCCCTGAGTACAGCTTCACAAAAGACCACTTAATGATAAAGAGCATTAGTACCTCAGTGCTGCTTGTTATTAAGAGAACAATAAAGGCCCTGATCCAAAGCCATTCAAGGCACTCAAGTCTTTTTACTGACTTCAGTGTATCTTGGATGAAGGCCTGAATGAAATGGACTTTAAAGCACTGGAGTACAAACCTCAGAGGATGGAGCATTATTTTAAAGCTTCCCATAGAGTTCAAACACAGGGTAGAAGGGGAGAACTTTTCTGTATATTGTTTTCAGGTGATGGCTTAGAGTGTTTTTATGAACAGCCTTCAAATATATATTTTCCAGCCACTACTTCATGCCTGACTGTGCTTTTGATGAAGGAATGAGTTGAGTTTATGACAAATAATGCTCCCTTTAAAAAGGGTAAAGTTCAAAGCTAGGTTGTTTTTCGTTTACTCCTGTAAAACCTAATAACTCAATGCCACTAGTCTTGCTTCTTGGCATACTTTTCTCATCTCCTTGGACTTGATTCTGTCTGTGCATTAAAGCCATTCAAGTCATACCTTTGTTTAAATATTACAGTGATTAGTAACCACACAGCAGGTTAGGTCACTAGATCCCCGTGCTTGCAGCCTAGGGAGTCTCTCACTATTGGAGTGGCCATTTTCTTGCAGAAAAACTCTGGAAGGCAGTGGAAGGAAGCCACCATCCCTGGCCACCGGAACTCCTACACCATCTCAGGCCTGAAGCCTGGTGTGATATATGAGGGACAGCTCATCAGTGTCCAGCAGTATGGCCACAAAGAAGTGACCCGCTTTGATTTTACCACAACCAGCACCACAGCAGTGACAAGTGAGTTGAATCCAGGAAAACCTTATCTCCCTCACCCAAGTCCTTGCTTCATGCATCCCAGTTAACACAAACATAGCGATGCTTAATGCAACCTCTCTTTCTTCTCTCTTGTAGGCAACACTGTTTCAGGAGAGACAACTCTTCTTCCTCCCGTGGTTGCTACTTCAGAATCTGTCACTGAAATCACATCCAACAGCTTTGTTGTCTCCTGGGTTTCTGCTTCTGACACTGTTTCTGGATTCCGTGTGGAGTATGAGCTGAGCGAGGAGGGTGATGAACCACAGTACCTTGGTGAGACAAAATTGGAGTGTGCCAGACCAAAGCATTGCTTGCAGTCAGTGCATTGCTGTTTTGTGGAGTCAGTAGAGCTGATGTGAACATCTGAGCATCTCCCTGTCTTTCAGTAGGATTCAATTAGGATATGAGAGTGGCAGGACCAGCCCAGATTAAAAACTCAGTCAGTTCATGGTCTTTTTTCCATTAATAGCTGTAAGAGAACAAGGCAAGTATATAGCAATATCCCCTCAGAATGTCCCAGAATTCTGCAGAGGAAAACTTCCTGAGCCAGGAGAGGTGGATGAGTAGTAACTCTGGGTAGATACAATTGTTCTTTTCACCTCCATGAATTTGCTCAGTTCTTTTTCCTTTTAAAATCATATAAAGTTACTGGCTTCCACAGCATCCTGAAGGGAGCGGCAGTGCAGATGAGAAGAGAACCAAATCTGGTTTTCTGAAGCTGCCTCCTGGCTAATTTCCTTTGGCTTACCTTTGTCCTTCCATCAGAATGGACAGAGAGAAATTGTTCCCAAATGCCCTCTCTCGGCTGCTTGTTATCTCATGGGTATCTCATGTTCCAGTCTGCTCTGTCAGTTGTTTTGTTTGGATTAAATCTTCCTCATCTTTGATAATATGACAACTCAGCTGAGCTGGGAAGCTGTTAAAGGCACTAGACTCAGACACAGGAGTGGAAACTGCTTTTCCAACATCTACTCTAGACCCCTTGTACCACATGTAATTTCATCTTAACTTCTTTTTCCTAATTTCCTGTCTTAACAGTGGTAGGAGTAGTACCTCACCTCAGATATTTGAGGTTCTAATTGTTATTGGGACATGAGTGTGATAGAAGAAGATGACAAAAAGAGTAGCAATCTCCTGACCTTATAATTCTCCCTGAAACTCCCCTGCTCACAGGCTTGGACACTGAACAGAAGTGGCTCACATGGGGACTGCCAGCAGTGTCACCACCTTTCTGCCCAGACAGCTGAGCTGTGCTGTGAAGCAGCTCCTGAGCTCATCTGTCTACAGACAGAGATTTACAGGCAGATTGAAAGGCAATTCCCAGTTTTCCTTAAGATGCTTGGCTTCAGTCTGGCCAGCAAGGAGCTGCTTCTTGGGGAATTTTCTACATCTGGCACGTAGGTGGACATCTGGGAGCAGGGAGAGAAGTTCAGCAGCCCTCATAATGTCATTCTTCTTCACTCATGAGTCAGTGTTTCCACATAACCTATTCATGTGAAAGTTTTTCCATATATTTCTGTACTGAAAATGCAAGAGTCAGGGTATGAAGTGAGTGTTCAGCTGAGATGGCTGCAGTGTGCAGGGGGCTGCTGCTCAAGCTGCCCTGCCATATCCTGCACCAAGCCTTGCTGCCCTTGGTTGCTGGTCCCAACTCTCCACACAACTCTTCTGAGGTGAGCTGAAGACAGTGCACAAACTGTCTGCAATAAAACTGTTGTTTTATTGCAGAAAGACTGTGCTTCAGCCCAGATTAAAACAGACATCTCAATTACTTTATTTGGAGAGAAAGCAAGAAGATGGAGCTGCTAAAATAAATTTTTCTCCCCTGCCTTCCTCAGATCTTCCAAGCACAGCCACTTCTGTCAACATCCCTGACTTGCTTCCTGGTCGCAAGTATATTGTTAATGTCTATCAGATCTCTGAAGAAGGAGAGCAGAATCTGATCCTGTCTACTTCACAGACTACAGGTATGTGTGGGTGGCTCTTGCTGCACTTTGAAAGCTGTTGTTACTGTTTGCTCAAGAATTTTTGTTACCTCTTAGCCTCACCTTGCTGTCCTCCTCTGTTCATTCCCTTAAACAGCTCCTGATGCACCTCCCGACCACACAGTGGAAAGTGTGGATGACACATCCATTGTCATCAGCTGGAGCAGACCACAGGCTCCAATCACAGGTTTGTCCAATTGGAGTGCACCTATTCTCCTTTATTGGTAGAATCTGAAATGTAGGTGAAAAAGAAAATGAGATACAACTCAGGGACAAAGTTAGTGCAAAATCCTGTCTGGTCTGAGAGACCAGCTGGAAAGCACATGGGCAGTTTAGCATTTCCTTGGCTTCACTGAGTGAACCAAGCAATTCAGAAGGCTGGATGCAAAACAATTCCTTCTGGATTTGTGTTAAATAAAAACAAGCCCCAGGACCTTATATTTGTATCTGTCATCCAGACCATCCCGTAGTGAGCATGAGAACTGTACATGCCTAAATCCACATGTCAGATCTCCAGAATATGCTAACCCAGGTCAGATTGTGCTTTGGAAGGTGGTGTGAGTGTGTGGTCTGTAGATGGGACGTGAGCACAGGCAGGCCACAGGTCCTGCTGAAGTTCAGGGCTATTTTTATCAAAGCTCAGTAGTGAGATCAGTTCAGCCCTCATTTCTAGCATTCTTTGTGCTTGGTGATTGTGCTGAGGATTACATATTTCTCTTGCTTCAGGCTACAGGATTGTCTACGTCCCCTCTGTGGAGGGCAGCAGCACAGAGCTCAACCTGCCTGACACTGCCACCTCTGTAACACTCAGTGACCTGATGCCAGGGGTTCAGTACAACATCAGCATCTACGCAGTGGAAGAGAACCAGGAGAGCACCCCTGTCTTCATCCAGCAGGAAACCACTGGGGTCCCACGCACAGGTAATGCTCATGTTCTGGATTTCAGTCACTGAGATTTCTGTTGCTAGCGAAATGAATGCTTAAATTAACTCAGTTATGGTTTTGTGGGTTTGAATTGTAGATTTCACTGGTATTGAAGTTCTGTAGTGAAATCAAACTTACGGACGCAGTCAAGACACCACTCTGCATTAAGAGGGTCGTAATTCCTTGGGATTGGACTGCAGGCAGTTCCTGCATTGTCTGCAGAAGATAGATCAGTTTCCCAAGTTATCTTAGGGAGATTCTGCTAAGAAATCTTCTGAAGTGCCTGGTACATTGTTTTGCCCCAGTACTTGGCTCACAGATGTTCAGGGTTATGTACTCAGGCACCACAACACATGTTCAAACTGTTCACCTGACTTTTCCCTCTTCCTTCCAGTCCTACCCATTATTTTCCCTTGGGTCAGTGGGGATGGGAGATGACTCAGCATTGACTGATGTGCCAAAACAGCACCATAGGATCTAAACTTGAGGCACCCAGTATTTAAAAAACTACTAGGGTTCTTTAAGTATCCAGTTGGACTGAATAACCAAACCAAAAGAAGGGACAGTGAAAGAACTGGGATCTGATGTGGTAAGCAGTGGAATCTGATGGTCCTGCAAGTTGCAAGCACGTGTTTGCAAATGGGAATTCACCAGGAATGACCTCAGCTCAATGATTTTATGGTTTGGCTTCTGCATCTTCCAAAAATGTGCACTGGTTAACCTTAGGGGCAGTATCAGTCCTAGTCTCAAGAAACAGAATTTAAACACAGGAATTCAAGGGTGCAGTAACGTGGCCCAACACTGAGGGAACTGCATTTTGCATTTGACTATAGTAAGGCCAGATCAGCCCCTGTACTTGTTTAATTATAAAAGGTGGATTTCAAGTTAATTATAGACATTCAGAACATGCTGTGGGTTTTAAAAACCCTCTTTTAATTTTAGAAGGAGGTTACTGTTTCCAGTCTCTGGAGTACTTTTTTTTCCCCCCTCAGGCTTTGGTTCTGCATATACTTGAAGTTCTGTAGCATATTACATGTGGTCTTTCAGTTCTCTTTCTGTCATAGCAAGATACCTTCTGAAGACGTAATAGACTTTAGATAGTGGTTTGAAATGTAGTCTGCTTGAATATTGTCTGGGAACATGTGTAGGCATGTTTACAGTAAGGTTACCCTGACTTTTTAATTTGGTAAATATTCTTAGGCTAGCTGTTGTTCAAGCAAAATTCACTTTTTTTTCCTTCCATGGAAACCTATAGCTTCTCCTCCTGCCGAGGACTCCCTCTGACAACTGTTGTACCCCTGTGCTTTCAGATGAAGTGCCTTCCCCGAGAGATCTGCAGTTTGTGGAGGTTTCTGACATCAAGATCACCATCATGTGGACCCCACCCCCGAGCCAAGTGTCCGGCTATCGGGTGGAGGTGATCCCTGTCAACCGCCCGGGCCAGCACGGCCAGAGGCTGCCCATCACCAGGAGCTCTTTTGCTGAAGTCATTGACCTGATCCCAGGAACAACCTATCTCTTCAAGATCTTTGCTGTAAACCAGGGCAGGGAGAGCAAACCTTTGACTGGAGAGCAAACCACCAGTAAGTGTCTTTCCTCCGTGCTTTCTTCGGCCTTTTGAAGCGTGTATTTCTCTGTTGCTTGGAGAAATGTATAAACAGAGCACTTGAAGTGCAACAGTTCTAGCCCAGGAGGTATCCCATCAGTAGGATGACAGGGCTGGGAATTCATTCAGTCTAACAATGATCTCTTCAGCAGATTTATCCTCCTCCAGGGCTTTCCAATGGGAGTTTAAGTCTCATGGCACTTTAAAACAATTTGGTATGGCTGGAATTCAACTTTTTTATTACTGACTGAGAATTGATGGACCCTGCAGTTCTTTTATAGCACAGATCACAGCCTGTGATTTTTATAATTTTTTTTTTTTGCTGGTACCTTAGGGCAGATTTCAGTATGACTTAGAAGCCTTGCTGAGATTCCTCTGAAAATCCCCATCCCCCTTCTGAGAGCTCCATACCTTTCTGGCTCCACTGGCAGCAGTAGCAGTTGTGCTTACGTGTGCAATGATCACGTAGGATCCCTCAGAACCTGATTGCTAATGATCTAGTGGCAGTGCAGCACCTCCCCAGTGTGAGGAAATTTGTCAGGCATTGTTTTTTGCTTTGCAGCAGTGCAGAGAAGAGAGAGGAGCAGTGGCTGGGCAGGGTGTAGGTTTTCGTATGGAAGAGTAGGAGTATAATCTGGGTTTGGGTGGTTATCTCCATTTTTGATCCAAGAGGAGCAGATCAGACAGAGCATGGGACATGGTTTACTGGGCAGTAGAAGGGTGAGTGGGTGTTTTTGGTGTTCTTTGGCTGAGTCACTTTACTCAAAGGGACAAAATGCACCTATGTGCATCTGCTGCTCTTCAGATACATTTCAGTAAATAAGAGCAACTTCTGAGAGCCCAGCCTGGCTCTTAGTAATGCGAGAGGGAAGGAAAGGAAATAGGATGGTGTGTGAATATAACCATGCTGTTTGGGAAATAGCCTTACTTATATCCATAAAGTTATGAGCCATGAATAGTGCCTGTCCCTTGGCTGTGCAGGGAGAATGGGATCCTTATGTCTGTCCTTTGACATAGGTGTCTAATTTGAGCCTAGCACAGATGGTGTGAGCACCCTCCCTCCTCTTTCAAGCGAGGCTTTCAAAAGCAAGGATGCGACTTAGGAGTCTGAACTCTCTTGGAAGCATTTAGAACAAGAAGGGCTCAGTTCCCAGCTAGATCTGTAATTTTTTGTGGTTGTTTTGAGGAGCCTGGGCTAGGTGTAGGGTTCCTCTGAAACTCCACATAGAGGTGTACACTGGAGTAGAGACATGTAATTCAGACAGCACGGTGTCAGTCGCAAATGTCTGGAATCATTTTCCATAGGCTGTGATCATCCGCTTAACTGCTTTGCCTAAACCACATTGCAGAAACTATTCACATAAATTGCATCCTGTAATCGAAAGTCCTGGGAAACAGAAATCATTCAGGGTTCCCAAGGAAAACCCTGCAGCAAAAGTCTCTTCCCACGGTGTAAATGCGATTCTCTTTTTGGCCTTCCGTTAAAAAGCAGTCTACAAATAAACTCGGAGTGTGCGTGTGTGGCTTTTTAATCTTCCCCTTTTTCCTCTAGTATGGGGAGGGGAAGTGATAAAAGCCTAATAGAGCTGGCAAATTAAATTGTGCAGAAACGAACTGACTTTAGGCTACACATTTTAGGAAGATACAATCTTTGTCAGATGAGATTTAGCGCAGATCTAAGTACCAGCAAGGGATAAAGTTGACTTTCAGCCCGTGGGTTGGAGATGGGCTTAAGCAGGGTCACACTCATCCTTTTTCTTTTAGAGTTCTCCCCTGTTTTTTCCAGGGGAGACCTCACTTCCTTTTTTCCCCCCTCCTCAAAAATGGAGAAAACAACTGAGGGGAAAACAAAAAGGACAAAAGCATCTTCCTGCTGAATCATTGGGAGCATGATGAAAACATTAATTTTTTTCACCAAAATATTACTTCTTCAGAAAGAGAAAAAAGCATTTCCCAGCAAAAAAGAGCATTGATGAAACCTCACTGCTCTTAATTTCAGCATGTGATTAGAACCTAGAAAAGGTGGGGAGACCTGCTGTGTAAACACTATGAACTCCTTGCTGCAGCCAGTGCTACCCTGCCTGCTGTGGGAGCAAATTCCCCTCCAGAGCCTCACCTTGTCTCAGCCAAAGGCAGTGACATCTCCTCCAGTCACCGGGCTCCGGTGTGGTGCTGAAGGAGCTGTGCTGCCTCAGCCTCTTGTTTATATAGTTATCTGGGTTATCAGCTTCAGCAGCTTCCCAGGGGCGCTGATAAAAAGGGGAGGAAGCCTGGTAAGAGCTGTTCCCTGAGTCCCAGGGGCGAGATGAGCATGCTTGGAATTGTTGTATGGTCAGTTCCATGGTGTGAGTATTTTTAAGTAGATCTAGGAACTGGTTTTCTGCTGAAAGTCGCTGACTATTACTTATTTTGACATTCAAATGACTAAGTAGGGGTGGTTTATTTTGGGAAGGGATTTTGAGAGGACTGGGCAAGGATTTAAAAGAATTAATCTTTTTTATGGAAAAGAGCTAAAATTAGGTTTCCGTGCTTACGCTGACAAGTCTAAATTGAGCTGGTTTTTAAAAAATGCTCAGCGCTCATGAGAAACTGTTGAAATTCCTGAGTGTGTTGGGTTCATCTGTCTTGTGTCAACCTTTAGGCTGCCTTCCCCATGGGATGCAGGGATGGCAGCGACCCAAATCAGTGCAGCCCAGAATGCTCAGGTCTGTCTCAGTGTATTAATGGATGGCACTGAGGCGTGGATAGAGAAGTGAAATAACTTCCCAGCTCTCATGGTCCTACCTCCTCTCTTCCTACTGCTGCCCTCACTCAACACATGAGAAATACAGGCCAAGTGTATATCCACGGTTAGGAAGTGGGGGTGAAGTGGAGATCTAGCTGGGGAAGCTGATGGATGTTCTGCTTTTCCTCCCCAGAGCTCGATGCCCCCACCAACCTGAGGTTCCTCAACACCACGGAGCACTCGGTGCTGGTGCTGTGGACGCGGCCCCGTGCCGTGATCACGGGGTACAAGCTGACAGCAGGGCCCACCAGGGGAGGGCAGCCCCGCACCTACAACGTGGGACCCTCTGCCACCAAGTACCTGCTGAGGAACCTGCAGCCTGGCACCGAGTACACCGTGTACCTCGTGGCAGTTAAAGGCGACTTGCAAAGCAACAGGGAGACCGGAGTCTTCACCACTTGTGAGTGAGACGCACACACCACACGCTCCTCTTCCTTTATACCCTGGCCCTTCTTCAGAGCTTGTGCTGAAAGTGCCTATTGAGAATTGATTTACAGAAGCAGCCTTTTGAAGTAGCATTCCAGTGGAACAGCTTGGGAAGTACTCCTTGTTGTTCTTTCTGAACTAGTTGGCAGGAAGGAGAGTTATTTGCATCAAAAAGCATCTAGTAAAATACATTTCAGCTTTCCTGATGATTAAAAGCAAGAGGGAAGAGTTACTACTGGTACCTGACTTTTTGCTTAACTGGATATCAGAGAAATTTAATTTTACTTGATCTTCCGAATTGTTTGGTTTTGGCATGACAAATCAAGGAAAGCATACAACTTTCTCAAAATGGGCAAGGAATAATTAGTCTGTCATTTATATAAAGCTGAAAGCAGTCATTTCTCAAGCCCAGCTATACCATCTAAGGCAGCTCAACTGCAGTTAGCCAAACTGACACAAACATTGCATTCTATCTTTTTATTTTATTTTATTTTTTTGCATTTCAGTCATCTGTATTTGTGATGCTGGCTTGGAAGTAATATTAAGCAAATTTTGGAATGCAAGGGAGTTCTGTAAGAGCCCCCACATACTTCTAGAAAGAACAAACAGATTCAGTGTTTAAATAATGATGAAGCCATCATATAAACTAGCAAAACTCAAAGCTACCCAAGCCCAGAACCACATCCTTTTTTCAGAAGAGAATGTGGTTTCTTTTAGAACAATGTGAAACTAAAATAAGGGCTCCAACTTCTAATCAGAGTAACATTGTTGACATTGGCAAGGTGCTTTTTGCTGACAATCTTATCTATAAATACTCCTCAATTAGAATATGGTCTGGTGTCTTAGATTTAATATTGCCTTCAAATTCTGGCTTGTCTGAATGAAACCAGTCCAGTTTAAGACTATAGAATTGATTAACCAAGCCTCTTCATTAATAACATTAATAACGAGGCCATTTCAGATTAAACTCAGCGATGTTATTTAGGCTGATTCTGGCATGCACAAAGGCTTTGGCTCCTTGTTTGATGCTTCTGACAGATATCAATGAAACCACAGATGCCTCAAACTGACTTTGAGCTCCTTTCTGCTGATTTCACAAGATGTTGTTGAGGGATGATATGGTCCTTCTGGGACAGCTGGATGACAGACAGGGGTGTAGTGTTCTGCTGACTGGAAGGCGTATGGTGGGTAAATCAAAAAAATAGCTGAGTTTTGAGGAACACTTTAGATATCATGCCAAAAACCAGGATTCCCCAAATTCTTGGGGCTGGATGCATAGAGGATCATGCATCCAGTTGAGTATTTTTGTTTTCCTCAGGAACAAAAGCTCTGGCTATGATTAGACCACTTACTGTGTCTGTCAAGCCCAGCAGCAGACAAAAATCATCTGTCAGATCCTTCCCAAATCACTGGATTTTCAGAAATTATCTAGTTCAGCACCCATTTCATGCCTCTGGCTATTAGTACTGCTGTAGGTTTTCAAACTGTTTGGAGCCATCACAGCAGGTAGACTTCAACTCTTGTCAATTCACTTCACAGATCAGCCTGCTGGCTCTGTTCCTCCTTTTAACACAGAAGTGACTGAGACCTCTATTGTCATCACCTGGACACCTGCCCCAAGGATTGGTTTCAAGGTAGGGGGAACTAAGTCCCATGTTGGTTTTTCCTCTTGCCTCACTGTGGTGGGGAGGGCAGATTGAAGCCGTTTCCTGTGGACTGTGGTGAAGGTGGAAGCACAAAGGGGAGAGGTGCAAAGGGCCTGCTGCTTACAGGGAGTGAGTCTAGGTGACAGAGGTCAGTGCAGTCATGGGGCTTTAGGTCAAGTGGGACATCTAAACCACAAGTGACAGAATTAACAGCTGGAGTTGAGCATAAGGGCCCATAGTGCTGCTGCTGGATGATCAGGCAGGATGCTGGCAGCTGGTGACTGAAAAGCAAACCTCGCTCCCCTGCAGCTGGGAGTGCGCCCAAGCCAGGGCGGAGAGGCTCCTCGGGAGGTGATCTCGGACTCCGGCAGCATCGTGATCTCCGGGCTGACCCCCGGCGTGGAGTACACCTACAGCCTCACAGTGCTGATGGATGGCCAGGAGAGAGAGACCCCCATCGTCAGGAGAGTCACTACACGTATGGCACCTGCTTTTCCACCCTGTTCCTTCTTCCTCTCCCCACATCACTGGCTGCCCTCTGAGAGGCGGCTCTGGTCTTTTCTCCCTGTCATGGTCTGATTTTGCTTTTTGATGCACAGGTGACAGTAGCACTGTCCCATGCAGTGCAGGGTCACAGCTTCAGGAGAGTATTTTTAGCTAATTCCAGAGGTTGAGCATATTGTGGGGAGAGGGGTGCTGAGGCAGCCAGCATGATTCTCAGTGCCAGCAGTGACCCATTTTTCTGAACACTTGCAGCACTGGCTCCACCAACCAGCCTGCGCCTGAGGTCCAATCCTGACACTGGCATCCTGATAGTCTCGTGGGAGAGAAGCACATCTCCAGGTGAGACTCACACTGTGCTCAAACCTCCTCTTGTAGCAGAATGCTAACATTTGTTCTGTGGTGCCTTGCAGTTTGGTGGAAAACTTGCTGTTGAGTAATTTAAGGGAAAATGTACATTTTTCTAATATATTTAAGGTTATAAGCCACAGTTAACTACAACTTTCTATAGGACTCTTAATGATTTACATTCCATGTAAAGTGCTGTTTTGGAGCATGAATGTGTTGAAATATTTCAGCTGTTTTAAGGATTTGAAGGGTTTCTTCAAGCATCTCCAGTGGTTGAAAAATAGTTGGAGGCAAGGGAAGCAAAATGGACCATAAAGATTTCTGGAAGGGACAAATGAGCTTGTGCAATTAAAAGTGAGCATGGAAGTTCTGAAAGTGTTCAGGATGAACTCTTCTCCCACAATAGTTGATGGGAGCTGCACAGTTGACTCCTGTAAAAGGTGGATTGAAAGTTTTTGAAAACCCCTGTCTGTTGGTAGCTGAATCTTTTCTTGACAGTCCTGAGAAAAGTTCCTCTCAAAAGTCCTGAGACTTTCAGTCTGGTGAGGTCTCAAAGAGAACTGAAATGCCATGAGGGTGGCATGGCTAGCTCCTGGGAAGCTCATTTTGGGCTGCTTGGCAAAGCAACCTCTTACCTGCTGGGTTCAGGGTGACAAAAATCACTTGTAAAATGTCATGTGTTTGCTTCGGGTGTTGCACTGAGGCCTGATGTGAATGGGTCCAGCAGGAGATTGCTGACACTGGCCTCCCTGTATTTCAGGCATCAGCGGGTACCGCGTGACGACTGCTCCCACCGACGGGCAGCAGGGCTCTACCCTGGAGGAGGTGGTGGGTGCAGATCAGACCACGTGCACCTTTGAGAACCTCAGCCCCGGCGTGGAGTACAACGTCAGCGTCTACTCTGTCAAGGACGACCAGGAGAGCGTCCCCATCTCAGAAACCATCACACCAGGTAACGAAAGGATGAGCAGCACTTCCAGCTGCTCGAGGTCAAATAGCTGAGCCCAAGAGCTCTACGTTGCACAACTTCTGTTAGTCTGGTGGTGGAGGGCTTAGACTTCACATTTAGTCTCAAGAAGCAGAGTAGCCATGTCCTAACATGTGAGAGAACTTCAAACACCCGTGTACTTCTCTGCATGGGCAGCCTACGTTGTGTGTCACAGGGTGGTGGTAAACACATGGATCTGCTCTATCAGTATGCTGAGCTGGGCGGCTGCAGGGATTTAACTTAGCCCTGGAGTGCCCCAGCATCTGGAGCACAGCTGGTGGGAACAGGAAGTAGGTGAACTGAGGTATTGAGTGGGGAGTGAGCACAGGAGAAATTCTGGCAGCAGTAGTGGCAGAAGATCACTTGGGCCCAGTGGAGAGGAAAGCCAAGATGGAAAGGTCCACCACTGTAGCACTAGAGACACAGAGTGATGTGTGCCACCTCACATGACGTCTGTGGGGACTGCAGAAACTGCCTTTGTAGCCACAGCAGCAAAATTAATGTGCATTTCCCTAAATGGTTGCATTTAATTTTCCTTTGTGAGGGCTTCGTTTGTTTTTGTTTCTGCTCTGAGATGATGCCAGCTACTGTGTTTGCTTGCTCTTGTAACACTGCTTTAAAATTTCTGTGCTTCACTGAAGTACTGTGTGCTCCCTGGGGTGAACTAATACTGTGATGCTGCATAGTTATGCAGTAATAGCTTTAGCCCTTCACCATCTTCTGGTGGGGGAAGGCTAAGAATGTATGTGTCTGGCTTTTACAGCTCTTTAAAGGTGATATGGTACATGCATTCCATGTAGATAAACAGTTATTTTACAGAAAACTGGCTTTTGGTTTGCACCTATTCTGTAAAATAAGTCTTTTCCTAGAAAGACATTAAAATAGGATATAACCTCTATTATTAAAGCAGTATTTCTGTCCCATAATTCCTTTTCAAACTAACTTGTCATGAACAGAATGGATAGAGAGTCCTGCATCTTTGACTCACTGATGTCTGATCCTGAGTGAGGAAGAGCATCCATTAGTTCCCACTGATTTCAGGATCACCCTGATAAAGTTACACAGCCAAATCTTCTGGCTTAAATCAATACTGGTTTATTGACTTGAGCAGCTGAAGGTTTGGTCATTGTCAATTAAAGATGCATCTAAAATTACCCACTCCCTGCCCAATTCTGCTGGTCATAACATGCAGGAAATGAGCACCTTTGCTAATGGAATATCAGTAGGGAAAACAGTCACAGCTGTGCTTATTTTCCCTACAGAAATTTAGGCAGCATCTAAAAGGTCATCAAAGAGCATCCTTGTTCAGTGGCTAAAATTTGAGATTTTGAACAATTTTAGCCACATGTCAGGCTCTTGGCCAGATCATGTGCCAGGCATAACCTCTGAATTTGGGGATGTTGTCACTCTGATAGAATTAATGTCATCTAAAGGTCATTTTTAACCATTTACCCTGTTTCCAAGCAAGTGTTCTATTATTTACTGTTCCGTATCATCTGTTTTTAGTACATATATTGCAGTAGTTAGTTGGTAAGTAGAACTTGAGGAATTCTGGGCCAGATCCTCAAGCCATTGCAGGGATTTGAGGGTTTTTTCCAAGTGCAATGTAAATAGTTCAGACAGTGGATGATCTGCCCTGGAGCTTTGTGAAAGTTCTCACCAGCTGAGGGTCTGATTTAGCCCCTTCAAAGGAGCTGATATTTTTGTGATCCCAGTGATAAAAGTTAGATTCACCATTTGAACAAAACAAGAATTCTAGAGGGTCAATCAATTATTATTTCAGAGTTGTTTTATTTACACTTTAGTAAACTTTGCTCTCTTGTAATTTACCTGTAAAAAGAAAAAAAGGGCTGTGTTTTTTCTGCTTCTATTTTTGTCAGAAAATGATGAGTCTTTGTGGCTTATCATTGCTGAAAGTAAATTTGTTTCAAGTTAAGTGCCTCTTGAAAATTGTATGTCTAAAGAGGATTGGGGTTTCAGCTTCTGAGGGGATCGGGGGTTTCAGCTTCTGCCTGCCCAGGGAAGCAGCTGGAGACCGCATTGAAGGGTAAATATAAGAAAACAAACTGAAAAAAGCAAAAGCAAAAACACCACAATAGAACACCCCGGCAAAATCCTTCCTTTTCCCCCAAACCCCAAGAGAAATTCTGCATATCACCGCAATTGCTTCCAAAGTTCTGTCGATGTTAATAGTGATGAACACTGCTTTTTTCTCCCTTGTCTTTCTTTTGCCTCCGTGTGTCTCTGCCTCTCCCGTTTGCTCTTTAACTCATTAGAGGTGCCCCAGCTCACTGACCTAAGCTTTGTTGACATAACTGACTCGAGCATCGGCCTGAGGTGGACCCCGTTAAATGCCTCCACCATTATTGGGTACCGCATCACAGTAGTTGCGGCAGGAGAAAGTGTCCCTATATTTGAAGATTTTGTGGACTCCTCAGTAGGATACTACACAGTGACAGGCTTGGAGCCGGGCATTGATTACGACATCAGTGTAATCACACTCATTAATGGCGGAGAGAGCGCCCCTACCACTCTGACACAGCAAACGGGTGAATTTTGAAAACTTCTGTGTTTTGTGACGTGGGTGGTGTCACTGGCTGTCACTGACTGTCGGGGTGCTGGGGCTTTGTCCAAAGAGGAATTGAGCTGCTGGCTGCAGGGAAGCCAGACAGACCCAGCTCGCCGCTTTCCCCACATGGCAGCTGGGGATGGATGTGCGCTGCTCGCTTTCCAATTGGAGGCATATTAATACCATGAATGACTGCAGACTTGCCAGGCTCATTCACCTTCTGCTAGTCAGATTTCCAGGATGCAGTTGGAATCAATAGCCTGAAACATGAGCTGTGCGTTTGCCAGACTTTAAAACTGTGATTCCCCAAAATAGGAGTGCTAAAGGGCTGAGCAGATCAGCAGACACCCTTCAGCCTTGACAGCTGTTTGAGCTTCCAGCAGCCCATTTCTGCGGTGGCCCCACTCTTTCCACAAAGCCCCAAAGGATGCAGATGGACACCACTCCCTGAGTACATGCCAGTGACAGCCATGCCACACTGTCAAGGGTCTCTATAGTGCATGAGCTGAAGGCGAGCTGGAAACTGGTTCTTGCATGAAATCCTGTTGTGTTTGAAAGTCCTGAGGCTGTAAATCCTTCGACACGAGTAGAAGTAGAGTCATAGGAAATTAGTGATCTACCCTGTCTTCTCCTGTGTGTGCATGTATGGATTCTAGATGAGATTACTTTTCCGTCTGTAAGCTGCTGTATGGCAACTTTAAACCTCTCTTGGCACCACATCTGTAATACAAAATCCAGCTGCTAGAAGCACATTACTGAAACTTGCTACCTTGTTTTTAAATTAGCCTCGTGGGGTACATTTAACATATCAGGAATTGCCAAGAGGTTAAAGCAGCCTGACAGTAGTGCAGACACATTTTTCTCTTGACTGTAGTAGAACCAAATGTAGTTTAGAAGTCTGTTTGCATGAGTCTGATGCTGTAGTCTGTTGTGCATGAGATAGTTTCTCTGGTGATTGATTCCCTGAACAGACATCTTGATCAGTATGAATCTGAGAACTGAGGTAGATTTGTTCTTTGCTGTGTAGCTGTGCCTCCTCCCACCGATCTGCGCTTCACCAATGTGGGGCCTGACACCATGAGGGTGACTTGGACTGCCCCGACTTCCATCGTGCTGAGCGGTTTCCTGGTGCGCTACTCCCCTGCCAAGAAGGAGGATGATGTTGCAGAGGTGACAGTCTCACCCTCAGACAACATGGTCATCTTAACAAGTGAGTGGGTTACCTACGTAGGTCAAACATAAGAGGCCCCTCATCATAAAATCATAGGGTTACTGAGAGAAAAGACTGCCAAGGTCATCGAGTTGAACCATCAACCCAGCACCACTGTGCTCACCACCGAGCCATATATCCCAAAGTGCCAGTCCACACGCCCCCTGAACATTTCCAGGGATGGGGACTCCACACCTGACCAACCTTTCAGAGAAGGAAGTTTTCCTGATATCCAAATATCCAACCTTGACCTCCCCTAGTGCAACTTGAGGTCTTTTCTTGTCCCCTCACTTGTTACCTGGAGAAGGGACTGACCCCCAGCCTTGCTACAGCCTCCTTTCAAGTAGTTGAAGAGGGTGAGGAGGTCCACATGATACAAGATGAGGCAAAAAAACGAAGTTGTTTAAATGTGGCTGGCCAAATTCTCAGCTGATCTAAGCTGATGTTGCAAGTAGCCTCATACAAACTCACACTAAATGGGGTTTGGCCTCTAGCTTTACCCAAGTTAAAGCCAAACCACAGGTAAGTTTTTTCCTATCAGTCCAAGGACAGTGATGAATCAGGCTATGAGGCAACTGCATTGATTTGCAGCCTGGTTAGGTATTAACAGTAAATACATGTTGTTCACCTGGTTTGCCAGTAATGTCAAGGACTTGCAGTGCAGAGGTTCAGGGAGAGGATCAGAATATGCAAAAGGTCATTGCTCCTTTGACTTTGTGTGCTCAGACCAGAAAACACATACTGTTTGGAGCCTTACAGGACATGGTAACAAAATGTGGGCATTTTCCAAAAGCTGACATTAATTTTTTGGGCAAAAGCTGTGTTGTATTTATAGTTGGGTTTTTTTCACTATCCTAGAATCAGGTTGGTTAAGTGAGAGACAATACCTGCTTTCAGAATAAAAAAACTAAATCTGGAGTTTGTCTGACTTAGAATAGCTGTGTTGGAAATCCTTGGCCCTATTTCAGCTTATATCAGGTAAAGCTTTGGCCTGGTGCATAACTAAACTAGTAGATAACTAAGGGACCCTGTTAAAAGGTAATTGCTTCTAGTCAATCTCCACAAGCTAATGAAGCAATGACATAGGATATCATGCAAATCCTTCAGGCTAAAGCACTGCAAGGAACCATAACACCACAAAAACAAATGATTTAAACTTTAGATTGTCCTGGAGGGTCACATCTTCCATCAAGCAAAATCTGATTGTCTCCTAAGAAACTCAGTTAAAATTGTGTAGGTTGATTCACTTCTTGGTGTTAACAAAGAAATACATCCAGGTTCCTGTTCTTCAACTCCACAGACCTGCTCCCTGGTACTGAATATCTGGTGAGAGTCTACAGCGTTTCCGAGCAGCACGAGAGTGCACCTTTGTATGGAATCCAGAAAACAGGTACTTGGATGCACATGTGGTTAATGCCATCCTTTAAGAATTCATTAATGGGACTTCATTACTTTTTTTCCTGTGATGATGCCAAGCAGTTTGGTTGAGCTTAGTCTCGTGTCTCTTGAAACACCCAGGTCTTGATTCCCCCACCGGCCTCGACTTCTCGGATATAACCGCGAACTCCTTCACCGTGCACTGGATTGCTCCTCGTGCCACCATCACGGGCTACAGGATCCGCTACCAGCCGGAGCAGGGCGGGGCCCGGCCCAAGGAGGACCGTGTGCCTCCCTCAAGGAACTCCATCACCCTCACCAACCTGCTGCCAGGCACCGAGTACGTGGTCAGCATCATCGCCATCAATGGCAGGGAGGAGAGCCTGCCCTTGGTTGGCCAGCAGACAACAGGTGAGCCTTGAGGGAATGCTGGATTTGGAGTGTCCTCTAGCAAAGCAGTTGCTGCTAAACCACATCTTCCTTGCCAGCTTCACTCATGATGAAATGCCTGTGATACTGAGGTAGGGCCTGATTTAGAGAAAGGTGGCAGGACCCGTGCTACTTTGAGATGTTTCTAGGGCAGAACTATTTTCATTAAATCCAGTCCAATGCCATATGAGAGGAGTGTGCTCTCTGCCAGAGGACAGACAGATGAGTGGCAGAGGAGCACGATATAAGTGGAGTATGTAGCTGATGTACAACTGTGTTGAAACTCTCTTCTCAATTCTCTGTTTTTCTAGTGTCTGATGTTCCAAGGGACCTGGAAGTCACTCCTACCAGCCCGACCAGTCTCAGGATTTCCTGGGATGCTCCTGCAGTGACAGTCAGATACTACCGGATCACTTATGGTGAAACAGGTGAGGGCAGGCTGTGACAGCCAGTCACAGACCAGAAACTCTGTTCTGAGGCCATTAGAAGGCAAATAGCAAAGGCACCTTGGACTGCAGCGGAAGTATAGACGCCTTTTTTAAAGAAGAGCAAATCCTGTTTTGTCTACCCAAAAGAAAGTGCATCTGGAGTATTCTGGTAATTTTAGAGGTGGTTCTGTGTACGTATTTTGTTCTTGGAACGGTCAAAATGACTTTGACCCAACAACCACTGAAATCAACAGGGTCCTGTCTTCAGCTTGATGTCTGGACTGTCCTGGTTTTTGTAGTGATTTTAAATGCATGCTTTACATTTTCATTACATTTCTTTTTTTTAACCTACTTTTCCTAGGTGGAAGCAGCCCTGTACAGGAGTTCACAGTGCCTGGCACCGTGTCTACTGCCACCATCACTGGCATCAAACCTGGTGTTGAATACACCATCACTGTGTATGCTGTAACTGGCCGTGGAGACAGCCCTGCCAGCAGCAAGCCAGTCACTGTCACCTACAGAACAGGTGAGACCTCCTTAAATAAAGGACAAAAAAACCCCACAGCTTTGTGTTGGCTTTTTCCCGTAAATGTGAATCATTGATCCCTGGTTTTTTTTAGAAGCCACGGGCTGTAAGGCCATCAGTTTCAGTGGAGCTGTGTATCTTGGTGGCCCAGCATGATAACTGATGTGGCACAGAAGGGGATTGTGGACTTGGAGGAGGGAAACCCTGTGGAGTCCAGATGGGGATAAAAGCAGTGCCTGACTGCTCATTGCAGAGTGGAAATCCTGTTGGGCTCTCCTATCATGGGGTCACTGCTGTCTTAATTCTAGTGCATCACTGTCAGATTATGTGGTCCTGAGGAGACCTAACTTTCTAACTCCCAAGACTGTTGTCTCACTCCTGATTTGGATATAGCCTAATCCTACTCCTGCTGTAGCTGCAGATAAAGGCATTTATTAGCCTTTAGAACAGCAAAAATCCTCAACTAACATTGCTATGAGATCAGTCACCCACATCATGGTTAAGGCTTTTTTGTCCTCTGGGCTAGCATGAGGGACAAATAAATAGCAACATGTGTTTTCTCTTCCAAGAGTTGCAGAATAAAATTCAGCCAGTGGAGGGAGGGTTTCCTGTACCAACATACTCAAAAATTATTTTTATTGCCCAGAAATAGACACACCATCCCAGATGCAAGTCACTGATGTCCAGGATAACAGTATCAGCATCAGATGGCTCCCTTCAACATCCCCAGTCACTGGGTATCGGGTGACTGCTGTCCCCAAGAACGGACACGGGCCTACAAAAATGAAAAATGTCCCTGCAGGTAAGAGTCACGTCATCCTTCACTGGATCTGTAAAGAATGCAAAATGTGACCACTAAAATCTTGCTGCTGCTTGTACCTTTTCTTGCCATCCTGATGACTTTCCAGTGTGTCTCATGCAAGAGAAGCTAGGGCAGATTTTTGCCCCCAAAGTTTTGTATTTCTTTGACACCACTGTACTGCAAAAGTTTATTCTTGGCTGCCTCAGTGTGCCTGAAAAGCACACGCATTTCAAAGAAACACCATTGGTTTTCTAGCATCCAGCAAAACTTGCTCTGAAATCCTTCTGGAGGTCACATAATGTGACCCTTGGTCATAGCATGGACTCAGTCCCATACACCACAGATTTGTAGTGTAGTACTTGTGGAATCTGCCATGTCAGCTCTCAGGAACACTGCATTTTGTGGGATCAGCAGAGCACTTGGGGATGCTTGTGATGCAGCTGAGTTGATGCTCAGTCTTACCCTGGAAAATGATGAAAGCTGGTCTCCCTGTGCTTTGTTTTACCCACTGTGCTAACCTGCCCTTTCAGCTATGGAGCCTTGGAGCAGGTACAAATTGCAGTTGTGCACTGCCAGAGAAACATGGTGCAATTTAAAGGCAAATGCAATTTGTCAGTCCCACCTTGTTTTAATGACACTTACTCATGGTATGGCTTAGACAGGCCATTCATTCAAGACTGTTTTGAGGCCAGCTCTCTGCAGCTTTGTGCTGTTCTTTGTGACTGATGGTGTTCTTTCCTGCCAGATCAAACTCAGGTCACTATTGAAGGTCTGCAGCCCACAGTGGAGTACACGGTCAGTGTCTATGCTCAGAATCAGAACGGAGAGAGCCAGCCCTTGGTTGAGACGGCCGTCACCAGTACGTATTTCACTTCATGGGAGCAAACACGTTTTCTATTGATGCCTGAGCCTACTATCATGTTCCCAGGGAAAGCAAAAGCCAGGGTCCTGGTCTCCAGGGGAGTGTGAGGTGGTCTGCCCTGTGAGAAGTACCATGCACCTAAACTGCAGATGCTGGCACAAACGCAGTCCCTCTGCCTCAAACACTGCCAAAATGCAATTTCCTGCCTCCTCAAAATGCTGCGCTTCTCATTTTCTTTCACTAAAGCCACGAAGTCTTTTGGGGTCTTGTTTGCCATCAGCCCATCAGTGGATAAAATGTGCCAAGATCTCCTTTGTGTGGAGCTAGGTGGCAGAGGTGATTGCTGTTAAGGGACTGGGCTGGGATTGGGAGCACTTACCCTGTGTGAGGGAGTAAAAGAAACTACATGGGTTATACCAAGAACTTGGAATGAAGCACTGCAAAAGAAAGAGCAATTCCAGGATTGAGGTGCCCTGTACAAAACAGTCTGCTCTGGTCACAAAAGGGACACAAGAGGGACCTTGTAACTCAGGGAGATCTCTGAGGTAAAGTGCCTTTTGGGGACACCTCTGGGATAGGGATTTGTGTGATTGTTACTCTGCTCAAGCTTGTATTCAAAACCATGATTCAGCCCCAAACACTACAGACAACAGGAGCTTCTCCAGACCTTTACAGAGATGGGTGAAGTCCACATTCAAACCAACAAATTCCTGGTCAAAAATCACCTTTGCCATCTAGAAAATGTAGAAAACTGAGGACTAATACAAAATGGCAAATGAAGAATTTGAAACCTTATAGAAAAGCAGGATTTTGATCCAATAGAAAAATGACATGCTACATCTTCCCATTTTGTGTAACAGATGGGTGTATTTCTGTGATAGCCACTCCAGACTTGCGAGGAGCAAGGCTCACTTCCCCTGCTGTCCTGCACTGACCTCCCTCCTTGCCAGGAAAATCCCATGAATTGGTTTAATTGGGAGGTGTGCGCATCACCCAGCTGCACCTGTGGACATTCCCTGTGCACTCAATACAAAGCTGAAATGTTTCTAACTGATTTTACAATATAATGTGCTGAGTAATTTTGCTTTCTTGATGAGTGTGTTAATTGGATATTAATTTATGAAAGAAAATAGCGGGATGGATTCTCCTTGGATTGGCACTTTGCACAGCAGCTCTCAGTGGTGAGCAGCAAGTGCACCATGAACCCAAACTTAGAGAGTCAGGTGGGTTCTCTGGCTGCCTTTAGCACTAGCTGCCATTTACATGAGAGAAATGGGTCTTTAAAATTCCCATTTCTTTTTTTTCTCTCGTCCACTTTTAAGGTGGCTTAATGGTACTAGAATTGTGTGAAAGGGGTTTCAGTGCCAAGTGGACTCAAAAATAGGTGAGACTTGGTGTCCTGGCTGCTTTGAAGGTGGCAGTGCAGGTCTTTTTGGTTTCCATAAGGCCAAGGTTGCCTTCCTGCTGCCTGGCACCTGCAAACTCAGCCTTAGGGATGTGAGCATTTGTGCAAGGTGCAGCACAGAGGAGAATCCAGTGCCCCCTTGCCACGCCAAACCGAAAACTGCTTTGCATGTAATCGAAATGCTTTTTATTTTCCTCACCCACAACCTGCTTTTTATCACTTAACCTCTTACCGTTAATTTGCCTAACAGACATTGACCGCCCTAAAGGACTAACATTCACTGAGGTGGATGTTGATTCCATCAAAATTGCTTGGGAAAGCCCGCAGGGGCAAGTCACCAGGTACAGGGTGACCTACTCAAGCCCTGAGGATGGAATCCATGAGCTATTGCCGGCCCCAGGTGGCGAAGAAGACACTGCTGAGCTGCATGGCCTCAGGCCAGGTTCTGAGTACACTATCAGTATCGTTGCCATATACGATGACATGGAGAGCCTGCCCCTCACTGGGACCCAGTCCACAGGTACAGCTCCCACCACCCCCAGGGGGCCATGGCAGCAGCAGCTTCTGCCCCGAGGGGTAAAGTGTGCTTCCATGTGCAACTGGTGCTGCGCCGGGACAGCCCCAGGGGCAGCCCGGGGCATGGGATTGCTCCTGAGGGGTGGCTTAGCTGGGGCCGGAGAGCTGCTTGCCAGCAGAGTCAGCCTGAATACACATCAGGGAAGGCAGGAAAGAGAGCAGGACTGAAGGAGCAGATCCTAGAGAAAGGGAGGGAGGGGTGTCCAGTGGTGTCCTGTCCGTGGGCACAGAGCCTGATCCATGGTGAGCGCTCTCACAACAGTCTTGTCTTGCCTTTAGGTTATGGGACAGCTGAAAGCACAGGTAGTGACCAACAGCAGAGATGAGGGCAGCTTTCATCCCCTGGGGGCTTTGCTGTTGGATGGAGCCAAAGATCAGCAGGAAGGGCTGGGAGGTTGCTGAACCCTTAGGTCTCACAGAGCCTGCAGATCCCTCACTGGCACTGCTCTAGGAACCACAGCCCACTGCATGCCCATACCCTGCACCCTCATCACCTCCATGAGAACAGGAGAGTCCCTTCTGTGCCAGGCTGCTCCAGCTACAATTCCATGCATTGAAAATTCCTTGATGAAAAAGGAAAATTGCTGCAAGGAATTAGCTTAACATTGCTTCCAGCAATATGGAATCCATTGCAAGCTTCCAGCATTACCAGATGTGACTTTATTACAAAGACAGGTAGCACCTGTGTAATAAAGGTCTCCCATTCATTTGTGGCTGAAAAGTTGGCACTTTAATTCCAGGGGTGGAATGAATTCAGTGGGTCCTAGTGTACAGATTTACTGTGCTAAACTGAAGCAAAGTGATGTAATGATGGAACGTCTGGCTGACTGCCTGCCAGAAATGCCAATATAGTCCTTTTTCAAACCTATCCTCTGTGGTTTACCTTTTGTGGGCTGTTCAAAGGTGAATTTGAAGTAATTCTAGACTTTCCATTGACTCTCATGGGCTTTAGATTGACCTCTGAGCAAAGCCAGAAGGAAGAATTATCCTGTATTTCCACTTTGTAAATCTGGAAAACTTTGGCAGCAATGTGCCATAGTGGGCACTATAGTAAGGTGCCCAAATTTTTTTCTGTTTATAGCCCCAGGCTTACCAACAGTAAGGCAAGAAAATATTTCAATGAACACTCCTTTTTTTAGGCAAACATTTGTTTGTAAGGATATTGGATGTGTTAGCTCATGACCAGGCTCTTGTGTGATGAGCCTCATGGCCACCACAGCTCTGCTTTTCCATTGCCTTGCTCACTGTGTAAGTGGCTGTAAAATGCTTCCCCTCTCCATTTGCAGTACTTTTATATCTTCTCTGCAATTCCTGAGCCTGCTTCCTACTTACTTTTATAAATAATCTGTCGTATTTTAGAAATGAGCAGACAGGGGCAAGTGGAGCAGGACTAAACCGTGAGCTGTGTGATGAAAAGCAGAGACTGGTAGAATAATTAAAATAGACTGGCCTACTAGAGATGGAAGCACCTTCCCAAGCCTTTACCTTATATCATAGCACATGTCATTGCTCACTTAACTTCAGGGTTGAAGCAATGATATCTCCTTATTTCTGCTGAAAAGTGTTACTGTAGATTTGAGAATCTCCTCCTGAATACCATGTCCCATCCCGTGGTGCTTTATGCCTGTGTTTGGACAAGGCACTCCACTTTTCCTGGCCTTTACTGTTTCATGTTCAGGAGAAAATACTGTCTTATCCAAGACTGTCTTTCTTTAAACTTACCATGTGCCAATCTGGATTTTTGCAGCAATTCCACCTCCAACCAACCTGAAGTTTACTCAGGTAACTCCCACCAGTCTCACCATCAACTGGAATGCACCAAATGTTCGCCTCACTGGCTACAGAGTCAGAGTGAATCCCAAAGAAAAGACTGGTCCTATGAAAGAAATCAACCTTTCTCCAGACAGCACATCTGCAGTCGTGTCTGGCTTGATGGTAACTTTTTTCTTTGTGTTGTGGGAGGGAGGTGTTGGAAGCAATTTCAGATTCCTGGGTCAGGAACTTGAGTTGGAGTAGATCATTACAGCTCCTGAGGGTCTGGCTCTGAAGCTGATGGCAAGTCAGACTGCAGCTACTCAGTACTGTAGTTTTTTTAAAAGCCAAGTAATTGGCCAGCTGAATCTGCATTCTACCCCTTTCCTCATCTAGTACAGAGTGGATGCCTAATCAAATGCAAATTATCAGGTTCACAATCAGAAGTAACCCAGCAAAATGCTTTTACTCATCTTTCACAAAAGAGGTCAGATAAAGTGATGCAACGCGGTGATTTCAAGCTGCGATATGGGAGCTCTGGCAGTCTATTGCCTATTTTTAAGACATCTGCAAAATATAAGTTAAAAATGCAAGTCTTTTGTGAGTAGGCTTAAATTTGCTATATAGCCATCTTCTCCACTGGAAACATTTCAGGAGTTCCTGAACTGGAGAAGGCTGAAAATCACTGCTTTTATGGTTCCTGTGATCTTAAAAAGATACTGATCTGTTTTTAAGGAGTTTTATGAATAATTTTCAGAATTGAGCCTTAAAAAACATTCTAATCTAAGTGGACCCGTGGTCTGATGCAGCCAAGGACAAAAACCCCCATGCTGTTCCTTCCACAATTCTCTTTTATTCATATTATTTTATTCCTTATCATAGCAAATGGCATCCATTAACTGGGAAAAATAGGAGGGAAATTATAGTTTTTCTGAAGAATCAGCTTTGAAGCACAGGTTCTAAAATGAGGGGTGATAAATAAGCTTCTTCCAGGATTTCTTGTGCTCCTGAGTGTGCACATGTGCGCTGCTTGTCAGGGCCCATGTCTGCTCTTTTATTACAGCTGAAAATAATTAGAATTATCCCATCAGTCCTTCCCTGATCTATTTTAAGGTTTCCTGTTTCAATAAGTGGTGACTGAGAAATGTGGCTCCACCAAACACTGACTGAGGGCAGGAGTATTTCCCCCTGTGCCTTCTTGTAATGTGGTGTAACTCTGTCCATTCTAGGTAGCAACCAAGTATGAAGTGAGTGTGTATGCCCTGAAGGACTCCCTGACCAGCAGACCAGCCCAGGGGGTGGTCACCACCCTTGAAAGTAAGTGGTGGCCCTCCCCAAATGACTCTGTGAGTGCAGAGGCTGGGAGCCTGCTCCATGTCCGGAGTGGGGCTCTGTCCAGAGCTCCATCGCAGGCTACACCAGCACTTGGCTGATGATTCCCAGTCCCCACTGTACTGACAGGACCCCTTTTCCTTGTGGTGCAGATGTGAGTCCCCCTCGCAGGCCCCGGGTGACAGATGTCACCGAGACAACCATCACCATTACCTGGAGAACCAAGACTGAGACCATCACTGGCTTTCTTGTGGAAGCCATTCCTGCAGGTGGCCAGAACCCCATTCAGAGGACCATCAGCCCTGAACTCAGGAGTTACATTATCACTGGTAAGTGAGGGCTTCTGCAGCTGCAGGGTCATATCAGAAAGTACACTGGGTTCTTGTTTTGGGACTGAATATCCTTGATGAGAAATATTGCAGGAACAAAAAGTGGGAAAAAACATCTGAGGTATCAAGACTAGGCTCCAAGAAGAGGTTATTGAAAGACATTCTGATGGCCATCTTAGGTGGCTTCTTCTCCTTAGCTAACATTTGTGTTTCAACTTCATTTTAGGCTTGCAGCCTGGCACTGACTACAAGATCTACCTGTACACTCTGAACGAGAATGCACGCAGCTCCCCAGTGGTACTGGATGCCTCCACTGGTAATGATCTTGTTTGACCTTTCTGCTCTTGTTAACACACAGTAATCACATATGGCAGTTAGGAGTTGTCTATATGTGATCACATTTAATATTCCCTGTGACTTACAGCAATAAGTTTTGCTCCCAAGTTTGAGAAGGGTGTCAAGCAGGTGTAGCTCAGGTGAAGCTGGTCTTTTCCTGCATTTGACCTGTTTTCTTTTGTTTCCACCCAGCTATCGATGCTCCTTCTAACCTGCGCTTCCTTACAACCACAAGCAACTCCCTGCTGGCCACCTGGCAGCCTCCCCGAGCCAAAATCACTGGCTACATCATCAGATATGAGAAACCTGGCTCACCAGTCAAGGAGGTCCTGCCTCGCCCTCGGCCCGGCACCACTGAGGCTACCATTACTGGTAACTCTGTTTTGTCTGGGAGCTCTTCACCTGAAACTCTTGAATTTGAAGAGAGAGGGAGGGGGAAGGCCTAATGATAAAATGTGTTGATGATTAGCTAAAAGACTAAAGAGAGGGAGAAAGTTGTGTTCCTTTATTGTGGTTTCCAGTACTAGAGAGTGGTCCTATAAGCACACCTGTCCTACAAACACATTGCAATGCACTGATCAGAACAACCACCACATTTGAACAGTCCAGTTTTTGTTTCCACTGTCACCACAATTGTTGTCCTTTCAAGGAAAAAAAAGCCCATGATTCTGGCACCCTGCCAGTCACATGTGCTGAAGATCCCTTAAGTTTGGGTCCATGATCCCAGCAGATGTGATCAGATTGCAGACTTGCTGTGAGGAGCAGGGGGCTGAACTCTTTGCCCTGTCCTGAAAACCTCGGATCTGAAATGCACATACCAGATACTGTAGCCATACCCACCTCTCATTCTGCTTTAGATCTCACACATAATCATAAAAGCAACTCATAAGTCTAAAATTGTTTTATGTCCTCCCTCCCTGCCTAGGTTTGGAACCTGGCACTGAATACATCATCTACATCGTTGCTGTGAAGAACAGTCAAAAGAGTGAACCACTGGTTGGCAGAAAAAGGACAGGTAAAACAAAGCTCTGGATTGTTGTGTGCCAACAGGAGATGTCTTCCAATTGGGGAATACACTGTGGGAGACATTGAAGGATGCTTGTGGAGGACTGAAATAATAATGTTTTTTAAAATACCCTGTTCATACCACTCAGCCACACCTTTTCTTTGAGTCAAATGGGCTTTGTAAGGAGGTTTTCCTTTCTAAGGATGCAGGAGGTACACTTCTAAATTTATATTAATCACATTTACCTGTGTCTGAACACTAGGAACAGAACAATGTGCTTGGTGCTGGATTCTTGCTTGGGTACCTAATTGATAATTAAATCAGGGTTAACATTATTAACACTTGATGGCATCAAATGCAGAATCCATTCAATTTGTTCCTGTTGCATTTCTCTTACTTTGCAACTTTCTCAGTACAAGATTGAGATACCTCTAGCAAGCAAAATACCAGCTGGACATGCAAATGTGATCAAGGAGCAAGTTTCTTCCTGCTCACCAGTGATTCCTCTTAAAGTGATAACCTGCAGCTATCTCTTGTAATCATTTCTTCTCAATTTGAGCAGTGGTGGTGGCATCTTTGGGTTGCAGTGTTCAGAAGTGTTGCTCAGCTGTATGAAAATTTTGTACCAACACGCTTCTTATGCCTATATGTGAAAGATAGAGATAGAAATTACCTTTACAATCACAGCAAGGTCATAAAAAGTGTGTTGTGTCTTGGGATAATTGCTAATATTTGATGCTTGGAGTGAGGTAATACAGCTGTTTGATTTGCCACTGTTCCTTTGCCATGCTTTGCTTGATGGCCTCTAACCTTTCTTTGGCCAGATGAGCTCCCCACGCTGATTAGCAGACCACACCCCAACCAGCCCGACATCCTGGACGTGCCTTCCATTGACCAGGGGACCCCTTACCTAACGAACAATAGGTATGACAATGGCAACGGTATCCAACTTCCAGGCTCCTCTGGGCTCCCTCAGACAGTAGGACACCAGGGGCAGCAAGTCTTCTTTGAGGAGCACGGGTACAGGCGGCCTGGGCCCACCACAGCCACTCCCCTCAGGCCGGGATCCAGGCGGCCGCTGCCCAGTGTGGATGAAGCCATTGAGATCCCGGGATACCAGGTGCCCATCGTCGTGGAGCCCTCGTACCCGCACTCGCGCGGGCCCCGGCGCAACGACACCGCGGGGCAGGAGGCCCTCTCTCACACCACCATCTCCTGGAGGCCGCTGCTGGAGAGCTCGGAGTACATCATCTCCTGCCAGCCTGTCAGCCAGGACGAGGACACTCTGCAGGTAATGGGGCCGTCTCAGCAGAGGGACAGTGTAGCCTCGCCTGGGGCAGCCCCCAGTCCCTCTGCTGCGCTAAGGGAGCGGCAGGAATTAGCCTAAAGAGTGTGTTTAGCACATAGCTGAGACCAGGATGGATCAAAGCCTCCCTCATCTCCTTTATGGAAAAGACTACAGGATAAAACTGCAAAACCAGAACACTTTGAAATGCCATTCTCACTCAGCAGTGACATTTCACCAGGGAAGGGGACAGTGAGCTGAGTGGGAGTTTCAAAGACTGAGGTGCTGCTTGTCCAAGCTAAAATACTCCTCTTACGTCTCCCTTGGTTTCCCTGAAATGGCGGAACTAACCCTCATGATCCATAGTCCAGAGTAGCCAAGTTTAACTTGGCATTGTTTGAAGTTCTCAGAATATCTAAGGGGAGTGGTCTGGCTCCATCATGGTACAGAGCATAGGGGTCATCCTAAATACCCTGTCTTTCCTATGAGGGCAGTAACACCTAAGGGGTAGTCCCTCCTCCCTTTTTGCTGACCTGGCATTGTCTGTTGTTGCAGTTCAGGGTCCCTGGCACTTCCTCCAGTGCCACACTCAAGGGCCTTACAAGAGGGGCCACTTACAACATCATAGTGGAAGCCCTGAAGGATCACCGGAGGCAGAAGGTGCTGGAGGAGGTGGTCACAGTTGGCAACACTGGTAAGGAACAGTCTTAGGGAGTCTGGCTGAACCTGTGCAGCCCCTGCCTCATTGCCTGTACTCAGGGTAACCTACCTGGTGCCCAAGCTTGACAATGGTTCAGAAAAGAAACTTCTCCTGACCAGGACAGTTTGTAGCAGGACCCTGGGACAAGTGATTTGTGAGGTGCTCTGGTTTTGGATAACTGATACACACTCATGGTGGGATGAGAGCTATCCTGAGCTGCTGTGTAAGCACAGAGAATGTGCTTTGAGGCTCCAGGCACACCCCAAGGCCCCAAGAGAGATCTGGTATTTGCTGTGCTTAAAGGGAGTTGGAGTCACTGGTGTCTCATATCTGTCATAGACTGGGCCATCAGCCCTTACCCTGATCATCACACACTGAACTCGTGGTTGTGAAGCTCCCACGTGCCAGCCAAGGCACACACCTAAGGTGTCAAATCACTCTGCCCAGCAACAGGGTCTGCTCTCCTTCTCCCAGCCCCCTGCCATGAGATAGAACCTGCAGCACCCCTATGCAGCTACCAACCCCCTGCTGTACTCTCAGCATCTTACAGCACATTTTCTCCTAAAAACAGGCAGAGTGAGATTGTTGCTCACCAGCAGCAAATGCAAAAACTCACACTTGCTTGAAACTTGGCAAATCAAAATGAAAATAGCCTTCATGTCAGTTTTTTTTATCATTCAACTGCTTGGACACATGTAAATGGAAAACAAATCACAGGGAGCTGGGCTGCTGACAGAACCATCAAGTATATGCCCATGGGGTAGTTCCATTACTGCCAGGATATTGCAAGAAAAAAAAAGTGTGTATTCACTGAAAATCATTCTGTCTTTCAGCAGTTCCCACTGCTGTGTGTGATGCCTGTTTCTTCTCTTTTTGTTCCAGTGTCTGAAGGACTAAACCAGCCAGCTGATGACACCTGCTTTGATACTTACACTGGCTCCTTCTATTCCATTGGCGAGGAATGGGAGCGCTTATCTGAAACTGGCTTTAAGCTCTGGTGCCAGTGTTTGGGCTTTGGCAGTGGCCATTTCAGATGTGACTCTTCTAGTGAGTAGCTTGCTGTTAATTGTCCCCATCCCCACTCTCCCCCAGCACCAGTGCCATGTTTGACAGAACCAGCCTGATCCAAACATGATGCAAATGAAGGCAGGAGCTGAAGCTGAAGTTAAACCAAAGCAGTGTTTTGCATCGTGAGAAGTGATGGAAAACTTTGGTTACCTCTGAGCTGTGCAGCTAAGCTAGAACTGCCATCAGCAACAATCAATATTGTGTTGATAAGTGACTTTTTTACCTTGCCAGACATGTCTAAGTAATACAGGAAGGTGTGGATTTCAGTGGGTATTACAGCCAGTGCTGGTAATACAATAAATCTGGCTTGCATTGCAGGCAGCCTTTGCAAAGCAGCTTGCAAAACCAGTTTTCTAATTTTCTAACACTTCTGCCCAGGGCATTAAGTTTTATTCTTTGCAGAACTGTGGTTTACATGGAAGAGTATCCAACTTGATGTAAGGGAATGGAATAAAAGTCTGTGATTGAGCAGTTTAACACAACACATACCCAGCTAATTAAAATTAGGCTTTTAAATTGTGGGATAAGCTCAGCAAAGAGATATTTCTACAATTTGCATAGACTCAGAGGAGTCTATGCAAAGACACTTAATTTTACAGGAAAAGACACTTACTTTACAGGATTAATATTTACGTTTCATTATTTGATACACATGGCTTACCCATTGTGTCTTGCAAGATTATGGTGAAGTTTATACTGGGTATTTGTACAAAAAAGAGTATTTAAAATATTTTTCTCTCCTTTCCTGCCCCACATCTATTAAATTTCTTTTCATTTCTCTTCCTCTCCTATAAGCCAAACCTCCTCTCCCCACTCTTTTTCACATCCTACTTTTTGCCCAAGAGCCTCTACACATTTCCCAGTGCTGGAACAGCCTTCAGCAATTAAAAACTGCAGGAGCTGAACTCATTTCCTCCTTGGGACTTAGATAAGCTGAAAAGATTCTTTTTCCTGCCCTTCCTGAGACAATGCCAAGCTGTTTTCCTCCTGCTGCATGTGGGATAACTCCTGATTCTTGTTCCTCTGCCTTCTCCAGAGTGGTGCCATGACAATGGAGTTAACTACAAGATTGGGGAGAAGTGGGACAGGCAAGGGGAGAATGGCCAGATGATGAGCTGCACCTGCCTTGGGAATGGAAAAGGAGAATTCAAGTGTGAACCTCGTAAGTCTCTTTCTGCTGATAGTCTGGGCTCCCATTCAGGAAATCTCAGCATCTCAGCTCCATCCTGCCAGGGAGACAAGCAAAGTATCAGTGTGTCTGATTCGGGCTGAACTGTGACAGCTTCAGTCTGTTCTCACAAGAGCTGAAGGCATAAATCTCACATCCCTGAGCTTGAAAAGAAGAAAACCTTTTGTTAGCTCAGGTCACAGCACGCTGGGCACTTGTCTGCCTCTGGCCCTGGAGCTGCACACCAGGGACACGTCACTGCACTCAGAGGGGTGGATTACCCCAGCTGCACTTCCCTGCAGGGCCTGTCACCTCAAGCTCCTCTGGCCTTCACACTGTGACTTGAACTTCGTTGCTCTTGTCAGGAAAATACCCTCCTGTTGTAGGTTTGAGCTGTGAACATGACTGATGTTCCCCTGCCCGTCAGGGAGCCTCTGGTCAGACAAGGGGAGCATGCTTGCCCGGGACTCCCCTTCTGATCACCAGGCTGCTTTGAGCATGCTTTAAGCCAAGCCCAGGCCCTGCAGCTGAGCTGTGTGTTCCTCCACAGATGAGACCACGTGCTATGACGATGGGAAGATGTACCATGTTGGGGAGCAGTGGCAGAAGGAGTACTTTGGGGCCATCTGCTCCTGCACTTGTTATGGAGGACAGCAGGTAAGCAGAGGGATGTGTTACATTGGATACAGGGAATGGACAAGGGGCAGCTGTGCTGGGCTGCACTTCTGAGACTGCTGGGTTTCAGGTCATGGAAAGGGCCAGAAAGGGCCCATATAGGAAGAAAAGTAATGAGGAGAGCAGGCAGTGGTGCCTGTGTGGTGTAACACAGGAGCAGCCTCAGTAGTGGTGGTGGCTCTGTAGCCACATGTGTGAATGTTTATGAATGAATGGCTTTAAGCCAAAGGAGGGTAGATTTGGATGGGATATTAGGAAGGAATTCTTCTTTGTGAGGGTGGGGAGGCCCTGGCACAGGTTGTCCAGAGAAGCTGTGGCTGCCCCAGCCCTGGAGGTGTCCAAGCCCAGGCTGGATGGGGCTTGGAGCAGCCTGGGCTAGTGGAAGGTGTCCCTGCCCACAGCAGGGGAGTGGAATGGGATGAGCTTTATGGCCCCTTCCAGCCCAAAGCAGTGGGATTCTGTGAGCCCTGGCAGCTCCTTGGCCGTGGCACTGACATGCCCATTCTGTCCCCACAGGGCTGGCGCTGTGACAACTGCCGCAGGCCCAGCGTGGAGGTGGCCCCCGAAGGCTCCGCTGGCCACACCTACACACAGTTCACACAGAGGTACCACCAGGCCACCAACACTGTGAGTACAACTTTCCTTGTCTGCCCTGGTGTGGTTCTGGCACGGGCAGCGGGGTCGCTGTAGGGCTCGAGGGCGAGTGCAGCGTGCGGGTTGGTGCTCCCCCAGCAGTGCATGGCAGCCCCCAGTGCACACACACTGCTCGAGCTCAGCTCCACACACACCTCAGTCCCAGCAGGGCCTCATTGCATGCTCCGAGGCTGTAGTGCATGGAGTGATTTCCAGCTGTGTGCTTTGTGCTGGGAAACAGCCCCACGGGCTGCCGACAGCTCCCAGCACAAACCGCACCCAGGACAGAGCTCTAACTGATTTCCTTCCCTCCTGACAGAACGTCAACTGCCCCATTGAGTGTTTCATGCCCCTAGATGTACAGGCAGACACACAACATCCACGGGGAAAGTAACATCGAGCAAGACTTCTTGCGGCCATGGCAACAGACAAACCAAAGTATAAATCCCTATGTGCCACGATTACCATCCAAACTGGAGTGATGCTAGCAAAACTGCATCTAGTGAGAATGGCCCCCTGCTCTGGAGCCATTTTCCCAGCTTAAGCTCAACTCACAGCTTCTCCAAGCGCCACTCTTGGAGTGTTTCAGACTTTTCTCATGATTGATAGCGATTGTCTTGGTTTTGCTCAAAGTGTTGAATTCCAGTCAATATTTTCAAATTTAAAGGGGGCAAAAAAAAAAAAAAGGGAGGAGGGGGAGATGTGGTAAATCACAAATTTGGTGGGTAAATCAGAAAATACTGAGGGGGAGGGAGGGTGTACAAATTCAAGATTCCCGTGCTATGCAAGAACATTTGAGTACAACATTACTGAGGTTTAGGGATAGGAAAGTCCACCAAACACTTCTGCTTTCACATAAGCGTGCAGCCAGCAATAAGATAGGAACAGCAAATCCAATCACTGTGATATTTAAAATATGCACAGTCCTAATTCTTTCTTGATGATCCTAGTATTTTTCTAGCTGTATCTTTATATCTCATACTGTTATTTATCAGTTTTGTTCCCCTGACCTTCAAGTGTTTTTATATGGGAATAAAATGTATGGAAGACACTTAGTATGCAGTTGACAAAGAGGAATTTGGTGTAATTATGATCAGTGATTATTTTTATACTGTAAGTGCCAAAGCTTTACTACTGTGGAAAAGAAAAAAACACAACTCTTTTAATAAAAAGATTTACAAACCAGACATATCGTTTAAGTGATTCTCTTTGCTGCCGTGGAATTTAGGATGAAGATGATTATTCTCAGCTGGATTATTCTGAGCTGGATAATTCTGAGCGGGATGATTCAGAGCTGGAGTAACATTGCCTTGACACAAGATGGAACAAACATCCCCAAGAAGCGTGAAGTAAACCTCGAGAGAATATTGGTAGAGCAGTTTGTTAATTAAAGGCTTCCAGCTGCACCCCTGCCCCCCTAGAGCGCAGACAGTGGGTAGGTATGGCACAGGCAGGAGGCTCAGGCTTGCTTTGGGGCAACAGGGGAAGGGAGGGAAAGGCAAACAGCCCCTGCTTTGCTCATGAACTGAGCTAGGGATGGTTCCATACCTAGAATTAAATAAGCTTTCAGAATTAAATAAGCTTTCAGTGGCACAGGTGCCAGAATTAGCGAGGCCACCCAAACCTGTGAAGGTGAATGTGTTCAAAGATTCAGAACCCAGCAGGAGATGGCACCAACTGGGTCTAAGCCTGGGTGTTGCAGGCACAGGCCCCTTTCTTGTCTCCTGTGCTTCTACCTCATGGTGGGGAGGGAGGTAAACAAAATGCTCCTCACAACCCTTTTGCAAACAATGCCAGTCTTGATTAGAGTGAACCAAGCCCTCAGTGAGTCCCTTTGCTTGTGCTGCCAAGACCTGTACAGCCTTTGCAAATGCAGAACAGCACTGGTCAGGATTGCTCAGCCCCCTCCCCTGGCTACACCTGCACTGTACTGCTCCAATCACTGGGATTCTCTGGATCAAATAAAGCATCACATGAAAACACAGTTTGGCTTCTTGACATGTGGCAGTTGCTGTTAGGGATTGCTATCCACAGAGCGCCCAAAACCTCTGCAGAGACTGGGATGGTTGCAGCAGCAGTCAGTTCTACCCCACCAAAGGCCAAACCAGTCCCTTAAAAAACCTGAGAACTAGAACTGGCCTAGACATAGACACAGAGGAGTAATTTCCCATTAAAGTAGATTGGTTTTCCCAAGTGAGGGATACATATTTTGGACCAGAGAACAAATCTGCAACAATCCTTTCATACTAAATAATTCACTTCACTGACACACTGAAGAGGAGTCAACCCACCTCCTCTCCTCTGTCACATCACTTCTACCAGCAGCAAACGTCTCTGTTCCCCACAGGGAGCATTTCAAGATAAAATCACTTAAACAGCACTTTTTCCCAAGCTCCCTGTAGAGATTTGTCCATGCCTTTAAAGTACAAGGTGCTCACAGCTATGCCAAACCCTGCAGAATTTAAGCCCTTGGCAGTTCTTCTCCAGAAGAGGAGGCACATCTCCCCAGGGTTTGTCTGCTCAGCTTTGGGTAGAGCCCAGGACCAACCAGAGTCAGGCCTCTCTGCTCCAGGGACAAGTCCCATGGTGGCTGGAGAAAAAAAAAATCCTCTGTTACTGCCTGCCAAGGCTCAGAATGGTTCCTCCCTGCTCTCTGTTCACTTCCACGCTTTGGGAGCTGTTGTGCTGCCAGCACAGGACCTGCCAGGGGCAAGGTGCCCACCCAGTGATGGTGCAATTCCCAGCCTGGCAGCAGCTGCTCCTCAGAACACATCAGCTGAAGGGACATGCCCTTTCCTCTGGGGAACAGACACCAAGCAGAGCTCACAGTCCACTTTTAATCTCTGCAAACATCCAAGGGAGAAGTCCTTCTTCAGCCAGCAGAGCAGCAGCCTTCAGGAAGGGCTCTTACCCACCACCCCAGCTCTTTCCTACAACCACTCTCACAGCTTCAGAAGCTCCCTTCAGGAGGAAGGTGCCAGGCTAGTTGAAATTGTCACTGCAGCCCAGGGAACAAGCCATTTCAAGAGACATTCCTGCAGTCACCTCACACCTCGAACCAGACCAGAGATTTTTATCATCCTTTATCCACTCAAGTGAGGCAGGGTCATCAAGAACTCTTGTTTGGGACATTAAGCAATCCAGTTTCCCCCTCTGACAACTCCTGCCTGTCCTTTAGCATTACCACAGGCACAGCAAGAGGCAAAACCATCCCTCTGCAGGTGCTGAGATGTTGTGTACAAGTCATGCACCACAAATTAAGAGAGTAGACAAGCCCTGGAGAGGTATCACCTTAGGCAGACATTTCCTATCTCATGCAGATCTCGCCTGGAAGATCAGTACCTATTAACTTCCTTCAGTAAATAAGCAGTGCCCCAAGGACAGCAAACAAAGCATCAGGGGAATACACAGAACAGGAGCTGCCAGATTCTTACTGCCAGTCTGCTTTAGCCAGAGAAGATCGAGGTGAAGAATGGATGGAGAGATTCCCCAGAGAACCTCACAGGAGGGTCCGTGCCAGCTACAGCCACAACAGCAGGACAGAAAACACATGTAAGGAACATTGTGGGTCTTATCTGTGGAAGAGTCCCAACCCCCAACTTTTAAAGGAAAACTCCAAGCAATTACAACTCATGGGAAGCGACAGCACACAAAAGTCAGAGGCCGGGGTTGGGGTTAGCACAGCAAAGGGGCCAGGAAGAAATGGACCATTTTTATTTTGAATTGCTGTCTTAATCTGTACCAAAAAAGTAGAATGGTCTCTACCCTGTCCTGTGTAATCCAATCACTTGGAAATAATCCACTGTAAAGATCAGAAAAGAGAGGAGTCTGCTCCCTTTCAGGCTGGAGCAAGGGCAGATGAAATGACACCATTAAAGCTGTCACCAGTCTGTGGATTATGGTATCTTGAATCCCTGTCTCCTAGGAAATGTCTTTGCTTTGCTCCATTTGAACCAGTCTGGATCAAACAGAAAATCAGGTAAAACAAAATTCATGGCTACAGTCACAGCAGTCAGCAGCAGAGCCAGGAGCACACCCCAAATTTCCCCTCTCCCAGGTCCATCTCCCATGTGGGCAGCCCTGCTGGAGCCGAGGGCACACGTGCAACACTCCCTGCTCTGCACCAGCTGAGCCCACGGAAGTGTTTATTGGAAAACTCTGGGCTGCTCCAGGGCAAAACTGAACAGATTTCATAAAATAGAACCAAAAAGACAAAATCCCTCTGGAACAGGCACAGGGACTGCCAGCAAAAATGTGTCTGGGCTCATCCTTCACTCATCTCACTGTGCTCCAGATTTTCACTTTGCTTTTCCCAATCAAGAGTTCAAATCTGCTTAATGCAAACTGTGGACAGCAGAGAAGGGAAGAGGCTCCAGCCACTTCCCCCATTCCAGCCTGTGGCCTCTGCTCTGCTCCCAGTATGGGAACAGGCCTGTCCATGGGTCTTTCACCTTGGAGAAAGCAACATGGCATTGCCAAAGCACAAACTGTAGGACAGAGTGCCTCTTGCAAAGGACCTGCTCCCTTCTCCCACAAAACCTGCTGACTCAAAAAAACCCCCACCAACCCAACTCAGACCTTTCTCATGGAACTGGTAAACTAGGCAGAAGCCAGGCTTTCACACCATTCCACAGGCCATCTAATGAATTAGAATCTGGACCATAAAACCTACCTCAAAAATAAACCTTTTTCCCGAGGACACAGAATTTGGGTGACCACACAGACAGCACATAGCTAACAACTGTATGTTTATTTGCAAAAGACACTGATTTTCTACACTGGAAGCCAACTTGTACCGCTTCCTTCTCCCTTAACACGGGGCAAGGCCTCTTCACAGTGACCAGCTCTTGCTCAGCACAGGCTGCAGGAGCCTCCCAGTTCTGCCAGTGACATGCCAGTCCTGGCTGCTGGTGAGGCTGTGCTGAGAGGGCTCAGTGGTGGAAGAGCCGGAGGTTGGTGTGGATGAGGGTGATTCCCAGCTCGTTGCAGGCCTCAATCACAACGTCATCGGCAGCCGAGCCCGAAGGGGCAGCAATGAACTGCACTCCACTCTGCACAGACAGGGAGGAGAGGAAGGGTCAGAGGATGGAAAACCAAAATCCCCCTTGGCAGAAGCTGGCAGTCCCAGTCCTATACCCACATCCCACTGAATGAAGGCTTCCATCCCCCAAGCTGCTCCTTAAGGGAGCAGGAAGTTCTCCCTGCTCAGAAATAACCCTAAAATGGTTTCTCTGCAAGCAACAGGCCTTGGCTTGATATTCCTAAATTGTTTAATAAACTTGAATCCCCTATTCACCTCAAATCAACGAACTGAGCAATGACTGGATAATTACTGTCCATGTGATACCAGTAATCACCAGGAACATCCTTCCCAGGATCTGCTATACTAGTGCAGGGGTTTTGCTCAGCAGTGCACACAAAATGAAAAGCTCGGAGGTTGCACAGATACTCCCCTGGAGCCACCCCAACCTCCTGGCCCTGCCATGACCTTACCCGCTTGGCTCTGTCAACGTTATCCCTAAAAGGGAAGAAGGCATCGGAGCTGAGGGACACAGCAGACAGCTTGGCAATCCACTGCTTCTTCTCTGCTTCTGTCAGCTGCTTGGGCACCTCTTCAAACAGGGCCTGCCATTTCACCAGGTCCTCATCCTGCAGGCACGAGAAGCCAGCTCAGCCCCAGAGCACACGGCTCCAGGCAGCTCCCTGCCAGGGGGATGAGTGATGGTGTCCTTCTGACACTGGGCTTTCTGCTGCTGGGAACTTCAGACCAGGGGGTTTAAAACACACCACCACCATCAGCTCTTTTTGCATCCTTTTAACTCCTTCCCTCTCCTCACCACAGGGCTTGAAGGATTCCTTCTTTCCCTCCTTAATTCCAAGATGCTCTGCCTGCAGTGTGCTGCTCCATAAATGCCAGCAGGCATCTGGTACATGACTTAACCCACGACCAACGGCAGCTCAGTTTATGATTCACCTTCTGAAACAGCAACTGCTCCAGTTCTTACCCCCTTAAACAAGCAACTGCTCACGAGGTGATTCACAAGGTCCCTAATCCAGCTCTTGGCTTTTGATACTTAAAAAGGACATACTATTTTGTTGTCTCACTATGGGGAGGTCAGCAGGATTCTGAGAATCTGAAATGCCACACAAACAAACAGCTCTGTGTGAGAAAGTGCCACTGACAGGGCAGAGAGAACTGGAACATCGGCTGGAGCTTTAACTCGTCCTCACTGCTGGGAAGAACCAGGAGCTGAAGCCAAGCTGCTCACTGAGGCACAGGGCAGGTTCCAGCACTCAGGGCTGTGGGTGCAGTGTTAGAGGAGCAAATCAGGGGCCAGTAAATGACCTTGGGGGATCACCATCCAGGGCCCGGGATCCCCCAGCTCTTTGGGGTCACCCATTCCAACACTCACACCAGGTCTAAGTCCTGCACAAAGAGCTGGTGTGGCAGAGGTGCGCTGCAGGGGGAGCTGTGAGCAGCCCTCACCTCTCCGATGGTGTCGGTGACGTACTGATCGATGGCGTTGGAGATCTCGGCCCTCTTCACGCCCGCCTTGAACTTCATGGACAGCACGCGGGGGTGGTGCCGCAGCCACCAGTTGTTGGCCTTGTCCCCGGCCAGGCGCGTGCAGTGGATCCGGGACTGCTGCCCCGCGCCGATCCCGATGACCTGCAGCACAGGGCAGCAAAGCACAGGCATCAGAACCACAGCTGCACTCCACACAAGCCCCTAAGGCCTCCCACAGTTTAGCTGCTCCTCACCCATGCAGCTAAAGAGTGTAGGTAATTAGGGGGAAAACTGGGGAAATGCCTGCATCCCTGATCCTGTAAATTGGTTACAGGGCCAGCTCTCTGCACTGCTAACTTCCACAGCTCTGCTGAGCTGACAGTCATGCTCAAAACACTTATGTCCTTTCACCCTTTCAAATAACACAGCCCCAGCCATCACAGTCAAACCCTTAACCTCAGGAGAGTGATACAGTTACGGCTTTTAAGGCAAAACAAAATCCTGTAGGTCACAGAAACAAATGTGACTGCCAAGAGCTGGCTGGCTTCCTGCCCCATCTGGAAAAGGGCACTTCAGTCAGAGCATTAATGTCTGAGCCCAGGTCACCCAAACACCATCATCTCTCCTCTGAGTCAGGCACATACAGCTTAACCACATCAGCTGAGAGGTGCTGTGCATGAGGGGCAGTTTGTCCGGCAAGGCTGATAAGAAAGTAACCCCCCTGATCCCTCAGGAATGCTGGGCAGTGGCACCATTACATCCCCTGAATTGTCAAGGCCCTGGAGCCACCACACATCTCCTGTGCTGCCATCTGCCACAATCCAGGCTTTTGAAAATAGCTGCTGCTAACCCTCTTTAATAACACTTGTGCTTGATGTCTAACAGATAAGCAAAATCCACACAGTGGTTTTATCTCGAGGAAGCTGCTAGGGAAATACAGCACTTGCTTAGCTTTTATAGCCAGACCCAACCAAGGATGTCAGACCTGGGCTGGTAACTTTTGTCCATCCTGTGGGTCCCGCTTCCTACAGAGAGCTCCTGCCATTTCAGTCTGGAGATCTGACAAGAAACAAAGTCTCTCCCATCATTTCCTGCTCAGCCACAGCTGAGCTGTTCCCCAGACTGTTCTCCAGGGACACGGTGCTGAGGCTCGAGGTGCTGGCCAGTGCCTCCCACTTCCCAGCTCAGACCGGGACAGATGGTAAAGCCGTAAGTTGGAGGCTGCCCTCACAGGAATGAGTCATATGTCTTCCCATTCATCAAGACACAGTGACTTCACCTCTTACCAGAACCATAAAACATTCTGCTGGATCCTGTTCCCCCAAGGAGCAAATGAAAGGCTTGGGAGGCTTGGGCTGCCATCAGATATGATCTACTCAGCCATAACTGAAGTCATCAGTGTGCAATAAACCCACAGGGATATTGGTGGTAGCATAAACACTGAACAGATCCAAGGTTTCTTACAGTTAGTGGCCCCTTGCCCTGACAAACACTGCTGCTGTCCCACCTCTGCTCCCAACCCACCCACTTAAACTCCCAGGGGACCCTGGACCCCAAAGGTGCTCAGCTGCACACTGCTGTGTTATCACTGGCACAGGGGTTTATCCTCGCTCCCTGCACAAAGGAGAGGGCTGGCTGAGTCCCACAGCACACCAGGAACTGCCACCCAGCCCTTCAGAGTGGGACTAGCAAGGCCAGGCTAAGGCAGGAAGTTTTAGCTGGGGATGCAGATGTTGCAGAGTACCAGAGTGACTGCTGCTAGCGGGGGCCAAAATACCACGAAACATTCCCAAGTTTCTGATATTTGGGATGTTCTGTGCCCTTTCCCAGCAAGAATGGTGCCTCATCTTTATCACGTCCCTGTGAGCTGTGGCCTGGCACTCCTTGATGGAATAGGGTGCTCTGCTACTTGTCAGCACCCAAGAACCTTTCTAAAAGAGCCTTTTCCTTTCCTCTGTGAACCACTCAAAATATTCCACTTTTTTTGTGACCTAAATTTTGTCAAGAGATGAATAACTAAATTTTGGCTTGTATTCAACAACTCCAAAATGGCAGGGACTTTGTACTTCAGTTGATCAAAGTGATGCAGCCTGTAACATCTTCACAAGCATCCCCAAATCTACAGAGATTTATCTGCAACACAGGTTCAAGCCATTGTTTTGCCTTTTTTAAAACCACAGGTTTTGATGGAATGCTGCTGGGGAAGATTTCCTCAATCCAGCCTGGAATTTCTGGTCTAGAGAAGAGAAATGAGTAGGTTGAGCTTCTGCTTATTGCAGCCTCTAGAGCTGTACCTGAATCTCCCCTCACACTGGCCTGTACCTATTCCCTGCCTTTTTCACTTTGTAAAATCCTTCTCCCTATACCTCATCTCTCCCTGCCCCACATGGTGCCCTTCCCCCATACAAAAACACAGCCAAAACCTCAAAATCCTCCACAAAGGAGCCATTACCCCCCTTTTCCTACACAAAAATTAATTATGTTTCTTTCAGAGTTTAATCTCCTGGGAATCCAAAAGTGCTTAAGCAGAGCCTATTAAGTGTGAGCAGTGAAAGGAGACAGCAGCACAGGGTGAGTAGGAAAAAAATCTATCACTAAATAGAAAAAAGATTGGGTGAAAATTAAGAACTACTTGACTAAAACACTTCGGTTCACGGGAGACTCAAACACACTCCATAGCTGGAATGCTGTGCAACAGCACAGAGTGGATGAGATGGATGAAGCCCAAAGGATTCCTGCAAACTGATCCAGACTGCTCTGGGTTTACTCAGATTTACCCTGGATAATGAATGAAAACAAAAACCCTAAAGACACTTGGAAATATAAAAACCTAATAAAGGACTTGACCATTGGGAAGACAAACAAAACAGTGAAGTCACTGGGAAAGCGTAAGGTAAATTAACAGGTTTGTTTTATGCTACCATACAGAGAATAAAGAAAGAATAATTTTAAATTGCTAATTTAAAACATGATGGTGTCATTAAAGCAAGTGTAAATCAACGTGGTACAAGCTGAAAGTCAGCCAGAACAAGTGGAAGTGTTTATTGCAATTAGCAGCAGCTGGCTTCCTGCAAATTAAGTGACACTCAGGTCCAGAAATGCTTCCCACTCCACACTTTGCTAGGAAGTACTAACACAGCTACCTCGCTGGAGGGGCCAATCCACTCCTGCACCCAGTGGAGCCAAGCTGTTAAACATTCCCGATGTCTCATACACCAGAGTTTTCCTAGGCATCCCCATTTCCTAGGGATGCTGTGGGGCTGAAATAACCCCCAGAAAACCAAAAGCAATGGGACTGAAAGCAAACTGGACTTTGCCAGGCTTAGCTCACATAACCCAACCCAGGTCAGATCCTAGAAGAGCACCTGAAGTGTATCAATGTGGAAGCTGCTTTCCACAACGTATTTGATTAAAATCTGCAAGCCACCCCTGCAGCCCAGCCAGCTGAGCCCCTGCCTGCCCAGGCTGCTTCTCCCTGCTCCCTCCTGCCCTCGCCCTTCCATATGGTACATCCATTACCACACACACTCTGGAAACATCTGCAGCACCACGCTCAGCCCAGACTTGCAAAAGCATCGGGGAAATTGGAAATTGCTGCTGTGATGAGGGAAAAGGAGCAAAGACAGCGACACCTTTGTTGTGGGGCTATGAGATTTAACGCTGCTGAGTGCAGAGAATCATTTAAAAGAAAAAAAACAAAACAACATAAAGCAGAATAAAAGACAAATGCTGGCTCTCCAGGGACATGTTCTGAGGAACCACATAACACACGACCCCAGAAGTCCTGTGAGACAGCCCTGCAGCGTTTTCAGGCTGTACCAACAACCTGACAAAGAGATCAGTGCCAATGCAAGGAAAGCACTGCAGCTCCATCTCAGTCTCTACCTGTAGGGTTCACTCTTTGATCCATTTTGCTGATTTATGATGTACTACAGCTCAAAAACATTCTTTGTCTTTTTCTTCTGTATTTTTTCTAAATGATCCAGGCCTACTGAAAAATTTCCATGGAAAACAAAGAAGCAGCTAAACAACACCATTGCAAGAATGATCCACTGGGCAAAAATACAACTTCTATTACATTTACACCAACTTCTGGGTAACTGATTTGGTCTGAACACCTGGTGATGACTTGGAAAGAAAGGATATTTTTTTAATTTAAGATTCAAACTGAAAGGGGAAATTTAGGTTAGATTCTAGAAAGAAGTTCTTCCTTGGGTGGGTGATGAGGCCCTGGCACAGGGTGCCCAGAGAAGCTGTGGCCACCCCATCCCTGGAAGTGTCCAAGGCCAGGCTGGATGGGGCTTGGAGCAACCTGGGATAGTGGAAGGTGTCCCTGCCATGGCAGGGGGTGGGATGAGATGGGCTTTAAGGTCCCTTCCAACCCAAACCACTCTGTGACCATATGATTCATAATCTCAATTACACATTTGATAATACCCCTATAAATCCCAGCATCCATCATCAGTTTTTAAAAGAACATAATCAGGGAGAACAGAAGATTTTTATTGCCCTGGAGGTGTGACAAAAAGAAAGCACATCCCATCTTTCTATGTAAAAAGTGAAAATAAAGAAGCATTTGGACAGCCAGACTCCAGCTGTGAAATCTACTGTAATTTCCTAAGGCTCTACACTGACTACAACGCTCCCTGAGAAAAATGATGTGAAAGAACAGAGTAGTTAGAAAGAAATTACTCAAGGCCATAGTGCAGAAGCACATAAGAGCTTTTCCAACCCCACCAATGCAAGAGCCAGCCCTGCTATTACCATGAAAAAATGACAGCAAGGTTTTGAAGCAGCCTCTTGAGAAACAACTGCTCTGCACAGCGCTGTGCAGGGCAGCTCCTCCAGCCCCGTGCAGCAGCTCCCTGTGTGCTGGAGGGTTCTGCAGGCCTGCCAGAGCAGCCTGTGGGCAGTGGGGTGGGAAAGCCCTGCTGCAGTTACCTGCCCATCCTTGGCGTAGCAGACTGAGTTGGACTGGGTGTATTTGACAGCGATGCTGGCCACGATCAGGTCTCGGACAGCAGCCTCGGGCAGCTGCAACAGAACACCACCATCAACACCACCCTGACACCCGTCAGCAGCCATGCCACACCCCCAGCCATCAGTTACTGAACCAGACAGGCAAAACAAGGTAGCTAAAAATACCCTGGGGTTTGTTCAATCACCAGCAAATTTTGTTTAGATGAAAACCTATAAATGATTGGTTTGGCAGCTGATCTCCCAACTCTCCGGGGTAAGACTCAATCTCACCAGGTTCTACCACTGGCCTTAAGCCTGAAAACTCCTCTGTATTCACTGTCATCAGATGTGCTCATAGGCAAACACCAGGACCACAATAATTAGAATAGCTCCCAAGATCTGTAGTATTTTTAAGCTCCATTCCTAATTTATGAAAACAATTTTTATTACCTCAGTGTCTGAACTTGCTTCTGAGTCCATGACTAATCATGTACTCATTAACATCTGGTTTTTTTAATGAGAACGAGATCAGAGACAAAGAAATCACTGAAAACTTTCTGGTGGTGTGGGGTCCAATTGCTGAGTAATAGCAGCCAGGCCAGAGTTTAAACAACACAGTGCACACAAAAGGGTGATGTAAACAGTGAGTCAGGAGATGTGATGGACCCCTGGCACATGGCTGTCTCACCAGAAAAATTTGCACACGGTAGCTTCTTGTTTACAAGGAGTATTTACAAACATTGTGGTAGTCTGAAATAATAGGAAAGGTCCAGCTCCTCTTTGATTCCTCCAAGGAATCTAAACAAAGGAAAGCCATCTTGATTTACCCAAGTATATTAGGTCCAGAAAGTCCGCTGCATTGCTTGGTAAGAGCCAGTTAAACCTCATTACAATATTTTAGGAGCTCTTAAAATTGCCCAGTGGTGACTTCCTTGATGAAGCCACAGCAGTTCATTCATTCCACGTGTGCTTAAGCACATTTATCTCCCAAACTCACGTTTTTATTCTTGGTGACAATGTTCTTGAACAGCGACCGGTCGATGACTGCGTTGTTCCTCTTCTGCATCAGGTTCAGCCCATAGAGGGTTCGAACCTCCAGGTCATCAGGCTCGTAGTGGGGATCCATCTGAAAGCCAAAGACAGGCCAATAAAGCACTTTTAGACCAAAACCTACAGTCTTTCCAGTTTTCACACAAAGGGGAAAAACACAGTCTTCCAGCCTTCCAAAGGCAGGCAGAAATATTTGGAGCTGCTTCCTACATGCCTCAAGCTACAACTCCCACCCCTGTGTGGCATTCAAAGGAACAGTGAACATGATTATTTCCAGAGCTGCATTCTTGGGGCACATCTCCATCCAAGCTGGAAGGACAATTAATTTACACCAGTAGGGATCAGGTTAACTGCAACTGTGACACTGCACTCAGATCCACCCATGCACGGCCTTATTCAGAATTTTGGTGGCCCCTCTTTCAGGCAGGAAACAACCCAGACTAAGGTGACCAGCTCTAAACAGGAGCGTGCACACACTTTATGTGGTTTTCCTAATCCACTGAAATGTTTTAGACCAACTTTCCTTAGCACTGCTCTGCATTCAGCCCTGAAGACACAAGCTTCACCAGTACGACCTCATCCTTGTGAAGTTAATTGAATTCCAGGAGTAATCAGCTGCTAAGACTGTCTGCAATTTCATTCCTTCTTGCCTGAAGCTCCTGAGCCATCTTCTCCAGCTCCCCTGGCACCTACACTGCAATTGCAACTTCAGCTAAGCCTTGGATTTTCTTTCTGTGATGCTATAGTGAAGTTCTTGGCTCATCTGTCTCTCAGAGGCAGCAGAAATAGGACCTGACAGCAATCCGTGATCCACTAGTCATGTTCACCAAAACTGGGTGATTTTGAAGTCCCAACAATCACTGCAGGAACAAGGAAGGAAACCTGACACTGACTTGGCCACATAATATTAATACTCCTTGACGAGCATGCTGGCTGCAGCATGTAAAGATGCATCATCTCAGGTCCAAAGTGTCTGTGCTTCCAGCTTCATCCCCGACTGGAGCAGGGGTACAAACCTGAAGGACACAGTAAGCACCATTCTTCTTTTTGGAAAGGATTTTGAGAGCTTCTTCCTCATAGCCAGGAGCCACCACACCATCGGATACCTGCAACACACAGATTTCAGCTTCCACAGGAAAAAAATGGCTAAGCCTGAAAGCTCCACCTGCCATTTCCAGAGAGGCACACTTGGGGTCTGTATGCATCCTACAACAGCAAAAGCACTGCTACGGGTTTCAGTCCTGGAAGCAAAAACCAGCACAGCATTGTGAGCTCCCGGCAGGGGTTAGTAAAAAGCACCCCACATCACTTCAAGCAGAACGGAACTAATAACTAATATCCTCCTCCGGGGGGAAACAGCTTGACCATGACATCCCCACTTCTCAGCCCTAACAGTACATGTGCCTTAAAAACCAATAAATCCTTATTTCAACAGTGACACTCCTGAGAGGGCAAAACCACTGGCAAAAGAGCTGTTAAGAGCATGGAAACTGAGAGTTTACATTCATTAGCGCCATGAAGTGATACACAACTTTTGCATTTGTGTCTTATGGTGTAAGTGAGGTTTTTTCAGTTTTCAGCAGCACTGTAGCAAATGTTACCCTCACAAACCAGCTGAAGATGCTCTTTCGTTTGTTTGACATGATAAAATCACAGAATGGTTTGGTTTGGAAAAGACCACCTCATTCCATCCTCCTGTTGTGGACAGGGACATCTCCCACTAGACCAGGTTGTTGCAAACCCAAATGATTCTGTGATTCTAAGCAAAAAGCACAGCCTGGGAAGTGGCTGAGCCTACATGTAAGTGGCAGGTAGCAACCTGTGTCCAAATTCCTGCCTTGGGCAAGGGGCTGGCCATCAGCATTCCAGCCCTTTACTTCTCCCATGACATCCGCTCAACCAGACACTTGTGACAGCCTAACCGGGGTTTTTTTTCCAGAGGTTTGCAATCACCTCGTGGAAAGCAGCACTGCCAGCTCTGCTATTTCACAGCCTCTAGCACACAGCCAGGTGTTAATTGGTAGGAAAAACAAATGCATCAAAGACTGGTGTAAATTCTGCACTCCAGATCAGAGATGACACAAATGGACCAGTAAAAGTCTTCCAGGTACAATGGGTTGATTTCCAGCAAAGGCTGCTACAAACCAATGGCTGCTTCTAGAGTGATTCTCCTTGATACCCTGGAACGATTTGCTGCTGTCACTAACCTCTCTGGAGATGATCTTGGCAGTAGCCACGTCACAGATATCAGACAGGGCAATGAAGTCACCGAAAGACGACATCCGATCAGCACCTGAAAAATCCTGACTTTACTCATTTATCAAACTACAGCATCACACAAAGAAAACTCTTCACTCCTACAGTCCACTCATTTGCTATGAAAGCTAAGAATTTAATTCCACAGCAAAAATAACAAAAAAAAGAAAAGGGGCCATAAAAGCAAGAAGGATGAAAAATCCTACCTCAAACACATGGACCTTTAAATACTCCCATAGTTCAGATATTCTTCCTTCTTCACTGCCTCTGTCAAAGCTCTAACTCTGTAATGACTACCTCCAGCACTGCAAGCAGCTCAGCTGTACCCTTGGTGGCAAGAGGACAAGGAGAGGCAAGGATCACACAGAAAGATTTTAGATGGGAGACAGTTGGAAAAAGAGGAAAGCTTTTAGATGGCTATGCTCCCACCTGGCTTTTCCTGCAAGAAAGCAGACCCAGAAATGTAGCAACTTTTTTCTTTTCTTTCTTTAATAAGTATTTTCTGTATTTAACGGCGTAGCTAAGGTGAACTCCATTCCCATCACAAATGCTCCACTACTCAGCAAGGTCAATTCTTCTGACCCTGCCATTCTAAGGGTTTATTTTTCTAGTAATCATGCAGTTGTTTTGTGATAGCAACACTCTAAGGTGGTCTGTGATGAACCCAAGCCAGTGTGCTCCTTAGCAAGTTTGCCTTGTTTTCTATAATCTGTGCAGCTTTTCTAGGAATGCCATGGAAAATGAGAGAAGTAGCAAAGTATCTCAGCTAAGCACAGGAAGCTGGTTTGTTCTACATTCTTTAGCTTTTTTGGTGAGTTCTGACCATACAAAAGCATTAAAAAAACCCCATCCAATATCAGAGAGAAACATCTCTACTCAAGTTAAATATTCCTGAGCACCCCAATGCTGAGTGTGCTACCAGCACCGCTGTTCATCCAGATCCTTTAAGTCAAAGCCCCATATACATATATATATGTGTGTGTAAACACACATTTACATTTACAACAGGTCTTCTATATTCACCAAGGAACAGAATCCAAAGTGGTTTTAGCTCTTTGAAACAGTCAGTATACAAGGGCTGCTCACTTGCAAAGCAACTTTTGATAGGCAATCAGGCAGATCCTTATAGAGAAAACCCCTCTGGAGGAGGAGTGTGGCACAAAGGGAAGACCACAGGAAGAGCTGAGGGTACTGCTCAGGTGCTGAGCCCCCAGCCCAGCTCTTTGGACAGGCTGGTTTGCCGTGGTTATTTGGGGCCCTCACCTCTGCTCCGGGCATAGGCATTGGCCAAGGGCGTCAGGGTCTTGTGGAAGTCGTGCACCATGCACACTTGGGCCTCCTCCTCGCTGAGCGGAACTCCAACAGCAGCACCTAGTGGGAAACACGAGCCAGGGCACTCAGACTGCTGCTGCCTGCCCCAGGAGCTGCCCACACAGCCGGGGAGGGAGCACGTCCCACCCTACCTGCGGGACTGACGTGCTTGAAGGAGGCTGCGGCCGGAATGCCCAGAGCCTGCTTGAGCTCCTTCACCAGCTGCCAGGCATTGAGGGCATCGCAGAGGTTGATGAACCCGGGAGAGCCATTCACCACTGCAAACACAGCACATGGACACGTTAAAGCAGGCAAACCCTTCTCACCAGAGCCTGGAGAGCCATTCACCACTGCAAACACAGCACATGGACACGTTAAAGCAGGCAAACCCCTCTCCCCAGAACCTGGAGAGCCAGCACAAAGGATTTCTCCCAGCAAGCACTCAAATCATTATAAACTGTTCTTGTTCAATGACCCTGGTTCCTCAGCAACTGGTGGAGTGCCCAGAAATGCACACCAAGAGTAAAGGCCATTTAAAAGTCTGCTCTCAAAATGTTTTGCTCTGGCCCTGAAAGAAGAACTGCTCATACGGACATGGCAGCACTGTGAGCATTTCAGGAGACTGGAGGAGAAAAGATCATTTTAACAATAATCCACATCCAGGAAGAGTGAACATAGCGTTGTTCTGCTGCCATATTGGGAGGCAGAGCTGCAAGCAAATCGACCTCCAGTGCAGAATGGAAAAGCTTCCTAAGAGGTCCCAGAATTGAAATGAGTAAAACACTGCAACACAAAGCTTCACTGCTCGTTCAGCAGGACAATGCCTGCACACATTGAAAGCAGTCCCAAGAACAAGAGTAGCCAGACTTTCCCTCCAAACCAGGGGTTTCCCTCACTACTGTGGCAAGTGGCACATCCCGTAAAATGGCAGAGAGACAAACCAGACCTGTCTCAAATTTGCAGGTAGGACTATAGCATCCCTTCCTGCTGCCACCATTAGCAGAAGCAACATTCTACAAAACCAAGGTAACAACCCCCTGTTCAAAACCATCAAAATAAGAAAGACAAAAAAAAAGAATAAAACCAATTCAAACCTAGAGAAAAACAGCTTGGTTTCTAGGCAGAGTAAATAGTGAAACACAAAAAAAGGGTGAAGATACTAAACAAGGAAAAATGCAAGTAGAAAAACATCTTAAAAGGATGACAAGGTTTTCCTTTGCAAAATCTGGATCCAATGTCAAGCACAAAGTACACTACATAAATCTGTTCAAAGTATCTTGGACACACAACCCAACAGTAACAGAGAACACAGAGCTGCAACTGGTCTTGTGGGGCTCAGCAGAGCAGCTTTCCTGTCTCATACAGCTCAGCTTTTTAATTGCTAAGTTAGTGCCACTCAGTAATAAAGCAGCTGCGAAGGCACTGCTGGCCATCCCTTGGACTAAGGTACAAGATGGTCTTTCAGTTTCAAAGACACGTCCAACCACCTCCATTCCCAGCTATCCCAGAGCTCCCTCTTGGCCAGCACAGCCGAGGCCTCACCTGTCAGGGGCAGTTTGGGTCTCGTGGTGTAGAGCTGTGCAGGACTCTGGTGAGGATTCATGCCGTACCTCAGGGGCAGCTGGGACACTCCCTTGCTGTACTCCTTCCTGAAGTAGTCAGAGATGGCTGCATCGTACTGAGCAGTGTGGGTGAAGGCCTGGGGACACAACAGGGGACACCTGTTAACTTAGAAACATCAACTTAAGAGAGGATTTGGTGTTTAAAGAGATAAAGAACCAAAGGCACACGAGCCTGGCCCAGCCCTTCCCGGCAGGAAAACGTGACCAACCTTCAGTGCCAGCAGCCGCCGGGTTTCCATGGCAGTGTCCTTGTCCCTCGATGCTGCCATCTCTTTAGCTACGGCAGCGTAGTCTGCAGGGTCACACACCACTGTCACACGGGCGTGGTTCTTGGCAGCTGCCCGAAGCAAGGCCACTCCCCCTGCAAGAGAGGGGCACAGGTGTGAAGCCCTTCCCTCCTGGACACAGGCGTGAAGCCCTTCCCTCCTGGACACAGCACAGCCAGGAGGCACGGCTGAGGCCACAAAGAGATGTGCACCATCGATCCTTTGTGCCAGATCAATGTGTCCCCTCTCTCCAGCACAGAGAGGGGGTGAGAGTGCTCTTCAAAATGCCCAAGGCTGGTGAGTTTGACTCAATCTGCTGCTGAAGGTGCACACTGACTGGCCTTGGCAGAGCCAGGCAGAGCTGCAGGGGCAAGGAAACAGGATGCGGGTTGTGATGGGCAAGTGGGGGCAAGAATGTCTTCGAACAGCACAGCCACATCCCAAAGAAGATGGCTGTCCCCACACATGGCTTAACCACCATCCTCTGCACGCTGGGCCAGGCAGGGGTCTGCAGAAAGATTTGCTTTCACACTGCTGAAAAACAGAGGCTCCCAAACGTCTCTGCAAATAGTAATGAATCTTGCCCAGGTCCTCTGTGTGAGATAAAATGCCACACTTCTTCCTTCAGTCTAACTGCACTGCTATTGCAACTCTTTAAATCATACCAGATACTAGGCTATTGCAAAGGAAAAGTAGAGGCTGGCACTACTTCACGCAGAGCAAGTATTACTCCATAAAACATTTAATAGAGAGCTCTGCTGGGCATCATTTGGACTAAACTACTGCAAGAAAATCCAATCCCAATCCAACTGCATGGCACAAAACTGTGCCTGTACTGTTCACAGGCTGCCAAGCAGAGATGCTGCAGTGAAGGAACAGCAAGCCTTTGGGGTTAATAACTAGCAGCAAGAGAAAACATGCTAATGCAGGTGTCCATGCTTCCCAACTCAGGTCCTGAGTACATTCCCACATATTCAGACCAACCCCTTTCCTTGAAATGGCTTCCTGCAGTGAAGTTCTCAGCCACTTTCAGTGGTTCAGCTTTGCACTCCAAAGCTCATGGTTTTTTAAATTTCTATTACTCTGTCAGGCTGCAAAAGGGGTTTAGTCTGCTCTCCATGTTCCAGTAGGAAGCATGGTCCAGCAGGCCTTTCCAAGCACAGCCCTCAGGCTCCTTCTTCTGGGCAGTGCACGACTTCCCCCCATGCAGCATGCCTTGCCAGCCTGTTATTGCCATTTTAATTGCTTAAAAGCAACAAGGCTTACCCAACTATGCCTTCAGTCTGCTCCTTGCAGCTCCTGAGCTCTTGAGCAGACTTCCTTTATAGGTGTGCAAGGCCACCAAACAAAAAGAGAAGAACTGAGACCATTCAAGAATTCAGAAGCATACAATCTGTCTGGAAAGCAGATTTGCTCTCCCTTTAGCTTACCAATATCAATCTTTTCCACAGCATCCTGCACAGTCACACCAGGAGAAGATACAGTCTTCACAAAGGGGTACAGGTTGCACACTACAACTCTGAGAATTGAAGGGGAAAACTGGGTTATTCAGGAAGAAATAAAGGTGCCAAATCGGGCTTGGCAAGCACAAGGTATCACCAGCGATTTTATGGTCTTGGCTCTCAGATCAGGGACCAGCATAAAATCCTGTGGCCAAGAATGGTGCTCAGCCCAAGGGCAAGTGATGGTACAGCGCATTAGGACATTTTACTGAATTCTGTGTATCAAACAATGTCAGTACCAGAGTTTACAGCAACCAGATTAAAGGAAGAGCTTCTTTAAATACATGTGCCTGAATATAAATGTTTAGTGATTTTAGTCCACACTCGAGCCATTTCAAAGGACTTCAAAGTGGGCTCTCAGCAATACTGAAAAATGGGCATCCACCAATTCTCGTAAGAGAGTAAGCACCCAGGGAAGGTCCACTGCAAACAAACTGCAATCAATCTAATTTTCCACAACTTTTCCAAGAACGGAAAAATGACCTACATGTCACCTTCTGGACTTTTAAAATACCAACAACATATGACACCTGAGTGTGCAGCCCAAATGCCACAAAGCTTCTGTAGCACATGAAAGCTGGGGAGAAAATTGACTTTTCCCTCTCAGGCTAAGACTGGACCTTACTGGAATTAGTTTTTCCATCTGATCTAGGAGCAGGTCTGTATTCCAGATGTAATAACTTGCCTGTCCCATCCTACCAGAGCCACAGGAACTGCAGTGAAAGGAGGGATTTGTTCTGACCTTCCTAAACAAGGTTTCTAATCCAAGAGAATTAATTTACTCTCTTGATCTGAGTACATGAAGGTATCGAACTCCATGGCGTGCTCAGTATGGCACGAACTGCTGTGATGAGCACCCTTGTGTCCAACTTATAACATTCCTTTGTTCCTGCCACGTGTGAACTCCAGCAGAAGGGATGATAAGCTTCCACTATGGCTTTCAGAGCCCCTCATGTCTCTAAATTTCCTACAATGCCCTCTGTTGTCTCTTCTGCTTCTCATGCCCCCTTCCCCCCAATCCATTCATGCTCCTGACCTGCTGCAAACCATCAGGAATCTGTGGACTTTAACACTGCTAATGCTTTTATCTGTGCAAACCAAGACAATCAATATCAGGCTTTCCTTCATTGACTTGGATATGCAAATTTTATGCAAAGACAGTCCTGCTGAGGATCAACTACGTCTGCTTTTTGCAAGAAACTTGAATCCAAATTATCAGTCTGGATGCAAGTGCACCATAAGTCACTGATGTAAGGGCATGTTATTCCCCCTGCAATTCAGCAGAGCCTGCTTTAATATGCGGCATGCTCTGAAAAGCCACCACTGCTGAGCCATCTAAGAGGATTCCTGTGGTTTTAAATTTCAGGTTTTCAAATTCAGCCCAGAAATCCATCCATCCGTTTTTAAAAGTAATTTTAAAACTCCAGATGCATTCTGGCCCACAGTTGTACTGTACCTCCCACCCTGGCTACACCTACAATTTGCTATGTCCAGCTCAGCCGTTTGTTTCTGAACCAGGAGCTACTCCCTGATGTACAACTGGTTATTCACAAGCAGCAGCTGGATGTTAACACCAGTTAGTCACATACAGCCCCAAATTGCCCTGTGTGACTGCACCAAGTAAACACATTCCAACAGAAACTGAAAAAAAATAAATCTTTGTTACACTGGCACACAAACTGTGTTACTTCAGTTTCTGGGTGCAGCTCACTCGCTCCCAAGACAGCTCTCAAAGTTGTAAGTTTTCTGTCTCTTATCTGTGTGTTTTCTGTCTGAACAAACGCCGTGTTCCTGACCCACTTTCTGTGTCTATTCTTTATTTATGTGTTGAAACTCAGTAAACATTATGCAAATATCAAAGGGTATATTTACTAAGCAAGCATTTCAAAATTGGGAATTGCCATCTGATCAGACACGTGGAACCAACCTGAGGGAAGATGAGCTAGCTTCAAAAGTACTGAACTCAACTCTGCAACGCGTGTAACGTGGCCCTACACTGACTGTGTGTAACGTGTCAGAATTCCCAGGGAACCAGAAAAAATTCAGACCTCTGAGTCCCCCGTGGAAACCACAATGTAATTTTCCTGGTTTAGTTTTCTCTTGCTACAAGTGATGAAGAGGTGCCTGTAGAAAATTGTATTTTTAAAGACATAGTAAGTCCTGTCAGGGCAAAGAAAGGGGACTGCAGATCTGCTGGTGTGTAGATGTTACAATCCCTACTGCTCTCCTTCCTTGGTATTGACTGGGCTCTAATGCTGGTTTTTGATCACTGATGGATTGCATCACATTCCCCAACATTTACCTTACAAGGCTGAAATCCTGTTTCTTCATATCAGCATTATCCTCTGGAATATTGCGAGCCAAGATGCCTAGTTACAAAAAACAGTGCATCTTCATTAAAAAAGAACTAAACCACCAACAGGTTTTTAATTCAACATCTCCTTTCACATTGTACTTTTTCCCTCAGAGTCCTTCTGCTGCACCTTTTTTATTCTAGTTCAGACAGCACCCTCAGCCCCTGCTCATTTATTCCTCTTTACAGAGACTCTGGCTGTTCAAATTCCACACTTGCAGGTGTTCTTCCCCCAAAGCTAAATCCTAGAGCATTCCAAGTATTGACCAGCAACCTCAACAATGTACTTTCTAAGCACTCAACTGCTCCCCTTAAAACACGGAAACCATCATTAAGGACTTCACGGGAGAGAAAAAGGAAGCAAGAGAGAATGAGCAGTGCAGGTGGCTGGTGGAGTCTGGGAACTCAGAGAAACACAAGGGTGACAGGGTGGCACAGTGTAAGGAACAGCACAGTCCTGTGTTCAGGGTCATGGGAGATTGTCTCCAGCCCTCACACATGATGGCAAGCAGGTTCCACATGAGGTAACTCAAGCACAGCAACAGGAGATGAGAGAGCAGGTGGATTAATGCGCAGATAGACCACTTATCAGAGACCCTCCCTGCTGAAGAGGAGTCAGAGAACATCAGAGCGTGCAGAAATCACCCCTAAAGCCTACGCTGTTGTGCTCCTTACGCTGCACACCAGACCCACCCACAGGTTAAGCTCTGTGGAGCTCCCTGCCCCAGCACATCTGCAGCTGACTCTGCAAAGGCATCCACAGAGAAGCTCTGTTACTTATAGCCCCGGGGAGAGAGCTCTGCTAACTGCAGAGATGCCAGCTTAGCAACAAGGAGCTAATTCAGCCACCCTGCACTTCTCCACCCTTTGCCTTTTCACCTCTCCTGTCCCTGGAGCAAATCTGTTCTCGTTACTCGGTTCTTCCACACAACCCTTAAAAAAGACATCCGTCAACTCCTCCTTCCCACCCTCCCTGCCCTCTTTTAGACTGAAAAATGTATTAGCAGAAACACACCAGCGTGGACTGCAGGATGAAGGGTTTTCACACGTCCACCCAGCATCTCAGGGAAGCCTGTCAGGTCTGAAACATCTCTGCCCAAGAAGAAAACAGCAGAGTAACAGATGTGCCATACTGACTTTATCTAGAGGTTGAATGACCCAAACCAAAAAAAGTTTATAAATCTCACTACAAAATCCCCTTATGCCAAATGGACAACTGCTTTTCCCATGAATGGAAACAGAGTTCATGGGTCACACCCAGCTAAGCAGTACAGTTATTTCTTAAATACACAGGAATAACCAAGATAAGCAAACCCCAAGTCAAAATGGTTTGTAGAGAGAATGGAAGGCCATGCGGAGGTGCTCTTCCTCCCGGCTTAGTCTCACCACTCCTTGTGGCTGTTTAGGGTGGTAAATAACAATAATGAGGGAAGGGGAAATATGAGCATCCTTTGCTTCAGGCTTCACTGACAGCACAGCCAAGGAGAGAAGTTGGAGAGACACAACCAAGTGCTGGGTAACAGTGAGCTCTGGGGGTGATGTAGATTTGTGCTGATGTGTCCCAGGAGCCACCTACTGTGTTCATGGGGAGAAAAAACTGAGTCAACCACCTGTCCTGCCAAATAATTGACATTTTTTTCATCCCTGCCCTGAAACCCATTTTTATTTGGCCAGAACTGTTTTGTTTTTTTTTAGTCACAGCATGGAAGAAACCAAAAAAAATTTCCCCAGAACCATGAGCTAAAACAGCCAGTGACTGTACCTCACATTTTTCCAACAGTGGATGCACAATACTTAAAGGCTTTGTCTGCATTAAGTGATTGTGCTGGAAAAATTACTTGTGACCAATGAACTCCAGTGAGCTTCAACATGTTCCTGACACATCAGTGCTGTCCCAGGACTAGGCAAAGATCAGCTTTCACCTGGCTGTGAGCAGCTGCACTCAGGGCAGATTACGAACATCAAGGTAACATATTGTCCCATGGAAACAAAGCTGGATCGAGGCAGACAAGGCATCCCACCAAAAAGCTCCAACACCTCTCTGCACAGTAACGCACCTCAGCCAAGAGACCCCTGAGTAAGAAGGTTCTGAAGTTCGCTTTGGGGCAGCGTTTTCTTTTTAATTTTTTTTTTGAAGTAAAGACTTGCTTTCAGATCAGTTTTCACCCATTTTTGTTCACAGAGAAAACAATTTAAGCAACCTCAGGGCCCAACAGAGCATTTTTGGTGGTGATGTACAGGGGAGTGTGTGTACCTGACAGGCAAGCCAGCATCCCTCAGGGACTTGGCTGTTCCTCCGGAGGCAATTAAACCCAGGCCAAGTGCATTCAGGCTCTTCGCAAATTCCACCAGGTTGGTCTTGTCAGAGACGCTGAGTAAAGCTGGCAGACGGGAGGAGCACGAGTGTTTGGGTTTAAAGAGTGGAACAGAGAAAACGACAGGAATTAAGCGAGTGAAGCTTTTCTAAGTTCCGGAGTTGAGCGGTGTGCGCGGCGCCAGGTGCCTGGGGAGGGGACGGGGAGCACCAGAGCCTCGCGCTTCTCCTCAGGGGAGGCCGCGGCCTCCGGGCGCCCAGCGCGGGGCATCGCCTCAGCGCCCTCCCGCTCCCCGAGCCCTGCAGGGCCCGCACCGGGAACAAGGGACCCCGGCCCGGGGGCACAGCCAGCGCCTGCAGGGCCCGCACCGGGAACAAGGGACCCCGGCCCGGGGGCACAGCCAGCGCCTGCAGGGCCCGCACCGGGAACAAGGGACCCCGGCCCGGGGGGCACAGCCAGCGCCTGCAGGGCCCGCACCGGGAACAAGGGACCCCGGCCCGGGGGGCACAGCCAGCGCCTGCAGGGCCCGCACCGGGAACAAGGGACCCCGGCCCGGGGGCACAGCCAGCGCCTGCAGGGCCCGCACCGGGAACAAGGGACCCCGGCCCGGGGGCACAGCCAGCGCCTGCCCGCCCCCGGCACGCCGCGCGGGAGCCACGGCTGAGGCGCCTTCCGGGGCCGCCCTGCCCGGGCGAACCGGCGGCCATGGCGGGGCCGGCGGCGGGGCGGCCCCCAGCCCTCACGGCCACCCTCCCCGCGGCCATCGGCGGCCGCCCCGCGTTACCGAGCTGCTGCCGCGCGGCCATGGCGCCGTCGGTGGGTGCAGGAGGGCGCGGAGGCACGGAAGGGACGAGCGGCGGCGGCCCGGCGGGATTTGGGCGCACGGGGGCGGGAGCCGGAGGGGGCGGCCCGGGCGGGGCGGGGAATGGAGGGGGGCGGCGGTGCCCGGGCCGGGTGGTGGGCACGTGTTCTTTGGGACACACGCGTGTCCTCGCGGTGCGGTGTCCCGGGAGGGTGAGGATGCCCCGTGGGTGAGGATGTCCCGTGGTCGTGTCTGCGCCACGTGTGTGCGAGCGGGTGTTCCCGCTGCACGTGTGCTCAGTGCGTGTGTGTGCGACATGGGCGCACCAAACATACAGAAACATGCACACATGCACACCTATATTTGTATGTGCACTGACATGGGTGCACGAAACGTACAGAAACACGCACACATACCCACGTATATATAATATGTATGTGCACTGACGTGGGTGCAGCAAACATACAGAAACACGCACACATACACACGTATATATAATGTGTATGTGCACTGACATGGGTGCAGCAAACATACAGAAACACGCACACATACACACGTATATATAATATGTATGTGCACTGACATGGGTGCAGCAAACATACAGAAACACGCACACATGCACACGTATATATAATATGTATGTGCACTGACATGGGTGCACCAAACATACAGAAACAAGCACACATACACACCTATATATGTATGTGCACTGACATGGATGCAGCAAACATACAGAAACACGCACACATACACACGTATATATAATATGTATGTGCACTGACATGGGTGCAGCAAACATACAGAAACACGCACACATGCACACGTATATATAATATGTATGTGCACTGACATGGGTGCACCAAACATACAGAAACAAGCACACATACACACCTATATATGTATGTGCACTGACATGGATGCAGCAAACATACAGAAACACGCACACATACACACGTATATATAATATGTATGTGCACTGACATGGGTGCAGCAAACATACAGAAACACGCACACATACACACGTATATATAATATGTATGTGCACTGACATGGGTGCACGAAACATACAGAAACGCACACATACACACGTATATATAATATGTATGTGCACTGACATGGGTGCACCACCCACACACAGAGGTACGTATATGTGCACAGACGTGTGTGCACCCACACACATACAGAATTTTCCCAGCTTAGTACACAGGTGAAAAACAAGGTGTAGTGAGACAATACCTCATCGCAGTGGAAGGTGGTGCAGTAAGGACCATTAATTTTTTCCAGGTGTACGGATAGGAGTTTCATCTGTGGAAAATCCTCTTGCAGAGCTTCCACACGGGCAGAGGCAAAACATTCATTTACCAAGTGTAAGGTAAAAAATCATTTGCAAATAGTAAAAGTATACTTTATTTATTTATTTTTCTGCCCATAAGGAGAGCTATCATGGGGAGCTTTTTTCCAAACTATGGGCCTCCAAATTTCCTGGTAATCCTTGCAAAAGAGCTTTGCTTGTTTTCCTTCTAGCCTGTGGTTCACAGGTAATGCTGACTGAATGTGTTGGCTTTAACTGGTTAAAATCTGTGCAGTGCCCCTGCACACCCCAGCAGGGTTTAGCTGCAGCACTGGGACAGCAGTGCTTTGCAAGTAGAGAGCTCTGCAATTAATTTGCAGCACGAGCCCTGGCCCCACCTGGTAATATTGAATCAGCAATAGTGTCAGCATGGGCAGGCCCCTGAGGCATCCCTGCGTACTTGTGTCACATTTTCATCGACCACACAGGTGTTCACTGTACACCTGCAGCTCCCAGAGCGCTCAGACTGCATTAGGCTCTCCACTTGCATTAAAAAAAAGAAGGAATAAATGAAAGTTTTTAGCTCTTGCAGGCAAAAAGGTGGGAAGTACAGTGCAAGTGCAGCTGGAAGGCCCAGACTACTGGCTGCTTTGATTTGTGAGTCTCTGGGCTTGAGCAGTATTGTCTGTGTGAGGAAGAGTGAAGCCAGAAATACCAAACAGACCATATAAACCCAATGTGTGTATTACTCTCAGTAACAGCTAGTGACAAGCAGTAATAAATTACTGCTCAGGAGGGTGGCCGGGGCCAAATGAAAATATACTGTTACGTGGTACATGAGCACTATCATTATGAAAATACACACCTTGGAGAGAATAAAAGTTGTGCAAAGAGTACGGCTGAGGTGGGCTTTGGTGATGGTTAATGTATGAGCAAATGAACAATTTGACAGAGCGCTGCATTTTTATCCAACATCGGAGAGCGACCGTGGATTCCAGAGAGCTGCTGTGTATTCCAGCAGGGTGCCCAGTGGCCCTGTCAGCCTGTGCACAACCACAGGGACGCTGCTGCCTTTGGACAAACAATGGGAGGGGCGTTATCAGTGTCAATAATGGCGTTGGCTCTGTTGCCTGCCCAGCAGTTCGTTGGCCCTTGGTGCCTGAGGTGAGGTTTCTGTTTGTGCAGGAGTGGCAGGGGGTGGTTTGGGCTTAGCCCCTGTCCCAGCACAGGAAGGACATGGAGCTGTTGGAGCCAGTCCAGAGGAGGTCACCAGCAGGATTAGAGGAATGGAGCACCTCTGCTATGAGGAAAGGCTGAGAGAATTGGGATTGTTCAGCCTGAAGAAGAGAAGGCTTTGGGGTGATCTAATTGTGGCCTTCCAGTGCCTGAAGGAGCTGACAAGGAAGATGGAGAGAGACAATTTACAAGGGCCTGGAGTGACAGGACAAGGGGAGATGGGGTCAGACTGAAAGAGAGCAGGGTTAGATTGGATATTGGGAAAAAATCCTTCCCTGTGAGGGTGGGGAGGCCCTGGCACAGGGTGCCCAGAGAAGCTGTGGCTGCCTCATCCCTGGAAGTGTTCAAGGTCAGGTTGGATGGAGCTTGGAGCAACCTGGGATAGTGGAAGGTGTCCCTGCCCATGGCAGGGGATTGGAACTGGGTGATCTTTAAGGTTCTTTCCAAACCAAGCCACTCTGGGATTCTGCATCCAAGAAGGGACATTCTGGCTGTGTACTAGAGGGGTGTCTGGAGTTGGATGTGATTGGTATGTCCTGGTTTGGGAATGGCTTTGCAGGGAAATCAGACAGCCTGCCTCCCCAGAGGTTTAGTGTTGCTTTATAGAGTTACATTGTTTTTGTGATGTTTAGAGGATATTCAAATACCCCGTGCTCTGCTCATGTCCCATCATTTACTCAATAGGAATGAGGTCTCTCTGGAGCTTTTTCCTGGGGTTTTAAAGCATTACAGAAGCTTGTCCTGAGCCAAGAATGCAGTAACATCATATTGGAAATAATGGGAAGAGGTAAATGCTAGAATTACAAATACCACATTAAGGTTATTTCTAAATCATGCTAGGGCCTACATCCAAGAAAGAAAATTCAGGCTTAATAAGCACTGTGCTCTGCTGTGTTAATAAGGAGAAGTAAAAAGAGGATGAAGCTGAATAGAGGCATACAAAAGGGATGGTGTTGCTGTTGTTAGGACAATACCCTAGATTCCCTTCTCTTGAGACTGTAAGGAGCAAGCAATGCTTTTTAGCCTGGCTCTGAGTCTCTGTTGTGAGTCTGTTTTCTGTTGTTGGGTTTTTTTCATGTAGCAGACCAAGAAGAGTGTAGAAAAACAGGTCCATTTGGCTGTTGATTAATTTATTAGGGTAGGAAGCAAACAAGGTAGGATTCTCCAGCCACCTGCAGCTGCCTGTGGGCTAGCAGAGGGTGGGCTGGGCCTGCCAGTGGACAAGGAAGACCCAGCCAAAATGTAGGACTCCATCCAAAGTGGAAGTCTGTTGCTGGTCTGGTTTGGGGCTTCAGAGATGAAGTAGTGAGTAGTGAGTGTTACACCAGTGGTCTGGTCTGGATCTGTCCTAGCTCAGGAAAAGTGTCTCATCACCATGAGGCTGCTTTGGACAAACATGTCATTGTGGGCATCTCTGCCTGTATGAACACAGTCCTCAGCTTTGAAATTCCCCATCATACCAAGCTTATCTTCCTTAACCAGGCCCTGCTTTCATTTATATACCTCCCCACGCTTTTCCTCAACAACCCCTTGCCTCTGCTATGCTCTGTGTTGCCCTCAAGCAAAGGTTGTGGTATTCAGCAGGATGTAAGACAAATACATCTCTGTCCTACTCAAACTCCTGTTTTCTTCCCTCGCAGTTATTAAATGGGAAGCAAAGAAGTGCAGGTGAGCAATGTGTTACATTCACAAGAGGCACTGTTTCTTCTGCATTGTTCTGGTATCTGGTATCTCCCTTGGATGCTGTTTGCCAGGCACTGGGCCTCAGTTTCTCCAGTCTCCCAGAGATCACAGTCTTGCAAGCACTTTCCTATGCTCCTCACTCAGTATTATGGGATTGCTTACTGCAGAGGTCTCGTGGAGGCTTCAAGTGCCCTGTCTCAGATGCTGCACAACAGTAGAGGTGGGAGTGGAATTGAATCCAGGCTGCTTCTCAAGGGTTACTGCTATATCCAGGCTTTTGGTTTGTCTGCCTTTTGCTCTCAGGGTTCATGAGAACTGCAGGGTAAAATCTTTGGTGTATTCCAGGAGAAAAAGAGCTGCTAAGTATTGCTCTGTTGAGCCTTGTTCAAGAACTCCATCACTGTGAGTGCCTGTGCCACTCACTACCAGTTAACTCTGGGGTAGCTTCAGCCCTGAGCTGATGAACAGGCTGGCCAGGAGTGTTCCACAATAATAGAGAGGCTCAAGAGCCCTGATGTATTTTGAGTTTCTTTTTCAGCCCTTATCAGCTTGGAGCAGCTTTTGTTTTACTGTGTTTCTTGGAGGTCCTAGTTAAATCACATCCGTGGTGTGCTGGCTGTCAGGTGTCCTTATAAATCCCTGCTCGGGGTCCCATGGAGCTGCTGAGGTGACAGTGAGCCTTTCACTGAAGTTCAGAGACACCAAAGAGCTCTGCACATTCAATTTGACCTGGGGTGTGAAGGTTACATCCCCTCTTCACTCACCAACACCAGTGGTCGGTTTTCCCAAACCTGTGATAGCAATGTCTAATGCTTTTCCTGCAAAAGAATCCACTTCCTTGTAATGGTATAAATATTGCAGATTTCAGCCTGAGTTACTCTCCTAATGCTCTGGGTTATGAATGAGAACCAAAGGTGCATAAACTGAACAACGATTTATTTTCTGAACGTTCCCATTGCTTTCCTCCCACAGGCTGGTTCCTATCCAAGCATAGAAGGAAAAATAATGTGAAAAAAGTAAGAAATAGTTTCTCCTGTTGGCGACTCAGTTCCTACTCTATGGTCTGAACCCACATGTAGGCTGTGGCTGAACAGGTCTGCTTGCAATTGCAAATATGGGGCTTGCAGTAAAAAAAAAAAAAAATAAAATCCCATCCACTTTGAGGTTCCTTGGCTTCTTGAGCTATTTGTGTGAAAGGAAGAATTCCCAGAGAAAAGAAAAGAGGAGGAAATATTTTGTTTGGGTGTTTTTGTTGTAGGTGTGAAAAAATTTCTATATCTACAAATAACAGGCTGCTTTAACTTTTGATAGCACCATAGAATCCCAGAATGGCTTGGGTTGGAAGGGACCTCAAAGCTCATCTCATTCCACCCTGTGCCATGGGCAGGGACACCTTCCACTACCCCAGGTTGCCCCAAGCCCCATCCAACCTGGCCTTGGACACTTCCAGGGATGGGGCAGCCACAGCTTCTCTGGGAAACTGAAATCACTGGTTCTTTCCCACAGGAGCTGTTTTTATCAGCGTCTCCCTTTCCCCCAGCTCTTTGGACACCAGCGTTTGTGTCCCTGGGTGAGAGGGCTGCTGCCGGGATGCTGCCGGGATGCTGCCGGATGTGCAGGGAGCCGGCTCCCACTAGAGCGCGCTAGGACAGTTAAAATGGGGCTGGTTTTCTGCTGGCATCAGGGTGGAACCATCAAAGACGCCTATGTAAGGAATGGCACTTTTGTTTTTCAGCAGGGATTCTGGCTGGGTTCCCCATCTTTTGGGTACGCTTTCCCTGGATGAGTATGCAGCAAAGCCAGCTGTAGCTGCCTGAGAGTACTGAGGTTTGGGCTGGGGCAAGTGCTGGTAAAAACCTGTTGGAAGGCACGGCCTGGATGCAGGCCAGGGAGGAGCTTTGTCCTCAAGCCCTGGCCTATCTCACAGTCCCTTTGTTTGCTGCTCTGTGAGGTAGAGGAAGTGGGAATCTGTGCAGTACTTGGACATGGACAGGAGTCCACCTCCAAGTCCCATTATTGGTCTGCTGTTGTCATTTGTGCATTTTGAAACTACCCCAAACAAACTTGCCCACCTTCACAGGAGAATTTCCTGCCTCAGCCAAGCTCTTAGACCTCTGTCTGCTACCCTAGTTTGCTTCATGTTTACTTAATTAGCCAGCTGGAGCATAATTCCTTTCATAATCTACAGTCTAATACATAAAGATGACAGTGACATGAATCTTGGCTTAGGTTTCAATTTGCATGTTAATTCATTGTGGTTCCCCTGATGGCTGGAATTTGCTCCAGCAGGATCTGGGAGATGATGAAATGGGAGGGGTGTTCTCCTGTGTCCCAGCGAGAGCCTGGAGCGACAGGTGACATAGTTTTACTGTCCACCAGGCATCATCTCTTGTAGATCTACAGCAAAAAGCAAAGCAAAGGTGAAAAGCAAAGCAAAAATCCTAAATGAGGAGTTTTTCTCAGTACAAAATGCAAATAAGAGTCATGGCTCTGGTAGTTGAGAAGCATCTGGAAATCAGTGAAGCCCGGTGAGACAGCCTGCAACAGATTAAGAAGGAACACAGTGATTTTACACAGCAATCCCGCCCCAGTCATCTCTGGTTCACAAAGCCCTCGACACACTTCTCTAGAGAAGAGAGACTCTCCAGGCAGGGAGGAAACAGTGATTTCCCTGAGTGGGAGACAAGCCCATGTTGGCTGTGAAGGGTTTAGGCACAAACCCCATCACTCCATGAGACTCATCTCTCAGTCTGACATCCAGGAGCTGGCTTACAGGGAAGGAAGTGCTGCGAGCCTGTGTTTAGTTCCAGCACTCTGGGGGACCCTGGGAACACCGTCGGGCTCGCAGGAGACTGTCAGCAAATGCAGGCAGAGCTGCCACTTGCCAGCATGCCTGCAAAAACAGCAGCTTGCCAAAGGTGGCACGAGGAGGCTCTCCTGGAAAGACAGCCATAGGTGGTTATTTATCTGTTACATTAGAGCTAACTGAGATCCAGACCCCGGAGAGCCGGGATACAGGATAAAAACAGGGCTTGCCGCAAGATCCTGTGAGCTGAATAGAAATCATGGCTAAATTGGAGGATGGGAAAAGAGACAGAGTTGTGTGAAGAGGCATGGCCAGCATCACACAGCAGGCAGTGCCACAGCCGGAGAGGCTTGGAGCAGTCTCTAGCTGGCAGATGCGTTTAGTTGCAGCAAATCATCCATTTTCAGATTTTGCTGATTTTACACCGTCTAATTTTAATAACAGAAGAAAAGAGTGAGACTTTTTTTTCATAAATCACTTATTCCTTTCTTTTTTTCCCTCCCACATAACTGTACTAGGTCACTGTATTTTGGCCTTAGAAACATGGATAACATTTTAATGAAAAATTGTGGAGACAAAAAACTGAAAATACATGTTGTCTCTTCTCTGTGTTCAAAACCCAATGGCTTTGGATTCTCCAGGAGTTTCTTGTGCTATCTGAAAATGCTGTTATCTTGTATGCCCTGCATTCATAATCAGTTCTGGTTCCTTCTTTCTGTTCTGACCTTCATTGCTCAGAGTCTCAAGTCACAACAGGACAAATTCTGGCTTTTCAGAATCATCTTCCTGATACTTTATGGGTAGAAAAAGAGGAGTTTTTTTTCCCCAAAACACATTGTTAAATCAAGCCTTTTCATTTTTCACCTCAGTCAAAGCCAAGTTTTTCAGCTTTCCATTAAAAACCATATGTTTGAAATTGTTCAGGAGGCCTTAAAATGAGTATTTCCAGGTTCTAGAATAAACACTGTCATTTTCCAGATACTACTTTTCAGGAAAGTAGGATTTAATCATGTGGCTTCTATTCCATTAACCAGGTCCCCCAGGTAAATATTTTGAGCTAGCTTAGTACAGCTCTGGATTTTGGGAAATGCAAGGTTATGATAAGCCTGTGCAAATTCAGTGAGGGCTGTTGGTGTTTCTCTGCATGAAGCAAGGGGGGGAAAGCCTGTTCACAGTTGAAATCTCTTGGTGAAAAGCCCCGGGCAGGACTGAGTGCCATCGATCCTGGACACAGAGTTCCTGTGTTCATGTGGCAAATCCACCTGGAAGCAGCAGGGAGCCTTCAGGATGGCGATGACAAACACCACCCCTCATTAGGCAGAGCTGAGGCAGGTACTAATTAACCTGGAGCTGCAGTGGTGCTGCTCGTGGCTCACGTCGTGATGATTCCTGAGCCTTTTGGGGTGAGGGCAGGATCAGCATTGGCTCTGCTTGGTGCAGCTTTCCTTTTCCTCCTTTTTCCTTCCACCTTTTCCTCCACCTGTCTCCATGCATTTCAGGCATGGAAACTGTCCCTGTACCCATCTGTGCTCAGTGGCTCTGGAGCCACTGGAGCTTTAATTGTGTGGAGCTGTTTTCCTGGGCTAAATTAGCAGACACATGGGGGTGACAATTTCAGCCCCACATGAGTTTGGTGGTAAAAACTGAGCCTGGGACTCAGGCCAAGACAGCAGGGCCAGAGGGAATTTAATGGGACTTCCTGCAAAACACAGCTACAGACTTTCAATTGACTTTCTTCAATTTACCTAACTAATGTCTCCTCCAGCCCTGCTTTTTAATTCATGATAATATCATCAATCACATAATTATGACCTCATCTCATTCTCTATTAAGACTTGGGTGACAAATAAGGACAGGGTCACACTTCAGTTTGTGTTGCTGTGTGTTATTGACTAGATGAAAAGAAGCAAACATGCTGGGGAGAGAATTTCCAAAACATAAAATTCTGCTGACAACAGGCAACATTTAGCTATTTCTGGAGAGCTGGAAAGTAGGACTTGTTGGTTGGGTGGTTTTATTTACACTGTTTTTCACATAAATACACACCTTGTCAGACCTGGGAACAGACTCCTTTTAACTCATCTCACGAGCACACATCAGCATCATAACAAACACACGGGGAGAAGAACAATTTCTTCAGGCAAGAGGCAGCTTAATCCAGTGGGTCAGATAAAAATCTTTCAAATAAAACATGGCAACTTCTTCTTTTATAGATTAACCACGGCAAGGGACCGAAATCCCAGTGTTAAGCAGCATCAAACTCCACTGATGCCGTAAGCCAAAGCAAGGAGCACACTGAGAGTAGGAATTAAGAACATGGTTGAATCATGTGAAAGGGTTTTTATTCCTAAATTAGTGTTAGGGACTTGGGTCTAATGCTATGGTTTGGGGAAAGGATGGTTAATTCTTAACATCCTGTATTTTTGGTCAAGTTTGACATTTCCCTGCCAAAACCCCCCTTTGCTGACCCGCTGTTGATAATTTTACTGCGTTATCAGCGTCATCCCATCTGGAAAGAGGGTGGCTCTTTTTTTCACAGATATTTTAGGCTAAAGAGATCCTCTTCTAAGCATCTTGGAAAGACTCTGAATGCTGAATTTTATGGGGTTACTTGTATTCCCAAGGAGGGATAAACAACAAGGCTGTGGGAAGCCCAGCGTTTGAAGTCTGATCTCTGGCTCTGTTGCAGACCTCCAGTGTGACACTTGGAGCAGACTCTACCCTTACACAACAGAAACAAACCATGAGGGTTGAAAACGAGAAGAGAAACATTTAGAATGCATGGAGTGTGTCGCAGTTGCTGGCTGGAGAGTAAGAAAGACTCAGAGACAGGAATAAAGTCAAGAGAATGGATGGAATTATTTAATTAACAAGGGACGGGGTTTTACGTGTTTAGTTCTCTTAGTGTCTACCTAAATGGCAAGAGATTATTGGACCTCTTGCTAACTAACTACCAGAGTGATTGGTCAGTTCTCACATCGTTCATTCTCCTAGTCGAGATCATAACAATTCTAATTATATCTGCAGGTGCAAGATAGCAAACTCGGTTTACAGAAACCTTATCATGTTTTGCATAGTTCAGCATGAGAAAGACAGAGCTTTCATGAACTACTGCAGAGAGCTGAAGGAATTCTCTGCTGAGGCTTCTTCAGTATCCATAGGAGTGTTTTTATAAACCCATCAATTTTCAAGCCACTTTCCCAGTTTCCTGAGCCTACCTTGAAAGTTAGGAGTGTTTGGGGTAGGCAGTACCACACAAGCAATATCCACTTCCAACACGTGTATATTCACAGGCCTCTCACTGTTGGTACTGTGAAAGCATTGCTGTTTCTCCTACACATAATACCATGTGATACTATTCATACTTTGATGCCCCAGTTTGAGCTGTGTCATGCCACGCACCAGTTTTGCTACTATCTTGGTTTGAGACAAATTTGAAGGAATGTCCCAAATGAACGTATCCTCTAATAGAAGGCAGATTTCTGCAGCCCCTCCCCCACAGGTTCGGAAAGAAATTTCCTCGGAGGAAAGTGAAAAAAACCTATTTATTTAACAAGCAAAGTGCACGCAGGCACGGAAAAAAGAATGAATATTGTTAAATAATGCAACCTCTCGCTGTGGAGAAGACCTGGGAAGATTTTCAAAGTCCTTTGTGGGTGTGACTCCTCTCTGGAGCTGCGGTTCAGCAAGGGCCCCTCCAGGCCACTGTGTAGGACCCGGTGATGTTCTGGTGTTGCTGAACAGCCCAGAAGAGAAGAAGAAGGAGCCAAAGTCCCAGGAAACTCCTTGCTTTAGCTAACGAACAAGAAGCTAGCTAAAGAGCAAAAGGAATGCCACCCTCTTCCCTGCTGCAGAGAGCTGAGGGCTGAGGGAAAAAAAAGCAGGAAGGTACTTTCCTCCGCTCTGCAGCAAGTTTTAGTCAGTTGTGTTTTTAACACAAGCCACCGAAAGAATTCCACTGGCTTCCCCCCGTCTCTCTTAAAGGTACAGAAAGGCACAGGATTCATGGCATAGGGCAGGCGATAGGGAATACAGTATCACACAGTCGCCCCAGGACAGCTACTCATTTCTTGTATTCACACTTGGTAGCTGAAATACTGCAGCCCTCTGAACTTGCTTTCCTGTTTCCCCCTGATTTTCACTCATGCTCAGATTAGCACTTAGTCATCTTTACAATCCTTGCCTTTCCCTGCATTCTCTTCTCTACAGCATGACCAAAATTTGTTTGCACAGGATTTTTATGAGCTTCTGCCCTCACTAAAAAAAGGCCAACTTGTCTTGGGAAGTTTCTCCCATCAGTTTTGACATCTCCTGCAGCCTGCCATTCCTTAGCATTAATTTCTATCGCTTCCCCCGATTTCCCTGGAAGAAATTCTGATTAGGCAATAAGTGCTGGGCCATCCATCATTTCATGCCAGTCACAAGGCACACGGTGCTTCTCAGCCTGGAAGGCACAGATCGCTCTTAATCAACCCGAGTGTGCCACGGGTAACAGAGCTAAAGACCTGATTTCCGTGGCCATCCCCCTGGGACCCTGTCTAAGCATGGAAGCAAGGCAGAGCCATTGTGAGTGCCGTGTAACGGTGCAGCACAGCTGATTAAACCCCTGCAAAGCTCAGAGGGCTTCACAAAAGTCCTGTCAGTCAGCTCGCTTTTGATTTCAGGTCTGATTTTCATTTGTTTACAGCATCGCCCATTATGTGTAGAGTGTTTGCTAAACACTGAAGAATAATGGTCCTGTCCCACGTAGCTGACAGCAGAAGGGCTGACAAAGGGAAGGAAGGCAGTAAAAAGAGTAATTTATGTGTGAGTCATGCTTCCCAGCCAGCTGTGCCGATAAAAAATGGCCATTTTTATGGGAAGGCTGGAAAAGAACAACAAAATTACCTTTCTGGAAAAAAAAACCCCAACCCAACCCAAACAAAGTATTTGGACCAGCAGTTTGATTAAAGATGACTTGACTGCCAACAGCACAGGGAAGGGAGTCCTGGGGAGGCATTTGGGTTTATCAGATGCAGGGAAAGATGTTTCTGGCTCAGACACCTGCACTAAGACAATAGGGAGACAGCAGCAGGAGGTCCTGCCTACGGCACAGAAAAACCTGACAAGGAAGCAGGAAAACACAAGATATGAGTGTGAGAGATGAGAATTGATAAGCAGGGGTGGAGGTATGAGCTAGGAGCAGTCGGTGAGGCAGGGGAGGAAGTCATTGGAGGTACTTTTTCGGCAAATTGCCGAGCAGTCCCATATCCACCTAATGCACAGAACTCTGCAGGAAGATTTATGTTGTCATCCAGCCACGTGACTTGGGGCCTGACTTTGCTCCACTTAGAGGCAATGACAGACTCCTATTGATTCATGGGAACCATAGAAATCAAAGAAAACTTGCTGTGGCAACTGGCTAATTCAATAAAAGCATTGATTTTTCCAGCTGGACAATTAGAGAGCATGAATGCAGTGTACCTGATTTCTGTCTCTGAATTAATGTAACAAATGATCATTGATTGAAGTGAGAGGAAACTGTGCCCCAAAGGAAAGGACCTTCCATAGTAAAAATACCCCAGCCCATGTAGGCTGGTCTTTAGTGTGCCAGAGACCGAGCTGGTTATGATTCTGTGTCTCTGCTGGTTAGCACACTTAGGAGTTAGTTGACTGTCACCTCACAGAGCAGCCAAGGTAAAGGCAGACACACAGGACCAGGGAGAACTCTGGAAAGGTGATGCAGGAGACCATGGAGTTCAAAACGGGTAGTGGGGGCACCTCATAGCATCACTTCAGATGAATGGCTCTAGTTTTGTCCTGGGTTTGAGACAGAACCATGGAATGGTTTGAGTTGGAAAGGACCTTAAGGCTCATCCAGTTCCATGCCCTGCTGCGGGCCAGGGACACCTTCCACTATCCCAGGCTGCTCCAAGCCCAATCCAACCTGCCCTTGGACGCTTCCAGGAATGGGGCAGCCACAGCTTCTCTGGGCACCCTGTCCCAGGGCCTCAGCATCCCCACAGGGAAGGAATTTCTTGCTAACATCTGATCTAAACCTCCTCTATGTCAGTTTGAAGCCATTCCCCCTTGTCCTGTCACTCCAGGTCCTTGGAAATAGTCTCTCTGCATTTTCATTGCCAGCTCCTTCAGGCACTGAAGGCTGCAATTAGGTCACCCAAAGCCTTCTCTTCTCCAGGCTGAGCAATCCCAGTTCTCCCAGCCTTTCCCTATGGAGGTGCTCCATCCTTCTGATCATCTTGGTGCTTCTTCTGGACTGGCTCCAACAGCCCTTCCTGTGCTGGGCCCCCAGGGCTGAAGGCAGCTCTGCAGGCAGGGTCTCACCAGATTGGAGCACACAGCTCTCTCTTCCTGCACAGTGAGGAAGATACTTTGAGCCCCCCCTCAAAGCCTTAGAAGAGGAACTTCTTAAACCACCTGCAGCAGCTGTAAACAGGCCCCAGGATTTTCAGGGCTGCTGGGTATTTGCAAACTTAGGTTATGGCTTCGTGCTTTGCTGCCCTGGGTCAGGAGTCAGTGTGATGATCTCTTTCATAGGAAACTGGTGTGTCACTTGTCCATCTGCAAACCCCTTTTGCTGTTGAGATTAGTTTAAACGGTGTTGAAGCATCTTGAACTCACTGCACCATGAAAGCCCCCAGATTGGACTGAGGAGTCCCAGGGGCTGACAAAGCATCCACCAGGGGTGACTCTCCTTGCAGCAGGGAACACGTCCCGGCATTCCCAGCTCCTGATTTCAGGCTGGCTGCTGTGTGTGTGGGGGTGCCACGGGTGTGCTGCAGTGCTGGCACAGAGGCTGCTGCTGTTCCCTGCTGGCTGTCACCTGGCTGCAGGGGCAGGACAGGCAGTGACATTTTAGCAGCCGCGGTTGTTTGCGTCAGTGCGTGTGAGTCAGGGCCCTGACCTGGGGGATGTTTCACGTTGATCCCTGGGCCTTGACGTGGATGGGCCATCCCAGCACCCCTGCCCTGCCAGATACCACCCCCTCTCATCACCCCACTGCTTCTGTGCTTGGTGCCTTTTGTTGTTCCATTTCTAATGGCCTGTACCTGCAATGGAGATGTTCTGAAAGGGCCCAGCAGACACAATGCACCTCATCACAGGAACAGGAGTGAGGAGGTGTGATAAGAGTTGTGGAGCATTAATGGAGCGGGATGCTCAGCACTGGAGGGGAGGAGGGATATTCCGATCAGGCACTGAGATAAAAGCTAAGCTGCTTTATAGCACAGCCTGCTAGAAAGCAGTGGTTAGAAAAACGTGTCTATTAAAAGGTCAGGTGTGGTCCTGAGTTCTGGGCTGACACTTCCACAAGCTGGTAAATTATACATAATGAGCACCTTATTAGCTTAATTTTGTCTATTTGGGGTCACTATGAACAGCCCACAAGAAAATAGTAGGTTTCTCAGAGGCTGCCAAATGCTGGTTATTATTTCTCAGATAATACTGAATCTGTAACTTGTTTGAGAGCAGCTTATGCAATATTTGGTGATCAAATTTGGAGCATTAACTGGATAGCTTAACTACTTCATGTGCTTCTCTTCACTGACCATGGGAGAGTAACTCCTAGAATCAGATTCCTCATGTGCAACAGTCAGAGGGACAACCACAATTAAAGTTCCACCACCCCAAACCACTCAAAAATTGTGGTGGCCTTTCTGATGTCCATGTTTTTTTAGAGTCTATGGTTTTCAGCTTTTCAGTTGTGAGAGCTGAAAATTAATCTTTTGCTTCAAGTAAAGAAGAGCTCTCACTTATATCCCAGACCTCAGCACCAGAGACATCAGGGAGAAAAATGAAATACCTGAGAGCATAAAACTCCAAATGTACTTTCAGAATACAGTGCAGGATTTGCTCCCAGGGAACTGTCAGTGCTCCTGCTGGAAGTGGAGAGTGCTTGCTGGAAAGCAATGTGAAAGGTGCCAGACTTGTTTAAAAATTCACAGCCATGTTTACATACTTAAAACTTTTCTCCCAGTACAGAGTGAGAGAGCTCCACTCCTGTAACCGTTGGTAGCTGTTATGGAAGCTTTTTGTTTCCTAGCAAAAGGTACAGAGGCAACAGTGGCACATGCAAGAGAGCTTTGATGCAGAATGTTCAAAAACCTGATTTCTATTGCCTCTCCAAAGCCTGGTCCCCAGAAACCTTCCTTGACCTCTTCCAGATATGAAATAGTCCAGGATGGGCTTTGGTGCTCTTCTTCACAAGATTCTTCCATGTCCTCCCCGCAGGCATTTTGCCAAACAGCCAAGGAAAGTGTTACCAGCACTGCTTTCTTCTGTGGATGGATTTTGATTATTAATAAAATGGTCAGGATGAATAGAACTATTTCACATCTTGTCAAAGCAGCACAAGCAGGATGCTGCTTTTGTGAGACTTGCCACTGCCCCTTCCTCCTCCAGATCATCCCTTTCATGTGCCTGAGCAGCACTGAGGTGACAGCCTGCTTCATTAAGAGCTGCCACAGCATGGGAAACAGCTCAGGAAGTGGTTTACAAACAGCAGAGAAAACTCAAGAGACAGAATGAAAAAAGAGGGGAAGAAAGAGCTGACTGCAGTTTTAAGTTGCATTTCCACGACCTTCCAAGCAGGCATTCCAGTATGAGTACATTAAATTCACGTATTTCTCAACAGCAAGGGCTGTTTAGCAATAAAGACCTTTGGCACTGAAAGAGGCTCAAAACAAATCTTTGCAGCCAGCAATAAAACACAAGGAGTGTCATGCTGAACATCGCTGGGTCGCGTAGCTTGTTAAGGCAAGAGGCTGGAGGCTCATTTGTGCAATCCCTGCAAGAAGTGTTGTCCTGTGACACACTCACTGTCAGAGATAACTGCCTTGGAGATTAAAAAAGAAAAAACTAAATGTAGTCCTACAAATGCAGTTCTGTAGCCACAGTAAATTGTGCACACCCACAGACACACAGAACATGAGAGCTTTTTGAAACTTGAATTTTTGTGCATCCTCTGAGCAGCCTGGTCTAGGGGAAGGGGTCCCTGCCCTTGGCAGGGGCTTAGAATGAAATGATCTGTAAGATCCCCTCCAGCCCAGGCCATTCTATGATTCTGTGATTCTAGAAATTGAGGAAAAAAGGCTCAAAGCCAGTGCATAATACAGGCTCTTCTCTGGAAGTTCCCAGCATCCGGTCCAGCAAAAAGGCAGTGTGGGGTTTTCTCATTTTCTCCTGTAAAAAAGGACATGTTTGACTCCCCAGCTTTCCTGAGATCTGAATAATGAAATAGTTCTAACCAATGTTTACATTAAGGTTTGACTTTGGTGGTGCTTTGCATTGCACCTGCAGTGTGCCAAGAGCCTTCCTGCCATCCAGGAGAGGCCTCTGGCTCCCATAGCCTGGTGCCCCAGTCCTGCAGGGATTTTTTCCACAGGCCTTTCTTCCCGTTTGTGGGGAGCTGTTCCACTTTTCAGTTGGCTGTGGAGTTAAGCACGTGTATAAATGATTGTAGAAGTGGGTTATTTAAACTTTGGCTTATGTAAGGGCTATACATTTTAAGACGGTTTCTTCCAGGGATTTTGCAGATAGATTTGAGTTTGCCCTGCTTGTACTCCAAAGAAAACTGAGGAAAGGTGCAAGTCTGTCCATGGTTATGATGCCATGATGATTTTTTGCCTTTTATATAACTTTTTATAGCTTTTGTATTCTTAGTGTTTTTTAGCCTACATTCTTAGACTTACTTTGTTAAGCTAAGAGACTAAACATCTTAGAAGCCTCGTAGTTAGGGATCAGAATGCCCCAGACACCAAGGTCCTCTCCAGAACACAGTTTGTAAAGTAAGATAGGACCATCCAGGGGGAAAGTTCCTTGGGGAGGGGGCTCACATGAGCCTCTCATTGGGGAATCTTTGATAGATATACTAATTGGTAATACCTGTAATGTTATACCTGATCTATCGTGTGTGTGCATTGCAGAGTGCATTTTGGCACATTCCACCTGAACGTGGAGCACCTAAGGATCCTTGTAATTAATACAGAGGCAAAACCCCTTTCTCCCTTCTAACCGTGTTTGATTCCTGATTTCAAGACCAGGAAAAGGCATCAGTTAGCTGACACACCATTCCAGCTCAGCTCATAGTGAACTCCAAGCATTGCAGCCACAGCTCTGTATGCCTTTAAAAATCAAAGCAAATTTAGGCACACTTCAAGACTCAGGGCAAGGTGATGCTGAAAATTTGTGCTCTCACACCACAGTGTGTAGCTGTGTGTGTGTATATATGAGTTATTTCACCTTCTTCCATGCATGAGAGTTTTTTTTCCAGAATCTCTCTCCCTTCCCAAACCCACTGTTTAGCCAATGCTTGATAAGGATGTTTTAAATCACGGTTTTCATCAGCTTTCCCTTGGAATTTAAAATAACTTCGCTGTCACAAAATATCCAATTGCATCCAAATGGCATTAACATATGGGACTGGGGGAGATTCCATAAATACCAGTGGCATAGGAACACAGTGTTTTACATTAATGGGGCCCCGAGGCTCCTGCCTGCCTCCAAGTGATGAGCTCCTGGGCAGCCTTTGTGCCCAAAGCAGTTTGAAAATAGTCCTGCAGCACAGAATTGCTTGCAGTATTTTGTTCCATTGCTAGCCCACCCTTTTTCCAAATTAATCTGGGTGCAAATTAGTCTGTGTCTAATTTGCTTCCTGTAAATGCAGGGGATAAAATGTTGATTCTACAATAGCTGGATTAGTCAAATGAAGAGCATGTCTAGGTATCATGGAGTCCCCAGTTTGCTGTTCTTGGGCTGAGAGGAAAAATGTTCCCAATGGGAGACAATTATCTCTTGTTTGCCGATTTCTGCTGTTACATGTTACGGTATTTGTGCACTTCAGATCCCTTCATACAAGTCAAACAGCCTGCACTGGTGAGGAGGTTCATGCCTTGCTGTGTCATCTGCCTGATGCTGGATATTAACTCCACATTTATCCTCTGGTTTAACTTCCAGGAGGAAGTTATATCCCAGATAAATACACAGTCCCATTTGCCCTCAGTAGTCCTTAATGTTGTCTTTCAGTTGTCAGGTTGGCACAAACTGAGCCTTGTTCACCCATTTCTAGTGAGATACAGGTATGTATCTATCACAGTCTGTCTTGGACTTAGTTTTGGAAAGCCAGGCATCAGTTAGCTCCTTCCCAGGGTCACATGGATTAGTGTCTACAGAGGGCACCCTCTTCCATGGCGTTTTCTCCTCAAGCAGACATCTGATGCTATTTCTGTTTTCTTGGAGGCAGTGAATGTTGTTTCCAGCGCATCACCAAGTGTCTCATTATTAAATAATTAGAAAAGGTTTTTTATAAGCATTTTGGCTGTAAAGAGCCCCAATTACTATTGTTACTACTACCTTCTGGCAATGCAGAGGAAGACACTGGTGAATCTTCCTTTGATCTTTGTTGAAACAAGCTGGAGAAAATGGGCAGATTTTTGGACTCTAAATAATGATACTATCCATAAATAATAAAGCTCTGCAGGGCTCTTTGCAGACAGACTGTAACTTCCTGCCCAAAGGTGTTAATCTTCACACACAGGCACAGTGACTGTCATGTGCTCCTCTCTTATCACTGGTCCTACTGCTTACATTTCTGATTGTGGTAGTTGTAATGGCATCCAAAAGGACACTCATCCTTTGGGATGGGTTTGGGGGGTATTTTATAATGGGTTTTTATAATGTAGAAGTTTTTCCAGACAGAAGTTTGGGCTGGGGGCAAGGAAGAGAAACCAAGAAGTAACAAACAAGGTCACTTTTTGGAGATTTTCAGACATGAAATTTTTGGAGATTTTCAGACATGAAATTTTCAGACATTCAGATTGGCAGTGAGGGGAATTCTGGCCAGAAGCTGCAAAACCCAGCAAGATATTTGGGATGTCTTGGACTTAAGATCAAGGAGTTCAGAATACAGGGACCAAACAACCTTGCTGATAGTCAGAGGGGTCTGCCAGGCCTGCCAGACATCCAGAGGTCCTGGAGCTGTGGCTGTAGACAACTTGCCTTTCAGCTTTACAGCACAGGTTGTGTTTGTGCTGTGGGACCAGCACAAACACAACCTGTCTGACCTGCTGAGGAGGTCCTGCATAGTGCATCACTCTATGCCCACCAAGCATGGCTTGGTTTGGGTGTGATTGACCATCTGTGGCTATCGAGAAGCTGCTGGACTTGCTGTGCAAATCCATCCAGCAGTACTGGAGTTTAATTTCTCCCCTTTCTCTGTTCCATGCCCCAGATAACTTCCATGTGATGGCAAAGTCCCAATATCAACTCAAGACTTCATCCCACTGTCATTTCTGTTTGAAAAATGAAACTGCAGCATAAGTCAGCTCTCTGAGGTGTAAATCTAGAGTGGGGTCTGTCTGCTTGGACATCCAGGGATGTGCATCTCACAGGACACCTCCCAAGGTGAGGACACATCATGGAAGCACCAGTGAGGGATGCAGGTGGCAGGGAGAGGGGAACTGCAAACTCGGGGTGAGGCCCAGGTGGGTGACAGCACATCTTCCAGCACATCCTACGGCACCTCCCAAGGAGCTGCCTCTCCCAGCACGTGTCCCATGCCTGTTCCCCAGCTCTCCAAGGATCAGCCTGTGTGCCTTGTGCTCAGGCACACACGGGTTTTGAAATGCAGGCCATAAACTCAGGGCATGCCTTATAATGAGCCCTTCTCCTGTGCACGGCACTTCCTGAAGGACCAGGCTGATTCCTCCCGGGAAGGGTGCCTGGTGCTGCAGTCATTAGGGAAAGAAGGGGTGAGCACTCTCTCCCAGGCTGATTGCAGAGCCACCCTCCCTTGCCCATTCTGTGAAGATTGCCCATCTCCACCGTGTGAGTCAGAGAATCAAACCCTCTTTTGGGACAGCTGCCTTTTATCAGTGACCTGAAGAGGGAAAAGAGATCTTTAACCTTTCCTTTGGTAGGAATGAAGGAGCTCTCAGAAATATTCTGTAGGTGAGCAAGCCCCTCTGTGCTCCTGTCGGTGCTCCTCCATCACTGCGGTGCTCATGAGGGATGATTACAACACATATTTTTCTCTACAGCAAGCAAGTTCCCAGCTCCAGGAGGCTGACAGGCCTTGTGCAACTTGTCATTACTCATCAGCACTCCCTATGCTCGTTTAGATCTCAGGGTGTGGTTTTAATTAGCTGATTTTGTAACAACACCCAGGTGACTTGGTGATGGATAGTCACCCTAGAAACCTATTCTGCAGGAGTGTAGTGGCTCCACGTCCTTAGACTGCGCTCTCAGATTGCTGTTTGCTCCTAGAAATTGAGCTTGTGAGGTTGCTTGTCTGCCCTTCCCCATAGCTCCCAAGCCTGTTGGATGAATCCCACAGAAATGATCAGCCCTGTAGATACTTGTAGTGGGTTGAGCCTGAGTTGATGGACAGTCTTTTAGACTAATGACGCTTCTTGAAATTTACATATTTAAGCCCCAGACAATACTGCATTGAAATGTGCAATCAGGTAGAAGAGAAAGAATATGAGAAGTGCCTGGACTGGGGGTCCTGTGCTTGTTGTAGAAAGTCCATGTGGGAAGGAACATGTGTGAATGCACCCCAGCTGTGGGGGCAACAAACATTGCTCACAACTCAGTTACTAAATCTAAGCAAACCTATAAGTAGGTATTTTATTATCCCATACTGTAATAAAAAAAAGGTTTTTCCTGGTTTTTGCATGACTGTGTGTATTGGGTCAAACCACCGCATTATGGAACATAGAAAAAAAACCTTTATTAAATCCCCATGACTGAGGATTTAACTTCCTTTGATGTGCAAATACAGTTAATTTTTAATTTGACTCAATTTTAATCTTTCAGGAAATATGTTTCCATTGCCTACAGAACTGCCCACCCGTGATACAGCTGTTGTCCCAAGCACATCCTGCCTCTGCTGTTTCCTTATCCTTACAGTCTGTTCTTAGGCCTCTTAACTGGGAAGCTGTTTTGTTGGAACTTTTTTGGGCAGCTTTGCTGACACTTTGGTTTGGAAAGCACAAGTTGTGCCCAGCCTTAAAAATACCAATTGTTCTTCTCAAAGTCAAATCTATTTTTCACAGTGACCTTGCTTTGACCTTGTTATCAGTGTTGCCATGAATAGCATGATCCCTAATTAGTCCATCTGTCAGCTGTCCAGGCTCATGTGATGGGACAGGAGCATTGCTGGCAGATTGGAAACCAGCTGAAAGCACAAAGAATGATAAATGAGAAATGTCAGGATTTGGAGGCTGGTAGCCATCTCTTGTTGGCATCAGATCTGGGTTTATCATTGTTAATGATCTGAAGGAAGGGTTAAAGGGCATCCTAATGAAACTCCCATATCACCCTCTTGCTCCAGCCTTGGGATTCAGTGGGTTTGTGCAGACTGGGAGTTGGGCCCCAAGAATAAGGCTTTTGAGAAAGGGTTTTAATTAAGCAGGCACCACCTGTAACTGCGGGAGCACAACAGACCCCAGGTCAGCGGCTTCGGTGCATTCTCTGAAGAACTGTACATTGCTGGCCTTATTTGATGAGCAGGAAGGTGGAATGGAGTGGGAGGTGGCTCTGCTGGCGACCTTCTGCCGTACCAGGGAGAGACTAAACTGGGGTTGTTTGGTGCCTACCAGGATCTACCAGCAGCAGCTGCCTTTCACTGCTCATTTTGTGCCCACGAGTCTTCTCTGACTAACTTTTAATCCTGATCCAGTGTTGCGTGTTGATGGGATCACAGGGGTTTGTAACCACTGGAAAAGGGGGAGAGTGAAGCCTGCAAGCAACCCTGTGGCAAGGTAGGTGTGCATGTGGGAGCCTCGCAGCCCTCAGTGCTGGGTGTGGTGGGAAATGATTCATGCACCCATAGGTTTGCTAGGACCAGATGTGGCTGAAGGTGACCTTGGAAGCAAAGGAGTGGGGTGAAAGGCTGGCTGGGAACAGGGCACTTCTGAACAGAAGCACCATGGCTTTAAAACCAAAAGTTGCATTTCCCTGCCCTTTCCTAAATCTGCTGGAGCAGAGCATTGTTGACATAAGAGGAGAAGCCCCAATGATGAGCTCTTCTGCAAATCCTGTCCCAGATATTTCAGCTTGTCATGCCTCTAATTCATTTGCAGGATGCTTGGACTTGGACTAAAATAAAATTTATTTTCGTGCTTAACTGCTCTGATATTACAGTATCTCAAAACTCTCCTTGATCTGGGGGCTTGTTCCTGGAAACAAGGCTGCTTTGCAGGAATAAGGAGGTAATATCCAAGAACTTGGAGCCAAAAATCGGCTGCACAGTTCTCCTTGAACTCTTTGGAGCAGGCCTTGTGTGATGTAATCCTTGTATTGATGACAGTGACAAACCACTTGAGGGAAAACTGCTTCCAGAAGGGGCTGCTTTGCAAATGCATTTTAATAGGGGGAAAAAATCACCAATGAACAGTGGAAATGTCTTTGGTGGCAGAATGGTACTGTGGTGGTGCCATACCACCTGCAGTTTCATGGTGACTAAAAATAGTGCTGCCCATTTTAGTTCTTCTGAGTGCTCTGTATTTTTTTAAAAATGCTGAGTGAGCATCTCTCTCAAAACCTTGTGTCTTGTTCATGTGCCTGAAATTAGGCACCCAGGAAATGTGTAGGAATTTGCATTTCCAGGCTCCTGCCATGCCCTTGGAAGGAATTAGGAGCAATTCCCAGGGAGTGAGTGCAGCCTCTCCTGGGGAATGCCATGGGCTGCTCAACAAAAGCCTTTTTTTACCATTTCTCCATTTCTACCATTACAACACTCAAGTGGTGTTTGAATTTGTCTGCAATTGCAGCATCGTCCAGGGCTGTGCACTGTGTTGCCTAATGCTGTCAAGTCCTCAGGTAAGTGCTGCTCTACCTGTGAGGGAGGTAGGGCTTTAAGTTGGCTGCAGACTTTTAAATTTTGCCTTCCTTGGTGCTGCAAGGGCATGTGATGTTAGAATCATGAAATTGTTGAGGTTGGAAAAGATCTCAAAGATCATCAAGTCCAACCATCAACACAGCACCCCCATGTTCACCACAGAACCACATCCCCAAATGCCACATCCACACGTTTTTTCGTTTTTTGAACCCTTCCAGGGACAGTGACTGGCACTGACTTCAAGGGGGTAAATACTCTGCCCTGTCAGGCTTGCTCCAACTCCCCATGTATTTCACAGCCAAGCCAGGAGTGTTCATGAGCAATCAGCTGCATTTTATGGTGCTGCTGTGTGGACCTGCCATTTTGGCCAAGAAACCAGTGAAACATGAACGATAAGTGTGGCCATTTCTTCTCATCCCCCCGCTGTGTTAGGGCTGGAGAAAACCCTCAGCTCCCTGGCTGACCCTGTGCAGCAGCTCCTCCACAGCAATTTTCTCCGTTCATGGATCCCTCCCTTGCTCCTGCCTGTGGCACTCACAGCTGCCAGCCCTGACACGTCAGGACCCGTAAGGATATGTCCCTCCTGCAAGAATGTTTCCAGCACTCTTGCAGGTCATTCACTCATGGATTTATTCTGTCTTGTATCACTTGCCTCAGTTTTCATTTTTCATAGAGGTGACTGGGCACACTTGGGAAGCACAAGTGCATTCATTGCCACTGAAATAAAAACTCCTCCTGCTACTTGAAAGAGCATCCCAAGGAAAGGTCTGTTTGTGAGTTGTGGCTGTGTGGGGAGAGTCTTCCTGCCCTGGAAGCTGCAGCCCCTGCAGGGTGATGTGAGCCGCAGCCACCACTGCAGAACAGGGGATGAATCATGGCTCTAATCATTTGCATTGGGTAAAATCACAGTTCAGAGCTCCCCTGAGAGTTTCCTCGGCTCCATGGGCACAGAAACAGATGCTGCTTTTCTTCTCAGTGATCTGAACACCCTCAGTGGGTTTGCCCTTCAGCCCAGAAGAGCCCTAGTTGTTCAACCAGAGGAATAAACCAACTGAGGATGTATTAGGAGAGGGAAGAATTTGGTCTTTCCCTCCTTTCCTCGTCAGTCTATTTGCACACTGGCCCTCTGGGACATGTTCCTGCTCTGGTCACTTTGTCCACAGCGTCCTGTGCCATCTGCAGGAATTACTAAGTAAAGGAATTAAAAAGCAGAAGAGTATAATTGTTTAATAAAGTTCTCATCTTGTCTTCTGGAACAGGAATGCTGTGGTGTTTAGGGAGTTGAATGCAGGTGCTCTGAGAGCCAACTGACAGAGTTATTCTGATTTTACAGTGGTGATCTCGAACAAATTATCCTTTGGGTACTTCCCAAGGGGAATGTTTGTTGACTCAGTTCACAAAGGAAGTAAGGATGTGCATTTGCTTGGGAAAATTATTATCCAAATCATAGCACTCTTTTGAAACAGTTGTTTGACTGAATACCAAAAAGAAGCAATCAGACACTTGCCTTAGAAGACCTTGGCAAGGCAGTGAATGGTGAAATTATAAATTTCTTCTCTCTTACCCCCTCAGAGCAGAATTATCTATATTTGGATTTCTTTTTTCAGCCCCAGAGAGGAAGTGAATGAAGTTTTCAAATCGTGTTTGGACCAAATGCAGTGAATCTGGCTGTGCTTCCTATGTGGAGCTGAACTAGAACATTATCCCAAGGAGCAGTGCTTGTTCTGAACTCACAGACCCAAATGAGATCCCTCTCCTTCCTAAGGGTATTTAGTAGAGAAAAAAATAAGGGAATGTAGAGCTGGGAGATTAAACATCTCGGTTTCTTCCCATTGCTATCAAAACTATACCAGGGAAGCCTTTTAGGTTAATTTTAGCTCCAGCTTCACTCCCACCATTGGAATGTCCAATCTATTTAGACTGAAGGTATGTGGAGCAAGGACTGCTCTGGATCTGTTGCCATTCCCACCTTTGCAGTGCTTCCTCACCAGTCCAGAGAAGCTGTTTCTTTTCACCAAGTACCACATCTCTCTCTTCCTCCCCTCTTTACCTCTCGGTGCTTTCAGCAACCCTTGGATCAAAACTCCTCTGCTCCTCTTCTGTCCCTGGGTGGAGTTTGGCAAGGACATCCTTCAAGACGGTTTTCATTTTTGAGGCATGGAGTTGGTTTGTGGCTGAAAGAAATGCCATGTACAGGAATATTTTTGGATGTCCTTTGTGGAATTTGCTGAGAACAGTGGTGTCTCCCATTGTTTGCCAAGTGCTTCAAGGACAATCTTGGTGTTACCAGACACCTGAGGGGGACCAGAGCTCTTCCAGCTGAGCAGAGCCCATTAGGCAAGTCCATATTTCAGATTTGTGCTGGTCCTTTCATGCAGTGAGCAGTTCCCTGTGCTGTCATTGTTTTCCTCTGTACCTGCCTTTTCTCTTTTTTCTCATCTCGCTGTTCTTTTTAGGTATCACTAACTTGGGCAATTCAATGATTAGTTGAATAATGAGTGTTCAAGACAGACTAGTGCCCTGAAATCTTGTGAAATCCAATCCATTCCCAGGGGATTTGGTGTGTTTCATGGAAATCAGTCAGTGAGAACCCCAGGACTGATTTCCTGGAGGGAAGGGAGGCTGCAGGAAGCCGAGCAGTTAGATCAGTCCCTGAGATTTTGACTTATATATATTTTTCACCACTTTCATTTAATGTACTTGGATGGGAAGGTCTAATTGAGACATTTAAAAGTATTAAAACCCCCCTAATTCCAAATCAGCAGTGGCAGGAACATGCATGCTGTGGCTGTGGATGCTTTCTTCCCAGCCATTCCCTGTGAACTCGGGGAAGTCAGACTGGCCTGGCAAGTGGCCTAAGTCTGCTGCTGATGACACCTCTCCAGCAGAAGCGGTGTGTGGGCAGACAGGGAGTTTCATCATGGGGAGGAGGAGGCATGCATCACCTTTTGTTTAAGCAGAAGCATCTTTTTGGAATGCTATCCACTTTATCGGTTAGGGCTTGGACTGGGAGCATCCAGGAGAGGCTGGATATTGTAATTAACACAAGTGGAGGCAGGCTGCTGCATCTGCCCGCCCGCCCAGAGAGGAAGAACCTGTTGAATTTGCTAGGAGCTATTGCTGTGAGGACAAGAGCCACAGTTCCTGGGAGTACAGCAGCCACAAGTGGATGGAGTAGCTGCTTCAGAGCTATGCTGTGGGGAAGAGGCAGAGATCTGGATATCGGACACTGGATGCCCTTTTGGGTTAGAGCCTCCACTTTTGCCTCCTAAGCGCGGGGAGGAGGAACACGCATCCCTCACTTTCAGTCGCCTCAGCCAAGGATGGCTGCACTCTCTCAGCACCTCAGGATCCTGCTCTGGAAGAACTGGCTGAGTGTCAAGAGGCAGCCGGTGAGTGTGGGAACAGAGCAGTGCAGGAGGGGGAACCTGGAAGCACCGGGAGCTGAGGAGTGAGGGGGGCACTGCAGGGAGGGAGGTCGTGCTGTTAGAATGGGAGCGTGGTGCTTGAGGCAGAAGGAAGGAAGGGAATGGCATGGAAGTGAAGGAGGGTCTTGTGTTGGAGCTCATGCATGAGGGCTCAGGAGTCCAGATGGAGTACCATGGATGCCACTCTTGTTCCCTCGGGACAACGTCTGTGCAAACAGAACCATGCACAGACTCGTGGGCAGACCTGAGCTGAGGCTGCAGTTCTGCACCTGCTGCTGTGTGAGCAGACCCTGTGGCTGGGGCACAGCCTCTGAGGAGCACCTGGGATTTGGGGGTGATGGGGGCTGCCCTTACACAGAGCCATTTGTAAAGGATGGATAAAGAAAAAAGTAGCTCTGAGAGATGCAGGTAGGACAGATTTCCAGTGTGCTGCAGATCAAACACCCCAATGGTCTTTCTGTCCAAAAGACAAAGCATTGCAAGCAATGTCCAGAGAGGGATCTGAGCTGCAGCAGCAGCAGGGAAGCAAATGTTCCTTTGGGAGGCATTGCAGGGCCAGGCAGAGTAGTTTTGTTCCAGGCCAGTTTTGGTACAGCTGCGTGTGGTATTTTCAGCAGAAGCCTGGGCAGTTCAGGGAGCTGTACCATAACCTGTGCTCTGGTGACCCAAACGTGGTGGGGTTTAAACTTGCCTCGGTGGAATGGAAGCCTTGGCAGGCACAGGAAATGCTGACCAAAGAGAAATGTCCATGGAGGGTGTGATGTGAGGGTGAAGTGAAAGGCCTTGTATGACTGGGTGCTTCTGCAAGGTCTGTTCCAGCTCACCCTGCCCTATCTCTTGGTTTGGGGGCCTGATTCAGAGAGGTGCTGAGTGCCTCTGACTCCTCCTGGTGCTCCATGGGAGCTGTGGATATGCTGTGCACCTTAGAGCATTCCTCACTGCTGCAAAATACACTTTTCCTGAGATGCAGAAGAATCCCATTAAATTACCTCAAATTTCTCAAGAGAAATTGTAACAGCCTCGTTAAAAGCAGAAGCCTTGGGTCCCTCTTAGCTCTTGTGTACCCAGAGTAAATGCCAACTAAGCCCTACCTGTGCTGCTGACCACAGTCTGACTTGCTGTAATTCTGGCTTCCTGTGGAGTTGAAATATCAACTCTGTAGAACTGAAATGTCAATTAAAATAAAAATCTGGCCACTGCTGACTATTTTATGGCAGGCATGCCTTGCAACCCTCCTTAATTTCCTTCTCTTGCTCCAAATGAGGGAGCTTGCTCAGACTGGAGAGGGTGTGAGGAGGTAAACTCAGAACTTTTTGGGAACAAAGCTGGGCCTGAGTGCCAAAGGGAACTGGAGATATTGGTGCCTCTTGCGTGCTGCACTTCATTATTTAAACAGAGGCAGGAGAGTGAGAGAAAATGTGCACTCGCCCAGAGATCCCAAGGAAACTCTGAGAGATTAAATCAACTTTTAGCAGTGAAATAATCCCGTAGCTAAGGGATTATGCAACCTACATCACAGTTCTTAATGTCCCAAGAGCCAGATTGAAGTTGGTTGTGGTTCCATTTGAGTCAACATGTTCCACCTGCAAGCAGTTTGGCCAGGGTGGTTGTCTTGTTTTTGTTCACTAGAAATGCCTGGGACAGTGGGAATGCTGTGATGTTGCAACTGATGTGCCCAGCTACTATTAAATCCAATTAAGTCAAAGGATAGAGATACCGAGGGAAGAGATGTCTGAAAAGTGGGGAGTATAAGCACCATTGTAGCTCAAAATGGGGAGGGACAATGATTTTCCTGAGTAGGAACAATCAGTATTCATTTACGGTCCCAGGAATGTGACAGATGTCTGGCCCTTCCTTTAGGCAGCTTCTGACTAATATCAGTTTCTGTGCTGTTACCCCATAATTTTACTTTAGCCTGTGTCGTGCTAAACAAGGAGGACACATTAATAATACCATTTGCATGCGAATTAATCACAGTTAAACTGCGTGTTTGGGGACTGATTATAGGGAAAGCATCTGATATAAAAAATTACTAAAATATGTCAGTGTCAGTGATGGATCTTGTTACAAGTTGGCAGTGTAGACATAAAAAGCAGGAAGGGTACTGTCTGTCAAAGTTAAATGTTGCTGAATGCTGAAATTATAGGAGCACCCTGTGAAGGGGTGTGGGGGGAGGTGCCTTGTGGTTTGATGTCTGTCACTTGCCTATTTTGGGGCATGAATTTGCTCCTACTTTCAAGCCTGTGTCACCTCATCAGGGATGACAGGGATGGAGCTGCTGTAGAAAAACCGTCTTTAAGCTGAATTGCTCTCCAGGATTTGTTTGTCTGTCTGTTTGGCTTTCTGTTCCAGTGAGTGTTACAGGAACTGAAAACATGGTTATGGGCTTGGAATTACTTTGGAAAAACAGTTTGGGGTAATGTGTGCTGATCTGAAAAAAATAGCAACACAACAATGAAAAACGGGATTATTTTGAAGAAAGACATCTTTGCAGTTACAAAAATTGGCATGAAGATAGAACAGCAATTTAGTAGCACACAGTAGCTTGAGTTTAACTACTGATGGATGGAAAACTCTTAATCTAGTAGGCATGGGAGCAAGCTAGCCAGCTAATGCAAAAGCAGGGGATTATTTGAATAATTGCAATTTCCTAGCTCACAAAACTCCAAGGTTTGTATTTTAAGATTTTGGGCCTCCTCCCTAGATTGGTTTACCATACTAGATGATTAGCAGACTGTGTTTTCTTAATTCTTGTCCATCGAAAGGGGCAACCCTCGTGTCAGAGAAAAGAGTTCTACACATGTTCATATGTTTTTCAACACACTAGGCCAATTCTACATCATTTCTCTTCCATCTTACATTAGATATTAGGAAAAAATCTTTCCCTGCGAGGCGGGTGAGGCCCTGGCACAGGGTGCCCAGAGAAGCTGTGGCTGCCCCAGCCCTGGAAGTGTCCAAAGCCTGTTTGGACGGGGCTTGGAGCAGCCTGGGATAGTGGAAGGTGTCCCTGCTCATGGCAGGGGGTGGAGCTGGATTAGCTTTAAGGTCCCTTTAACCAAAATCATTCTGCGATTCATCTCAGCTCATCTGTATGGACTGCTACAGTCTGGAGATTGAAAGGTGACAGGGATTTGGGCTGCTGGGGCCAGAAGCTCTTACAAGGTCTTATCTTGATGATGGGTGTTCATTTCTGCCTTCTGTAGGCTGACTGCACAACTCCATAAACCCCTTCCTTTGCCATCTTGTAAATGACCACTGGGAAAATCCTTCCTTCCAGCTCTACCACGAGGCCCAACTGTCTGTGAGGAACAGCAGAATTTTGGGGGGAAAAATGCTGTAGGCTTGTCGAACACTTTAATTTTGGGGTATAATTCAATCAAAGTCCTATTAACCCATAATTTCACTGAAAGTGAAACCAACCTTTCACACTGCAGCTGCTTTATCTTTCGGTTGGTGCTTCTCAGCATGCCCTTCCTGTGACATAGCAGTGTCTCAAAGCTGGGTAAACACTGTCCCCCGTAATTATTAGCCAGACTGAAACCTTGTGCTGCTTCCAGCCTTGTTACTTGCTCTTAAAATCTTCAGTAGTTTTTCTTCCTGAATAGATAATGCTTGGATTTTAATTGTATGCATGCCAAGACAGGTGTGATTTACAATGCACCTTATAAATCATTTAGGGCACTGCTTGTACATTCCAGACAGGCTCTGGGACACATCAGTGCGACAAACGTAACCGATATACTTTCATTGCTGTTTTATAGGTATGGTCGTTTGTTTTAATTTCCTGGCCTGTGGTTGTTTTCATAATCTTGGCCATTATCCGTCTCAAATTCCCTCCAGAACCACAGCAAAACTGTAAGTAACTGGTTTGTTTTTATGTCTGTGGGGTTTAGTTCTCATTTCAGTGACTGATGTGTTCATTTGATGTGTTTTGTTACTCTTACAAATTTGCCTCCATGTAGTTTCCAGTGGAGATTTCCTGGGATGCATCATGCTGTAAATAAAATGTGTGTGTTCCTCTGAGGTTGTTTTTGCTCATGTATTTTTTTTCAAATTTTCTTTATAATTAGAAAACAACTGTAAAGAACTGTCTCATCGAGATTTATTTGGATGCTGCTATGTTGATAGCAATATAAATTTCCAGGATAAATTGAGGGAGAAGAGGGCAGCTGGGGGAGAGCTCACTCAGTAAAATGAGTGAGGGCAGAGGCTGCAAGTGTGATTATGGTGGTGAGGTAGAAACATGAGACTGGCCAATGTGAAAGGTTTTTACCTTGTGCATGCTGCAGGCAAAATGTGCACATTAAAGGGTCTTGCTGCTAAGGCTCGGTTGAAGAGCAGTAACTTGCTTGGTCCTGTGACCTGGTGGTGCAGCTGAGCCCTTACAATAGAAGTAGCAGCTCTTTGGGTAGGTCAGTAGCTGTTGGGGGTCAAATGGGTGAAGAGTTTGCACAAGCTGCTTGCTCCTTGGGTCAGGAAGTGTCCATCTCAAAGCAGGGATGCACTTGGATGTGCTCTACAGCACTTCTGCTGATTAGTGAGTCCTTGCCACCATCAGAAGCATGTCCCAGCCCTGGGCACATTTGTTCATGATGTTACAGAGTAAAGCAAAGCAAGGAGTTTATCCAGGTGGGAGCTTTTTTACCTTTCACAGTGTTAGTTTTGAGTTGAATCAAATCATAGAGCCGTAGAATGGTTTGGCTTGGAAGAGACCTTGAAGATTTTCAACACCTGGTTGATAGCAGAGACACCACACATGGGGCTCTCATGGACTTGGCAGGAGCAAAGCTCTGGCTTGGGCAGAGGTGGGGTTTTGTGTTTGGGGCAGGGAGACTGAGGCAGGAGGAGAGGAGACAGTGTCTGGCAGCAGAGGAGACAAGCAGCTGGCTCCCAGTGTTTATACCCCATGTGTCAGACGTGGTTGGGAGAGATCTGCCTCTGAACAGCAGGAATGTTCGCCCTGGTGAGTGACAGCTGTGATTCTCTGATCTTAAACTCTTCGTTCCTCTGTGAGGTGTGAGAAAGGACCACACTGTGGCAAATATCAGACACACAGTTAGGATAGCCCGTGTTGCAGAGTTTACAGCCTAATCCCAGTGAAGCTTTGTGTGCCTCCTGTAGGCAGGGATGGAGAGCCAGAACAAGTACTTCCTGGAAGTATCATAGGAATTCTTTAATGGAAAAGTACATTCCTGATGTGTTGGAATCCTTTTTTAACCCCAAGCCCATCTGCCATCAGCAAAAGACCTCTTTCAGCATGTTATATATTACAAGATCTCCCAAATTCCCTTGAACTAGTTGGAGCAGGCAAGACAGGACACGTTGTACTTTGTGAAAACCCCGGATTTTGCCAAGTGTGGAAATGGCAAACCTCCCACGCTGCCCCATCAGTTGTACTTCCTGTCCCCAATAAGTCAGATAAGTTGGATGTCAGGAGAGCCACCTGGATGGGGAAATACTTCTTCTTTTATTTGACACAGTTATTAGTTTGAATCTATATTTATTTGGAGCGTTTTTGCTCTGGATGATCACATCTCTGCCTTAATGAATTAACAGGAATAATCTTAGGAACTGTAAGTAGCTTCATCAGTTGTGCTTTGCAGGAAAGGGGAAGATTGGGCAGTATCTTTGGATGAGTTCCCTTTCCTTCTGCAGATTAATTTTATTTTAGTACAAGTCTCAGTAAGTATGTGAGTAGGCGTCTGTCTCTCTTAGAAGTGGATGATAGGAACTCTCTATTGCAAGAGAGTTTTTTTGCTGGAAAATAATGGTTTTGGTGTATTCTTGTGATCCAGATGTTCAGAGACCATCTAAGAATCCTGAGGGGATAGAGAAGGATGTTAACCAGAGCATCAAACAGCCAGTTTCTGCTGCAGCTCTAGTTAAATAAGAACAGTTGCTTGACAATTACTCTTTTTCTCTTTCCTTTTTTCCTTCTTCTTTTTTTTTTTTTTTTTTGACAACTGGAAAAAATGTATCAAACTTTTGCTTGACAAGCAAAAGATAAATCACTTGGGAACTTTCCTTTTTGATAGAAAAGCAGGCGGGGGTGGACACATCTAGGAAAACTATTACAGGAGGGGATTTTATTCATTTTATTCATAAAATTCACCTTATGCTAAGTTCCAGTGTCTGCCTTAAGACAGAATCGTTAAGTAGTGACAAGAAGCTGTTTCCAGTTCTGCTGTCAAGAGATTATTGCAGGTAGACAAAAGTCAGGAAGCACAGAATCAATGGCACAGAGATGGAATAAGCTACGCAGATGCTGAGGCTTGGAGCCTTAGAGATAACCCCACAGAAAATCCCACTCCCTAAGCTTATCTCGCGTATTCAGGGACACAGAAAAATCATGAAATCTATTTTTTTTTCAATTAAAACAGCTCAAATTCGAGACAGTAATTTCTTCTGAAGGGCAGCTAATACACATTCAATAGATGGAAGATTATGTAGAGAAATTACCTGGCAAATATCAGTCAAGAGTGAACAAATGGCAAGGGTTTCCTGCAGGAGCAAGTAGCTTGTGCTGAATTACATTGTGTAGCACTTAATGCAAAGGGAGCTTGTGCCAGGCTGAGCTTCAGAGGAAAATGACATGCCAAATAAATGTCACTACTCAAGAGATGCTCATAGGAGAACTAAGAACTGAGGAAAACAAGGAGCTGAAATCTGATAAATTATTTTCTTCACAACTAAAGCATCTTGTATCTAAGAGGTAAAAAAAACCCAGTATCTCTTCTTTATTCAGGGATTCTGTTTGATGATGTGTTTCCAGGTCAGCAGAGATTGTTGTCAGGAGAAATGAAAAAGAGATTTCACTGTCTGCATACCCAGTTTCTGTGATGATCCCAGAGTCTTACAAACAAATTCCCCACACAACTTACTATTCACATCGCAGTTGTGACTTCTGACCTTTTTATTTCAGCCTTTGTCTTTGCTAGGAGGCATTGGGATGTGTATGTGTGGAGTAGGAAACTCGGGACTGGAAGCCTGCAGGTGAAAGCCACTGGGTTTGATGGTATCATCCCGACTTTTGTGCCTGTATCACGTTTTTCTAGAGCAGGCACTGAAGTCCCTTTCCATCCTACAGGTTTTAGCAAGGTATGGGAATCGTGTACGAGATACAATCTGTCCCTCAGGGCTCAGCCCACTCAGTCTGCAGAGGAGCCCAATTACGCTCCTTGCTTTAACGAGCCCTGTCACACCCTGCCGCACCCTCCCCGCCCGCTTTCTTCCTCTCCTGCTGGCCTCCTCTCCCCTGCCGTCAGTGGGAGCTCATCAGTATTCCCGGCCCGAGCTCTCTGGGGTGTGGTTGGTCCTCCACTCGCTCAGAAACCCTGCTCAGCTGCGCTGTGGGGAGGATGTGGGGCAAACCTCGCTCTCCTGTTAGACCCCGGCTCTGCTCCTGCGGCACTCCCAGGGACGGACAGCTGGGCTGTGCAACCCATGCCTCATTCACAGACGGTTCTTCTTCATGGAGAGAAGCTGTGCTCTCGGGTCTGGTCTTAAATCCACCAAATGCTGCCAGGGAATTTGTTGCCAGAGCTTTTTGCAGTGAAGCACTCTCTACCCTTCACCTCTGCCCAGAATTTCCACCCAGATTTCCCCAGCGTTGTGGAGATGCCTGCAAGGGGGCATTGCATTCACTCAGAAATGTTTGTCGGAGAGAGACTCAGCAACAGGCCTCCACGAGGCTGCTCTTTGCAGCCAATATTCTGGGGGAGTATCATCAGAATTGGGCAGTAGTCTGCTGGCCAGTACCAGCACAGCTGTTTGGGTCTAGCTTAGAGCCAGAGCTGTGTGGCACAACACCACATAGCCACAGATACTCTGCTCTCATTCTTGGCTCCAGTGCTCCTGGGAGAAGGAAGGCTCAGGACAGGAGCACTGTCTCAACCACATCTCATTCAGTCTTCCAGTGATGGTTAGCTAGGATTTGAACAGCTCCAGAATTGGCTGGAAAAATCAATACGAGCCCCCTGAGCAGAGATCTCTGATGCCTTAGAAGGTATCTCACCTGCAGGTGAGAAAACTCTGAAAGTATGCTGTACTTTATAGGAATTTGCCTCATAGTTGGAGAGACCTGTACTCATCTCTTTTCCCAGTAATGTGGAAAAATTAATAGGTTCCCATGCTAATTATAGGGAATTGGGATGATGGCTCAGCTGCACAGGCCACTCCATTCATTTGGATAAGTCATGGATATTTATGCAAGACATAATCCACCCCCAGGGTTCAGCCTATTCTGCACACAGACAAGCACATATCAGACTTCAGGCTCTCCTTCACCACTTGTCTTGTGGTGGAGCAGCCCCACTGCTTGTGTTCCTTTGCATTGCTTCATTTTCCTCCCTTTTCTACACATCAGAGTTTTGTCTGTGATCATCTGCAGTGATAAGCAAAATGCCTCATCAGGTCTCTGGCTTTGGCATGACCTTTGTTTTGTTTCATGCTGTTGTGCCAGGGAGCAGACTGCCATATAACCCTCTGCTTCATTAAAATAGAGCTGAAGGGGGTATGGATTGTATTAATTAACCCCACATTCGCTGGAATAGTCACGCACATTGATCTCCTTGCATGTAGAAGCAGTGCCCAGCCATACAGGTCCTTGTCTTCCCCTTAGCTTGGAGACCAATTGCCTAAAGAGAGCACTGGGATGTTTGTAATGCCTCCCTTGTCACAAATCTCCACACTTCCTTTTCTTTCCACAGACTCTTCCACCTTCTGGGGTGTGACTGAAGGCTGTTCAGAGTTGGAGACGGGAGCTCCTGACTTACCACTGTGTTTTTTCCTTCCCCATTCAAGCAGGGCCTTGGGGCAGTCACTTAATTCTAATTGACTTCCTGAAACATCTCAGTCCGGGTGCTGGGATCTGAAAGGGCAGAAGTATTTTTCCAAAGGTGCTGAGCAGTTTGGCTTAGACTGAAATTATGAGTTGTTGATGCCTGTGTATCTGGAAAGGAGGTCACTTGAGTTTAAAGAATCTAAACCTGAGCTCTGGATGCACTCAGCATTGAAAGATGTTGGTTGGGTAAACACAGTTTTTGTGCAGGTGTTTTTTCAAGACTCTAGATATGGATTTAAGCTTTTAGGTTCCAGCTTCTTGCTGGGAAGTGTCCTGACTCTCTTCTTAGGTCCTGTTTGTGTAGTCCCCTGCTGCTCATACAGACAAGAGCAAGCTGGCTGCGTTACAAGACCAAGTTAGCCTTGTCTGCATTAAATATTGCTTTCAAAAAGCCCTGTAGGAAAAGGGCTTGTGTGCAGTTCCTGCTTTCTCCGGGTGTGTTTGTGCTTCAGGCAATGGAGCATCCCTTCCTAGCACTGCCAACCTCCTCAGCTCTGCCCCGTGGTGCAGACAGCAGCTCTGTCGTTTCCCCACCTTGACCCACGTTTGCAATACCTCTTTGAAGGTTCCAGGTTCCACCTCCCCTCCTTTGTTCCTGTCTTTGGTTTGGGGATTCTTTCTCCTCCCTTTACACCTGCTGCTCTTCAGCTCCTTTGTAATTTTTATGCTCTCTGCTCTTTATGTTCTCCCTGATCCATCCGTGAACCTGATGTGATCAGATCCAAGTGCTGATTTTTAATTTATTAAATAAGGAGGTGGAAGTGGAAGGTCTGTGGGCGAGCAAAACCAGCTTGCCCAGTCTTAATAAGCGTGGAAGGAGATGCTGTCTGCTCTGGGCTGGTCTTATTGCAGAGTCTGAAGTGCTTGGGGGAAGAATTAGGCAATGAAATGAAATGTTTCCTCCGTGGAGGCCACCGAGGGAGGGAGGAGCCTGGCTGTGAGTTGTCTGCTGCTTTGATTGCACTATCGTAGGCAGGCAGCCGAGGACATCATGAGAAAACAAGGATCCTGTTGCTGTAAAGATAAAAAAATGCGAGGTTTTGAATCTTACCCAGCCACCCTGTGTGTCCCGGAGGGGGGGGGGTTGAGTGGAGTTACCTGGGGTCCTGCTGAGCTTTCACTTCAAAAATCAAGAGATGAAAAAGGAGGCAGTAGTGAGGTGGGGATCAGTCAATTCTGCCGTGTCTCAAGTGAAAAGATGAAACATCCTTAAATTGTGCCAGGGGAGGGTCAGATTAGAGATTAGAAAAAAAAATTGCACTGAAATGTCACAGCAGTAGAAGTGCCATGGCAATTAAATATTCTCTTTTAATAGGTAAGGCATAAGCCAGCTGGGTATTCACGTGTAAAAAGTACCCTGCTTAAAAATTAATCTCATCCCATAGATTTGATGATTTGGTTTAATTTTCGGAGAGAGATTCAAAGTCCTAGCATTAGCATAAAGCTTTCCACCAAAAAAAAAAAAATAGGCAGCTGAAGTTGTTGCTGATAAATAGGTGTGAACAAAGCTGGAAATGGGGAGTTGCATGTGGTTGAAGGGAAACAGGATTTTTGTCATGTCATGAAACAGGCACTTTTGTCTTTTTGACTGGTGAAAAAGCAGAGGAATAAAGTTTAAAGTGGTGCTGTGTGACTGTGAGAAAGACTAGAAGGGAGGCCAGAAGGCTGTGTGTACAGAAGCACAGCCAGACATTTGCCATGGAAAGCTGGGAGGAGGTCACCAGAGCAGGAAGTACTCTCAGCAGAAGTTCTTGCGACTCTTGAGATAAATATGGATCACAGCTGATAAACAGTTTGGGGTTTTTTGCTGCTCTGGGTTAGACCCCCACTGCTCAGGGATGATTTCAAGAGAGTGTGTAGGAACACAGAGCACAGAGTGTTCCCTCCACTACAAAAGTCCTGAAAGGTTTAAGGTTTCTTCAGCCAGAAGCTGAAGGGGTTTAATCCAAGTGATCACATTTAGTAGCCGCTGACAAATCTGTTTTTGTGAATTTGTATAATTATTTTGAAATCAATCTTTGATTTATGGCAGCAAGTTCCACAACATTTCAATATTTGTTGCAAAAAGGTATTTTCAGTCCTGTTTGCCATTTACCTCCTGATCTCACTGTGTTTTGCTGTCCCCGTGTTGTGAGGGGTGATCATTTTGTCACCCTTTTAATCACTCATTCCTGACTTTATTTATTTCTTTATCAAACCACTTTTTGGCCATCTTTTCCCTAGCTGAAAAGTCCCAATTATGATGTCCCCTCATATGATTTGGCAAAGATTGAATGCATTTTCAATTAAACACAATACTTCCTGATGAAGCCATTTGCTCATTAATGCCTCTAATTCTCCAGTGGGAGAGTTGAGGTTTGTATGGATTTTTTATGAACTATGGGAGAAATTTGGAAGGACTTACAACATATGAAGTATCAGAGTGTGTGAATTCTGAAGCCAAGAGAATTTTTCTAAGCCCAAGGAGAGTGGTGGTGATATGACCCTAAGCTAGGGGTGGGTAGAAACCAGAAAAACTCAGCTGGGGGCTGCTGTGTTCATGGTGCTGTGCCTCTGATCTGCTGGATTCCTGGCTGGATCAGCAAATGGCTGGACTCAGCTATAATGCAAATGCCAGAAACCTCAGTGCAATGGAAGCAGCAAAATCAATGTGGCAACATGAAACATGGTCCATTTAGGTTTAAATGTTTGGGTCAATTTCAGTTAATCTTACAGACCGTAGTGAAACAGTCATTTTCATCCCTCTTGTATGACATTTAGAACCACCCTGACATTTCTCATTGTTATTATACCAAGCACCTTTACCTGAAGAAAACAAAATGGTTTTGCTCATGTTGAAGGGAAGTGTGCTGGAATTTACAACATTCAGAAAAATAGGAGAAATTAATTTTCTTTGTTTTATTCTGAATGAGAGCAGGTGGGGAAATGCTAGAATTTCCAGTGGCATGTGAGCATTAATTGGTATCTTGTGTTTATTATTACTGCTCTGCACGCCTTGTTTCTTTCCAGCTCTTGGAGATGTGGCTGGCCTGGTTAGATGCTACTGAACAGGGAGAACCAGCCCATGCAGCACCGAGCCCTTGGCCTCCTCTGCCCTTTGGGGTGCCTGTCTTTCCTTCAGTTTTGGAGCCCTGCTTTCAGGGGGGATAGGAAATCAAAGCTCTCTGTGAGAAGGCGCAGTAAAAGCTTCTGCGTTTGGGATTCTGCTGCCGGCAGACCCAAAGTCAGTCTTTACTAACAGGATACAGATCTGGGCTTGGATTTTGGTTGCAGAGGTGTCAGTTGGACCAGAAGTATGAGAGGGTGACCTCTCAGCTCAGACATGTGGCAGCAGTGGGTGTAGTGATCTCTCCCCCTTGACTCATAGGCTCTGTAGTGAAACCCCCCAAGGGAAATTGTAGTTTTAGCAAATTAAGAGGTTTAAAGCTAAAGGCAGTGGGGAGATTGAAAAAAAAATTGTCATGTGTTGTGGATCTGTTCTGTTGTGGGATGTGGAATCATAAACTGGGGGCCGGGATATGGCATTGCCATAGGTCTGAGTGGGAGAGGGAGCTGCTTGTGGAAGACTAAGAGATTCCCAACAGCAGAAATACTGCAAAAGGCTCTAGTGGGGGTGTTAGACTTCAGATTGGGAAACTATCACCATGGAAGTACTGTCCTTTAAAATTTGCAGAGCAGGTACAACTCTCCTTCTGTCACATTTCCTGCTGGTGCTTACATTGTGTACTGATGTCACTGGTGTGCTGGATAAACCTCAGCCAGGGCAGGGACAGGTAGTTACGGAGGTCTCCTGAAGCAGCTTCCCCCCTGGCCATCCATGCAGTGGTTCCAGGGCCAGCAGGGAATTTGTTGGTGTGGGCAGGACAGCCTGTGTGGCTCTGTGGGGTCACATCTCCTCACCACGAGCAAGGGGATGGAGGGAGGGAGGGAGGATGGAGCAGGGAGAGCACTGGTCTCATGACTCACCTTGGCATCAGTAAATTCCTTCCTTTGCTCGATTCAGGGCTGAGAACCAGCATGGGTCTAAATTACACCACATGGGAATCTGGCCCAGATAGTTTGGATTTTTCTGTGTCATGGTCTTTCTCAAAAAGCTTCCTTAATTCTCTAACTGCTGTCAGAGCCCAGGCCTCTTGCAGAAAAGTCCTCCCTGGCATTGCCACTTCCCCTGTGCCAAGAGCATCGTGGGGTAACCCTGGTTCACGCCTGCAGTGACTCAGGGATGGATCAGGCCCCATGGCTGCATCCAGCTGCCAGCAAACTGCTCAGCATCTGCTGCGAGCTGGCAGAGCCTCAACGAGTGCCTCAGCCTCATGGGCCAACAATGTCTTCACAGGCATTGTGCCACCACCACGAGTGGCAGCACTTCCAAACTTCAGGTGACAAGTTCCTGGCTCTTTATTTGAGGCTGCTGTTTCAAAAGAAAGGGAAGAGCCGATATCATCATGGTGTTCTTACGCTGAACACCTCGCTTGTGATAGAGCAGCTGATTGTTTAATTGCCCACTTAGTTCAAAGTGTGCCACCTTTGAGTCCAATTCTAACATTTGTTATTGCTACTCATACCTCAAGGAAGAGTCTTCCTCTGCTCTGGATTCATCACGATCTCTTGCTTAATCAGCTCTGTAAACTGTCTCTGGAGAAGACCAGTGCTCCCCAGACCCATCCTTGTGTTCCCTGTTCAGCCTTTCTCAAGGCTGAACTCCCTGAGGAGTTACGCAGCTTTAGCTGCTCCTGGTCTCCTAAGAGACATGAGCTTAGGTCCTGGCCCTGGTGGTTGTTGGTAGATGTGGAGGGCAGTGAAGAGTGGAGCCGTTTCCCTCCCAGCTCCTACACATCATTGCGGCTATGCCTTCCATCCCAGGCCTCACGGCTTCCCATGTCTTTGAAGCTTCATTTTTGTAGGGACACCAATCCAGTGAGGTCTGTAATATGCATTTTTGGATTGGCGTGCAAGTCAATGCCCTGTGTGGGAATTAGGGTGTGGGAGATCAGAAGGAAGATGTGAGGAAAATGCCTGTGTGTGCAGGGCTGTATTTGGTGATCCCGAAGGGCAAGCACCACAGACATGGCAGGGATATTCACACAAGGGTGCTTCCACATTAAAGTGCCCTGCTCTAAAGTTTCCCTCATGGCCAGCAGATTAATTACCCTGCAACACCTTTAGAGTGGTGGATACTTGGTCCTGTAGCCCCAACACCAGAAATTCTGCCTGTAGGGATAAGAGAGCTCTTTTGCTGCCCTTGGTGCTCTGTGGTTACTGGGAGCTGGTTCAGCCAGCTGTGTAGCTCCTGAGGAAAGGAGGGAGGGAGGGAGGGGTGTAACTCCCGAGGTGGCTTGAGGGATGCAGGGAGTGGTGGGGGAGCTTCCCACAGCAGGGAGCCTTCTCCTCTGGCAGCATATGCATGTCCTTTAATTTTCTAGGCCAGTTCTCTGCTGAGGTGTACAGGAGAATCGCACCACCATCAAAGTGGGTCCCTGTACCTCTGCAGGTCTCAGAGGCCTCTGTGCCAGTTGCTGTCTTGCTCAGAGCAGTGGGAACTCCCGTGCTAAACCATGAGCTCTTGTGTTTTGACCCAAAAATGCAGTGACCAACTGTGCTCAGGAAAGCTCAGGAAAATCCAGTCTCCATCCAGGAGACCAACAGCCATGGACTCCACCTACCCCTGCCAAACCCTCTGGGAACATCTGGGGTTTGACCACTGCTATAATGAGTAAATGCACAAATGTAGCACCGTGTCCTTGTTGGAGGGGTGAGATAAAGCTGTACCTGGGTGAGAATCACAGGTCATCTTTGAAGACTAAAGAGCAAGGTAATCAATTACCACAAGCCTGCCCGCAGGCCTTTAGCAAATCTGGCTCCTTTCCATAGCAGAAATAATAGCAATGTCCTTTGCCAGGTAATTTTCCAAATGATTATTTTAAATAATATGTTGCTGTGATCCAGCAAAAGAGTTTGAAGATTTATGGGAGCGTTTGTCTCCGAGAGGAAGAGCAGCCGTGAACTCTGCGGGCTGGCAGCGAGCAGCACAGGGCAAGTGGCACATAAAACACTCGAGTGTCTCATTGCTCACGTCCACTCTGTGTCTGGAGAAACAGGAGACAGGGACACAGAGCTCATCCCTCAGCACTGGCTGCCAGCATCCCAGGTCACCAGGCAGATGGTGCTGGAGCTGCTCTGAGCTGGGAGGACGCATGGGGGGCGGTGGTGATGGATTGTTCCTCTGCCTTCCCGGGGCAGCTCTGCACAAAAGGCAAAGGATCTTTGTTGGTCCTGGATCCACTGCCCTTTCCTGTGTTAAAAGCTGAGACAAAGCCCTGCTTTAACAGCCTGGCTTGGAAATAAAGATTGTGGTGTTGCATAGAAGCCAATCCAACAAGCCTTGGAGAACGTGTTCTCATGGGTGCTTCAGGTTACTATGCCTGATTTTTTTTTTTTTTTTTTTTTTTTTTTTTAAGGCAGAATTAGGGTATCTTAATCTAAGGGGTTTTCTGTAATTTCTTGCCTGTTCTTGGATCATGGAGTGGAGGGGGGAAATCTGCAGTTGCTTCAGGACCTACAGGTATCCTCTGAACAAATAGCTTGGCTCTTCTTCCTATTATCTGGGACCCTGAACAACTGGGTCTAGTGGAAGGTGTCCCTGCCCATGGCAGGCCCGTTGGAACTGGACAGCCTTCAAGGTTTCTTCCAAGCCAAACCATTCTACGATTCTATGATTGAATAGCCTGTGATGGCTTTGTCAGTGTTGTGGAGGTGCTTCTAGTGGGATTTGGCTGATGATACTGCCAGGGTGGAGTCAGTGAAACGAGCCTCAGTGAAACTGAGAATCTGTCCTGTCGTTTAGGAAATGAAATTAGCACATCCTGACAGAAACATATGGCCAAAAAGTGCATATCCTCATCATCATAATAGCGTTTTCTCTCTCTTTCTTCCTCCAGGTTATCTTGCACCCCGAAACCTTCCCAGTGCAGGCTTCTTCCCATTCCTGCAAACAGTGCTGTGTGATTCCGATGCCAGGTGTAAGGGCACACCATACACACCAGAAGATCTGCTGCCAAGACTCAATGACATCTCATCCCTCAGACTGTAAGGGAATCTGAATATTTCCAGGTGTTAGGAGCTGTAAAACAAAGCCTGTTTTGAGGGGGAGGGAGCATCCATACATGTGTGCATGTATGTACAAGTTTGTCCATGACAGATATACCTCAGCTACCTGTTCTAACAGATATCTGACACTTAGAAAAGAGAATATCAGCTGCAACATGGACACTTCAGAAATAATCACCTTATGGACAGCTCTCAGGAATGTGTCCACTGATTCCGGCTTGAATCTTCTGCTGAAGAGAATTTTGCTCCCTGAGAAAGCTCTTCAGCTCACCCCAATCAAAGCAAAGGAGCTTTTTTTTTTTTTGCATGACTATGGGTCAGGTCAGTGATAAGACTTGCCCCCAGAGCAGCCCAGAATGCTGATCTGCCACTGAGAGGGATCAGTTCAGGATGCTTTGGCTGGAAGTCTGGATGTTAGGTCTGGAGCAACTGCTCTTTGAGCAGGCCCTCCAGGTGCCAGCCAGAATAGGTGTCCTCTCTGGAGGCCATCAAATGTGTTGGGAAACACGTGAAAATGGAGACACAATTTTTGCTCACAAAAGCACAGAGATTTGCAGCATGGCTGGGCATGTTTTGTTGGAACATCAGTTTGCTGAAATGGAAATGTTCAGCGGGAGCATTTTGATTTCTTGACGTTCCAGTTGAAGCCAAGTAGCATTTGCTTTGAGGCATGCCAGCCAGGGTGGTTTCTACATCTTAGCTGCCCAGTTCTGACACACCCCCAGGGAAAATACCACAGTGAGGCCTGGCTGGTTCATGGAGAGCTGAAAATCTGGGCATCTCACAGTGGCCCTTGTTGCTTGTCTTTGCTTTCAGGTGAGATGCTACTCCACAGTGGTTGTGTCAGAGCCTCAAAATCCCCCTTGGCCAGAGCTTGAGAGTCTGAAGAGCTAAAATGGGCCCCACCAGAGAGCACATCAGGCAGGATGGGGAATCCTGGGGCTGATGGCTCCTTAAGGATCCTCCTTAGTGCAGAGAGAATGTGATTTCCCAGGCTGATTCAGTGGTCAGAATTTCTCTGTGGGTGGGAAGGATGACTGAGGATGTGGGCGACTGAAGTTGCACAAGGTGAATCCTAATCAAATTCAAGGTCATGCATCAGAAGAGAGAAGGAAAGGCAAAGCCACGTGGAGACTGGATGCCTGGATTCACAGCTCCTTTCCTCAGTGTCATTGTTTTTCCCTGGGCATGTTAAACAATGGTTCATTTGGGGTATTGAAATGAGGAAATGGGAGCTTCTAGTGCCAAAGCTGGAGATCTTCCATGGGTTTCAATAGCTACACATCCTTCTTGCTTTCTGTTTTTGGTTTCTGAAAAGCTGTTTAGGAAATAAGTGGTTTTTCCTGCCAAATGAAAATCAAAGGATTTGGCCAAATTTTAGATCAAGAACATGAGTCAATAACAGGCATCTTGACCACTCTTGATGCTTGAAGTTGTCTGTGTGAAGTATCATTATAGATATGTCGCCATACCTACCCTTACATGCTCAGTGTCAGCCTTGGTGTGTTCTACAAGGAATAACACCTGTTATTAAGTAGCCACAGCAAAACTAGGAGGAGACAGCAGAGTGTAAAACCTCAGGAAAAGACTCCTTGGGAAGGGGAAGGCTCCAGATGAATAGGAGCAGCATCCTCATGGGTGAGTTTGTCACAAAGTGTTTGAGCTGTGGCCCTTCACTACCTGGATAGGCTATTTTGTAATATTCAGCTAATCCAGGCTGTTTCTCTCCTCTCCCATTGTGCAACTCACTGAAGCTCTTGTTAAACTGTTTTATAACTTGCCCTAAAACTGTGTAGAACTAGTGGTCAGCAGAGAAAATGGGTGAGGTTCTCACCTTTGATTCTGTTCCTTAGAGGCATTTACCAAGGTGTGCAAGGTGTTACTTGAAATTTCCCTTAATAAAAGGGAACCAAGTCCAAAAGCCAAGCTCAACAACGACTTATTCCACCCTTTTCTTCTGTAGTGAAATGTTTGGGAAGGATGAATAAGATCCTGTTGCCTGGAAGGATTTCTTGGTAAGGCCATGCACTTTGTAGCCATGGAGTTCTGTACTTTTGCTTCCCCAAGATATGTGCCAGGCCTCCAGAAGGAACCAGGCTTTTGCATAACCCAGATTTCAACAAACCTGCCACAAAATCCAGCCGTAGACGTGTTCTGAGTTAAGACAGTAAAGTGTAAGTTAATTATAAGAAATTCTGGGAGTTGTTACAGGTCTCTCTTTTATTCTTCTTTCCCCCAGCAAGCACAGGAGCTCATCCAGTGTAGCCAAGGACACACAGCCATCACCATGGAGTGCAGAGGGTCCTGAAAGCAGGAATGCTTCACTGGGTAGGTTACTCGCTGCTCTGGGAAGTTCTGCTCTTTGAAGGCTGATCTTTTGAAGCTCTCTGGACAGAGCTGCAGTTCTTAGAGCACTGCTGAAATGATTTATTTGTTTCATAGAGGCACATGACCATGGCCATGACATTAGTGTAAATTCTTGGGAACCAGTACAAGTAACTGTCTGTAGAAAAGACTTTGGAATTTGGCCAAGAAACCAGGATTAAATGGCTGCGCTTCACAGGAGCGATGCAAGATCACAGATTGATTGGACGTTAATTAGAGACCTGGCTATTTATGGAATATTGCCCTTTTACTGCCCACAAATTCTCCATAAACAGCTTCTGATTTTTTTTCAAATCTGTTTTTCTCCACGGTTATCCAGCAAATAAGTTGTCTTCTGTGCCAGAGTGGATATTTATTGTTGGTGATGTTCTCCTCTGATTTGATTCTCTTTCCTGAAGGAACTTTCAGACTGAAAGTTTCCATGAAATCATTACAATTATTATTTATTGATGGTAATGGCTGGTACAATCCGCAAGCCATCATGATGGATAGTCCTTTCTGCAGGGAGCTCGCGATGAAATGAATGATTACAGATTTGCATTTGCCTGTTCTGCTCCAGCCATTCACTGTTCCAATTAGCATTCCTGCCAGCACCCTCCCTGGTGCACAGACAGAAAAAGGCTGAATGCAAAAGGGACCAAGTGCAGAGGTGTGTGTAGGGGGGAAAAGTAAATCAATGAACAGTTATGGGAACTACTGACTCGTGTTGGTGGTCAGCAAGGAACTCAGTTCTACATTTTATTAAAAAAAAAAAATTAAAAATGATAGGTCGTGGCCCCATGTAACAAGTTACAGTGTCATCCAGAATGTAATTATATCAGAAAAAAACCTAAAGTACTTACAGGATGCCTTTGGCTGTACCTTTGGAAACAGATTGATTATGATGGTGCACCCAAAGCTGTAGGTAGCTGTCCTGTGCAAGGGTTTTTTGTAGCAAAGAGGTTTTAAAAAACATAAGTAAAATACAGTGTTTCAAACTGTTATTGCAGCATTTGGGGATTTGGTATCTCATGGAGAGAAAAACCTTCAGAATATTTCATCACCATCCAACTTGAATTCCAGCACCAACATGTTCAACAAGATCCTCAATTTTGGGAAGGTAAGTCTGTATTTGCATAATAGCTGAGTGTGAACATTTATGTACCCTCATATTTAAAGAATTAGAAGCTCAAAGTGCCAACCCACAGCTTTTATTGCTTTAGGATCTCCCCTATTATGTGAATGAGCTTTGTTTTGGGAACACAGTGATTGTGGGTGGATTTTTAAGCTTTGTGGTAAGTTTTTTATCCTCTAGGCAGAAACTAGGCAAACCCTGGGACATAATACCATGAAACACAAAATATAGTCACACACAATACCCTGAGATACTTTGGTCAGAACTTGTGTGAGTTAAGGGGTTTGCAATACATTTTCTTTTTTATGAAATAAAAGATATGATGTCACAGGCTTTTACATTCAAGTACTTATTTGCCCATGACAGTCGTGCAGTGGCATCAGAGGCACTGTGTTTATTATGTAAGTATTGAATATTTACAGGATCAATTCCTTTGTGACAGGAATTTGCTACAATGTAATGGACACTTTCTGTGTTGTGGTGTCAAGGCCTACGAACGCTTACACACACATTTCTCTGTATAATATATGTTTGAGAGGGTTTAGTGACACTGTTCAGCTGTTTGAATTCTGTCTATGTGTAAGTGCTTGTAACCACAATGCTTTTCAGATGTCACTGCTATCCCTTAAAAAAAGCCTCATCACTGCATTTAAAACCATCCCAAATACACAGTTGCTTTACAGCTGCCCTGAATGTTTTGTTGTTCTTTCAGAACCAACCCCATCACTCCACTGCAGGGAATCTCAGGGCCCTGCTGTGCGAGGTCCTGTCGCGGTACCTGGCACATCCCGGTGCCACCGGGGGGAGCATGGCAGCCAATATCCACCACACCTTCTGCTTCACCGACTCGTCACTTCTGGAGTCATTTGTCCAGGAGTTCAGGAGCCAGCTCTCCCAGGTGAGTGCCTGAAACCTTCCCTGGGGACTGCAGCTGGGAGCTGTGGCAGTTCACACACGTCAGGAAGTGTTTGGGAGCTTCCACACGGCCCCTCGTGGGCAGCAGTTGCTCATCTCTGTACCCAAGTGCAAGTAGGGCACAGTGAGGCTGAGTTAATTCTTGGGCATGGTGTGAGCCCAAACACCTACAAGCTGAGTACGTGGCTTGAAAGCCAAGGAACATCCAGCCATCAGCTCATGACCATTGAGGGTTCTCACCACGCCTGGGCCTTGCTCCTCCTCTTTGTTTGCCCTGCTGCCGTGACAGGTCAATAGAACAGTGTGAGGATGCGGTGTAAATAAGAATGTTTAAACCTTGGGAAGGCAATAAATTTAATTGTGTATTACCTCAGCTGTATAACTTCATCCAGTGACTCCTGCATCTGATCCAACAATTCATGATTGAAGCAGTACTTGTCTTTGGGAAAGCAATATAATTAAAGCAAATTAATCCTTTAAAGGTGAAGTCTTCTTTCTTTTTTTTTTTCTTTGCCAAGGTTAGGATTGATTTAATTTTCTTGTATTCCTAGCCTTTGGATTCTTTAGGACATTGTGAATCGTAGGGCTTGTCTGAACAGAGAATTTATTGTACAACCTGGGGTGTGAAGGTAAAGCACAGTCACACTCTCAGTTATTGCCTGTCCTTTGAATGTATTGTTTGCAGACTTGCATGCAAGTGCAGTGCCAGCTGAAAAACATAAAAGGACCCCCCAGCAGCAAGGCTTCTGGTTATTAAACAATTTCTTCTGGTTCTTAAATAATTTAATACGTTTTTCTTTGTTAAGGTGCAGCACAACCCACAGTACCAGGAGACCTTTGTCAATGAAATGGTCTCGTTTCTGACGCTCGTCTCCCAAGTGCAGAATGATACCTCCCTGTGGCACCTGCTTTTGCTGGCCCCAGATGTGTTCCAGGACAACATGCAACTGCGAGACATAATTGATTTCCTTCTGAATCCAAGCAGGTAAAATAGAGAAAATGGCAGGAGAAGCACTGAAAGTCGGTGGGTTTGTGTATTGGCCTCTAAGGACATCACCTCTCCTCTTGAAGGAAGGGTGTTATGTTAAAAGCGTGGTTTGTTTGGGGAGTGATGCAGCTCCACACTAATGCATCTCTAAAGGTGTCTGTGGACTGTGAGCAGTGTGTTGTTTTTCAGTGACTCTTGTGTCATTCTTTTAATGGGAACTTGATATAAACTCTTGCGTTTTCTCCCAGCCTGCTTAGATGCACTGTCATGCCCTTGTGCAGATAAAAAGCTGGTGAGTCACAGCCACTGCCTGTGGTGGAAGAAGAGCCCTCCTGGCTGGATGAAGAAAGCAGCTGGCTGCTTCTTTCCAGAAAAGCTCAGAGCCAAGTTCAGGTTGCTTTGAAACACCTCAAGCACTTGTAGGGGAGCCATAATGTTGTTTTTTAAAATTGATTACCTGATCTACTGCTGGTTTAATCTTTCAAGACTGCTCCCAAGAAAGTAGAGAGGAGAGGGAGCCTGGTTTTCTAACATATGGGCTTTAACATGTCTGACTTGGAGAAGAAAGTGCCAGTTATGCACTTGCTCAATGGTTATATTTAACCATTATATATTATAAATTATATTATATTATATATATTCTATTTAAGGCATAGCTGGCTTAACTGCATTATTTAACTGTGCTGAAATATTTGATGCAGTTTGCACCTAGGACAATACAAATTTCTAAAATAGGCTTAGGCTTGAAATACCTTTCCTGGTCTGTACTTGGGCTAGACCCTCCCTGATCTCCAGAAGACCTGAATTACTCAAGATTAAGGGACTCTGTTCCAAGTTATCTTCTGGATGTGTGACTGACCCTGCTATAAAATATTCAGGATAGTTCAGTTGTTACAGCACATGGGGGACACCAAGAAACTGAGTGTTTTCAGACTGCTTTTTGTTTTTGTCTTGCATACATGAGCAGTTGAGTAAAGATGTCAAAAGAAGTTGTAGAAGCTTTGCCACTTTGATTGCACCCAGGCTTAAAGGGACTCACTTTTGATCGCTGGTGTGTTGCCAAGGCACTTAAAAACCTGTACATTTAATATCAAGGTAATTTTCCATGCTGCATTGTGAGGCCCATGTGGAAGTTTTAATGTCCTTTTCCTTAAAGAAGTCAGTAGCAGTGTGGCAAGAATTGTAATTTTATTCAGAAACGTTTTGTTCGTGCTGCTGTTTCAGTCACAGGATTATTGCATTTGTTTCTGGCTTGCAGAACCCACCCTGAGAACCAGCCCCGTTGGAGTGCCCAGGGAGAATTCATATTTACTGTGCTGCTCTGCTTTGCTCTACAGCTGCAGAGCTGGGCAAAGTTGTCACAGGCTCGACAAAGAGGCACATAGAATTTCATCACCAGAACTGTGCAGTGCTTTTATGCCTGGCATCTGGCACTGTAAATGCATGAGTAAAGAGTTATTGCAAAGAGATTGCACAAATAGTACTTTTAATGATGCTTACAAAAGCACATCTTAGCAAGCCTGGCCACGTCTCTTACTCAGGCAGGACTGAACTCCTAAAGAAGTGCTGCACAGGGAATATTTTTTTTTTTGTGGTAGAAATATGAAGGTATAGAAGAAAAGAACTTTTGCTCGTTGTGGCATCTGTATTAACCAAGTGATAAACACCACCGCTGTGAAACAGTAACCTCCAAGTCATGAATCCTATAGAAAGTTTAGCAGCAAATTTTATGACTCACAAAAACCTGTTTTGCAGACTGATTTCACAAATGCTTGTTGCTGTAAGATACTTTTTCAGCTAAGCATGTAAGCTGAGCTTTTTCTCCACAGCCAAAGTCGGCAGAAGCCCTGCAAGACTGAAATAAAAGGGCAGCAACAACACTTGTTTCCATGTTTGCTGCCTTCTGATCTGCATGATCTGCATCCTCCTTGGCTCTGCCATTGCTCAGCTAAATATGTCATTTATAACTGAGTTTCTTCCCCTCTAAGACTCTTGCAAGCACATCTGCAGAATGAAAAGGATGAGCACCAAGCCCACGAATCCTGCATGGAGACGTTATGTTAAATTAGGAGAGAAGAGATCCCCAGTGCTCTGTCCTCAGTAGCAGCCTGTTCCCACAGATCAGTGTGTATTTATTCATGCCACTGCCATCAGCCCAGCCAGGTTCTTTGTGTATCGCCTGCAGAACTTCAGGCAGGTGAGAGAGAGATGGTGCATTTCACTGACCCCACGCCTACAGTGAAGAGCTGCTCTTTATACAGGAGAAGCAAAAGGGACTGATAATCACAGTGAAGTTTTCAGTAACCTGCACACCCGAGCAGGCAGTCCTTTAAATGAGTTCCTCTGTGCTATAATATGCTTGATTATCAGCTTATTCCTTCCTAAGACTGAAAAACATTCCTTGCTGCCCTGTCAGCCCAGCTATTGCAGCATAAAAGAGGAAAGAAGGAGAATTGGAAATGGCAACAGTTATTTGTGATTGCTTCTTCCTTCCACAGATGTGTTTCCCCTCGAGATCCCTGCTCTCCATGGAGCCTTGTCTCCTTGGTTCTTGGGTTTTTTAGGAGGAAATTCCCCCACAGCAGTGAATGACATGGCTGGTGTGTCACCTGGGTGTTTTCTGAGACATGCTGGCTGAGGATTTAAGTGGCCTGTAGATTGTACATAACTCTATGAATAAGTGCACCTAGTGAGTGCCACACGTGTTTGTGCCAATATACCACCATGGCTTTCCCATCAAAGCCCCTGGTGTTTATATCGTGTGCATGATCAAACAAATAATTAAAAATAGAGGCGATGTCTTGTCTGTCAGACATTTTACAAATGATAGGCTGTATTCCAGCTGTTTCCTATTAGAACATTTGTTCTATTTCTTCTCATAAACCTGTAACCACAATTTATTTTCCTTTTTTTCCCCCTCCTTTAGTATTGTGCTGGCAGCTCAGAATGTCTCCGCATCTCTTGTGAGTGATGATGGATTCAAAACTGTTCAGAATGGGGCTACAGATTCTCCACATTCCCTGAACTGCTTGGAGCAAGGTAAGACTCCTCCATGGAGTCATATCTCTGCTGAAAACCTGTGGTGCTGAGGAGAAGCAAACTGCAGGCTAATAAGTAACCATACAGATTGCACACATTATGCTGAGTTCAGGGCTCAGCATAATGGATTCTTCTTTTGGCTTTTTACAAATGCGAATAAAATGCCTCATTTCAAATGGAAAAGTAAAAATGCTTGGTTTTGTCAGTAGACAATGAATTAACATGAGTTTGCAGCCTCAGTGGAAATGGGGACCAGTAATGTTTTACCTTGATTCACTTTTTTGGGGGGTGATGTCAAAATCTGCCTCTGGTTGTGGGCTCTGTCAAACTCAGCTCAGTGTGTCAAGGCAGGGACTGGGGCTGGGCTGCAAAACAAGCTTAAATTAGCCATTGCTTTAAATCCCTGTCCCTTCCAGCAGAGGCAGTCCTGGATATCCCCAAGACATCCCCTCTAACTGGGAATCTGTGAACAGGCAAGGGAAAGGAGCAGCAGCTAAATGCTGCAAGGGACAGATGGGTAATGCTGTCCCTTCTCTACTCATTTCATGGAGATTGTGGAAGTTGAGGTGGGTAAGAAGAAAGATTAGGTGTGCAAGTAGGGAAAACACGGAGAAGTGGCTGGTGAGAGGACTGGACACATGGGGGTATCAAGATGAGTGTAAATGGCTGTGGGAGATACAAATGATGCTGCAGACAGAGCTCATGTGTGAGCAGTAAAAGGCAATCCTAAATGAAGGGAAGGAAAGCACAATAAATACTTGGCCACCTTACCCTGCATTACTGATGGCAGAGTGCTCCTAAAGCAGGAGGAGACCTCTGTTAGCATCCAGATCACAGGAGCAGTGAATTGTTCCTGAGTGATTTCAGCATGGAAAATCATTTCTAGGATGCCAGGCAGCATCCTCACTTCCTTTGAAAGGCCAGGAAGAGTTACACCCCAAAAGAACACTCAGATTTGGAACGAGGATATTGTGGCTTGTGGTAGGAGCCTAACTTTGTATGTGCATGTTATGCCTGATAGATTGGCCATTATAGCACTTCTCAGGTTCCAAAATTACGTGATTGTTACTAATACAATTTTCACATTTTTCTTGTAGATAAAGAAAGAAGTTGGCTGACCAGATCTATTTGTAATTCCTTTGTTCACTGGAAAGACAATCACACTTTAGTATCTGAATTGGAGGAAGTTCTAAGGTAAGACATTAGCTAAAGGGATATTACTAACAGTGTAATTCAAATCTACGATCTTTGCTCTATATCACCTTACATTTCCACTTGCATTGATTTCATATTCACTAAAACACTTTTTTGTTCCCCTCCAGAAAAATAAAGTCACCAGAGATTGGTGGAAAGCACTCCAAGAGGTCCATTAATTCAGATGATTTAGAAGCCATACAAAAGCATCTACATCGTTTAAAAGGCTTTGAGGAAAAAATGAATAGAAGTGAATTAAAAAGCTTAAATCTATTCAGAAATTTGAAGAATGAAACATTACAGAAATTGTATGCATTTCTTGAACTGGGAATGAATCCACATCATGATTATAAATTAAAGGAACCATATAATAAGGAAATAATTGATGAAATCTATAACTTCACATCACTGCAATTACAGAGTGACTTTAATGGGACTTCCATTTTCAATACAATGACCCAGTGGAAAGAAATTCAGAGGGCTTTAAAATTAGCTACAATGCTTTGGAATCCAGCTCTGCTAAATAATTCTAATTTTAGTACATTGCAAACTAAGGATGCTCTCAAAATGTTGCTCTCCACAAGCATGCCATCGCTTCTGGAAGGTCTCCAAGACCATTTGGGTGGAATGCAAGAAATCCCATCTGTGTTTTCTGATGGTCTGCTTGAGCCTGAGTCCTACAGAAACTTCCCAGAGCAGCTCCTAGCTCTCCAGGAGATGTTTTTTAGAATGACAGGCACAAATGTAGGTTATCAGTACCTCCTGCTGCCTGTGTTTGAGCTGATGAGGGCTGTAGAGAAGTCCATGGGTGAGGCCTGGTGGGATGAGCTGAACGTCTACTGGCGCATTGGGGAGAAACTGAGATCCATGAAGTGGAATAGCACAGCCATGGTTGCCTATGGGCAGTTTTTGGAGGTGTTAAACAGCCACTTGCAAAAGCTGAATAACAATTCAAGTGGTGTCCTCAGTGAAGAATTGGATCAGCTGTCAGAATTTATAACAGCCGTGTTTAAAGAGTTTGGGGAAAGCTCTGGAGTAGCCAATATCTCCCAAGTCACTCAAGCCGTCCAAAAGACATTGTACGTGTTAAAAGACTTACAGCTGCATTATAATGTCAGTAAATTAAAATCTATAGATCTTTTCTTTAATTTTGACAACAAAACCTTCGAGAGCTTGTCTGAACTTCAGAGAACAGGAATGAAAATCCTTCATTCTATAAGTGCTGGTGAAGACATAATTAATCCCATCTATAATTTAACACATCTTCTACTGCAGGAGTTCAGCCAGTCTCCCTCACAGCACAATACCTCACTACAGGCAAAAATTTGGGAGTTCCTGCATTTAGCCTTGGGTCCTTTCCTTGAGAGCAGCAGCAAAGGCTATAGAACACTCCAGAACTGCTCCTTTGAAGATCTGCTCCACGTAGCCCTGGAGGTGCTGTTTGAAAATGCCACTCTAAGGGAATCCTCAGCCAGAAGCCCCTGCAAGCCCCTCTTGGATTCCTTGGGTGTGGAGGGTGGGACAGAGAGCAATGACACCTTTGCCAGGGTGTTCCAGCTGGCCATAACCAAGCTGGAACTGTCCCCAGAGTTTGCTGCTGCCTACAAGAACAGCAGGGAGCGCTTTTTCAAGGAGCTGTTGTGCCTCACCCGAGCTCTGCGTTTTGCTCTGAGTTTCCTTTCCAAGTTAAACCTTGTCTCCGAGCTGGGAAACTCCTGGCTCCAGGAGAAGGCGAGAGCTCTGAGTGCAGCCACGGAGGGGCTGGTGCAGGGTGATGCCTCGTGCCCCATCCCAGCCCAGGATGTGGGTGATGTGCTCCCGTCCCAGCTTTTGAAGGTGCTCCTTCCTGCCCTGCTGAATGAAACAGTGCTGAGCTCCCTGAATTTCTCTGACACCTCAGCAGACTGGGATGGGCTGCCTGTGTTTTCCCATGTGTCACCACTTGCTTCCATGAGGAACAGCAGTCTATACGAGCTGCTGCAAGTGGGCAGAGCTGCCTCCAGCCAGCCTGAGTGGAGACACTTCTCCCGGCTGTGGCACGCCACTGGCAGCCTGCTGACCTCCAAATGGAGCCTAACAGAAGTGGGTGAATATGTGGAACTCCTGCACATTATGAAGAAAGCTCTAATCCTCGTGGACTTTGGGGTAGCTCCTGGAAAAGCATTGGTGCATCAGATCTTTCATAATTCTACTGAAGCAATTAAATCCTCAGGTCTGAGTGATTCGTATAGTTTGTTGAGACTCTTTTTCAGTTCAACTTCTGCCACAGACAGCACACTGGACTTGGAAAGAATATTTCAAGAAATACTTCCTCTGTATGAAGGGGGTAGTGAAGGATTGTTCTACTCTAATCCCTATGGAAAAGAAAATCAAGATGTTCTGACTATGGCTGCAGTGATTTGGAATGAGATAATTTTAAACAGGACTCATTTTAGTACACAGAATGCATGGGAGGTTATCAAAATGATTGCACTCGATGCAATCTCGCTTGAAGACATTGAAAATTACCTCAGCACAAATGAAGAGGTGTCATCATTATTTTCTGACTTATTGTTGACCCCTGGAACTTCCGAAAATTTTGCAGAACACCTCTTGTCCCTTGAGCAGCTTCTTGGTGCGATGGAAAAGGTGAATACCAGTGATCATTATCTGCTGATCTCTTCTTTGTCTAAGCTAATGCAGAAACTCCAGAGTGGCCCTCCTGGAGGGCAGGGAAATGAGCTTGGTGCTTTCTGGCATATTGCTGAAGGTCTCCAGCCCTTGAACTGGAACAGTACAGGCAGTCTCACTGCCCAGTCACTTCTAGACATGCTGCAAAGTCTGCTAAATGCCATGGAAACGGACTCCAGTCTTCCTTTCAGTAAGGAACTGAAGCAGCTGCTAAACATTGCATCCTCCATCTTTGAACTGTATGATGAAGAAGACTCCAGGGAAACCAACATCTCCATGTACTTGCAGGCCATGCAAAGGGGTATCTTAGCTTTGAAAGGTTTGCAGAAAAGGTATAACATCAGTGAGCTTGAAACTGTCAGCCAGTTACTTGATTCTTACCGTAACTATACCCAGAGACTGATGGACATTTGGACAGAAGGAATGAAAGTTCTTCATGACACCAGCTTAAACAAAACATTTGAGGAAAAAATGGATGTTGTCTATAATTTCTCACATTTGCTGCTGCAGGAGTTCAGCCAGTCTCCCTCACAGCACAGTACCTCACTGCAGGCAAAAATTTGGGAGTTCCTGCATTTAGCCTTGGGTCCTTTCCTTGAGAGCAGCAGCAAAGGCTATAGAACACTCCAGAACTGCTCCTTTGAAGATCTGCTCCACGTAGCCCTGGAGGTGCTGTTTGAAAATGCCACTCTAAGGGAATCCTCAGCCAGGAGCCCCTGCAAGCCCCTCTTGGATTCCTTGGGTGTGGAGGGTGGGACAGAGAGCAATGACACCTTTGCCAGGGTGTTCCAGCTGGCCATAACCAAGCTGGAACTGTCCCCAGAGTTTGCTGCTGCCTACAAGAACAGCAGGGAGCGCTTTTTCAAGGAGCTGTTGTGCCTCACCCGAGCTCTGCGTTTTGCTCTGAGTTTCCTTTCCAAGTTAAACCTTGTCTCCGAGCTGGGAAACTCCTGGCTCCAGGAGAAGGCGAGAGCTCTGAGTGCAGCCACGGAGGGGCTGGTGCAGGGTGATGCCTCGTGCCCCATCCCAGCCCAGGATGTGGGTGATGTGCTCCCGTCCCAGCTTTTGAAGGTGCTCCTTCCTGCCCTGCTGAATGAAACAGTGCTGAGCTCCCTGAATGTCTCTGACAGTGCAGCAGGCTGGAATAACCTGTCTGTGCTCTCCAGTGTGGCACAGGATGAGCTCCGCAACCTGCTGCAGAGACTCCACAGCACTAAAGGGAGTTACTACACAAGTGTTTGGGATGTGTTTGACAGCTTCCTGAGCACCAAAAGCAATCCAGCCGAAGGAGCTTCCCTTGCAAGGCTGTTGGAAGCAGTGGCAAGCAACTCTGCCAGCAATCTGTCGGCTCTAGAAATCACAGAAGCCACCCTCCACGTTCTCAGGGGGCTGAACATCTCTGGCCTGCTGAATGAACTCAATATAAGTTCCAGCTCAGCTTTTCTCTCTAACACAACCAGTTTTGACAGTGTGATTGACATAGTTGCTCATCACTTCATTGTTGTGGCAGAAACCCTTTATAACAAGACCCTGCCTTGGACTCAGAGTGACCACGCTCTGTCCCCAACCAGCTTGATCACACGGTGAGTTTGGGTTTTGGATAGTGTAATTCCATGGATGGGTTGTGACCACTGTTCCCATTCCCGCATGAGAAGTATGGAATTTTCTTCCAGTGGAACAACCTAAGCCTGCAATCACCATAATTTAGGACATGAGGTATAATGTGGGTTAAATTGAAGAAGAGGAAACTTCTCCTTGAACTGAACATACAGCTAGAAGTCAGACTTTCAAAATACATTGTGTGCTGGCATGTATCAATTCACAGTGGATCAGAGTCATGAAGGAGTCTTACCACCAGTGATAGGCTCTTTGGAAACCCTTCCTTTGTGAGATGACTCTCTAATTTTTGATCCTCCGTCTCCCCTAGGTGTGCCTTTCCATCTATATAATGCATCCATCACATAGATGTGAACCTTTCAAGTGTGTTTTCTTATTTTGAGAGTGAATGACAGCTTTGGGAAATAACAGCAAAAAGAACTGATGGAATAAAACGGGGAGGGTACCCACTTAGGAGAGGTGGCTTTCATCTGGAGTTCTTATTTACTCTGCCAAGGAACAGCATCCACAGCTGACAGGTTGCTCACTAATATACCTTGTTTTTGAAAGAGAAGCTGATTAAAATTCCTATCTTATTTTTCAGATTTCTGTTTTCAGAATTTGAAAACACCATCTTGCAGGTGACAGCGAATAACAGCTATAACCCTTACCTGATGTGTTTAATAAATGCCACGGAAGCTGGAGACGGGGAATTGACAGGTGATCATGACTTCATTAATGCTGAGGGGCCTCAGCTGGAACGTGTCCTGCCTGGTTTTTGTCTAATGGTGTGAAGGAATGGTGCTACATGGTTTTATCTGCTGGCAATTAACTGGAGCTGTGAGACCTGGGGAAGCCAGACTCAGGTTTTGTTTGGGTTATGTCACATTGTGATTTTAAGTTTCCATCCCAGTCTCTCCAGAAGGCACAACTCCTCTTCTCTTCTCTGTGTGATGACAGGTTGCTGACACTCAGACAAAGCAATCTTACAAATAGAAACCTCTTTCCCTTCACAGCTTTATGTAGCTGTAAGATGACAGCAGTTATTTCTGAGAGCTAACATGGTATTTCACATAGATATTCATCATTTGCGCTTACTGTAACACCTGGGAGGTTTTACCTGTTACCAGGATGGGGTGGATTTCACTAGGAACAGAGCACCTACTTGAACTGGATTCATTACAATCCAGATTACAACCTAGGCCGTGCTCTGTGGTTTCAGAGGTCCTCAGTCATGGGAGTTTGGTGGAAAGTAGCAATGCTCAGTTGGCCTCAGAATAAAAGTGCTGATATTCCCATCTGTGAAGTTTCTGGCATTTTTATCTGGAATAACTATTGTTTTTTTTTTCCCCTGCACAGAAAACATCACACTGCTTTTGAAGCAAGCTCATCTGAAAAAGAACTCTTTTATGCAAAATAATACCTCTGAGAAACATTCATCCATACCAGAGCTCCTGAAGCTAAAAGTGAGTCTGCTTAAAATGCTGACTTGAAGGACATCCCGCAGTGATACATGAATGTGCAATGGTGGTTTTGAAAAACAGCATACGGAAAAAAGTTTTCTTAAAAGAACAGCTGATAAAAACTAGGACTGAATCTCTATGTTCTGCCTGCTGCCTGTATTTGAAGGTCACCTGCAAACTGGGTTGAGGAACTTGTTCTTTTATCTGTCCCTACCGAGTGAGCACCGGTTTTTCAGAGGAGGTAGAGGTGTTCCTGTCCTCCTGTGTGCTGCATAGGATGGCTTTGTTTTCCACCAGCCATCGCAGAAGGATGAGCACTGCAGAGATGGCCAGTGGCAGCATATTCCTCAGTGCTGCCTCTCTCTATTCAAGAGACCTCACCATGGAAGTATTTAGGATGGAGAATGAGAGAGCAGTCAATCAGACCACAAAAGATACAGCTTCGAACCTTTAAAACCAGTAGTTTTAAAGTCCAGTACACTGAGACTTAGTGAAGCACCTTGCAGAGCTGAGATCATTCTGGGGTGCCTCAGCTTCACTTGAGGAGGAGGTAGGGAGGAGTTCTCAAAGGCACAGATAGGGATTAGATACCTCTGCCCTGCTGAAAATCCATGGAATTGTGCATTCCTGATTGGCAGTTGGAAGCATGACTAACTGGGTTACTGCTGTGCCTAAGGAGCTTTACCAACAGCAGCAGGGCTGGAGTCAAGTCCCCACATGTTCCCCTAGCCCCAGATGTCTCACAACACCAGAATGGCTTCTGAGATTAAGCACCAGTATTGATTCACGGAGTTCCCTCACCAGCTTTGGGTTTGGCAATGCCTCATTTGAATAAAATGCTTCTTAGCCCATGCATTCATGACTGCACTAATAGCATACATGCACTTTAGGCTATTGCTGCATATGAGAAATAGCATTTAAAAGTCCTTTTAGGAAAATACAGCAGTATGCAATGTTGTTGCTGTGTAATATATCTGTAACAATAATATGATGAGCCTCAGTGTGACAGGTACTTAGAGGCATAAACCTGAAAATAATTCTTCCCATAAGAGCCTGATAATGTAAATAATGATGTCAGACAAGAGGGAAGCCCATAATAGCAAAGGACTATAATTTTACATGGGTTGGCAGATGAGGAAGCTGTGACTTCTGGCCAAGTCTCTTTCCTGTGCTGCAGTAGATGACCAGGTGCTATCTGAAAGGCTCAACTTGTTGTGCAAGGTAGATTTATTTGGTCTCTGGGAAGATTAATTAGTAAACAGGCAAGTCCAGTGGAGTATTGCTGTCTGTGTGTGTTGGGCAGGGGAAATGATATGTTAAGGTTTGCAAGGTTTTTTAGATCCAGCCAGGTCTGCCAGGTCACATAATGATTGCTGCAAGCTGTTCTTTTGGAGACCTTCTGAATGAATTAAAAATATATATATATTTTAAAACCTTAGTCCTAAGGAGAAACAGAAAAGGGACAGCTAGACCCTTCAAAGCTTGCCTTTTATAATTCTGTCATCTAACTGGTGTTTGTGCATTTGTCTTCCTTTTTTCAAAATGTCCTTTGAAGATCTCTCGCCTCCGGGATCTGACAGCACTTCTGTGTGACTATGAGAGCTTCAAGTCAATCCAGCACCTCTGCCAGCTCCCTGAGGTTCCCTTTGGGGAGCTGTGCAAGCGAGGCCAGTCTCAGGAGCAGCTCCTCCGTGCTGCTGAGCTGAGCAGCCAACTTGTGACCAACGTACTGAATCACAGGAGGATCTCCCAGGAGCTCCAAAATGTACTGTTTGGGGATGCCACAGACATCCAGGCACAGCTGAAGTGGTGAGGCTCTCCCTCTGAGCTAGACTGTTTTAGTATTCTGGTTATGAAATTACTCTTGCCTTCTTTTCATATTCTCAGTTGTGTTTGCTGTTCTGTTTTTCCAATTCAGGCTTCAAGAAAATGTACCAGAAATTGCCTTCTTTCAAGAGATTCCTCAGTATATGGCTACTTTGAATTCCATGTTGAACATCACTGAGAGTTTAACAGACTCAAGCAAGCAAGGTACTCTTCTCTATTTTCTTTACAATGTTGGTAAACATCACCACTGGCACCACACTTTCTGCTGCCAATCCCAAGAATTGCTTAGCTGTCAGGAAGAAGTGATATTAGTGGAATAACCATACACCATGACCTTGGGATCCTTTATCTGGGGTATTTCTAGAGCCTGTTCAAGACCACCCTTTGTTTTCTTTACAAAGAAAGCACCAAGTCTTTCCATCTGAGCAAATTTTGCTATCCTGAGACGTGGTAACTTCAGCCCACAAACCAGACTGTAAAACCTAGGAAATAATGACTGTATGTTCCAAGTTTTTGTTGGATTTTTTTCTTATCAGCAGTGAGGTACCACACTTCCATACTTCGCATAAAGTCTTCTTTGTGTGCTTGAGATTTGCTGTGTGTCTGGAGAAAGCTGTTACATCAATTGCTCTTTGACTGTTACAGAAAAGTTAAGAGATGTGTTTAAAAATGTGGACCAGCTCAAAGAGGACCTCAAAAACACAACAGGAATGTCCACAGCCAGCATTGATGCTCTTCTGGAAGCATCTTTCCCAGAAAACATCAGTCAGGTAAGTTTGCTGTTATCTTGTTGGGAGATCTTGTTGCTTTCTACTGCTCAGACCATTAAAGCCAGTGTTTGTTACTGAGTGCAGCTGAGCAGATCACTGGGTCTGTGACAGCACAGATGACCCCACAGGGATAGACAGCAGAGCACGTTATGGGTTGGAATAGCCACCAGGAATGCAGCAGGAGCATCACTGATGTCAGCACAGCCATTGGAGGCCAGGAGCCATATGGTCCCTTTGGCTGCCACTGGCAGCTGGCTGGCAGCCAGGCACTGCCTGGAGAGGGATCTGGAGCAGGGCATGGCTCTCTGGGACACACTAACGGGGGCTGAGCTGGGTCTTCAGTCAGGTCCTAGTCACTGAGAAGTTGTCCCAGTCCAGGTGGAAAAGTACATTTGTAACCACTACTTGTGAGAGCACTCAGGGTCCAAAAATACCATCCCAGAATGAGAGATGAGCTTCCCTTCCTCAGCCTCCTGCTCCTGCAAGCAGAGCTCCAGATGCTTTCCCCCTTCCCAGCCATCTTGTCTGGACTGGGCCCCAAAGAGCGTGCTCTTTTCCAAACTTCACATGCATCAGTCCATGAGAAGTTGAAGCCACAAAAGCTTTTACTACTGTGCAAGTTGGGTAGTAAAACACAGTCCTTAGGATTTGTCTCTGGGAGCGGGAGTAATGGGCAGGCATTTTCTGGTTCTTGGGTGGTTGAAATATGGCGCTGTGGAGAGGACAACAGCAAGGCAAGATTAATCCATGTGTGGTGGAGTGTGCAGTGCACCCCTAACAGATCTCTCTTCCCTTGGTGCACACCCAGCTCATCTCTCAGGTGCTGCAGCTGGAGTCCTGCAGCGCCCGTCCCGCTGACCCGCAGCTGCGAGCGGTGGCGCAGGAGTTGTGCAGCCTCCCTCTGCCAGAGAGGACTCGCAGCACCTACGTCCTTGGGGTCACCCTGTTGAGACACTTGGACATTTACAATTTCTTGTACAAGGTTAGTGCTGGATTTTTAGAGTGGTTTCTACATTTCTACGCTGCTCGCAATGGCTGAAAGGTCATAAAATATCATTGCAGTGGCCGGAAGCTACACTGATTTACACAAGCCAAAGATCAGGCTTTGCTCATGCAGCAATTTTTATTGCATATCCATGCTGTGACAGTGTGGATATAAATGAGAATCCCAGCTGGTAGAAAGCAGCAAACCTCATTTAAAGGCACTGGGCCTACTCTAAATGCCTCCCTATCTGCTAGTATCCTTTATGTGCTGTCACAACCTCTTGAACACTCCCAGCTGCCCCAAAAATAAGGTACCGAGCTAAATTTTTTGATTGCTTGAAAAAGGAAGCCCTGGAAAAAAGTCTCGTAAAATATCTTTTCCCTATCTAATTGGAACTACAAAGTTACTAAATTATTCAAATTCCACCCCCCCCCCCAACTACAGAAATAGCATCTAAGAAAACATTCACAGAGAAGTGAATACTGACCATGTATTTAAAAATACAAACTTAACAGGAGTGATCCTGGGCAAAAAAAGTTGTTAAATGACAATGCCAATGAATTTGGGCTCAGGTCAAAAGTCACTCATAGTGTTTGACACCTGTGCTGTGTGAAATGAGAGAGTTGATCATGCCCCAGCCAGTACCTGACACACATTTCCCGGCTGTAGGTGTTTGGAAACACACTGTTAGATTATGTAATGTTTAGGGGAGTGGCTTGCAAAAGTGCTTGGGGATTTAGGAATACAAATCCCATTAATTTCCCATGGGACACCCATTCTGTAAAGCCTCCTAACTGTTTTGAAAATCCCACGGTGCTCATGTTTGAGTTAACACAATATGGGTGTGTACATGCCTATGCATGCAGATTCCTGCTCATCATAATTGATTTCCTTCCTGACTCTTGCAGATGTTTTTCCCCAAGGAACTTCAGAAACCCATGGACAAGATGTTAGGCCTTCTGACAAAAATGAAATATTTCAGACACCAGGTTGAATCTGGCGCTGATCCATTGCTACAAGCTATTCATTCCCTGAAAAAGCTCCGGCAGTCCAGGAAAATGCCACTGACTAAGGTATGTGTAGTCTGCCTGTGCTTTTGAGGCAAAATACCACTGGAATGGTTTCCACAGTAATTTCCTACCCTACAAGCCACAGGTGCATTAAACCATAGATTCTGTTTCAAAGCAACAGTGTTCTGAGAAGAATCTCTGTCAAACTTATCCCTGGAAGTGTTCAAGGCCAGGCTGGATGGGGCTTCTGGAAGGTGTCCCTGCCCATGGCAGGGGGTTGGAACGAGATGAGCTTTGAGGTCCCTTTCAACCCAAACCATTCTGTGATTCTGTATTGCTTTCCTGGGTGGGTTTTGATTTGGAGCAGTGGGACCATCATGTGCTCGTGAGTGGGGAACACACACTGTGGGAGGGACACTTGGAGCAAGAATCCTCCTCTTGAAGGAGGGAGGACTTCAAACAAAATACTGGAAGGGTCAGCTGGTGAAAACAACTGGAGAGCCGCACATTAAAGGCAAACCCACCAAAGTCAGCAGCAAAAAATTGCTTTAGCTTTAGTGGGCATTAGATCACACCCAAAGCCTCAAGAGTGCCCGAAACACTCAGTACAAACCCATTACTGCTGTGACAGCTGCAGTAACTCCAGGGTGCACTGCCTCCATCCAGCATGGTGTCCAATCCATCTCTGATCCACAGTCCAGCAGAACACAGATGACAGGAGTCGTTCCTGGTCATCATTCTGCCTGCACATTGCAGAGCCACGTGCAGCCATGGACTGGATGGGGACACTGATGTGCACATCCATGTGACAAATCCTGTGTTGTAACCCAGGTGTGTGAATGTCACCAGGCACACATTATAGGGAATTTCTCTGCACGCGTTGTAGGCACTTCCCACATTGGCTCTTACACCTGGAAATAAATGTGCCACCTCTGTCATAGCAGAGGTTAGCCAAAAAATGCATGATTTCCATGGAAAGTTCCTATTTTTATAGAGGCTAACTTCTCATAAGAAAGCAGTATAAAAATGTTCAGTCCTTGCCTTCTCATTCTGTTATTTCTCTCAGAGTGGGGTGCTTTCAGCATGCAGGATTTGTTTGTGTTTTGTCTTTTCTGCAGGCATTGTTTAAACCAGACAACTTCCGGATAACACATGGCACATTTAAATCCATGTCAAAAGTCCTCTGCAACCAGGAGATCACACCCCTGTTTTTTGAGTCTTTGCTTCCAGACTTTGGAGAGCCTGTAAGCAACAGTTCTAATGCAGAGGACGTCTATGTCCAAAAGTTGATGAGCAAATACGGGATTCCTCAGGATTCCAGTAAGTCTGGCTTCTCCCTAGGGCACAAACATTTCAGAGCTGAACTCTGCTATTTCCAGACAGATCTAGTGCTGAGCTATTCCCCATATGTCTCTGAGGGCAGTAAGTGCTCATTATTTATGGTAGCTGAAGATCTGCACTGCCCTAATTATTGGTGGTTTATTTCCATAAATGTTTGAAGGGAAACTGCCTGTGCAGCAGAGCAGTGCTTGACACTGCACTGGCTCCCATTTGTTGATGATCTGGTCCTAGGGCTCGACAGGTCACTGCTTTTTCTTGATGTGTAGTTTTTCTGACTCTACTGACATTATTAGCTCCTCTGAGTTCACAAAACTCCATTTAACCTTCAAGCAGATAATGTTGGCTCGAACAGCGAGCCTCTTGTTGTCTTGAGTTCAGCACCAGGAGATCTTGGGGGTGGATTGCTTTTGTCAAGATGCATTAGATCAGTCAGTGAAAAGGGCCCTGAAGTCATTCACTGGATGCAGCAACAAACTGGGCAGATGGGAGAAAAAACACACTGGTAGCTTTCTTGTGTCTGGTCTGTTTGTTCTCTGTGCAATTTGTTTGCTTTTCTCCCCTTGCAGCCCCGTTTTGCTTATCCTTTTACCTGGACCTGGTCAAGACCCCAACCGGAGCATTGATTTGGTCTTTTTTAAAACCAATGGTGCTTGGGAAGATCCTTTTTACACCAGACACCCCAGGAACTCGAGCAATCATGGGAAAGGTATGGCTCTGTTCCAGGACATCAGGATACACCCACTCCAAAGGGTTGTAATTTATCTAGCACAGGCTTGTTTCTCTGGGAAGCAGAGTGCTGCTTTCTCAGTATTTGGAGTATTAATCAAATTATCTTTTTCTACTTGCCTTGCTGGCCATATGAGTCATCTTTTGTCTTTGATTGAATCTTCCCTCCAGAAGCTGCTGTTGGTCTAATATTTCTAGGACAATTGTTTAGGGCCTTCAGTTTATGAAGTTTCACCCCCATATTTTCAGCCAGTAAGAGAGATGTGTCTCCCAGGACAAATGCTGTAACCAGTGCTCGTTCACAAGCAGGCCAGTGGTGGAAGGAAAGCTGATATTCAAGACATGCTCTAAATACCATATTTTTAAGTACTTGCATAAATTCAGTGTGTTAAGGGGCATTTTGCCAAACTGTGAGAGGATGCTAGGAAAAATCCTAAGGAAAATGAATGTGGTCTCAGCTGTTTTATTGATTTATTTATTGGTTAAAATCTGTAAGGTAATGAATAAATCAATCCCTATACTTTGTGGGCTTCTTTTGTAGTCGAATGCAACCCTGGAGCAGATGGCTGAATTAGCCCTGAAGTCCCAGGAGTGGCTGGACCAGTCTCCTGTCATCATGAATTCCCTGCCTAAGTTAAATCAGACAGTTCCAGTGATCAAGGTATGACTTCCTCCCTCCCTTCTCTCTCTTGCCAGGAGGGAAGTGGGAGGATGGATTTATTCACTGAAGTTAACTGGGGTTCCAGGGACATCTTAGGTCAGCTGGGGAGACCCTTCTCAGGATGTCCTGGACTTCACACTTTCTGTGCCTGCCTGTTCCCTTAACAGAAATGCTCCTGACTCACCTTTCCCTGCAAATTCTCTTTCCCAAATGAACTGTTTATAATATGCTCCCTGACCCTGGCCATGCTGGGGCCTGCTGGAGGGCTAAGATGAGCAAGGAACGCTCTTCAGTTTGTAAATTAACTTTCTGCTTGATGGAGTGATCCAGCCAGCCAAGACCAGGCAAGAAATGACTTTTTCAGAAAATGAAACAGTATCTATAATAAGCATGTAGTTCTGGGTACACACATAAGAGCTAGGAGATGTTTTGTACCTCAGTGAATGTAAATAAAATTTCTTTTTCCCCCTCCTAAGGAGCCTAGCCTTGCTTGGATACAGAAAGCAGTAGACTGTAATGTTACACACACTTGTTTCCCATTCTCTCTAGTAAAAATTCTCTCCTTTTCTTACAAAAATGAGATCCCTGAAACCCAAAAGCATTAGCAGGTAATTTTAGGGGCTGGAATTCATTCTAATTTCCATGGCACCAAGAGAAAATCCAGAGCAGAATATGCAAAAGTGAAATTAAATATTTTCTGCTGATTGCACTAGTTGGTGGAATAATAAGATTTTCAGTCAAACAAAAATGTGTGCTGATCTCCAAGTTGAGTTTTGGTTGCCTATCCATTGTGCACTGGCTGTGTTCAGAGGACTGAAAACAGACACAAGGGAAATTTACTTCTAGAATAACTAAAACTATCCATAATTTTTTCAATGGGACTCTATTGCCTGGTGGAGGCTCAGTAGGCATCCATTCTTGACTCAGAGAAGCACTAACTTGGACTCAGAGAGCTCTCTCTGTCTCTCATTGCTGGCATTTCCCCATCCTGATACAGAGTGAAGGGAGTAGGAAGGGGTCTGTAATCTGTACAGTAGCAGCTCAGTGAAGGCAGCTGCTCTATTGGATTTTAGAAATACACAGTGAGTGAACTCAAGAAGCTTCTGGTCAAACTGATGCTTTTTCTTTCTCTGCTTGTTGATAGAACGCCCTGCAGAACCCCTTTGTGCAGGTTTTTATCAAGCTGATGGTGGATCTGGATGCAGCTGAGCTCTTGAGTCAGATCAATGAACTGGGTAAGTGTGTCCGTATGTGCTGCCCTCTTCTTTATGTCTGGGAGCTCCAGGGTCACCCAGCTGCAGCCATCCCCTAGTCCTGCTCTTCTCTGGCCTGTGTTGGAGGCTCCAGGGCAAGGCAATCCCAGCTGTGAACCAGAGATCTTCCAGGGAAAAGACTCTTAGAGAGGAAAGGGCTGGTGTGAAGAGCTGTTTCTCCTGGGTGTTGAGGGGTAGAGGGATGGGAGGCTCTGCCGCGGTCTGTGGCCACTGGAGGACACTGTTTAGCCGTAATTACTACTACAAATGAGCTACCTGGGACTCTGCTGGGAAATGTTGTGGAGAGCTCCCTTGCATCCCAGCAAGGTTCAGATGAAAAGTTCTCCAGAGCAGGAAAGCCAGGGATCAGATAAAGATACCGAGGCTGATGGAGCCAGAGGCATCAATGCAGGAGATGCCCTGCTGCAGTTTGCTGTTCTCTGGTGGCCTTGCAAGGCCCTTCAAGGTGACATTTGCTGCTGTGCACTGTGAGAATCACCAGCTATCAGTGGTGGTGGGTACATCCCTGTGAGTGCACGGCGTGGGGATCACAGTCCCTTCCTGCCTGGCCTTGCTGTCCCTCCCTGCTTTTGCAATGAGTGGCCAGGCATGTCACCGTAAACCTGGACTGTGCCAGCGAAGCCCAGCAGCAGCCAACAGTGATTATGGTCTGTTGCAGTCATTTACATCCAGTTGGTGATGACCCCTGTGTTATTCATGAGCAACAGCTCCTGCCTTAACTCCCCATAAAGCCACGGTGCCTGCAGCAGCTGTTCCATATTAGTTACCTTGCATTATGCAGCCACCTTTGCAACCTGCCAGCAAACAGCAGCATCTTTATTAACTGCAGTATCAGGTTCAGTCCACACATCAGCACAGCACACACAGCTCTGCCTTGATGTGCTTGGATAAAGCACGTCCTCCCCTGAGACACGGCAGCTCAACAGGCGAGTTGATTACATCCTAAACCAGAGGGTGTGGAAGGAATGGTGAGCACCACGTGTGAGCCTAAAACCTCAGCAGGTTAGTGGGGACTTCTGATTTGGGATGGCTGTCACATCCCATTGCTGGCATCCTCCCAAAGGCAAACTCACGAGCATATTACAAATGATTAACATAAAAACTGGGTCAACAACATGCCTTCATTGCACTGCCGAGTGCAGAAATGTATTTCACACTTCACATTTAGTATGATGGCTTTTGGTTTGTTTTCTTTCCTCCTTTCTCGTGTCATGGTTAGTGTAAAGGAGTGGAATGATGGGGTGGATTTTTTGCCGGGTGTAGTGATGCAGGTGGGTCTGTTTGTGGGGTTTTTCCCTAGATGATATCCGGCTGGAATTGCAGAACAATGCTGACGTTGTCGATCAGCTGAACACTTTGGCCGCCCTGGCTGTGAACGTCTCCTCCTGCGTCTCCTTTAACCGCATTCAGGCAGTGCAGGACTTGGATGAAATGGAAGCGGTGGCTAAGGAGCTCTTCCTGAAGAACGAGCTGTTTGCAAGTATGTGACAGTCTCAAATCCCCCTGTCAATTAAATTTAGCCTGATAGAGTGTGGGAATGCAGCAGAAAATATTTGGCTTTTCACCAGCAACTGTTGTGGTCACAGCTCCCACCACGCAGCAGTCGATTTGGAGCCAGTGTGTGTAGGACCTGCACGCTGAGATCCCCTTTTTATACCTCCTCTTCCCTTACACCTCCACTGTCTGTGGTCAGCTGGTGATTTCTCTTGCTTAAGTCTCAGTTTGAACAAAATCCCACTGCCCCAAGGTGATCTTTATGCAGCCACTTTCTTTCAGGCTCCCACAGGAAAAGGTGCTTTAATCAAGAAAGGTATCACAGAATCATTCAGGTTGGAAAAGACCTTTAAGATCCTCAATATCCCAAATATGAGACAATTCAATTTATTAGAAGGTCATAAAGCACTTGAAATATTTCAGCCAAGCACCATAATGTTACGCTGGGTCTTCTCAGTCACACTGTTCACATTTGTGGGATTGGATTGTGGGATCAGACTGCAGAGAGGGGTGGAGGGAGCAGGGAATAGGAACTTACATTTGCGTCATTAATATATCTTAATATTTAAAGAAGGACCTCAATCAGGATTTACTCATAAGTCCTGTGACCTGTTTGGTTTTATACTTCATAATTGAAGGGTCAATAGAAACATCTGCTTCTCTTGGAATTTCAAACCCAGGTACTATTTGTCCTTTCTCATAGAGGCAGTTTTCTTCCCTGTCTGTCTTCTATTCTATCACGTGTTTTATATATGGAATAATCAGGAAAAATGTTCTGGATAGAAAAACTTCTGTGAAGAAGCCTTGTAAAAATGAGTTCCTATGTGTCTGTGTGTGCTGCTCCCAAGCTGTCAACTCCAAAGGAAAGCCTTTTCCCTTTCTTTTCCTAGGTATCATTTTCAAGCTGCCTTCAAGCCCTGGGCACTCAGTTCATGGGGGCCTGTCCCTCCCTCCTGTGCTCAACTACACCATCCGAATGAGCAGCAGGATAACCCAAACCACCAACAGGATCCGGGAGCGCATCTGGACTGTGGGCCCGCACAATTCCACCTCCCAGAGCCAGATCTACAGCCGGGCCTTTATTTATATCCAGGACAGCATTGAAAGGGCCATTATTGAACTGCAGACTGGCAAGAAACCAGAGGAAATAGCTGTTCAGGTCCAGGCCATGCCTTACCCCTGCTACAACAAGGATATGTAAGTTTGGGTGGCTTTTGTCTTCATGCTTTGTGTCAGCTCATCTTGTCTGACTGGTGGAGTTCACCAGCTGTGCTGGTTTCCTTAATACCATGCTCACATAGCATAAAAAAAAATTTAATTCTGTTTGGTTTGGGGTTTTTTCCCAAGGAGTTGGACAAAAGTGGGAATATTTGACTCTAAGATGGCCTGTTTAGTTTGCCTGATATTTTCTTTTCGGTGCTCTGTTTATACCTGGATTGCAATGGTAACTAGGTTTTATAGCAGGTAAAACTCCCTGTCCCTGTTTTACTACACATGGAGGGATTGAGAGTTGGCAGGACTTGGGTTAAGTATAAGTCCTGACTTGTTCTGCAAATGTTCACATGCAGACAATGCAGCAGAACTTAGAAAATGGATTTATTGGGGAAAAAAATGGTCTCTAGGTTTATGAGCTTTATGGTGGCTCTGGAGGATGTTCAGCAAGAAGTATTGATAGGGGTGAGGGTCACTGTGCCCTGACTGAGGGTCTCCCTTGGAGCAAAAGGACAGGCTAGGCCTAGGAGCTTTTTCTACTCAAAAACCTCCATGCCAACTGCATGAGCCAAAAGATTATTTGGGAGCTATATCACTTAGGAGCCATAGCAGACCTGGTAATCTCCTGTGTCAGCTGTCACTTAAGAGAGCTGGGGACCTATAACCTCTCCTCAGGGCAGCAGCATGTGAGATGCCTGCCAGGACGCAGGCAGGAAGCATCCAAACCCAGTTCTGCAGCAAATTCCTGGATTATTGCTGAGAGAGAGTTTTGTACAGTGATTAACTGGCTGCTGGAAGCACTTACTCCAGTGTTGTCTGCTCTTTTTTGTTCTTGGGCTGCTGGGAAAACCACTTGCCTTTGGGTTTCCCTCCCCACCCTGGGTTCAGAGGGATATGTTTGCTCAATTATTAAAATACCTCAAGGCTTTGGATTTGTATCCAGCAGAAATCATCATGAAATGCCTGCTTACCGATTGTTATTGCACAGTTATCATCCTGTAGAGAAAAAGAGGGAATATATATACATATATACACACCAGTACACAAAAGGTGTTGGGATATGCTGAATTTTTAGGAGCCTGAAAGACCTTTTCCTGATTCTTTATTAAATAAGGCTTCATTTGCATGGAAGCATTTCCAGAAGCACTGTTTTATAGGAAATTACAGGTAAAAAAAAAAATTTAAAAAATGTAATGTTAATTTCTCACTGTTATTGTTAAATATTACTGTTACATTAAAGATTTTGCAGGAATAACACTGATTATGGGTTTTAAGCCAGGCTTAGAAATTAAGGAGGAAAGCATAAGCCCTGCAGTTGCAATGAAGGGAATCTCCTGCTATTAAAACTTGCTTTTCATGGCAAAAGGAGAAATTAATTGTTGGCCATTGTTATTTTTTTTCTTCACACATTTGGCACTGGAAGAAGGTTTTAATTAAAGTGAGGAGCCAAGAAATGTGACCTGGATCTGCAGTGCCTGGCCTGTGGGGTGGTAGGACAGACAATCTGTAGGAAAGCACCCATATCCAGACTCCCAACACCAGGAATTACGGCCTGATAACGAAATTTGGCCATTCTGTCTGTGAACAGAACTGGGAATTATGGCTGGTTGCAGTGATGTTTCCAAATGGAATGCAGCCCATCACAGAGCCAGGAGATGCCACTGCCCATGGTGCTTCCTGCTCCTGCCAGTGGTGCTGCTGAGCAAGGAAATCTCTCTGCAACTTAAGAAAAGAAAAAAGATTCTGAGCAGTCAGGAGTTTGATGAGTAGAAAATCCAATGCAATGGCAAAGAAGCCTTTTTTTGTAATTATTAATTTTACTCCACATTTTGAAATGTAAGCATGTCTTTTCCTGTGCCAGAGTATTGTTCCGAAAAATATATTCTTGTATAAAGCCTTAATCCCCAGAACATTTTGTATTCAGCTAAAGCCTGCTTTTGCCTTTTACAGGTTCTTAACCAGCGTGACATACTCTCTTCCATTTGCTCTGATGGCTGCCTGGGTGCTGTTTATAGCTGACTTTGTTAAAACACTTGTTCAGGAGAAAGATCTGAGGCTTTATGAGGTACGGGGAAACTTTCTGGGGCGTGCAGAATTATAAACAGATTTTCCTTATTAGTGGCTAGTGTGTCTGATGTTCAATATTAAATGGAGCAAAACAAGCATTAAGGAAAATATTCCAGATACCTATTGTTTGACCTGCAGTGTGTGAATTCTGACGTAACCAAGCTCAAAGCCATGGAAATGCAGGGTGTTTGCCCTTCAAGTGGAGGGAATAGTGCTTTGCAGTGCTGATCACAGGAAACATGGGCACCTCACAAAATTACAAGGTTTCTGAAGATTTAAAGCTCTCTAAAAATTGACTTTGAGTCATACCTACTGGGGACAAAGACATGAAAAGTGACTTATTTCCTATCCTTGAAGTTATTACACTTAATATTTCAGAAGGTGCTACATATTACATCAGCTCCTCTGAAATGAAGTTCTTCATTCAGGTTGCCTGTTGGAAAAGAAATGACATTGATACATTGGGAATTTATTAAATTAACTCAGGTTTTCAGTGTGATCACTGTCAACAGAGATGAACAGCAAAGAACTTTTGTCAAACTAAGCTTCAGCAAGCAACAAGAGCTTTGAGCAGATTTGTTTTTTATCCAACACCATGGAAACAAATACTGATTCACCAAAAACGTTTCCAAGAAAGGACACTGACCTGTGATGAGGTGGAAAATAAGTGAACCCCAGTGAGTGCTCCCTGGCAGCCCCTTACTCTAATTTAGGCAACCATTTTCACCATCTCCAAGGGCCAGGGCGTCACTAATCCTTTTAGCTGTGTAATAATCCACAAGAAGACACCAGCACCTGTGGTTTCTTCTGGGTTTACCAATACAAATTCACTGTTTAGTGCGTGTATGGGAATCAATCATCAGCTAATATAAATAAATATTTCTTCCTTGTAACCATAGTAATTTAGCTATTATTTATTGTCTTGGGGTTGTGTGAGAAAGGTCTGGTTTCAAAGAAATTTGAGAGCTTTTAAGCTTAAGCCGCTGGATCAATAATCATTATTTAAAGAAATAACCAAAATGCTTTAGAAAAGTTACAAATTTAAGGCCAGAAGGTGCTTTGGAGCTTGTGGGCTGTGGCACTTGATCCTTGCAGGTCCTATCTGTGCTGTTCTTTTCCAACAGACTGCTTTGCAAACCTTGGGCATTCCTGAAATGGGAGTGTGTGGTTTGTCCCTGGATAAAATGAGCATAGTCTGGTTGCAGGCCCTGTCCAGAAGCTGGAAAAAGAAATAATTTGATATCAGCAGAAAGACCTCTTCATTTCTCTCAAATGCCACTTGTGATTGTTTTTCTCACCTTCCTCTCTGCAGTACATGAAGATGATGGGTGTCAACGCCAGCAGCCATTTCATCGCCTGGTTCATTCAGTGTGCCATCTTCCTGCTGATTACTGTCACCTTCCTCATTGTTGTTCTAAAAGTGGGTGAGATCCTTCCCAAAACAGACACAGCGCTCCTGTTCCTGTACCTGATGGACTACAGCCTGTCCATCATAGCCATGAGCTACTTCATCAGCGTTTTCTTCAACAACACCAACATCGCGGCCTTGGTGGGCAGCCTCGTGTACATCCTCACCTTCTTCCCCTTCATCGTGCTGCTCGTCATCGAGAACCACTTGAGCTTCTCTGTCAAGAGCCTCCTGGTGAGTTCTGCTTCTCCATATTAACAGGCATTGTGTGGAGGCAGGGACTTCAGTACGCTCCAGCTCTTGTTGTATCTTCTGTCCCAAATACACGGGAATTTGGCGCCTTTCTGAATTCCATCAGTGGGTGTTGACAGGCATGGCAGGAGACTTGGCCAGGGCCTGTTTGAGGGACACCTGGAATTAGCTGTGTCCTGTGACCAAAGGCACTACTTGTGGAATTTTAATGAGTTCCCACCTGCCAGCTGAATCACAGTAGTTTGAGCTATGTACTTTCCCCTTTGGAACTGCAAAGGAAAATGGGAAAATTCACCCACTGTGAAAAACTGTCTCAGGGAGGGGTTTGGGTAGCAGGGCTGGCTCTGCTCATTGCTGCCTCAGATCATCCTTTGGCTTCCTGCATCTCAAATTCCTACACATGGGAGTAGATGTAAAGCCTTTTTCTTACCAAGGGGCAGAGTATGTAGGTGTTAGGTTCCAGAAGCCAGACTCGTTTTGTTTGAGTCACCAAATTCAGGAAATTACATCTATTAATGCAAATGCTAAAATAATTGACCACATGGCTCCATGAGGTAATCCTCAAGCACTGCTGTATTTCAAAAGCCTGAAATAAAGCCCTGTATATGGGAGGAAGATGCATCCTGGGTGTGGAAGCAAAAGAAAGTCAAGCTCTAAGGAGACATTTCAGCCTGTCACCAGGTAGCATTTCCCATCACAGGCCTGGTCCACTGCTTCGTGTGACTGCTGGGAAAAAATCCAAACCAAACACTTATTTTCCTGGCTATTGGAATAAGCCAGCGATTGGTTGACTGACCTGACTTCTCTTTGAGACTAATTCCTATGTTCCTTGTTTTCAATTTTGTTTGTTCCCCAGAGTCTGTTGTCTCCAACTGCCTTCAGTTATGCAAGTCAGTACATTGCTCGCTACGAGGCACAGGGCATAGGTGAGTTTATTGCAGACAAAGCCAGGCTTTGAGCTCTCCTGGGGTGACATTTCACTGGCTGAGATGGATTCTGATTGTATTTCTCAATTCCTCTCTGCAGGTCTGCAGTGGGACAACATGTACAAGTCCCCAATGATTGGAGACAACACTTCCTTTGGCTGGATGTGCTGGCTCATTCTGATAGACTCCTTCATTTACTTCATCCTGGGGTGGTACATAAGGAATGTTTTCCCAGGTAAGGATGCAAAGCATTGAGGGTGGTGCTGTAGCATCTCTTTTGGAGAGCAATGAACACAGAGCTGGCTGATTCAGTGGCTCAGGCAGTGAGACAGTGCACACACACTGTCCCAGACCAAAGGGAGCATGACTTTGTGGGTGTCTGAGCCTATTAATGGCACTGAGACAGAGCAGAGCGAGGGAGAATTAGGGTTTCTCAGCCTATCACATGGGTAGGTGGATCTCCTGAAGAAGCTGAAGCCAAGGACACAGGAGGGTGTGATTGCAGTCTGGTGGGTGAGAGTGAGAGCGGAGCATGTTAGCCTGCATTTGTCAGCTGAGTGATTTCGAGCTGTGTCACTTACATCATTTGGTTTCAAAAAGTAATTCCTGCCTTGGGCAAGAGCCAATATATTTGTCTTTTGCTTTTCTTCCCCACCTAATGAAGCAGTCCACTGGCATACAGAAATCTACCCAGTGGAAAATGTAAAGTTCTGCCCTCCAGCTACGGAGTTACTCGGAATAACAAACTAATGAGTGCTTCCTATTGTGCCAATCAGAAAACTCTACCAAGTCCTGGTAGTACATGAGCATATCAAGAGATCTCTTTGAGATTAATTTTTGCTATTTTGAGTGCACCCTGACAGTGACACTTCCTGAGGAACAGATACCTGAACGAGACTGCTGTTCCTGCAGGTAGATACGGCATGGCTGCTCCCTGGTACTTCCCACTGCTTCCATCTTACTGGATCGAATACAACAGCTACCTGCCCTTCTGGAATGAGAAACAGAGAGGCCTGCTCTTCTCCAAGCTGATGTTAAGGAAAGAAGTCACCCTCCCCAATAAGATATGTATGTGGATACTAGATGGGGTAGCAATAATAACTTCTATTTTGGGTAAACAAAGCCAAATTTGTAAAGGGGCACCATATGCAGAAAACACCGTTGATCCTTACTTTGAAGCATAGGAAAAATGGAAAACTGGTACTCACATGAATGGAGATTTGGCTCTTAAATTATATTTGTTCTTCCTATTTGTTGTGGAGAGTCAGTACTGATTTTCACATGCATATTTGTGTGTGTTGTAGTTGGGCAGTTACCTTCCATGCCTGTCTCTCTGTGTAGAAATACACTTTTCTTTGGGCAAGCAGATACAGGTTTCCACTTAGCAAAGGGCACGTGTGCTTCTTAGCTTATCACTTTAAATGTTTAGCTAGTAAAATATTGAGATCACACACAAAAGCTTGCTGGTTCCACCTAACTGAAAATAACTCAGTGGTTTTGCTGCACATCCTCTAATTTTCTGTGCTTGTTTAGTATAAATAAAATTAGGTGGTCTGAAACACCTAAATATGAGACCTTTTCAGAAGTGATTAATGCCTGTCGTCAGGAGTTATTAGAAGCTGCAGAAGGAAAAAGGAGAAATCCCGGAGAGCTCAAAACGATACAGATCCGGTGACACTTTCTCAATATTCCTGGCTGAAAGGCACCTGCCTTTGCTGTATTTTGGTTTCCTCTGGGATGAGAAAAGTAGCACAACACCTGCTGCACTCCAGGAACTGCCCCTGACCCTTCTCTTTGCTGTCAAAGGTGCCCCCCACCCTCACGTGGAACCGGAGCCCACTGACCTCACCTTGGGAGTCTCCCTCCACGGCATAACAAAGGTTTATGGATCCAAAGCTGCAGTGGACAACCTCAGCCTCAACTTTTATGAAGGGAATATCACTTCCCTGCTGGGACACAATGGAGCTGGGAAAACGACAACCATGTGTGTATCCTTTAAAGCAGCTCTTTTTTGTCATGTGGGGGTTGATTGGGTGAGCAGGAGGGCAAGTGGGGCTGTGCAGCAGTGGGAGACTGAGGAAGGTGATTCACTAGGCCAAATCCCTCATGCAGGTTTCATCTTGTTCGTGGATGACCCCGGGAGTTACTTCATCTGTTAGAATTCTTTGGGTTCTAAAAAGTCCTTTTCTCCTTCGGAACATGCTTTTTAATCTGGTGAGATACCTGGGATACACAGCACAGCAACTGTTCCGGTGTTCTGTGGCCTGGGGTTAGGTTGTTCTGGAAGCTGTGGGGAGCTCGTGCACACACCAAAGCTGAAGTGATACTAGCAAGAAAACTTAATAAAGATACACTTCAGCTGTACAGACTCATGTGTTGGCTGGGCTGGAGTGGCAGGGGATTAATGCATTGGCCTTTCAGCCTTGCTGTTTATAAATTATTATTTGACTTGTTAGATAACAGCACTAACACAGACCTGTAGAACTTGATTTCTCCACTGATATATATGTGCATATCTCTGAGAGCAACATTAAGCTGATAAATAGAAACCTCAGAAGAGCCAAAACCAGTAAGACAGATGTGTGTTTCACCTCAGCTTATTATCAATTCACCTCATATTCTGTTTGCAAAGTGTAGCAAAGGTGATATGCAGAAAAGTGTAAAACCTTCTTGAAACTTAGCACAGGTTTCAAATCCTGAGTAAGGTCACAAGTGACTGCTTTTTAATGGTGGTTAAAAGTCCCAGGAGAGAGGAAAACTCTGTGAAGGTGAAGAGCAGTCTGAGATGCATCTTCTCCCTTTAGTCCCTGCAGGACAGCACCAAAAATGAGCTGTAATGTGCAAGTAGTTATTCTGAGCAGAGGGAGTTTGACTCAGCTCTCGCTTGGTGGGTGATTATTTCGTTGAACTAGATGAAAGTGCTGCCCACTGTGAGGTGTCTCATCCAGAAGTCCTCTCCCATTTCTCATGAATAATGACAGTGAAATCAGGTTTCCACGCTCTGCTGTGGTTAGTCAGATGAAGAGGTGGTTTTCAGTCTCAGCGGTGGTTACAATATGAGGCTGTCTGGGTGCTGCAGGCAAACCTCAAAGAATAAAGAGTAACTGCATTATATGAATTCCCAGTAATTAAGCTGGAAGTCAAGGGCATTCCTGAGTATTGATGTGTGGGATATGCAGTGATCTCACCTAGGGAGAGGGAGGCTGAAGAAGATAGAAGTACAGGTGAGGAGTAGCCAGGGTGAGCTTGGAGTTTGCCCTTGCAATGCCACAGAGGGGTACAAGGATGTCCATGGATGTTAATTGGCCTCTGCTCTGCCAGAGCACAGCTGGGCAGCAGGACACACAGTGGGCAATGTTGTCTGGCTGGAAGGAGTGGGAGTGACACAAGGAAACCTTGGAAGTGGTGACAGCTCCAGGGCCACATGGAAAGAACAACCCATGGCTTTCTCCTTTTTCTAACTTCCCCTTTCTGTTTGTTTTTCCTGCAGATCGATTTTGACTGGGTTGTTCCCTACATCGTCAGGCACGATCTTTGTGTATGGCAAAGACATCAGGACCGACCAGGAGGTGATCAGGAAGAACATGGGGGTGTGCATGCAGCACAACGTGCTCTTCAACTACCTCACCACCAAGGAGCACCTGCTGCTCTACGGCTACATCAAAGTCCCTCACTGCAGCAAACACGAGCTCTACCAAGAAGTGAGGAGGTATAAAAACAGCAGCGTGGGAGAAGGGAGAGAGGGCTGTCAAAATTCTTGTCTGGTGGTGCTGGTGCCCCTGCAAAGCTCAAAATCATGGACTGGAGGACTTGTTGCAGCCCCAGCTTAGGGTTCAAATGGTGCCTTGCTCTGACTAGAGGAATATATTGATACCTATGGCTGTAGGAAAACAATATCTCTTATCCAGGGGGTTTACAAGCTGCTGTGGCAATTATTTGGAGATGAATTTATAGGCCTAAAGGTCTACTCCTTGCTGCTTTACAGTTTTCCCCGGAAAGAGATTTAATCGACCAGTCAGAAAGATGATGTTGGCTTTATTGGTTTTGTAGAAAAATGAAGCAGCCAGAACATCCCAGGGAGTTTGGATCTTGATGTCTCAGTTGATGGGGTTGAGCCTTTAACCTTGACTTGTCAGATGAAAGCTTTGAAAACATCCTCAAAAATGTTTTAAATTAAAATCCCGATGACTGAGCTGCAGGGTGACTCTACACTGTGACAACTCAGCAGAGCAGTCCATACTTGAGCAGTTTTTCATTTGCAGTTACAGTTTTTCCAGGTATTTTCAGATTCCCTACTTGGAAAAGATGCCTGAAGGGCAACTTTTGTGGATTGTTTTCCCTCTGTTTTCCAGGACTTTGAAGGAGACTGGGCTGTACAGCCATCGTCACAAGCTGGCTGGCACCCTGTCCGGGGGGATGAAGAGGAAGTTATCCATAGCTATTGCTCTCCTGGGGGGATCCAGGGTGGTGATTCTGGATGAACCAACCACAGGGGTGGATCCATGCTCCCGGAGGAGTATTTGGGAAATTATCTCCAAGAATAAGAAAGGTACTGTGAAGAGAGGAGATGTTGCCCAGAGGCAAAGGTGTTTCGTGTCACTTTTGCAAAGATGGTACCGGTGGCTTTGAACTGTGGTTTTGGAGGCCACAGAGAAAATATTATGGGAGACTGGGATTTTGCAGGTCCAGAGGGTGCATCCTGGTTGGTTTCTGAAAATTCCCAGTGTCATTTGAAAAATAACTTTACCATAGTACACAACTTACAATACTGTAAAATTCATCTATCTTGTTTCCTTTCATCCAATTTCACTAATAATTGCCAAAAAATGCAGTCAATTTTCAGCTGATATTCTGTGTCCTCTCATTCAGCAAGGCTTTCACCTGTCTCACTGTTGATATAAGGACAGATCTGACCAGAATGTGATAAAGAAAATTGTTACAAACATTCATTGTATTGGTTTAACAATGTGGACTTACTTGCCATGGACTGATCCAGAACAAGGGGAAGCTCTGGGGCCCCTGCAATTATATTGGTGATATCATTGTGTGGGGAAATAGAGGAAGAAGTTTTTTGAGAAAAGAAAGAAAATAACCCAAATCCTTCTAAAATCCAGTTTTGCCATAAAACCACTTGTTCATTCTGTGGTGACTGTGTTTTCCAGGCAGAACCATCATTCTCTCCACACATCACCTGGATGAAGCAGAAGTTCTGAGTGACCGGATCGCCTTCCTAGAGCATGGAGGGCTCAAGTGTTGTGGCTCACCGTTCTACCTCAAGGAAACCTTTGGGGATGGCTACCACCTGACACTCACAAAAAAGAAGGTTTGTGTCTGAGCTGGTCCTAGAGCTCCCGGCAGCTCTTTCTCCAAGGGAGTCATCAAGGCTGGTTGAGGGATGTATTGGCAGGAGCTGAGTGACCTCCATGGCCTTCTGAAAACAGGAATGTTAGTGCTCTGCTTTGCTGAAAAGGAACAGGGTCTTCTTGAAGGGTTAAGGCAAGGCTGAGTGCAGAGTGTTAACTCTGAAGTTCAGAGGAATAAAGCAGATGGAAGGAGCTCATCCATGGTGTCTGGCCCGAGGCAAAGTGTTCTGCTTGCAAGAAATAGGGAACTCTGCCCTTGATTGCATTTCTTGCAGTGCTGTTGGTAGTCCCAGCACACAGATCCCATGAGAGATCATCCTCTCTTCCAGAGTGCTGGCACTGGAGACAGAGAAAATTAAAAAAGACCCGTGAGCAAGCCCTGTTTTTTAAAAGAGAGGGAAAAAGAGTGAGTTTGTGCTGGCAGCCATGTTCAGCTCTCTGGGGGCCAGGCTTTTTCTCTGTTGTACTACAAACCTCTAGCAGTGCAAAGTGGTTGATTCAGCCCAGCCTGGTGAGGTTTTGGATGGACCAAGATAGGACAGTGTCACATGTCCCTTTTTCAAGGGCCAGAAACCCACTTGCATCTGCTTTTGATATTTACCCTGACATGTTGGATAGCTGGACTGAGATCACTTACTTATGCTCTGGGACAGGATTTGGGCTACATCCTGCAGGAGGAAGGTTGACCTCACAACCTTTTCAGTGACCACAGAGTGTTTTGTTCCTTTTTCAGAACATGATAGAGGAATGTGACACCACAGCAGTGACTTCCTTGATCCAGTCCTATCTCCCAGAGGCTTATCTCAAGGAGGATATTGGTGGAGAGCTCGTGTATGTGCTTCCCCCCTTCAAGTCCACAGTGTCAGGGGCCTACCAGGCCCTTCTCAGAGCCCTGGACACCAGCTTGAATGATCTCCACCTGGGTTGCTACGGGATTTCCAACACAACTGTGGAAGAGGTACGAGCTCAGGAGCTGCTGGATTTACTGAAATGTCACGGAGATTATTTTCACAGCACTGTGTGGCTCTGTTCTCTGGGCATGTTAGGAATTACCTGAGGGTTTCAGGCAGGAAAGAAGGGGTTACACTTAGGTACACACAAATGTGTAGATGGATCCAGAAATCTATACATATACTAATGCACAGTCTCACCTTGCTGACAGCCTTTTGATGTTTTACCCAGAAAATGAGGCACTGGAGAAAGACTAAGGAGAGAGTAACACAGGCACCTTTCTGCCTAAGGGAAATCTCTGGTCAAATAAACACATTTAATTGCATCAGAAATAAAAAGTAAATGATGAGCAGTGATGACCCTTGTCTTGCAGAAAGGAGGGAGGGAGATTGTTATCTTCCTGCTCAGAATTTCTTGCTTTCTTTTAAGGTGTTTTCCTAAGGCAGCAAGAATAAGTTCTACATTGTGTCCCACATGCAGCTGGGGTGCCATGGCTGCACACTCCCAGCGTGGAGGCAGTGGGATTGTCAGGAGCTAGAGGGTGAATATCCCAAGGAAACAGGTTTGAGTTTCCACTGCTGCAGCAGAACAGAGACAGGAGGTGACAAGGACTTGGACAACAATTTTATACTGAAAAAAAGTGAATTTCTCTCACAGAGCACAAAGGGAAGAGAAAGAGGATAACAGTACATAAGTGCTGCACCAACTACAGCTACAAAGCAGGAGAGTGGATTCTGGTAATTGTTTTGGTAAACAGAGTCATTTGGACAAATTTTCCCCCATATTTTCTTGCTCCACAGGTGTTCCTCAATCTGACAAAAGAGCTAGTGAAGGACCAGCAAGAAGATGCTGCACTGCCCCATCAGCTGCCTGGAGTCAGTGGTCACACTGGTGGTGACGAAATGTCTCTGAGCACAGACACCTTCACAGAAAGAGACGGTACTCAATCACCTACAGGGTTTATTCCAGATTTACTGCAGATGCAAACGCTGACAGATGGACTGATTTGAGCTCCCTGTCTTCTTTCTTTGTTGAAAACCACATTTCACCCTGCCAGGAATCACAAACCCTATAAATCACTGGAAATACAGCATTCATAGGTCCTTTAGATCCTCTGGTTTGGAATAGTCTGAATCACAGGATAAATTGATAAAGGGGTTTTGTTTGCATCTGCCTTCCTTTAAATTGATCCAGGTTTTAATATTATCAAATACAGCGTGTGGGTGAAAGAGTAAATGTGAACTCTGAAAGTAATTGCCGTAATAGATGTAGAGGATTATTTCTCCATAACTAGTAGAATTGGAAAGAAACTTTCCAATCCCTTAGTCTGTTGGAAAAGCAGCACAGCTCTGAGCTGGGTCCTCCTTGCTGCTTTTTGCTGTGCCTCAGACACTGACATTTGGTAAAGGAGCCCAAGTGACCAGACTGTGGGGTAAATTCTCATACAGAAGAGAACCAAGCTACACCACTATCCCTGAGGGTCTGAGACCTGCCAAGGGTGGCCCAACCCAAAAATGAGACATACCTGGCTGCAATGCTTTCTTAGGTTAGAAACATTGCTTTGTACTTGTAAATATATTGTTTATAGTTAGGGAGGCATCCAAGGGACAACATAGAGGTGTTTTTGTGCTTCTCAAAGCTGACTTGCACTGTAAATGTTACTGTAAACAGTCACTCATGTAGAGAAGTGTTTTATTTCATCCTTAAAAGAAGGCTGAAAAGGATTTGCTTCATGGTGTATTATATGGGTTAATACTTCATAAAGAAGAATAGGTGGCACAGGATTTGGCTCTTCTTTTAGTATACCACAAAACCTGTCCATGCAAGAGGTTCAGTGGCTTGTGCTTGTTTCCTTATTTCAGGATTAATTTTGTTATTTATTTCTCTGAGGACTTGCTTTTTAAATTATGAAATATTTCAGCTTGCAAATCTAAAAGACAAGTATGTTTCCTCTGTAGGCTGCAGCTGGGTAGGTAGGATGTATATAACTTACTTCATCTGGAAGCCTGTATTCCTCTTGCAAGGTCTCACACTGAAAGTCACAACACATGCACATTTGAAATTTAACAAAGGAAACTGGTGTTACATGAGCTTATGGCTGGAGTCCTGTCCCACGCCTGATCCTGTGTTTGTTCCACCGTAGTAGTCTTGATTTGCCATCTGTAAATGTGTGCAGGAAGCGAAATACCCTCCCAGAGTGCTCTAACCATCGCTTCCCTTCATGGCACAAATGCTGAGCCCTGACCAGATGCCGTCCTTTGTGCCCAGACCAGCTCCTGATCAGGTCCAAGAGCCTGCGGGGTTTGCCGCTGCTGCTGAAGAGAACCTCGGCCCTGTTCATCAAGAGGTCCCACCACACCCGCCGGGATGTCCGCGGCTTCATCGCCCAGGTCATCCTCCCTGTGCTCTTCGTGATGGCTGCCATGGGCCTGGGCACGCTGAGGACCAAGGAGACCGAGTACCCCGAGCTGCTGCTGTCCCCCTCGCTGTACGGCACAGCCGACCAGGCTGACTTCTTCGGGTGAGAGCTGCTCCTTGGCTCCCTGGCTCCCCTTGGCACAGAACCAGCCCATTCAGGATTATTTCTGAGCACAGCCAGTGCCCTGCACATAGGACACGTAGTTAGGTTGTGCAGACAGCACGGAGAAACCCTGTTCCTAAGGGACCTCCGAGGAGATGGCTTGGCTCAGACCAGAAAGCTTCAGAAAAACAACATCTTAGTTGGATTTAACTATGAAGTGTGTGAGGAATACTCTTGGTGTTTCCCATTGGAGTCCTCCAGCCCTGTAACAGCCATAGGGATTTTCTTAATATATACATATATATACGCTCCTCCCCCAGTGTGAAATGAGGTACCCACGTCAGTTGCCTCCAACATTACAACTCTGGGATCAAATTCTGTCCATCTTGTGAGCATTGCCCTCCTCTCTGTCAGCACAGGATGTGCTTTTCTGCCCAGGCCCTGCAATTGGGGCAACTGGGGCTTTTCCAGTGTGATAAGGATGTGTGAATTATTTCATTCTCCTTAAAAATCCTGTTGCCAAAAGGATTATGATTTGTATCATTCAGTTTTCATGTTGTGAACCTCTTTCTTTCTCCAGTGATTCTCAGCTCCCATGTCAGAAATGTAAAATTTAGCTCTAAAGCCATCTGCTGTAGGTGTTCTTCCCAGGATTCCTCATACCTTTCCACTCCAGTCCTGCTAAATGAGGGAATGAGCCAGAGCTGCACGTCCCAGTCCTCTGTTCCTAATCTTCCCTGCTTCTCCTGGTGGATCATTGCTGGAGAGCTGGGGCAGGTCCAAGGACAATCTTCTTGAATGGTCAGAAATATAAAAGTCAGAAATATAAAATTTAGCTCTAAAGCCATCTGCTGTAGGTGTTCTTCCCAGGATTCCTCATACCTTTCCACTCCAGTCCTGCTAAATGAAGGAACGAGACAGAGTTGCACGTCCGAGTCCTCTGTTCCTAATGTTCCCTGCTTCTCCTGGTGGATCATTGCTGGAGAGCTGGGGCAGGTCCAAGGACAATCTTCTTGAATGGTCAAAACCAAGTGGATGCCGCAGATGAGGAAGCTGATTGAGACAGGGCTGCAAGCAGTGCCTGAAAATTGCAGTAGATTTGTTTTGCCAGGAAAGAGACTCTTGATTGTCCAAAAGTATCTTGCTTGCATCTAAAGCCAGAAAATCTCTGAAGCAGCTGAGGTGATGAGGACTCCTTTTAAACTTGTGTGACTGTCCTCGTGTACTGCGTGTCCTTCAGTGCTGCTTCCACAAATACTCAATTATTTAACATCTTAAATCCTGTTTGATTCAAACACAGTTTTCCTCCTCACAGTGGTAGTGGAAGTTCTTTGAACCCTTTCCTGTTTTCTGTTTTTCTTTGTTAATTCTTAGGAATTTCAATGAAACCACAGCTGCTTTAGTTGCTTCGATGCTGGCTTTCCCTGGGACGGATAACACGTGCATGAACGAAAGCAATTCGTAAGTAGTTCTTGGGGTTTTTTCCACTTAAACTCCAAACCTGCAGGAGAACTTGCATGACACTATTAGCCATTAGACCTTAATAACCATCTTTGATCATCTGCAGAATTCTCATGCATTGGACTCCTGCATTATTAGGAGTGATAAGGAAGCAGCTTTGGTGGTGGCAGGATGCCAGGATGAAAACGAGCAATTCTCCTCTCTGGGAAGTGGTCCTTGCCACCCCAATAATTCCAGTTATAATGTGAGCCCACACAGCAAGTTCTCAGCACAGCCTTTATTACCTCTATCTAAAAGCTGTGCCATGAGGGCTCGTTTGTTTTGGGCTTTGCAGATAAACTCTCAGGGAATTGGTGGTAAAATCCTGGGCAGACCTGAATGCTCGTGCAGGCAGGTATTTACCCTGAGTGTTTGCAGTGACTGCCCAGGCAATACAGCCCATCACAGGAGTGCCCAGGGATTGCCACAACAATAGCCCTTATTTCTGGGCTGGTTTTAGACACTTTTGGCCTATGCGTGCCAATTCCTTGCACTGTCCACTGGAGGAATAAAGTGGTGCCTGGATTCTGTCTGATCTGCTGAGCGAATCCAGGTGCAGGGAGCAGCAGGGAGGGCTCTCTGCCAGAGGGCACGGGAGGCAGCAGGAGGCTGGGGATTCCCTGAACCACCCAGAGCTGACAAGAAGGTCTGCTTTCCTGCTGAAGCTGCTCAACTGCCAGCCTTGCTGTCATTAAACATGACAGCAATTAGCTTCATTTGCACACCTGAGCACGGAGAGCCTCAGAGGACAGTGTGTTCCTTTTCAGGCAGTGTTTGACAGAGGACATGCTTGGCCAGTGGATTACCAGTGGAAACCAGAGAACCAAGTATTCTGCCTGCAACTGCACAGATGGCATCCAGGTAACTTGGATAAACCCAAAAGTGAGCGGGCTTGGGGGATAACTGAGGGCCTTGTTTGTTGGGAGTGGTTTTATTGGCTGGCATTATGCTAAGGGGGACTCTGTTCCAAGTCCTCCTGTCCCTTTTTGGCCTTGTTGAGTTTGTACACTGGATAACCACTGTCTGCACCAGTTTGGGGATAGGAAAGGAAACAGCATCCTCAGAAGATTCACACCCTAACATCCCTGCCTTGCTCCCTATGGTAGGAAAAGGTTTAATGGTGTTTTTGAGGGTTCTATGATTGTCCTTTTGACAGAGGTGAAGATGTGTTCAAGAGGAAGATTTCATTCTATACCAGCGCTGTCACTATATAAAAGCACAGCTATTTTTGTTGCTTGCACTTCAGAATTTAACTTTATGCAAAGTCTAGAACTGCTTCTTGTTCTAAATATTAATGATTAATAATATTAATTATTTGCATTACAGTGGTACCTACAGACCCAGACGTGGGCACTGCTGGGCTTAGTGTCTTTGCATGCACACGGGGAAAAGGCAGATTCTGCCCCAAAGGTGTTAGAGTTTTACAGTTCAGTTTGGGGTTGAGCTCTCCTCCCTCCAATGCTGTTCACCTGTCCTCAGCTTTTTTCCGTAGGAAATAAACTCATGGCACAACGTGATGCCATTTTAACATAAAAGATGTACTTAGTTGAATGTTTCTAGTCATTCTTTAAAATGCAGCTATTTTGTGCACTTTTCTGGACATACACTTAATTTCACATCATTAAAAGCATTGGCATAATTCCTCCAGTAAGCTGGGATAATGTTCAAAGCTGATTCTCACCTCTAGCAGGCACAGGCAGGTGTTCCTCAGCATGGAGGAAGCTATTTTGTGTATTCAGATGAACAGATGCACAATGGGGGAGTCCAGGGTTTTTGTTATGGATGAGCTGAAGGAAGCAGCCAACATGCTGTCTGGGAGGACACTTCAACCTCATGAAACAGTGATGTGACTTTGGCCCTCAGCATGTAAAATTATATATTCAGGACTGATTCAAGGTTTCTCTGAAGCCCAGGAAAACATTTCCAGTGACTGACAGTAAAGCAGAAATGTAAGAGTGTAGCTGCTGTGAAATGGAAGATGAGAGTTTGAGGCCACCACAGTTTTCTGCTCCGTGAGTTGTTTTGCCCTCTGCAGTTGTCTGTGCAGTCACTCTGCTAAGTAGGATCAGCCTTAATTCAGCCAAAATCTTCCTCCGTAGCATGAAGCACATTTCAAGGTCCCACTGATGCCAGTAGAACTGAAGGGTAAATTTAAGCAGAGGTTGTTTTTAAGCACCTCCCTGAATGTGTTGGGAACAGCGTGCAGGGATGTGTGCTGCATGTCCCTGCACCCTGGCTTGGGAAGGAGCAGCCTCTGCAGGAATGAGGCTCAGGACCAGAATGCTGTCATTGCCTGCTCTCGATCTTGTCCTGATGTGGTAGTTTTTAGTTAAAACACAAACACTAAAGTTTTTCTTTGTTTGTCTCCCCTCAGACATGCCTACAGACAAACTACACTCCTCCTCACAGAAGGACTTTCTCCACAAGGACACTTTACAACCTGACAGGGCACGATGTGGAGACCTACATCCTGGCAACCACCAAAGACTTCCTGCAGAAACGGTACGGCACAAACTCCCCTCCCTCTCCTCTGAACGGCACTGGGAGCAACGCAGGGCATCCTACACCTCTCACATCCCCTCTGCCTGAAGAGGTGGCAGTGCCGTAAGGGTTTAGAATCTGGTGAAAGGAGCTAAAGTGTCCTGCAATCATGGATAAAAGATAAAGGCTCGTGCAAGTGCTCTGCTTGATCATAGCAGAGATAGCCTGGGGATAACGTGTCAATCACCTGGCATGTTGGGGCTGGATCTGCAGGCAAGCCTTTATCTGACTCAGAAATCTTTAAAAAGAGGAAAATCTGACACAGCCTGTCATGAAGTAAACCCTGAGGAGAGATTTTCCTCCAGGTTTGATTCTCTGAAGAGTCTCAGCGTGTGCTTCACTTGAAGGAGCGCATCCATTCCAGTGAGAGCAGAGTCTGAGCGTTCCCTGGTGCCACGGCGCTCTCAGAGCTGATGGTGGGTCTGGGCTCTGCCAGGCCCAGCAAGGCTTGGGGCAGAGGTAACCTGCCCCTGAGGCTGGCAGGAATTGTGTTTGTCTGCCACTGATGAACTGAGCTGCTCATCTCCTGGGTCAGAGTGGCAGGCACACAGCTCAGGAGTCCACACGGCTCCAGGATCTTGCTCAAACGGAGGCTTTCAGCACAGTTTTGTGACAGTGTTGCCAAGCTTCTGTTCCTCTTTTTTCCCCCCAAACAGCCACCTGCAGCAGTGGTGGCTTAGCCCCACGCTGGGATAAGCTCTCTGAAGTCAGGCTGGAATTGCCTGGGGTGGCAGTGACACATTGACATGGCCCATCCAAGGGAATCAGAGCTTTGGGATGAGGGTAGCAATGCATTTCCCTCTGGTTTTCACTCAGGTATGGTGGCTGGAGCTTCGGGCTGCCTTTGACAGCAGATCTGCAGTTTGACATCAGGCCAGTGCCCCCCAACAGAACACTGACTAAGGTAACCAACCTTCACCTGCTCATCCTGGCGTGGGACTCGGGAGAAGCCATGTCGAGTTCATGGATATTGCAGAAAAGAAAGCAAAACCCCCTGAAATCTGTGGGCTGGCATGACAGAGATGACTTGCAGTTCATTTCCTTTTCTCTCTCCCTTCTTCTTTATTGGTCTCACTTCTGTTGCTAGCAGGAGGCAATTTTTCTGCTGTCATAATTTTATTATACAGAGGTGAAAAGATCAATTAGTAGCACCTTTATCTCATGAGGGAATGTATGTACCATAACGAGGGCTGGCTGGTGCATTCTGATATGCCCATTTCTCTGGTTCTGCTCAGTGAAAATGTTGTAAAGCACCAGAGCTGAAATCTGAGGTAGTTTGCACAAGTGAAGCAGGGCAAACCAACACGTTGTCAGTAATAACTCCCAAATTGTTTCAATTTCTCAATTGTGTGCAGGTGTGGTACAATCCTGAGGGTTATCACAGCCTCCCAGCCTATCTCAACAGCTTGAACAACTTCATTCTTCGAGCCAACTTGCCAAAAAATGAGACTTCCAGATATGGTAAGTGTCCCTTTACATAAGCAGATAACTTCTCCCCTTTGGAGGGATAGCCTGGTTCTGCTGAAATCAATGACAATACTTGTTTTGACTTCAATGAGTCCATTTCTTTATTTGCTGTTCTGCAGTTGCTTCCAAAACAGAATTGAAAAGCATGAATAAATCACAAAGTTCATTTGTCTTAGTCAGAGGCTCAGGGGAGCTGGACAGGGAGGACCCCAGCTCCTACGTAAAACGCTTCATCCAGGAAATGCCAGCGGTTGCTGTTTGATTTATTGCCTCTCATGTGGCACAGGAAGAGCTGTCTCTTGATAGATGCACATTAGTTATGCAGAGAACAGCTCCTCTAGGTCATCTCTGGGGGTGGGTTGGATTGGGAAATTTTAATGTCACCCTTCTGCAAAGAGCAGCCCGGGGTGTGTGGGCATGAGTGTGTCTGGGTTTGAGTGAGAGCAGGGAGAGCGAAATTAAGTGAGAAACATAAATTTCAGCTGTATTTTCCCTCTGACACGTGACATACACAGATCCAAGGAGTGCTGATGGCCCATTTGGGGTCCTCATAGCTTCTCCTCGATAATGTACTGAGCGACCCAAATTCCTGCTGGTGAACCAGGGCACCCTGCCTTTCCCTTGGCAGTTTAGCCTCTTTCGAAGTGCAGTGTGAGCACAAACCTGTCTGTATGTGTGTCTGTCCCCAGAGAGGGCCGGGGTGCAGGGACAAGAGAGAGATTGATACTGAGAAATCTTATACAGAGATTTTTGGGCTCTGCTCTGCCAAGAGCAGCAACTGTGTGCAGAAACGCCCTCCTGATTGACTTCCTTGGACAGCCCTTCCAGCCATGTCCTGGTCAGGCCTAGCCCTGCTCACCTCAGAGGGCTGCTGTCCCTGGTGACACAGGGACAGGTGGCAGTGTCTCCTGGCTCATAGGACGTCTGAATTGAGCTATAATGGAACCAGGCATGTGGCCTGAAGCTTTGAGTGTGACACCCTGAATTCAAGCAGCAGCAGATGCTCATCACAAGTGGCCCTGGCGTGTCTCTTCCCACCTCACACCACTGCACTGAGACTCCCCTCCCAGCCAGCTCAGCTCACAGAAAGTGACACAAGAGCCTTGTCCTGGCCAGCCCCTCAAACAGGCCCTGGCTGTCCCCTCTGGGGTTTGCAGTGTGCCCCCAGCTCACACATCACAGAGCTGCAGCCTGGCTGCCGAGAGAGGAGACCCCAGCCAGGTGCTTCCAGCAGCAGGAACATCCCAGAGCAGCTGAATTATTCAGCAGTGAAGCTCCTTGCTCTGTCTCTGTATTCCCAACACATGCTGTAGCAAGAGCAAAGGCAGGAAACTCGTGTAAACAGCCAGAAAGTTTTCACAGGGAAAGTTTTATACCAGCAAAACAGCAATTTTCATGGGGAAAGAATAGCAGCAGGTTTTGTTCCGTCCGTCCTGCTGCTTATGTGTTTTTGGAAAGAAATGCATAGTAGTAAATGACCAGACAGATAATTCTCTGCTTCCCACTAATCATCCAAGCCAGAGAAGGGGAGAAATAGAATGAGTGGATGAGGCTGGTTCCCCTGAGGCAGAGTAAATCCAGTCTGAAGTACAACTGAAGGGACGTTCCGTGGGGTATGCTCCTGGCAGCTCAATCGAGTTGTTGCTACTACAAATAAATGATGGTTTAAGAAGCATTGAAGTGGCCAGATAAAAGTGTGTTGTCACTTCAGCAGTCAGAAAGAGGTGCCAGTCCTGCTTTAGAGGTTTGACTTAGACTGGGTATATTTTTAAAAAAATACATAAAAAGCTTTTTACCCTGTCACTAAGCAAGTCATAATAGCTTTTGACTTATGTATATTGTGCTTTCTCTTCTCTTAATCCCAGCTAACAAAAAAGAAGGAAGCATTGAAATGGAAATTTTGACTTCTAGCCTAAGCTTCAGTAAAGGAAAATGGCTTTATAGTGAAGTATTAACAGATTAGACAGACGGTATCTTTCTTTCTCTCCCTCCCTTTTGGAGAAGAGAAACATTTCCTGGCTGTTTGTATGGCTTTATCAGCAGTCCAAGATTTTAATCCCATTTCTCTCACTGATGAAAAGGCTGAGGTCTGGTTGGGGTTTTTTTCTCCAAAATTAATTTCCATTGAAATCCTTCCCTTCAAATTCATTTGCTCAGGATGACATTTGGTCAGCTAAACCCACAGGCTCCTCCCTTCTGATTCCCCTGTCAGAGTGCCCATTCTTAGGGAAAATTACCCAGAATAGTTCTTCATCACATCATTCCTAAGGTCTGGCACGTGGCTGTGAGGAGTTTAAATTCCAGAGGTGGCATAGTCTAGAAAATCTCTGCATTTAGCAGCTGGAGGTCCCCCAGCACTCCCCAAGGCATTTACTGAGGGGTCAGAATATGAATTGGGAACCTCATTTTTCGGCACATAAGCATGGGAACCCCTTCTCAGGCTCTGGAGTCTTAGAGACTGGGCTGTCATCCTGGGGGGGCCAAGGCAGAGACCTGCCCTGCAGATTGGAACTGGCCCACCAGAGCCCCCCCCCCGTGTTTTTCCTTTTGCTTTTGTGGGCGCAGATTGCCTCCAGACATGGCAAAAGCACCGTGGTGAACAATACCAGTGTATTTTGGGCTAGGTGTTCTCCTTGGGAAAGAAGTACTTAAACCACATGTGAAGATAACCTGCACATGAGCAGGGAATTTATTTCTCTGTTGCATTTTGGGCCTGATACAAACCCATTTTTTCATGGATTTGTTTGGAAAACATCACAGGGGGCTTACCAGTGTGATAATTAGATTTTTGCTAGTAACTTTGAACAAAATACTCTCTTTTTTTTTTTTCCCTAGTTTCTTAAGACAGAATAGTTCAGAATTAACTCACTGCCACACTGGGGGCAGAAGTGTCTGTAGCTTACCTGGGTTTCTGCTCTCACCTCCACAGATCCCATATGGAGAAAGACATCTATCACAGGCAGGTAGCAGTTGTGGAGAAGGGCAGCAGGGAAAGACTTGTTCCTGGTGATAAAAGGACAAATGGAATGAGGTGGGATCATCAGACAGCAGCTTTGAAACAGAACATATTCATCAGCTTTGAAGGTGTCAGTGCTGAGGGATCTGAGCTGGAATACCCAGGCCCACAGGCACGTGCCTGATTTGAGGTGTGGGAAGGGAATGGTGCTGTCAGCCAGACAGATGTAGGAACAAGGCCTAGGGTTTGAATTTCAGATCTGCTGTGCAGCCAAGTGAAGTCGCAGGAAAAATGAGGATGCTCAACATTCTGCCCAAGATCACACAGAGATGACAGAGCAGAAACGCACTTTTGATCTGCTTTTCTTCTCTGCTCCCTCAGTTTTCTATATTATTGTCAATATCAGGAGCCGGTGAAGGAAGCTTTAATTTGGACACATTTTAAATTTCTTTTTTTTTTTTTTTTCTTTTCCCTGTAGGTATTTTCTTATCAGCTCACCCATATCCTGGAGGACAGAGTCAAGAACAAGTAATGTAAGAAGATTCATTGGGTGCCTGATGCCTGAATTTTTTAGCTTTAAAAGGAGCAAGCCAGCTTCTTGGAAACCATAAACCAGTCTAAATTACTGGATATCTTGATGAAACTGTTCTCGCTTGTCTTTGTTCCCTCTATGGATGAATGGTGTCCTGCTTGCCACCAGAGCTGGGGATTCCTGTGAGGGTTTTTTTGCAGGATCCCATGGAGATCTGGAGGTCACAATTGCAGCCTCACACATTAGTGTGCTTGGGCACAATAATAATAATAATAATAATAATAATAATAATAATAATAATAACAATAATAATAATAATAACAATCATAATGACATCATTTCCCTTTTGGCCCTTCCACTCCATGCTGGGGTCCAGCACTACAGCTCAGTGCTGTGAGTCCCTTTTGCTGGGCATCACTGCCATCAGCAAAGGGAGCAAAGAAAGGAAGAAATTCTCCTCTGTGAGGGTGGTGAGGCCATCCCTGGAAGCGTCCAAGGCCAGGTTGGATGGGGCTTGGAGCAACCTGGGATAGTGGAAGATGTCCCTGCCCATGGCAGGGGGTGGAATGGGGTGGGCTTTGAAGTCCCTTCCAGCCTCAAACCATTCCAGGATTATAAAAGATGCTGGCCCAGAATCAGGACCTTGTTGCTTTTGATCGCTGGCCAATCCTCCCAGTGAGGGAAATCTGCCACTCTCACTCACCAAATGCATCTTCCTCCCCTTTTCTCCCAGGCTCAACAGCTTACTGGACATCATAGTGTCAATGTCTGTTTTGGTGGGCTACTCTATCACCACAGCAAGCTTTGTGCTCTACATGGTCAAGGAGCACCAAACCAAAGCCAAGCAGCTGCAGCACATTTCAGGCATTGGGATGACAACCTACTGGGTGACCAACTTCGTTTATGATCTGGTAAATAATTCACATTCCTAAATGCACCAGGGGGAGCATTACACACACGGGGCAAAAGAAGTTCTTTATTTAAAGTTGGTTGCTTAGACTTCTTATTGCTACCAAGAGTGTTGTGTAGTAATTGTTCTCCAAGGCATTGGGGACGATTAAACGTGAACTGCACCACTGGATTCTGCTAAGCAAAGGCATTCCTGCTCTCTGGAGTGTATGCAAAGCACCCAGCACATTTATGTGGGAGCAGGCTGCAGCTTAATTTCCATCCCAGCAGCCAGCTGCTTCTCTGGCAGCTTGCAGGGCTGGATCTGCTGTCACCCAGGCTCCACAAATCTGGGGTGAGGCTTCGGGGCTCGAGGCTACAGCCAGTCTGGGAACCCTGGCTGGGACAGCAGCAGGCATCCCACAGCTGCCACAACCCTGCTGGGCAAAACCCCATCACTGGCTTGAATGCTGTCTGTAAGATTCTATGTTCTAAAGATTTTAAGCCGAGGAAAGCTACAAATGCAGCCTTGCAGGACCTGAGCAGGTTCCTTTTCACAGCGCTGTATAGATGTACCTTGCTGAGCTCCCAGCACTGTGCTGCATTCCCTGGCATAGGCATAGGCGTGTCCTCGTTGCTCCTGAAGTTGTTTCCTCCTGATACAGAGGGTTAATGGCCCTGTTGGAAAGCACTGCTGGGCCAAGAGGACAAATGTTTGCAGTGTCTGTAGGCTGAAGTGCTTTGTGTCTCCTGCATTCCCTGTGTGCAGGGTGTCAGACCCTCACACGGGGAATGGGCAGTGCAGCCGAGCTCAGCTCCTGAGCCTGGCATTGCCAGCTGGGCTGCAGCTCCACCAGCTCCACCTATCCCACACATTTCTGTTGATGCAGATCTGCGAGAGCCTAAGATCCCAGTGATTCCATCACTTCCTGGAAACAGGAAATCTTCAAGGGCATTCAGGTGACCGGCCCCCTTTGGTGCAGGGAGAACTAAGGGCTGAAATCCCACGGGGAATGTGAGCCAGAAGTGCCTGCCTGGAGGGGCTGAGGTGGGCAGGCAGCAGCACAAGGATCCCCTGCCCTGCAGGAGGAGCTGGAAGGGGTCCCAAGGCAGCATGGCCTCAGCCTGGCTCAGCAGTGCAGCCCTGAGCTGCAGCACAGCAGGGAGGGTGGAGCAGGCCTGTGCCTGCCTCCCTGATCCAAGCCCTCGCTCCAGCACTGCATATTTGTAAATCAGCCTGTGGAAAAATCCCCGGAGTCCTTGCACAGTCAGTATTCAGTGGGCTGAAACTAATCCAGCGCTCTCGGCAACTTGATATTTCTCAGTGAACCCCTGCCAGTAAATTCTGCTAAATCCCAAAGCTGGGGAAGAGAGGAGCTCTCCAGGCAGACGTTTGGTAGGTCTCTGGCTTGACTCAACACTATAAAGACTAGATTTACAGGGCACAATGAAGTGGTCTGACTGCAAGGCTAACAGAAAACCCAAAGGCGTATTTTTCATTCACAACCTTTTTTTAAGGTACTTTCTGCCCACAGTCCTCAATGCTGAGGCTTTGCCTATTCAAAGAGGCTTTGTGGGAATTCATCTGCAAGCCTGGGGAGGATTGAAAGCCCACCTGTGTTTGGTTTCCCTTAGAAAAACCAAGCTGCATTTGTGGGACCAGATTCAGTCCTGGTGTTGGTGCTTCTGTATCGTTGTAGGAAAGTGTTTCAGAACTGTTGTCCTAGTAACATCTTTTTAATATCATTTTGCAGGTACTTTTTATGGTCCCTATTGGACTCTCTGTAGGAGTTATTTCAGCCTTCCAGATCCCAGCTTTCTGCAACAACAGTAACTTAGTGGCAGTATTTCTTCTGCTGTTACTGTTCGGGTAAGTGTGGAGCTTAGTTATTTAAATATCACTGCACAGGGTAAGGCACTGCATCCTGCAGGCTGCTGCAGTCTGAGATCCGGGGGGGGATACATGGGCGTTTCTCTTCAACACACACTCCACAAACACGGACTAAATTGCTCCTTCCAGGGGCAGGGAGGTAAATCCCAAGGCTGGGGAAGAGAGCTGTTGTTGTGCCTGCTTTATTCAAAGCAAACCCTACGTGAGGATATGGAAATATTCAAGGTCCCAGCAACAGCCCAAGCTGTAAGCAAATGCTTGCTGACCTATTGCAAAGTTCAAGAGCATTTTAATATCAGAGAGCAAAATAAACAGCAGTAGCACAATTCAGGAAAACGTAGACAAACTCCCCCTGGCTTTGAATCCTCCAGGCCCAGTCTCTTTGTTTTCAGGTGGGGTTCTGTGTTCAAAGTATGTATCATAAACCTTTTCACCAAATTCTAACAGACACAAAGGCATTTTTCCTTTCTTTAAGCTCTGTAATGTGGAAATGTTGTTACATGCCAAACAGAACTGTTATGTTATGTTATGTTATGTTACGTTACGTTACGTTACGTTACGTTACGTTACGTTGCGTTACGTTACGTTACGTTACGTTACGTTACGTTACGTTACGTTACGTTACGTTACGTTACGTTACGTTACGTTACGTTACGTTACGTTACGTTACGTTATGTTATGTTATGTTCCAACCCTGGAAGTGTTCAAAGCCAGCTTGGACAGGGTTTGGAGCAACCTGATCTGATGGAAGGTGTCCCTGCCCATGGCAGGGGGTGGAATGGGATGGGCTTTAAGCTCTCTTCCAACTCAGAGCATCCAACGATTCTATGTTGTCTGATGTCTTCAGTGGTTTGTTTTCAAAGTAGCCCTTTGAGTTACCATGGTTTTCTCTACACTGTTGGTATTTATAGATATGCATCATTTTCCTGGATGTACCTGCTGGCTGGCTTTTTCAAGGAAACAGGGATGGCCTTCATTGTTTACGTCTGTGTCAACTTGTTCTTCGGCATCAACACCATTATCACTCACTCGGTTGTGTTCCTGCTCTCCCAGGAAAAGGCCACAGACCAGGTAGGAGCCCCACTAATACCCACCCTGTGGTGACACAGCAGGAGGCTTCTTGTGGCCTTGGTGGCTTTGATCAGGTCCATAGCAGCTGGACACAGTCACAGGATTTCATGGGGCTCCCCATAGACAGGACACAAGTCACGTCTGGGGCTTGCTTGTCTGTAAATCTGCACCCCCAGCGAAGAGGGAAATGGTGGTGACAGAGGGGAGAACATGAAAAGAGAGGGAGATAACTGAGGACCCTCTTTATAACCACCCCAGTGATGGCAAATGAAGGGCAGGAGGTGGGTGGAGTTGTTTGATAGAAAGTTGATGATGAACACTTCAAACCATTGCTGAGTTCTGGCAGCACGAACTGTGGGGAGTGACAGCTGAATGTCACTGCCCTGAGTCTGACATGTGCTGCAGTAAGCCCAGCACCAGCTGTCTGTCATCTAGGTCTGTAATGCAGTCATCTTCTCCCTGAAAGGATGACAAACAACCCAGGGACAGTGGTGATTCCCTAAAGTAAAGCCTTCTCTTAAACTGAGATCTCCCTGGGAATGGCTGGGATAAAATGGACGCCTTACACTTAGATTTCTTCTTTTATGGAGGGCAATTACAATAGCTGGGTTGCAATTTTCTCTCTGTCTGGACAGAGTTTGTTCAGCAACCCCTTGGGGTTTAGGGATATGCAATTATGATCACCTTTCATCCCTCTGTGCCCCAGTGGCAGGGAGTCAGTTTCTTTCCATGCTAATTTAGTGCCTCTGCAGTTTGCTTTGTGCACTAATCCTTTCTTCTGCTAGAAATGTACCAGAGTTCTTTACTGCGAGACTGTGCACTGGGCTGTTCTGCCATGAATTAGCTGGAAAAGCCCTTCCATGTCTAGAAAAGCCAAATCTTGTGTTTTATGGAGACGTTTGTCCAAGGAAAACAAACAGGACAGTGCTCCAGGGGAGCAGGCTGTGCTGGACAGATTTGGGGGTCACAGTGGCAGAACTCAGCTCTGGTTCACGGGCAGGTTCTGGGTGCTGGAGCAGCAGCAGGGACCATCCTGGGAGCTGGCTGCTTTTTACTATGGGTGATCACAACCTCAGAGCTGCCTGTTGACTTTTATGACCTTGTGCCTGTGAAACGAGCTGTCTCCAGAGCTCTTTGCTCTCAATTTATCTCTGCTCTGAGACGCAGGCAAATCCCAATGTAATTGTTACACTTCAGTTCCACAGTAAAACCTATGAATTTATTCCATGAATAAAAGCAGTGACTGACTGTGCTGCTCTTTGTTTTTTTCCAGGGTTTGCATGATCTTGCTGAAAATTTAAGGCATGTGTTCCTTCTGTTCCCACAATTTTGCTTTGGCTACGGCTTGATCGAACTGTCGCAGGATCAGGCACTGCTGGGCTTCTTAAAAGCCTATGGAGTGGACTACCCTGACAAAACCTTTGAGCTGGACAAGACCACGTCCAAGCTGTTAGCCATGTTCATCCAGGGCACCGTGTTCTTTGCCATTCGTCTCACAGTTCACGACAGGATGATTCAGAGAGTCTGGAACAACGTACTGGAGTAAGTAACATCTGGAGCCTCGCGGTGGAAACAGCCCCAGCCAGAGCTCCGTGGTTGCATTCCGGGCTCCCGCACCATCATTGTCAATTATGGAGCCCATAAACTTCCAGGACAATTTGTGAATATGGAGTGAGTTTTCTCTGGCAGGAGTCCCAGTAATTAGAGTATTAACTAACAGAGGTGTAGTTTACAGAGTCTCCTGGCAGTCGGTGCTGGCTGGGACTGCAGCCCTGGGCTCGGGGTTTGGTGGGTGGGTGCTCAGCTGTTGGTGGGGGCAGTCATTCCACTGGCAACCTCCTCTGCCTCTCCCTGTCTCCTCTGCCCTGGGTGCACACAGAGAGGAGTGAGAACATTCCCGTCACCTGCGTTAGGAGCATGTCCATAAGGCAGGACCTGCTCTAGCTCAGAATATTTGCTGAAAAAGAGGGAAAAAAAATAGGGAGGAAGAGAACACTGGGTGGAGCAAATACCAGGAGAGAATAGAAACTGTATATCTGAGTATTCTGTGCATGCCCTGGGATCTCACAGGAAGGCTCCCTGCGATCTCTCCCAACTGCTGGCTGTTGCTGGAGGATAAGTCCCTCTCTGCCCTCCCCCAGGTTCCTGTTTGACAGAGTCCATGGCAAAGCCTCCCTTCTGCCGCCCACGGCCATGGAGGATGGGGATGTCCAGGCAGAGAGGAGCCGGGTGGAGTCTGGCAAAGCTGACTTCGACGTGGTGCAGCTCCAGAACCTCACCAAGATCTACCACCTCCCTCACAAACGCATCACAGCAGTGAAAAACATCAGCCTTGGGATCCCTGCGGGGGAGGTGAGCGAGGGGAGAAGGCTGTGGGCGACTTCCAGTCTCACTATCATCTTCTGTAGTGGTTTGTTCTGCTCTGGCCTCGTCCTTCCTTTGCCTCATTTATTGATTCTTGGGGTTACAGCAGTGACAAAAGGCTCCTGGTAGATTTGGGACACCAAGTGACAGTTTGAAGGCCCTAGAAAGAGGGAAAGTGGATGGGAATTGATGGAGCTGTATTCAGAGCAAAATGTCTGCATGCTCTGTTTGTACAGTGCAGTCTTGGTGGGGGGTCACTGGGGATCACCAGGTGGTGAATGAAGACAGCAGAACATGTCCAGCTGAAATTATTCACCTGAACTGCATGGGAGATGGTGAGTCAGGCTTATCTGCTTGTGTTTCCCATCAGGGGAAGACAAATCACTTCAGCTGAAAACACATTTTCATGAATCAGGACCTAAAATTAACTCCAAAGAGAAAAACATTCTTTGGTCATGTCAGTGCAGTTGCCTCCCTGAGAAGTGAAAAGACAGGAGTAAACAGAGCACCTCTGAGATCCAGAGGAAACTGGAGGCCAGATTCTACCTCAGGCTGTGCACCTGACTTGTGGGGAAGCTTGGAATTAATCCTTGGCACCTGGTTTATTTTGTTGCCTGGATCCCACTGAGGTGAAAGGATGTAGGGTGCTGGGCAGGACAGCATCCTCACGTGGAGACTGGCGCTGGTTTTTATGGCAGAGGATTTTTTCTAAGCCAGGACTGGCATTGAGGTCTCTGACTTCTGGCAAAATTCAGCCTGATGCTGGTGGGATTTAGGGCACCATTCCCCACCTGTCAGCAGAAGCTGTGGCCCTGCACTGCAGACTGTGCACGGATCCTGTCCCTGTATGGACCAAGGTGGGGAAGAGCCATGGATTGCTGTGCATCTGCAGTGGGCCCAGCACAGGAGGACTCTCATGTCAGCTGGTCTGTACTAATGAGAGCAAAATAACAGCAATTATCAGCACAATGGTGATGGCTGATGCAACACACAACTGCCTGTCTCCAACCTTAGTAATGAAATGTGGATTTTACCATGAGATACTGGAACTGCACTACAGGGAGTCAGTTCTTCATCTTACTAATGGAGTGCTTTAGTGAGATTTTGGGACACAAACCTTGTGTTGCATTAAGGCTTTACCACTGCCAGCCCAAACCTCACTCACCCCATTCCCATGAGCAGCTCTGTCCCTGCCAAGGGGAGGCTTTGCACAAATGAGCCGATGGGGATTTGGCCTGAGCTCCTGCAGGAATGTACTTCACAGTAAAAGGAATGGCTCTACTGGAGGCACATCCTTGATTCTTCACCACATTAAACAAATGATGCTAATATAAGCTGGAGTATATTGCACCATAAACAACCTCCATTATAACACTGGGATGTGCTGAGTTCCTCTGGCAATTCATCTTGCTCAAGGGGCCGGACAAAGAAGGGACGAGGTGCACTGAGCACCCATCTCAGGGCAAAATTTCTGCATTACAAATACAGCACTCTTACATTTTGACTTTTCTTTCCCAGTGCTTTGGCTTGCTTGGTGTGAATGGAGCTGGAAAGACAACAATCTTTAAGATGCTGACAGGGGATATCGGAGCATCCAGCGGAAGGCTGCGGGTCCAGGATCATTCTGGGTATGGAGGATGTGATTTCTGGGGAAGCAAATCAACCTGAGAAAAGGTTTTAAGGCTGGATGGCAAAGGAAAAGAAATGTAAAAGTCTGAAATAAAACATTCAGACCAGAGCAAAAATAAACAAGGTGGGGAATTCATCCTTTTAAGGTGGCATGGTTGCTTCCTGGGGGTTGCATTTTGCTGCTGGATCTCTGCTGTTCTCAGAGGTGTTTCTTCCACTTCAGTCCATTGCAAATGGGATCAGGCTCAGATACTCAGCAGTGTGATCCCACTTCTGAGCTAGATCTGGAGACCAGTAGCTCACCTCAAAGCTTTCTTTAACAGGTGTAGGCTTGATGGCAGCTGTGCCATCTGAGGTGCTGGCAGTAACTGGACAGCTACATACTGGACACAGCCTCTGTAGAACTGGGGGCCTGAAAGCTGGAGCTCTGCAGATCCACTGCATTTTCCTTCAAGGGTTGGGGAAGGGGGTAGGAAATAGGAGAAAGGGGTTTTCTCCCTCCTGTTGGATTCCAGAGTGTGCTGACAATTCAGTGTGTTTCCACTGATGTGCCAACTTCCTTACACAGGTCCTTGAATGACATCAGTGAGGCCCACTGGTCACTCTTTGGCTACTGTCCTCAAGAAGATGCCTTGGATGACCTGCTGACAGTGGAAGAGCACATGTATTACTATGCTCGGCTGCACGGCATCCCAGAGGGGGACATCAAGGGAGTGAGTAACAAGGGGCTTGGCTTGCACTTTTGTAATTTGGAGCCTTTAAGGGAGTCTTTCAGTAGATGTGTGGTAATCCATGGCTGGACGTGTTGTGGAAGCAGAACTCTTGCTCCCTAGGTTGTACTCCAGCTCCTCCATCGGCTGAACCTGATGGCCTACAAGGACAGAGTCACCTCTATGTGCAGTTATGGCACCAACAGGAAATTGTCAACTGCTCTGGCTCTCATTGGGAATCCATCTATTCTGCTGCTGGTGAGAAATGGGGGCCTTGTTGGGGGGAGAGGAGCAGGTCTTTGGGCTGGCAGGAGAACTTGGACAGTCTCACAAAACCTCCTCAGGCACAGCTTACAGGACACTCCCCACATGCCCATGCTTGGCCTGACAACAGAAACCATCACAGGAAAGTTTAGGTTCCAGCAAACACTCATATTTTCTTTAAGGGCGTAAGAGAGTGGCAAGTCTTTCAGTTTCTCTGATAGCATCTTCCAGAGGTCAAAAATAGACCCTTTATTTGCCAATTAAACTCTCCTAGTTCCCAGCTCTATCTTGTTTTTTATTTCTATCAACTAACCTGCACAGCCTTGCAAGAAAAGCAGCATCCAAGTCTCCAAAACTGTAGGAGACCAAAGGGGCCACTTCCCTCAGGATATGTTCAGGATTAGAACATAACTGCTTTTCTAGGTTTGGCTTCCTGTCTTGTCTTTCACTTTGAATTTTCAGTTCTTCCATGGGCTTACCCCATTGCTAAAACATACCTTTTTGTGCAGTTTTCCCACTTGCTGTGTATTGAAGGTGTGCAGAGCTCTGTGAGCAGGATTCTCAATATTAAGTTGGATACCTAGTGGACATAAATATCCCTTGTCCCAGCTTGTATCAAGCCCAGCACTGCTGCCTTTACTTAGGACCACCTGCTGGTGCTCCAGCTGCTTTTGTGAGATAAAAAATCTCAATAAAAAGAGGAGGTGGGGGAATTCCCTCTGTAGTAACTGCTGTGTGAGCCCAGGCTTGTTTACTTTCTGAGTGCAAATTCCCAATCAGTCCTGTCTTTCCCAATAGGATGAACCAAGCTCTGGAATGGACCCAAATGCCAAGCGCCACCTTTGGAAAATCATCAGTGAGGAAGTGCAGAACAAATGCTCGGTGATACTCACGTCCCACAGGTAGGGCTGGGCTGGCTCTGCCTCCCGTTTTGGGGTCAGCAGAGGTGAGGAGAGCCCATCCCTCATACTCCCCACTGGTCCTTGCGCAGTTTCGGGGCACCGAGCTGCGACAGGTTTGGGGGTTTGTCATGGCTGAATGTGGTGTCCACAGAGACCCACAACACTTTAGGGAAGATCAGCGATGTTCTCCAGTTACTTAACTATTTTTTATACCTTCTCAATGACTTATTAGAGTTTCTGGGTTGGTTTTGCAGCATGGAGGAGTGTGAAGCCCTCTGTACCAGGCTGGCCATCATGGTGAATGGGAGTTTCCAGTGCATTGGCTCTCTGCAGCACATCAAGAGCAGGTCAGTGAAATGAACCTATTTCACTTTTACTGAACAGCCTCTGGAGTTACTGACCTACAGCTTTGAGTGCTCAGAACATGAGACCTGTGTCATCAAAACAATGACTTTTCCTGGTTTATGTCCCTTATTCACCACTGAAATTCTGTGTTAACAAATGCACTTTCTACTCCCTCACAGCCTATCTTCCCAGAATGTGTCCCCCAAAGTAATCTGTTCACTGCTACAAATGAGAAATGCGTATTAGGGTTGAGCTTTGGTTCTATTAGTTATAACAATAGCTTGGCTTCTTATTAAGTTTCACTCCAGGTTAACAACCCTGACCCCATTCAAGCTGCACCGTGCCTGGATTAGATTTCCTCAAAGAGCCTGTGCAGCGCACTCAAAGGAGTTTCTTCATCTGATTTTCTCTTTTCTACAGTGCTAATGGTGATTTTCTTTTTCCCCTAGATTTGGAAGAGGATTCACTGTGAAGATGCACTTAAACAGCAGCACAGTTTGCACTGAGACGCTGACAGAGTTCATGAAGTCACACTTCCCAAATACATGCCTGAAGGTAAGCAGGGCAAATGCTTTCAGGAGAGACTTTCAAAATCCCTATGAACTGACCGAGAAAATCTCTGCAAGGTGGACACAGAGCAGAGCTCTCAGAGTCACACTTGTCACTGCTTTCAGCTACACTGTCTGAGGGCTGGAGCACTCCAGTTCCTCGGTGGCTGAAGTAACATCAGCCAAACAGCTGCAGTGGCCCTGCAAGGCAGCTGTTAGGTGACCCCCTGCCCTGGGAATGCCCTTCCCACTGAAGCCTGGAATGCATGGAGACCCACTTTGGGTTCAGTGGGAATGAGATGCTTCCAGTGCTTCCAGTAACTGAGTCACAAACCCCGTCCTTTGTCTGTAACCCAATCTCTGCCTGAATCAAAACTGCACACTTGGAGCTGGAAAATGCTATGGCCACCCTGGAGCTTCCAGCCTTGCAGTTTAGTTGTCCTCCCCCAGTCACAAACCCCTACAAGAACTCCTGGTGGGGAAACACTACCAGACAATATCATTCAGAAGACACCACAGCCCCTGCCCCTTCATCCTCCCATGGTCCAGCTGGCTCAGCTCTCCCATGGATCTGTTGGCTCTTGGTGTTCTGGTTTTGGCCAAAATCTAGCAATATATCCTCTGGGAAAAAGTCAGGTTACAACAACCCTTCCCCCCACCACGTTCGGGAAAAAATTCCTTGAAGGAAAGTGAAGGAGATAAAACCTATTTATTAACAAACACACAGAAAAAGGATAATAATACTAAATAGTAAAACCCCTCACTATAACGAGAAAACCTGGGAAGAAATCAGAGTCCTCTCGTAGGTGTGGTCCCTCCTTCTCAGAGCTGCCGTGGGGGGTGGCCTTAGGCCCCCTCCGGGCCTGAAGAGAAGTTCTCCTGATGTGTTCTGATGTTGTTGGAACAGTCCAGAAGAGGAAAAAAAAAGGAAAAAAAACCCCATAGTTCCAGGAAACACGCCGGACAAAAAGGGAAGGGAAAAAAAATGCCAAAAACCTGGCTGAAGAGACAGGCAAGGGTGCAAGCTCCGTGCTACCGCCGCTGGAGAACACAGAGCCGTCTCTATCTCAGTGTCCTTGGGAACTTGCTTTGAAAAGTTCACTTGTTTTTTCCTCCCCTCTCAAGCTCAGTTTAAAGGCACAAAATTAATTTTTTGGCATAGAGCCGTGAGAGGGGATACACACCATAGAGTCACCCCAAGACACTTGGCTTTCCCCCACCACTCCTGTCCCCACAGGATCGGCATTTCAACATGGTGGAGTACCACGTCCCGGTCTCTGCGGGAGGCGTAGCGAATATATTTGATCTCCTGGAAGGCAGCAAAGCAGCCTTCAACATCAGGCACTTCTCCGTGAGTCAGACAACGTTGGAGGAGGTAAGGAATTAAAATGCGAGGCCATTCATTTAAAACTGCTAACAGGGGAGCAGACTGATGGTTACACATAATGGACTGCTGCACACAATAGACTACAGTTTGAAAGGGATTTCCATCTATATTCCTCCTGGGGGTACTTTATCAGCGCTGCTGCCTCCAGGTACCTCTGCTGGTGCTAGGGAAGCACACACAGAAAGCTGCCTGGAGCATAAAGGATCTGTTCTTCCCTCTGTCACTGCTGATTTCAGCAGCCTCGTGGGTGTGGGTGAAGGGCAGGACTATGAATCACCCCCAAGTCCAGGGCTAGGCTTTCCACCAGTACTGAAAATACACTTAATTTCACTTTTTGGGTTGGAAGTTCATTTAGCATTACTTCAAACTTAGCTTGGGGGTTCATTCCATTTTCCCTTGGAAGAATATTCCCACTGGCAACAAAATGTTGTAGGGAGCACATCAGCCGAAGGGATTGCCACACGGACTATCCAGAAGAAATCACCCTGTTGAACATCAGCATCTGGAATGTTAGGTTGGTCCCAGTGAGAGGAGCAGAGCTGCAGCCCTGTAGTGCTATGAATTGTGACACAGCAGTCTGGGAGTGGAGTTCCTCAGTGCTGTTTCAATAAGGGGCAGTGGTTGTGAGAGAAACAGGCAGGCAAAGCGCAGGAAGCCCCAGCCTAAGTTTTGTGGGAGGACAGCTCGGATTTTTGAATATGCAAATATGATTGCAGGGAGTGTTCTGGTAAGAATCCTTTCTGTATTCATTAGCTGCTGTTGAAAGGAAGGCTGTTACATGTGATTTTATACACCTCTCTCTACACTCTGCAGTTGTGCGTGCACAGATGTCAATTACACAGAGACAGATGGGTTTATGAAGTAATAACAGGACTGTATTACAGTGTGATCAAAATGAGCCACTGCATGGGCATTGCCTCGCTGGCGCCTCGGGAACCTGAGCTGCAGGACAATTAGGTTCCGTGCAGGAATGTCTGCCTTTGGGTCCTGGGTGTTGATTCCACAGGACAGGAGTGCACATCCATTTATTTACATTAGCCCATGGAAGCCCAACAATTTGCAATTCTCAAATTCAGCGTGAATCCATCCCTGAGCTTGCTCTCCAGGCTCACAGTCAAATGAACAGCCATGCCTTTTTTATATTCATTCATATCATAAATTATTTATGCTGTCACATACTGAGTGTTTTCCTTTAAACTTCTAGGTTTTCATCAACTTTGCTAAAGATCAAGCAGATCCCGACGGTGCGGACGCAGGCCCTGATGTGACACTGGACAGCTCTGACACAAGCAGCCAAGCTAGCACCATAAGCTCCATCTATTGAAGGGATCCACCCACACAGGATCATAGAATCTGGGGAAAAGACCTGACAGCCCCTCCAACCCTGTTTTCAATGATTTTAGGGTGATGGGGATAAGCAGTCCCATTTTCTTAAAGTACTTTCTTTTTTGATATGCACTTAATTTGTCACTAGGAACATGGTAGGTGTTTGAGACTGGCACTTGGTTACAAACCAGATTGGTCTTTCCACTGGTTCTTTTTCCCCCCCAGTTCTTGTTTTATGATCACTGTAATAGCTGTGAGGATTTAGACAACATCACCTGCTGCTTGTGGCTGTTTGTTTACAGCAGACATGGCTGTGCTGGAGCAGAGGAGCTGTGGGCAGTGCAGGGTGTTTGACCACAAAGCAGCCCCTGGCTGCAGAGGGAAAACCACGCTCCACTTCCTGCTCAGCGAGACTTCCTGGGTGACTGAGTGAAAGTGGCTCAGTTTTGACAGGCTCCCCCCTAGGGAAATGGGGCTCGTGGCCTTGCCCCTCCTCACAGGGGGTTGTGAGGGAGTAGGTGTTCCATACTGACAGTTGCAAAGGCCACTGGTGGGGACCACCTTTGGTAACGACATAAGAGTTTATCTGGTTATGTCAGCACAAATATAACTATTTTAAACGTTAGTGCTTCCAGTGGCTTTGGTTTGTTCCTGTAGCTTATTCCAGCTCTGTGTAACTCCTCGAGTGAGTCCTGTGGTCCCAGGCAGTTCCTGGCTCTTGGTACCCAGTGGAAGGTGATTCCCCAATGAGTCCCTTTCTTCTTGTGGCTGGAGTTCAGGGCTGCTCTGGTATAGCTGAGGAGTGGTACAGGGCAGGTCTGTTGGTTGAATGTTCTGACAGGAAGAAGCTCTTTGATTCCTAAGATTGTATTTCCCTGAGCACAGCAGAAGCAAGGAGCATCTCCCTTGCTCATAAACCCTCCATCTGCAGCAGCTCTGCCTCTCTGTGTCCTCTGCAGTGACCTTCCTCCTCAACCCCACGTGCTGACTGCCCCTGTGACTCCGGAGCTGTGTTTTCCCACATAACAAGGCATCATTAGCTCCTGCTTCAAAGACACTGCCTGCTGGCTTTAAAGGAGTGCTCTGCCCACCTCTGAGAGCAGCCCCCAGCAGCTGGGTTCAGCACACCACCACACACATCCTGCTCTCCTCCCCCAGAATGATTAATAGATAGAATAGTTTAATATGATTCTTTATTATGTGTATCAGCATAAGGCCCCAAAGACTTGAGTTTGGGTCAGGGCACTGATGTACATTCAAACACAAAATGAACTTAAACTCTGAGCTCAATAAACTTGTTGCTGGTAAAAGAGATTGCAGATAAAGCCTTACCTTGTGAGACCTGGGATGGCCCATACAACTTACCTGGGTTCACCCACACAATTCCAGCCAGGTGGTTTCTTTTCCTTTTTTTTTTTTTGCCTTCTCCCAAACTAATTTGAGTTGAAGGAACCTTTGATGAAAGCTGCAACAACACATCTTTCTTACCCTGATCATGAGTTTGACTAGTTCAGCTCCTATGTGATGCCAAGGTTTGCTGAGATAATCATGCAAGGAATAGGTACTTTGTGAAATCCCAAACACCCTTGATATTCAGTGGGATACTGAAGTTCAAGGTTTAGCTGCTGCAAGGAGATCATGTCCCCTCCTTGGTCTTGGTGTAAACTTCTTACTGGTAGCAGGAGGAGTTTTATTATGGATTGAAAGTATTACCGAGCTTTGAATTATGCCTCAACCTGCTGACTGTAATTAAAACTGGGATTCAGCTTCTTTCCAGAATGCATTTGACACCTGCAGTTTGTAAGTAACTGAAAAAGCTGCCCAGACATCCATTGTAGCTTCTATTATTATGTCTCCAGCTCTGCAAAAGCTCTTTTTTCTCATTTTCATTGCACATCTTACACAGATCACAGTATAAAATTAAGCTTTTCTCTAATGGAGGGCTTGTGCTCCCTGCAAAGGACTCGGAGCATGAATGCCAATGATTTAAATGCAGCCTTGTAATACCAATCAGAGTATTATTTTATTATGTTGATGGCTTTGCAACTGCCAGTGAAAGATGGATCTCCAGACTCTGTCCAGATGTACTTTACATATAATTGAGGGAGACTGATACAAAACTATTCTTTTGTCCCTTTAGAGCCTACTAATCAAACAGGAAAAAAAAAAAGGGAAGTGATTCATTGGAATACTTCAGCAAGTTGCAATTTAATTGTGTGAAATAGAGTTTTGAGGGGAAAAAAAAGCAAAAAGCATCCTTTGAATTTCCACCCAATTCTGGCATTAATAGAAACATCTGCTCCATGTGAATTGTGTCACGGCCACGATACACGCTCCCTGCTCTCACTCACAGGTAAAAATAAACCATCTGCTTCTGCAATCAAGTCTGTGGGTATTAGTCCAAGCAAGCCAGAGTTTATATCCTGGGGGGAATTTAACTGAGGCCCGTGGAGAAGCAGTTACAACTGTTTGGGGGCTTGAAGCATCTGGCAAGGAGGTTGTATACAACGTCACCAGGGGCTGAATTACCTTTTGTGCCACATTACAAACATCCCCCTTCCCTGCAGAGCCTCAGATTCATCCTGTCCCTTTCGGAGGTAGGACACGCTCCAAGCTCAATTCCAAGGCAAAAACCTTGGAAGCCAGTACTCTCCTGCCTCTGAACATCAGCTCCATGCCTCTCATCACCTCTGTCTCCCTGAGAAGGTTCCAGGGATGGCCAGGCATATGGAGCACTGAATGAGAAACCGCTGACAAGAATCTGAAAGGGTTTGAGCAGCATCTACAGGGCAGAAGGATGGGATCACTCCTCCATCCTCACCTGTGGGTGTAATAGTGGGTGCCCTCCACTGTCAGCCCTCTCTGAATCCCCTCAGAAATTTTGGCTTTACATGACTGCTTTCAAAATGAGCCACCAAGCTGGCTCCTTCCTCTGGCCTGAGCAGGGAGCTGAGATTGCTGCCCCTCAAGCGCTGCGTACCACGGCACGTCACCTCTCCAGGAGCCAGAGATGAGTGCTGCAGTCCAGGGGAAACAAGCTCATCATCTTCCTCCTTTAATGAAGTCTCACCTCAGTCACCCCAGTAGCCCTCCTGGAGGCAGCAGTGCCAGGGCGAGCCCTGCCAGCACGGCCACACAGCCCCGGTGCGTTAATTGGAACGGGCTCACCCCGGCTTCATTTAAAACGCTCTGGCATGTCACACACACACGGGAGAGGCAGTGCAGGCACTAAACAGGGGCAGGGAGTCAAGGAGGAATTTCAGAATTGGTTGTGTGCATTGCAAGACTGATTGAAGTCAGGTTTGTAATTGGAGCTGTGGACTTGGAGACAATGATTCAAATCTCCATCCTGGCTCTCCTTCATTTATCACTCTGTGGTGTTGATGAGACCACAGTGCTACTCCAGCCTGATCCTTGCTTAGCTTTGCTCTCCATGCAAATAGCCACTGAGGGCTGGCTTTGCAGGACCAGAAAGGTTCTGGCAGGGGCTGAGGAAAACTGTCCAGAGGAGCCAGTGTTAAGTAAAATACTGTAAATATAAATTCAAGATCTCTAATGGGATTTTTTGGTCCTTTCATGAGAGCTGCAGGAGTGGTTTTGTTACTGGGTCAGTTCAGAAAACATGTTTGCAGTCAAATGAGCACATCCAGGTAAACAAAATTCAGTGACTAGTAAAGCTCAGGAGCTGGTGGTGCCCACAGACCTGCAGCTTGTGAGGAGTCACTCCTGGGATCCAGAATTTGCAGGATCCATAGCGGACTCAGTATGGGGCTCTAGGCTGTTGTAGGAGCTTCAGCTTCCTTCCATTGCTGCAGCTTCACTGAGGCTGCTGTGAGGCTTTTTGGCTTTTTATAAGCCAAGAAAAATATCTGTGTCTTCACTTAATAGGGGAAGGGTTATTTTGTCAGCTGGTGGAGAAAGAAAAATGGGTTTTGGATGGCAACAGCACATAGCATGATTTTACTCTTTTTTTCTTTGCAGACAACAGCTGTGATCTTGCATAGCTCTAACAAAGTATCAACAGCATATTAAAAGTGAGCACCACACAGAAAAGCAGCAGTGGGGAATGACAAAAAAAAGTTGAATTCACCAGAATTATTATTCCATGGCAGTATTTAAATTTAAAAAATCACTCCAATTAATTTAGTTGTTCAGGGAGAGGATGGAAAGAAGGAAGATGGCAGTAAAATAATAAGAACAACATTAGTAAGGGACACAGCCAGCGCTTGCTGTTGGCTCTGCTCCTCATGCTACTCACATACACAGCACTGGGGAGGAGGGAGCACGATGGGGAGCAGAAGCGGGGAGTGCAGCCCATTTTGGGCCAGACCAGACTCCTTAAAATATCTGCAGAATGCACAAGATCACCCCAGAGAGTATCAGAGTTTTGGGACTGGAGGCTGCCCCACGTCATGGTACAATCCTGCGGCACCTGGATGCTGGCAGGTGCCAGAACGGGAGAGTCCCACTGGCTGAGCCTGGGATGAAGGACACGGATCCTTGGGCCTGCAACCCATGGAGCAACACTTGGAACCAGTCCCCTCTCCCAAGTGCTCATCCTGGGCGGTGCATCCCCCACTTCATTGCTCACTGCTGCTGGAGGAGACTGCTGGAAACAAGGCCTTCGCTAGGGAGAGCAATCCTGAGGGCCCTGTGCTGGGGGCGAGACAAGTAAATGGCAGCACTCCCATGAGCTGTAAGGCTCAAAGCAACAATCCCACCATCTCCCCAGCCTCCATAGTAATGGAGGTACTTTGGTTTTAAGCAGTGAGTGTTTCACTAGACCAGCACCTTGGGTAGAAACAATGTATCTCTTAGAAGGAGTTCAGGTCTTCACCGACTTCACTGACAAAGAAAAAAACAAAGGATGGCCATGACAATTTATGGTAATGCAGGTAAGATGAAATCCAGCTGAAGACAGGGTAATAATTGAGGCTCTTACCTCCATCAGCCGGTCAAGGTGAACTCTCAGCCCTCTCCTCTCCATGTCCTGGTTGCCAGCTGAAGGGTTGCCCATCCCTCTGCTTGAGTGCGCACTGCCTGTTTCCCAGCCAGAGACAAACAATTGAAGCACATCCAGCGTGTGACAGGGAGGAGGAAGCGGGATGATCTGCTTCTCCATAACCAGACCCAGCTGGGTTATTCCTGCACAAGACAGCAATGAATTTAAGTTAAAATGATACCAACCAGATTGAAATGCAATTAAAGGAGTTCCCTTAGGGTTGCGCATCCAATTAGTAACGTAACTTTAATTACACCAGTGCAGTTTCAAACGGACACGTGCTGAGAGGGCCATCAGCACAGAGCTGAAGCCTGCCTGGTGACCCATATCTGCGGGGCCCCAGAGGAGTTACACGTGGCTTTGCATCACCAAGAGTGGCCTGCTCCTCCCCTGGGAAAGAGCCCCTGTGGTGGCCCAACTTGGCCTGGGAGCAAGGCAGAGGAGAAACACAGAAACCTTTTTCAGCTGTGTAAGAGCAGTTTTCTCCAACAGAATTGCTGGAAAACAATGAAGATCGAGGCGCTTCTAAAAGGTAAGAGTTTTTCACACTTTTTTGTACATGACATTTCCCTCTTGCAGTGCCAGAACAAGCCCTGCCTCCAAGAATTGTGAAAGTTAAAGCACTGGAGTTGACTTTGATAAGAAAACTCATTAAAAAATTAACAATGCAAACATTAAGAATTGCTAGAAACACCAGAGCACTTCCAGGTGTCCCTCAGTTATCTCTGTGGAGTTACATGAGGTAAAAGACCTCAAAATACCTCCCCACCTTTAACCTTGAGCATAATGCCAACCCCAAAGCAGCCAGATGCAGTGGCTATGAGTCTGGAGTATGGTCCTTGGTCTTGAGCCTTAGGTGAAGTCCCTGTCAAAGCCTGTAGTCAGGCTGCTCTGGACAGCAGCAGGTTGTGCAACCATGCTTTGCTCCCCCAGGTTCTTATTTAAAATCCTAAGAGAGAAAATAAAGCTGAAGGAGACTCTCCTTTGCCCACTGTACCATGAAGCCTGAGGGCTGGCATGTCGATAACCCAGGTACCACATTTTAATGCAAACTCGCATCACCTTGCACCACATCGTGTCCTAGGATCAATTCTGAGAGGTACATGAAGCAGGTGCTTCATCCATCTTCACACCCTCTTCCTCAGTGTTTCTTCAAGTACCTTCAATGTCAGTAAACGAGCGAAAGTTGAGACCATAGGTTTAATCAGATTAACAATTATAATCATTCCCATCCATCACCACAAAGCAGCTGCGGTGCCACCGAATCTGTTCTGCTCCAGGAACCCGGGGAATCGGAGCCGTACCTGATCAGCCAGACAAGGGCAGCTCCAGGCTTGCCATAAAGAGGAAGAGAGCAATTGCTCAGCCTGACTCCTTTATTCATTGTTTTTATGAGCCTTCAGAGCCTCCCCAGAAATTATTAAAGCCTCTCAGAGGAGCTCAGCACCGCAAAGGGAGCGTTTCCTCCTGGGCTGGTGCTCACGCTGCAATAACGCCCTCCTGAATATAACGGGGCTTGGGCAGTGAGGCCTCTCCTTTCACCTGCTTCCTGCAACTTCAGCATTTGGCCATCCTCATTACAGACCCAGCAAGTGGCTTTCCCCCCGCCGCCCCATAATCAGCTCTTTACCACACATGAGCAGGTGGCAGCAAAAGCAAAGCTGGGATGTTTGTTATAAACCACTCTGGCTGTCTGTTTGAAGGAGCCTCCTGCTCCTCAGTCGGGTTATAAACTGGGATGTATGAGACTGGGCAGGATTAGGGAATACCATGACATTGCAGCAATGGGGACCTTCACTGGGAGGATTTGGGCTGAAGACTAGGCAGTGTACAAGCATGTGTAACCTTTAAAGGCCCTAGAGCTGGAGCTGGGCCCCCAGATGTCTGGTGGAAGGATGGAGATGTTCGAGGAGAAATGGGATGATTTGCTCCATGCCTGCTGCCCTGCCTTCCCTGACAGTGGAGGCAGCAGAGCAGAGGGATGCAGCTTCAGACTGAGTTAATATTTCAACCATTCCAGAAATCCCATGTGCCAGAACGACATAACTCTGCTGGCCTACAGGAAAACGTCATTACTGGGTGAGTGTCAGTGACCCGTGAGCAAGAAACCTTCACAGCTCCCTTGGAGAGTCTGGATGTTATAGGGGTTATTTTTCCACTGTGAATATCCTGCATGGGATAATTTCAGGGCTTGAGATCAGCTTGTATATGATACTAATATAGTGCCCCTGTGAATAATATAGCACCGCCTCTCCTGTCAAGGGAAATGGGAGAGGCAAGTGTCCCCCTGGACCGTGAAGTTTCTGTATTGCTCACCAGCCTCATCCTGATAAATCAAAGTTGTTGTGTTGTACTTCCCTCCCACCCCCTTTGGCATTTTTGAGCTCTGGCTCAAGCAGGAATTACGGGGTGAGCTGGCTTGGGCTGTGTAAGGGAGCACTCGGCCTACGTGGCTATATAAGGTTTTGAAATCACCTTAGGATGTGGGAAGCTGTTTTCCCATCCACCCCGGCTGTGACATGCAGAGAGGCTCAGCACCAATCTAGTGAAAACAGGAGGGCTTTCCCATCCCCATGGGCCTGCTTGCAGAGTGGGGCAGGAAAAAGGAGCCTGCCCAAAGGGTTTGGATGGCTTAGGGCTGGGGGGTCCCAGCAGCAGGATGGGGCAGTGTGGGTGCAGGGCTGGGGACATGCACTGGCTCTGGGAGGGCAGAGGAGCTCACAAACCATCCTGCTTCCCTTGGAGGTGGGTCAAGAGGACAGATTATAGGAAAACCAGAGCACAAAAACAGGGGTTGTGCTTTCAGCATGGTACATTTGAGTGACAGACCCTGGTAACCCAGAGGGGAGGGTGCAATGGTGTCATCCACTGTCACGGTTTGGCTCTCTTCCCTGGAGAGGCTGGAGAAGCCAGACTGCTCCCCGGCCAAAGGGAAACAGCCCCCATGGCTCATGGGTCAGACCACTGTTTCTTCTGGAAGTTTATAGCAATCCCATTTGTGGATTAAAATGCAGCTGCCGAGGCTGCTCGTACAGGATTTACAGCGTGACCTCAAAATACAGGAGAGAAGGAAAGCTGAACTCTCCTCTGATGTTTGCAAGTGTAAACTGCAGACCTGAGCTGAACACAATATAAATAAGGATCATTAATCATCAACTAAGTGCCGTGCAGTTGCTGTTATTTACTATAACAACATAAATCATCAGGAGCCGCTATCATGTTAATTTGGATTTAGTATGGATTAGTCTGGAAAAAAGAATATCCTCACCTATTTACAAAATACATACCTTTACTCGTAATCACATACAGATGTGCTGTGGCTTTTGTTCCTTAGTTTCCTCCAGCTAGGAAGCAAGTCAGGAAAACGCTCTGGGAGCTCTGCATGTGAGGGATTGCCAACAGTTCAGGCCAAGCTGCAGCCCAAGTAAATCTGATTTGTGATGACACAGTAAATCAGCACCGAGGGGAAAGCAAGACCAGGAGGTGTTGGACCTGTTTTGCCACCCCCAGCCCTCCTTCCAGCCCCTGTGCAGGGCATAGTGCTGGCACTTCCCAGCCACTGCATTGCATCCATGGATCTCAGCAGTAATTCCACGGGTTTCCTTATTTTTTTATCTGCAGCTCAACTCTGGCTTTCACTTTGAAAAAGCACCAGGCACGGGTTTTGTGGGATGCTGGAGCCTGCTGCTCCTGCCTTTGGAAGGAAGGCTTAGCAGGGAAGGAGCACTTTATTTTAAATTAAGGGAGCATTACCCACATATTTCATATTCTCCAGAAATGCCAGCTGTACTCCTTGCTGGTGTATAATTTTTTCCCCCGATTTGACTGTATTCAGGCTCAAAGGTGGGACTGAGACACTCACGCACCAGAGCAAGGCTGGCAGGATGCCAGCATGACTGTACCTGGTGTTTTGGGTGTGGAGATCATGCCACATTGGCTCCATCCCTCTCCATAGATCATTTCTAAATTTGGTGGTGGCACAGCTTCACTGCCCAGGGATCCTGATCTTGGTGCTTGGGCACAGCATCTGTCTCTGCCCTCAAGCACTCAGGTGTAGCTGGGGGGTCTGCCCTAACACCCAAAATAACTTGAATTTTTTAAAGTTGTTAAGAAATCACAACAAATTTCTTCCCAAAGTCAGTCCACAGTCCCAGTTATCTGCTTTATCCTGATGGAACTGGAAGTGCCGAGCTCTGACTGATCTTTGACCAGCCTCATGGAGGTCACCAGGGCTGCTTTAGCTGGAGGTTAGTCCTGATTAAGAAATAGGCCTTGATATCTGGGAAACAATTATGGTTTGCATTTTTAAAGTGTAACTGGAAGGGAAATAAAAAGGATTTGATTTTTTGGGGTGGCTCAAAGATTTCCCTTAGGCTTGAAGCTGCAATGATGCATTTAAAAACTGCCACAGGTAAAAAGAACAAAAGCAATGTTGCACCTGCACTTTGACTCCAATGGGTCCAAAAATGCAAGTAATTGCCTTTAATGGTCTCTGTCATGTTTGACCTGTGTTTTGTGAGTGCCACATGAACAGACATCAAACAAGGGTGAATTTCTTCAAGCACCGAGCCAGAGCTGAGGTTTGCATAAATTACAACTGGGTTAATTATAATAACTCCAGCACAATAGGTATAGTATAATAAGATTAATTAGAGGGGGGCTAATAAGAGGGTTCAAGCCACAGCAGTACAAAACCTGCACCCAGATTCTTCAGCTGTTTCCTTGGACTTCTATCCCACTCAACTCAAGGACAACCCAACATTTAAAAGCCACTACAGAGCCCTGACTGTGTTTTCCCGAGCATTCAGGCTCGCCTCACACCGACCATATGTCTGTCTCTGTCTGCTAGCAGATTGCACCAAATATTTTCCTTTTTATGGTGGCTGAGCAAACAAACACCATCTGTGGGGCTCGCTGAGGGAAATCCTGGCCCCCTCAGTGCCAATGGGAAGGCAGCCACGTGTGTCCATGGGGCTGACACTTCTGATATGCACAGCCCGAGACAAGAACTTTCCTCTGCTCCTCATGATGAGTTGAGTCAGGACCTGGCATTTTGCAAGCAGATTTAAATTCAGATTTTATTGAAGAAAAGTTGGGTCCCATCAAAGCAGACTGCCTAGCCTGACCCAGGTTAGTGGGACTGCCTTGTAGCTGGAAGAAGGCGAGAAGGCTGTTTTTTGGTTGGCTCTGTCTTGGATGTATCCACCCTGCCAAGGCCTTTGGGCATTTTCCAGCCGTGCTGAAATCCCTCAAATCCCAAGACTGATCTTTGGTCTTGTTTGATCTGCTTAGAGCCAGAGTTCTGGGAGGGCAGCTGATGGGGTATGCAAATTATTCCCTGTTCAAACCTGTTCAAAAAAGGAAACCTTTTGTCCTTTGGAAGTTAAAGCTCTGGGGGTGCTTGGTAGGGAGGGTCTGTGCCATCCATCCGTGCACCCCAGCACTGGAGCAGGGGAGCATCAGCAGCCACTGCAGCAAAGGTGTGAACGTGATCCACGGCTGGGCACAGGGTTTTCTCATGCTTTGCTGTTCTCTATTACTTGTCTTTCTGCAGAAAATCCCTTTTCTGGTCAAATCAGAAGGGTAATTTAAATTTTGTAAAATCCCCCACGGTTTTGACCCATGTGGGCATTGACAGAGATCTCCTGCCGGGTGCTGGGCCCGGCGGATGCAGGTGGAAATTACCTGTCACCTCTGTTGCTTTTCCGCTTGGGCTTCTACAGCGCTGGGTCCAGAGCTTGTGCTCTGACCAAATCTTTTGAACAAGTGCCCTTTGGATTTAGCAATTCACACGATGAAAGCAGAACCAGTGAACCACAGGCTTCTCTGCTGCTGCCTTTAATTAAAAATGCCATGTCTAACACCAGCAGATGTTCCTGCTATCGAGACTCGAGGAATAATTTAATGCCATGTAATGCAATGCTGACTGTGCTGCTTAGTCTGAAAGTGTAATAGAATTTATTACTATTATTATTATTATTATTATTATTTCCTTTTGGAGATCAAATCCCTCAATATTTGAAATCTTAAAACTTGGTAGTCTCACAGCCCTAATCAATTGCTGCACTGAATGATCTCAGCAGCCCCATGTCTGTCAAGGTAGCACCACAGCCCACGATGCCTCTGTGACCATGGTGAGCTCACAGCGCTTTGGGTGTGGAGCAAAACTGGCCCCAGAGGGGTGGCCTGAGGAGCAAACTAAGCCTGTTAAAGCCTTTGACTCAGACATTTGGGGGCAGAGGGAATTCAAATATGAGGCTGTGCCCCCTCCAATTTTTTCTTCAGTCTTCTGATGAAGAGGATCCATCCTGTCACTTGCTGTGGGTGCTCAGCATGTCAAGCCAAGCACCCTTTCCTGGCAGGGTGCAGTGGTTTCAGGATGTGCTCTGTATTCAGGTGGATGAGAGCAGAGGGATCCCTCTTCACAGAGCTTTGGCTCTTTTAACCCTTAGGAAAACAACTGATTTACAAAACTCAAAGGAACTGCTTCCCTCTGCGTGCTCCTTCCTGTTACATGATGAATCACATAGTAATTGTGTATTTGTTGAGAAACAGCTGGGGAACTTCACAAAATGAATAAAATATCAGGTAGCGGTGTATTTCCATAAAAAGGTCTTTACCAGATGAGCAATTCTTTGAAACTAAGCACGAGGTCAATGAGGATGTTTTACCTTCCTCGTCAGCCAGGCAGCTGAGCCATCCTTCAGTGCAGGTTTGGCTCTGGAGCTCGGCATTGTTTGGAAATCATATTTCCAGTCCAGCACAGCAAGGATGAGCCTTGCCTCAGCGGGGTACGGAGCTGCTGATTCATGCATGCACCAAACGCTGCTGCCTCACTATATCACACCACTGCTGAAACCCTTTTACTGGCTTTCTGTCATGCGACAAATTTATTTTAAAGTGTGCGGGCCTTATACTGCCTGGAATGGCTTTACTAGTGCTTTAAATACTGCATAAACCAAATTTAGAGATATATTTCTTGCTTCCCTCTGTTCCCCGCATCATTTTTTTTGCTTCTGACTGTCCAATTGATTGCAGTAATTCACTGCTGAAGAAGACATTTCTTAGATTTCCAAGAGTGCCAGCTCCTTAACCTTTATAAAATTAAGGAGAATGAATCATTCGTGACTTTTACATCTTTCTTGAACGTGAGCATTTGTTAGATGCAGGCTGCCCAGGGCAGTGCTTTGCCTCAGTTTAACTTAGTTGTAAATGTTTGTAAATTCCCACATAATGTCTCAGCACAATGGAAACTATGCGAGCATCTGTGGATTTATTGAGAGAGGCACTAAACATATTTCAGCTGGAGGAAAGGAAGAGGAGGCACTTATCTGGTTTACTGTCCTATACAGTATATATCGGCATCTCATATTTTGTGAACATAAATGCCAGGTTGACTCAAGAGATCTATGGATTAAGAGTTGTTTGTAACCTGCTCTGAATGCTTCAAATTGAGTTAAAGTTTCATCTCAGCAGTGAGGCCTTTTGCCATCTTTCAGGATCTCTGGTGGACTGGGAGATGCCAGGAGCTGGGTTTTTGGTGCACAGGATGAGCACACAATAGCCAAGTAAGAGGGAGTAGGATGTTAAGGTTACACCTGGCGTTTCACCTGGCACTCTTAATTTCTAAGGGAAAAATGACAGGTTTAGCTTATTTGGTGAGTTTATCCTGATTCTGGTGACATGAGGGAGCAGGTCCCTGCCCTAGCTCCATCCCCTGCAGCCCGAGGAAAGGAGTGAGGGTGCCTTGTCCAGCTGTGTCCCTCACTGCCACCCCCCTCCTGCATCCAGGTGTGTTGGTGCATGCACACAGGATGGGAAGAGGCACCATGGGATGTGCCAGTCCCCCGGCTTCCAGGGCCTGGGGACAAGCTCCCCTTCGGGCAGCACCTGTGCCTGCCCCCTTCCCTCCCCCAAGACAGGCAAGGAGGATGCTGCGCCCTGAAGCAGTCAGATCCCGTCAGACGCACATCCGAGCCCGCCTGCTGCCCGCGAGCATCCGACACCTCCACGTGTCCCTTACAAGGTGTGTTTTCAACACAAAGTGGTTTTTGTCGCACTTCCACGCTCGCCTCCGTGGCTGCTGTTCTTTCCCCAGCGCCGCTTCCCTGGCGGATCCGCGCCGCCGGGGGTGCCGGGCTGTCGGCAGAGGGGACTCCACGCCGTGTTATTAACGCAGCGGGGCTTCCCTGAGCACCGGAGAACAACAGCCCATTACAGACACACAGCCGCACTTTTCTCAGCTGGATCCGGGCGCGCTGATGCAGCTCCAGCGCTGTCGATGGCAGCAAACAGCCCGGCTCTGCGCCGGGGAAACGAGGCGTGTGAGGATCGGGGGGCCGGCATCCATCCCGCCCTGGCCCTGCTTCTGGGAGGACAGTGTCACCTGGAAAGGCTGCTGTTCGACCTTTCAGCCCTTCCATGGATTCCTCCTCTCTCACGGGCTGGGATTGGGAGTTATCATGAATGCAGAGAGCATGATGCTGCTTCACCCTGTGATGTGTTAGCTTGCCCCAGATGACAGCAGCAAATGTTCTCAGATCCAAAGAGCTGAGAGATTTCACAATTCTGCATCCTGTGTGGAGCTCAATTCCCTGCACCTCTGGCTCACATTAGTAAAAAAGGCAAATATTTAGCCTTTCATAAACAAAGAAAAAAAATTATAGAATTCACAATTTAAACCATCCCCGTTGTTCAGGAGCCATGTCAGGAATAAGCTACGAAAGCAGAGGAGTGTGGCACTTGAAAACTGGAGAACCACCTTCTTAGAAGACATTAATAACTTATTAAGAAATACTTTCAGCCCTGATTTAACACCCATTTAAGTAGAACTCCTTCTGTCTAGATAAGGTAAGGCTGAGACACCCCTCTGATGTCTGTTTTCTATGACTATCACCAACCAAATTTTGCAGCTCCATGCCGCCATGTTGTTTTATGATGAAGTTCCCTCAAAGAATAACTCGCTCGCTTTAATCATGTTTTCTCCGAGATTTATGGCTTGATGCTTATTCACTGGCGGAGCTTCTCCACGTGAAATGTCAGTAAGCCCGTTATAAATTGCTCCTGGCATTCCTGCTCTATCTTTTACTTGGCCAGGAGTATTTCTACCTGAAAGTGATAAATTCCTGCTATAACTGCTTTATGTGCTCCAGTAATTACGCTGTAGAGGGATGGCAGGGGCTGCCTCTCTGTGGAAGTACCGCCTAAAAAACATCAGCCTGCAAAAGTGGGAGATTGGGCTGAAGCCTGGGGTGTTGTAGGACGCACAGGCTGGGGGAAAATCCACCCTGGAAACCCGAAATAATGGTGACTGGTGAGGTATCTCTGTCAGAGGAAGCCGAGGAATGGGCAGAAGAGAGGGGGAAGAAAATGAAATGTTTAAAGCCAGGGTGGAAAAGCATTGGCATGGGACAGGTGCCATGCCTGGGCTGGGTGGCAGACATAAGGGGTTGGTGCCCTCAGCACCACGATGCCATGTCCACCCACCTGTCTCAGGCCCTGTTTGCATAGGGGATATTTATGCAGTGTTAGACACGTTTGTTATAGATACACAAACACTGGAAAGATGTATGTAGGAGCATCAGGTTTGGGTACGTGATCAATTCGGATGCTGTTGTGGTATCAAGATGGGCTGAGACCAGCAGCGTGAGGTTCAACAAGGCCAAGTGGGTCCTGCACTTTGGCCTCAGTAACACCCTGCAGCTCCGGGCTGGGGCAGAGGGGGCTGGAAAGCTGGGAAAGGCCCTGGGGGTGCCAGTGGCAGCAGCTGAACATGAGCCCAGGTAGGCAAGAAGGCCAATGGCACCTGGCCTATATCAGGAGTAGTGTGGCCACAGGACCAGGGAAGTGACTTTCACCCTGTGCTGGGCACTGGTGAGGCCACACCTCAAGTGTTTGTGTCTGGTTCTGGGCACTTCAGGATGACATGGACATTGAGGGGCTGGAGCAAGTCAAAAGAAGGGCAGTGGATCTGGGGGAGGGTCTGGAGCACCAGGAATGGCTGAAGGAGCTGGGAGGACTCAGCCTGAAGAATGAATGAATGTCTCAGTGGAGACATTCTGGTTCTCCAAAACTCCCTGACAGGAGGGGGCAGCCAGGGGGATTGGGCTCTGATCCCAGGGAACAAGGAATGGAACAAGAGGAAATGGCTTCAAGCTGCACCAGGGGACGTTCAGGTTGGACATCAGAAGAGTTTCTTCATACGATTAGACATTGGAAGGGGCTGCCCAAGGAGATGTCACTGTCCCTGGAGGTGTTTGAGGAATGACTGGACGTGGCACTCACTGCTCTGCTCTGGTTTACACAGTGGGGATAGGTTACAGGTTGAACTCGATGGTCTCAGAGATCATTTCCACCTGTGTGGAAAATCATGCTGTGAAAAGCCAGTGTCCATAAAGGACAGACGGAGTCCTGCAACTTTATTCAAATAAAGGGGGAGAGTCCACTGGCGCATACCCGCGTGGGGTTTCAGAGGATGCCGCCTCCTTTTATCCTAAACTCCTGGCCATATGCTGCCCTCTTCCTTTTCCCGTCGGCTGAGGTACTAGGAAGGTACAGCCTTTCCAGAAAGGCTACTACATATTCCCCGTTGAACATGTATGGTCATTTGCCTCTAAAGTTTGGAAGTGCAGACGCTCTGGGTTCTGCAGTAGGTTTGTGCGGACCCATTTCTCCTATTACCCTAACATTCAGAAGTTTAAACTGTCTGGGTACTGTAACAAACTTGCGCAGTTTGATGTTCCTAGAGACAAAAAGACCCATTTTTTCTCAAGACTCTGAAGCCATTTTTCCAGACCTAGTCATTCTTGAAGACATTAACAGCCTATTTTTCCTATCATTACTGAAGACCCCCACCCATCGAGTCGTATGTGAAGACATTAGCACCCGTTTTTCCTATCACACCCTAACCCACCCTCTGTTTGTGGGATCTCCGCCCGGAATTTGGCCCAGCCCGCCATTTCCCAGCCCGCCCCTCACGGGCGGCCCCGCCCCGCTCCCCGAGCGCGGGAAACGCTGAGGGCGGGGAGCGCGCGCGCGGCTCCGGCGCCTGCGCAGTAGCGGCGAGCGGGGGATTCGGAGCGGCGGCGGGAAGCGCTGAGGAGCTGCTGAGGGAAGAGATGAGGGAGGCGCTGCGCGGACGCTCGGGCAACCAGCCGGCCCCGGGCAGCCCCCTCCGCCCCTCCATGGCGCCGCCCGGGCACCCCTGGTCCCACACCCGCGCCGCGCTGGGGCGGCTGGAGAGGGCGCTGAGCTGCTCCCGCTGGTAATGGATGTCCTCCTTCCTCCTTCCCCCTTCCCCCCGCCGTTTTCCCCCGCGCCTCCTGCCGTGTGGCCGCGAGTGTTAAAAGTGCCGCGTTTCTCCTTCCTCTGCCCACAGCGCCGGCGTCCTGCGGGAGCCCGTGTCCCTGGGGCAGTGCGAGCACGTCTTCTGCCTGTAAGTACTGGGGCTCGCCCGCCCGCCGCCGTGCTGTGGGAAAGGACAGGGCAGTGGGCACCGCTGGTGCCTTCTGGCCCTCCGGGGGAACTGAGGGGAAGAGGAAAGCGGGAGCTGCTGTTCCCCCGTGGATTTCCTGCCGGAATCCTGGTTTAGGCTTCAGGATGCCGGCCAGGTGTGAAGGGAACCCTCAGTCTGATGGGGGGAATTGTCTGCTTGTAGTGGGGTAGAATTCCAAAACAGCTTGCAGTTGTCATCATCCTCAACTCCTTTCTCTTTCTCCTCACATAAAGAAAAAAGAGCAGCTTGCAAAGGTGTTTCCTGTTTCCCAGGGGCTTTTCCTCTGCCCCAGAGGGTTGGGTAGTGCTTGTTGGTTTGGCTTTCTACCAAGACTTTGCTCCTTCAGATCTGTCTCTGTGTCTGTTCCTGTTTTCATGCGCATCCAAACACGTTGGGATAGACATGATTACCTCTGCTTAGAGTTGCTCAAATAATTTGAGTGCTTCAAAAAACTGAGTTAAACTAGAAACATTCTGCCAACAACGCACTTCAGAGGGGGTGGTGGTCACGTCGCCTGTCGTAGGACAGCTCACTGCATCGTCAATACAGGCAGAGACTGAAATGTTTGTGCCCCAGAATCGCATTTGGGTGAGGTGGTGGAACCTTTTGGCTGCCCTGTGTGTCGCTGCTCTTCACGGCATGCACATGCAAACACGGGGAGTTAAAAGGTCCGCTCTGTATCTTAAACAGCTTCTCTGCACAGCACAGGTGTAAGCAGTCCGATAAAATCCTACCTTTGTTAGGGTGGAGAGGAGGGATACTTTCTAACCTCTGCTTGTAAGCCAGCATAGATACTCAGTTTTGCTTCCTGTTAATCTACAGTCACTATGTCAATGAAAATTGAGGAGAACCCTCCCTGCCCTCCCTCATGGATGTGTGTCCCCTCCCTGTCTTCAGCTGCACTTAGTCTCATAGGAATTTACAGTGTTGAAGGCCTGAAGGGTGAAATACAAGCAGAATATTGCCTTGCTTTTTATTAAGGAGCAACTGATCACGGGACAGATACCCTCAGCATCTCCTCCCCTAGTATGGATGTATTTAAAGATGCACAAATGATTTATTTCTCTCCGGACACGTGTGTTCTTTCCCAGCTGTGGCCATTAATTGCTGTAGAAGATTCTTGAAGAGGGACCTTTTACAAGGGCACATAGGGACAGGACAAGGGGGAATGGCTTCCAACTGAAAAAGAGAAGGTTTACATTGGATATTAGAAAGAAATTCTTCCCTGTGAGAGGGTGCTGAGGCCCTGGCACAGATTGCCCAGAGAAGCTGTGGCTGCCCCTGGATCCCTGGAAGTGTCCAAGGCCAGGTTGGACGGGGCTTGGAGCAGCCTGGGATAGTGAAGGTGCCCCTGCCCATGGCAGGAGGTGGAATGAGGTGAGCTTTAAGGTCCCTTCCAACCTGAACCACTCTACGATTCTGCTGTCTAAAGGAATTTTTAAAGTTCTTTGTTTCATTTATATGACCTGTCTACAGATCACTTGGTAAAATATTTCCCAGGAGCTTGTACAAGTTATTTATAAATATGAACATGTAGCTTAAAAAATGTAATTGTTTAGGTGTTGGGTATCTAAGGCCTTGTGTCTTTATTTTGGATAATCCCCGGTGTATTCTAGGTGATAGGTTTCAAACACTCACTGTTTGTTGAAGTTTTGTGGGGCTTTTAAGGAAAATTTTCCACACATCAAGAAGACAATGCAGTTTGTATTGATGACGCTGGAAAGAATAGCTAACGGTAGTTATGAGCACTCATTAGCAGCTATTTCTTGCTCCAGAAAATGAGTTTATTTGCTATTATCTGAGTTATTATTGTGCCTGATCTTTTCTCTTTGGTATGCCTGACCTTTTAGCAGCAATTTCATCTGTCCTTTGATGACTGAGTCTTGGGCAGTGGCTATTTTTTTAAAATAAACCTAAGGAAAAACAGATTGATTTGTTTAGAAGCAAATCAGGTAGGGCATGGCTCCAGTCTGCAGTACTCTGATGTGGACTGATTCTGGTCCCCTGCTGAAGACAGACGTTTATTAACACACCTGGGGAGGGTTGGGGCGAATGGCCAGAGCTGGCTTCTGAAATATGAAGTGAAGTATGTGAAACTAATGAACTGCAGTACTCAGGTCACACGTAAAACAACTGGTTCTCCCTCACCATGGTTTTGTTATGGACAGGGATATTTATCAAGATAGTTTCTGCAGTTTGGTCAGAGTAGCTGTGCTAGGTTACCTGCAGTCATTATCAGGGTACTACAAAACTCCAACAGCTACATGCAGTTAAGAGATGTTGTGGTGTAAAAGTCAATCTGCATTTCCTTTGCAGTGCCATTTACAGGGGTGGGAAACCTGAGGCTAGCTTCCCTAGAGGAGAACTGGCTGGTCCTTCCCTTTGCCCCAATATCTAGAATATGTTGGAGTCAAGAGCTGTGCTTCAGTCTCCCAAACACAGCAGTGCCTCAGCCACGAGGGCCTTTGCCTGTTTAAAGCACAAAACACACCTAGGCAGCGATTTTTACATGAGTAATGAGACTTTTGAAGTTAATTCAGTCTTGGCTATGTGAAACTATAACCTGTATTTAATAGGATAGATTGGAGGTGAGACAACAATGTCCCTTGAATGTTGCAGTTCAGGTGGCAAATTATAAGGTCTTCTCACTGGCCTAATCAAAAGAATAGAAGAGTTTAGGCTGGTATGGGGAGAGTAGTATTACTGAGTAAATCTGTTTCCCCACCCATCCCATCATGATCATCTGACATAAATGCTCTGAAAGACAGCAGTGATCAAATACTCCCAGCACTTAGAGATCCTCATGGGACTTCATAGAAGTGTTCACACAAGTGAAACTTATTCACAGCACCAAGCAAATTTTAACTAGGAAAAAGCGGAAATTATAGTTTACTACGGGTTGGCTTTCCGGCACTTGTTTAAAAATGGAAGGCTGCAGAATAGCAGATGTAAAGGAATGTGTAGTTTTGACTGTTTGAGCCTAACTGTTACTTGGAGTCAAACAGCAGTGGAGCTTTTGGAAATTTGGATCAGCTTGTGAGTGTGGAAGTCACAAGGCACCCTGTTTTTCATGACAGTGTCCTGACGAGGCTCTGGAAGTGGCTTGCTTATGTGTTCAGCTTGTCACTTGCCATGATAAATATGTCCTGTCCTGCATTTGTGACTAACTCGTGTGGGCTTTACAACAGTGGTTTGTCAATGCCAAAATGAGAGATTCTCGCTGAGCGCTTGGCTGTGAAATGGCTGATGGGCGGGTACAGTAGATAACTTACACTGGATAATGATTTTCCATTTGCCTTTCAGATCCTGCGTGGGTGACTGCGTTGGCACCGAGTGCCCCGTGTGCCACATGCCAGCCTGGGTGCAGGACGCACAGATCAACCGGCAGCTGGATAACATGATCCAGCTCTGCAGCAAGCTGCGGCAGCTCCTGGGCACCGACGCCTCAGGTGAGACTCACCCGGGTCCCTGGTGGCTGCAGAGTCCAGGCTGCTCAGTTTCATCTCTCAGGCTTTACAGGGAATGAGCAGTGCAGCCCTGCTTAAAATTCCGAGAGGCTGTTCCAAATCATGTTTGGAAAATTTGATTTGAAGAGAACTGTCTGTATGGATTGCTCGTTCTTTGAATCTGTTTTACTAAGAAATCCGCATGAGCGGGTTAGTCCATAATTCATTAGAATCCGTCTTCCAAAATTAGATGAAAGTGGGGGAGATTGCCGAGTCACGTGGCACAAAGCAGGGGCACAGGTTGTCATATCTTATGGGAGCCCCAGTGCGTAATGTTCTGCATTGGATTAGGGGGCCCCTATTAAAAAATTAATGCCTATCTTCTCCTGCCTCTTGGGTTTCTGTGCACTGAGTCGTGCCTGCTGTCCCAGTAATTTTCAGTTTAGGGTTTCTGCACATGGGAAGAATTATCTATGGTCCTTGCCTAAAAGGGGAAGGAAGCAAGTCTTAATTAATTTATTTTCTGGTCCCTAACAATCAGCTAGTCTACTGCAGTGAAGCTTTGTCATTGCTGACTGTGCTTGAAGATTGCAGAGAACGTACTCTGGGAATTCATCTCTGTCAAATTTTAGGCTGTTTGTCAAAGTAGGAAAAACTGTAGTGAAATAAGCGTAGGTGATTGTGTGTTTCTTCTGCAAGCTCAGAGAGGAGCATTTATGTAATACCAAGTTTTAGAAAACATTCATTTAGTTGTCAGATACAGAATAGGTACCTTTTCCTTCATTGTTGCTTCCTAATGTGTTTGTCTAAATTAAAGCTTCTTTTTCTATGTCTAATCCCATCAGCACCTTCATTCATTTATGGAATAGTTCTTTATTGACAACAAAATTCATTTTAAGTGAGGAGGCTGGAAGCCTGTGTCCAAATGGAAAGGAATACATTTTATATAGGTGTAAAATCTTATGGTGATTAAATCTTCTGGAGCATAGAAAACAGATGATGGCTTAAATAGGATTTCAGGGAAAGATTTTAAATGATGAAGGCTTTTAAAAGCACACTTGGAAGAAAATCATTCTGAGAGGAACTATTTGTGATGCTATAAATAAAGCACTTAAAATACAACATGGGAGCATTATTGATACTGTTTAGATGTTTTGGAGAACTCTTAGAGATGGATTAACTCTTAAAAATTGGTCTGATGTTTAACTGTACTAAAAATTGAATAATATACTTAATCCCGTAGTTCTTTTAAAATAAAGTCTTCATGGTGTGGCTAGGCTGCAGAACTAAATTAGGTTCTTTTTATCATCCCTTGTTCTGACTTAAAAGCAGACACAAAATAGAAGTTTACAGGAGTGTTTTATATTAAATTATTAGGGAGGTGCCTTTCTGTCACTTGTAATCTTTGCAGTGTGCTAAGGATTAGTACAGTGGCCTTTTGGATGTTTGATACTGAGGTTAGGAGAAAAACCTCCCGAGCTGGTAACAGTTCACTCTCAGGAATGGCTTGAATCCATAAGTAAATGAGCACACCTCTAAGAACAACCAGTTATGTGTTGAAAAGAAAAAAAAATGTATGGTTGAAAATCACAGGATATTGTAGCTTTAGAGATTTTGAGAGCAAATTCTTCAGGATGTTTTGTCCCTCATCTCCAGCCAATCCATCACCTCCCATAGATGTCTGGATACATTAAGTTCTGCCTTGAACTTAACGTATCCAAAGTGAAATATGTTTGAGTTAGGAGAATCATGGGTTCTCTTCTCTTGTTAAGGAATTGCTTTCATGTTCTTACATCACTGTACTTCTGTCAACAATATTTTCTTCTCTTTTGTGTTAGAAGGTCAGAAATTGTGCTTTATGTTCCAGTAAAGCAAATAGACCGAAAAATCAATCTTTCAGTGCAGAAAGGAAGACAAGCAGTTGAAAAAAAGAATATTTCCATATATTTGTTTTATGTCCCGTTTGCATGTTTGCTGTGTGTGCCTTGTTTTGAGACAGTTGTGGCTTCTCTTAAGTCTTCTGTTTGAGATCCTTGTTGACACTGAAATTTCTAAGTGCATCCTACTGCTCATTTTTTTAGTCTCTGACAGAGCTGGTGCATGCAGTAAGTTGTGTGTTTTTCTTTTAAAAAACCCCACAGAACTGCTGTGACTGAAAAGGATAGGGTTAAACTCACACTGAATATTTCAAATACAAAATCCCTGTACCCTGAGGTTCCACAGTAGACATGAGAGGGATCTCACTTTGTATTCCATTGGGATGAGAATAGCTTTTGCCAAACAGCATGTGCATTGTAAGAAGCAGCAGCAAATAATTCAAGAAAAGACTGCACAAAATAGCTAATACTTGCCTTTTAAATTAGAGGGAAACACAGCAAATGATACTCCTGGGGGACTGAAAATGAATTGACAAACAACAAACCTGAAACTGGCTAGAAAATGCAAATTATAGGTGGAAAATTCAAGCTATAGGTAGGAAATGCTGAGCCTCCAAATTAATTCACTTGTTAGAGGTTTTATATCCTTAGTCCATGGCAAGGTGAGGAGAGCTGCCTGACCTTTTCCTGCCCTGTGTTGTACCTTCCTGAGGGCAGTGGGAAGCTGGCTGGCAGGCACCACAGATGGGATGTCTGCAGCTCAAACTCTTTACCTCCAATGCTGCGGTCCAAGACATCTTGAGAACTGATGTTGGGGGGATGATGGGGTTCACGGGTGGGTAATTAGTAAGAGCTTGTTGAATCATGGGCATAGAGTACATAAAACATGAGAAACGTTGATTTACAGTGATGATTTTGAAGGAAGTTCTAAGAACTTAGGCAGACTTTTGTGCAATGTTCTTTAAAAAGAAGAGATTGTTGTAAATTTTCAGAGCCATCACCAGCCATTCATAATCAATTTTACCTTATTCTTTGTAGAAATCTGCTTCACTGTTAACACATCAAACAGAAAGTCTTCCTCCCTTCTCATGCAGAGCTACACCTTGTGGGTGTTGGTCAAAGCTTCCTAAGCTCGTGCTGATGCTGGTGGACAGTCAGGGAGATCAACTTTCAATCAGCCTTTATAGTATCATGACTTTGTTTCACATTTACTGGACAGAAAGATGTTGAACTCCTGTTTTAAGAGATTACACGGCATTTCATGGATGCTATGATGTTTTTCATAATATCTGAAGATGAGGTTTTAAATAGCTGGAATTTCTCCCTTTCCCCCTTGGTGTTGAATACTTAACTTGCAAAATAATCATTCTTCAGTGAAGGCACTAATGTTGCACAGATGGTACCAAAGCTCTTCTGTTTGATTTTTAATAAGGGACTAGTTTATCAAAGAGATTTCTCAACTTCTGTTCTGAAACCCGTAATAGAGAATAATTTGAAAGGCACACAATGTGCATCATTACACTCCTTTGATGCAGATTAATGATAGCTAAACCACATTTTCTAATTGCTCCTTTTTTTCCCCCTGTGCTAACCTGCTATTGCACTACAGCAGAACTTGGGGAGGGAGCTCTAGTTGCAAGGCACTGACTATCTCCTGGTATTTTGGTGTACTTTCAACCCTTTTGACACTTCAGAAATCCAACTCTATTAAACGTCAGCATTGAGAAACTTGGGCTTATTATGTGCAAATAACTCTAATTTAGAAATAATTCAGTTACTATATTGTGTATCTGAATGTTACATTTAATAGGTAATGGAGACTAAATTTATTGCATTTATTATAGGCTGATTCTAATACTGTTATTGTGGATGCTCTTTATGCTATTGCAGATGTTTAAAGTCTAGGATTAGTAAGATATGCTCTACACCTTGTCTAAATACATCTCTAAAAATTTTTGGGAGGACACTTATGTATTAAAAAGATAATTAAATCAAAATCATAATAGTGTTTTTTTTTCAATCCTGTTGAGATCTGAGCTCTGGCTTGAAACTCAGAGACGGCAGAGAATTCATTGGGATTGATTTTATTATCAGCAATTTTCTCTGAAGGTACTTTAACTGAATGAACTTAGCCACCAGATAATACCATCTTTATATAAATTAACATTTACATATTAAACCGTAAAAACTTCCTTTCAGCTTCTTGGCACTGGGTCTCCCCTCTTTCTTTCTCCCTCTCACAGCTCTGGGTCCATCAAAAGATTCGATTTTGAGGGAAGGTGGATTGGCCACTTGTCCAGATTACTTTTGCTCCCTACCTTGTACACTTCAGAAATGGAGGAAGGGGTAGCAGAGTCTAAGAAAAGCCAGAAAATGCAGTTTCCTCCCCAGCTGGCTGTGGAGATGCCCTGGGTGTGCAGGGCTGGCCTCTTGGGCGGGGTGAGTCTCCTTGTCAGGATATGGGGACCTTTTAATCATGTCCATGAGTGACTCCTTGTTCTCAAACATGCAACATACTCTTTTACACCTCAAGTCGTTGCAGGTGAGGAGAAATAATCCTGAGAAAGTATTTATTTGGCATGTTGTTACACTTTCAGCAGGGTTTTAATAACCTGACTAGTAAGTCCCTGCTGAGCAACCAGTAATGAACAGATCAGTTCAGGAAGCCTCGTGGTGGATTTTTCACAGGCTTTCCTGCTGCCAGAAGTGGTACACCCAGTGTAAATGCTTCATTGTGTTATGCTGCTTTAGATCATACTTCTGAAGGACAGCGCCTTTGATTGAATTTGTCACTTGGACTTTAAAGTCTTGCTGTGCTATACACATCAAAAAGAATTCTGGCCATCATAAAATTGTTGCACAAATTACTTCTGCAAGCTGATTTTATTCTTTCTCTTTACTTGGGGATGACTGATAGTTTTAGCAAGGTAAATATTTTACAAGGAAATCTGCTAGTTTGTGTAAACACTGAAGGCGAGACAAGTAAATAGTAACTTTTGTTTTATATTTTGCATCTGTTTGCAATCAAGCTCTTGCTTTTTTTAGATGTTATTGTCAGAATGAGTTTGGATATGATCTCAAGGCTAGCTAGTTCTGAGATTTCAGTCTCAATTTCAGTGCTTTTTTTCTTGTTTGCACCAAGCCCAGCCTCAAAGGAAAACCAGGTAGCTGCAGTTCTGTACTTGATGATTATCTTTAGATGCCTAAATGATTGATTAACTAGCCTCAAGCTGTATTCTTAACGACACTTTTGGTCTGATGGCTTACATATTCCTCTAGCTAAATCTAATATGTAACATGATTTAATTCGAGGGGTAAGTAGGGTAATTGGAATCAAGATTAAAGAAACATTTAACTTTGCAATATTGCTTTTAAAGAAATCTGTGAACGTCTGTTTAATTGTTGAATTACTAGCTACACAGCTCTCTTAAGTGGAGTTTCAAATGCTTTTTTTTGTGACTGAGGGATTGGAACCAGTGTTTGCTGCTGAGAGTTTATCCCAGCTTGCTGTGAAAAACGGGCTGTAGGTACTAACACCAAAAATAAAAGAGAAGGTATGTGGAAAATAAATTATCCATAGCAAGTTAATGCACTGAAGTGAAAGTGATAGATTGTTGCCGTGAGTGTCTGTCACTTTTAATAATTGAGACTTTGTATAGTTTATTTCAAGAATGCTTAAAACCCTCCTTTCCCTTCTAATCTTGGACTTAGTGCTGCTTCAAAAAAAAATAGAAATAACAAAATTCATATTGGTTTTGTGTTTGATTGCTATAAATCACCAACACTTTTGTGAGTGGTAGTCCTTGAGGTTTGAGGCAACAGAAGGAATGAGTTGTGCATTTACCTTGGAGGACTTGTCCAAATAACCTAAAATAACTTGGGTTCCCATGAAGGAATTGGTAAAAAATCTGCTGTAGTTCTTTTGTGTCAAAAAACCTGTCAAATTAAATTAGTGTCTAACTTTGAGTTCACTTTATACTCCTTAATTTATTCTTAAGCCATTGAGGACAGTATTTATAGTCCTTGTTCTCAACTGTTATTTCATGTGCTGGGAGTACAGGATATTCCTCCGTCGTCTTGGTCATTGATTTGTAATGTGCTGTACGATGTGATTTATAAAATTGCTCCACTGCATATTTTTAAAGAAATGTTTGAGATCATCAAAATGCTTAGCTTCCTTTAAATTATTTGCTACCCAGGGGTAAAGGATCAAATGACAGGACACAATTGCTTACAGATTTTCTCTATATTCCTCTGATTCATCTGCTATATCTGTGGAATCAGTCAAAATTTCTCAGCAATGTTCAACATTTTTATAAGGATATTATTTTTGCTTGCTTACAGCCATTCTTCCTTTTCCTCTTCAGATGAAGTGTAATATCTCTTTAGAAAATTGTTTCTGTGCTCTTTTGTGTATGCACATGCCTCTTAGTTAAACCTATTAACAAGGAAAACTCAGTGAGAGAACCAACTTCTGTCCTGTTCTGACCTGGCCAGAACTCTTCTGTGCACGTGCTGTGTTGTGAAACCCAGACTGCTGAGGAATTTCTCTGCCAGGATGCTCACTTGCCTGATGGATAGCTGTAGCTGCACTGGGATCTCTGAGCTCCAGAGTGGCATGTGACTTTGCCAGGGCTTTTAAAGCCACTAAGTGTATCTTCTCAGAAGGAACGAAGGCACTCACAGATTGTATTTAGTAACACTTCATCAGTTACTGCAGTTGTTGTTATGATGATTTTTTTGCTTTGTGAGGTTCTGAAGAGTACTTCATAATTATTTTTACTCTTCCCTCATGCACTTAGATTCAGCAGAAGATACATCCACACCGACTGACTCAGACTTAGGAAAAAAGAGCAAGAAGGAACAGATAAAAATGTGGTTTAGCCCGAGAAGCAGGAAGATTCGATGCATTGTGGAGAGGAGTCAGGCTGAGACTAAAAGCAATGACCTTGGTCAAGACACGTCTTCAGTTTATGATTTCTTTCCTTCTCCTCCTCATGAAAAGCCCTCCAAGCCGACAAAAAGATCAACCCAGAGACAGATGAAGAAGATGAAGAAGAAACATCTAGCAGACATTAACAAAGAGTGGAGCTTAGAGAAACCTGAGCAGAAAGGAGTCCAGGAGAAGACTCCCAAGGAAAAGTGTGTGACCATCTGCAGTCAGCCAGTAGTGCTGTGCACTCCAGAACCAGAGAGTCCTGAAGAAAGACCTCATCAGGAGTCCGTAAAGGAGGCTGGCTCCAGCAACAGTACAGAAGATGTGGAAGTTCTACCAGAAGCAGAATCCCCAGAGAAGAAAGATAACGGTGAGCTTGTGTGCTCTGCACGAGATAGCAAGGAAAAATATTGTGCTGCGGAGACATCACTGTCAATAGAAAAAGAAGTTACGCCTTTGAAACGTGGAAGGGAGCAATCCAGACTTCAGGGTACTCCTCAGTCTAAAAGAGCAAGGAGAAGTGAGAGGGACATTCCTGGGAAGTCAGGCAGGCAGGCCGATGGCTTAGAGGAGTCACTGCGGGGCTCCCCCATCTCCCCAGCAACTGAACACCAGACACCAGTTCAGATTTCTTCCTCTGCATCCCAGTTCACTGACACCGGGATGAAGACAAGAAGATCTGCAGCCCTTCGAGTGATAAACAGTCCTTCACTTTCAGAATCTCCCTCTACCCCATCCACATCTAGGACTTGCAGCCAAGCAGCAGCACCACTCAGTCCTTTTGTGTTGAAATCCCCTGGTGGCAACACAATTGCCAGAAGGAATTACAAGGGAGAGACTTTGCTCCATGTTGCTTCCATCAAGGTAGGACCATCATCTTCTAGTTCAGCTTTAAACAGAGGTTACAAAGACAGTGTTGTTTTAAAAATATTCTGGAAACCAGTTACTTCAGAACACTGTGTTTCAGGGAGGGAAATCTCATTTTGTGATCTTTTTCTTCTAGGTTTATTGGGAAGTTTCCAATCTGATTCTCTGGTTTCATAAAGGAATGACTGTTGGAATGATCAAAGATGATTATACTTGGAAACTCAAAGCATTCCAGTGTCAGTTATACCTGTGAGTTCTAGGAAGTGATAAGCATTTAAATGTTTTGGCCTTGTGTGCCAGAAAGCTGTCACCAATTTGTCATAAGGAGTTTAGGAAGTATTTCAGATCCCACTGTGTGATCTAGATCAGTTCAGTCTGAGCTGGTAACTCAGCCAGGATGAGATCTGAGTTATCTACATAACGATAACTGTGAAACATTTAACTATTATGTTGATGCCTTTCCTGGTCTTAAAATCAAGAGGCAAACAGGGTTAGAAGGGAAAAAGGGGTTTTACTTTGGTATTTATTTTAAAGTATTTATTTTAAAGATCCTTAGGTGGACCACGTCCAGGTCAAATGCACCTCGATGCACGCCGCAATTCCCACCCCTAAAAGATCTGGTATAACATTATAGGTTTTACTAATTAGCGTATCTATCATGAATTCCCCAGTGAGAGGCTAGAATGAGCCCCCCTCCCTAAGGAACCTTCCCCTGCATGGTTCTACCTTAGTTTACAAACTGTGTTCTGGAGAGGACCTTGGGGTCTGGGGCATATTGCTCCCTAACTACGAAACCTCTAAAATGTTTTGTCTCTCAGCTTAACAAACAAGTCCAGGAATGTAGGCAAAAAAGCACTAAGAATACAGAAGTTGTAAAAAGGTGTAACAGGCATATAAAAGAAAAGGCAAAAAATCATCATGGCATCGTGTAAGCTTTGAGATCCAGCACCTGATGCAAGTGTTGGCTCAAGGGGAATGAGGTGCTGCGCCCTGTGATTCCCATGCTGAGCCCTGTGCTCTGAAGGAAAGGGACAGAGTTGGGATGTTCTCAGTTTTACGTGAGGTCAGTGCTACTCTTGGAATGACACCTAGCACTCATTATGTTATTATCTTAACCAGTTCCTGGTGTGGTAGAACTTCATGGCTTTGCTCTTTGCAGGGGCTGTCCTTGCCCATTGCTTGGTAAAAGCTGGGTAAAACATGTCCCACTCATCAGAGGCACTCATGGCAGCTCCCTTCTGAGAGGTCACTTCAAAGAGTTTGTAGTCTGGCAATTTAAATGCACTTTGTGCTAAATCATAAAATACAAATGCTGTGTGGTTAATAAACTGCATATACTGGAAGAATTGATTCCTCTATAAGCACCTGACATTTATACAGCACTTCTCTCTGGTGAGACAGAGGCTGTTCTTGAAAAATAACTCTGTCCTCTTTCAAAGGTATTCTAACAAGCCACTCCTGCTGCACAAGACCTTATTAAATGGAAGTGTCAGCTGAGCTGAGTCGAGTTCAGATCTCATATTTGATGTCATTAATATGGAATTGGGGGAGAAAATGAAACATTGTCCTCACAGGACTCAAGAGCTTTGAAGGAGGGCTCTCCTGTTACTTCTCGTCATAAGTCCCGCATATTCCTCTTTATTAAAACACTGTTTACAAATTACCCTTCTGTGATTTTCTGGGGATTTGTAATGAATACAGTCATGACTGACTGGTTCTGAAAAAAGTGGATCTGCCTTGACAAGTTTTCACACAGCTATGGTTTTCAGCAATAAGCCTGATGCTTCTTTGGAACGCAGATATTTCATCTAAGAAAACAGCATCCCTGCAGCTTGTTGAGACATGTGGAGTATTGGCATATTGGTGATATGCCAGTAAGGTGGTTTTTCATTGCAAAGCATTTTGAAGATAAATGAGGAAAAATTAAACAGTTCATGCTGGAGACAAAAAGGATAAACATGTTTTGATTATTGAAGTTCAGTGGTGTTGCTGGCACTCCTTACTGGCGTTGGTACAGCCAAAAAAAAGCTGACTTCCAGCTGGAGTGTGGGCAGTGGGATGGGCTTTTTCAGTCCTGTGTGTGAATTCCTTTTGGTGTTGTCTTCTGATGTTTATAATTATTGAGCTAAAATGGGAAATGACTTCTGTTCCTCATTAGTTCTGTGGTTTTTATCCAGCAGCTCCATATTCATTGAGGTGCTCATTAGCAAGGCTTGTGTAGCTAGGTAGGGCTTCAGGGTGATCCTGAAGTTTGCTTTGAATCGAACTAAAATAACATGAGGAAAGTGGTTGGTTATGATCTTGGTTATGATCTTTTAACTTGCAAGAACCCTGTATGGAGCTGATAAAACTGTTTTCTCAAACTGGTCTTGAAAATACCAGGCTTTATGCTCTTTGTATATTCTCAATGTGGGGTTTAGATTTGTTGGTTTGGGTTTTTGTTGGTTTTTTTTGTGGGGTTTTTTTTTGCAAATTAGTTCTGGTTTTTTTCTGTTTCTGAAAGGAGCATTTCTCTTCCAGTTTCGTTTTATAGGCTTTTTTCTTCTTGTTATTTTCACAGCCAGTAACGTTTTTCCATGTGTGTAAAGGGAAACTAGACTTGTAGCTGCCACCCTCCCCCAAAGTAAAATGAAGTCTAATTCTCTGGGACTTCATTAATTATAAAAATAAATCTGTATTATTTTCATTAGCTGTTAGGGTCTAATACCTAGAATTTAATTAAAGCTAATTGAATTATCCCCATTTTCTTATTTAAAATAGATCACACCCAATGTTAGCAGGCATGAAAAGTAAGAGTATTGTGCTGTTTCTAATGATTCTGAGGGATTGTGCCCATTTACTACTACTACTACTGGTTATTATTTTACTGAAAACAAAATGGCTCTCAAGAAAGGTTCTAGTGTTGATGAACCTAGTGCTGAGTTAAACTAATAAATGAAAATAAATGTGACTCTTCTTGCAGCAAACAGCAGTCGTGTTTATCTTCACAGTCATTAAAGGTAAAATCCCAATTAGTTAAAATACAAAATGTGACCTATTCAACTCTGAATATTCCAAACTAGTGGGAAATTACCCAATCAACAGCCCTTCCACATGGGAGTTTTTTTACAATAAGAGAACAAGTTGTTCACAGTACCAGCTCTTCCATGGCAATTAAATCACAGCACTTAATGAGTTTGTGTGGAGTCCTAAATCTGCTGTGGAGGGAAGAACCCCCCAGTTTCTTGGCGCTGCATTTCAGGTCTGGGTAGTGCCTGTGCTTCTCCTGCTTTGCCAAGGGAGGTGATGGGGCAGAGCACAGTGGGATTGTGCCACTATGGATCCCAGGGAGAGGGACAGTGAACTGCAACACAGGAGGGTGACAGAGGATCTTGGCAGCAGCCCCACTGTTACAAGGAGCGGATGGGAAAGAGCTGAGAGAAGGCTTGTTATGCTTCAAGTTAGAAGGAAATAGGGAGTTGCCCCTGCTCTGAGGAAAGAAGAATTTGCCTCTATGCAGAGCATCTATTTAGTTTGAAGAGAGAGATGGTGTATTGGGACCAGTTTTCGTTACCTCCTGTTCCAGGGACCCTTTAGTTTTGACAGCTCATGATGGTTTTTCCTCCTTGCTGTCGCTCTCAGGAGGGCTCACAGAAAGGCTTCACCCATGGCTAGCCTGCTTTGCTGGACTCTTCATGGTCCTTATAATTAACACAGTAAAATAACTGTGAGATAATTCCTTCTGAGCCCGTGAGAGTGCTCCTTTTATTGCTTTATTACCAGTTAACAACATGTTAGGAAGCAGAGCAGAGAAGATGTGATTTTCTGAGCATGTGATGGCCAACATCAGGATGGCTTTTAAATCTTGTTTTCAGGTGTCTGACCTAGTCCTTGCTTTTGGTACCAGATCTCTGTGTGTCGTGGTTGAGAGCTGGGTCACAGAAGAACATCTCCCCCCCTGGAGAAATGAGGTCAAGGCAAATACGAAACAGGACAATGGTTTCAAATGCAGGACTTGAGAACATGGAAACTGGCCATGAGTCAAAGCAATCCGTCTTCCTAAGTGCTGATTTGGAAGCTTGGAAACAAATTACTGTTTCTTTTTCAATAATGCTTGGTTGTTACTTGTCTTGTTTCCGAGGCAGGTTAACTTCTTGCGTGTTTTCTCTTTACTGACGGTTAAGCGTAGCTTCTTGTATGTTTGTTATTAAGGAATGGTCTGCTGTGTAGGGAATTAATTTGGAGGATTTTGAGGTGAGAAACTTGCAGGTTCCTGGAAAGAATTCACAATTCCTATAAAGCACTTTAATTCGTATTTGTTCTCCTTGACCATTTATGAGTTGTAAATGATCTGGTTCCCCCCCGCCCCATCTTAAACGAGCAAATGTCATTGTGTTTGAAAGGTGTTTTTTTGGTTCATTTGTTTGACCTAAAGATTGAAGTTGCTTGATTAAATTTGTAAATGAAGGAGGAAGTATTTGGTTGAAGGGGTACTGGTTTTTTAGCTTCATCTTCATGTACTGTCCTAATTCTTTGGATCTCTCTCTTTAACCGGTAGAATATGTTTTCTGGTAGAATATATTTTCATTTATTTAATAATTTGACTTTTCAGTGAAAAATGCCGTGATTAATGGCAATTGTAAAGGGCAAAATGGAAAAAAAAACCCTGTGAAATAGGACTGAAAGGACACTTGCAGTTCTTAACCATATATATTAAAATCAGGACTTGAGGGAAAAGGAAGAAAAAACCCAACAACCTTGTGTAAGCCAAGCAGAGATGGTTTTCTGGGCTTATGCCAGCCGTGGCTGCAGGAACTAAATTCTCATTGGGAGGAGGAAGTGCTTGTAAAGCAGAGTAAATGCTCTTCCCTGTCTAAGCTACTGCCGGCTCCAGGTCTGCCAACAGATGGCCCCAGCGCCTTTCCTGCTTCTCTGGTTTCCCGAACTCCCGTGAGCTGCGTTGCCGAGGAAGAGCAAACCCATGGCTTTACTGTCTTGTCACTGCAGCTGAGCTTTGTTATGAGCATAAAATGTCCTCAGCTTTGTTTGTTCCAAATGGATAATTCTGCATTCTGCAGTAGCTCCTGCCTTTTCAAGAGCTGGATGTAATCCTTCATTGATAATTAGATTTCAAAATAAACACTTGCCTGTGAATTCTAAATGGTAGGAGCATTTTTCTAGCTGGTGTTTGCCTTGTTCTTCCTTTTTGAACAAGAAGTGTTTCCACTTCACGTTTCCCTTCTGTTGCTGCAGAGGGTCTCTCCTTGTGTCACCTGGTTATAGCTTCTTAGTGGAGACTGGTGATTTTCCTGCTGCAGCAAGTAAACTCAAGTAACTAAACATACAAAATTAATTTCAGCATGAATCAAAGCGCATCTTTATGCAGCATGTTGGATTTAGTCATTCCATACTAATAGGTGTAGTTTCTTCTGCTCTTTTGTGGAGGAAAGACATGGAACTGACATATTTGTGTCTTGGATTTGCATCTATGTGGTGCTTACTATTTCTTGTTTGGAGTTTAGCAAAGCATTTGTGAGCTTATAAATGTTAGTAATTCCATCAACTTTGATAGAAGTGGCCAATGTAAAAAAAAAAAACAAAACACCTTTTTTTTTTTACCCTTGGATCACAGTTATTTGGCTTGACTTGTCATCTAAACCTGTTATCAGCCTCTGGAAGATCCAGTCAAAGCTCAGAGGCACCTGTGGTTGGATCTGATGATCTTATAGGTCTTTTCTAACCAAAATGATCCTGTGATTGTGGTCCTGCTTGCAGGAGGGACTTGATAACGTGTCTGTTAATGATCTGTGACTTGAAATTGAGTCTTCTGCTTTTTTTAGCTAAATGCTCACGTTATGGTGACTGACTGAAGAGCCTCTGAGGACACAAAAGGCACATTCTCCTGGCTGTTTTGTTAACACCTCTCTTGTAATCCTGATTGGCAGCGCCCATCCAGTCACTGTGCAGCTCAAGACAGCTTTCCCTCCTTGCTGTCACTCTCAGTGCTGGTTGTAGGGAGCAGGTTCCATTTACAGATGACATGATGACAATATTTATCTTCTGTAAGCAGCAAAACGCCAATTTTCTAATTCTGACGTGGGCCTGGATTTAAGTCAGTGGATGTTGTCAGTCCTGGTGTCCACACCGGCAATGTTTCCTTTGATAAAGCCACAGCGATGTTTTATAAATCAATGCTCACATAACTGATTTGAAAAGCTGTGATAGTATCTGATGCCCACACAAATTATTAGCTGTGCTTCCTGCTTTAAAGCAGTACTCCTGAAATGTCAAACCCTTGCAGTATGTGTTTGCAAACTGAACTTTAAATGATAAGCTCAGCTCTCGCTCATTACAGATAATTGTGTGTTCTCTGTTGGGAAGGATCTTAATGCTGAGCGCTGTCTTGGCTGCCTCTGAATAACTCCTCAGGTTTGATGTATGTCTGTTACCTTGCAACCATAAAGAATATGCTGCTGCTACAATCCTTTAATTGCTTTGAATTTTGCTGGGACATCCAGCTTGTGAATATAATGCATGAAATTTATCTCTGATGTGTTAATTTGCTTGATGGTTGTAAAGCCAGTGAGTCTCAGCATTATTTCGGTGAATTTTGAGTTTACAGTTGTTGCTTGCTGGATTTATTTTTGCAGAGCAGTCTGTCTTAAAATTTTTTCTAACTTAAAGAGTAAAGATTAGAGCTATTCTGTTTTTTAAAAGTGCTTCTTGGTAACAAAATCAGATTAAGGTTGTTTTTATTGTATTTAAAGCTTAGTTTAATATTCTCTAACCTTTTCTAAGGCATACTGTGGGTAGCACCTAGAAATTCCTTGAGCTTCCACTAATGAAAGGTATTGAACTTGATGTATATCATGGATTAAATTTCTCTCCTTCAGATCTTTTTTCGTATTGTATATTTGGTCTTGGCAAGAGCTACATACCAGTTTATATAAGACTCCTCATTTGGGATCACAGTGCCCTGGTCTAGGCAAAGTGTCAGCAGTTGTCTTGAAACACTGTATTTTGCCTAAAATAATAAGAATTGAGGCCTGCACTGCAGAGATCTCCTTGCCTCAGCTTCCACAGGCACCTTCTGCTTACCTATTTATAGCTGCATCTGGATATGCTCCAATCTTATTACCAACTTTGCTTTTCAGGGTGTCAAAACCTCTGATTCGCAAATCCTGCCCTTTTGCTTCCTTTGCCTCATCTCTATTCAGCCTTTTTTCCATAGCCTCTGCATCAGTTTCTACTCTTTCCACACCTCCTTGCTTACAGTAAAAACTGAATATAGTATTTTTCCAAAAAGCAAATTAAAACTGTTTGGTAAATAACTGTCAGAGAAAGTGTCAGTGAGATTCAACATAAAGTAGTAATTGCAGTGTTAAATAAAACTCTTTTCCTTTCATGGAAAACCAATTTCTAGAAGCTAGTCAGGTTTATTAATTTATTTCACCTATGTTTTCAACCAATTATTTAGATTAGCTTGAAAAAAATCCAGTCTGAAGGACAAGGAAATTCTTGATAAATATTCCTGACTTTAATCCTTGCAGTTGACTGTAATGGACAGATTGTAATTAGCACAAACTTTTCCATTTATTTTGAATTAAATCTGTTACATGCATTGTTTTTGTCTAGAAATATGTAATTGTGTAAAATGTGTGGGTGGTTCTAAATGAACAGCAGTGATTAACTGTGGTCTCCAGATCAGTCGAGCTTTTGTTATCCTGACAATATCTACATGGAAGGCTTATATCATTACATTTTTATTGCAGCTAAATTCGTAATTGGGCATCTCTCAAATTTGTATTGTATCTGTGTGTTTTCTTCATTAGTTTCTCATAACTATGGCTTTTTCCTATGTAGGGTGATTTAGCAGCTGTGGAGCAGCTGCTGAAAAACGGGGCAGATCCCAATGTCAAAGATAATGCTGGCTGGACACCACTGGTGAGTGTTGAAGGCTTCTTTCTGTCTTCTGATCAGATTTCACTTCATCCCTCCTTTCCTCTCCCGTATTTTAGTTCCCTTCACACACATTTAGGTGACAGGGAATTATGCAAAGTGAGGAAGTGATGATGAACAAGGTTAAAAGAATTCATTAGCAAGCACTGACCTGCCCAGGTGTAATTCTCCTTTGCTGGGGTGTAGGGCAGGCCACAAAATCGATCAGCCTGTGACTCTGCAAATGCAGAAAATACAGCTACGATAACTTGAAAAGTGTCAATTCCAAACAATGTTTGTATTTAATGGGTTCCTAATGTCCTCAGTGGTTTGGAAATATATCAAGTAGTGGAGTGAAAAAATTGCTCACTTGAATTACAGAAAATAAACAAAAGGTTCTTTTCAACCATGACTTCTTCCTCTCCTGCAGAATACTCCTGATAGCCTGTAACGTGGAGGGGTTTGTTCCCTGTAGTCTAATTTGCACACAGTTGGCCTTTGTTCAGTTCTTCTCAGGGCTTTTTGTTAGTGCTGGGTTCCCAGGTTAATTCCTGTCAGGAATGTAATGCAGTGCCCTTGCATCATCTTCCCTGGCCATCTGCGGAGTGCTGGAAAGTGGAACTGCCGTGAGAGGAGTCCTTCTGTGAATTCTGTTTCACCTGGGTTTCCCTGCCGTGGCTTTCCCCCGCAGCACGAGGCGTGTAACCACGGGCACAGGGAGGTGGTGGAGCTGCTGCTGCAGCACCGGGCGCTGGTGAACACCACGGGCTACCAGAACGACTCCCCGCTCCACGACGCCGCCAGGAACGGGCACGTGGCCATCGTGGAGCTGCTGCTCCTGCACGGCGCCTCCCAGGAGGCAGTGTGAGTACACGTGGAATGTTGCTGGCATTAACCACGGCTACAGCACCCGGAGTGGATGTTAAGTGAGCGTGAAGCAGAGCTAGTAATAAGTGCGATTGGTATGAAGTGAGGGGGTGGGTGTTAAATGTGTGCTCCGCTGTGCTTATATCCTCCTTTTTCAGGTAGGTGTTTCCTTTCCATTTGGCTTTGTCCTAAGCTTTTCTGAGGACGCCTGAGTCATAGATAGCTGGAGTACTGGAGGCTCTACTAGGAAAGTAACAACATATGCTCACCCTAATCTTACACTTTCCTGTTGGCATCTTGTTATAGCTGCTGTCAGCTCTAAGATGCTGAGCTAGATGAGTTTTGAACTGCTACAGCTGTTTTTTGTCTCTTTACTTTTACTACATTACTTGCTAGCAGAAGGCATTTTGCTCCAGTCTCTTCTGTTTTCACAAATAACATAGACAGGCTGAGATTTGGGAATTCTCATTTTTGCCTTTCTGGATCAAAGCACTAATCCCTGGTACTCCTTGTAATTAAAAACAAAAAAAAAAAAAAAAGCTAAGTAATATTTTCAGTTGACTCTTCTATACAGTTAAGTCTCCTGAAGATTTTGGCGTTTGTGTATAGGAGGTGGTAAAGAATCTTTCAGTCTGTGAATACCCCTGCAGCCTGTTAGTATTTCAGACTTAGTGTAATTTTAGGAGTTGTATTGTTGTTGTGCCAAGGCCTGTGTGTATAAATTTGAGTCCAGTTCAAGTTGTCAGTAGGTGTGTGTGTGTGTGGTAACACAACAGGATGAAGTCTAGCATGATACAAGTTTCCTTGGCAGCCACATGAAGAAGCATAAACAAGTGCAGCTTAATCACTTCAGCTCTCAATATTCACACTCTTGGAAGCGTACAGAATTAAAGCGCTTTGTGGGAAAGCATAGGGTTTTCATAAAGTCCTAATCTTGAATATATTAGAGTTTAAAAAGCAACAAGAAAAAGCCAAAACAAAGCAACAAGCTCTCAAGACTTCAGCGTGAAAAAGTAAAACGAGGATCAATTGTTCATCTTCACTTTGTTCTTGAGCTACAAGGACCGGTGCACCTGGAAAAGCTGACAGCTTAAGAGATTTTCAAGCCTTTTGTATATGAGGAACTGGTTGTGTCACACTTATCACGTGTTTGTCTGGTGTTTGAAAGCGTATCACAGCCAGCAGCTTTGCTGCAAGGTTGTGACAGGCTTTCAGCTCTGGTGGGTTTGCACAGCCCAGGCTCCGAATGCCAGCAGTGGGCTCTGCAGGTCTCCTGCTAGCCTTGGTCTCTGCTGCGTGTGCTCACACAAACAGAGGTGAAGCTGAACCTCTTTCAGCTCATTCTACATGAGCAAACATGACTCTGTTGAAACAGAAGCTTTTTAATCAGGGAAGGAGAGATTTATGTAAACCTTAAGCCCTGCTTTAACTTTTCACTGAATGTAGATAATGTTCAGTAAAAATCTCTGAGAACAAATTTAGCTGCCATTAATCTTTGTGTGATTTGTCTAAGGAAAGCAGCCATGGGTGCTGTGGCACAAATTGAGTCCTGTCCATCCCTGCTGGAATAACTGAGGCTTCCAGACCTTCTGTAGGCTCTCTATCTCTGGCTGAAATGCCACCGTGTGTGTGTATGGAAAGGGGTGGGGGTTTCCCCTCCCCTACTTTTACAGAGAGCGTTAGAGCCACAGAGAAACAGATGTACAGGCAAAGTGTTCAGGCTTGAATAGTAAGACACTGCTGACCTCTTCAAAGCACTGTCAAGAAACAATGGAAAACAGGAACAGTGTGTCTGAGACTCCCAAGAGTGCCTCGTGCCTCTCTTCCCTTCTGTGCCCTAATAGCTTCCAGTAATGAATTGTGCTGTGATCTTTCCCTGGATCATGGCTTTGCAAATCTTACAGGGTGTTTTTGCTGCCACTGCCTCTGGTAGCTGTGGTCCTAATTAAGCAGTGGTTGGATTTGCCTAGGTAAGTGGACTCGAACCTTCTTTCTTCCTAGTGGATGCAGGTACCCTTATAATGGAGTCACATCTGACAAAAGCTTGTTTTTCTTCAGTGACATTTTTTTCCTAGATCCCTGAAACCAGCAGACCACAGTTTTAAAAACAGGAGATGAGAACAGGCTGATCACTTAAAATGGTGCAATTATAGTTAATTTCATTATGGCTAATTATAATTGGTGTCTTTGTACTTAATGCTCACCTTCACATTATTATTTTAGGGTCTTTACAGTAGAAATTGAAGCACTGATGAGGTGAACTCTTCTCCAAGGTTTATCTTCTTGGAGTGCCTTAACTTGAGAGGTGTCTAGTGTGTGAGCTAAGACTATACCAAACCAATTTCGTCAAATGGATAAATTGGTCTAATTTTAGTTCAGTTTTTTTTTCTTTTTGGTGTTTAAAACCCTTTCTAGTCCTTTTGTAGGCTCTTCAGGCCTATTCTCAATGAATTAACTTTCAGCCAAGGAGAGGGCCCTCCTTAATATGATGGGATAAAGTGATTCTTCTTTATCTTGCAGGAGCGGGGAGGAAAGTTAGATTGGTTCACTGTGGTTACTTCAGTGTTTTACTTTAGCTAAGCTAAGTAAAATGTGAACATGACAAATGTGTTCAAGTGTTACTTGAGACACCATGAAATATACAGCATGAAACCTCACAAAAGTGACTGATGTCTTGCTGCTGTCTTAACAGTAGAATTAACTCAGTTTTGTGTCTTAATGTCCCTTGTGTGTTGGAGAGTTAATCTACTGGAATAAAAACAGAGCTTGCATTGAATAGCCTGCTTAGAGCAGTAGTTTTGAAATTTAGCATGATACTCAATTGTGCCAGATGAAAAATATTTTAAAGGTGTGCAGTAATAACTGACAGCAGATCCAAAGGCAGGTAAGACCCACTGGTCTCTGGAGGGATGTAGGATATATCTGGAAGCAAATACAGCTGCTTCCTGAGGGACCTCAGTGGGTGAGGTACAACCCCATCCAAAGAGCTGAGACTTGCAGTTTCAGATTTAGATATCAGGTATTCACAAACCCATCAAGTGCATCTCATTCCAAGTGCCTTTCAGGCTGTTTTTGTCCTTTCATGTTAACATTAAGAAATAGCTCTATATAACAGGAACATATCTTTTGGACCAAGGAAAAACAGATAAGGGCTTCCTCTTTTGCCAGAAAGTAATCCCGGGATTTCCTAATTCCTTGGCAGTTTTTTTTTTTGAATCTGTGAGATTTAATAGTTGTAGCACTTCATTTGTCCACAACTTCATTGAAGTTTTCACTGACTGGGAGAGATACAAACTACAAATGAAAAATATTATATGGACCAATGGACCTATTAATTGTCGTACTGGTCCTGTTAATTTTTTTAAGTTAATCTCCTACACATAACTAATTTTTATTTTTATGACTTTTTAAAACGTGCTTGAATTCTGTCTTTTTTCCTTGCTTCACAGCAAGCCAAGTGATTTGAAAAATTAGATCTGTGCATTTGCAATTTCACAGTACTTCCTAAATGCCTTCACTCAAATGGGCTGTCTTTCCAGTTCTTCATGCACAGTAAGTTCAGCATAAGTAAAAACTGTCATCTTGCTCTATTTTTTTAGGTGTAGTAGTTGTGAGTCTGACTGAACAAACCTGTGGGAATGGCTTGGGGGTAGACCATGGTCCTCAATTATGAACGGCACAGGGACAAAAACGATTATAACCTGCAGTCATTCCAGGAGGCATTAGACCCGTGAGTCTGATATCATTTTGTCTGCTTATTCTGAGTCAAGATAGTGCAGGTCTTTGCTGTCTAAGTGCGAGACAGTCTGTTGAACTTGCCGCTGACAGCAAGTTAATTAAAACCCCGGCTCTGTTTGGATATCTCAGATGGTCTTTCTGGCTACACAGATTAGGTTTTCTTCCCTCTGTCAGGTTCAGGAAAGGTTTCTACTTAGCACATTCTCAAAATCCAGGTGCTGCCTGGAGAGCCCTGAGCCACTCAGATTTCCATGTGGGAGTCAGTGGGTACTGCACTGAGACCTGGCTGCAGGATTTCCATTCAATATTGAACTCATTTGTGGGGCTGGGGCAAAACTTGGCTTATGGAGCAACTTAAAACTCCCGATTACAAAGAATTACAAAGTATTATGTCATCTTGTGGAAAGTCATACTCAGAAGATTTGGTTGAGTTGCTCTTCATTGGGCTCATCTTTGTTCTCAGCACAGCCATCCTACTCTTGGATTGGATTTGTTCCAGCTGTAACAGCCCTCTGCTGACTGTTCAGTACCTTGATGGCTAATAGAAGGCTGCTTGCACCCAAGGGTGCATCTAACTCTTGAATGTTTTAAAAAAGCTTCCAGAAAGCCCACTTACCTTTCTGGTAGAAAGAAGGATGCCTTGGAGACCTTGTGTTCCAGCTTAAGCACCTCACTAATTTCTCTCTAGCAGAAACAATTGTGTCTTCCTGCAGAGTGTGGAACTCATCATGTGCACTGGACCCCTTCCCAGCAAACCCAGATTTGTAGGAGGAGCACACAGAGTTATTGGTATTTCTGAAAACACTCTTTGTGTGTTAGGATGGACGAAATGTGCATGTCTAATTTGGTTTTGCATATTGGATTAAAATTCACCTTTTACTCTGAGCAAGGTGGATGATTTCCCTTGTTCAGCTGGATTGGATAAAGATGGGTGTGAGCACCATTTGCCTAAAGCTTGTTTCCCATTCCTCTGCCTTACTTAAAAACTACAAATATAGTTTTCATTCTTTCTCTTTGAAAAGTAAATTACAACACTGTTCTACTTGAAAATCTGCTGTTAGGATGTGTTCCTTGTACTGTTTTTTATTATATAAACCCTCTTTTCCCCTGTTTCAGCTACATTTTCTCGCTCTCCTTAAGCTCAACAATCTGCTTAGTTGCTAATATTCGAAACTCGTAAACCATCTCCTGTGCTGGTGTTCCTTTTTCAGACCTCAGCTCCCAAGTTTGTCACAATTTAACTGTGCCACCTTAGCATGCTATAAATAACCCTTCATTCTTCAATGCTGCGTAATGGTGGGACAGCCGATCACAATGGTCTAGTAAGAAGCAACTGAAACGAGCTTAAAACTGTAGGAAAAAATTGTAAGTGAATACAGAAGGAGTAGCTGGAGCTCTTATTTGTACAGTTTAATTGGCAAAAAATGTTCTGTATTTAACTGGGATGGTCTATAAATTTATCTATGGTAAACATTCATGAGTTTTTTTCCCAACAGTCACAAATCTTGCTGTGCCTTTGGAGGGTAAAGCAGTTCCAAATGTCTACTACTGGCATGCAGTGATTTCCTCCCTCTGCTTAGCTCTCAGTGAAAGGTCAGCCAACTAGTCTAAAGGTGATTTTAGTGTATGTGATGATATATATATATATATCTGTATATATCCCCCCTCTCTGGTTGCATTGTTCAAAGGAACTTTGTCTTGCAGCAGTTTGAGTCGAATGTTGGCCTTATTTAAAGGAAGGGCAAGAGCTGCCCTGATGATGCATGACAAAGCAGGAGCAGCATGACAATATTTAATGGGCTGCAACTCCCAGGACTGGGCAGAGATTTAACCAATTATATTTTAGTCTGCAGAGTTTTTCTGTATTATTCCTGCACCATGCTCATTAGTAGCATGGAAGAGCTTGGGATTGGTAATAGTGTAAAATACCATCCTGGACTCTTCTGTGGGGGATTTTTGTGGATTGTTGTTTTCCCAAGGGGCTGTGTTAGTGAGCAGTGCTCAGCCAGGGGCACAGAAGGGTGCTGAGGTCAGACAGACCTTTCAGCTTAGTGCTGGCCAAAGCCTCCCAGTTAAATCAGAGTGGAGACTTAATAATTTGAGCTTCTCTTTGGGCTGGATTGGGTTATGGCCTTATGTGGAATTCCCTGTAAAGCTTCCTGGATTCCTGCTTTGCACAGGAATTCGTGGCTAAGAGAGAGCTCTTCAAAGCTGCAGTGGTTTTGTGACTTCTTTAAATGTTTCATTGTTTGGTGACTAAGCTTGCCAGATTTCAGACACTGAGTCAGGGCTTTGTTCTTGGTGACAAGCTTCCCCTCTGTAAGGAGCTCTTACTGTGCCTTTGGAGAGCCAGAGCTATGTGAGGTGGAGAGAAGAGGATCAGCTGCAACAGCCATTAATCTCACAAAGGGCAAAGCAAGCAGAATATTCCCCAGTGCTGGTAGAGGCTCCTGTTTGCTAATGGCAATTATACCTGTTCTGCAGTTTCAGGCTTCCCTCCCCTCACTACCATCCTACAGCAGCAAAGTTGTGTGAAGAAGGAATTGAAGCCGTGGCTGAGCTTGATGTGTTTATAGCTAATCACCTCTGTCTGAGGAGTGCTGAAAGGGGAAATCAGTCTTGAAGCACAACTAATAACCATGAGGTGCCACATACAATCAATAGTTTTCAACAAAATTGGCAAACCAACTAAAATCTGACTGAATTGGCTATAATGTGTTCTGTGGAACAGCACACAGAGGGAAAATGCATACTCAGATTTTGGAAGTGCAAGGGAGCTGTGGTTCCCAAGTTGGAAGCAGATAGCTTTTCCCATAAAAGCACAACCACATCAAGCTCCCATGTTTAATACACTACGAAGAATCTTCTGACATGTCTTTTGTGGCAAATGGATAAGCCAAAAATGCATTTCTTGGTTATATGACTGCAATGAAAGATTAAAGCTGAAATTTCTGGGTCTTGCAAATGATATCAAAGTGCCTCTTGAAACAGTTTAACAAGGATGTAGTTTATTTAACTGAACATTCTGCTCTGAACATCCCTTACTTCTTAGCTGAATGCAACAGCTTGTAATTCAGTATCCATCTGTCTTGGATGAAATTCTTACTTGAAGCTTTGTGCTTTTAGCTGAAATTACATATTAATAAGAAAGTGGGAGGGAAAGCTACCCAGCTAATATGCTTGGTTAGTTAAGAATCAAGTCACATTTTATTTACTTAAACCCATCTGTGCTTGTTTTGCCAGTAATATATTTGGTCTGCGGCCTGTGGACTATGCAGAAAGTGAAAAGATGAAATCTGTGCTAATGTTACCAGTGAAGAATGAATCATTTTCACTTAACCAGCCCTCTGAGGTAAATATCTGTGTGGGTTTGTTTCTGTGTTTTGCTTTTAACAAAAAAACAAGCCATGAGTTCTTCCTTTAAGTATTAAAGGCTTGGCTGTAAGTACAGTGCATCACCTGCTTTACAGGGAGATTTAAAATAGGCTGGGAAGCTGTCTTGGACAGTATTTCTAGCATGTATGTGGAACACTGACAAGCTATGAAGTTGTGTTAGAGCTTTATCTGGGAAAACAAAAGATGTTTCTTGTAATGTGGTTTTATTATAGGAGAACAAGCCTGTGTTATTCCTCAAGTATCACTGCTTGAACTTTGCTATTGATGTTGTTTTTCTGCGTACCTAGATTTGTTCTACTTACCAAACTGTTTGCAAGCAGCAGCAGTCTTTGTTCCAGGTGCTTTTTGTGTGCCTTTAAAAGGCTGTTCTACCATCATCCTTTGCCCAACAATGAAAATATCAGCTCAGCAGTTGAAAATAGCTTTTGGGAGATTGTTTTGGGTTTGGGTTTTTTTTTTTTTTCCTCCTCCTTTGGACAAAGACTTCTCAGGACTTGTAAGCAGAATCAGGTACTCAGACCTAACAAGTTACTGCATTATGAAATGCTTTGGGCTTCCTAATGAGTGAGGATTAAGCTGACCTGGCTGAAGAAGCAGCCCTGATCTACTCCAGCCTATACAGCCTGCTCTGATCCCTCCTCATTGAGGGCACAAGATACCCAGTGGCCAAAAGTAAACTGTTGCAGCTAAACCAGGACTAATGTGTCTGTTCCTCTCACCTGTAGCAAATGTGAGATACAGCTCTTCCATTCTAAACAAACCATTTTGGTATTTGCATTTGCTTTGGGGTGAGTGTGTGCCAGGCGATGGCTGCTGGCACACTTGGATGATTTGATCCAGAGCCTGAGGCTGTGGGGTAACTGGATCTTAAAGGTGTGTCTGTGCTATGGAATCTGGAGTATTTAGGAAAATCCAGGAGCTAAAGTATCCTATCCTTGTGAGCATAAAGCTCCTCTTAGTTTGCATTAGTGCTATCCACATCAAAAACCCCACTTAAGCATTCGTTGCTTACAGGGCAAAGTATTAGGAATCTTTACTAAAAGGAAATGCAGATATTAATTATAAAGGTTGCTCAGTACTATATCTGTTGTTAATAATTTAATAAAAGTAGGTGGTTTTACTACTTAGTGTGGAAATTTTTTCTCTTTCAACGCTGCAGTCTGCCAGGCTGTTTACACAGTGTTCAACCAGCTCTATGTGTGCACCCCAGCGTATTTAAAAAGCACCAAAAAGGGCAAGGGAGAAAAAATTGATCCATGAGGTGTTTTGGTACCTTGCATAAGCTAAATGAAGTACCTGTAATGTGAAGCTTTTTTTCTGTGGAGCTGATTTGTTACATGGAGATTTATGCATGGACCCTGTCCACTAAGCTTGCCATGAATTGTGTTTCAAAATGCTTATTCTTGAAAAAGAAAGCTGTCCGTATGTTCCCAAACATTCAGCTTATTGCATAATTTTCTGTTCATGCAGGCACTGAGCTCCAGCCAGCCAAGAAATGGACCTCTTGGTATACTGGGGAGCAATCTTAGTGTGGAGCAGCAGAAATTGCTGAACAAATTAGCAACAGTCCTGAAGGCCCAGAGGTGCACTGAATTTAACAGCAGAGGTATGGAGTCTTGTTGAAATGTCTCTGTCCAAATATAAGTAATTACAGTTCTGCACTTTATCTGGTAAGATACTACCTGCAACAGGGTTTTCTATCGCTCTTGGGAAGTGCAGTTTCTGAAATCCCTGAGTTGTAGCTGTAGTGGAGTGATGGTGTGTTTTGCATCTAAACACATATAAAGCTTGTCTGGCTACCAAGGCAGGAAGTTTCTGGGGGAGTCACAGTTTGGCAGTTTATTGTCTGTTATTTAAAATCCCAAAGTCTCTTCAGAGACCTCTTTTCTTTACACCTGTTTTATCAACTTTAAGGTCTCTGCTCGTGTGAGACATCCTGTAAATTTTTTACTCTCCAGAAGTGAGCCTTGGGCAGATGGTGCCTTGAGAAAGAGCATGGCATGGACTAAAAGTTGACTCATCTTCTCACATGCTACCTTCCTTCAGACTTTGTTCTTCATTAAATTGGTGAACCCAGACTGTGGGGTTTGGTTGAGTTCTTTTCCCCTCATTGAGGACAGGAACAATATCTTAGTCCCTCCTGTTAGTTTTTCTTTGGAGTGCTCATGGACGAAATGCTAAGGTAATTTCCCCCTACCATCTTTTACTTATGGGTTGCTACTCCAGAATTTTTAGTTGAGTTCTGTTAGCTTTGTATTAAAGCAGTGAGATCCTGTAGTAAGATTCCTGTCAGAGTTAAATGTAACTCTAAAAGGATTAAAAAAAAAAGCTAAGCTATAAACCAGAGCCTCATCTGAAGATTTAAGTGTTAGTGTAGAACTATAAAACCATCCCTCTTTCACAGCAAGTGTATGTTGAAACCCACAAAATTTCTAATAGCTCTTCTACTAACTTGGATCATAGTCTCAAAAATCACTTCCTTGTGCTGGAAAGAGTGGCTGATAAATTATTATAGTCTGTTTATTCTTTAAATAATGATTGATTGCTTTTCAGCCAGGCATGGTTCTGATTTTTCTGTGCTTTTAGTCTTACTGATGTAATCTTTCTCCTAGTAACTCATCTTGTTATCCCCGATGTTCCAATGCCAAGTACTGTCAAATGCATGATGGCTGTTCTGACTGGATGTTGGGTCCTCAAGTTTGAATGTAAGTATTAAATATGTGGGATTCCTTGGGGTTTTTAGCCAGAAATTGTAAATGGGATTCCAAGAAAACTTTTTTTTCCAACAACTGCCCTAATATCAATGCTGTCTTAACACAAAGTGCAAGGGATTGTTTTCAAATCTCATGAACAACTAGAAATTTAATTGAATATATTTAATTAAATGTAACTACTACTTCCTTGGAGTGCATTTCATCGTTAGGTGTGTTGGATAGGTCATAGCCTAAGTATCAGTAGGGAGTGTATTTCTTCCTTGCTACAGTAAGACTGATTTGGAAGATTATGGAAGATACCCTGGGAGAGAAGGAAGGATTTTATTGAATTCTAGGATTTGTTATGAGCAGTTTGCATTGAAATTGAGTGGAGACTTCGGCTTGCTTGGGATATATGCTCCAGGCCTGTAGGAAGTAAGCTTAATGTTTACATACAAGCTGAGATCTATTGAAGGTTGTAACTTCTAACCCAAGTTAGCATGCATCTTTCATGCAGTCTGTAATTAATGTTTATAACAGTGCATGCTTTTTTATACAGCTGTTCTGTGGACTTAGACCCTAAATTTTGATTTTTTATTTATTCTTTCTGGTGTATTTCTTAGTATCTGCTTTCACAGTAGTTGGAAAAACCCATCTTCTTCCTCTTGACCTTTATGGCTAAGTCCCTTTAGCTAATAAGTATGCTACAAATGAGTTAATTACCCATGGAAAACTCACAGACAGATTTCATCCCAGTATTCCACCGTGTGACTAAACATCAGAACATAGGGATTCTTTAATGGTCTGGATTTTCCACTCACTAATGTTTATGAAGACACTGTACAAAGCCTCAGAAGGTGCAAATTAAAGCACAGTGTCAGGTTGAACACTGGACTCAGGGTGTTCATTTGGCTTCCAGACAGTTTGTTTGTTCCATGCTGTTTTTTTTAAGACTGAATACTGTGTTTCGTGGTGAATCCCTTGGCAGGTTCTTGGCTTCGCTCAGCCCAGAAGGTTTGCATACATTCTGTCCTACGTGCTGCCTTCATTTCATTTCACCTCCCTGCTAGTCAGATGCTTAGAAAACTTCTGAGTGGAAGGGAGATTTCATTAGTGAGACCTGACTTTAAATCTTCATGGAAGAACTTTTATGTTTAGAAGTGATTGGAAAAGAAAAAAAATTAATGAAATATCCGGGGGTTATTCAGGGAATATTTTCATGAGGTTTTTTTGCAGTTGAGTTTTATTTTATGTTGTTGGTACTGATTAGTACAATCCTGACTGCTAATGCTCCCAGCTTAGTAAGCAACATACTACTTAAAAGCGAGTGATTCTCCTCCCTAGTGGGAAATGTTAGCAATAACTCATGGGGTCTGATGCAGCTAAGTGCCTATAATTAACAGCACCACTCCATCTGTTCCCACCAGTCTGTTATCAGTCTTCTTCAGAGTCATTACAAGTTAAAGATTGTTATAACAAATAATGGGACTCCTGCTGATGGAACATTTGTCTAGGAAAAAGAGGTCCTTGCTTTTCTTTTCCATTTCCATTTATCGTGGCTTTTTGACTTCTATTTGGATAAGTTTCCTTAAATGTGATGCAAATAAACTTCCAGAAGTATGTGCATGTTCTGGTTATATAATAAATTTAAGAAGTTGTTTACGGTTCACTGTTCTAAACCATTCACTTAAAGTGAATTCATGTTGAAAAAATTCACTAAAATATTTGAAAAAACAAAGCTCAGTGAGGCACTTAATGAAATGCTGACTATGCATATATGAGTGTTTGAATTTTTTTTTTACTACAAGGTAAGCTGCATTTGACTGTTATCCCTAAAGTTATATTTATAGCCTACACATTATAGCACTTCTTTAAAAAACATCACAAGCTTGCAAAAACAGTATTTCATTTGAGAGTCTCTTATGTTAACTCTTCTGTTACAGCAGGCTGTGAATCTGTTTCTCTCATAAAAAGCAGTTTCCTTCTCTTGGATGATTCTAGGATGCTCCTGTTTCCATGCGTCTGTACACGCATTTCCAGCATCCATTAGCATTGGTAGAGAGATAATGTGGAATTTTCCAGCAGTTTGAGCTGAGTCTTGGAGAGCCAAGATTCAAGTACATATCCTCAGTTTTGGGGTTCCCTTTTGTCTTCAGGTGGGAGATTAGGATGAAAGGATGTCACCACTGAGCAATATTAGATTTTCACAGAAGAAAAATTGCATGTTACCAGTTGCTTTTCCACCTTTTCTGTAAATGACACACTGTCAGCAGTGCATCCACTTCCCAGGCAGCACAGAATTGAATTGAGGCAGTGTTGTCACTGTGCTCCTTGCCCTTGGCCATATCTTTCACTGGTTTCATTATTTTATTGCCTTTATTATTTCTGGGATGGTAATAGGGCACGAAGTGGCGAGTCATTATCCTTCTGCAAGTGGGCTGAGACAAAGATTCAAGTATCACTGTATTTCCTCTAAGCTTTATGTGGAGCATAGAACAGTGTAATTAAAACCAGCAGAAGTCTTTAATAGCTTTTTAGCTTGTTTTTTTTCTTAAAGTTACTGTCATCTCTTAAAGCAGGGAATGAAAAACGATCTCGGTAATGATATGCATTGAAACAAGCTTGTGTCAGTCCTGGCAGTGAAGTGTCTGGCAGAATTCTAAGCATCTGATTGCTCATTCCTTCCTCTGCTTTGCTTACCTGGAGCGGCAGCAATGATTCAGCTCTGATCATTATAAGGAGGCAGAAAAAACTGCTTTTCCTGTAAGGGCTCGCAACAACAGGGAGTTTACTGGAAGAGCTAGGGGACTGCATGACTGACATTTCAAGGTGAAAACATCTTTTTAAATTTTCTGTGCCCATCCTTGTTTAGGCTGTTAGAGCAGAGGAGTGCAAAGCTTCTTGAGCTGATTGCTCCTCAGGCTGGACTGTCTCTCTTTCATGCATAAACATCTTTTAGGTAAATGGCTGATTCTCAGCAAAGCCCTCCCTCCTTAAAACACCCAAAATTTTTGATCACTGGAGTTTCATGTTCTTTTTGCACTTGGAAACTTACTTCAGCTGCCTCCTACAAAAGGACTCATAGCTCTGAGAGGCTTTAGAACTCTCCGAAGTGCAGGTTCTGGTTGTATTGGGTGTACAGCTGAGGGTGGTGCTTCAAAACAGCAGAGTGCTGAACTTCTCCACTCCCACAGTGTCTGCACCTGCTGGAAAGGAGCTCACAGTTTTACACTGTGAAGCTGCTGGGGTTTGCAGAGGAGAAAATGGGCATGAGAATATCTTAAATGTGGTGTCTGCTGAGATTGGAAGTGGGTTAGTTTGAAATAAGGTCTAGAAGAAAAGGAAACCTTGGTGTTTCCAAAGTTCCCTCTGTTCTATGTCATCCAGGTACTTGGTTTTTCATATTTGTGGGAGTCCTTTGTTCTAGCTCACTTCTGGTTTGAAGAAAACATCGCATTATGGAAGCCCTTTGTAAGGAAGAGGATGGGAAATACAACCTCATTCATTAAAAAACCTGTGATGGGATCCAGAGGATGAGCACTCCTGGTGGAATTTAACCCGACCTTAGGAAGGGCTACCTCCAGTCACTTTGATCACTCTCAAAAACAGCTGTGGCCAGTCAGGTTTCTTTCCAAAGAAAATAGGACACCTGGGTCTTCAAGTGAGGGAATGATTTTCATATCACATGCTCCCAGCTTCTGGGAATGTTTCAGGACTTCCTAAGCATCTGTTCCATCATGTTCAATAAGTATCACCCGAATTAACTTGTAAACTGCCATTCCTAAGCAGATTCACTTCAGTCTCTGCAGATCTTGTGTCATTTCCATGTGAAGAAAAAACAGACTGCTCTTGTTTCGCCAGTGAGATCTCTACTTCACGCCATGAAAATCTGTGAGTCTGAAGTCACTTGATAAGCATGTAAGAGACACTATAAAAATTCTTTCCTGTGGTGTAGCAGAGGCCAGTAATGCTGTTTATGAAAACAAATTGAAGCCAGCCATGCCAAATTCCCCTAAAGCCTTATCTCAGTCCAGATTTCTTCCTTTTCTGGGAAAAAAAAAAAATCCCACCAAGCTTTACTCGATCTGCATGTAAGTTTTAAAACCCCCAATGCAGACTGAGCTAAGGAAGTATCAGTTGCAGCCTTTACTAGAGCTTGGACGTGTAGTATTTAATCTTCTTTGTTTCTATCATGTATTCCTAAATTACCTTTAGCCATTCTAAGAGATTTTTGGGACTAACCCCTGCTCTTTGCTTTATTAATGCAAATCCAACAAAACTCCACTAAGGCTAATTGAGTTACTGAGAGATACCCCTGGGTATCTGTGGATGGTTACAACTTGTTCTTGGCAACCAGGTCTTTTTTGTGCTTCATTCTCTTCAAATTGTTTTTGCTGATGCAGTTAGTTTCATTACAAACCAATAAGACTTACATGAATAAGGATTAGAGGGCTCTGATCTTAAATTTTGCAAATAATGATTTCTTTTATTTCCAGTACTAGCAGCTGCACTTGTATCAAAGGTCAATTAGAGTGGACACCCTGTTAACCTGCTTGCTCCTTAGATCTGGAAGGTGAGAAGGCAGGGGCAGCTGCTCAGTGAGGTAATAAGGATCAGTGTAAGTAGTGATGCTTTACTGATCTTTTAATGAGGGGAGAAAAATGAGAGGTGCTCTGCTTGCCAAATGTGGTGGCACCAAGCTAAATGCGGATGCATTAAGTTAAAACTTCTTTCTGCCATGTTTTCTAGGGACTTTAATGCAGGTCTGGGTTTTGCTAAAATTTGGTGCAAGTGACCTGGTTTATACCTAAAACTTGCAAATGTGAAATGAGTTCTTTAAGAGGCTCTGAAGCTTGTGATGTTCTGTATTTCTAGGGCAGGACTCTGCATGACCCTGTGCCCATGGGATCTGGCCCCGCAATGGTGTTGTGTCAGGCCAGCTTCATTCAGCAGCGCTTGCACACTGAACTTGGCACTGCAAGGCAGCTCTGGTCCATGAGAATTGAAATAACACTTGCCTTCATACAAGTCGTGTCCTTTCATGGGTGATTGATCCAACTGCTGAGATTAAACCAAAGGGCTATTAACATGTGGTTGTAATAATCACCCTCTTCTCTTCAAGGAAGAGAACATGGATAAACCTGAACAACCTCAAGCTTAGATGGTCCAAACTTATTGGCAGTAGTATTAGGGAATAAATCAGATTGGCTGAGACTGTGCAAGTTGAATGGTCTAGAACAGAACAGACTCAATTTTTAGTCAGGCTTGCTGGTCAAGAATGCACAGGTTGCGAATGTGTGGAGGAAAAGAACACAACCCTGATCTCTACCTCCTAAAATTACAGGTGTCTTCTCAAAAGTAAGTTAGGTTCCTTTCCATTTTCAGAGACCTTCTTCAGGGCTGTCCTTGTCCTTCTGAGATTCAGTCCTGTTCTGAACATTTTTTTGCATAAGTACTTAAGATGTCCATCTGAGTTTCAGAAGGGAGATGGTGTCCTGGTCATATTTTTAATTAGGATACATAGCAATTATTTTTTTCAGTCCAGTCATTTGACCAGTGCCTTGGATCAGGTTCTCACTGGTGGCTTTTCAATGTAGTGCTAAAGAAATGAAAGTCTGATCTCAGGACTTTTGGGAGTCAATTAAACATGGATCCTGTTTGAAATCAAAGGGAGATTTTAACATAAGTGATGTAATGTCAAAAGAACTTCTGGAAAAGTCCCTGTAGAAGTAGCAGACTGATACACCTGTGAGTAAACTATGGAGTTTTATTTCCTTTTATATGTCCTCTTAATCAGTATGATACTCAGTTGGGTGAAGAGATCATTAAAAGGGAACTGTCTTGTTATCCAGCTACTTAGACACGTTAGCAGCTTTAAAGTTAATAATGCCTACTGAAGGAAGAGACCTGGGCTATACTGAATGGATTCAACTTAGCACTCAGTTTTCACAGAAAATAAAATTCCTAGCAGTAAAAAAAACCCAGGTTGTAAGGCCTGCAGTGTGTTGTAATCTTCTGTTTGTATTCCTGTTCTCAGGTGTGAAATTTGGATATTATTGTTTTAAGCACAAGATCATCTTGTGGTGGTTGTACCATCTCCTGGAAGAACGGTGCATTCCTGCTGCTTCCAAATGACACCACAACACAACCAAAGCTGGTTATGCTGTCTTTGAGAACCTCACTTGGCTATTGCATCCATTAGGATTCACTGCCCCTGAAAATGATAATGGAGATTTAGAGATCTAGAAGCAAATGGTGGCTTGACACTACGTTCTGTGTGGAGGGGAGGGGAAAAAGAACAGGAAAATAATCTTTTGTTTAGACAAATGAATAATGAATTAGGTAGAAAAACAGCTTAAGCCCTCTCATTTTATCTCAAATATGAGAACAGGGGCATGGTTTCCCTTTTGTTTCTTTTTTTGTTATGATATTTGACTTCTTTAATTCTTTAATATAAACTCTGTAGCATGCAGGAGTCGTTGAAGAGAAAGGAACCACTTGGCAACAAATCAGTCTGAACAAAATCTTCAGTCAAAGGACATACTGGTATCCATCACTTAAATTATTTTGCTTTCCTTCTTCTAGTCAGGAATCCTTCCTCCGTGGATAGATAATTCTTGACTGTTCACCGCAGTGTTGTAAGCACCTTCCCCAAACACTGGTTGCTACTGCATCAGTTTTTCTGACCCATGTGTCAGAGCAAGTTCTCCTTCTAGATCTTGTGTGAAAAATATGTTCACTAATTCAAAATGTACTATTTTTCCATCACCAAAAAACCCCAAAGGGTCTGTTGCTCCGTGAAGGTGTGTGTGTGTGTAGGCCTAACAGTGTAGCCTCTTAAAATATTCATGGCAAGGGAAAATACCTGGGCACTGAGAATTCATGCTCTTGGCTTTATGTGGAAAACATAGCTTTTGTGTCCCAAACCTGTTAAGACACAGATCTGGCCTGTTTCTAGCTGGGAAAGGAAAGTTAAAATTAATGAGAATGCTGATTGTGCAGACACTTGGCTGTTTGCATGTTTCCAGTTTCTCCAGGAAACAGATGTCTGCCTTGTGGTTCTTGTGGGCACAGTGAAAACAGGACACAGGTGGATGAGTCTCTCTTCTGGGCCTGTTGGAGGATTGTAATTACGTGTGACAAGGAACTTTGAGGCTTTCAGGCTCCTTGGAGGACCTGGCAGTGTGAAATGGACTGATGAGTGTATGTGAAACAGACCTCACTGATTTTGCATTCTATGACATCAACACTCCGTTAACATGAGTCACTTCCCTGACTTCATTTTTTTTTTTCAGGCAAGCAGCAGTTCAAAAAGACATTGTAGTCTTTTGTATTCATTCAGTCTTTTATTACTTTTTTATCACATTTTCTTCATTTACTGATGCTGGCACTGGATGCTCAATTTGTGATGTACTTATTGTAGAAAAACCTCATCTCTGTAGTGAAAGTCCTTGAAATCGAGCTTTTGATGGTGGAGTGAAATAAAGCATGCTCTTAATGAATGGACAGTTCTATTCTTAAGATTAGATGAGACTTCTTCCTTTATTTTAAGTGGCACCCATTAATATCTGTATTTCCTTCGAGGGAAAGAATAGCAGTGTAAGTTAGAGGCACATTGATGCAGGAAGTCTTGTTGAATTGTGGTGATTTAAAATAAATAAATAAAATGTGAAATAGCTTTTAGATTTATTTTTGAGTTATGAGTACTGAAATTAAGTTATCAGTATTCATAGCTGTTATCAATAATGAATATGTAAGTTGCCTTTCTGGAAAATCCATGACTAGGTTTGCCCTTATAGTTCATGTTAATTTTCCTTGAAGGAATGAACGAGTGCAAATAATCAATCTGATACTTGTACAGGGAGGGAGATATTTGCTGCAGTATTCAGCCAGTTGCAATTTTCTGTACTGGTTTATCTTTTCTGATGTAAGCACTTTGAAGGACTCCTACTACCCAAAATGTGAATTCCCATTGCATTTTGTGAGTTTGTATGAACTGACAGCAAATTACCCAGAGTTTCTTTCAAGATCTCTCTGGATTAGATATTCCTATCCACTGGCTACTTACTGCCATGGCATCCAAGTGCCTTTGTCAGTGATATTTCTCTTCATAGCCTTGGGCTTTCTTCCTTTTTAGGGTCAACCCTCCACATTTCTCTTTTGATTTTGTTCCGTTTATATTTTTTATGTACTGTGGGTTTCCTATTTTCCTGGTGCAAATAAGTTGCCTGAATTAGAAACACTGTGCAAGGAGTGAGGTGCTGTAAAAGTTACAGCCTTGGCCACACTGTAAATCGTTGTGCAACCATTTTCAAAATCAGCTTTGCAAACTTTTTCCTGGGTAATTCTTATTAATGACTGCAATGTACATGCTGGCAAAATGTTCCATCCTTGAATGGGTGACCACAGCAATTCCTCTCCCCGGAGTGAGGTCAGGCAGTACACTTTATGGACGTTAGCAATGCATTACCATCAGTGCATTCTCCATTGGAAAAAATAACTGGCCTTAAAACAAGGTAAAAACATGTTGACTCGAAAAGACAATCTCATTATGCAGCAGTGCTAACAGAAATGAATGCCACTGTTAAACCCCAGCATAAATCTCCAGTTCGTGCTGATCCTGGAGACCTTGAAATCCCATCTGATTTGTTATTTGAGGCCGTAGCTGCTCAGAAGCAGCTTTGTGCTTGCCTTGTAATTGCTCTTCATCAGGCAATTGTGTCCATTTCATAACTGCCGTGTTGGCTCTGCACGCTGGCTTCGAGCTTCCCAGTGATCAGCAGTTTGACATTTGACATTAAGTGGTTGACCTTTAGAGGGTAAAAGGAAGAGCTAATAATTCCTGGTGTTTATAGCACCGATTTTAGTGCTGTATTACTTCTCTCCATCTCACTTTGCATCTTCAGGCGCTGTTGTAAATTTTTTTGGGTTTTAAAAGCAAATTGCTAAAGCACACAAGCTTTGGCGCTGTGTGGATGTAATGTCTTGCGTTGTAATAATTTTATCTTAGCACAACTATTTAGTCCCTAAAATGACATGCAAGCCTCTCTTGAAGCCTGGGGTCTCTAATTTTTGCCTCCCTTACTGTGGTTTCTGTAGGGGTACAAGCCTGTCTGCAGAGCTCCGTTCGAGAACAAGAAGAGAAGTACGAAGTCCAAGGTGGCCCCCAGCGAGGGCGGCTCAACCGGGAGCAGCTGGTGGGTTTTATTGCTCCAGACAGCCTGGATTAATGACCTGGGGCTCGGGCAGCTCTGCCCTTTGCCACATGCAAAGGTGCAGGAGATGTAAAGTTTTAATGTGGTCTTGTACAGAAATTTGATTATGTGCAAGGTGATCCAAAGAGCCGTGAACACCCATAAAGCTGTCATTTTTCTCCATTAGTGGAGATGTTGCTGTAACCTTGTCAGGGAAACACTGTATTGCACTCACTGTATTACACCTGATGGGACAGGAAGTCATGTGCTTCTGCCTTCTCTGTTCAGCTTTAGAACATAGTTCGGAAAGTTGAAAGAAAAATGTTTTTATTACTAGTTGTTTCCATTTAGGGCCACTTCTATATTTAACTGGGTTCATTCCTGGTTACTTGCTGGATTACACTGGGGATTTTATTAACTTCATTGTAACAGTAGCTGTAAATATTCCTAACTCATAGTTCAAACCCTGTTGTGCTGGAAAGTATTTAAACAGAAGCAAGAATTTACCACATAAACAAGCTTTTCTTGGTTGCATACTTACCCTTAGAACCTTGCATGTTACTGTTCTAGTTTCCAGTGGTGGTTATTTTAAATTGTAGGGGTTTTGTATGCTCTGATTTTTCCTTTCCATTTTTTCCTTTCTCTTCAGCTGTGAAGTCCTGTATTTATTCTTGTTTTTTTTTTTTCTTCCACATAGCTGCCTAAGTTGTTTGATGGATGCTACTTCTATTTTTTGGGGTCTTTCAAACATCACCAGAAGAGTGATCTGCTGGAGCTGGTGAAAGCAGCAGGAGGCCAGGTCCTGGTTAGGCAGCCCAAACCAGACAGTGACGTGACACAGACCATCAACACAGTGGCCTACCATGCAGAACCCACCTCTGACCAGAGGCTCTGCACCCAATACGTCATCTATGACGTGGCTTCCAAGTTCCAGCCGGAGAAGATCCGGCAGGGCAAGGTGTGGATGGCCCCCTCCAGCTGGCTCATAGACTGTGTGATGTCATTTCAGCTCCTGCCTGTGAAGTGAATATCAAATAGCAGCATCTCGAGAGCAAGGCTTTAAAATGAGCTGAATCTTGAGCAGCTGGGACACGCTGGCAAATGCTGCTCTGGAGCTGTGATTTGGATTCAGGAGAGCTTTGAGCATTTAAGTGAGTTACTAAGATTACTGATATGCTGGAATAAATGAATGTACAATGGAGGAGAGGATTGCGAAGTGCGCCTTGGCTTATTTAGTATGTTTTATTTTTGCACTGAACTTAATAAATGCTTAATAAATGATCACTGACATTTTGTAACTGGGATTTGGTGAAATGAAACCTTTTGCGTTCTTGATTTGAACCAGCCCTTTGCAGGCAATTGAGCATGACCCCTTTTATGTTGTGTTTAACATCCATTGATAAAGATCTACTGTATTTATCAAGGTTTCTCAGGCCAGAATTTGTATTTTTTAAAAAAAGGACTCCATGCATTTGAACCTGTGCAGACATGTCAGGTGATATGTGACATTTATTATAACTTTGTACAACTGAATTTTGCTGGAAACTCTTGGCATGGGATAAGTCTCGTAGAAATCAGAGTTAAATTAATGGCCTGAATTAATCTGAAAGTAGACAATTTTGAGAACACTGTATTTAAAAATCTTGGTCTAAAATTTACTTATTTGTAAAGAGGTGAATGCTTTACTCACTTTTGTCCTCATTCATGCTTGTAAACATGTAACTAGAATTCAGTTCTATTTTATGAAGGCTTTGAAGCATCAGGTTCCTTATGAAATTACTATAATAAATGTTTTTGTAAATTTAGATGGTTGCTCTCATGGCTATTTTAAAGAAAAAAGAATAGTGATCACAAAAGAATTAGGCTTCACTTTGCATAGTTGCACCTAAACAGCTGGCTACACTGGATCAATATTTGATTATTTTGTATTTGTTACAATATTTATCATAATGGCTCATAAGTTCTTGTCAGAATCTTACTCCCTCACTTTGTGCTCTTTTGTGATGTTTTGTGTCTTAGTTTGTGAATTTGTAATTGAAAAATGGCGTCTTGGAATAATACACAATAAGAATGATGGTTGTGGGATAGAACAGAAGTTTGGTGGTGTTTGTTTTTGTATTGTTTGTAATAATTAAAGTTTTGTGTGCAGTAAGTTGGGAGCGTCTGTTGCATGAGCTTGGCTGCAGAATAAGTGCATATCCCATACATATCTCAACAGGTAAATGGAAGTACTTTTGTGTGAGCTCAGTACAGCTGTGGAGATGGTGTACCACACCCAAGAGCTGCTTTTGCAGAGGAAGAGAGCTGTTTTCTGTAACCCTTGCTGCTGGAGGTCCTGTGCCCTGTAGAGCTCTTAGAACTGTACACAGCAGGTAGAACAGGTACAGTTTTCAATAGCATCTGCTGGATTTGAGTAGCTGGAGTATCTTGATCTATCACTTACACTAGACTGAGTCATTGCTCTTCAGTAAATGCAGGGCTCATTAATAAGTGGAACAGCCCCTGGGATTAATGTGGTTTGGGGTTTTGTGCAGATAAACACTGGCAGACAATGAGGTACCAAGTCGATACTGCATGGACTTGGGCATTTGTCTTAACAGTTATGGCACGTTTTAACTTGGCATTTCATAGCATTTCAACATACCTAATGCAGTGTTCCTTGCAAAAGTAGCAGTGAATCCCTGCAAAATTCTTAAGAATGGAGATTTTCTGCCCTGTATCAGAAAGAAATTTGACCCATCATTAATCCTGCTCTATGTCCTAAAGTAGAGGCAGCACTTCTACAGATGTAGCCATTGTTCCTTGGCAGATGCAAAGAAACTCAGTTAAAAAATTGCCATGAATGTTTTGTGTTTTTTTAAGCCATGCTCTGAACCTCATCCGTGTTCCCTTGAATCCAGTTGTGCTATCAAGCAGCATTTCTCTCCAATCACATTAGGAATCACTCCATATCATACTGAGGAGAGATCCTCACCCAAGATTAACTCTGGCCCATGTGCTTCAGGTCTCTGCAGGAATTCGGGGCATGAGCAGCTTACGTAGATGTAGCCTTGAAGAGCCTCACAGTAGACTTGGATGCCAGAGTTAGAGCAGGTGCCAAACACTGCTGAAGTAGTACACAAGTACACAAAACTTAGAGGTCAGCGACACAGAGGCTGCTTAATTTGCTCTTGCTCATTGTTGAAAGCAGAGGGATAGCACTTGATTAAAGAGCCTTGTAGTAAGCATAGATCAAGTGCCTTAATCCATTGGATGGATTTTGGCTCCTGAAAGCAAGGCTCTGAACTCCTGAGGTATGTGATAAGGAGTGTGTAGGGATCATTTCTCACTGTCTCTTCTAGTCCAAAACCCAGGGTGCACTAAAGGAAAGTACTAGGAGGCAGGCTGAAAATGGAAGAGGTATTTCAAGAAGTGTGAGAGACTTGTGGCACTGATGGCCATAGTAGTCTGGCTTAGTCAGAAGCAGTGAGTAGAGGAGTTTATCAAAGAAAATATTTTAAAAAGTAATAAAGAACCTTATCTGTAACATGAATTTATTAGTAATATTCTCCTGCTAACCTGCATATACTTAATGTGCCCTGATGATTGGGGCATCTCATAGAAATATAGTTTGGGTTGGAAGGGACTTTTAAGATTATCTAGTGGTCATTACCTCATGTGAAGAGATAAAATTCCAAGACTTGCATTCCAGATTATAGATGTTTTTATTGACCTTGATCTAAAATACTGTGAATCACAGAACGGCTTGGGCTGGAAGGGACCCCAAAGCTCATCTCATCCCACCCCCTGCCATGGGCAGGGACGGCTTCCAGTATCCCAGGCTGCTCCAAGCCCTGTCCAGCCTGGCCTTGGACACTTCCAGCGATGGGGCAGCCACAGCTTCTGTGGGCAACCTGTGCCAGGGCCTCACAGGGAAGAAGTTCTTCCTCAGGTTAATGATTTTCAACTGTCTTCCCTTGAAAATGATCTATTTCTCATATAATTAGTTCATTTGGGACACCTGATAACACCTTCAATAGCAACGTCTGGGGTTCAGTGACATCATCAGTTTAACACCCCTAATAGAAAGTAACATTTTTACTGTGAGATCTTTTTGAGTGATGTTTCAGTATTTCTGCAGCTGGTTCAGGGAAACAACAGGCAACCGAGTAGTACCAAGCAGCAGTAGCTGCTTTTGCTGTCAAATCAGAAATGGCATACCTGGGAGGTGCTGTGGCTCTGTTGTCTCACAGCCCTTTTGTAATGATAACAAGCGTGGGAGTGTCCAAAGGTGCATCTCTCTGGAAAAAAGATGTCAGCAAGTGCTTCACCCAGCTGGCACCTACCCAGCCTTTAGGGGGATAAAGCCCCTCTCTTCTGCTCTGTCCCAAGCTCTTGAGCTGAGGTTGAACCTGACTGGCTCTGTGGGACCCAACATGGTTATTATCCCTGATGAGCCTGGGCAAGGCTCATGGAAGGAGCAAGTGACTGGAGGGAATTAACTCAAGGAAGGCAATAATTCTAGGTAGGGGATTGAGGCTGGTTCTATTTCCTCCAGAAGTCCAGTGTCTTAAGACCAAACTTACTCTGGAGCAGTTATTTTGTGTGGCAGTCTTCCAGGAGAATTGGGTCTTGGCTAATGAAATTCCTGCACACATTTTGCTCAGGACAAAGCTGTCTGCATGGAAGCTGCAGCCTGGTACGACTGCACATCGGTGTGGGTTATTTGGGGGAAATGTATAAATACAGGGATCATCTGGTCCCCCTGCCTGTGCTTGCTGTGCTGCTTCCAGCTCCTGTGGGCTAGCTTTGCTGCCAGGGTGGCAGAGGGAAGGGAAACATCAGCTCCTCACTGCCAGCCCTGCAGTGCTGACAGAGCTGCTGGGCAGGAGCTGTTCTGGCCTGGCCTGGCCTGTCCATTGGGTGGGCTGCCAGCAAAGTCAGGGTAGCAGCATCTTGGCATCTTGTTGAGGACAAGTCTGTGAAACACAGTAGAACAAAGCTTTTCCTTTTTCCTCCTTAGGCTATTTTGTACTTCAGTGCTGGAAGGTCACCTGGAAATGGGGTGGATTTGATGTCACATTCATTGGTATTAATCAGTTTGGCCTCATGTCCTTTTTCTGCCTTTACTCCCATAAGCAGTTTGATGGAAAGGTTTGAATCTTTGATACCTAAGGGGACTATTTTGTGTTTAAAGAGCCAACAAAGCAGGATTAAATACCAGCTTAAAAACTACAGCAAGAGGTCTTTGGACAGCCAGATAGTATTGGCTTGGAAATGGGCAGCAGTGTCTCAATGGAACAAATGAAGATTCAGTTGTTTTTAATAGCAGTGCAGCATGTTCTATCTTTTCAGACTTGTTTGATTTAAATTAATGGTAGTTTAACTAGTGTTAAATTGCCCTTAAAAGCAGAAGAACATTTTGTGTGTAATCAGATGGAAGAAGGGGAGGAAGCTTCCCCACCTTTATTTATTTTTTTTTCCTTTTTTTTTTCCAATGGAGAAGATGCACTTCGTGTGCTTCAATTTAATTCCTGGCAGGAGGTCTGGTCTGATGAAGTAGCAGAGAGCCGTCAGCTCCTGCTGCGTGTGTGAGACCCTGCTGTCATTCCCTGCTCTGAGATGTTGAGGCCACGGGGTGGCTGCAGCCCAGGGCTTGTGGTGTAGCAGGGGTTGGGATGTCTGGCTCCAGCGGGTGTGGGAAGGGCTCTGCTCCACAGCTGGGAGGAGTTAGGGAGCAGCACGGGCCGTGGCTGCCTTACAGTGCCTGCCCTGGGTGTCCAAGGGTGTCCCAGAGGCCGGGAGGCTCCTTCCCTGCTGGGCACGGCTGGCAAGCACAGCTTTAGAGTGCTGAGCTCCCCTCGGGGCTGGGCCTGCCCAGCGACAGTCACTGCAGCAGCAGTGGCTCTGCAGCAGAGCAGTGCTGCCGCGGGGGCTGCACCGGAGCAGGGCTTCCCTTCACAGGCCCCGCAGCTAAACAGGTACACAGTGATAACAGGGTTAAAACAGGGATTAAAAAATGGAATGTGAAGCAGCAGCTAAGCTGGCTGTCTTTGCTCAGCTTGCTGAACTGATAAAAATTTACTTATTTCTTCAGCTAGTGTGGGGCTTGGTTAATTTCCTGCTAGTTTGGCAAACTGCTAATTCTCAGAAGAGCCAAACTCTGGTGGGGGGAGCAGGGGTGAGGCTGCCTCTTCTGGTGGCTCCGTTGCAACAGGAAGGCCTCTGAACTGAGGTTTTTGGATTGCCATACACAACTGTGTGCTTCCCAATCCCCTGAGGGGGGTCCCAGGCACTGCAGGGTTTGTGCTGAGTGCTACTGGCAACCTGACCAGGGAAATGGTTTTCTCCTGCTCTGCTCAAAGTGTCAGCTTTGAACAGCTGGTGCCAGGAGAAACCCAGATCAGCTGTAGTTTGGGTCTAGCTGGAATTCATGGTCTAGCAAAATTTAATTCTGCAGCATAAAAGATCTGAAGAACCATTTTAAAAAAAAACCTGTGGGCCTTTTAATTGAATTAAATATTAATATGGATAATGCAATCAATGCTTTATTGATTGCATTAGCCACAATAATGTTTAATTCAATAAGTCTGCAGTGCTGGATCTTTTTCTCTCCTTGTTCAGCAAGGGAATGCCATATGCTCTGCCTGGCTGTGTCCCCCAGGCTCGTTCTAGGAGAGCAGGAGATGATAGGATTGGGAGAGGGCAAAGGCACTAGGCTGTGCTCTGGCTTGAACTGCTTCGTGTGCCCTCAGATTGGCTGTGTAAAGCCAGGGTCACCTGCATGGCTGGATCCAAACCAGCTACTCTTAGTGGTGTGCATCATTTTTAAAGCCCTCTCACAAACAATATTGTTATTCATGCAAATACTGCCCCTGACCCCTGTGTGCTTTGCTTCTGGAGCCCGTGCCCAATGCAATGCTTCATTCCTGCTCTCAGCAGTTGAGTCCCAGCAGCTTGTGTCTGTCAGAATGGGAAGATTTTCTACCCTAAGCTCACTAACGTGCTTCTGAAGAGGTGCCAGGTTCTGGTTTTAAACCCAGCCAAGCTTGAACAATTTTATCTGTGGTTGTAGGCAGAAGGCTTTTATTAAATTAAAGTCACAGTTTTGTTTAACTGCAAAATTGGAGGCAGACTCCAGCTCAGTCCACTCACAGTACAAGGTGTCTGGTCTCTGGTTCTTTCCTCGCTGTGTACCTGCTGCACAAGGTGTGGTAAAAACATCTGGGAAGAGCTTGGAATAAACATTTGGGGGTCTTCCAGTGATGGCTTTTTGTGGCCTCTTTCAAGAGTGCTTGATGAAAGAGACCTTGACTCAGTAAGGAGAGATGGGGTTAGAATCAGCCTACCCAGAATTCGCAGGTGCTGCAGTGTCTGGGGCTCAGAAGTAACCTGTCCCTACCTAGGATTGAGTCTTGGAAGCTACAGATTTGGTGTCCCAGCCATCAGCAGGACACCAGCCTTGCCCATGGAGCTGGCTGGGTGTTTGGGCCTACCCTGCACCCTGGGACAGCATGGGACACGCAGGCTTTTAGCAGTCTCTGTGGCCACTGAGGAGATTCTCTCCAACAGGCAGAGAAAGTGGAGGGGGAGAAAGGCTCAGGATTTGATTTGGTCTTGTTGCATTCCATCTACATTTGTCAAATCCAAGGAAAAGCCCATAACCTTGCTTTTATTTCCTCCTTACAGGGCCCATGTGTTTCAGCACGAAGCCTTATTAGTGTGCAGGGAATCTGGGTGCAGAAAGGACGGGTGCAGTGAGCTCAGCTGCAGCCAGGCATCCACCAGGGCCAGGTTTGGACACAGCCTTATATTTTCCCTTGGTTTTGAGAGCCTGCAGTCAGGTACTTTAAGGAGGATTTGGACTGAAAGACAGGCTGTGAATGCAAAATGCAGTTGTAGCTCCCAAACTCACGTGTAAATGAGTAAGTGATCAGATGCAGCAGCTCCTGCTGTGGTTGTGGCACACTAAAATCCACAAGTTGGAAGGAGCCACAGTTCCTACTGAAGGCCAGGCAAGGCAGTACTGGCTCTGGATCAGTCTCTGGGTGGCACCACAGTGATCTGTTAAATTGGGGATGGTGCTTGCACTACAGGCATGAGCAGTAACATTTGACCATGGTAGGTAAGCACACCTGAGTGCAGCAAAAGGCTCTAACCAGGCCTGGGGATGTGCTGCATAGTCACACACATAATTAGTGCACATTAATGTAACTATTTCAACTCTCTTTGTGTATTAAATGACAATATTCACTTCCGGTCTCATTCTTTCCCTTTTTCCTCACCTCACTGAAAGAAAAACACTTAAGTCTTACAGTTTCAAAGCAGAACACACAGCAAGTGAAGAAATCCTCAAATAAAGGCATTTGAGGCTGTTTTGTCTCTTCATTGCCATGGTCATCCTCACCTCTTCTGTTCCTGCTCTATGCTGTGTCCAGGCTGCTCCTGGTATTTCTTTCATCTTCAAGCAGATGATCTTAAAAAAGATAATTTTGTACCTGCTGGAGAAGGGAAATCATTGTTTTGGTGCTGCCCAGGCCAGCACAAGAACTTGGGAAGGAGCTCATGTGTTGCACTGCCCATCAGCATTTGTGTGGCAATGGAAGAGGTTTTATACAGGGGCTTCACAGCTCTGCTCTTGGGACGAGCAACAAAATTCCCTTGCTAAAGGGGCAGCTGCAAACTCAATTTCTGAATCTTCACCTCTCCAGACCCTGCTTTGCAGGGTTTCTCTGCCCAAAGCAGATCGGAGAGCTCTCTTTGATCATCTTGCAACCACCTTTGCATGGGTCCCTGCTGTGCCCACTTCAGGATTTTAGACTTGTTCCCTGCATTACAGCAGTTCCACGCTCGGGTTCCCAGGCGTTTCCCTCTAGTGCATTTTGCATTAGTAGCTAGTATCAGGAAATCTAGTACCAAAAGGTTAATGTACATCCATTAGTCCTCTTTCCCCCCCTTCTTCTTTATGTGCTAGTAGAAGACAACCAATTTCATTAAATACATTAGGTCTGGAAAGGGTCTGGAAGCAATTGAAATTCTGTATGTGCAGAGCTGTGGGGCTATTAATATTGTCCTGTCTAAGCACTGTGGGTAAAGTGGGATTTGCAGATGTTGACTGATACCTTTCAGGTGTTTTCCAGCCTCCACAGTCTTTCTCTTCCTCTTAAAAAGAGTTGGGGTTTTTGAGACCTTCTCAATTACTTGCTTGGCATGTCCTCCTTCTGTGTGCTCTCTCAGCTATGGGCAGGATAAAGGATGAGGGATGTCAGGGAAGTTGGGAAGGTGGTGTGGGCAGCTGAGCTGGCTTTGACAGCTGCACAATTCCTCCAGCTGCAGCAAGTGGTTTTCTCCCTCCTCCCCCTGAAGCCAGCATGACAATTTCTGTCCCACTAATTAGAGTGAAGCTGAACCCTGTGAGTATCTCATTGCATTCTCTGACCTGCATGTTAGACAAGGTCAAGCTGTTTCAGTGAAAAAAATCTATTACTCTAACGATCCCAAGTGGCAAGTGGGAGGGCTGGAGGGGGACTGGCTGTTTTGCCTGCTGATGTGTTTATGATTTGAGGAGCTTGCCACCTTCTTTAACTGAAACCTTATGTTTTAGCACAGCAGACCTTTGAAAGTCAGTAATTTGGGTTGTGATGCTCCTGTCTCTGTGTATACTGGGTTTTCACAGCAAGGCTTTGGGAGCAGGAGAAGCTGCTGGAAGCCCCCCCAGGAAGGAGCAGCAGAGACAGTGTGTGATACACTGACTGCAGCCCTCATTCCCTGGCCCCCTTTGCTGCTGGGGAAGAGGAGGTAGACAAAAAAATATCTCTACTGAAGGCTCAGTGACACAAAGATTTTTAGGTGAAATGGGGGCATCCAAAGCAGGGTGCATGAGCAGCTCTGGATGTGCAAGTTCAAACATAGCAGAATCATGGCCAAAAGAAGAGAAAAAAAAAATCCCATGGGCTTTAATTTCACTTAATGAGAAACCATTCACAGTGTTCCATTTCTGATCCATATCTTTCCATTTCTATTCTAATGGTAATTACTGTAGCAGTTTATTAACAAAGAAATCATTTGATAGCTTTCACATGATCCCATACTTCAAGTATCTAACAACCTATTGATTCGATAGCTTGGCAGTGTTCCTGATTGAGGAGCTGGAGTCTGATTTTTTTAAGCACTTTGATCATCTCACATGCAGAGGATAATTATTTTTCTGGTTGAAACATGGGCTGGATTGCAGAACAATGGGGTCTACAGCACATCCTTTTGTGGGATCCCTGCTGTACCCACAGTCAGAGCAAGCAATGTCTGTGCTCTTATAGAGGGCTGGATTTCTGATTCCTGAGTTACTGCAATCAGGTGTGCAACACACCTGCAGAGAGGTAATTGCAATATTTGTCACTGCTGAGTGTAATTATGCTGCCCAGAGAGCTGTGGATTCCCCATCCCTGGAAGTGTCCAAGGCCAGGTTGCATGAGGCTTGGAGCAACCTGCTCTAGGGGAAGGTGTTCCTGCCCATGGCAGGGGGTGGAACAAGATGGGCTTTAAGTTCCCTTTCAACCCAAACAATTCTATGGTGATTCTTTGATATCTTTATGGAGGGTTTTGTGTTTGCACCTGTATGCCCTGCTCTCCTGGGCCCCAGGTGCTGCATGGAACAGCTTTTGCAGTGGCAATGCATTTTGGCAGCCCTCACTGATGCCGCAGACTCATGGCACTGCTGGATCATTCTCTCCCCCCTGCTCTCACTTTCTGGAAGGTTCCTCACTCTTTCAGGGTGACTGGGGAAGTTCCCTGGACAGCAGTTCACACTGGGACAGAAGACCAGGACACTGCAGGAGCTCCTGAAGGGCTGTCCAGTTTGTGAGGGGGGAGTCTGCCAGAGCACACAAGCCCAGAACCATGGCCCAGCCCCTCAGAGACAACCAGCAGCCAGTCTGCCACTGTACAAATAAGGTTGTGTTTCTGGGAGCAGTGTGTGGCATAGGCTGCTTGTGCACCTTGCTGTCATGCTTTTTGAGGACTTCTTCAGGTTGTTCCAAATTTTATTGGAAGCCAGCGTGGGAACTGTGTTTCTGCTGTTCAGTGGGGAAGCTTGCCTAGAAAGAGACCCAGCTAATTCAGCAGGTAGACTTGGACCAAATGCCTTTAGTCACATCATGAGCCCTTCTGAAAGGAATGAGGGGAACAAAATATATGGAAGCAATTTGCTGGAAGTTTTCTCATGCAGGTTTGGAAAAACAGAAACATTTGACCTCCATGAGGAGAACCTGCCACCTGTGTCCTCTCAGGGCATTTTATGCACATGACCCAGATGGGGCCCTGAACTGGTTGGTTAATAATTCATATACTTCTGGAACAGCCTCAATTGATCATGCAATGCCCAGGTGACCCTACAACCTGTTGGGAATAAGGTGCTGGGAGAACCTGAATTACATGTTGGTCATTTTCTCATCTCATATATCACAGACTGAAAGCTTTATGACTTCAGAGCTTACTGTATTAATTTTATGCATGAGTGCTTTATTTTTGCCATATGAGATATATCACTGGCTTACTAGAGCAAAATATCATTAGACCTGGAAAAGGATTTGGTCACTTAAACTTTGTCACCAAGGATCATTGCACACAGATTATGCAGGGCTGTACTGTGCCATTTCTCATGTGTTTATTAAGTGATTATAAATATCCAACTGTGTGCCTTCAGGGGACTCTTGAGATCTGTGACTGCAGCAACATTTCATTCAGAAAGGTGGCTCACACACAGTGATTTGTGCCTTGGCAGGGCCCATCAAAGGGTTTGCCTGGTGAGAAGGCAGAGGTCTGTTCCACCTTAGGGAGCTCTCCACTGTTTTTAGGGATCGGTCACAGGTTGGACTTGATAGTCTCAGAGGTCCTTTCCAACAAAAATGATTCTGTGATTCTGTTATAATTGTGCATTTTCTGACATCCTTGGGGCTGGCCAGGATCCTGAGGCACCCAGGCTCCAGCTCGTGCCAGGGGCCTAGAGTTAATCACATCAAAGTACTTTGGCTGCTTTGTTTTCCTCCATCTCAGTTCAGGATGTCAGTCTTGAAAACGCCACAAACTTTTCAGAAGTGCTGAGCCTACAGTGTTTCTTGTTTCAATAATAATGACTGGAATTTTTATATGAACCCATTAAATACAGCTGTTCACCCTGAACACTCAAACTACTTCTGCACAAGCCATTTACTAGCATGACATAGGACACAGGGGTGATGGCTTCAAACTGACAGAGGGCAGGTTTAGATTAGAGTCAGGAAGAAATTCTTTCCTGGTGAGGCCCTGGCAAAGGTTGCCCAGAGAAGCTGTGGCTGCCCCGTCCCTGGCAGTGTCCAAGGCCAGGTTGGACGGGGCTTGGAGCAACCTGGGATAGTGGAAGGTGTCCCTGCCCATGGCAGGGGGTGGAATGAGATGGGCTTTAAGGTTCCTTCCTAGCCAGGACATTCCATTTCCCAGAGTCCGAAGCTGTGCAGGACCACAGCTGTCCAGCCCAGAGCTCTTCCACTCCTCAGTCACCAAGACCAAAGAACAGGCCCAATCTCCAGACTTCCCTTTCCATTTGCTGCTAAGACTGCCAGCAACCTGATGCCTTGAGTCAGGTTTTCCAAAGTGCTCTGGCCTCTTCACTCACTGCAGTAGGTTTTATTTTCCACAAAAAGTTAACTTGTAAAGCATTTGCAGGAGAGCTGGTAAAGGCCTATTCTGGAAATGGATGCTTCTTTAGGTCCCTTCTTTTCATGTAAAATTTTATATTGAAATGTTTCTGGGCAAGCATGTAAAGCACAACCTGGAAATGTAGCTGTTCTCCATCTCTGGATTTCCACTTATAACTGAACAACTCAGGCCCACCTTTGATTCAGTGATCCACAGAAGAAAAAACAAACCTGCTATCTGCCTCTTAAAAGTTAATTAATGCTTCCATGATTCACTAATGAAAAAGACCGAAATGAGAAATAGGTGAGCAGTAAAGAGCTGCATAAATTCACCAACAAAGCTGACAGAAGCCCGCAATTGTGTTCTGAGCCTGAGAACACGAAGACATGGGGTTAAAATGATTTGTGACCAGGGGAAGGAAGAATTTCCTTCTGTTACATGACTGCATGTAACTTTTATTAGTTTGATGACGTACAGAGGGACTATTTCTCTTGGAAATGGCTTTTTGGTTAACATTTCATTTTCCTCCCCAAAGTTAGCTCTCTTGCAGTGATATGAAACACAGCTTCCTGTGATTTCCTAGCCCCCAACTTTATTAACAGCACTTGTTGTCATTGCAAATGATCTATTTCAGGCCAGGCCACAAAGCTGTTGTTTTGCAGGTGAGCAAGCCCTCGCCCTTTATCGCACAGCATTTCCACAGCGGGGCAAGGATGAAAAATTGGTTAATAAAAAATAGCAAGAATAAAACTCATAATAGGTTGCATTGATGGTTGCATCACTTTAATACCAGCTGCTTCTCTTTAGGAATTTGAGGCTGTGCACTAATTTAATATCACTAAATTGTCCTGGGTTTTGGCGTGATCTGTCCCGATATTGCATTTCCAGCCGTTGTCACTTTGGTATTACTCAGTGCATACAAATAACACCTGGAAAAGTACCAAGGTCACTTCTTCTTGCAAAAGGCACAGGTTTCCAGGGTTTGAGAGGTGGTGCAGATTACCTGGCAGTGGATTAAGATACATTTATCACCAAATAGATATGAGAAAATCAGATGGAGTGGCCTCTTGCCATGGGAATAATTTCCTGTGGAGAATGGAGCTTTTAAGATCATGTCGTGGGAATGGGGAGAGATTCCTGGTGTTATTGGTGCTGAATGTAGCACCTTCTCATGAGGCCAGTTTTTACCTCTGCATCCTCTCTCAGGAGCAGGTTTTGGTCCAAATTTCTGTTTGTTTGAAGGGAATGTGGCTCAGTTGTTCTCATGTTTCTTTCTTTTCACATTTTCTAGCCTGCTTGGTTTCTCTTTTCAGAGGTAACAGAAAGGCTGTGATGCCTCAAGGCTTCCCTCCTGCGCTGCTGCCCACTGGTGGCCCCTGTACATGGAGCTAGCAGAATCTTTGCTATGTGTTATGTTCTACAGGTGGTTTTAGTCTCAAAAGCTAAAGCCAAATACCCTGGTTGGGTAACACTACTTGAAGAGTGTGTCTGACAAAATGACAGGACCAGTCTGTGGTGTGGGTGGATTTCTCAAAGCCTCTCTGTGCCCTGCTCAAGGTTAGAGGTGCAATGGGCCAACCCAGTGACACTTCCCTTGCTGGGATAACTCCTTCAGAGGATGCTTCAGTAGTCAGGAATTCAGGTGTGCATCCACCTAAACTTCTATTTCTATGCTGACCTAACCTGCAGGATCTTGTGTCCCATTTGGGAATCTTTAATTTCTGCTCTTAACACGATTTCACAGAAAAAAATTCCTGTATTTCTGCTCCAAGGCATCACACTTATGGGTAGCAGACAAACACTGGAGGAGTTTTGGCCTAGGAAATGATGGCTTTGGTTTGTGATCCATTTTCTCAAACCCAGAAGGATGCAGAGAGGTGGGACTGCAAATGATGCTTTGGTCCCCACGCTCCAGCTGGATGGAGACCAGCCTTGGATCTTCTCAGAAGCACCCAAGAGGAGCAGGCAGGGAAACCCCATGGTCTCATGGCATTTGTGACATGATTTTAAGGATTATCTTTCCCTCAGTGCTTCCTGCTCCCTTGCCTGAGGCACCTACACCTCCTTCCATTTATTGTTTTTCACGCTGCTGACAAAAGCAGTGGGATTTAGGATGTTTTTTAGGAGGGCTTAAATATCCCATGGAGCTTCACAACATGATAACAGACACACTTTATTATCCAGGCACGTCTCCATTTGCTTTCCTTTGACGCTGGCGGGGCAGGGAGGGGCAGTGCTGCTGTTTGTTTGGAAATGCAATTAGCCCAATGCACAGGCCCGCGGCCAGCCGGGAGGATAACCTTGAATCCAGGGAAAGTTAGGGGAAATTTAAAGCCATCTGCAGCTCCAATGAGTCCCCACACACCCTTTTGGCTCGCAGTTTCTATTTGTGCCAATAAAGTGCGAGAAGATCCGCAATACAATGGGAAATTGCTTCTTTGGGTATCACAGTATCTTGACTTAGAAGTGCTTTAACCTTGGCCTCATGCTTCCTGCGGGGCCTGTTTGCTGTGCTGCAGAAGTGCCGACACCAGCCAGGAATGTATAGGATTTTCCATCTGAGCAAAATTAAACCCCGAAACCTTTACCATCTTCTCGATGCCAGACATGCTCTACCTGCATTAACTTGAGCTTAATGGACTGCAAAATGAGCCTTTCAGCATATATGGGAGTGGATTATTTGCAGGAGAGCAACTTCCTCACATTTTTATCTCTTCCCTTTCCCAAAGCTTTTGTCCTTTGGAAAAAAAAAAGAGAAAAGGCAAATACAGCCAAATTATAGGAAGAGAGTTGGGCCCTAGGAAGTCCGGAAAACTGTTTGGGCAAGGCAGAGAGTGCATCCACCAAGTCAGGTAAGTAAGGAAAAGAGCAATGACCACTGCTCCCGGTCCCTTAAACCAAACTGATGTTCATTAGCCAAGTTCCTGGTGGCAGTGTTGGGGATCATACAAACGCTCCTGGCCACACTTGTCAGCATGGCAGCTGAACTCCTCACCCTGGCTTTATTGCAGCCTTTCCCAAAGTCCTCCAGGGTAGGACCTGAGGCTGCAAAAGACAGAGCCTGCTGGTGGTGGGATGCTCCTGTCTGCAGTCTCCACTCATCATCTCCCCCTGTTGCAGAAGAGGTGATGGTTTTACACTGAGGAGGGCCAGTTTATACTGGATATAAGGAAGATGGCTTTTGCAATGAGGGTGGTGAGGCCCTGGAACACATTGCCCAGAGAGGTGGTAGCTGCCTCATCCCTGGAAACATTCAAGGGCAGGTTGGATGGAGCTCTGAGGAACTTGGTCTAATGTAAAGTGTCCCTGCACATTGCAGGGGGGTCAGATTAGATGGACTTTAAAGGTCCCTTCCAACCCACACTATTCTGTGTGTCCAGGACCATCACACATCATTTGGAAGGACAATGTAAAGCCTGGTCAGCCCCCTTTTTCACCTGCTTCCTTGGAGTTTTGCCTTCCAGATTCACAAGATTTTTTTCCCAAACTCCCTAGGCTTGGATTTGGCCACTCATCCAAACACAGAGCCAAGCCACTGCTGGAATACCTGGAGAGACAATCCCTGTGGGCAACAGGATAATCCCTATGCACAACCGGGAGGGAGAGTGGGCTGGTGGTTTCTCTTCAAGCTTTCTTGGGTTATCACTGTCAGGAGAACAGCAGCATGGAACATTGTGTGTTTAATGACCAAAAGTACCTTCACTGTGTCCTTCCTGGTGCCAGATGCCTTACAGTCTAAATGAGGATCTTTAATAGTGGCATTAATTATTACTGAAATCCTGCTTTGTCCCACTGAAACAAGTCTAATAGCTCACACTTGCTCTTCCTCTCTCCCCGTCCTTTCCTCAGATCGCCGTCTCCTGCATCTGATGCCAGCATCAGAAAGGCTCCTTTCACCTGACTGGTTGGGCCACCAGCATGGGGTGATGTGCAGGAAAGGTCAGGCACAGGTCCCAGCACCAGGGCTGCTCCATGAGCTGAGGATCAGGAAGGCTGCATTGGGAAGGATGCCCTGGAACTGTCAGAGGGTGTCGCTTGGTGCTACCATACCCATGCTCTTGCCTTCTTTTGTGGGAAGCCCAGTGCCAAGAAAATAGCAGCTCGCAGCTCCCAGGGATGCAGATAACTAACTGAGATAATTAATTAGTTAAATGCAGACATCTCTTCCCTGTGAGGGAGGTGAGGCCCTGGCACAGGGTGCCCAGAGAAGCTGTGGCTGCCCCATCTCTGGAAGTGTCCAAGGCCAGGTTGGACACTGGAGCTTGGAGCAGCCTGGTCTGGTGGAAGGTGTCCCTGCCCACGGCAGGGGGTGGGATGGGATGATTTCTAAGGTCCCTTCCAACCCACGCCATTCCCTGATTCTATGAAATAGTGGCCCCTGGGGAGCCAGCATAGCCAGAGGACGGGAAAGGAGAGGCTTTGTCTGTCTCAAGCAACCACGGATAAGACCCAGCTGCCTGCCCAAAAGATGAGGCCACCTCTGCAGATGCAACCATCACCTGTCCTATCCCCAGGGATGAGACCAGTCACTGCTGGCCGGGACACTGTCTCGTTCTGTGCCATCCCAAAGGAGCCTGGCTTAGCTTTCTGGTTGGGTTTTGCCTTTCCTCCTGATTTCCTAGAGGGTAATTATCCCTTTGTCTATGTGGGGCTGAGTGGGGGCATGAACTGGCATCTTCTGAGAGCAGAGCTCTTTTAGGTAATGGAGTTAGTAATGGTAAAAAGATACTTTCTCTTAAAAAATAAGGAACTATATCTGCAAATAAATCCATGTGGTATATTAGATGGCACTTTAAAGGTTCCAACCCAAACCATTTTAAGATCCTAAATATATAAATACAGGCACTTCCTTTCCATGCCTTCCATCCCCTGTGTTTTAAAAGCTAAGCTTCCACACTGCAAAGAAGGTGGATTTTTGATAAATTTTTCATTTTCTCTATTGACTTGCTGTTGCAAACCCATGTCCTTTTGCTATGTAAAGGGCATTCATTTGCCATATATCCACATGGGCCCTCTTTCCCCTTTAACAACCACCAAAGAGAAACACTTTATTGCTCTTGCTGTGCTGGAATCCCAGGATTTGCTCTTTGCTTTCACCTCTAGCAGAGCTGTGGCTGGATAGGGGTTGCTGCAGTGGATTTGGCATCCAGGGGATGGTCACTGGGGCACTCAGCTCACTATTACCACTGAAGCCATTATCTGCTGCTGGCTCAAGAACACTGGTAGGATGGAGAGTACCCAAAATTTGGGATTTTCCCAGTCTTAGCCTGGTTTGGAGTGTGCTTTGCAGCTTCCTGGGGGAGAAAGACATTGCCCTCCTGTGCTCCGGAGCTGAGTCAGTCCCCCTGGGGTGTGCAGGAAATAATTCTGTAATTATAAAACAATCTTGACTAATGGCATATTAATGAGGACAGGGAAAGGTGATGCTCCTAGCAGTGGGGATGGGCTTCCCCACTGCTAGGAGGAGGGAGCTGTACACAGCTGCTGCATTTGGGGGGCAAAAGATGGCATCACATCAGAGAGGCTTAGGGGTAAGAACCCCAAGAGGAAGGGCTTTTTATGACTCTGGGTCTGTTTCTTCTGCAAAATTCACTGTTGCTCCTGCTGAAGGTGTTGCCTCTGAGCTGTCCCCTCTCTGACCTGCTCTTTTGCTCCAGTTTGAGTCTTTTTGGCTCCTTTTGGTTTTCTAGCCACATCTCCTAGGCTGTCCCATTTCTATCTCCCCTCATTTTTCCAACCCATCAACTCTACTTTCCCCTACTTTCTGCCCTACCGAGCCCCCTGCTCTTCTCTACCCCTCAGCATCTTCCCTCACCTTTATCCACCTTCTCTCCTCCATCTCCCACAAATACCTGTTGTATTTTCAGGAGTGCCAGCCCGGGGGCATGGGGAGGATGGTGCCCACAGAGGAGGTTGTGCTCCCCCATCTGATAACATATGTATCAGGCACCTTTCCCTTTAGCTGGCAGCCTCTGGAAGCCCAAGATGAACCTTTCAACAAGATTAAAGAGATGGTATTAATTGCTATCGATCATGGGTCAACAAATTAAATTGCATCTGCAACTGCATCTCTGAAAGGTCTAAATGAGAAGAGTAGTTAATGGGTCTGGCTGGCCCAGAGCTGTGATTAATTAAAGGCAGAAATGAACTACAACATTAAAAAAAAAAAAAAAGAGAGATTGGGATGAGGATGAAATTCTGTAGGGTATTTGGAGAGCACCTGATGGGATTTCAGTTCTGGATCCACCCTGGCCTGAGAGAAGCTGATGGGAAGCAGAGCTGCTGGCAATGATTTTTGGGGATGCTGGCACCCCAGTGCTGTGGAAACACTGCCCACCTATGACTGGCAACTCTTCCCCATCAACAGTGGAAGTTTTCTTAGGAAATGATCTGTGCCCTTTGCTTCTCTCTGTGGTCCCAGACTGTGTCCCACTGACGCCTTGGTGCTTGGGGAGAGCTGTGGGATCCCTCAGTGGGACTGTGTCTGACACTGCTGGATTTGGGGGAATCAGTCCCCTTCTACAGTCTGAGCCATGGAGACTTTGCAGACACATCCGTGATGGGATCTGCAGGGCTTTCCCTCATGTGACCCAGAGCTTACTCCAGCAGGGACTGGACTGTGCAGGGTCAAGGGGTCCCCCTCCATCTGCCTCTTTTTCCCATTTCTTTTTAGACAAAGTGCCCTGAAAGAGTGAAGGGCAAAAACCCGAGCATTCCCATGTTCCTTAGCAATCCCACTGCTCTTCCCATGCCAATCCAGCACCACAGCATCCCAGTGGCAGCTGGGAGAAAAGTACTCCTGGGTGGGAATAAGGGAATGTGACTCCTTGGGAAATAATGAAGTAGCACAGCATGGAATGGAGATGGTGCTTAATTAATAACGAAGAAAATAATAATATGTGGCACGTATAGTGCTGTACTTGTTCCAAGCACTGTACAAACATTAACTACAGTGATTAAGCTGTAATTAATTAGAGTAACTACTAATCAGTGTAAATAATGATGCATCTGGAGGTACCAAATGGGGTTTGTGAACTGAAAGCAAATTTCCATGTTCAGGAAATGGCATCAAATATAAAATGGCACCAGTAAAAGGCAAAAGCAGATGGAGGTTAAAGTGAGAGTCCATGGCAGCTCCCCAAACGGGAATCCTGGTTTGGCACAGCAAAGTACTGAGTTACTGCTGAGACACTCCATGAGCAACCCATCCCATCCATGGGATTCTCATAGCCACTTCCAGGTTCCAGGCCTGCTCTTCTCACCCCAGCTGCACTCACCAACGCTGTGAAGAGACAGGGACTGGAGCAAGGGATGAGATGGGGAACTGGGAGCTTGAGGGGCTGATGATCAGCAGAGTAAAATACACCACAAATATATAATTCTGGGGGTTTTTGCTGGTTCACACACTTTATATTTAACAAAATAATTTTTTAATAATATAGTCTTTTACACATCAAATATTGTTTCTAGGACCTCTCCCTCCCATTTTTACAGATTTTTTTTTTCTCACTAGTTTCAGGCACACTATTGTTTGAAAGTTTTGAAACTGGATAGTCATTGACAGGCAACAGCTCACGAAGAAATGTGGCGATGACGTCTCTAATGGTACCAGCTCGGCCTGCAGGGAGCCAATGCTCAGCCACAGGACAGCAGTTGCTGTGCTAAGTGCTCCTCCCACCCCTGCCCTCCAGGAAAACACCAAAACAGGGAGGAAATAAAAGTATAAAGGCAGCAGTGTGTATAAACCGAGCCTGATGTGCTGATCTGCTTCAGTGAGGATGCTGTGGGGAGGATTTGCTGCTGTTGCTGTCAAGAGCAGGTGCTGGACTGGAGTCTGAACTCTGAACACCACCACCCTCATGGCCTTGACCAAAAAGCAGGGAACCAAGCGTGGACAGGGATGGGAAAGGCCCCTGGCCTCGCCTGCGCAGGCAGGGCAGGGAGATGACATTGGTGGCTTTTCTTTCACAGTATCGCGTGGAAGCTGCAGCCTGAGAAAGCAGGAGGTACCCGTGCTGGAAAGCCAAATGGGGACCCTTGGCTGCTGGGGGTCCATGGGGGCCTCTGCTCTGACAGGCAGGCACAGAGAGCAGCTGCTTTTGAGAGAGCCCTCACCAGGAGCCCAGCCCAGCCCTGCTGCACCGTGGCTTGCTTTATCCCCAGCAGTGTGGATGCTCCCAGAGAGAGCCAGGGCAGCTCCCTCCTGCTGTAGCAAAGCTGAGCCAGTTTAGTGCTGCCACAGCTGTGGGACATTTCTGGAAACCTCCGGAGTGGGGCGATCCCATATTTTAACTGAGACCTGCTGTTGCTGAAGGCAATGGAACACTGCCCTGGGCTCCAGCGAGTGCAGCCTCGGGACAGGACAAGGCAGGTGAGCACATGCTCAGCCCGAGAAACAGGAACAGGTGGGGCCCCCTTCCCTCTGCTCCACCACTGCTGCCCCAGCCAGGAATCACACACAGACAAGCCAGGTCAGATGTTGCTTTCATGGAGCACCTTCTGGTTGGCTGCCCCAGCCTGCCCATGCAGCTGCTGTGGGCTCTGCTCCCATCAAGGTCACGGTGACTGTGTAGGTGTCTTCAACTTTATTGTCCCCACTCAGTGGAGAAAGTGTAACACAGATACAGCTTTGTGTCTTGGCTGGCCGGTCTATACCTGTGCATCTACCTCGGTCCTGCTGCAGGTTACATTCCAGTTGGGTTTTTTTTAACCCCCCATCCCTTTCAATTTCTACCTCCCTCCCATCCTTAGTGCCACCTGCGCTTACAGACACAATAAAAATGCTCCACCTATTGCTCCACTCATAGCTGTATTGTCCCGACGATCCCAGCTTAGGAAGAGGCTTAAAAAAAAAATCACAATAGCAAAAAACCCTCAAATAAATAAATGTGAAAAACCCCACGATCCACACTGTAGAAAGTGAGAGCAGTGAATGGATCGGTGCCTTGGAGGCGTCGCCAGGCCAAGAACGCGCGCGGGCCATGTTCCTGCTGTCCTCCCCCAGTCCGAGCAGCGCATCCCCACCAAGCACTGGTGATTGCAACAGCAGAGCAGGCACCTGGACGCCGGGTACAGAGTGAGTAAAGCGGGAGAGGAGCTGCAGGGGGCACGGGGAGACCCTTCCCCGCCGGTACCGATCTCTGCTCGTGTGGCACCCTGGCAGGGCTTGCTGGTGACCCTGCTGCAGCTGGCGGGAGGTTGGACGCGTGGGCAGCATTGAAGCCGTTCCTTTGTCACCATCACCGTCGTCACCATCATCACCATCACCACGAGCGGGCTGTTGGCCAGGGGGTGCTGCTACAGAGCCTGCTTGCCCTGGCACTCGCGCTTGGAGCACTGCGCTGGCTTCCACCAGTCCCCGTTGTGGCAGTGGCAGATGTTGCAGTCGTCCACCTTCACCTCGATGCCCGCGGGAATTATCGTGGTGCCCGCAAAGCAGTTGGGACCTGTGGAAACACACGGGGGTGACAGGATAAATACTCTGTGGTTGGACTGGGGGCAGCAGCTCTGCTCTAAGCTTGGGACAGGCAGGCACCCAGCGCCAGCCCCTTGCTGTGCTCTGGCCACGCCACCGCCGCTACCGAAATCTGCAGCAATGCTCCCACCTTGCTCAGTGCCGAGCCTTGGACCCACAGCAATCCCTTCTCTCATTTTTTGGTTGCCCTCAGGCACTAAAGGGAAAAAAAAGGCCTTAAAACTTTCCTCTCTGTTTCTGCACCTAGCCCCTAGAACAAATGGCATTTGCACTCAGCTTTTGCTACTCCGTTGACCACTAATTTAGTACCCCTTTCTCCTTAAATTTTGACTGCAAGATGGACAAGACCATGAGGACACAGCCCAGTCTTCACTGCTCCAGCCTGGTGAGCCTGCAGGGAGCTGCAGGGACCGGAGCCAATTCCTCCCCTAGGGCCATTGGCAGCCATGCTCCAACACCACGTAACCCCGAGGACCTCCACCAGCTTGGAGCTATTAACCATAAATGATTTATTGCATCACCTCTCAAATAAGCTTTCTGATAAAAGCTGGAGTTTTTTTCCTCAAAGATAATTCCTTTAATCTGCTTATTATTGCTTTGGGTCCTTTTTTTTTTTTTTTTTTTTTTGTTTTATTACACAATATCAAAGCTGAGCAGCAAGTCAGCAAGGATCTTATTTCCCAGTCACAGAATGGTTGGGTTGGAAAAGATCTTAAAGCCCTTTCCTCCTCCTCATAAAAGCCCCACAAATATCCACTGCCCATCTGTCCCTCTGCAAGCTCTCTTTTCCTCCTACTCCTTCACCACTTAGTGCCAGGAGTTAATGTCAGAGCCAGCAGCACACAAAAAATTCAAGCCACTCACATTGGTGGCATTGGGGAAGCATAAAGACATTTGAAAAGTGTTCTGTGGCTCGAGTGCTGCTCCGAAATGTCACCCCTCGGCTGGCCACCGGTTTTAATCTATGCCTCCAGTGCATGAGGTGCATTCCAAAGGCAGGAGCGTGTACAGACATGGAATTATGGGCAAGTTGTTCCTTAAGTCTCTGAGGCTGGAAAAGGCTGAGCTGTAGCCAGCTCAATGCCAGGCTCCCATGTTATATAGTCTCAGAGAGCTATTTATGAGTGCCCTGGCTTCAGTAAGATGCTCCTCAGGACCCTTTGCTGAACAGGCCACAAGTTTGGCAGGGCTGGGCTTAACCAGACAATTCAGGGTGCCTGAGTGTTATTTGTGTTTCAGCACCCTCCCACCCTCCTTAAAGGCCCCTTCAAACGTGGCTCTACAGCAACATTCCACATCCATCTTCATGAGGCCACGACAGAAGGGCCTGAGAAGGATGCCTTGGATGGCTCCTGTACAGAATTTGGGGTGACAGGGCTGCTGCTTCCTTCCATGGGCAGCACCTGGGAAGGCAGGCTGCAGTGCTGGGATGGTCTGTGCTGCTCCATGCTGCCTCCTCCTTGGCCTAGCCGGCATGTGAATTCCATCAGGATTCCAGGAAGAAGCAGGCTTTTACTCCAGACAAGGAGATTCAACTGCACTTGTTGAGCCGGAGCACAGGTGACACAGGGCTGCTGGCAGTGGAGGAACCTTGGGAGTGGGGATGTTTTAAGGCTGCTTTGAGCTGGGCTTTGAGCTGGACAAGCTCCAAAGAGCCCCTCCAACCTCAGCCACTCCAAACTGCAAAGAACTTTAAAGCCAGGAGCTACCAGCCAAGAGTATGAACAGAACAGCCAAACCCTACATAAGCACATGTGGTATCTGTGTTTTTCCTTGCAGGCATGAGGTTAAAGAAGTCATGACCTGTTTTGGTCACGGGCTGAAGATTTCCCAAGTTGATGTCTGGAAGACACCTTCCTGGTTGGAAAGGCTGTGATCCCAACTGTGGTATGTCTCTGGCAATGCACTGAAGTTGTCACACTTTCCCAGAGTCTTTGAGTCCCTGTGCTGCCTGTGCCACTGCCTGTGCTCTTCACCACTGGTTTAATTCTCTGTTTCCTGGAGCCCGGAGGGTGGGGGTGTGTTGTGAGCCAGCGTGGGCCTTGCTGTCAGGTCATCTGCTGCTGTTAAATGCCCAGGGTTCAAATGCCATGGGAATTCCCGTAACTGCAGCTAGCTGTCTTTGAAGTTGAAATAAATGCCTGGGTTGGCACGTTAATGGGATGCTCTGACTGCCTGCCGATGTCAGGGATGCCCAGGGTGGGCAGCCTCCACACAACAGCCTGCTCTGCGCTCCCAGAGCAAACAAAACCCTTTTCATTGCAATATAAACAAACAGATTCCTCTGGAGATTGGGGTGGCAAAGAAACGGGATGATCATCTTCCCTCTTGTTGCCCTGCCTGTTAAGCACCTCATTTGAGAGGCCAGTGCTGCCTTGACACCCACACACGTCTCCAGACACAGCTTTCTCTGGATTTACAGCACTGCCAGCCCATTCCGGGGGCTGAGAACAGGTGGGAGGCTGGCAGTGACAGAGCCAGCAGGTTTGCTCACTCACAGATGAGTCAACTTTGCCTCCCAGACAGGGTTTGGGGACCCAACACCTCCCTCATGGGATTTTGGCACTCCAATGGTGCAGGGATCATGATCAGCCACAAGTGATAATGTTGGGACTGGCTGATAGGGTGCTGCCAACGGGGCAAAGGCTTATTTTTCTTTCATCCTGCTTATCTGTCCATTCCTTGGCTGCCCTTCCTCCTCCCAGCAACCCCAGGTCTCTTCTTCCTCCTGAGCTTCCCCAGGGGGTCATATGGAACTATAATAATCAGTAAATACTCCTCATTAATGTCCCTGTCCCAGGACAGGGAGGAGCAGAAAGCAGGCACTGTGATGAAAAGAGGAGACAGATGAGGGGGATGTGCTAAAAACATCACCTGCGCCTCTGAGGTCCCTGCTGGAGAGAGGGTCCCTTATTCTGGGGACAGCAGCACAGCAACACCCCTGCCCTGGCCAAGGACACGGGGCAACTCTGCAAATCTGTAATGAAATACTAATGATCTACACCTCTGTAATGAAACACTAATGATCTGCCCCCCTGATCCCTGTTGAGCCTGGAAGGACCTGGCAAGCACCTCTGTGTCTAACAGAAAATCCCTGGGATACTGCCACCGCCCCAAAGGGGCTGGGCAAAGGGAAAGGGGGAAAATGACAGCTATTTGGGATAAATCACAGGGACTGCCAAACCAGCCCTCACTGGAGCAGCACCTGGGCTGGCCAGGGTCACCTGGGCACACCCAAGGAAGGAGCTGTAGTCAGAGGCTGAACTGAGGGAAAAATCACAGCAATTGGATTTGTTTTCTTTCTTCTTGGCTTTTAGCAAAATGGAGGAAAACATGGCTTGGGGCTCTACTGACATCTGCCCTCCTGTGGGATGTTCTGCCTCTCTCCTGTCAGACTTTAGTACTTTTAATTTGGGCCAACACTGTCACTGCTCTGGACCTTTTCTTTCCCAGCACTCTCTCAAAATAGCCCCTTCTGCATTGCCTGAGTGAAATGTTTCTTTTGCTCACCACAGTGCACTGGATGGAGCTTTACTGCATCCTCTCTCCCACTGCTATCCACATCCCTATAGAAACATGGATTTCTAACAGAAGGCAAAACTTCCACACTGCATTTGTGATAATTCAACTTAAATTCCCATTGCCTGAAATCCAGTTTTCCAGCACAATCACTATCAGCCAGCCTCTCCCCCCACCCCTTTTTTTTCCCCCATTTAAACTTCTCCCACCTTCACATTGGAAAAGTGGATCCTGTTTGTCCAAACTGGGACGCAGTGAGCATCGCACCCGCGGCAGAGGCACGAGAGGGGCACTCAGAGAGGGACCCTGCACTGCTGCAATTTAGGTGAAAATATGCTCCAGCCAAGTGGCATTTTCTGTGCCATGGCACCAGTCACCAGGGAGTTTTCCAGAAACTTTAGGATTTATAGAACTGGCAGCTACTGGTGGAGATAACCTCCAGCATCTGGGGATCTGCATGGCTGTGCCATGTGCCTTGGAGGGGCTGCAGCCCCTAACGCCACAACCAGAGCCCACAGCAAGAAACCAAGTCCTATTTTTTTTGCTCTGCAGCAGAGCTAAACAGACTCTTTTAAATTTTCTAATATTCTTTTCCCCTCCCAACATTTCAAAAGCTCAGGGCCCCAGCCCAGTGCTGCTGAGGACTGGCCTGAGCTTTTCCCACCACGGCTGCTTGGAGGAACTGGATGAGACCAGGGTCTGCCAAATCAATGCCAAAACAAACCCCCCAAAGAATGACACAGAACAGCAGTGTGGGGTTTTTAAATTATTATTCAAAGGAAGATGCTGCTCAGAAACATTTGATGACATGTCAAGCACATCAGGTTACTTATGATAATAGCAGCAGGAACAAGAAGCTGCTTTGGGCAAGGGCTGTCGTCCTGCTCTTGGTAAAAGCATCTTAAACCACGACTGTGATGATAACAGGACACTAATCACCCTTTTTCCTTGCTCAGGGAGACTGATGGGAGAAGTTTGCTGCTCCCACAGACAGTGTAATTGTGAGATTTGCTTTGCTTAACATAGTTAATACTCATAAAAGCCCGCAGCACTCCAGGCTGTTTGCTAGAACAGCTGTGAAGATTTTTATGGAGATATATTAGGGACATTCAGATGCTGGTTTGATGGGAGAGATGTAAAAAAATCATATTTCGTTTGTTGTTTGGGGAGAATGATGGAAAATTCTGCAACCATCTGCTGAAGATTAGGTACTTGGATGATGCCCCTGCTCCACTGCACCCCTGTTCCGGAGGGAATTCGGGGGTCAGGCTCTGTCCAACACCATGAGCTGATGCCTTGGAGCCACTCGGTGCCGAACAGCAGCGTCCCCCCAGCTCCTTGTGACTCCTCAGATGGGTTTTACTGAACTCAGCAGCTCTGCCCGTGGCTTTCAGCAGCTCTGAATTTAGCTTTGTGTGTGCAGAGAAGCAATAAAAGGAAATCAAATGTTAATCAAACAGCAAGCACGGATCACTTCAGGCCAACTGTGATATTCAGATGAGCCCTGAATAGCATCTTGCCCCAGACAAAGCTCATCATCGCCACCAGAACTTCTCATTGTGCAACCTCTGATTTCAGCAAGAGTGGTAGTTTCCCCTCAGTTAAATATGTCTCCTGCCACTTCTTTGAGAGCCTCTCCAACCCTTTAGGAAATATTAAAGCTGACTCCAGGAGAATTTAGCTTATTCAGTCAATGGATTCCATCAGGGAGAGAGGTGCTGATGGCTACGCTTCTCTGCCTAGTTAAGACAGCTGCTAAACAGCAGCTCAATTCAGCAGCCATCCCTCAGGCTCCCAAGTGGTGTGCCCCACAATTAAAGTTGCAGGGCTAAGTGGAAAACTGTGGTGTTTCCTGACAGTATTTAGGAATGGATACATCCTGAAACATCCCCCTGGACACTCACTCAGCTGAATGAGGTTCGATGACTTTGCTTTTGGAGCTTGACCATGAACACAACTGGGCGTGGGGGTTTTCTGCTGGCAGTGTGTGTTGGCCTGGGGGAGGTGTTTCTACTGAGCACAGCCAAGTGTCTTCCCAGTGGGAAGGCAGATCTTCCTCTGCATGTCTCCACAAAACAGACCTCTCCCAGGCTTCACATGACCATCCCACACCACAAGCCACGTAATCGCCAGCACTGGTGTCTGGTGCTGAAACAACCCCTTGCAAAGCAGCAACCAAATGAGAATGACACTTGGAATCCACACAAGGATGCTCGTGGATCCCCAACAGAAAAAGAGGAAAAACACAGCAGAATCCCCAGGCTCTGTCACAGAGGCAAGAAATTGCCTGTTGCCTCCATCTTGGGACTTCTTCCATGACGAGGCTGAACTCCATGCTCAGAAGGGAATGAAACCCAGCATCTTGTTTTTAATCATGGCCTCTGTTTCTGGAGGTCGACATCACTCCTCTCTGCTGATCCTGCAGGATCTTTTCAAATGTTCATTTCGCTCTGCCAATGCTGTTTATGGGATCACTTCAGATTGCAAGAAAAGAGCTCAATTTGTGGCTTTAATTAACGAGCTGGAGAGGGAAAAAGTCTTGTTTTCACTGCCTGGTATGGAGAGTGCCAGCCTCCCTCTCTGGGGGAAGGAGGAGGCAGCGGGTGAAACCGGAGGTGAGATATAAAGAAATCAGCTGGTGATGCTGAACTTTGCCTTGCTGAAAATTAAATTTGGTGACACTCTGCAGGGGCAGCTGAAAACCCCGCCCAAAGAAAACAACCCTTGAGCTTTATTGTGTTAGAAAGAGGCAAGAGCTGGAGATCCTGGCTCGGAGCACGGCTGAAGCCTGAGGGTGCACTGGAAACGGGGCTGCCATGACCCCGGGATGTGGAGCAGTGAGTTCACACCCCATGAAGTCGCCCAGCTCCGGTCCCTGTCTGCCACTTCAGTGGTGGCAGGAGGGACAGCACTGTGCTGTGGCTCTGCTGCTCCCTGCTCCTGCAGGTGATGCCCATGTCCTCCAGCCTCCGGAGGACAAAGCTCCTCCCAGTACAAACACCAGGGGAAAAGAACCCCCTGGACTCCAAAGTCCACCCCAACACCCAGCCTGCACAGAAACTCCTGCAGGGCTGCAAATGGGACTGCTTCAGGTCAGTGTCCCCATCCCAATCACTACCAAGTCTGGAAGCCCCTTCTTAGCCTGCTCACCCTCTCAGGCAGCAGAGAGCTCTCCTGTGATGCAGAGGCTGCATCAATGCATCATCTGCTCCCTCAATAAAATCTGGATGCTGCTCCATTTTCAGGAGGGACTAGGAGCCGAATCTACCAACCCAGTTGGTCTACCAACCCTAATCTACCAGCCCGAGTGCCACAAATTAAACCTCCCTCTGCCGGGCCAGTGGTGGCTCCAGCAGCCTTCCAACCCCCTGCCATTCAAAAGCTCAGGAATTGCTCTCTTCCCCTTTTTGGAATGCTGTTGATATTTTAAAATACCAAAAGGAAATCTCGCCCTCTGTCAGTTTAACACCATTTCCCCTTGTCCTTTCAGTCTGTGGCTCCTAGCTGTGGTAACAAGTGTCTCCTCCTCGCGGTGACGCCAAGATGGAAGGTTCACTCTTCCTTTGCTACCTCGTCTAGCCACCCACGGAGAGATGGCACCTCCAATAAACGCCCTCAGTTTATTCTGTAAAATGTTGCAAAATCAGAGCCTCTTCTAATTTGTGGACAAACCCTGCTGGCTCTGGCTAACAACTCCTGGAGTCATCTGGTGGTACCTTCTAGACATCCATGAGCTTTCAACCATGTGCACCACTGCCCCGAAGAATTACTCTCCTCTGAAGCTGATCTGCAGCTCTTTTCCATCCTTCCTGCATTTTGCACTGCTCACAAGACAATGTTAACAGCCCTTCTCAAGTACTGCCTATTTACAGGAGAGATTTTTCCAGCCATAATTCACAGTACTGGGTGCCTGAAGATGCCTAAAAGTTATTTAATCTCTGCATTAAAAAACAGATATATAGCTGTAGTATCCTTGTCCAAATTAAATCCAAGTTGTTCACTCCAAGCCAGCCCTCCATCATTAGAAGGAATGCATTAAAAAGGTGAGGGGGAGGTGAAAAGCTCAGTTCAGTGCAATGGGAGCTGTTCCACTGATTTCTGCCAGCGATGCAGCTGCACAATAAAGGAATTACAACACACCAGCAGCTCCCACCCAGCCCAGCGGGACAGGGATCTCCTGGTGGCCCAACATCCCCTCCTGGCTCTCCTCACACCGAGATGGTCACATCGTCCAGGCTTTGCTCAGACAACCTCAAGTATCTGCACTAGAGTTCCCTAAATTACAAGCTGGCACCCAGTGACAGAGACTGATTTAGGCCTCACTGTTTTGCACCACAGTTAGAAAAATACTGATGGCTCGTTATCTGTCTTAATCAGCAGCAGCAAACAAATGAGGGACAGGGAGACATCCAGAAGGGAACACACCGCATTACTCCTCCTTATTGATAGCACAGTTACTTAATTTGATGTGGAGACATAACTTCAGTCATCGCTAAGTACTGGAGCAGGGACGTTTTGGTGCAGGGAAGATCTATGGGTGCAATTTAAAAGCCGTCTGTTTGGGAGCAGTGACGTCCATGGGCGCCGACACCGATCCGAGCTCCACGGACAGGCCGGACACCATCCCTCACCAAGACAAACGACGACAGTGGCCCTTCCACAGCTAAAATGAGCCAGCTGAAAATCACAGCCCCACTCCACTCTTCATCCTCTGTGCTTGTGGGAGGCGCAGGACAACAGGGGACCAAGCCCAAGGTTGAGCACAGAGTCCCAGAATGGTTTGGGTTGGAAGAGACTTTAAAGGTCATCCAGCTCCACCCTCTGCCATGGACAGAGACACCTTCCACACGACCAGACTGCTCCGAGCCCCATCCAACCTGGCCTTGGACAATTCCAGGGATGGAGCAGCTGCAGCTTCCAGTGTCTGATGGCTTCTGGGTGGTGATGTCCAACCTGCCCTTCCCTGGGCACTGCCTGTGCCAGGGCAGCAGAGCTCTGGATCGAACCCTTGGCACAGCTCACTCAGGGAAGACAGCATGGAGATGGTGGAGCAAAGCTCATGATCTGGGCACACTACAGAAACATGTACAGTTCCCACTGCTTTAGGTGACAGTATCTGCCTCCCCACACGGACAATTTCCCCAGTCCTGTGCACCCAGCCCCTCTGTTTCTGATCCCAAATGCACCAAAATCAAAACTGGGAGCATATCCAAGTGCACTTTGAGCTCCCTGCAAAACCTCCAGCCCCAGTTTGCCCATTTTACCAGGTTTCTAACCCATTAGTGGGTTATGGACCGTTGGCCAGCAGGGTTAGGCATTACTGCAGGGCAAATTAATAGATATCAAATTCATAACCCTTTATCCACTCTGCTGACTCAAACACCCAAACAGGGGCAGCCTTGAAGTGAAACCAAGGAGGTTTCACCTGGCTGGAGGAGCCAGCACATGGATCAGCTCCCAGACAGCAGAGGAGCAACTCCCAGGGCTTCAGACTCAGCTCCAAATCCAGGGTTTTCCCCCCTGCTTTTAGTGTAAAATGCAGGTTGGCATTTTCAAAGTCACCTATGGGATTTACAAACCAAATTCCTCTTCATTTTAAAAGGATCTATGTGTGCAAATACCTTGATCAGCACTGGAAAGTTTAGCAAGTTTTGCAAAGGCAAAAGGCCCAGCATTGCACAGGCAGGAACTGTGCATCCAAAGCAGGTTTTCTGAATCAGATTTTACTGTGCCCACTCTGGGCTGGAGAAGGAAAACAGTAACACCTCAAAGCCAGCAGTAGCCATCTATTAAGGGAGAAATGTGTGTTTCAACATTTACCTGAGCAAACAAACAGGATTAGCTCTTAAAAGTCTTTTTGCAGACAGCATAAAGCTTTGGGAGAACACCATAGATTTTTTTTTTTTTAAATACATGTAGATTGTAATTGTGGGCAATGAAAGCTACTCAGAGGTAATTTTAACCTTTCAGGTAAGTAATAGGCTTTCAAAAAGTTGTATAAATAGATATTTCCCAAAATGAATTCCAACAGTGCTGAAGGCACATTCATTTTTTAATAGTTCAAACATGGCAAATAAGGTGAGGTGTTTCTTTTTGAGCTGGTATCAAATAGATTAATTTAAAATAAATCAGTTAATAAAACTACCATTAACTACTGCATCAGCTAACAATTTCACCAATAAAAGCAACAGCCAAAGGGAGGAAAAGTTGGACCCTCCAGAGACTAAACCTTTAAGTGAAGAAAAAGAATTAAACGCATGTATAATGCGTTGTTGTGTTTGTGCTGCCTTCACCTTGCTGGCTCAGGTCCCAGGCGCAGCCACGGAACAACGCGTGCCATGGGACAGGCTCGGTCCCAGTGACTGTGCCCTTGCAGCCAGTGTTTCCCAAGAAAGGAACTGGGATGCAGAGCAGCAAACTCATCCAGGGACTTGGCTGGGTGTTCACCCTGCAGCAGTCTGGGCACCTCCCAGGGACACTGGGACACTGTCGGGGAGCAGCAGCTCCCACAGGCAGCTACAGCTCCTGGTCCATGCAGGCGTGGGAGGACTCCCTGATCTAGGGAAGTAAGGGCCCAAACAGCCCCTGGATGCCAAAGCACCAGGCCTGTGGTCCCTGCCCAGGTATCCCCATTCAAAGGCAAAGGTTAACAACAAAAGAATACCAAGCAGGACTTTTTCTCTGGGTCTTGTGAGCTTTTAGCCAACTTATTCGCCTCTTGGTTGCACTTCATGTGAAAATATAATGATTTTTATGGCCCACTTTAACATTTTTATGGCTTTTTTTTCTTCAGAAAAAAACCCCCACATTTGGTGTAAGAATTAAAACAGTATTTCATGCTTAACTGCAATCACAGATGATGTATGGAAGAGAGCTGGCTGCATGTCAACTCAATATAAAGCCAGAATTGAATCTAACTTGGTCACTACAGCTGTGGGATGTTTTATGGGGCGAGGGTTTTTTTTTCAGATCAGTCATAAATGAAATGGAAACTGTGACTGGGCTCATTTTGTATCAAACAGAAACAAAAAATTGTAGGGAAGAACCAGGATTGCTACCCATTTGTGTGAGTTGTTCCTTTAGAGGTGGAGTGTGCTGCAAACCCAGCCCAGCGCCGGCCGATGCTGCAGCAGCCATCGGTGCCTGTTGGCACAAAGCCCCTGCCAAGGGAATGGGGGTTTCCTGAGCTGTGGGGAGCTGCATGCTCAGGATCAACCTCCAGCTCCTGTCTGGGAAACAGCTTCACTGCAGCCCAGATCCCTGAGGGATGGAGCCAATTGATGGAAAAATGCCCTCATGCCTTTCTGATATCATGGCATGAAGGTGATGCTTTGAGGGCAGCAGCACAGTAACACTTGTGTTTCCCACCTGGTGACAAATTTTTCTGATCACAGTTTTGAATGTGGGATTGTGTTAGAAATGGGATTTCAAAGCAAAGATAAAACCTTCCCTGTAAAGAAGGACCTGCTGTGGAAACCATTTCTTCCTGCTCTGCTCTTGGCTTGTGTTTGACTTGTTGGTTTTCTGCTGCTGACTCTGAGCAGAACCCATCTCCTGCTGCCGTTACCACCATTCCCATCTCCCTGGCCTTCACAGTCTGCACCACTATTCCCATCCTCCTGGCCTCCGTGATGATGGACACAGAATTGATGGCCATGGGCAGGTAAGACCCAAGTGAAAGGGGAATTTAATGTTAAAAATCTAAGTCAGTCAGCAAAGGCTCCCCTTCCAAACGACGGATCTTCTGGAGGGTGTTTAACAGTATCAGCCTTTGGATTTGCCTGTTTTCATCCCTATAAATTTAGGTCAGGCTGCAGTGGCAAAGCTCCCATTTCTATGCAAATCCATACAAATGATTGATTACCTGTAGAAAGGGAATAACCGCAATGGCAGAAACAGAACTTCTTAGTTTATGTGGGGAATTTAATTACCTGCCTGTGGCACAGAAAAGCAAAATCAGGAAAACATCTTCTCTAACCCCACCCCAACCATTAAGCCTGGTGTTAGAGAGACAGTACAGCATGTGGCACTGCTGTGCCAAAATTTGCCTCTCCTGAGGAAACAGGAGGAGGAGGAGGAGGAGGAGGAGGAGGAGGAGGAGGCAGGGATGGAAAGGGCAGTGTGGGTGGATGGATCTTGAGGACACACATGGGAGAGCAAAGCACCGCAAGGACAGGCACACCTGGTCTGGTGGACAGAAGAGACAAGCAGAGGTTGGTGCTTCTGGAATAAACAGGCTCCTGAACACTTCTGCTGGGACCTGTCCTGATTTCTCCAGCAGCTGCAGAAGCAGCTGTAATCCATGTTTTGTCCCAGGTTTTGCTCTTCCCATTCCACTACCTGAATTTAACGGTATCCATGGCACTTCCAACATGCTTTCAGATGGTGCTGTGCAAGGAGTCCAGCTGGTGATAGAAGTAAGATGAGTGGTGCAGGTTTTGTATGGGAACAGTTGCATTTAATGAAATCATCCAATGGAAAAAGGATGGTCCTTTCCTGTGCTAGTGATGCTGGGTGTCACCACAAAAGGCATAACCACAGTGCACGTGGGCTTTATACTCTGGCAGATGTGATATTGTGCTGATGTTCTGGGACAGGACAGTTATTCTGGGAGATAACAGCTGGGAATGATGAAAGGCTGAAGAAAAATTATGGTGGACATACGTGGCTCTGCATCCCTCCTGCCCAGACTTCCCAAATGCTTCGTTATCCCTCACTCTACCGTCTGGTTTTATTACTTAATTCCTGGATGAAACTCTTGCTCACCCTCTGTTCTCTGTGGCACCACAGGATCTGAAGGGCTCACAACCAGTTATCCTCGCACATTCCCCTGGGACAGGGAAAGTGCACTGGGGAAACTGAGGCACAGAGGCAGTGGGGATTCGTGAGGGGATGCAGGTTATTCAAACTAAACCCAGCAGAAAACTGTATTTAACTTGCAATAACAGGAATGTTTGAAGCTGCAAACTGCCTTCTCAAGTGTGATGGGAATTGGTTCACACCTTATTGGCAGAGGGAAGGAATTGTGGGACTGAGTGGCAAAGTGATGGACAATGACTTCCAAAAGTTCCCCATTTCTGAGTGTTCCCACACTCTTCAGCTAGTATTCCCTGCCTTGTTTTTCCTGCATTCATTTTGTGCTTTAGAAATCTTTTAAAGCCAGAAGGGGGATTTAGACATTAAAACAAGCTACTGACCTGATACGAGTTAATGATTTTATAAAACCCCTAAAAAATGCTTTACTTTAAAAGATTGATGTTTCTTATTGTATTTTTTCAATGCCAATTAATTACTTAATTCATTAGCAATGTAACACAAGAACAGTCTTTGAAAATCTGCTGCTTTGTGTAGATGCCTTTAATTATGGATAATTAAATACTGTGGAAGGACCTGATTATACCTCTGAGCATTTTCTAATCTGGAAAATGAAACACACTCCTGTACTCCTGAACACATAAAACAAAAGCTGAGCTCAACAGCCACAGGAAGTAAAAAAAGATGGGAAAACAAACACCCCAAAAGCTAGAACCACCCCAAACCCTGCAACTAAGAGTGGGAACTCCAGGGGAGGCTCAAAGGCTTTGTGCACGCCCTGACACAGGGTTGGACCCAGACCCTGCCTTGTTGGGGACAGGAGGGCGAGCCCAAGTGTGCTCAATGCGGAGCTGCTGCAGCCAGGAAGCAAACATGGGCCCAGTGAACAGAACTCCCTGCTAACACTCGCTGAAGCTGGGAACAGATTTCCAGATGGTCCCTTGTACGTATGGCAGCAACAGCCAAAACTGCCAAAAAGAGCAAAGCATTCTCCAAACGTAATCACAGCTGACCTTGGAAGAGGAAAACCTGGCAATGGCAGAAGTTACGCTGTTGGTTTCTTTCTGTCTCAGAGTTTTAGCCCCAGAAGAAAGCCTGGGAAATGCTTGTTTTAAAGACAGCATTGCCCCAGTGCCTCTGAGACAGATCCCCTCCCTGACTCTTACTTTGTGTCCTTCCTCCCTGGGCCATGAAGTGATTGCCAGACTCAGGGAATAAACTCTCTTGTCTTTACTTCTCAGCTGGCAAACTCTGGGAGAAAAATGAGGACAGGTCTTGTGAAACGTTAGGGGCAGGATGACATGAGGGGGACAAATGTATGCCTGGCACAGATTGGAGACACTAAAAGAAGGAAATGTCACCCTTAACACGTGGGCTGCCTGCCTGCCTTAAGTCAAAGCAGCAACGTGGCATGTTGCTACTGCATCCCTGCCTATGGCAGGGGCTGGAACTGGATGATCTTTAAGGCCCCTTCCAACCCAAAGAGTTCTGTGATGATTTGTGAGTGCTGCTGTCCAGGTGTGGGATGGTGCCCTGCCCCAGAGATCCCCTCCTAGGGTGCCCTGCCAAAATCCTCGACACAGCAGCTGATTTCAGCTGAGAAATGCAGAAACTCTGCTGCCGTGCAGTGAAATGCACGAGGAGACACTGCACACGTGGGGCACGTTGCTGGGATGTGGTGCCCATGGCTTCCTACTTGGTGCTGCCAGGTGCCAGGCCTGCCAGCAGTGCCAGACCCACTGCTGTTTCCACCTCACCAGCTGGGAAAGTTTGTGACATGATGAGCTTACGTGAGGGATTTTATTTAATTTTTTTTGCCCAAAAAATTAGTGGAAAACAAGAAGTCAATGATGTCTTGCTGACCCCCACGGCCGTGGCCTATTAACACACACAGTGATGAGAACCATTGGTCTGGCCCCAGCTGGGAGCCAACATTCAACAAGCCCATGTGATCCCTGGGTTCCTGCAGCCTTCCCTGTGCCAACACTTCTGTTCCAGAGCACGCTGTGTCTAGAAAGCCCAGACCTCAGTCAGGAGCAAAACACACACATTTCCTTTGAGCCTCACTCCACATCTGGCAAATCCTATTCCAGCACGGAAAAGCTTTCACACAGGGCTTTGGAATGCTGGTGCATCCATGGGTGGAAGAGCCCCGCCTGTTTGGCACAGGCTGTTCCAGGCAGTCTGACAGTCCTTCAGCAATCCAACGTGAACCTGTCAAGCACTGCCACTGCCACTGCCACTGCCACTGCCACTGCTCTTAATTAGCTGGTGCTCTCCTCTCCTGTCCTCTCCTGTCCTCTTCTGTCCTGTCCTGTCCTGTCCTGTCCTGTCCTGTCCTCTCCTCTCCTCTCCTCTCCTCTCATCTCCTCTCATCTCATCTCATCTCTGGCTATTTTAACCCTCCTAGAAGAGGAGCTTGGGCACATGAACCCAAGAGGGAGAGAGCAGGCAGCACTTCCCTGAGATGGAGAAAACAAGCAGAGGAGAAGGGGCAGTGCAAACTGCAAAACACTATGCAGGCAACACAGGAGCAAGGAAGGCCCTGGGTGTTTTTTGCTGGGGGCTTGAAATGCCTTCCGTGTAGGCTACTCCCCTTTCAGCAGCTCTCCTCCAGCCTTTAGATCCATAGATACAAGTTAGGCTAAATCTGCAAAGAAAAGTAGCCACCTTTATTTCCGGGGTTGATCCAACTGGGAAACCCAAACAAGCATTTGGGCCGGAGTGTCTCTCAAGTCTGGGTGAAACTGTCCAAGAAGGGGCTTGTACAGGCACAGGAACTGGCCCTGACTCTTTTGCATGTGAAACCTTCACTGCCAAGCTGTTAGGATGAATGAGAGAGGGGGCAGATGCTCAGCTGCACACCAAGCATGGATGTTTCCCTTGGAGTAAGGCAGGCAGGCCAGCTAACACCAGCCTCAGGAACTGGATCACAGCGTATTCGTTCTCTGGGGAGGGCATGATGCAGCCAAGACAAAAAGTGGTTTCTGTACAAAACATAGCAAATATATCTAATTGTTACTACCGTGGGCAGGTTTTCATTTTTTATCACAGTTTCCCATTTAATTTCCGATTTAACAATTACAGTTTGACGTTGCCTGTGCTACATTTCTTTTTTGTTTGGCACAGCTTGAAAAGTAACCAGAAATTCCCTCTTGCCGCTTTCCTTGTGGCACAGAGCGGGTCCCGGAGCCTTACGGGCACCAAGTGAAGAAAAGGGAGCTAAATGCCCTCCTCAGCAGCCGGCAGCCGCGGTCCGGGTCCGTGACCCCGCGGGAAGGGCTGCGAGAGCAGCGCCTCGGGAAGGGCTGCGGGATCGGGCATGACGCAGCCCGGGCACAGCGATGATCCTCATGCGGGAGGAGCCCCTCGGACGTCAGCGGGGGCGGGATGAGTCCGAGACCAGCGAGCGAGCCCGTGCTGGGAGCAAACCCGGCGGTGGCTCAGCCTCAGGAGATCGGAGCCTTGGGCAAGCCGGGCTGGCTCGGCACGGACGCGCCGCGCCCGAGCGGCTGCCGGGGATCGGTCACTCCCGGGGGCTGTAGCCCTTCCTGAACGTGGTGAGAGCATCCGGGCAGCCACAGCTTCTCCGGGAGGTCTGTGCCAGGGCCTCCCCACCCTCACAGGGAAGAATTTCTTCCGAATGTTTAAACCTACTCACTGCCAGTGGGAAGCCATTCCCCCTTGTCCTGTCACTCCAGCCCCTTGTAAATAGTCCCTTTCCATTTTTCTTGCCAGCTTCCGTCAATCCTGGATCTGGTTACTTACCCAGGTGAGAGGGAGAGCCAAGCAGGAAGGACATTTCAGTCACAGACATCACAGTCAAAGCTATTTCTCCTATTCCTCTCCCACTCACAAGGGGAGGGAAGGTCAAAGGCGTGAACACTTTCTGCTTTTAGTAAAAATCAGAGCAGGCTGTCTGAAATAATTAATAGGGCAAAAAGCCCCTTCGTTTCTGTCTTCTCCATTGAAATATTCCAAAGTATAAAATAAAGATCTACATCAAAAACTATGTCACCCCTTCTATCCTCACAGATTTGAGGTAGTTTGTTCTGAAAGCATTAAATAGGGCATCTCATCACTTCCAGTTTTTTCCCAACCCTTTTAAACGTACAAACAGCGAGTTTGCTTTAATTGGCCTTTTTCCCAGAGAGGTTTCAGTGAGTCAGCATTTTCTGACCAACATATTCCCATCTTCTTCAAATACTTTCAGGCGGCTGCAGTGAAAAATGTCTGAGCTTTGTCAGGCTGGGGAGAACTTTGTGTGCTCATCTTCACACAGACCCACTGCTCTCAAGAGATCCCTGGGCAGGACATCAGCACTTCTCTTTTTGGTACATCGGCTCCTGCTCCATTTGTTCTAACAAACTGCTTCCCTACCAGCACTACCTGGCACAAAACATTTGTAACTGGGACAAATTGTGTCTTATTTGATGTAAAATGAGTTACACCAGTTTGCATCCATCGTGGTACCAGTCCATAACTACTCCTTTTTCTTTGAACTCCTCAGTGAATTCCTTGAGGGGATTATGATTTCAGAAGCCGGTACAAGTGGAAAATGGACATCCTGGAGTTCACCTCCCATTACAAAGTGTTGATGGGTTCCCATGGGTGACTCCTCTGCCCAGCATCTTTCCTTGAGCTGCATCAACACAGCCAGAGCTGCGAAGAACTGACCCAGCCCAACCCCACCAGCCACAGCGAAGAAAGCAACATCCTCTCCTCATTCCCACCAGGCTTTTATTTGCTCATGACCAAGCCTAAGCTCTTCAGCCTTGGGCAGTAATTCAGATCAACACTGCAGAAGGGCTTTCGAAACATGAACAAGGAGAGCAAGAAAGGAACCCCTGCAGCAGCCAAGCTCTTTGCAGCCTGTGCTGCAGGAATGGAGCCAAGGGAAGCCTCATGCTGCAGGAGCAGTGCCCTGGTGCTGGGCCTGGTGACCTGCACTGAGAGCTGAAAGTGCCTGTGCAAAGCCAGAGCACGAAGAGAGGCAGCAGAGAGTGAGGGGGTGGGCCAAGGGGGTGGAAGGAAATGGATGCTGGTGTTTGTGGACAGAAGAGCACCTTGCACAACAGGGAGTTATGGGATGGCTGGCACTGTCCCAGCCTCTCCCGGTCCTACAAGAACCTCCCACAGGCAGCACAGCTCCACCACTGCCACACAGCAGCACCATTGTCACACAGCAGCACCATTGTCACACAGGAGCACCACTGCCACCCACGAACAATGTCCTTGCATCCTCATCTGGTTGTACTGCACCAAATTATGGGTCCCTCTGGCAAACGGCTCCATCAAAACTGCACTTACTTTTGTTCTGCCCAGGTGATGCACTTCACCAGCAAATCAGGGAGAGAGATAAAGAAAACACACCTTCAACCCACTTTCTAGTCTCTCCAGCCAAAGTGATGGGGGAGTTGGCAAGTGACGGGCTGGGGTTGTTTATAGCCACAAAGTAACACCCAGGCTGAGATTACTGCCCTGCTGTCCTTCACAGAGCTGTGCCCATGTGGGAGGGACAGAACGCTGCCCTGAAATGCAGCACCCTGCCAAAGGAGAGGGGATGGAGATGTAGGAAAGGTGGAGAGAAGGAAAGGAAGCCGGAGGAGCTTCTAAGCACCTTTCTTAATTCTAAGTGTTCTCAGACTTGCTTAGCTCTAATCTTTAATTCATATTTTCATTACAGTCTCTTTGCTCTATAAAGTCTGCATTTCATGTAAAAGGAGCAGCTCAAACATAAATTATTTGACATAAGTCAACCCCTTGTTAAAGTCCTCTACTCTACATATGTGTAGGCTCCAATAAAGAAGCATTAAACATTCATTAAATTAGAAATACATGAAGACAGTGTCTGCCCCTCTTCTCATACAGATATGCTTCATAATCCCAACCTTCTAGAGCAGCCAAGGTAAACCCTCTCTAATCCTTTCAGAAACCCTGACCAGGCAAAACACCCCAGCCTCCTGCCATGTGCCTCGGAGCCACCCAGAGGCATCAGCAGGTCAGATCCTCAGCTGGAGTAAATCAGAGTAAAACAATGCTGTGTGTTACATTATGTGACACTGACACAGGATTTGGCTTTAGGCTTCTCTTGCAGCAAAGTGGTTTACAGCAAAGTCACTGGATCATAATGTCACTTTTGGTGTTTTAAAGTCACACCAAGAATCAGGTGGGGAATGGCAATATGATGCCTGCTTTAATTTCAGTACTGCCCAGGCTCCTTGCATACTGCAAAGGAACCTGGCTTCCCAACCTGAACCTAGGAACTCTTCCCCTCCAAAAAACCCCTAACCCACCCCTTCTCTACAAGATACTATCAGGATGATAGTGAATCTTGAACTACCACTCTCACAGGCCAGTGCACACAAACTTCAGCAACATTTCCCCAAGGGGAAACAATCACTATGAGCAAAAGCTTCTTGATAATTATTTTTGAGTTTGAAGAGTAATGAAGGTAACATGTTTCCCACACCTCTGAGTGCAGTCTCCGCTGAAAGAGAGCTTTGGAGCTGGTCCCATCCCACAAATGGCTTCTCATGATCCTCCCTGACCCTTCTCTTCAGGGTGCCTGTTACATTCATTTGAACTCTGCTTCATTTGAAGCATAGAAGCAGGGTTAGGACCTGGGGTACTAATTCAGGGTAGCAGCTTTCAGCTCCTGCCTGGCCTTCAGCAGTCAGGCAGAGCCTTTTCCTGCCGTGTTTAATTTGTGAATTATCCCTTTCTTGCTTGCTGGGCAGAGGCAGAGTGCACAGAGGCTCAGGAAGCAGCAGGTGACCCGTGCAGGTGAACAGCCACATTCAGGGGCTGCTGTCCCACTGGCTGCAGGCTGCAGCTCCCTGGGAATGGAACTCTTCCAGCAGCATCCCTGTCACTGCACAGCCCAGCACCCCGGTTTTGTGTGAGCACTGAGCTGTGGGATGGAGCTAATCACATTAAGTGCTGCACAGTTCAGGGCTTTTTGGTTCTCTAAAGGCTTTTTCTCTCCCTTGTTGCTCTGTCTCACTTTGTCTGAAATGTTAGGAGGTGGCAGATTCAACTCAGCTCTCCCCGATGCTGTCCAGCACCAGGATGTCTGATTTTGCACATTTTAACTTTTCCAAAGCTTTTCACTGTTATGGAGGCCTCTTCCAACAGCTGTGACCATGGGGAGCAGATCAATCTTGAGTCAGCAGGGCATTTAAGCATCTGGATAATCCAAGTGCTGGAGATTTGCAAAGCAGTGGAAGATCTAGCTCTTGACAGATGCTTGCGTGTCTAATAATTCTCACTGGCAAGTTCAGCATCTCCGTGCCTTTAACTCCTCGGCCTGAAGCGATCAGATGGATGAGCTCCACTGAAAATCAGTTTCAGGGAAACGGCTTCTCAAGGAACAGTAAAGCAAGTACTGGAGTATTTTGCCAGCTTGGTGTCTGCCTGGCCCAAATACCTCTTGGTTTCAGTCTTGATCTTCTACCAGCTTTCAAATCAATCCTTTCTTTCCTCTGCTGGTAATCAAATCACTGCTTTAATTGAGCTAATAGGGCACCACAGTTCACACTCCTGCTGGTCATCACAAAGAACACTATCCAGTCCTTCCCGTGGTCCCTCGGGCTGACACCTGAAGGGGGTGGTGGCTGTGGGGGTGACCAGGTGCCCCAAAAGTTGGCTGCCATCAGTAATTCACAACCATGGAGGCTGAGGTGGCTATGCTATGCTACTGCCTTCAGCTGCCAGGACCTGGGGAGAGGATGGTGGAGTCCAGCAAAATCCGGCGTGGGCAACACTTCTTCTTGGCTGGGCACATTCCCTTGCATCTGCACAACCAACCAGCACATTGCATAGACTGTGACTGAAGGGGGTTTAAGTGCAATCTTAAAATCTGGCCATTTCAGGAATTCCTGAAATAAATTAGAAATGGAATTTTATTTAGTTGTCGGTTTGGGTTTTTTTTCTCTAAAGGGATCTCCCCATGGCTCCAAATCACTGTTTTCCACAAAGTAAATGAATATGAAGTCTTCTCTCATCCTCTTGCCACATTTTCTGTGCCACCTTTATCCTCCAACAGTTGTATATAATCAAATGGCAGACAAGACTTCCTGTACCCAAATCCTTCCCTCTTTTTCCTCAAACTTTTAGTAATATTTTTCCGTGCTTCCTTGACTTTTTTGTCATTGATCAAGTTGGAAGCAGAAGCTTTCCAAAACAATGACCTGGAGCTTCAGCGATCCACATCTTGCAGATAAATAACAAGCTACATTTATACAATAAAGCACCGGCAGTGGATTATTCCATATTAAAATCTTGGCACTTTTCAAGACAGCAATAATTTGGAACAACAGAGACCATGTGGGCAAGGGTTTTTGTCAGTATTGGTTACCAACACACACTGTTAATCCACTACCTTCACCTAAAATAATTTACATTGACATGGAGCATTTTTGTCCTGCAAAATCCCAAAGGGTTTTGCAAAATGAACAGCTCCCACTGCCCTCCCAGGGCAGTACCCGGGCAGTGGCTTGGCTGCGTCCCTGGGTGGGAAGGAAGAGCCCCCTGCTCCCTGACTGCATCGCCAGTGCCTCTTTCTGTGGCATCCACACGTTCCTGCCCTGCTTACTCTGGGAATGGAAATGAAGTTCATGGACCAGCTCTGAACTGGCTGGGCAGGACAGGAGTAGCCTGGCCCATGTCCAGACACCAACTGCCCCACTGCCCACGGCGCAGCTTTTCCAAAGGGACGCCCCCTGGGGACTCCCAAAAGTCTCCCACTTAGAAAAAAATGTATTTCTTCACAGCACTTGCTAAGAAAAGGCAGCCTTGAAGGTCTGCCCCCAGGTGTTATTCTACTCAGAGACATGCAAAACTCACTCAGGGACGTGTAACACGGGTTTGTTTGCCAAAGGAAAGGTTTCAACGGGCTGGGAAAATCCTTGGGGGTTTCCTGAGCAAGACACACTGTGTTACAGCAGGATCAGGCTGGGGTACAGAATGCTTATTTCAAATTAACTTCAACAGAGAAATAATGAGCAATGAGTTTATATTTCAGTAAATTAAGAGAGAAGCTTAGGTAAAATGTGGATTTATATGCATGGAAATAAATTATTATTTACTCACTTTTGTGCTCATGCCCTCAAATATGAAGACATTTGTAGGGATTTATTAATATTTATAGCACATTAGAATAAATACCCACAAGAGCTTTGCCTGAAGACATGCTATTTTACCAATGTAAAATCTGTTGAAGGTCAAAGGGATCTTTAACTTGTGTGTGGATGGCAGGATCAGCCTCTTTACTTGGAAATCTGTATCAACTGTGATAATTTAAAACTTTAATTAAAGACTCAGTGACAGATTATCTACGAAATGTCTTCCTGTTGCCCAGTATTCCATCACGAATGTCTCCAGAAGCCCAGGCTGAGTAAGCACACTTGCCAGGAAATATTTCACTGTGGACATGCTAGCTTTTATCTGGCTTGTTGGGTAACAAATTCTTTTGTTGAGGATTGGTGACAACAAAAATTAAATTAGAGGCAAAACCAGACCCCAGCCCAAAAATTTATAACAGTTGTTTAGTTCATACCTCAAGAAAATGAAACACAGGGAATTTCTCCCTTTGTGCACTGCAGTAGGTGAGAGTTGCTTGGAGCTGGCAAAGCAGAGGAACCCATTTAATCTGAATCACAGATTAAATCAGAGCAAGCCATGTGAAGGAGGATACACTGGGGATGCCCCCATCCCAACATCCCACTCCGTTCCCAGACCACATCCAAAGCATTGAAGGAAATGGGAAGAGCAACTTCCAAGTGATGAAAGGGAGCCAAAGCACACACATCCCACCGACACCAGGGCTCACCCCACAGCAGTGCATGGATTTATGGGGAGGGACAAGCAGAGGTTGGGGAATGAAGAGTGCAGGGTCAGGAGAGAAGGGCCCAGTAACACCACACAGGCACCTTGACAGCCCTGGCCACAGGAGTGTGTGGACCTTGCTGGGAATATTCACTTGGAAAGGCTCTGGCACAGGCGGAGTGGGTGGATGTTCTCACTGAGCTGCAGCAGAACCTGAGGCAGGAGGGACACGATGGTGGCACCACGAGCTGGGCTCTAACAGTGACAGGCAACTTTGAGATCCCGCAGAGGAGAGAGTTAACAACAGTGACACACTTTTGTCTGGAGAAGTCACAGTGAGTGGAAATAACAACTCGGGGCCATAATTCTGCGGTCTGTCACTACCAGGAAACGTGAAATCCAGTGACCTTTCATCTCTGTGACAGAAATGCTGTGCAGCACCTGGAGCCATCGCCCTTAAAATCCACTCTGACAAATTGGATGATAGGACACGAAGGAGAAAACGTCCTCTCCTTCCCTCACCCCCAAATCTGAGCCTCCCAGTGAAGTCTGCATGCTCCGTGTGGAATGTGGTATCCCTTGCCAGGAACAGCCAGCCTTGCATGAGCTGCTGTGTTTAGTGAAGCACAAGATAACAATTTCATTTCTATAGCCAAGAAGGTAAAAAATCTCCAAAGCCATTTGTTCACACTGCTCTTAAATGATGGGAGGGAAATCAGTATCGGTATCGGCTTTCTATGAATCTTCAGGTCAGGAATGTAAAAATCAATGGATTTTTGCATTATCACAGAATCACAGAATTCCACACTGGTTTGGGTTGGAAGGGATCTTAAACCTCATCCCTTTCCACCCCCTGCCATGGGCAGGGACACCTTCCACTATCCCAGGTTGCTCCAAGTCCCATGCAACCTGGTGTTGGACAATTCCAGGGATGGGGCAGACACAGCTTCCCAGGGCAACCTGTGCCAGTGCTCACTGAATCCCAGCACTTCTGCCCTTGGCAAGATATAATTAATAAAGTTATGAAAATCTACCTGACTGTATGGAAAGAAAATTATTCCCTCATTAATAGCAGCAACAGCTAAACAAGCAGGCAAGCCATGCTCCTAGCAGTGCGCAGCAAATGATGCAGGGCTGTGTTTTACTTACAATGAGGATTTTCTTTAGCAAAATTTTAAGGGGTAGCTTTTAAATTGAGGATTTTCACCACAGAGATTAACTTCTCTGCCAGCAATGTATCCCTTGAGCTCTTCTGTTTGTCAGTCTGAAATTATGACCACAGGGACTAAAATCTTTTCATCACACCAGAACATGGCACTGTGTCCTCACCACTTTGATGGAAAATGGAAGGAAAAAAACAAATAAATTTAAAAAGGGGTGTTTCAGTCATTTAAGTGGGTCTGCCAGCTTGTGTTGTCTTCATGCATTTGTGAAACTGAGCTTTAGTTGACTGGCTGAAGTAGAGAGCTGAAAGACAAAACTTTGGTCTGAAGATGAACACAGAGCTGAAAACACTGTGCTCCTCACTCATTAGGATGTGTCAGAGGGATTCAGGTGGGAAGAGACACAGGAATGGCTGCTACTTCCACTTGAATCTCCCAAACTGTAAGAGAAAGGTGAACAGTGTGTACCACACTCAGCACGTCCAAGAGCAGTGACAAACTCTGATCATCAGATTCCCCACAACACAGGAGACTGCCTTGGTGCCTACTAATTTCTATCACTGTGAGAATGACTTCATTACATTTGTGAAGGACACAGACAAAACTGCAAGCTTGGGCCAAATATAAGCCAGTCAGCCCCAGCTGCAGCAGGAGCAGCAGAAAGCCCTTCCAGCTGAGGGGTCTCCATCCCTACAGCCAGGCTGGGACACCAGGAGGGGTTCAGCTCCCCGTACAGCACCCCCATGCAGATGTGCTCCTCAATCCCAAGGAACAGCCACAGCCCTCCACTGGCTGAGCCGTGCTGCAAGCTCCGGAGACCAGGATCCCCAAAGCATCCCCTGCTCTGATGGTGAGAAATACACTCCTGTCTAAAATGGGTTTCAACTGCAGAGCTTTATGTGTATCCCCAACAGATGGGCGAAGAGAGGAGTGGAGAGATTTGGTAAAACCATGGATGAAGCCTCCTGGCTTCTCCGTGAGGGTTCCAATCACTTCACTGTGTCCCACAGTCAGTTCAGTGCGCAGCTGCCTTCCTTCTGTCCTCCTGTCCGTGTCCCTACCAGCAGGAGCCGCTCTTTCCCCTTCCCCCTCGTGTTTTGGGCACTCAGTTTTGGGAACAAAGATGGTCACTCAGCCCTGGTCACCAGGGATGTCGGGGACTGCAACACAGAAAGTCAGCAACCCCCAGGGGCAGTGTGGTTCCTGGGGGAAATGCTCATGGTGGTGAAGGGTTGGGAGGGAAATCCAGGTCCCGGACCTGTGTGAAGGCCCCTCTGAGCCTGCACTCCTGGGAAGCCTGAGGGATGCTCACGGGTTGGATTCATGCGATGCAAACTGGATGGGATGTGCTGCCACCTGCAAATGAGGAAATTTGGGATGGTGCCCTACACGTGATGGGAACACTGAAGGCCACACACACTCCAGAGGTGTTTGCTGGGGTGTGAATGAGTCTGAGCTTGGTGACAGGCCCAGTGACAGCCAGTGGCACCTCCAAGTCACCAACCCAGGACACCGATCTTGGTGAGTGTGATGGGAAACCTCACAGCCAAGCACAGAGGTAAACAAAGAGCACAAGCACAGAGCTGGTAACAAACCTCTCCTCTGAACTTCATCAATAAAAACAAACCAATGAGACTTCCTATGTACATTTTTTGCTTTCCAACAGAAACACAAAACTCAATGAAAATCTGACAAAATATTTTTGAACCAAAATACAGATACAAACCTCAGGATTTCAAGTAATATTTAAGGCATAATTTTCCAAACCTTTTTTAATTTTTCAAGTTCCTTCAGTAAAAATATTTTATGTTTCCAGCTCTTTGCCTTTATTCTGTTTTAAAGAGCAGAAAATGTCTTGAAAATGTTATTTCTTTACCAACATTTTCATTTAGGTATAAAAGCAACCATTACTCTTATCCAGGAGCAGTGATGTATGTGAGAGCAAATATATATGGATAGTGAATTCTAAACACGAGGAGATGAATCCAAGTAGCCATTTCTTACATGTTTAGAAAGCTGTGAAGAGGTTTATGTGCAGCTGCCTTACCTTTTAATCTGTCTTCACATCAGAGAGGTATGTGAGCACAGGCTGTGGTACAAGACCAGGGAGACCTTTTTGGAAACAGATTTCTTTTCCAAAGAGGTACTTTCAGTCATTCCAAAACATTTCTTGAAAGTATTGGTGAATCAGACTCTAATTCATGAAATCACTTCAGCAGGACAACAAGGGGCAGTGTTACACACCGACTCCAGCACACAACTAATGATGTTCTGGGCTTGGTGGGCATCTTACTGGCCACAGAAAAAGTCCTGCTATCGATTTTGGTGAGTTTTTCCTTGGTCTTAGATAATAACCATCGGTTTCTTAATGTAGGGACAAAGACCCTCTCTTTTCTCATGTATTTGATTCTCTGTTAGACTAATTTTGAGAAAAAAGCAAGGACATGAAACAATAATCACTGACATGAGGACTCAATCCTATAAAACCTTTGTCAAGTTGGCCATTCCATCTGCTTCAAGGAGAAGACACAGGCCAGGAAGGGCAGCGTTAATTTTCATCCCATAACTGCAGCACCAGGAGAAGGACCAGCCCCAACCGTGCCGATGGAACCAAACCTCAGTAACAGCATTTCAATAAAATGTTTCCTTTACATCTCTGTTAAAGCCAACACGGTTCTTTCTTACCATTTTTGCAGACAGGACAACACTGCTCTGGTTCATAGACTGGGTTGACACACTCGGGGACTGCGCAGTCTGCTACAACACAGTGAACTTCATTGCTGGGCTCGCAGCGACACCATTCGCATGGCGAGGGCTAGGAACAAATCTCAAATTAGCCCATTGCCTCCCGCAGCGCACAAGTTTGCAACATTCCCATCTTGCCACAAGATAAACACATCAGCGTTCAATACCCCCTGACCGAGTCATTCATCATGGGTGATACAAGTTAACCTCTGGCACCAAAGAGCACCAGCTGAAATATGCAACCACAACATCGGAAAAACCAGCAAGCGTCAGCACTGCTTTCCCACACAGAGTGGGGGTCTTTTAGGGCTTTAGGTCCCTTTGCCAAAAAAGCTGAGCCGAAGTCACTAGGTTCGGTTCACTTTCTCTACCCATCTGTTTTATGCTACACATCCGGCCAGAAGAAGAGCAGGATTTGTGGAAGGCCACGAGTGGTGGTTCATTCCAGGAAGGGAGGACAGGCTGATTTTCCAGGCCATACCCATCTCTCATGCAGACCACCACTGCCAGCCACCCCCAAGCTGTTGGAAAGGTGCTGCTGGGATGGCCTGTCCATCCCCTGGCCTCTTGGGCTATTTTCATTCCCACTCTTCAAGGCAGAGGAGAATTGTGTTGGTCGTGGAGGGGCAGACCCATTTTATTCTGTGTTTGTGCAGCACCTGCATCAGGGGTCTGTGAGCACTCCCATAACACAACCATGAGCTCTCAACCTGGCCCCTTCTCCTACTTGCTTCAACAAGGTTTGTGAGCAACAGGCTCACATGAAATACGTAAATAATTAAGAGACTGAGTAATTCTGCCGAGTCAGGGAATTCTGGATTAAAGCACCCAGCTAAATGGTTTTGTTTCAGCACCATCAATTCAGTCAGGAATCTCTATCCACCTCCAAATTGCACAGAGTTGTTACTGTCTCAACCTTTAAAAAAGCTGTGAAAATCTGTTGAAAACATAGAAAGGTCAGTGTTTTAAGGTTCCCAGTGATTTAGGAGTGTGCAAGTGTCATGAAAGCATGGCAACAGGGCTAAGAAAGGAGAGTAAGAGGAGAATTGAAAGGAAGATAACTTCCTTTCAGTACCAGCAGGTTCAATATGTAACTCCCAATTTCTCAGCATCCATCACTAACATTTCAATGAGTAAATGTGGGTATTGGGAAAAAATTCTGCTTTGTGTGAACCTGCAGCTGTGAGAATTCCTCAATATTAAAAAATAAAGTGGGATGCAAAGAAAGAAGGATTCATCCTGATGTGTTTCAGACCCCACTGATAGGTCACTCATTTCTACAAGACAGATACAACCTGAGAGCCCCGCTTCTGGTGTGTAAAAAGCTATTCAGTTCACCTCCAAGAAGCTCTGTATGTCTTGAGTCTAATAATTTATTCCCAGGAAATTCGTTTCTACCTTAAAATGCACTAATTAAAGCTTCTCTTGCTTTGTCTCAGCATCTGCAGTCTATAATTCCCATCACCTCTCATTTGCTCACAGCTTTGGCAATTTAGATAAAATCAGCACTCCTCGAGCAAGGGAAGAAGTGTGTGGAGGTGGAATTCCTCTCTCTAATTATCGTTCCTCTTTCAATCCTGCTTTGATTTCTGTCTGAAGCACCAGGAATCTAAATTCATTTGACTGACATTTCTTATTCAAGGCTATTTAATAAGAAGAAACAATACAGAAGAAAATAGACAGAGCTATTTGCTGAGGGATCAATAAGAAAATTGCCGCTTTGTTTTTACTCATTTTAATCACTAATTATATGGAGCAGCAGAACTAGATCTTGTCATTTGTGGAAGCTTTCACTGACGTCTCCTCCAGGGCTTGCACCCATCCTCACTACTCCAGTGGCTGCAACGCTAAGAAATACGTGATGCTTTTCCAGGGCTGCAGCCCAATCTATGGCTCAAAGAGGATCAGCACAAGCAGAAGCTGCCCCTGAACGACTCTGCCACTGAACAAATGAGACATGACACACACATCTTCTGCCTCAGCGTTGGTGGTGTAGCCTGAAAATGACACTGTAATAAACCAGGATGTTGCCTGATGCTGGCAGCAGCCTTCCAAGCAGGAAGAGATGCATGCAATTAGAGAAGGAAAGCACACCCCGGCCGAACATGGAGTGAGCAGCCACCAATGAAAAGGCTGCTTTGGCATGAGCCAGACCTTTCTCTGCCACCTCCTCCTCCCCACTATATCAAGGTCAAGCCACTTGGTCTTGCCACCAGGATCTTCCTCCCTCTGACCACTTAGCTCACTCGTCAGTGCCACTTGCCATGGGGGACTCCAGCCCTCCTGTCCACTCGGTTTATGAGTGTCTTGGCACTTCCTTCCGTGGGATGTGCTTTGGGATCCGATCTGCAAATCCCTGCCCATTCAGAAAGGACTTTGCCCCAAGCACACTGATGAGCATTTTGAAACTGTGGTCTGCAGGCTCTGCACCGAGCTATTACTTTCCCTGATGCTACCCTTCTTGTGGAACAATTACAGGACACTGGCCAAAAAGTCCTTTATCTATTGGTACAGGCAGCAGGAAGACCAAGCAGCAAAATGACAAACTGGGAACCAAGGAAGAACAGGGAACCAGCAGAAGATGTCCTGAACTGTTGTCTCCTGTTTCCTGATTTAAAGATTTATCCCCCATGAAAGACGGGTGGTTTACACTTTTATAGTCACTGAAGTTCAAACAACAGTTCCAGAAAAGGAACTCTCATCCCTACTGAAGAAGGATACTGAAAAAATACAGCAGGTTTCTGGAGTAGGAAGGAGAGAGAACACTGTCCCATATGGACAGTGCAAATGCTTTATCCATGTCCCTTAAACTGATCTTCTGGAAACAGTGCTAAGATTAAAGGATCGCAAAAGGGGGTAATTTATTCACTCCCCTGTCCAAGGCAGAATAATCTCTTAGAAAGCTCTCTAGGGAAGGATTTATTAGGCAGGATTTCAAGAGCTGTTGGTGAAGAAACATTCTTCTGACCATTGCCCAAAAGAAAAGGGTGCTCATGATGCCCAGCCACAACATGCATACACATCTGCACCACTCCATGATCCTGTACTGCTCAAGGTATGATTTCAGAAATGGCTCTACCAGGAGCAAACTGGGTCCTTCTGCAGAAGGTATCAGTCAGCACAGCAGTTTGACTTGGCCAAACCAGTGCAAAGCACTGAAATTCTTTCTACCCCATCTCCACTTCTAATGGGGCTGAGAGTGCTGACTCTCAGAGCCAGTGGGGTAATACGTTCTTGGATGTTGTTGTCAGCGTAGGGGCCAAGCCAAGCCAAGCTGGTGGGAAGCAGACGTGGCCAACATCTATCCACCATTCAAGGGCTTTTAACAGCAGCTGAAATGGGACACAGAGCACAAAGGACCTTCTCAGTCTCAGCACTGACCCTGATCCCCCTCTCCTTCAGCCAGTCACTTCAAAAAGACCGGAGCAGCACAACACATTCATAACCACCCCTGAGATCACAGCCCAGTTTCCATTTCTCTTCTGTTCTGATCTCAAGGAGGACTGAGAGCCCAGGCTTGGCCGGGAGGGCAGGTTCAGCCCCTGCTTCTGTGGGATGGCCCCATCACACAGCTCAGGATGGCCGGAGGAGGGAGCCAGCACTCGTTCTGTTGCGTGGCTGGAAAACCTGAGCCTCAGGTGCTGTCAAATGGGAAACATCTGCCATCAGCGGAGTTTGTTAACAAAGAAAGAAGGAATGAAAATTAGAACAGAGAATAGAAAATACACACGGCTAATAAAGATTTTATGTGCGCGAGCACATAATGATAAACTTGATAGATGACATAAACAAACACAAGAAAAAGGCAGCAAAGGAAACAGAATGAAAAACAAGGTACACCCTGGGCAGGGGAAATCGAGAAGCCAAACAGGATAAGGGTGTCCTACCTCCTGATCTTCCCTCTCACACCCATACACACCAGCTCCCCACCGCTTTCACCCTCTTTTTGGAAGCAAATGCCAGCACACGTAGGAACTATGACTGCTAACATCATCCAGCTACTCCTCTCAGTGATAAGCTACTCCTCTCTTACAGCGTTGGGCACCAAGTGGGTCCTTCTTTAGTCAGCTACAAGGTTCCAAAAACCCACAGAAATCTCATACCTCTGAGAGGTCTATTTTGTGAACAGGCCCTCAAGTCCTCTAAAAGAACTGGTGGACAGACAGAGAGCTCACACGATCTAACAATTCTTGAGGAAACAACCTATAAACCTGATTATTCCCAAACCTAAGGGAGAGGTGGAGAAAAGAAAATCAAAATCTGGATTCAGAACTCAATGTTTAAATCTACTTTTATGCTTTTCTACAGCTGAAGAGATCTGAATAAAACATTTGTTTTAGACCAAGGCAGCTGGTATAATCACACCAATAAGTGACACATAGAACTTCAAGATTTTTGGCAAGATCTTGCAAGAAGCTTCTGCAAGAAGCACCTCAGTCATCTCATTTAGTCATAGGAACTCTCTTGTTGCAAGTACTTACTGAACCTCATCTTCGTATTTCTCCCTAAGGAGAAATTTGCCTTACATACTTGCCTCATGCCTTGCCCACAGCTACAGCACCTAAGCCACCCCTCTGCTGCCCCAAACACGTGAAAGGCTTTCCTGTAACATGTACACTGCCCGGCAAACACTCATCACTGAGTGGTGAATATTCTCCCCGAGTGAATGGAAGAAGCATATCTTTATCTATAAAACATCACTTTGCAGCCCTCCTCTTGCCTGCCTGCAATCAGGATTTCTCTGTCTTTATGTCTGCTCATCCATCACTCTGAGCTGCTTCTACACAAACAGCTCTGGAGAGGGGGAAAGGGAGGAATTTACCTAAGACAAACTAAAAACCCTGAAGATGACATCTGACTGATACTTTTTCTTCACCTCTTTGTTCTGTCAATCAATAAGAAGCAGTTTTCCTCACTTTTTTGTTCTGCTGCCACACTCACAAGGCTAACTGGTTTTCATGTCACCCAGCTCAGGAGATATCTCAGACCAAGTTTTAAGGCTGCAGTTCCCTGTGATCAGTTGGGATTCTTCCAGCTAGCTTCACTCATATTTGGGGTTTGAGGCTCATACCCCTCCAGGAGCTGGGAAAATGCTGCTCATTTTCCAAGCAGCCTTCCATGACTAAAGTGCTATTTGGCACCTGAGTAGTTCAAGAGCCAGTGGATCTTGCATCATTAAAACTGACTGTACAGAGACCTGTTACTCCTGGAGACTTTCCACTCCCTGAATTTAGACACCAGCTCCTCCAGGCATGTTTAGCACAGCCATTTCCTAACACTTCGGACCTCTCCTCACTTTTCCAAAGAAAGGCCTTGAATTGTGTGGCATTTTCTTTGAACCTGGGTTTTCAGCCTCATGGAAGAAGGTTTACATCTTTGCTGGAGCCAGGCTGCTCAAAGCCTGAGATCCAGTTATCAGGATTTGTTGTGCCACTCTCTTCCCCTTCCTTCCTACAGCTAAGCCTGAAAAGGGTTTTTGTACAAGCATGTCCCATAATCCCATCCTGGAAGGCTTCATCTCATTGACAAGGTCCCATGAAGCGGTAAGCAAGGACCATGTTCTCGTGCTGCCTGACACACAACAGCCCTTCACCAGTCACACACAGCTCCACCAGACAGGAACAGAGCAATACAGACTTCCCAACTATTGTACCAGGAATGCCGGACTTTTCTTTTGGGGAGCGAAGTAGAAAAGCTACATGTGAGTGTTTACAACCATCTAATCATGTTGCAATGCACCTACTGATCATCTTGCAGGGGCTGTCCAAGCCAGTGGAAGAAAATCCAAGTATTTCCACTGAATTGAGTATACCTGTTATTGGGGCCTTTTCAGAGTCAAACAGGTGAATTTACAACATGGCCAGAATGACTGGAGAAATCTGCTTGGTTGACTGGCAACTGAAGAGGGGTATAAGCAAAAAATTAAGCCAGGGGGCTTGTTTTCTGAGCCCTGGGGAAACCCAAGGAGCCATCACATCAGGGCAAAGGCAGAGGAGATGCCAGGACTCTCGGTACCACTGCAAACCAAAATCAGGCATGTCAGCTCCCTAAAAAGACATGGTGTGTAAGCATGTGCCTCTTCTAGGTGATCTGGCAAAGGGAAAAAAATGCTTTTCATGGCAATTTTACTGAATATGGAGTTGAAATGCTTTCTCCCCCTTTGAGAACACATTAGAGTAAGAAGTGCCAAGCCCTTAAAAAGGAGGAGCCAGCCTCTACATTTCTGCTGATGCCAAGGTGGTTTGGGATGCAATGGATCTCACCTGGCACTTCTGCACACCCGGCCATAGACTCAGATCCATGAGCTGTATCCACACACACCTCCTGCCTACACGTCTGGATGTGTCCCATCCCCTGCAAGTGCTGGGCTCCAAGGAAAGGAAAACTGAAAACCAACGCTGCTGTCAGAGATAATCCCCTCAGACAGGATGGACTGATGGCATCCTGCTCGATGCAGACAAAACAGCAGGAAAAGCAGAGCGATGCAGAGTGACGTCTGTCAAATTGGGCACTTACATCTTAAGAGGAGCTGCAACTTTTAATGACTCTAAGGACAATGGCAATTCTGATGGAAATTATCTCTGTAGCTACAGTTTCAGGTGGGGAATTTATTGGCAGGAAGCAAGAAAGGAAAGAAAGTTTGAAAGGACCTGATGAATAAATTCGGAGGTGAAAATGGCTTCCGCATTACGGCTGAGGTGGGAAGTCATAAACCAGGGGAGAGGAATGAAAAAGGAACTGGGATAGCATTCATCAGACATACTCCTGGAGGAGAAATTAGAATCATTTTCATTGTTATTGAAATTGCCTGCAATCTCAGGCAGATTAGCAGAAGATTGCAGGAAAATTCAGAGAGCTTTCAGCTGAGAAATTTTGCAGGTGCCAAACTTGTGGAGAAGGAGCTGGTGAACAGATCCCACCTGAGGGTGAGACTGAAACCTGCCCACTTCTCTTTTGGGATGCTCACTTGGCTTTCACTATTAGCAGCACATAAATAACCATCTCATTTGTGTTAAAATTTTGGTAAATGGCTCTTCTGTATGTGCCAATACAAAAACCCGCAAAGGGCAAAAATTTCTCTCATTTTTGTCACTTACTTAATAAAATAAAAATCATCCAGCCAGCTAGTGGAGATACAGTATCAATGATAGTACAGAAACCGTAACCACTTGGATTTTCCATAGGTGGAAAGTTGCTCAAATAAACAATCTGTTGAGTAATTGTAGACAAGCACACTCACTGAAAACACCATCAGGTTGCAAATGACTTTGCAACAGGAAAAAAGTACTAAGTCATTAGATAATTTATCTGCAGGGAAAAAATTGGAGCTGTATCCTACTTATATGGAGCACTAGCAATACAAATGAACTTTGCCATCCAAAAATTGAAAAATGCTTGCACCACACTGCAGGCTGGCTAAACCAAGGACCTGGCTTCCAAGAAGCAGAAGAATCAGATGCTGAGATCTTGTTTTTAAAGGAGCCCTCAACACACACACAAATATTACTAACATAAAAGTCTTTCCAGTGTGCTGGTGACCAGGCTTGGATTCTGGAGATGGAAAGGCACAGGGATGCTCTAATTGCCCCAGGTCGTGTATTCCTCTCCTCCCCTCATTCCCAGACCATGCCTGTCCATAACCAGAAACAACATTATCCTTGCCATTCTTTTGTAAACATTCCTGGGGAGCTCTACAGATCAGTAAGGCAGATGAGAGGCACAGAAGATGTGCCTCATCCTGGGTATCCTGGGCCCACATCTGATGAGTCAGGATTGTGATGGCTTTAGGAGCTTTTTACTCATAGATTTGATCTGTGCCACACAATTTGATGAGTTTAGAAGGCTCCTGGAACCATGTCTGGATCTGAAGAGTGACTCCTCCATTAGCTGATGAGAGAGACAACCTTGAGCCGAGTCCTGGCCCCTTTTCCACCAGGGAAGTGTATCTGCAGTCTCGTGGTTGCTTTTCTCTCCCAAGAGCAGTAGCAAAGCTTTCTGTAAAAACATGACTTTGCACTTCTTTCATAAGAACGCGCTCTTTGCTTTGATATATGTCTCATTTTATTCCTTACAATAGTTGCACCTCACCTACCCTGGGGCTGAGGGGACTGGAGCTCTCTATTACTTTGGTGATAATTTTTATGACTAGATTACAATAGTTTTTTAGTTCAGACATGCCCAGTGCCCAGAGAAGGGGACTCCTTCTGAAAGGTTACTGATATGATAGATGGGACTGTGGCTCCAACGTGTGAAGTACAGCCCCATTCGGACACAGACAAAATGTCTGCGTGTGCTTCACATTTGTTAAGCTCCTGTTAACGTCAGCAGGGAAAGTGAGCCCAGCTGGCAGCTTTCTGCTCTCCACTCCCTCCTGGTTGGCTTTTGCAACGAAGGACCCGTATCTAGCAGAAAGCCTCCTGGAGCAGGGAGAAAGGAACCGAGGATCTGGTCAGAAAGGTGATCCCTTTTACATGTGTTTTCCCTATACTTGAGTCTGCTTTTTCCTCCTTTGCCCACAATGAGAGATGGGAGAAAGTGGTGAGCTCAGCTCTGTGTACTGATAAAACACCGAATTTCTATTATGGAGGTAGGTACAATACAACCAGTCATCACTGGGGACGAGATTTGGACCTTGGTCCCGTTCCTTCTCCTCAGTTTCCCGCCTGGCTTGTCAGATAGCCACAGCACTGGCCAGGCTACAGATTTACGATGGACTGTTTTACTCACAAGATACCCAGGTGATGGTTATTCAGCCCAGCTGAACGCAAACCTCGAGCCACTGTGCTTTGCCTCAAGACAAGCTCCGTGCCCCCACGCACCCGGGTGGCTGGAAATCAGCAGGGTGATGGACTGGAGCAGCAGCCAAGGGCACATGGGAGCTCCTCCTGCCCCACACCGCAGACTGCAGTGCTCCCTCACCCTCAGCTTTGGCCTTGCCTGTGGTATTGCACCTCTTGTGCCCGAAGGGAAGCTGCTCCCTGGTACTACAGCAGGAGCTCCTGCATCCCCCTGGCATCCCAACATGCTGCCTCCTTCCCCCTTGGAGGAGCAGCTCCCTCCTGAATGCTTGCCTCAGCACAGCAGCATGCAAACTCCACAGAGAAGTATCTCACTGGTACTACACTTCACACCAGTGTCACATCCCGGTGCGTCACCTGGGATCCATGGAGATGCAGCAGTTCAGAGCAGCAGAGAATCTGCAGCTCCTTACAAGCTGGCACCAAGGAGAAGGCATTTTCCAAATTATCCTGTCTGGCCCTTGCATCCAGTGCTTGATTCCAATGCTTAAACCCTCAGGAGAGGAGCCAGCAGGGGCTGTCCCTCAGGGTATGTAATCACTTGGTTATGAGCACAAGCTGGGAAGGATGTGAACTGAAAACAGGTTTGAATGGGTTACCTGTGATGAGAGAATACACTGCTTACACAGGGAGCACACCGGGCTAACCCTCAGTCAGAAAGGTTTTGCTGGCTGGGATGACCACAGCTGACAGACTGAGAGACTCCCTGCTTTCAGGAGCTGTTTCAAACCCTATTGCTTCTCCAAGCATACTGATTTTACTGTAATTCCCAAAGAATTACCTCTGAAATTACCACAGAACAGAGTAAGGAAGCCTCATGTATCCTTATTTTGCAAGTAGACTGAGCATTGTCACTACATAACTTATCTAATTCTAGTTTTTAAAACAGTAACTAGAATAATTGGCTGATTGAGCATTATTTCTAATGAATACAATTCTGCACAGAGCACATTGCAGTGGCAACAAACACATACCTGCACTTCCCCTTGCTCTGGCTGGAAATATTTTCCTAAAAAACCTTCTCACCAATGAGCTGTGAATGTTTCTAAGGATGACATCCTTCTTCCTAAGCTGATGACCTGAGGATCACCTGCTCACCAGCCCCACAGAAACACCCTGGCTGACAGAGATGAACAGCTTGGGAGAGGCAAGGGATGAGCAGTTCTCTCCTTGGCCCCACTGAGCATTGTCTGGCACAGTAATAAAGCCTCAGACTCGATTTTACCGCTCTTGGAAGGATTTGGTAACACCTGCATGTCCTACATATTCCATTTTCTTAACAGCGAGGCTCCAGCAGCAATGGAGGGAGGGCAGGGGAAGTGCCAGAGCTTCTCCTCTGGCTGTGCACAGATATCCCCTCTCCTTTGGTCGCTCCCTGGACAGCCCCTATTCTAGAAGCAAGCAGAGCTGATGGGCCATTTCCTGGAGTGAATAACTGAAAGCCCAGCCACAGCTCTGGCAGTGCAAATGCTGGGCACACATTAATTCCTGTGTCATATTTACTGGAAAAATACCAATCCCTTGGGATTGCACATACAGGCTGAGTTCTGCACTGGGCTGCTGCACCGTTACTAAAACAGGGGGCTTGTGCTCAGCTCCTGCTGATTCTGAATTATGGGGATGCTCAAATTTTGGGTCTCACCCATTTCAGCGCCACTGAGCTCTGAGCTTTTGGGGCCTCCCATGTATTGCTGTGACCCAGGGAAGAAAATTCCATGGATTTTTTTAGCTGAATTCTGAATAAAGCCCATCTTCTTTCACCTACTCTAATAACATATTTGTGCGTAATGTGATATATATGTTACAGAATCAGTAGCTAAGTACATAGCATAAAATAGGTTTCACTATAGATCAATATGTGACAGACCTATCTATTTTAGTATGTTTTCTTGGTACCAATTATGACAGAAATACAGTAAGTCAGTAATTTTAGATTCCTTTGCATAGACATTGTCACTGTAATTTTGCCAGGAGGGAGATAATAAATCATACTTTTCCATCTGACTGATGTTCTGTTTCCCCTGTCTGATTTCAATGGCTGTATGCTATCTTCAGAGCTGGCATTGTTCATGCCTCTTTTTATTAAAGCACAGGCACGTTATTGAAATTTCTTTTGTATTATGATTTTCTAGTCATATGTGAAATTGCAGAACACACAAGAAGAAGGAGGGGAAAAAAAAAAAAGCCCCACTTGTTTGAGTCATAGTAGAAAAAAAAAAAAACTGCTGCACACATCTTGGAGAGAAAAATGCCAATATTAAAATGGGGGCCACGTGCTGGCCCTCTCCACCCAGGGCTGCCACACTCTTGTTTCTCACCTAAGAGCACCACACCATCAGTAACACTCTGGAACATCCCAAGTGCTCCATTCATATTTGATAAGCTTGCACTCCTAGGCTGGGTACCTGGTGGTCTGAGCTAGGCTGTTGTTTACACCATTTAGTTTCTATTTCTGGCACAGTTCTGGGGGTGGGGAATCACTTTTGGGTTTCACTGCCTCCTTTTCTCCAGCATCAGGAGGGACACACTGCAATTCAGGGGCTGAGAGCTGCTGGGATAGCAGCTGCATACCTGCCTGCATGTGCCTTTTGATGAGAGGCCTTGCTTTGTTCAGTTATATTCAGATAATTGCATTAATAAAACATTTTTAAGAGCATTAACAAAGGAGAAGGAGGTGCCACTACTCTGAAGTAAAGGTTTCCATAATGAGCTGAGAATTAGTGCATGGTAATGCTGTGCTTATACAGTCCCTCACATATTTTGAGTTCTGATTACACCCTGAAGAACCCTGCTAGAGCTGCGTCCCCACTGTGCAGAGCACTGTTCAGGAAGACATAAAGTCAACAAGATACAAAAACCTTCATGAAGGATTACAGGTGATTTGTGGACAAACAAAGCAATGAACTTTAGATATAGTGGCAGGGAACAGGGGAAAGAAAAATAAAGTAGAACTTTAGCAATGAAATCCTGGCTTCTTTCAAGTCAGCAGAGATTTTGCCCTGGAAGCAAAAATTTCACCCTTCCTGCTTTTTTGTTGGGTTATTTTTTTTTTCCAGTGTGGAGGATAAGGGCAAGGGTAAGAGCAAGGGCTGTTTTCCCATCTCTCCACACTTGTGCTGATGCAAGGGACAAATATACTTGGGCATCACCTAGGGGCTTTTTCAGTGAGGATAGGTTTGGGAAGAGCAAAGGTGGGAGAAGACAAGAAATTGGAGAAGTCATTGGGAAGGGCAGGCAAATAAAGTCAGCAGCAGAGGACAAGCACTGGCAGAGCCAGTGGCCGGAAGAAATTGCAGCTCTGTGCTTGGCAGAAAGGAGGACAGCCACTGAAGAGCACACAAAAGATGTCCAGAGTGTTTTCCAAGTTCAAGTTCACAACTGCAGGGTGAAGCTGCTCTTCTCACTTGAACATCCTCAAGGAAGGCCAAAACCCCTTGTGTTCCCACCCAAAGGATAACTCACCCAATGTTCTGCCAGGCTAACACAGATATTTTAATACCTGTGCTTAGGAAATTTCTGTCACTGCCTTGGAGGAGGATGGCACCATGCTCACCCTCCTGCAGGGACAGGGAGCAGTCCCTGCCTGTCAGTCTAAAATGGAGACAATATTTCAAGATGTCAGCCTGACTGTCTCTTGTGAGCTGATCATTTATCTCCCTGCAATGGCTACATACACGGAGGTCTGCAGAAGGTTATTCTGGATGTGACTCTGTTGGGTGATGAGACCTAGGAAGTTCATAGCTGTTTATGGACCTTCCAAACTGACAACCCAATCCTCTTCCAGTGGCCCCTCACAAAGGCACTGTAACCACTCCGCAATTCCATTTCTCAAAGGTGTGTGCTTTTCTGTCAGTAAGTTGTGCAAGAGAGCACAAACTAATCAGCACTTAGGGAAAGGAAACTGTTGCCTCAGTGACATTTGCAGGATTTCTCCATCAGCTGCCAGTGAACATCCGTCACGCTGGTGGAACACTGTCTCCTTAACTTTACATCAGCTGCTGGCTGGGAACATTCATTTAAAACACAACCATGTGTACTTAAAATAACCAAGACCAATCTCTAGGTGCTTGTTTTGTCTCTCTGAGAAGAAAGGGGAGGGTTAACGACCTCCCTGAAAGATCTCTGCTCCTACAGGTGAGCGCAGAGCACTCGGAATTGCAGACCTTCCCCTCCAGGACTGGAATCAAAGCAAGGATGATGCATGGGAGAAAAAACAGCAGCCAAGTGACCCCGAGAGTCCCTGCCAGATCCCTCTGGAGGAAACAGCCTGAGACTTCCAACATCCTTCACACCTTCCCTGGAGCCACCACAGCTGCCTTCACCCCTGCTCTGAGAGGGGCCAGTGGGGACCTAAGCAATCACATTTGAGTCCAACAAAGAGAAAAGTGGAAAATAAGATGGGAAAGCGAGAGATGGATCTCAGTAAAAACCCACTAGACCTACCCTCTCTCCTGCTTCATAGGTATCAAAATCCTGGCCATGGGGCATCAATCTGTATTTTAGACACTGTGGTGGGTGATACACATTTGAATCACATCGTGATTAACATTAGAGAGACTGTTCTGGCCTTTTCTGCAGGGGTTTCCAGGTGAACCACAGCCTGAGCCAAAGCTGGGGATAAGTCCCACTGAAACCAGGGGGTGAGGCAGGCTCTGTATGGGCAGCTGGTTATGGATCAAATTCACCAACATCTCCCAGGACCCATAACAGACCTATGAAGATGCTACATGGGTTACTAAGCCATCTGTCAGGGAGAAAAAAATTTACAAAAGGATACAAGAAAACCTCTTAATGGGTTTATATTTACAATTGAACTTCAGTTTGGCATTTCAGCAGTACATGTTAATGATTGAGGGGCACAAGTACAAATATTTGGACAGCTGTCTAAGCTACATGGTCTGTTGTCATGTTTGTATTTTGTGCTTATGACTGTTATGACTCAAAAAACCAGAGGTACAAGATCTGTTCACTAGAAAAAAGCTAAATATTCAAGAAATGGGCCCTTGTAACTCATTTACCCTGAGAGCATCACAGTTACTGCCAGTGGTAAGAAAAAAGATTAAATCACATTTGGATTTCTCACCCCAAACCTAAGAAAAAATCTAGAAACCATACAGGTAAATTCACCCAACTGGAAGCCTCTCATAGATTTTGATATCCTAGAAAAAAAAATCTGAGAGAAAAAATTAATCCCAATTTGTGAAAGATCAGGCAGCTGAAATTTCTACAAGATGAGTCAGTCCTGGCACACACACACAGACACACACTTGCAGAAGATTTTTAAATAGAGGCTAATTTCAGCTGAAACTCAGCAGTGACAAGCACTTCTATAGATGACGATTTGGAACCTACATACCAGCAAAAGTAAATCAAGTGGGTGAAAGGGTTCTGAGACCACATAAAACACTGCCTCTGTTTCCACTGAAAGCAGTCCGGGTTTGAGTCAGAACAGCCTCTCATCTTTGACTTCAGTGTGTCTACAGTGGATGTCAGAAAGTTTGCAGACCTTATAAATTCAATGGGATGAGGGAAGAGAAGAACTCAGAGTCCGTAAAACCTATGAAACTGCTCAGGATTTCATCTGCAGAGATAGCAGGTAAAATCTTTATTCTGTTGAAATAAACAACAAAATGCTTGGGTGCCTCATAAAGCCAAGACTTCAGAGCAGCAGCTTCCTCAATCTTGAAGTTCTGTCTTTCCTATAGAATTTATAAAGTCATAGTTCACAGGTGCTTCTTTTTTTTCCCACCAAACACCCCTGAGAGTGATCTCCCATTGACTGACTCTCCTACAGTACTTTGAGGAAAAAAAGCAATTCACTGTTTACTCTAGGTAAACACAGAGATTTCCAAAACATTGGTTTCTGCCCTATTCCACAACATATTGAGCTCTCAGCAAAACACAGGTCCAGGTCAAAAGTTTGACTGTCAGCTAAATTAAGTGGGAAGGATCTCACATTAGTCCTGGACAGAAGGTTACAGTGTGTGAGAGTGGCGTGACACCACCTACTTTGTGCTTCTCAGAGGGTACTGGAACTTCGCTTTCCACACAACACCCAAGTATTTGAAAACAGAAAGCAATGAACCACATAGCTCCTAATCTCTCCAATAGCCTTTCTCCCTTGTATTCTGTTTCCCTAGAGTTTAAGCTGTTACCAGGATGAAATTTTTTCTTTCAGGAAAAGTGATTACTACTTTTCCACTTAATTCAGGTGCAAGAGATACTTTAATGACAAGATGTATCTCTCCCGCTGAAATCTCTTTCAAAGAGTCCTTACAAATTTCTGCTTCCTAAAAACATGTCCTTGTACCTCACATAAAACCATGACCACCTAGGTGGGGTATCTCACCACCTGACAACACAGCAGCAGTCAAAATGGGACCACTGAAGTGTGATCATGGGATGAACTTGGGCTAGGCCTTCCCAGGACAAGAAGAAACTGTTATCTGAGCAGTTCACAAGATCAGCATCTTCACATCCCTCAGCGAAGCAAAGCAGGTTGATCAGGGTGGCCCTCAGGGAGACGTTCCTCATACATTTGCTTTACCTTGTGCTTGTGACATTAAACTGTCTTGCCCAGACTCAGTGGCTGCAGTTTCAGATGGACAGAAAAAGATAAACATACACCACACATGATAGAAGAAAGGAACTACTAGCTGCTACCTTCCCTGAAAATGACAATTTCTGTGAAACAGGGAGTTGCCACCTATGTTACCAAGAGCTGGTGAAGTGTACAGACCTATATGAAATTATTTTCATTGCAGGAAAGACAATAAACTGGCCAAGTGTATAATAAGATCAGGCACACAGCCATGAACAGTTACAGGCTGTTGTTAATTATGGAGGTTCAACTCTTAAAGCCACGTGAGCTGGAAGAACAAACTTGTGTACCTACAGCTTTTACAGCCCCTGTTCTTCATCGTGAAATGCTGTTTTCCTTAGGAGAATTGAAGGCACGAGATCAAACTCATTAGAATGAGAACTGCAGGTTGTGTAATGGTTTTGGAAAATACCATCTTGTTTTTAAGATCTATTTCAGGATTTCTTTATGACGCTCCTTACATGAACTCAACCATTACAATGAAACTCCACGCTTCTCATTGCCTGAGATGCTCATCTGCCTAGGAGTTAATCTTCTCCATTCTAGACAGCCTTTTTGCAGTTGAAATGAAAAAATTAAATAGAGTTTGCCATCTACTTATTTGCATGCTCATACAGTTATGAGTAACAACTCTCAGCAGCGTGCCATCAATTTTTTGCTATCCAAATTGCAAGAGGGGTTCTTAAAAAGCACTCAGTACTGGTTTACACACCCTCGGTAGTCCAGCACGATCCATGCTATGAGCAAAGGAGGCAGATGCAGAGGGCTGGCAATTCCCACAGAGGCTTCTGACTGACCACTGGCCCTCAGGGAGTGCACATAAGGGGGAGGTGACAGCTTTTGCATGAGCCAGACCTACATCACAGCTAAAAATGACTTCAACTTCAGCATTCATCACTGGCAGTAAGCAAATACTGAGTGCCTTTGAGAGCTCCTAACAAAAATACAATTCCTAAAGCATACTAATAGGAAATACTGAAGAAAGGGTTCCATACCTTAAATTCCTCCAAGATTTTGTAATTTTTCCCATGATATTCACAAAAGTTTTTCACTTCTTTGCATTCTGGACAGCATCCATTGTGTTCCACTTTTGTGCACTTTGGGTGGATTTTAGGGCATTCTGGTTGATCGCAAACAGGTCCATCCTCAGTACAGACACAGGGACAGTTGGAATGTCCTGGGAAAAAGCGTTCTCCCAGTTTGTACACAAAGCCACTGTCATCCACACAGCCCTTCCCCCGGTAATCATCAAAGATCAGATTGTCATTACTGGAGGTCTGGTCCCCTTCATCAGCAGGGTAGTCTTCATGATTGATGGCAGCTGGAGTGACCAAACCAGGGAGCACAAACAGAAGTATCCAGGCTTCATGGATATGAAGAGCCATCCCCCTCCTCAGCTTCTCCATGGGACCTCAATGCCAGATGCAAACAGTTGCTTCCATAGGGAGACCAGTGTTGTGGTCTGAAAACAAACAGTTTTAAGTGAGAATGAACTCAAAATTCAAGGAATATTGACTTGTAAAAGTCATTGTTTCAATCAGCACCGAAGAATAAATGCGAGTTTTTAAACTGCACAGATAGCTATCACTATTTCACTTGAATTAAACCTCTTCTCAATTACTGCTAAAGAACACAAAGCATGTGAAATATCTAAATTAGACACACATGCCTGGATGTATATGACCAGAAAATAACTCTGAAGGAATGGTGGCTCACAGAATCACCTAATTTTTACTTTCCTCATTTTTGCAGTTGAGCTTTTGGATGTACCAGAAATTAAACCAGCTGCCTGAAATTGCATGGTGATAGGCTGCTCGGGGGGTTTTGAAGCCAAGTTTAAGAATGGTCTAAACCTCCTGTGGTGGCCACTGTTCCTTGGTGCTACGTATGGAGCACAGCCCACTTCATTAAACCGAGGTGGGAAACCTGAGCTGAAAAAAGAGTTAAACATAATCTGTTGTCACATCTGTGTCTGATCTGAAAGATGGTGCCGAGTTAAACTTGGGCTGTGGGAGGTGGAATAGTACAGAATCTTATTTACAGCATTCTGAAGAAGGACTTCCTGGGCTACCAACACAGCCCAGCCTGCAGCAGGTATGTTTAATCCCGACAGAAGCAAAGATGCAATTCACCTCCTCCATTATTCAGCATTTCAGTAATTCCCAGCAAAAAACGTGGAGCGCAGGATGTTAAACGCCTGCATAATGCATGGAGCCGCTGAAATGTGTCTGCCTGATTACGCTGGAGCCTTTCTAAAACTTTGGGAGCGACGCAGCACGGCCCGACCTTCGGTGAGCTGTGCTAAAGTGGTGGAGCCCGGGAGGGAACGGGGCTTTGGGTGACCCCCGGGAAAGTCGGCGCCAGGCGAAGGCTCCGTGCTGGTGTCTTGGGAGCTCTCCTGGCTGCCCACGGTGCCACATCACTGCCACCAACCTGCCCACACACCAGCCAACAGCCAGTGCAACCCTGGCAGCAAACTGGTTTCTGACCTCTCTTAAAAAACCCGGGCAAAGTGTTACAGGAAACTTTTAAATGAGATTAAATATCAGCATTACATGGACTGCAGAACTAAGGAGGTAGATCCTGGCACAAACCAAAAAAAAAAAAAAGGACTGTTTGGATGTGTGTGCCATCCCTTCTTTTCCTCCATTCCCAGAGTATGCACACACAGGCACACGGAGTCTACACAAACACGCATTAACCTACACACGCAGGCAAACACGCACTCCCCCCCACCCCTCGGGGAGACATTTTTTATATATTGGCATTTTTGGTGGACTGCAGATGTTCAGCAATTAATTCTCCCTTAACTGAAGCAAAAAAACAGCAGCAGGAGGAGAAAGCTTTAATCCCAGAGAAGCAGCTAAGGGATCCTGTTGACAAAGCAGTTTTTCCGAAGCCACAACAGAGGGAGACACCGGATATTACACAAGCTTTATCAAATTCGAAAAGATATCTTCTTAATTGAAGAACGAGCTGTGTTTCCATCACAAGGACTATGCACCCTCTTGTTACTCCTATCAGCAATATTTACTGTAACATGCTGTTTGGAAATCCAGCGATTCATGCAGATACGGCTGCTTTACATATCTACAGAGCAGAGAATCTCCCCACCTAACGCCACAGGTAGGTTGCAACGCTGCAGATTTGTGGGCATTTAGGATAAAAAAAAAAAAAAGCAGCAAACAAAGTAATTCATATCTGAGGAAATGTGAAACAATTGTGAGAATCTGTTGGAGTTTGATGAAGAAGCTCTCGAAACAAATGTGTGTGTATATATATGTATATAAAAGTTCTCCCCAGACCATAAATAAGAGCACTATATTTTGCTACAGCAGCTGAGATGTCCCACAGCAACTCACAGGCACCCGGTTCGATCCTGGAAATCAGACAGACTGCAGACGTCTTGCACGGACACATTTCAACAAGTAAACAAATGCTGCTTGGCTCAGAATTAGTTTACATCTTGAACTTTCTCATAATTTCTCATCCTGAGAGAGGCCAGGATCGTAGGTAAGTCTCTGAAACGTTTCCATCCGCCTTCCCTCACCCCAAGTGAATAATTCACACCTACCTGATCAGGCTGGATGTGAAAGCTGAGAGGGGTCACAGGCCAACATGGACTGAAAGGTTAGAAACAGATTAGTGAAAGCAGTTCCTCCTAATCACGTTTTCGGTGTTGACTCACGGACAATCCCTTTTCCTCCACCTCCCATCGCAAAACAGGGGAGCGCGGCAGCCCAGCAACCACAACATGAGAACTGAGCTTTAACTCGGCGCCGAGGATTCAGAGGGAGCAGGATTCAGGCGGTCCGGAGGCTGCGATGCCGCGGAGAAACCGCGGTGCCAGCAGCAGAGTCATCGCGGCGAACTTGGGCTGCATCCCTCAGGTCTCGGGGCGGGCCGGGGAGAGAAAACAACCCATCCCCGTCCCCTCCCTGTGCCCGGCGGATCTCCTGCGGCTCCAGCTTCGGCTCGGCGGGGGAAGGGGGGGAGCGATGGCGGGCTAGGCGGGAGGCAGGCGGGGGAGGGCGGGCGGAGGAGCCCCGCGCCCGGCGGGCGGGCAGCCCCCGCGCCCCTCCGGGGACTCCCCGGCCCGGGCGCCGGCCATGCCCGCGCCGCGCAGCTCCGCGCTCCCTGCCTGCCCTTATTAGGATTAATTTTTTTTTTTTTGGGGGGGGGGGGGTGGTTAAAGAAAAAAGGAGAGAAAAGCCGGGGGGAAAAACCCAAAAAATAATGCAGGGGCGGGGCGCCCCCGCCCCGACCGCTGCTCCGCCTGCTGCCGGTTGGGGCGACGGCTCTCCTCAGAGCTGCCGATCCCCCTCAGATCCACCGGCTCCCGTCAGACCCACCGGCCGGAGCTCCCGTCAGGTCCGCTCCCCTCAGCCCGGTTCCCCTCAGCTTCACCGGCTGGAGCTCTCCTTTGCCCGGCTCCTCTCGGCCGCGTTCCCCTCAGATCCACCGGCTGGGGCACCCCTCAGCCCGGCTCCCCTCAGCCCGGCTCCCCTCGGATCCGCGGGCTGGGGCTTCCCTTAGCCCCGCCGCGCTCTCCAGCTCCGGCTCATCGCCGCTGCCCCGGCGGTGTCCGGGAAAACATCCCCCATGGCCGCATTGTGGAAACTTCGCCTCATCTTCCTACAGGCGGCTGCGCCGGGGAAGGGGCGCCCCGGCTCCTGTGGCTCGTGCTGCGCTACATTAAAAATCAATCTCCTTGCAATTCGGCTGCGCTGGCATTAGGCGTCATTGTAAAGCTGTTTCTCCAGAAACCTCCAAAAGCGAGATTCTTGGTGTTGGGAAAAACACAGTGACAACGGAAAGAGGGAGAAATCGAGGGGTTTATTTGGATAAAATGCTAAATAATGCTTCGTTTGGGCAAATACTCCCCGAATAGTGCAAACACGAGCTATGAACCTATAAGCCCACACAGCTGTTGTCGAACCGCTCTTGTGTAAGCGATGAAGGCCACGTGTGTCACTGTGCTCGGGTCCAGAGGCAAACCCTGCCATCGGTGCCTGCGGAGAGCAGGTGATCCTGGCCATGGAAGCGGACGCAGCGCACCTCGACCCTGGGGCCCTGCAGGATGGAGAGCTGGCCCACGGCCAGGCACAGCACCTTCACGGAGGCCTCGCTGCTGGCCAGAGCCACCAGGCCACCTGAAACACAGAGCAAAGGCATCGAGGTTGGCAAAGGCTACACAAGAGTGGCGCTTGAAGTTTCGAGATGATGGCTTTAAAGACACACGTGTGTACTCCTGTTTCCTGGGATACATTAACAGAAAGTTGGACGGATCAATAACAATGAGATTGGATTTTGGAGCAATTAAGCCAGTCTGGAGACCTCATGTTCTTCTCACAAGGAGCCTGGTTATTTTGACAGAATCACAGAATCTGCTGAGTTGCAAGGGACCCACAAGGATCACCAAGTCCAACTCCTGGCCCTGCACAGGACACCCCAAGGGTCACACCAGGTGCCCGAGGGTGTTGTCCAAATGCTTCTTGAACTCTTGTCAGGTTTAGTGCTGTGACTGTTCCCTGGGGAGCCTGTGCCAGTGCCCAACCACCCTCTGGAGGAAGAATCGTTTCCTAATATCCAACCCAAACCTCCCCTGACACAGCTCCAGGCCATTCCCTCAGGTCCTGTCACTGGTCCTCACAGAGCAGAGATCAGTGTTTGCCCCTCCTCTTCCCCTCACAAAGAAGCTGCAGACCCCGATGAGTCTTCCCTCAGTCTCCTCTTCTCCAGCTGAACAGACCAAGTGTCCTCAGCCACTCCTCACACGGTTTCCCCTCATGGCCCTTCACCATCTTTGTTGCCCTTTGGATGCTCTCTGATAGGTTAATAATTTTTTTATGGTACAGTGACCAAAACTGCACACAATACTCAAGGCGGGGCTGCCCCAGTGCAGACCAGAGCAGGACAATCCCTTATATTTGGATACAATTATTCAGGGACACATTCTGACACACAGACTGAGCACCAGAGTAGATGCTCTCCTAATACCTGCAGGTATCAACATCAGACTGCTTTTCTTGTCTAAGACATGAAGATGTGAGTTTTAAGCTGAATTTCCAGAAGGTCAGGCATCTAACTGAACTGAGTGCTTGTTCTCTTATATCCTTATGGAAAAAACAAGGATAATTAAATCCTTAGTATAGAAGAGGGTTTAAGAGTAGAAAAAATAAAGGAAAACCTTAAAAAGGTTCTAAGGAGTTCTCAGTTTCCATGTGCTTTTTTTGCAAATCAAATGGACTCAGTTTTCAACACTCCTAAGGAAGCAGAACGTGTTTACAAGTTTATTATTATTCCTGCTTAAATAAAAGCAGAGGTAATAGCTGGTAAGTGATATGTTTGAAGCGCCTCTTACTTACCCAGCCTCCAGATAAGGATTCTCCTTTAGAAATTAACTATAATAATCATGAGTTTCATGTACAAAAAAAAAAAATCAATAGATTCATTTCAAAGCTGATGTGGCCCTAACAACAACGGGATCACTGTACTGTCAGTCGTGATCTTGGTCAAACACCTTTTTCTATTTGGAGCAAGTTCAATATACCCTCCAAATGATTACAGCTCTTCTTATGTATCGAGATTTTCTCTCTGAAAGCAAAGACATCACCAGCAGAAGAATAATTAATATTGACACTGACAAAGTCAATCTGGCACCAAGGTCATCTTTTTTTTGGGAAGATTATGAAAAACAGGAGAGATTTTGTTATTTTTAGTAACTCACCAAATTTGGTTATTCACCGAATAGCCAGTGGGAACATACTACCCACCCAACAGACGTGAGCATGGAGGAATTTATCCATTTTAACAATTTAGGGCCCTGGGTGTGCCTATGTGACATACAGTTTATCCAGGGAATATACTGTCCCTCCGTTCAAACTAGGTCACAACAATGATGTTCTCTGTTCTACTCATGAAGATCTGATGGCTTCATTTCACCATTTATCAAAAGAAACACGTAGCCTAAAACAGCTTACAAATGCACCAAGAATATTCAACCACAACTTATGCTTAGTGTGGTCATGGATATTTGTGCAAGAAAGGCAACTAGGAAGTAGAGCTAACCATGATAAATATGCCCTATTTGCAAACCTTTATAACTACCCGGCTTCTTCATCTAGAACAAAGCCTGACACAGCAAAGATCTGTAGGATGGATTAGAGTGTCCAAAGCAGCAGATGTGAATATTTATTATAAATTCCCCTCCAGCAAGTCTTTGCTGACAGAAGCATTGCATATGGATTGCACTTACAGCGGGACTCTCCAGGCAATCGCTGGATGACTTCTCCAGGAGCCAAACAAATGCCATTTCGCCTGCAGCTCTGACACCACAACATCTGGGCAGGGGGTTAATGTCACTTCCAGCTTCTCAAAACCACTAATGAACCCAGCTGTTACAGAGAGGGACAGGCAGGAGAAAAGGTTTGGACAGCTGCAGTCCACTTCCAGAAAGTAAGGGCAGGACAGAGTGGCAACTGAGACAAAGCTTCAGCTCATTCACTGAGTTAAGGTTAATCCCCTGGGTTAAGCAGGGCAGGGGCAGACCCCAACCCTGCATTTTTCTAAATGCTTTGCTAGGTAAGTCACATGCTTGAAGCAAAACCAGAGCACTCATCCTGTCAGTCCACGCCAGTGTTCCAACAGTCCTGGGAAATGACAAAGCCAACAGGAAAATAGAGAGGGTCAATAAAAAACAACCAGCCAGGAGGTGCAGTAGTACCCTGCACTGCCTTCATTGCTAGCACTCACTGGGGAAAGGATGGAGGTGCACTAGGCAGCCCTGGTGAAGAATGATTCATTTCAGAGGCATTTTTCCCTGAGCTGGGATGTGTTACTATCACTGACCATGAGTACAGCCACTTCCTGGCTCAGGAGCAGCAGGATGCACAGGCAGATGCATGCGAGGGGGAATGCACAAAATGACAACATCTCATTTCCGTCACCCTTTATGTCAGCACTGATCTACGGGCTCATAACAATTTGCTCATTATAATGTAAATTTACTCCCTCCTTCCTTCCAAAAGGAGATGTTTCATTTTGGGAAGAGGGAACAAATTGTGTTTTATTGCTCTTTCAAAATGTTCTCCAATTAGGAAAGCAAACAAAAACTACTACATAATTGTGATGCAAAGCTGTATTTTAATGAAGGATACTTACTTGTCACTAACAAAGGCACTTTGATATAACAGTGGAAGGAGATAAAATCCTGAAGACAGATTGTTCTTCATACCTTTGACCCAGCTGTCAGGTGGGGCTGGTCTATGCAAAACTCACTAAACCCAGCAATTAGGCTGATTTGCATTGAAATGAACAGATTCTGCTTAGACGATACAAAGTCTCCAAGACCCTGACCTCTAGATCTCACAGCCTCTAGATCTCCAGCTCACAAGGCTTCCAGAACCTGCTCTGGATCTGTTGGTGCACTTGGCAACACAGGGAGATAAAGGAAAACTTTGCTCTGGCTGGCCCCATGCCAATCCTGAGCTCAGCCTTCTTCCTCAACCTGGCAGACAAGGAGTGATGACAAAGCACATTGCCACCACAAAGAGACCCTACAGTAGCAGCCTTTGTACTCATCACAGCTGATTTGCTGTTGCCCACTGCTAGAACACAAGTACTAATTTTTCTGATGTACCCCTATTATGTCCTTAGAATAACATAAGCTCTGACCATCTGGCCGCTTGCTTCAAATAGGATGCAGTGAGCTGGAAAAGGTAAAGAAAGGTAGCAAAGCCAATTAAAGGTACAAACAACTTCTGTGCAAGGAATCCTTATGAGGGATGACAACTAAGTCGAGAAAAAACTCTATTTGTGCACTAAAATGTGCTTGGCTGATGGTGCTTACTCCATATGTAAACCTCAGGCTTTTGTCCTTCCCTGGAGACCCACGGAGAAATGTGGAGCCAAGCCAGACCCCAAACTACCCCCCAGGGGTTGGTGAAATACAGGGTTTCCATGAAAATGCTTGTCTGAATCCCATCTCACCTGGGAGCTGTGGGGCAGCCATAATCTGGAATCTCTGGACAGTCCCCTTCTTGAACCAGACTGAATTTACTCTGAGGAATCACTGCACTTTCAGCTCCCTTTTTTCCCCAGCACTGGAGTTAAGTACTGCTGAAGGTTTCCAGTTCCAGTGTCCTACAGAGAAAAGCTCTGTTCTTGTCTCTGGACTGGCAATGCTCTTGGTTTTAGGCATTGATTAATGACAAATGCAGTGCTGTTGTTTGGGTTGGAAACACATTTGTACTTAGAACAATAAAAATCATCCAAGCCCTTCTAGAAGAACTATTCATGCTACTAAAACTTTATCTCTACAATGTTTTGAGACCAGAACTGAACCCTAAAATAATTTAGTACTTCAGAGATAGTAGTATTTAATTTTTTTTTTTAATTTTGGTTTTTTTTTTTTTTTTTACTTTTAGAACACATACCCCACTCTGGAGAACGGGGTAGTTAAAATGAATTCTCTTGTATGAAAATCTGTTCTTGTAAATTTTCCAAATGTACGCAAAGTTAAGGGCTTGATAAGGACCGTAGCCATAAAGTGCCAAAAGCAGGAATCTAGCAAAGAACTCACCACATTTACTGGAGCGTCCACACTGACCTGAACATGTGAACTTAAAAGCAAAGTTATTTCATTCAGTGAGGCACAGTTGTGTTAGATACAAGTAAGCAACCTGCTTTTTCTGATCTGCAAGGAACTTTGCATACCTATGCCACTGTGTAAATCCTAAGGAACCAAAGCCCCTCCTGTGAATACAGTATAAAATCCATCTCCTAATTTGAACTGGTGGATAAATTTAAAATAGTGCAGGCGTGTTGAAGCAATCTAATTTGTTACTGCATTTCTTCAGAAGACAGAACTAGACAAGATTAATTTGCTGGGTTGATGGCTCCAAATTACTTGGGGTAAAAGGAACAAAACCTGTACTTGTCAAAAGACAGTTCGACAATTTATGTTTCGTAAGAGCCTAACAGAAATCACAGCCATGATTACTGTCTTCTTTGTACAATGAATTTTGAGTGAAACCTTGCCAGGACCACACTACATACTGCTTTACATGTCCAAACAGCTGGAAACTGTGACATCTTTGGAGCAAACCACCACCACTCCTCACTGGTGAGCCCTTTTATATGCCCATTAAAGAATTTAACTTTACTTTGGGCAAATTAATTTACTAATTCTGTAACATTCCATTATCAAATACTCTGAAAAGTTCTGGTTTAGCCCACCAGTACTTCATATTTCTGGAGTAGTCTAGCAGCTTCATTGCTAATAAAATAGTGTTGTAACCGAAGTCACAAACACCACAGCTCCCCGGGCACATCAGGCTGAGAGATTCTTCCTGGTAACTGGCACTGTTTGCTCGCTCCCAGTAACATTTTCCATAGACCCAGCAACTCAGGCCAACTCTTCTGCTCACACACAGAGCAGAACAAGGACAGTGACAGATCAAAACCTCTCCTCACTGCTCCAGCAGCTCCTCCTCTCACAGACAACACAGTAGTCGAGGAGCAGGATTTGGGCAGCTGCTTCTAGTAACAGTACAGCAGTTACTTTAGACTTCCTTGCAAATAATTCCGATGTGATAACTTCCCCAATTTAAAAATTAATTGCACTGCCTAACTGTAAGCAAAGCATCCACCTTCAAAGACAAACCCAGCTACTTCTGGGTTTAAATTTAAAAAAAAACCTTGCGTGGCTTGAAGAAATTCTGTTTATCATAACTGCATACAGAAGCCTGAGACCATTCCTGATGGCAGAGATGAAATAACATATCAAAGAAAGAAAGCAAGAAAAGCTTTGATCAATAGGGAAATGGTTTTTATACACATCAGAACCAATTTAAAGAATTCTCTAGGATCAATTTGGATAGACAGAAATGCTTCTCAGCATTTATCACCTGTGGAGGGAACATCGATCCCATCCATTGATTTCTCCTATGCATGTAGAGCAGCATCTGGTTTTTTTGTGTGGGTTTTTTCCAAAGAGAGATGACCCAAAGTGGAAGGTATCAGGAAACTACTTATATTTTAAGGACTTACATTAATGGTTCAACCAATGTTATTACTCAGAACTTTTAAACTCTGTTCAAGAATAGTCAGAATGTAATTTACCTTAATTTTGGCACGATTGTTAGTCAATGGAATATATTTTAAGAGAAGTGGGTTTTTTGAACCTCGGTTACCAAAGGCTACCAATTCCTTACATAACACATTGCATCAAACATGTTTTCTTTCCTGTTCCCTTTCTAAAAGAATGTCTCTTCATGATAATGTTATAAATTGCGCAGCCCTAATGGATTACATTCCCTCTGAATTAAGGTCTTTCGTCATTATTGGAGCTGCAACCATCTGCATCATCACGAGGATCCCTCAGCCTGAAGTCTCCTAGGAACTGGGCACCTCTCAGGTGAGCTGTGAAAGGTAAAAATACCCAGTCCCTCCCTTTAGTAATCTGGCTAACACTTAGTTAATGTGCTTGCCTACATAAAAGTAAATGGAATATTTACAAGGGCTGCAAACTATGATTGCAGTGGCTGTAGATAAAATCCTTCATTACTGTCACACTAAGCAGAACATTATTTACCAGGCAACTGATTTCAGCATATGATAGATGGCGGACAATTTTTTTTTGTTCTATAAGCAGCTTTCAACAAATGTAACAACTATTTCTTGTACACTACGTTTTGCTTAGGAATGCCCCTTTTAAACATTATTATAAGTCGTCTGTTCTCAAATGTGAGCAAAACCTCCTAAATATTCTTGTGGAAATAATGATGACTCCCTCCTCCCTTTGTCTTCACACTCTATTTAGATCTTTCAAGGGAGAGGGCAAACTTGGGCAGTTTGTAATTCACTTGCAGCAATTCACTAAATATTCTCAGTAATGGAGGCCAAAAGGCAAGCTGGGAAAGAGAGAAGATGTCCAAGAATCTGCTGATACAGGTGTTTAATACACTGGTACCAAAATAAAATTCTTTTGTCATTCTCTCTAGTGACTTCTTTTCTTTCCCCTTTCTCAGAAGTATTTAAATAGACATAGATTTGGCAAAGTATATTAGGGAAAATTAGCTCATCTCAGAGTGCACTTAAGCTTGTGACTCACCTTATGTATATGAAGTCATTCAACTCAGTGCAATCATGCTCAAATGAGGCAGGATCAGGGCATCACATACAGAGTCATTAATGCAACAAGGGCTTACAGCACAAGATCTTAGAATGAGCAAACTCACTTCTGTTTGGCTTTCAGCAGGACAGCAACAGTCAGGCCTCCTAAACAGGAAGGCAGCTTTTTAGGCTGAGTACAGCCATATAGTGCAGGTGTCCTAGACCCAAGGATTGTAAAAAGGTAATGTCAGGAAAGTCAGTGCAGAGAAGCTCCTCACACAAATTATGCAATAGACATTTACAAAGGTGGAAAGCGATTCCCCTGGAACACAGAAAAACCTCAAATTACCCAAGCAGTGTGTTAGCAGAAATTCAATTCACATCTTTAAAAATCCGCATGTAGACATTTGGCCTGGCGGATAAATGAGTGTGGAGTGGGATGTGGCCTGATGCACTTCCCTCCAAAGAATAAAGGCGTGGAGTAATGTCTGGCCGATGGAAAAAGAGGACTTCTCTTAACTTCTTGCTCTGTGGAACTGTGACCTAGATGAAGGGGCATTATTCCCAGAGCTTAAACAGATCTCAGAACTTGACAAATCCTTTTTCAAGCAAGAAATCACCAGAAAGTTACTCAGAGCAAAGAAAGCATTTATCTGATAGAAGAAAATCCTTTCTATAAAAGAACTTTAAGCCTTTTTATAAGGATTTCTAGACCCAGACCATTACTGTAAAGCTCCCTTTCAGCTGGACTTGAGCTTGTTTATATTACATTTTAGTTGGCCTTTTTGGTAGCATTTTGGATTTTTAAAGTAGTTTCAAAACAAAGCAAAAAATATTAAAGCAGAAACTTTTGAAGCAGAGTCTTCAAGATGTCAAAACCTCTCTGGATGTGTTAATAAGGCATGTTGAATATATTAAAAATAATATATTGAGAATAAAAGGAAAATACCTTCTGTCTAGGATTGGATTTTTGAAATTAAAATGTCTGTCAAAGAAGACTATTTTTATGCATACAATAGGAAGGCACTTGTCTAGCTCTCAGTGTTACCTAGAATACCTGTATGTGGGCACACGTGTAGGTCTGTGTTTCCAAGGGAATCTACCTTGAGGAAAAAAACGGATGAGGAAAGACCAAGCCATCCTGGCAAAAATCCTTGGATTGCTACCGAGTGTGGCACCTCGGGCCCACCAAGCTGTTCTGAAATCAAAAATCCCGAAAGGCAGCATTTGGTTTTAAAATCACCACTAAAGGGGAGGTGTTGAGTGACACTGCATCCACAGGGAGCTGCCAGGAACCCCGGCAGGGCAGTAACAGGTTGGCTGAGAAACTCCCGAGAAGGTGACATCAGTACTGGGGCTGCTGCAGTTGTGCTTGTGCTGCCCAGGGCAACAACATGACAAAAATGTCACATTTTAAGAAAGCAACAGAGGAAAAGATGGAAGATCAGTATCATCTGATGCTCTTCAAAAAGGAATAAATCACCATAAAATTATCTGCAGGAGTTGCCAAGCTGAACCTCTGCTTGCAAAAAAACTTTCTGAAAGACTTTTTATGTGATGGCAAATGCTCCAGAGCATGGTTACAGTTCACATTCAGATCTTGTTTTGAAGAACAAGCTTTTCTCTTCTGTTAAACTTCTATATTGGAAGCAGCATGCCAAGTGCTGTACTGCAAGAATCACTACTTCCAGGACACATTAGCTGTTTTCTTGGTGTTTGCAGAGTCTTATATTAAATAAAAACTTTCATTAAGAAAAATAGTACTTACTGATGAGAAAGTGAGAAAAATTAAGTCACAGCAAAATTTTTGTCACCACAAATTGAAAATTATTCTAGTTTCTGCCACAAGTGAGGTCCTTGAATACAGATTTGGGTGCAAAAACATGCTTTCCTCTGAACTTCTTACTTGGCTGCAGCTGTATGTGTTTTAGGCATTGCTACATCTCACTTTTAAGAATTCAGTGAAGCTGAGTGGTTTATAGAGATGAAAAATTTCAGGTGTGCAGGAACATAGCTCTGATGAATGGAAACACTGGTTTAAAAACATTCAGAGAATAGAAGATAACCTTTGTATTAATGCTCTGCTCCTTTTCCTTTCCCCACTTTGAGATGCCTGCAGTCCTTCAGTTAAAGCCTCCCTGATCCTCCTTCCTTTTCCAAGCAATAAGATGGATATGCTTGTGCTACAGAAGATGAGACTGGAATGTGAACACTGATTTATTTTTCCCTTGGACAGCATATGCATCATCCTTTCCATTAACTCTAAGGGAATGACCAGATGTGTAATTGCTTTTTGACATGGAGTGGGATTCATCTCATCTGACCTTGCCATCCCACAGTGGATTCCGTTCATGCAGGGTCCTTCTGCAGCTACCAGGGAGGAAAACTCCCTTTACCCAGGAGCCCTCTGCCTCTCTGGGACAGCAGGTGGCCAGCTCTGCATGCTGACTACAGAAGGACCTCCACAGCTCCTTCTCAGACAGCTCAGGCAGGGTGACACTCAATCCCATGCAGGACTTCCAAACAGGCACCTCAAAAATATTTTTAAAGAAAATTCCCTAACTTGCACTGCTGGCAGACGTGTAAACCCGAGCATCTGCAAATGTACCTAGGCACCTGTATCCATCCAGGGGCTTAAATACCATCAAAAGCCAGACTTACATAGGCAATGACCTCTATTAAACCCAAGTCTTAATCATTTGGTGCAACTCTCATGCTGTGGCAACAATCCATAATTTCAGTAGCACTTGATAGCAAAGCAGATCGTGTGCATCGTCAACATTTTGTAACCCTATTAACTCGGAGATAATGGACTTGTCTCTGCTATATTTCTAAGCTTATTGGAATGGACTGTAATTAGCACTTTCTTTTTTTTTTATATAAATCTCTTGACCACCAGAGCCAGTTCTTACCCCACAACTAATAACCGCTGCAGGTGATCAAAGCCTGAGATGGGGGTGGACGCAGACCTAGAGGCCAAACTTCAGTTTACTTCCAGAGTTTAAGCAGGAGTCATGAAAAATACTGCTTCAGAGAAAAAGCACTTTTGAGGGAAAGTCATATTTATTTTGCTTTGCATCAAAATGTTCTGCTTAAGTGTTTTACCTCTGTCGTGGGTTAGTCAAAACTTGACAGACAGCCCTCTTACCCAATGCGCTTCTCGAAATTTTACATATTTAAGCCCCACGGAGGGCGGGAGTTTTTAGGAGGAGCTGCAGTTTTCCGGGCCCAGGTGGGTGGAGGGCCGGGAGTAAAATGGAGAGGGGTCGGCCCCGTTCCTGGAGCCTGTGGGCCCGGGGATGGGGCGCCCCTGCCTCCTCCCCTCCTTCTCCCGGTGAGGAGGGGGGCAAAGTTCGGGGGCCCCCGGCCTTCCGTTCCGGCTCGGTGCGGGGACGGCAGAGACGGAGGGGTGGCCCCCCCCCCTTCCCCCGGCCTGCGCGGCTGGGGACAGGGCTCCTGCCCTCTGCCCCCTGGGGATTTTTGCTGCAGCATGGACTTAGATTTATAGGAGGGGAGCTGTTCTCCTGAGCTGTGGGGTGGCTGCTGGCTCCAAGGGCAGAGGTCGTCCGAGACAGAGCCTCCGAACAGCCAGTAAACTTCGCGGCGAACAGGAAAAGACCCCCCTCTCTTCACACGGTGCAGCGCGGCAAAAAGGAGGGAAACACCCTGGACATGGCGGCTTCAGAGCCAGGGAGAAGGAGAAGGCGGAGTCACGTGAGACGGAGCTGCTCCGGCAGCGCTGTGGGTGTGTGACTCGCGGGAAGCTTAAACATTTCCCTGCCTTGCTGTGGGATGAACTATTAATATTACAAACTGTTACGTCTCTTTAGTTCATGTTAAATGGGGGGAATGGGCATTTTCATCAAATGGCTTGTAAAGAGGGGGGAAGAGTGCCGAATGCCAGGATATATATGAAAGCAGGGGAAGGCTTTCAAGACCTGGTGGCAGAGGAAAGCCTACGTTCAAGCCGAAAGGGAAAATGTTTCATCCTTAAAAAACCCAGTAAAAGCCTGTTGTATAGCAGTCACAAGGGCTGTGAGGGCTCATGAAAAGAGATGTGTTACACTTAGCAGAGAATGTTTAATTGTAAGCAAATCTGCGAAAAGTGGCAGTTTGGAAACCCACGTAAGAAAGGGGAGACCCCTGTTTCCCCCTTTCCTAGGACTGCGATCCTGATTTTGGGGAAAGGGAAAAACGGGGGGTAAGCTCTGCAAGTTTGTCCTGTTCTTGACCATCTGGGTGTTGATTAAACTTTTTTTTCTTTTTCTTTCAAGTTGTGTGCCTGCTTTGCTTTGCCTCCTACCAGTTTATCTCACTGCAAGGACATCGGGGAGGGCTAATGCCCATAGTTAACTCTTAAACTGCTGCACGAATTGGTGTCCTGTATGGGGAGCCAAACTCAACCTGCTACAACCTCTGAATATGCTCCTTAAAGAGAGGTTCAGTGTCCTTATGAGCCCAGACCAGAGCAGCTCTGGCTAAACGTTGTGGATTCCTAATGCTTTTTGCACGCATCAGCCTTTCCTAGCAAATAAGATCAGGAAACATTTCTGTTTTGTCCGTAAAGCTAGTTTATTGTTATCATTATTATTTCAAGCTTAGACAATGATCTAATGTACGTGGATTCTGGTTTCTGGCAAGCCGAGTCCTTTGCTACACGACGCACCCGGGAGATGGAGGCTCATGTGGTGTGGGCCCTGCTGAGGTGCCCGGGAAAGCCAGGCTTGGCTTGTGCTCTGTGTGCCTCCAGCTTAGCCTGAGGATCCCCTCCTGACTGTGCTGTGTCCCATCTGTTGTAGCTGTCTGGGCATCTTCTCTGGTGACTGCGAAGAGATGAGTGGGATAAAATGTGCCCTGCACATCCCTACTCTCTGTTTACTCCATGGCTAGCTTGAACAAATTACCTCATTTTTAGGTAGTCAAATAGATGGGGCTCAATGCCACCCTTAATCTCAAACTTCAGCTCTCCCAACTCAAGTTGGGGGTTTTTTTGTCTGTTTATAAAACTTCCAGGATAAAAAAAAATGGAGATTTTAAATCTTAATCAGTGCAGCCTTCAGATGTTGCCTACACTGTCACGATGACACAAGTGAAACAACATTGCAGAGGGACTTTTATCTTTCTTCCACATTACAACTAAATAGTATTTCACCATGGTAGTGACACACAGGAAGACTCTGAAAACAAAACAAAAACCCAGAAATAGAAAACTGGGCTTAATAAAATCTTCTCCAAGTACAAGCTCCAAAAGTCTCCCTTAAACTTAAGCATTTTATTGTCAACAGTGGCATCTCTGTTCGGCTGTTCCCTTAACTAAACATTCCTATTACTGTCATTCCTCGGGCTGTCATATTCACTGCCATGACAGCACAAACACTGTGCTGTAAAATCTGTCAGAGAGGCCAGTTGATTTGTTACATCGTCTGACACTTGCAGGTCTTTAATATCAGGCTGTCAGAACACCTAAGAGAAAGGTGGGTGCTTCCCTGTTCAGGGCTGTTACTGTGACTACCATCACACATACTTTAATCATTAGCCCGATACTACTGTGAAATACTGACTTTTATGCCCTTGGAGTCCCATGCCAGAAAATGCTGTTGGTGTAAATCTATCGTAGAGGTTAACTGGCTCACTTACCCATGGACTTCTATACGTAAAATGAAGCCTTTATGTTTTACAAAGCTTATATAGTATTTTCTTAAACTTTCTTAACTTTCTTCTCTGACTTTTTTTTTTTTCTTTTTTTTTTTTTTTTTTTCTTTCCAGAGGGGGGCTGAAGTAGGTGTGACAATTACTCAGTGACAGGCGTAGGTGAAACTCAGATGCTTAAAATAAACCTCTCTGTGCTGGGACCTTTTTGTCTTTAGGTGTACTCATGGGGCATATGAGCTTGGTGGGCAGTGAGTTTTCTGTAATGCAAAACTCCTTTGATTCAATATTAAAATGAAACTGAGAGAAGAAGAACAAGAGTAAATCAGACCAGACCAGTCCATGGTCTTTAACTGTTTATGGCATTCCCTTCAGAGGGAGGAGAGCATCTGTAATCCTGCTCCTGCTTGGCTGTTGTCCCCCAGTGACAGTGAACAAAGTGTTCCTGGGCAAATAATTATCCTGGGATAGGCCTTTTTGTATGTCTCCTGTTCCAGCATTCCACTTGGATACAAAGAAAAATAAATGAAGAGCTGTTAAAAAAGATTGTATAGCCCCCAGATCACGGTGCTGCTGAGATGCAGAAGTCTCTGCTACTACCAGCAGTCCAACTGATCACACGGTGTGACGCGGTGCCACAGAAGCCACGTAGTCAATGGATTTAGGAAACCCCATTCCAAGAACAAAGAGTGTGATAAGCAAAGCATGTACTTCCAGGTGGTATGAGTCAGGTCAGCCACCAGGAACCATAGATGAATGTTGTGTAGCTTTAAGTGACTGTATTGATGCTCCCAGAGTTTCTGCTCACAGAGAGGAGAACAAAAATTTAGGTCTTTAGTGCTTTATTTGACAAAGAACATTTGCTGCAGGAACCTAATAACTTTTTTATGCGCTAACCCATGAACACCCCGCAAGAGCATTACTGAAGAATCAACAGAGTTGTGGCTGAGGCAGAGGTAGGACAAGTTTGGAGATCAGTTCCAATAAGTGCCTTGCTGCCTGACAGCACAGTTCATTTAATTTTCCTGGGCTTCAACTCCCCATCCGCAACAGAAACCTGAATCACCACTTTGTTCAGCTCATCTCTTTAGCTGACTGGGGTGGGAACTCCTACAGCTTGTCCAGTGGAGCCTCTGGGCATTCTTAAAAAAATCACAAATAATCACAGAATGGGTCGGGTTGGAAGGGACCTCAGAAGCGATGTAAGGCAGCAGCAGATCTCCTGGCTCTGTGTGCACACAAGGCATCGACTGAATCTTGGGGGACAACACACAGTATCACCCCCTTGGATACAAAATCCCCTCACCCGTCCTCAGGGAATGGCCAAACCGGGCAGGGAGTGTGGGCTGGCTGCTCCTGCTGCCTGGAATGGATGCTGCTGTCAGGGTAACAAACGCCATCTGTCATCACGGCATTTATGACACTAATGCTGAACCGCTGGACAGCGTCCAATAAAAATCTATGGTGAGGTAATGGGACGGAGCTAGACAGTGCTGAAAAGGAATCCCCAGCTAATACAGCTCTGATGGTTTTGAGTATACACAGAATATCTTGTAATACTACAGCTAAGTGATAGTTAACTAAACAACAAAGGTAATTGTAGGGTACTTCAGTCGCTTTGCAGATTTATGAGGCTTTGAAGGCAGCTCCTTGCAGTGCTCCCTGCCAAGGTTTTCAGCGGGGTTAACGCTTTTGACTCCTGTGCTTTAAGTGTCTGAAAGATATGAATTGTGTTTCACTCGCTGTCCTGGACTGACTGGGACATTGCTGCTTTTATTCACAGCCAAAAAATATTTTTAATTCTTTATGGATTATTCATCCCTTGCCTGAGAAGCCAGCATAGGTCAAGTCTGAATGAGTTTGTCTCGGACCTTGCAGACCGGCTGCTCTTTCAAGCCTAAGTCTATGACGTGCAACGGTTTCCAAAATTAAAATGTCCTACTAGACCCAAGTAGCTTCTGATATATTAGATTAAGATATAAAATCTAACTGCGAACCCCTTGAACTGTGTTCCTTTTCCTTGAACTTGCCATTTGCAATCTTACTGATTGCTTGGAGACATTAGTTGCTCTATCCTGCGCTCACAGAGCCAGTTACACACGAAAATTGTGGAGGTAGGGCTTTGTAAGGCCAATTCATCCCTTTCCTAGGACTGCATAAGCATGGGTAGTTTAAATTATTCTCATTTAAATCCAGGTTTCCAAAGCAACCCTGTCAGATAGAGGCATCCACCTTTTTCATCTGCTGGATGACTCTGGCTAATACTTAGGCTGTCATGGTCTCCAAAAGAAGGAAGACTGCAGTTCTCCTCCACCACCATATTATCTTTTCTCATTGCTTTTATATTTTGGCAAACCTGCAGTGATAGGAGGTAATACTAGCTTGTAAGATCTGAGAAGAATTGAATGCAAATCCAAATGCATAGCTTTCATATCTAAATATGTAATTTTCTGCAACTTCCCTGTCTCCTCCTGATTTACCCAAAAAGCTGGAGAACATTTTGCTTTTTTCCCTTTCTTTGGAAACATATGCTGTGCTCTAATAGCTCTTTTCCTTCTCCAGCAATAATTTTTCTTCTTCTTGTACTGAAGCTCAGCACCTTCCTGCAGACGTTGTTCTCAGTCTAGCCTGGTTCTTCTATGTCCTCTTCTGCATCACTCCAGTTCTTTACTCCACACTCCTTATTCTTCACTTTCTCACCTGTGCCTCAGGTGGTCCCATGGCCGTCCATCCATCCATCCATCCATCCATCCATCCATCCATCCATCCATCCATCCATCCATCCTTCCATCCATCCTTCCATCCATCCATCCATCCTTCCATCCATCCATCCATCCATCCTTCCATCCATCAGGATAACACATCCTTTCCCCACTTCCAGCTCCACACTAAACCTCCTCTTTTCCTGACACATTTCCAACTTGAAGAACTGGTTTGAACTTTTCTTTTGTGAGTTACATATTCTTTTGACAATTTCCAAATAATATCTTTGTAATTTAGCTTCCTAACCAGCATATCAACGCAGCCAGGCTCCTGTAACTCCTGGATTACTAAATCATATACATGACTATTCTGATGAGACAAAAAATGACGGTACAGGAAATCACTTACTAAGTCCATCCTCCACCCAGATTTTAAATGCATTCTGTATTACTCTTTAATTACGAAATTGCTTATTAATACTCTCCTGACATAGTCCTGTGAGGAATTACAGGAATTAACCTGACCTACTACAATGCACAGTTTTCGTTGTCAGAACACAAGTCTTATTCTTGCAGTGCCACGTGTTTTGGGCCAGCACAGACCCAGGCCCTGCCCAAGAAAATCTTTGGCCACATGGTGGGACAGGGTTATCAGCCACATCTTGAGAAAGAAACCTCAGCCGTTGTCTTTCTTCCCATTTATACACAAGGAATTCAAACAATGATCTTAGGGCAGAATCCCAGGATCTTATTTTGTGTACAAGGAAGCTGTGAGTTATGCTGTGTTCCTCCACATTGGGAGAGCCTTTGTTTCAAATATGACCTTGTGATTCCATTCCCATGGATACAGATCTCTTTCATCTGTATGCTCCAGGTGAATGGATGATTCCCTAATAGTGTTAATGTTTGCTACTAACTTTTACTAACATCTATGATTCAATTAATTTGACATTTCCATTAGACAATTGTGTCTGTTCTTTCTTTCCACTGTGAGTCCAGATCTGCTGCCTTTGAGTTAAAGCTGCAAATTGATGCAGCTTCAATAAATGACATTTGTTTTAAAACGGGGCTCCCATCTGGTTCTAGAGTTTCTCAAAGCTGGAAATGCTCGACTGAATTTCTGATTGCAGCAACTACTGAAGGGAAAAACCAGGCTCCACTTCGATATCCAACCTTTCTCTGAGTCCCATTATCTATCTATCTATCTATCTATCTATCTATCTATCTATCTATCTATCTATCTATCTATCTATCTATCTATCTCTGTCTGTCTGTCTGTCTGTCTGTCTATGTATATGTTTCTCCAAAGGTCTGATTCAGATTCAGCCCCTGATTTCTTCATGTAATACATTTGCCATGGAGTTGGTTTGGTTTCAGAAGGGCTTTAGCAACATAACCAAAGCAACCATGCCAGGCTGCATAAATGGAATTTCAGCAAGTACTTCTGAACAGAACCTCTTCCCCAAATTGTTTTTCTGTAATTGAAAAATGTCTTTCAAATGGAACCACTTTGCATAGCTCTGAACTCTATCCAGGATGGTCATAAACTGCTGCTCACAGGCTAAGGGCCAAGATTTTAACATCAGATACAAATGCAGTAGCAGATGCCAATACTGCCAACACCAAAATCTGGCCTGATGAGCTCCATTTTCAAGGGTTTGTTTCTGTGTTCTCATTTCTGCTTGCAAAATCAAGGAGTGCAATGAAAGCAGAGCTCAAATGAAACATTCTTTGGGAAAACTCAGCATGAAAACTCTCTCCAAGCCAGGCTTCTGGTCTGCCTCAATCTTATCCCAAATAACCCAAACAGCTTGTGATGGAGCCTTCTCCAGAATTCCATATTCTTTATGAGCAATAAGCAGGCCAGGAGCTTTAGTATCAGCTTCAATTCTTTCCATCAAAACATCCCAGATATACATAATTTCAGCACTTCTTCCCTGATGTTTGTAGTAAATCACATTTAGCTTCTGCCTGTACCCCTTTCAGTGGTCTCCATTCCCCAGCCACACCAATTCAAACTTATTTCTCCAAAGACATCTTATTCCTTTAGGTATTTTGTCTTCTCCATTCTACCTGTTTAGCTTTCAATGTCTCATTTCCTGATTCACCCAGCAGCCTTTACACCCAAAAGTTCCATAACCCAAATACTTCCATGTTTCTTCAAAAACACGGAAGACTTGAACAAGATCAGTTGAAACCACTGATGTCAAATTTCCTCAATCAGAAACCTGTTCAGCAGAGCTCCTTCTGCTCCAGCAAAGGCACCTGCACTTTAATGTTCTTCATGCTCTTGGTAATGGCTGTTGAGCGAACAGCCTTTCACGGGACTGACTGCAAATTCAGACATCTGAACAGCACAGACACTGCAGTGGCTTCACAGGTAGAGATGTGTCAGCAATGAGTTAAGAAGGCAAGAGAGAGGGGGAAAAATGCCTTTTGCATCCAACGGATCATTCTTGTTTTACCCCAACACCTCTGCAGGCAGCCACCGTGCCACCACCTTTACCTTCACTACCTCATTACTGGAGTACAACTCAGGCTTTCAGAATTACTTGGGGCACCGCACTCTCAGCTTCTGCTGAAAGCTGTTTCCATTTGCCATCCAGCCCTCAATTACATTTCTGGTTAATACCCCTGGTGCACTAAGAACTGCCCCAATTCCATTCCACAAGCAATGATTCCTTGGAAAAATGAACCACTGGCCTGTCCTAGACAACAAACAAATAAACAAACCAAAAAACAAAGGACTTTGGTGCCTTGCAGCTGGGAATCAAGTAGGAAAGAAATGGAAGTTTCAAAAAGGGATCCAGCCTAAGGAAAATCCTAGTTTCTGTATTTACTGCAGTTGTTCCTGAGCTAGCATGTCTGGGATAACAAGGATGAGAATTCCAGCAGACAGATGATAATGCCTAGAAATAATTTGATATTATCTGCTTCTCTATCCCTACTGGTGGAGTAGTTTGTTTCTTACAATTTTGGTTTTGCACCACAATAAATAATGGGAAAATTACTGATTAAATCTGAGGTCTTAAAGACATGAAATATTTGTAATAACTAGTATGAGAAAATCATTTAACTCTTAGAATCTCCTGATTAATGTATAATTCATGTGATCCTTTTTATTGTTAAAAATACAGTTTAATTTAAAGATAATCTTCTAATCCAGTGTATTAAAAAGCAATTATGGCAAGAGCGCATTAACTAAGAATCAGTTGCGCCTCCCAGAGACACAACAGATCCAGAACTTTATTAGAACACGCTCATGTGGAGGTGACTGAACAACTGAGGAGGGCATCACTTAATCCACTTAATTATTTAATGCAACAGGATTTAATTTGCTAATGAAATGAATGAAATCGTTGGACACTGAAAACAGGCTGCCTTATGCATGCGCACCATGGCATCACGGATACTCCTCCCTCTGTTTGCAGACACTGCAGGGGTGAGGGGGCTGTGTGCAGCATCAACATTGAGAAAGGCTTCCCAGAAACGTTTAAAGTCGAATTCAGAAACTGAGAGGCAGGATGAAGAAGCATCTGTAATCAAGCCATCCTGTGCACAACACCACAGAGCTTCTGCATGCGCCTCTGGCCTGTGTGGGATACACAGATACGTTTAAGGAAAGGTGGAATCCTTAAGTGTAAAGTTTTAGACAGAAGGGTGGAATCTCTTCTCAATTAAAGAAACCAGGAAAAAAAAACAAAAGAGAAGCCCACACAGACTGAACTCCATTGTTTTGGATGCTAAAGAGAGATTCTACTTAAAAATGAAAATCACATTTTCCCTTAGTACCCAAATATCAATAATTCAAATACTTAAGTCAGCGAAAACGGTAGAGTATTGGATCTGCATGAACAGAAGAAGTCAATGGCACATTCAGGATTAGAACTTGAATCTGTTTCTCAGAACATCTCCTTTTGAAATTCTCTTTTTGCTACATGGATCAGTTCCCATCACTCCGGCTGCCTCAATAGGATGTGTAGAGTAAGACTTTAATTCCCCCGAAAGACCCAGGCATATTACAAATTGTTAGCATCCTCCACTGCCTGTATATGAAATCCACATACCTATTTGTCTTCTGCACAACTGTATTTCAATCTTGATTTCATTGGTAACTTGTACTGTATTTGGATTAATTATTAAGTGAAAATGAACATCATTATGTGTGGCAAAGAGGAAAGCTTACCAATGGAGAAGTAGAATTCCCTTGTTGAGGGAATTGTAGTCACTGCCTCTCTGAGCATATTATGAATGCACACATGATTAGCTCATGTTCTTCACCTGTATCTCAGGTAATCCAATGCCCCTCTTTGCTATATTCAAGCTGCAAGCTTTAGGTGCTCTGAAAACAGATTATGGCCCCTGCAGCTTTATATTATTTATTGATATTAGCTGCATCTTGCTAATCTGCTCCATGCAAAGAGAGAAACTTCCTTGTTTCAAAGTTAGATTTATGTGGACAGCTGATTCCAGACTGTTTAAAAGTCCAGCCAGGTTTGAAATATGACAATACTTCAAAGAAATCCAGCCTGACTAGAGATTTGTTTGTGTACAGTAATGATTGTTTCTTAAACTTAGCTCACCGTGGTTTTATAGAAAAGGCAAGGATAGAAACCTGAAACCATCTCAGATTAACCTGGTTTTAATTGAACTTGCTCTTTCAGTTGTGAAAAAACAAAATACAGGCAATATTAAAAAAATAAACCATAATTAAGTGAGTTGAGGCTGCATAGGGGCTGAGCAGGAAACAGCAAGAAGAGAGGCAGGAATGCAATGGGAGAAATCCCTTACTGGATGAAACCACTATTTTTTTCTTGGCGGATGCCCCACAACACTGTGACTGTGAACACTGCTGACACCAAAGGATGTCAAAAAAATTAAGCAAATAAACAAGAAAAAAGAGAAAGAGTAGTTGATGATAAGTGTTTGTAGGAGGAGGAACAACTGACTGGCTCAAAACAACCAGGTGGGAAGTGGAGGAGGAACACTGTGTAGGTGTACCCAAAATAGACCCCAAGTTCTTGGTACAATCTGTTTTGCTGTCTCTGGGACTCACTGGGTGGGGAGCATGGTTAGTGAAAATAAGAATGTCATTGTTTACTGGTTTTGTATTTTTAATGGTGTAGCTGCTGTCCATTGTGTGATCACCCACCCCATCTCTTCCCTTTCTTCCCTCTTTTCTCTTTCTGTCCTCTGCATGAAAATTACTACCATGGAAGAAGATTTGGAGTGAGCAGCAGCAGAAGAGGAATTGTGGAGTGTCTGAGCCAGGGGGTGGTGTCAGACTGAAATGCTGTTGGTTCATGGCTCAATCAGCCACTTGCAGAAGAAGAGGCTGCTCTGCTGACCACTTGCCCGGGAACAGGCCAGGGTACGTGCCACAGGGAAAGGGAGAAAAAAGATCCAAATGACAGTCCCTGGAATCACCCATGGGGGACAGAGCACTGGGAATCTTCCAGAGACAATGGATAATTCCCACTGCCTTGCATTTCTGGAGTGAAATGAGAAACTGCATTTCTGCTGATAGGTCCTAAGCATTAGAAAAGCAGCTAAGCAGAATTTCCAGAGTTAGGAAAAGCAGCTTCCCAAGTAAGCACAATGATATCCTGAGATGAACTGTGAATGGGTTTGCCATATGTTCTTGCCATCACTTCACAAGTCAGCATTCCATTTCCCTCCCATCTCTTCCCATTTCAAGACAAAACAAAGCTAAGGCAATGTTGCGAACACATCCGACTTGCTTGAGGAACAGAGATTTTTCTCATCCTGTTTGCGTGTGACTGAACTCGAGCTGCGTTTCTACTGCCTCGTTTGCACAGCCTGGGGCCAACCTGGGCATTTCTCAGTAAGAGTTACTCGTTTAGCAGAACAGGTAATTCACTGACGAGCTGAACTGTTCAGGCAAATTCCCTGCACTAGCCAAGCTTTTGCTGCTCATATGCATATGCAGCTTATCTGTGACTCTTTGTAATGCACACATGAATCTTTCCCTGCATTCTCACCTATGGCTGGATTCCAAAATTTTGACATCAGAGGCTAATACCAAAACCGAGCCCTCCAAGTCAGCTCTCTCTGTTCCCACTACTGTTGAGCTCCTGATTTCTGATCTTAGAACCCGAAGGAGAATAAATGTATGGTTTGTATTTCATTTATTTCTATGTTATTAAATCTTGCTTGTGCTTCACCTAGGTACAAGCAACAGTGTGAGCTTATTTCATGCCACAATGGATCATGTCTTCAAAAGTCGTTATTCCCACTGGAAATACTGCAGTTGCTTGCAGGCTTGGGATCATATGATATTCCTGACTCCAGATTCTGTGATGGGAATGAAATTCATAGTAAGCTGGTAATTACATCTGGTCCTATCTGTGAAGATACGGGTGCTCAGAGACAAGCATGTCAATACTCTGTGTTTATATTTTTGCAAGATAGGAGAAATTCAATTTTATTCAGCTTTTTCCCGGTGACTTTCTGCAACTGTGTATCAGCAGAACTTTTTTCACTTTTTATTTTAAAGATAAATTGCTTGGTGCACTATCAAGGATACTTAGAATTTAAGAATAGAACCTATTAGGCTGTCACTCTTCCAGAGACACAGACCTTCAAGAGTCTGAAGAAGTAGTCTTCATGTGACAGTATAATAAGGATGTCAGGCCCCCTCCCTCCTCCCCCAGTCTTCTTGAATGACACTTTCCCCAGCAGGGAAAATTAATACACTTCAGAAGTTATAACGTGCCGGAAAACACACATCAGCCATCAGCATGATTTTCTAAAATGAAGCAGTGTGGAAACCACATTCTTAATCAACTTTCATAAACCAGCTCTCTTCCTGTGCTAAAAAAAAAAAAAAAAAGCGCTTCATAATGCTTTCAGTGTGTAGCATTAGATTTGCTAGTGAAGTGTGGAATATTTTTCTTCTTATGTTATTAAATTTCAAAGACACACTCCTTAGGGCTTGTCTTAAGTCTGTCATCTGTGCTGCAAGTAAAGACTCTTAACAGCTGGACAGCTCTGCCCCTGCCCTTGGATCCCACCAGCAAATCCATCCAAGTGGCAGCCCCTCTCCTCGATGCAGCCGTTGAGCAGCGTGCCAGGAGTGCTCCCATTTCATCTCAGCTCAGCTGGGCCCTGTCCCCTCTGCAAGGTGTTGGTGTCACTTAGCGAGGAGGGGTCCCTCAGTGGGGCTGGATCACAGCCAGGAGTGGCTGGTGCCACACAAGGGGTGGAAAACAGAGGAAAAGCCAGGGAATTTAACTACGGCAAAATAATCAGAGGAAAGAAAAGAGAACAAATACAGAGAAAAGGGAGATGAATATAAATAAGAGGAAGATGACAAAGGATTAAGGAATATGAATCAAGAAAATATTATGTCAACTGGAAAAGCAAACATGCTAGGAAAATAAATTCAGATAAGAGGAAACAATATGAAACAAACCCAGCAGATTCAACTATAAAATAAGAAGCAAGGTATCATTATTGATGTTCTCCTCCCTGCCAGAACGTTTTGTACCTTTTTTCTAAGGGTGTGCAGAGAGCTGTGTGCAGTGCTGCCCATCAGTGGGAAACAAGACAAACATGAGTTCAGGGGGAAGAGTGTATGACTTTGCGAAGGTGGGAGGCTTCACCTTCTGGTACTTCTTACAACCTCAGCAGAAGTTCAAGGTACAGAGCAAGCTGAAAACAGATGTCCTTGACAACAACTCATGGCAACAAAAAGGGAACATATGCAAAGCCCCTTGATGTTCATGTCACTGACCTGCCTGTGGTCTACCTGGCAAACTACCTGGCAAACCATTTCCCCCAGGCATCAGGCATGTGACGGAGAATCAAAAATGAGTTAGGAAGTCCATGAACAATGCAAGAGTCTGGAATTATATCCAGGGCATGCCATGAAAGAGCCAAACCCAAGTTGTGAGTCTTGCAAGTGACATGGGAAGGTCTAGAATGGTGTTAAAATAAATAAATCTGAGTTATAGTGTCCCAGAGCCAGCCCAGCAGAGCAAGACGATTGCAGCATCCCCTAAAGACTTTAAAATCCCACAGACTGAAGCAGGGCTGTCACTTACACACGTTTCAGAAGAACTGATCAGTCACAGGGAAAACAAACGCTGGCTTTGCACCGTGTTTGCCGCTGAGGAGGCAACTGGTGGTCGGCAGCAGTTTACAGCACTGCCAGTTTCCTGATTAGCTCCCTTAGAAATAAAACAAGCAGAGATGACAGATGATGATGTCCCTATCACTGAGCAATAGTTTTTGCTACACAAATCATGTTATTTTCTGTTTAGAGGAGGCAGCGTGGTTATATCATTAAAGGAATTGCTGACAGCTTCTGCTATTAATGGTCCCAAATGTGCCTCCAGCCATCTGTGATGGGCAAACGATAGAAGCAGGCAATGGCTGGCTTCCTGAACTACACTGAATGAAAAAGCAGATTTTTTTGAAGCACAGATCTGTTTCTTAGTGGCCCTTAAGAAAACTCTTGAAATGAGTCGTTTGCTTTGTAAAATGTGGTAATTTCACAGGGAAGAGCCACAAATTTAAGGAGTACGTGAGTTTGCACTTAGGAATGTATTTTCATTATAAGCAAGTTTGGTGGGAATTGCCTTTGCTGTCAGGACAGTAAACCAGAACCAGGGGGGTTTGGCAACCTGAATCTGAAGCAATGCTGTGTCAGTACAGTCTCTGTTCATTTTGCTATAACTGCAGCTATGGGGGGCACTGCTGGGGTTAAACATTTTGATTAATTTTCTTTTCTTTTGCAATTTCAGTGTGCTTTTTTGGTTTTTTGTCTCCTAGAAGGGTATGTTAGTTAACCAAGTTGGGGCTATGATGGCAGTCCCAGATTTCTTGCATTAGCTGTTCAAAAATTACAATGAATCATCTTGAAAAACAGAGCAAGCTGCAAAATGTTTTTTGGGTTTTTGGATTTTTTTAATAAATCAACAGAACCCAACTGACTTAGTGCTTGATGATTGCTCTGAGCATTTCTACAAGAACAATGGAAAGGAAAAACCCATACAGGACCGAATTTCACCAACTGGTCAAGTGCTAGCCAATGTGGCTTTGCTGGCAGGCAAGTTAGATCTCCAATTTATCCAACATAATAAACATATATTCCCTTTTTATTCCAAACTGAAATTACAATCTACTTCTGAATAGAAAAGTTTCTCAGCCCTCTAATATACAGTCAACAAATACACAGACCTTATAAAGCTTTATAAGGGTCATAATGAGGTTCTAGACATGCTAAAAATTGTGTCTTTATTGAAACCTTCAAGTGCAGCATTGCAAGCTGGATTTGCATCTGCTTTGGCTATTCTCAGAACAAGCATTAAAGAAACTTGCTCTGGAATAGAAGGAGATGAATGTCAAACTTAAATAAAAAGAAAGGCAGCCTTTGAAAGCGAAGATGAAGACAGTTGTCCATTTTTTCCCCTTCTCAAGTAAACAATGCAAATAGAAATATTTTTCTTTGCTTATGACGGAAGGATAAAAACATCACTTTAGGGTCAAGTACAGGACACAAAAGTGAACTGCTGATGTTGCAGGAAATCGTGCCATCAGTTGCAGCAGCCAGCACTCAAAAGACAGACCTTTTCTTGAATTACATTATGCTATTCATTTTTCAAAGAAAAGTTGGGGGGCGAGACTTGGTATGAAAAAACCCTGTAAGCTGTAAACAGTTTCTGTACACTCTGACTCAGGAAAGAGCAGAAAACAAGGAGGGTGAGGGGCAGGAAAGGCAGCACAGCTGTAAATGTTGTTTGAATCAAGCTCAATCTACAGTTCTACCACAGCATTTGCATACCATGTTATTTTCATCATGAGTAATTATTGAGAAACAAAAGCAACTCATGGCAGGAGAAGAAGTGTAATAAAGAAATCAGTAAAACCATCAGGTGATGTCTCTTAAGACCAGATTTAAGAGGGACATTCTTTTAATTTTAATATTGCCAGCATAAAACATAATTTAATGCAACAGAGCCCAGCTTTTATTTAGGCCGTTACCCTACTGGATTAATATCATAGCAAAAAAAAACCAAAACAACAAAACAGAATGTCAATATCTGTATTTAACATTTCTAGTGCTGTATTAATTTAAGAGTGCTTATGCTCAGCCCATCTTGGGGAAGGGGAGGAATTTTTGGGGCAGATCTTTGATTTCAGGATCCAGTCACAGGATCCCAGAAGGATTTGGGTTGGAAAGGACTGTAAAGCTCATCTCATTCCACCCGCTGCCATTGCCAGGGACATCTCCCACTGTACCAGCTTGCTCCAAACCCTGTCCAACCTGGCAGCAGGATAAGACGTCCTGTGCTGTCCCAGAGGGAGTCCTGAGCTTGGAACCTCATCCCAGCGACTCAGTGATGAGCACATGTCATCCCATGCCATGTCCATGTGCAGAGACTCAGTTCTGATCTTCAGCAGTGTCACACCAGGGTAATTACGGAGGAGAATCCACCCCGATCCCTCTCTGGTGCGTGTCTTGGCTCTCATGTGGAGCTTCACAGACAGGAATCAGAAAGCCAAGGGTTTCTTCCCAAGGAAAAAAGGCAAAGTGTTGCTGCACAGCCAGTGCTTTGCCATTAGATCCTCCTTACAACCATCAGAAGTGGCGGAGGAGGCAAGAGAAGGGAGAGATCAAGTTCGTGCATATTCTCTTTCATTTACATTAAGTAACTTTGTGTCTGAGCAGAAAGCTGGCTGCAGAATACTTGGGGAAAAATCACTGGATGGCAGATTTGCTCACAGTTCTCATCTCGGTGTCCTTTTGCACACAAAATTCCCATTAACTTGTGCATTTGAAACTGGATTCTACACAAATTTGCCCAGCATCCTCAATGTGTATTAATTTTGATACCAGAACAAAAACCAGTCAGTCACTGCATACTGCTCTGTGAAGACACCTCAAAAACACAACCAAAATTCTCTTTTAATTTGATATTTGAAATTTTGTGTCCACACTGGGAGAGTGGGAGGTTTCCCAGGGAATTTTGAACTACTATTACTTCCAGATAGGGACTAAGATGATGTTTAAGGTCCCTTCCAACCCAAACTATTCTGTGATTCTATGATCCAGCCATGCATCCAAATATTACAGGGAAGAGCTGGGTCTGTGATAGCTGCAGACCAAGGAGGCTGTGCAGGAGCTGTCATTCCCAAGGGATTTATGTCCTGTAGTGCCCTGGCAGCAGCTGCTGTGGTCGCTGACAGGATCTGCTGGGGAGGGATGTGAGTGCCTTTCCCTTCTGCTGGGGCACTGCAGAGACTTGTCAGGTGCTCCAAAGCCGCTGCAGGAAGCTGCCAGAGAGAAGATTGTTTCTTATTCAAATGGCCATAAACCCCACGTGGAGACGGAGAGAAAAACATGGCCAGGGAAGACATGTACAGGGTAAATAATTAAGAAAGCACAGTGCTGAGAAAATGAAGCTTCGGAGAAAGCAGCAGAAATCCGTGTGCTCACTGGAATGAGAAATGTGACATTTAAATGGCCCACAAAGTTTCTAGGAGCAGTCAAGGCAGGCATGCTGTTACAGCGTTTAAGGGATTTCAGCCCTTGTGCTTCAGGCCGTAAGGCAGTGGCACCTGCCTTAGGCTGGCCAGAACCACTCTCCCCCCTGCCACATTATTGCTGAATTGTCCATTATAGGGGTTTTAAAGCATTTTCTGAAGCATCTGTTCTTGGCTCCTGTCAAAGGCAAGGCACCTTTGCAACTCCAGATGAACCATTGCTCTGATGTGTTATGACAATTTCTCTGTTCCTGCAAATGTCTAGATTAAACTCCATTTTCATTTCAGCTAAATGGTTCACTTTACAAAAATAGCTCCGGGAAATACTTGGTGGAAAAGAGAGGACAGTAACCTGAATATCTTGCCACTACGATAATTAAAGTATAATATCAAGGGCTTTGCCTAGAAATTATTTTAATCAGAATTGTATTATACTGTGCAGTGTAATGGCAGGCCACAGATACTCCCAGTCAATTGACAACCCATCACAGTGGATGCAGGAGCTTAGTTTGATGCCTGTTTAGTTACTCTGTGGCCCACTGTGACAAACCCTCTGAAAGGTGAACCTGGATTGCAGCAGTCCTTGAAAGTAAAGAAAACATTAACTAGAAAGCCAGGACGAATTTAGCAAGGCTGACAGTGCCAAAAGAGTTCCTTGCAAGAACAATGAAAAATTATCCCTGGGGTTTAAGCTAAAAAAGGGCACTGAATGATTTCCGAAAAAGTGGAAACTCTTTTGATTTTAAATCCTTGTAAAGCAAAGTCAAGTTGAAGCTGTCACTGTAATGTGAATGGAAGTTTCATTTCAAATCCCTCACAGCCTATAATATTCTGATTTTAAAGGCTAAACAAGGAGTAGAAGCACAAGTTTATTAACCCTGTCTTCCCCTCTCCCAAACCGCAAACCAATTAAACATAAACCAGCCTAACTAGCTGGAGGCCAAATTTAACTTGGTTGCTGACAGCTGGTGGAAACACTGTAGAGCAAGAAAACAGGAGCTCTACCACAATGAAAAATGACGTCTTAGAAAATTTAGTTCATCTTAAACTCCTGGCATCAGCGGCTTCATAAAGGGGAGAGAGAGAGAGAAGGAAAAGTTCTCTTTGGAGCACTTTAACAGACACGAACATAAGGAAAATGTCTTTCCTCTTTGCCAGTCTGATCTGTCAGAATGAACAATTCCCAATCCAAATCAATCTCCTCCTCCCACTTTATCAAAATATTTTGTTTTACAACATGCTGGGTAAGATCATTTACAGCTCTCCCGAGTCCCTTTTTTCCCCTACAAAACCTGGGAGATACATCTCTCTTCCCTCCAGAAGAGGGAGGACTTATGCTAATTAAATTGATTTCCCTCTAGGATGGGGGAATGTTCTTCTCTACTGTTGTTTTCCTTACAATATTACAAGTTCTCCTCTTCTACACAAAGCAAGAAAGACAAATGGACACAAATGACCTTCTCCACGTACGTGACAATTGCCAGGCAGCGGGGATAAAGACCCATAGGGTCAAAAGACACACAGGACATATGGAGAGGGAGGAGGAAATACTTCACTATAAGTAAGGGTATAAAAATTCTCAGTATGTGAATGTTTTTATGGACTCCCAGCGAAGGAATGACTTCCAAGAAGCTATTCATAAGTGAAAAGTTAAGCATCACCATATCGAGATAGACCTGTTATTGCTCTGGGTTTATTATTTACTTCCCTGACAGCTGCCGCTCTCTTTTATCAAGGCAGCCACTCACTGGCAGGCAGCCTCTCTCTTGATTTACATCATCTCGAAATCTGTGTCACATGGAGCTGAATGACAACTTCACATCTATTACCAACCTGACCCATTTCCCTCTCCTGCAGAGGAAGGGCCATACAATAAGGGGAACGTCACAAAGCTACTGCTCTTCAGCCCTGAGAGAGGAATGAAGCTTTTCTCAGGGAGCTGAGGGTCAACATGGCATCCATCCAAGGCAGATCTCCTGCTCAAGGAGATTCACAGGTTTGTCATCAATAAAGGAAGGCAAATTGACTTGCTCTGGTCTGAATCTTCCCCCCCAGGTGCTCTCCCTAAGGAATGTACCAGGAATCACTGCATAAAAAGGAATGACCTCTGCAAGACACCTCAGTTTTGGGCAAGAAAATGCTGGGTGGTTCTGCACGAAGTTTGCTCAAGTTGCTTATCTAAAGCTCTGGGCACCTTCAGCATCCCAGTCTAAATAACCAGAAACCACAGCCACAACTGAAGGGCCAGGAGCATAAAAATACTTCCCAGAAGACTTCAACACCCTTCATTCCAGCTGAGAGCCCTGAAAAATATGTTGGTTTAAGCTGGCTACAGTGGAAAATCAAATCCTAAGGAATGAAAGTGTTGATACATGATGTCTCAGTAAGGTTTCAGGTTCAAAAGTAAACTTTTGAGTGGATGTGAGTTGGGGCACAAAACAATGTGATACACGGGAGAGTGAAGCACTCCATTCTTGTTGCAAACATCCAGCAAGAGGCAGAAGACAGAATTATCAACACCATCTTGGTAATTCAGGAAAAAAACCTCAAAGGGGATTCCCAGTATTTTAAGCTCCACTAAGAATATGTTGGAAATCTCATCACATCAAGCCTTTAAGATCCTGTGATACATCCATAGTTAAGCCCCATGTTTGCCACTGGGGAAGCACAGCTACAGCACTGAGGGGTTCTGTATAACCATTTGTAATTAGGGAGTTTTTGTACAGAACAGAGATTTTCTGCTTTTTGTGACCAAGCTGACCAGAACAGCAATGAGGGTAAGAGAAAGAAGTACAACCTCCACAAATTGATGAGGAGGAAAAGTGATGCCAACAGCCATAACCAGACCTAAAGGAACAAGCACACGGCCCTGGAGGCAAGACAGAAGCCTCAGGATGTGTCAGGAGGCCTGAAGCCAAGGTGCCCTTGCATCTGTCCATTGCATTCCCCTCATGTCAATCTGCTCCAAAGTGTCCTTCAGCTGAAGTAACTTACCTGGCACTGAGGACACCCCTTCACTCTTATTGCTGCAAAAACGTTTCCATTAGGAATGCAAAGCCAACAGTCAAACGTTCAAAAAGGGTTATTTACATCACAAGAAGCAATTCCACATCATTTGAAATTTTCTGTCTGCATTTTGTCTTATGTCCTGGAATTGAAGCTGTTAAATTAGGTTAGAATCCTGTCCATTGACTGCAGAACTGCTCATAATTTAATCTCCCTAATAACATTAAGAGTGCAGTAGGATCCTTCCAAAAGGGTAGGATGATCTATTAGCATTTCAAGTGTGTTTTCAGGCAGGGTGACTGATAAAATATAAACAAATTCTATAAAGTATGAGTACTTTCAATACATTATTTATGGAAACCTGAAAACAGAATCACTGCTTCACCAAAGGTACAGTTTAGGCTATTTAGGAGACTTCTGCAGGATTTATTAGGGATGAAATTAAAACTATTATATCAGGAAATATAAACTCTTGGGAACACACTCTTCTGAAATAGAAGGATACGACAGGGATGTCTTTTTTTGGTGCACTGTTTGTAAGGCTCTTGCATAAGTAATAAAACCAGAGCAACTTCTTCTGCCTTTTAAGATGTTTCTGTGTCAGAGTAACCCCACAGGTGAAGCCACGTGCACTTAAAAGGCTGCTGTGTGTTGGAATCAATGTGCAAAGTAAATGCAGTGACCAGTGCAAAAGAGTTGGGAGTTAGCATGAGATCTAGGTAGAAGTTTTTAAATTAGTTGGTTCCAGGAGTTACGGCCCATCAAGAAAGAATACACAGAAGAGCACCATATAGTTAGAGGTAGGATCAGTACTAAAGCACAGGTTTTACTTTTCATGTGGTCTCAAACACTCATATTTAAAGTACATAAAAAAATCCGTCCATTTCTTATCACTTGCAACAGAAAACAAAATCCATGGCTCCACTTCAAGATGGAAATTACATATGTGAAAATGTATTTTTCCATAAATGACTCCTAAAATGTTTGAAACAATAAATCATTGCTCTTTTCCGGCTATTTCCACCTCCTTTTAATGTCTTAGTTATCTTAGCAATAGTTGGGTGTTTCTAACCCAGGCTGAGGAAGAGTCCAGGATTGATGAATTTAAGAAGTGTTTCTGGCTCTGCTGGCAGCCCTCAGGCCCCACTGAGGGCAGAAGGGGATGAGCAGGCAGTCAGGAGTGATAGCCCTTCTCCTATGACCTCCAGTTTTCCTGACAGACAAAACACCTCACCGAGTTGTAAGATAAAGGTGTGGGATGATTTCTGAGGCCACAAAGACTCTGAAAGTCATTTTTATATTCTTTATAATGGTATAAAAAAGGGACAGTAGCAATACTAGTGCTATAAAATGACTTTGTGAAGAATCTCCCCTGATCTTCACACTCCAGACTCTCTGTCACAAGCACAAGTCTAATGTTTTCATTCATCATCTTAGCCTAGATAAAAATGATCCATTTTTTGAGGAGCTTATTGTCTTTGGATTACTTCTTCTAAACACAGAGCCTTATCTCTTCAAGGTGGATGCCTGGCTCAACCATGACCTTGTCAATCTCATTAAGTCTTGAATGAATTTTCTCAAATTTTCTTATCAATCAAGGTAATTGTTTCTTGCAGGAAATCCAATCTTCTGTTAACCACATCATTACCTGGTGATCGAAGTCCTCAAACTCTGTGTAAGCTGGAATCACTCAAATTACCCAAGAGAGCAGAGAAGCCTAAATTCATAAAAATCTCCACAGGTCATTTCCATTTCAGCAACCATTCCACAGTTTGTCAAGTATCTTGACACGTTTCTAAGAATTAAAAACACTTTCACATCACAGTTTTACATTAGGCTTTAGAGTAGTAAAAGATGACACTATCTTTGCAAAAGCTGTGTAAGATGAGAACAGGAGAAGAAGGAATTTTAAAAAACCTCTAGAAGAAGGGGATTTTTAGCAGGGATCTGAAGACTAAAGTAGATAAAAACCTAGGAATATAAGAGAAGCCACACAGATGGGGCAAAAGGTCCTTTTAACCTAAAGCCTCCCTGCCTGGGAGAGTGTAAGAACAGGAATGCAGTGATTCCTCCTCAGAGTAGCTCCCTGGCCATCAGCAGCTTTCCTGAGCCAGGGCAGCCCTGTTAGATTTAACAGCCCACACTGGATTTTTCTGTTGTGGTTCCACCCAGCTGATTTGAACCTACAGAAGCTTTTAGCACATGCAGGATCTCCATCTCTATTTTAGCCACAAGCGGCTTGGATGCCGTGCTAATTCAGGCCGCAGATGAAACACTTAACTTTGAAATACAGGAATGTAATTAAGAAGGAAGGTTTGGGGAGGGCAGGAAGCAAGTAAGGAAACTTGCTCTTCTGTTGATACAGATCACAGACAGATTTACCAAGAGATGCCCTACTTTCAGAGACACTGCATTTGTTTTTTTCCTACCAACTCAACTGCAAGTGCTGGGGAGACTGGTGCTGTGTGCTAATAATTCTGAGCTTTTATGAATCAAAAATATTTATTTCACGTAGCAGAAATAAATAAGTGCTTCCAGTACCAATTAATATTTCTTTTTTTCAATTACAGCTCTGATCTTTTTTTTCAGTATTTGAGAAGAGAATATATTAATACAGAGATTTGTCTTATCCTCTCTCCCAAGAATCTAGGCAGGCAATCTTGTCCTGTTGAGTTGGTGGGAATGCCATCATTGCCTTCAGTGTGGCCAAGATACCTGCTAATGGTGTGTGAATCTATTTGAGGTCCCTGAAGAAAATCACTAAATTCCTCCTCATGTACAAATCTTATGTGATTAAGCACACAAACAAATGTATGCTTTAAGTAAATCCCATTATGTATATATGGATTTTCTACAAACTTTAACGTACGAAAATATGCAATCCAGCCAGCCTCCTGAATGCTTCCCAGTTCACCCAGTAAACAGGGACACAGGTGCTGGGGGCACTGATGTTCTCTGTGGAGGAATAATTCATACTCATTCATAAAACTGGCTGGGCAATACTGAGTTCCAACACAGAGCTGCCACAGAGACACTTCAGAGGATGTGTGAAGCCACTGCCTGGAGCCATCTCTGTCCAGAAGGACCAGGCATTTACATGCTGAGCAGAGGTATCCATAGCCTGGAAACAATGTGGGATTTAGCTGATTTGGGAGAATTACAACCTCGAGTCTTCTGGAAAAGACTCAGAACAGACCTCTTACAGACCTGGGAGCTAAGGCAGATTGAGGAGTTAAGGCAGGTTGGGGAAGTTAGGGAAAATTTAGGAGCTGAGGCAGACATCGGAACAAAGGCAGATTGAGGAGCTAAAGCTGACCTGGGAGCTAAGGCAGATTGAGGAGCTAAAGCAGATTGAGGAGCTAAGGCAGACCTAGGAGCTAAGGCAGACCTGGGAGCTAAGGCAGACTGGGGAGCTAAGGCTGACCTGGCAGCTAAGGCAGACTGGGCAGCTAAGGCAGACCTGGGAGCTAAGGCAGGCCTGGGAGCTAAGGCAGATTGGGGAGCTAAAGCAGACTGAGGAGCTAAGGCAGACCTGGGAGCTAAGGCTGACCTGGGAGCTAAGGCTGACCTGGGAGCTAAGGCTGACCTGGGAGCTAAGGCAGACTGGGGAGCTTAGGCTGACCTGGGAGCTAAGGCTGACCTGGGAGCTCAGGCAGATTGGGGAGCTAAGGCTGACCTGGGAGCTAAGGCAGACTGGGGAGCTAAGGCTGACCTGGGAGCTAAGGCTGACTCTCGTGGTGTGAAGTGGGAAGGTATTTTCCCTCTTGCGAGGCCCATCTGGAACTACACTTGTCCAGTGCCTAGGGCCACACCACATCACCAGTGGGATCTCAGCACACCCAGATCCAGACCCCAGCTCCACTCTGGAAAGCTGCTGCACTGTGATTACAGTCAGAGTCGTGGTATTTCCTTCCCCTTTTCCACCAGTAACCTCAGGCTGTGGCTGAAACAGAATAATGACTTTTATGAAGGCTTTTGTAGATAGATCACTGAGGAGAACAGAAGCTCCGTTATCACCAGAGAATTGCAGCTCTGTGCCCGAGGACGCAGGAACAAGAAAATGACTGTGATTGTACCTTACAGTTCACCTTAGACAAACATAAGGAGCACAAGGAACCCAAGGACACAGGCAGGAGACACATGAGTGAGAGACACAGTCACCGGCCACTTTATTTTCCCTTTCACCCGACCTTTTATATCTCTTGCTCTGGTCTCATAAGGAAAATAAATGCTGGATTTCCAGATAGCCTGCACTTGCACAATGACTATATTTAAGCCTGAAAAAGATTTTGGTCTGACTGTGAAATTTCAAGACATGTTTTGCATTAAAAATAAGACAAAGGCAACCAGAAGGTTTTCAGCTTTTCAGAGGCAGAATTCAGTGCCCATTTAAGGCAGGAAAGGAAGGCTTTCCACTTGCAAACTCCAAGGCAGCTCTGCAGAACCTGGGGAATCCTTACAGGATTCATTTCAATACTATTAACCATGAGGAGCCAATCATTGGCAATAAACTAAATCTGAGATAAACAGCAGACGGAAAACTCTGAATAAAGATCCCAAAATGCAATAAAGGAGCAGCTTCTCTTTTAAGTGGAAGGAAAGGATGATGTGAATGTGTAAGTGCCCTGAAGAAGGCTGCAGATATGAGTATGTCCAGAGTTAAAGCTGTCTGTTCAGAGAAAGATTCCCAAATTACTGTCACATAGAAGATACTCACAAAAGGAGCTTCATCCATCTCTCTCCCCTCTGTCTCTCGCTGAAGGTGAGGGCTGGGCCTCTCCTGAGCACACAAGTCTGAGCTCGGGGCGTTGGATGGCATCCAGCAAAACCCATCTCCCTCCACCAGCCTTAAGAGGGATTGAAGAGAGCCTGGCCTCCCAAACCCAGCTTATTTTATGGAGTGGATGCCTATAAAAGCTCCTTCTGGGGATGCTTAATCCAGTCTGACAGGCATCTCACATGCCTACAATAATGACAGGATCTCAAGAAATGACATTATTATACAGTGAGAGCTTTATTTTATCAGTTTTTATTATCCCAGTCTAAGAGCTGGTAACCCCCCAGGGACCTCAATCAGTGATCAGGTTCTATTCAGTACCAAAGTGTATTTTTACATAGCTGGGAGTAGGATCCCAATAAGCTGTCACACCATTTCTGTGTGCTAAGAACATACTGCTGACATTTAAGATTGGTTTATTAATATCTTATTTTTTTAAAACTCCTATAGCAGTGTGTTTACAGATGCAGAATTCAACCTTTGCTTTAATTATTGATGAACACTGTTGCTACTTCTGTGTCTTGTATTTTTGGATGATAGGCAGAAGTCAAGCATTAAAAATACTCACTTGAAGTTTCCTTTTTCTAATGCTTAATGTTCTTTGTCTGTAGGTATGGAATTACCTGTAAAGCTAATTCCAAAGTAAAACTAATTATAAAATTAATACTAAATAAATGATTGCTTCTTTGTTGCTCATGCATCATATAATTAATACCATGACGTGATCTAACACATTAAGGAAATAAGAATTTGCCATCAGCAGGCTGAAAGAAATTTGTTTATTAGTTTACTGTGATTCAATTTATGAGAATGTGCTTCAGTGATCTTTGCAAAAGAACTTTAATTGGAAATGAGTATCACAATCTATTTACCACACCACTAAACCCAGTCTGCTACAGTTCATTTAAACTACACCTGCTACTTAATTTTCCAGTATGAGAAAAACTTTGAATTAATACAATAAGGAGCAGTTAGAAAGTAGGCCCAGTACGCTGCTGTTGCAATCAGGGTGTTCCTTGTGTGCCCTTATGAAATTCTGTGAGGAGCTGTGTGCAGGGTTTGCCTCAGAGCCTGGATTCAGCCACTGTGCACTTTGATTGCTACTTTCAGCGTGCAGAGTCTGTGCCTGCAAGATCTGAAATCCACACCCAGCGTGCACATTCAGAAGAAATATTTCCACGCTTGGGACCATGGATGCTCCTGCCCTAAAGCAAGGGCAAAAAACCCAAACCAGCCTTTTCCATCTGTGTGATCTCTAGAGAGTTAAACCGGGGAGCAGCCTCATGTCTTCCAGGAGGGGAGAATCAAGGAAGGAGACAGAGTCTAACACCCTCATAGCCTAATCCCTACATTTAAGCAAGAGTCAGAGCAGTCCTGAAGGTCTTGGGAGTCACTGGAAACTGTATTGGCTGGGATCTTTTCCCAAGGACATACAGTATATGTGCCACCTTTGGTGGGCAAGGGGTCCCTTTTAGGTGGCTGCCCAGGGATGAAGAATGAGCTGGGTCCGTGTATTGTGCTAACACTGCCAGGGAATTGAGGATAGCAGCCCCTCCTGCCAACAGATGGGGGGAAAATGCCTTGCCAGGTTCACCTGGCCCAAGGCAGGTCTGAGCCACAGCACCCCAGGGCTCAGCTCAGCAAGAACCCCCCACCTGGGCTAGGACTGGGAGGTTTTTCCCCCCAGTAACCATCACACAAGCAGCCTCCCATCTCCCTTTTCCCACTTGTCAGTCAGTTCTGTGCAGCACTCTTATTTACTCTTGATTTAGTGAAGTTCCTCAACAGTGAGCCTGCTAAAAATACATGTATATCCTGATGCAATATGTTTATCCTGAGTAAAGAACAGGACCGCAGTGCAATGCTGTAGTTTCCCTCATAAAGCATTTCCATTTTAACACGACTAATTACTACGGTTCTTTTCACATGATTACCCTTGGTGTAATACTTTAAGAGATTCTGAAAAATTAATTCTTTCCCAGGTTATACTCATATCATTATAATTTTTTATTAAAGATGTTTTGTGGGGTCAACTTCTGACCCTGCTTTTTGGAAAAATGGAAGGCATTAACTACTGCAGAGTTATCACAGATTTATCACATCGAGGAAAGCTGGTATTGCACAGCCTCAGCGGGAGCTTTGCCCTCTGGCTAGTCACACTGCCTCTGACACAATTTTTTTTTCCTCTAGAAAAACTGACTTGTCAAAATTGAAACCACTCTCCCAAATGAAGAGATTTCAGGTGATTTTCCAGAATTGGAAAAATGCTTGAAAAAATTTAGGAATGACTAGAACGTTCCCTCTGATTTCTTTGGGGTGAGAAATGTTAAAGGGAGGTTTGCATAAAACTGCTTTTCATTTTGAAATTTAATTTCAGGTCTATTTCCAAAAAGGTGAACTATAAAATGAAAAAGAATAAAGACTGTAAGGAGATACTTTGAAAATATCGTAAATGTAAATGTTTTCACTGGCCACATGATTTTTTCTCCTGCTCTCTGCGAATGTATGAAGACTGTCAGATCTCATTTAACTCAAGTGGGGATATCCTGGAAGTGTCCAAGGCCAGCTTGGACAGTGCTTGGAGCAACCTGGGATAGTGGAAGGTGTCCCTGCCCATGGCAGGGGGTGGAACTGGGTGGGCTTTGAGGTCCCTTCCAACCCCAACCATCCTGTGATTCTGGGATATTCTTACAGGAAGGGGTGGATGGTTTCCACTGAGCCTTGCCTCTATCCTGTGGCTTTTCAGGGAGTGCAGAAAGGGCAGGAGCGCTGCCAGCAGAGCCAGGCGCTCGGGAGGGCTGGGATATGCTGAGGATGGAGCAGCTCCATGATGAGTTGTGCCAGTGCTCCCCCGCATCAGAGATGAAGGAAAGCCCTTTGCCAGGGCCCATTTCCCCCTGACTTTCTGCATGGGCCTATGAGTTGGACTGTTGCATTACTTTTCCTGCTCTTAAATTGTTCCCTGCTGGCTTGTGAAAGTATGATTAATATTCTTCAGGAGTCTGTTATTAATTCTTCATTACAGTGTAGTCGCACAAAAGGCAAGGGGAATATTATGTCTGGCTTGTTGCACCTCACCAACCATTTCAATAAATATCTTAAAGAACAGAGGGTGTGCAGAGAATGAAGAGTACCAGGGACTGCTTACATTTTGCACTGCAAAATAGATCACCAATCTGTCTGATTTAATAAAAAAATAGTACAGAGCAGAGTTAAATCATAGAGTTGCATGTTGGAAGTACAGTAGTGTGAATGTGCCTTAATATATTCAGCACTGAGATGGATATGTATTATATATGTTATTTATTTTAGCTGCACAAAGGCAAAAAGGTGGCTTTTATATGCTATACTGTTCTAATAAATATCGTGGTTCCAAAACTAAATTATGAACGGCATTAAAAATGAAGTGCACCCAAAACACACAACCTGTACATAAAGAATCTCCTATGGGGAGAAAAAAAGCGAAAAGAATTCACCAGTGACTAAATTACAGCACAGCATAATTACAGGCTCCTATGTTTCCCAGCCAGGGTACAATCATACAGTTTACTCTAAAGTCTTCTAACAGCCTCTGGGTACATACTGCATTTAGGAGAAAGCTTTCTATTGTGAGCTCTCTCCCCTCCCTGCCTGGCCCTCCACACTCTTTAAATGAACTTTTGGGGAAAAGTCTGCACTTGAAAGGGGATTGAGCGGGTTCTGGGAGAAATAATTGGCTTTTTTAAAGTTCTAATTTTGATCATTCTCCCTTCCTCAGATCCTCCCAAGTCCGAATTCCACTGATGCTCACAGCTATTTTTCACTTGACTCTAACCTTGGATCACATATGTTTTTTGCTAGCTCCACAATTTATTTATTTATTATCTTTCCCTGGCTATTCAAAAGAGGAAAATATTAATAATTAATTTATCCGAAGCTGCTTACTTACTATTTTTAGTTAAGGCAATTTAGCAAATCAGTCCCTTTAAAGACACTGTACTACCATGGTAATCCAATATGTGTGATCACACACATTTAGTACCACGTGGGCCCCCTTCCCCCCCTTTTCTACCTCCTGGCAACATGGGAAGAGCAAGGATACAAGGGACCAATTCTGCAAAGTTCTAATCGTTATTCCCAGTTTTTAGAGAGGAATAATTTGGAAGTAACGTGACATTCTGAGTGCAGCTTTATCTGTTAATGCTAATTAATTAGGGTTTCAGCTATTCCACCATCAAGCCCAATGACAGCAGGTCCTGTTAATATTTTCCCTGCAGGTCACAGATACTTCCAAAACCACTGTAAGTTCTGGAAGATATGTAAGCATTTATATACAGTACTTCAACTCTTTATTTTGAGACTTCTACGACACAGGAAAAAATCATATTGGAAATCCTGTCAGAAAGATCTTTTATAGAGATTATTGACTTTAAAAAGACCCAAATAGAGTATCTTAAATCCATCTGTCATTGATACAAATGGATTTCCCTTTTTCTTGCTTTGATCAATGGGAATTTGGTAGTTTGTGAGGGAGTTAAGCTTTCCAAAGCTCTCCAAAGGCAAAAAAAAAAAAAAAAAAAAAAAAAAAGCTGCTACAGGTTGTGTTTGTGGAAGCACCAACTGGCAAGAATGATAAAATGTGACTGATTTCCTAAAGCATGAAATCAAAGCTTGCTTTGTTCAGAGCATTAGCACATTTTCTTTTGACTGTGTATTTATTATAGAAGGTGCACTTTAAAAAAAAGGATAGATAGAATAAAGCTATTGGGATTGAGATCATGGGGATACTGAATCAAACCCAGGTTCACCCAGTTAACCACTAACAGAGGTTTGTATTAAGGTACATTTTAAAGCAGTCTTGGGATCTGAAAATAAACTGTCTAGATAAGAATCTGAATGGGCTCACGGATACTGTTATTTTTTATGAATGCAGGCAGAGTGGCTAATTCCAAGTGCAGGACTGGCCATGGATAAAGCCAGTTTGCTCCCCCGACAGAAGTGGATTACAGAGGACACACATTCTAATGAAAAGTGCTGCAGATGAACACTCCTGAGGTGACAATGAGACGAGAGCTTGCTCTCCAAACCCCACTCTCTCTCCCAGCCCCTCTCCCTCCCCGCCCCTTGGCACTCCTAAGAGCTCTCAATCACTCCTTTCTGTTAAGTACTTGCTGTCTCATTTCCCTCCTGCTCATCCTTCCCCTGCCTCAGCTCCTCTTTGTTCCCTTAGCAGCAGATTAAATGTTATTTCCCTCTCCATCCACAACCGACCTCATCTCCAAACATGACCTGCAGCCTTTGCCATCCCTGCCGTGGCATCCTGGCAGCTCCAGGTGCTGCCTTCAGAGGAGGAGCAGCACTGAAGTGTTTATTGATGCACAATTTCCCGTGCCCAGGGAAGCAGCATGGCCAGGCTGAACCAGCCCAAGGTGAAAGGGTCCTTCCAGAAGGAACAAGACACCCTGACTTTTCCTTCCAGGCTCTTGCCATCATATTACTTTGCCATGGAAGGTAAAAGTTCAGGATTAAACTGTGCAAACATGAACTATGGCCATGGACCACTCCAGAACATGCAAGTATCTATGTTATACGTCATCTAAACAAATCTTTAATCTTCATGAGCACATGTGAGAACTCCTCCAGTCTCAAAGGTGAGGTACATCTCACCCCACATGACCTACCTACAGGTTATATGTCCAGATTTTACTTGGGGTTTTTATAAAACAATTTTGGGATGAGATGAGTAGTTATTCAGAAAATAGCTCTTTATCTCTCCAGAGACCACATGGGGAGCAACTTCCAGATGATTAGAGTCAGCTGAGATGGAATCTTTCACAGATAGATGAACAAATTGTATGAAGCAGAAAGGTTTAATGGAATATTTTGCCTGATTCTCTACTGAAACATGTTAATTGGCTATTATTTGCAAACTACTGAATTGTTTAAATGTAGTTAAACAATAGAATGTAGTTAGAGAAGTAACTTATATTTTACTTTGAAGCACTGATGCTCATTTGGGAAATTTTGCAGAAGTGAGACATAAGTTGGACTTGCCTCTTAGCAAAAAGATACACCTTTAATACTGTTCTTTCTCACAAGATGCATGATTCACAGGAAAAATTTCTTTTGTAAGCAATAACCAGTTCAGTCTTAAATGACTGATCTTCATACCACAAAATAATCTCTTCACATTCAATGTAACGGGCAAACCTGGCAGAGAAAAATACTGAGGAAATGTAGTTACAGCTGACATGAAAATAAAAAAAGAGATCCAACAATATAAAATAAGCAATAGAGCTTTGATAAAGGAGTGTGGTGAACACAATTCAGAAATATTCATTCATCAGATAGGTCTGGAGAAGTCTGCAGTGACATTCTGAATTTGGATTAACTGCACAGGCTTTGATCTGTCTCTTGCTACTTCACCCAGGATATTTACCAGAGAAGGTTTCCATTTAACTCAAATGAGCACATAGGATAGAGAAAGAGTAAGAAAATTCTGACTGAAAAATCAAATGTGAACAGATACACAGACTATGAAAATTTGGATTCATATTGCATATCCTGGGTGTGAAAAGATGTAACTTAGAGATTCAAAGCAACTCCAGTTACAGCTCACCTGCAGGAATACGCTGAATTTGTTACTTCATACTGAGCTAAGTCTTCCTTTACAAAAAAGTCCCTCTTAAATCAACGAGTCTGCTCCAGAGGTAAGAACATCACACCAGTGTCCCTCCTGAGGAGATGCAAACACATCACAGATGCCTGGTGCAGATAATCCCCACTATCTGCAGTGCACAGTGCTGAGCACTGGCCATCCCGACACTGATTCCTGGTTAGACGACAGAGGCCTGTCAATGACAGATTCCCACGATGTGCCCAAGTGGAATTAGCGTTCTCATGAAATCAAAGGAGCTAAAAAAGAAAACATTTTTTGCTTGGATTAGACATTAATATGCCTTGACATCTTAAAGATTTCCTACATATTTATTGCAATCAACCTCCCCACACAAACAGAGGTAAGTTCTGAATGAGGGAAGCCTCTCCTCCAGCAGGCCAGCCAGAAACACTTCACGTTTTGGAGTATGAGAACACTACTGCAGAGTATTTCCTGAACTCGGAACTCATTTCGTTTGCACTGATCATTACAACTCCCCACTCAGGAACATGTTGCAAAGGATCTGCTCTTCTCCTCATTTCTTGGGGGACAACCTTAAACAGAAGAAATTCTCTTTAGAATGGCTCATCAGGGATTTCAGAGCAACCCACTGCACTGATCACAGACACGGTTCCCTGCTCATGATTTTCCTCTCCTGCTTCCAACACATCAGGCCTGAGAAAGATGCCTTTAATCACAGGCTAAATCATAGAATGGTTTGAAGAGGAAGGGACCCTAAAGCCCATCTTGTTCCACCCCCTGCCATGGCTCCCACTATCCCACATTTCTCCAAGTCCTGTCCAAACTGGCCTTGAACACTTCCAGGGATGGAGAATCCACAGTTTCTCTGGGCAACCTCTGCCAGGGCCTCACCACCCTCAAATGGGGATACACACACAAGTGAAGGTGTATCAATGCTCTTTTCAAAGTTCCTCATGCAACTTCATCTGGAATACTGTAAACCCTAGTTTAACAGCTTAGTCTAAGTGCAATAGCTGGCAAATCCAAGAGGAAGATCTAGGAAAAGAGGAGCCTGGAAGAGGTAATGTAGCAGATCCAAACTAGGATCTGAGTGGGGATGAGTCTGATGTGATAATGAAAGCTGCAAGAGAAAATGCAACACTTTAAGTGAAAGAATTTAAGTGAAAGTATGAATTGACCAATTATGAATAAATGTAACCTAGAAAGGAAAAGCATTAGACACACAAAGACTTCACACAGCCTTCCAGCAGAAATAGTGGGGAGCAAAAAGAAAAAAAAGCTAAATTTTTTTTCTAAAAAGAGCTTGAAACTTTATGCTTGAGGAATAAAACCATCTGTGATTTCTACCCTAAGAATGACACCACAATATCTGTGGTTTAGGACATCAATTGATTTTCAGTGGGAGCCGAGGTGAAACGAGTCCACTAAACAAACCTCTGAAGAACAGAGAATGATGGAGCACAGGAAAGGTCAGTCTGTTCCAAGAAGGTGGGAAGCATTCCAGCCTCTTTCACAGGCTAGCTGAACCCAGTGGTTTTCCAATCCTTTCAGTGGAATATGAAACCCTTCAGCTTTTCGCTCATACACGTGTTTAGGCAGTTTTCAGTGACTGAGAACTGCCAGGCACACCAGGAGTCACTTGCCACCCAACCTTTCTAAAGGTCAGTAAGTTAATGGATCTAACATTTAGAGACGTGTTTTACCCTTTGTACATTCCTGTTAACTTCCACAGAGTAGCAATGGGCAAGATTGCTGCAAACCTCCCTCCTTTGGTTAATTTATCTGTAGAAAGACTTAGAAAAACTTGCAATACAAAAAGCATTTCATTTGAGAGGGAGAGGCAATGGACACAGACATTATATGCAGAGAAGATGGAAAGGCAAACAGGAAGGGAAAGACATGAAACCGAAATGTTTTGGTAATAAATGCCAGCCCACCTGAATTGGAAGGCAATGAAAAGAAAAAGCAGATTTAAAAAAGATGCAAATAACAATATTTTGAATTGCTAAAGATATTGTTTTCTCTTTGAAATAACTGTTTTATCATACACGTTAAAATGTGTGATTTGCTTCATTAATCACACTCATTTCCCTTCCAGAGGTAGGCATATGATCACAACTTGTTTCATAGGACTGAGATAAAAACGTTGAGCTTTTATTTTCTTTCATATGAATGTTCAGTCTGATTACTGTGAAAAACATTTCCACCCCAAAAAAGTTTAAATGCTTTGTATCTGGATGCACAGGCTGCAGTAGCCAGCAGCATCTGTAGCTGCAATTCCAAATTCCCTTTCTGACTTGGGAAAGAGAGATCAGTGATTTATTACTCCACAGGTTACCAAGAATAAAGGCTCTGATTCTAGATTTTTCAGCTTAGAGAGAGCAAAACCAGCTGCAGCATGAGTTAAAAGGGGAATAAGAGGAGAAAACCCCAAGGCAGGCCCACAGAAATGCTTTTAGTTAAAACAACATTTACTAATGGAGAGATTAATGAGGACTCAAAAAATCCCATTCTGGACAAACTGAATGGAGCCCAACATTAAGGATCAGAAATCACAGGGACATGACTTACTGAATGATCAAAAGAAAGGAATGGCAGGTCATTCTAACAAAGAAACTGAGAAAGGTAAAGTTCAGCAATTCTACAGTTTAAATGCTTCTCCCTAAGATACATTAAGTGAAATTCATTTAATATGAAGAAAGCTTCTGAATTTATGGGCAGAATTCGTCTTTGTACAGCTCCCAAGGAGAAAAGGCAAGCAGGATCGCATTGAATAACAATCACAAGGAGAAGGGGAAAATTTTCAAAGACAAAAGAAGTTGGTGGAGGAGTGCCTGGAAAAGGGGGTTATTCTCTCTGCAAAAAAAGAACTCTGGATAAACAACAGGCAGAGCTTCAAAATATTTTTCAGTCAATATGTTAGTCAATCCAGCCAGCACTGTTTTTACAAAGGCAAATGAGTTCAGTGGTATTTATCATTGAAAGTATTGCTTGAGTATGAAATTACAGAAGATTCATTAAAACTGTGCTCTTGGGCAGGTGTTTTTCCTGGAAACTAAAAGGAGACAAGATAAATCTTTAATAAAAAATAAGAAAAAAACCACTACAAAAGTAAGAAACAGAAGTCAGATTCACAGCTGGTATAACCTGGAAGGGACTCTTTGTCTTGCATTGAGGACACACTTGTGTGAAGCAGCTGCCCAATAAGAGCAGTGCCCTCCTTTTTCTCACCTATTCATCATTTCTACTTTCCTCCAGTCCTCATTTCATTCCACTGCAAAAATAAGCAGAAGAGAAATGGAGAAAAAGGTACTTGTCTCTCTCAGGTTTTCCCATTGTTCCCTGCCCATCAGCCACAAAGCCAATGCTTTTTTTGGATTTTACCTTTTTCCACAAATGATATCCCAGTAGCAAAATCCCCACTTTCCACATGAAGAATGTTTGTGACAAGCCCCTGGCAGAGCTGCAGCTGGGACACAGCTCCTGGCTCAGCACAGGAATTACCACGACACAGCAGCCATGGGTCATGTGCACTGAGCACGACCTGCCTGCTGAGGCAAGGGCTCTTCCTTGGTGTGCTCAAAAAATCCTGGCCTGGATCTCCAGTCCTTGCACAACAGTCGACAAGCTTTGGAGTTACACAAATACCAACTCTCCAGGGAGAAAAATGGCACAGAAAAACAGGACACAGGTTTTCAGCATGAGAAAACTGAAATTCACATCTCTGAGTCAAGTGACCTCAGCTGAGGTTCTTGTTTATTGCTTTAAATGTCTTTATTTGAAAGGTCAAGGCTGCATCTACCTGATTTCTTCAGTATCAGCTGTAGCATCCCTTGAGTTGTGTATCTTTAGTCCTGCAAAGCAGAGGTGACACTCTCTTTGCCACTTGTTCCCAGAAGTTAGATGAGCTCTAAGCTCAAAGGGTGAGCTCTAGAGCTCCTAAACCAAGAGGAAGTGTTCTTATTAACATTGGGTTTAATGAACCTGCATTTTAGTAAACTCCAGCTAAGCCTAATAGTCATTTTGCCTTACTAAAATTCTTCTCTTCCCTCTGATAATTTGTGTGTGTGCCTGCTTCTCTAAAAGCTCCAGGTGCAACATTTTTATTTATGTTAACTTAAATTGCTGCTTAAAGGAAAAGGATAGGATTGGAATGTTCACTAATGGGAACAGTCCTCTCAAATATCTCCACCCTCTGTGCAACAAGGGCTTGTGTGCACTTAGAGCATTTTCCTCATTAAACACCAAGTACTGGAGCAATATAAAATGCTGCTGACGTTTTTCTAATGCACCATTGTTTTGGAATACAGCTTTTTATTCCACTGGAGCTCAAGTGGCTGGGTTGCACGAGAATAATTAAAAAAAAGTAGCAGCAAAACAAATTCACCTATGCTTACTGGGGAAAAAACCCCTGCAATTTAGCAGGCCAAGAGGAAAGAGAAACATGGCCATCCAAACTCAAGGAAACTCCAAGGCAGTAACTGGATCACAATAACATCATCAGATCATATCTGATAACATATGACCTGGTTTGGGAGAACTCCATCTCCAGACACGTAGTGGCACTGAGCTTTACCAGCATCCCCTCATCCCCTTTGCTGAGTTTTCATCCATTCTGCACACACAGGAGCTTTCAGCCCAAAGGAGAGCTCGCTCCCGCCGTTCCAGAGAGTGTTTCTCTGCCCAATTGCTGTTACACAATACATGAAGATGAAAGGCAGAAAACCAACCTCGGTCCTTCACCTCCCTCTCAAAAGCTGCCATATCCTCTCTACCTTTCTCAAGAACTAAATTTAAATTCTTAAAATAGCTCAGGAACATCTCCTGTGTAACAACAGAACACTCTTAAGTCCTTATGCAATGTGAACAATACCCAGTAACCCAGGGGTAGAGCAAATAACCCAAGACTTTTAATGTAATAATCTGAAGAGCTTTTCAGAATTCATTTTGGTGAAAAAAATGTTGTTTGTTATCTAGGAATGGCCACATTATTCTAGTTCTTATGATCAGCATATATGAAAAGCAGTGCAAAGTGCACAGAAACCAGCTGTTCAGGAGTATTCCTGCCAGAAGCAGCTGCTTGTGTTGATCCAGTCGTATTTCCTGAGCACTGGGATCAGTCACACTCAGTTCAAACCCACCCCTTCCCAGGTTTCTCTTTACTGAGGCACACACTGGGCTAAAAGAGCGGTTATCTGATGGGGGAGAAATGAAGATACAAGCCCAGAAGGGCAGTGTGGAAGACAATCGATATTCTCAGTGCAGGCAGCCACACTAAATGCAGATGATATGCACTATATGATCCCATTTACAGGCTGTGGGCTGCTCGGAGGCACGCTGGATTCACTCCTCTCCACGGTCAGACACGGATTATCGTTACTGCCGCTTATTTTACGGCCCACAAATAGTGAGCTAAACCCTTCAGAGGAGTGCAAAGATATAGGCCCCATATCCCAGGAGCTGTGTTAATTCATGGAATAAAACCTGGGGCTTAGGAACTTGCCTTACTCTCCTGCACATTGACCGAGTTCAGCTTTCACTGTTTCTAAACTGGAGAACTGAAGGGGGATATGAAATAATAATTCAGATTGTTACAGTGTGAAGGCCTAAGGCAATTAATGCTTCAATCGACAAAGTACTGCGTGCATTTCCCTAACAACCAGAGATATGCTAATTTAGGGAAGGGAAAAAAAACCCACAGACACAATGACTTCTAAAATTTGAACCTGAGAAGTTCAGACACAAAAATATTAAAACTTTTAAATGGCACATTTATATGCAGGCATGGCAAGATGTTTGTCTCCTTCATTTGCATGCACACGTCTGGTAGAGACAGGCACAGCCTCCCCACTGAGACCTAGCTCGAGGACACAGCTCACCCTCCCTGAATCTGGTTCCTCCCCACAGAAGCAGAGGTGCACAATAATTTCCTGCTGCCCCTCAGAGTTCAAATCATCGCTCTGACAAGAGAGTGGCTCCTTGATTCCAGCAAGAATTGTACATAGCTGTAGACTGTTTATCCTTTTCCACGAAGGATTTAACATCATGATCAGGAGATCTTCCTGGAGAACTGCAGCAAGCATCTGGGATAACTCACGTGCACCTGCCCCTGTTACTAGCTTTAAGTACACACGTACCCATCTCCTAGGTCAGCAAGTATGTCTGAGCAAACACAGTTTGGTTTTTTGCCAGGAAGTAAATGCAGTTATTGTGCATCTGATTCAGGAAGGACTTCCCACACCTGCAACTGGTTGGCAGTTGAACAGCAGCTACACATTTACCATTCCCTCTAGGAAAGAATACCCTGGGAGAGCACTAACTGTAGTTACCTGGGAATGCTCGGTCCCAGTATCCGCTCCCAGCCAAAGCTACACACAGCACCAGGCTGCTGTGCACAGTGGCCCCAAGCCCAGGCTGTCAGTGCTGGCAGAACAACAGCTAGTCCAGATATTCATATTTCCAGATTTATTGTGCATCACACACATACCTGCGAGGCTGCAGCACGGGAACAGCACTCAGAGTCACAATGCTGAGAGTATTACCTTGACAGAGAGTCTTTTTTCATTTGTTCAGCAGACACAACCTTTGTACTGCCAAGGGGGAGCTTCTGAGGGACTCTACAATGCCACCCCATAAATGACCTGTGATCCAAACCCTGTCACTTCATTGCTCAGTGTCACTGATGGGGCAACTGTCCAACGAAACATAGGAATCAGCAGAACACGACATGGATATTCAGTGCATGTCAGTGAAATGCAGACAACGTGACAGTTCTGAGGGGGGTTTGCTACTGCAGACAGCTTGTGCTATTATATTATTATTCTCTTTAGCTGTGACAGAGCAGACAGAGGGCTGCCTTGACTGGCCTGAATTTGCCAGTGTCCTCTGTAACATCATGGGAGCTCATCAGCTCCACACACAAACATCTTTGATCCTCCTCCCTTGCAGTCTGCACACGTGGCACAGCCATCCTCAATTACTTTGTGAAACACCACATTGTCTTTTTCATCCTTCTCCTAGACCTACCTATTCCAAAATTATTTCAAGAAAATGATTAATAATAACAATTACAATATCAGGGAAAAAAACCTGCTATATTTGCACGATATTTTTTTCATACAGACAGACATTAAACAGCTGCTTTTCTGAAGAAACAGCAGGAACACAACAGGATTTAATTCACTTGGAGTGTAGAGCTGCCTGCAATAATCACAAACTAAAGACACGCCAATGGAGAAATCATGTAAGGCATCTTGAAGAAACATAAGACACTAACAACAATATCCTGCACATATGGTTTTCTTGAGTTTTATTCCTATGCACAGGTTATAGATGGCTTTTCAAAATTAAAGGCAATAAAAGAGCTTCTCAATAAATCACAATACAGAAGTTGCTGCTGAACACATTATGGCAAAATCTTGATTCCAGCAAATAACTTCTCCTAGGAGTTCTTGCACTGAGCCTCTCTCTTATGGAGATATATATAAAAATATATATATATGTATATACACACTTTCTATACTATATCCCAGCGGTATATATTAGATTGTACTTTTTCCCTTCCCATACTTCACATGTCTCCTGTTTATGCTTATATAAATCCTGGGGCTTACATAAGTTCTTGGGAAGAAAGAAGAGGCCTGTGTGGATCTCAGCAGCACGATGCCAATTCCGACTGCAGCCTGTGACATGAACACCACCTGGCTGTTCCTGGGGCAGGGATGCAGCAATTTGCTGCCCTTCAGAAGATGTTTTCAGCTCTTACGCTGGACTTTGTTTTGCATCAACCTGCAGGAAATTAAACCTTCAGCTCTTCCTTCTCAGATCCCCTCTGAGTCAATACGAATTCAAGGTTCGGATTTCTTAAACTGTGTCATTCTTCCTGAACAACTGCTTGACAGTGACCCTAAGAAGAAAAATGTATTTCCCACCATGCAGTGCCACATTTCTCTTTCTATTAATCACTTCTTGATCTTAATAATACAAAATGTAGTGTCAGAACAGCTGACAACTTCCACAGCTTTGGCACGGATGTTACTCAGATGATGAAAGGCTTGTCCAGTGGCAACACCTGAGAGGTTCAATATATTGTATTTCCAGAAATCCTGCAGACTTTGTGAAAAACCCATTGTCCACAGTGTAACCAGAGCTCCCATTAAACCTCACAGATTCTTCTGATTCCTCTCTTTTAAGGAACTGCAATTTTCAGAAGTTGTCACATGTTTAAAAGTTTAGCACAGAATAAACTGGCCTGAATGCTTCTTTTGTTATTTTAATTAAAGTCAAGCTTCTACCCACTTACATTTTCTTTAAAAATGCATAAAACTATGAATTAAATATATGCATTATTACACATCAAATTGTTTATCCCTGTACTGATTTTATATATACACACAGGTTAAATATTTATGTGCTCCTTCTCCCTTTCAGAGTATCATAACTCTTAGTTCCCTATTATCCTGCACTGGTGCTTCCACTTGCACTGTAGAAGTTGAAGATCATTTAGGTAAAAGCATCTCTAGGGACCTCTGCCTAAAAATTCCAAATTAAGTGGGTTTTTTCCTATATTAGTAGTGGAGAGCTGTCCATATGCTTACGTTAAGCCTGACAGATCTTTGATTACCCCTTAGCTTGTAGTTATGCAGCTCTAATGCAGTTTAGATACATTCCATAGTTGTTAATGGCTCGACACACTGAGACCTTGAAGAATAACAGCCAAGGTTATTTAGTAACATAACACAGTAAAATAAAATAGACTTCACCATGTGTGCAAAAATAGTAAATGCTTTGCTGATTTCAAGGCATATGTTTCTTTAAAGTTCTCAGAACATAAATGATTTAATTGCTACAAACACAAAATCACAAGCCAAATTTACTGCAAACTTCGCAAACTGCAATAAATAGGTGAAGGCATAAATTGCTGGCAATTAGGAGTTTACTGAAGAGGGTATTTTAGGGGAATTGCGCTGATTCAGAGAGATGAAATGCAAATCTCTGGCGCTTACATGCACAGGGCACTGCACCTGTGCCCGGGCTGAAGAACAGCATCAGCAAGTCCTGTCCAACACACAGAGCCAAGGGTGCTGGAGCACAGCAGGGAAACCCTGGACACACTGATTTCAACAGGAGCTGGGTTTGTGTGGCACCTCTGAGGTCCTCCCACGCTGCATTCATAAAACAAAACCACGCAAGCCAGAACTGTGCTGATTGCACCGGTTCTGCTTCCAGCTGCAGACCCGAGGCACTGGCAAACTGGGAATGGCAGCTGGGTGCTGGGAGTCCTTCACTCAGAGAGTATCCCACTGCCTCCTGTGTCCTGCGACTGTGTGGCACTGCAGGATGACAGTGGTTACCCTAAGGAATGCTCAGCACTGAAAGGAGTGCCAGGCTACAGCTGAATTAGGAGCATCATTTCAGCTCCTGGAGATTTACATGGCCCAGTGAGGGTGTTCAGGGATGGGCATGGATCAAAATGTCCTGTGTGTTAGGAAACCTCTATCTACTGAGTTACTTCTCAACCAGTGTATTCAGATTTTAACAAATCCTTGTGGAGTAGTCTAAGCTGTGGCCAAGGGTTGGGGACTATAGTGAGGTACCTGTGCCAGGATCACAGTGCCACTTCCATAGGGGCATGCTGGAACTGAAGGGTGATGACTTACAAGCCAAAGGGAATCACAGAATCCCAGAATTGAGTTGGAAGAGACCTCTGGGAATCATGTAGTTCAATCCCAAGTCCAATACAGGAGGGAAGGAGCAACACTTGAAGGTCTACAGTGCATAACACATAGGCATCCTACACAGACTCAGTGGAGCCAACACACAAATGGAACATGGTAGCTATCCCAGCCTTGGCAGGCAGGAATGCCAACCCCTTACCCTGCCAGCCCTGTTAGCAGCCCTGGTCTCAGGACAGGCATACTTCAAATCCCAAACTGCTGTGCAAGTGGCAGATGAACTTCCTTACAGAATCACACAATCTCCTGGGTTGGGAGGGACACACAAGGATCACTAAGTCCAACTCCCAGCCCTGCTCAGACACTCCAGGAGCCACACACTGTGCCTGAGACCATTGTCCAAACACCCCTGGACCTCTGGCAGCCTAGAGGCTGTGACCATTGCCTATTCAGTGCCTGACCACCCTCTGGGGGAAGAACAATTTTCCTAATATCCAACCTAAACCTCCCCAGCACAACTTCAGGCCATTCTCTCAGGTCCTGTCACTGGTCCCCACAGTGAAGAGATCAGTGTTTGCCCCTCCTCTTCCCCTCATGAGGAAGTTGTAACTGCAATGAGTCTCCCCTCAGTCTCCTCCAGCTGAACAAACCAAGTGGCCTCAGCTATTCCTCGCACGGCTTCCCCTCAAAGCCCTTCACCATCCTCATGGCCTCCTTTGGACGCTCTCTGACAGCTTAATGTCTTTCTTATGTTGCAGTGACCAAAACTGCACGCAATACTCGAGGTGAGTCCAGCCCAGAGCAGAGCAAGACATTCCCCTCCCTCACCCGGCCGGCCATGCTGATGTGTCCTAGAAGTTGCCTTTAGCAAAATCTAAGTCATGAGAAGTCTTTTTCTTTCCATTCCAAGTACGTGGTTGATAAGCCAGAACTGTGCTTAGCATCCAGTTGGTGTTCATGACTGCTTGAGCCTCTGTGCTGTACATGCAACATCCTCTGCCCTCAGAGCAAGGGGGGTTCGTTGGCCGCTGGCAGGAGGAATAACTATTGTTGGGATTCAGTCTATAGCTAAAATAAGCTGTAACACAAGCCAGGCTCAAGGGAAATCCATTCAATGAGCAGCTTGAACAAATCTATGTTCAATTAATGTAGCTTTTCAAACACTGTGACAGTGTTTGTGCTCTGAGAAGATGGTTAAGACATTGCTGCCACCAATCATTACGGCTGTTCTCCTTCCTCTCGGGAAGCAGTGTCAGTCCAGGAAGAGAGCACAATTAGCAGTAACAAGAGAGTATGTGGGGGAGTGCAGGATGAAAGGCAAAACTGAAATTGCTGTTGAGGCATTCCTTCAGAGAAAAGGAACTAATGAAGAGAGAATGAGGACACAGAGGTGAAAGATGGAAAAAGGAAGGAATGGTGAAACCTTCAGAAAGGAGGTAGAGAAGGGAAATAGAACATGGAACTTGAAGAAGGAAAAACATTATTCTGTGATCCATGGTCTTAATGTTGTCTCATTTTAGGTAGAATTGTATCTCCTGTTGCCTTGCCTTGCCCTCATTGCCACAACTGCCCACTTATTCCATTTGGTCAGCACAGATGAGAAACAGCACCAAGGCACAGAATGGATATTACTGAACAGCTATTTTCTGCCAGACATAATGTGCCAGGGCCGAACTCTGCTCCATTTTCCTCGATGCACTACTCACACTCTCTGTCCTGTCCTCAGACATTTGTTTTCACAAAACCTTGGGGAGTTTGCCCTCTCAAACTGTGCTGCCCCTCGCTGCTTTAGCTGCAATTAGCAAACAGGTTCCAGGTTATTAAAGAAGGATTGACAAACACACAGAGGGCGTGACAGATGGACTAATTATATAAACCTTATTTCCTTAGGCATCCAGGTTGAAAAGAGGACAAACCATGAGCAACATGAATCATGCTGGGAGTAAAGAGAAAGTGAGTGGGTAGGTGGCTGAAGGGATGTGGGAGCAAGGGAATATGAGAGGAAAGAAATTGCTGTAAGGGAGTTGAAATGGATGGGAATGAGCAATAGAAAGTGGTGATGTTACTGGAAGGGGTCTGGAGTTACGTGTCAGGAAAGGCAGCTGGTTTTCAAAGGAAAGCGTGTTACCTGGAGCTGTAAAGATGCTCTGTAACAACAGGAGAGCCCTGGGAGAAAGAGTTTGCTGGGAACGTGATCCAGGAAGTAATAAAGGGAGTACAAGAAGTTGGAGGATGAGGTAAAGGACAGAGAAGCTGTAAATAACTGTTGAAGTCTTCAAGGGAGGAAGAAAAAATGAATAATAGAATAGATCTCTCCTTTGTGCAAAGTGAGATTCACCAAATTCGATGTTGCTATGGTGATTTAGACCACCTGAGGACCCAGGTTCAACTGTTTAAGGCAATGCATATAATTACTCTTTTTATTTTCACAAATAAGTACTTTCAGCGTCTTGCTTATATATAATGTATTTTATAATTCATAATTCTGCCACAGTTTGACAGCTGGCTGATGTACTTGCATCACCAAAAGTAGTAGCTTTCCTTGACTGGAAAGGTGCAAGTAAGAAGTGTGTTATGAAACAAAGGCCCTTTTCAACTTAAATGGTATCTGAAAAAAAAAAGTGGTTAATTGAACAGATAAGTATAAAAGAGGAGTCAAGTCTTTAGACGATTGGTTTCATCTGAAAATTAAAGAAGGGACAGTAACAAAGGATAGTGCTTCAAGGCTGATAGAAAGCTATGTTATCCTGCGTAGACAGCAGGGATCCAAGAATCCAGCATTACTACAAACTTCTCCTACAACTTCTGATAAGTTATTTAAACCCCTATGCTTCTGTTTCACAACTTGCATAATTGCTGGAACTAAACTTACCCTAAGGATGCATTTTGAGACTTCAGTAATAATTCCTAAGTGCTTTGAAAAGTGCTACATCATGTAAGTGAGGAATGTCATTATTAAAATTGCGCTTCAGAAATCATCACTAACAAGGGTTTGTTCTATAGCTAAAACTGCACCAAAGACATTATGAGCTTGCAAATCACAGAGCTCCCATCGACACAGGAGAGCAGCAGTGACAGAGCTGTGCTGCAAGGGGAGGGTAAGGACACCCAGCATGAAACCAGAGGAGCCACTGCTGGGCTGAGCTGGAACAGGGTGCACTGCTGGCCAGGGGCCGTGTAGCCATGCTGAGGTGTCACAGGCTTGGTGCCTCTTCTGGGACCTCACAGTCACAGTTACTCTGTTCTCAGGTGGTGTTTCTAGAAGAGGAATTTGGATCAGTTTAGACTTCTAGGACACGTTCCTTTGCATGGATGTTGTTTTGCTACAGCCAATGGCATCATATTATTGAAAAAACGTGATGTGACAGTGACATGATTGAAAAAACCTGTCAGGACGCATTTCAGAAGACAGCCTGAGACAATATAGAGAGGGAGCTTTATGTAGGAACAACAAGGAGTATATGTAAAATTCAGCAGAAATACCATGTGAAAAGCAAGCCTGCCTCCACCCCACTTTGCAGAGAAAATAATTAAGCTAAGGCTATTAGAAAAAGTGCTATTCTCTTAGAGAACACTGTTAGTTTCCTGTAAACTCTAATACTGTGAAATCCTAGGAAAGCTGCTTGTGAGCTGGAACAGCTCTACACAAGTTGTTACCTGTCTCTAACATGCTTGTCCCACATGCAGGACAAATGTTCCTGTAACCTGGTATCAGCTTTATGTAAACATTGAGGTGACTGACTGTATAATACAACGAGGTTACTTGATGCCACGAGCGCTTGCTAATGTGAAAAGCTTGTTAGCTGTCTAGTTGTCTGGAAATGCATAACCAGCTTTGTCTACCAGCTCAGACAGAAAAATCATCACCTTTCCAAAAAAAATTTAAGACGAGAAAAGGCAATGTCTTCTGCAACAGATAAGTAATGACAGTCTTTCACGATTTTATTTAAAAAACCGAGTATTTTGAAGCATCCAAAGTGTGTTATACAAAGGTTGAGCTTTGAACTAAGTTCAATCTTTTTTAAACTTCTTTCATATCCAAGTAGAGCAAAAAGAGTATTTTGGAAAATAATAATGAAAAGATTTAAAATCCTTCCTCTGGTCTGCAAATTTCATCAACAAGAACAGATGCAACTAAGCCTGAGCTGTATTTGTAGGGCACATGTTATGTATGCATGAACTGAAAAGCTCACCAAGACACATGACAGTGCTGAGCCAGCTGAAGGGTAAAAGTTGATTTTGAATCCAGACACAGTTAAAAATCTAAGTTTTCCCACCTTCTATGAAAGGTGTTATGAGCATCCTTTAACTCAAAAGCTGAAGTTGTTGGTTCAGCACTCTGCAGTGCAGTACGTGCCAAACCTTCACAGCCAAGATGCCTCCTGAGGGAGATGCAGCACTCTGCCTAAGAACCAGTGCCTTAGACCACGTATTCCTGCAGACAGGATGGTTATATCCTTGATTTACCTGTTCCAGGACAGCTTTTTGGAGCAAATGACAAATACTTGCCCTGTGTTCATAAATCTGATCTAAGTTTACTCCAGTTGGTCACAATGGAAGTACATATACTGCTTCATTTAACCGTGATGCATCGAACACAGGCACGATCCAAAGCCAGTTTGGTGTTGTTTCACAAACTACTTATTTACCTGTGGTATAGATAAAAATGGGACACTCTGTGGGGACCCACTGTTGCTGCTGGGCTACTTTAACCCCCTTCAAGAACAAACCTACTGACTAAGGTGAAACATAAACTAAAGAGGAGATACAGAATGGACTGTAAACACAGTGAGTGGAATTAGGTTGAAGTTTTACTTTCATAGAATCGTAGAGTATCTTGAGTTGGAAGAAACCCACAAAGATCATGGAGTCCAACCCCTGGCCCTGCACAGACACCCCAACAATCCTACCCTGTGCCTGAGAGTGTTGTCCAAATGCTCCTGGAGCTCTGGCAGCCTTGGGGCCATGACCATTCCCTGAGGAGCCTGTAATTCAAGACCTGGAACACTTCCTGTCTCAGACAAACCAGCACCCATTCCTCATCACTGCTTGTTTCTGGCAGTGATGTCCCTTACAAAGCATAAAGACCAAGCACTTCTGCACAAGAAATTATCTGAAGCCTCAATTTGTTTGTGCAGAGACAAGTCTTGAGGGTTAGTTGGAAGAAAAAAAAGCTGTTTTCAGGCTGTATTTTAGATAAAATACATCAGTATTCATCAACTCAGAACAGCTACTCTTGCCTCAGCCTGGGCCACAGCTCCACTGATGAGGCTCTGCCCTGGTCTAATGCCGACTAGGCTCTGTGCCCACTGCGTCACTCCAGTGGCTCCCTGCCTCCCTTTAACCTCATCCCACCTTCCTGTCCCTTCCCACCTGCCCCAGCTGCTGCCCCTCGGCCTTTCCATGCACTGCACAGCACACCAGGGCATCAGCACTGGTTGAGCATCAGAGCATAATGCCAGAACACTACTAAGGAAGGTGCATAAATACTTGGCAGGTTTGGCCAAATGCTCTCCTATAGTGCCCTTTCACAGAATCTTTCAGGATTTGATGAGACACCTTTACAGCTAGAAAGTTAAGTTTAAAATAAAAAACATTCATTGTGTTCTGGAAAAAACAAGGCATGCAAAAGTCACTGCAATCAATCCAAACTTCTTCCTGTTAAAATCTGACCCTGTCTTACAGCTTTGTTTTGTTATTTTTGTCAGATCCCCAGATTCGTCTTGCAATAATGTGCTCTCTCCCCAGAGAGCAAGCCAGTGCCTTTCATCAGCAACAGCCTTCCAGAAGTTCCACTTAGCTCACAAAGCAAACACAATGTTTGGCATAATATTTCAGAAAGGTCACACTGTGCTTCCTAACTTAATGGCCATTTATATTGCTTTACAGTGTTCAGATTCACACTCTGCTATCAACTGGAGCCACACCATCTAAAAATAAATGCTTAAAAGCTAAATTAAAAAAAAATGCCCTAGATACCTGGGTTTGGAAATGTTTTCTGCTTATCTGAAGACAAGTTCTGACGCCCTTCTTGAGTCCTTTAACTCCAGGGCTGGTCCACTGAAAATAGCAGGATTGATGCTGAGGCTGTTACTCACAGATGGTGCCACAGGTTCCAAAATACCCATCATCACCCTCACATGACCACCAGCAGAGCACCTACTCACAAAACTTGAATTGAGTGTTTGTTTTCACAGCTCCCCAGTGAAAGAAGGAAAGGGTATCAATGCCACAGGACAGTGATGCTCAGGGAAATCCAAAGCACACCTATGCCATGTGCCACATACCAAAGCTGCCCTGCACAGACAGGAACTCGTGCCAATCCACACGTGTGGAAACCAGACCACTTCCATACAGGCTCTAAAGCTGGCACAGGTACCTGGGCACAAACATTTAAAACACTGACATTTCCCACCTCAGAGTGTTTACCTTACCTGTAGTATTGGCAGTGACTCCCTATTCTTCAGGAGGGAATCACTCCAAATGCTACTGACCCAATTTTTGCTTCCTAATTTGCATTGCTCGTACATATTTCACTTTACTGCCTTTCAAGCTCCGCCAAATCTTTGAAAATTGCAGTGTGCCAAAATTGTAGGCAATCCACACCAACAATTTCACAGGTCTGGGGATCCTCCCTTGTTCATTTGTTTCCACTTATTCAAACTACAGGTTTTCACTCACTTGCATATGAAGATAAAGCAATCCAATTATTTCAAATATGCACATTCACCATTAGGCTTTCCAGGGGATGTTAAAAACCCCATCTATTTTACTAAGAAGTATGATATAAAGCTATGAATTTGCACATCAATATCACAGTAGATCAGAAAAGGGCACCCAAAATGAAAAAGCATAATTTTTCTCTTTTTATATTACTTTTACATAGCTATGCTACATAATTGTCTATTATTTTAAAAATCTCCATTTACTACCAAAAGATGATAAAGGTTAGATTAATGCAAAAGTGTTATTGTGAGTCCATATTGTAATTAGCAACATCTAAATTTACTCTGCCATGCAGTTACTTCTGTATTTCTTTTCTCCTATGAAGCCTGAATTTTGGTTTTGCTGGTATCACAATGGATTCTGTATGAAATCTGTGTTAAATTTAACATGTTTTACACTAATTTCAGGTCTCCATTTTTCCCTTACCATAATTACGGAATGGTGATGAAGGAATGCATACAAAAGTCTATGAGAGCATTTATCCTAAATCCAGAAGTCACAGGAGCCATATGGAATTTTTCTGCTGGAGGTGCTCTCATGACCATGAGACAAATCTCAGGCAGCTCCACTCAGCATTTTTCCCTCCGCATCACTATTCAGATTTCCCTAATTTCTGACTCTTTGATCTCCCCTAAAAACATAGCCTGAATTTAATGACAGCCAAATATGCCAGGGGGCTTTGGCTTCCAAGGGCATTCTCAGGTGATGGCTCCTTCCTCACACTACATCGAGAGCCATTCCATTAACTTGGTCTGCACAGCACTGGGGGTGGAAGACAAAACTGGAACTGTTTCTCCTCCCTCTAAAGAGCAGCGGTAAAAACCACAACAAATTTCTCCAAGGGTTGTTCTTCCAGAGAGAAAAGTGGCAGCAGTTGCCCCACCACTGGCTGTGCAGTGACTGGGTGATGTTCTCCTCAAAACACAGACTGTCTGCCCTGAGACAGAACAAACAAATATTTCCAAATAAAATAACCTTTTCCCTGCTATGAATAAAGAGATGAATACTGCAACATTCCCAAGTTAGTTGCACAAATCAGCGAAGTAACAGTTGTGCTAAATTATTTCATCCCATAAATTCTCTTCCTTCGGGCACAAACTACTTTCAGTATTTACGATTTAAATAACTAGATTAGATTTTTCCATGAACAGTGAGAATAAACTAGAAATTAGATGCATGGCCATCCCCTGTCACATTTCTGCAGATTCATAATAAAACATTTGAGAAGCTGTATTTGCTGCCTCTGATCACAGTTGTTCTGTTCATTAGTGACACGTTCACAAGTAAACTCTCAGCCACACTACCAATTAAATCCACTTACTTGTGTTTGGGAGCTAATTAATAGCAAATTAACGTTCTGAATTCCATGCGTATTTCTCATCCATACATTAAATTTATCTCATGGCTAGCATTTCAGAAGAATTTTTTGTGAAATTATTTTCATCTAGCAAAGGAAGCTACTTTGTGCTTCATTTCATGGTGGCACTGAAAGGCATCCTTCAGGATATTTTACCAAATATTTTCAAGGAACACTTTCTCCCTCCTCATATTTGTAGTAGCTGTCTACACTGCACTAGCATTAATAGAAGTGTTGTCAAAAACTGGAAAAATAACCCCTTCAAGCTCCTATTCATCTCACCCTTGCCTGTTCCCACTCATGGGCTGATGTTTCTCCTTTCCACCTCCCAGGCCAACAGATGTGATAAAAGGAAGGCAAACGAAATCACCTATGCGTCAGATAAATAGCTGTACCTAAGACAGATTTTTTGTTTGTCCTATTAAAACATTTACATGGTAAAAATGAATTAAAACAATTACTCTTGACGTGCAAGAGTAAAATCAAGTTGAAGAACAGCTCCGGAAAAACAAAAAAGGGTCATAATTATGTGTCAGGCTTTCATGCTAATTAATTGATAGACCCCTTGTTCCCTAAGCTTTCTGCTTACCAGTATTTTTCCATATTTTTCACAGAGATTTAGCTAGTTCCTTCATCAGTTTGCTTCTATATTGTTGTGGGCTATGTAATACTTCCAGGTCCAGACTGAGGTCCAGGTTCCAGCCAGCTGTGGGTCCCTGAGATATCTCACCAAGGAGCACATGGTGAATCCCTTTTGTGAGAGGAAATTCTGCAGCAGGCCCAAGTTAAATGGGACATTTTCTTTGCCCAAGAAAAGCAAGGACGATGCAGGAATTGGCTGCTGGAAATAGGGAGAATCCGAAGTGAGGCCTGGTGAAACGACAGTGGTGGAAGGTGCTTTCTTGACTTGGTGCTGAATTGTACATGGGGGCAGTGACTGGGCTACAGACCCAAACCATACCAATGGCAGAGCAGCCTAATTAGGCTGATTAGTGCTGGGACTTCCTCAAGGACAGAGCCAAAGATTACACAGTTACTTCTGTGTCAGCAGCACACAAGGAAGGAAGACTGCCATCCTCCAGATCAAAGCAGTAATGCTGCAGGGCTCTGGGTGCATTCCCCTCCTCATGCATCTCAACTGGATCAGGAGTCAACAGCCCAAAGCTGTCTCACTGAACCTCTGGGGCCACGGACTTCAGAGGAGTTGGAAGAGACACGAGACCTCCAGTGACCACAATATCCGATTCAAGATTGCAAATTGCTTGCTCAGGAGCCCATCATGATTTCAGAAGTCAGCAGGAAGAACAAGGAGCCACTAGAAATGAAACATAATCAATCCTTTCTTATAACAGCTATTTGAAAGAATGGTTGAGGTCAGCTGTAAAATATAACTGCAATTGTACAGCTGAACCTGTAAAATTACCCTTTGCTAATAACAGGTATGGCAGCTTACACTGAGCAGCCTGTGCCATGGAGCTTACGGAAACATTACATTTGCTTAAAATTCCCCTCTGTTTCCTGAGGATGGCACTCAGAAGGATGTCTGGAGGGAGTGTCTATATGTACTGCACGGTTCTGAGTCACCAGGCAGCTCTGTGATATAATTGTCTATGCAACTCTTAATGGTGACCTGCTGAATAGGGGCTAGAACCAGACAGGAACCATTAAATTACTAGCGATTCTGAAATAAAACGTGTTTGAAGTGGGTTTGTGATGACCAGATCCTTTAGGAATGCTCCACTGCATGTTATCATGCCAGAAGACATGACAAATAAAGAGATCACAAATCTCTGAAATAAAGAGATTACAAATCTCTGTAGTTTCTTCCATTATCACTTTAAAATAATGCTTCATCTGATCTTCCAACTATATTTAAATTAATTAAAACCCATTTATCACCACAAGTTCTCTGAAGTACTTGGGGATTCGAAGTCAGTTTTTCTTGCTCTATCAAATATCCTAGTTTTCTAAGTGGGTAGGATGTGACCTATAAATTACCATGATGAATAACTTTGTGAGTAAGAACGTGGGTCAGTTTTTCATTAAAATTAAAAGGTCCTCATTCTCTGTTGTCAGATTCTCAAGTGCGGCTGCAAAGGGAAACAAAGAGCTGTCAAACAGAGTGATGATATTTTACACCCAGTTTGCCCTGCTGTTAGGAACACGTCATGTTACAGGACGCTGCGTAGGCACAACCATTACACTCTGATTTCAAGGACAGCAAGTAAATTCTGATTTATTCATGGAAAAGAAATTTCTTGCTGGTTGAAACTTGCTTCCCTGAACACACAGGGTCAATGTACCACTTAATTCCTATATAAATCTTCTGAAGATGAACAAATTTCAAGCAGCGCAATATTGTATCATTTCTGGCAGTCTGAAGGAAAACCAGCATTACTGGAAAATCCTTCTTCTCATTCAAGGGTTTTGAAAGTCAGAGGAATGTGAGCAGGCTGTCAAGTTATGGAGACTGCAGGTGAAAGAGATTTTAGGGTACCTTTTAAAATGCAGCAATGAAGCCTCCCGGCATTACTGTACATTTTACACAGACAGCAACTACCAAGAGTACAAGATGCAGCTGAGAATCCTTAAAGAAACAGTTGAAGGTAACCCAAAAACAAGTTCAAAAGCAGCCTGAACAAGTTCAAATTGTAACTTTTCAGGATGGGGACAGTTGCTCCCAAGCAAAGTGCTGGTGGATGCCATGTAGGAAGAAACTGCTACAAACCAAGAATCAAGTGCCTCAAGGAACCTGCACGGGGAACAGAAATACATTTCTCTAAAATATGGTCATGGGCATTTTTAAGAATCAAGAAGGAGTAAAGCTCCACTGGAGACATGGTGTTTTTCCATTTGTACTGGCACCTCTCTGGTCTGCACATGCCCTCACTCCTAGAGAGCAGGAGGCACTGGAGGGAACTCTCTGCCCTGCCAAGGGGTTGCTTTAATGCTCAGAGACTGAAAGGTGCTGCGAGGGACAGCAGGGCTCTGCTCTTGCCATCCCTGTCACAGACAGGAGGCACCTCTGCATCTCCAGCCAACCTGCCTCTTCTCCAAAGCAGTCAGCTCCCACTTGAGAAGGGAATGGATCTGACAGGGCTGACATTTTCCATCTAAGCCAGTTTTCTGATGGCAAACTCTTGTCCTAGAAAGAGAGTTGTCACCTACACAATGTCTCCCAAACTGAGGCCCGGAGGGACCCACAGGTGAGGCTCTGCAGCTCAGCTCTGCAGTCAGCTCTGCCAGCAGATGCTTTTTGAATTTGGTGGTTTATTTACTGATTTATAACAGTGTCCTTCACAGAGATTTGCAGGACTGCATAAAGCAGAACAAAGAAATGCTCCAAGTGTCTCATCTCAAGTGAGCAGATAGAAGGAATTTCTAATGTTTGACCTTAAACACACTGAAAGCATAATATGGTTTCATCTGTTTTCTCAAATGAGCGAAACATCTATACCAAGAAACTGCAGAGAACATAAACAGAACATGAAGTGAATTACCTGTTCTGAAAAATAAGGCTTTGGGCAAAGATGTGTACATTAATCAGCACACAAAGATAAGGAACGAGCCAACAAATGAGGCGTTTTCACTAGAAATAATGAAAATTTGCCTTCTAATCATGTTTTTGTGCTAAAAGGGAGCTAAGGAAGCTTCCTGAATAAAGATATGAGAAAGATGGATGGCAGAGAAATATATCAGATACGTTACTGAACTCTGAACAGGTCAAAATAGGTAATGAACAACACAAAAACATAATACAGACATACTGTAAATAATAAAAAATACCACATCTAGGATCATATAGAATGATAACTTACATAAAGCACACTGTGACAAAAATCATAATCAGCTATGTGAAGGAAAAAAGTAAATCAGTTTCTTATTGGTTGAATTCATGCAGCTTTAAACCGTAAATTACTTAGAAGCACCTTATCATGATTTTATGTTCTCCCTGGAAACACGGGGTGGCTCAGTCCAACACCAGCCAGAAGAGTGTAACAGGATGTTCAGAACAGTATTGTCAGGCAGCCTCAAGCTTTGACACAGCAGGATTTACACAGGTGTATTCCCCGTGCCAAAGGTGAGATCCAATTGCCCAACCCACACCCAATTGTCTCTGCAAACCCACACAAGGTCCAAGGTCGTACAACGTCCCTGTCCCCCAGACAAAAGGAACTCCGTGTGCTCCTGGTGGGAATGTGAGTGTTGGAGAGGATGTTGAGAAGGGGAGGCGCGTGCACACTGATTTAGTGAAGATGGCTGAGGTGTCCCTGGAGATGCTGGTTGAAGGTGTTTCCCCAGGGCAGCCCAGGAGAGCTATCCTGATCTGTAGGAAGCCACAGCTTGGCAGTGCCAGGAGCTCAGCAAACAAACACAAGTGAACAAAGTGTTGTCTCTTTTATCCTTTAAAGAAAAAAGGGAACAGCCTCCCTCCTCAAGGACAGGCATCAGCCCCCCAAGCACAGGAATTTCAGCTCTGTGGATTTCAGTGACCTGAAATACGAGTTCTCAGAGACACAATGTGACTCTTTTGAACCTACATGCTCCATCTTACTACAAAGATATGTTTTTAAAGAGAGGATTTTATAGTGAGCAGCAAAGCATAATAATGATTAATCCCCTGATTGCCAGCAAGTGCCCTGAACAGCTCTTATTCTGCAGATAGTGACATTCTCTTGCTGAAGTGAAAACACAGTGGCATTTCAAGTTAAAAAAAACAATGTTCACTGAAATAGAAAAAGCAGTAGCTGGCACTGAGAGTAACAAATGAGAAGGTCAGCTGAACAGACACAAACAGTACAGAACATAGATTCCACACACCCTGTGCAGGATTCATTCTAGCAGTATTGATAAAGCTTACATTAGTTCAACAAAAAGAAAAATGTATTACATTGCATTACATTACATTTTTTGATTAAATGCAAATAACTCTTAATCAGCACCTTCTAGCAGGGTTGATAATGGAAATGCATTAATTAATGCTGGACACCTATTATTTTATTCTGGTTTGAAGAGACACTGTTATTTGCAGTTCTGTTATCCAGAAGAACACCTGTAATTTTCAGAAAACCCAATCAAAGCTTCACAATAGAGTTTTAAACTGTGATTCAGCGAAGACTCATATGCTTAAAGTCCTATCAGAATAAAATCCGAAGTAAGCACCTATCACATCTTGTTGGAGGGATGGAACAGAAAAAAAATACTCTACTCCTCCTTTTCCTTTATCTGATGTATCTATCAGAAATCAAGGAGAGCTACTGCTCCCTCTGTGCGCTTCCTGAGGGTTTATGGCACTCCTGACAGGTAAGACAAAGCTCAGGCTGGGATTTAAGGCAGCTCTTGAGCTTTGCTCAGCCTGCATGAATTGCTGTGTGCTCGGAGGTTTGTAAATGAGGCAACAGTGGCCTGGCCCTAAAGGCCAAATTCGGGTCAAAAACGCCAAATTCAGGTCAGCAAAAAGGCTGTGGAGGAGCAAAAACTACACTTATGCAACATCTGTGTACACAGAGAGGTAGGTATGCAGGAGTCTTAAGTGATCAAAATGAGGGAAGGAATGTACAAATTAAAGATTTTCTCTAGTCTGGGGTAGTAACCCAGAGCTACAATTGTTTTCTGATAATAAACAGAAATACAAGTTAAATTTGTATCGAAACAGTAGTTGCTTAAACAATTTTTTAGACTATTTAAAGTCAGGCTTTAGCTTGTAAAGAGAATTTGTAAATGATAAGAAACACAGTAGCTTGACCAAATTCCTGGCTCCCCTACACCAAGTTCACTTTGCGTAGATAAAAACCAAGCAAAGAAAATGGGAAATTCTTGGGATTCTTGTGAAATAAATGCAACTTCCAAACATTTCTTGATGGTTTGTTTTTTAAAAAGGAAAAGCATTATGGGAGAAAGAGCAGAAGACAGAATAGAGATGATATTTATGCAACAGGAATCAAACAAATCTACAGATTTTAAAATGAAGTTTATCTCTCAAGATAAACTAAGACTGGCTAAACACAATGCTGACTAGGGAACAAGCAGTATTTTTTGCTTCACTGAATTTGAAAAGCTTTTGGAAAAAGACATCTGATCCTCACCAAATTTTCACGAGATGGAAAAAGCAGCTTCAATTTGCACATTTAGTTATTTCTGTCCACTGAAAGAAGATTAGATATTTGTAATATTCAAACAGATCCCACACTGACTGACTCTTCCATCTGGAAGCACTACCTGGATGCATCCAAGTGAAGGAATCTTGCCCAGGATCAAGTTTCCCAGCTGGAGTCTCACAGGCACAGCAGCACCCTGGGAGAGCGAGTGGCTCCAGAGCAGGAAGGGGACACAGAAGGGGCTCCTCGGGCTCACACACCGAGCTGCTGGACTTGGGGCACATTGCACACATGCGATGAAAAATGAAATGGCACAGCCAGAGGCCAACACTCAACTGGAAAACATGCAGAATAAACACAAGAGGCCACTTTGTGATCCCCAAACCAAGGCTCTTTCTCCAAAGCAAGGCTTTGGATGCAGCCACCCACTTACACAAAACCTACCCCAGCAGGGAGCTAGGTTATAATGCAGCACACTTTTTGTTTGTTTGTTTGCTCTTAGAAGAGTCCGACAAATTGCATAGATTTGGGAAGAGGCTGGTGCCCTTGCAGAGCAACACAAAAAGATCCTGTCTGCTCTAAGCAATGTACATCCTACTCCCAAAAGGAATGGGGGGGTGTGTGCTCTCCTTCTGTGCAGATGTATCCTCAGAAAGAATTCCTGGCAGCTTATACATAAAGGATATATTGGCAATTAAAGGTTTATCATAAAAAGCTTTGATACACCTGAAGGGAACCGGAATGTATCTGGATTAAACAGGTGAAATAAGCTGGTTAAACACCTTTGAACGTGTGTTTGGACAGAAACAGTTTGTTATAAGGTCAGTGTTTTCACACAATGAGGGGCTCTGCTGTCCTGCTGCAGGAACCGCAGTGAACAAAATATTTTTAATTAGGGATTTGTGTTTTGTTTTTAAAAGCACAAACCTTAGAAATAACATTTTCACCCATATACTTGACATTACCTAAAATTAAAACAGAACAGGAGTAAATCAGCCCCTCAGCACACATCGTATGAGTTCAAAAACCCCTGAAAACCTGGGGTGCAGGGAAAACTGAGCACTGTGTGGAGTGGCTTTACCATCACAACAATAGAGACGATATCCTTTTGTGAAAAGACTACTGCTTTTTTTTTTTGACCAAAAGAAAACTTTGACTGAAGATAAACTTTATGTGTATTCCTGCAAGGTACCAAATTAACTGCTACAGGGGGAAATTATTAAGTTCAAAAATATTGGAATTAGCACCAAAACATACTTAAAAAAAAAAACCAAATCCCAAACAAACTGGCTGAAGGGGATGAAATAAGATGTGGCAAAAGAGAAATGATCAAATGGGGAGAAGCTTATTAATGCAAAACCTCCAGAACTGGTCCCAAGACTCATTTTGTTTAGCATTTTCATCAGTTATCTTGGCATGAAATAGAAGAACCAAACTAATTAAACATTAACAGCACAAAGTTAGATGGCAGTGACCATCCTAATGAGCATCCCAATCAAATACAAGAAGAGCTGGATGGCATTAAGGACTGAAGAAACAAAAAATACATAAATTATGACAGAAAGAAGTGCAAGGTCTTGTCCTGGAGATTAATACAAATTTCTGCTATAAACTGAGGGCATGGGAGGTGTGTTGGACATGGCAGCGTGATGGAACCCAAGGAGATACTGCAGGGAGCTGGAAGATTGGTTCTTTAGTGTGGGGAACATCAGGGAACTGGAGAGATGATCTTATTAGAGGGATTTCAACACCCTCGTTATGCATCCCCACAGAGCAAAGCTGGCAGAGGGTATCACTGCTCAGTGAAATTCTGCTGGACATTCCATACCAACGAGGAGAGAAGGGCCAACACACACAGGAGAAAAAGAGGTGCTTCAGGGTTGGAACTCAGAATAAAATTTTCAACTTTTCAGACACTAAAGTTCCAAACCAGTCTTTTAAAAGTTAGTAATTTTTAAGGCCAGTTTTATAAAAAAGGACTAGCTGCCATGTTTGCCTGCAGTTACAGAGCAGTGAATATGCTCACCCAGGAGAGCTGCCTTTTGCTTCTACATTCTCTGTTCCTAATGGCCAAAACCAGCTCAGTAACACAGATGGGGCTTCACTTCTCCTGCCAAGCCTTGATCTGAACTTACAGATCTCAGAGATCTCAGTCAGGGACAAAGGAAATGCAGCCCATACCCTGTCCCACTGCGCTCTATTTCATCTCCAGCAGCACTGTGGGCTGTAACTCTCTTGGGAGACCTCTGCGACCTCTCAGAAACTGGTTAAAAAAAGGCAAGCATTTTCTATTTTTCTATTTTCTGAGTATTTTGTCAGTTGTCTTCATGTGATTTCCCACAATATTTGAGCGAAGGCTTTTTGAAGCCTTCATAAAGTCCAAGCATGCATTACAAGAAATGTCTAAGTTTACGACCTGACATTATGTCATGTAATTACGTATTAATGTAATTTTTAAAAAGACAATTTTTCTCCTGATTGCAGCAGAAATGCTGCCACACATATAAATCCAGCAAAGCTGTGTCTTGCTCTCGAATACATTAGTGTACATGAGTGCACTTTTTTCTCTGACTTTGAGAAGTGAGCCCTTGCTCGGCACTTGCTGTTCTCACAGAGGCTGCTCTGCATTCTGGGCAGTGGAGAGGGTTACCCATGTCACCAGAAAATGTTACACAGCAGCCTCTGAGACATTCCCAGCTCCACAGGTTCACTGATGGTTTAGTGACTGGAATCCAACAGCAGTTTTGTTGTATGGCTTGGAAAGAAACCTACCCAAGTGTGGAGCTTTTCAAAAAAGATTTCAGATGCAGTGTTTCAAATACACATTTTGGTGATGTAACCATGAATTTTAAGTGGTCTAGTTTTAGCCTCTCTCTACCAGAAACTCTTAAGGAAAGCTTAGCTTTCATCATTCATTCTTGTCAATTCTTGGTGTTCATAAGCAAAATGAATGGAATAGCGTTTAATAATAACAATTAAACATTATCATTTTTGCTTTTCCATTGATTTATAAAGAATTTTTGCCTTATTTGACACTAGGCAGCGAGTGTTCACTGATCTGTTATGGAGACAGAATTATTAAAATTGTCCTGACCTTATTTCCCCACTTATGAATGGCTATTCCCTAAAATTACACTAAAATACTCCAAACTTGGCTTTTATATATCAAAAGAGAGCAAGGCAGATCTTCAAAATGTTGAGTAATGCCTTTACTCCATCAATCTTTTACTCTGTCAAAATATGAACTTTTTGCTCCACCACATTTCCATGCCATGTACAGCAATCACGAGGTGACAGAGAGAAGGCAGCCTGGCAGGTTGTGCTCCTGTGCAGTCTCCAGATTTTAATGGGGCTGACGAGCCTCGGGGACTCTCCTGCTGCAACGGGGGTGTTCTGCACAGTATTTCCACAATGCAGTATTTCTGCAAATATTTCCACATGATGCTTAAAAAAAGGAAAGCAGCAGCAAAGAGAGAAGGCAGAAAGCTGTAGAGAGGTTAAGGGCAAAGTATAAACCTCACAGGCTATTTGCCAGTAAGTGATTATTTATTTGAACTGGCACATTTAGAACTGTCTAGTCCTTCCTTATCTATGCAAGGATACAAAATCTAAACTCTCTTGCCATTGCATCGGGCAGTGATACAGGCCCAGCACCGTCACTGACATGGAGCTGTTTGAGCCCAGGCCCTGCCGGATCGGGAGTGGCCCGAGGCACTGCAGGATGCATGGCTGGAGTTCCTGCCATGATTCTGTTATCTCACCAAGGAAAATGGACTGAAAAGGCTCGGACAAAAGCACTGTTACAACTACTCATTGATGGGAACATAGCAGGCAAACCTCCGCTTCTGTCAGCTCCTTACTTTGAATCTTTCCGTTCCCGTTCCTCTCCACAAGTGCTGCAGCTGCACAACCCACAGAGACCTGGGTGTAGCCAGCGTAGGACCCAGTTGTGCCTGGTGGCACAGCTCAGAGAGCAGCAGCTCTGGAGCTCTGAATCCATCTGCAGCACCCTGTTCAGTGCTCAGCTTTCAGGAAGTGCTGGCCTGGGAGTGCTGGACTAATGGGCTGGGCTCCCAATCCTCTCCTGGGAAAACAGCATCACCCTGCAGTGCGGTCACAATTCACCCTGAGCATTTTGCTTTTTCTGTAATTTTGGGGAAGATGATGTGACTCGAATTCCTCATCTCATTGGCCTCATTTGCCATCTCTTTAGCAGAAAGAGAACTAACACAGCATGTTCCATCTGCTGATGGAATCACGAGCTTCCACTGGTTGCAGATGAGTCTGGGGCCAAGCAGCATTAATACAAGGCAGCAGCCCTCCAGCCAGAGTTCTGGGAGCTGAAGTGATCTAGCCACTCAAGATGTCTTTTCAATAGCTCCTGGAAAGCCAGCGGGCATTTCAGATCCTCAGAATGCAGGGCTGGAGGGTTGCTTAAGAGGTCATCCCTCTTTCTGCCATATCAAGGCAAGTTTAACTTTACTGCAGCTCTTCATGACAGATCTTTGTTCCCCCAACAGCTCTTCTCAGCACTGTTTTCCAGCAATAGTTAAGGAACTCTTCTTAGAAATTCACTTACATAAAGAAGCTTGCACCTCCGAAGACTTAGGAAAAGACAGAGGTACTTAATTCACGAGAACACAAATGCTGCAGACAAAGCTGATGAGGGGAACTTGAGCTTGAGATGTCAGAGGGCCATTACTATCCTGACCCTTACAGCTATAATTCCTGTTCTTTCTGATGGTAAAAAGCCCCAAGTGAATTTTTCATTCATGGCCTTCTTGCTTCTTAAACTGGTAAAGAAAAAGATCTTTCTCTGATAAAGTCAGATCAATATCTAACAGAAGAATCACTGGAAACATATTTTTTGTGTTTCGGAGGGTTACAATGCAGACTGGAATAATTTACATTACAATTACCTGCCCTGTTGCTGTAGAGAAGAGCTGCAGAAAGCACAGTGCAGGGAAACATGCGAGTCCCCTGGCTGAGTGTGAGCAATCCGTCAGGAGGCACCAGGGAGGGCAGCGAGTGCCCGGCTGCAGCAGCGTGTGCCAGCACCACGCGCTACTTCTAAAAATAGGGCACTCTGAAGGGGGGAAGGAGAAACACAGCAACCAAAACTCATGTCTGCATTTTTCATTTTTCTGTCTTACCCGAAAAGGTAACCTGCACAAACCAAAGGTGTGATCTCATCCCCTCAGGCCCCTGCCAGCCAGGGAGGGACCCCCAGCTGGTTCATTAGTTCTGTTACAGGTGGTGTTGCATAACCGTGGCCAAGTCACCTGTACCTGTTTCTCTGACCACCTTCCTTTGTATTGTTTACTTAGATTATGCAGTTTAGGTTCCTAAAGGCACTTGGGCACCTAAAGCCTCCATGGACACATTTTGGAGCCCACCATGTCAGGGTACTGTCTCTCACACCATGCACAGCCCAGCTTTGATCTCACCTGCCACACCTCACTCCTGATCCCAAAATTATCATCACAGCTCAGCTCTGAGCTCTTCTGTGCTACACATGAACATCAACCACAGGGCCCTGTGGAAGTTAACGAGTGAATTCACTTCTTTTATATATTCACAAATGTCAGGGTAAGGATTCAAACAGAAGGAGGAGCAGATTGAGGATCCATGTCACAAAACCACTGTATGAAATCATATCCAAAACAATGACAGCTTGACTTCAACTGTAAATTTCATACAGCAAAAATGTATGGAAACATCAGTTATCCTGAGAACAGAAACCTCCCCCAGTATTTGCTGCTCAGCAGAGTGGGCTCAGGACACCTCGACTTTCCTGAGCTTTAGCAGCCTCATGTAGCCACGTCCAGAGCAAGGGGACCAAGGGGAAATTCTGGACAGATAAAATGCTCCAGCTTGGACCAAGAGCTGGGCAGCTGCAAACACACTCAGAGTCACAAAATATAATTTTTTCTTATGAAAGCAAAGGCTGAAAGGTGACCTTAGTGGCACGTGTGAGCTTACACACAGCAGCCAAGGGAGCTCCACAACCTTATTAGATAAAGGTACCATCAACTCCATCCTCTGGAAGCTGGAGAAACTCAGTCCTCTAAAAGCCGCAGTCTCATGGTGGTGTGTTCTTAAATGCTGGTGGTGCACCACCTGAATTTTTTAGATGCTTTGCAGAAGAACTACTGGGAAAAACCCTTGTGTCTGTAATACACTGATGTGGTAATATGCTGGGCACAGGATGATCTATCTCCTGATACCTCAAGACCTCTTTAAAAATGTTAATGTTTTTTACTACTTCTATAGGGGCTCTTCTGGCCTCAGAAGATGGAATCTGCCCTAGCTGAGCACTGCTGTGATGTCCTTATCCCATCCCTGAATAGAGGCCAATGAATAACATGCCCCATTTGGCAAGTGCTTTCTCAAGTGTAAAAAAGTGCGTTTTTAAAAGGCCCCTCCTCACTCCTTCTTGCAAAAATAAACCAAACTCACCATATTAACTGATAAACTGTGTACTAAAGTACTGACAAAACCCAGCAATAAATAATAAAAGCACAACTCTGCATTTTAAAAGAAGCCTTGGAACAGAAAGAGAGGTTATCTGTTTAGCTCCCAGGAAGAACAAGGATAAAACAGCAGTAACATTGTGCACTATGTTTTAAAACCTTGGTGAGATCAGGAGGAAAGGCACTGTAAGAGTTCAAATTATTACATGCTATGCTATAAGTTCTATAGGGATTGAAATGCTCATGTCTTTTTAAGCACTTACATCCTTCAGGTAGTTTTTCTATTACATGCAGTAAAGAAAAAAGTACCCAGACACGTTTCCATTGCTCACCTAAAGGAATTTCAGGAAAAAATTCAAAGCCTGTATTCTGGGGTTTTTTTATACATCTTGTACATTCAGGGAAAAAAACCCCAAATCAAAATGAGCAGTAAATGTAGTAATTAAAAGCAGATCTTTGAAATAAAAGATGTTGATAATCTGCAGCGAGTTCAGTGGAGGGTCACCACGACCAAGGGCTGGAGCACTTGCTCTGGGAGGTGGTGGATGGTGGATGGGAGACAGAAGAACAACAGGCATAAACTAAAACAAAAGAGGTTTACACTGGATAACAGGAAACGTTTGCACAGTGAGGAGAGCTGAGCAGTGGAAGTGGCTGCCCAGAGAGGATGCACACTCTCCACGCTTGGAGGTTTTCAGGAGCAAGCTGGATAAAGCCCCCAGCCCCTGCTTTGGGCAGGGGGGTGATTAGAGACCTCCTGCAGTGCCTCCCAACCTGATCTGCTTTATGATCCTCCTTTTCCCACAACGCTCAAGGCAAGAGAATTCTGAGGAAAATGGGAAAGCAACCAGGTATATGAGCTAGAAGAGAAGAAGAAAGAGTGATGAGCTAGTAGAGAAGAACAAAGAGTGATGAGAAATCTTTCCGTGTCATTCTTCAAGGTGACCCTTCCACAGTTTCATATGTAACATTTTGGACATTGCCTACTATGAAAGCAGAACAATTTACAGTGTAATCAGGGAAAAAAGGATGTGGCAAAATTGCTGTCCCAAAGCAAACACCTCATTCACATAGAAACAGGTGCTATAGTTGAAAGGGACATAGGAAGAGGTGGATATGAAACTTTAGATCTCTGAGCATGAGGTAAAAGAGCAAACATTCTCTGGTGCTGGTCTTGCAGTGTTGAGTTCTCTTAACAGAAAACAAGAAGCTCCAAAACCGCAGGCACTGTATCCCAAGACCTGTTCCAGTGAGACTCCAATCCCTTCCTGAACAGGATGAAATGAAAAAAGAAAACTTCAAGGATTTCAAAGTGGGTTTATAGTCAATCCCTGCTCAGTCAGATGTGCGCCTTTCCAATGGTGAAGGTACTGTTCCAATAATTTATTTGAGACTGTCCTCAAGGAACTCAATTTTAGGAGGAAGTAATTAATGTTTAATTCAGAGAATTAAGAGGCACAGAGAAACTTGGCCAATACATAGAGGTTTTTTAAAAATTCTCTGTATTCCCCGATGTAGAGACAATTTATGATTCTGTTAGGGTTGCCTGTGAGAGCAGGAAAAACATTGGATTGAAATAAGACTTCAGAATCAAGAAAAAAAACCCAACATTTGGAGAGATCACTTCAAGTGAAGGCATCTCCAGTGTTAAGGCAGACTCCCATCTTGTACAAACCCACACCAATAACACAAACCATCAGAGACCCTGGCATCGAACAAGCACAGCAACAGATTCAATTGATGGAACTACTCCTGCAGCCTTGAAATGGCTGGATCCTCTAATTACTGCAAGCTGATTGTTGCAATCCTCACATCAAAACTTCATTTTCTCTCTCACTTCAAAAGTTTCCAAAATCCACGGGAGCTGACGCTTTGCCCTACATATAGAAAGGGCCTTCACCAGGAGGAAATCTCAGTTTCAGGCACAGAGATTTCAAAGTAAATGGAAGTTTAAGAGATTTGTGTGCCCATCCCTGTGGGCCCGAGGCAGGGACACAGGCTGTTTGGAGAAATAGCTTTTTGGGGGATACATCGAGCTGCAGGAAGGGTACTTCACTCTGGGAAGATAGAGAGCAAAGGGCTGTAATTAAGTCAGGTTTTAGGAGAACAAACAGAATTTAAAACAGTGGAAAGACAGAAACTGCAGTGTCACAGCTGGGGGGTTTCCATCCCTGATGTGTCCCATAATCTGTGTCTGCACAATGTCTCTAAGAAATCTAACCTACAAAAGTGCTAGCACAGAGGAAAAAATTCTTAACATATAAAAACTCCTGTCCTCTGCACTCAGTACAGAGATATTTAATACTAGTGAGTGTGGAAAGTCAGGTGGCAGAACAAAATCTATCTGTATTAATAAATACCTGAATAGAAATGTGCCTTCAGGCTTGTTACACAAACTTGAGGATGAAAAAACTTATTCACAGTTCTTGAGATGATTTTCCACTTTTCTTTCTATTAAGGTATACCTTTGCAGGGTACAAAATTATGGTTATGAAAGAATATTGTGGGGATTCAAAATACATTCTAGTTTAAATACAGAAAAATGGTTAATGGAACATTTAAGAACAAGGCTTGTATCATACTGCACAGATTAAGATTCACCAATATCTCCAGACAAATTACATGAAGAACCAGCATTTCTGTGAGAAAGAAGAAGTTACAGAAACTATTTGCTTTTGGAGACTGATTCTGGTGTTTTTCTTATCTTAAAGTCAGGTTCCTATTAAGTCTTCGGATTTACTGTGAATGCGTCCTAAATCTTGGGAAATGCCAATATTTTCCCCCCTTTCTTTCCCATTTATTGCAGCATACTTCTGCTTTCTGTCAGCCTCCATAATTGGTGGAAAGTAAGAGAAAGGCCCAGCACGGTGCTGAATCAATCTAATAGTGAGTTACAACGATTGCTGGAGGATCTGAACTCCTGCAGGGAATGGGCTGGATTTTTCCAAAAGGTAGTAATCTCTTTTATTTTGCCCTCAGGGGCTTGGGAGGAACCTGTGTGCCAAGGGAAGGGGTAACACTTAGCATAGCTCAGTGCAGAACCCCAAGTGTCCATGCCAGGTCCAGGGGCTGCCATGGCACACAGGTAAGCAGGTGGTTTTGAGGGATTTCCACCACTTCTTCTTTTTAATATATACCAGACCTTTTAATTCCGTGCTTTTAGCCAGCTAACTTCCATCTTTCCTGAATAAGGAATTAGAGGGAGGTAACCTGCCCAGGATGAGCTTCTGCTGTGTACTAATAATAGAGCAGAGGAACCACGTTGAGCTTCAAGTTCAGAGCCCAAATCTACTCTCACCCCACAGTGGCTTAGAGAATATTTAAACTTTGCAAGGCACAGACATACATTAACACCAGGGCTGAGAAAAAAGAAACCACCTGAAAGGTTTCCCTTTGGAGTTACTATTCAGTTACTGATAAGTGTGAGTTCCTTTTTTTGGTGCTCTTTTTCACACTTTTTAAATAGAATTTTCTGGTTTGCTACCTGTTGTTATACATTCCTATTGCAGAGGAAAACTAAGCAAATCATAAAGTGAACCAAAAAAAAAGATAACAGCTTGAGATTTCTAGCAAGAAAGGTTGTAATTCCATCTAGTAAGATCACTTAAAATTTAAAAGCAAACCAAACAAATTTATAGCTGTATAGATACACCTCATCTAAATAAAACATATCAGTTCAATTATTCTTGCTGAAGTTCAATCACCCTAAGACTCCACACATTTTAAACATTAAATATTTCATTAACATGAAACAATGCTTATTAAGCCAACTAAAATATATCCTTGGATGTGTATTTACACTTTTGAAGCAATCTATTTAGAATTCAGATTTTGGCTCCTTTAGGAAAATACATTAATGAATTTTATGCTCATTTAAGACAGACACTTTCTTCCTGATAGATTCAAGTGCTAAACAGAAAATTGTTTAGATGATTTCAAGTATTATTGCTCTCTAACAGTAATGCAGCAGCAAAGGAATAAATAAAATGAAGTAAATTCTTCCTATGGAATTCATTTAAACAGCAATATCATGAAGTTATCCTGAATTCTACCTAAAAAGCGAGGTGGACTTGTTAATTTCTTTTAGAAGCAAAGCAAAAGCTACTTATCAAAATGATGCAAATCAATCAGGAAGCTCTGCCTGTGTCTGCCTATTTATTTCATAAGCTGTTACATTAAAATAGAGAATCATAGAATCCTTTGAGTTGTAAAAGCCCTCTCAGATCGAGTCCAACCCTTAACCTAATACTGCCAAGCCCACCACTAAGCCACTTCCTTAAGCACCACATGTACACATTCTTTGAACACTTCCAGGACTGATGACCCCACCACTTCCCTGGGCAGCCTGTTCCATTGCTTGACCACCCTTTCAGTGAAGGAGTTTTTCCTGACATCCAATCTATATCCCAGCAGAGTTGTCCCTTGTGCTGACCAGCCAGGCTTTGTTTGGATTCCATGCCCTCTCCATGTTTGTCAGAGCAAAGGGAGACTGGAGCCCCAGTCCATCAGGGGATGCACAGCAGGCCCTGCCACAGGAGGTGGGGAGCCAGTAGCTCCCCATGCATCTCATTCACTGACCCCCCAGGGATCCAACTTGGCCTCCCCTGCCCGAATAACACCAGGCTTTCCTTTTTCTAAGCATAACCATGTATTTTGCTCCAGTCACTTCTACTCCCCAGACTTGGACAACCCGAGGAAAGTGTTTTATATTTGAAGACCCAGTGTCAGTTCATCTGTAACTCTCCCTTTCAGCAGAGATCTGTGATATAAACAGCCATTTGATGCAAAAGTCTCCCATTCGACCCAAAACACAAACCCATACAAGCTCATTATTTTTAGCATAAAATAAATCTATTCCATCCACCTGGAATTGGAAAGCCTCCCACTCATGCTCTGAGAACAAAATATGACAGGGAGGGAAGAAAAGAGCTGATGTATTACACTTTGCTCAGTCCAAATTGAAAGCCTACACGCCCTAATGGCATTTTGGTTTCCGAATGAATTCTTTGAATAATATTCCCTTCCCCTCTTTCCATTAGAATATCCAGAAATTAATAATTTAGTCTAGTCATACTGTAGGCCACATGAGTGGTAACTTCTGAATAAAACAATAACCATTCATACCCACACTTAATTTGCTGGAAGGCTTTTGAGGCTCAGTGCCAAATAACTCACCCATCTCAAGCATTTGGGACTTTGGAAAAGCAGCTGCAGCCCAGTCAGCATTAACTTCAGCTTAGGAGTTCGGGTTTAATTTGCTATGTTGACTTGCGTGAGACTTTATATCCACAGGGAAAGGGATGCCCAGAGAAAGAACATGTCCATAGCTTCTACAGCTCAGTGGAGCTGCCCTGGGACTTCTCGTGCTGCCAAGTTACACAGTCTCTGGGCTCTGACCCTCTGTCAGCCTTTCAGGAAGACCTACGATCAGGATGCTCCTGTCAGGCAACGCAGTATCCTGACAGGATCACCATGTCTGGGAATTCTGCACTTAAGAGATTCATCCAAGTCTGTGCCAGGATCCAACGTTTACAGAGGTCACCACTATGTCTTGCAATCAGGATATACAGTAGATGAAAGGGAAGGGAAAAAAAAGGCAAAGAAAGGCAAAATGTTTCTGTAGGGCACATCAGTGTAGAAAACTCACGCCCTGTATTGGTGATCCATATATGGCCAGGTCAATTCCCTAAGAGCTGGGGCTCAAAGGTTGCAAACCACTGTGTTTTATTACACGGAGGCACAAGGACAATTGTGGAGGTTCAACCCATGCATCCCGGAGGGTTTAACCATCAGTGGTGAAGGTTTAACCCTCTGTGGTGAAAGTTTAGCACCTCAGTGGTGAAGGTTTAACACCTCAGCAGTGTCCTTGGAGCCAGGGAAATCTGTTTAGCACTGATGGCCTCACCCCTGCCGGCAGCTTCCCTCTGCTGTCGCCTCCGGTCCTCTGGCTTGATATTAATTAAATTCTCCACTTTAGCACGCTGGCTTGGAATACAGGCAGGGCTTAGTGACTGTAATTCCAGGCTCCAACTGTGACATTAGCACTGCAACACGCACAGAGCACATCCAGAATTAAAAAGGCTGCTTCCCCCTCGTTTAAATGATGAGATGAGAAGGATTCAGCTGCCTCAGACACGGGTGTACCAGAAGCAGGGGCTTATGGCACTGAGAAGGAGTCTGTTACATGCCTGTTATATGCTTCCACCTTCTCAAAAGCATTACTTCAATTTTGCCACTTATTTCCATTATTCTCTTCCTACTTATTCCCAAAGCCAATTAAAATGCAAACAGGAGATTTTAAAGGCTTCAGTTTGATAACAGGCAGCAAGACAAGCGAGGCATGGGACAGCACTGAAATATGGCTTTTTAATGCAAGCACATTAATAGAAATAATTGGATTCCTAAAGGCTCACAATTGCAAGCGTTGCTTCTTATTGTCCATTAAACCAATTGACATCCTGCATTTGTTATTGCAAAAGTGTGATTCTGATTTTATGAAGAGTGCTAAACACACTCAGATTACTCTAATGAAAGCTGTGGAGTTTTCTTCTGAAGTACACCTGAGACTCATAGCATGTAAAAGATCCGATGGATTTCTCAAAGCCAGCATGGTAAATGCTGGCCTTGGAGAAGTTAAACTCTCAATTTTGTCTTTAGTGAGGCTGGAGTTTCATGCCAAACACATAATGTGTTATTAAGCTTTTAGTAGTTATAATAAAAGAGTTTAAGAATTTAATCTCAACTTTTCTAAAGAGCCTATGGGAAGAAGATGCTGGAGCTCGTCAGATTTGCAGTGAGAGGCTTCACACTGAACATCCTCAGGCAATCCCTGCCTTACCCTACAGTTGATTTCTGAATTTAGCATCATCTGGTTTTCCAGTTTATATGTTCAATTCAAATTGTTTCCCCTGGCTATGGCTGCTGTCAGGTGATACAGATAACACAATCATTAAGCCCATCCAACAAGGCAGTACCCAGTCCACCCTACAACCCCCCATTTCTGCCCCTTCTCTTACACCACATCCCTGCTTAGGGGGCCAAAAGCAGAGGAACATAAGCATCCCCCCCACATACCTTTTTGTTTGTAGGGCTAATTTTCTGTAGAATTAGCTCTCTGAACTTCATTGAGATGTCAGGTAAGAGCAGAGACAGCTCGAGGAGGCAGAAGGGAAACATGGCAAGGTCCCAGGGGAGCAGAGGAAACAGGAGGGCAGAATCGCCTCCCAGAGTTACAATTAGCCACTAAACTTCACTTTCTTGTCAGACCACGTGCTTCCTATGACTGCACAGGATTAAGCTTTCCCTCACGTCTGATGGTGTAATTTCCAGTTTATTCATCCCAGCAGCAAGCATTCTGCCAACACAAGTGTTGGTTCTGCTCTCCTGCCTGCTCCCGGGAACGCGTTGCTGCTCCGCTCCTTTCTGCCAGCTCAAGCAGCCCTGTGACTGTGCTGAGACCTGAAGTGGGAAACAAATACAGCTGAAAAGTACCTTCCATTTCTCAGAGTGGGTTTTGTCTGAAGTGGCTCCCTGGTCTGGCTCCCAAAGCAGCTACACTCCACCCCTGGCAGGAACAGGGATGGGGAGAGAAGTGTCTGTCCCTCGGAGCAGCACTGTGAACTTCTGCCAGAGCTGTCCATGGAGCTCCAGCTGGGATCCAAGAGCTGAAAGATGACCATTCCAAACTGGGAAAGGAAAGGCAGCCTTCTTACTTTGCTCACAGCACATAGCACAACATGCATCCAGCCCAGGGAATATCTTAGGAAGGAAGTTCCACTGATGAGAAATTAGAATTATGCGCCAGTCAGGTATGGTTATAGATCCAGCTCCAAATTTAAAAACATAAATTAATATTAAAAAGACACACATTTTTTATAGTTATTAATTTTCTATTACTTATTCCATCATGAATATTTCCATATCTATAGCATGATAAATGATCATCTTTTTAAGTCTTCCTACAAGCAAGATTTCAGTTCTCTTTTCAGCTCCTTCACATGGTACCTTCTAGAGAACAGTTCAAGTGCCAGGCTTTTATTACCACTAAATGCAGAAGAAGTCATTCTTCCAGTTGATATAACTGTGTCACAAAGAGAAGCAGGAGCAAAAACGTGTCTATGTTTCTTCTTTAATGGTTAAAAAAAAAAAAAGTTCCACTTTTGTTGCAGATCCTGGAATAAGTATCAGGAGAAGCTGAAGAGCACTTAACATACACCTCGTGGTCTTGAACACTAATAACTTCAACAAAGGGCTGATAGTGAAATTGCTTTTCATCTCAAGGTAAAAAGACAAAAACCACTGTTAGGGGTTTGAGGATTTACCCAACAGAAAACTTACGTATCTCACTTAAAAATTTGAATTACTTTTTTTTAAGCAAATGAATGGAGAAAATAGTGACAGAGTTAATTTCTAACAGTTTTATCCTCAGTTCTGGATCTCTTAATTTATTTACTTAAACTTATTGTGTTGAGTATTTTACACTCAAACATAGAGAAAATAATGTAATGTAAAGGTTAAAAGATAGAAATCAGCCCTACAAATGATCAGCCCTCAAATAATGAGCAAAGAAAAATGCAGAGACCAAGTTCACCATCGTAATCCCTCTGCTCTGGGCCACTCCTGTCAAGTTCTGAATGCAGCCTGAGCATCTCACTTCCTTCACTGAAGTGGCATCACATGGAGAAAAAGCATCTTTAAAATTTCACTAATTTGAGGCCACAAAAGGGAAATGTCTTAATTGTAATTTTACAGCAGAATTTTATGTGAGTACATATTTTTTTTAGATGTCTTAAACTGCTAATTTCCACAAATTAACATGCCTGGGTCTCTTTTAATAGTAAACATAACTTTGCATTTCCTGCTTATAATGCTTGGCTTTAGCATAATTACAGTATGTTCCTTGTTTTCAGCCCCATGAGGATCCCCCTAACTGTTCTCTCCCCAGCCACGCTCTGCTCAACAGAGTTTTGTATCAGCAGAGGCACAAAATGAACCTGCAAAATTTACTTAGAGATTTGCTGCGTGCAGAACACTTGCACATGTATATGCAAACTCTCATTTGCATACTCCAAATGCCTGCTGTTGCCTGCAAACATGTTTTATTTTGGCATGCTATGGCTGTACATGCAAATTCCCTTCTTCCAGCATCAATTACCTGCTCCCCCACAATTGATACGTCCCCTTTCCTAAAACAATCCATTTCAGATCCTATATTACTTTGCTTTCCTGTAAGTCAGTAAATACTGTCACGTCCCCCTACAGAAATGCCTTTGCCCAATTCTTTTTATGGATTCTCTCGATTCTCTGCTGTCCCTGTTTTCTTTCCTAAATCTTCAGCTTGCTCTCCTTTTGCCCAGACCCTGCTTTTGCTCTCTCCATGCAGAGAAAGAGCAGCAGCTCTACCTGTTCTGCTGCCCTGTTTCTCACCTGACACAGAGGCACCTACTGCTCCCTTTGCTAAAGAAACAGCATCCCCAAAAGGTTTCAAAAGGATTCAATAGGATCCAGGTAAGGGACTGTGACTAGGACTCGATAGGCCTCAATTTACTTTTAATTTTCCCCCATGTATAAAGCTTATTTGCCTAATTTAATGTTTTGCCGCTATCTTTAATGTGCAAATACTTTCCACGGTGAATATGCAATATATAAAAAACAATCAGAAACTCTCACTCTGAAGTTGGGCTATTTATTTCCTCCCTGAAAACTCAGCTGAGTGAAGTCAGGTTAATTGCCTCTAAGTCACTATGAATAATGTTGCAGAGCCTTGCACTGACAGTCACACCATTCTTCTGCCAGTTGTGTATCCCAGAGCTAGTTCAATGGATAACTGTAATTCATTTTGGCTGCTTGATCTGCATGTAAAGATAAAAGCTTGTAGAAACTTCCTTTAGCCTGCCTTCAGTTTTCCTTAACTTTCTACCCGGTAGGGGTAATTTTGGAGATTTTACAAGCTCCAAAATAAAGGAAGTCTTTGCTGCCCTTACTGTATTCCCTGCACATCATTCATGGTGGCAGCAGCCATCCGTTGGCTCATTTTGTTGAACTAATCCTGCTACCTGATATTCTTTTCACCAATCAATCAGCTGATTACAGCCAGTTTAAATCGTAGCCATTAACAGTATTCTGAGATTTTTCAAAGGACAATGGAATATGAATAAATTAGCATCTGGCAGAGGAAAACCAAAATCCTCCTACAAACAGAACTGAGAAACCTTAGAGCCCACAAGGACACTGTTTATGGAGCGGTGGATGGGCTCTCACACACTTGCAGAGCAGGAGAGCGTGGCACCCTCAGCTCCCAGACAGCTCTCAGGCTATGGAGGAGCTAATTCCGACACAGTAATTTATTAATTACACCTTGAAACTCTCCCAAGTTAGCCTGTTATTGACATGCCAGTACAAAGACTGTGCTCCTGCATAACTCATCTTTACAACTTGCAAGCATGAAGATTTGAAGCTTCTATCAGAAGTAATTCCAGGTTACACTTACTAGTCTATCATACACACCTCACAGAGCCAAAAACTCTCCCAGTCTGACATTTACATGGATAACCAGGGGAAATTCATATAAAAAGGGGAGAAGAAATATACCTGTTTTCTTCAAACTGTCTTTACAGTATGTTCCATAGTTGACAACATAGCAAGAGAGGAGGTATACATTGGATATTAGGAAGAAATTCTTCCCTGTGAGGGTGGGGAGGCCCTGGCACAGGGTACCCAGTGAAGCTGTGGCTTCCCCATCCCTGGCAGTGTCCAAGGCCAGGTTGGATGGGCCTTGGAGCAACCTGGGACAGTGGAAGGTGTCTCTGCCCATGGCAGGGGGTGGAGCTGGATGGGCTTTAAGGTCCCTTCCAATCCAAACCCTTCTGTGATTCGGTGATTAACCAATTCTCACAAAGGGAATGCTTTTCAAAGAACGCTAATATACATCGCCTTTGAAAAAGAGGTAAAAACCCCAAGAGACATTATTTACATGGCTGGCATTTAAAGAAATAACAATAATAATTCTTGCTTTTATGGACAACACTAACATTTGCAGTCCAAGAGACCATAAATGTCCTGTAACAGATGATGATCACCTCACTGACATGACAAATAAGAGGCATTTAGTTTTTAATGGCTTTTGTAATTTCTTTTTTCCTTATGAGAGCACCACTGTGTGTAAATGTAAGACTAAAATGTATTTTAGTCCTCAGTACTTGGAAGCAAGTTCACACATTATTATTCTACATTATCTTCATTTGTCAATTTGATGACTAAAGACCTACTGGCCAGATGCAAATGCTGCTTCCTAATCTTGATCCATCACGCACAGCAGCCGTGGGATGTCATTCCCCATGAAGGAGGATGAATCAGGAGAGCCATTCCATAAGGGAAGGTGCAGAGATAAACCAGATGCATTCATTACCTGGAGGAAATTCTGGTTTCCTTGTGAGAACAGTTAGTTGCAGTGAAAAACCCCAACCAAAGTACCCCAGGTGCAAGATAAGCCCTGTCAGAAGTGCAGGGTTTTCCAGTCAGAAGATGCTGGCACTGGCCTTGGCTCTGTGTGTTGAGGAGCTCTTTGCCCTTCACCAGCCACATGTGAATAGTCTGGAGAAGTCAACATGAATTCTGATGCTTTCCTGGATCAAGGCCAGGAAATCTAATATACTTTACTTCTCATTTCCATCCTGTGTGCATAAGATGATATCCTCAAATTCAGGCATACATAAAATAATTAACTACTTCTTCTTCAAGTAAGCATCAGGTGAAAATAGTGAGATGTGTTAAGGGCTTGCTAATTGATGATATATTGCCTTAAATTAATTTTCTGCTATTAATGTTACTTAATGGAATTTCATATTTCTTATTTGAAAAATGAGGGTCAAAGGAAGCAATGATGAGAGACAATTACAATTACCACTTAGGACCATTAATATGTAAATATATGTGTAAGTTAAGATTGTTAATTAAAGTTTCATAATTGCTGGGTATTTTTGAAGTTAGAGCCTAATAGGTTCTGCCATTATTGGTGTCTGCTTTATGCATACAATGTCAATGATTCTTACTCTTAACATACCATGAATAACAGCATGGCATTTATTTTATTAACTGATATGGCCATTAATGTCTCATTATGCCATTCAAACATTTTATTCCTTTCTAAAAATACAACTGGTTAAAAAATTATATCCCTTACACACCTTCATGCATCAGCTCATCAGTAAACCCCAAGAATATCCAGTGGGTAGAGCTCTCCATAATCATCCAGTGAGGTTTTTCCTACCAACTTTAAAGCACAGATATTTTTAAAAGGTCAAGATAGAAAATGGACTTGATCCAAGGATACCCAGCTTTAGCAATCCAAAAATCAAGAGAACTCTATCAAATGTCAAGAGAAACTGGAAAAGACTTCGAGAAATCATTTCTGCAATACTTCTCATTTATGCCATATGTGCACAGGAGAAATATTTAATCAGTTCTAATTCAATGATATTTCACAAGTTTCATCTTATTTCAAACAAGTAAAGAATGAACAATGACGATTTCCTCAGTTATGGGGATTTTATTTTCATGAATTTTACACTGTTACCTAAAACTTTGAAAGCAACACTGTCCTTCAAAAAATATAATCCTAAATTATGGCCTGTATTGCACAGACCATGAAATGAAACATTAGAAATAAAACACTGCAGCCCACTTATAATACCAGTGCAACACAATAAAATAAAGTATGCATTCTCGGAAGAATGCCATGCATCCTTCTCACAGAAGTGTGAAAAAATGAAGATGGCTGTAGCAATGTTTTTATATATGATTTGAAGAAATTTTTGAAAATATGGGTTTTTTTTTTTTCCTTAAGGTATATATCTAGTGCAAATATTCAGTGTCTCACAGTAAAATAAAAGTTTTCAGTTTCCAGAAGTGCAAGGAATTTTCCGTTCTAAGCAAATTTTCTAAGATATAACCAAACTAAAATCATTAAGATCTTCCTTCTCCTTGCCTTGCATGATTTAAATTAATGCTTGGTTTAAATTAATGCCTGATAAGTTTCAGGAAGGCATCAAATAAAATCAAACACTATCATCAGATGAAACAACTTTCTTTGGCATGTATAAAGACATTTATGTAAACTATCTCCAAGCATATCCTAAGCATAAATAACTGTTGATAAGTTGTTGCAACAACCTAAAAAGAATCTCCTTTTATGTCTGCATTCCCTGTTCTACTGCAAATGGAAGAAATGTTTTGGGCCCATGAAGAAGCAGCTCCCTTTCCAATGTGCCTTTACTCTGTAATAAGTATGATGTGGCCTTTCTGTAGACAATTCACTCATGTCACTACAGAAGATATAAAAAATAAATCAAGCCCAATATCTGAGCCATCTGTAATAAAGTTTTAACTACTGATTCCAGAGATATTTTCCTCATAAATTGACTCACCGTACAATTGGGATTGCTCCAAGCCTTTAAGGCTTTATCTGCTAACTGTTTGGAAATAGAGACGATAACTCCCCATAGCTGATAGAGCCAAGCAGTTAAAAAGTGTTTTAGACAGTATCTTCAAAGGCCTTGACAGAGAATCCCATAATACTCTAATTTTCTTTAGCTGTGATCTATTCTTAAATATAAACCTGTCCTTTAATCCATGCTTTGGACTGCTGGAATCACTGGATGGGCTGGGAAAGGTATTTTGTTACTGCTGACCAGGTGAAGAACACTATGCCCAAATTCTTCGAGAGATATGGAGAACTCTGTGTAAAATCGCAGAATCCCATAATCATTAAGGTTGGAAAAGCCCTCCAAGGTCATTGAGTCCAAGCTGTGACTGATCCCCACCTTGTCACCCAGCCCAAAGCACTGAGTGCCACATCCAGGAGATCCTCGAACACCACCAGGGATGGGGACTCCAACACTTCCTGGGCAGCCTCTTCCAATGCCTGACAACCCCATCTGGGAAGAAATTCTTATTTACCTAAAACACGGCTAGCCACTGTTTACAACAAAGAGAATAAATATTAGGTAAAAAGTTCATCCTCACAAGTGACACAAAAACTCTAGTTTCACCTTGGCAATGAAGGCTGGAAGTTCATGGAAAGTCTCTCCCAGGAAATGCTGTGGTGGGAAGCCCAAAGTGTAAGGAAAGTTTTGGTGGTCAGAACGGAATTACCTACCTGGGAAGAGAGCAGCAATCTTCCAAGCACCTGAACCACTAAAGTTGATTGGGAAGTCATTGTTAGAAGTGAGATGAATTCACAAATTTCAGTTCCACAAAAGCTGACAAGGAGAAAACCCACCCTCATTCTAAATCTGTAATTCAAAACTTGAAATCAAGTCCCGATTTCTTTGAAGGGGCTAATTGAATTTGCTCCTTTTTTGACTTGACCTTATTTTATTTTTTATTTGTTCTGTCACTAAAGTTTATGTAAAGAATTTACACTTTGATAATTAAATCAGAAGTTAGAACTCCTCAGAATTTTTTTTGTTCTAAGAATTCTAAAACAATTTACAGAAGTTCAACAGGGTAGGAAGAAGATTAGGCCACCAAATGAAAGAAATGCAAATGATCTTCAAAAGATGGCCTCCCCCATCTTATCTTTGAGAGTGGATAAATCCACTTTGATACCAGGATTTAATAAAAAGATCAAAAAAGTCCACATGCTTATATCTGACATTATTCAGGCAATATTGTTGTTGAAGTAGTTCTGAGGATGGAACCTCAGCCAGGGAATGTACATCATTAGCTCTACATTTGCAGAACTCCTGGGACTGGAGGACACAGGGAAACACAAAGTTTGGAGCTCCTGAATTCCTCTTTCTCTTTTAAAATTAAGTTTTACAATAAAAGAAGTTTACACCCTGCAAAAAGCAAACAGCCTTTCCACACGATCAATTAGATACAAAATAACTTATACCTTAGGCTTGACAAGAGATGGTCTGAGGGTCTCCAGACGAAAATAAAGAAGTGGGAGGGGAAAGATAAACAGGAGACAAGACTCTGAGCCACTGTGAGTCAAAGGTATGTGCACATGGCTTGCAACAATTTGTATTCATTATGAAATCAGAAGAGAACAAACTCTTAATTTTATGTTAAGTCCAGCATTTGTCTTGCAAATGTTCTACAAGACCACACTGAAAACATTCATTCTACAGTTTCTTATAAAGGAAAGAGAGAGAACAAACAGGAAGAACATTCTTGAATAATAAAATGTCTGAGGGATCTGGTGGGAATTCTTCACATAAGATGTATTCTTCTTTAGGGAACAGGTATAGATGTAAACAGATGGGCTTATATAAGTAGAACTGGCAGCTCCACAGATAGGTGCTTTCTTTTCTATATGATTTTTCAGACTCTCCAGGGTATTCAGGACCACTCTGCCTAATTATTCTTAGCATTTTGCCCATTTCATATGCTCACAATATAATGGGTCAATATAAAAATATGTTAAGCAAACTGTAGTTTAAATCTCAATAGAAACAAAGCATTTTATTCCAACAAAACACTTAAAGAGGGAAGTGCCTATTTTATGAATGCTAGTCCATCTGTTCGCAATAGCTCCTTTGGAAGATTTGTTTTGCTTAGAAATACCCAAACTGATTATGTATGTGGCAGTAGATGGGCTGAGCTGTGTTTGCTGCTTTTGAATCACTGAGCATAGGAAGGTGTTTTTACTTTTGTTGGGCCAGGACAACAGAAGATATGAAATGCTTGAATCCCAGACTAGAGCACCTCCTCTGTGAAATCAGGCTGAGAAATCTGGGGCTATTCAGAAGAGAAGGTTGTGTGGAGACGTCAGAGCACCTTTCAGTATCTGAAGGGGCTACAGGGAAGCTGGATAAGGACTCTGTGCCAAGAACTAGAGTTGCAGGACAAGGAGGGATGGGTTCAAACCAACAGAGAGTAGTTTAGATTGGATATTAGGAAGAAATTCTTCCCTGTGGGGGTGGGGAGGCCCTGGCACAGGGTGCCCAGAGAAGCTGTGGCTGCCCCATCCCTGGAAGTGTCCAAGGCCAGGCTGGACGGGGCTTGGAGCAGCCTGGGATAGTGGAAGGTGTCCCTGCCCACGGCAGGGTTTGGAATCTGATGAGCTTCAAGGTCCCAACCCAAACCAGTCCACGATTCAGTGACTCTATGTTCCTCTTCTGGGGAGGCTGTACCCACCGGTGTGTTTCTGTGGTGATGGCCATGCTGTACTGAGGTACAGTTCTCCTCTCCTCCACCAATGGAAAGAGAAGAACAATTCAGACCACACAAGAGAGAAGTCCAGTGCAGGACACTTTGAATTCATGCACACATGGTACAACAGCACAGGTGACAGAATCACACAAGTAATTTGACTGGGAGCATGGGATCTACCATTTCCCAGGGGCAGGATCCTAACGGCCACTCTGCCAAATCTTTACACAAAGATCATCCCCGCACACCTACAGGGTAATTTATGGAAATAAAACTTCTGGAAATAAAACCTACTTGTCCAGCCTTTAGTACATTGTTCCAAAGAGCCCAAACAGACTGTGAAGATGGCTGTTAAGAGCAAAACTGTGCAGAGCCACAGGACCGTAATTCACACGTACTTGTACACGAGGTGGATGTCAGCTCTGTGTTACGGTGTGATTGTGCTCACAGCTATGGAGCAACCCAGTCTGTGTCATTTTGGATCCCCTGAATTATTCATTCACCTTAGTACTACTCAAACTTATAATCGCAGAGATCATCAGGACAAATCACAGAAGTGAACATCAAATGTAAGAACAGAAAAGCTTTTATAGCAGCAAAAAGAAAGTAACAACAGAAAACAAATGAGCAAGGAATGAAAAGGAATTATTACAAAATATGTACCAGAGCCTTGGTTAGTGTAAGAGTTTGAAGCAGGCAGCCCCAGGAGCCCTCGGGCCAGCAGCAGGCATGTGCAGAGATTTAAACTCTCCAGGCTCTCAGTGAAGCTGTGTTCGGAAAACTTCCGAGAGCTGGGATGAGTGAGCTAACCAACCACTACCAGACAGAGCAGCCTGCTGCAGCTTCAGGCTGTATCTTCCCAGCTGGGTGCCCTGCAGTGTGACAGGAGATGCCCTACGCACAGCACAGTGCCTGCTGGCAGGGGCTGGCTTGGTTGGATTACAGAACAGCCACCCAGAGCATGCTGCAGTTTCACAGAAGTCAAGAAGGGGAGGTCACAGGCTCAGACTTGTCTTCCCTTGAAAGGACAGACACTGAGACTAGAGACATCCTCCACCTTGGCCCACGAAGTCCAAGGCTGCCACAGAGAACCTGCTGCACAAGGTACACGATGCCATGAGGATGCTCAGCACTTCCCAGCAAACAGTGTTGGCCTTCTCTCCAAATATCATGTGTGTCGCCCTGGTTTTCACAGTGCTCCATGTTTTTACTTTTGTAGTAGAAGTTCTCATGCACTTTCTATAAACATAGCTCTTGTTTTCTAACCGGCTAAGAATGTTTACTGAACTTTTACATTGTTTTTCATTCTTTCTCCAAGGCGGAGAAAGGTGATAGACTGTGTTCCTATCCTGTAAAATGCTAGAGGTGTTAACCTCATCCACCAATGTATGATTGTCTTAGAAGAGGTATAAAAGTGGATAATAAAGGCAGGCAGCCCCCTTTTGCCGTTTTTGGCTCTACCGGGTGGCTGACCTGCTCCTAGCCTGCTGTTTCAGTCCGCGTGTTCGTGTCCGAAACCGCGACACATGTGTACCTGACAGCTAAGGCTGTGGGCAATACTTCAGGAGAGCATCTTTTTTTCATTAGCTGAGGGGTTCTGAATGAGGTGATGCGTAATAATTTCTGTGGGCTTGGATCTTCTTCTTGATTTCCTTTCCCATTTCCTTTCCCTATGATTTGCTCTGAGGCCAGGGAAGAAGTGTTCATTATACTCAGTAATCTTGTGTTTACTATGCCTGCACTATCCCAGCAACCATCAGAGTTGTCTACTAATTTACTCAAATAAATGTGTTAATTAATAAATAAAAATTAGCAGATTATTTCATCAATCACAATACCTGCATCCCAAGGCTCAGCAGTCCCAGATTCAACCACTCCACATCAGATGCAGGAGCTGGAACAGGAAGCCTGTGAGTTGCTTAAGCCAGGTTGTTCACTCATTACTGGCATTTGGAGCTGCTCAGGGAAGAAGGTGGAGGAGCCCCCTCAGCCACAGTGCTGAGCAAGGCCAGCACTGGCACAGATCTGCCCTGCTTGGGATTTGACTCAGAGGCTTCATCTGCTTAAATGAAGCCCATTATTTCGCTGGTCCATCAGCCAATGACTCCTAATTGTGCCAGTGCCTAAACTTAGCTTGCAAGCACAGCTAAAACACTAATCATTAATTTCAGTCACTTATAAATGCCTGTTATGCTATCAGTTATATTCCAAATGCCACTCAGGCTGACTGGCTAGGGCAAGGAATTGAAGGGAAAAGAATACACAATAGAAAATAAAACCCCCCAATACTGGACACAAAATGGAGAGGGCTAATTCCACTGATGTAAGGAAAGACCCATTTGGCCAAATACACATAATTGTATATCAGAGTTTTAAGGAGACAGCTGTGACTGCAGTCTGGAACACAGAAAGGGATGATCCTGAATAAAAAGTTGTTATCAACTACTACTACTACAGTTCTGGAAAGGAAGCCAGGGAACGCAATGGATTTAATAGACTGTGTTTTAAGTTACTCTTTTTTTCAGGGACTGCAGAGGAAAATTCTCAAATTCAGTGAACCTTGCACTCCAGGGACAGTGTTAACAATTTAACTCCTAATTTTAACATCCAACTTCAGATGTGCATCAGCTGAGCAACCAAAGCACTTTCTATTATATAGATAGATGTCTTTGTTTGAAGGAATTGCTGACTCATTCCTTTAGTGGGAATAGCCATCCATTCCTTCAAAGATGAGGTCATGCAAAGTAAGCCAGGTGATCCATATAGCAATAGCTTAAATCCCTCTCCTCTGTGATGGATTCCACGGGTGCATTGTTCCAACCATCCCCAAACACCTGCAATCCCACCAGGCAGAGCAGTGCAGAGAGCTGACTGCTTTTGTAACTCCTGAGACACACCTTGGACAGGCTGGCTTGGCTTCTTAACAGGAAACAGAAGTCCAAAATCTTAGAATGAGGTGATTAAATATTTTCCAGAAGCCGGAAGTATTCAAACAGGAGTTTAATAAAACATTAAATATGAAATTAACTTAAATTGCTCCTGAAGCAACTGCTTAACCTGGTCCAAGGAGCAAAGGAATGCAAGGTGGCAAACGTGACAGCAACTTCTGGAAAGAGCCTGAGAAACTGCCAGCTGGTACCTGGGATTTATTTACAGGTGCAATAAACTCAGTTGTATAATAAGGAACAGATTTAGCTGATGCATGGAGAAATGCAATACCACAGTGAGGAGTTGTCACAGCTGCTACAGCACAAACCACAGATCAGAAATTGGCTCTTTGATGGTGCTGAGAAGAACAGGGTAAGGGTGACCTGATTGACATAAGATACTTGAATTCCCAACATTTTTGATGACCAAAGTTGGGAGGGGGAAAAATGGAATCTTTCCAACAGGACACAGTGAGAAAAATACAGATTACAAAGAAGAATGTGACATATATTCTGGGACCTGTGCTAGTCAGCACCTGAATAATTTATTTTTCTTAAAGGATGTGAACACTGAAAATATAAAATTATTCATGTTTTTCAAGACCAACAGCACATTTCACAGAATGACTGAAGAATCTCAAGATGCTACTGGATTAAGTAATAGAAAGGCAGATGAAACTGAATTCTGAGAAACATTAAATCATTCAAATAGCCAGAAGTATTCTTAATTATACAAATTCAGTGACAGACAGTAAACTAGCCTTTGTCATTCAGGACAGAGATCTCACAGCCACCACGGATACCTCTTTGAAAACATCAGCTTGTTATAATGTCAAGATTTAAGACTGGGAGAAAAAAACCCAAAAGCTAGAGAAGAAAATCAAGAAACCTCATTAGGCCTCTATTTAAAACCCTGATTTAAGCACATCTTGAAAACATCACACCAGACTCAGCTCTCTTCTCCATTTTTAAAAGAACTACCCAAAATAAGATTTACAGAAGGGCAACAAATGAAGAAAGAGGAGGAATGGCTTATTTAATCAGAAGATTAAATAGATACAGACCCCTCAGTTCCGCAAAGAGAGCAGGAAGATGTGCCAGCAGGAAGAGGCTGAACAAGGAACAATTATTCAATAATTCCCACAGTATGAGAATCAGAATGTATCATTAAGAGATTTAAAGCACAGGCAGGGACGTACTTCCTCGTGGCTATGGGATCTGTTGGAAATACAAAGAAGTGCCAAAGCAGAAGTTTACCAGAGCAGAGATCCATGAGCACTGAAGTGCATGAGGACCCAGTTCTGGGAGCCCGGATCCGCAGGAGAGGGGCAGGGAAACTGCAGCATCTCCTCACTCTGGGTTTATCTGTTTGCCCTCAGCATCACCTCCTGCCCAGTGCCAGAGCTGGGACACTGCCACAGCAGACCAGAAATGCTCTGCTTTTGATCTTCTGTGTTTCCAGGCAGGTCACTGAGGTATTGCATGCATATTCACTTGCAATATAAAACGTGAAAGGAAGAAATGATGTTTGACATGAACCCAATATTCAAGAACTCACTGTCATCACCACCTCTTTGGTTTTATTCTAGAAGGGGAAAAAAGGGATCAAGATAGTTCCTTTTTTCATTGAATTTAGTTTAGGAAGACTGAAAGTAAGTAGATTTTACCCTACTCCTGAAGAGCATGTGATACTCCAAGAGATAGCAGCTCTACATAAATGGTATTTTCACGAGTTGAAAGACAGGCAAAGAAATAAAGGAAGTTCATTCCAGAGGAAGAAACCCCAGAATAAACAAACAGCTCAAATATGCAAGTCAGGCATTGGAGGCTGTTTATAGAACTTCTTTCTATGCTTATTTTCCCATTCATCATTATGTATAATATTTTGCCACACAAAAAGAACAGGAATTAAAATACTTTCTTTAGTTGCCCAAAAGTTTCAATACGAAAACTCTTTCTGCTCAGGAAATGACCATGGGCTTGCTGGTGGGAGCCTTTACAAAAGGACAGGCAATATTTACGAGCAGTTTGAAGGTTTCCTAGTGAATATCCATCTGGACAAAGTGGATATGCAAGCTTTGCACTCTCTCTCTCTCGCTCATTCCTAGGTCAGTTATCTAATCCTAAAATTACATCCAATTTTCTCTGAGGAATAGCTCTGCATAAGTGTAAGTTAAATGCCTCAAAGGCATCTAAATCAGGATTTTCTTAGTAGTGGAACAGCCTTAAAACAAATTTAAATCATGCTTTCATGACAAAGGGGATTTTGTCTCAGGCTTCGAATTCCTTTCAAGGAAATGGGTTTATTTTGTATCCATGCAGGCTTGACAAAAGGAGGCTGCACGTCCTGTGGTGGGAGCAGTTGGTAGCGTTTTTCCCTTTTCAGCAAAGATGCTGCCAGGCAACTGCAGAGATGCCCTGAACTTTGTCTCACTCACCTTCCTCCACCTGCCCCTTGAAATGCAAGCAGCACTCCCAGACTGGCCCACAGAAAATAACAAGCACTGCTAGGACATCTGTATGGAGATTACATTGTTAATCAATACATTTTGCATAGCCCCATGGATCACTTGTTATTGATGATTATGCATTTTAGCTCCTGTGACAATTTGTCAATAAAATAAAAATTAAAAAAGGCTAAGGACAGCATACTCTTAATTCAAAGATGATCTCTTTCTTGAAAAGAGATGCCACTTTCCAAGCTCTGAAAAGACCTAGCTCATGAATATATTCCATTTATCAAGTGGAAGAGCCGCTCAAGGAATCAAAACTTTCTTGGTAATCACAATACAGGTATCTGGAGGTGAATAATTTTATTTTAGACTTTGGTTACTTTCAAAAACGAATGTTGGAAAAAGAGCAAGTTTGCTAAAAAGATAAGTTTTGAGTTACTGAAAGTGTGTTATTCAAACTCAGCATAGACTGGCATAGTTTTTACCTCCACAAAGGAGAAAGTGAAACGATGGTTATGGACAGTTTTAAAGATTTCTTTTTTTTTATGAAACTGTCTGACATTTCATTTCCAAGTTTTAATCCAAAATATGAAATACTTTGCTCCCTAGGAGGGAAAAAAACAGTGGGTGAATAGACCAAATTCCCTAAATTATCCTTAAGTTTGAAACCACATACCTGAGTTACTTAGGCAGTCACAAGAATTACTTCTTTCCCCAAAGCATCCCAGCCGCTATGGACTCTTTCTTCTAAGTGTTTGCTTCCCTTAAACAAAACTGTCCAGTTCTTGGTTTTCCTAAGGGTGTTTTCTACACTCCCAACACAAGTCTGGGCCAGCCCACAAAGCTCCCAGCTAATTAATGATTCTTGATTACTGATGAACTTATGTTTCATTTCGGCAGTGACAAAGATGCAAATCGCTGTCCCCTTGCAGATTCCCCAACTTAGCCAATCCCTGGCAGACAATGGCACAGCCATTCCATTTTCCATATTTACCACATAGAAAGGACACACAAAAACTAAACCAATATTTCAAAAATGCCTTTGTTTTATTACAGGATATGAATGATGAATGCAGTATTGACCCACTCTTTACATACAGATGCTGTACTCAAAACACAGGACCGGGAGAGCTGTCATTATCTAAGAGAAGCTTTCATGGAAGAGAGGCTGTGATGACTTTCAGAGGTCCTTCGTCCCTGACTGTCTGCAGGAGTAAGTTAATCAGGAGATGAAGCTCTTGTACCTAAGCCAGGCTTGGGACGGAGCTGTGCAGTCTGAGTGAAAGTGAGGAGTTTTATTCTATCACTGTAAATACATTCAAAGGAGGAATTTGGTAATTGCAGCACTCTGTGAGCTGAAATTAATATAAACAATAAATATAAAATAGAATTCATGAACCTGGTAAAGTTACAAAAGCAGTAAATGCTAGAGATGAGATGTTAAATACATTATTATTTTAAGACTTGTGCCTCGTTAAAATGAGATTAGAAAAAAGCCAACTTCTTGCAAGCCATTTTAATTCAGTTTGTGGATAGCTGCTGGAGAATCAAAATTTTGATCAGTTATGCCCCACTTGGGATGCATAAAGCTCCAGTATTCAGCTTCTGTTAGTTTAATACAACGATGGCAAAAATCATGTGGACATTCCTTTCATTTACTCTTGGAACAAACAATTTGCTCATCACCATGTTTTGGCTGTCTGCCTGAACTGCTGAAACTGTTGCTTCTCCTTGAAGAGTAACACTTAACCAGTCAGATAATAACCCAGTCAACCTGGGGTCCTCAAAAAAACCCCTATCAGGTCAATATATTGCTCTAATGAGGAACAACCCTGGCTTCCAGAGCATTGTTTTTACATGGGGTGTCTGCAGGCAAGGGAGACGGGAATATTCAGGACTACAGCCTGTACTTGGAAAAGACTGGCAGTATTAAATAGCTGTCCATCTCCTGGCACTCCAGGGAAGGAAGCATGCCCCTCTAACAAAGATGAAGGGAATATCAATGGGGCTAATCTCTTCAAAGTGCTCAGCGCTCAAAGCAATCGCCTGCAGTAGCACAGTCCCCCACCCTCATTAGCTCAGCAAACACAGCCAGAGACAAAACACTATCTGCAACCAGGACAAAAAATGTAAAATACAGGGGTTCCAAGCCACCTCCCTTTCCTTTCCAAAGGACAAATATTTCATACATTTTAAATTATGTCTGTACTGAAAATAAAGTCGTATATTTTAAGAATCCCTTTTCTTTCCCTTCCAGCATATTTAAATATTGTGGCGTTTGCTCGTATTGAAAAATGGTCATGACACAACAGAAATACTGCACAGCACAACTCTTCTCCTGATCAACAAAGGGGGAAAATTCATTGCCAGCTTTTTCCCTTTGGCAAACTGCAAGAGTCAGAAATAAGGTATGATAGTTTTATACCCCCACGAAACCAGGAAACAAAATGGTCTGTCAATCAGCTCGTATTTGTGTAAGTCCTATCTACCCATTGCCTCCAAATTAAAGAATTTTTATGGTCAGGAAAACAGATGTTGTGAATGAGAAAAAGTGGCATACAGCAGCAGAGAGGGAAGGAGTGAGAATTATGAGACAAGGAATTACTGTTGAATAATTCAGTCTTCCAGCATATCCTTTTATTCCCATGCTGGCCATCGGAGTAATTAAGGATGGTCAACAGACGCTGTAAGCACTCCTCAGGGAAAGAGGCTGACAGGGACGCCTTGTTGATCTGACTTCCCAGGCTAAGCAGCATGATCTGAGCTGGAAAATAGGTCATGGGTTGTGTAAACCAACTCACACCACACGAGAATCTCTCCAGGGAGCTCACTAATGGACTCACCAGTGCAAATGCATGGGCTGGGCAGGCTACCTAGGGACAAAACATCAATACTGGGGCAGTGTAGTGTCGAAGAGCACAGAGTTGGGGGAACAGCATTTGCTCTGCCAAAGATGGGATTGCAGCTTGAGGCATAAAGGACAAAACCTTTTTCCCAGTGTGGCTGAGATGTACCAGCCCACCAGTACTCCCTCTATCCAGTGTATCGCTTTTGAAAATCTGTAACTTGTATAAAAACAGCTTGGTCAAGAATAGGACCTGAAAGTTTATCTCCCACCCATCAATTTAAAGCTGGGATGCACATTCAGACATGGATCAAATATGTACCACAGGCTTTTAAGAGAAGTTTTCTAATGGGATACTCAAGTTCAGACTGAAGAGAAATACAAAAAGAAAGGGATGGACAAGACAAAGGAGAAATGGAGAGCCAGCACTGCTTGAAACTTGCCAGCCTAAAACAAAAGGCCTGACTTTGGTGGTCAGCCCTATCCCCTTTTGGAAGGAAGGGAAGTGTTCCCTGACTACTACTTGGCCAGTTTCTGCTGGGGACAGAGGAGGCACACACAGATCAGACACACAGCCCTGACACAGCACTTGGACATGAGCTGACGCCAAGAAGAAAGTGAAGATGAAATAAAAGTGCTGATTACCAAATAATAAATGGTGAACTACGATATGCAGGTGGCTGCATTTGTGCTCATTAAGTAAAACCTGTGAGAATGTGGATCAATTCTATTTAAAAGAAACAGACCATGTGAATCCTTAGTTTGTACAGAAAGGGTGTGTAGGGATGCAGGGAAACACACAGATCTTGGAGTGCTGACCATAGCAAAGCAAACGGTTCTGAAGGGACGGACGTTAAGCAATTCCTGATGGGAGCAAGGAGAAGAACAAGTGATGTACAATTACAAATGGACTCGAGAAAAGCCTGAATGAGAAGCAAAGCAGGCAGCAAAACAAGTCTCAATTCTCTATGTAAAGAGCAAACGTTTCCAAGATTTGAAGATGAGCTCCAGAACCACAGCTTGGTCACCTTGCTGCCCTGTCAGGAGCAGCTACAGCACCGTAGCAAGTCTGAACTGATTAGTAACTAGAAGTGGGAGCTGTCTGGGTGAAATGGCAAGTGCCAGGACAAATCCAAAGAATTATACTCCTCCTGCATGCCCTGTTGCTGAACCAAAGGAATTGGGATGATGGGGCACAGCCCGCAGCGAAAACAAGGCAAGAAGAAACCAGGAAGGGGGAAGGAGAGATGTTTGGCTCATGCTGAGACTGGGGAAGGGGCAGAAAAAGCACTTACTTTAACAATTGTTTAATTCTTCATGTTTTGTTTTTTCTCAATACCCAGAATCAGTGATCAGAAGGTTGTGTTAATTGGCAAGAACTTCAGTCAAGTAAAAATTACCCAAGCTGAGGCTGTATTGCCTGTGACAGCATATACATAGTCAGAATTGAGGCAGGAACTCAGGCATTGAACCACAAGGGGAAAAGCACCCTAAGGAATCAATTGATGTTATCAAGTAATCTGCCTTGGAGATTAAAGAACACAGAGCAATAAAGTGTTGTAATGAAAAAAGCTTTTGAGTCAGAAATGGGAGGCACAGGGAAAAACACACATTAATGTCAGCACATAATTGCTCTATGTGGACAAAATAAGATGTCTCTAAAAAGATTACTGCTAAATTCTGTGCTAGAGGATTCTTCTCCCATCAAGCGTGACTTTAACTGTAATCCAAAGGGAGACAAATACAAACAGCAAGTTCCAGAAACTGCAAAACAAGCGGGATAAAGATCTTGTCCTGCTCCAGTTCTGTTTCTGCAAGGCCACAGTGGCCACAGTCACCTCCTGAGATCTGCAAGTTGCAGGTGCACCCACTGCCAATTCAGCCTCTCACTCCAAAATACACTGTAGGCTTCCGAGAAAAGGAGAGCTTTTTCCATCCTAGAAAACTCTCCACCCTACCAAGATGAAGCTTTATCTCCTCAGTGCCACTTAAGGGGTATCAATTAACCAAAAATGTGAAGGAAAGGAGGAAAGAAGGAGAAAGGACAGACACCTGGCTCTGTCATCTTAACACCAGCTTGTCTTTGCAGTCAATACACCACCCAAAAATTGAGGAAATGAAAGAGAAAATTGAGAGGGCACCTCACTGCAAGATCAATTTGCAAGGACTACATCTGCCAGTTGTGTTCTGAGTACATAAATTGTTACCAGATTAGGGATGTGAAAACTGTAATTTTCGAACTTTACCTGATGTCTCAATATCAGTGGAAATTCTAACCATCTGAGCTCTAATGTCCATGTCCCCATCCCTGTGGGGATCACTTGTAGCTTTAACATTATCAGTAATAGCCCAAATAATGTCAAGTGCAAATATTGAAAATGCTCCAGCGATGATATCCCAGAAATCCTGTTAGTAATTCTGTGTTCAGTAAAAGGGTGGGTAATATAGAGAAGAAGATTAGTCTCTGCTATTTCACACCAAAAACAATTGCAGAGGAACAGCAAAAATTGCCACCCATTGGACCATTGTCTGTCTCATGGTAATGGTCCTGGGTGATGTCACGTGATGTGTAATTAAGCAAATCAAGCTTGTTTTTAGAGATCAACACTGAGCAGTTGCCCTGACCCCACCATGGCTGACAGTGGTACCATCTGTTCACTGTCACTGTGTCTCCTGCATCCCTAGAACTGTTGTCTCCTAAAATAAACCACTTGTATCACAAGATAATCTTGATCCTGCCATTTCTCAACTTTCACATTCATTTACAGCTTTTACATTCTTTTAAACTACTTTTCCTCAGAATAAGACATGCACCTCTAGCCTTTGGGGATGGTCAGAGGTATGGTAAGGTTATTTGTTCATGCTGAGAGCAACACAGCCCAGCCTGGATGGAAGCAGCTTAAATGTTAACACCTCACTGTATCTCCAGAGCTCAAAATAAAGCAGTGCATTTTTCTAAATATTATTTGCTTGCCCTTGGCCTTACTGTAACTGCTCTTGATTTTGGATTGTTGCTGTGAAGTGGGGCTTGTTTGGTTTGTTTGTTTTAATGTGCTGTGATAATAAATAAATACATCATAGCACAGAAGATGGGATCTTCTGCACCTTCTCTTACATATGCAATGTTGTGTTGTGATTAATCTTATTTACATTTTCTAAACAGCAACTGGAAATACAAATGGTGATGACAAGAGGGTGCTCCAAGGATGCATGAATGCTACCCAAGAATATATGCACATGGAGATGCCGGTTAACTTGCACATAAAAAAGTAAAAGTGAATTTAGTTTAAAAATCAGTTATGCTGTGGTCCATGTTGCACAGTAACTCTGGTCAGCCATTCACAGAATGCAGATTAAAAGGACATGTTATTTGTGTACAATATCAGAAAAATTTCTGATATTAAACACAATATTGAAGAGTATTACCCCCAGTAGGCTGAGTCCCAGGCAGCTCCATCACCACCTCTCACTGAAAGACCATGAGCTTGGTCCAGAAAGAGCAGGGCAAAGCAGAAAATCCCCATGAAGTGCAGTGGTAATTACTAATGTAGTTATTTTCTCCTCATTCACAAGTATGGAAAAGTCCACCTTTAAGCTGAGCTAAAGAAAAGCTGAGGCAGAGTGCAGCTAAAGCAGACAACTTTTGTCACTAACATCTGAGTGTGGCTCTGATAAAGCAGGAAATGGCTTTAGACTGCTATTTAACCAACAATGCTGGTCAGGCAGTTAGGCCCCGAATAACAATCGGATCACTGGAGCCAGAAAGGCCCATCCCCAAAAATGCAACTGGGAGAACTCCAGTAATTCACAAACTCCTCCTTGGGGGAGCACCTCCCACCTGGTGCATGTCATACCCACAACGGTAGCACCACTTAAAAACAAAAGGTAAGATGTGCTTGTCTACACTACATTTGCAAAATTAATTACTTGAAAACAATACAAAGGAAAGCAAAACAAATTCTTCCATTAGCCGGGGCCTTCCTATCTCCGACCTCAATCTCGTTTGCTGATACTGCCAAACTTTTCATAAAACTCTTCTATCATTATTAGCTTTAATTTAAATAATTATTGGGGAGAAGAAAAAAACCTGCTCAACCATGGCTCTCTAATCTAGTAATTAAATCCACCTGTAAGAGCCGAACAATTTATGTCTCTGACTATTAATGCAGTCAATTATTTTGCACTGGGTGGTGTAACATCAGCTGGAGACACTGAGGGATACAGCTGGAAATTGAGTCATGTTTTGATAAGGAAAATCAACCCAAGCTGCTCCACAGGCAGAAGTCCCAACTGAGGCAGATGTCCCATTCCCAACAGGCTGTTAAACAAAGGATATACTTTATGTAGTCTATCCCTCTTGAAGCAGGTACAGCATGTCTCAGCCAGGTATTTGCCTATCTTCAGCCAGCTGGAATTCCACCCTGTTGTATTCTGCCTTTCTGTGATCATCCACCCCAACTTGATATCTCTGTTGGGTAGTTATTCCTGCAGAGAAAACTTTGGATTTTGTCCAAATGATGGAAAAATGTGCCCATTTAGACTACCTGAAGCTGATAACCTTTCTAATAGAAAGTTCCCATCTGGCAGAAATACTGCAGCTGCATTTTTCAGGGATGTGGTTCCTCTGCAAATGACCCAACATTATACACCAGAAACTAAGATGCAAAACTTCTTCAAAACCTCCTGAACAAAAAAATGAGCTCTTATTCCAAATTACACACATAAATACAATAGTGGTTAAACTTGTCTTTGGGAAACTGTCCAAAAATGGACAGTGTCAATGCATTTTTTCTCCCTTGGAAAATGAAAGCACCTTATTTAATGATACAGCAGAGAGATCCATGAAATCACTACACGAATAATATGGAATTTGATGTCAAAGTTTTCTGTCAAGTGACTCAATATATTGATTCTATGCATTCCACAGTATGTGGGTCATTATGACAAAACACCATCCTATTATTTTTCTTTAATGATTCCTTATTATCTCTCATATTCTATCAAAGCTTTGTGTTTTATGAACATATAATGCAAATGTATACTTATTTTTCAACGTTCCTCTCTCTCTATATATATAATGTTCTATGTTACTGTATTATATCATGTTGCACTAGCTTTGAGTAAAACCATTTCCTAAGATAGGATCTAATTCTGTACTGCAACACGAATGCTTGTCTGTGCTTTGAACTGAAGATTGTTTTAAAACAAAAATGTTTTAGAATAGCCCCTCTTCAAAGGAAAATGCAATGTGCATTCACAGTATTGCTGACCTGGTAGTACATGGTTGATGATTAAAAACAACTGGTTAATTCAATTCCTGGTGCCTAGTAAGCAGCCCTGTCAGCACGATGAAATTCTGAGGCAATTATAAGAGGACTTTGTAAGATTGGTTATGAAATGCAACTCCAGAATTAGCAAATAAAAGAACAAACAGTAATGGAGAATAAACATCACTGGAACACAGGCAATCTCACTAAGCTTTTTACCCCCAATGATCACTTTTGTATTTTATATAATACTGTTGCAATAATTGTACTCTTTGTTATCATGCAGTTTTCATTTTATATAAATGGAGCAGTAGTCCAATTTGGCAGTTTAGCCCCACAGAAAACAAATGTATTGCTAATTGGCACAACCAGGCATTTTTTTCTTCAAAATTAACACATCTGTGTTGCTTTACACATGTTATCTGGCTTCAGAACTAGAGAGAGATTTCAAAACAAACCTCAAACCTTGTCTTAGGGGGAAAAAGTTGTTTTAGAACCCTACCAGAGCGATCAAAGGCGACCTGGTTGGCAGGATGGGGACCTGCATCGATGGTTAGAATAGAGACCAACTTCCGCATGTCCCAGAGCTTCATCACGCCGGAGGAGTCACAGGAAGCAATCGTATCCCCCTGCCAAAGATGGAAACAAAATCAAGGCCATGCTTCTGTACTTCTGCCAACATCAAAGCCTCTGGCACAGGGCTGGGCAGCCAGACACAGCAACTGTATTTAAATGCATAAACAAAGAAGCTGTTAAATGTGAGGTTATCACAGCCTCTTATCACCTCTGTTGGCTTGAATAGCAACAAGACAACATGACTTCTAAAGAGACCAGCTCAGGAGAAACTGCAAGTACAGAAAGAGAAAAGAGGTCATCTTGAATTCTGATACCAGTGTCCCATAAGAACATGCGTTGTGGGTCTTTTCTTCTCATGCAGCCTCAGGATTGGCCCTTTAGCCCTAATTTTAAATTTGTCTACTGTTTTCCATGTGAAGCGTAAGATGAGAGCAGAGCAGACACTCCTTCCCTGCTGTGTTTTCCAGAGCCACCCTAACGGCAACTCCCATTCACTTAAGAGTTGCAATGGATGATCCTTCCGGGTCCCTTCCAGCTCAGAATATTCTGTGATTCTGTGAGAAACTCCCTCCTTTCAGTGAGCCAGAAGCACGCAGGGACTATGCACGGAAAGACAGCAGGACCATGTTCCGCATGCCTCTGTTCAATATTAACTAAAACAAAAAAAAAAAAAAAACCCAAAACAAACCAAAACAAAACAACCCAAAAAACCCCTACCCTAAAAAGAGTCCTTTTAACATGTAACATATAAATTAATGCAAAAATCAAACAAGGCAGGGTAAAGGATGCCCAAACATAACTTTGTTTAGCTAATTCCTCCCACTAGAACAGAAAGAACCGCCCACCTAGCCATGTAGAAACATTTACTTTTCATTTTAACCTCCTAAATAAAGATTCAAATCCCTAAAGCAGCTCAGCTGGTGCGCACTCAGTTATCAATGTCTTTTCCAATTTATGCAAGTGCAAGATTAGATTAAAGAATTTTGTTTGGAAAGGGAATCACAATGGTACAGGACTGAAAATCGGGTGAAACCTGGGTCAGATACTGCATCCATGATTTTTTTTAAAAAGTAATTTATTTTTTACATCTTCCACATAAATAGTACCTACAATAAAATGTGTGGTGTTTTCTAGCAAATAGAGGATTTAAGATCTTAAAATATCCATCAGCTTCTCAACTAGAAACTAATAGCTTGCAAAACACTACCCTGGTGTAAGTATAATGAAATCTTTAGGTTCATTTGGAGGAGATCTAAATGTCAAAACTCCATTCTGGCTTGTTACAGGGACTAATACAGAGTTAACACCAAGAAACAAAGTAATCATTGCTTGGAGAATTCAGCAGCCAAGCTCTCAGCACCTGCTGTTCTGCAGAAAAATGTCTGTAACCAGAACCATAACCCCACCCAACACAGCGGTGCTGAGCATCGTGGCTCTGTCGAACTGCCCCGCCACCTGTGCCCACTGAATTCCCCTTCATTTCATCTGGCTCCTTGCAGCAAGTTCAGCCCCTACAAAGGATGGGGGCAAGCAGGCTGGTCAGGAAACAAACAACAAAAAAACCCAAAATACAGCAACTACACTGCAAATTGTTGTATGGCTTGAACTGGATCTCAAGAAAGCAAATTTTTAATGGGTGGGAAAAAAAACCCCATCATCATGGATATGAGCCTTGAAGAGTCATCAAATCCAGTCCCTTACAAGCAGTGTTTTCATACACTTGCTGTGTTACAGTGCTAAATTCCACATTAGCAGCAATACCCCTACCCATCCCATGCTGCTGATGTAAAGCAGCCCATGAGTATAACGGGGGTATAAAACTCCTTGTTCACATGCAATCTGTATCCTTTAGGTTAAATGCAAGTGGGTTTTTGCAGCAAAACTCCTCCCTTCTTGCCTGTCCCTGATGCATTTCAATTAGTGTGTCACCCAGATTCCACCTGGACACTATTTTCTTGGAATATAAAAAATTACCTCTTCCTTCTCTCCTCCCCATCTTTTCCAGATAGCATTGAGCTTGGATTAATTATGCATGTACCCACTGCTGATGTTTATAAAGCAACTCCTGCCAAACTGATCACCAATTTTGGAATGATTTGACTTTCAGAGGGGTTAAAGATGCACATCTCAGCTGAGTAGAGGTGTTGGTGGAGCTGGCACACAGGAGTAATTACAGACTGGGATGTCTCCTTTGCTTAGGTCATTACCCATCACTCCAGTAAAGTGAAGAGGAAATTAGTATGTGTGTACAAAGAACCCTCCATTCCCCAGCATAAATACTTGGCTTCTGGACCAGCTCTTCACACTTCACCGGCCTCTCTCTTTTCACCTTCTTCTGCAAAGATTCTATCCATCTCCATCAATGGCCCACTTAGGAAATCACCAGTATCCTTTATACCTGTTATTTCATATCCTTTAATATGACTTTGACATATGATTGCATTTTACTCTGGATTTTTTTCTATCCAGAGAGACATTTTAACAAAAAATTACTTTGGAGAGTGTGTGTGTGAGTGGAAATTTTCGTTTGGTTTAGAGTATGTGTACCTTCACACTTGTTTTGCATGTGTCCAGTACACTTCAGTTCAATAAATGCTGCTTAATTACAGCTTTGGTAGCTCAGCAGTTGTGACCCAGATCAATGGCCAGCCCACCTGGGTGAGACTGCACACAATCCACTCAGGGTAGTTACACAAGACACTCCAGTGGGTGCTCTGTGACTCCTCGTGCCATCTACAGTTGCAGCCACGGATTTTCAATATGACATTTGTCCTTTAAGTAACAGCACAGCCCAGCTGATAGATCATAACAGCACTGAGAATGCGTCCCTGGAGCAGATATTATGCAAACATTGATCAGAGACAATCCCTGCTGCAAAGTGACTGCGACTGTAGAGCTGACTTTGACCTTCCACTGACCCTGACTCAGGGATCGTTACTAGTGGCATAATTTTCAGGCAAACACTCTAATTTACTTGTATTACAGGTCTTCCCTTCTATTCATTAATTTTGCTACAGTAGCTGGCACACTGTAAGAGAAGACCCATTCCCTGCTTTCTCACCATCTTGCCATCCCATTCTCTGCCGTGTTTATTTTCCCCCACTGCTACTACAGACCTCTACGGTAAACAAACCTCCTCTCTGGCAGGAATTTGTGCAAAATCCAACTGTTTGTAGGTGCCAGATACACTGCACCACCCTAACCTGTTCTGGGCTCAGTTGGTCAGAGCCTGGTGCTAATAACACCAAGGCTGTGGTTCAATCCCTGCATGGGCCACTCACTGAAGAGCTGGACTCGCTGATCCTTGTTCATGCCTTCCAACTCAGATTATTCTGTGATTCTGTGATTTGTGGCCACACCAGAAAGGATGAACCCCTGATCCCTGAATAGCAGCAGTGGTGGAGAAACCTGCTCTAGGAGTACCCCCCCATGTGCCACGTGCTGGGTGACCTAGAGAAGATGGTCCTGCTCCAAAGGGTTGACACATTGTCTTACTGGCAAAGATCAACCAGTTCTTGCTGTCACAAGTCCGCAGACATTTTAACGACTTCCTCCCAGAGGCCAGGTATAAACAAAGTGTGTGTAAAATGTTACACCCAGCAGTGTATTTGGCCTGATTTCTGTGATTAGACAGCACACCTCATCGGGTAACAGAAGGAAGAAAACACAGGGTTCTGGTGGCAACATGTCAACACACACAAACAAGTATTTGATCCGCCTCGACACACTCTGTCCACAGACTTATTGCTAAATGCATTAATTATCACTGATCCCAAGGCAGCTGCTACACTAAGAACATTACATAATGATTTTGTTAGTGAGCTGGCCATCACACTTCATCGCTACTTCGCTCTATTCCACACCTTATCCAAATCAAGTGAGCTGGAAATGGGGGATAACAACTTTTCAATGGGAAGAAATAAACCAGTAATGTAACCAAGCTGAAAGATTATTTGGAGCTACACACCATTCAAAGAAAAATAAAAGGATAAGTCATATGTTAAATGAACTCATTTCCATCTGGCCATGGGCCATTTTCAAAAGCTTTTAAGGCAGAATCACTTTGCATTCTCCTGTGCGCTTTTGGCTTTTTCATCCCTGTTACAGTTATTATTTCAGTCGTTCATGGAAGAACCCCCTGCCTTGCTCACGGTTTTCTTCTTGTTGTTTCTTGCCACACTAAAGTCTTTTTTATGATGTGTTTTGGATGCTGTATTTTACTGAACAGCATGGTGGACCATCAGGGCTTGACTGATTTCCTACATGTAAAAGGAGGAGACAATGAGTTGCAAGGAGAAGAGAAGCAGAATCTGAAAAAGCAGATTCCCCTTGTTCTGATTTCCATTTACACTACATTTGCTGCTGCTCAGCCCGGTTCCATTAGCTCATTTAATCAGAGAGCATGATTCTATAAAACTGGTCAGACTTGCTGCCTGCTCTACAGAATCAAGCTAGTACTGTTTCATGTGTGCACACTGGAGTAATTAAAGAATTTATACAAGGATTCAATTAGTTTGCATTCAAAGACTGGCTCTGTTCCAGGCTCTACTTAAAGGACTTTGCAAGTCCTTTAATTGCCTTCACAGTTCTACCCTCTACTCTTTACCTTCCTGCCAACTTAATGAACAGCTTTATATTCCAGAATACCTCCCATTAAAATGGGCATGCTCAGCTCCCTATACATCACAATCCCAGTCTCAACTGGCACTTGCAAACAAACCAAATAATTGTTACATCAGGAATTAATGAATTTATTTCATTTCAGGGAAGTTTTTTAAATCTATTTCCTTCTTCCCTTTTTTAAAAAAATACATTTTTTCTTCAAAATATTAATGATTAGCAGTGGGACTAATCACCAGGTACCCTTTAGGTAAATATTCCCTAAAAACTGCTGTTTCACACCAGTGGGAAGGATAAAAATCTGGATAATTACGTCTCTTGCTTATAAACACGCCTCTGGATTTATTGCCGAAAGATCAATAATACATGAACTGCATGAAGTTCCTTTGTCTAATTTAGACTGCAGTAAACTCCTCCCAGGAGCATCCATCAGTTTATTTCTGAAGGAAGGTCAGTAGTTGTTTCATCACCCTTTGCACGTATTTTTAAACAGGCAAAATAGTGACTGAGCAGCAACTCATTTTCACTATGACAAGTTCACTGCTTTGCAATCCTTTGTTTTCAGGACAGATGCAGCTGGATGAGGTGTATTTTACGGGACTTCTACAACGACTTTGACATTTTCATCAACCCCAGTGGCAACCCCTTGGCGGATACTATGATAGGCCCCTTCCCAGCTAGAAAGAAGCTTGGTTCCTTGCCCTTTCCATTACTCACGGGAATTTGGTTGAGCTCTGGCATGACAAAGGGCTGATGAGTTTCTTACTGGTTTTACCAGTCCCATTCCCAGTCTCTGAACCCAGCAAAAGGAGCTTGCTCTGTGTACACAAAGCTGGTGGGAACTCCTCGCCATTAAGTGCCAGTAGGCAAAGCGGCCACATGAGGAGCAGCTGCCTCAAACGCAGAGGCTCCAATAATCTGCATTTCTAAGGTGCTCCCTGTGGGACACATCCTAAATCACTCAACTGTACCCCCATTTTATACACGTTCAAGTGAATATTTTTAAGAGGAGTCATTACCTCCCACATTTACAGCATGAAGCACATCAGAAGCCTGAGGAGAGTTATTACCTCAGGCCTTGCTGCAATGCAAAAACTAAATACACTCAATAAAAAAAATGAGACACACAGGCAAGGCATTCAGAGCCCCATCCCTGTGCCACCCCATTCCACTTTGGAGCAGCAGCGAGCAAGGGCAGAGGGATCCCAAAAGAATCCAGGCAGAGGCAGGTGAATCTGCTGTAGTGATTACAGGGAAAAAGACTTTAATGTCCAATTAATCCAAATGAATTATGTAAAATATGATAAAGATGGACGGAAAAAATGCAGATGCAGTCCTTTATTAGACTAATGACTAATCAATCACCACCCATTTTTGAAATATCATGCTTAAATCATCCCAGTTTCAAATGAAAATAGCATCTTCTTAGAAAGACATGGAATCACTTAGCCTGGCAAAAGTACAGAGCTACACTGATTACACTTTCAAAGTACAGTGGTCTATTTTTAACAATTATTTTCATCAAGAGTGGGGGAAAGCGGTGATTAACGGTTGTTAACAGCAGAGCCAATGCTTTCCCATCTGCTTTTTTCCTACCTTTGTCCTTTTATAGTTTTGAGTTCTGCATTGTGATCCAAGTTGCAAAGGACCATTTATATTTCAGAGCAACTGAAAACCCAGAGCTCATTAAACTGGGGTCTGGCCCTCACTCCCAGTGACATTTTTTACAGCTTTGAATAGACAGGAACTGGTGAGACACCAGCTCTTGTGGGGGAAAGGAGAATCCAAGGTATTGATGCAAAAACAATCATCTCAAAGCTTCACTGGTCATTCCAACAGAACTCCTCCAACTTTCTTAGCAGTTGTCAATGAACAACTCCTGATTTTGCACTGAGTAGACCTGGTGAAACTTGACCCAAGAAGGTGGCTATTGTTTCTTTCAGAACATGTGGAGACTCAGAACATCCCTTGTGTCCTCCAAAGATGGAGCTCCACTAAAAGTAATCCATGGGAATGGCAGAGCTGTGTTGCAGCAGAGTTTCCAATTCTACTGGCTTTCAAAATAATCACGGATCACGGGGCTCTAGTTTGTGTACATGCACTCTGCAGGCTTTCCTCTTGCTGCGTGAAATGGGGGGAATGTCTCTTTCCTTGTCACACCGAGTAGCAGGAAGTGCCTGGTGGTGTGTTTGAGGAGCACAACACATGCTAGGATTGCAGAAGCCCTTTGCATAAATTTACATAAGAAACCACTGCACTGCCTGCAGAGTTACTGCTCACAGGAGTTGACATTGCACTTGAAACAGTGCTGCAAAGGGAGCAATAGCTTTTACAGAGAGGTTTAAAATAATCAATTTTGTTTTTCCCTCTCTAACCATCAAAGAAGAGTCTGAATTCTGGGAGCTGTGCAGTGAGAGGAGGTGAATGATAATTGCCATTACTGGATTTTCTCTGTATTTTTGAGAGATACCATGACTAACGTAAAGTTAGGTACCATCATTACGTGATTAGACACTCCTGAGAGCAATAAGCATAAAAAATTCCTGGGCTACACCGTGTTTGTGCACAGGGATTTTATCATCATTCAGTTCCAAATGTGAAAAACTGGGTACTATTCACTGCAGTAATGTTAAAATACAGATGTAATACATACTTTCTTAAGTTCATAAATTAGAATTAGTGGCAAGAGATCTATTGCTGAAATGCAAAATAGTTCATTTTAAAATGCAGAACATCTAAGTCACTGAAAGAAAATGAGTGTCAGTAAAGTACATGCACTTTTTTTAAAGAGAAACCACCAAAAGAACTCATAAAATCATGGAATCATTTAGTTTGAAATAGACCTCTAAGATCATCGAGTCCAACACAATATTTGGCTCTTTATCTTGTCTTTGGGTGTTTAGTAAAGGGAACTAAATGCTTAAAGAAAAAATGTCAACAATATTAGAAATCTATTCACAGAAGCTTACCCAATTCTGAGCTCCAGTAAGTGTATGAATGTTTCTCACAGTTTCAATGTATATCAGTGAACGAATGATCAGTACAACAAATCTCATCCCATTATTTTGAGAACTATTTCACAAAAAACCAGCTAAATATCTGTGGTGGGCTGACCCTGCTGGGTGCCAGGTGTCCCCCAAACCCACTCTGTGATTTCCTGCCTCAGTTAGACATGACAGAGAGAAATAGAACAAAAGGTTTGTGGGTTGGGATAAAGACAGGGAGATACCACTCACCAAGCACTGTCACAGACAAAGCAGACTTGACTGGGGAAAAAAATACTTTAACTTATGTAGGAGACTGAAGGAATGGTTAACAGGCTCAAAACAACCAGGTGAGAAGTGGGGGGGAAACAGGATGAGCTCTGTCTCCTTCTCAAGATATATACTGTAAGCCAGACTGAAAAATTCCAGTCAATGCGTTTTTATGTGCCTTGTTGTGACTGGGTAAGTTAAAGTTTGTGAAGTGCCTTACTCCATCTGGATGTTGTTTTAAAATTTGCCAAGTGCCTTATTCTACCTTAATGTTCTGAAGTTTGTAAGCCAAAGTTTGTTATTGAACCTCCTGAGAATTTTGTTGTTTCTCCCATGCACTGCCCAGATTAAATCAAACCACCTTTCACTGAGCGGGACAGACCATTACAACCTCACCGTCCCCACTGCCCTCAAAGCCCTCACGGTCCCCATTGCTCTCACAGCCCCCACAGCCTTCACCACCCCACAATCCTCACAGCCCTCACAGAGCCCCCAGCCCTCAAAGTCTTCATAGCCCCCACAGCCCTCAAAGCCTTCACAGCCCTCACAGACCCCACACCCACCACAGCCCTCACAGACCCCACAGCCCTCACAGAGCCCACAGCCCTCAAAGCCTTCATAGCTCCCACAGCCCTCAAAGCCTTCACAGCCCTCACAGACCCCACAGGCCTCATAGACCCCACACACCCCACAGCCCTCACAGTCCCTACAGGCCTCATAGACCCCACACACCCCACAGCCCTCACAGTCCCTACAGGCCCACACCCACCACAGACTACACAGCCCCCATAGCCCCCACAGCCTCCACAACCCTCACAGACTCCACAGACCACACAACCCTCACAGGCCCCATGGCCTTCACTGACCTCAGAGTTCTCACAGACCCCACAGCCCTCTGTAGGAGGCCAGAGAAATGGCCGACTGGCTCAAAACAACCAGGATGGCCACTGCTCCATCCCCCCATCCCCCTGAGTCTTAGTCAGCCTCTGGGTCACACTGAAATGGCGGTGGCCGACCTATGGCCTGCCACAAATGGCAGTGACTGACCCATGGCCTGGCCCAAAATGGCAGCAGCTGATCCGTGGCCTGCTGAGAACCCTGAAATGGCCATGAACTGACCCATGGCCTGCCCTGAAATGGTGCTGTCTGTCTGCATGGCAAACCTTGCCCTGCAAACCCAGTACAGCACCAAAACATTCTGCATTCCTACCCCTGATGGCCTTCAGCTGTGCGTTCTCAATTATTTTCAGATTAAATCAGTCTGATACTCAAGTACCTTCTAACAGTGATATTTATTCAACCACAGATTAATTGCATTTTCATAACAGAGAAGCCTTTCCAAAGTTGGTCCTACTTTCATGCTTGCATAAATTCATTTTAAATCCAGCTTGGTATTCTATAAAGCCACATCCTTTGCACCACAGGTACAGCACTGTTCTAGGCACCCTGCTTCCCTTTGGCCATGATTTGATAAGCGGTAAAGGTTCAAGAGTCCTCTTGCCAAATACAAACCACTGGTCTAAACTAATCCCATTTCTCTACCCAAGTTTAGTTTAAGCCCTTTTGAAGAAACAGCTTTGCACAAACATTGTTGGAAGAGCTGCTCCCTGTCTGTTGGTAACTAATGCAAACCCAATAGCACCTATTTCAAGAGGTGTCCAGGCTAATGCAACGTGAGCCCCCACCAACACCTGCCCAGAACAAACTGGGAGCACTGGGAGAGCTGGCAGGAAGCAGACTCAGTGTGAGCAGCGATGTCTGGAACCCTGGCCTCACAACCAATGGTTCCCAGTCCAGGCAGTGACAGCAATGGCAGACCAGGTAACAGTCTCACAATTTGTCAAAAACGTGACTGTCACATGAGAGAGTCACTGGGTAAAAGGTGGGGATGCTGTGCTGCTTTCTCATGTGTTTTAAAACATAATTTCCCATGAAATGCCACAAAGAGAGGCAGGTTGGACTGCACTGCACATGGCAAGCCGAATTTTAAAGAATCCAGGTGGATCTTTGTATTCTGATTTTGTTTGTTTTACGAAAGATGAGTTTAAGAAACAGCTAAAATGAAAAAATGAGTTATGCAGGGGTCTGGACCCATGGTGTACATCTGCCACAGGAAAGGCGGGCGTGCTGGGCCAGGAGATGTAGTTTAAAAAAAATCCTCATTCCGTAGGATACACAAATTAATTCTTCTCCTCTAAGAAAGAAGGGCAAAGTTTTCCACAGTGCTTGCGGTTCTGCATGCTAAACAGCGCTTGCTTCATGTACTGTATACACAGAGGGTCACATTCACTGCAGAACACAGAAATAAGCAAACAAAATCACATTAAAGGAGATAATCTCTGTTTCTTTTAGTTAGCAGCAAACAGACATAACAATATGTTTATATTTGTATAAAGTCTGAAAGCATAAAAGAAAATACTGTAAAGTCAGTTATTATCGGTTTCTGCTGAGGATCTTTCAAGGGCCAATCTGACCTAGAATATACAGGGCTTTTAAAGTTACTCAAACCCAAGTTATGTCAAAGCCATCTAAAATGATGCCACATTTTTTCTTCTTGGGCTTTACAGAGCTGTCTGAATTCAAATATCAGTATATTACTCCAAATTTTTATCATGAAGAGTTGAGACAAAGCTTCATCATATGCAAATATTTAAACAAGAGCAAAATCTGATTAAAAGCTTCAATTAGAAAAGTTAAATATTTAAATATTTCATTTACTGCTGGTTCAAAACAAATGAATGAGACAGCGTGATGGCAGACACCTGCCTTGCTTCCTACCCCACATTCTTCATCTACAGCATCATCATGTGGATTTCTTCCCAATATCCAGTCTAGCCCTACTCTCTGTTAGTTTGAAGCCATTTGCCCTTGTCCTGTCACTCCAGGCCCTTGTCACGCTCCATCTTTCCTGCAGGCTTCCTTCAGGTATTGAATTTCTTGATGGGTACTGAATTAATTTCTTGATGGGTTTGAAATACTCTCCTAGAACCTGCCATGAGGAAGAGGAAAAGAAGGTCTTCTAAAATCTAAGCTTCCCCACATTCGTTTGGGTGAATTTTACAAGATACTTCAGGGTTTACTGTCCCTGCATGGTGACAACAAAGAGCACCAGAAGGGATTGTAAAAAAAGAACTAAAAATCAACTCTGTGGTAAATCATAGAATCCCAGAATATCCTGGGTTGGAAGGGACCCACAAGGCTCATCAAAGTCCAACTCCTGGCCTGCACAGGACAGCCCCAAATCCCACCCTGTGCCCGAGAGCATTGTCCAAACAAAAGAGGGATACAAACCCTGAGGATGGAGGAGAGAGGCCCTGTGGCAGAATGAGCTCATCTCACATCTCATAATGCAAAGGCTTGAAACAAAAGAAGGTGGATTTTCTTGAGATGTGATTATTTTTAGAGTTAGTAAACTTGACAGGATTGGGTTCAAAATCTTCAAACAGGTTTATGTTTATTTATATATAATGTATTTATGTATGTTAGAGAGAACAGGAAAAACAGGTAATGCCAAGTTTTCCAAGGCAACTTGTGCCTTGATTAAGCAAACTGCTAGACTAAGAGATTTTTTAATGATTTTTTCCCCAGAAGAAATTATAACTGGGATTTTGATCCAAAAATAACCCAGGAAGACAAAACAAACAGAGAGTGAAGGAACTGCATGTTGCCTGAATTAGGAGTGCAGAGGCAAACCCCTGCAGCAGCCAGTGCATTTACTGATGCAGGAGGTTTCTCAGTCACCATCATCTGCTGCACGTGGCTTTTCTCTGCCCTTGGCTTATTGAGGTGTGTGACATCTATTACAAAGTTTTTCGTTGCAAATGATCTCTGATGGGAAGCCTGAAATGGCGATGGGAAACTGAGTGACACAAACAAGGTGTGACATTTAAAAATCAGTCCTGGATTTGTTTTTTTTAATCCCACTGAAGGGCCTTGGCTGCGAGACCGTCTCTTTTCTCAAGGACACAGGGATACAGCAACTCGGGAGAGCCACCTCCTTCCAAACCAATGCATCCTGAATTTCCTTGGCCTTCAACAGTTACGTAAGTCCCTACATATTGCAGCTTCCTCACTGTAAGATCTGGAGGAATATTTTTAGTTCTAGGCTATCTGCTAGACATATTTATCCAGACTTCTACATTAAGAGTATCAGAGTTGGAGAGCAAAAATATTCAAACTGATCAAAATAAAGATGGATCTACCCAATTCTACTCGAGTGGCCTCAGAACGTGTTACCTGGTCTGCACATAATGTGTAAAGCAGGCCCAGTTCTAACTGCAGGGTCTGTGGGTAACACAGGGAGGATGGCCAAGGGAAGGGAGCATTCCAGGAAACTTACTTCCAAAAATAGGGAATAACATGACTATGTCAGAGAATGGATGTAGAAGTGAATTCCAGCCCAATTTTCAGAGTTTCCCTATTATCAGAAAGAGCTGTTTGCCAACAAATAAAATGGGGGTATTTTGACACAGATTTTGTTCCTTGCCACGACAGAGAGATGGAATAGATTTTTTTTTACTTGTAACAATGTTTGATGGCCTGAAATGGTTAAGTAATGATAATAACATCTGTATTTAAAATGTAATTCAGTTCTGTAATTATATTTCTTATGCATGGAGACAGAAATAAACTAGAGGAAGAACCTATTAGCCCTTTTGCATGTATAATTGAACACGCTTGATATTACTGGGTAACCTTTGTAAGCAACTGGCTTTGAGCTTATGCAAAGAGGTGAACACTTTGAATACATAAATAACAATAAGAGCAGATAGGTTTTTGATTTTGTATTCTGTTCTTTTCTTGTTTGTGTCTGTTAGATGCAGTCAGACATCCCTGGCTTTATCTGGCTACCCACAGAAACATCTGAGAGATCTGATTTTTGCATCATTTGGGTGCAGTAATGAATAAGAACTGACATCAAATATCAATATTATTGGCCCAGCTAAATGGTAGCTGACATGCAACTGGACTGCTGAGGAGGTAAACAAAATTGAAATTTTGTTTTTGTTTAAAAACTGTCTGACATTATTTGCCCTTCAGTAAATCAATGGAAGAATGACCTGGATGCTGTTTGCGTTTTGGCTTGGGGAGGTAAAATTGGGCAGTTGTTCTCAAGCCGATTTTTTATAGTCTTTAGGTTTTCCTAATATAACCAGTAATTCTAAAAATACTTCTTTTGTTTTAGGGAAACTTGGTAACCACTGTAATGACTCCTAAACCTGCAGATATGACACAAACACAGCGTGGCAGACTCTTGGCATACTTTTATTTGGACACAAATGCATATATACACACACAAGGGAGCAAACCTTGTTCTACTTTAAATTCATGACTCAACCAAGCATCTGTAGTCTTTATACTTCATTAGCATAGATGATTTACCATTGCAAAGGAGGTACAGAGCTTACCTGAAATGCTGTTTGGGCCATACCCCAGTGCAAAAGAAAACATTTTTCTCTACAAAGTTACTGTGTTATGGGAATGTGGGACTAAAAGGGATGGTAATAATAACTTTAGGAAGAAAGATTAATTTTTCTATGTCCTCAATTCAAAAGCAGCTACGTGAGTTTTGCTTAAATTTTTTCAAACACTCCACAGGCAGAGAACCAACTTGGAAAACTGCAAGATTTAAATGCTGCTGGAAGTGTTATCTGTTAAGTCCTGACATTACCACAAGGGCAGAAGTTTCTCCAGGGCACTGTCACTCCTGTGTCCCAGCAAGGCAGGACTCAACAAATGGGCACATTCCAGGTGCCAAGCTGGCAGTTCTGTTCCATAGAGAACAGGCTAATTAGGGAATCTCAGCACTAATAAGAGTTCTGGCTGCAAACCTTGCCCACTTAACAAAAAAAACTATTAACTACAGTTTCAGAAGCATGGTGTAGTAAATAACTCAGATTTAATCAGTTTCACAGAGCTTAATGAGGATTTATTCAATTTGTATAAATGCATTATTCTTTTTTAGCTTCTTCTTCACACAACACTCTTCCCCAGAAGTGCCCCTTTTATTTGGACACACTGCCTGGATGGCTTTCTGATCTAACTAGAAAATGTATTCCTTGTTCTTGTGTAATTAGAATTCCATGTTCTTTCCAAACTCCTTTTGGCACCAAGCAGCCCGAGACAGGATTACCACAAGCCCTCTGAAGTGACACAGGAGCCACTCAAACTGACCTATGTCCAAGCAGAAAATGGAGTGAATCCCTTGGGTTCTCTCACCACTACAGCTCTGCACCCACACAGTTCAACTCTGTAGGCAACACTTCTGGCACAGCATGGGATGTGCAGACCCATGACATTAGGATACAAAAAAACATAACTAAAAAACCCATCAAAATACGGTTTTTTCCAGCAATCAGCCTTCAGTTTTGTCATTGTAGACTTCCTGGGCCAGGTATAACCATTAGGTTGGACACAGGAAGTAATGTTGCACTTTGTCCAAACAGTCCATGATCACTGTTCAAAATCCTTTCCATGAAAGTATTGTCGAAAATATAACTGTTTCTATAAAAACATCTTTTCCTCATAAAATATGCTCTTTTTAACAAAAAATATTGACACTCAAAACACCTTAATCAGCTTGCTTAGGGTGGAATACTTTAATTTTTTGGTGAGCAAGCACTGGAGGGTACAAAAATAGTTCTCAAGGTCTACATTTGGCTGAAATATAGCACTTGCTTTGCTAGCCAGCCAGTGGGACAACTCTTACGTGTACAGCTCAGGGCCACTACTTAATTTTTCAGTAGCAGAGTTAACTTACACAACTGCAATCACAGCTTCTGAAGTTATATTCCTCACTCATTTTGATTGATGCTGCACCAAATGTTTCCATTTTCACTAATTCAATCACTGAGAATGTCAACCAATGATTCTCGTCTAGAGTTAATGCCAACTGTAATATTCCTTCCTGAAACAACCTTATCTGGAATGTTATCAGCACGTGGTCTTTCAGCTTCCTGTTAATCATTATAGGTCCCATGAGGCCCTTTGTCAATTAATACCACATTAAAGACAGTGCTGTGGTATCTCTACAGTATTTCTCTCACCACTCTTGCTCCTGTTAAATACTCTTTGTTCCCCACCACAGTGTCTCAGAGCACTGAGAGGCAGGCTGTGCCTGTCAAATACAGATAGATGCACATGGCCAAGAAAGAATTAAGATGCCTTGGGAATTCCTATTTCCCTCCCTGACATCAGCTTATCCCACACCTTCTGCTGTGCCAGCCCCTGGGGTTTGCCCTACAAACACACAGGGCTGGCAGAGCAGTTGGCAAAGCAGCAGCTGATACTGAGCAAGAGGAGAATATTCAGGATCTCCTGCAGGAAAAATTAGTACCTTGCTCTGCCTGTAATGAAAGTGTCAGTGGGAGCACAGGGAGCAGGAACACCACAAAGTTATTTTTCAGGAAAGATGTTCTCTGAGACAAAAGGCTGTTAGTGGCAGCAGAAACCAGCACATGCCTCAGCACTTCCACACCAGTTTTAAAGAGCAGTGTGGCCAGGAGAGCTGCACAAAGCATACATCACAAATGTTTGGGTCATTTCAGAGTATTTCATATGGCCTCTAAGAACCATTCAGGAGAAATTCATCCCCTTCCAAAGTTACCAGTCATTCAGACAGCAGTCTGTAACCAATCCCAGTCAAAATGGTTCCTTTTAGACAACGACTATAAATTAACCAGCCAGGGAAAAAACCTAACAGCAAATTTCATTTAAAGAAAGTAACTAAATGAACTCAACAGAGGAGAATGGCTTAGACATCATGCATCCTCAAAGGAGGAAGGAGGGAGCATCAAGGAGGGGGCAGCTCTATTGTGACAGGCCCTGGGGCTCTGGTCTGGCTGGCAGGTGTGGCCACTCTGAGCCACCACTGATTCTGAATCCAGCCCCAGAGGTCTCTGTGTCACCAAAGGACAGAATAGGCCAGAGCAAGGAACATGACGGTTAAAGGGAAAAAAAAAGGAGAAAATTCACATGCAGAACGTACCTTCTTGTTGAATGTAGCATGATTACAGGAATGCACGTGACCCTGGAATGTGTAAACACGGAGACCCTAGGAATGAAACAAAAAGAGAGCATTTAAATAAGTTATAGCAATATAAATTATTCTGTAGCCTTGGTGTAAACAGAAAGACCTTGATTTTATGGCTGTGTGAAAATCAAGACACATTGTGTGCTAAAAAGCCAGCTTCTGGTTGCTAGAACAGGAACACATTTCTCACTATTACTAAGGATGTATCTCCTCACTTCTCATAATAGCCAGCAGAAAAGGTGCATTCAAATATCACCAGGCAAAGCCATCTCCCTGGCTGGAGGGCTGGAATTAGAAGGTGTAATCACTCCTTCCAAAAGACTGAGCTCTTGCTCTCAGGCAGTGAGTCAGGACATGTCTCTTGATATTCCACACACACCATTAAAGGCTTCCTTAAGGAATCACAGGCATGAAATCAAAATTAATTATCTTTTGTCATCTCCCACATTAGGCCATAAGTGACCTACATAGTGCAGTAACGTATGTCAGATGTCATCACTGATATGTGGCTTGTTTTCCCAGTACAGGAGCCATCTAACCACAGTATCTTCTGCTAAAAAACCTGAAATCTTCAGGATGGCAAGACAGGGGTGCCAAAAAGAGATGCCCTTCTCTGTTTTCATAGCAACCACTGGCTTCATGAGTTAAAAATTACTTCCTCTTAAAATTGAAGCCCAGCTTTGAGCAGTGTAATCATATGCTGAAGAACAAATTTTCCCTCTAAGAAAGCATTTTATTAACACTACAATTGAAAGACAGTTTGTTGCATTTTTCTGGAGAGTTGAAAAAATCCAAACACAAAATCTGAAATTCCACTACTCATCCTGGTCTTGAATCAGTCTCGCAGGAGCTGGAGTAACATAGGTTAATCATACCTCTGTCATGTTTTTAGAGTTTATATCATCAGCTTAATCCCATTTTTATTTTCCCGATGAAAAAAAAATCACTCCTACTCTGACATAAGAAATCTGAATTCTCTTTTCCACTGACAAAACCTCCTGCATTTTATCATCAGCATGTTTAGCAGCATATTCTCAGTGTTTGCAACAAGCCCTTTCAGAAAGTAGTTAATGAGGTTTGACCACAAAGTAATTCTGGAGGGACAGTCCTCGATAATGCTCTGCAGTTCATATTATATCTCTGAACCACTTAGGAGAACTCAGCCCAACAAAGCAGCAGTTGAAGGGGATTACATTGTTGTTATAAATATCTCAGGGGTTAAGAGCAAGGAGGGAAAGGAGCTATTGAGGCTGAAGAGCAGTGTTGACGCAGGAACATATGGGGATTCATTATCTGCAGATAAATTCCAGTGGAAAATTAGAAGACAGTTCTCAAACATTGAGATACAAAACCTTACTCCACTCCAAGTACTGGCGATAAAAAAAATTCTCATTACTGTAAGAAGCTGCTTGAAAAGCCTGGAAATAAATGACCTTCTCCTGCATGTGATCTTTTGCCTGCACTTGGAGACCAAGGAGGCTCTTTCCAGCCTTGGTCATATGGCATTAGAATACAAATCTCTGATAAAGCCCAGCACTTAATGTTGCACAGAACTCCTTTTGTTTAAAAAATATGTCACCAAAAAAAATGTCACCCAACAAAGGGAGCAGGCAACTTTGGCAAGTGCCATTTTGTATCTCATTGTATTTTTCATTTACCCTTCTGTGTTGAAGTAATTTCTGCTCCAAGGCCACAAATGCTCTTGTGATCATACTAGGAAATTGGTATTACTCCCATAAAAGGATTGCAAGGCAACAAGAGAAAAAAAAAAAAAGGGTTCTGAACTATTAAAAGCTCTATATTTAAAGAGCACACCATCCACTTTAAGCATAAAAAGGTTGCCAGAGCACAGCTCTTGAGTCCTCCACAGTTTTCAACAGTTACAAGGGGAAATAGTGCTAAAAAACCCACTCTAAACCCTGGTGTATTTATAAGTTAGGTAACAGATATAAGCTGGATATCAGAGAAGGGTTCTTCTCCCAGAGTGCTGGGGCACTGAACAGGCTCCCCAGGAAATGGGCATGACCCCAAGGCTGCCAGAACCCAAGGAGTGTCTGGACACCTCTCTAGGGACATGGTGGGAGTGCTGGGGTGTCTGTGCAGAGCCAGCAGCTGGACTGATGATCCCAGTGGGTCCCTTCCAGCTCAGAAAATTCTGTGATTCTATGATTTCGAAGTAATAAAATACGAACCAATAAATGCTGATAAAAAGAAAATTTAAATGATTACTATTCAATTATAAATTCACTGCTGGAATAGAAATGTGATTACACAAAATTCCCTAAGACTGACAGGCAAATTAACTTGATAAAGGTAACAGGATAGGAGACAAAGATAACCAAACACACACAAGCAATCTAGCAAGAAAAAATGTCAAGGACATAAGATGTACCTTGTGGCCCAGCAGCGATATCGATTGCACCCAACCCATGGTAACAAACCAATTGTCGGTGCATGTTTTGCATGTAAAAAGTACCCTTGTAAAGTAACTGCTGCTGCTCAGCAGGGTGTAGTATTTACCCTCAGACACTCTCAGATACCAATACACACACAGTAACCTTTCCACAAACACAGAAAATGCATGCTCTCACAAATCACTGCAAAAAAGAAAACCACATGGATGCTGCACAAAATGGATGTTAACTTTCAGCTTTCCCTTCATAAGTCAATTCAGTATAAGCCCTCTGAAAAGGATTTTAATAAAAGTAATAATAATGATAATAAAAGTGAGACAAAGGCAATAGTTCTGCAAAGTGTTTCTCAATACTATCGAAACTTAATTTTCAAACTGCCACTTTATTTTTATTCAATGCACAGCTCGAGTTTTCTTTACCAATCTGAGTTTTGCAGACATAAAAACAAAACTGGAAAGCTACTACTTAGCTGTAATAGCTCAGGAAAAAACCAAATAATAATAGATATTCTGTGGATCACAATTCAAGTTAGCACTGAGTTTTCAGCACCAGGAGCTCAGCAGTAAGGTAATGAAATCCCTTTTGCACATGCATTCTGTTCTTTAGGCTTTAATCACAAAATAATCAACTATAGCACCACCAGCGCTTCGCACAGTGTGGACCTGAACAGGGTGCCCACAACCACCTGGGTGCATCTGCCATTTCAATGCATTTCTTTATAAAGGTTCAAGCTGAGCAAGAGCAAACATTTGGGACTTGTACCACAAGGAAGAGAGCAGGAGAAAAAGAGGGAAATTGACATTAGGGCAGTTCTTACCTGGGGGAAAATTACGGTCCTTTGCTGTACACCCTGAAGGTCTCACTGACCATCACCCCTCATAGAGGGAACAATCACGAACTGAGAGCAGGAGAAGCAACAAAACATCAGAGCAGAACTCTGAAGCTGGAAAAAGGCCCATTTCCCCCACCTTTAACCCATGGGGTCTATCCAGTCTCATTGCATGTCACACTCCAGCAGTATAAATCATGAAAAATACATTATTATTATCAACTGAATCTTGACTGAAATATTAATGGAGGAAGTCGGAGTTCCATTCCCTCCTTGAGCTGTTGCCCAATTACATTAATAACCACACATTCTTCCTCTGCAGGAAATACATAGATAACAGCAACATTCAAAGAAAACAAAATATGAAGTGTTCTGCATCGCTGAGGTTTTGGGTTTTTTTAATTATTATTCACACATGCACACACACATATAATTTTCCAGTCTGAAATCCAGAAATTAACATTAGAATCAGTGGTTAGAAAAACCCTGGCATTATACTATGGAGCCTATCAAACTCTCAGCTTCCACTGAACACAGGCATTAATTGCCTGCCTTGGACTGGAGCTACCTAAAAGACTCCTGAGAGAGAAAACATTCCTTTGTTAAAATGAAATGTGGTATTGTGGAAAAGCAGCCTGATCTTTGGAGTTATGGATCTGTGAACAGTAATCTCCTGCTGCAAAAGTAGTTAAACAAGGTTTCTAAATTCAAATTATGTTTTTGTTAAAAACCCAAGATTTGGGAATCAATAGTGAAATTCTGCTGTAAATCCTCCCTATTGTGTATCCACATAGATATAGGAATAGCAGGGTAACACAAGACAGGCTAAAGACAATCATAATTAATTTGCTTCTTTGCTGCTTTGCATTGCAATAATTAAATTCAGCCTTTATGTAACACAGCAGCTGCATCTTCCTATACTTATTTTAATTACCATTTCAGCAGCAACAAAACAAAACTCCCAAACTTAACAAGCCATACTGTAAGCACCTCTGGAGAAAACACACAGCCAAAACCAGTTGAGTGTCATTTGAAAGCTGCTCACGTTTTTCAAACTCTGCTCTTTCGGTTTTCTTTCTGGATGTTGAATGCCTTGCTATACATGAACAGCTGACATGAACAAACTTACTTTGCAAGTCCAGAATCAAGACAACAAATCCATTAGATCAAGCTGGGTGTAATATCCTAGTCACAATAGGTAATTATCTTTATGAGTTTGATATGAGTGTTTAGATAACATTTGAGTATGAGATTTATCTAAACACTGTTCAGATAGGAGATTTATTTGTAATTTCTTGGTTCATTTAGAAATTAACTCTAAGAAATAATGTTCATTCAGAAAGACTAAACTAAGAAAAGTGTTCAAGCCATGAAGCACTCAGCTGTGGAAATGTTCACCTCATTCTCTTTATTAAAAACAAACAAAACCTCCCAACAGTTCTTCATGAAAGGTTTAATTGTATTTGGGGGAAAATGAAAATTCTGAGCTTACGTAGGTAGAATTTTCCCAGCAAATCAAACAGTGTAATGCTTTGGAAGCTCCCTTGGCTGGACCTGAATTTCTCCTAAAGCAAGGAATGTTCAGTGTACCGTGATTTCTGGCTATTGACTCACTGGGAAGCTCTAACTCTCCTCTCAATCTTCCTTGCTGGAGTTGTGGAAGGGCTTCCATTTTCATAGCAAAGTGCAAAATTAAAAGTGTGCATCCTTCTCGTTCCCATGCCTTATTCACAACACGGCCTCTCTGCCTCAGCCAGCACTGGGGAGCTCCACAGGGAACGTGGCAGACCCAGCAGAGCTGTGGCTCCGCCGCCCCTCCGCGCTGCAGGGAATCGCCTGTGTCATTGCCATGAAGTGGGTGCATGGAGACATAGAAAGGGACTTGGATTTCCTCACGAGAGGAAAAAGGTAATTTTTAGGAGAGAGAAAACCCATTTTCATGGGATATGACGGGTAAGCACAAAAACTGGAGGAAAGAGCCTAAGAACGTCTGCCCCTTCTACTTTTGCAAGGCGGCTCCGTTCTTTCCCAGCCCACACCAACCATATGAGGTTCAACAAGGGAAAGTGCACCCGGGATGGGGCAGCCCTGGGTGTATGGACAGACTGGGGAATGAGATGCTGGAAAGCAGTGCCACAGAAAGGGACCTGGTCGATGGCCAGTTGGATCTGAGTCAGCAGTGCCCTGGAGCCAGAAGGGACATCCCTGTCCTGGTGGCATCCAGCACAGCATGGCCAGCCAGGCCCGGGAGGGGATTGTCCTGCTCTGCTCTGGGCTGGGCCAGCCTCACCTCTAGGGCTGGGGGCAGTTTTGGGTCCTCAATGTAAGAAAGATATTAAGCTATCAGAGAGCATCCAAAGGAGGGCAACAAAGATGGTGAAGGGCCGTGAGGAGAAGCCGTATGAGGAGTGGCTGAGGACACTTGGTCTATTCAGCCAGAGAAGAGGAGACTGAGGGAAGACTCATCAGGGTCTGCAACTTCTTTGTGAGGGGAAGAGGAAGGACAGACACTGATCTCCGCTCTGTGAGGACCAGTGACAGGACCTGAGGGAATGGCCTGGAGCTGTGTGAGGGGAGATTTGGGTTGGTTATTTGGGGAAGGTCCTTCCCCCAGCGGGTACTAGGGCACTGAACAGGCTCCCCAGGGAATGGTCATGGCCCTAAGGCTGCCAGAGCTCCAGGCGTGTTTGGACAACGCTCTCAGGGACAGGGTGGGATTGTTGGGGTGTCTATGCAGGGCCAGGAGTTGGATTGATGATCCCAGTGGGTCCCTTCCAGCTCAGGATATTCTGTGTTTCTGTTAATAATTCATTCCAGCAGTCCCCTGCAAGCCCCAGACTCTGTGTGTACACCCCCAGGCCAGCCTTGCTCGCAGCCAGAGCCGCTCTCCATCTGCCCCATCCTGTCCCATCCAGAGGGCTCCACTGCAGCAGGGCAGAACTGCATCCGTCTCCCAGTTATGCTCCGAGGCTTCACAGGCACAACAGTGTAGTGTCTGAGCAGTGAGCACTGAGCAAATCTGGAGAACAGTCTTACCATCTGTCACCACAGGGTTTACTCGAGAAACTCGAGCACAGAACCTTCAGTGCAAAGTTCGCTTCTGTTCTCCTTGCCTGGAATAGACCCTGGGGGGAGGAATCACACAGAGAAGGTTTCCAGATGTTAGACCTGGGGTAAGGCCAGGGCATTACTCAGATGTTTTGTAATCCCTTCTCTGGAGAATAAAATTAACTTGTCACCATTTGTGTGCTCTGTTACATGAGCATTCAGAGGCAGGTGTATGCACCAAAACTGAAGTACATCAGCTGACGGGGGGCTCTTTTTTTAAAAAAAAAAGCTTTATTCCCTACATCTTCCCAAAGAAACATAAAAGAATTTTGAACCTCTTTAAAATGCATGAACTTCTATAACAACTTTCATACTGTGAAACATTAAAAACTCAAGAAGCGGCATTTTTCTAAATCTGGTAGGTACTAAAAATTAGAAAGAGAGCTCTGCCTGCCAGCTAAGCCCAACACCATGCTTTTCATCACAGACCAGCTTTCCTTTCACTTCACAGTTCGTAACACTTGCTATTAAATATATCAAAAAAACTTAATTAGCCTCGCTCTGGAATACTCCTGAATTACCTCATTTGTGTAGGTCTGAACTTTCACCTGAGTGTAGTATTAATATACCTTTTGCACTGATGATGCAGGCATATTCATTTTTCTTAATGGGGATGAGAAGTATGTTTCTAGGCCAAGACCTTGTATGCTAAATCTGTTCAAAGTGAACCTTTAAGGCTCTCCTAAAAAACCTCAGAAACAGGAGTTTATAGTAGAAATGCTGACAGATTATATTCTTTCCAGCATAATATAACCTGACTCAAAGATAAATGTTTCATGAATTAAAAAAGTTGAAAAAAGCTCCTCTGCTCAGCTTTGTTCTCAAGATGAAAGTGAATTATCTTTTTGTCTTCTACTGACACTTGGATTTTTGTACTGCAGTCTGCGGCAAACTGTAACCACAGGCAGTATTTAAACAGACATGACCGTGTGAGATTCTCTCCTCACTCAACTCCTGTAAGAGACATCAAACTTCCAGCTGCATAAGGAGGAACAAAGGTTTTACGGGAAGAAGATCCTTCCCTGTACCTGCTTCTGTGAAAAGAGAGAAATGTCACCTCCAGTTGAAGAGATCACACACAAGCACAGTCCCACCTGAATGGCCCCGACAGGCCAGCCAAGGAGGGCAGGGAGAAATGCCTTTGCTGGACCCATCAATCCTCTACAAGAAAATAAACAGTAACATGAAATCCCTCCAAGGTATTGAAATTCTTTCAGTGAGAGCAGAGCTGTGTATTACTGCCCTGGCTGGTATTGGCAGATGGGTTCATTAGCAGAAGCTGCTGCATTGTCCTACGTAAGGCAGCTGAACACACATCACCCTGCCAGCACCAGAAAAGCCAAATTCCGTAACTGCATTCCTCCTATCCAGCGTAACTCCAGGAGTTCCAGTGTTCCAGGGAGGGAAGGATCAGCAGTGCATGGGCAGGGATGGCCAGGGAAATCCTGCTGTGAGTAATGTGCTGGAGCCTGTGAGCTGCAGATTAACCCAGGAACTTTGCAGCAGTTTCAATTAACTTGGCATTCCGTTGCTTTGCAAAACACACCAGCAGTTTTCAGAAGAGCAATGGCTGAATGACAGGAACCTGGTAGGGCTGTCTAACATTAAACACCACGAGCTCTATTACTTTAATGTAAAAAAGATCAAAAAGATTAATTATAAATGAGCGGAAGTTTCTGGTGGAATATAACTGGAAAAGTTATGAGTGTAGTGCAAGCATAGAAAAAATACAAAATCATTTCTGTTGGCTTTGAAAATTAAATTGTATGAAGGTGGAATAAAACAATGAATACATAATTTAATTATATATAAGAAAAAGTGAGAGCACTACATGTGGGAACTAATTTCCTCCTTATCTGACTATGAGAGCTTGCATATGAGTCTGAAGGGCTTTAGTGCTCTTAAAAACTGAAGCTAAATTTTGGCCAAAATGCCAAATTGTTGCCTTCTGTGAATTCCTATCGGAACAATGGAATTTTTTTCATAGCAGCAGTGGCTTTAACTGGAAAAGACAGTATAGAGACAACAGCAGGTACATACACAACTGCGTCTATTAAGTAAGACAAGGGAGGTGGCCCAAATGTTTAAAAAAAAAAAAGAAAGGAAAAAGAAAAAGTTAAAGAATTTCTTCTTTTCAAAGAGTCAGCATAAATCAAGAGTAAGCCAGTAAGATCGAAGTTCTTACTTGTCTGACAGCCATTGAGAGAGGGTTTACTTCTATTGGAATAAAGGAATTTGTAAGCCTGCTGCATTCAGTGTGAATTTTGCTCTGGCAGTCACAATGCACCAAATGCATCTCAGCCAGATTTCGAATGCCAGAAGCACAGCAAAAAATACCAAAATAAGAACAACAATAAAGGGCAAACCTAACAGAACATGGCTGCAGTTCTCCTCCACCAACCAACACTGCTGAACAGCTCTGCAAAGGCAGGCTCTTCTTTGATCTCTATCTCTCCATTAACCAACAGCAAGGGAATGACCTCCCAAACAAGGGGGCTTGGCAAAGAAACCAGGATCTGAATGGAAGTGGAAAGCACACCACTTGCTCACCATGATCTGCTCTCCCCAACTACTGCTGCTTTGGGAATAACAGGACTGTTGACCTGAATAACCAGTGTCTGAGAAGAGAATCCAGACTATTTGGCTAGAAAGACTGAAGAAGTTATTCATTGGAAAAAGAAGTCACTACAAGAAATTTAATAATAAGAAAAAAAGTGACTGTGTAATTTAAAAAAAGTCTTTAGATATCAAAATGAAAATGAAAAAATCACCAGTGGAAGAGGAGAAAACATTGCAATCCGTTCTTACGAACACACTGTCCACAGATTCTCTACACCAGATCCTGCTTACACCATCTACTGATTCTGAGTGAAAGGAGAAAAAGGACTGTAAAAGCCCATCAAAAATATTCCTAACCTTCTGCAATTTCAAATTCAGAATTTTGTAAGTATTTGAAACCGAATTCATGCCAACATTTTCTACAGTAGGATTTTCTAGAGAAAAAAGACAGTATTGCAGGAAGGTCTGGGTAGTGAGGGGAGTAGTTCTATTTCTTAGTAAGTCTGCTGGACATCTAAGCTTTATTTTTCATCATAGTGCTCCTCCCAGTAAAAACCTGTATTCAGTCCTGATACAAATGGAATTAGGCAAAATACCAATTTTGAAATTCCTACCTGCTTTAAAGAGTTTATTATTTTAATCATTAAAAAGATACTCTAGTGGTTTAACTTTGTTAAGTTTATTAATGCTTCCCAATAAACTTAATGACTGAAAAGGCATGGGAACATAGTTTTTAATCCATCAATACTGGCACTGGTGACTGGACTTTTGGGACCAGAGCATGCAACTATTTATGTCACCTTCAAAGAAACAGGAGTAGAGGACTGAAACCAGAAAATCTTTACTGGGAGTACCCCACAACAAAACAGGTGTCATTAAAAAGTTATACATATGTACATAAATACATAATCCTTCATGTGCAAGAAGCTGTCAAATAATTAAAAAAACTGAAAAAATCATTCCAAAGCAACATGAAATTTTCCCAGAATGCTTTTATCAGGGATGATAACAACATTTAGCAACTGAGAAGCAAGAGCTCTTCACCTGTTTTAGCACCGTTTTCCCAAGATATTCACATCCTGGCAAAAGATTGCAGTGACATTGAAGAGAAGCAAAACTCCTGGCAGCCTTTTTAGAGGCCTCTTGTAAAATTACAGCATGATTACATTACCTCTTAAATTAAACAAAGTTTCTCACAAAGTTCAGCCTGTCAGAGTTGCCAGGATTAGATCTGGGACCAAATGTATTATGACTGAGCTCAACACTGTATAAATATTAGATCCATTATTCAAACAGCTGGCAGGACACCACCAGCTTGATTTTACAGTCACAAAATCTCCCCGTGAAGTATCTGCCCTGGGATTTTTCCCCAGGAAAGGAAGGGCTGTGGCATGGGCCCTTGTCTGAGCAGCAAGGAAATGTAAACAGCAGGGTCCCACTAGAAGAGCCTCAGACAAAAGAATTCCAGCCTTGGGGTTGGTGAGTTATTAACAGCAGCCGGCTCTGTAATTGTCGGTGAAATAATCTCATTGACACATACAAGTTAGGAAATAGAGGGCTCATTAACAAAACCTCCAGCCTTTATTAGATCATATAAATAACCAAGAGTGCCTGCAAAAGATCGATTACAGCCTTTAAACGTTTACTGAATCAGTGTTTAATTAAGACAATTTTAATATGCAAATCAAGCCTAATTATCATCATTTGTTAATGTTAGCCTGCCTGAGCTCTAAACAACTACAGCTGCAAATATGGTAATGCCATCATATTTCTCCTGCTTTTTTTCCCCTACGAAGAATTGCAGAGGAAACGATGAAGTTGCACTCCCAGTGTGTATGAATGCTTTCAACACCACATTTCCATCTACTGTTTGAAGGTCAAAAAAGCGCTCAGCATAGCATAAAATGGAGTGGAAATGTTATGCATTTCTTCACCCGCTATTTTGCAGAGAGCTTTAATTAACGTTATTTCCTACCCCAACCCCTCTGGGAGCTTCTTTTCATGAGAATCTGCCCTTGTTCCATGCAGCGATTGAATGGGTGGGTTTCTAACGCAGACCTTTGTCACTCAGAAGCTGATACGGGGACTTTTTTCCCTTCCGGTTTCCTCTGCCCTGGGAACGATAACCTTCCTGTGCTGAGAAGCCACAGCATCATGGTAAAGCCCCTGGAAAATAAAGTGTGAAGCAACCAAGGGAACAGCACAGCCCTCAGCATTGTCATAGCAGGAGCAGCCGGGGAGAAAACACGTCTGTGTTCTGATTCTCGAAGAAGTAAAATTAAAGCCTCAAAACCCCCAGGAATTTGTTTTGGGAAAGAGGGTGGGGCAGCTGCAACACAATCCTGGTAGAAATCATTCCCTTTTCCTGGCACTGCTGCTCTCCTGATGCCACGATGAGCTGTACAGATTAAAATGAAGGAAGGGAACCACTCCCTGCTGGGCACTATTGATTTGTTGTTGAATGCTTACACTGGCAGCGGGGGAAATATGAAACATTCCTGTTTGCAACATTTCACAATATAGAAAGTCACTTCTTTGTTTTCCTTTGCCATTATGTTTTCTCTCCTCACATTCCCACTGCTTTGGAGCCTGTAGCTGCCAAGCCCTCAGCTGGTTGAGGGCAAAAGGAAAGCTTTCTACTTTTACCTTCTGTAATATATTCAGTATTTCTAAGGAAAAGAAGTCCTCATGGAAGGGAAAAAAGGACATGCAGTTACAAAAGGCCATGAGTTTTTCAAGACAGAATGAATAAAAATGTAATAATCAGAGGAGAAATGAAATACAAGAGACAGCTTGAAAAGCCCCCAGTTCAAATGGGAGCAGAGTGGCTTTCACTGGCATCTGGACCGACTGGCGGATGAAAGGGCTCCATACAGAAACCACATTTGGGTACATCTGGGTAGAGACCTGTCAGGCAGTCACCTCCCAGCTCCTCTTTGAAAGGTCTTCTCTGCAGGCAGCCTTGGAGAACAGGGCATGTCCAATAAAATCTGGGCATGTTTTTGCCCACACAGCAAGTCCACACAGAAGTTGGGTCAGGCTAGGGCACAGATTTGGGCTGAGGGACAAACTCTCAAGCAGGAGGAGCCCCTGGCCTGTGTGAACTGCAGGCAATGAAGAGCCAAGGCTGGAGAAGGGGCTCCAAGACACAGGCAGGTGCCAATTCTCTGCATTCCCGATGTGTGGCCATGGGGAACTGTGCAGGGGCACGGGGCTCCCACACAGACTAACAACAGTGGTGGGAGCTGTGGGTGCTTCTGGTGAATACCTGAACCTGAGGAAACCACAGGAATTTGAAGTGAATCATGCGAGGGAGAGCTTGCAAAGTTTAGTCTTCTAAAGTTCTCCAGTAGCTGTTATGAAAGATGTTGACACTTTCCTATCCTTCATTAGAGAAAATGGCCAGGATTTTCAGAGATGGAATTCCAGTGGAACTGTGTGTAATGAGCGAAACAAGTACACTTTCAGGAAATACCTGCAAATCCAAGGGCAGGGAAGAAAGACTGGAAATCAAGTGCAAGTTCGGGCACATGTAATAGGCTTAGTGGAGAAGTTCCATGCTCAGACATGGAAAACATACACTTGCATTGTGGAGCTATTCCACCAGGACTAGGGCAGGGAAGGGAAAACCAGAGGAGCACTTCACAAGTTCAGTTCGTTCAGACATTCACTTAGCACTGTAATGTTGCCTTGGCGGGTTCTGCACAGGGGATGTTTCCCTAAGAATCACCAGCCCTGATGTGCTGCAAACACACAAGAACTGATGGGATTCATGGCTGAGAGTTCTCATTTTCCTGGTCTCCTTCAGTAACTCAGTAACACTGGACAAGAGACAGTCCTTTCTGTCCCAGCTGCAACTTTCCAGACCATGGGAAGTGCTGTGCCCTGCTCCAGTTTTCCCAACCAGTTGCAAACAAAACCAGCTTCGAGTGAGGGAAGCTCTCTTACAGAACAGTTGCTCTGCTGTCCCCACTATCATTTCATGTTCTCCAGTCTAAACTTGCTATTCATATCAAAAATACATGGAATGCATTTTGACATCATGTATGGTCCCATTATAAGCAGTCAGATGTCCATCCACTTTGTATCCTGTTAAAGGTGATGGAAAGTTAACAACATTCCCAAACCCCCTCCTATCTCAGCAAGATGAAACAGCTCTTGAGTCAGACATGGATCTGACACGTTCCTAAGATACACAGACATATCTCAAAATAGATACTATGGTCAAAACCCAAAGAGTTTTAAAAATTAATTCAGAAAAGAAATGACTTGCACTAGTCATGCACATCAACAACTCTGCTCCATAGCAATGTTCAGGCATCTTCCAAATTAAATGGTACTTCTTATGCAGCGATCTTCTCTGGGTTCAGTCATTTGAACATCCAAGTTCAAGAACATTGTTACAAGAACTGTCATAAATAAAAAGTACTACTTCAACAGCATTTACAGCCTGAACAGGTTAAGCCTCTCTTGAAGTCTGACTCTTCAATGACAATGGAATCAGTGCCCATTTTGCAATGTGGAGCAAAGGAAGTCCACTGGCATATATGGCTGAAAGCTGTGGGAGGAACCCTGACCCTGCCAGGTTTCATTCCATCCTTCACACAGCGAGCACTCAGCTCCACTCTTGCACTATTTACATGTGCTTTGCAAGTGAACATTTTAACACATGATTTTGATTAGCAAAGAATGAAGTACAACCTAAACTTTGTCTTTTCAGAAGGCAAAGGCAAAAAATTATATACCTTTTTTAAATGAGAAGTGCCTTTCATTTGGGTTTGATTACAACCCCCAAACATACTATTTTCATTTCTGCTCATTCTCCTTTCCTGTCTCCCTCATCACTAGGGTCAGCACACACAGTTATCTCTTGATCTGAGAAGTAAAGCTCTTTCATTAATTTTATTGGTTATATACTTTTTCAATTTAAGCCAGAGCTTTCCTGATTACTGAAAGACAGACAAGTCTTTTTTCTGAAATTAGAAAAAAATTAACGTAACAGAAATATTCAACAGAAAGAAGCTCAAAAGGAAAGCACATAAAGCCCTTTAAAAATGCACATGACCTGTAACTTGCATTCCAGTTCTACAAATTTTCAAATAAAATTCTAAAATCTCATGGTATTGCACGGTACGAGACAAGATGGCACAAGAAGCTCTGCACTACTGGACACCACATTCTGTTCATTTTCTCTTCAGTGAACTGAACTGCAGATAAATGACCCAGAAACCAGCAGGAAATGAGGACATATCACCAACGGGGTTTTATGAATATTATTTGTTAGAAGACATAACTCTCTTAACAATACCCGACCCGTGACTAATTTCAGGGGGTCAAGGTGATCTTTGCCCTCCACTGTGTAGGGTATTATTCTTCTCTAGAGAAGTTCAGAGGTTAATGAATAAAGTGCCAGCAAAGAAGAAATGAGACTAAGCAAGAAAATGCTTGTTCTTGGTCTCTGCTATAAATAATGCTCTCATTAAAATTCTGCCTTGGAAGAAAGGCAAGTCCATTAGTCTAGGAGCTAATTTTTACTGGCTCCTTAGATGTATGCATATTAAAAATTCAGCGTTTATAATTGCCAGCCATCAACCACCTAGTCAGTGCTGTTCTTGGAGTTTTTAATTATTTACTTCATTTGCATAGACACTCCAATTTATGATCAACCATTTGGTTATCAAGGGACAGTTTTAGTAATTCCTTTTTTGCGTTTTTATTTATTCCTTCTGTAGCCCCAGCTGAGAGGACCTTTGCCAAGGTAGGTGGCAGTGGGATGGGCTCATCCCCAGCCTCCCCCCCTGCCTCATGGCCAGGTTCCATGGACACCTGCTGAACACCTGTATCCCACCTTGGAGCTTCACAACAGGGTACAAGGACAGCCCTCCTCCCCAATGCCTTCACCTCCTCTTCCTCAGCACTTGCTGAAGCTCCTCGCCTGGTTCCTTGGCCCCAGAAGAGGAGGGAGGAGCTCACACATGGGAATGTGCTCCCTCTTTGCTGCAGGTGCTCTGGCACATTGTCCTAAAGCTGTTCTCCTTTGGGATTTCAGTCTGGGGCAGTGTTCTCTTCCTCCCACAACCTCGCTCTGCTTCCTGAGGATACAACTTCTGCGAAACCTCCTCCACTCCTGCCTCCCTCGGGACCAGCAGCCTCTGCTGGTCCTGCTCCTAAGCACACACTTCACCTTTCTCCTCAAAATGCTGCCTGCCCAGTGCCTTGGGCACACAAAAAGGAGAGAAAACCTTGGGAGTTCTCCAGTGGCACAGGAGCTTGCCCCAAGCATGTGCCCTGGGCAGCCTGGTTGCAGCTCCTGTTCCAACACGCTCTCCAGCTGGACATCATCCCCTCAGGGACCACCAGCCCAGGGGCAGCACTGAGTCCTGAAAAGCCACCCAATTTTTGGTTCATCCTGAAAAACAACTGAATCACTGAACTCAAGACATACTGTCTGTCCTCAGCGTTCCCTGGTGGGCTCCCGCAGCAGTGGGAATGATTGATTTGCCATGCTGGTATCCCTGTGTCCTCCCTGGGCACCACGGCTGGCGGCTTTCTGCACACAGGACACCAGGCAGCAAATGCAACGGGAGGGCACAGCCCTGCCTGGCAGGAAGGGAATTGATTACCAATCCCTCTTTTGGCCAGGAACCATTTCTTTGCTGCAATTCATACTTTTCAACAGCCAGCCTCCAGAAGGCTTTGAGGGAAGCGAGGGCAATGACACCAGAGATTACAAATCAATCACTATTATACAGCCTTTTATTTGGTAGAAGCTTCCGAGCAGAAAACAGATACCAAAAATATATAATATATCCCGAGTTTTTGTTAGCTGTTTCCTTTCCTTAAGCTCTTTTATGCCCTGTTTTTCACTTGACACCACTGCTTACTTTGCTTTCACATCCATCTTTCTTACTACTTATTTTTCATTTATCTTTGATTTTATCTTTCTATCATCTTTCTCCCTCTTAACCTACACCATCCATAGTTATCTGGGAGGGAAGTATAACATGATCTATCTACTCTACACTGTCATCTTCTCTCTTGTTCCATCCCAGATCCCTCTTGAAAATGGGACAGTAACACTGACAGAGAATGGAGCAAGGTCTACCTGATTTATTTTGTCTTGAAGTCATCACTTAGACCACTCTGCCTGCTTTTGACCATGGCATTATGTAGGGTTTGGAACAGTACGATCCATGCAACAAGGAGAAATTTGGGGCATGGAATGGGACACCTCTCACTCGTGGGACACTTCTCATCCGGGCGGGAATTTTATAAGGGCCACCACGGGTGCAGTAGGAATCAGAACACACTGTTACTCCAGAGCTGGGAACAGTCCTGAGCACCCAGCACCCAGCTCTGATTTCACTCACATTTAGGGTTTCTCTCCTGATTTAATTCGTGTCCTGTTATTAACAGAAGTGTTGTCAACAAGTATTGACAATGTGGGAAATAGACCTCTGCTAACAATAAACCTGGTCAAGGAACAGGTCAGTTTAAATAAATCAGCTGACACAAATCTGGTAAAATAATATCAGCAGTGCTGAAAAACACCTTTTAGAAAGTTTGGGCTTACTGAATCAAAGCAACTTTCTGTTCTAAAATATTAATAAGTTAAGATTTAAGTATATTGTTAGAAACTGAAAAACAGATCAAAATTGTCAAAGGGGAATATCCAAAATTCTGTAGACACTACAGTCTGGTTTTGCAGAACACAGGTTTCCTCCATCAATTGATACAGAGAAAGTTTTAAACCTATTGACTTCTCCCGCTAATCCAAGCATCCCAATCTTGCAGATGGCAGGACACAGCTCATGGTGGGGTGCAAGTGCCCGGGTGACCCATTTCACACATCTAATACAAGATATGGGATCCAAGCTCTATTTCTACATCTATTCTTGGATAAAATTGTTGACAGAACCAGTTCCAGTTACACATCACAGGACTGCCCAGGCCCTTGGTAGCAGAGCAGCTCCTTTGCCAGGCACTGCACACCCTGAGCTCTGAGCTCTGCCCACCCCAGAAATCCTTCCCAGGCACCTGCACTGAGCCCTCCCTGCTCTCCCCACAGCATGGAGAAAATTTCCACCGGGATGCTACCCTGCATGTGAGAACAGCTTGCAAAATAAAGATGTTTCTACAGAAATAACTGCATCAATCAGGTTTTTATGATTAAATTCTCTTCCATCAGATAATTTTCAAACAATGTTAAGAGTGATTTTGTGTTTAGGTCTGTAACATATCCTTAGCCCCTATAATTATTTGGAAAACAATATTGTGTTTACTGTATTGATTCAACTATTGGAAATCTTGAGATTGCCACGAAATATTTCTTTTTATTATGCAATTTCTGAAGTTGAATATTGCTGAAAATAAATAACAGGCAATTATTTTAATACCTTCTTACTGCACATTACTTATGAAGATTGTTCTAAATTGCTAAAGACAGAACCAATTTATCTAAACAGAGTTATTTAACAGCAGTATGGATTAACTTTATATAGTCAGGTAGGCAGGAACTATGGAACGCTTTCCTTTCCTGGTCTTAAATTAAGGAAAAGAGGGCTGCTCCAGAACAAGTCAAACATGGACTTTTATACCAGAAAGATGTCCTCCATCAAAATCTCTGCTACTTTGGTGATGCTCATAGAGCAGTTTGTCGCTATTCAGAAAGTTTATATTTATATATCTATATCTATATCTCTATATATATATCTATATCTCATATAAACACAATTTGCAATCCATGTTACCTGCACCTAAAGAATCGATCATTTTCTGTAAGCTCATATACACAAGGGAAGCAGATTTACAGAAATGGAAAACAGGAAAACAATTTTTTGTGGCTTTTTTTTGTCTGTGAATGCTGGCAGAAAGCCACTGTTTTTCTGAGTGTTTTTTATGCCCCTGTGTTCAGCAGATGTTTATCTAAATCATTTAAATCTGTCTTTTCTGTTTTAGACACATTTAGTATTAAGGAATGATCCCTGAGTAACAGCATACATTAAAAGTTAATTAAGAGGAAGTTAAAGAAAAAGAATTATTTTTTTCATACCCCCAGTAGACATTTATTTCATTTTGGCAGGCGAAAAAATGAGAAAACCTGGAGTAAGGTGTGAAAACCAGCAATGCATATTTTTTGGGAAAAGCTTTATTATCCATTTCCTTGCATGCTAATTAGGGAATGCAATCCTCTTGCTAATGTTGAGTGAGTAAGAAATGTAAATTGCTCCATTAATTTGTTTAATAACCAAACTCTCAAAAGTGGTAAGTCAGACAGCAGATGGGGGCTGTCCCCACAAACCCAGCCCATTTCTGAACATTACACCAGTACACACAATTTACTGCCTTCTCAGTCATCATCAGTGCCAAGTAATGTCTTTATTGTTTTAGATTTAATTCAGATATTTACTCTTAACTACTCAAAAGTGTTTCTGGGGGAGCAAAATGTATCTAGAAAAGGTGTGCAGCCCCATACTCATTGACACACACTTTTGCAGGTGTGTGTTCAGCAGTTCTTGAACTCTACAGCAAGTCACACTCCACTGGAAACACCAGGGTCTAAATTAAAAGCATTAAAGTGCATTTTCCTCCAGAAAAAGAGTACTTCGTGGATTTAAAAAAAATTAAAATGAATACTCTGTAAATTCATAGCAGTTCTTGCAAACTCCATTTTCTAGATTAGGGAAAGACAGGTTTTAGAGGGACCCAATTTCACCAAAAAATCTGCCCCTAAACCAAAATTATTCAAATATGTTACACATTTTTTTCCCAGAATAAAACTGGTTAACATTTTTCCCTCACAGTATCTTGCATTGTCTATCCCCTTTCCTATGAACCTGACTTTTTATAAACGCCAATTACACTCATACAAATACAGTTGACACTTATTTGCACTTTTACTGGGTCAAATAAATTCTACCTGCATTTCCAAATGCAGTGAGTTTCAAACTCAACTTTCCATCTCAACCAGTAAAACCAGTTGCATGGCACTACCGGATGGAGCTGGGAAGTGGGACAGCTTTTGCACAGGTTTTGACCACTCCTGCACTTCTGTAACTTTTTGCTCAAGCAATTCTTTGTTGCTTTTGCACAAATCTCATATAAGCCAGGAGAGATTTAAATCAAAAGTAGGCCTTGAAACAGCTGTATCAACATCTACCACTGAGTAACCTCCTTTCCTGTGGTTTGCTCACAGTGCAGAATTGGGCCATTGATGCTAGACCATTGTCACCAGCAGGGGAATATCATACACAAAGGCTTTGTCACGTTGCTGAATTCTGCTTCTTGTCTACCAGCTTTGTCCCAGTGCTTCCAATCTGTGTGTGATGTCTTATTTCTGAAAGATTATTGCTTCTCTATAAAACGTTTTCTGAGGGGAAAGAAACAATCAGCTGAGTAAGGGACTGGCATGTAAAATACTATCATTTGCAAAACACTGGCCTGAAACCCACTTGGAGGCAGAGAAGCTGGGCTTGAGCCACAGAAGAGGGAAAACAGGAATGCAGTAATCACATATTTATTTTTAGAGAAAATGAGAAGCTAAATAAACTGTAAAACCAGTCTTTACCAGTAAATCCTTTCTGTCCTGAAAACCACGCTGAGCCGAGCGGGAACAGCCAGTTCCCAGGGGATCAACTGGTGGTACCTTTTTGGCAGCGCCTCATTCTGCCTGTGTTGGTGCCAGAACACTCTGAGTCCTGAAACAATTCATTTTAGTAGTGCCACAGTGAACCACTGCCAGAAATCTGAACTTGAAAGACAACAATGCTGCTGCTGAAGATGATTTTTCTACTCTAGGTCTGAAATCACCCTGCAATCAAGAGGGGCTCTGGGACTGCTCTCCTAGGAAGAAGCTCACAGAGCTCAGCCTGCCAGGAAAGCTGGACACAAACCATCCGAACATAACATTTGTGAGAGGATTAGTGCACTCACAGTTAGATTTGTCATGGGGTAGTGTGGGACACTGGAATTTATGGCAGGGATGAGCAACGGCATGCTGACTGCCTTGATAAACGTGTGTCTTTGAGATATGTCGAATTGTTCCAAGAAAATAAAGGAGATGCCAGTACACACAGGAGGAGAAAACATGCAGAAGAAATTCCATGAGCAATCCCAGGGTACTCAGAGGAGAAGCCTGTCCTCAGCTGAAGAGCCTAGCAAATGCCATGGTGCAAGAAAACCTGGCTGTCAACTGCAATGACACTGCAAGTCACACCTCTGACTGGAACACTGTCTCCTTGATAGGAAATTCCAGATGGGCCCAGTGATGGAGACAGATACCTTTCCACTGCCTCACATAAATTTCAGCATGCAATTAGCAGTGGATTCTTTGCTGCTGAGTGAGGGACACTCGGGGTTCTCACCAGAAGGGACAGTTCTCCACAGAGTCACTTCTAGTTCTGATAATCTCGCAATTCCAATGCCATGACACCACCGCGTCTGCAAGGCAGCAAACGGACATGTGCTCCCATTTCTATGGGTACTATGAAATCCCATCAGGACTGTCTCCTGGAGCACTTTGAAATACAACTGTGCAACACAAATGCTCCTCGTTGGGTCTCCTCTCCAGCAGCCCATGCCAATGTTTCCCACTCCACACTGATACTGTTCAACACCTGAAGCTCCTTCTCAGGACACCTGTCATATTCTTCATCCCACCTCCACCATTTTAGCAACCAGGTCTGTCTCTCATTTGCACCAAATTAATCCTTTGTACAGCATAACCCAAAAACACGAGTGGAGAAAAAGATTCCAGAAAGAGAGAACTGAATGTGCTGTATTTTAGGATATCAGTTGAAATATCTTGATGATCCTTGGAAGTCCCTTCCAACTCAGCTTATTCCATGATCTGTGGGTTGTTAGTACAGCACACTGACAAGGCAGGACTCTCACTTTTTAATGGGCTTTTCTCATGCCCAACACTGCAGCCTAAGGGTGAAAGGGGAGATGGAAGAGAGGTGAAGTGATATGGTGAAGTGCTATGCCTTCCACTCATGCAGATCCCTGGGGCTGTGAGGAAGACACGAACCACCTCCCAGATTCCCTATCAGTATTGCAATAGACCAACCAGGCTGCCTCTCAACATAAGATTACACACCTCTCCTTGCGGAGCTGTAAGCCAAGGCATTCTTACGATTTACTTGCTGTTGCTGATTGCTGTACCTTTGGTATGTACCTCTGCTTATGATTCTTTATTCTGTATGGATATCAATGCGCAAAGAGCTTTAGCAAATGTGTATGAATTGCCTGATGATTTCTTTCCAAAAATTGAGGATTTGTTACGGGATGCTGAAGATGCTTTAGAACCTTACATTAAAGATGGATCTCTGAAAAAACATGTTATCCTTGCTACTCATTTTTTAGATTTGATTGAGGATTTTTTGGATATTTTTACCTAAACATATCCTCAACTACTAAGCATGCTTACAAATGGGGCAGATGAATTCAGCTGTAATCAAAGGGCTGCACTTGGCCCTGGACCACAGCATGTGAACACCTCCCGTGCCGCAGCCTGCAGGGTGTCAGAGCACAGAACTGTTGAACACCTGTGAGTGCCTGGCAGTTCCCTGTACATTAAATATGCACCACAAAAATTCCATCCTATGGACAACGTTTGAAGTTCCCACTGCAAACCTTCACCATCCATCAGCGCTGCATGGGGTGTTCTACCCAAAACCAATTTGGCAGCCTAAGGCTTTTCCTTCAAAACCAGGGCCTTCAGCTATTCTGCACATGGCAAAACTGGCTACTTAAGCTTCCTTGAAGCAACAAGAAAACATTTTTACACAAATACCTTACAAGGTCTGAAATTCCTTTTGTCTGAACACAACACAGCTGAAGTCATCCCAAAGGTCTACCTGCTTCTCAGTTCAGGCCATCTCCCAGGCAGTATCTGATTGCTCTTATGAAAAGGACTTGAAGTCCAAAGCAGCCACCCCATAAGGCTGTGGGGAGCCAGAGTGGGAATAAATGTATCCACAAGTAGTTAGATGGGAATAATCTATACAAACACATGGAGTCATCACCAATTTTTTGATTCAGTTTTTACCAAACTGAAAACCTAGTCATTGAAAATATCTTACTTACTTCACGTTATTGTAAGAAGAAAGGAAATTGATTTGTAAGGTTTGGAGTTTTTTTGGGTTTTAATAGATCTTTTTGAGAATGTGAAGCCACAGCCACCATGGTCTTTAACTTCACAGACTAAAAGATTTATCTATTTCTCTTACAACCTGAACTGCACAGGAATTTCCCCCCCACTGCTTCATCAAGAAGGGGATTTGGTTTGGAGCAGATGTGTTGAAGCAGAATCCAGTTGCAGCCAGCACAACAATCACTATGCAAAGAACAGTGTTAAGTGGCCTTTTGAAATTTTTCTGGCGAACACCTTCGTGCTGCCCTTCCTGCCACTGTTCACACCTGTAAACATCCATGGACTAACCTGACTGGCTTCTAAACCCTTACTTCTCACACCTCTATAAATAATAATAAAAGCTTACTGAGCATACAAAGCATTGTTTATGATATTAAACAATAACATTATATTTCCAGTGAAATTTTGTGCTCTTTGGCTCAAGTTTCTGGCTTCTGCCCTGGGTTCTCAGCTGTCCAGAGTAGAAACATGCTACAGCTTTGTACCTTCCACTGCACTTCACACACCAGAGGCCTGGTCTGGAAGAGACATGTTAATATAGTATCAACTAAGTAAATTTAGCCATTATTTTAAATTAATTTAGTATTGTGTGGTCAGTGGTCATCTGGTAGAAACACTATTACACACATGCACACACCAAATTGCTTTTTTGCTAATGACTCATTTGTTTCATTCCTGCCTCTTTCAAAAAGGCGATTAAGTTGAAAATGACCTTTTCAAGATCGTACTTGTGGACCAATCTTTTCATTTTTAATTACTTACTTCGGTTTAATTGTTACATTAGGAACTATTAAGAAATCAGCCAGCTTCATAATCAATAATTTAATTAGAGTTTTAGGACCAAGAAGTCAATGCAAATGTTATTCTGCAGCCAGGCCTTTCCCAAAGCCTTTGAAAGAACTTTATTCCCATTTTGTTTCAAAGTGACATTGGCGACGTAGAAATGAAACTCATCCTTACTGCAATATATCCTGCCCACACATTATGGATGGACATAGGCAGCGGGTAAAAAGTTCAGATTCAGGTCAATCTGCTCCCTGCCCAGGCAGGAGCACAGCCTGCTTCCCTCACTCCATTTCCCTCATTTTCATTTCATCCCGCACTTCCCCGGACCCCGCGCCAGGAGCCACACAGTGTTTACTGGAACCCAGGGCCAGACTTCCAGTATGTTAAATTTATCTATTTATAGCTCTCTGATTACTACTAATACTCTAAAACAAGCAGCAAGTGAAAACAGATGAAATCTGACTCAATGGGTGGTGAATGAATGCTCCCCTTCCCTCCACCGTTTCTCTCTGCCTGCCCTTCCAAGTTTGCAACCTGTCAGAGCCAGTGACCCATCACAGGGAGCTGCCAGTGCAGTGGGAATTGCAGGGCCTGCTGCCTGGAATGCAGGTGTCCCTCATTTGTGATTACAGCCACGTGCATTGCATGGCTCCACCACTCCACAGTGCCTTGCCCAGCAGCAACCCTCTGGCTGAGTGCTGGGAACACCTCCCCATCACCCATCCTGGGGATCGAGGGAAACAGCACAGGGATGAAAGGGAGCCTTGAACCACAGCAGCAGCTTTGGTGAAAGGCACTGAGCCCTGTGGGGCTGCAGCAAAGGAGGCAATCCACGTGCTGGGAGCTTTGGGAGGGTGGCAGCAAACAGGGATTCCAAGACCGGCATGGCTATGCCTTGCTAGGGATGGATCACAGGGCTGCTCCAGCCCTGGGAAAAGCAGGCACGTGAGGAAGCAGCCAAGACTTGGCTCCAAGACACCAGTAAGTCAAAGCCAGGCTGGGCTGCACCGCAAGGAGCCTGGTCTGGAGGGTGCAAAGTTTGGAGGAAACTCCTGCAGAGCCCCCGGGGAAACCACGACTGCACAGGAAGGAAAACATCCAGCTGCAGAGGATCCTGGGACTCTTGGAACCGGCTCACCAGGGAATGGTCCCAGCCCCAAGGCTGCCAGAGCTCCAGGAGTGTTTGGACAACGCTCTCAGGGACAGGTGGGATTTCTGGGGCTGGTGCTGGCAGAGCCAGGAGTTGGACTGGATGCTCCTCATGGGTCCCTTCCATCTCAGCAGATTATGTGACTCCAGCAGCAGCATAAATGACTGTGAATATCATGATGGAAAGAGTTACTTTAATCTGACCTCACTGCCATTTATACATTTCACATGAATTGCAAGTCAAGCTGGAGATTTAAGCTTTAACACACAGAACTGTCCTGTCTTCTCAAAGACTTCCCCTTGAAATTAAAAATGTAGCTTTTCTGTGTTGTGGGGACAAGACAGAGGAAGACAACTCCTTAATGGGCTGAATTCCCACTGGCAACAGGACTGGGCATATCAGTGAACAGGAACAGCTTAATAAAACAATTATAACCTTTTAAGGGCCACTAATTCACCTGGAGCTTTAGAATCATGGAATCATTTAGGTTGGAAAAGACCTTCATGATCATCAAGTCCAACTGTTGAGCTCTGCAGAACAACCTGTCTGATCTAAAAGGTTTAGTCTAATTTAAACCTAGTTGAACAGGGGAAAAAAGCCTGTGGGATCAGCTTATTATACAGTTTGTTAAACTGTCAATTTAATGGCTTGATTTTGTAGACAAGACAAAGGAAGAACTTTTCCAAAGGAAAGACATAGTTCCAGTCTGAGGGTGATCCTGGGGACAGCAGTCACACACAGTTTGAAGCGCAGTGGTTTTCCTGCCTCTCAGGAAGGAAAAAAACCCACAGCAAAACAAGAACATCACATTTTTTTTGCTTGCATCTGGGTCAACTGATCCAGGTTGCATTTATATGTTCATTATTTGAAATATTTTATTTTAATTTGCCTTTTTTACTGAAGTTGTTTTGATATAAAGTCAGGATGTAGCATTTTTAAGAACTACAGTGACCAAATCAAGCTTTTTTCCCCCAATTATTTTTCATTATTCAAAAGAAATCTTGACTTCTTTCCTCAGCCGTTATTTCTGGTTTTGAAAAAATTGGCACTAAGTCTCTAGGAAAGCATCCCAAACAGATTTAACATAAACCTTTTCAAGTTTTACTTTTGTCTTTTGTGATACTACTTCTGGGAGAAAACATAATCTGTATTCATAACTATTTGTTCTTGATTTCATATTTTACTGTGACTCAAATTCCTTTTCATGTTAAGACAGGGAGTTTTAAAATATGAACCCATTATTTACAAATGCACAGAATCAGGAACACAGAATTTGTTACACTTCATGCCAGGAACTGGACTTATCCTTGCACATCCCTTATTTACAGCAAAATAATTCAATTGCACTGGGAGATTTGGAGTTTGCATGGAAGAGCTCTTTGTCTCCAGTACTGACAACTTCAATCTTTGACCTACTTTTGAAGAGGATTGATTTGGACCTTAAACTGCCTATCAAAGGTTTTTTAAATGACCCATCCTGTCTATCCACTCGGCTCATGAATTCATTCCTCAGGAGTTCAAAAGGGTTCGAATAAAACTGACAAATCCAATACTCTGAGGAGATTCCGACTGATAATTTTGTGTTAAGGTGTTTACCTGGGGATAAATCAACTGGAATAGGCCAAAAAGTGTAAAGACAACCAGATTGCTTTTCAGAATCACTCCCTTTCGGCTGCTCAGTGCTTCTCTTATACACCTGATCCTTAAATACTCTGCCATTTTTCCTGAATTTGCCCATTCCAAAGGGTCACAAGCACAGTACCCCCCACCACAGATAGGCAGAATCCCTGCAGAGATCTGGGTGTTTCCACGTGCTTTAAGTCTACTGACAGACAGAACTGTCAGGTTCTGACAAAATCCATATTGAAAAGCAAAAGATCTACATGCTAATTTATATTTCACTGGAAGAAACAAAACTACAATGGGATATGTCAGGGAATTACTAATTTAAAAATCAGTCAATAGTGATAAAATAAACACTGGAAAATAAGTGGTCTAAAAGATAATCAAATTAGAAGAAAATAAATAAAAAAGGTTATCTAAGGAAATGAAAAGTTTGGAACAATTTCCCTGAATTTAACCAGAAGTTAAGCAGCTTTGAGCTGCAACAGGAACCACAGCAGGGCTGTCCCAGGCCAAAGACGTGACAGGGTGGGAGAGGAGGGGCTGTATTGTGAAGGAGAAAATTGCAAGGCTGCAGCTTAGATCAGCATCCTTGTAATTATTCTACATCCATATGAAACACACAGGCAGCCAAGTGCTCATCATTAAAATGCTGCAGCACAGCTGGAAACCTCAGCCAACAGCTCAGAAACTGCCCTGTGCACGGATTTATTTATTCGCTGGTAGGACACGAAGTGCAAAGCCCTTAGAAATGGCCACTGTCCTCAAACGACCCACATGCCTTCAGCCAGGGCCCTTCTACAAAGGCAAAAATGCAAATGCCCACTCCCAAACTCTTGGGGTTTACTCTGCTATTTCTTTGGATGCACAGATGGATCATTTTGGGACCTCTGTGGGGTGGATCATGAAAAGCCAAGGAGGACAGAGCAGGCAGAACCTTGATTGTAACACTCCTCAGAACGTGGTGCTGGGGTTGCTGAGTGTTGCTGCTTCTCCTACCAGGTGAGACATCCATTTGGGTTTCCCTGCTGTTTCCCACATACCTAATTGTGTGGGAACTCTGTCAAACAAGCTAATGCTCAAGAGCCATTAGCAGACCTTGATAAGCAGACGCTGGAGCACAGAAGCTGCAATTTATTAGCAACTACTGCTCTAAAAAGGGCTATGCCTCAGAACCTCTTTTATCCAATACCACATTTGAAGACAAAACACTGCCCTACAGAAGCCCCTGGCAGCCTCTCCCTCTTTTCCCTGACCACTTCTTCCTGATGAATTCCTCTGGGTGTGGTGCAGCCCTAGAGCCCCAGCCTGCCCTGCTGTATGGAGTGTGGTGCCTAGCACTCAGGAACCATTCCCAGGGGCTGAGAGATCCAGTTTCTCCACAGCCATGCACAGATCTCCCTGCAGGAGCCTGAAAGGAAGCTCTGCCTGCATTCCCACTGCCATCCCTTGCTCTGGGGCAGGGGAAACTGCAGGAGTCTCTGAGGATGAAAATGGCCAGAGCCATTAGTGGGAGCCTCTTGCTGCTGATCAGGCAGGATTTTGGGCAATTTCATTCTGTTTTTTTCCTTTTTCCTACGAGACTGGTGCCTGCATTATTCATCAAGGATCACACTACCTTGGCGCTTCTAACTTTTGATTCTGCTGTTCAGCCCACAAATTACTGACAAGGACACAATTTGATGTGCAGAGCCAGAACTGGCATCTGGTCACTGTTCTGCTGCGCTGTCTTACCCCTGCTCAAGTCATTTTTGACCCAAATAGGAAAAAGTTGACATCTTGATGCCTTCCTGCCTGAATGTCAGAGGTATTAGTTTGATAGTGGGGTGGGAACAGGATCCTTTTATTTGTGTTATGCAGCAATCTTCTGCAAAAGGAATGCAGAAAAAACAGGTCTCATCTTAAATCACTGAGCTGCCCTGCATAAAGAAACATATCCTGGATAACTGAAATACTAAACTTGAATATCAGTGAGCAGTAGAGACCAAAATGGACAAAATTATCAAACAATATCTCAAATGCTTGTTATTTCACAAAATTGAATAGAAAAAGAGCATTGTATGACTGTGACTTTTTACAGAGCTCTGTGTGTGCTGAACTTCATTCACAAGAACAGGGCCACTGACGTGAATTGGCCTGTCCTGCTAAGGACACACAGAATTCTTCCAAATCCTCATTGGATGCAATTCTCAGGGCAGTACTACTGGAAGCTGCCTTTTAAATTACAGTCTCTCCACAACGTTTTCAAAAATGAAATATCCAGTTATAGAACCTGACATCTCAAAAGTCAGAAAGCAGATGAGATAGTTACTAAATCAATAAGTTTCAAACACGTAGAATGAAAAATGTGAGTACTTCTTTCCCCCCTTCTATTTAATTATTTAAGTGTATAAATATTTGGTATCTCATCTGTCTGAAAAAAGAGCAGAGGTTCAGCCTGGCTCAAATGGTGTTGAGACAAATGTGAGCAGCCCCAAGAAATAGCTCCCGAGGCTGTGGGAGATGCAGAGGAGTGGCAAGTCCCTCATCATAGGAGGAATCAACCCAGACAGGGGAACCTGTACTCAGTGGGGCACGGGCTCTTTTGCACCTCTCACATTCATCACTGGACACACTTTGCAATTCATAGTGGAGATGCTTTCCCTGATGTGTCAGCAAGGAAATGTTCTGGTGAAAATCCAGAACACGCTTGCCTTTCTATGAAACTGGTGCAAAGAGGAATAAATTCTGCAGCTTATCTTGGCACCAGAGCCATCAGCTTCACTGGCAAGAAATTCCCACCACTGAACTGCAGCCTGGGTCTCCACATCTGATCTACTGCACATCTGGCACAGCACAAGCGTGGTTCCTCTCCAAGTCCAACACCAAATCCGTAATTCCCCCTCAGTGTTTGGAAACAGCCACAAGTGCAATTCACCTTTCTCTGTTCTCATTTTCCTACAGGCAACATGTATCTTAGGTTTAAAATTAGAGTCAACGTGATGCAGATTTTTTTTAACCACTGAATGGATCTTACTTTCTGTTATCCAGAAAAAAATAAGAAAAGAGGGAAAAGTAATGCCCTGCATTTCCGAAGTCTGCAGGCTGCATTAGAGTTCCAGCTTAATAATTACTAAGATTTATGTCCCATCCTGCCCCAAATGCAGAGCTCATTGTCCATTCAACTTACACTGCTCTGACTTACAGTTCTCTGTATCCATTATCTTTAATAATAAAGAGCTGACTGCACTTAATGATTGAAGAGCAAGATGTGATGAGCAATAGGAATCTGATTTATGAGAAAACAAACCTGAGTGTGGTTTTCATGTTTCATTAAAAGTATCTTAAATGTACTCCTTAATGCTAATTGATCTCACAGAGGTGAGAAAATACTCTATTCCCAATTAATGGGACCAAATAATTCATCTTCTTTCTGGAGGGAACATTTAATATCATTCAGCATTTAGAGGGAGGTGGAATCTTCACAGGGATTTCACCACCTCAAGTGATGTTTCACCGTGGGCATTTATCCCAAACCTGCAAGATTTCCCACTGAACATGGGAACAACATCAACAACAGCATAAATACACAACAAAATGCCATATACAACATTTTCTTTTCACAAAAGTTTTTCCTATCTCAGCAAAATTACCCAAAGCTGAAAAACAATATTGGCGAGCAAATATAGAGGCTTTTTCCTTATGTTTGTCAAAGGAAAACTCCTTGATGACTCTGTTAATTTGCTGTGAGCAGGAGATTACTGAGACATTTGCAAGATAAAGCTCCTTGCAGGATTTATCGAAAACAAAACAAAGTGGAAATCTATTTTGCCATTAAGCATTTCACTTTTGTTTGCATTTCAATACTTTTTTTCCTATTTTGAATTATTCATATTTGGATATTAAATATTCCCACAAACCAATGCATTTAGGAATAATGAGTCTTGACTAGTTTAGTTTTAACTCATTGTGCTTTCTGACCAGGATTATTGTTATGAAATGCCCTTCTGTTCAGTCTGTTTCTATGATCCATAAATAGAAATTGCCTGATGAGCATCTCAAGTACTCCACTGTCATTTCCATGGCAGTTTTTCCTATCCTGTGTTTGTACAGCTCTGATGACAACACCATTTAATCCACAGCAATAGTTCTGCCTGCTTCCTCTCAGATCCCTTCCATGAATACAACCTTCTCCATTCGAGGCTGGAGTCTTGTACCTTTACACTGCCTGAGAAATGCAGACTGGCTGTAACACCAACTGAAGGAACAAACTGAGAACCTCAAAAGTTGCTCCATACCAGAGAAACAGCAATAATTATTAGATTTTCTAATGACAGAGGAAAAACATTTCTCTTGCCTTGTTCTCATATTCTACTTGAAGAGGATTTGCATATTTGGTGTGTGAAGCAGCAGGGACAAATACACTCTCCAGTGTACTCAATGCATTTTTACCTATTCCAAAGAAAGAAGGTAGAGAAGAACAATGGAAGAGATGCAGAGTTTATGTCACTAACTACAGCGATTTATTACGGAGAAAATAACGCGTGTTCCATGAGGAATCAGCAGAGTTCTGGAGGAGGGAAGATCCCTTCTGGAGGAAGTGCTATATGGTGCCATTTTTGGTCAGAAGATAACAACTGTGTTAGTGAATATTTTACTGGCACATCACCCTTACTCTCTGTTTTGATTTCACACTGGGTTTCATTTTTCTCATGCCACACACGTCACTACTCTGCCTGAATTCAAGGAAGACCAAGGCAAAGCCTGCTTACCGTTCTGACATCCCAGAGAGACAAGGTCTTGTCAGCAGAGCTGGTGAGCGCCGTGCTGGAGAAGGGCAGGAACTCGATGCTGTTGACTGACTCCTTGTGGCCACGCAGGGTGTATCTGCACCTCTCACTGCAGGAGAAGAGAACAGGAATGCAGCACCCGCCACGCAGGGTAATACGAACAACAGACAACTTTAGGGTAAATGAAGAACACATTTCATGCATCTCCCCAGCTGCTCTCTAGAAAAATGAACATTGACAGCGATTCCTCATGCGAGCACTGCACCACAGAGACAGTTACAAAACCCAACCCATTGCTGTTTGCTTCCCAGTAATAAAAGCTGGAGCAGGAAGGTACAAAGAAATGAGAAGTGGGTTTTAAAAGACTGAATCCTAAGGAGCAACAATGAAAGCACCACTTTGTCTTCCCTGCGTGCATCCTCAAAAACCTTGTTGATGCAGAACTAAAAGGGAATGTGGATGAAAAGGTAGGATAGAGACAGCACCATTTCCTTTCTAAGGATATCAAATCCCTTCTTTTCAAATGGCCTGAGAGATCTATTGTACTGTGCCCACGTGCACCCTGAAGAAAGCCAGTGAGTGTTGGCAACCTGGTTTTCCTCTCAAGGTCCGTGCAAAGGCTCAGAGAAAGCAAGTGATGCCTGGGAGCTCTTCACTGAGAGTGAAGTCCTATCCCTGTGGTCACCCAAAACCCCTTTTCCCTGAAGAAGAGGTCTCTGACTATGGATGAACCACACCACTGGCCATTGTAAGCTCCAAGCTCTTAAAGCAGAGGTGAAGGAACAGAGGTGTTCATCATGAAGTGACAACAGCTCAGATGGAATTACCTGTGAAGTGGTTCTGAAAGTTCTTCCAAGGCTGAGGACAGCCAGCCACTGCACCTTCTGCCAGCTGAGCAGCTGTGGAGTACCACCCTAGAGCTTCTGGGGTTGGCTTTCTCACCTCTTTGCCTTGTTTTCTTTGAATAAGTTAGTTTCTGAGACAATACTATTGGTCCTTCTCAGCTGAGGGGATGGACCTGATACAGATGGACCTCAAGACAGGAAGCTTTTCCCATTGCAGGAAACTGGACACAACCATGATGACACTGCTGTGCAGATTGAGTTCTCTCAACAAACAGCCTGACCTTGGCTGCACAGCTGTAACCTCATGAAAGCTTTTGGGTTTGGCTTTGCCTTATATGTACACACCAGAGCAGAACGTTCCTTAAACTGGAGCCAAGGAGAAGGAAGAGCCCAAGGATGCCCCATCCAGACAACACAGAAGGTGACAGACAAATCTGAGATTATTTAAACTCAGCAGACTGGCAAAGGCTTAACTCCTTCAGGAGCATGTCAATAGGGGGGACAAATGAAATGATCCAGGATCCATCACTCACTATTATTCACGGGTATCACGCCATGATTTCTTTAGATATACGTAAAACTTAAATGTGCAGTATTTGTGTTGTTATATCCTGTGAAAACACACAGGTAAGGGAGCATACTGTGAAAAAAACTAATCAATGTAAACTCAGTAGCAGTTCTATCCTCTTTGCTCAGCTGAGTCAAAAATAGTATGAAAAAATAAAAGCCAACAACTCATCATAAATTACTGCAGCTTTTAGCAACAGCTCAGAATTTTATTCCTTGCTCATGTGATTCTGACAGTAGAAACACACCTCCCCTGAGCTGGCTGCTGAATATATCACTGGGGCTTGCAAATTAGATTACTGGGTGGCTCTTAACAGAGAAATTTCTTACAATATTTATTAAGGAAGCTGTCAGCAGGGGGGAATTAAAGCTGTGATTTTTCTTCCTTTTTTTTTCCTGCCTGTATGTCCCCAGAAGACTCTCAGAACTCTCGCAGGTTGTGCCACCAGCACACGAGAGCAGTGTCTGCAGTGAGGTGCAGGCCAGGAGAGCTGCAAGGTTTGCATGGACACTCCCCCGAGCACTGATCTAACACAGGGACTCCTCAGATCTGTTTTAGTGCCTCTCCATTTCCCAGACTGGAATGATACCCTGTGCTGAACACCATGCCTGTCCCCACAAAGGGAGAGCAGAAGGGAGATAAGCAGCTTCGGAGGAGAAATATTATCCAGGAAATAGATTTCAAAGAAATATTAGATTCCACTGGCATCATTTTACAGAATCTATGTTTTTCTATTATAGATAATACATTATACCACCCAGTGTTATCTGTTATGTAGCCTACATGTGTTACTTTATCACAAGGACTCATTTTAAACTAGACATAAAGTGTTTGGCTGTTGGAACTCGGTGCACAAGGTATCTGATATTCATGATCACTTGATATACGACAGTAAAATAACTTCAATAAAATAATTCTTTTGTCTCACAGTCTCATGGCAATGTTTTACACCACAAAATATGCCTTTTCCATCTCAGATATTACACTTTTATTTGTGCCCAGGTATGCCATTTTTTAACAGTGCCCAATGATTTCCTGTTTGCCTGTTCCACTGTAGAGGCTCTGAGCTGCTGAACAGTTTCTGACAAGCAAAATCCTGCTGTATTTTTTGGGGGGCACTCAGCATTTTTGAAAACATAGACAGCTTTCCATACCACAGTGTGAGAGTGGTTCCATTGGAAGAAAGGGGGTATTTTCCTCTAATAACAGGGTGTGTCTATGCCCTCTCCAAGGCTGGGGGGGAGCAATGTCTTCAACCTGCTTGACCGGGCTTGGGGTGAAAGAACACAGGAAAAGGAAGGAAGGTAAAGGAAAAAAGAGATATTTTGTTTGTCATACACTGATGTAAGACTGGCCCATTCCAGGCAGCCAGGCTGCAAGAACAGGCTTGTGAGAGATTAATTAGGTGCCAAAGCAGGAAGGCCCATTCAGAATTCTTTAGCAAGGTGAAAATGGACTAAAGTGATGGACCATGACAGCAGCAGAAGGGAAGGAAATGATTTGCACTTTTCCATCAGGAACACAAACACCCAGCTCTGATGCAGCCTCTCTTCTTCTCACTTCCCTATCACTGCACACTGATGAGCTCTGGCTCTTGAGATCTCATTTACCACTCTGATAACTGACTGACTGAATATTGCTGAGAACCTTCCCCCAGTGCTACATAAAATAAACTCATCTTTCCTTCCAGCTGAGACATAATTTCAGCAAGATTGTCTTGTACCAGCTATCTTCTCTTTGGAAAGGGCAACTATTTATCTAGATGTTCTTTTTCCACAAAAAAAGAAGTTGATATGAAGGGTAGAGCATCACCCTGTTTTTTCACGGAAGCTCATGTTTCTATCCAATGGTACAAGTTTATCTACTTTAGAATAAATCTGTAGCTTCATTCACTGTCTGAGGGTTTTTCTCATTGTGAACACAGAGCTTCATGACTACAAGCCACACAACCTCTGAGTATCCTCGTTCAGAAGACAGAGGGGATCATGTATGAACAGCAGGTTAGACACTTGCACAACTCTTGATGCCTCAAGAGGTTCTCAATAAATGATGCCACAGGAGAAATGCTGCTCAGTAGCTCAATATTTTGCAGACTGGATTCTAAACCTCACTCAGACACCAGTCCAACCCTCATCCTTTCCCTTGTTAGTACAGGACTAATTATCTTCAGTGTTCTCTTTTTCTCTGCAGAGTCAATTCCTCTCCCTTAAATCCAGGTGAGGTAATGATGTCCATCAATAAACCAGCCTTCATTCCACCTCACCAGGTTTGGATGTTTCCTAAGAGTTTCAAACAAACATGGACAGATACTCATCCAGAGGCACACATATTCCAGGAATGTTGGCTCAATTAACCATACCAATATTGATATAATTAGATCAACAGATTGGGAAGATTTCATTTTTAGAGACTTCTCTTTTGAAAACCACATTTGAATGGTTCATTCAAATTCCAAGGGGCTTTCAGTAAAACTGCATTGAAAACAGAAGATACTAAACATTTCCACTTACATAAGGCTTCAGTGAATATTCCCAGGCTCTGCACTAATTCAAAACAGCAGCCAAAAAATGCATCAGTCAGATATTCCATCGACTGTGCAGAAATTAAAAGGAAATACAGGTAGTGGGTAGATTCCTCTTTCCCTGCAGACTTTCCCAGTAAAACTCAGGAAGAGCAGAGCAGTGCCCAGCCTGCCCTCACTTCCAGACATGCAGCAAACCACAGCCACGAGGCAGATGACATGTGGCCAATTCTGCTATTTAAGTGTTTCAAAAAACCACCCACGCATGCATGCTGGCAATCCTATGGAATCAGGATTTTTTGCCCCCTTTATTGGCATTTTTCTTTAAGCATGTGGTTTCTATGTCAATTCTAGTTGGAAAAACTGGGGGAGTGGAGGGTGACACCATTTCAGTGAATACTTGGGTAGTCATAATTAGTTATTTTATTTCTGTGCCATATTGAATCTCAGTTCAAGCATGGTAATTAGAACTACCTATAGAGCCAATCGAAATTAATGAGATTTTGAGCTTGTTCTTTGGAGTCCGTGCCTCTCCCAACCACCTTTTTCCATGCCTTCAGAGGAATTAATTAAATGCACAGGCACTCCCAAACTGTACTATCTTTCCCAAAAACCACTCTCAAATCATCCCATGGAGAGAACACTAAACTAAACTCTCTCTCATGCCTACTGAGAAACATTCTCCTGTGTGAGCTGCAATCACAATTTTCAGGGTAAGTTACACCAGAAAGTCACCTGCTGTGAAGGTGGACACAGCATTTCTGAGGAAGATTTGTAAGGACACACCACAACCAGCCTCCAGCGCTCTTCCTGGGCTGTAATTGTAACAGTCAAAAGGAGAATCTTTTAAACAAAACCAAATTCTATCACTTTCTCATCATATGGCTTTATCTCCAAAATGGGTTTAAATTTGGCATAGGACTTTCCCAGCCAAGATCAATGGCCAAGGATAGCAAATGGGCTGGCTTAAGACATTAAAATGCCAGCTGGGTTTATGCTGTTATAAATGCATCCTATCATGTCTTTACATTTTATGACCTCTATTTTATTTCTAGGTAGCTTCACATATGACACATCCAATTATTCATGTCAAGAATGTAAAACCACCAGTATTTCAGCAAAAAAAGTGCCTGCCATCATTTATGACAGTGATTTTTTTTTTTGACCCATTATTTCACTAAATGCAACACATTTTCTGAGACATCGGTATGTGAGGACACTTACTCTGTAAAGTACATTTGTCTCTGAAAAGATACATGTCAGTATGATGCTGTCAATATGAAACACTTTGTTCAATTATTACTTATCTTCAATAAAATGGACCTCTCTTCCAATTGTGAACATTCATTTGTGCCCTCTTTCAAACCAGCGTTTGACACTTGGAAAATGCAGTGCTAAAGGAGGTGTTACTGCTGTTTCTGACACTGCAAACATTTCTCCTCCAGTATTTAGAAACATTTAGAAAGAAAATACAAATATAGTCCTTTTCTGTGTAATTTATCTTCATATTTAGCACCTGTGGAACGTTTTAATCTCTGCAATCTGAGTGCTCTGCAAAACAAGGAGCAATCTCCTGATTCAACAAAGCTCCAAGTCAGAGCTTCTCTGGCAAGGGTCAGTTTGCAGAGCTACTCATGAGTTACTCAGTCTGGTGAAATCTGGTGTCAAATAATTTTAATTTTTACACTTTTTAAGTTCACCCTGAGCAGAAGCAGGATTAAGTATTAAAGCCTGCTGTCATCACTCCCATCAGGGGCTGCTTTGAGCTCGGGCACGAGGGGCTGAACCACCCAGGCACCGTGAGCACGTCCCACTCCCAATGGAAGCAGCACAAGCTGTGCCACTGATGTCAGGAGAAGCAGGATTAGATCCAGGTCTATCACCACAGGAGCCTGACAGCTCACACTTTGCTCTGGTAGACAGTAAATTGAGCATGTAAAAGGAGCCTGATCTGTGAAGGGGGATGGACTTAACTGGTAAGTGCAAGGGGGTGATTTTTCCCCTTTCTCTGTCCTTGTCTTCCTCCCTCTGCCAAAAGCAAAGCAAAAGCTTCCCAACCAGGAAGGCTTAGCCAAGGAAGAAAGAACGCCAATGATATAAATGTTTTAGTAGCGTTTTCTAGGTATATAAACAAACATTACTCATCTGACTCAGCACGTTTGTAAGTCTGCTATAAAATCCTGTAACATCCTTTTCTCAGACCTCCTTGAAAACAGTGGTACTGTTAAAACACGGAGATTCTGAATTGGATCAAATTGTGTCCTTCCACTGACAGGACATAAGTCAACGTCAGCAGTTACATTTTTGTCTTGCCTGGTAAGTTTTGAAAGGCTGCAGCAGTTTATTTTTGAGAGTGCAGATTTCCTCTCTGAGATCAAGCAAGGCTCTTTTCCCTTCCCTTTCCAGCAGCCAAACTGAGCACGGCAGCTTTCCTTTAACACCAGTTTGTAAAGACTCAACACAACCCTCAGCAGCCTTGCTTCAGCTCCTACTGAAAACACTAACAAAAGATTTAGCAGGTGAAGAGATTTCACCTGCTGCAAGAGGGAGCTGCAGTCCCAACCCTCTCCTGGCCCTGCTGGTGTAAGGAACACCCTGGGCTTTGTGCTCACACAGGATGCACCTACACCTCCAGGTACCCCCCAGTCTGCTCCAAATTTGTCTCACACATTGCAAGCCCCACTTTTAGCAAAGCTCTAAGAGAAGACTGAAGGGCAGTGCCTGAGCATGACAGTCCTAAAATGTAGGTCTCATGTGATGAGGTGTGAGCACACCGAGTGCTCCCAGCCCAGCCCAGCCCAGCCCAGCCCAGCCCAGCCCAGCCCAGCCCAGCCCAGTCCCACACACTGTGGGGTTCGCTCTTGAGAGCACCTCCGGAGTGTTAAAGCCTTCCCACAGCAGGGAGGTGGCCAAAAGCACCTCAGTGTGCCCATAAGCTTGTCTCGTCCTTCCCTTCCCACTCCACATGCTCCCATTCTGTAGTCTTCTCTCCACAGCCTCCTACTCCTGAGGCATTCGTGTGCTGTTAACAAGATACTCTGTCAACAGCAACACCCAAACAGGACAGGAAAGCTATTTTATTGTGTTGGAAATTCATTTCATCTCCAGGGACCTTGCCTCCTTACATATTTTGCTGTTCTAAAAATTACTTCGTCCCATTTCTATAACTTGAAAGAGCCTCTCTGGCAAATGATACACAGAAAGGGAAAATTGAATGTACCTGAGAACAAAAAAATACAAAAAAGCACATGCAGAACACAAAAAAAGGGCAATGCATTACATTAAATGAAGTCTGATAGCTTGAACTTCAGATTCAGTGAGGTCTAATAGTGAGGGACATTTGGTAAAATTCCCCTAATAAATTTATAATTAACCAGCGGAAAGCAATGCTCCAGTCAGATTTCTATTCTGCAGTGAAATTAGATAACAGCCAAATAATCACAGTCCTTGAAAGAGAGTTCTGTGAATGCAGGAGAAAGAGGCTGCAAAACTTAATGCCTTACCTTTGGGATTAAAGTGCTTATTTGCCTCAATTCCTGATAATTTATGTAACACAATATGTATTACTGGAAAAGTAGCCAATTATAACACTGTATTTATTTTTCTGGCAGAGCTCTACGGTGTGTATTTAAGCAGAAGCTGTGTGTTTATTGAGCCTGTGGAAACTCCCACTACCAGGCAGACACTGATCAGTGCACAAAGATGCAGCACTGAGTTAAAAAATACTGTCAGACTAAAAAGCACAAAGTTTTGAGGCCACCACTGGTTGCTGTGGTGTTGGGCACAGACCTGGCTGCCTGATGCCAGCCTGGGAAATAACAAGAACCTTGTTTTTTACCATGTTTCTGTATCAAGTGCACACAGATAGTGGTAGGGTGGGCTTTACAGAGCAAAGGCTCTCCCTGGTGCCATGGTTGGTTAGAACTCTCTGGCACAAAGAGACAAAAAAGAAATATAATCAATTACCTTTTGGTGCTTGATTGATTCCAAAACTACTCAAACTCAGGATCTATTTTGATAAACACTGAGAATACTAAATATGATTGACAATAGCTTTGTATGTTTTTGTGAGTGAAAAGCCCAAGTTACTGAATTAATAATATTCTACTTAGGCTTTCATTAGAAGGTGTGAAAACTTAGCCAATAATCTGTCTCCTTTTTTATTGGCTTGAAACATGAATAATGAATCTGCTCATTATTACACTGAAGATTTAGCCTCTTAATGTCTTACATTTGTTAAAACAAATGAAGTGCTCTATGAGAAGTATTATTGTTTGTATTATTTTCTGATTCCAGATAAAGGGGCTTTGGTGTAAAGCTTTAATTTTTTTAAAAGGAAAGAGATAACAGTAAGACATAAAAGCTCTACTTAAGAATGGTTTATGGTCTCTTTGCAAGATTTTAATATATTCTTCCTTCCCTTGTACTATGTAGGCTCAGCTATACCTCGTCAAGATATCTTTAAAATCTCACTGCTCAACACCTGATTGTTGGCAGCACAAGGCATGTTCCAGCTCATGGTGAGAGCTGTTGCAAAAGCTCACTTTCCACCGAAATTGGGTTCCAAATCAATTCTGATAACTTATTTCAGCAACTTTAGTTCGAAGGGAAGCCTGCTATTTACAATGCAAAGTTTTCAGAAGTGAGATGCATTTTTATATGTTTCAAATTTGGATTATGTTTCATTTGACAAGGATTGTATTTCCCCAAAGTTAGAGTTAGGTCAATAAAAATTACTTTGAAAGTCATGGAATGGAAGAAGATTTAGGCTTTTATATCTTAAGTGCCTTTTTCACCAGCTTGGGCAAAACAGACCAAGTTGATTACAAGGTCTTGCTTGTAACTGTGTGTAAAAGAGTGATGTCAGGGAATGATCCAAAGTAATCCTGAATAAATTAGTAATTCTCATCCCAACAGCCAGTCAGAAATGATACATTTGTTAACACTAATGGGAATGTTCTGGGCTTTCCCAGAACATCTGTAACACACCAGTGGGATTTGGACCCACGTTGGGACGCACTGTGAGCACCATGCAGGAGCACACACCCTACATTCCGTATTTCCAAATCCAGGTTTCCTCTGCCTCAGGAAAATCACCACCCATGTATCAAACCATCCACTTGTGGCTATGGCTTCTAACTTTTCCATCAAGTGTGACTGCATGCAGAAAATAAATTCCATCAGCCAAAGGAAAAGCTTTGTGCAGCCCGGTGCTGCCAGCACTCGGAGCAACAGCATCTGAAGTGGTTCCCCTCCAGGGTCAGCTCTTGTATTTCTATTATTGAATAAAATGCTGTTTCAGTCCTTCAGCCAGGAACTAGAACACAAACTTCTCCTCCTTTGAAATGCCTGTGTCTCCCTTGCAACATATGGAAAGCAGAGCCATCTATCCCAGAATTCCTAACTTCAGTCCAGGAGCAAGGTGCACTCAGGTTCAGAAAGGTACGTGGTGATTCTTAGATTATTTTTTGACTCTTACCCTTGCTCAGCACTTTCTGCAAATCAAGTTTCCTCAGGGAATTTTTTTGTTGGACAGGTGAAGACAAGAGCACTAGAAATCATTTATTGAAAACCAGAGCCTTGTTTATGAAACAATTATCTCCTCCCCCCTCCAGGCACAGGGGTACAAGCTAATCAGATCAGCCCAGGCTCAGTAACAGTGAAATAGCTGTAACCCATTTAAGCAGACATTAAACAGTGCAGGACAAGGAGTGTGTTTGCGGCTCAGCAGTTCTGCCACTGGATAAACAAAGCCTCTCCCCAGTGACAGTGGGTTCTCCTCAATTACCCCATCAGCTGACATCAGCACGGAGCTCACAGCCTGTCCCACGCTCCGTATGAAGCTGCCATGGAAGCTGCTTATTATTTGTGTCTTCTTTTTCTTTTTTACAAAAAATCTTTATCTGTAAAATTACTGCCTTTTTGGGCTAACCCTGAACAAGTAAATGCAGATGTCTCAATCGCTCCTTGCTTCTGAAAGACAACAGCACATGTGTTTTGATGCACCACTGTCAGGTGACTTAACTTTCTGTGTCCATATGTTAAGGCTTATGTGAGAACTATTTAAACAGGTTATTTTACAGTTTTAGGCTTTAGCTGTTCAAATAAAATATTGTGGAGAAGATGAGCCATCTAAACTCCACATTCAGATCCCCTTTATGGTGCATTCCAACCACCCCGAAGAATTTTTGTTATTTCTTTCCTTCTCTTCCTTGTCATCATTTATTTCACTCTTCTACACGACCGTGTTAATAAATAAAGAAAATGGCATTATATGCACAACTACTGACTGGTGAGACATAACACAAAAATAACAAATGTGACAATGAAAAACAAAATTTGAAGTATCTTTACACCAGAAGACCAGATTAACTTACTACGTTATGCTGGAATGCACATTTTCTTTGGAGTCCCAGCATTTTACTGTGAGGCTGATCTGATCTATTTCTTCTGAAAACTCACAGACAATGCAAGAAATAATTGTTTTTTACAGAAGTTTAAGTCTGTAACAGTGGATAACAGCACACTTTTAAAAAATGCCACTCCTGTAACACTAAACCCTAAAATACCTTGCCAAAGCCTACAAGTTCATCCCATAAAGCTCCATCATATGACATTCTCTATAAATTTACATATTTAGGAGGAGATTTCCAAACTGCCTGGACAAGGCAGAGTCTGAGATTCCTACAGCTGCTGGGTGCCCAAATATGGGATTTTCCCATGTGACATTGTGGCCATGCAAACATATCTTTAATCAGCCCTTGGGGCTCTTTGAAAGATCCAACTCTGTGTGCATTAAATGAAGAGTTAGGGTGGAGCAGCTGCTGGGGGAGAACTTTGCTCTGTGCAGTCACCAGAGTCAGGGAGCAGCTGATGAGAACAAGAAGGGGCTCTCAGGCTTCTGTTTGTCAGGAGTTGGATTAAATTGCCTGATGGATGACCCAGATCTACTCTTTTTCTAGCACAAAATTCTGGCCTTTCTTAAAAAAAAGTCCACTGTTGGAAAACTACCAACAAAAGGAAAAAACTGAAACAAGAACTATACAGGAGGCCTGCAGAATAAATCTAGAGTTCTCAACTCCATCCACACAGTTGCCATAAAACTGAATCAAATCAGCTTTCGGCCCTCAAAAAAATACGCAAACCCGCATCCAGCAAGCCCCCTGCACCACAAAAAACCCCAAACAAACCAAAAGTCCACCATTATTTTACCTTAGGATCCATTTGCTGGTCTAGCGTTATAGTGATAAAATTCTATATAGGATAGAGAAAGCAGTACTGGCACGTCATAATTTAATTTCCCCACCTTTTAAATTTTTAAAATTAATTTAGTAAGTTTTAATTTCTTTTAATATATTTCTATTATGTCTTTAATCCCAACCCATATGCAGGAAGACTCCTGGAAGCAGCATGGGTAACTCCCACGTAAAGGGAATTCTGCTGGCTCTGCCTGCAGTGAGCATCACCTACAAACGTACTGGGCACCAAAACCACCCCCACACCACCAGTGACCCTACCAGGAGCTGGCTTACTGCTTTCTGACATAGAAAAGAAAATGCCTTTACCAAAGAAGTCAGCTAAAGAAACACCTACAGTTTCAAATTCAAAAATGCAATGGACAAGTGAAAGTTAGAGGCCCCACTTTAATTACTGTTGTATTGCAAAAAGTCTTTGGTTTTTTCATTTTTTTTTTCTTTTTTCTTAAAAAGAGCAGTCAGTTACAATAGTGCAGGGAACCACGAGAACCTGGGCCAGTCCTGTGTACTGTAAATTAGCATGGAGTTACACAGAATATTAATGGATGGGTTTAATCTGCAGCATGCAGATTCACTGCATAAAAAGCACTGTGACTCTTGTTGGATGTTAGTTTATTTTCTTCCACATTTTAAATTTACTGAAACTTCTTTAGACCTATTAAAGAAACAAATCCTTTTAGAAAACAGTACAACAAGGCTGAGATGCAATAAATATAAGCACTTAAATATTAAAGTGAGGAAAATGAATTTCAGTGTGCTTTCAAATTGGTTTTCTTCAGTGCAGAGTTTCTTTATTTGTCCAAATAAAATGGATTTGAGTGGGTGGCAGCTTTAAGGGGTTATGCAGCACTATTCAATGGCTTTGTGAACTTGGGAAGGTATATGAATAATGGATTTGCTGTGCTCTTAGACATGGAGCCACAACAAAAACAGTGTCATTGGAGGTTCTCTAACAAGCAGCTGCTGGAGTGAAGAATAAAGAGCCTGGTCCACCCACTGAAGCTACATGTGCAGGAATGTTTGTTCAGATCAGTGACTGAACACAGAATGGGAAGAGCTAAATTCCCAAGGATACCTCCCACCACTTTGATCTGCTACTTTCTCACCATTTTTAGATTGTGTACCACCCCCGCTCTCCCCAAACAGAGCTGGAAAAGAGCTGGATTTCCCTTTGCCAGCAGCTGGAGGAAAGGATTAACCTGAAACACATGCACAAAATATAAGAGTAGTGATTTAGTCTCCTCCTTTCCTAGATGTGAACAGTTTGGTTTACGTTCCTTTTTGTTCTAACTTTCCCTGCCAGCAGTGTGATTTTATATTAACGTAATTACACCCGTCTCATCCCAGTGTGCACCCAAAATAAGTGTCATTGGATGAGAAGAGTACCTACCCACTGTTCTCCAGGGGAAGAGAGGCCTTTGCAAATCACTACTAAAACCTTCAGCTGCACATAGCAAAGCTTGGTTTGCAACTGATGAAGGTGCTGAATATGTAATCAAAGTACTGTCAAGCCATGACTGATAACCTGATATGGATCACTTAGAAGGCTGACACACTCAGAATTAGGTTTTCATCAACCCACCGTGCCAGCTGCTAACTTCACACCTAGTATTGCAGTGTCCCCAAATCCTCATTTCAGTCTTAACCTTCTGAACTCAGCTAAGATCTGCATTATGATGAAACAAACCCTGATATTAAAAAAAAAAAAAAATTCTAAAGAAGGGGCTTTTTAAGGGGCAGAACGTAACTGCAGATCACACACAGTATTCTTACTTTTTTCTTCGAATTTCAGAGCAGGGATACAAGTCTGATTCCAACTATGTTCCCAGTGTGCAGCAAACTCACGTGCCCTTTATGGCACAGAAACACTCCGTGGCCGTCTGCTCTGTATTAAATAATTCACAAATTTTGTTGACATTTTACTGCAGCCTCCATATTAAGATTCCATTATCTAGAATGTTTGTGTTGGTGACAGAAATATGCTTGAAAGAGACACTAAAATATAAAGAAATTCATTGGGTTTGCATCAAGTGGATAATTCCAATACATATTTAATAGGTTTCCCACAGACACACATGCCTTTGCAGGCTCTGAGTTCAGTAAATAGATGCATAAAAATTGTCTTGCAGATGGTGAATTGATTCCTAGCTGGGAAAGATATTGGTCAGCCTACAACAAGATTTTTGTGTGATGATGTGTCTCAATTCACATCAGAAAACCTACAAATATTGAAGTGCAGAAGGGAAATTGCCAACATTTTTGTTTGCTTCATCCTGATCTTCACCTCCATCAAGGCAAACCCCCCTTATTTTCCGAGGAAGTGTCAGAGTGGTCATGTCTGCTGTATTCACAGGCTTAACCACTTGGATCCTGTGGGAAAAGACTTCATAGCTCTCAGTCTGCTTGTGGATTTGGAGATGTGTCTCAAAGAATAACCCACACCGGGCACCAAAGAAGCTGTGTTACTTGTATCAGGTCTGACCTCTTAGGGAAATGTAAAGACTGAGGACAGAAACGAGCCCCAAATTTTTGAAAGCTGCCACAGACAAAAGAAATCATTATTGGGCTGAAAACAAAAAGGAGGTACAAACACAATTCAGTGTCTTCCAATGTCAGTAAGAGATCCAGGGCACATTTTTTGTATGTAAGAATTAATTGTTAAAGGACTAAGGTGCGACTTGTGTTCATTTTCCAGCTGAGGCTAATCAAAGATGAATGGAGTTTGCTCTAACAGGATGCACAACTAGAGTTCTAGCAACTGGGAGAGAAAATAATGTTGTGTAACATCTGAACCCTTAAAAGAAAACAATAAAAAGGAAGAAAAATAAACCCCAAAAGCATCACACACAAATACAGGCACACACATGCATGTCTGAAGACTGCCTGGAGCCAGAGGACAAGAACTCAAAAAATTCCTAGAGGAATTTGCATGTATTAAGGCATCCACTACAGCAGAGTTTTACTTTGAAATCAAATGACCAACTCATCTAATTCCAAACCAGGAGACATCAGCAGTCAAAAATAGTTCACATTCAGGTGGATATGTGGCTATGCCTGTCAGAGTATTGCTGCTTATGATAGTAAGATGTATTCATGTCCTTTTTAGTTCACTGGGAGACAAGCAGGGAAACGAGCCACAGTTACCTGTGCTGCAGCACACGGGCATTTTGGGTGACAGTGCTCCACTTGAACGTGGATCACAGACTGTGGGTGTAATATTTGCACTAACTGATACTGACAGGATATGGGTGTGATGATGGAAATACATTATTTTAATGAGCTGTTGTCTTCACTGAGTTCTGTAATAATATCTGGCAGTTTTCACTGCTCCATGAATTGCTCTGTTGGTACAATTAATTTTTGGTTTGGTGGAGATACTGTAAGTCAGTATTTCTAGGAAAACAGCTTAGGTAAAGAAAAGCCTGCCAGTAATGAGTGAATGTAATGTGAGGGAGAAAGAAAACAACTGGATAATGAGCCTGGATATGGAGTGGAAAACTATACTCTGACTTCAGTTGTGCTGAATGCCTGCAGTGCTGATCCTCTGCATGTGAGTTCTGAACTGTCATGGTTTAGCACAGTTTGGGTTTTTAGGTAAGGACAGTGGAAACACCCTGTCCAGATCTGACTAACATTTTGCAGAAGCCATGGTTATAATACCTGCACACTTGCAAATTAAGACAAAGAATTAATCTTGCACATTGTCAAAGAGAGCAAAAGCAGCGCCTGAGCCTCCTCCAGTGCACACAATCCAAGTGGACTCAGCTTTGCAGACGTGCCAGCTGCTCTGGTTAGGATTTGGTCTAAGGAAGCCTCAGTTTTACCTCCCTAATTCCTCCTGCTCCTGAAGCACCTGCCAGGGAATTGAGGAGATGTTTGGACAAGGAAGGGACACCAAGCACAAAGGTGTTCAACTTCAGATGAGCACATTTCCTTACCAGCTCAAATAAAGCTTCCTGCTGTCCAACAGGAGCCTCTCAGCCAACTACACAGAACTTAGGGAATCTGGGTAAAGGAGGACAGCTAGAACATAAAACCCCCCTAACAACTGCATCTAGTATGTTTTTTCCATGCCATATTGGATGCTGAAATAATGGAAGTAAGGAAACTTCCAAGATCGGAAAATGATACACCCATTTATGTAAATCAAGTGCAACTTTCTACACTGTCTTTCCGTAAAAGAAATATTATGTAGCTAACTCTGGCAGAGTTCAGGTAAGCCTGCCTAGAAATACCTGCAGAAGTCAAGACACTTTAGAAAACAGCTCCATTTTCAGCTTCAGTTTTTAAAAAAATAAAGCAGTAACTTGATATTTTTCCCCCTCCATTAACCAAAAACTGTGCTGCGCAGTTCAAGACCAGCAGCAGAAATCAGAAAGCAAAGCACTTACATTTCTGTGTATTCAATGCTTTAGGAAAAAAAAGGAAAAATATTCTGAATTTAAAAAAAAATTATCACTTTAACTACTAAGGTCTTCAAATATGCTTCCTGCACACAGGCTAAATTGCCACAGATGGTTCCAGTAAAAGCCAGAGAGAACATGGATTTATCTAGACCAGTAGCCAACAGCCACCAGTACAAATATTTCAGCAGACATCACACAACTCCTGTCATGTTTTACAGAGTCATTAATAAACACATAAACATCTATTTCTCATGGATCTATATTATTACTGAAAATCCAACTCTGATTTTCTTTCTTCTCACCCAGTAGGAAGATTTGAAGACAACTCATTTTGCCATATTTTTAACGTCCCCAAGGAATGGAAAGTCAGGGTTTTAATGATGGCTTCAGTACTAGCTCACCCGATGGCCTCGAGTAAAGCACTTCACCTCTTTGTTTACTTTCACCAGATGTAAACAATGGCATGGCTTGCCCAGCTTAGGCATTCCATGGGAATCAGCAAAGATTCTTCTGGCCTTTGGGACCTGCAAATATGTGACCATAATAAACATTTCTCATTACTGAGGCATGTTGTCTCATACGAAATCCACAATGTGATTTAAGTTTACAACATGGAGTTCATGCTACTTTACTTCCTGTGAAGTTCTGTATTCCAAGCTTCATCTTATCCAGTATCATGACGTCTTAGCCATATCTTCCCCTTAACTGAATAGCTCTGCTGTGAATATAATTTTTTCCCTGATAATTCGCATTTTCAAATTGATTTTTTCCAATTGGCTCTGTGGGAATTATAACAACTAGGTTTTAGACTTTCCTGATCCTGAAAAACTGCTTTCCTGATCCTGAAAAATGTGTTATGGAATTGTAGCATAATTATAAATTTGGAGACTTCGGCATAGGCCTGGTTTTGATTTGAAGGATTAATAGCAGCTTGTCTCTGCAGTGCTCCTTGGAGGATTCCAAAGGGAATTCTCCTTTATCAAAATGGCAAGCATTTCCTGCTGTGCTGTCAGGAGAGACATTACAAACTACCCAAAAATGGTCCTTCCACATTTCCTCTGAGTTCTTCTACCTGCCTTCTAATTTCCTGGAGGACATTTGTCTTCTCTGAAAATAGATTAGCTCCACTTTTACTGGAATCAATTAAACGTGGGATCTGGCCAGAAGAGCTTGTGGCTTCTATCCCACTGAGCAGCCAGTCAGATAAGTGTCACCTCAAATGGGGTATTTGGACAAGGACTGGCTACACACTCTCATCCTAATTCAAAATGTGGAAATATAGCTCCATTCTGAGACTAGAAAATCTTTTGAGTTCCTTCAGAGGAGATTTTACAGGATCCTGATACAAATGCATTTGGCGTGGTGAAAAAACCCTACAAATCTGAGAGTAAATATTGCATTTTAAAGCTGTCCATCACCTAAGGGAAAAGGAAGAAAAAGAAATGAGTAGGAATGTCAAGGATGGCAGGAGAAGCCAGGCTAAACCCTGGGCTCTGATGGTACAAAGCAAAGAGTTTGACAAGTCCACAAGGCAACTCCAGCAACATTAAATTATTACTTTAGTGAAACTAGAGAAAAAACCACCCCAAAGTATAACAGCAGTTTAAAATCAGCTTAACCATGTCTTGCAGTACACACGCTCAAGATGTGTATTAATAAAACACGTGCAGTGCCATCGTTGCATGGTATCATTCCATGGTATCACTCCAAGGAAAGCTGTAGCTGCTGAGGGGCTTCTAATTAAACAAAATCCATCCCTGCTTGATTTCTTTAAAAACTAACCCTAATTTTTCCAAAATTAAATGCTTCTTATGAGAAGAAACAAAACTATAAACAGCAGTTACCAAGTGGAGAAAAGCCACAACAGGAGATAAGAATTTTAATAGAGGCTTAGGAGCAAAAGAAGGAATTATGTCTATAACTAGTAATTAATGTCAGACACATCTGACACTTGGGCAAAGAAGCAAGAATGTCCAGCCTTGTTGCAGAGAAGTAAAAGGTGTCAATCATTTTTTTTCTATATTTGGAAATAAGTAAAAGAATATATTAACAGCTCAGTAACAGGACACTGTCCTAGAGGTATGGGAGAATTAACAATAATCACGATTAGTTACTTCAAACATTGGCACCTGAACAAATGCACCAATGGATACTAGAAATAACTGAAGATTGAGGTAAATACACGTTTTAAAATTTTAAAATAAAATTTGATTATGGGAGAAATTTCCGTGAGTGGACAAAAATTGCCCTGTTAATGGAAAAGGAAAACAAATGAGTGATGGATCATGGAACAGCAACCAGAAATGGCTCCAATCCACAAACACTTCCTCACTCTGGGCTCTGCTGTAGGACAGCACAATTTCATTTCTTGGTGGCCTAATTCCACATATTTTGTACCACTGAAAGAAAGTAGAGAAAAATGGAGAACTGGTCTAATGAGCGCAGAATGGATCAACTGGAGAAAACTAATTCTGACTGTTCTGACTGCGGCAAACAATTCCTCAAGCTCAAAGCATAAATAACAATGTTTGCCTTTAACATTCAGTGTAGAGCATATGTTTGCAAAGCTAAACAACCGCCTGTGTTTACATGAGATATGTGACGCTCAGTTTGATTTGCATATCAGAGATCAGGCTGTAAATCTCTGATGATATTTACCACTGGATAATTGAAATTAATCCTGCCAAAATGACTTTGACAGTGCTGAATTTATGGTCTGAGAAAACACCCCTGGAACTGCCTGCTATGCTAGAACATAACTGGCTGTATATTTTCAACCTGAGCTATGCTGCTGAATAAAATCCTGGTCACAAATTATAAACCTTTCCCTTTCTTCTCCAACTACCTATTTCCATAATCATTAAGAAGTGGGGATAATTTTGAAGGTAGCCGATACGCCCGTTTTGCTGTTTTGGTTTAAATTTTTCTAGCCATGACAGGCACATGAGTTACCTTTCTTCCCTGCACTCCCCTTACCGATGTTACACCATTTTCTTTTTAATTTCCTTTAAAAGCAACCAATTCTCCCAGCAGAAAGCATCAGGAAATTCCAACTCCAGAACTCAGACTCGCTCAAGTCCTTCAGTAGCTTGGATGCTGGCTGTGTCTCAGCATGTGTCTGTGGGAAGAAGGAAGGGGCTTGGATTTTCATTTGTTTGCTTTCTGTTTTATTTCTTGAATTCAGATTGTATCTTTAAATAGAAGGCACATAAGTTGTCTGGAAGATCATAGTTTACTACAGAGCTACCTCACATTATCCTCCTGGTAGGAATGTCATTTGTGGCTTGATACATGATTGAAACTTTGAGTATACACAGAAGAAAAACATTTGTGAATAATACAAAACCCCAAACTGAACAAAAACCCCAGCCGTAATTTCATGTTCTAATAAAATAAAACTCCTATATTTAGTAGGCAGAATCATCTTACCATTGGCAAAGAATTACGTAATTTATTAAAACTGCTGGCAACCTTTTCCTATTCAAGAGATGTTGCATCTTGTATTCTTTGGACTCCAATAATGGATTTGATGATTGTGCAAATTGCACCTTGGATTTTGGTGCTAAAAGATAGCAAATAGCCTCCTCAGTTTCTTGACACCAAGTTTAAAACTACGGAGAATGATGTATATTTTTCAAATGCAACATTTACAGAAAAGTATGTTTCTAATGTATAAAAGTGGCCTTTTCGAAAGCTGGAAATAAAAAGATAACTGTCATCCACTACAGAAATGGATGTATTTTTATTTGTAGCATTTATTTACAACATATCTCTTTCAGAGAGGTGGCAGTGATAGCTTTGATATCCTTCTTGCTTTTCTTCCCCTACAATCTGCTGCTTTCCAGGACCATTCAATTTGAAAGCAGGCATCCATCCAAATATGTAATATTAAGGAAGAAAGACAGCTCTCATTTATAAAATCTTAATTCCTTGTTAGTGGAAAGAATAAAACCACTAGATTAACTGTGATCACTGATTATTATCCTCCCACAAGAATGTTATCTTGGGCTCTGTCCCCTGCTCAGAGCTTGTGGCACCTGGAGAGGGAAAACGCTGACAATGGCACCTGGATGAGCACCTGTCTGTGGGGGTGGGGAGAAAAATAACTTTCCAAGCATCATAAACCACGGAAAGCCTGCTCCACGTTGCTGTTGTCACACAGCCCCAGGCTGGCAGGGAGGCTGAGGAGGGCACACATTCCTGTGGTGCCCAGCCCAGCTGGCTGTGCTCGCATCGCAGAACTTCACTCTCGTGGCACATTTACAGGGGACACCCTGGAACAGCTGGGTTTGTGCTGCAAACTCGGCCAGGTAGCTCAGCAATCAGCACTGCTGAGCCCAAGCTCACTGCAGGCTCTTTTGTAGAGCAGCTCCAAATATAACAGCAGCAATTTAACAATCCAGTGGAAACCACCAGCTCGTTCATCCGTCCATAGCCTTCCCTTGTTTCCAAATCTTGCCGTACGTCCTGCACAGGCTGATTTTTCACTTGAATGAGCCAACATGGGCACAAGGCCCAATTGCAGCTAATGGATTCCTGCAGAACCAGGATGGATTAAGCTTGAAACAGCCACATCTCGTCACCAAACCCATTTTAGAGAAGCTCTTTAAAGGTCTGTCATTTCTGCACAGTCCTCATTTCATACCAAGTGCCTACACCACATACAGCTCTACAAACTCACCTGGACTTTGCACTGAGGCAATGCAACAGCACCCAGCACATGGCTTTTACTGGCAACACATCAAAAACCCAGCAGTGAGGACTCCCATGGGGGCTTTTTTTTTCCTACTCTGAATACACCTTATTTTAATCAGACCATGTCACATTTTTATGCCACTTCCTGCTGCCTTTAGTCACTGAGATTTTGCATAATTTTTGATGTTTCCATAATTCTACACGGATAGTCAGCCTTTCACATCATGGCTGGGATGTTACTCTCTTATTTTCACATGCAAAGCGCAGCTCAGATAGACTGGAGGCAGAAATGGGAGTTGGTGATGAGTGTGAGTGGGAGGCACCATGGGGTGGTGGTGAAGGTTTGCTTTGATTCTTCTGACTACAAAAGCTTCCTCAGTAGGGAAGGCATTTTCAAATGTCTAAACAAAACCTTTGTCTATGCAAATTCAAACCCATTCTGACATCAAATTAAAGCTATTCTTAGTATTATTTCTTAAAGGTCATGAATATGCCATAAAGTATGATCAAAGCATTAGAAATCTACAACAGGTTAAGAAAAGAGGCAACAACACATTAGATTTCTGCTGTTTCCATTTCCAAAGAAAACACTGACCATTAATGCTTATTACTGCAATGGTGGAAGCATCATCTGTTCTCAGAACTGGATGACAGTTTCTGTTCTAAAACCCACCACTCAGCTGGCTTGAACTTTGCCATACCTTAACTAGTTTTTCTTTTAGCCAAAATAATTTGGAATAATTCATGAAAGGATAGGTTAGTTATCCCATTTTGAAAACAATATTTGTTATATCACTTAATGCTTCCTCAATTCATGGTTTGAAAGCAAGACTGGAAATCCGATACAGACAGAGTTTTAATTAATTCTCAATGAAATCTGGATGAATTACAACAGTTTGAAAAGTCTCCACTAAGGGCTCACTGCAATTGCAGCAGACTGGGAAGGATTCAGGAAAAAGGAGCAAAAGATGAAATCTTCTCTTGCTTTTTGAGTGAAGCTTCTTCCCCTGCAGTGGCCAACAATCTTGAAGGAGAATTTCATCTCATTCAAATGCAAAGGAAGAAAAAGACCGATAGGAAATGGAAAAATCCATTAGGACTGGATAATAAAGAACCAGGGAAAAGGCCTATAAGACTGGAAACTTTTCTGTGGACTGATGACATTCAGCTGATAAAAATCAGACCTAGTACAGTACAGTAATTCAAGAGTCTAGAGGAGATAGTTTGAAAAGAGATAAATCCATCCATTTCTTCAAGGTGTAAGTTAATCAAAACTGAAGACAACTGCAGAGAGTTAAGGAACTAATTAACTGGTAAGCACAAATACACTGATATTCTAAAAGCACCCTCATAAAAATGCATTTCCCTGGATAATAAAGAAGGTATACGTTGATTTATTAATCAGGAGTCACCTTGCTGAAACACAGATAATGACTAAAATAAATTTCCACTTGGCTAACCTCAAACTGGGTTGTGTACTTACGAGCTTGAAACAGTATATAGAAAACTTACTGGAAGTTTTAGTCAGTTACTTATTCAAATTACATATTGAAAATCCACGAAGCTCTTACCTTAAAAAAAACCAGCAATGAAGAATAACAGATGCCAAGTGAAAGCAAATACTTCTATTTTGGCACAATGTTAATTTAAGTCCTTCCCAGCTGCCTGTTTAGTAAAGCCTTTATCAAGTAATCCCACCAGAGGCTGTTTTTCCAGCACTGCCTTTAATTTCCCTGTGTTCTCCGAGTGAACTCCATGAATCGATGAGGAGCTAAAACACAACCCTGGTTATTAATGAAGGCATCAGTTAGTGACCGCAGAGGCTCCATACCTGTTGACATCCCAGATCTTGCTGGTGCCGTCCATGGAGGCAGAGGCCACGAAGTCCCCGCAGGAGTGCCAGAAGCAGGCGCGCACGGCGCGGGAGTGGCCCCGCAGCGTCAGGATGCAGCCGCGCCTCGACAGGTCCCAGATCCGCACCGTGGTGTCGCCGCTCGACGTCACCAGCTGGGTGCCACTGCCCACGGAATAAAAACAGCTTTGAGCCAGGAGAGAGGGGAGGAGTTTTCAAACAAAATAACTTAACTCTGTTTAGAAAGACAGGTTAAGTTGCAGTTGTTGATTTTACCTTAAAATACACATGAACAAAAGCGACCTTTGGAAACATTCGTATTTTTACTGTGCACAGTTTTCTGACACATTAGAGATGAAGTGTCCATGTATTAATACTCTATCAAAGGAAAAGGAGATAGGAAGTAGCTATCCCCCATAGGAAAGTAAATACAGCTTTCAAATAAATTCCTACTTTTTGTAGCCTATTATGAGTTCATCAATAACATAACGTAAGACCAGAGGACTGCTTTCAAAATACAGTAAGATAGATTCAGGGAATAGTATTTTCTAATGTCCCAAATTCATAGCATTTTCAACATATAATTTAATTTTTGAAAGCATCCTAATTTTGCTTTTTCTAACTCTGTATAAACACTTACAACACATTCACCATCTCTTGGGGTCATTGATACATTACATAAATGAAAAATACAGAATTCAGCTCAGATTTTTTTGGCCAAATCTCACATATAAACTAGTATAATTCTGTTTCCTTTAAGCATGGACATATGGCTTCAGACTAAGTGTCCATCTGTAACATTTTATATAACTAGTAGGGAATTTTAATAATATAATAAGAAAAAGTATGTGGAGTGATTCTCTTATTAAACCCTCCCAGACCTAGCCTGTGGCTCAGGATTTCTTTGTGCATAAGAAGAATCCATGGATTTTTTTTCCCCTATGAGTAATTGATTTTTGAACATATGCAAACCTTTGGCACTCACAATCTCTTATGTCAATGAATTCCAAAATTTAATTATGCCTTGTGTGAAAAGCTCTTCTGGGGTCTTAAATACCTTACTTCATTCCATTTCATGCTTCTAATTGTACTACTGTGATTAAAAGCAAACACTGAGTACACCTTCACCATGTCTAAGTGTGGCACCAGCCATGGTAGGACAGGGCCCTGTCCTGTTCCACTGCCAGGACAAAGACCCCGACTCATTCCTTGTGCAGAGGTGATTCCAGCCCTTGAAGCACATTTCCTATCTCTCTCAGCACCCATTCAGCTGAAAGGGAAGGAACAGGTATCCAAGGAAGGTATGCAGTGTCACTGTTTCCTGGTTTATTCTGTGTTCTTTCAATTTAATTATCATCCTTGGCTCATCTGTACAGAAATTTTCAGCAAGCTGGCCACAGTAGCTGCAAGATTTCCTTCCTGAGTACTGATAATTAGACACATTCTTACCTATTATCTGCTCTTATCTTAGGACCATTTCTTCCCATGTGCTTTACTTTGTGTTCACCTGCACAGATTTTCAGCTGCTGCTTCACCATCAAGTCAGTTGTTGAGACTGGAATCTTTTCCTGTCATTCCTCACATGCTCCTTTTCACAGCCCTGGCTAATAAGCAAACTCATCTACCTCATTCCCTTCCCCAATTTCCAAGATCATCTTAATAACTCAGGTCCCAGCACAGATCCCTGTGGGACTCAGAAATTAATTTCTCCATTCTGAAAATGGCATTTGATTCCTATCCTTTCACCAGTTTTAAAACTCATTAAATAAATTTCCTTTTTATTCACGACAGTTCTGCTTCCTTGAGAATTTTTGTCAAATGACCTCAAGAAAAACTTGCTGAAAATCCAAGTATAGGAAATTCATGAATCTCCCTTGATCAAATGCTCAATAAGCCCTTCAGAGAATTCCCAACCGATTGCTGAGGCTTAATTTCCGAAGCCATGCTCACAGCTCCCAGGGCTTCACTGCCATAAATGTATCCATGTATCCTGTAATTTGGCTTCCTAATATAATTCCTGTCAAGCTATGAAAATTAGATGAATCCATCTAGAATGCCTTCATCCTAAACTCTCAAAATATTGAAAAAAGTTGATGCAGCCTTCTCAGGAATAAGGGAGGTTTTCATTTTCTAAGTAAAAATTTGTTTCAATTGTTTTCATACTAAACAAAAACAAAACAAAAAACCCAGGAAAAATGTTTGGGGATAACACACAGAAATATAGGTCAAAAATAGTTAAGCTGTAGGTTTTCAGACCAATTTCTGCCATTATCTGAGCAACATCAATAAGATGACCTTGCCCTTAGGACGCAATAAACTCTTTTATTTGAATAATGGCAAAGGTCCTATCACAGGCAGTAGAAATCCTTCTTCCAAATCTCTGTATAAAATTGTGGGGTCTGAAAACAGCTCAAGGGTTTATCCTAAGCACTACTGTAAAACTTCAAGTAAGAATACACTCAGAGATATTTAATTCACTGCTGCAGTTTATTAAAAAAAAAAAGGTCTGGGACCTGTGGTGTCAACCCCTTTCTTTTATATTCTCCCTTTCCTCCTTTTCCAATAGATGTCCACTGAATTGCTTGGTAAAAGTAGCTGCTACGACAGCTTGAAATATGTGCATCATTTACCTGATAGATCTTAAGGGGGAGCTTGCCACTATGAAAGATCACCTACCCAAGTTTTTGACTATTTTTAACACTTGTGGTTTAGGTTGCTATTTTTTGTGAAAATATCATTATAATATTCATTAAGGCAGTTACACCCCCATGCCTAAGACAAAGCTCTGAGAGATTAATCTCTCAACATTTTTTTATAACATTGCACAGGTATAATTCTGAAGCTTTTGTCACATATACCAGAGCATAAAGGCTTGAAGTCTGAGTAGGGGTTTGGAGAAGACCCTAATTTTGTTGAGCTGTCAGGAATAAATGTGCTTTTGTTAACGAAACACTTGCACTTTTAATAAGCCAGATCTCACTTCTGGAGATAGATAAAATTAGAGAAATGACAAATTATCATAGTCCTTACACATTTATGAACTAAGAGCTTAAAAAAAATTCAGAGTCAGGTATAAAGTGAGACTGATGAAATCTGCAATTGATTCAGAGGGAAACATTCACTGTCACTGTTGTGAATCACAAAAAGAGATTTATGGCTTATGCATTTTTTAATATATAATTCCCAAAATGCTACATGAAGAACTGGTTCCTTGGGCTGAATTTCAAGAATACACCATCCAGGCAGTGATGAAAATCTTTCAGAAAACAGATATGAGCAGGAAGGTAGTTCAAATGGATTCAATTTGGCAATCTGCAGCAGGGGAAGGAGTTACAAGTGAGGTTTAGCACTCCTTACAGATCAAAGGAGAAAAAACACTGGAGATGGGAAACAAAAGTGCAGCAGGAAACAGTTTTGAGGGACAGACTGACAGTGGAAGTAAGGGCAAAAATACTCAGGAACAGAGGGATCCAGCCCCCTGCAAAACAAGTTTCCCCCTAACTCCCTGCGCATAAAAAAGCATTAGGTCATTAAAGGAAGGGGATCTGCAATTATCCATGTAGGAACTTAACGCTGGCATTTCTGGGAAGCACAAGTGGTGCTGGTGGGAATGCTGGCTGTCAGGGCTGCTTCAGCACAGGGCCTGCACTCTGTGGTCAGGAAACCCTCGGCACACACGAGGATTCAGGCCAGACACACACATAATGAACAGCAAAGTGCTGTGTCAAGCCAAGTCAGACATCTAAATCAAAATGCTGCTATTAAGAAAAAGTCCTATCTACTTAATAGCTGATCAATAATGACACACTTTCTCTGATTTGCAGCATTTTTCAGTCCTGGGAGATAAAAAGAAACACACCAAAATCTAAGGTAATGTTTTGTTACCCACAGCTGCAACACTTTTTTTACTGTGCTATTTTTCCTTATAAGAGCATGTGGGGGGAAGAAACAAATATATCAGAAAAAGCAGCTGTTTTTAATGATTTAGGCTGTCAGTTTAACCATGTGTGGTACCCACACAGTCCTCTATCATATGACTGATTTTCAAACAAAATGCATGCTGGTTTTACTATTAAAAGCATATGAAATCTGACATTGGAACCTCCGCCTTAATTCTCAGCAGCTATATACTTAAACTCCATTTGAATTCAAGACTGATCACTAACAGGGAAAGCTCCAACAAATCCTGTGCAGTGAGCATATATCTAACTCAGAGGAGAATAAAACACTTTAATTGTTTTTTAACAAACACATCAAAGAACTAGGCAAGATACTATGAGACAAGAAAAGGGTAAATCCTATCTTGTTCTGTCACTTCAAACACATTCACATAAATGCAAATTAACTTTGCCAACTTCTAGAAATGTGGTGTTTTTGTAAAGGAGCAGCACTTTTGTGCATGGTGCTCTGTGGAACCCAATCAGTCGGGTTGGTATGGTCTTGTTTGGTTTGGTTTGGGGTGTTTTCTGTTTATGGTTTCTAGTAGACCAAAGGACTACATGGGATGAAACATGCCTGCATTGATTAAAGTATTCGTACAGAAGAATCTTTCCAAAGTTCTACGCAATGGAGAGCCCGTGGCACCTGTAAGCCCTGTCCTGCCTCTATGGATAGACCAATTTTAAACATTAAATGCGCATAAAGTTCTACCTTTTAGCTGATTTCTGGTATTCCTAATTGATAATGTAAACCTGCTCTTCCAGGAACAATTAGAGTGAAAAAACTTTGGAAACATTAATTCCACCTTCCACAAAAAGGAATGGAACGTTAACTTCTCAAGCCTTAAATCTTTCCTCCCCATATTCTAAACACACACACACACACATTTCCTTTCATTACACATTCCTGCTCCTTCCAGCTTCACTGTTCTCACTACAAGACACCTCTCCATTAACACTTCCCCAGTTGTAGACACATTAATAATTAAGACTCATATTCAGCAACAACATGAGCCTTTGGCACAGAGTCACTTCACAGCATTTCGGGAGGCTGACTGCCTTTGTGGAATGCCAGACAAGTGAAGGCAACAGCTACACCGACAGTGCTCCCCTGTAAATGTGTCACTCCTAATGCCAACAGCCAAAGCAGCTTCAGGTACTGCTCCTGGTTCTCATCGTTCTGGACAGTGGACTTAGATCTGAACCTCGAGCTGCTCCAGGGGATTGCTCAGGTTCCCTCTGAAGACCCTGTGGACACTGAGCTAGAAAAGCTCTTCTGCTCCACAACATTAGCTGCCAAGCACGACCATGCATCCCATCCTTCAACATTTACAAGGACTGTCATATTGAATTAAGCAAAATAAATGATAAATCCATCTGTATCATTAGCTCTGTGATAAGCCCCAGAGAGGGAGACTCCACGCTGTCTCCAGGCAGCCCTGTCCTGGGCTCCACTACCCTCCATGGAATGAAGTCCTTCCTCATGTTGAGGTGGAATTTGTGTTTTAGTTTATGGCCATTGCTCCTCATCCTGTCGCTGGGCACTGGTGAAGTGTCCAGCAGCACCCTCTGACACCCACCTCTGAGATATTTGTATGTGTTGATGAGATCAACACACACGCACGTATCTATAAATACACAAATTAAATAAAATATATATTATTGTATATATTATGTATTATATGTATTTTTTATATATATTATTCTACAGGGCTGTGGACACAGCCAGCATTCTGCACGCAAACTGAGACACAGCCCCTTCCCTCGATGCCTTAGGTTTTAACTTTCATATTTTTCAAATCCTGTACTGCCTAGTGTGTAACTCTGAAGTTCCTTGTAGCCTGTTAATTTCTGCTCTCTCATGCTGGGTAGACATAACAAAGCCTCTCCGGGGCAGCTCTCCAAGGACACTCACTCCATCCTAGGCCCAAAAAGTATAAACCAAAAGGCCTCTAAAGGGGGGGCGAGCGGAGGGGAATTACATCATTAACTGAAGCGTTAATTGGAGAATTAGCCCTGATATGCAAATGAATCAAATTTATAAAAGTGTGAAGAACTCATGACTCAGGGTCCATCTTGGCAGTAGCCTCTGGCTCCCCAGGGGGTACCTGTGAAGGCCTTTCAAATAAATACCGACCTTTATTCCCTTATTCTTGTCTAGTCTCTGCTTTTAGGTGGCCTCTCAAGGCACCACCCTCAGACAACTCCAGCCCAAAACAAAAGGTGGTGAGCAAAGCCTTACACACAATTCTGGCCAACAACAGTTCTCAAAGCAAAACTACGCCAAACACAACCTGTGTTCAAGTTTTTTATCCTAAAAGAGCTGCAGCAAGAAGCAGCTTCTGACTGGAGTTTAAACAACACAAGCATCAGCAACACAACAGCAAATTTTAAATATATGGTCCAAAACATTACAGGGGTAAGGTCTTTCATCATGACAACTGAAAAACATTTTAAAAATCAATATTCCAATCAGTTAATTGGAAAAATTATGTCTCTTTTATTTACCTCTATTAATGCAATTATTCTAAAGCAAAATTCTAAAAGCCTCTATGTTATTTGCAATATCAGCACAGGTTGACAGTAGGCACAGTAAAGTACAAGGGAAGAACTGCAAACCCTGCTAAAGTTTACTTGAATTTTGCTGACATTTTATGCTGGGTCAAAGAGGAAAGATAAAGAGAGAAAATGCCTAGGAAAAAAAGTTATTCCATTAAAAACAGAGCTAATGAACACCAAATAACCTATGGAAGCATCTTTTGCCTACTTCTTTGATCATCTTAGCTGTTGATAAATTAAATACATCAAGAATTGACCGATCCTTTAGACTTCTGTCTTCCAATTTTTGCCAGATTTACCCTGCAAGTTAAAAGTTACCAGAGACAGTGGAAGAGAGCATAAGGAACATGTGCAAGGAGGTTGGGGGAAATACATCCTTGTAAACTTCATTTACTTGGAAACAAGGTTAAAACCAGGGACCCAGACAACTGCACTTAGGAAAGCAGACAGCTACTAATGGAATCCCACCTTTGGTTATGAGAGCTGTGTTTAAACACTCCATTTTCCAGTTGGTACTGAAAACAATGTAAGGGATGGAAATGCCAAACATCAGCTCTGCAGTCACTGCAACTCTTCTCTGTTCTCCTACGTTGTCACTGCTCCTCATTTTCCTCTCACCAGAGAAGGTGGAAATTGGGATGAATTTTAAAAATGTTGGAGTCAATTTACTATTTTAAAAGTTCCCATTAAAATGATTGAAAAGAAAACAGGTGATTTTCTGCCTCACCAGGCAGGATGCTTGCACAGATCCTTTATAAAGGAAGATGTGGATCCAACTCTCTGCAGGTCCAAAGGAAGACGGGACAAAGTTTTGGAAGAGGAATACACCAAGGATTACATGGAAACAGCATCTGGCTCAAGATACTTTAAAATAAGAAGTAGATTCCAGCGAGGTACTAAGACCAAACCTCACAAATGCCTTTCCTATTCTTAGCCATTCTGAGGCACCCCCTGGTACTCACTGCTGGGAACAGGATGTTGGTCCAGAAAAATCTGGCACGGGGAGCCATCCTTATGTTCTTAGTTTGTGTTTGAACAAAACACTCAGCAGCAAAGGTTTTGTTTCTGAGATTTTGTAACCTTGAAACAGACTTGAGATATAGTTCACTTTTTTGTTGCTGGAGTTCTGAGACTCATTAATTATTTACAATGACACTTCTTATTAGGAACCCCTAGGGGTTTTTTTGGATCTATGGTTCATTTTGGGTGTTGCTTTAATTATCCTGGTGGACTATGTGTCTAAGACCCATTTTATGTAGTAATTGTAATATGTCTTATCCCTCAGAATAATCTTAAACCCAATTTTACTCACTTTAATAATAGACATGAAATGTCATTTATACAGAAGGTGAATGCCAGACTACTCAGCAGTAGAAATACAAAAATACCTTTTCTTTTCTCATTTATCATCAAAGGTGAGGAGAAAAATAAATTAAATTTCAAATATGCAAAATCAATTATAAACTGACATTCTACAAGCCAAAGAAGCAGTTCCAAAGGCAGGAAGCAAGGCAGTAACCAGCAGATGGTGGATGGCACATGGCTTTTTGTCAGAGAAGAAAAATGCAACCACCCTCCAAAATCCTTTGCCATAAGGCTTTTGGCTGGAAATCCTCAGAATCCTGTCGATGTCTACTATGCCAAGTGCAAAACTTGAGGCAATTTTTCACTCTACATTACCTAATTGTGAGATCTTTCTGTGATGTTTCCTCCTCATGCATTGACCTGTCCCAGGAGAAGCATTTCCCCTCGTGCTGCCTGGCTGACAGCTGGCTGTGACACCAAGGGCAAACAGGAAACCAAGCTTTTGGCACCAAACTGCTCCTGGATAGACAGACACCAGGACTAGGCACCACAAAAGTAGCAAACTTTTGTTTTAATGAAGTTCACCTTCTTGATGAAAACTTTGAGGCTACTTCCCACTTCAAGGGTGACAGTTTCACATCTGCAAACATTTAAATACAACATGCTCCTAACCAGAAAGAGTCCCGGTACGGTATATATGAACTCTGAGCTAACAAATTCAAGCCATTTATTAACAAGTTTCAACTTAGCAAGTCCTCCATACTTAAAATCATCTTCCCTTTCTGACTGAGTACTGCTACAAGAAGCTGCCATGTCTGACCACACAAACCCACAGAGAAATCTTGTTTCACCTGAGGCCTTTCCCACTGCTCTTATTACCTGCACATCATCCTGTGCTCAAGTACTCCTTTTTTTCCAAGGTTTTGGCCCACAAAAACAGAGCCTTTAGTTCTACATTCAGGATCATTATAATGATTTTTAGTCATTTTGTTAGGATGATTTTTTGTTGTTTTCCAGATTACTCCAATGCAAGTTACAAACCACACAGACCCCACTCAGGCAGGCCCCATTCAAATCCAGTAGCTGAGCTTGGTACCCCCACAAAAATATTGAGTGTGGTCCCGTTCACTGCAGGCTAGACTCCTTTCTTGTATAAAAAATGGGTTAGCTGCCACCCAATATCATGTAATTAGAGGTGGTTAAATGAGAATCTAAAATTATTTAGGCTCCTGGTAGAAGGCAGTTTTTAGTACATGTAAAATTGGCTTTTAGGAGGCTTGGGAAGTGTACCAGGTAAGCAATAAAAATGAAAAGACAAAAATATAAACTAGTTCCAATACTTGGATATTAGATGTAGGCAAATATGTGTCAGCAAGACAGCAGACACTACAGAATGCAGGGCTCTAGGCAAAAATTAGACAGCAATGAATTACCTTTCTACAATTATTTTGCTTTAAAAAAAAATTATGCCTTTTCTAAAAGCCTCCTCCCAATGCATGTTGAGCACCCCACAGCAAAATCAGACACCTATTTAGCAAGGGGTAGGAGCATCCTGGCCTGCAGTAGCTGGGAGCAGGGAGCTCATGGGAGCCTGGCCAGTGGTATCTCCAACAACTATGAAGGCTTCTTATGCTGAAGGCAAACAGTGTTCTGGGTCCAGTTGTGCCACCTTCCTGTAGCCTACTGCCAAGTAAATCTTCCCCCATTAACTTCATGAGAAATAACTATTTTACCTGAAATCAAATATAATGAGTAAACATTGCAAAATACCATATTTTCCAGAAGTGAGATCTATTCTGTGCCATTCCAACACTTTCTCTCAAACAACCCAGTGTAAGTTAAAGTCTTTCTATACACTGTTAAATTTTTAAAATAATGTATTTAGCCCACATAAAATCATGCATAGTACCAATCAATATCCCTGACATACATTAAACAGTGTGCCATTACAGTGTGATACTTCATCTCAACACCCACCCCATCCACTTGGGTCATTTTTCCTCCATTGGAATGACTCCAAATCCTCAAATTTTAATGAAGGGCTGTTGAACTAGGGAAAAATGTAGTTTGGAAGGAATTCAGATACATGAATTCCATGTACAGAACAGATTTATGACCTATATTAACAGCAATAATCCTGTGTCTCAGTTCCTCCGAAATGCAAAGTTGTGGCTCAGTCATTTTAAATCCATTATCATCCCCCAGCGGTGGTCCAGTGATGTCTAATCACAATCAGTAGCCAGTAAAGGACCACAGTCATTAATCCCATTTGCATGTTTGTACAAAGCATCATTTTTAAGCTGCATTTTCATATGCAGAGAGAGTTCAGTGAGTGCACAGATTTTGCAGCCAGTGGAAAGTTCTGCACTGGGATTTGAACATTCCCAGGCCCCTGGAAGGATATTTAACTCACACTGTGTAATGATCCTGACAGTGAAGGCCAAGAGAACACACAGGACAGTGCATGAGCCCAGTGTTTGTAATTGGGGCAAGCAATGATCTCACTGAGGGATGCCCTGGGGGGGAGTGAGTTAATGGAGACAGTGATCAATAACAATCTAACTCCAAGAGGGGAGGAAGAATGGAAATGATGAACATGAGCAGAATCCTGGGCTGGTAACAAAAGAAAGCAGAATAGCAAACTGAATATAAATTTCCACCCTTTCTGTGAAAGGCTTTGCATGAAAACTGAACTTCGGTCCACCAGGCCATGCAGCCTAAACACTCACTGCTCAAGAGATGGGGGACACCAGAAAACCCTTCAAACCCAATAACTCTCAAAGGTGACCTAAACCATGGACACAAACACCACGTCCTTCTCCTTCTGTTCCCCATCTCTTTTATATACACACTACTCAGATGCAAAGGAAGTAACTACCACAAGCTAAGAACTTGGTTCCACATCCCTCAGCAGTCAAACAAGTCCTGATGCTCATTCCCAGCTGGACAACTTCTGCTACCTGTGCTACAGCAACTGTTTTGTACCTGGAATTCCCCAGATTACTGCAGCCACACAGCTTGAGGGGAAACACAAACACAGTAAATGACTGTGCAATTCATACCGTGAGTTTGTGCTCCAGACAAAATCCTGTAAACACTCTAAATATTTGGGGGTTATTTCCAATTCTAATATCTTAGATATTGCCTCAATTGAATTGCCATTCTCTAGTCAACTCTAACACTAATGTTTGTTATTTTAACAGCTGCACTTTAGGAAAGGCTCATTTTAACAATATAACAAACCCAGATATCTCCTCAGCCACTCCACTAGAACCCTTGCAGCAGACTTGAGGGAAAATACAATTGCCTTTATTGCACAGAAGAAAGCAATAATGAACCGAGAATGTTAAAGGCATCAAGAGCATAATTGCACTCAGAGAAACATAACACAAGAGATTCTATTAAGAGAGATGTTTTGACGTGTATAACAACCCTGAACAGAGTGAGAGCAACATGTTCAGGATCAGAGCAGTGAACTGAGACTCCCCAGCCCTGGAGAGATGGCAGCTCCCTCTGCAGCTCCAGCTCCCCAGCACAAAATGCTGATGAAGCCAGAAGAAAACCTAAACTATTCAAAATCTGAACCCACCACAATAAACAACAGGTTTTTTCTCACAGCCTAAGTAAATGATCAGCAAAATGGAACTGCTTCTGGTGACTCCCAGGCAGCAAGAGCTACAGGAACCAAAAATCAGGGAGATGTGCAGGAAGAGAAACCAAGAGCTCCTTATAGAGCAGACAAATTTCTGCGATACTTTCCGAGAACACACTCAAGGCTTCACTGAAGCTGAACTAATAGGTTTAGAAATATCCCATTTTATTGATACTCTATAAAAAGATTTCAACTGCCTATTCCTCCACCCTTTCTCTATCAAAGTGGTTATCATAGAGAAATTACTTTCTTTCTTTCAAGTAAACACCAAATCTAATTACCCACACAGCTTATCAGAAAGTTTCCTTGCAATTTCTAAGTCAAAACAATTACATCAAAATAGTGATTGTGAATAACTAAATAAACTTCTGTCAGAAAGAGAAAGATTAAACTTGACACCTGTTTTGTGAAACTGATAATCACAGTATCTTTTCAAGTTGATACCAGACTGGTTTATAGCTCCCAAAATTAAATATGTCTGTTTTCAGGTCTAAAATTCAGATAATGGGAGAATGTAGCACACAAGATCATCACTTAAGAAAAATAACATAATTTCATTTCATAAGCATTCAGCACATTTGAAAACATTACCTTATGGACAAGCATAACATTTAAATGATGCATTACAGAGATAAGGTAATTAAATAATACTACACAAAAGACTAGCTTTTTATCCCTGTTAGTATTTCTACTGTATCCAGGGTCACACAGTGTAGGTATGAAGACTGAGGGATTTTTTAAAGAGCCTTTAACGAGATGTTTTGCACCTGTGATGGAGGGGCTGCAGACTCATCAGTAGAAATGGCATTAGTTTATCAACAGGTTTTCAATCACAGGTGTTGAAGTTCAGTACATGTGTAAAGCCACCTGTGAAAGCACCTACAGAGTGCTTTCAGCAAACGGCAGCATTTTATTACAATGTATTTTCTTCCTGTAGTTATTTCAAATACACATTTGAATTGCTCAATAGGAGGACTGCTGCTTCTGCCAACCATTTCCTCCCTCTCCTCTCTCCAACTGTCCTCACCACTTCTCTCTCCTGCTGCTTGCTGAATTATTGCAATGGAGATATTATTAGTGAACCACTAACTTGGAGTGGTCAGTATTTCCACCAACTAAGAAATACAAGCCAAAGGTAGTTTTTCATCAAAGCCTAGTCATTCTGGATGGAAAGTGAAGCCTATTCAGTAACCACACTATGGAATTGCACACTGTTTGCTTTCTAAAATCAATATAATGATACACTCTTCAGATTCCATGCAATAGGAACATTTTTTGGTCTTTCTGTTGACAGGGAAAACTACTTCTTTCAGGCAGAGGTAACATCCTTGGAGAACATTAATGGCCTAATTAAGTGTTTCTGAAGGCAAACCTTCCAGATGACACGTGGGCTGCCACTGCAACCACCTCAGAGCCAGAAGATGAGAAGCACTGGGGTAAAGCAGACACCTGAGGATTTGGCAACAAAGAAAATCTCCGGAAGTTTGGACATCTGGGAACCCCAGCCTGTGTGAGGAAATTCTCCTCAGCATGGCAGGAATCGCAGAAAAAAGGCAACTTCTGGATAACAAATCAGGATCTAAATCTATAGCAAAGTTACAGTTGTTACCAGTCCGTATTTTCCAAAAGCACATTGCAGAACTGAGCTCTCTAAAGAAAGTAAAAATGAGATACAAACACTGTTTTTTCTTGAAATAGATACTCACCAATAGTTAACAGAGCTCTCTGAAATGAAAACATACTTTATGTATATATTTACATCTCAAAAGCCCACAGAGAATAACCAACAGTTCCACGTGCCAGAAGAGATTAGTATGGAAAGAAACATTTGGCTTGTGGGAGTGGGTGGAAGGGGAAAAATTTTAATCAAATCCATTACCTGGTTATTGATTTCTTTTTGCCAGACTGATCCTGTAGAATATTTATAAAGTCTTTGACATTGAGACGTTTGGCCAAAGATATTGGATTAGACTAAGCAAAAGCTGAGCTTCTCATGTAATCTCTCATATTTCATTTATATGTGATTTATTCCTTTGTCCAGCAGAGGCTTTTTATTGATAAAAATAATGAGATTGAGAATCCCAAAGGAAATCTAATGCCCACCCAAACATATTTGTGAGGTAAAAATAGTAGGCTTTGTAAGCTTGAGAGAGAATGATGTTATGTTAAGACTGTTTCCTTGTATAAAAAGTATGAAGCTTACCAAAGATTTTGAAATAAATAAAGCTACTTTTGAAATTAAAATTTTGCTATACTTGAAAACACCATGCACACAGTGAACACTGTACACAGGGGGACTGAATGAAAGACTTCTGAAATAGTTCTTTTCCTTGCAGAATAAATGAATACAAATTTTTTTCTTTTGACTCCTGTATTAGCTCAGTTTGATAAAACACCTTAACAACTGCTAAATATGATGTGTTACAGAAAGCCAGTTAGGTGACTGAAAATTATTTGTGCCGCTCTAAAGAAGTTTCTTACCACTGGCAAATTTAATGTGTAATCTGGTAACTAAAGGCTTTATTGAACTATGCAGGAATTCAACATCCTCTAAAAAATTAAATCATTATGCCTTTTCACTAAGTAAGTGTTCAAAAGTCCTAAGTAGAACATACACACTATCTCACGTTTCTTTTATAGCTATCAATAGTAGTAAAAGGATAAATAAAATCCATCTGTTTCTGCAGTGAGGCCTGAATTAGGTTTTAAAGACTATTTCAAGGCACAAATCAAAATAATTCTATTCCAGTGATAGCCAACAGAGACCTTCATGATTAACACAAGTCTTACAACTCTTTTTTATGTTAATGTTAATGCTTGTTTATGTTTAATGTTTATGTTATGTTTAATGCTTAGAAGGGAGTTGGTGGTTTTCGAATCTCAGCCTTGTCTAATGTATACTGTGAAGCTCAGCATTTACAACTCCAAAGCCAGCAGAAAAAGTGTTCTGTAGCTCAATGTCCATGGACCTTTTATTACCAGTAATCTCCAAATCCCTTCTCTGGGAGGACTGTCAGTCTGGCTGGCTCAGTAGCCAGGCAGAAGGTGAAGGCTGACATTGTCCTCCTCCTCTTCCCTGGCTCCCAGGTAAGCACAGCAGCTCCCTGAGCAGCCTCGCCCACTGAGTACTGCCTTGCTTCAGCTCCTCACTCTACAGCTAAAAGATGCAGTTACTGAAACCCTCTAATCTAAACACTGACTGATGATAAAAGCACTTCCAAGATTTCTGTGTTGTCCATAATGAATCCAGCAGTTCCCTGAATGTGCAGATAGAACATATCCCTGGGATGTGCTGCACATTTCCTGCCCACCTGGGCAGCTCATGCTCAGTATTCAAGTCCTCTAGAAGTACCTGACCAGCTGGAAGTGCATTGCAGAGCCATACAGTGCCTGTATTATGTATGCCTGAATTATCTGGGAGGTCCAGGGCCTGTGTAACTTTTGTAGGATTGGGCAGTAATCCCACAAAAGCACACACAACTCCAATGCCACCGGAAAAACTATCTGGAGCACAACAAACAGGAAGGTCCCTGAGCATATCACTGCAGAAACTTTTCCATAATGGGATTTGAAACAGTCCCTGATGAAACTGAATTTCCAGCCTGTTCCTTCCTCGATATCTCCAGGAGCTTCCTTTGATCCTGCTGGTTTACATGTACAATGTCACCTTGGTGTGACTGCTGACCCAGCCTGGGCACTGGCTCTAACAGATGCGTGACAACAAAACCCAACAGTTTAAAATCACTGACTCCAAGCCTTTCTTCATTTCTTCCTGTGGACAGATTTTTTACAGAGCCCAAAAGTATATGTGAAGGTCTCTAATAAGAAAGAGCCTGCAGTAGCATAGTCAAATCCCACTGCTTAATGTTAAATTACAGTTTCCATGCAGACAAATGCTGCTGCATTTCACTAAAACAAACATTAGATTGTAGCAACATCTTGTAGATCGTGGAATTGTAACTTCTGCAGTGCCTGTTTGTTCTGTAAGTCTCCCTAGTTTCACCAACTAACTACAGCATCGAATCTTGGAAGCCAGTACATTAAACAAAATGGCATAATAGATAATTCCTGCTTTTTCTCACAGAAATAAAAATGAATCTAAGACTGACATTAGGAATTATTAAAGTATGAGGAGAAATGTATTTGATTTTAGTAGAATTTTTTAAATTATCTTGCTACTGTGACTAAAGAACCTACTCTTCTCAGTATGGCATCAAGTGCTTTACATTTGCTGAGGCTTTGTGGGCCCTGTACGATCTTAGTTATTTAAAAAATATCATTTGCAATTTGTAACAAGAAAGCAGTCATTTATCTTTAGTATCAGATTTTGTGTGACACTCTTCATACCGTGCAGCTGTTTCTCACCACACACTGATACCTGAGGAGATTATGACTGTCAAGAAGATTGGTGTGGATTGATGCATCAGCACCTCCCAGGACTGGGACCCTCCTCAGCAGCACAGTCTGTGGGGAGCCAAGAGCAGCAGAGGCGGGGGATGAATAAAGAAGCACACCTTGTAATTCACCTTGATAATCAAAGGACTTTGGGCTCTCAAACTACAAAAGCATGTCCACTGAGAAATTCTGAAGTGGTGCCTGGACCTGCCAAGCTGTCAAGTCTGATTTTTGCTCCTCAGTGTTTCCCTCCACGCACAGAGTCCTGTGAGACGCAGTGAGCGAGGAGCAGTGTCAGCCTGTGCCTGCTGCTCTGGAACATCTGAGCCTGGCTGGATCAAACCCAGCTGCCTTTCCTTTCTGGGACTGCCTTTCCTCCTGAATTTTGGCCCTCGCTCCCATCACTCCTCAGAAGTTTCTCCACACACTCCCTCCCTTCCTCGATTACTGTTCTGCTGGGCTTTTCAGTCTATCCTTTTTCCACACAGAGTCATCTCTGGATAGCTTCTTCACAAATTATAAGATTAAAAAAGAAATTAAAATAATATAAAAAATAAAATTAGGGACTCACCTGAGTAAGAATTAATTTCAGTATCAGAGTTTATTCTGACTTCAATTCTGCTCAGGAATTTGCTTTTAAAAAAGATTTTATATTCTAAGAGTTTTTTATGATGAGAAAATAATTTCCACTCTGATAGAGTCTTACATACACAATTCCACATTTATCAGTCACTGATCTTGAAAACTTTGGGTAAATATCATCATCCTGGTCCCTTTTCCCCACTCTGGATTTTCAGTAATAATTTGTACTTGGTCTTGAGAGGCCAACTCAATGCTCAGTCACAGCCTGCTCCCATGTGCTACAGAATTCCCCTAAAAGCTCCTTGTGTGAATTCAAGCCCACTTGGAATTGACATTCCCTCCACAGCCCATCCAATCTCTCTCCAATTCCTCACATTCATCCTCAGTATACTCTGCAAATTCTCCCTCTACAAGGCTGTCTTTCTCCTCTATCCATGCACAGGTTTCCATCTGAGTAACATCACCTCCTTCAGCTTCGAGAAACACCACCCAGAGCTGCCTCTGTTCTGGAAGAACATGGGTTGTTCTTTCAGTCCAGCATCTCATCTTCCTCTTGGTTTCCCCTCACTGGCACATTTTTCTGGGGTATCAAACATGACATGTCTTTATTTGCATGTCTGATGCATGAATATACTTATTCTAGCTCTTCTTTAATTTTTTTTTTATTAATTACTGAGGAGGCAATACCTGCCTCCAGGTTTTCCAATAGCAATAGAACTTACAGAAAATCCACACAGTAAAAGGTAATTGCTGTAGCAATTGTTATATAATAATAAATTGATAACTGTTTTGATTTCTTTCCTCAGTAACTGTGGGAGTTGCAATAGCAACAGAAAGGACACCAGAAGCTCTGCCTCTTTCTTAGGGGAACAGGGCATTACAGAAGACTTGACAATCTGACAACTTTCAGAGCAAGTTTTAAATCGCTTTTAGAACCTACAGTTTGTACTTCTCTTCAATTCAGAAATTCATTGTATTCCACAGGACCAGACAATGTTTGCATGAAAAAGGCTACAAACATTTTAGAAGAGTTGACTTGATTAATATTTATTAATATATTAAGGACATTACATATTGTACCAGCCCACATGCAGGGCAAGAATACAGTATTTTACTGTTCACTGGGATTTTATCAGACATTAACCCACACCTCTGCTATGCTGCAGAACTTGATTCTTTAGCCACCCAGGAAGGTTAGTAACAAAGATAAATAAATCTAGTACATGCCATGAAATATCTTAGTGTGATTAGAGTATGGTCCTTAAAGGTACAGCATTAACATCCTCAGCTTATTCTGGAAACTGGCAGAAGATGCAGATTTTTGTCTGCTATTTCAACTATTTGAGTCACCTGGCACCCATGGTGCACTACACAGCTCTTCCCCAGCTCTCCAGATTCTTACCACAAAGCCTCTGTGTATGACTGTGACAGGAGACATTCTGACTCCCTCATTCCTTCACATCTAGAAAAGGCAAGCTGAAAAATATTAAATTTTTCAACAGTGACAGGAGCTTGAAACAGCTAATTCATCTGCAAAGCAGTCTGCAGCCAGACCAGAGTAAAAACATTGTTTGTTTTTGAAGTTTGACCAGGTGTCACCTGAGTTTCAAAGAAGGAAGCACTGTTCTCCTCCCTCCTCCCAGCTGCTGCACGCTGCAGATGACAGGACCTGTTTGAAGTTTTACTTTTATTTTAAAAGCTTAAGGCAATGTTTTACTCTCAGATCTGCAGGGAGCTGCTCTGCTCTCCTCACATGCACAAAGCCAGGCTGCTGCCCTTCATCTCCTGTCCTGGGAGCCACTGCAGGGAGAACACGCCGGGTACCCCGACCCTTCGTGCCAGCCCAGGAACAACACAGCGGCAGCCTCGGAGCCTCAGCACACTCTCACCTCACCCTGCTTTGATCACAAGTGAAAGAGTGGCAGCTTGGGGAATGAAGCACATTGCCAGTGGTGGGGGGGAAAACTCCTCCAACAACTCTTTGTCCCTAAGGCTCCGTGACGATCCTTAAGGACACTGTGGTACATCAGTACTGAGAAAGCTTCAAAGGACAGTCCTCATTTCTGTAACATCTGGTCCAGAGCCTAAAACACACATTTACCTTCTTATTGCTACTTCCTAGAGCCACATTCTCTTATGGCTCTTGGAGACACTGGGGACATACAAACCCAACAGCACTTTAGCTCCAAGTTTCTAGATCTTCCCAGCTACCAGTGAAACTGGCAGCTTTACCCCTATTTACACCGTGGTGGCACAGAGACAACCATGAGAAAGACCCTTGCTCAAGTAATACTCTGTGAGCACATAAAACCCCAGATTTCTGGGATTTTAAGCCATTTGTATGTGCAGAAGCATCAGTTAAATGCACATCACAGCTCTACATTGGCTTCTCCCCAAATCATTGGTGCCTGGCTGTCAGGGTGTGGGTTATTGTATGATGCTCTGCCAAGATGATCTGACAGCAGACTCGTGTGAGGCTGCACACAGGTCACTTCTCACACCAGAGGTGGGGATTGCTCTAGACCCGATTTCACACAGAGAGAAGAAACACAGAGGAGAAATAATCTCACCGAGGACAAACAGGGAAAACTGTAGAACTCTGGAACTTCTACCCAGATCACCATTTAATAGCCCAGTGGCACAAAAATATTTTTCTTTTCCACTTCTGGGGTGAACATAATTTTAAATCTTTAAAATGGGAACAAAACTAGAGGTTATCCACATTTGATTCCAGGAAAAAAAAAAAATCTATTAAGACTACATTTTTACTTAATTGGTTTTACTTCCGGAAAAAACGGAGCTATGAGTCTCATATCTAAAAAAAACCCCAAAAACCAAACCAAAAACCCCCAAAAAACTATGATTAAATGTATTCTGCCACATTATATATTTTATGCAGTAACAGAAGACAATATTTTAACAGGACTGCTTTTGAATCACTCCAGAGCATTCAGCAGGAGTCAATTTATACTGCAAGAGAATAATGATGTACCTCAACTCATTTTAATTTCAATAATTGAATGAGAAATAGGAAAGCCTATTGAAAGGACTGTATTCTGGTCAAAGACTAATGAGAAAATAGTTTTGAGTCTCTGAGTCAGCAGGTGTCATGGTAACAATGCATTATCGAAATCTGATTAGTATGCCCAGCAGCTTTATAAATGATAACATGCTCTTCTAATTGTATTTCCCTTTCCTCCCCTGTGCTAAGTTTTATATTCACAACAGGTAAGAGGTAAAGGCAGCATTCTGTTCATCTGCAAGTTTAAACCGTGTCCAGCACTCACAAACTCTGAAATCTGTCATGCAGCAATAGACAAATTCTCCTGCCACCTTAAAACAAGAAGCTGAGCCTTCCATTTCTCTCCTCCTGTATTATATTAAATTATTTAAGTTAAATATTAAACTCTTATTTTAAACATAATTATTTCTAAGGACGTGCACATGAAAAAGAGAACACTGTGAAACGCAAAAAAAAAAAAAAAAAAGCCTGTTTCTCATAGGAGAAAGTAATGCAAGAGAATAGGAAGTGCATGTTTAATTCCTCCCAGAAAGCGTGACTCCTTGTTCTTGAGGTTTTGAAAAGAAGGAGGGGATTTTCTTGTGTTTAGATGACTGTTTATGCCTTTGGTAGCTCATTACAAACTCAGAAATCAGGAGGAACCATGAAATTAAATAGGATACATTTCCTCCTCATGAAGAAGAGAGCTAATATTGCTTCATAAAATAAACACAATGAAAATACAAGGTTGAAGGCTTAATAATGCTCCTTTTATAACCGAGCCTCAGGTGAATAGCCTGGCAGACCTTTATTATATTAACAGTAAAGAACTCTATTTAAACTGCTCCCTCACAAATCTGATACAAAGTAATTTCAACATATAGAAGTTCAGCCTTATCAAATGGATTTTAGTTTTGACAGTAAAATGGTGTCCTATTTTTCAACAGAAAGACCAAAAAATCTAATTCATGTTTGCCCTATTTCCATGACCCTTGCAACTTAAATATTTAATTTTATTTTCAGTGTTCACTTTCATTTATTAATTCAGCTTCAAATCCATATGATGAAAGAGCAGGAAAGCTCATATTCTTTTTCTCTAGGTACTCCAAATACTCTTAGTCATATGACAAATAATGCCTAATACAAGGAGTCAACTTTTCAGTATTATTAATAATGGGACTGTGTTTGCCATAGTGCACCAACAGGGAGAAAATGAATACAGCAAAACCCGAAAAGCTTATTACTCCTTGTTACATGCACTGGCACGGGGACAGAGTTTAAGATGTACAAAATACTAAAAGCAATCAGTCTTAAGTCAACACTGTGAAAGGCAGAGGAACATTTTATCTGCACATTTGGGAATTCAGCAGGGAGTGCGGGGCCCCCCTGAGAACAGAGAGGCAGCAGAGCAGGCCAGGGAGTGAAGGAGCTCCAGGAGGGAGCGGGGCCGGTTCAGAGACGCTGGGCACTGACCTGGGCCTGAAGCAGCAGCCTGAGAGCCAATCCGTGTGACCTTCCCCTGTCATGAGGATGTTCCCATCAGGGAAGCCCCACGTCTTCCACAGGCGGTCATCGCCCCCAGTGAGCACAATGTTTTTGCGGGGGTGCAAAGCCAAGCTGCAGGAGAAAAGAAAGGCAGGTTATGTTCTGTACCAGTTCCATTCTCTGTGAAATACATAAGATCCATTTAACTCAGGGCAACAGCCCCAGGAGTCTGATTCTGGATGGACTGAGCAAGCAGTGATGCTTTCTAAGCTCATGAGAATTCAAAATACATGCTGTGCAGATGAGCTTCTGCTGCTGCTGAAGAAAACAGAACATGACTGATTTCTGTGAAACCACAATTGTTTTCACAGTCTCTTGAAGTTCTGGTTAACAGTCAAAAAATGCTTTGAAATACTTTGTTAGGTTATGTTCTAACAAACGTGCAACAGGGTAACAAGCTGCACCAATGTGATTAACTTTCCCACTTATCCAAAATAATTTCAAAAAGCACCGCTGTCAAGCTGTCCCCACTTGTGCCCACACATGTAAAGTCTCCTACCACTGTGAAATAACTCAAATGATAATTACAGTTAAGGAGCTACAGTTGTTGCCAGCACTTTAGAGCCCAGGGACTAGGTCAGAAAATCCATTTCAATTCTGTACTCAAGATGTGTTGCATGTTTTCATTTTTTAATATGTAGCACACTGCGATGTAATGGAAATCATAGACTTAACACACCCCTAGACTGAAAACTCAGTTTATTTTTGATTTAGCAACTGCAGTGCAGCTTAAAATGGATCCAGGGAAGAAAATCAATCTGTTGGAAAGATAACAAGTAGTGTATTTCATATGGATTTAGTTATTTGATTTAAATCATTGTAATGCCTTACTATTTGTTGAACATCAAAAAGTTCTAGTAGTTGACTTTAGTCCCAGGAGTGGATTATTTAGACAGATTAAATCTGGAGTTCAGAATCAAAATGCAATAATGGGGAAAGGAATCACAACCTGTGTGTGCACCTATTTCAGCTGTGCATCAGAGCCGACAGCTTGAAGAGAAAAACGCTTATTAAAGCAGAATGAGAGGAGAGAGAGACAATGCTAAGCACACAAATGGGAAGAAAAGAGGACTTAAAAGGCACAATGTCATAAAAATCTCTTTTTTTATAAGTACCTTTCTCCTACACTCAAATTATTTCATAAAATCCCTAAACCAGAACCACAGCATCTACTATACAGGGAAAAATAATTCCCTCAATCAAATCCATGCTAAAAATATATTTATATCAACCAGAATTTCATCAGAAAACATCTATTCTTGCAGTTTAATGCCCAGCCTAGGAAGATTTCTACAGACTCATCAGTTGAATCCATCTGCTCGAGCGAGGAGCCTGGGACTTACTCATTCTCTAGTTTCTTAGAAAAAAATGTTTTCTAGCTTTTCCTAAAGAGGATAAACTTCCTCTGCATTTATAGGAAAAAAGAGAAGGAGGGAATGATGCTATTTAAATTCTCCAGAGAGGCACAGAGAGCAGTTGTATCACTTAGATTGGCCACAACAGATACCCAGAAGAGCAAGGGGGGAATAGAGATAAATGGAGAGAATGAAAGGCTGAGAGAAGGTACCAGTGGCCTGCAAATTACAGGATGAGAAGAGCTGTCCCAGAATCCCTCTACTCCGGAGAGCTCTGAAGCACCAACAACCCCACTGCTGCTATCTGCCTATGAATACAGCTGACATTATTCTCTTAGCCTGCTTCACATAGTTGAGATCCCCTCCAGTTTTTCCCTCCAGATATTTCTGCTCATAGTGGGGGCTGTTGTGAAGCCTTTCCATCAGCTCACTTGGATCCTGCCTAAAGATCTGCCTTCTCAGTTCCCAAGGCGCATTATCCAGCCTCAGATCACCTTCAGTTCACCTTTCATGCAGAGAAAATTTAACCTGGTGGCTTCCTCGAGACCCTGATTCTCCTCCTGAACAATCCCTATGCCCTGGCCAGGCTGCAGCTGTGCTCTCATCCATCCTGCCTCAGCTCCCAGGAACATTCTGCCTACCCTCAACCCTCCCAATACACTTCCAGTCCAACTTCTGAAATGCTCAAAATTGTGCAGTGACCAGACATTCCTTCTGGAGCTTTGAGAAAATCCATAAAGTGTATTTCATATGGAAGAAGATATCCTGCCATCTGTACGAAGGCTGCAAATTTGTTTTTCACAGTCTTTCCTTTTAATTGCAGAGCTTTTGTAAGATGCTGCTGCTGTCCAATGTTTTTCTTCCTCCACGCCATTTTTACAGGCACATAGTGAACACCATTTAATTAACAGCAAATTTGTGACATGACTGCTGTTAGGCTGCTTCTGAGAAAGGGAAGCCCATTCATCCAAAAGGCATTCTATATGCAACATTAATTAGGCACCCTTGTCTTCATTTCTGGCAATCCAGCATTGTATGGATTTTTGCTTCATCTCTGTTCACAGGGTCTAATTATTTCCAGCACAGAAGACTTTGGGTGGATTGGAATGGAAATCAATAATGGAACATGTGTGATAGGAACATTAGTTTTCTCCTCCTCCTCCTTTGGGATAAAGTGGGATCAGTGGAGACTCAGCCAAGAAAAAAACCAAACCCAACAAAAAGCCCTCTCAGAGATTTGCTGCTGTTGAGTATATAAATACCCTTGTTTACACAACTCACTCTGGCATTATAAGACATCTCTTCAGCACTTGCCATGGTAGATATATAGTACTCCCAGTAATTTGCTTTCAAAACAATCATCGATTATTTTAATTTATTTTGACTGAGCCATAAATAAAAATACAGTATCTTCAGATGCAAAATACTTCCAGTCTCAGCACGTTCCACACTTGACAGCTTCACACACATAAAACCAACCTTCAGGTCAAAAAGTGCTGCACCCAAAGCTGCCTGGGGAACCTTAGCTGGGTGTTTAATACAGCCACTAACTTGAGGGAGGGCAGACCTCAGATCTATGTGAAGGAAAATTTCCTGGCAACAGGGTTTCTGAAACACTGGAACCAATGTGCCATGATCAGCCAGTTCTCCTGGCTCTCAGCACACCCTCAGGTATTACCCAGGTAGATGGTTTCCATCATGGTTAGGAGAAGGAACTGGTCATTCCACACACAAAACTGACAAAACTTGTAAATGAAATAAAAATCTGACCTAAATTGTCTCAAAATTAGGCACTCAGAGAATGAAAAATGCAAAATTAATGACCAACTTAGTACTCCTAAATGACTTATCCAGCCTCACCCAGTTGCTCTGTGGCAGAAACAAAGACAAAATCCAGTTTTCTATGGTTTCACATATAGGAATTACACAGAAAAGTATGTTCTCAATATAGACAGCATTCAGCTGCCAAATTCTAATATAGCATTGTACTGAATATTGCTTGTGATACATAATTTTTAGAACTTCATGATTTGATCAAATTTATTTGCATTCCCGGGTACTGGCAAAGAGGTTGGTTGTTAATGCCAGTAGCTGCTTTCAGACCAGAAAGCTCTCTGCTGCATTTCTTGCTCCAAAATATGAGCGCAGCAGAGTTCCTCCAAGATTAAAAAAAAAAGGGCAAATGCATTTTTCCTAGTGACAGAAACATTTCGGCCAAGATTTTCATACACAAAAAATCAGCCTTGCTCACCATACCTAGCACAGTAAATTTGGGGCTGAGCAATTTCATCTGGGTGAAGTTACAACTGGCTGAAAACCTCAGTGTTATAGTGGAAACTGTTGGGAAATTGCTGATATTTCTTTCTTTGCCATCAGGGCGGGTTTTGGAGGCAAGGACATGACATGCACTGAATTCCAGGGGATGGATACTGGTTACAGCCTCAGACAAGAACAAATATATATAAATAAGAGGGCATCAACAGCCCTGCTGAAATCAGTGATATTGTTCACATGCACATACTTAGTTACATTGCTGGACTGCGCCCTAAAATTCTACACAGTTTGTAAAAGCCGAAATTTTATTCCAGGCCCAATTTTGCTGGACATGAGCCAGTTGTGCTGAGACAAAGGACAAATTAACCACAGCTTTAGGAACAGATCCCGTGGCAATGGATGTGTGAACAACATTGCCAACCTAACACAACCTAAGCACGTTTTCCCACCTCTAAGTTGCTTGGTCCCAGAAACAGCTGCTGGGTGTGTGTGGGATGGCCACTGCTCCCTCATCCCCACACTCCAAGGATCTCACTGCAAACAGGGTCAGCCTATACATTTATCACAGGTAAACGAGGAGGGCCCACACAACACAAATCAGGTCAAGGGAAGGCCCATTTTCACCTCACGGTGGACTGAGGGGTGGCAGTGGCACTCATGGAAATTCCCTCGCTTCCAGAGGCAAAAGGCAGTGACAGTAAACACAGAGGTTACCCTTTTGCTGCAGCACATCCCCTTATCTCCCTCCTTACCTACATGAGGGTGGATGGGGACGAGGAAAACCAAGGCAAACAGCAGCACTCTGAGGGCAGCAGGGGCGGCTCCAGCTGCTGCCCACTCAGACCCACGGAGCCCCTCGGCCACAGCAAGAGGCCTTGGGGCAAACAAAGACCAAAGAAAGGACACAAACTGCCAGACAAATGCTCTCAGCTAAGATTAACCTGCCAATAAATTACAACTAAACACATCACAACAGCCTAATCAATCATTTTGCCTGCTACAACTCACCCTAACATGCCTTCTTTGAACATCATCTCTCTAATATAGTCATTTCTACCACCTTTTTTTATCTTGGCTTGAGTTACCTGGTCTCACCTGACAGCATTCTTCAGTAATAATTATAACCCTGACATTTAATTCAGGATTTTATTATGCAACCGTAGCATAATTGAATAGCTTGCATTCCTGTTCGAGGTCTTAAAATTTATCTTTTCTTGACAAAATGGAAGAAGAGGAAAATGCTTTCAACAGAGAAAATAAGAGCTAAAACAGACCAAAAAAAAAAGGATAAAGCAAAAAAAACCCCATAAAAGAACATAAGAAGGGGAAAATACTCAGAGCACAAAGCTCCTATCTTTTGTTTCATTTATGTAAATGCCCATCTGGAAGTCAGTGATAGATCTCAGTCACAGCAATGCTTAAAAAACTCTGTCCTGTCTGGTGAAATTCCTGGCTGCTTCCCAAGCTCCTATGACTCAGGATTTGGGAGGGACAAAACTTGCTAGAATCTCAGCGTACCTGAAGTTAACCTTCTAACCCAGCAGGCCTTGGTACACCCTAGAATATCAGAAAACAGTCTTCCAGAGACTTGAACTTCTACCTCTAGAGACCAAGCAACTTCCTAATTCACAGTCAAGTTTATGTACTTAATATAGTCCCCATGCAGACAGAATCTTCACCCTCAGCTGTAGAGCAGCAGCAAACAACTTCAGAAGTGGACACTCCATACAATATACGGTGCCTCCAAAAATAATGATATTACACACATCGCTGTAAGTCCCTGATACAGACACAGTAGTGATAAATTCAGAACATCCATTTTGGGGTGTTGTCTGATCACTCTCTGTTTATCCACTCCATGTGCAATTATCAAAACGCATTAATTTGTATTAACTGAGTGTTGTAACCTACCCAGGTTTTTAATGTATTAGATCTGACTGTGTACATGCTTTGCCAATATAAAATAATTTTCTTCTTAACAACAAAGTTTGGTCCTGGATCAAATCTGAGAAAAAGTCAAAGCTATCCTGTTGATCTGCATGTGTTTTCAGAGGTTTCATCCTTTGAAGACACATGCATATTCCTGACTTGTGCAGTACCAGGAGTACTGCTGATTTCACAGCATATTAACTTAAAAACAGCCATAATCCTGTTCAAGATTGAGTCCTTACCAAGATCAGGGCAAGAAGATTTTTCTAGAACCTATGTAATAACATGCAAAGTGTTTCTGTTATTATAGTCTCGTGTACTGTGAACCTCTGCAACCTAACATTAAGCCTTTCCTCTAGAATGCCTGTAAATAACAACAGGCATGAATCTAAATTACTTCTTAGAGAATCTTTACTTATTCATTCCTTTTATTGTGCTTATGAGGTTGTTGATAATTACTGCTGGCCAAAGGAAAAAAAAATCACTTAGTCTTCAGCATCAGCTGTAACACATTACAGAAACAGCTCCTTTCTAACCTGCCTTAAGCCAGAGCAGCAGGCAAGGAAAAAATCACCTTCCTCCACACAGAGAACCACTGTTTATTTTCACTGCAAAATCTGGGGAGGTTGGCTTGATTTTTACATTTATTTAAACTGTCATAAAGTCTAGATGCTGACAAAGCTGTGAACAGAACAAGAGACAGATCAAATAGCTGGGGTATTTTTGGTAAGACCGAGGGTGCTATTAAAGAAACCAACTAACTCAGGAATTGCTTGCTGTGACTGTAGCTCACAAGCTCTTATTTAATATGTACTTGAATCAATTTTTCAAGCTTAGTCAACTTATTAGGTAAGCAGCATACTTTAGGGAGAAATAATTAAGCCAAAAGCAAAAAGAATGAGAGTAGCAACAAACGAGTAGATGCAATTAAAAAGTTAAAACATTGACATCCTTTCCTAATATCTTTCCTCTGGAGTGAAAGCTGCACTTTTGTGCCTGAAATGATTTATGCCATGATTCACACTGCCTGTCACTCAACTTTTACTACCCCTTTATGAAGAATGCTGCATCACTTCTTTTAGGGAAAGGCAGCCCCAGGAGTATTAAATCACAGTGTCCAAAATAGCACTGTAACGAGATTAGTGCGGATCTGCAGCCTCTGGAAGCCAACTCTGGAACGGCTCGCAGCTCTCAGGACAACTCTCCAGAGCAGCAGGGGAGAGGCACAGAAAACCAGGGTCAGACCATGGGCAAAGCTAGGCAAAGGAAGTGCCCTGGGTTTTCACACTGCACCTCTGCTTGTGAACCACTTCACGGGCAGAGAAGCAAAGGGAAAGGCAATGTCAGCCAACTTGGCTAAAACTTTCCCTACCCAATAGACCACTGTTGCCTCCTTTTTTGTCCTGTGCATTAGGTACTATTTGGGTACAGAGATAATGGCTGGACTTCCTTTGGAATGAAAGAGACTGCTTTTCTAAAAGGCTATTCTAGCTTGACCAGCTTGAAAAGATGCAGATTGCTTTCACAAAAGCTTCTACCTGTGGCCTGGTTTGAATTAGTTTCCATCATTACTGTTAGCAATTCCCAGTCTTCTGTTGCATGGCAGCTTTTTCACAGATGATTAGAAGCAGTGTTGTGGTATAAAAGGTTTGGAAGAAAAAGTACTTGAAAGTTGCCAGTTGGTAAATTCTGTTAAATTATCAAGGTTGATAAAGGAAAATATTAAAAAATATAATTTGCAATTAGAGCATCAAACTAACTCAGATTTCTAAATTAATAAGAAACCAAAGCATTACCTTTTCAAGGTCAGTTTCCCGCCAGTGTTTCTTTCTCACTTTTGGAGGCAGAGAAGGGTTTAATGCTCTGTGCTTTATTTCACTGTCGTAATGCTGAAAAATGCTTCCATCAACAGAATTAATGGAAACTCTTGTGGTAAGAAAGTTACATAAATAAATAGTTTCTTCACAGTTAGGACTAAGAGGCAAAGTCAGTAGCTATGAATCATGTTCTTCCTCTGGTGATCTCCATAACCAGCTGTATGTGTATGAGAGAGAAGTGGATTTTGGGTTCAGAAATTCTCTAGTCCCATGATCCCAAGTTGTAGCTGTAGCCCCATAAGGCTGTGCTGAGTCTGCCCCACAGGGTGGGCAGCTTTTCCCACTAAAAGCGGCCATTCCACATTTTCAAGACATTTAAAGAGAAAATTTTTTCAAGCTATTTATTCTACTCCCATCTCCTGCACAGAGTTACAGACACATGTGCTGAAAGGCATCACCTAGCCACCCTGGGCTGAGGAAGGTATGCCCAGCACAGATTTGTACAACTTCTCCTTGAAAAGTAGGTTCTACAACTCCTCTAGGTGGCTTTTCCTGGGGTTCAGGCTTCAGAAAATGTTTTGTAAAACACAACCCTCATCACTGTGAGTGCAAATAGCAAAAATTTCACTTAATTCTTCACTCAGGAATATGGAGAAAATGTCCCTCTCCCTTTTGCCTTAAAATCTTTATATATCAGATGGTTGTTACTAACATTGTCTTAACTTAGGCAAACTCAGTTCTCTAAGTGATGCGGTTTTCCAGAGGCTTTCTAGAAGCCATAACCAAACACGGATACGGCATGTCAACTCAGACCTCACCAGCCCTAATTTAGAGTAATTACCCAACATTACAGACACAGCATCCCTCTTCACACATTCCAGAACTACGACTCCTTAGTTTGTAACAGCAGTGTACTGTAAACCTTGTTACCTGTTTTTCCTCTTAACAGGTATTGCCTGTCTTGAATTTGTGTATCTGAATTCTTTCTCCTAAATACATCATGTGGCACTTCACTTAATTCGAGTTCATCTTGCTGATTTCAGACCATCTCTGCAATCTGCCAAGTTTATTTTGAATTCTGATCTGATACAGAAAAGCATTTTCAGATCCTCACAGCTTGGTGTCATCTGCATACTTTATAAGCTACTCTGTATTCCATCCTCCTCACTGGAAATGAAAACACTGAACGGAACTGATTTCCTAAGCAAATTCCCAAACTGAAACGCAGCCCGTGGAGCTCAACCAAGAGGTTCCTGGCCCAAGCCACTACATTGGTTTGTACTAAAACTCACCCTTTAGAAAGGAACACAATACATTTTAAAACCCTAAATACAAGAAAAGCCACCATTTCCTCTGCTAAATTGTTGTGATAGTTAATCATCCTGGGGTTTTTTTTTGTAGAATTTTACTTTAAAATCAGGCCAGCTGCATATTACATTGTAGTTACTACATCAGAGAAAATATCCATAGGAAACAATGACTTAGAGAATTACAGCCTGACTCTTCCATATTCTGCCATACCATTCCTTAGAACTCCTATGGATTAACCTTCAGAGGCAGTAAGAGGTTAAGAATTTCTGAATTTTTTGAACAAAGCAACGCTGTTTTAAGAGAATAAAGTGTATTTTTGTTTGCGGTTCCTGGCTCTGCTATGGAATTATGTGCAATCACTCACAGAAAATTATTACCTTCCTGGGCAAAGCCAAGCCCTTGGAGACCGTGGAATTTCTAGAATGTTTGCTACACAATATTTGGCATATCTGGCAAATTCTCTTCCCATCTTTCCTTCCCATTTGCTGTCCACAGGCATTGCATGGAAGAAAGTAGAAAGCAAAGCTCTTCAAAACTGGAAAACAACCTTAGAGAGGCGCAGATCCACATAACTTTATGAAAACTAGAAACAGGTCTCAGAATTTCCTTCAACCTTCAGCATACACAGCAAAAAAGAAGTTGGAATAGAAGAAATGAGAGACTTATTTTGGCGGACTCACATAGGGGAAAAAAAAATTGAAGACACATTCCAAGTGTTGTTACTTAGAGATTTACATTTTTGACAAAGCCCTGAAACTATTCCTTGTAATGAACGTTGACCACACACAGAACAATCCTCATGGTTGACTCTCCCAGCTGCCACATATTCCTTTACCTCTTCCTAGACCCAAAACTTACAACATACCAGCCCCTGGAAACGCTTAAGTAAGGGAGTTCTAGCCTTTAAAAAGATGCATTAAAGAAGACTGACAGAAGAGTCTGGAATAATAAAAACACATAGATATTAAAAATGACTGCTGACACTCATGATTGTCTGTGATACAGATGGGAGTTTTACAGCCAAGTTGCAGGAGTTATCTGAAAGGAGTTACCTGAAAGGTGTCTTCATTCTGTTTAAAATGTAATGTTTTTTCATTACTTACTGATATCTACAAAACAACCCCCTGACGACTCAAAGTCACGCAAGCTACAAATTTTCATTTCCAATTATATTTAGAATAAAACGCCTTTTCCTGAGTCATATCCAAATAAAAATGATGGGATTCCAGATTTCAATTTTTCACCTTTGTTAGCATTTTCACCATCTGTTGCCATTGGCACCATCTCCTGCCATTTACAGACCCCAGATTCACGTTCCAAAGTGGCTCTAAATCTTAGGATGGTCTCAACAACTTAAACATTCTGCTGTGCCATGAATTCAGCCTATTAAGCAGCTGGCTGCTGCCAGCCAAGAATCATAAAGTACCCAGAGCTGGGACCCAGCAGGATCATGGAGTCCAACCCCGGCCTTGCCCAGGACACCCCAACAATCCCACCATGTGCCTGAGAGCAGTGTCCAAACACTCCTGGAACTCTGGCAGCTGTGGGGCTGGGACCATTCCCTGGGGAATCGGTCCAGTGCCCAACCACCCACCTCTTCCAAACATCCAGCCTAAACCTCCCCTGGCAGAGCTTCATAAACATCCTGGAACACACAATTGCACCATACCAAGACCTCCCAACCCTCCACATGACCATTTTGCTCCGTGGTGTTATCTGTGCTGAACATCCAAACTCCTGCAAAGATGATGTTTATGAAAACCAGAGGACCATGCCCACAACTGAGAAGCTACAGCAACATTAATCTCAAGGGCTGCCGTTTATCCTGCTTCCAAATTAGTCTTCATTCACTTCACGTGGGGCTATAGAGAGGGATAAAGATCAGTCTCAACAAATTTTTAGAGCAAAAATGCAGTCCTGCTTTCAGAGCAGGAAAAAGAGGGACAAAATTACTGTGAGACTTCAAGTCATCACTCCCATGGAAAGAAATGTAGAGCTGTATGGTTTTCTCATATCCTGTGTGAGACTCAAAAAAGCTGAAAACATCTCAGTTTCATTTTGCCACCCATTTTGTGTCCCACTGCATGTGCATCACTTGTTTATGAAAGAGAAAAAGCCCATATTCCTAAACTCTGGTCTGGAGACAAATACTAGTCCACAGAAAGTGAAGGACCTCTGAGAATCTGACCAAATACTACCAAAACCCCACACAGTAACATATCTAAAGTAATTTTTTCACACATTTAAGCATTAGTGTTTCATTTAAGATGCCAGGGAGCTATGAATGAGAAGAGGGGTGCCTGCTTATTTTTGACACACAAGAGACTAGACTTACAGGAAATGATGATGTTATGCCATCTATTCTGTAAAAAGCTAATGAAGTCTTTGAGAAAGAGATGGATGCACTGGGGCACCACAGCTTGCACCAGTCAGTCAGCACAGCCTCATGGACAGAGCTGCAGGATTTGCTTCTGATGAGTTTCCTTTTGAGGGTAAGCACATCTGCATTGCTGCATGTCTCTACCAAGGCAGTGGCTATTTAGTGACCAGGATCTGGCATGCTGGGGATGGAAGGTCGCCAACAGCTGCTGCAGAGATTAAATCTCTGAATGAAATGTTGGGATACTCACTGATTGCCTGCATAGGTGATGACAAACCTGCGAACTTTACAGCAGGACCTCTGCGTGTGACACCTGCACAGTATCACCAGAAAGACCATACAAGTGGTTTGTGGCGTTTTTTTCTCTTTAAGTACAAGCTCAAATAACTCTCAACTCAAAATATCAGAATATTTTGTACCACTAAACCCCTTTGTACCAACTAAAACTCAGCAACCTAAAAGCCAATCCTTAATCAGCTTTACCAAAATAGCTGATCAAGTGTAGTTGCACATGGCTCTCTCACACATTCTAATTTTAACATCTGTGTAACACCATTCACTTTTGACCAATATACACTGCAGACCAACCCCCCCATCACCCCTATTAGAGCTCACTATTACTGCAAAATTAAGAACTGCTAGGATGTAGAGAGTGCAACAGAACTCCATAGTCTATTTGTCATAGGAAAAACAATCATCAATATGGTAATTGCAGTAGTGCAAAATGCACTTTAAAGACCAATGCTGGTAATTTTTTTATTCCATGGAGTAGGAGAACTAATGAGGGACATCTTAGATTAGTTTAGGGTAATCCTAAAAGCAGTAAATAATGCTTACTATGTAAGTACTTTAAAGTAGATTGCCTAAAGTGAAAAACAGACAAGATTCCACTCTAATGTTACAGATGCAGAAACACAGAAATTTAAATCACCATTAAATGGAATATTTTTATTACCATCAATTACTCCAATTTGGCAGAATACTTCACATCACATTAACTCCAATTTTAATATGATCCATTGTCTAATTTTAAAAAATCTATGGTTTTGGGATTTTTTAAAAAAAATCACAAACAATAATGTCGACTGGATGGGAACACAGAGTTTTAGGGGAGCCACTGCATAAAGCTGTAGTCATCTAAAAGGAGCCTTGTCTGTTCCCCTATCACGTGGAGTTAAAAGGGCAGCAATCTCAGCATGAACGGCTTAAGCTCTGTATCTTAAAGTGGCAACAGTACAGACAAAAAGTCCCCAGAGAGCTGGAGCAGAGCATGGGGCAGTCCATGGGGTACCAGGGTTCTCCTGCTCAGCCCCCAAAGCGTGGGGGAGAGGCACCTGAGCTCTCCCTGGAATTCATAACGCCCCAAAGGACACACTGAACTCCTTTGTTCCACAGGCCACACCAAAAACATACAAAGGAACATCCAGAGCACCTCCGGGGTTCAGTTGTGCAAAACCACGTGGCTTGGAAAAAGAACCGATTCTTGTAGTGCTGTGCTGTCACACAGCCACACCTTTAACGTGCAGCATCTGCCCTGGAACATGCTCCTCTCCAGGTCTGCTCCAACACACTCATTTTTATCCACCAGGATCATTTACTAATGATCTTCAAGGTCCCCTCCAACCATCCCCTTTGTCTGATTCTCTGATTCCAGCTCCAAAGTGGCCAGCAAGAGGCATGCATTCAAAGGGCTGTTTGGGATTTCTTTACCACCAAGAGATTTCTCCACATCCCATCACATTATTTTCCTTTGCATGTAACAGGGACAGAGTTTTGCAGTGTTCATGCTTGAATCCTCCCAGCCAGGTGTTAAAGTTAACGTAATCAATAGAAATCCTTTCTTCATTTAATGAGGCTTGCACAGAGAATTGCTTAGAAGAAAAAAAAATACCATGAAAGTTCATGGGAATTTGGACTGACTTAGTATTTCAGCATATAGCACTGTGCAAACAGTTGCTTAATGTGCTTGATTCTCCCTCTGTAAATGCCACTGATCAGCTGTGTGTGTCTTCCAGCAGGGGAAAAGGAAACAATACCCCATGTACCATTCCATGAAATAGCTGCACTTCCAGTAATAAAATAGGGATTTACAGAAACATCTACTTTAAACTGTTTTTAAAGCTTCTGAAATATATCTGGTCTAGTTTATTTTACCCCTGCAAACATGTACAAATAAATGCACTCTGGCCATTATGGCTTTACAAGTAAGAAAATGCAGAAGGCAGCTGTACCGAAATATGTCAGTCTGTTAAACCACACCTAAAATCTCTCTTAAAAATAATAAATAAAGCAGATATTATGTGTGTATATGAGTATAAAACAGCAGAGCTTTATAATGCTATTTAATACTTAATCCTGCACATATAACAAGCTGAATAGAGGTATTTGGGCTCTTCCTACAAATCCAAGTGTTCCAAATAGGAGCAAATATGGAAGAACATGGATAATTGAGGGGGATACAGAAATGGAGTGTCACTATGCTGCTTTAAAATACGAACCTGAATTGTGCTTTAACTTCTAACTGTAAAGAAATCAAAAGCTTAAGTTACATGAATAACTTCATACACACAATTAGCCCCACAGAGCTGGACATCGAAGTACACCAATTTATTTTGGAGTCAGTAGGATTAATTACATCCTTCAGCTTAATTACTGCCTTGTGTACTTAATGTCACTTGTGCAGAGAGCAGCTGATATCAACCCCACCACTCAGGACCCCCAGCCCCAGCTCCCTCCTATCCAGGGAGAGGATATTCCAGGTGTTGTCTGAGTCATACACGGTGACGAAAAAAAAGACATTTTATGAACCTGGGAAATCATTCATCTCGCCCTTGTTATTGTGTGTGTGTGTATACATTAGCAGAGCTTGCTACTGCAGCTGGCCTTCATATTTCTATATAATAAAGTAGAATATTGAGAACAAGTATCTGCGTAATTAGCATATCAATCATGTCGCTCTTTAATATAAACCAAGCATTAACTCACTTCTCCATAGATCCCCTCACCGTAACTAACACAAATTATTAATTAGCTAACCACAAGCACAAAAAAAATGCAGGAAGCCACTGGAGGCACAGAAATTCCAGCAGTTATGGCTCAGGGAGCACCCACAGCAGTGCCCCACCAGCCCAAGTGTGGCAGGGAATTTGCCTAGCATTTCTCAGAGGCACACTACTTAAAAATTAAAATCTCTTTGCACATATCCACACTGCACACAAACTATATAAATGTAATTTTCATAACACTTATAGCCAGAGACAGGAATAGAAGACCATCCTTCCAGTTTTTCCCCAAATTATGTAGTGACCTTGTTTAGAGGCCATAAGAACCTCAAGAGAATTACTACAGAACCAAAAACTGGATACCATGCTGAGACAAATCCCGCTGAACAATACAGCACAGATATCTCTTCCCTAAGGGACATTACAATTTTAAATGTCATTTTCTTACTTTTATTTCCAAAAAGAATAATCTTCCTCTTTCTGTATCTATTACAGCAAATAAAAATTTGAATTTCAAGGAAATTGAGGAGCCAGTTCATGAGAAACCATGCAACTTTTCCCCCCTGGATAAGAGTATGATCAACTCGCCAAACTTCCCTGTCACACAGAGGTGACATAGCTCACCCTACAGGATTCAAGCAAGTTTATTGACCCATTCCCCTCTATATTTTTGAAACAGCTTTCTATTGCATTCAACTTTTAACTCTAAATACAACACTTTCTAAAATTTTGCTTTGGTTTTTAGCTGTTAGAAAATTTTATGCCTACATGTGACTCAAAGGACACACTGGACATGTCTTTCTTTTCCTTTTATACCTGCTACTGTCCCCTGGTCACTAAGCTACGGAACCATCTTCTCAAAATATACTGGAAGCCAGACCAAAAATCCAGTGCCATCCAGTCAGCTATACAGAAAAATAATGGAAAAATTCAGTTTTCTAAGAAAAGCATAAATACTTCTTTGAGGGAAGGAAGGTGAACTCATTTCTAGCCAGCATGATTTAGCCAAATATCCTACCAAAACTTAAATACTAGGAGGATGACAAGTGATAAAACTCTTCCCCTTGAAGCATTTATCTGCAATAGCCATTCAAGCTCGGTGGCTCTGAGTGCACAGGTAGATAATCCCTTCCTTCCCTTTCCAAGTGCCATGGCAGAGCCCTGGAGCTGGCTGTGGCTCTGGCATGCGCAGGTGAATTTGGGACTCCCGGCCTTTTCCAAGTGCAGGCACCTGGTTTGGTTCACTCTGCAGGGAAAAGTCAGGACCATTTCTGCCGTTTTGTTCCACCACTCTTGATGTTTAATTAAGCAGCTGCTTCTCTGCCTGCGAGATGTTAAAATCACCCTGGGGTTCAAGGAAACCGATTCCAGGTTGCCTGAGCTTCTGCTCCTTGTGTCATTCCCCAAAACCAAACAAAACAAACGAGTGCAGCTGAGCACACTGAGCACTTCCAGGGGCACTGGAGACATGAGCCATCCCTGCTGGCACTCTGGGCTTACCTCAGACTTCCACAGCTCTACGTGGCACATGAGGGCAGGGAGACACAAGGAGGAGCAGGAATACTGGTGCAGAAGCAGTGGTGAAAGGCTGGTTGGCTTAGGGGATCCTTATCCACCATCGCACAGGAAAAATTAGTATTGGTTTGCATTCCTCAGGAATCCTATGCTGGATCACACATTCCTGCCAGTCAGGAGCAGCTGCAATGCAGTTCCCATGCCAGTGCAGTCTAACACAGCTGGCTGAGGGCAAGCAGAGGTGGCCACTGCAGTAGGGGCACTGGGAGAACGGGGCACCAGAGTGGCACTCGGGTGGGCACGGGAGAGAGAAACTGAGTTTGTGTGTAGAGAGAAAAAGGAACCAGGCAGAGAAACGATGAGGTGGGGGCAGCAAGTTTTCACGGTAGTGAGACTCCAAGGCTGTGAGCCAGGGGACTGCAGTTCACAGGCACCACAAACACAAACTGGGAGCAAAGGATGAGCTGTAAGGACTTGGCAGGGCTCATCCCGAGGCTCCTCCCTGTCTTTGCAGGTGTTGAGGCTGCTGTGAGGCACGAGGTGCCTTCACCAACTTCCTCAAGGATGTGTCAAAAAGCAAATCAGTAAGTGCAGGATAATGTATAAAGAAAGTCCCGTCACTGAAAAAAGGAGCACAAGTAAAGCAGCAGTAGGAAATTCCCTTTCAAAGGGCCAAATTCCACCCAAGCAACAACCCCACAGGTGCACGAGCAATCGCCAGATGGCAGGATTTGCCTACTAAACTCAGGACTCTTCCCACATCTCCCAAAGGCAGCAAGGGAGTGGGCAACACCCAGCTTGCTCACCTACCTACCACAGTTAAAAGGCAGGGACAGAAGGGAGGCCAGAAAGGAACGAACTAGAGATGCAGCCTGTGTTATCATTGCTGCTAATACACCTTTAGCTCAGTAACTTCTGTCTATTGATCTTCATTTTTCTCCTCCCTGAGGGGTTCTAGATCATGCTTCTATGGGAAGAGTGAAGCAGAAATATGTAACATATGTAACACAAATCAATTTCCAAAATACTTACATTTTTTTATCCTTTTCAGATGTGCAAAGAAATCAGTAGTGAAATATTTTATGTTTTTACCTTGGATTGGTTGTCAGAGATTCTAAAAAGCCTTCTAATGCAGTTTTGCAAGCCAGGTCTTTCTGCTGTTTGCCTTCAAATTATCAAATGATGAAGGGGTTGGTTGGTTGGTTTACAATTCCCTTTGAAGTGAAAAGGCTCAGCATAAAGAATCTTATGAATAAAAAATGCTGCTGTTTCCCTCTGCCATTTTACTGTATGGATCACATGTTTTTCACATTTTCCCATGTCCTAATGGCTAAGCCCAGAAGAAATGTTGGAGAGTAAGAGTTTTCTGCACCATACCCCAAAGGGTGAGAGTAAGAGTGATAAAACACTCTTTTTCCAATGACTCCATGATGCAGAAGTGGCAGCTACAACACACATCAGGGTAGAGAAGACAAAGCACATTTCAAATCCAGAATGAAATCTGTGTGCAATCAATGCAGAAAGGACACACTGACAGATGTCGAGCAGGGAGTCTCTGTAAGATAAGGAATGTGTAAAGGGCATTTATTCAAATCAACAAACCTATGACAGCTTTTTTTATACAAGGAGGAACTGAGGAAAAGGTAGGCCTAACAGAAATACATTGGGAAAATGGAATCATGTTTCACAGCAATTGACACAGGTGATAAACGAGCCCAGGAGGGAAAGACCTCAGAATGAGAAATGCAACAGGGCTCTGTCTGCTGTGCTCTGACACTGCTGCAGCAGCTCCTAACTCTGATTAAATGATCTGGTACGTATATGCACATATACACACCACACACACACACGGAACAATCTATTTTCTAGCAAGCCTTGGCTGAATCCAAGTAGAACACAGCACCACTGTTCAGTTCAGCCCACCAACACCAGCCTCAGCAAGCCCAGAGAGCTGCCCTCCTCTTGCCTCAGCTCTACACTTGTTCTGCAATGTCCTTCAGGGGAAAGAAGTAAAATATGTCAGTTGTGCATATAATGCAGCTTGTTACAATCTCACCATTCTAAACACATGAATACTCTTCAAATTGACACGTTTCTGTCAGAGAAGAAGAGAGAGAAATGTGAAGTTTTGGATTCTGCAAGGAATATTTCTTTTAGCAAGGTGCATAGGCACATATGGGTCATTTCCAGCCCCTAAAAGGCCTCTTGGGCATTTTCTCCTCATGATTTATTGATTCCTGATACGTGATCACTGACATAGTTAAGCCAGGGCTTGACAAAGGTGTCACAGAGATCCTGACACACAAACTCCCTCGACACTGCTTAGAGGAAACAGTTTGACTACATGTGACATGCTGGGAGAGTATTCCCTGCAGGCCGGAGATGAGGAACAGAACGCAGAAGGCTTTGTAACCATGCAGCACAGTGGCAGCAGAACTCTGCAGGGCAAGAAACCTGCTGTGTCTCACTAAATCGGCTACACTGGCAAGAAACATCCTCGTATTTCACACCAGTTAGACCCAGTTTCTTCTGGCCAGTGCTTGGAGGTTTCCAGTGCCGGGCTTCCTGCAACTGGCTATGGCAGGAGAGAACAGACCCACAGCATTTCCAATTTCTTGTTAATTTGTAAACTTTTAAAAAAATTCAATTGCAAGTTGGACGGGAGACATTTAACATACAGAAATTTGTGTTTTCAAACTATTCCCCAGTGCCTAGAGCTATGGGCTGGTGTCCTAAATATTTAATAAATATATAAAAAAACCTCAAATGCTTAATTTCCAGAAAACTTATTTCTCAGCTTAACACAGTAAATTTTCATTAATTTCTTCCCCTAGGTTAGTATGAAACAAATTACGTTTCAGAAAATGTTAATGGAATTTCCCTACAGTTTCTGTCTTATGTACTTATACCTGCAAATGTTTAAATATTATAAAAATATAGAAGTAGGGCTAGACAATGGACAATTTATTCTATTGTAAGCACAGTACTGTGTAGGATGGATTAAAAACATGAGGGAAAAAAGCCCTATCTGAAAGCTCTGGCTGCAACAGTTTGTTCTGTCCTTTAAAGAATGCTGAGAGTAATGAAAGCATTAGATGGTGTCCTGCAGCACTAGGGAACAAATGGGTGGGTATGCGAGGTTCAGTGGAGAGGAACAAGTGGTATCAGGTACAGAAATCAGGTCAGGAAGACAAGAGAAATAAAGTTTGGGGTGATTCATCCATAGCAGGGTAGGCAGAGAACGTCAGTGACAGCAAATCAAGAAGCCCAGCTGACATTCACTGCCATAGAGGGGCAACAGGACAGGGTTTCACATTACACTTACACAGGATCTGCTGCTGTTCTCCCAAACATCAGGATAAACACCACTGAGTCAAGGCACCCTTCCAAATCAGCTCTATGTGTTGTGAGCATACTGTTATGCATTTTTAAATGTCTCTGTTTTGACATATCCACCCACAAGGACCATTTCTAATAGACAGTTCAATGAAATAGTAATGCAAGTATTTCTAAATGCACATTGTGCTCCTTTCTGACACTGCTTCCAAAGGTAAAAGCTCCCCATTTCCACTGGTGATTCCCACAGGACAGTCAGCAGCAGAGCTGCCTCAGCCCATTCCCCCAATCCACCTCCCAAGTGCAAGGCTGCAGATCAAATTCACACCGGTGTCAGGCTTCCAGAAGGATTCCTCCCTGCATGCATCAATGGCAGAGGACCCAGCAGCACTTCACATGGCCGGGATGAGGAGTCTCCTGCTAAAGTGGTAGGTCCCAAGGGAACGTGTGGAATTCTGTTGTAAATGACACCTACTTTCCCTGGTATTCCAAGAGGCAGAATTTCCTGTAAGGATCCCTAAGGGGCAGCACAGCTCCACGAAAGTGCAACCCATGTTTTGTAGGGATCACACACCTTTCATTCCGAACCTTCAAGTGCCAGGCAATTCCTAGAAAGCTGCTGCTGCTAAGGTTCCCATAGACAAAGTAAGGTTTGAGCACCTCCACGTTTCCACATTCAGAGAGGGTGGAGTTTATAAATCCACTGTCAACCCAGGCTTTCACAGTAAAGGACAATCAGTTTTTCCATCTGAGCCTCTGCAGGTCAGGGCAAACCTCCTGTATTTGTACAGCCAGAATTGAGAGATATGGTCAATAAAGCAGGATGGAAAATTACATGGTCCAGGGGTTCTCCCGAGTTCAAGGGCGGGATCAGCAAGTCCAGCTGGCATTGAGTTAGAAGGGCAATCCTAGGGCTAGTGCTGCGGCTGAGGCTGTTTACCATCTTTTAGCAAATACTATATGATTAGTATCTTATCTGGAAAAACAGTACTAAGACTAAACCAGAACATTTCTGTAAGTTTTCTGCTAACTAAAATGAGAATTATGAGAATCTAATTCTCACTTCATCGCAAACCAGAAGCCACTTCACTGGTTTTAGATTCTGATGCCACTACTCATAAAAGGAAAGCTCCATCAAGTCAAGAGCTGTTACCTTCCAGAAAGACAAGGCTTCTAATAACTTTCTCGGGGTGTACAGTATGATGATGACTCCAGTGTTTTCTTGATGGCCAAACTGCAGTCTCCCTTTAGAAATAATTGAGACCATTTCCTCAAACTCACTTAGAGAAACATATAGGACAGAACGTGGTTATCACAGCTCTTCACTTTCCCTGCCTCACCATATCCCTTCATGTTGGTGTACTGTTAATGACTCGGGCAAAGGAACTGCAGCCATTCCCTGTGTAAAAATGGCATTTCAGTTCACTGAGAAATCACCCCATTGCTCTAAAACATAGGTTTCATCTTGGCTAATGGTTGCTTGACAGGTGGTTTGTCTTAAAGTAAAAAAACTATGTCCCTCCTGCTCCTTGTTTTACTCAGAGTAGAATGTTCTTGCTTCCCCAGACTTCACTGAGGGAGGGTCTCTCCCTGCAAAGCGACGCACAAAGTGCAAAGCTACTCAGGGCTGTTGGTGTATCTGTTCATTGATGTTTGCACACAGAGCCACATTCACTGCTTTCAAAACCAGGACTGCTCCTGTATACAACAACAAAACCTAACCAGACTCAGAAAGCAGAACTCTCCCTGGAACTTTATTTTCAGTTCTGATATTCTGGTTCCCTCTACAAGCACCCACATTTCAATAGTGAATGTAATTCAGGCAGAACACATTTACAGTTCAAAGAGATGGGCCTAGAACCTGCTTCCATTTCAAAGAAAAAAGGCACAAGTAAATTGACTGTCAAACAAAATCATTTTTACTGATGCAGAAAACAAGACTACTTTAATTTGTATTTCCTTTTTGTATGGTCTGTAAAGAGAATCCATGAAAGAGAAAGGTATTTTAAGAGAGAATGAATTAGCATAGTTTACAAAAGCCAATTAAACTATTGAAAAAACACTCAGCATGCCACATTTTAAAGAAACTGTGTCGATTCATTAAGAGAAAACTACTGGCTTATTTATGGTTCAATTCCCTTCCCTTTGTACTGGGGTATTTTCTGTCTTTCATAACACTGACACATAAATGACATGAGTGTTTTTTCTGATCTAAAATAATGCAACTCAAGTAGGACACTGCAGTTTTGTATGGCAGAAAAGAAAAACGTATTCAGAAGCTTCATACCTACAAATGTTAACACTCCTCACGCCACCTTCTTCAAATAAAATTATGGATTACAAACGCTACAATCTGTTTCATTAATATTAAAGTTCAGCTAAATTCATCAGACTTTCTGAAGTATCTCAAAATGGTAAATAAAAATTATACTCCATCATAATGGAAACAATTTGCAAGATACAATTGTACAGGACAAAGGGATGGAGTATGGAACCATAACATGCCATAGGCAGGGGTGCCACTCAGTGATTAGGGTTAAAAAGACTTTGTGCTGCTTTCAACCATCATCCTTACAACAGTGTGCCTGAGCCATAGCTAAATCTAAATAAAAATCTTTGGAGATAAATTTGTGAGTCTTCTCAAATGACTATAAAGAAACACAGGATGTGAAATTGTGCCCCAGCTCCCACTGACTACACTGCAATCAGAATTTCCCTCCAACTGCATCTGGTTAGGGACTGGGTAGTTCTGATTTTTTAAAACTTTGAATTAAAACCTAATCCTTTAAGAACTGGATCCATACAGGTGATGATTTTGTTCTTACAAATATTTATTAGCACAAATCTTCCTGCTCACACAGATAATCCCCTCAGGTTCAGAACCAGAAACAAATATGCTGTACTAAGGGAAAAAGAGGGGGAAAGTCTGCAAAAAGAAGGAACAGAAGATGGTCACAAATACTGACAGAGGCAATGGGAATAGAGCAGAGCTTGGAGAAAACAAAAGAGCAGAACACTGAAGTGCTGGAGGGAAGAGATGAAAGCCTGGAATCCCTGCAGAATAGGTGACACAGCCCCAAGAGTGGGAGAAAAGGGCACCTCTGATTTCCTGAGACAGTGCAGTGATTTCCTGAGACAACAAACTGGGAGGGTGTGAATGAGATGAGGGGAAACCAGGAAGGTGGAGGTTTAAATCTGGGCAAATCTGAGTACTGGAGACCCCCTAAACATTGAATACCATCAGCAACCCTTTGTCAATAAAGAGGAAAGAGGACAGAGTAAAAGGAACAGAATATGGAACACAAGATACCAAGGCTGGAAATAAAAGTGGAAGAGTAATGTAAGATTAACTAAAAAAAAAGCCAAAACCAAGCTTATATTTAATATAATGAAAAACATAATCATTTTCTGATAGCTACAGGCTCTTCATCTGAGTCTGTGCAAGCTAAAACAATTCACATCACAATGCCAGTAGAATCCTCCAGTTCAAGGAGCAATCTTGAACTGGGATGAGCAAAGCCATACACCGTCATTTCCACCTCTAATTTCTCTGTTTTCCAGCATGGTTATAAACTCCTGAAACACTGCTTAGGTTCTGGTCATGGGTATGACAAAGCACAAAATAGACATGAATCCTGTTCTGAGGTCCTGCTTTTCCACCAGGCAGGTATCAAACAGACATAAATGGAAGAAAGTAGATGTTTTAAATCAATTCTGTCCTACGAATGATATTTCAGAAGAGATCTAAGTAACAAAAATACAAAATAAATAAATGAAAAAGGATGGGCTCAGTAAGACTCAGAATATTTGGTTACCAAGAGAAATGCAAGGTTATGTGTTACAGTTCAAGGCAAACTTACTTACATACTTCAAGAAAAACATGAAAATTATCAAAATGCAACTAAATACTACAGTATGGACTATCTATATTTAAATCCTTGTCTGATATAGATTGAAGACAACAAGAAAATTAAGACTTTCCAGTCAATGTTTAAGTGTTTCAGTCAATAAGGTTAAAACTGGAGTCTTGTTTTTCTCCCCTGTGACTCCTAAGCATCTTGTTAGAGGCCATTACCAGCTAGTTAATAGCAGCAGTTCAAGTGGATGACAGAATTAATTCTTGGTAGAATGAAAAATGGCAGCTATTTCATTATAAGATGTACAAGCATTGTCACACCCAAGTATGAGCCCTCTGGATGATCAGGATGTTCAGATCCTGACCCACCTCTGCATGGCTGGGTCAATTCTACATCCCTGCCTTGCCAGCAGCACAACACACCTGGGACAAACCAGTGCCTGGGGGCACACAAGATTAGCAGCCACTGAACCCATTACTCTGCAATGAAACGGGCTGGTCATTGTGTTGTGTGTTCAGCCACACAAGTCTAAGTCCTGCCCTCTTCCACATCATTCCTGGTATTCCCAGTCAAGCATCTCCCACTGAGCTCCGTATGAACATGTATAAACAATCTAAACATGTCTTTATTTTGAGGAGTATTTCAGAAATGAAAAAGGACAAACTTGTCTTTTAGAAGTGCCGAGGCAAAGAGAGATGCAGCTACATTACAGCCATTGTGGAGGGTACCTTGCAGTGGTGGGCACGGACCTCATAGGTGGAAAAGGGTGATAATGGGGAACAGGAGGATGGGGAGGAGCAATGGGAACCAGTTGCTTAAAAAGCACAAAGTATGAGCTGCCCATGCTCCCTGTGACACCCAAGGTTAATTAAAAGAAGTGCACAGAATTAGTACCGGGACATGCAGCTTCTAGAGTGTGACTGCTAAACTGTGAGCTCCAGCTTGATTTCACAGACTTTGATTTCACAGCATAGTCTGAGTTGGAAGGGACCCACAAGGATCATCCAGAGATGAACCCATGGCCCATCCAGCAATTGCAGCCACAACCCTGGTGTTATTAGCACCAGGCTCCAACCAAGCCAATCTCAGTTTCTCCACCTGGAAAATAGTCATCAGAACTGTCTCTAGTTTTTTAAAGTTCCATGAGCTCCATGCTGGGGGCTAAGAAAGTTCAGTGAGATCTGGGTCTCAACCAAGTTATTCTGAAAAATATATATATGTATATTAAATCCTACAGTGGTTGTATCTCCTTCAGAGTGCAAAGTTATTGTTGAAATCTTGTTATTCCAAATTGACTTGGCAAGTACAAAATTTGACAATTCTTCCTCATATATCCACAGGGCACGAGAGATAATCTCAAAGCAAAACCTTTGAAGGAGGTTTATTAAGACTCTACGTATTCCAACTACTAATGAGCTAATGAGAAAAAAAATTATTTAAAAATATTTTTTTCTATAGCAGAAATTGGTGATAAAAACACCCAAAGGAACAACATCACATTCATCACGACGCAACAACAGCCACACACTGGGATGAACACGGCTTGGAGGCTCAAGTGTTTATAGGGCTGTGTGTTGATTGAGGAAAGGCTTCCCAATGCAGTCTCCTTCCCACATCATAGGCAGAGTTATAGCTTTGCTTAGAGCCAAACTGTCATAAAATAGTTCATCCTAACACACAACCATTTGGCGACAGAATTACGGCTTGCTCCAGACCACAGCATAACAAAAGAGCATCAACTTCTCACCGGGAGACTGCTGAATCAATCTTACATTTTACACCTGAGCTGTCTGGCTTTAATTAGAGCCTTGCAGTATCTCAACATTGCTGCTAATAGCAGTATCACCAGCAAACAGATATTGATATTACAGGGCCTGGAAAAATCCCACTATTTACTCTTTCTAACTCATCCTCATGCAGGACATACATATGTGATTTTATCAGCATGGAAGAGACAGTTTTCACTGAGAGGCAGCAATCAGTTACTGCTCACTCAGACACAGAATGTCACAGGCCTGAGTTTGTTCCCAACTTTTCGTTCTTCCCTGAAGAGCTGGAAGAAATTTGTGCTTTTCAAAGAAATTATCATCAGTTCTTTATAAAATAATTACAAACAACTCCTTATAGGATAATTACCATCTCAGTTCTCAGTGCTTTCAGCAATATTTACTTTCTGAAATGCACATGTGACTGGTGTTGAGGGGTGACATTTCTGAGGAGCCCATCCTCAAATACCTCCAACAGTATAATTTGCAAAATCACGGCTTTGAAATCCTCTCTCAGCTGTCACTACCTCAAACCTGATATTAATCACCAGCTTTGAAAAGAAAACATGTCATTCATCTAAATAAAGCAGCATTTTGTAAATAATTAATAAGGAAATTAATAGCAGAGTGCTAACAGTAGCAGAGAACTTCCCGATTTATTTTCCTTCAAACCCATCCACCTTTCGAGCAAAGCCTAAGTAGCAATGCCATGCTATTAGCTTAATAATACTTAGGTTAATATTTGTACTAAGCCTCAGAATCTGCCACTGTAAACATGGCTTTGCCTAAATCTGCAACAAGTTCATAATCTCCTCTTGATAAACCTGATTCCAGAGTTCTTATTAGGACTCTCTAACACATTTCTTTTATTCATGATTACTGTGCCTACTCAAAAAAATCCAGGTGCAATCTCCCCTTTCTCCAAGTGTTTTTTGTGTAAATGGTTAATGTAAAGGAACCCTTTAAGCCCAGCATCATCTACTGACAATTTTACCAGGCCTGATTCACTGTACCACAGCTGACACCATGCATCTGTCAGTAACAGAATATTAACAAGGGTGGAAGCCGTGTAATTAGAAGGAAAGGGAACACACCTGCTGGAACACCCAAACACTGCTGGCTACACATTAGCATTTCAACATACTCGTGGCTCCAAGTCTGTGAGGTCAATTTTATATAGGATGGGCTTCAAGTTCCTTTGCCACTCATGACAACCACAACTAAATATTCACATCAAACAGTCCTTGAATTTCTCTAGGCCTATGGTCAAAGCAGGCCAATCACATCCCTTTTTGCAGACAAGTTCTTCTCCTGAATAACCATTAATTTTTGAATATTTAAAATGAGGTTTTCTTGGGTTTTCTTGGGTTTTGTGCTTTGCTGACATAAGAGAACCAAAGACAGAAGTCACAATCATACACATGGATGCCATTCTGCCTTTTTTATATGAGAAGTCCTACTGTAAAGATGGTTCCACTGCTGCTGGCTTCGGGCTGAGCCACAGCAAAGCCCTTTTTGTCTGGATAAGCTGCTTTTTGTCTGGCTCCACAGAGAGGAACAGCACAAGGAAGTCTCGTGTCAAGCAGGAATGATGACAGAACAGAAAGAAAAATCTTTTGGTTTTAAGGAAAAACCTGGGGAGATGGTGGAGGAAAGGTCCTTGGGCTTTTACATGGGTGTAAAGAAAAATACTTCTTTTTGGTGGAAACTGAACATGGTGTATTCATCTTACCAGCTCATTCCAGCCAACATTTACAACAGCACCACACTGCAGGAAGCAAGCACACATGGAAATGAAAATTTAAACAAGTGGGATCCAAGTAAAGGGCTAAAGACAAAGTTGTGAAATAATGTTACTGTTTTTTAGCATAAAACCCTCACTATTTCGTCAGACTCAAAGCGTGCACTCCTGCAGGAAACAGATACATAAATAGAGAGACAATAAAGAAATATTCTGAATTTATGTTCCACTCAGCTCTCACTCTTAGTTAGGAGAGTCAAGATGCCAGGTTTTTAAAGGACGTCAAACACAAAAGTCACACGTAACAATCATTCCACTCATATTTCAATACAAATACAGGGAGAAAATCAGGCTTTTTGTTGTTTAGAGAACATTCTACACTTCTCAGGGATAATGGCTGCCAAATTTTAGTTAGACAAACTGCAATAAACTTGCAGGAAGAACTGCAATTTGCACAGGAAAAGAAATCCCAAACGAACAATCTAAATTTTGTTCTTTTAGGTTTTCAATAATAATAATTATAATGATTTATTGCTGAATATAAAACCTTTGTACCTGTTGTGCTGCAACATAAATTAATATGAAACCTACCTTCACCTTTCCCTTCACGTGCCCTTCTCATTTGAAAAACAAAGATAGTGTTGGAAAGCCATCCTAATAATGACACATTAATTATCATATCAAGAATCCTATTTTGGCCCCAGTATCACTAACTTTGTGCAGACCACAAATTAACACTCCCAGATTGCAATTTCTCATCTCCCAGCCTGTTCCTGTGTGTATACAATTTTTAAATCCAGACCAAGTTCCACCATGTAACTTTGGCCACAAAGGAATACAAAAACTGAAAGAGATGGAAAAAATTGACTGTCACTTAGCAGCCAACAACCCACCAGCTCAACAGTCTGGTTTGCAAATGAGCATAAAACAGCACATAAAAATCAGAGTAAGCTTTTGGGTTGAGAGACATTTGCTTTCATCCTTTCTGATACAAATGAAGGGACTCAGGAATGATTTGGACTGGAAGGGATCTTAAAGCTCATCCCATTCCACCCCTGCCCTGGGCAGGGACTCCTTCTGCTATCCCAGGTTTCTCCAAGCCCCGTCCAAACTGGCTTTGGACACTTCCAGAGATCCAGGGGCAGCCACAGCTTCTCTGGGCACCCTGTGCCAGGGCCTCAGCACCCTCACAAGGAAGAACCCCATCTCAATATCCCATCTATCCCTGCCCCCTGGTAGTGGGACGCCATTCCCCCTTGTCCTGTCCTTCCATCCCTTGTCTCAAGTCCCTCTCCAGCTCTCCTGGAGCCCCTTTAGGCCCTGGAAGGGGCTCTGAGCTCTCCCTGGAGCCTTCTCTCCTCCAGGTGAACACCCCCAGCTGTCCCAGCCTGGCTCCAGGGCAGAGGGGCTCCAGCCCACTGACCAATTCCACATCCTAATGTTGGGAGCCCCAGGCAGCTCTGCAGGTGGGGCCTCACCTGAGTGGGGCAGAGGCACAGAATCCCCCCTCCCCTGCTGCCCACGCTGTGGGATCAGCCCAGGGCATGTTTGGTTTCTGGGCTGTGAGTGCACATAGCTAGCTCATGTCCAGCCTCTCACCCTCCACACCCCCAAGTCCTTCCCAGATACGAACACTGTTTATGGGACAGGCCAAAATCAGTCCTTAGTCAAATCAACTAATAATTTGCTTATATTCTATAAGCAATAGTTACAACTATTACTAATATATGGTAGTAATACTGTTATAAGATTTCTCCTGAATTGCTAGTTGCAAGTAATAACAGAATTATTCCAGAAGGAGCAACTCCATTCTTGGAGTAAGTCCTGGGCTTGCATACAGATAAAATTTGGATCTCCTTGATTGAATTACAAAAACCCCAGTACCACTCTGCAGCTCTGAGAGGTGTTTTTTCTGCTTTCCTGCTGCCGAGGGAATGCTCCATCAGATGCTCTGAGGCATACAAATTGCTGCACGCTGCAGCAAATGGACCTTGTTCAAAACCTGCCACTGAAAGAAACACTCCAGAGCAGAACGGAAAAATTTAGCTTTGATCAAAGCCTTTAACAGACATCATCTTTAATGTGGTCACTCAGATGAGTAGAGCTTTCCGTGGTGCTCATCCTAGGATTTATTTGTGCATACCCTGTAGACACCTGTGACCCTTGGGTATTTGACACTTCTCTTTCTCCCCTTGCAATTTCAGTTTCAATTTCCTAATCCTCCCTCTTTTTTTAAGAACACACAAACTGCTTCTCAATTATGTTTTTCCTTTTATGGAGGGGTATGATGCTTTTATTATTTTTAGGGGTATTATTTTTCTTATTCTCTCTCCAGAAAGGATCACAGGCATTGTCTCGTGTGGATCTCTCCCCAGTGTACAGCCTACAAAAGTACTAAGAGTGTAAATAGAAGTGTCTGACCTCTTCTCACACTGAGAGGAGCCAGCAGTTTTCTGTTTTGTCCTGTCTCACTTGAAAAGGAAAACATTATTGCTTAAAAGTCCAGCTCCTTCTTGCTTACTGTAATGGCTCTCAGTTCCTCAGATTCAACTCTGCTGGATCCCATCACACCAAGGAACACTCCTGGCTGTAGACACTTTTTACACATCATTTTTTCTTCTTCTTTTCTAGCTCTGTATAGCACTGTGCCTTTTTCATTAAGTTTCAGAAAATACATAATTTCAATTCTGACTTTTTAGGGGAACAATATGAACGTAAAGGACACATATTCTTAATGACATCAAAAGCAATCTAAAACCTTCAGTTAAAAATCTTTCTATCCAGGACTAGAGGAAGCCTGTTATGTGCTGACCTTCACTGATATCCTTTTGAAATCTCCACATGGTTGCAGCTGCTGTGGTTTCTTTTATGGGTCAACAACCTCGTCTGATTAAGTGTTAACCCTTCTCATTACTTTTGGAAGGCACTATTTCTCCAAAGGTTGTTACTTTAAATGAACATTTGAGTTTCTGTTTAAAGGCTGTTATTTGCTACATCCCTTTTCTCTACTTAGTACAGAAGATCCCTTTAACTCCTTTAATCTCCTTGTTAGCCGTACCCATCTGTCCTTGCAAGAATCTCACAGGGCAGCAAGGAACACAGTTGGCAATTGGAAACCAACATGTAATCATTAGCTTCAAAGTCACATTTTAGCGGCTTGAGAGAAAACACAGCTTTTCACCCTTGACTTTTGAAACTTACTTTAATTCTGACAACACTGGAAACTGTGATCATACTAAAGTGATCATACTAAAAGCATTTAAAAACTTGAAATTAATTTTCAGATATGTATTAAGAGGGGTGCTAGCCCAAAGAGAATCCCCAGTTAGAAGAGAGTTTCTGAAAGGAACACAGCCATGGGTGGACAACGTGAGGCAGGAGCACATTACACAGGCAAACTCAAAACAGCAGGAATTTTCCTGCTATTCATCTTACTGCAAACAAGGAAAAAAGGAAGTGTCCTGGCACAACACCCACTACTTAATTTAGCAACACCAACACTTTTCACAGATTAATTCCTACTGACCCACAAAACTTGCTAATATAGACAGAGGAACCGAAACTGAGCTATGAATCCACTGGCTTTGCTTGCTTGCAGTTCAGAGTATCCTCATCTGCACTACAGGTTATCTTTTTAAATAAAAAATGGCATGTTGCATCAGGCCACATCAGTCACGAGGAGTGAGCAAGCTCCACACTGGTAAAAAGAAAGCAGAAACGACTGAGCAGCACAGAACCCAGAATCACAGAATCACAGAATTACCAGGTTGGAAGAGACCTTCAAGATCATCGAGTCCAACCTCTGTCCTAACACCTCAACTAAACTAAACCATGGCACTGACTGCCACATCCAATCTCTTTTTAAACACGTCCAGGGATGGTGATTCCACCACCTCCCCAGGTAGACCATTCCAATATTTTATCACTCTTTCTGTAAAAAAGTTTCTCCTAATATCTAACCTATATTTCCCTTGGCGCAACTTAAGACTGTGTCCTCTTGTTCTGTCAGTTGTTGCCCGGAAAAAGAGACCAACCCCCACCTCACTACAACCACCTTTCAGGAAGTTGTAGAGAGTGATAAGGTCACCTCTGAGTCTCCTTTTCTCCAGGCTAAACAACCCCAGCTCCCTCAGCCGTTCCTCATAGGGCTTGTGTTCCAAGCCCCTCCAAGCCTTCTTGCCCTCCTCTGGACACACTCAAGTGTCTCCACGTCCTTCCTGAACTGAGGGGCCCAGAACTGGACACAGTACTCAAGGCGAGGCCTCACCAGTGCTGAGTATAGGGGAAGGATGACTTCCCTGCTCCTGCTGGCCACGCTATTCCTGATACAGGCCAGGATACCATTGGCCTTTTTGGCCACCTGGGCACACTGCTGGCTCATGTTGAGTCAGCTGTCAACAAGTACTCCCAAGTCTCTTTCTGCCTGGGCACTGTCCAGCCACTCTGTCCCCAGCCTATAGCGTTGCAGGGGGTTATTGCAGCCAAAATGCAGGACTTGGCACTTGGACTGGTTAAACTTCATCCTATTGGACTCAGCCCATCCATCCAACCATTCCAGGTCTCTCTGCAGAGCCCTCCTACCCTCCAACAGATCAACACACGCTCCCAGCTTAGTGTCATCCGCAAATTTACTGATGACTCAATACCCTCATCCATGTCATCAATAAAAATATTAAACAGAACTGGTCCCAGCACAGACTCCTGAGGGACACCACTCTCTGGGCTTGGCCATCCAGCCAGTTCTTAACCCAGCAAAGAGTGCACCTGTCCAAGCCGTGGGCTGCCAGCTTTTCCAGGAGGATGCTGTGGGAGACAGTGTCAAAGGCCTTACTGAGGTCTAAATAGACAACATCTACAGCCTTTCCTGCATCCACCAGGTGGGTTACCTGGTCATAAAAGGAGACCAGGTTGGTCAAACATGACCTACCCCTCCTAAACCCGTGCTGGCTGGGTGTGATCCCCTGTCCATCCTGTAGGTGCTGTGTAACAGCACTCAGTATAAACTGTTCCATGACTTTCCCTGGTACCGAGGTCAGGCTAACCGGCCTGTAGTTACCAGGATCTTCCTTCTTACCCTTTTTATAAATGGGTGTCACATTGGCCAGCTTCCAGTCATCTGGAACCTCGCCAGTGAGCCAGGACTGCTGGTAGATGATGGAGAGTGGCTTTGCAAGCTCATCTGCCAGCTCCCTCATCACCCTGGGATGGATCCCATCTGGTCCCATAGATTTATGGATATCCAAGCAGCTCAGCAGTTCCCTGACTGCCTCCTCTTGGATAACAGGGAGACTCTTCTGCTCCCTGACACTATCTACCAACCTAGGAAGACAGTTGTCCTGAGCACCATGTGTCTTTTCAGTAAAGACCGAGGCAAAGAAGTCATTAAGCACCTCCACTTTCTTCTCATCTGCAGTTCCTAAATTCCCTTCCGCATCCAATAGACAACAAAGGTTAGTCTTGCCCTTCCTTTTTTCATTAATATATTTGTAAAAGCACTTTTTATTGTCCTTTACAAGGGTTGCCAAATTGAGTTCAAACTGAGCTTTGCATTTGTGACACTCAGTGCTCCTGACAGGGCTTGAGCCACTGAGGGGCAGGTATTTATCAGGCAGCAGAGAAGTTAAACACCAAGGAAAGAGACTTTTTTCCCCCAAGAAGTCTGTGGTGGGGAGGCTGAACTGAGTGAAGGACTCTGCATAACCCAGGCAATGGGAGAGAATGGCATGGATTGGAATTTACTAATTAGGGAGCAACTGATGCAGTTGGACCCCCCAGAATTCCATCCTGGACCAAAGCACCAGGAGGCACCATCAGTGGCCAGGGCTGGCAAGGGACCCGGCACAGCACGAGGAGACTCAGGATCCTGCTCTCCTCTGAGAGGGCAAATACAGGCAGCCAAGTGTAAGAAAACAGGAATAACGTGCAGGCACGTACAGCACATTCAGCACAAGTCCATGCACTGTGTGCCTGAGTTTGTACTTGCGGCATGCTTGGGTCTAAGAACCTGCACCCTGAGGACTTCCATACTAAAACAATGAGCTTGTGATGTTTTGTCTTGATGTTTTCTTAATAAACTCATAACTAGGTGAAGCACTCTACTGATTCCACAGTTCCAACACGGCAGCAACTTCCCTGTAAATTGATGAATCCCCAAGAATGAGCCAAGTTTGCCTCCACTTCCCCACTGCCTCACAAGAATCAAGCTGTTAAACAAAGACCAAACCTCTTGAAGATGTGCAAGTTCCCAGTCAGTCAGGCAGCCAGTTGTATTTTGGCTTAGGACAAGCCAGCACAAACTCTGGGATGGTTTACAAACAACACACAACTATGTGAACATGAGTGAAAACCTATTTAACATGATGCTTATCTAGCAATTACTTCTCTTCCAACCTTGGAGTGAAAGTGACAGTAAAACTAAAATATCCTCTGCGCTTCTTTTCCTTCCCCAGGATTATTCAAAAAGCTGTTGAATACATTGTATGAATTCTACAGAATTTAATTTAACTATACAGTAAGATAAAGCAAGATGTGAGGAAAAAACAGATGCAGACATGCAAAATAAGAAGTAGTAATGTACACAGCTGAAGAAATTACACCAGAAAGTACTGTGGGCTTGGTAGTTGGACTTTTGGCTTTTACTACAACATCCCGAATCAGATGGAGCAGACACGGAAAGATCGAAACGATGATGATGCTACTTCAAACCCACCTACAGAGAAATAATTCTGAAAGCAGAAATACTGATAGCACTTGTACTTGGAGAAACTTACTGAAGCCAAACAGCTGTGCTCCTTGAAAAATATTCTCCCTTCACTCAGATACACTGAAATATTCAGAACTGCACAAATTAAATTACAAAATTAATTGAAGTACAAATGCAAATGAAGGAATCATATGCTGATACAGTTACCAGCAATTTGCAAAGCTTCAGCTGTGAGCTGTATACACAGAGGAAAGATGCTCTTCACCCTGTTTTTCGGCTGATGCCCTTACTGAGATTTGTCTTTATATACACATTGTTAAATTTGATCAGTTGCTAAGTAATAAAATAAATCACACCTTTTTTTTTTCTCCTTCTTAGCAATCACGGAAAGCTTTTAGAAACACACCTTGTAACAGCAGTACTGTGGCCAGCAGAACCAGGGTGGTGGCCATGCCCTGTGCTTGGCACTGCTGAGGCACCTCCCATCGTGTGTCCAGTTTTGGGCCCCTGAAGTCAGGAAGGACATTTAGCAGCTGGAGTGTGTCCAGGGAAGGATCTTTGAAAGGAGCTGGAGCACCAGGAGGAGCTGAGGGAGTTCAGAAATGAGGCTCAGAGGGGATCTTCTCACTCTCTACCTTGACAGGAGGGTGCAGCCAGGTGGGGGTCAGTTGGGGTCTGATCCCAAATAACAACCAGCAGGATGAGGCCTCTTTCCTGCATTAGGGAAGATTTCTTCACAGAAGGGTGCCTGGCAAGGAGTGGAATCACCCTCCCTGGAAGTCTTTAAATAATGAGCAGATGTGCAGCTCCCCTGTCCCATGCCATTCTGTAACACATTATTTTCAAGAGCCTCAACTGCAAATTCCCACCTGAGCAGCTTTGTACATCCAGAAAGATGATGGAAATGCATCGAGCCAGGCAAGGAATTAGTTTGTAGCTTCAAGTGTCTCCGAACACTGGGATTCCTGACTCCATAAAAGTGAGAGTTGGTGTATATTCATCATACAAGTTACCTGGAAACTGTCACTGATCACTTCAGGAGCTTGTTCTACCTGCCCAAGCCAGCACTGAAACACTGACTGATGGGTCAGTGAATGCTTTTTATTGACTACTACTATTGTACATTCTTCCCGTGACCCTGAGCTCTACAGTACCTATATGGAATATAAAATAGTGTATTTTGTCACTATTTCAATTGATTATAGGCATGTCTTCCTGAAAACTAAAAAAAAAAAAAAAAAAACAAACAAAAAACCAACCCCAAATCTAAAACAGAAATCTAGAAGGATATTCAGGATAACAAGGCAGAAATCTAAAGATAGGATAGTCACAAAAAATAATTAAAAAAAAAAAGTTCCAAATTTCTTACTCCATGGGTTTTTGGACTTTCCATTTCAGGATCCAAAATCAATACTCCAATAAACACCACAAAGCCTGTGAGACTGAAGTCATCATTCTATGGCTCGAGCATAGGTTTTATTTTGTAATTTCATAGATGCTTTGCAACTTGCCGAGAGGTTCACGTTTTTATCATGGAAGAAATAAATTAATCCAGCTAGCTGAATTTCCATCACAGTATCTGGGCGAAGTATTATTAAATCTGAGCTCAAGAGAAAGGTAATGATTATTTGTAAGACACCAGACCAGTGATCATCTTCACTAAGCAAAGCAGATACATCAGAAATATGTCCTGAAATAAGGGGGGGAACAAGCAGATCTTGTATTCAAGCTGCAATTCACCTTTAGCACAGGACTCAACACTCTGAGATAAGGCACTGGAGCTGTTTGATGCTGTGAAGGTTCCAGCATCCTAGTGCAATTATTAATGGCTTCTATGGCTGTCCATCACTGGAGCTGTCTGGAATAGTGGAGCTCAGCAGTAGCAAACAGGCTGTGACCCACCGTGGTGCATTCCATGATGCCGCGTTCTCCATGGGACCTGCATGGCTCCTGCTGACCTTGCAGAGGTTTAGGATTTCAAGATCGAAGAGCTATTGATGCCCACAGAAGCAACTGCAAGAGCAGCATGATTTATATGTAGAGCACTGGGGAGGGTGGGAGGCACAAGAGACACTGATGCTGCATCTGGAATGGCCTCCATTGATGAGCTTTTGCAAGACTAATTATCCCCTCACTGTTATTCCACATTGGAAGTTTTGTTGGTTTCTTTAGTGCTTCTGCTTCCTGCAGTTTTAGGAAATGTATCCTCCCTTCTGTCCTGACCTCTCCCAGACTACAGAGACAACACTTCTCACAGAATCATGGACTGCGTTGGGCTGGAAGGGACCGCACTGGCTCCTCTGGTCCCACCTCCCTGCTCAGGCAGGGCCATCCCAGAGCACATGGCACATGTATGTGTCCAGACACGTCTGAAATATCCCCAGTGAGGGAGACTCCACAGCCTCTCTGAACAATCTGGTCACTGCTCAGTCACTGCATAAGGAAGAAGTTCTATGCTCAGGTGGAACTTCCTGGGCTTCAGTTCTCACGTGACATTTTCAACACAGGCACTGACAACTGCAGAGCTGAGAAAGCTGTTTCCCTCCAAGAGGAAAGGGATCTGAAGGAAAAGGATCAAAGGTTCCATGCCTCCTGCATGGAAATATTCACTGCGATAAATTATTCCACTTTATAGCAGAGAGCATAAGTCTGGAGAAAGGAAAACTAACCAAAATGCCCACAGAGTCTAGAAATATTATTTAACTAAGATACCTCCATTTATTGTACAGCTATTTTAAGCATCACTGGGAAAATCTAATAACATCTTACAGTAAACCAACAGAAACCCAGACATTTTGAACATTGAACTGCCTGCAACATTCACTCTGTGATCTTGACATTACGATTAAGAAAGAAAATACTTAAGTTTCTGTTTAGCACTTTTGAGGGTGAGAACACAAACACCACAAAAGGAAGATCCATTGAGAATTCGATCCATACTCCATTTGCTGCAGTGAGATCACCGAAGTCCAACACTTCCATTAAAAACTGAAAGCTATTCCTGCATAACCAAAGACAAAACCTTCACCATGGGAATCAGCTGGGACATCTGCAAGGTTTTGAAGCAGGACATCACACAATCGAGAGCCACAATTTGCATTTACAAGAAAAAAAGGCGTCTTTCCCTTACTTTGATGTGCTAAGTGAGAAGTTAACAAGACAGTCACTTCAAAGACACCTTATTTCACTGAAGGACCTTCAGTTATGCTCTCCACTGGACAAGGATTCCTCATCCCAGCAGTCTCAAGTTATTGGGTGGCACAACTTCAAAGCCATCTGAAAAGCCTCTGAAAAACCATAGAGCCCTTCGTGTGAAAAAAACCCCACCTAAGACAACCATGTTGCCCATGGAATATATCCTGTAATGCATGTTTTTCCTCCTCCACTTAATGCACTCTTTTGCATCTGTAGGTTTCTGTAGAGAACAAGACACATTTTTTACTACTGTGGTTGCGGTTGATTTCATGGCTATTAGATGGATGTGGCATTTGGGGACAGCGTTCAGCGGTGGCCTTGGCAGTGCTGTGTCAGGGGTTGGAGTGATGATCCTTAAGGCCTTTTCCAACCTAAATGATTCAATGATTCTATTTAAAAATTACACAATACAGTCAATTTAACCTTACAGACTGAGAAGAGCACAGAAACCATGTTCTTCATGTTTTCCCTAATTTTTTTTTTCTCCTGTGGTCAGGGAAGCCAAGGGCACCCATGGTCCAGTTCTAAGGAGTCACAAGAAAAGTCTGAAAATCACCGTTTTGGGAAAGAAAAAGCAGAGTTATACAACTGCACCCTAAGGGATAAACATTAAGAGGTGACATAAATCTCATTTTTTACTTTGTAAAGAACACAAAATGTTGAAAGCAGACTCTGAAAGGTCTTTTAAAAAAAAAATAAAAACCAGCCCAAATGCCAAATTTGGCATGGTGAGTTCTGTTACACACTACACCCATAATTCAAATTATCTCACGAGTAAACATTTCGGCTATTCACCTCAAAAAACTACTTTTCACCCAAGTGGAAGTTCTGAAATTATTCATTGTCTTGGGGTGACTATATGATGTGTATCCCCTATCACGGCTCTATGCCAGAAAATTAGTTCTGTGCCTTTAAACTGAGCTTAAGAGGGGAGGAAAAAAAAATGAACTTTTTAAAGCAAGTTCCCAAGGACACAGAGATAGAGACGGCTCTGCGTTCTCTGGTGCGGCGGTAGCACAGGAGGAGCACCCTGCCTGTCTCTTCAGCCAGTTTTTTTTCTTGTTTTTTTTTTTTTCCCTCCTTCCCTTTTTCTCCAGCGTATGTAAGGGACAAGCGGACGGAAGATTACGCGATGTGACGGGAAGCAGGGACAGCATGGAATCTCCCTCCCCCTTCATCCCACTGATAAGCATCACCTTAGGAATGTAGTCCTCCTAACTCCAGTAGTTTTCCACTCACTGCTAACCCTGGCCATCCCACAATCCCCCTTTCCCGACTAGAGAAGCCCCTGGACTATATAACTCCATGAGATAGGATAATAAAGGCCATTTGACCATCCACCACGTTGGTGTCTGTGTGTCCTGGACCGAGTGGCACGGGGGAGGCCGTGCTGCCGTGCTGATGCTTTGAACCAGGTCGCCATGCCTTCATAGCAGAGGGCAACAAGCGTGTTTCCTAGGACTTTGGTGGGTTTTCTTTTTTTTTTTTCCCCTCTTCTGGACTGTTCCAACAACATCAGAACACATCAGGAGAACTTCTCTTCAGGCCCGGAGGGGGCCTAAGGCCACCCCCCACGGCAGCTCCGAGAAGGAGGGACCACACCTACAAGAGGACTCTGATTTCTTCCCAGGTTTTCTCGTTATAGTGAGGGGTTTTGCTATTTAGTATTATTGTCCTTTTCCTGTGTGTTTGTTAATAAAATAGGGTTTATCTCCTTCACTTTCCTTCGAGGAATTTTTTTTTCCCGAGCCTGGTGGGGGGAAGGGTGGTTGTGGCCTGCCTTTCTCCCAGAGGATATATTGCTGGATCTTGGCCAAAACTGGCACATTCATTCAGACTGATATGTTTTCAGTCTGGAATTTTCAGATGGAATTTTTTTTTGAGGAAACAATAAGAATATTTTAGTTAGAATCATAAAATCACTAAGGTTGGGAAAGCCTTTTAATATCGTCAAGCCTAAACACCAACCCAGCACCACCATGTTCATCACTAAAACATGTCCCCAAGTGCCACATCCATGTGTTTTTGATCACTTCCAGGGATGGTGACTCCACCACAGCCCTGAGCAGCCCCTTCCAACACTTTACGAACCTTTCCATGAAAATTCTTTTCCCCAATATCCAGTCTAAATCTAAATTAGCTTACAGCTCATCTAATAATTACTTACAAAGTTAACAGAATAAAAATGATTTTAGCAAATCTTAACATGACTGAATTTTGATTTAAAAAGGCTGTATTATTAATTATTGCTTTAGCCTTTACTCACTCAAGTAAGTAAATGCAAGAACAGGAAATAATTTGTTCTTATAAAATAAAAGGGGATTTATTATCATCTTTTCAGGATTCTTTCACATTCCAGACTTCCTTAAAAACAAAACCCAAGAGACTAAGCCTGATCTTTACAGCAACACATTTTTCCTGGAAGCAATTTCTATATTCGTAGATACTATAATGGGAAAGGTAAAAATGTTCTCTGTGTCTTTGTTTTAAAACCTCCCATTTTTCAAGCAGCACATATTTCTTTTACTCTAAAAAGTGAGGAAAACTTGTAACGAAGTTTGTAAGAAAACCCGCTGTAAAAATAAAACAAATTTCACCTGCTCTGCAACGGGCTATTTTTCATTTTCAGTACTATGTACTAATGTAAGTCTACATGCTGTAATTTAACTAGCAACAAGTTTTACATCAACCTGACAGCCTTATTGGCCTCTGTGGAAAAGGGAAACAAAGAGGAGGTAGCTAATATGATGTACTGAAGCTTTCTGCATCTTCCCCCCGTCTTTTCAAACTTCATCTTTGCGTTGAAAGGGCCTCCGGACTTGTAAAAAAATCTAGTTAACTCTTTATAGCTTATCACTCATTAATTGTGTCCATTCAAAAGCCTTTTTAAAATTAGTCAAGTTCTTAATCAAATGCTGTGGTTTTAGAAAAACTAGTAGAATAACCAGGGTGACAGGCTCTTCTCCTCATGTAATCTCATTTTGCTCTGTTCTGATAGTAAGAAAACAAGTACAAACCGGATAAAAGAAAATGGACAAGGGAACTTTCTGCTCATAGATTAATTTCTTTGTTCATTTGCATAAAACAGACAACAGCTGCTTCATTGACTTCTACAGGCAAACTCAGATTTAACACTACAGGTTGTTTTCTGCTGGTAGCTAAATAACTAAAAAAAAGCATTTTGATTGCCAGGAAGAAGAACCTCACCACGGGGTCACTGTAAAGTGCAAGCGTCAAAGTGAAAACCCGTATAAATTCAGAGTCTTGGGATTAGCTCCCAGGAAAAAAAGGTTAGCTGATTTACCACTCCAGCCAATAGTCTTTAAATAGCAACAATTTCCCCAGAATTGCTAAAGGCAGGGAGTTTTCAATATGTAAAATTACAAAAATAACAGTTTTCAATATTCGCAGCAGATTGTTTCTCTAGTTTTGTCTCTCCATTCAATCAACCTGACAGGTCTTTGGGATGTATTTCAACTTTCAGCAATACTGTGTCCTACACTGGGATAGTGCACACCAGCCAGGTCCAGATTAAATTCCCAGCCCTCCTCTGGAATGATGAGGCCCTCCACAGCTGTTCATCACCAGACACATTTTCATGGCCTCACTTCATTCAGGAGTTATAACATTTATTTTTATTTTACTTCCAAAGAAACAGACCGTATTTCTTACACATACAAGAGGAGGAAAACTATGTCAAAAATATGACAATCCCAGAAATGAAAACAAAAAGCTATTTTCAGGCTAATAGTAATAGATTCTCTGAAGTCACGTTCACAAAAGCTAAGTAGAAGTGCTAGCCAGCTAAAGAGGAGAGACAAAATACAACCTTAAGTCCTTTAACCGAGTGGTGCGGGAAAACAAACTATAAACACAAATATAAGAGCAGTCGTGAATTGTCAAAGCTCCATTAATTTTCACTTTCCACCTGGAAATGTTCTTACCCTGATGCTTAGGTATGAGTATCTGCTTTGTCTCTCTTCCACTGAATTTAAAGTAGCTGTGCTGCTAGTTCAGGCATTAAAGTTAATGTAAATTTACTTATTCTCATTTGATCTGTGAAGAATGAGTGTAAGCTTCTGTACTACAATGCCAATCTGTTTTGGGCTTGTTTGCTTTTTTAAAAATGTTACTATAATACAACACTTTGCAAATTCCTGAGCTCTCCTTTCTTCTTACAAATAGAAGAGGCACCACCTGAATTAAACACCCTGCTGGAAAACCCTGACGTCTGTTACAACACAGGGAACATACAGCTTACCATCAGTGGGTTATGAAGACAATTACGCAAAAATGGTGAACCTTCAACCTTCAAGTCCATCATTAAGAAACCCTCAGATTACTTAGTAAGGCAGATTATGTCAGACAAAGAAAGTAAAATGATCAGCATTAATTTGATTATTAAGACCTTGTTATTTAGAAGAAATGTGAAGCAGCCACACAGCCTGTGACAGATTGATGAAAAATATAACAAGTGGAGTGTTACTGCTTTAAAGAAAACCTGTTAGAGTGAAAAATGATCCCACCATTCTACTCTCACAGAGGAAAAGAAAATACATCTTCCCCGTCTTCACCACAGTGCCTGCGGTGAAATGGAAACAGGCTACCCATGCAGTGTCCAAAGAACAGAACAGTCATTTTTAAAAAAACTCATTACTGATCACAACCAAGCATAATCTTTAAACTTAGTCTTAATAAAATACTACTGCCCATAATGCCTGAACATACTGGCAAACCAGTGCTACTGCTCTGCTCAGAGCAACATAACCTCTATCCTATTTCTGACTGCTGCCAGGAGTCGGTGTCTAGGGGAGAATGGGAACTGTTACCCCCCAGCCGTAAGGCACTGGCACGTCAGAGACTTCCTGAGCTGGATACATGTTCTGGGAACTCCAGAAACCTCTGCTCCATGAGCTTTGCCTAATCTCCTCTTGAGCCTCTGCAAATAGCCACGATAAAAGAATGACCAGTCTTTTATGTTTGCTTTCAACATGCCTTTTGTTGGTTTAATTTCATCCCTTCTGCTTCCTCTGTTAGAAGAGACAGCAAAAAAGAATCGAACCAATCCTTTTCCCCCAAAAAAACCACCAACAAAACCAACCAACCAACCAAAAACAACAAAACAAAACAATCTAAAAAACCAAAAAGGCCACTGAAAAAGCCCCCAAGCCCTCTTCAGTCCCCCTAATGAATTCTAGAGCCACCTGTATTCCAAGGCTGAAAACCCCCGGCTTACTTGGTTGTTCCACATAAAGCAGCATTTGACCAGCCCTGTTGCTCCTCTCTAGGCAGCTCCTAGAGGTGTGGGGACCAGAACTGTACAAACTAATTCCAGCTGTTGGCAAAGCATGGATGTATCCAGTGATGTTGCTGCTTTATCCTCTATTCCTTTATTAAGAATTCTTCATGTTTGATTTACATTTTTTTAGCACCATAAAGTGTTGAGCTGATGTTGTCACACAGCCCCTTTTCACAATCTCAAAAACATTATTCTGACCAGTAATGGCCAGCTCAGAGCTCAGAGTTGCTACTTTAAGTCCTGAAGTACTGAGAAAATATTAAGGAAGATATTATGTATCACAATTAGTAATTAAGCTGCTTTGGATCTGGTTTTTTGAGTCAACATGAGCTGATCTTGGTAACTCAGTACTATTCCTTTCATCCATTTATTCCATACTCCCAAACCACATAATCTCTGAGAAGACATTTAGATTTGAGACAGATCTTCTGCTATATCCCTCACAAGGAAGGATTCCTATGTGAGGACTATATGGACACAGGTAAAAGTAATTACTTTATTACAACAAAATTATTCTTTTTAGGAAGGGTGGTGAGGCCCTGGCACAGGCTGCCCAGAGAAGCTGTGGCTGCCCTAGATCCCTGGAAGTGTCCAAGGCCAGGCTGGACAGGGCTTGGAGCAAGCTGGGATAGTGGAAGGTGTCCCTGCCCAGGGGGTGGGATTGGATGGGCTTTAAGGCTGTGTTCCTTGTCTGATGTCCCTTGTATATCACAACTAGTATTGGATTTCTTGTTCTTTAAGTGACCTTGCCAGCATCCCAAAGCCATGGGCACAGTCTGCCTACACAAGCAGGGTTTGCAGTTGCTTTCCATTCACAGATCTCTGTGCAATTTAATTGCAGCAGGAGTATTTTATTTCTAGTATATTATCATCTTCATTTTAACAATTACACCTAAAACCCATTAAAGTGTATTTGAAAAGAGAAAAGAAAACCTATGAGGTATTACTGATAATGGTTTAAATACCTACAGTGCCTTAATAGCATTAAAAATCCCAATAAAAGAGGACAGTAAAAACTAAGTTCTTGGCCTTATCTTATTAAAAAGATTAGAAAAATGCTGCACAGATGAAAAACTGAAGAGATATTTATGCAAGGATATGTGAAAAAGTCTCAAAGCCACAAGATTAAGAAATTAAATTTGAAGGGAGAGAGTAGGGGTGTTTGAGAAAGCATGAAAGCATAAAGAAAGAAATACTGGGAACAGAACAGTTAGGAAAACTTTCTAGAGAACTAGAGAAAATTGAGGTAGACTCCCACCTACGTAAGAGAGGTCTCAACAGCTTTATAGATGAAAAGAGCATGAAACCACTCACTGATAACTTGAAGCAAACAAAAATTCTACTCCAGTGAGCCCAATGGAGTCAGATAAAGATGATCCCATCAGGAGTGGAGCAGCCCCTTACTGGTGATGGCAAGGAAGGCAATTAAATAATCAAAGTGTAACTTTGAAAATGCAGGATGCCTTTCTGTGCACAGCTGAAGGTAGTGAGAGCTAGAAAGAATCTAAATGGAAGCCAGGGAAAAAATGACACCAGGATAACCATTGTAGATGATGGGAGAGATAATGGTGACACTACAGCTGAGCAGAAGAATTCATAACTGAACATGTCTCGATAACAAACATCACTGGCTGTGGATGGTAATATGCTGAAGGTGGGATAAGAAGTGAGGGACACGAGAGAGTTTTTCAGAGGAGATACCAAGCTCTGCTTTGCCTTTGTTATCAGGAGCTGTCAGGCCAGAAGTGCTGGAGATGCGAGATGAAATACACGCCTGAACAGAGGCAAACAAACCCCGGGCTGACAGATTTGCAACTCATCTGCTTAAAAATAGCACCTGATCATGTCTGAGGAGATGAGGTCACCCAGTGATCTGATTCACAGAGAGAAGACAGTCAAAAGCAACACAGCATTCCTACAAATTACAGAAGGAGCAAGGAAAATACCTACAAAAATGAAGATGCAAGGAGCTGGGACAGTAACTGCAAAGACAGGGGACTGTGCAATAACAAGGGAATAGAAACTATGATAGAAGGGTGAAGGACTGATCAGTTTTACCTATGAGAAAGCATGCGTCAAAGGCTGCAATCTTTGATCAAAAAATCTTATTTTAAGCTTGCTGAAGCAGTTTCTGTTGTTAAAAACAGAAGGAAACCAGGCTATGGTGTACTTTGGAGTAAATTTGAGGAACACAATATATTTTTAGACCATTTGAATATGGAGGGGAAGTAAAAAAAAAAAGGAGAAATGTGGACTAAGGGTAAGTCGAAATGAGAAAAGAAAAGATGGACAGGATGAGGAGATGGATCTGAACAGTGAGCGGCTAAACCTTAAAGAAAACTAGCAGCAGTAGCTGCTCCTGAGAAAAGACAGGAGAAAGAAATCTCCTCCAGTGAGCTGTAAAAGAAAATAGATGCAGAGGGAGACTCTGGAACTCAGCTGGGTTTGGCAGGCTGATGGAAACACATAAACCATAAATGAAGTACTTGACTGTGAAGGAAGAATAACAAAAATTGAAATGAAGGGATTAGGGAGTCTGTATGTTAAGAATACAAACTCACCTGTATAAAGAAAACAGCGGTGCTGGCACAACAGTGCCAGTCAGGAGCCTGGGGGAGAAGGGTTACACAGCAGAAGGAGGAGAAACCAGAGTTAACAGTATTAAATACAAAATCATTGAAGGTACTGGGCAAGGTGAGGCAGAAGGAACTATGAGACACCCTGAAATTAAAAAAGATTAATGAGTCACTAAAAGATACTCCATAAATTAGGGGAGGGATAACTCTGAAAAATGTGAATCATGAAGAGAAATACAAGTCTCTCAGTGCAAGCAGGTAAAACCACGAAAGAATCTGCTGAATGTGAAAAATCCAAATTACAGTGTCAAACAAGGGAAGTTGGAACAAAGGGCTAAATAGCCAAGGAACCAAGATGAGGGACTAAGGACTCATATTGAAGCCAAAAACTGAGTGGGTCCTCAGATGATGTCCCAAGTGTCCTCTGGAGATGTACATCAAGATTTGTACATCAGAAATGGGGAGAGCCCAAGAACAGCCCCAAGTCAGAGTGGCTCTCACTTCATCAGCCTACAAGAGGCAAAATGATCAATGTCACTCACTAAAGAGTCTTATTTGTCTTCAGGAATATGCAAGAACTCGTGCGCTAGTCATGGTACAGCTGATGAAATTAGGGAAGCTGTGCAGTTTACATGAGGCAATATCCAGTTCTTTGTCTCCAAACTCATCGTCCTGTCATTCAGTCATTTACGTTCCTGCTCAAATCATGTGTCCTGTCCTGGACTGCAAAACAAACCTTCTTCCTTCTTCAGAGTGAAATGTACTGTTTGTCTCAAACACATTCTGCTAGGAATAATGAACCTGGAATTTACAGGTGTTTTCCAATCCCAGAATGGTTTGGGTTGGAAGGGATCTTAAAGCCCACCCAGTTCCACCCCCTGCCAGGGCCAGGGCCACCTTCCACTATCCCAGGCTGCTCCAAGCCCCGTCCAACCTGGCCTTGGACACTTCCAGGGATCCAGGGGCAGCCACAGCTTCTCTGGGCAACCTGTGCCAGGGCATCACTGCCCACAAAGGGAAGAATTTCTTCCCAGTAGCCCATGTAACCCCCCGCCCCCGCCAATTCAAAGCTGTTACCCCTTGTTCTAACACTACAGTCCCTGCACTGAATGTATTTTCTCATTACCAAAGCAAGATTTATTACAATAGCACTTCATTAGCAAGTCTTAGAGAAGAAATGCAACACTGAAAATCAGAAAGCCCTAAGTTCAAGATCTTTCAGTCATTCTCTTGAATGTCTTTGTGACTTATTAGTCCAAATTCCCAAACCACACTGGGCCACACCACATCCATACTGAGTTACCTACAAGTTTTCTTGAGGAACAGTCCCATAAAAACCAATAATCCCGATGAAGTAAGATGCTATTCAGCCTAAAAGGGGCCAAATAATACTACAATACCTACTGTGTGTCCTACTGCAACCCCCTCGCACCAACAGGATACCAAATAAAGTTTAAGAACAAATGTGGTTTTAAATACCTGATTTCTTGTAATTCTAACCTGAAATCCATCAGGTTAGTGATAGCTTTTGTGGAGCAATTAAGGGAAAACTTTCTATTACTGTTACTATTATTCATTCCAAAATTAATCCAAATTCACATTGGTATTGAAAGATAACTTCTCTATCACACTTTTCTTACTTGGTAACAGAAAATCTCTTACCACTATCTTTTTAAGAAATTTTTAAAATTAGCCTCTTGGATGATTTGCTGTAAGCTGATACACCATTTTTATATCCTCCAAGAATAAAATAAAAAAAAAAATCTCTTGGATTTTTCTCCCATTTCACTAAATGGATAAAGCTCATCCCTGAGTTCCACAAACAGCAGCATTTAAATGGAGTGATGAATAGCTTTATACATAAAACTTTAATCAAAAAACAGAAGCTGTAGATTTACACTGGTGTAAATGAATCTCATCAGTCGCTCCCAGAATTGTTGTTTAAATCACTTAGCTACAGACCAAGACCGTACTAATCTACATGAACAAGTAGGAGAATAATTGAGGTCTTGGTGGCTGTTTAAACTGTATTTACAGCTGTTCTGCATGACTAGAGCAGTAGAAAACAGGCAGTGCACACCAGCTAATCTGCCTCATTCATTCCTCCTTTATTTTGACCACTGTAATTTGTTTCACAACATTTGTGCTTTAACATAATTCTGTAGTGAATGTGATATAGAATGCTCCATCGAGTCAGTAAAGTCATCTGGAATCTGAGCCCTTGGTACAGCATCCTGCTGGTGAGCAGTGGGAGGAGAGGGCACATTTCCTCTCTGGAATTTTATGTGTAATTACAACGTGCGAGGATTAGCAAGGGACAGGCACACAAAGCTCAGCAGCTCCTGGGGGTTTCTTCCAATTTCTCAAGGTTTCACTTCCTTCAAGTCAAACCTGCTTCCCCTCCAGGATCCTGCTTTTCTACGCTACTTGTGGTCTGCTCACTTAAAATAAAAAACTGCTGCAAATCTACCACACATTCTGGTTTTCTTTCTTTTTATTACAGCAGCAGTACTCTATATTTAAAATCAGTTAAGTGCTGCCTGCCTTCTGTTCACCAGCAGGGTTTTTCCTCTGAGACTACTATTAAACTCCCTCAGTAAAGCAGTCGGCTCCAAGAACATATGGGAACAGGGCATTGAGCACTACCTCTCTCCCTCTCTCTCTCTTTGAAGTCCACTGGAGCAATCAGCACTACTTAGTCATGTTTGCTCTGCTCTGGAGCCAGGCTGGGACAGCTGGGGGTGTCCAGCCTGGAAAAGAGAAGGCTCTGGGGAGAATTTAGAGGCCTTCCAGTACCTAAAGGGGCTCCAGGAGCGCTGGAGAGGGGCTTGGGACAAGGGCCTGGAGTGACAGGACAAGGAGGAATGGCTTCAAACTGCCAGAGGGCAGGGATAGATGGGATATAGGGAAGGAATTGCTCCCTGTGAAGGTAGTGAGGCCCTGGCACAGGGTGCCCAGAGAAGCTGTGGCTGCCCCTGGATCCCTGGAAGTGTCCAAGGCCAGGATGGATGGGGCTTGGAGCAACCTGGTGTGGTGGAAAGTGTCCTTGACCAAGGCAGGTCCCTCTAAGGTCCCTTCCATGACTTTACCACTGTTTTCTGCTCAGTATGAACTGCCCTGCAAAGACCTTCTCACTGCAGTACCAGAGCAAGGAAGGACATGATTGTTACACGTAACTATGCCAAGGCTTTTTTCTTATTCGCGTGAGACAAAAGCCATAAAACTTACCTGGATACTCTTTTCTTACAGACTCAGTTCCCCTTTTACAGGTGGCAAAGAAATTCCCATCACATTTAAACTCTTTGAGGTGAAAAATGAAAATATATCACTATGAAAAAGGAATCTTTCCATAATGCTTTGGGTATTAAGTGATCAAGACATTCACATCAAATTACTTCCATCTCTTACAAAAAATTGCACAGATGACTGATCCTTTCCCTTTCCTGCCCAGATGCACACTACAGCTCTGTAAAGAAACACAGTAAAATCAGAGGGAAGCTGCAAAATTAAATAAACCAAATGACATAAACGAAATGACAAACTGCAGTTAACCTTGTTGAAAGTTATCACACACCTTATAAAAAAACCTTCTGGTTTTAATTTCAGTGATTTGGAAATTGTTTTGTTAAAATACCAATGCTCCATTTAACAATAAATTACTAACTTATCTGGGAAGCACCTACAGATTTTTTCAAAGCAGGCTTTATTATTGATTAATGGAAAGTTCTGCTCAAAACTGATGCGATAATACAGTCCAGAGACTCAGCTACTGGCAAACTGCTGTGCAAAGACAAACACTGCTTCCTAATGGCTTCAAAAGGAAGGAGTATTCTCAGAAATGTGACTACAGAATCAGGGCCTACAACACTACCAGTTGTTTCCAGTGAAATAATGCAACATTTCTCATGGCTGCATGATGTATAATGGCATTCTATATTTATATTTTAATAAAGTGGTATGTTAATTAATCTTTTATTGTACATTTTTTCCTTCCTCTTCCCCCTCTACCTCCCTTTTTAAAAATTCATGGCTTTATTCTTCGCATATTCTAAGCAGCTCTGCAGTCAAAGTTTCATAATTATTACCAAACAGTTACTAGAGATGTCTTTTGGTTTAAGTACAGCATAAAGCCAGGCAATTTCCGATGCTATCTTATGGCAAACAGTATGAAAAAAAATTCCTTTTAAATATGCACTAGTATATATAAATGGAAATTCTGGGGAGTTTAAAGCTGCTGGGTTAGTGACCTGGAGGAGCAGCACACTGTGGATCAGAGATGCAAATCCTGTGCAACAGCTGTGCTACTCTGGGAGGTTTTCAATAGCAACCCTATAGCAGAAATTAAACCCCAAAGATATTTAGAGGTATCTGTGGCCACACTTGGCAGACTGGCAGTGGCAGTATCCATGTGGCTCCCCATAGGTCTGGCAGTATCAGCTTTTCCCACACTAACACCTCCCGTCCCCAGCTCTCCTCAGTTCTGCACCAAACAAGGATTACAACCCTCTACGGAGAACTTGATTTACATTCATCCAGAAGTCTGTGGGGTATTTCACACGCTCCTCTTGCACTAAGCAGTGGAAGGAGCAGAGTGAGCCCGGCCTGGCTGCAGCCCAGCTTAGCCCTGACCACTTGAAACACCAAGTGCAGTTTGTTTAGGTGCCTGCTGGAAAAGAAGCAATTTCTCATCTTCCTTTGTTCCAGAGACCTTTACAGCAGGCCAGTAATTTCTTCCAACTTTAGTTTAATTATAACTGGAGCTCGAGGTAATTGAGAGCCTAATCTGCAGGCTTTAATAAAACTAGGGTGTTTGAGGTTGCGCTGCTGGTAAAGCACGACCTACCAGTTTAAAAAACAAGTTCCACATGGAGCTGATAAATCAGAATTTTGTGGGCTAGACTATCACTTGACAGCTGCAAAGATTTCACTTTCAAAATATAATCATTTAGGTGTAAGACCAACATATGTCTCCTGGTAACTAAGCAAGAATTATGAGGAGATGAGTCAAAAATGCTGCACAATTAAATAACTCACCTCCCTAACAGAAGAGACAGGGAGGTAGAAGAGAGAAAAGCCCACTATTAATAGTTGTAGGTACATTGGAATAGCGAGCAGAAATTGCTGAGCTATTTTAAGTAGGTAAATGAAAAAAAAAAAAAATCACCATTACTCTCAGGTTATCATTTTGCCTACTCTCCTGTAAGTTGCTGAAGACCAGCAATAAACCACTGCCAAAGCATTTCAGCAAAGTTTGAAGTCCAAACTGTAATAGCCATGCTGAACATTAATGTGGATATATTTAACTAAAGACACCTTTTGCCCCCCTTCACTTTTAGTCCATTGAGATCTCCAGGTTCTGGCAGACACTACAAATATATCCCACTAATTGTACAGATCATGACATATTGCAATAATAATAATTCTCTGTCCTTCCCCCAACATCCCCGCTGCCATTTCAGTGAGCTCTGTACTCTTGACAAGAAAGTTCTGATGAAAAATGCACTGATCTTTTTTTCTCTCTTTTCTAATTGCTTTAAAAAAATGTGAGGTGGTTTAATTTTAATTATACACACAATAGAAATTATTTTCTAGATGTCAAGGTGAAACCACAGCTTTCCAGAGAGGAGTAACAGAGGGACCTTGTACAAGACCGGAACAGATGAGTCCATTCTCTCCGGTATCCTGAGCTCCATTTAACCTGCTGCTTCCATTGGCACATGAGCAACTTTCCAGCAAGGAAACTGCACAGTTTACTGGCACTTTTGATATTTCTTGCCTATTTTCTCCAGCCTGCAATTGCTGACCACTGTGCCCATGGAGAGCATCCATGGTAATTCTGTTGGGTTGGGGAGATCAGCATGGAGTCAGGGACCAGATTTTACTGCCTTATACAAACAAATAAAGGAAAAATAGCCCAGAGAGTTATAATGCCTTTGACCTGTAACACTGTTACATCTTTACTCTAATCACTCAAGAGTTAATCCAGTTGGGTGTTGAAAACTTCCAAGGATAGAGACTGACAGGTTCTCCAGACATTCTGTCCCAGTGCTTGGCTGCCCTACAGGGTATAAAAAGTCTCTGCTTATAACCAGCCTTTGACCTCCAGCTACAGAGGTGCTTTTCATGGCCTGGATTATGGAATGCTTGAACACAAAAACATTTGAATGCTTTTTTCCACAGTTTGCAGGCCAAAATATACTTTGTAGGCTGGGACCTCAAGACCCAGGTTCCAATTACTTCCATAGGTGTTTCAAAGGGAAAAAAATCCATGCTCAAGAGCAGAATATAACTGGAAATTGCTAACTCTATTTGACATTAACATCACAATTACAGTTCATGCACTGTAGCTAGTCAATTCTCTCAGCTAAATTACTTCATCTTATTTACTAATCATCTGGAGTAGGATTCAGGATTTTATGATGATGGCAAAATGGAGATACAAGTGTGTCATTAACTCTGCCTCCATTTCTACATGCTTTTGATGAAGCGTGCTTGAATATGGAGAAAAAAAATGAACTTGGCAACAGACTTGATTAAAAAAATCTTAGGCATTAAATTACTAAATTGCTACAAAAAAAGAGAGATGGATTTTAAACTGAACACTTTCAAGGTTCATAATGTTACCCTTTTGTGGATTTTTTATTTCCTATACTTCACAGAAAAGTCTGAACATTTTACATGAAACACATGGTGCAGACAACAGCTAAGAAAGAAATCCACAAGAGGAAAGGGTGGCACTACCTGTCTGAGCTGGAAAAGTTAGGGCTGTACTGACATTCATTTCTCTACAATGGCCCCCTCCCAGAATGTCTCATTGCTCCCTGTAAGCACCATCCATGCATCCTGCACACCTGGATTTTCCCCACTGAGCACCACCTCTGCCCTTTTCCTTTCCCTGTGATACATCTCCACAATTCTGCCTTTGTATCGCTCCCAATTCCAACTGTGTCAGGCTTTCACTCACTTTGAAAAAATATGAAGAAAATGAGTTAAGAACGTCAATACAAATTTATGGAGGTGGCACTGCAATGTCAAATCAAGAATATGGTATCAAGATGAAATACAACAGTGTCAGGATAAATGTACCAAGCTGACAGCACAAAGTCAAAATGGAGCAATGTCACTGCAGATCTACAGAAACAACATTCATCTGTCAAAACAAAATCATGTCATTACACATTAAAGAATAGCTTAAATAAACTGAAAAGCATAACTACTTGTTCAGATTAGCAAATTCCACCCACACTCTCTTCACAGCAGGGAAAAAATACAAGCATTTGGCAGATGTGGGCAAGTAAATACTGTGATGGGACTTAATACTACAAACCCAGTTAGACTGGAAGCAGAAAAGCCTCATAGTGCAAAGCAGCTTCCAAGGGAGGACCAACAACCAGTAGTGAAAGAGTTAAAGTGATCACCAAGGAATGACCCCAGCAGGAGCAGTGACTATTCACACAGGAGCAAGTTCAGCCACCAACCCATTTGCAGCTCTTCACTTTTTCATACAGCTGAGGCAAAGAAAAGGCTGGGAGAAATAAGCTTGTTCAGCATGGAAAAGAGAAGCTTTGGGGTGACCTAATTGTGGCCTTCCAGTACCTGAAGAGAGCCTGCAAGAAAGATAGGAAGAGACTTTGGACAAGGACCTGGAGTCAAGGACAAGGGGGAATGGTTTCAAACTGCCAGAGGGCAGGGTTAGATGAGATATGGGAAGAAATTCTTCCCTGTGGGGGTGCTGAGGCCCTGGCACAGGGTACCCAGAGAAGCTGTGGCTGCCCCATCCCTGGAAGTGTCCAAGGCCAGGTTGGACAGGGCTTGGAGCAACCTGGGATAGTGGAAGGTGTCCCTGCTCATGGCAAGGAGTGAAACGAGATGAGTCTTAAGGTCTCTTCCAACCCAGGCCATTCCATGGCTTTTTGTTTCCATGTCTATATATTTCCTGACCTGTTACAGCTCAGTCCCAAACATGCCATATCTTTCCTTCTTTTCCTGATTAGTGTTACCCCTCCTCTTCACTCACAATGAAGTGGACACTGTGTAGCCCCCAACAAAATGTCTTAGGAAACCCCTCACAGCCACAGAACTGCACTAATCCTATTCCTGGGACTAAGGTCCTCATTAAACAAAATGTAAATCATTATTTTAAAGTTGTCTTGAACTCAGGGGTGCTAATTTTAAATTGCACACAGCTAAACTCACAGCTGTTTCTGAGAATTAACAGATTATATGATGCCACTTGATCAGATACAAAAAAACACTTTTAAAGTAGCTTTCCCAATGCTAACAGCTCTGTCCATCAACACATCTTCACATCTTCAAAAGTGGAGATGAAACTATCGACATTAGGAGCATATGTGCAGAAACAAATACATTAATCAAATTCTTTGGAAGGGACGATTTTGTGTCTGGGTGTCTGGGTTTCTAGTGAATTAGAAAAGAAAACAATGCAAACGTGAAAAATGCATTCTCTCTGCCCTGCCATAGCTTTAGTATAGAAGGGAACTATGGATCAGTGGAAAACTGTAAATAAAATAATCACACTTAAGGAAAAGATTTCTTATTACCAAGGGGAGAAAAACAGATAACTACCACACATCATTAAAGAATGCCTAACATTGGTGCTTACTCCAGTCTTCGGGAAACCAGTGCAAGTATCCATGTATGTCTCCAGCCAGGAAACTTGTACTGCAATGTATTTTCTTTCATTTATCACTTTCCTGAAATAACTTTCTGGCAAACTAGGTTTTTATTTTCTATTAAAAAAACATAAAAATAGAGAGAGGAAAATAACCCAAATCAGAAGAACAGAAGGTCAATTGGCTTTTCCCTGAGGAAACTCCATGCACAGAAGTCACTGACTGCCACACTCCACGAGACATTGGCTGGTGTGTTAAATGTAGGGACACCTCGGTGAAGGCCACACATGCACAAGCTGAGAGGTAAATGCGTGCTGTGTAGCAGAGCACACCAGCTAACCAAGCTAACCTGTACAAGGCCCTGTTTTCTGACTGCAGCTGTTAAGGACTCACACAATCACCTGCACTGCTCAGCTGTCTCCAGTGGAAGTGTTACTAGTTTTGTTCTGGTCAATATTTAACTGGATTCTCAACCTGAGACCGTGAACACACCGCAGAAATTGCATTTATACCCTCACATGACCTTTCAGAGTAGTGAATGGTGATTTAAGAGCAGGTATGAAGTGACTGAGGCTGAACTCCGTTGTGCCATTTCTGAGGCAGGACAAACCAAGATTCTCCACAGGGCTGGTTACAGCACTAGAGATTAACACTCAGTCTTCTTCCTTTCCTCAAAACTTGAGAGATTTGATGTGCAAGTAAAGTTTGATTTGGATTCTCTCTTTGGAAGGGCTGTTTTCTCAAGCAGCATTGATATGAATTTTGCTACGTTCCTTTAATAAGGCAGCATTATTCCTTCCTCCCTCCATCCAAAAAGTTTAAGTTAATAGAAAATTCATTAGTATATTCTAACATATGCTAATGAATTTAATTTTAAATTTGAATTTTAATTTAAATAGTTAAAACCTCCTGGCCAGGTAAGAAAAGGTGGACAAACGGAATATTTTGCAAGCACAAGTCCATACATCCTCTGCCAGCTGAACCAAGAGCACAGAAGCAAACAAGAAGGTTCTTCTGAGGCTGTTCCTTTGATTATCTACCTCTCTGTTGATGCAACATCACAGGGGATAATTTATTATGTGAATTCTTTCAGACAATACTTGACCAAGTGCTACACATAACCAAAGACAAGGTAACTTATTTTATAAAGTATGGAGATTTCTCTTCTTCCTTTATAACCCTCTCTTTTAATCAACGATATTCAGCTCTCATCCAACTTCCTACCTGATTTTGGGACCAACAGCAATCAGCAGGAGAGCTTGTTAAACAGAGATGAGGTTTTCACCACAAAAGCACAGAGAACACTTCCATGACATGGAAGTAGGAACAATGCACATACACAAACACATGCTGTTGAGACCCAGAAATCCTGTTTTCACATGAGAGGATAGCAAAGCCCCAAGCTTGGCTCCAAATACATTCCTTTGCTTTGCCTGAAGTCTGGGTTATTATCCAGCCCATCCTGCCTACAAATCCAAAAATTACCTCCCAGGGCATGCCATGTCCTAAGCCTGTTCATGGTGCTGGATCTCCAGATTCCAGGGAAGTCTTCATTCCAATCACCACGTTGCGCAGAGGATCACTGGAGTTCAGTGACTCCGTAAGACACAGGACCAGAAGCTTCCCCCAGCTGATATCAATCCTCAAACCCTCAAATCTTTCCTGACAGCAAATTGCAGTTCCCCCCCCACCATGGCCTGCATTTTCTAGGGCCGGATTTTGGTGCACAGCATTCCCGGTAGCTATTATGAAGAATGATAACATTAAGTTTACAGAACTGTTGGCTTCCAAAGCTAAAAGTGCCCATAAATTTTAGTGCTGCACTAGATGCTAATAAACACATTCACATTATCTAAACCATTACTTATTAAATAATCTGGCTGGAAAGATTTCTCTGTGTTTGCCAGTTCAAGGATACAGGATGTCAGACTAACCAAGCAGCTCTGATTCATGCAGAGCCTTTGCAGTTTGCCTTGATATGACACTGTGAAACAGCTATTTAATACCTTAAAGTTACATATTACTGAAATACTTCCCACGTGGAGCAAGCACAAAAGGAAAGAGGCTGCTACTTGGACTCAGGAAGGTATTTGTAATTAAGTTGTGCTTAAAGACGAATTCAAACTAGCTCAAGCTGCCATGTCTGCTTTTTTATTTCTCTGTGTCAGCCTGTGGATGGCCCCGTTTGCAAGGGGCTGTGGAAACAAGTAAGAAACAACTCCCATCTTCAGGTTCTGAAAAGACACAAAAGACTTTCTGCAGAGAGAAGGAAGAAGCAGCAGCAAGATGAACATCATGTGCATAATAAGCAATTCCCCCAGTGCTACCAACACAGCTACTGAGAGGAATTACGATGAGCTCTTCCATACATGCTAGGAGCTAAGCACTGAAAGAAAAGAAAATGCCTCTCTCCTTCAAAAAGGAACGCTCACATTTGCTGAGAAAAACGTATTTTTTCATTTTATCCCAGCTTCTCCAACTCTAAACACACCACAGAAGCAATATCAATTCAGCAAAGTGCTGATGAAAGACAGGAAAAGTCCTTCATGGATTTTCAGTTTTCTCCCTACCTTGCCCACGCAATTCCTCCGTGCCCTGCCTACCTGCTGAATCACTCTGGAGACAGTGTGCACTTCCACAGCCACTCAGCTGGCTTTCACTTCACAGTGAATTCCATAAACTTGGATTTCTTCTCAGAAAGAGTTCATCTAAAATCCTGAAATACTGACATCCTTCACGGATCATAATTTCACTTTATTTCTTAACTCCAAACTGCATGTTAATGGTGTCGCCACACAAATCATAACTACCAAAATTGCACTTGAGAAATAGGGAAGAGTGTTGAATTTAAATTCCTGTATTGCAAATCATTCCGTTTAACTCCAGATCCAACAGTGGTGGGCTCTCTTTTCCAATGTTAAAGAAAAAGGTATGACTATGAAATTTAAAGGTAATTTTTCTAAGATAACGGCCACTCTAAGATTTATAATGGTTTGTACAATAAATATTTGTTCCTAGGAATATCTCCATTAACCCAAGTCAAACTGCCACTTCCCAAATTCGTTTACCAATGTGTCCAGCCCAAATTCACAACATTTAGCTGACTTTGAATGTAGGTACTTGTACATAGTCTCCCTCTTGAGGTAGCTGTGCTGTTGAAACAAGCCTGAGCTTCTGCATTACCACAGGCTCCTCATGAAAACAGACTGGCAAGGAAGGAGGAAAGGACCCTCCAGGGAGTGCCTCGGCTAAACCTGCCCCAGTTATGGGAAGTGCTGGAAGGATTCCTAGGCCATGGAGATGGGCAGTGCGGTGGCACCAAGGCAGGAGGAAAGAAAGAGGCTTGTGTGCTGTTGACAATTTAAAAATCAACTGCAAATACAGGACTTCCAAAGGAGGCAGACAGCAAACTGAATAGATCACTACCAAAACTACAGTGAAAGAACCCCGTATTCACATTGTATACTGAAAAACACTGCCACACATTCCCAAGGTGTCACTGTGCTTCATCTGCCTCACTGCAATGCTTTGGGTTGGAAGGGACCTTAAAGCCCATCCAGTTCCACCCCCTGCCATGGGCAGGGACACCTTCCATCAGTCCAGGTTGCTCCAAGCCCCATCAAAACTGGCCTTGGACATCAAGCATTATTTATTTAAATCCCGGGATTTCTCCTGGACAACTAATACAGTGGCAATAGAGGACTGGTCTGCTGCCAGATCTCCTGCATAGTTCACAAACGTGTCAAAAATATCTTTAGGGAGGTTTATATCTCAATAAACCACCTGCTAAATATCCCATACAACAGAAGAACTGACTTCAGCTCTTGATAACATGGTATCAAAAAGGCTTAAACTACAGCAAGTTTTTTTACTTGTACTTGATACAAGAAAAACAATTAAATTACACTGCTCTTAATAAAGAACATCTGCACATTTTGTTATCGTGACTGATAGGAGTCTCTCATTTAAAGAGTTACTGCTTCTCCTCTCATTAAGATCAACTTCAGACTCTGCAGAACTGCCAGCTCTGTAAAAGGCTTTACACAAGGGAGGAAACAAAACATGAGAGGCCAACTGTTCATAAGATAATGTCTTCACATTGTGCTTTAGCTGTCTACAGTAATTAGGAGAACTTCGATATGTATCTCACATTTGGGTGACTTGCTTTTGCTTCTGCAGTGGTGTGAACAACTACATAGATATGAAAAGTGCAAGTCAGTTATGATAATTTAAAAATGTGTTAACTGCTGTAAAAAAAGTAGCCTGTGGTTTATTTGTCACATGAAGTGTTGGGGTGTTGATGTTTAAAATTACAGCCTGTAGTTATCCAAAGCTGAAACCACTTTCTTGACCAGGTGATTTATCCTGGACTATGCAGTAATGATTCTTGACTAAGTATTAGTGACCCTAGACTAACACACATTTTAAAAACTGCAATTACCATCACTTCAACCACATCATCTGGATTTTAATGCCTTCTTCAGTAAACCGCAGAAAGGCTCCTGAGAAATGCCTTAACTCCCTGCAAACAGGCCGGGGTTACTCTGCTGAGTGTGCAAGAAGAGTGGAAGCTGGAATCATTACTGGTTGGGTTCCAGTGCTCACCTGAGCCCAAGCACTACTTATGAGATGTCAGATACCCAGGAGCACTGCTAGGAAGCCATGCACTCCATTATCTGCCATGTCTGGTTATCGCAGAGCAGCTCTGGCCAAAATCTGACACAGTAACACAAAACACACAATCTCACACCATCTGTGGCCCATTTATATTTAATATTATCCACATTTCAACTGCACACTTAACACAGGCGAGCACACTTAGACTGTACATGCTCAGAGGGGTTATCAGACACTCAGCAATTCAGCTGAAATGCCAGTATTTGAGAGCCAGAATTTAGACAATGTAAATATTAAGATGGTTGGGTGGGGCTTGGAGCAACCTGGGATAGTGGAACCTGTCCCTGCCCTTGTTGAAACGAGCTAGTCTTTAAGGTCCCTTCCAACCCAAACCAGCCTGTGATACTGCACACTGAAAGTATTTAAAGAAATGAAATTACATATACATTTTAAAGCCAACATTCTAGTGTTAAAGGAGATTCCTTATCTTATTACTTGCTTTGAAGAAATGGGACCCAAGTGAGTAAAGCACAGTGGATCGGGGAGATGTTGCCCCAAAGAGCTTGGAGCTTTAGTCACTGAATTCTCTGTGCCTGCTAGAAACCCTGGCAAGCATTAAATTATGTTTACATATTCCACTGGAAGATAAGGTAATGTCAATACAAAACTGAGATACCTTTCAAAGACCATGCAAACGATCATGAAACTCATTAATAATCTTTTAAAGTCTAGACAAAGTCTCTATATTTTAAGTGATTAAAAAATGAGCAAGAACTTGGTTTTGCAACACCTCAGAAATCAATTAGCTTGCAAGGAGATTATGTCAATGATGACTATTGTTAATATATTTATTCGGCCTACAGATTATCTCTGTGTATTCTTATGTAAAAATGACCACAAAAAGGAACCCAAACACTGTAAGAAATGTACCCACACGTACTAGACATTACTCTGGACATTGAAACCTGCAAACCTGGAGATGAAAAAGTATGGTGGCAGAGGCACAGTTATGTCAAAGTAAATTATGCCCTCGGAGAGAAGGCACTGAGAGGTTACAGGACTGACAGACAGTATGCTGGCAGCAAGGTCAGGAACAGCAACCAGAGGCATGAATCCTTGTTGTGGACATCAACCTCTGGAACACTGAACAAGATCTTTTTAAGTAACAATTTTATACTGAATTACCAGAATAATTAGAAGCAAAAATCTATGAAAATGCACTGGTTTGAATTTACAGTTTTTAAATCATCCTTCATGCCTGAACTACCTGTTGCCACTCTCTGCTCTCCTTAGCTGTGCTTTGCCAACTCTTTTTGGCTTAAGCAATAAATAAAACAGGGAGAGGCTGAAGAACTAAGTGCACAGACAGCAACATCCTAAAAACAGCCAGGAGAGCTTACAAATAAAGAGGCAGAGCTAGAAACAAACCATGGAATGAAAACCTAAGCCCCTTGTGCTGGCAGCAGAACATTGCCCAGACAGAGCTTTTACAAACATTTGTGGGTGTCAGCATCACACTTAGCTTGAAATACTCGGTTTATTAATTCTCTTGTAAGCTAAGTGTATGTGTGCACACAGGGACAACCACTTGGGCTTAACAACCTCAACAAGCCTGGCTTACAGGCAGGCTCCAGGCCAGCACTGATACTGGGCTCTCACTGTCAGGTTTGCAAAGGTTTTCCTGCTTCACTACCTGCTTTAATGGCGCAGCAGTACCACCAGGGTCTTACCAGGCTTCATAGCACAAAGATTATTCCCTTACTAAATCAATGTTGTCATGGCATTAGTGTCCTGATTAAACCACTAAAGAACATGTTCATCCTTTCAAATCAGAGAAACATCACCCATCAACACACCAGTTATGTATGAGATACTGCACACAGGCTACATACCAACACACACGCTTTCAAGAGCTGTTAAATAGGAAATAAAGTGAAAATAAAAGAGTTACACTATCTGAGACAGACTATGGCATGTAGCAACAGATTCTTACTGTTATTTTACATCTTTAACCCACATGAGCCCATGCTCCTGCTTTTGCAAACCCGCTCCTCTCCAATCCTGCTCCCTGCCCTAGCACAACCACCAACCTCACTCTGTTCCTTCAGAGGCTCCTTTTTCCTCAGCTGATCATTAGGTCAGGCTGAATGGGGCTTGGAACAACCTGGGCGAGTGGACTCAGGCTATTCTGAGTATTCCAAGCCCCACAATGCACCACAAGAATAGCTGGTGAAAATACTGGATAAAGAGGCATTCTCTTTGACATATTAAAACAGTTAAGAAAACAGCAAACCTGCCAGATCTAATACAGATAGACAGCTGATGGATCCATGGCTTCAGCATAATTCAGGGCTTTTAGGATGTTCTCCCAACTGTTTCTAGATATACCTTATGCCAGAATCAGCCAGTACTTGGTGGGAACACAGCAGCTCCATTTCTGTTTTTCCACCCCAACTCCTCCTTGTGTCCAAACCTCATTTGGTATAAGACCTGTACAGGAAACCAGGGGCAGTGAACTCTCCTATGTTAAAACAACTGAACTGTATTTGACTGGGCTGATTTTGATCTCCATCAGCCTTCAGACCCAGTTCACAGTGCAGCTGTATGAAACGAGTGTGAGGGCAGTGAAGAGGCTGGAAAAAGGGACTGAGAAAGAAGTAAGAGGTTTGTTTCTTTTGGCAGCCAACACCAGTTAATACTTCCCTAAGGTACCCCCATGCACTAGGATCCTTGTATTTTGCCCAAGGTTTTTGCTTGTTTGTATTTTATGCTTTTAACTGAAGTTACCTACCTTGGATTTTTCAAAGATCACTGGCTTATTTTTTCCCCCCAAAGCTTTTCCTTCTATTTATGTCATTCTGCCTTTGAACAATGAAATAGGTGTACAAAAAGAGAGAAGAAGAGAGAATGCTTTTCAAGAAAGGAAATATTCGCAGTCCAACCTTACAACTTTGAGGTTGAGGCCATATAATTCACCCCACCTGCTTTTTTTGAGATGTTCTTTTTTGCAGGGAGGAGAATTTGGACAGATAACAGGCTTTCAGAAGATTTCTTGCCACACTAACAATTCTAAAATTTCCTCAAACAGCAAATTTGATGTACATGTTTCATGGGACATAACAGAGATGCTCTTCAGATGCTGTATTCCAGAAATAAAAATGAATAAAAGCACTGAGAAAATAGCTGTGAGACCTGAGAGTGAGGGGCAAAAAACACCGAGTCACTGAGGACTCCATCCAACACCAAACCCCGGTATCTCATCTTGTCCCATCACTACAACACAGAAGGGTAAATAGATTACTGCTGTTCAATCAGTTCTCTGAAAATTGCTTCCCTCCACAGCTTTTGTACTATCTTCTAGCAGCACACTTTTTAGGGGTCTGGTGCCACAAGACAACTGGGTCTTCTGAAGTTTCTTGGTTTTTTGCAGCAGGGTGTTTCAGAAACAAGCCTGAAAGCTGTAAGGGGCACCTGGATTTGCAGATGTCCTGGCCTCACCCAGCACCACAAAAGGATCACCTCTGGGGCACAAATCACTCATTTCATCTAAGAAGTGGACATGACTTTTTCCTGCTAAAAAGCAGGTTCTGTACTGTCAGCACTATGCTGCCAAATTATTACAAGTAAATCAACTGCAAATAAATGTCTCCACAATCCTTCCAGTTGAGAGTGTGTACCAAGCCACGTTACAGTATTAAAATGTAAGTTAAATTCATCGTACAGAGAAAGAAATAAAACACTTTCTATTCTCAAGTGTGATCCTGCAGAAGTTGCTGCTTGGAAAGTGACTTTCCAGTAAATCCACTCATCAAAATTCAGAACTGAAGCAATTTATATTTTTTCAGAGAATAGTTCTGCACCAAGACACCCACAATTCCTATCCAGTATAAAGATATTTTAATATTCTACGCATGCAAGATGTTGGGAATTACGGAGCACAGTAAAGCTGCCCAATAAACTCTTACCTTAGGTGGGTTTGGACTTTGATAGCTCAGGGCAAAGCCATTATACCAAAAATGAAAACAAACCCCATGATTTGTAACATAGGATGCTTTTAGCAGATACAGATTGAACTCTGCAAAGTGTACACATGTGGACAGCAAACATACCAAGTTACCTAGAAACACCTCTACATGCTGACCTCAGCCTGCCAGGAGCATGCCGTGTAACGGCCAGGAGCAGGAAGCTGAAGAACAAGCAGCCCTCCAGTGCAGCAGGCTTAGTAGGATTTAGCTTTTGTTCAAGCACATTTTCCTACTCTGCAGGAGGATAGTGGGTAGTTGCTGGCTACATAATAATTAACAAACCCACTCCTTCCTGTTCTTCATCATATATAGAAATAGACCCACTGCCAGCCCAAAGGAGATATGACTTCTGCAACAGCCACAGCAGATGACACTTCAGTTAGTGGTGGCACTAAGGAGGATGAAAACCCCTGTGCAGGCACAGGAAGGCCCAGACAGGCTGGATTACAGCTCTCCTTCCCACACCTTTCTCACCCCAACCTAACCCAGTGGGTTCTTTGGATCGATCTGTTTGGAGATACCTCCCTCTATCCCAGCCCTGGCAGCAATGGGGGTTCCACAAAACCTATTCCTATTCACTTTATGAGCTTTGTTCCTGCAGCCCTGTTTGATTTCTCCAGAATACACCTCCTAGCAACCAACACTACCACAAGGATTTTACCTGTGCAACTTTCAGAGATCTTGTGAATTTCTATTTCATATTTCCATTAAACAATTGCCCTCTCACACCCTTCCTGTAAGGCTGCTTTATGGGATTCCAAAAATTCTGGCTGTGTAATGTTTCATCATCACATAGCCACAGCTCCTGATAAATATCTTTTTTTCCTAGGAGATTTTAAGTGATAATAATATTTGACACTTACATACTACTTTACATCTTGAAAGCACTGTACAAACATGTACCTAATTAGCCTTCTCAATTTCTCCATGAAAGAACATCTACAAGGAATTAAGATTATCAATAATCATTACTCTATTTATTTGTTAAATCCTGATGGCCTACTTGGTTGGCCCTGAGCATGAATAAAAATATATCTGCCTCAAGGACTTCACAATCTGAACTGCGAATAAGTTGTTGAAGAACTGCCAAAAGTACACATTATATTGACAGCAGAATTCGGCCCCCCAAAAATTCGGATGAAATCAAAAACCAAAGTCAATTTTCTGATGGAAAAATCAAGTAATTTCCACACTAAACCAAAAAATGTAACTCCCAAACCTTAAAGTCTGTAGTGGAAACAAGAACAGCAGGACCACTGGGTGCTCTATTTCACATGATATATGACCATTCAGGGAACAGAGTAAATGCATAAATTGGATTCTAAAAAGAAAAAAAACCGAACCAAATCCCACTAACAAAGAAGACAAACCTTATCCAAGGTCCTGAAGAATCAGGCATGAAAATAAGCAAGGCTCTCTGATAGTTTTATTTACAAATTTGGTTATTATTTTTATTTTATTTTTCCAACAAAAGCTGATGCAACACAGAGGGTGTTTTATTAGTACTATCACAGGACCTTCTCCTGGGGCTGGATGAGAACCAAATACTGCACCTCTCAGCAACCTTTAATGCAGTAGCTGCATGCACACTAAATTAGACACCTAAATTCTGACACATTAGTTTCAGAAATCCATCTGAAACCAGGATAAGTAATTCTCAAACTTGCAGGCATCATGTGAGACATTTATGTGTCAGAGTTAAAATTCATACTCTGTGTTTTGTTTGCCAAACCTTATAAATGAAACAGATTTGTGCTGTCCACATAAGCAGCATGAAGTGTCAGACCTTCTCTCTGTACAAGCATTGTAACACCAGAGGAAAAATAATGGGATATCCTTCCTGGAAAAGTCAATATTCCAGCCTCAGGTGGGGAACAGGGCTGGAGGAGAAATATCATTTACAGGCAGATGAGATGTGGAGCTGCACATCAGGGTGGAATTATCCCACTCTAGGAAGTCAATGAAGGATCTCTTTGGGGCACATCCCTGCAGCTGTTCAGCTGAACATTTCAGAACAGATCCCAGAGTTCAGAGCTCAGCATAAAGAAAATTTCCAGGAACTAAGTCCTAACAAAAAAAATCCAGCTTTATTACCACTTGTTATCTTCTCACTTCTGCTTATATTTGAATACTAGTGATTAAAAGTGAAAGCTATCCTGGAGACACAAAGTCATCTGAATGCACATAGCTGAATATCCCACACCCTCCCTGGGAGTGACAACAAGGTGGGATATTAATTTATGAACTGCAGCCTGTGCTGCTCTAATACCTGTCCCTATCACGGGAACAAATGCATTCCAACACATCACTTTAATATCTAGTGTGAACATGGCCTTGGGAGAGTAAGGAAATAAAGAGAAGATTATGTGCACTAAGGAGGTGAACCAGGACCACAGTAAACACCAGAAGTGTGTATTTTGAGTCATCATCCCTGGAGGGATTTAAAGGTGTGCAGACACTCAGGGACATGGTTTAGTGGTGGGCTTGGCAGCGTTGGATTAACAGTTGGATTTGATCTTAAGGGTCTTTTCCAACCCAAATGATTCCACAACTCAGTGATTCTGTATTTCTTGAAAATAAAAAAACCCAAACCCGAGTCATCAGAAAAAACTGCAAAATCATAGAAACTTCCAAATGAGATATAGTAGCCTCCTAGAGCACAGAGTCCTAAGGCACACCAGCATGTTGCATCTGAAGGCAAATTTCCTAACAGCTAACACAATTCACCATCTCTCGCAAAAAACTTCGTACATTTTTTCCCTAGGTTAAAAATCCTGAGAGATGTAACAGATTGAAATAGCTTAAGCTAATATTTAAAAATTGATTATTAAATATTTCTCAATGAAATCACTGAGCTTTTAAATTTGTTCTGCTCAGCCTCTTCCAAAACACATAATGAAAACAAAACAGCACCATCTGAAACATTGGGTTAGCTTGAAACAGCAATTGTCACTTTCCTTCATATGATAGGTTCACTTACGCAAAAACAACGGATGTGTTCTCAAAGTAAAATAGCACTTAAGAAAATAGCAGGACAGCCCTTGTACACAGAAAGTAATTTGAGCTAAGCACGGGCAACTATTGAGAAGAAAATGGTAACTGTTTAATAAATATTCCTTTCAGATTAACGGTTTCCTACTTATTTCCATTTTGTAGCTTCAGTATGGTGATTCACTACAAAATAATTTAATTTAAACATTACTACTGGATTAATTCAAAAGAACCAACCCTAGAATTACTTGTGAAGAGAGTTAATGCAAAAGTTCAAGGGATACCAATTCTTTTGTTGTGTGTGAATCATCACAGAAACTGAGCTAAATTGAAAATACTACTTCAAGTAGTTTGACTTTGATCCCAGTAAAACCAGCTAGGCCTCAGACATGGAATTCCATTGAGAAAAAACTTCCACTTGCAATACCAAGTTCAATGGACCTCTGGGATGTAGGGAGTTGATCCCATTATGTTCTTATGTGATCTGCAGAGAGGGTTTCACAGGCACTATTTTAATTACTGAAACTTGGAAGCCATAGAGAATTTCCCGTGGAAGCTGATGCAGAGGAAAAATTCCCCTCTTCCCATAGCCTAGGAAAGGGACTGTAGGAGACAAAGAGGCCTCCTCTCCACAGGAGAGATTTAGGAAGAAATTAAACCACTGAATTGTCCTGGCTTCAGGTGTATCACTTGACCAGTGACCTTCCAAAGGACACAGCAGGGAGGGTGGGTTGGCAGTTCTCTTTCCTCCTCCTGCCAATCCATTTCCCATGCTGCTTGGCTGCAGTTCCATAATGCCAGTGCAACGTCTTGCCAACCCTAAGGAAGTTCAGTAGCTTAGCAGTTTTCATCAGGAGACAGATAATCTTCCTCTCTTAACCTACAGTGGTGGTTAAATTGGATCCTAAGATGATGCCATGGGTATAACTCCACAGAAAGGGTAAAACAAAAGAATTCTGTCTTCAGAAAAGGTTACTAAGCCCACCCCTCTATTGGGGACTGCAGAGAAAAGCCAGTGTCTTCCATCCCATGGAGCATATCAACCTTCCAGTTTCAGGTGCAAGGTTGCAGCAGAGGATTCTCATCCTCCTTATCCTATCAACCCCTTCTGCTCCCTACATCTTAACACAGCGCTGCATGGCAGGTGTCTGGAATTCTTTCTTGTGTTTTTAATCCAGGCCAACACAAGAGACCCTGATTTAGAAGCCTTCCTACGTCTCATAATACCCTGCCTGATAAGTGAACAGGAAACCTCAGTCACCACAGACTAACTCAGCACTGAAAACCAATGTCTGGTACTAAAGTGGGCCACAGACTTCTCTCTTCCACTTAGTAACTCTCCTCTCCAACTACACACTGTAGAGTGTAACTACTGTAGAGTAGTAACTGATACTTCAAACTTGGGCATTTTCTGCACTGTAGCTTTAAACATCACTAATGCCTCCTCCCTCTCAACATGGTGCAGGGAATGACTGAAAGATGAAGAGGTTTGGGGTTTGAGAAGGAAAAAAGTGGAGGTGGCATCACAAAGCCGTTGAGGTGTTTGTGATCCTTGTAAGGTTATGTCCTCATCGACACCCAGCTCCATAGGGAAACCCCAAGTCATGGAGGCTGGACAACCACTCCTCTTCAAAAGGATCCATTTTCCTTGAGATCTCCTCACAACATGACTCAGGCAGGTCCACACAGGTGTGGAAACCAGTCCTTCTGCTGGAAGGGTTAACTCTGCCTCCAGCAGAAGTGTGTTGATTTACATCAGCTTGGAACCTCCAGTCTCAGTTAAGGGCTGTTTTTCCTCTTTGTTACAAAAATAAAAAACAGAGAGAGAGATCAGATCCTGCTTCTTAAAATTCAGTATGCAATACATCCACTTGGACACAGACTCAGGCTTTTATTTCCCCAAACAATAATAGTTTAAAACATCGCAGCTACACCAAGCAGATACATCAGCACATACTGTTCATAACTTTCAGTTTTTCTTCACTCTGTTCTTTTGGTACTGTTTGTTTCTCCTAACTCATTATTTCAAATCTAAAATAATGTTGGAAACCCTTCTGAACATATCAAGCACCCTTTGCTGTATCTGTAGAGCATAAGATATTTTAAATAATAATAACACAAAGAAATGCTCAGTTCAGAAGAGGAGGCACATCGATGGAGGAGGAAGAGGAGTAAGCAAAGCTATCTGGGTCTAAAAGGCATTTCATTCGATTTCTTTAGTCCTACCATTTCTTGCATATAGACTATGTAGACTACACAGAAACATTTAGAGTTCAGGCTGGTGCGAACATACGGCTCTGGGAATCTAAAATGTAGGCTGGCACCTCAGCTTTATCCCAGGGAGGCAGTTCCACACAGAAACTGTTTTTTCAAGGCAGTTCCGAGAAGGGAAGCAAAGGGTATTTCTGTTGCTGCTAAGCTTGGAACCACTATCCACATCCAAAGAAGTAACAAAGGACATAGCATTTCTATTTCCTGTGCAGCAGCCTACCTCTCCTAGACATTTTCCAATTGTGTGTATTTTCCAAGTACTAATACATGCCCTTGGGAGTGTGGACACAGCACATAAAAATGTAACTCCTATGACATTAAGAAATAAACCACAAAAATGCTCCCAGCTTTTATTTAGTGCATCAGACACATTACTTGAGGGTATATATGGGAGAGGGAGCTAAGAAAATAGCTCATTCATTATTTAAATTGGGGAATGAACTCAGAGAGGTTTTATTAATGTTCAAAGAAGTGAAAAGCCAGAATCTCCTTATGCAGACTATATCTGCCTAAATCCTGTTTACAGCACAGACATTTGACAACACTTTTGAAGTTCTGAATTATTTCTGCAGTGTAGCAGTACTTTGGGTAATTTTTTTTCCCTTTATGTATTAAAAACAATCATGAAAATATCCTTCCAAGGTCACTTTACCCAATTCCTCACATAAGATAAAATGACAAGTCCATAAATCATTGTAACAGTGAAGTATTGTAAAGTATATCTTGAGTTCAGTACCACAACTTGCAGTGAATCATCTTCAATCAATTAACAGATTACCTTAATTCAACAAAATCCAATACCTGCACTTTCCTGATTAATACCTTTTATACATCCAGAGTTGTGGTAATTATATATAGAAATTAAAGATGGATTGTACATTTGCGGATACACAATGCGAGGGCCTGTGAGACTGGCAGAAATCTCCCTTAAAGAGAGAATTGCCATAGCCTGATTTGTGCATATTGTACACAAAATTAGGGCTCCTGACTCACCTGGATTCATTGTGGCCTAAAGGCTGTCAGAATAAAAGGCTTAGCATCAAGATTGCTAAAATACAGACATGCTGGGCAAATATTAGCATGTCCCCACAGGTTTCTGTCTGGGATAGGGCACTGCAGTGCAAACATCCCTACATCTCTGCTGACCTGCCCAGCAGTCCAATGGGATTAGTTTGGAGGCACCAATTTTAGCAGAAATCGTTAAAATTTTGAGGCAAAGAGCAGCTGCCTCCACCAGCTCAGGACAGATGATGGGTTCTGCCAAACAAACTGAGCACTCACACACATCTTGGGATGAGAAAGAGCTGGAGCCTCCTGGTGGAGTGACTGCTGCTCTTTAGGGCCAGTTCTATGCCAACGCCTTCCAAGTGCTAAGGATGAACCTGACTGCTGCCCAGGAAAGGAAATGATGGCTGTAAATTCCCCAAGGAAGTGCTAATTTGTCCAGTCTGAAGATGGCATGATGAGACCTGAAAGCATCCGAGTGTTTAGAGCAGGAGAGCCAGAAGTGAGATAAACACATGGAAGTGGAAACTCCAGGCAGCAGGAGAAGAGAGGGAGCTGGCAGAGAGCAGGGGGGGAGCACTCAGAGCTGCTGTGCCGGGGGATGGAGACACACACAGATGAGTCTTCGTCCTGCAGCAACAGAGCCCTGACTTGAATTAAGAGGACTTCCATCTGTGGACTGATTAAATCCCACTACACTGAAATTCAGGAAAATTCAGCAGCACTCAGAGAATGATCCAGCAGACTGGAAATGATAGTTCTGCCTGACACTGGACCTTTCAATGCTGCGCAGCAACAGGAGTTGGGGCACTGGGAAAACACTGCTATGATGGGAGTGCTATGTGTAAAGGCTGGGGCCAGTTTGAAACCTGATTGTACAATCAGGGATTTTGCTTTGGCAGTTTAGAGCCCAGAAGAGCTGCAGTGTAAAGAATTCATGGTAGGGTACCCAAGAAAATGGGCACCAATCAAACACTTATCCCGATCTAAAGTTCACACTGCTGGTATTCAAACCACCCTCTTCCACACAGGCTTCCTTCAGTGTACCCAATCCAGCAATCACTAGAGGAAAGGCAGATATATTTCTAGTTATCTGACTTGTAGCCATACATTTAACTGGTGAAAGCATAGTTATTTGAAACTATACACCAAAATACACAAGAATTGCTACAGAGTGAACACACAGAGGGCTAAACAGACCTGGGGAAACTCCACCCTGTGCACCTTAGGTATTTCATGGCAAAAACTCTTCAGTGTTACTAAGATTCAGAACCGAGGGCAGCTTCAGGACAACATTAACATGGACAGGAGCCCCAATTTACCAGAAAAAAACCAGCGATTCAGACAACAAACTTCAGTGTACCTCTGAAGTTAATGAGAAGGACAAAACCAAGGTTACACAGTGTACTACAGAAACTATTTTCTTCACTCTCATGCATGCAAATATTTTTCTTGGGCAAGTAACTGACTTCCAAGTAAACAGTCTACCAAAATAAACAGAAATTTTCTAATTGATTAGACTTTCAGATTTTCCACTTTTTCCTGCCCCCAAAAAACTTGCATTAACAAGGCAATGTACTATCAAAATAGCCATATCAATATTAATAACATGAAAATGAAATTTAACATTCTGAAGTCTTAGAATTATCTGATCAGTAAGTAAAATTCTATTATCCCATTTTAATGAAGATATTATACACTCATTTTCCTTGGATGCACACAATCCTAATTACTGCATGCGTGGGTGAGCCCTGGAATTATTTTTAATAGACGTTAGTATATGTATTGGTTCCCCACAGGCAATAGCATATTAATAAAAAAGCCACCTCCCATCAGCAGAAAAAGAAAAGTAGAGATAGAAGCCATTGCAACAAAACAAAGCAACTATGAAGACAGAATTTTAACAGAACATAAATCTAATTCTTTTTCCTAAGCCCTTTGGGAATATCACCACCACAGACCTTTTCTAATTTAGCTACCAAAGGGTCCAAACTCCCCTCTTGGCAAATGCTACTCATATGAGAGGCTCAAGTCTTTTGAGTCACTCCTTATGCTTGGAAATACATAATTTTTTCAATTTCTGAGGAGCTTTACATACTTAAAAACCAAGACAACTGCAAGGTAGTTGGTAAAATATGACATCAGTTTCTTTAAAACCTGCAAAGCAACTCTGACAGGATCTTACAGGAACGCTTTATGCCTTTACATCTTCTGTTGAAACAGCTGCCAAGAGGAGTAGGCGATTAAAGAGCCATTATTCACATTATTACTATTTCAAGGAAAGCCAGCAGGAATTACAGCACTAAACCCCTCAGCAGAGTGTATATAATAGACTGCTATCATTATATACATAGGGACGTGGCAGTAAGTCAATTGTGTATCGAGCAGTATGCAAAATATGTATTTATACACACAGGAAGCATAAAGATGTAAACAGTGTCAGCAAAAGTCTCCCAGCTCAGCCCCAGATGAGGAATTCTGCTGGCTTCAAAGGCACAGGAGCAGCAGGCACGACCGACCCCATACCAGAGCTGAAAGGGGATGCAAGAAAAAAACCAAAGCAAGTGCAAGGCTGTCTTTCCTTCCCATGTTCCCTCTGGTTTACAAAGGGACTCTCCACACAGATATGAGAGAGGATGTTTTTTCAAGGGCAGTCAGGAATGTGGAGTGTAAGGTATGCAGACAGGCTAATAGATCTGGCAGAATAAGCCATCAAAGGTTTCAGCCCCAGTGACATCTGCATAGTTCTTCCGCCTCTTCTACCCTGAGTTGTGTCAACTCAGTGCATGCTGAGCTGTGTATTCATTCCAGTGCCCTGCTGGCTGTGTCAGACCCCTCCTGCTTACTGCTGGTCTCTGAAAGCACAGCTTATTCCCTGGCTCTGTCCAGTAACAGATTTAACACTTATCCACCACACTTTTAACATCCTTTAGAACCTCTTTAGGGAGCTCAGTTAACTCTCTGGATCCCGATTTTAAAATCATGAAGTACAGCTTATACCTAGTTTATTCTCACATTGAACCAAAAACAAATCTGTGTTAAAGAATAATTGTCAAAACATAGAAAGACTTAAAGAATAAAAAACATTGACCGTACATACTGCAGTTGTACAACATCTCATATGGGACACAGGAACTCTGTAACACATGCAGTGTTTCCAGTCCACAAGAGGCCATCGAGCTGATCAAAGGGATGGAGCACCTCTCCTATGAGGAAAGGCTGGGAGAACTGGGACTGTTTAGACTGGGGAAGAAAAGGCTTTGGGATGAACTAACTGGGGCCTCCCAGTGCCTAAAAGGAGCCCACAGGAAGAATGAAGAGAGACTATTTACAAAGGCCTGGAGTGACAGGAGAAGGGGGAATAGTGGGAAGAAATTCTTCCCTGTTGGGGTGCTGAGGCCCTGGCACAGGCTGCCCAGAGAAGCTGTGGCTGCCCCATCCCTGGAAGTGTCCAAGGCCAGGTTAAACAGGGCTTGGAGCAACCTGGAAGAGTGAAAGTTGTCCTGTGAGCTTTAAGGTCCCTTCTTAAGGTCCCTTCTTTGGACCTTTGAAGGTCCCAAACCATTCCAGGATCCTATATCCTTGTAGTTATATAACAGGTAGATAATAAAATAAAAGTTAGTAATAAAAACCTGTAAGTCAAGCATAATTTTTGATATGAACAGCAAATCTAGTTGAGAAATATATAAAGCAGAAATAAATTTTTAAGTCTCCCTGATCCTCACTTTCCAAGTAGATTCTATCCTATGTTTTTCACTATGCTTGTGAGTTAGAACTCTCTTAACACCAGCCCCCACTTCACTTCTCTGGTACCACATTACAAGAGCCTTGCAATCTTAGGTACTGTTTTGTTAGATGCAGATTAGTTTACATGTGGGTAATTTATCATTTAATTACTCAGTAATAATTGGAAAAAGATCAAATGATTTCTCCCTTTATAGATCAGATAATTAATGGTTATTTCTATGGTAATTTGTCAAGGCACAGCTGGAAGAATTAGACAACTATTCAGCTGAAGTGCACATAATCATTTTAGCATTAACATAATCTGAGTGATACAAGTATTTCTGCAATTACACACAGCTCCAAGAGCCCTCACCCCTCATCTACAAGGACCTAAGTGAGTACACATTTTTTAAGCTCTCCCAGTAGGCACCTGGAGGGAGGGGAGGGGTTAGCAGTCTAGCAAAACAGAAAATAAGTGAAACTAATCCTGTAATAGCGATATATGATTGCATTTGAAAATTGAAACTGCAGTTCTGTAGAAAGGGAAGAAGAGCAGAGTGAAGAACTGGTGAGCTGTGGGGGCTCAAGAGCACCTCAGGCTCCAACGTGTGGATCAGTAGATCCTGCCCAGTGGGAGGGTTTTTCTTCTACTACATGTAAGTCTTGATAAGAAAGCTTTCTGTCTACTCATGTTTGTGACAAATGTATTTGGCAGAAAGAAAAATTCTATGAGTTCCGCCCTTGGTTCATTTTATCTTCTTTTTTTGGGGGTGGGGGGGCAGGGTGTTTTGGTTTTTGGTTTTTTTTTTAACTGCACTGTCTACTTAGCAGAATAGATTTTAAAAGGGAAGTGCATTTGTTTGCTCTGCTCTGCCAAAGATAAATATATTCAGGCTACAAGAAGTTACCTTCAGGTAAATAAAATGACAAAAAAAAAAAAAAAAAAAAAAAAAAAAAAAAAAAAAAAAAAAAAGACAACACCAGAATCATGAAAACTGTAAACAGAAACTGAATGCAAGATTTCAACCTAGTCACGTAAACCCAGTAAACTCACCTCAGTTCTGCCCAGGCCACAAACACACAGGTCAAAAACCATAAAAACCATACTGTGAAATCTACTGTCACACTTCTCCACACATCCATGCTTAATATATGGCTTTTATAGTCATAGGTTTGATTCATTTTGAAACTGCTTTCTAGAAAGCTGAAGACTATTATTCATGTTTCTCATGCAACAAGATTCACAGTATTCCTGTGACCAGAGGAGAAAGGCTGCATATTCAAACTCAGTTTTACAGGGGTGAACTTACAGCACCAAACCTGGGACTTTGCACTTGCAGACAATTCAGTAAAGTCCTGCAAAAGGTCAGCTTTTGACTCTTAAGTTTGTCCTGGAACAACAGGCCAGGTACGAGCATCAGATGCATTCAAACTCCACCTACATACATTATTTACAACTTTCTACTACTGTAAGCAGTGAGATGCAGAATTCACCAGGAATACCAACTTCTGTGAACTGCACTTCAGTAATCAACTTCTACCTTTCCTTCCTTATTATCAGGAAATTTCTTTATTAAAAAGCATGCAATAGATATGATTAAGAGTTTGCGTGTGAACTAGACAATGTGCAAGAAAAAGCTGAGTAAAACAATTATGTTGCCTTTTCACTTTTACAGAGGCCCAGATAAGTGGTTGTAATTTGATCTTCAAAATGAACATCCCAGTTTTAAAAAGGGAAGAGTTATAATAATTTAATTTTTTCTGCAGGAAAAGCAATTCATACTGGCACAATATTAGTACAAACCGGGCATCAATATCTTTATGTATGCTCCTATACTGGTGTCTGTTTATAATAGTAATAATTTCGAATACAGCAGGCCACTTACACTTCTAAAGTGTGTAAATAAAAACCTGTCAAGCAAAAAACACCAAGTTAAAAAAATCCACTCACATTATGCAATTCTTTAGGCCCTTCACAAGTAAAGGCATTTTATCAAAACAACAATGATCACTATACTGCTTTTCCATGCACATTTGCATCAGAACTACACAGGAAAGACCTCCTGAGTGCTGAATGCCAGCTGCTGGATTTGTGGGAATCCAAGGGCCACCTGGACCACCAGATCTGTCAGGAACACAGCCCTAACGTCCCCATCCCATTTTCATTTCACCAGGATTAGAGGCATTCAGTCCCATTCCCACAGACTCTTATCTAAGTGAGTAAACACTGTAGAATGTGTGTGACTGCCACACTATGTAAAAAACTTAAACCAGCACCTGCTAGTCAGACAAATTTAAAAGGAATTGGATGAGGGAAGACAGACACTGGGTTGTACAAGTCATTCATCTCATGAATGAAAAAGACCACCATAAGAATATTTTTTCCTTCTTTCCTGGAGCCCAGTTCTATAAATTCTCATCCAGAGTAAAGCGAGGCCCATTAAAAGAAAAGGCTGAGGAAATGTGCCACAGAATCACAGACCATGGGTGGCTGGACAGAAAATACTGGAAGTCACTAACCCCCTCTGCTCAAGCAGGGCCAGCTGCCCAGGACCATCTCCAGAAGGCTTTTGAAAAATCTCTGAGGACGGAGACTACACAATCTCTGTGGGAAAGCAAGCACTGGTCACCCTCACAGTTAAAAAAGATTTCCTTAAGTGTTTATCTCTTGTCCTGGGTTAGCCCATTGAACAGCCCCACAAAAACAGGATCAATGGAAGGTAAACAGAGGGAGACAAGTAGGACCTTCCTCTGTCACCAGCAGAGAGCTACTAAATTGCCCCTTACCATCTGTGAAAATGAAGCCTGGAAAGGCATCAGATGAGAAGGGACAGTATCACTTATATAGCACTAAAATATCTTAAAATGTATATAAAATACCAGTTAAATAAATCTGAGAAGAAGGAACCCACATTGAACAGGGCAAAAAGGAAAAAAATGGTAAAATGCACTACGCAATGGATAGCTAAAGTCACAAAAGGAGACTGACTTATTCAGCTAGATCAATCAAATGAAGGAGCTATGAATGCTTACAGTGTTATGTGGATTAAATTATAAAAGCAAGACAACACTGCAAAAACAATCATGGCTATCTTTCATGATTAAACCTGAAATCTGAAAGAATAATGAATAACAGGCGTGAATGGTTTTACAAATTCATTTGACTTAAAATTGAAAAGACAAAACCCTGTTTTTTGAAGGAAAGGAACTGCTCAGATGCAACAGAGACATACCAAACTCTGTGGGTGCCTGTGCTGATACAGGTGGATTTCTCTCCCTCTACTGTTCCTCACCATAAAACAGCTTTTTGAATGTGATTACCATTCCACAGTAAGGCTGCAGTCCTGAATGCCTGATACCCCGAAGTGAAACATTCAGTGAGATCCACTGCTCTTTCTCTCCTTGCTGAATAATGTGTTCTCTGTGCACTCAGGAAGAGTGAGATCAGATACCCCTTCCACAGAACTCAGCATCCAATTACCAAAAAGAACAAGGACTGGAGCCCAGACTTCTCTCCAGCATTAATCCCTCGAGATAACAGTAGTTGTGGGAAAAGCAACAAGGGAAAATGTGGGGCTCTGAAGCAGCTTCTTTTCACAAAGGAGAGAGCTGGAATTTCCTTGAGGTTGTGAACTTCAAGGCTCAGCGTATCTTTTGTAAATGGGTGTATTCTGCAGTAGAACTGCAGAGCTGGTGTGCTGAAAAGCATGCTAAGTTCTTTGGGGAACAGAGCTATACAAATATAAAACTTTTCCACTAGCAAGGTAGGCCCAGATGTTGTTGGCATGGTAGGCCCGGATGTTGTTGCCGTGTTTGGTTGAAGCCATCAAATTCAGGAGATGGGAGTACGAACATAGAATTGTGAAGGTTCACCAACATCATGTCTTAAAAAAGCTTAACTAGTAGACACGGAAGTAACTCCATAGCATTCCTTAAAATTTTCTAAATACAAAGATACACAGCTGACACCAAATTCAAGTTCATTTTATCTACTATCACTGAATATAAAAAAATTCATTCCTTTTTTAAGCCAAGCCTCCAGCAATTGCTGCACAATACCAGAGAGCTTACTCTTAGAAGTGTATACCTAAGTAATTCTTTAGACAATATTTAAGCATTACATGACACACAGTTAATGAGATTGTATTTCCATGGGAAACTCCTCAAATTTTATTGAGCTTGCAAATCCCCCATTTTTTTTTCATAGGAGCCAACAAATCAAGAAATTTATCATTCACTTGCAAACCTTTTGTGGTCCCTTTCATTGTAAAAGGAGAGTGAATTCCTTGTGTTTAGATACCAGCATCACATTAATTTTGTGGGCATCAGAGACTTGTACCAAACTTCCACAAATCCTCCAGACACTCTATCAACACAAGGCAGGCACCCAGAAGAACTCTCATCGAGCACACCAGTGAGATAATGGACCTGCACAGGCTGGTCAAGCAGAACTGATGCATCTTGAGAGCCTTATTTAATCCTAGCTCTACCAGAGTCAGACATTCAACAGCTCAAATAGCTCCTGGCTGAGGCTGCAGTTTTGCACGGCTGGCTTTCACCTCCTTGCCTCATACTTCAGATGAAATATGAAGTCCTGATGCACAAGAGCATCAAGAAAACCTGACTCCAGCCTGGCTGAGAGAAGTTAGGTTCAACACATCAGTATGTGGATTTGCCTGCTGAAACAGAACTAGAATACTTTTGGAAGGTAGAAGTGGATCTATCACAGAATTTATGGATGATGTGATAATCTGATCAGCACAAAATGCTGATCTCAGTCACCTCATCCTCCCAAAGCTAAAAACAATAATGATTACACATAATTCAGGTGAAATGTATCTCAAACTGTGGTAGCTTGACAGAAAATGAGCATTTCCCATTCAACAACGAATGGCTGGATACCTCATTCCCAGTTAGAGAAAACATGCCTCCATGGAAATATTAAGCAGCTCTTTGGATCCACTTAAACTCCTAATTGATTTTCCTTGCTCGGTAAGAGCTGTAAAAGATGATCTGTTCATCCATGCCTGAACTTGCCGAGAGTGTCACAAACAGAACAGTTCTTGCTTCGGCAGTGACACCTCCAGAGTCCAGCAATCTTTCTCAAAACCTGTTTTAGTCAGGAGGGATTAATTCTGTGGGACTCAACCCTGAACTGCAAAATACCTAATTTTTCTGTATCTGAAGCAAAACTATCCCCTGGGAACTCCACTTGTGTAGCCAGTTAGCTGACAAACTTCTTTTTCATTCTAATAACCCATCATTAAATGCGAGATGGAATATTTCATATAGTACTCTGTAGCCAAAATGCAGAGCTCACCAGATGCCCTCTCATCCTGCCTAAGTTAAATATCAATTTTTCTCCACAGTAAATCATAGCAAAAAGCTCAAAGATTGCCACAGGTTTGCCTTTTTCATACTAACCAAGGGAAAGAATCAGAGACTGAATCCTAATAAAATATTTGTTCATTAAATTCCACTTGCAGTGTAACTTCTATTTAACTTAAAATAAAGCTGTTATTGCAGATACCTTAACAACTTCATCTGCACAGTACTTACGATGCAAAAAAATAAAATTTCCTCTCTCATTTTCAGCTCTTCCACAGAGAACTGCAGCTTGGGTATTTTAGGGTGAATGCTTCCCCTTAAAGTATTTAGTGAATCCTGTTTCCTGGCACGGAAAGATTTCTTAGTTTTATTTATATCCTAACTGTGAGAACTCAGGAAGATTACCAAGTTCGTTAAGCTCGCACACTTTGTGTGTATTAATTAGGTTTTCCGCTTGGTTTGAGGATTTAAAACACGAGCATGTTCCACAGCAAAAACATAGTGTCAAATTAGTGTGTTTAAGACTCACAGTCAGTATCAATTATAGGATACAAGAATTAACAACATCTTTATTAATATATTAATGTACTCTGATGCATTAATGTATTTTGATGGAAAACTATCAAAGGCCTGAACTGATTCATGCAGCTCTCAAATATAGCCTCAAGCTCACTTTCAAATTTGAATAAAGATCTTGTAGGAGGCTTCCTGGACTGGTGAATAGTAATTTTTCATTTCTGTGGTCAGGTTCAGGGGGATCTGTTGTTCTCAGAATGACTGAATAACTGACAATCATAACTGAGGTTGGAAGGGGACCCTGGAGACCATCCAGCCCAAGCCTCTGCTCACAGCAGGGTCATCCAGAACAGGATGCTCAGGGCATTTTCAGTCACATATTGAGTATCTCCAAAGTCCATGGGGACTCTGCAGCCTCTCTGGGCCACCACCTCAACATGAAAAGGTTTCAACTGATTGTCTTTTATTTCCACTTGCAGCCAGGTTCCCAAGTCTGTCTGTAATTCAAGTCAGCTGCCTTTTTTAACAGTTTCTGCCACAATTCGTTTCATATCCTGTTGCTGATTTTCAGTGCAATAAGATAAACTTGGTCAAAGTTTCTTCTGCAGTGCTTGTGGAATTAGAGTATTCTGGGCTCACATTGATAAGTCTTAGATATGTATTTAGCCTCAGAACAATGGTACTTATCATCAGTTATAGCCTAGAAACTTCCCCAACTTGGAAACACCAGTTAATTAGCAGAAAGACTTCACAGTATCCCTGAGCACTGTCAGAGCCCATATTTCAACACAGCCAAGAACCAAACTGAAAAGTTTTAAATGCCTGCTGACCCTCAGAGCTGCCATTTTCCCCTCCTCCATGTTAAAAACCCTGATAGAAATCTCTTTCTTTTGCACCTTCACAATGAAGCAAATAATACAAGAACTTACACAAATAAAACCAGTATCCATCCCTATTAATGCAACCTCTATCTAAACCCCAGTCAGTTAAAATGGCTCTTCAAAGTAATTTAAGATTTTCTGCCCTTCCTCCAGATCCACAGGTAGGAAACCAAGCCAAAACTTTAAAAAACCCTATTTGTCAATCATCTTTAAAAAATAAAGCATCTGGAGATTTTGCTGCACCTATTACCACCATCTGGGTCAAAATGAAGTCCTCCATCAGCTTCTGAACTGCAAAGCATTCAATGAAATCTCTTGGTTCACTATTAAATGCTTGTCGTGGTTTAGCATAGCAGCTGGCAATTGCAGTTGAAGAAGGCTGCATCTGCCAGGAAGTGATTCTTTGCAGCAAGGTGCTTACAGCTTCCTCTAGACCCAAGCAGAACCAATCAACTGGCTAGGTTGAATATTGGCAACTTTTTTAAACCACTTAGAGAGCTGGACACGTGTCTGTGATCCACATTTTAAGAAGAAACAAACCCTGGGAAGGCCTCTCTTGTTTCTGGTGGCCGAACAGGTAGCTGGTGGGGGGTGGCCGGGCCTGGCCGGGTCGGCCGGGGGTGGCTTGGCTGAGATCGCAGCCGCTCCTGATCGCCGGACACCCCCCAGAGGCCAGGCCAGCCCTCACCCCTAGAGCGGCCGAAATTCCCCTGAGACTGCTCCCGGCAGGATCATGTGGCCAAGAGATAAGCGAATTCCAGCTGCAAGGCCCGGGTGAGATTAACTCTTTTAGTGCTGTAAGATTTTTCCAGACCAGATGAAGCCTGCAGACACCAATCCTCTCCCTGGTTAAATGGACAGAGAAAGGTGAAGGTGCGTGAAGAAAACACTATAAAGATGCCCAAGTCAGTGGGGAAGAAAAACCTGAGACCTCGAGGGAGGAGAATGAGATGCTTCAATCCTAGAAGCTGAAATTGTGTTGGAAAAAATCCATGGTGATGGACTATAATATATTAGACTACCCATTGTAATTTCTTGAAAGCATGGGGTGGAGCGTTCAAACTGCACCTGTGAGCAACAGTACCTGTGCTGCAATAAGTACATGCTGAAGTAGCTGTGATTTGATGAGAAATTTGAGCAGAGATCCCACAAGAGAAAAGGGACCTCTGTTCCTAGGCATGAGGATGCTCCCAGAGATAGTGTCCTTACACCTCTCAGGCACTTTGATAAGTGAAGAAAACTTTTCTTTCTGAACTGCTCATCCTTAAAAATAGTACCCCCTTAGCTAAAGAAACCCTCGAAGCAGCTGTGGGGAAAGCTGTAAGTCGGGGGAAGGGACTTGCACATGCAAGCAGAAAACCATCCCGGGCGGCTGCTTTTGCTGTGATACTGAAGCTGCACGAGATTGTTTCGTGTGGAGATGTTTCCATGGTTTGACCAAGAGAGACTCCTCTCCCTAAGTGAACTGAGAAACAGAAATTATTATATAGGTGGTGAACTGACTAGAATCCTCAAGGGTTGTGTTTTTCTTTTATGTTGGTGGTAGAAGGGAGCAGAGGTGGGGGGAGAGAGGTGTTCTGAAGGTTTAGTCTGACTTTCTTTTCCCTCTTTTAACTCTGTTAATAAACTTGTTTATATTCTTTAAGTTTTTGTGCCTGCTTTGCTTTTTCCTCCTAATGCTTATCTCACAGAAGGGACATCAGGGGGCTACTGCCTGAGTTAACTCTTAAACCACTACACAAATTGGTGTTTCTGCCCGGTTACCGAACCTAACCCGTTACAATGCTCTTACAAGTTTCCCTTGGGGACATCAAGTTTTGCAGTTCACATAGAATATTTCGATAGTCACTCTGAAGTATAAGGAATTGGACAAGTAGCTCTAATTTTCATGAAAATCTAGATGATAACTTTGTCAAAACAGTTCCAATGCAGTAACTAATAAAGAAGTTGAAAGCCTAATTTGTAATACGCTTTCACTGCATATTAAAAAAGCCAGTCTGTCAAACAAAACACTTTTTCTTATAAATCATACTTTCAAACATTCAGAATGTTTTATACAGCAGTGCAAACATCCCATGGTAATACTGCATTCCTGTAGCAAGCTAAGTATTTCATCAATAAAAATCACAGAACTTTATCTCAAATTTCATTACACTTAAATATCTCAACATATTGAATTTGTCTACAGAAATATTCCTCCAATCTCCACTCCTTGCATTCAACTAGAAGCACTGCCCTTCAAGCGCTGACTTTCCTGCAATAAAAAGAGATTTTATTTCTCCCTTACTTTGTTTCCTTGCAGTACATCATGGCAGGAGACAATAGATATGCTGCTATAATTTGGTTTGTGTTTGATTCACAGCATACTTAGGTCAGATGTTGAAAGCTCAAAAGTAAGGGCACATTAGAAAGTTGACAATCCTATTTTTAAATCTCTCCTGTGAGCGATGCACTTCTCCCTAGACATACTGCAGTCTGCATTAAAAATAAATGTATTTGGACTACAAAGACAACAATCCTGGCTCGGTAGAAAACTCCTTGGTGTGAGTCTTTCTTGACAAGTAAATGCCTTCAAACTTTCATCAGCAAATGAAGCAAGAGCGCTGCAAAGTCTCCCATTTGTGCAGAGAACAGTTCAGCCTCTCCATTCCGTTTGCTCACGTGTTCTGTAAAGAGATCTATATTATATCTCAATAATAAACGGAATTTGTAACTCTGTCTGGAGAGAACTACTTTTATTATACAGCCACATGCTAGGGAAAGCAAAAGGCATTGTATTCCAGCTGCAATTAGGACTGCTTTGGGCAAGTATCATCATCACAGTATTGTTTCACAAACTAAAAAAGAACAGAAAAGAAATCTGAGTACCACAAAAACCCCAAGCCAAAACACCTAAACCCCAACCACCATCTACCACCCCTGACAGAGAAGAAGATGACAGCTAGATAGAAGGCAGGATTATTAGTTTTATCTGCAAGCAGGTAAATTAAACAGCTTGAAATCAAACTTATTTTTATGCAACTGCATTGCAAAGCTTCATATGGCCACACACCAACACACATTAGCTACTCTGAGGCACGGAATATTCAATACTGGACACTGACCAGGATTTGGATCATAATACACAGTTTAATTACACAGATTACGCAGAACCATGTAGGACTCAATCTCACCAGCCACAGATGTACAAACCACACTTGGACTTCAAGGAAAAGACAAACCAATGTTTCTCATAAGAGTAATTTAGTGGCTTGTGACTCTTCTTTAAAAAGTAGTAATTTGGAATTAAATATAAACTTAAGCATGAACCTTGCCACTTCAAGACAGTAATGATGAGATTTAGATTAAGTTATTTCTTTGAACACTATGCCTCAATTAATGCAGCAGAAATCTTAGACCTTTCTGCAGAACAGAAAAAAGCCCAATCACTTTTTTCAGGGACCACAATGAACCTTGCGTCTCTCAGAACAGCTTCTCCAAATTCCAAAAGAAAAAGTGTCGTGGGTTGGTCAGAAATTGACAGACAGCCCTCTAAACGAATGATGCTTCCCTAAATTTTACATTTGGAGTTCCCGTTCCGGGAGGGTGCAGGAACGGGAGGTGGCGGGGGTGGCGTGCGGTGCGGTCGCGGCCTGTGAGGCTGGTGCTGGCCGCCCCCGCCCCCCTCTCGGCCTCCTGCCCCCTTTTCCCAGTGAGAAGGGGGGATTTTTGGGCAGCTCCCGTCCCGGCTCGGTGCAGGGACGGGAGAAGGGGGAGGGGTGGCGCCCCATCGCCCGGCCCGTGGGGCTGGGGGGGGCACCCCTGTCCCTGCCGCTCTGCCTTCTGCCCCTGGGGATTTCTGCTGCAGCACGGACTCAGATTGCAGGGAAGGGAGCTATCCCCTGAGCCACAAGTAGCTTTGGCTGGCCCCAGGGCCGAGGGTCGTCCGAGCGCAAAAATGCCGGCGGAGCCTCCAGGGTTATTGGCGTATCTTGCGGCGAAAAAGAGGAAGACATCCCTTTCTCCACATCGTGCACCTGGCAGCGCAGAGAGGAGCGGGGAGGGCTCTCTCCACCATGGAGCCCGGTTAACACCCTGGAACATGGCAGCTTCAGAGCCAGAGAGAAGGAGAAGGCGAGGTCACGTGGGACGGAGCTGTGCGGGCTCGCGCGGGAAGCTTAAAAATCCTTTGCCCTTGCCGTGGTATGAACTTGTAATATTGCAAACTGTTTATCTCTTTAATCCATGTAAAGTGCGTGGCGGGATGGGTGTTTTCTTTTTCCAGAGTGGCTTGTAAAATGGCTGGAGTGTCCATGGTAGGCTATATACATAAAAGCAGGGAGAGGCTTTTTTTTAATAGCGTGGTGGCAAGAGAAGCCTTATGTTCAAGCCCAAAAAGGGAAATGGTTCATTCTTAAATTAGCAGATAGCCCCATGTGGAGGCCTATGTTTTTAGCAGTCATGAGAGCTGCAAAAGGGCTTATGGAAAGAGATGTGTTACGCTGCAGCAGAGATTGTTCATTGTAAACAAACCTGCAAAAGGGGTAGCCGTTTGTAAACCACGCAAAGCAGGGGGGAACCCCTTTCTCCCCCTTCCCTAGGACTGTGATCCTGATTTTGGGAAGGGGAAGAGTGGGGGGGGAGGCTCTGAAAGTTTGTTCTGTTGTTTGTATATCTGGGTGTTAATAAATTTCTCTATTTTCCTCAAGTTTTGTGCCTGCTTTGCTTTCCTCCTAACGATTATCTCGCAGAAGGGCATCAGGGGGGGCTAGTGCCCAAGTTAACCCTTAAACCACTACAAAAAGCAGTCCTGTTTCAGAGATCCTGATTTGAATTGTAGCAAATACTTTGCATTAAAGCATCCTTCTTAACTCTTACTTCCTAGTTCTCAACAAACATGCTGCTGTAAAACTACAAATGAAGAAAGGTAAAATATTAAGACAAGATGGAATGGAAGAAGTTTCCTGTTCTGCATTCTTTCCTACCCAGCAGCTGTTAGGCATTACATGAAGGAGAAGAGCAAATGAAGCAAGTAATGCAATAAAAAGTGCAAAGTCCTGTGGCAATTCACACAAAATTCTTCTGGTTCTGCCATCTAAAAGTTATTTTATCGACTCCTTCAGCATTCTGTGTTAAATGTAAAGGAAATCTCAAATCACTAAGACCATTCAGGCTCTAAAAAAGCACAACAAAATCACAACAAAACGACTGAGGAGTGATCAAGGCAGCTGCCTGCAACCTTGTACATACAACAGATTAACACAGCCAACAATGACAATCTCTCCTTGCCTGGAGGCTTTCCAGCCTAACACCTCACTTATTTTCTAAGTTGTACTGGGAAATGAGACCCCTCTGTGACAATTATTCCCTGCAGAGAGTTATTGAAACAGAACAGTGTTTGAGAGGCTCAGTTACAAAGCAACAACAGTTATATTTATATTGCACACATTGATTACTTTGCAAACCGATGAGCTTCAGCTGCTGAGAAGCACCACCATTGAAGCCATTCAAGATGATATAACAGAGCCTAAAATACTGTATATTCTTCATTCTTACCACACAGAAGGACAAAGAACAGATACAAAATTAAAAGCAGGAAGTGACCCTATTTCTAAATCAGTGACACAATCACTAACACAATCACTAACATCAGACATACATGAACAACTGTATTCCCATTAGCCAACATACTCAGAAACACGTGAGGAAATAATATCCAATTACTTAAATATCCTCCATACTTGAGGGGGTGAGAGGATTTAATCTGGTGAACCACAAAGTAGCACTATAAACCATCGATAAAAATGAGTCTCAGTGATCAGAGGTACTTAATGAAAACATCTCTTCCCTGACATGCCCTAAGTGGATCACGGGAAAAGCGACAGTGCCTGTCTGAATACAGCCTGGAAAAAGGGCCAGAGGATGAAACAGCTTCCCAGGGATTCTGAGAAAGTCTGCTCAGTTCTGAAGGCACAGCTATATAACTGAACTTGAAAGAATATTGTTCTCATCACTGAGCCTTTTGGGCTGGGTTTGTTTCCCCCTTTGCTTTTGCTACCCAAAGAAAGATCTGTATTTTGTAGCAGGTGAAAATGGCATTAAAGTTTATGATCTCGAGTAGACAGAGAAGGGGACTAAAAAAGAAAAAGGGTGAAAGATTTTCTTTATGCTACCCTTTTAAAGAGATCCTACTCCTGCTGTAAGCACACTGGCATTTTCTTTCTCATTTGATGAAATAACCACTGCTAATTTAGTACTTCCTCATTTCAGAACCTGCCAATTAAAATAATGCAAGTTATTACTTTAAGTTTATAGTGAACAGCTGTATGCAGTTCGAGCTCTTAAAAACACTTCACACAGGTATTAATAGCAGAAGTTTCTATTAGGTTAACCTCAGGGCCCCAGTCACGCAGAGAATTACTAAACGCGCCAGGAAATTCCTAGCCACTTGTATTCCTGCAGACATAAATAGCATAACAAGTGACATTTTATCTTGAACCACCCTAACACGGGACTCTCAGCAGAAAGTTCATTTCAGTCAAAAGCACTGACTGAAATGTAAATTCTAAAACAGTAAGTACAGGAATTTTGTATTTTAAATCCATTCCAGCCATGTAGAATGACTGGAGTATTTGCTGCAGAACAATTATAGCACTATGGCTATTCCACTTGGCTCAAGGTGTTCCCACAATGAAAAGACCCTCAAGATCCCTTTGACACTGCACAATATTGCTTAAGTACTCAATTCTAAATACGCACCAGGATGAGTATCTGCAGGTAAGAAGTGACCAAGGAATTAACTACAGTGGTCATTTTTGGACAAAGGGTTGGAAAATATTGGATGAACAGAGTATATTATTAAAAAAACCCAAACAAACAACAACAACAAAATATCAAAAAAAACCAAAAAACCCAAACAAAAATAAACAAACAAAACACACCCAAACCCCACCAAAATTAATTAAGGTTGTTAAAAATAAATTACTAAACACTCTATATATATATATATATATATAAAGTCATGCATCTTTAATAAAGATTTTTAAAGTTTGAGAAAAGAAAAAAGCTTTTGGCAATGTTTTGGGGTCTAGGACACCAAAAGTACTTTCTTGGGGAGGGTGGGTGGACTCAGTAAAACAAAACCAGTTTTATTCCCAATGTATACACAATAAAATTGATCTTTTTAATTGGGATTTTTTCTCTTAAAAAAAAAAAAATGGAAACTCTTTCTGAAGCTCTATCAAAAGAAATCATGACGAAGTTACCAGATGGCTGCAAAAATATACATGTATACATTATGATGGATTTCTAGATCTGTGTCCAAACTAAACAATCATTTTGTATCCTGAAAATAAAACATTGGCACCTTATCTCATTAAATGCAAAAAAGCTGTTGTATTCACTATATTTCTTCCAGCAAAGCCTGTCACATTTCATTAAACAATATCATACCGTGATACGCTCAGTAATAAAAAAGCAATAAAACTTCATAGCTTAATTTTTCTGGGGAAGACACTCCTGATTTATGTAGCCTTCCCCACAACAAAGTGACACCTAATGGAGCACACAATTGATGTACATCAAGATGGCCAAATTGTTTGGTTTTAGGAAGAGCTTATTTGTGTAAGGCTGTATCTTAAAATCATCGGTTTGATTAAGACCAAGAGTTCCAGAAGGTTGAAAAGCAATTTTTATTTTCTTGTTGCAAATAAAGTATATCATGCATCTTAAATATAAATCTTGTTGTGGGATTTCATTTTTGGTTCAAGCTTTTGTTTTTAATAACGCTCCATTAAACAACTTAATAGACATGAGTAAAGTTGGATCCACAAATACGTTCTCTTTTTCTACATACAGCCAAAATATAAATGCACGAGGTCCAAAACAAACCCTACTGACCAGCAACACCTCAGTTACTTGTGTCTTTCATACTTTTCTGCATAATAATTAGCATTTTATTACCATTTTTGAAGAACATTTTTGAAGTACTGGATTTCTAAACTATAATCCCAAATATGGAGCTAAATCTCAAACAATCTTCCACAGAAAATACTTTATAAAAGGTCAAAGTGGACTTAAATTCTACCCAATTAAAAACAGGCTGAGTAATTTCAGAATGAAAATCTGCTATCAGTTTTCTTTTGTTATTACAAGCATTTCCTTTTTGGTTGAAAAAAACCCCAATAAAATGGGAAAATCCAACACAAGGAAAACAGGTAAATTCATCCCTTTCATCCTTGACATACAATCATGAAATTACTTGGGCTGGAAGTGATGCCTTTCCTGGTCTTAAAAATCAAGAGGCGAACACGGTTAGAAGGGGAAAAAGGGTTTTACCTTGGTATTTATTGTAAGGATCCTTAGGTGCACCACGAACAGGTCGAATACACTTCTGTGCACCCCACCATCACCCCCGCAAAGTCCCTCTCTCCTAGATCTGGTCTTACATTCCAGGTCTTACTGATTAGCATATCTATCAAATATTCTCTAATGAGAGGCTCAAATGAGCCCCCCCTCCCAAGGAACCTTCCCCTGGATGGTTCTATCTTAGTTTACAAAATGTGTTCTGGAGAGGACCTTGGGGTCTGGGCACCCTGGCACCCTAACTACACAGCCTCTAAAATGTTTAGTCTCTTAGCTTAACAAACAAGTCTTAAGAATGTAGGCAAAAAAGCACTAAGAATACAGAAGTTGCAAGAAGGTATAACAGGGGTATAAAAGAAAAGACAAAATTCATCATGGCATCAGAAGGAACCTTAAAACTCACCTCATTCCATCCCTGCCATGGGCCGGGACACCTTCCACTATCCCAGGCTGTTCCAAGCCCCATCCAACCTGGCCTTGGACACTTCCAGGGATGGGGCAGCCACAGCTTCTCTGGGTACCCTGTGCCAGGGTCTCAGCACCTTCACAGGGAAGGATCTCTTCCCAATATCCAATATTCCTCTAACACCTAATCTTTCTAATATCTAGTCTTGTCCCTTTACCATGTCCAGTCCCATCAGAATTTGTGGGACACAGCAGGGCTGCTAAGAAGCAGACCGTGGAATTCTGGAACCTGACAGCCTGTGGGTCCAGGAGAGGAACTTTTTGGTGTATTGTTCTTGGAGTCAATCACTTTTTCTGAACAAAATTTCAGTATGCCTTTCAAATCCAGCTGGAAACTGCCAAATTCAGTGGTTGTGGGAAGAGGAGGAGAACAGACAGTATGGACCAGGCACAACATCCCCTAAGCCTTGTTCCCAAAGGCTACAGATCTGTCATCTCTCATGTGATTTGTCTTAATGATCTGGAAAAGTAGGAGACTTCTGGATTGTGTACTTACACTGAAGGTGTGATTCTGCTTTAAGTGGAAAACAATACTGAGCAGCCTTACAAAAGAAAGACCTGCTGCAATTCCATAAGTGAAAGCCTAATGTAGCACTTAGTGTTCTCTCCCCAGGTATTCCAAAAAGCCTACACCCCAATCAAGCCTTTTTGCTTCAAACTGTGAAGAAAATATAACTGACAGTTTCACCAAAAAAAATGGAAAATATTAAAAGCAACAAGAAGTTGCAGTTAAGTAACTTGCATGCATTTTAGTCATTATTGCTGTTATGATCTCACCATCCCGGCTTTCTGGATGGTTCTGTGAGCACATTAAGCACCTGATTAGAGGAGATACAGATTCTTTCTGTTTCAAAGGCATTTATGGGAAGGACTGGAACAACATTTAGAAATCTTTCTGAAAAAGAGATTTTTTTTCCCAATGTCCCCCCTCAATTTGAGAAGAGCAAGATGTTAACAAAAGGTATTGGAGAAAGAAAGAACTGCATTCATGTGATAAACCTGCTTTATTCTTAACACAGATCTGGTACTTCAGTCTGTATTGATTTTAAGGAAATTCTCAGTCTTTAAGGTGCCAGAAACAAAAGTGTGGAACACTGATGAGTTCAGACTATAGATTATCTATATAAGTGCGATGCTTATCTTCCTCAAACGTTTCTTAATGTGCATAGGAAAACTACCAGTATTTTACTTGTTCATTATCACAGGGGTTGTATACAGATGTAGCTAAAAGGTACATAACTAAAAAGTCCATTGCAAAAATAAAGTGTTTAATCAGAAGTGAAACATAGAAGCTCCTTCTGCTTTTGCTGTAGAAATTCTTTTTTCCAAACTCTCCCACAAAAAAAGCCAATCATTTTTGGTGAAAAGCTCTGAATTCAGATAGTTGATGATTTACCCAGAGTCGCTGATACAAGATAAAAGAATCAGAAAATACATCAATAAATACCACAGATCAAAAGCTACAATTACAGCAACTACTTTAAACTGCTCACTGCACCTCTGGACCAGCCACTATACTCTTTAAATAATTTGGAAGTGCATCATGCAGGAATGTTCAGAACTAAATCAGTTTGGCCACACATGTAAAATGTGAATATTTTTGCTTAAAAGGGTGTTCTGGTATCACTACAAGTACAGATTGGTACCCACCACATTGGTCCTGCAGCTGTAAGATCCTGCTGTCTGGATACTACATTTCACAAGGGAATTTTGGAAATACGTACCTCAGGCACAGTGAGTGCCAGAGAATGAAAGCATGGCTACAGCAATACTTTCTAGCTTCCATTTTCTAACATCTTGTCATTGTGTGGTGAATGGAGTAGAACAACATTCATATTCCATAGTGCAAAGAAAAAAATTTAACTCAAAACAACCCTGAATTGAAGTTACTGAAGTAGCAAAATTGAGCATCAAAAGCTAAATGTGCCCACAACTCCCTTTCAGGTTTCATGCATATAACAACAGTTTTCAAGAACAGAACGACTTGGTTCTTCCAGCTGGACTTTGCTCAATCATCAAGTAATTAATCAGTATTTAATCTGCACACTGAAAGGAATGCAAGTTACTCCTATTATTATTATTATTAGTCATATTAATAAACTCCAGTGGCACCCCCCAGTGAAGACAAAATTAATGTCTTCAGTTATGGGGTTTTGGGGGTATTGTCACAGCACTTTTACTGACAACATTTCAGTCTTTCAGAACCAGCAAGTAATTCTCTCAGCCCCAAAATCTCATGAGCAAAACAATGAACATTTTAAAAGAGTCACAGGAAGATTCAAAAGTGTCTAAGTAAGCAGCTGTAGCACCCAATCTGCCCAAATCCTCCCCATCACAGGGACACCCTCACCAGGCTCCAGGGACACCCACTCCCACCGAGGGCTCACCCTAGAACTGGGCATCTCCTAAACCCAAAGTGTGCATTTTGGAGCAAGGGAAATAGTCTGCATTGCACCACAACTGCCACAAGCAAATTCCTGCAGAAGTGCCATGAGTGGACCATCTCTGCTCCTAACTCTTTCCAATACTCCTAACAGAGGAATCACAAATATTTTCACTTCTGTGCATTCGTGCAATGCTTCTGTTAGAAAGTATCAAAGAAAAACTTTGACTGAGGTGTTCTTAGTCATTTTAAGAACATTATTATCATTATTATTTTATTTTAAAATATTATTTTCACTGTTTTTCTCAGGAGCACTACTAGTTAACAAGGATAAATGTCCACACTCATTGCAAAGGGTAATGTTTGCTTGTCAATCAGATGAAAAAGAGGCATTTTCCAATATTCTGGGTAGTACACAACTATCAGAGATCACTATATACTCCTTAACTTTAGCAAAAAAAAGAGTATAGGTTTTTTGGTTTTACAAAACTTGGTCACTGACATGTTATTTTTTAAAGCAAATTTGTGCTTACCATAGGCAAGATACCACGTGATAAAACCAAACTGATGCCAACTCAAAGGCACACCTACCCCTGTGTTCTTCTGCAGCTGAGACATCCTTCCCTTAGTGCAACCCTGAAGATAAGTAATGTCAAAAAGAATTAGTAATAGAATCCTTATCAAGAGGGACATCAGCTTCACCAGTTCTTGCAGATTTTCTCTCTACTGCACACCTGGGCTGGGTCAAACACAGCCATTTGTTTGGTGTCCCTCCCACTGCACATTAATCCAAGACAGGCAGCAGTTTATATTCCAGTGAAGTCAACATCTCCCTATTGCTTCCCATCCTAGTCAGTGCTGTTTCCCCCGACAAGCTATTAATAAACATTAATTTTGTTACTGCAAAGCATCTGAATACTATTCAGTGAGCAAGAAAAAAAATGTTGTCCATTTTACTGTGCCCTTTTGGAAAGTGCTACTTGACAGTGACTATTTGCATATTTTGAACTGAGAATTATCTCTTCTTGGAGATAGTATAGTGTCAGTTCCCCCAGCTCCACACAGACAAGGAAGTGTGGGGGCTTTTACTCTACCAATTTACACTCAAAACCAAGTAAATTATAGGGCAAAGAAAAGCTTCTGAAGACAAAACTTATAATCAGTGGAAGCATAATGGCACTCAGAAAGGAGCAGCCCCAAATTCAAGTTGATTCCTTGGCTAAGAATGAATGCAACAAGGCAGGCAGGAATTCTGCCCAGGCACTGCAGAACTACCAAATGATGACGAGGAAACTTGACCACTTCCTTAACTGCACAGAACATCTGCCCAGTAGACAACAGACAACCAAGCTGCATGATTCCTGGCTGCTCTGTATCCTGTACACTCACAAATGCCTTGAGATCTTCCTAATTAATGCCTAACTGTGTAATACACAGCCCAGCTTTGCTTCATCTGGAACAAGAGAGTTACAGCAAGACTCAGGATGCCAAATATCACCTCTGAATTCTCACCTCTGCCCCTACAAACAGGTATCTTGGCAGAATTAACTACCTAAGAACTCTTGGTACGACACTAAAAATGTTTTTTGCACTAACAAAAAAATCCACTTAATAATGCAGCCATGTACCTAAGTGCAGACAGTTAAATGGATTGGGACCACCACCTTGGCCTCAGAGAGTTAAAATTTGCCATGTACAGGGATGTGCCACTCTGGGCAGGATCAACAAAAACCCATCCTGACCTGAAGAAAGCGTACAAGAAAGATGGAGAGAGACTATTTACAAGGGTCTGGAGTGACATGTGGGAATGGCTTCCCACTGCCAGAGAGCAGGGTTAGATGGGATATTGGGAAGAAATTCTTTTCCCTGTGGGGGTGGTAAGGCCCAGGCACAGGTTGCCCAGAGCTGGGCTGCCCCATCCCTGGAAGTGTTCCAGGCCAGGCTGGACAGGACTTGGAGCAGCCTGGGATAGTGGAAGGTGTCCCTGCCCATGGCAGGGGGTGGAGCTGGATGGGCTTTAAGATCCCTTCCAACCCAAACCATTCTATGTTTCTGTGATTTTAGTTCATGGTTCCCTTGATACTCATTCCACTGCTTTACCTCAAAATAATTTGTCTCCATCAGTGTGTTGATCTTCAGCACTGTTGAAAACATTAGCATTAATTTTCACCAAACACACTGCTACGATTACTCAGATCACTGGGATCTGCCTCCCCTTTGTGCCCGTGACTGCTGCTGAGAAACTGCACCAAACAAGCTCACACTTAATAGATTAAACTTGCTTTAAAAAGGCTTCTTTCACGAACTTTCTGTCCCTTTGAAGAGCTGAAATTGCTCACCACCACCATCCAAGATGTGCTACTTGTCCCACACACAAAGAACACACAAAATGCTGAACATCAGGGACCAGAACTTCAGCCACCACACTGGTGCCATCAGCAAAGCAATCACTCCCTTGCTCCCTTCCAGACTATAACTAAACACTGCTGTTAAACGGCTGTCATTTAACTTAATCAAAACACTACATGCCAAAAGAATGAGGAAACGATGAAAATAATTTCCAATCACTTCCTAATCTGGCAGTGAAGACCAAACCAATGCATCTTTGTGGAGATTGACACCTGATGATCATTTGCTTCCAGGCAATTACTATTTAATGAAGCACAAAACCACAATGATGGAACACAGCCGGGTGATTGCGAAGTACATTTTCAATATCATTATTGAATAATTAACGCTAAGATGACTTTCAGAACAATTTCAGCCTGGGGAAACAAAGGTAACCAAGACTTTCAATAACACAGTGCCTGCTTGGGGCATAATAATGATGGATTGGCTTTGCTCCAGTGATCAGCGTTTAACCAGCACTCCTCATCCCCCAGTAACTCTCAAACACACTTCCGTGGGAAGTTCTGATTGCCGAGGGATGCACTGACATGCATGCTGACATTATTTATCACTTCACAGTTAGGGGATTAAAATTACACTAACACCCTAATTAACAGGATGGCATTCAAAGTCCTGTTGTAGATATAAATTTTACAGAATTTATTACAGAATCCAAGAAAAGAACATAATTCTTGCTTAAACATTTTGCTGAATAATAATTGCGAGCTCAATTTTCCCCTTCATTTCTAGCTCTTTCAGGTTGCCAAGATATTTATCTTTACAGCAAGATAAACCCCCAAACCAGTAGCCCCCATTAAGTGGCATCCGTGGTCCTCCACAACTACCTCTTCATTCCATTAGCCAAACTTCTGGCAGCATCCACATAGAGAGTTTGAAAAGTGAACCCAAAAAGTGAATAAAATGTCAGGTTTGATGTATTTTAAAAAGCAAACCTGCATTTCTTTTTAAGTCAATTGACAGTACACAGACTTGCCTGTCTATCTGTCTTTGTCTAACTTTTTCCAGCTGGATAAACCCAATTGCTATTAAAGCTGACGAAAGACAATGATATTATTAATGAAAACAGCTACATGATGTTGGACTTTTCATTACAGGCTCCTAGTGAACTTCAATTAATTGCATGGCTGCTATGCCTAAAAAGGCTGCTGAGGGAAAGGAGGCTTGGGGGGAGGAGGGAAGGAGGTATTTTTAACTTCTCACTCTGAGGTGCTCAATCCATCATTTTCCTCCTCAATTGTAAATAAAATATTGCTTCAGAAAAGCCCTCTTTAGATTAGCTGTATGGTTTTTTCCTCTAAGCACAACCTATATTAAACTACACATCTGTATTTGCCTTTGTAGACAGTTTCTGATACAACGCAGGTTCATATCCTGTCTCTTCCGCTGTGGTATTTGGTTAACTGATTTCATTTTGGCCGAACAGAACACAGAAATAGCAATGCCATCACAGCCCCCTGCCTAGGAGCCTTTGTCCTGCCCTGCTATCCCCAGGCTGCTCTCCCTCCTCCACCCAAATCCAGCCTGTGCAGCTGAGGGAAATGTCTCCAAGGACTCCCAAGGATTCAACTCCCTCCCTGGCTTTCTGACCACTTTCTCTTGATCTGAAACTGCAAATACCTCGTTAGCAGTAGAGATGCAAATGAGAGCTGGGTTTGATTGAGCTGTTTGTAAACTATTAATAATTCACACTCTAACCCAGAGAGGCAGCAGGGATACCTCGCTATGAATGCTTTCCACACACTGAGCTTCGTGCTTCCTGCGAATCCCTACAAGCAGGCATGTAAATGGAATTAATTGTTGCACTTCATTAGAGACCCTTCATTACTGCCAGACCCAAACCCAAATGCCCTTTGAAACAGCTGCCCTTCTGTCCCAGCTTTGAGACTCAGCACCAGACCCCCAGGACAAACCCCAGCTTTGCCCAGCACAGGGGTGACGTGCCTTTATAAGCAGTTCAGTTCCTGACCTGCACAAGCTTGCTGTCTACCAGCAAAACTTAACTAAAGACTGAAGAAACTCAACTTGGTTTTTCGGTCACCCTTTGAAAAAAGTGCTCCAGTTATTCTACCCTAGTAAGATTAACTCCAGTTGTCTCTTAATTACAGAAAAGCAGGGAAGCTTCAGTCACTTCCAAAGGCACTATTTCCTCCTTCACTTCCCCTCACATGTCCGTTTTGCTTATTCAGAAAACTTCAGCTGAATTTTGCTTTTTCTGCCACTATGTTCTAATCCCTTATGATCCTGCCATGACCTCACACCATCTTCTCTATTGTACTATTGGAAGATTTTTATATTGGTAATATCTTTGATTGAGTGTTTCAGGCCCCAACCAATTTATTGATAGAAATACAGGTTCTGTCCCAAATGAGCAAATCATTAACTCCAGCTTTCTTTTTCTATCCCTTTTAATATTCATTCATATTCAATCACTTGGAGAAGGCCTTTTCTCCCTCACAAAACTTTCATGATGGTCCTGCTGAAAGGAGTATAAAAAGGTATTACAAACATCTTCAAATGCAAAATTGTGCTGTCTCTTGGGCTTCCTGCTTAACTTCTTTACTGTTCTCTCCTCTGCATCCTTCATTTTAATTGATTTCTCAGGAACAGGTAAGAGGCAGCACTTCAGAGTTCTGTACAAGTGTTTTGCCATCGTATGCATTTATGCAGCTGTATTAGTTTCTGTTCCTGGGCTATACATCTCTAACTGGTTTTAATTATTCTTGCAAAAAAGCCCCCAAAACATCAACTAAACTTTTCAGTGGATAATCCCCAAACTGGCAACTCAAACTGAAGTCAGCAACACATTGGTCCTGCATTGAAGACGAGATTTCAGACTGAAGTCTTCAAGAGTCCTTAAGAAAATATTTTTTCCAATGCCTTAGAAATGCATTGAAATATTTAAACTGTGGATGAAGTCTAGAAAAAGAAAGGTCTCTCTGCATGTTTGACAGTCAACAGCTTTCAAATTTTGCTTTACCTCTCTGATTTCAGAAACCCATAGGAGCACTCACAGCACACAGTGACATGAGCAGCTCTTTTTTTTTAATAGTGTTTTCCTAATTTCCTCTTGACTCTTCAATTTATGCCAGAAATGCTGCTCCAGTCAGACAGAAAGCACAAAGCCCAAGGCACCTAGCAAGGACAGCTTTCCCCTCTTACTAATTTTATTATTCATTGCAAACCCAGCTGGAAATAGCAAAATTATGGACATGTTCCAGGAGGAGCTTCTGCACACACTCCCCCAACAGTTCTCAGCATCAGAATTCCCAGAACTTCCACTTTTGCTTGTATTTTTCATTTAAAAATCAATAGTAAATTGCAGTGTTGTCATGGCAAGCAGGTAATGTTTAGCAAAAATGCCAAGACAAAAAATATTGTTTCTCATGTTTTTAACTAGTATTTTGAACTTGTGATTCTATGACAGTTTCCTCCTTTCATTTTGCAATCTTCGGACTTCACAGAGAATGGCAGCTCTTATTTTGGATAGTTTGAGCCAACACACTTCATCCTGAACATCTTAAAGTTGAAAAAGCCAACAGTGGAAATCGAACAAGCAATTTATTTGATTGGCTTTTAATACTGACCCACATTAAATACTCCCATATTCACACTTCATGTCACAAACCTATTTCCAGTCCATACTACAGAACACTCAACAAGGTGCATCACCATAGCTAAAGCAGGCATCAGAAACTCAATCTGGATTCAATAAGCAATGGAATATAAAACTTCCAGTAATCTACAGAAAGAACAGTTTCCAGCCTCCTCACTGGACATGATTTTGATATTTCAGAGCCAATTTTTAAGGGCATTTAACTGCATTTTTTGAAGAAGGATCCTGAGCAACCTGATCTAACTTCAAAACTTGATCTTTTAGAACTGGTTGGACTGAACAACCTCCTTAGTCCTTTCTACTCTAAATTATTCTGTGATTCAGTAACACTGTCATGGCCACATGACACAAAGAGGGCCTTTGGATAGCAATAACCACATCTGTTACATAAACTGGATGAAATGGAACATTATAAACATGGTTATTTTCTTACACAGGTAAGCTTTATTAATTTTACTGCATGCACAGCTGCTCTTTATTATTTCTCTGTGCTTTCTTAAAACAGGCTATCTACTTAATGGACTAAAAACAACATTAAAAGCACCTTGAAATAAAATATTTCATTCTACTAATTGAGAAAAACAAAACCTTTCCAAGCCACAATTTGCAGTTATTACACTTTAAAATTCAGACACATTAAATGATGAACTTTACCCTCTTCTTAACGAAGCTGCAATACACAGAACACTTGAATAGGGTATCACATTGGGTCCTCCAATTTCATTAGTGTGCTGGTTTTGGCCAAAATCCAGCAATATATCCTCTGGGAGAAAGCCAGGTTACAACCACCCTTCCCCCCACCAGGTACAGGAAAAATTCCTCAAAGGAAAGTGAAGGAGATAAAACCTATTTATTAACAAACACACAGGAAAAGGACAATAATACTAAATAGTAAAACCCCTCACTATAACGAGAAAACCTGGGAAGAAATTAGAGTCCTCTCGTAGGTGTGGTCCCTCCTTCTCGGAGCTGCCGTGGGGGGTGGCCTTAGGCCCCCTCTGGGCCTGAAGAGAAGTTCTCCTGATGTGTTCTGATGTTGTTGGAACAGTCCAGAAGAGGAAAAAAGGAAAAAACCCAAAGTTCCAGGAAACACGCTGGAGAAAAAGGGAAGGAAAAAAAAACCCCAAAAACCTGGCTGAAGAGACAGACAGGGTGCTCCCTCCGTGCTACCGCCACAGGAGAACACAGAGGAGTCCCTATCTCTGTGTCCTTGGGAACCTGCTTTGAAAAGTTCATTTGTTTTTTCCTCCCCTCTCAAGCTCAGTTTAAAGGCACAAAATTAATTTTTTGGCATAGAGCCGTGAGAGGGGATACACATCATAGAGTCACCCCAAGACAATTAGCTTTTGGAAATGTGAATTTTACATAGTACACATATACTTACATCACACCAGCACTCCTTGCATAGTAAAAGTAGCTTTGATAATCAGCTTTGTGATAAGTGATTCTGTGTCCTGAGCCATCCCAATGGAATGCAGGGAGAACAGAAAGCATTGCCACAAAGTCATCTTTGTGCACTTCTGGATTTGATTCTAGAAAGTCTTTGTGACTGTTGGATGAGGACAGCACACCACTGCAGAAGTATCATTAAAAGTTTTCGAACTGTCCGAACTGCAGCGTTAATAAATGTTAGCAAAGGGCTGCATTTCGGTGGGCTACATTCAATTTCTTGTTAAACAAGCATTATATTACTGGGAGGAAGCCATCCTTTTGGTAATAAGTAGTGGAAGACAAATCAACTGTCTATTAAAGGATAAAAAGAGGAAATTAATTACTGAAGGTCTTTTAAATCACTTGTGTGCCATTTTGATGCATTCAACGTGGTACTTACTTTAAATTCTTTATTTCATAAAGTACATGAGGCTCATGATTTAAAACAAATTTCCTAAGAGACTGATTTGCTCCTTTTCCTCTGACCCATTTCATGATTAAAAGCAGCAAAGCCGTAGGATCATAAAAGGATGTGTTATCTGAAACTTGGTACCTTTGCATATCCTTTACATTAAATGAATTCATTAGTGAAATTTCTATTCACAATCACAAATATACTTTGCTTAACAGTTGTAATGATTGTAGGACTGAATGAATGGATTTTAAAAACTGGCACTTAATAAAAATTCCAAGTGTTCCCTAAGGTCCACAATATTACTGAACACTGATTTACTCAGAAAAGACTCATTAAGAAATATTATATATTCTATAGGCAATTTGTTAATCCACTTAAAAGTGCACACATGTAGGTATCAGTTTGCCAAAACCCCCACTTTTCATCTTGCTTTGTGTAGTTTCATTTTCAGAAAAGACAGAAATAGGCATCTCTTTCCTGCCAGTACAGCACTTGAGCTGACGATTAGTGGAAATCAAACTTATGCAAGAATACTTAAAAAACTAATTTATTGCACTGTAAAAGAGTGTTTTACCTATCTCAGACTGATTTCATTATTTCAGATTTCATAAAATTACAATCAGAACACCATCCTTCTCAAAAGTTGCCACAGTGCTCTCTAACAATAAACTTCTGCATTAACCCTCCATAAGACTTTGAAATATACTTTTAATGAAAGGGCAGATACTTTTTTTTATTCGATTCAGTTACTAAAGTAGTTACTAAGACAGACTGAAAATGTGCTAAACTGTAACAGCCTGTTCAGAAGCAATTCCAAGGGGAACTAGCGAAGCAGCCTTACTTCCCCCTCTTTAGTCACACACCTTGAAATGTGTTGGTATTGAGAATATAAAAGAGCTCCACACTGGTATTGCATCAGTCAACTTTCATATTGCATTCATCAGAAAACCCCCACCAAAACCAAAATAAAACAAAACAAAACAAAAAACCCCCAACAAAACCAAACAAAAATATCCATAAGCATCTATGGGGAGAGACAGATGAAAAAACAAGCCCCAGGAGGTACAGCAAGGACCGCCTTTGACCCAGCCAAGAATTCTGATTATTCAATTCCTCAATAGTATTTTATTTTATTTTATGTATTTTTTTATTACCCTCAAAGTCATATAAGCATGAAAGTCATATAAGCATAAGTATGAATTATTATTGCCATTCCTCTGTTTTCATTAGGTTTTCATTAATTGCTTTTTTGGAGTCCAAAATACCATTTGAAAAAGGAACAACTGTATTTTACCATGTATACCTGAATGCTCTCAAAATTTACTGTACGTCTTAATTTATTGTACTTTCTATAGAAAATTTGGGGGTTTTCAAAGAAATATTGAAGTTGGTCATTGCAGAACAGGAGAAACTACTGAATCCTGGAGTGTAAATTAAATTGATTCTCCAACAGGTTCAAGACTAGTGGCAAACTAGCTCCAACGGTGGAAGCAGAATTCCTACTTGTGCTCCAAAGGCCAAACCATTGCAGATGAATGTTTGCTGCCTTTGTATACCCTTTGTTACTGAAATGATCATAAAATGATTACCAAATAACCAATGCTGACTTGCTGCTAATAACAACAGGTTACTGACAGCTACACATTAGTTACATAAAGGTGTATGTATCTCATTTTCATTATTTTTATTAATTTCATATTTGAAACTCTTGAAAGTGTTCCTATAATTGAAATCAGATATCTTCTCCCACATTAAAAAATTTTAGCAAGTGTGACTAATAAAAACCAAATACAAAACCCTAGCATTCATTTTAATGTTAAAATTATTTCAAGAGTGTGAAGTTGTTTATACCTTCTTACATCAATATATATAAAATCCTGAGCTTCTGCATACACCAAATTCTTGCTATTTAGCCGAAAACATGAGAGATGTGTATTTAAACAAAATTAAAACAAAAAAATACACATTAAAGGAAAGACTGATTAACTTCTCAGCATTGACTGAAGTGACATTTTTCAGCTCATTTATCCATAGCCTGCCAAATTAAACCTGTAAGTCATGGACACTGGAAACACGTGTTATTCAAGTATAGCATTTCCCAGCCCTTGAAGGTCTTTCTGTTCTCAGCTCAGACACTTGTGTAGAGGCTAATAGGAAATTACTTTATTTACAATTTAAGAGGAAGTAAAAGAGAAAACATTTTCAGTTACTCCACTCTAACAATACCAAAGCGCAGATGCATTGAAAACTACGAAGCTTCTGAACTTCTGAGAGAATTGTTCCTGACAACCGGGGAACACTTAGAACTTCACAAAAATACTTGCTTGGGACACCACAGTGAATTCACAAGTTCCCTTAAAATATGGTAAAAAATGCATCTTGTACAAACCAAATTATCTCTGCCTTGCCTTGCCTCCCCCTCCCCAGACTTACATGTCCTGCTACCCTTAGAACTGAACTCCTGACTTTGAAGGTGAAGAAAAGAAAGTCTTGGAACCTCACTATGACCACAAAAATTTTGCTGGCGCTGATGAAAATCTATAAAACAAAAAAAAAAAAGGAGCGGAGAGATGCTGCTACAAGTGAAACTACAGGTGCAAAACATAAGCTGTTTTCTTAGCATGAAAGTATTATAAATTCACCCACCACTGGGTCAGGATGCAGAGCTGACCAATAAACAACTCAGATTTTGCAAGCCAACTTGTGAGCAGGCACTGCTTTTCCACAGGTGCAGGCTTTGCTGGTTCCAGCACTGTACTTGGGAATCAAGGACTTCACCTGCTGTAATTTGCTTATCAGATAGAAAAGCAATGAAAATTAAAAAGGAACTGGCCTGATGGAATAAAACACAAAAAGAAAATTGAAAACAGGATACCACTGTTGCAGAATTCAAGAGAATTCCATTCACGTGGGGTCATTCCACCCTGGAAAGAGAGCTACAGAATAGAGTATAGAGCAGATATAGATGGCAATTACAGCAGGACCAAGATTCCATTTTTAAGCCATTTTTAAGTCTGTGGGGCACTACCACCAATGACAGCACAGAGTAACATACCTAGATTTGAAATGAGCCTTGCAATTTTCAAAAATTAGCCCCCTGGGCCCAGTTCTGAGGTAAGAAAAACACCAGTGATGAAGAAACAGAAAAAGAAGGTGCAGCTATACTACTGTAAAGAAAAAACCCTATCTTTGAGTCTAGCTCCTAAGGAGAAGCTCTGCTCTATACTCCCATTTTTCTCCCGTGAGAAAGCAATGGAATCCCCACGGAGAATAACAAGTGACAAAAGCAATTTTTAACAGTAAAGTTTTACAGCACAATTTCCATAAAGCAGCTGTCGAAACTGCAGGAGCAGATTTGTGTGGTGCTAGCAGTCACAACTACAACACTGCTGTTGTTCCAGAACAGATAAAGCCACCTCAGCCCAGCCAAGCTGTATTTTCACTTTTCAAGACCTGAAAGACCAAGAGCAGAGCAGCTACTCCCTGCCTGCTCCCCCTGATTGCTCTGTGCACACATGGGCCTGGCCACAGGAGCATCCTGAGGGCTATGCTGGTACCAGGCATCGCTCAGGGCTGCCTCACTCTCAATCCCCGAGGTCTTGCACCAGACAGCGGATGGAGATGCAGCTTTAAGCCATCATCTATTACCCAGAAATCCTCACATTTCTGGATTTTGGCAACAACTGCCATTCATAGATCAAACTTCCCCAGGACATCAGTTTGTCCAACTCTTTTACCATTGCCATGAAGGCATCACTACATGACCCAGCACAACAGCCAGTTTTATTCACACAATCATCATTCAAAAGCTGCACAAAAATAATTAAAGATTCTAATTTATTTTCTGTCAATAGAGAACAGCCTAAATGTTCTGTACTGAGTTAAGGTCATCATTCTTTTGTCAAAAATTACTCTGAAGAACAGTAATTTGCTCATAATTACTACATACATGGAGTTATGGAACTGAATTTAGAGTACTGGCACATTCAACATACAGATGAACTCTCATCTGGCCATTTTTTTTCTTAAAACAAGTGCTCCCTAATCAAATAAGCCCTTAAAGCATACTTAAAAGTGAACTAAGCAATGCTACTTCAGGACTCCAGGAAGGACTACATGGGTCTACACATAAAACTTCCAGACGACGTTTTAATGTACACACATCAGCATGAAAGAAAGAAAATACTTTCACCCTGGGACAGAAAGTTACATTCCTCAAGTGATGTTCCTCGAGATCACTGTTTCAAGTGGACGTTTTACACAGACATTTAATTTTGCAGGTACTCAGGCTTTTTAACTACAGATAAGTGTAACACCAGCTCAGCAAAACCACCACTCACTTTCACTACAAATATAAACTCTCTGATGGGTGTTCAGAACTTGGGCTCTGAATCACCAGCAACTCCCAAGCTACCTCAGTTAGGCCACGTTGCAGGTGTGTCCACATCTCACCTCCCTAGTTCTCATTTCTAAAGGAGAAACAGAAAAAACATCTTTGGATTGAAATGAAATTGCTGACACCTTGTGCAAAAGGATTTCCACTGGTTTGCTTAATCCTGATGAGTGAAACAACTTTGGAAGTGATAGCAGGAAAACTACTTCAAGTCAAACATCTAAGCAACATTAAAGCACACATGCATGTTTCGCCACATTTAGTAAGGATCACTTTTTCAAAAGTCAGCCTTTAGTCTGGAAGGAACATTTGTATACAATGCCAGGTTCACAAGTGCCTTTGTGTCTGTCTGATCTGTAGAACTGTAGCACAGCGTAACATTTGGATCTAACGCAGCTGGATCTCACAGATACTAAAAGAGTAACACTAGAATTTTCATATCTGAAAGATTAGGTAGTCTAGACATATTATTATAAGCAAGCAAGAAAGCCTGCCTTAAAAATCCATAGAAAGCAACCTTAAATACAGCAGCAAATACAGCAAAACACCTCCCCCGTCTGAACCTCAGCAGCCATACAAAAAGTGGAGAGTAAGAGGGAGGACAAAAACTTGCTCCTCCACCTCCTTGGAAAACTGTCAGTCTGAGAACAAAATCAGCTTGAAGGTGCTTTCTTTAGCCAGCTTTCACCCAGTTTTTTATTATTCTACAGCACACACCAGATTTTGCCACCTTTATTCCTCAGACATTGAAATGCCTCAGATACAGAACTGGGGCTGGAGTAACAGCAGTGACTTTTGTCAAGTTATTACCAATTAACATGCCTACTTCTAAGGAATGTTCATGTTCCCTTCTCTCTTTAATTGGTGTCTTTTTCGTCAGAACATTTAATCTCTGGCCCTTCAGAGTGCTTGTACATGGCTTTATCATCCACTGTTAAGTAATTCCATTCCATGCACTTTCCACTGTTTGGATTGTTCAAAACCAGAAATTTCATCTTTTATGTGACCTTAGCAGATGTGCTTTGGTTATTATTCCCTTAAGCCTTAGAATGTAAAGCACACTGAGGATCATTTTCATCACTCATCTTCGCAACAGCTGAAGTGACAGGCTGCTCTTTTAATCCCACAAAAGGCCTTTTGCATGTTTTTTATAGACAAAGTCCATGGCACTGACCAAGAAACAAGACTGAAGGAAGAAGCAGGGCTGTCATTCCCCCCTGATGGGGTTCCTGTGCTCTGCAGGACCACATGCCCTGGCTCTGGAGGTCGGGGTTCCTAGCAGGAAAGCCCTGCAGGGCTGACAGTTCTGGATTCTGTTTCATGCCACAGGCCTGCTGCTCCCTAAATTTTAGTGTACAAATTTTTTCTTCCCTGGCTCCTTTCTGCCAAAAGATTGTTAAATGCTAACAGCTTGAAGCATGACTCAGCTTGACTTTTTTTTTTGTTTAATTTAAACCAAAATCAAGTAGTTTGAGTCACCTCAAGGTAGGTGAAAATAATTACATTTAGCAGCTGATAAAACCCACATGGTAATTGAATCCAATTTTCAAGAAAATATTAGTGCCAGATGCTGTATTTATGTTGTAACACCAAAACCTTCAAATACATCTTTAAAAGTTTCAGTTTATAGTGTTCCTGCAGTTTTTACTTACTGCATAAAATTTAAAGAATGCTGCATGATGAGAAGGTATGGAAAGGAAATCACATCACTTCTGTAAGTGAATGTCCATAAATTCAAAATACCCATTTCAACAGTTAGGAGAGATCAAATGCAAGCTTCAGAAAATTCCAGCTCTAGACCCTGGAGTAACTGGAAGTTGGATGCACTGGTACTGAAATGTGGATTTTCTCATTCCTTGTTTGCACATTTACAGCAAAACCCATCATTTCAGATGTAGGCTCTGAAGACATCCAAGATACACACGCTGAAGATGTTGAGCCTGCAACTCTGATTAGTTCTCAGTCCTAGACACAAGGCAGCAAAGGGAACTATAAAGAAATTATTTTCAAAACTAAATTCCACAAGGTATCACTTGACTTCACTAGTACAGCAACACAATTTTTACCATAGCACAAGAAACAGAAATACCTGATTTTTAAAAAAATAACCCTGAGTGGGTCAACCTGGCATGTTCTGCCAAAAATCTAAAAAAGCCAACATGACATGCTTTTCATCAAAATACATCAATAGAAGCATTCACGGGTACAGGGCAGAAACTGCTAAAGTTCTTGAAGGTAGGTCAACTTTACTCACTGAATTTTAGTAAATTGTTTCCTTTCTTTTACTTTAAAGTTCTACTTCAGAAAAGAAGCTTATAAAAATTCCAGTATTTGAAACATAAAGATACTGTTACTTCAATAAGAATGTGGTACCTGTGAAAACAAAAGCCCTTCCAGGAGCAGAGGAATATACAAAGCCCCATTCTCTACAAATACCCGTCTTGTCACCGACTGAAAAGCGACTCTAGTTCTTTCCCGTGATTCTGACAGCAGTAAAACTCACTTAATCCCATGGGTCCTCCAGCATCAATAAATGTGGGATTCACAGACCAACCTCTCCCTATTTGTGCACTTTACATCATCTCTCTTTTCTCACTAATCTCATTTTTATGTGGCCATTGATTTATAAAGTGAGTGCAGTAACAAATATGCGTAAGTATCACACACATCAAATAATTTCCTAAGTCTCTATTTCTCTGGGAAATAAAATTAATAAGTATGAATACTGCCAACAGAATCCTATTACTCATCATGAACAGGTTTCTTTCACCTTCCTCCCCAATTTCCTTCCTTCACTGCTTGCTTGAGCAGGGAGGAAGCTCTTCATAAGGTAAGGCCACACTGCAGAGCAGTGGAAGATCTGTTCAAGCTCCATTCCCCAAGAGTAAGAGAAACAAGTCAGCCACACTTCAGCTGTAAGAAATGTGTTGTGAATTAAGACTGGACTATGACTTTAATTTAATGCAATTACTCGTTAATTTAATATCCCCTAATCATTATTGCTCTGGGGCTTTTGCCTGTGACTCCATTAATTCTTCTCATCCTATTCTGCTTGCAGTGAACTGAGCAAGGCCATGCTAATGGAGAAGTTGCAATTATTTATTTTGTGCATTTCCTGCTGACTGAGGTTATTGCACCATGCAAGAAATGTCAGCAGGTTTGAATAAAATACTGATAATGGCATGACATAAAGAAAGAAGAGACTGCAGTGCCATCATTTGTCATTGAGGTTTTGCCTTTTGGGTGAGCAGAAAGGCATTAAGTTGTTAAGTGAAAGCATGGCATTACTGAAACCTATCTTCAATTTTCAACCAGAATTGGATGATTTTTCCATTAGTGAAGTATTCCAAATTCCATTTAATTTACTTAACTATGAAATGTATACAGTCGAGTTCTTACTGTTCAATCCAGCAACAGCTGTTGAAAAAGGTCATTATAAACATGTTAAAAAACTTGAATGCATAGAGGTTTACATGAAAAATGGAAAATTAAGTGATTTCTCTATAAAAACCTAAACTACGCTGTATTATTTTGTATGACTGCGTTATTTAAACATCAGTACTACAAAGAATAATTAATGAAGGAAAGGCTCACACTGCCAAGCTCTACAGGACCTTTATCCAAGTTCTGTAAAACAGTATGAATGAAAAAAGAATTTTAAAAAGCAGTTAAAAGGTAAATAAATTTTCACATATCCACTTACTAGCATATGAAATTCATCACCTGAAGCCTAAGTTAACAGTGCTGCAATAGAGTCATGGGACTGGGTCACTCTCTGAGAAGTCACGGGGTTTACAACACACCAGTGTTCTGGCAATCTGTCCCAAACTGCAATTACACTGATTTCTGAGTGCTAGGGAGCACTGCTGGCATTTATATTCAGTAGCCTTTATGAAACACATCAATACACCAACACAATCTTAGAAAACTCAAAAGCCTCTAACCTAGAAAAGGTAAAAAAACCTCACCCCAACACCTTCACAGATTAAAATACAACATGAATTCATAAGAAAGTAAAAAATGTTTACACAGATGGAGGGAAAAGAAGAAAAAAATACATAAAATGTTTAAAGAAATCAATAGAACAAAAAAGCAAAAGCCAAAGGAGATGTCATCTCAAAATGAAAGACTGCTGAAGTGTCAAATGCAGGTCTGAATTTCACGCATGGTGAAGAGTCCTTAGCTAAAGTGAATTGCTGGCAGAAGTGCTGTCTGGTTCTACAAATACAAAGTCAATATTAAAATAATAGATTTTAAAAGCAAACAGGAGAAATAAAAACCCCAAACATTCTCCTGGTTTTGAATGGCTCTCTGTAGCAGATTTCTTTTATTAGTTGCATTTGTTGTTGATTTTTTACGAAAGAAAAGGATTCTCCTATATTTGGTCGCATATTCAGTCACACAAAGTAAGACTTAAACCACTATAAAGGGAAAAAAACCAAGGTAATTCCCTGAAGCTTGTTACAGCATTATAAGAATCACCAACACTGGAATTGGCTTACTGCAAATAATCTCTGATATTTAAAGAGTTTATAGGTTATAAGTGAGAGAGCAATTCCTAGAGGATTGCATATTCCCTACTCCTGCTGACTGACAGAACAAACTCTTCTGCTTCTTAAAGCTGCTGTCACCATCTCAAAGGTAACAGGCACCTGCAAGAGGCGTCCAGGTACAAAACTTGGGATTACTTACACTTTAATGAACTTACATATCAGTAAGTATTACAATGCCTTTATCAAACATTTTTCCCCTCCAAACAAACACTCCCATTATACAGGCAAGATATTCCTTGCAGAAAGTCTGTATAAATCAGAAAGCAAAATCTAATGTCTGTCCAGCCAAAGCCATCTTGTTAACAGGTATTTTATCACCTGAATTTTGTGAGCTTTTCCATTTTCTCAGGACAAGAAGCTGAGATTTCTGAACTCATGTACCTTTCATGCCATTTAATTCACATGAGCTCCTAAATGCCTTGAACACCCAATTTTTATAATGAAAGAGCTTTCATCTACCATCCAATCACCATCCACTAACACTGTTCTATTACTTTCAAATGCAATAAGAAGTTTAAGACACTCCGTGGGGCTTGCAACAGCATAGAATGAGAACTGTATTAAAGCTGCTGCCTTTTGACCCAGAAAAAAGTACCCCTTGATTGTCTCTTTCACTCTGGGTAAGAACTGTCAGTCGGTCACTCAGCAAAAGAACACATCACTCAGAAAGCAGCAGGTTTTTAAGACTTGCAAAAGGGTTGGAAATGTGAATTTCAGAGCAAATTAACATCTTAAATCAAGCTTAAGACGGGGGTCATTATTTTGAAATCCTTCACTCGACTGAAAGGTTCTGCTGATGGCATGAGTGGGTCACAAAATCAAAGTTAACACACAAATTTAATTCTAAATTTGATGATAAAAGCTAGACCACAGTTCTAAATTAAAGGAGTAATGAGTGTTACTGACAGCACCCAAGAAGAGTCTCATGTGACTTCATTCCCACAAACGTAGCCTTTGACAAGCTATCTTTTATCTAGAAAGGATAACTTTCAAACTGAAAAGCATCCATCAACGTGTGCTCTAAAAGCATAGCAAAAAAAATAATTTCAAAGGCAGAAAGGACATAGCAAAGAGCAGCTCCCAGTGCAAAATTAATGCTGAGGTGCTCAAAATCTCCCCAAACCTCCCTCTGTTTTTAATAAGGTGCTTATACTTGTTACAGGCACCTATAGCTCTGCTCCTTGTCCTTCTCTGAGTGATGCCTTGGGTTTTAGCTTTTGTGTTTTTCGGATTCTGTGCTGCTTAGAGTGTAACTCTAAGCTCCTTGTAGCCTGTAATTTCTGTTCTCTCATGCAAGATAGACATAACAAAGCCTCTCCAGGCTTTGCCTTCAAGGACAGCCAGGCTCTTCTAGGCCCAAAATGTGTAAACCAAAGACTCTAAGGGGGGAGCAAGCTGAGGGGAGTTACATCATTGAACTGGGGCTTTAATTGGAGAATTGCAAATGAATGCAAATGCAAATGAACCAAACCTTTAAAGGTGTGAAGAACTCGTGACCTGTCGTCCATCTTGGGGTCCATTTTTTATGGAAGCAGCCTCTGGCTCCCCCAGGGTGTACCTTGAAGGCCCTTCAAATAAATACCTATCTTTATTCCCTTACTCTTGTCTAGTCTCTGTTTCTAGGGGCTGGAGAAGGCATCAGTTCTTTGGCACCCCAGAACGGACAACGAGGCTTCCGAAAATCCTCTGGGACTTGGGAAGGTCCAGCTCAGCTCCCCTCCACTGCCGGCACCCGGGGGGGGCAGTTGCTGCAGTCGGGGAGGCAGCAGAGAAGCTGCAAGAGCCCTGGAACCTCTCCAGACCCAGCACAGAGGCACGTGAGTAACTGGATAAAGGTGGTATTCTGTTAGAATTCTGTTAGAGATCTCTTACAGTTTGTTTAGGGACTCGGAAGAGTCCGGGGGGGGTTTCATTTGGTGTTTCCTCCTTCTGTTTGCTCGGCAGCTCGCAAGAGCTTGTCAGGGAACTCGGGTGAGTTCCAGGGAATTTAATTTTCCCTCCGTTGGTTCGTTGCCAGCTAGTGTCCAGCCACCACCCTTTGGCACCCAGCCAGGTGGCACAGAGGCTTGGAGCATATGTCAAGTCACAGTTTGAATTCCTGGGGTTTTGGGTTCGAATCCTACTTTCTCTAGTTTTTCTCTTTTTGCTTTATAGAGTGTTTTAGATCACTTTGCTTTATTTCTGTGAATTTTCTGCTTAGAAGCATAAAATCATGGGCTGTAACATCTCTTGTATTAGAAGGGAAATACCTCCTAGCTCGCCCCTGAATTTTGTGTTAGAGAACTGGGAAGAATTGACGGGCAAGGATAAATTCTTTACAAAACCAGAATTAATTCGGTTTTCTAGGAAAATATGGCCATCTTATGAATTAGATAGCAATCAAACTTGGCATGAATTTGGGAGTTTGGACAGAAAATTAATACTGAGTCTAATATCATGTCTTCAAAAAGATCGCTGTTTTTTTGAACTAGAGTATGCCAAGCTCTTCTTAGCTGCATCCATGATAAAAGAACCCAAACAGCAGCGTATAATGCTTTTAAAGAAAAAAGATAAGCCTACAATAATAAACCCAGCGGGGCATAGAGAGGAGGAGGAAACAGATTTAATAGCCCCTGCCTTGAGGCTAGGGCCCTTCGCGGCCCCAGTACCTCCTCCCCCTCCTCCTCTGCCGCCTTCCCAGCCAGGAGCGACGCCGGCGGGGGCCCCAGTGACCGTCCCGTCTGCACCCACGGCCCCACGGCCGCCGCCATGGGCACCGGCACAGGCGCCGATACAGGAGGGGGCCGGGGCACGGCCCTGGCCATGGCACCCCTCATGGTTAGCCCAGACGGCCCCGGCCACTGCCGGGTGGGTGACGCCCCCGTCCTTCCCCGCCTCGTCCCCTCCGGTCTCTCCGACGGGAGGGGGGGAGGCGGCTATAGATGGGTATTTGCCCATAAAAAAGGAGGGGATGGAGGCGGCCTCCACCTCCCCTCCGCCCCATGAGAGTCCCGCCAAGCAGCCTGAGAAAGGGGGACCGGGAGGAGGAGAGGCGGCCCCGGACTTGCCCATAAAGAAGGAGGGGGTGGGGGCCGCTTGCCCCCCCCCTCCGCCCCCTGATAATTTGGCTGAGCCGCAGGGGAAAGGGGGAGAAGGGGGGGGACGTGCGCCCTCCCCAGCTCCCGAGGCAGCACCCCCTCCGGCCCGGGGCGGGGAGCCGGCCCCGGCCAGGCCGTGTCTGACAGAGGGGGAAGGCTGGCCGCGGCGGCTCGGGGAGGCGATGGCGTCCGCATTAACTTCCATCCAGAAGCCAGGCCCGCTCACTCAGGACAGGGAGGGAACCTCCCATGGGGGGCGTGGCGGGCTTGCCTCCCCCCGGCCTCGGAGCCCTTACGACAAAGCCGCGCTCCGCCGGGGAGTTGGCTCAGGAGATGACGCCGTTGGAGTGCGTGGCCGCAGCCGGGACGCTGCCCAGCTCCTCAGACGGAGCAAGTCCTGGTCAGTTATACCAGGTACCAGGGCTGGCCAGGGCAGAAGTGATATCACCGATTGCTCACATTCAGAGAGCTCCCATTCAGGTAGCTCCTCTGAGGAGGAAGAGGAGATAGCAGCTATTCTAAACAGACGAAGAAGGGGAAAGATAGCGAAAAGGGCTATAAGAGAACGAAGTCCAATGGCAAGGCGGACCAGAGCAAAGAAAGAGCCAGTTTTACAAGCCTTTCTGAGGCAGGCTGCTGGTAATCAGAGGCCGATCTATGTAAAGGTTCCATACTCCCTCACAGAGTTAGAACAGTGGAAGAGTATAGTAGGAAAATATAAAGAAAATCCAGACAAGGTGGCTACTTTGGTACAAAGAGCAATTAACACCCAGAACCCTGACTGGAGCGATTTGTCAGCTATGCTGGACACGTTGCTTGATCCCACTGAGAGACGGATGGTAAATGAAGCTATTGCACACAGTGTGGAATTAGGCATAGGTAATGGGACATTACACAGTACAATGCAAGAAATTTTTCCGACAGAGGATCCAAGGTGGGACCCAAATCTGCCAGCACACATGGAAAGATTAAAACGGTACCAAACTCTTGTAGTGTATGGGTTAAAGTATGGTGTCCCTAAAGCTCTTAACTGGTCAAAGCTTTATGAAATTAAGCAGGACTTTACTGAAACTCCTACTGATTTTTTAAATAGGTTGAGGGAAGCTGCTACCAAATATACAAATCTGGATCCTGATTCAACTGAGGGGAAAGCACACCTAGCTCTTCTGTTTATGGGCCAGGTTGCTAGTGATATAAGAAGAAAGTTACAAAAATTAGAGACTCGGGACATGAGTAAATTGCTGGAAGCAGCTTGGAAAGTTTACCAAAATAGAGACCCAAGTGGTAGAGAGAAATCCCGTCCTAGTAAGAAGGGCAGCCAAGAGGAGCCATCCAGGAAAACCTCTCCCTCCAGGGACAAAGACACATGTGCTTATTGCAAGAAGAAAGGGCATTGGAAGGCTGACTGTCCAATGCTGAAAAAGACACCCCTGGTTCCCCAGCTCCCATTGGGACAAGACTCATGCTCAGAATGATGGGGACCAAAGGATTCTACCCCAGCAGAACCTTCGGTTATAGCTAGGCTGGGGAAAGATGATATTGAATTTTTGGTAGACACCGGCGCGGCATATTCTGTGTTAAATACTTTAGAAGGGAAACTGAGTCACGAAACTGTGCATGTTGTTGGGGCAACAGGGGTAACTGAAACATGGCCTTTCTTCCGACCTTTGAAATTTAAACTAGGGAAGCACTGGGTAACTCATCAATTCCTTTATATGCCTAACTCCCCTAAACCATTGCTGGGGAGAGATTTGTTAGAGAAATTGGAAGCTGAAATCAAATTCCAAAGAGGGAAAGGGGTACGAGTTATAATTCCAGAAACTAAATTTGTCGAAGTTGCTGCACTTTTTATACAGGACAGATGTGGTGAAATCCCCGCTGAAGTCGAAAAAGCTGTTAATCCAATCGTGTGGGCCAGTGATGTTCCAGGAAGATCCAAACAGGCAGAACCAGTGAGCATTGCACTCAAACCAGGAGCCACCCCGGTAAGGCAAAAACAATATCCTTTAAAATTAGAAAGTCGTAGAGGATTGGCACCTATAATTGAAAAATTCCTCCATCATGGATTATTAGTGCAATGTGAGTCCAGGTATAACACGCCAATCCTTTCAGTGAAGAAAGCTGATGGTAAGAGTTACAGATTAGTGCAGGATTTAAGAGCTATTAACAAAATTACAGAGGACATACACCCAGTAGTTGCCAATCCATACACACTTCTGACCACACTGACAGATGAATTAGGGTGGTTCACTGTTGTGGACCTGAAAGATGCCTTTTTCTGCATCCCTGCACATAAAAACAGCCAGGAGCTTTTTGCTTTTGAGTGGGAAAACCCCGAGACAGGGAGGAAGAGCCAGCTGACCTGGACTGTCCTCCCTCAGGGTTTCAAAAACAGCCCAGCAATATTTGGAAACCAGCTAGCAAATGAATTAGAAGATTGGAGGAGGCAAGAGCCAGGAGGGGTTATCCTTCAATATGTTGATGACATCTTGATTGCAGCTAAAACCAGGGATGACTGTATTCAATTCACTGTAAGTTTGTTGAACTTTTTGAGACAGAGTGGATACAGAGTTTCCAAAGACAAAGCACAGATCGCCAAGGAAGCGGTAGTTTACTTGGGACTTGAGATCTTCCGTGGACACCGACAGCTCAGCAGAGAACGGAAAGAAGCCATCTGCCGACTTCCAGAGCCCCACACCGTGAGAGAGATGCAAGCTTTCCTGGGGATGGTAGGTTGGTGTCGGTTGTGGATAGCAAATTATGGGTTGTTGGTAAAACCCTTGTATAGAGCAATAAAAGCAGCTGAAAATGGTATTATAATTTGGACTGAAAGCACAAGGGCTGCATTTAAACAGCTGAAACACTCTCTAATGTCAGGTCCAGCACTGGGCTTACCAGACTTGACTAAGCCTTTTGAACTTTTTACACATGAGAGACTCAATGTGGCACTGGGCGTACTAGCACAGTGCCTCGGAAGCCAGCGGAGGGCTGTGGCCTATTTTTCCAAACAGCTAGACAGTGTTAGCCAAGGGTGGCCTGGGTGTTTGAAGGCCGTGGCAGCTACTGTCATCCTGATTCAAGAGGCCTGAAAAATCACCCTTGGACAACACATTGTAGTGTATGTGCCACATGCAGTAGCAGCAGTACTGGAACAGAAAGGAGGACATTGGCTGTCTGGCAATCGAATGCTTAGGTATCAGTCACTGCTGTTAGAACAGGATGATGTTACCCTGAAAACAACTTCTGTTGTTAACCCAGCCATGTTTCTGTCCTCTACCTTAACTGACGATGTGCCTGAGCACGACTGTTTGCAGACAATCGAGGAGGTCTATTCCAGCAGACCAGACCTGAAGGATGTGCCCCTAGAAAATCCAGACTGGGAGCTGTTTACAATGGGAGCAGCTTCATGAGAAATGGTAAACGAATGACAGGTTATGCAGTAACCACCCAGGGCAAGGTGATCGAGGCGAAGGCCCTGCCAGCAGATGTGTCATCACAGAAGGCTGAACTGATTGCCCTGACAAGGGCCCTAGACCTGAGCGAAGGAAAGAAGGTAAATATATGGACGGACTCTAAATATGCATTTAGTGTTGTCCACGCCCATGGAGCCATCTGGAAGGAGAGGGGACTGTTGAACGCTCAAGGTAACCAGATCAAACATGCTGAACAAATCCTTGCCCTCTTAGAGAGTATCAGAAAACCCACAGAAGTGGCTATCATGCATTGTAAGGGTCACCAGAAAGGGAAAACCACTCCAGAATTGGGAAATCGCTTTGCTGATGAAACAGCAAGAGGGGCTGCAGAAAAAGGTATTCTTGCAGTAGTTCCACAGAAAGAAGTTGATTTGTCAGGGTTCACCCCAAAATGTGATCAGGCAGATCACAAGTTGATCAAATTTCTTAAGGCTGAGATCACAGAGAACGGATGGGCGGTTACACCTGCAAACCAGGTTGTAGTCCCACCTCTAATCCTCCGAGAGCTGGCTCAAAGAGAACATGAAAGCACACATTTCGGGGCTGAAAACCTTTTAAAACATCTAAAGAAGGTAGTAATAGGAAAGGGAATGGCAGATATTGTACAATCAGTAGTAAGCAAGTGTGAAATCTGCTGCAAAAACAACCCTGATACGAGGAAAAGAGTTGTGTTAGGAGTAACAAAGGCAGGGGATCTTCCTGGAGATTACTGGCAAACAGACTTTGCTGAGTTACCACGCAAAGAGGGATACTGGTACATACTGGTATTGGTTGACACCTTCAGTGGATGGCCTGAAGCGTTCCCCTGTCGCACCAACACAGCCAAAGAGGTGGTGAAAGTTTTGCTTAATCATATAATACCAAGGTTTGGGGTTCCTTTAGGTATGTCCTCGGATAGAGGACCACATTTTGTTGCAAATGTGATTCAAGAAGTTAGCCGGATTTTGGGAATTGCTTGGGATCTGCACACACCTTACAGACCCCAAGCAAGCGGTAAGGTGGAACGCATGAATGGGACCCTTAAAGCACAAATCAGCAAAATTTGTCAAGAGACATCCATGACATGAGTTCAGGCCTTGCCTATAGCTTTACTGAGGATCCGCATACAACCTAGGCGGAGGGATAACATCAGTCCCTATGAAATATTATATGGCAGGCCATACCAAGTTCCACATGTTCCAGGAGAAATTCATATGAGGGGGAAACTGGATTTACAGAGGTATCTAATGGCTTAGGTTCTACTTTGCAGAAGCTCCAGAATTACATCGTGTTATCCAGACCCATAGGACTGGACACCCCTGCACATCCCTTCCAGCCTGGGGACTGGGTCTGTGTTAAGTGGTGGGACAGTGATCCTCTACAGGCCAAGTGGAGAGGACCATTCCAGATTTTGCTGACCACCCTCACTGCAGTCAAAGTTGCTGACAAAGGACCCTGGATTCACTACTCCAGAGTTAAGAAGGCTTCTGCTCCTGAAACAACTGAGAAAACAGAGACTCATACAAATGAAGTTGATGTAGTTTAAATTACTTTTCCTGTGCTTGTTATCTACACAGTTGGTAACCCTGACTCAGGTCTGGAATCAAATTTTGCATACTGACTCAAATCTTACACTGAATAGCATTCAAAGCTGATTGTACCTTCCACACCCTGTGATTTCATGGTTACCAAACTGACCCTGGATTAAATATTGTTTTTAATAATTGTAATTATAATTATTGTTTATAGATATGTGCTGCTGTTAGATACATTATTAGTAGAAATTCAGAATATTTAGTATAGAGTCTCGACAAGGTAGAGGCCTTGTCAAGCCTCTAAAGAGGGGAAATGATGCCTTGGGTTTTAGCTTTTGTGTTTTTCGGATTCTGTGCTGCTTAGAGTGTAACTCTAAGCTCCTTGTAGCCTGTAATTTCTGCTCTCTCGTGCAAGATAGACATAACAAAGCCTCTCCAGGCTTTGCCTTCAAGGACAGCCAGGCTGTTCTAGGCCCAAAATGTGTAAACCAAAGACTCTAAGGGGGGAGCAAGCTGAGGGGAGTTACATCATTGAACTGGGGCTTTAATTGGAGAATTGCAAATGAATGCAAATGCAAATAACCAAACCTTTAAAGGTGTGAAGAACTCGTGACCTGTCGTCCATCTTGGGGTCCATTTTTTATGGAAGCAGCCTTCTGGCTCCCCCAGGGTGTACCTTGAAGGCCCTTCAAATAAATACCTATCTTTATTCCCTTACTCTTGTCTAGTCTCTGTTTCTAGGTGGCTGGAGAAGGCATCATGAGGAACACCATGATGCTGTCTTAGAGGTGGTCTGACGTCAGCAACAGAAGCACTTGATCACAAAGGAAGGACATTTAAATGAAACTCTTCAAGTTCCTCTATCTGTTCAACAGTAGCTTCCCCCAAACAGGACAGACCCAACAAAAACAAACAAACCAGTAACAACCCCACAAAACCCCTAAGTAAACAGGCCATAGAAAGAAGTGTTACCCAACAGAAAAGTCATCAGCAGGTCGAAAGGCAAAACGAAGAGGGGTGAGTATCTCCAAACATCATTCTGAGTTAGGGTAGAATGGACTGAAGTGTGTGACACATATCCGAGACAAAAACTGGAGTCATCAAGAATGAAAACCAAACCACCTCTGTAGACTATGAACAGCAAGACTCAGCTAAAAACTTCCAAATAATACACAAAGTAGAAGACCAGGAGAATTGATATATCAGATTGACAATACACAGCAGAAGTAATGAATATCAGCTTGGAAATATGCTGTAAGATGTGCCTCGCAGCACTGCCCAGATATTGTCCATGTGTGAGTCCATGTCCATGTCCATGTCCAAGTGAGCTTACACTACACAACAGATTTCTCCAAAGACAACAGCAATGAGCTACTGGAAGTGATGAGAGCACAGATCAAGGCACAATTACAGTAATGGGGATCATTTTAAAGACCACATCAACGATTCATAATCTATTTAATCACATAACACCAGAACGGTTCAGGCTGAAAGAGACCACAGTGGCTCATCTGGTCCCACCTCCCTGCTCCAGCAGGGTTATCCCAGAGCACACAACACAGGACTGTGTCCAGATGGGTCTTCCAGTGAGGAAGTACCACACCCTCTCTGGTTTCTGCTTCACTGCTCAGACACTGCACAGGGAAGAAGTTCTGTCTCATGTTCAGACGGAACTTCCTGAGCATCAGTTCCTGCCCATTCATTCCTCTTGTGCCATTGCTGGGCCCCACAGAGCAGAGCCTGGTTCCCACTCTGAGCCCTCCCTGCAGACAGACACACAGGGATGAGGGCCCCTCTCAGCTGGGGCTCCTCTCGAGGCTGAAGAGCCCCAGCTCCCTCAGCCTTTCCTCATCAGGGAGATGGTCCAGCCCTTCCTCATTTCTGCAGCCTCCTCTGGCCCCGCTCCAGAAGCTCCATGTCCCTCCTGTGCTGAAGAGCCCAGCGCTGGACACAGCATTCCAGAGGTGCCTCCCAGGGCTGGGCAGAGGGGCAGGATCACTCCCTGACCTGCTGGCAGTGGTCTTCCTCATGCACCCCAGGACTGCTGAGTTGATGGCTGCTGAAGAAAACTAATTCATGCTATGGTTCAAACCAAGCACCTTCCTGCAAAAGACACTGATTCAACACAGAGATCAAAGAAGTCTAGACCATTAAATTTCCTAAAAGTGAGCAGGAAAAAAAACCCAGTTCTCCCAAGCTAACACAGACTCAGTTTCTTGGTGAAAACACCTCCAGTGTCAGCGTGCTCAAGACCAGGGCAGATCCAGCTCCTGTGTCTAAGGTATGAAGACTCCCAGATGTACAGACAGGGGGAGGACAACCCTTCAAGTGATTCATGGAGTGCTTCTCTTCTTGGGAAAATTGTTCCTCTTTGACTTTATTTTGAAATTTTCCCCTCCCACTTAGTTATTTCTAAATCTTCATGCTATCTAAAAATTCTTTAATTTATATATTTTGCATAATAAGGGGGGAAAAAGTATAAATGGGTGGTTTATCTTTAGCACGCCTCTTGTGAATTTCTGCCCTTCTCACACCAACAGATAATGTTTGAGCTAGTAAACTTTGGCATAATTTAAAATAGCACTCATCTCCAAAGTCTTGCAGATCTCCAGCATTCGGAATGTTATTCTTCAGGGAACCCATTAATTTTCACAAAAAGGTCTCAAAGGGCTGTATTAATTAACAGATCCAAGTAATCTACAAAAACTGAAATACTGCCAAACCACTCTGCACGTACTCCCAGCTCATTAAAAATGCCAAAATCCTCAGTTTAACATTAACTAATTCCCACAGGACTTACAAAAAAGCTTACACAAGTATGGTATTTAAAAATCATTTTAAATGCTGGGGAAATTTACTATGATTTATTATCACAATTACACATAATAAACCTTTCAGAGCTATGGCTCTAACGTAAGTTATAACTGTTACTGTGTGATAAAGTGCTCCATCAGTATGTCCTTTCCATATGGACTTTGTGCTCCCATTCCCCTCTCCCTGCTTTTTAGAGAGCATTTTGTTCAATCTGTCTAAATTACTACAGAAACAGACTCAACCTTACACCATGACTCATCTACAGAGGATGAAGAGCTCAAGACATGATACTAAAGGATGATAAAATCCAAACCTAAGGAGATGAGGAAGCAAACAAGGGCAAGTAGTGCATTGTTTAAACATAAAACCAGGTCAAGGATGCTCATGGATTAGATATTATTTGAAAAGACTTGGCACCTACTGTTTAACTCATCAAAAAATGCCCTCAGGAAGTTTCAATGACTACCCAAGTTATGCCACCACAGGCCCATCTTTGTTCTACTCAATCTATACCAACTGATAGGTTTTATTCCGTCTTCTCCTCCTTTGTCCTTCTCCCCACCTCCCTCCAAGCACGACTCTGCACAACCCAGTTCCATTTGTGTCCGAAGTCCCCAACTGCAAGGTCACACAATTCTAACCTCAAGGCAACATTCAGGCACAAACTCAAGTAGTTTTATTTCCCAATGTGTCAAAGATAAAACATGTCATCTTTTCAAGAAAAAAAATCAGCCAACCAAACAAAAATAAACCTGGAGACTTAAAATCCTTGAATACTCCCACAGTGTTACATTCCATTTTCTACTTCTTGGACTCTCTTGTGACTTCACTTTTCTATGAAGTATTTTCAGTAGCTCTTTATCTACATTCGAATGAAAAGTCTTTGTGTTTGTCCTTTCCCCAAATGTACACTTCAACTTGCATAATGGAACTATGACTACAGAAGTGCAGACCTTGGCACAGATACTCACATGAAAAGCATGTTGAAGCACTTCATTGTCCAGTAAGTTTAAAGCGCACAGAGTATCACACCTGCTGGAGTGCTCCATTACGTCAGGAATGACACACATTGTGCTGTATAATATGGAATACCTCAAATGCCTGAACCATCCACCACAGGGGTTTGTCGCTGTTCTCACCGCGGCTGAGTAGAGAAACGACACAAAGTCCAGGCCCAGGGTCAAGTGGCAGCAGCAGCTTAATGAATTCTCTGAAAACTTTTATATGTTAGTTCGCAAGGCGAACTAAGTGGCATAAAGTGATTGGTTTTGCCATCCATCCCCTAAGGGGATTGGTCAAGTTCTAAGACACCCATCTCTGAATGTTTTTCTGGTCAATAGCCATAACAATTCTGCCAAACAACCTGCAGGTGCAAGAAGTTTACAATACTGCAACCTTGATCAAGGTAATCAGCATGGGAAAGACAGAGCTCTCGCAAACTACTGCAAAGGCTGAAGAAATTCTCTGCTGAGGCTTTTTCAGTATCCATAGTTGTTTTTGCTATATAACCACATGAAACACAAAATGGGGTTGAAGGACATTCCGGTATCAAAGGCACCAATTTTCATGTAAGCAATGCCAGCCTGTATGTCATTATTAGCTACTGAATTAAAGTCAGTCCCCGAAAACTATTAAACCACGCATTACTGCTTCATTTTTTGAGGCACACTGAGTTCCATGGATGTTTCCTTGCCACTAGATCAGGATACAGCATTAAAACAACGTATTTTGTTTCTATTTTTGCCCCGAATGCTCAGAAACGCAGGGAAGTCAGTTTTAGACAGAAAACTCTCCCTGATCTCAATGGCCATCAATCTTCCTTTATTTACTGCTGTCTCATTTGTCCTTCCCCTGCCACTGTCTCTCTCCTGAGAGGTAACTGATCCATTTAAACACCACTCACAGCACAGAAAGAATTTTCTGACCTCCCTGCCTCCCACAAATGTCAGCCAGGAACCATGCAGCTAGTATTGTGGAGTACCTAAAGGATACCACATAATTCCCATCTCTGGAAGTGTCCAAGGCCAGGCTGGACTGCACTTGGAGCAACCTGGGATAGTGGAAGGTTCCCTGCCCATGGCAGGGGATGGAACAAGATGTGCTTTAAGGCCCCTTCCAACCCAAACCATTCTGTGATTCTATGATATGAATCTAGCTTGAAAAACTACACAAAACTAGAAAAATTTCCGATCATGTGAAACAAGTAGTGCTGCTCATTTCTGGCTGATGGTACTTCTGCTTTTGAAAGCAGTGACATAAATATGCACATATTTTACCAAGACAGACATTTGTATAAGAAGACTATGTTAAAATAGCAGTGCTTGGAGAAGCACTATAGCATTTGGCAGCATCAATTCCCGTAAAGATTTACTGAACATCTTAAAGTTGTATTAGAAGTTGATTTACAGGTGGTTAGCAGAATTATGAGGCTTGATTTTCCAGTACTTTCAATCTGTAACTCAAACATATGAAAAACCAAACAGAAGCATGGGTACTTCATTGATTTTAAGTTTAAAAACTCAAACATATTTCAATTCAAAGAAGCTCAAAAAGAAACTGTAACTACTCTACAAAAGAGATCAATAAATAAATCTGAATGGGTTCATTTGCTGTGGCTACATGAGGGATACCGCATACCATTTAATAGCAATTTCATTATATCAAAATCCAGCAATGTCACAATGGGCAGGAAAACAAGAGAAGCAACACACTGACCCTAACCCACATTACCCAAACACAAAGAACAAAATTTCAAAAAAAGTAGCAAAAAAAAAATTGCTAACCAGAAGAGGGTGTTAAAAAATAATCGGCATTCATACACCCATAAAATCATTCAGAATTAAGGAATCATTAAGGTTGGAAAAGATCTCTAGGATCAAGTCCAACATCAACCCAGCACTACCAAGGCCACCACTACACCATGTGTCCAAGTGCCACATCCACACATCTCTTAAAGGGAGATAGTGATGGTGTGGGATGGTGACTCCACCAGTCCTCTGTCCAGTGCATGACAACCTTTCAGTAAAGGAAGTTCCCTTCACAGCAAAGCACAAGCTTGCTCTTTTTTAATACAAGAAATTAATGGAAAATATTCAAAATAACCTCTATTTCTGAATGAATTTTAAAATCAAAATATGAAAAGAAAGCAAGATAAAAAACACCATCTGCAGCTATATGGACAGCTATAAATTATAAATTTTAATAAAACAAACTTGTTCTGTTTTGGACACCCTGTGCCTAAAACAAGCCATTTCACACACAGATGGTTTTATTTTTAAGCAAAAAAACAAACCCAAACAAATAAATATCAACAGAAGCTCAGTCTGGAAATAGCCCTGATAAATGTATAAACAGTTTCCAGCATTGCAGTCCATTAACTTCCATGACTCTGAGCTCTCACAAGGAAACAAGGACGATCACAACCTTAGACAGACATTCACCTGGGTGACATTTTCATTTCAAATGCCAACACTTAACATCCCAGAGCCCGGAAATTGAAATCTCCATCAGTTTATCAGTTTTGTTTTGATTATAAGTTAGAGTTATAAATCTAATTGTTTTGAAACAAGGAAAGAAAGAGATCAAGAAAATCTGACGAGTACTATTCTAGCATTCAGTATCAGTTAGCGTGAAATCAAAATCAAGACGTTCTTTTGTCTGGTTTGACAGAAGCAGTTTGTAACTCACTTACCTCATCTGTCCTAAACTGATGATAGAAAATCGTAACATGAATTCAATTCTTTAGTTTAAGACTGAACTAAAAACTCCACAGATTTTCAAATTTTAGCAACATCTACAATTGGGATGAAGTTTTCAGAATATGCTGAGCATCCCCAAGGAAATGTAGTCATTTTGTCTGAGTCTCTACAGGAGAATTGGTCTCTTCTGCAATATGGATGTTTGTTTATACACCTGCAGAGCAGCTGCTGAAAGCTGGATCTGAATTAGAATTTGAGCACTTAGGTGATATAGAAAGTTTGTCCCTGAAGTCGAGCATAGCCCCTGAAAATTTGCATGTTAGTGAAAATATTCAAGTAAGATTATTACTGCCATTCATCTGCTCCCTTTCATAGCTCCCAAATCCCTAGTTAGGGATCCCTTACTCCTTAGCTGATCTGCACAGAACCTAGTGCAGGCAGAAAACCACAAACCAATGTGATCTAATTATGGTGCTCACATAGTTTTATGCCAGTCCTAGTTAATTATAACAGCAACAATTAAAGTCTATCCAGCAAATAAACCCATAACCATAGCTCACCACTGCTGTGCATCTTCCAGCAGTTCCTAAGCACTTGTTACAGCACAAGGACATGCCCTCCTCCTGGCATCCAGAGGGAAAAGAACAAAAGCACCACTACAGACATTGCACAGACTCTGGGGTTTATGGCATCTCCATCAAAACCAAGGGTTAAAAGTCTGTCACTGAATTCCTGGTACTGGTATGCTATTCCAAGCTCTGTTAACTATAGTAAGAAATAGGTATCCTGGCCTAAAATACTGCTAGAAAAATGAGTATCAGGTATAGAAGTGAAGCTACAGGAGAGTTTTTTTAAATAAAGGCAGACATTGGCAAAGCACTCCAAATATACAGGATTCTCTATTGCTTGATTTCTTGACCAATTCTATTTGGACATTTTTTTGTGCCGGAAATTCTCCAGGGAGACAGTTCTGAAAGATTAAGAACTGAAATCACAAGTAGAGGAACATGGAGGGAATTGTGGTGAGAACAGGCCAACAAACCTCTAAAATTCAGCTTCAACATTTCAAGGGAAACCCACGGGAATTCACTCTCTTCCCATGGGACTTGAACATGCTTTTCAACATTTTTAAAACTTCACCTTTCAAACTGAGTTCAAGTTTTACTTTTTCTGTCAATTTTGTCAGCTGCATAGCTCCAAATGTGTCAATACTGACATTTTCAGAATTTACCATGAAGAAAATAATTAAATCAGAATGGAATAAACTGGAAATCATCACTTAGGAGGGTTGGTATCATTCTTGTAGTTTTCACAGGTATTTCTCCTTATTGCTCTTTTGTACTTAGGAACTTTTATTCAACAATGCTGCAAGTCTGCCCACAATCTAATAATTCTTTTCCTTCTGGCCAGCTGTGCAGTTACTCACTCAAACAAGAGTAAATACACCTACTTTCTTCTTTAAATTTCTTGTATTTGTCTTGCTTTCTTTCAGAGACACTGCAGCTACTATAGTTCAAGTACTACGCTCATTTTAATAATTGAAAATCTCACTTAAGAATATTTATATAGCAAAAAACCAACAGAGGATTTTTTTTAAACTACAGCTATTAATATCCTGTAAGATAAAGCACTGATATGAGATTTCCCAAACCACAGGGATTAGGGAATAGAGCTACACAAATGGAAACTGCCATCTTTATGAACCTCTGTGTTAGTGTTGTATCTCTAAATCACTGCAACCATAAATACCCGAAACCTTCAGTGAATTTACATTTGGGTTATGGAACTGGTCTGCAAATGAGTGGCAGCTGATTTCAGTTTCCATCACCCCAGACAATAAAGAATCATTAGTACAGCAGGTTTGTAATACATGCACAACTTATCATAGGCCAGACTGAGAATAAGGGAAGATCACAAGCATTAATAAGTCAATTTACAATTTCTACAGGATATTGTCAATCAAAGAATGAAAAGTGACTTATGCTATTACCTGCAATGTATTAAATGCTTTGGCAAATAAAATTTCTCATTAAAACACAGCAAGAGCAACCTTACATATTCCTTCAGATGATTTTTGGACATTATGCATTATTCTTGTATTTATGTAAGTTACTTCTATTTAGAATATATTTTTAAGTTGGCGTTATATTTTTATTAGGTTCCTCTTCCTTTTCCTCTACCACAATATATTATGCCCTGCACACTCTGGTTCTCAGAGAAACTACTCCACAATGTCCTCACCTTCCCAGAAAACAAACCACTTATCTATAGGCTAAATGTACTCATAACTTGCTGTGACTGCCTACAAGCTCTACTTCGTAAAAAATTTACTTTTCCCAAAGGTATATACTTCTTTACTTGGAACAATTCATTGCCAAGTACTATAAAATGTAAAAACTGCTGTATGAAATCAAAAACATCCTAAAGAAAGTATTTATTTCTTGATAAATAGTAGTTCTGAACGGGTGTTAAGTACATAATAAAAATGTAAATGGCTTTTCAATTTACAAGAAAAATTCAGTATTGCAACTTCAATGAGGATCTTTTTGTGGAAAATTATTTAGAATTGTATCAAAGTGAAAGAAGTGTCATGACACACATTAGTTACCTTCTAGAAATCCTTAAGTAGCCTTTCTTTAAAAAAAAAAAAAAGAACATTTACAAAACCCCCCGTGATATTAATTCCTGCATGCAAATTAGTATCTTTTTAAAGCTCACAAATGTACTTCATTTCAAGAAAATCTCACCATCTTGTTCACACTTCATAAGATATATCTATAAGCTAACTTATTTTCAAACTGTCTTTAGTTAGTATATCAGCCCATGTGACAAGTGTCAAAACCATTTCTTTTATTTTTGCTAAATTACATCTGTTCAATATAGAATTACAGAATTATAGAATATCCTGAGTTGGAAGAGACCCACCGGGATCCTCCAGCCCAGCTCCTGGCCCTGCCCAGGACACCCTAACAATCCCACCCTGTGCCTCAGAGTGTTGCTCACATCAATTGAATATTGGGTTTTAAGTGCATTTGGAGTCCAGAATAGTCAGATCACCACAGGATGATTGTTTTCAGTTAGACACTTATCAGAAAATTACTAACCCAATCTATTCAACCCTTTTCTGCCCACAGACTATTGGGAATAACAAGAAAAAGCCAAGCAATTTAGCAGAGCTGACAGTGTCCAGGCATCGCACCTTTTGCTCTATGGAGAATACACAAAAGCCTCAATAAAGTCACAACCATATCTTTTTACAATCTTTTTTTTTGCAAACAAGTACTACTTCTGCAAAATCTGCTCAATAACTACGAAGATAGCTAGTAAAAAGAAAATATATTATATGCCTTCCCTCTGTTGACCCTGCCCAAAAATTGTCCTTTTTTTCTGGTAAAGACACTTGTTTACTAATACAATTACAGAAATACCCAGCTCTTTTCATGTGTGCACCACAAAAACACAACATGCCTTGAGATGATCCCTCAGATTACTGCTGCTATGGTTTCAAAGCGCCTGTTCCAGCCACAGCCAAGGCCTTCCCTCAGGAGCCATCACTCGTGGCCAGAGCTGCAGACAGAGCTAATGAGAAACAGAAAGGCTTCTAAAGTCTCTGATAGCCCAGAGCTTTGGAGGCGAACAGGAAGGAACATTTACCGGGAAAACAGCCTGGGGGGGAAGAGGGAAAGTTGGAGCCAAGGGAACCATTCACTTCCCTTCTTATTGCTGTGTTAGATGGAAAAAGCTCCAAAGGAGGGTGAGAGGATCGGAGCCAGGAGCTCTGCATTCCTACTGCCATGGCAGAAAGGCCTCCCAGAGCTTACCCAAGTGTGATCCACACAGTTCCCACTGATTATTCACAGCAAGCTCAGTTTTCCTCTCTATTAAACTGCATTACAGGGAGCTAAACTACATCTGACATTTTCCTCTTGACTGCTCCCTCCACATAAATTGTGCCCAAGCCAAGCCTGTACAGTAAGTCCATGGAACAACCTCTCCGTTACAACATGGGCCTTAATGCAGACACAGAAATTAAGAACTTGATTTGTATAGAAAACAGGGATTCTCTTGACATCAAGGGTTAAAGCACTGAACTGTGACTCGGAAAACAGGAATTTAATTTCTGGATCTTCCATTCAGGCAATCTTGCAGGAATGATTTCACAATGCTGTCTCACAGGACTGCTGGGGACATAAGGACATGCACAAGGCTGGCAGGGCACGCACACACTGTATCCTTTGCAACCTCTGTAAGTGATGTGGAGTGTACCCACACTTGCAGTGTTCTTTGCAGAAGGGTAAGAACTTCATGTGCAGTTTAAACACACATTCATACTACTCATAAAGGCAAGTCATGGGAGGAAAAAAAGGCATTAATGCAAGAATTTTTCAAAGGAAAGTACTTAAATTCTCTATATTGCAAGGAGAGATACAAAAAATTTATTAACAACATTAATTTGATGCTAAAATACTTGACAGGTTTATCTGGGAAAGTTTAAGTGCTTAAAACATCACAAAAAACCCTTACTGCAAGTGTACATACTGATCAGCCCCAGTGACCCAGGCTGAGCCGCTGGGTTTTGTCCCCTGTGTCACGGAAAACGCACCAAGCGACTTGTTAATTTTACATTTAACTATCTCTAACATTAGTTTCTTCAAATGTATTCAAAGGCTGATCAAATGGAGAGATGAAAATAAAACATGAGAATTAGGAATTTCTTGTCATATATACAAGGAGACAAAGATTAACCCAAGCTTCCACTCATATTGCTTTTATTTTGAAAAGGCACAGAATTTGAATATTTCAAAAGAGGTCAAACTGAGAATTTGAATATTTCAGCAAACAAAAATCCAATCCTGCAACTCACTGTCTACACTTCTTCAGCAGATGTGAAAATTAATAGCACATATATACTTGTGAGCATTATTAGATTTAATTTACACACACTAATGTATGTGTTTATGGGCACCTTTCAGCACCCTCTCTTCAATATTTGTACACACTGATGGACACAATCTGCCCCTGAGCCTTCTCTTCTCCTGGCTGAGCAGCCCCAGCTCTCTCTGACTTTCCCCATATGAGAGATGCCTGTATGTCATATTCCTTTAAAAGCAGGTATAATTTCTGTAGGAAAATTAAGCAGCAGCTCATGTTGCTAATGCAAATCTCCAATTCACTCTGGCTACTCATGCAAGAAATCAGCACATGATGGCACAATTAAAAAGTTTTACTGTTAATGGAAAAATGTAATTTCATTTTAAAAATCTTTTTTAATGCCCTAGGAGGCAAGAAGAGGGTTTAAATAATTAGTAAGGTGTGCCAGTTTGGCCAAAATCTAGCAATATATCCTCTGAGAGACAAACAGGTTACAACCACCCTTCCCCCCACCAGGTTTGGGAAAAAGAAATTTTCCTCAAAGGAAAGTGAAAGAGATAAAAACTATTTATTTAACAAACACATAGGAAAAGAATAATAATGCTAAATAATAAAATCTCGCTGTGGAGAGAAACCTGGGAAGATTTCAGAGTCCTTTTGTAGGTGTGGTCTCTCTCCTCCTTGGAGCTGGGCTGGCAAGGCCCTGGGCCCACCTCTGGGCCTCGGGGAAAAATTCTCCCAATATGTTCTGATGTTGTTCGAACAGTCCAGAAGAAAAAAAAGGAAAAAACAAAGTCCCAGGAAACAAAGTTCAGCTCTCCGTCTCACACCGGAGAAAAAAACCTGAAAAGCTGGCTGAAGAAGCAGGCAGGGTGCTCCCTCCATGCTACCACAGCCGGGGAACCTAGAGGAGTGTGTATCTCTGTATCCTTGAGAAACTGCTTTGAAAAGTTCGTGTGTTGTTTTTTTTTTTTTCCCTCCCCTCTCAAGCTCAGTTTAAAGGCACAGAAAAGGTACAAAATTAATTTCTGGCATAGAGCCGTGATAGGGGATACACATCAGAGTCACCCCAAGACATAAGGATTTTTTTACTTCAGTAAATTCTTCAACAGGAAATTTCCTCATGAACTTTGGACTTTGAATCCTCTTTCCTTCCTTGTGTTACACAAGGACACAAAGATTAATATGACTGATCACCTCTTGGTAGACAGACCCTATTTCGCTTGGCATTGTTCAGAGACAGAATCAAATGACATTACTTCACCAGCTCTAAGGCAACAGAGAGATGGAAACAAATGGGCAGAACACAGGAAAAAGGGAGAGAACATTTGTCAGTCTGACAGGCAGCAGTCTCAGCAAACCGTCAGGGTGACTGCTGTCAGAACTCTACAGGCATCACAGAGAAGAATATCAAGGGTAGTGACAAGACAGACCATGACAAAGCTTCTCTGAGATGTTAATGCAGAGCTCCTGGCAAATAGGAGCAGCAACAAAAAGAACTACCAAGACGTTTGCTTAAAAGTCATCTGTGCTACTTCATTTACACACAACACAATTTCAATGTCCTGCTCTTCCCACAAGTAACTCTAGGAAAGCCATTTGGGAATGGAAAAGAAAACCGGGAGTTATGTCTAGAAAGGACCAGAATGTAATACAGAGCAGGTGTGAAATCTGACTGACAGAACAAAACACCTTGTTCTTCACACGCTGCCAAATTCCCTGTGCCCCACCACCTTACCAAGTAAATGGAAAACTTGGAACTCTGAAAGACAGCGCACACCAATTCCACCCATTTTACAGCAAACTTCAGACCATAATCTATTTCAAAATAATTTCCTCATGTCAACACTCAAAGGATTCTCTTCCCTTCAAAGCTGGCTCCTCTGTGTGTTGTGGACATGCATCTGTGTGCACATATGTGCTCAGGTGTTAAGAAGAAAAAGTGGTAAATGTGAGCTAAAGAGGGAGAGTCCAGGGTTCTGCAGTACTTTCTTACCTCCATCTCTTGGCACAAGGCTCTACAAGATTGTACCTTTAATTTCAATTACACGATTTTATGCTGCAAGTCAATTTGCATGGCTCCCAAGGAGATAAGCCTTTAAAATCTTCTCTGGAATCCACTGATAAAAAATTGGGGATACTAGTATAGTAAGATAGAATGATGAATTAGACCCTATTGAAAAGTTCTCTTTTACTGAGCCAATCAGAAAATGCGAGAAAATCACTAAACATTTTGAATTTGCTCTTCTTTACTATTACCTCCACCTTCCTATTTTTACTGTGCCTAGGCAGAGCATTAGCAATTGTCTTTTTCTTTTACAAACTTTCAAACAAGGATAAAGGATTTGAGAACATCAGGTTACACGTGAACAAGAACAATATACATTTCCTATTTGTGCAGGTACACTTAGTAGGTAAAACATCAATTTAAAACATAGAACCACAGAATCTCTAAAGGCTGGAAAAGATCTCTAACGATCAGCAAGTCCGACCCAGTTCCACTGTGGTTCATCACTACTCCATGTCCCCAAGTGCTACATCTACACTCCTTTTGAACACTTCCACGGACACTTCCAGTGATACCATCACTGCCCTGAGCAGCCTGTGCCAGTGCCTGACCACCCTGCCAGTGAAGAAATCTTTCCTAGTATCTAATGCAAACGTCCCCTAGCACCTATATTAGACCATATATTTATAAATTCTATGGCACTTCTGATTGTGAGTAATTGCATCAAAGCAGAGACTGCCAATGATAAACAGGAAATAAGATTTAAATGGAGGAGTGTAACCCCTGGGTGGGAGGGAGGGAGGGAGGGAGGAAGGAAGGGAGGGAGGGAGGAAGGAAGGAAGGAAGGAAGGAGGGAAGGAAGGAAGGAGGGAAGGAAGGAAGGAGGGAAGGAAGGAAGGAAGGAAGGAAGGAAGGAAGGAAGGAAGGAAGGAAGGAAGGAAGGAAGGAAGGAAGGAAGGAAGGAAGGAAGGAAGGAAGGAAGGAAGGAAGGAAGGAAGGAAGGAAGGCAGGCAAGACCATAACATCTTAAAAAATTACGCAAAAAGGCAAGATGATTACTACTTATTTTTTCAGTTTCATCTTGGGTGATCATCTCTCCACAATATCATCTGGCATTTTCCTGGTTTCCAGTGCTGTGCTAAACATTCAAAATGCACTGAACACTGTTTGTGTGGGCATCTTTCTCTTCCCAAGTGAAGACAAGATAAACCACGACCGATGTAGCATTGCATATGCTGACTGCAGAGGTACTTTCTGTGGGAAACCACACAAAAGGTTACAGCAAAGATGCAGCAAGCGAGTGAGGGGAAAGTGGAAAAGTAAGATTAGGAAGTTCCTTTAGCCACTGCAGATCTTATTACTATGCTTCTTGTAGGCACAGTAAGATTCACCAGGGTATTTAAAAGGACACTGGAGCAATGTGAATTTAATGCAGAAAAGGAATACCCATGTGATGATTTGAAAAGTGGGAATCATTCAGCTTAGCAGCAAATAAACATGGTTTCCCAAGGGTTTTTCCTCCCCCTCCACTAACATGTAGTTCAATGAACACTGATGAAGGTCTGAAGAACTAATCTATGTGAGCTTGTGTAAACTGTGAATTTGGATTTGCAAGTGTTCCAGTTTCTAAGGAAATGTAAAAGAAGCCGGTAATACCCAGACACAAACCAGATTCTGTTCTGTCCTTTTGATATGCTGGTTCTGGTGAGAAAAACCTGGTTTGGTAAGTCAACAGAATGTTTTCCATCTATCCTATGAACTACAAGAAAAAATTAATTTTCATCTAGTGCATATGGATTTCCCCTTGTGTCTGTAAACTCAGACAGACAATTACAGTTACTAGAAATACATCTAGTGATAGTTCAGAATTTCTTTAGCTGGGCTATTTTTACTTAATTCCCTACACGGATAATTTAATCTAAGTCATTTTCCTCTGAAAAATCTTGATTAATACATTTAATAACCTCTTGGAAAACCAGATTCAGAACTGAATAGCTGCTGTGTCAAACTAAAAACCCAGCATTACCGGTGTGCCCTGAGACTGGATCCTAGAGCATCTAAGAATGTATGAGCTCCATTTGCAGCTCTTCCCCCCAAAAATTTCCAACTTCTCTTTTCTCTGAGTTCTCAGTCACCTGCAGCCAACAGAGTCCTAAAAGTGACCCCTTCTTCAACAGAGATCTGTTCTCTTGAAACACATGGGAGCCTCAGGACCTCCTGAGTCTGTTGTTCCTCTGTCAAACTTGCTTGGAATTGAGTAGGGTGTTAAAAAAATACTATAGGAAACACTGTCAAAAAAAGGCAAAGCAGGCTACCATAGAGCCTTTAGCATTAACACGAAAAACAAGAGTCTCTCTTTTCCATCACTTAAAACGGCTGATTTTAAGTAGTAGTATTCTGATAGGAAAAAAAAAAATTAATTGAAATATGTTTTAAGTGGGTTTTTTCAGATACAGATAAATGTGTAGAAACTGCCCCCCCACCATGTACACAGAGACTTTTCAAAGCAAATGGAAAGTTCAATTGCTTTGTTTACATTGTTCCAAACACACCTTAAAATTCTTTTGTTCTTTACTTGCTTTTATATAACCACATCTTTAAAAGAAGCACTTCAGTTAATTTAAGAGCATTATCCCAGACTCTCATTTTCTTTAAAGGAACATCTTTACAAGAAAGTCGATGTCATATTTTCAGTATATAAAATTAAATACACATCCTCTCTGGCAGCTTTCTTTCAGTGTGTTGCTCTTTCTCCAAGCAAGTTCTAAAGTGTTTCCAAATAAGTTTAAAGATATCCAATTTATTTTTGTTTTAGAAAATTGCTTGCTGAAGTGGCACTATGTCCTTAAGGTGTGATATCCAGCTATCAATTGCAAAAAATACTTAGAATTTCCCAGCACATTAAGTATCTCTGGTAGCAATAACTAGAAGCACTGGATATAAGGATCTACAGAAATGATATAATTCAAGAAAGATAAAGAAAACAAGGAATAGTCCTACATGACCATATTTACCTGTTGCTGTTCAGCTACAAAATAACAGAAAAACTTTGTTAGAGATGTCCTTTCCTGACTAGATCAGAGCTTCTAATACTTTCAATTACATATTAAATACTTTAAGATTCACAAGTAGCTTGTAACAACATTCAGAAGTACTTTGCATCTCAAACCTGGCTTTCTCTACAGGTAGAGGCAGGCTTTTATCAAGAAAAACAATAACAAGGGAATGATGACTTGAGCCTTGCCTTCTGCAGCCTGTGATACACAAACAGCTTGTGCTGCTGCCGCCTGGAAGGGTCAAAGCTGGATGTTTATTCCACCTGATTCACCGAAAATCTTGCCCAGTGTGGAGTGTCTTCCTTCTCCAGGTTTTCTTTCTGGTTTGTATTTTTGTAAACACACACTATTCATGAACCTGGTGTCCTTCAGAGAAGCCAAAGAACCCACTAATATTTGGGTGGATTTGCTACTGCCCCCTCTGAGTAGCAGCACAGAGACACCAGTTGCAAGCTCTCTTTCATACTTAGACCAATATGATGGTACAATCTGGGAGAAGGTTATGCAAAACCAGACAAAAAACCAAAACTGAGAATCTGGGAGACTAAGCAGAATCCTGTTCAGGGAGGCCAAAGCTCACAGCACTATGGTGGTTATTTACTGCAAAATATGGGCAGTGACCAAAAGCACCTGTGACCTTTGCATTATAATTATTAAATGTGTAAAGATTTTTTAAAATTAATTTAAATTTATATTCAAGGCTAGCCAATGTGTCAGAATTGTCAGAACTTTGCTATGAACTTTTACTTTTTTTAAAAATATTTTTAGTTTCATTCTTCCTCAGCTGCAGCTAGCAAGACCTGAAATGTCATTGCTTACAAGCCAATCTAAATTTAAACTCTTCTGATTTTTGACCCAGGGGAATAAACTGCAATCAAATGCAAAAATATTCAGCACCGTAATTCAGTTTCCTGGAACCTGAGTTTACAGTCATCTCTGGTTTCTGTTTTTATATCTACTAACCAAGTGCCATCCTTCCTACATAAAAGATGAATCTCAATCTGTAAACAGTTCTGCCCAGGTGTTTTACTGTATTTATGCTCCCACTGCATGTCATGATCAGTTTTTCCACTTTCACATCCTTCAGAGAGGAAGTCCCCCTCACCGTTGCCAGTAATTTTTCACATATTTACTTACAACAAATGCTTCTCAATGACCTGCTGAAAAATAAAACTCCACACATACATAATAAAATTAATGTACTGTTCATGGTTCCTACCAGCTCACTGCGAAGTCATGCACCTTCACAATGCTGCTCAGTTGATACTGTCCAGATTTCAGGGGTTGAGTGTGTTCTTTAGCATGCTCAAAGTCTTGGGTCCCTTCAGGATCAACAGGGAACTCTGAATCCTGCAGAAAACCAAAATCATTAATTCTCAGAAATGCTGCATAACTTCACACAATGTATCTCTTATATTACTATTTTGAAAAAACAAATTTATCTTATTTTTCCACTCTGTTTTTTTTCTCATCTATTCAATTTTCATAATTTTTTAAATCGCTGCTCTCCTTATTTTATTAATTTTGCACGCATATTGTTAAAGCTGACTGCGGGCAGAACAGTTGAACACTAATAATTAGTTCTTTTCAAGTAATATTCTTACTGTTTAAGATAACTGGCCTGACATAAAACACAGGACTAGACCTGGGAAGGAAGGTTTATATCAATCCACTCTGCAAGATTACTGGCATGGGTTATGTTCCATTTTTCCATGGCCTATTTGTTTTCTATCCCTATTTTCCATGGGAGGTTAGCTCCATGAGTTGCATCCAGAGGCAAAGCTGCTGTATTCTTCAAAAGACCTTTCTTGTAAGTATAATGCCAATAAAAAGTCAAAATATGTGCAGCTAATCTTGCAGCCTCATTTTCCATTGGTGTGGTCTAAGATATTTCTTAAGATTAATCAGCAGACTAGGAGATTTATTACTAACTCTAATTAACCAAGCTAAATAGCTTTATTAAAAATAGATGGTCATTAAAGAATGTAAGGAGGGTAACTGTGCACAATATATTTTAAGGACTGCAGCAGCCATTACAAAACCACTTCCCAAGACAGCACAGTTGGCTGAAGACCCGGCTGATGGTTTCTGTTTGCAACATTTTAGGACATCCTGCTGTGAGAAGCTTTAAAGGAGACTGAAATCACAGTACTCTTTAAAATGCCCATCAAACACGAAGATTAAGGAGGGAATAAAATCACTGTATTTTAATCTGAAAACACACACACCCAGCAGGGATAACCACTAAGTCTTTTTAGTATTTGTTTGCACTAAACTTGATAGCAGCCGTCCTGTTTTCTGATAATTTGTAGGAATGAGCATAAGCGAATTTCACAACTACAAAATAGCAAAAGAATATCTGTTTGTCTTCCATTTTGGAAGCTTTACACACTGCATTGTCCTACACAGGTGTTAGTAACCCAAGGCAAACTTATGAAGATCATTAAGCTAATGACTTCATGATCAGTGTGGGCACATCTGTTCCAGACCCAAGACCTGGAAGATACTTTTCAGTGGACTGTGGCTTCAATCACAGGCACAGCCTCACAAAAGCACTCCAAAATCCATGGGACAGTAGAGACTTTCAATAGTGACTAATATCAGACAACAGTCTTTCTTCCCTCACTGCGGAGGAAGACAGAATCTGGAAATCATGGAGAGCAAATGATTTATCAGTCACCCTTTGCTTAACAGATACTAGCAAGATACCTACTTTTGGGAAAAAAATGAAAGTAATAAATCTGGAACATTCAGAATTACGAAATAAGTACGTAAAGTACAAATACATAAAGAATAAAGATTAAAGTAATCTGGCATTGTTAATCCAGCTAGGAATGTGTTTGTGGCTAAAGTTCTGCATTTTTATACAACTGCATATCAAGTTCTGATTGTGTCTCAGCCATAATATTCTTGAAGACCTCTGAAGTCAGTTTCAAGAAAAATCCATAGATTTTCCAAATTTAGGAACAACTAAGATAAGTCTGCATTATGTATTACACACACACTAAGAAGCTGAGTAATGATATTAAGTAAAGGTAAGTATAGTCCCAGTAAGTCTGTGCCTTTGTAAAACTCTTAGAAGCTTTCTGTACTCCTTGTCTTACAAAGTTCTACCTTTCATTTACAAATCTGAACAACTAGGATTATAACATAACAAAGGCATAAAATCAGCATGGTTTTTACAAATTTTTCTCATTCACTTCATGGAACACAACCAATTAGTAAATGCTACCGATCCTACTCGTTTCAAAGTGAAACAAGCCTAGGAAAGACAAGGCTCTCTGAACAGAAGTGACAGAAAGTCTTGTATTTTTCAGTAGGAAAAAATTCCCAGATACTACGTCAGGAGATAGTGCTGTAAATGATTGTTATAACATTCAAAAAATGAAGTACAAAGAGAATAATTTAAAAATATTAGTTTTTCTGTAACTCTGCTGTGAGGATCTGAAATATTTCTGAGACTGTAGCTTTTCCACCCTTTGCAGTGGTAATCCTGTATTCAACTAGAGCACAAGACTTGGCCTCAGTTGAGATAATTTGTATGTGTGGTTTCCACCGGTGTGAACAGTGGTAGCACTTGTCACGGCCAGAGGAATTGCTGATTTAGGAGCTCCCCAGCACATACCAGGTAGAAGTCACAGTGTGACTTTTTTCCCCAGATACAAATATTCCTCACTGGGGAATAAATGGGGTATTTTTATCCCAAAAACTTGCTACAACAGAAGTGCTCAATAACGCTTATATGAAGACATCTCCTCTCCTCTAACAAATTTAGGTAACCAAGTTTCATTATTTAATCCTTTTCCCATTACTTCAATTGCTAAATCCTAAGGGTAAAAGAGAATCCATTACACAAGTTGAGACCTTGCATAACAAGGCTCGTGAAACTTTTGCAAGCATTGACTGCAAAGTCTGATGTTCCTTCAGCATCGGCAAGAGCCATGTGCAAGCCAAAATTCAGGGAAATAGGATTCCTGAGTGCTAAGGAGCCAAAGCAATACCCTGTGGTGTTGTTCACTCCTTTTTCTGCTATGTACGAGACATTTGTACTATGACAAAAATAAAAACCTACCAAGCTTCTCTCTCACATCCGTATAAAAGAGGAAGTACTGCCGTTCCTGCCTGTGACATTAAATATCCTATTACTCTATCATCAAAGGCAAGGAACAGAACATTCAAAAGAGTGTCCTAGAAAGGCTCTCTGTGAACCAAAACCCTTCTGAATGCAAGTCCTCAGTCACTGACAATGGTAAATGGTACCTGGTCCCTGCCCAAACTGTCCCTTTGACAGTTCACGCCCCCTGTTATCTAAAATTACAGCTGCAGCAATCAGACACTCATAAAAAGTTGCCATGACTCCTGGGCCACTTGCAGTATTTCCACAGCTGTCTAAAATATCAGGGGACAGAAGGCTACAGAAGTGAGGATTGTGTGAAGTCATAAGGGCTTCATACCTTAAGACCTCACATGTTCATATACAGAAAACAAACCAGAAGAGAAGAGCTTGCCTTTCTTTTGTTTGTTGGGAATTTTTGGTTGGTTTTTTTCCCCCTTCTAAGAGCCTGAACCATAAGAGGATTCAGTGATTTACCCCAGATCAAGCTGAATTTCTACAGTACAGCTTGTAAACTGAACTCATACCTTCTGAGTCTCAAACCATTCCTCAATTTTCCCTTATAGGATAAAAAACCTTGTCTTGATGCAAACTGTTATGCAATTAAGAAAATTTACCCTTAAATCTATTAGAAAGATCTTGTTCCTGTCCTGTCCTAAATTTTTCCAGTAAGACTGCTTTTCTCTTCCAATAAGTCTACAGCTTTCTTTTTCCTCGAGAAAGACACAAGAGACTCATTTGTCAAAACATACAGAAGGCAATGAATAGATAAGTGGAACTGATCTAAATCATCTCAGAGCTGAGAAAAATGTAGTAGCGTTTAATAGAAAACATCCAAATCAGTTTGTCTAAATCACAGCTTGGCCTTGTCTTTATCATTATTACAGGCAGTGTTAAGTTTCTCCTTACTCAGATGTTAAAAACTGAAGTCAATTGAAGAAGCAGCTTCACTCTGTAACCATGAACAAGCTCAAACCTTGCTACTTTAATTCTGAAAGAAAAGAGTGCAATCTTAAGTGAGGCAAAGCCCATCAGACAGCAAATTAGTGATTCGAAGTCTTCCAGTGAGGGAGGAGAAGGAGTAACCTTTTCTTCTTGCAAAAATTAATGACCATTATCATCAGCAGCTCCAGTTTGAAAGCTGTCAAGGTCATTCTACAACTGCAGTTCAGACATGCACAAAGAGCACAGTCAGAGGTGCTGGTGTATCCATACATTCAATTTAAAAAGCAAATACTAGACATTTTTTCAGAAATGTGAAGTAATGAAAATTAAATTCTATGGGCACAGCTACTGTCTACGTCCAAGACTCGGCAAGGCAGCCTAACTTGTATCACTAAATATTTTCAAGGAAATATTCTATTCTCAATTCTCACCCTCAAATCAGCATTATCTCTGGCTTTCTGTAGTTAGAAAGAGTACTGCACTAATCACTGATAGCTGTACTGACATACCAATAAAATTCTCTTTTTACTCAAAGTTACAGAGAATTTTAATAATTTTTTGCTTATTCTTCCTAAAAAATCTGATACACTTACGTTATGGAGAACATGTTCTGTCTATTTTCATTTTAAACATGTTTCAATATATTGAAATTTCCATATTTTAGTTTTTAAATATCAAAGCAGTCCCATGGAAATCAGTAGGTGTACTCAGAAACTACTTATTAAATACATAGTTTTCACAACAGGGCTTGAGTTTTACACTCAGTTTTTGTCCCAACTGTCAAAACAACTTAAGGATTACTAAGAATCCATGCATTCGAAAAGTGAAAATAAGACATTCCTAAAACACAAACATAAATAAGAATGAAAAAACTCTTGGCTGTAATTGCTGACAATGAATGAATCTTGCTCCTCAGACTATCAAAACTAAAGTAATCAAATCAGCAATAACACTTAAACAGCAAACTATAGTATGAGATTTTCAAACCCCATTTTACTTTTTGTTGACTATACTTAGAATTATTTAAAGTTTCAAAGTAAATTAAGAAAGAGTCAAATCCGTTCCCATTTCCCTCTTTCCTGAAGAAAATCCTGATAGTCTGTTCTCTGAGAAGCTCAGCTTTGGGGCACTAGCGGTAGGTGGCTTCAGAAGGAGCCAAATGCTAAGCCGAAAAGTATTAAATTAATATTAAAAGCTTTGCTGCAAAAGAGACAGAAAATTGACATCTAATATTGTAGCTGAGCATGATTTTACTTTGTTTTCATATTTTCTGTAATTGAAGGGACAGGGCCTCCTTTTCTAGCAGAGTATGAAAGAAATGAAGGTATTTAGTGCACCCACTGAGCATAATGCATCAGTGAAATAGTCAGTAGTCACTGTTGTACAATTAATACTGAAACAACTCAATTTCAAAAGGCTCCAGTGTCTATAGTAACCATAATACCACACATTTGCACATTATTTTACTATGTTAATCATAACCACAATTATTCTATAAACATCTGAAATGAAAGGAAAGGAAGTTGAAAGCAATAGTAAGCGAGTGCAGTAAAACTTTTATTGCCTGCTCCATCTTGCTTGGCTTGCTAATAAAAACCATAAAACTCAGCTACAAAGGTTGTGGCCACATAACTCCTCCTTATTCAGTTTATAACCCTGACAATTTTTCCTTTTCTTAATAAAATAAACATGAAGATAATACATAATAGGTAGTAAAAGCCAGATTAATTAAAAAAGCAATGGTAAAACTGTTCTGTCTTCAAATTCAGGACTAGTGTAGCTCCTCAGACAGCCTGTGAACTGGTGCTCCTGACAGTGTCAATTTTAAGGCTCTCCCACATCAAGTCAAGCCATTGCCTATGCAATAAAAAACTAGAAAGCTCTACTACTCAATGTCTAACTGTGCCACAGACACTTAATCACTTTTAGACGAGAGCTCTCATTAGCACTCATGGATAAATACACCGCAATTATTTCCTACTATCAAAAGCATAAACTTAAAGCTGCTGCACTTCACCAGTTTTGTTTCTTTTACTGCAGCTGTTAAAACCAGATTTGATTAGCCAGATATGATTAATAATCAGAGAGGTTTGAAAAAGTAAGAGGAAGATAACAATTACAGAAAGATCCATCACTGAAATGCAATAGCTTTCTTCCCATTTTCAGCACCAGGGCTTAACTTTATCACCGCTATTTCAGAAAGTAACAGTACAAAACGAAAAAACTTACTCCATGCCAAGCATACTGCCCCACACTACAGCAATGAAACTACTGCAATGTTTCAGCTTCTGCTGAAACTTTAATGCTTCCTCGCAAATGCCCAAGTAAATCACATTCCTCAGTTTAAAGCAGCACAACTGTGGCTGATGCTTTAAAGGATGAACACGACACTCCAGTGCGGGGACCGGAACATAATCTGTGCATTGGAGGCAGCTGCCCAGTGAGCTGCACGGCTGCCCAGAGGACTGAGTGCTTGGAGTCATAGGACAAGCCTGGAAGTGTCCAAGGGCAGGCTGGATGGGTCTTGGAGAAACCTGGGATAGTGGAAGGTGTCCCTGCCCATGGCAGGGTGTGGAATGAGATGAGTTTTAAGGTCCCTTCCAATCCAAACCATTCTGGGACTCTGTGATCAGAGAAACACAAAATAGCTCCTTGACTGACCATAGAACAAGGAGTAGGTTTAAGATGCTCTGCACCCACACTGAGTGGAAGACAAAGCTTTAAGCTTTATAAACATGAACAGATAATTTCTCCATAGAAGGAACGATCCTTAAAAAACCTCCAACATTTCTTGAGGACCTGTTCTGTGTTCAAAAGGGTATCTATGCTGTACAGAAAATACCCCATGCAGCCTTCTTCCAACACTTCTACCATCCCACCTACATCATCAAATGTATTTTAACCCTTCTTTTGATTTCTCTTCTCTGTCACAGCAAATTGCATGACCAACAGTCTCTGCAGAGTCAACAAGGTGAGTGAAGAGTCACAGTAAATTACTCCAGAACACAAACGTACATTAATTCTGAGTGCTAAGTTCACCTACAGTCTCAAGAAAGTGATATAATGATCATCCAACTTTTAATTTACTACTCCCTCATGGTGGGAATTGAGCTTAATATGTGCAACTGAAACTAATTTCTTAATTTAAAAGTATTACAACTCTAAGATACAAAGTCTATACTGGTACTGACATGCCCAGATTTTAAATGTCTACTTCTGGTTACCATTAACAGCAGTTATGAATGCAAGTTTATTACATGTGAAAGAACATATTCAGTATTATTTCACTGGTAATAATTTCCAGTGTGTTGCCCTGATTTTCGTCATCATCTCATCACCACATCATAACAACAGCACATGCTCCTGTTTGTTTTTCAAAACAGTATTATATGTCTCACAGATAATTAAACAATATGTTCATACAATAGAGATGTACACACAGCTATGTATATTACTTAATCTTGCATAAAGAACTGCAAACACTGTTATAAAACTCAGCTTGATCATTTCCCAAGGAGAAATAAAAGAACATCTATGAAAATGCTGAAATAAATTATCATGATATGAGGCATGCAATCAATTTTCATGGCTTTTTTCTAAGTCACAAATAACCACGTGTTATTCCCAAAGATGTTCCCTACCCCTTCCTTTAAAAGGTTTATGTTTGAAAGGCAACTACATTTATGACCAATGTTAAAATAAACAACAGTGCAATAAAATACAGAAACCTCGTCCAATTATAATTTTATTTTGTAGGTTTAAATTTTGATTATGGTGCAATTAAACATCAGCAATATTTTAAGCTACAGCAGCACATTCTGCATATGCCACACAATTCATCATGTTAAAGAGGCAATGCTGATTAAATGATAGACACTGAGCTACTTAAGTTTTCTGACCTACTCCAAAATATGCCACAATATTGTCTTTTTTTGTATTTTTTAATAAATGGTCATAGTGATTAATATGAATTTCTCTACCACGTAAGTATCCTACTGTAGAATCAACTAAATAATCTAGCGGCTTTCTTGATTTTCTCCAAGCAAACTTCAGTACAAGCAATACAAAACTACCCATTCATCTACAGATGTTGCAGAGGACAGCTCATCTGAATTAATTTTGATTTTATTCCTAAAACATGAAAGATTGTGGGAGAACTCTTTTTTTTAATGGTTTCTTTTGACATGATCTCACCTGCACTTCTAACAAGAAAAAAAAATCTGCTCCCAAAGGCTCTCCTTACCACTAGTAATATCCAAACATAGATGATAGAGGTGCAAGTAAGTTCTAAATTTTGTCATTCTTCCATTAACTTTCCAAATATTAACAAACAAGTTTCATTTTTCCTCAAATTACTATTCTGCTTCTCAGGCACTGTCAGAAATTGTGTGTACATTCTCAGTAGCCTGGATACACTAATTCCTGCCAGGGCCAAAGCACCCGCTGCAATCATCTCAATAACTGTTATAAGGCACACAGGGTTTACAGAGGTCCATACATCACTACAATGAACTGGTAAACACATTCAGGGGCCATTAGTTATTGATTTATTTGCAATTATGCATTACAGATGCCATCCATGCTCCCCCCCCCTTGGCAGTTCATCATCCTGACTCCATTTCAGGACAGCCAGTAACCATTATCCCAAGCTCCACATAATGAGAAATAATGAAAACAAAGCTGTAAGAGTACTCTGACATGCAGGTACAAAGCTCTCTGCTTGTCAATACTGCAGAGAAATGGATTCTTTATAATAAAGAGCTAATTAATTGATTACTGTACTTGTAAGCAATAAGTACTTTATCAAACAGTGATAAAGCTGGTTATCTATCACTGTTAACCACCATAAATATTTTCAGCCCTGCAGGAAGTGGATACAGCAGAATATGAAAGAGGCATTGCCAGGCTGACTTCACAAACATGCCAGCAGTGAAACTGAAACTGCTAAAAAGTGCCTTAAGGTGTGAGGAAGTCAGTCTGCTCTAGATTCAGCAAGGCAGATTATGAAACCAGACCCAAAATGTCTGTAATTGATTTCGGACCACATAAAACCCAGGCCTATGCATGTCCTTGAATTACATTTCTACTTGAGCCAGACACAGCTTTAAAAAATTCCATTATTTAGAAATTGTCCGTTTTTTCAAGACTGAAGGATTGACTGTAACTCCCAGTACATTTGTGAAATGCCTAACTACATTCTCTATTAAAAAGCAACTCTATTTCTAACCCAGAATGTCCTTAGATTCAATTTTCATCTACTAAATTCTATTCTACTTCTGTCTGCTAAGTAAACACTGCTATTAAGAGCACATTTTGTCCCCTTTGTCACAGGCAATGATAAAGAACGCCCTAATTAGGCCTGTTCTAGTCAAAGATTACCCTGCTCATTGTAGGGGGGCTGGAATAAATGGCCTTTAAACGTCCCTTCAAAGCCAAACTATTCTGTGATTATCTGAACTTTAAAAGCATAGTAAAAAACTATCTTTTTACTTCTATTTCGTTTACCAAGTGATCCAGACTTCCCCTCCTCATTTTCCTGGTCTCTTCATGGAATAAAACCTCACCAGTGTGTCATTTGATAAATATATCAGTAACTCTAAATCAAACACAAGTCAGATTTTTGAGATTCTTTTTTTCCTCCAGGTCACATATAAAAATGCTGAGTAGTTTATAATAAAAAAAAAAATCTCTGAATACATTTGATTATTCTCCATTTAAAGCTTCATGTCAGACTTGAACATATTAATAACATTATTTACATTGATTTTGTACAATTCCCCAACTGTATCTTCCACAATCATAGGATAATTTGCTTTAATATTAGTACTAATTATTTATAGTTTTTAGTTCTCTCTATTATTCTGGTTCTCCATTTCTTGAGTCCCTTTTTACATTTTAAATACAGTCTTGAAAGTAACCACAGATTTCTGGCACAATCACCCTGAGACAATTTCTTACAACAAAAGGAGACAAAAAAACAGAGCAAGTTTATCACCACCTGATTCCCAATTTACAGAATTGAAACATTGAGTTTTCAAGTGGGATAGCAGAAACTACACGATTTTATTCAATTCTTGAAATCTAGTCCATGTACTCTCAATAGAATGGCAATTTGTTCATGTGGGTTAGGACAGATGGCATGGGGACCTAAAATGAATTTTACTCTGAAAAACAGCAATTGTTTACCCAATGGATCTGTTCTTTTTCTGTATTCAAAATCATATATCCTTAGTAAGAACATAAGTAGCAGTTTTATTGCTTTTTTATTACCATTAGCCCCTCAAACCCACACAATTCTTAGATGGAACCAGGGGCTATTTTGTCTTTTTTTTGGTCTCTCTCCAAACCTGTTCATACACAGCAGTCCCCTATTCCATCTTCTCTGGCCAAGTCAGACGGAAATTCTGAAACCAATTCTCCCCAACCGTTCATCCATGGACACATTCAAGACAACTTGCAATTTAATTCTAAATTTAGGCACTTGGCCACTGCCATAACAGCAACAAAGCTTTTATTGGAGATGTCAAATTTCACTCACCAGTAGCTACAGCACAGGATGAGTGTGAAGAATGTACTTTATTAATTTTTAAGTCTGTTATGTATCAATATTTCTAAATGGACTCAGAGAGCAATGGGACTGAGAGAGCCAGGACTGAGACACAAGTGGGTAAAACCCCACAGAATTCACTGACCACAGTTTTGAGCCTGATGCTTGAAGAGACACCACCAGAAGCCTACAACAGAAAGGGACATAGCCCAACAACACCCAGAAAAACTGACCATTTGTCTGATCACAGGCTGCATCCGCCCATTCTAATTCCTGAGCCATTACTAGAGATAACTCTGGATAAAAATTGTTTTAGGAAAACTAAAGACAATCTGGAGGTAAGAGGAGTGAGATGCTAGTGGGAAAAAGCAGCCTTAGAAGCAAACACTCCAAGGAATTCTGCAAGTAGACCACACAAGGCCTAGCAGCATACAAAATCTGTTGAAAGAAAAATCAAACAAGTAAATGGTGCAAACAGGGCATATCTCCCAGATTTTTAGGAAAGTACTCTTTCAATTTATTTTAACTATCCTTATATCTTAAATGATTACTTTTGTTTCCTCCATCTACTCCTCTAGCAAAGGCTTTTTCTTTAACTTTCCCAATTCTTGAGAACCTACAGAGGCTCAAATCCTCCCTTTGATCCCTGATTCCCTGCCCATACAATTATGGCTAAGTGCCCTTTGAATGTGCCTGAGCAGGGAGGACTCTCCCTTATCCACTGCAATAACACACACAGAAATGTAATTAATTCTAAATCTGAATTTCACTCCAACTTGTACTGTATGAAATAACCTATTTTAGTAAATGTCCAGCTCCTACCTCACCTTCTTAGCACTCTTCTCTGTGACTTTAGTAAAAGCTTTAGGATAATAAGCCACCTTAACACATTCCTCTTTAGAGCAAGCCCAAGTGGACAGGAGTAGGCAAATTACACTTCCCTTGCCAACATTCTCCCTGTATCAGAAATCCTATCATTCTTTGTTGGTTTCATAACACACAAATTCCACTACCCCTTTCCACACACAAATTAACTTGCCTTTTTTCCCCTCTACTTTCTGTCCTCTAAAATTCTAAATCATAATCTTCTCTCCCCTTACTTATCATCTACAATCTGTATCATAGCCTCATTCTTTCTTTACTTGCAGTTCAGAGTCATCTGCCATGTTCTTACCAAACTTTCACTCTTACTTCCTTTCCAGCTTCCATGCATTCCTAGGTACTTATATGCTATGTGGAAAATTCTGTGGAAAATAAGTATTTCAGTTATGTACAAAGAGACCAACCTGCACTACCACCTTTCCCATTTTCAGTCCCACTCCCACCAGCATGCATTTCAAAGTGTTCTGCCTCACCTGCAGTTCCTTCATCTTTCATTTCTACCCTCAGTTGTCACATCAACACCTCATTTGTCATTCTTGTGCTTCTGCCTCCCCTCTGCAGGTATTGAAGGCAGTATTTGGCAAGAGTAAAACTGGAAAACCATCATCACATTTTATACTCAAAGGAACTGCAGTTACTAAAAGCATTTAAATTTGTTTTTAAACAACTTTCCAATGTGATCACAGCTATTACTGCACATCACATACAAGGCCTGTAATGTTTAAGCCATAAACGGCACCACTCCCTTTGTACTTGCCCTGAAGGAAATCCTAATAAAGTCTCCAACTTCCTGTTCCTAACTGATGAAAAATTCAGTAATACTCTGCCTCCAGACCAGACTGAGAATCTGACTGGAATTACACTGGCAATTTCTTAGAAACTAAAGATCCTTTTTTTTTGTGCTATGGAAGAAAACAGAGGGCACATTCATGACTGCAGTTCAACTACATAAACTAATGCTCCCAAACACATCAGACATCATTCCTCTCAATTTCTATTATTCCCACAATTAAAGGCAAACACCCCTTTTCAGGAGTGGAAAAAAACTTACATTTAATATATACTAGTAATGAACTCCAAAAAAGGGATTATGGCATCTCTGACCATTCTCTCAGGATTATATTCTGACCAATAGCTCCTTAAAACTACTTTATTTATTCAAACAAAAACATTAAAAATAAAATACATTTTAAAAATAAGAAACCTCTTATAAAAACACCTATTCTACATTCAGTTACTAACAAACCATCCAGAAAGACTATCAAGACTAAAATTCTTCTAGTTCTTTCCCTGGTGTGAAGTCTTACACTGAAAGTCAGACATGTTACTGCACTGAGGGGACCCTATAGTGAAATTCCAGGGGTTTGATGCCTCTTTTGAGTAAGAAATAATTTAAAAAAAATGTTGCAAGCATATAATTTATAGAGGTTACTTAATCATGTCTGAGAAGTGGGGTCCTAACTCCACATTTCTATGCTTAAATTAAGCTATGTTGGATTTTTTCATCCAAGATATTACTGCTAATAGAAACTCACACTATTTGTGTGTGCCTGCAACCTCAGTACTGATTAGTCACATTTTTGGAGGCTTCTATCAAACTGATGTGTACAGTCTCTCCAAAAATTTCCTTCTCTAATTCAGAATCTGAAGAAAATGTAAAGAACAAAGCAGAAGATGCATTATTATAATTACAGAAAATCAAAATCACTTGAAAATTTCAGGGTTTTTTCTTATTAATTTAAGGATTAAAACATTTCAGTTGCAACACTGCACAAAGGATGTGGGGATGAAACGGCACAGATTTACCTGGATATTTCCTGAGGGCTGGGGGGAAGAAGAAACAACCACAAAGAGCAGACTTCAAATTAACAGCTGAGGGCAGCAGTTCAAATTTCTACATGAAAAACACTCTATGGAAGGTCTATATATAACCAACATTTTTTTGCACTGACACCTACTATATATATGTATTTGCAGCTTGCATGCACACTTCAGCAGAAGGGTAAAATGCAGTGATTCACAGAGCGGTAAGTCTTTATCACAGCAGTAGAATTACAGCTTTCTCAAACCCCCCAAACACAGCCTTACTGTATTACCTGAGAAGGACTGGAGAAAACCCTTCAACACAATGTTCAGAGAATAACTGTAGAAGAAACGCAAAGTATGAAAGCCCTCTGTAGGGGCAGACAAATTCTGACCATTTTTCAGTAAGCCTGCACTTACTGAACTTATTATTTCCTCTACAATTCCAGCCACATTCTGTCTCAGATGTAGAAGGGCTGTGAGGATTCAGTAAGAATCATCACAAACTTGAAATTTCCCCCAGAAATTGTCATCTACTGTGGAGTGAATGGGAGAAGATTTCATGGAACATACTGATCTAAGAGCCAGCAGATCCTGTGTCTCACACATGCTAATGCAGATCCGGCTTCCCTGGCACTGAAGAGCATGGATTTGAACCCATGGCCATCCTACCCACCTCATCATTCCAGCAGAAAACAAGCACCACCAGAAAAATGGATTCTTCTTTGCAAAGAATAAAAGGGGAAGGAAGAAAAGAAAATAGGGACAGGAAATTGGAACCTTGTAATTGGCAACAAGACATCAGATCTGTTTAACTGATTAATATTATACTAATTACCAGAGAAAATTAACCTTTACCATGCAACATATATAATGATAGCTGACTCTAAACAGAAGCTTGCTATTTACGCTTAGAAAATTTATCAGACAATAATATCAGCCCAATCTCATCATATAAGCCTTAAATTCTCAAAAGCATTTAGGCATCTAATGTTCCTTCCAACTCAAACCCATCAATGATTCCATGACCTGCTCCTACTAAATTCCATGTCGGGGAACCTGGACACCTTTGCACAGCTTTAAATACTAATCACTGCTAAATGAATGGACCTATTTTGAGGAAAAAAAAACCTGAAAGATTAAAACCCCTTGGGTAAATGGCCTTCAAGGATTGGGTGTGTGGCTGTAAGAAAACAATGCAGACTACAAGTACATCAACCTCTCATAGGCACAAACATGTGTAACTAAAAATAATAGCCAAATTAGAGTTGATACTGACTCACCAAAAAGAGATCACTAATAAAATCAAATCTCAGCTTCGCCATGACTGGAACAATCCAATGAAATACTAAAGTGATAATCAAATACATTTGGCTGCAAAGAGGGACAAAAAGGTTACCCTTTTCTTGTTTCCTCTCATTATCTTTGTTACAGTAACTTATTTCTGACAGGAAATTCACAATGAATTAATTCAATTGGTAAAAAGACCTTTAAAAGTAAAAACGCAGGATTTGTAATGTCAGGAACAACAGTGGCAGATCCAAATATCTATTTTAAAAGCTTTCCTAATGTTTACAAATTATTCTAAAACCCAAACTTTTTATTACAAAGAAATAGAAAAGACTACTTCAAAAGGTATAAAATGTGAGCCAGTCTGGAGCCTTGCAGAGTAGCTGACACAGCTGATAAGAATAGTCCCCTGCACAGGTGTTGGCATGTTCTGACTAAGCTCCCAGTCACAGCCTTGGCACAGCCAGCCTCTTTTACTGCCACTGAGGCTCTCTACTCACATGCATTACCAGATGGTGGCTGGAAGCTTACTCGGTGTGTATCCTGACAAAAATGGAAATAAACTGTACAGATTGGAAAGAGCTCCTTGCTATGACTCCCAGACCAAAAATCAGTTAACTTAGCACCAAGGTTAACAATGTATGTGAGTGTATTAGCTTGTGTGGTTGTGTTTTTAAAAACAATACAGGAGTTATCAAATACAACACAGGACCTCCCCAACTATTCTTAAATGTGCTCTGAATATTGTCAGCCTTCCCCCTCTCATTCTTTTTATAAACCGTGTAATAAGACACTTAATTAGTACATAATAGGCTGTCTTCCATTAAAATAGAAAAAAACTCTATAAATAAACAATTATGCCAACAAAGCCCTGTCAGCTTCTCTTCGTTGTTATTTCCCAAATTATTTTAGCCTGGGTGGATTTTTGAGATCAAAGCAAGCCTGCACACACTGTTCTTCAAAGCTTCAGTGGCAGGCGGGAATTGGTCATGAACTATGAGTTTGCAAAACAGAACAGAACCTGGAGGGGCAGGATCAGAGCAAGGGAAGTTTAGTCAACAACAGAACAGGAGCAGCAGAATAAACAGCTGCCAAAGCCTTCTAGCCTGGAACTCCAGAGAGTATCTCTTTCCAATTACTATTATTTGGACAAAACCAATCACTCAACAACTGACTGTACATAAAAAAATCCAGGTAAAATACACTCAAAATGAGGATTCCTCTCTCAAAGCACAATTTTTAAAAGTAAAGATACTTCTTATTCTATCTCTATCTTCATTACTATTCTTCTCATTTGAAATATTGAAAAACCAAGGACAATATCTTCCCATTAGCCAACCCTGTGATCTATGTCAAAACATATAATTGGGGTATTTTCTCTAAGTATTACATTACCATGGCTGTGTGCTGCTCTTCGATTATTTATCTGCTGCACTCAAACCAGGGCATGTACATCTTATAGCATAGAACAATTTCTACAGCAAGTGTGAAGGAGGCCTGCGAATTCCTCTACTATTGCCAACATCCTTTCCAGACTAAGACACGTCACAACTATATGCATTGCTCCTAAATTATCTGTAAGAGTTAAGTAATCTAAACAGACTTTTAAAAAAATTGTAATTATTAACACCAGAAGTGTGGAAATACAGTGTAGACATTTTCACATTAACGAGTACCAACAGTGAATTAAATTTTTTAATGACTAAATGTTTTTAAAATACCATGAACTGTGATTTTGCATAGTGATTTTTTTCTTGTTTATCTCTTTTTTGTGGGAATGAACTCTTCAGAGATTTACATCACAGCAAATCTCAGTTTTTGCTGAGCTGCTTCAAGAGAACAATTTCTATGCAGGTGCTACAGAAACATGGGGAAGGTTTTCTCTCTACCATGAGTGAAGCATTCCTGCAAAAATAGAAATGGCTTCAGATTTCTAGTAAATTATGAATGTCTGATTGGCTGATCTCCTTTGGTTAATTTGAAGTGTACAGCACATTAACTGAACTATATATACGCAAGGTAAAAACTTGGAAACAATAAATAGAGAACTGTAGTGTAAAACATACAAAAGAAATGCCAACTGAAACTGTCCACTGAGTATCTGGTGCGCCGCTGTCACTTCAGCATGGTTTGGCCTTTGTTCTGAGTAACAGAATTCTATAACTAGGTTTTCAAACTCATGTGTTCAAATTTTGTAATTCAGCACCTTAGCTGAAAGGATTTAGAGAATTTACAAAGAGAGCAGAGGTAGAAAAGAGAAGGGGAGCTGCTAGGGAGGAGAGAGGACTTTGGAAAGGAAACAAGAAAAAAAAGCATTCTTTTAAATGGGCTGTGAAAACACTTGACTTATTCTGCTTTTTAGCCCCCTCGGAGATCACAGTCAAACTCCACAGTAAGATATTAAACTGCACTTTCAAGAAAACAAATTTGCAATATGAAAAGATTCCTAATATGTCCACAAAATTGTTTAGCAGTTGTGCTTTACAAAGTGGTTGCATGTAGTGGAAACAAATCTGAGTTGACTTTGTTGTCTGAACATAACATGAATTATTTCTGTTCCTCTGGTGTAAAACCCCACCTGTACAGACATTCCAGGCTGGGTTCCAGCAGGAATCTGCCCAACCTCAGCCTCCCTGCTGACAGAGGTTGCACTTTCCTTACTGCATGTAAGAGAAGGTAAGATGAATTAATCCATGATTATACAACTAGTTTTAGTCATTATCAAACCTGTCAGGCCTAGATTCGAACTGGAAATCCAATTACAAAGAGGCCTGTGACCTATTAACATTATCCTCATAGTATGTGACACTCCAATGAAACAGTGTCACACTTTCTGGAGGAAATGCTCTGATTATTAATTCATAAACTGTTTGGAGTAAAGACTTAGTATTTTATTTCATTTCATTGTATTCAAACAGAAACAATTAAGATTTTACTTTCTACTCCCGGAAGTGCTGTTTGAATATACAAGACAAACAACCCTGAACACTGTGAGGAGTGCCAGAGCTCTTAGGGTATGTTAGAGATTTGTTACCATGAAAATGAAATACTAACGTTGAATTTCATTTTCCTTAAAGTGATGTTGACATATGCAAAGGCTTTGTTTAAATATTGGAAAAAAAGATTGAAACACCAAAACCCATAACTTACTACAGAATAGTTAATTTAAAATATAAATACCACAGTCAGCACCTGAGCCTTTCCCTCCGGATTTTAGCGGTCTGAGCACTTATTTCATATTTCAATCACATTTCACTAATTTGAAAGAGATCTAATTTTATCCATGAATAACTTTAGCTGAACTACATTAAAGTGGAAAAAAAACCAAAACAAAACCCCCAATTAGTATTGTTTGGCCTCATCTAATCTACTTTTTTTGTGTAAGTATATCAAGCAGCAGTTCGTATATTGCCTTTTTAGCCACATCCCTTAACACCAAGCTAAAGTTACCAACCGAACTGTAGACTGCAAATATTTCTGGAAGAATAAGCCTTTAAAAATAGTGGCGATTATTTACCCAGTTCAAATACAATTACCATTCTGAATATTGTGCCTTGAAGTTGTGTATCAATTACAAGTAACACTTCTATGTGTTTTATCAACACCCAAAACCACCAAGCAGATCATTGATTTGTTGTACTGAAAACTAAAACTAAGTATACAGAGTTCCTAAATTATTACAAAACTCTTCCCAACTCTTGCATCATAAATTTTTCATTACGAAACAGACCTTGAAAGAAAAAATATATAGAGGAATTATAATTGGAAATAGGCTTCTATGGAATTTAGAGGTTTTTCCTCTCACACAAGAAAAAGCCCTTCTTAAAAATCACTGACATTTTTCAAGTGAAATGAAGTTTGCACCAATAACACTGTAACTAAGGTACCCAACACTACTCATGTCTTGTGTGGCGCATTCTACTGCTAGTTAGTGCCTCTCATTCCTTGAAAGAAATGGAGATCTTGGCAGAAGTTTAACATTCCAAAGATCCCTGGAATTGCACAGTTAGAGACGTTGTATTGGCAGAATTCCCTTCGGGGGCTGTAAGCACCAAACATCTGTTAGTGAACAAACAAGCACGACTAAACCGTTCTCCTCCTCTTCCCCCCAGAACTCCCAAATGGTTTCCAGGAGAAATGTTACAGTGTTGACAATTTAATTAAAAGGAAAACAAAGTGTTAGTCCCGAGTTAATGAAATTGCTCAATCATGGTCTCAAAGGCCAGCACTGCCGACGTGACCAACAGCTGTGCAAGCACCATCAAGCACAACACTCCTGCTGTGGGTGTTTTGTAGGGAGCCTCTGGTGCTCCCTGAAAGTTCTCTCTCAACTCAGGCAAAGCCAAATCCTATTCTCCAGCCCAACATGAATGAGGGAAAGCATTGGAGGAGCTCTGAGGGATAAAGGAAACCCTAATGCACAACACAATTCCTAACTCCCTCCATTTTGTCTGTCCTGAGGAAGACAGCAACAGCTATTTGTAAAAGTAAAGAAAGCCAAACATTTTTAAGTCTTTATGACAGTTTTTTTATATCTGCTACATCTTCTCTGCAAAGAGAACTCAAAGGTTTTTCTTCAATTAAATACAGCTTCAGTGCATCCCTCTTCCAGGAAATCAAAGCATTTGCATATAAAACCCAGTAATTTCATTATCAGCAGTTTTTGCAAGTGACTATAGCAAGAGTGAGATTCACGGTCTTACTGAAGACAGCCTATTATTCTAAAATCTGTCATTATTGACACTCAAATACAGAAAGAAAGATAAGAATATGCAAAGCCTATGTACACTTAGAATTAGGACCAAATGCATCTTACTTCCCAAAACTTTCTGTATTGGTTCTCAGTCTTGGGGGCCTGTTACTTTATTATTCCTGGCAGCATGCAGTGACTCAAAATAAGCCTTGTTTTTTAGCAGAAAGAAAACCCTTTGGATGCTCTGTGAGGTAATTTTGTGAAGTACCAATGGCTTAAAGAATCAATCTACTACTAAAAATGCAAGGCGTTGGATGCCTCAATTTAACAAAGCTGCAAAGGTAGATGGACAATTATATAATAAGATGTCTTTCATAATTTGGTCTTGCAACTGTATGAATGTTTCCTCTACAGCTTTATTTGTAGCTAACATTCTCAAGCAATTTCTCATTTTCTTCATGTAGGCCTGAAATCTTTAAAAACATTTGAGAAAATCCTAAAACTAAAGCCATTATCACATTATCTATTACATTACAGCATAAAATAGAAAAGTTTTTTAAAAAGCATGAATTTCACCTAAAAAGCAGCTTTTTCTTTTTTTACCATTTTCAAGTCCATAGCAAAAGTGTTTTTAAAAAAATACAGAATTGCCTAAAAAGACATGTAATTCTTTTAAATTAAATTCCATCAAAGCCAACTAAAGGACACATTTTAGATTACACCCAGTTAATCTTGGATCATACTCTTAACGCTGGAGTCACAGAACATTAATTCTGTAAGTAAAAGGAAAGAGGCATCATATTCTAAGGATATGAATTTTCTTTGCTGTTTAACACCCACTGTACTCTGAGTGATTCTTATTGAATTTCTAATTTATTACTACTTGTTTTAACAAGTTGTTTTGTAATTTGGGATTTGCTTTTGGTTTTATTTCTGCTTTTTTAACAGAATTCTTATCTATTTTAAGGATGCATCCTGTCTCCCCTTAGGGCTCTTTTCTGTAGACTACCCAATTTCACTTTTCACCTTTTCTTTGACAGTTTCATAGATTCCTAATCATTCTTACTGCTCTGGTGTAGATGCTCCACTTGTCTCCTGAAGAGCTGTGATCAGACTGCACACAAAACTGCAGCCAAAGCCACATGCCATCTGAAATTAGCAAGAGGAATATTCCACATGCTCCAGGCAATATTCCTGGTTTACACTGCAGCACAGTGTTCAGCTATTCCACAATATTATATGGTTTTCAACTCATGTTAAGCTTGTTTTACACAACATACCCTAGAGCCTAGTCTAATTAAAAGCCAATGATCAATTCTTTCTAATCTTTTTGATCTCTATTTGTACATTGGATCATTTTTTAAAGGTAGAGTTTTGTACCTCTTCTTACATTGTTATTTTTTTAGATCAATTGTCCAATAGGTCAGGTTTGGAATTCCACTCCTGTCCTCAGCTGCAGTTGCTGTTCCAGCCCCACCAAACCCAGGCCACTTGGTCTGCAAATTCTGTCAGCTTATTTTCTGTTCCATTTTCCAGATCATTAAGGACAATATATCCCTGCAAAAAAGACTCTTCAGTATATCTGCATGCTCCTAATCTATTTTCCATTAATTTAGAAAAAATTATGTCAGGCCAAATTTCCACAGTTGTTCACAGGAATTAATCTGTGAGACAGTATCCAAAGCCTTTTTAAAACCTCAGTGCACTTGTACCTTATCCATGGTACCTCTTATCCTTCCATGGATGCAATACAGACTGGATTGAAACAATTCTTCCTTGCAAATCCATTTTCCCAGTTACTTCTTCCCCTGGTTTCTTGCAGATATTGAGTAAAATTTCAGTTATACACTGCCAGCTTCCTTAGGAATGTAAGTTATACTGTCTAGTCTATGCTTTCGTAGCTTATACTTTTTATCTCATTTGAAACACAGACATTGTATTTTCTTTTCCTTTCTCTAGGCTGCAGTCTTCTATTTGGGCAACTTGTATTAACATTTTCTTAGCTCAGTGTCTGAAGTTTTACTATCCCAGGGAAGGACTGCAGAAATACACATTCCCAGCATTATCTGTCAGTCACCCACTCTCTTCCGAATATCAAATCAGTGCTTTCTTACCCACATTATTACAAACACAAACTGATTGTCTGTTTCATTTACGACCCTTCCTAACTACTTTGGGACCATCTTTCCAATTCTGTCCCCAATACACCTGTGCTAGTTTATATTCAAACTCAATAATCTGATTAAGTAATCACTTGGTCTCATCTTCCCTTCTGCTTGAGAGCACAGAAACAGCAGTTCTTGTAAATTTTGTACTCTTTTTTCCATAGAACTGAGGAGAAACTTCAGTGTAATACATGTACCCATTTGATACTTCAACCCAAAGTCTTATTAATTACAAAAGCCGTATCTGTATGATCCCTGGATTTTACTTCTCCATTTTTAATATACACAATGGCCATAATTGCAAAATCTGTTCACAGAAACAGATAATTCCTCAACTCCAGAAATGTCCAACATACCTTTAGATAAAGTTTTACACCAAAGTAAAACTGCAGAAAATTAAATTGGGTTGTAATATATGTAGAAATATAATTTGGTGAACATAAAGAATCTGCAATTGTCCTGCTAATAACTTATAAAAGCAATCAAACAGAATGTAGTCTGAAAGGAACCTGAGAGAATAAAAATAGGAAAGTTTTCAAGAGCATAATGAAATTCACATTATCAAAGGTTCTCTACAATTTTAATGACTTGTGAGTGCATTTTAATTAATTTAAATGTTTAAAGTAGTACTCCATGCACATTCTTAATCTAAGACTATTTATGCTCTTGATACTGGCTTATTAAAGGCCAGCTATGTAAATAGTTTAGACTAATTGTCTGTTACTACAATTTAATTGAGTCTCATAACAAAGATTGTAAAATCAGGATAATGCATTCTCTTAGAACAAAAATCCAGTTGCTTTTTCACTCACTGTTTCACTGATAAACTTCACATCAAAGGGACCCTGTGTTTTAAATTACATGTCAGCTTTTGCAGGATATTGCAATAACACAATATATGTCTGTCCTTGAAGTAAATGTTCTAGCTCACCTATGACTCATATTTGCATCTACTTAAAAGCACAGGCATTTGTTAGATCACTATTTAGCTACCAGACACAGAAGAGATGTTAAATAATTTCCATCACCATAGTTCACTGCTATGTAACAGTCCAGTTACTACAAACATTTATAATTTTGTCTCAAGGATGCAATCTCATGACAATATAGTGGCTTTTTACTGAATGGAATATAAACCAAGTGCCTGAACTTTTGAATTGGATAACATGTTCCCTCTGAACTTTTGTAAGCTTTAAATGTTCATCTACATTTGCTGAAACAAGCTTGACAATACTAGACAGAGAATTTTACCTAGATTTTCCGTGTCATCTGTTCTCTTTTTCTCTCTTTTGTTGTAAATGCATATGCAAATACAGGATTTTAACTGCATTTATTTCTTCTATATATTCCTCACCTGAACTCCATGGAATTGACCAAATTAATGCTCTGATTCCTACCTCCTTTGTGGTATAAAGAGAATTTAAATGAATCATAATCTCAGTAAGTATAAATCAATTTTACCCTTCCCAATAATACATTTAAAATGTTATTTTCATTATTGTAAAGGCGAACAAGACTGACTTATGGAACTCTTTTCAGTAGATGTTCATGTTCATTCATGTTAAATCAAGATAGAATCTAAGATGGAATCTAAGTCACATAACACACAGCAGAACTTAAAAGACCTTTTGATATAGGTCAGAGGAGATGAGGCACCACACAAGCTTGACTCCAAGGATCACAGAAACTGACCTAACGAAGAAGGCAAGGCTCTTGTTTATACCTCATCCTTTTGATGGGAACAAATACTTAGACACCTAAACACTTGAATAAGAACACACTATTTTTATTATACTTTGGATATACTTTGGATTAGAACTGTAGTTCAGTAAGTGTGCACTACAGGACAGAGTTCTGCCTCTTTGGTTTTAAACCCAATTTTAACTCACCCTTTGCACTCTACACATTCATAGTTTCCTCTGCCACTTATTTCTAACATCCTAAGCAGTAACTCACATGCACTATCCAAGCTGGAATCCCTTATTAGGGGAAAGGAAATATTTAGAAATAATAGATCCAGGAAATGTGAAGTGAAAAAGAGCCATAGCAACTCTTCCAACAATGGAATTAATCTCACACCTAAAGTTTTAGATTATTGCTTAGCCATGGAAAATTCTAGTACATTCAAACATGCTCATATCTTCTGATGCCTTATTTCTGGGACTAATCCATTTTCTAAGTCACTGATTAAATAAAGACATCAGGGCCTCTGGTAGGACTCATTTGGGAAATGTAAGATCTGCAGAAACACAGATGCTTGCCAGAACCAGTCAACTAACTGTGCTCATGAATTCCAAAGAACAAGAGCCAGACAGGCACACTAGCTGTGCAGAGTTTATATTTTGGGGGTGAAGCATAACTCTACTGAAGTTTTCCATAAAAATCTTGATGACTTCAGTAGAAACAGAAACACAAAAATGATAGCTTCTTGGATTATGAACTTTTATCTGTTCTCAAGTCAAAATGAAGAGAGGAGATACCTATGAGAGTCTAGCATGGAAGTTTTTAACCACTGAATGTAAAACAGGGAAAGTGGAGCTGGACTGACTGGCACGGGCCTCAGACACTAATAGGTGTGGGGACAGTATGGAGAAGTATTTGCTATATATGGTGAGAAATGTTTCAGTAAGCAATAAAAGACATACAGACTTACAGATACAGATTTTTTAATTCAAGGGCTCACAAGCAGAAAAAAGAACGAAAACAGAACTAAAATGGTATGTTTGTCTGGGGAGAGGTGCACTGCCAGCATTGAACAGAAGAAATGCTCTTGCAAAGCCAGGCAGAAACCTATAAAAAGTTAATTACCATGGACATATTCTTGTGGGGACAGGAAGAGGAAAGACTGAAGCCCCTTCTGACTATATCGTCATCAAGTAAGCTTTTTCTCCTTCTCAAAAAACACAGTTTAAACTCTAACTGTAGTTCCCAAACAAAAATAGACCAGTGTAACAGTTTTAGGAGCTTATGAAATTTTATATATTACAATGTTTACCCTGATTTGGAAAAATAAAAAGCATTGTTATGTAGTCCCAAAATACAACCTCAATAATTAAAATAATTGGAATAAAGTAAACATTCTTTTCCATAAATAAAAAAAACACTCAGGAATTAATTTTGATTTTGCACAACTTCCAAACTGATGCAGTAACATACCTCTGGTATACTCAGGTTTAGAAACTCTGACTATTACAAAATTACCAGTTATTTTCCCCTTAATCTTGCAGATGTTTTCCTTTTTAGACCCAGATGGAACAGTCTTAAATGCTGGGAAAGTTTGTAAGCATTATGGAACAGAATAGGATTTCTCAAGTTACAAAAGAAACACAACAGAGCAAGAAGCAATTACAGCCACTGCTCCTCCTCTGCTAAGTGATTACAGTGGATTCTCAAAAAGTAGACTGCTAGCTTCAATTAATCAGAGCTCCTGTAATTCCCTGAAAATTTAATTGTACTAGAAACTTGTATTAAAAACAAAAAACTTGTTACTTACCTGTTTATTTCAACTAAGCAGGACTTCTTTTAATCACATTGGACAGGTGTCTTTCACCACAGTTTAGTATAAAGAGGATTGATACTGCACAGCTGGAAAGAACACTTTACCTTTAGATCTCTCTTGCCCTTTTTCTCCATGTCTTCAGCTGGATCACATGAAGAGCTTGCAACAACAAGGAACTTTTGCTGCCTGGCTTCCCGAAGAGCTTTCTGGGTGGGACCTTCAAACCCTTTCTTCCTTGTACAATCATGGCCTACTTTAAAATAAAACCAACAAAAATATAATCAGAATACTTTTTATTAACTCTTCTGGAAGCTATCTCCTTACTTAACATCAGCCACACGTGAAATTCTCAAAGAAACACCACTTTAATTAAAAAGATATTCAGGTTACTCTGCCATCCATAAAAAGTATTCCAGGACTACATGTATCTCTGCTCCACAAATAATTTCATCTTACCTAAAGGGTACCCTAGACTTGGCCCCAAAAATGCAATAATCTTGCAGTACAGGGAGAGTCACAGGGAAATGGATGCATTCTCAGAGCCAGAGGAAACATCAGCTCACTGCATTCTATCCAGTATCCACCACCAATGCAATATTCTGATTTACAGCCCACAATCCTTCTGTTTCCCTGCACTTTCTGCCAACCCACCTTTCAAACAAGGAATTACTGATGAATAGGTAATTCAGCAAAGAAATCCTAAGCAGGTAACACAGCTTTAAATCATCAGCGGTTGAAAGGAATAGGAGAAAGAGTACAGTACACGTGGACTATAGCACAATGCATCTGCCATGACCTGGCAGAAAGGACACTGCTCTCAGACAGCCTTTGTATTGGCAGCTCACACAAATCCAAACACAGCCCTTTGTGATCCCTGTATCTTGTTGCCGTGCTCTGTTGTACAGTTTGCATGTACATGGGTTTGCATGAAAGACAATGTAATACTGATTTCCAACAGGATTTGGGCACTTAAATCCCTCCAGTTCTTTGAAAAAAAACCTCTGGTTGAAAAAACACATTATACAGCTAAAATCCAGACTGAAACAAATGTACTTCACACTACCCATTTCTAAATTATTGGTCTTATAAAATAGTTTTATTAAGACCTTTACACTAAAATGCAAACCTGATGACTTAAAGCAGGGAAAAAACCCCAAACACTCCCTCCATTCTTGAGACAAAAAAAGCAGATCAAGCAAACACAAAACCCTTCTGTATACCCAACCTGAGTACAACTCGAACTAGTGGAAAGAACTGTGCCTGGATTAAAAATACTCACCATTTTAAAAGCTGAAGCTACTGTCACAGATATTTTGAATAACAACTTTCTCTGAGGAACAGCAAACAGCAAAATTGGTTTACATGCCTAACACCTTCTACTCACTCAGTAACTGCTATCCACCAGCATGTTGCTCACAGAGTATTTGGTTTGTTGGTCCTTTTGAGATACACATGCCTGTTAAGCAACAGTTATGACAGTTCCAGAGCTTTAAGTCAGTAACTATTAGAAAAGGAAAGAACGAGTTCCAAAGAACTATTGCACTGAGATGTCAACAGCTTAGGTTTAAAGACTTTCCATTCTGAATGCATTGCACACGGAATGGGCATAACTAGGCTCAAGTACTTCAACTGGTGCATTTTAAATTTCTTTTTGCATGACCTTCTAACTGCAATCGCATCAGAGCAAGGAAAGGAAAAGCACAGTTAACAGTCTTAGCAATGAGTTAATTCAACCATGAGTACAGAAACTCATTGAGTTCAACTTTTGAATATAATTGGGTAATAAATAAGTAGCTGTTGTTTTTAGAAAATACAAGAAGAGTACTGAGCAAGGAGCAGTTTTATAACGTGTTTAGAGCCAGCTGCTATAGCAGTGTTCACTTAGGTTTATAAGCAAGCCACAATCAACACTGCTTCATTCCTGCAGGCAAAAGGGGTCTTTTTTTCAGAGCACCACTTACCACTGTGTTTTGATCCGTAAAGAAGGGTGCAAGCATCGTTAATATACACCCATACCCTATATAAAATATCAGCTCTCTCTCTCTTTGACAATTAGGTTCCTCTATGTATGATCTTGCTACCGTATCAGGAAGGACCAGATTTAAAACACAACCAGTTTTTAATGTAAATCTCCTTAAATAAAACCAAAAAAACCATTACTTTTTAATGTAATCTGAACTCAAAATACAATTTTTTTCAGAGATGATTCAGAGTAGGCATCAGAGAGAGAGAACCAGCCCACAGTATGACCAAGTCCTAACTATAATTGCTAATTAGTTCTCAAATTTTTTCCTCTCCAACTACTACATGTCCTTCATATCAATTTGAAACAAGCAAGGCAAGAATTAGGAAATACAAACTTAGGTTTCTTTAGGTGTCCTAAAAATTATTAGAAGTTCTTCTCTTCAAGGGTTTCTGTACAAAGCTGAACAGCAGCCTGACAGTGAGACAGCAAAAAACTGCTAGTAAATAAATTACATGCTCTGTATTGTGGATGCTATCTTCAATTGCTTGAAATGCAGCAGGCTGAAAGCTCCTACATCAAATGTCTGAGTAATAAAGTCCAGAGTAGTTGCCCTAAAATTAACATTAAGTACTGTTAGTTTTTTCTACCTAGCTGCCAGATACAAATTTACAATGCAAACTCATGGTGAATACTAAGAAGTTCCCCTTTGTTCTTTATAGCGCACTCTATGACTCTGAGAGAAAAAAAGCGACCCCAAACTAAAACCAAACCCACAATCACTGAATGGTTTGGGTTGCAAGGTGCCTTAAAGATCATCCGGTTCCACCCCCCTGCCATGGGCAGGGACACCTTCCACTGTCCCAGGTTGCTCCAAGCCCCATCCAGCCTGGCCTTGGACACTTCCAGGGATGGGGCAGCCACAGCTCCTCTGGGTACCCTGTCCAAGGGCCTCCCCACCTTCCCAGGGAAGAATTTCTTCCTAATATCCAATTTAAACCTATTCTCTCTCAGCTTGAAGCCATTCCCCCTTGTCCTGTCACTACATGCCCTTGCAAAAAATTCCTCTCCCATTTTCTTGGAGTGTATGTGCAGAACCTCACAGTTCAGCAAATCCAAAACTAATTAAAAGCCACTCTCAGTGCCTTCTAGCCAAGCCAGTATTCCAGGTGTTCCACAGTCAAGTCAGGTTGTGGGACAAGCCTCAGGAGCAGTGAAGGGCAATCCCCTGCTTCTGGGCAGAGCCCTTCTCCTTCCTTCAGGCTCTGCACTGCAGAGAAGCCAGAAGAGGCAGCTCAGCTTGGCCAAGGATCACTTGCCACTCTGGCTGTGCATTGTTATCAAATATCCCAATGCACAGAAGTCAGCCCAGAAGACTGAGAAGTGCAGCTGGAAGTCTCCTTACAGCCCAGATTTCCAACTCCAACAGCACTGGTTCCTTCCAAAGTAAAAATCTGAATTTTGAGAATAATGAAGCAAACACTTCTCCAGTATCCATGCACTGCTTGTTTCTCAGGGTTGTACTTATACTCTCTCAGGAATAAGAAATCAAGAGGGAACAGAATATGATCACCTTTCAAGAGGCAGCAGAAAGTATTTTAAAAAGAGACAATGTTACCCACTGAGACATGAGTATGCCCTACAGAGGGCAATAAAAATTATGTAGTATTAGAGGACAAAGCACTGAAACAAAATTAATTGAAATACTGATTAATTTGTGATACCCAAGGTATGAAACAAATTAAGACTTGTAGAAGCATGTGGGTGGCTGATGAGCTTAATTTGTGTTGGAGAGACTGACAAGGGTTTTTTTATATAATTATTTATCAAATGGCTCCCTTGCTTGTCACTTCTTGGTATTACAAAGTGCCCTCAAGATTTCTGGAGAATAAATGAACAGCCAGAGCATGGTTTTTAGAATCAAACAACAAATGAAAGTAGGTTTAATATGAAAAGGAGACAGATGGGGCATCCACACAGTAAAACACGAGCACAGGGAAGACCCCACACTACATACCCTCAAGCCAGAGTGTATCTTAATAGGAAAGGAAGGCAGTGCTTCCTAGCCTTTTCACTCAACTACCAACACAAAAAAAACCCCAAATAAATTTATGTGGCTACTGTTCTTTTTCTCAGACTTGTGTTTTCTAGAGGAATTTTACACAATGGAAAAAATGCCATGAACATGGGAACTAATGAAGCTTGATTGTCAAAGGCTGGGGTAGCTCAGTGGCTTTTCACCTGGGGTATGTTACCAGTGCAAAAGGAGATTTAGGCTTTAACAAATTAAAAAAAACCAACAAAATAACCCCCAAAACCACTGAACAAACAGATATTGAAATTGCCATAACTGGAACAAAATCTTTACCTGGAAGTTGTATAATATTTGTAGGGTTCTCTAATTTCAAGTAAACCGTTATCTCTGATGGGAGTCCTGCTCATGACTAAGGCAGGTGCAACATCCCCTTCACATGTGAATACTCTGTTGTCAGAGGATGGAGCTCACCATTTCCCTTTTGCACCATCTTACTTATTTTCAAGAGAATTTAAGAAACCTGGTTTCTTTGAAACTTATCTTACTATCAAATGTAGCTGCAATTGAAAAATAGGTTCAAAATCATTACGGGACTGATGCTCTCAAAGAATGTGACAGCATGAGCTTCATTTACTTAGGAAAGCAGAGGTGCTAGGGATTTCCTGACAGAGTTAGAAAAAATAATGCAAAAATTACACAGGGAAGTAGTGTGGTACCACACAGATACTATTCCAGCAGCTGTTATATCATCTTAGCAATCTTCTGTAAAAATGAAAGTCTGGATTTCATAATAACAGTATTTTAAAAATGTTTCCAGACCACAATGTGTGCTTTCTGAAGGGTGAGCTGAGAAAGAGCACATGCACACACACAGAAAAGGGAGTATCAGCAGATACAGTAACAAAATCAGTCACAAAATAGATTTCTAGGACAAAGCCCTTCCAAGTTACTCACATATTCCAGATTGCCTGCAGCAGTCTCAGTCTCTTTAGTAAATACACTTCAGAAAAAATATTCAAATGATAAAACTGCTACTCAGACACCAGGTCAGCTGATAAAACGTAGTGAAAGTATTTTTGATTTACTGTTACACCAGATTTTGGGATGCATCACAACAACAAAAAAAATACATAACCAGTCTGAGCCCGGTGATGGGAATATTTTACCTTTTGTCTCAGGAATCTGCTTAGCATATCCGAACTCTAAACTTTCTAATGCAGCCTGCAAACCTGTAACCTAATTTTAAAAAGAGGAAAGAACAAGAGGAAGCAACATGAAAACATTGACATGCAGCATTCATGCTGGTGTACTTCATAAACTCCATCTATAATTTTTTACTTTTGATTATTGTTATCTAAGTTATGAACATAACTCCTAATTCAAGATTTTGGAAAGACCCAGAGCAACAATGCAATAAAACGCAAGCCACCCAGAATCTCTCAAAACATTTTTACAACTCTATTAAAACAATGCAGACATGCAGAATACCAGGGTTCTGACTACACCAGCAACTTTTAGCAACTGCTGTCACTGCACTGATCCTGAATTTAATGGCACAATATGACTTACAGCTTCGTCATAACAAAATGTCACAAAATAATGGTGTTATGTGTTACAAAAAACTCATTGCTCTGGAATGAGTACAGTTCGTAACTGCAGAGGTCCTACATATATATATATATGTCCCTGAAATTTCACAGCATTGGAACTGCTCCATGTTTTGTACTCCTGATTCAGCATAACTCCATATGGGCAGTAAACTCCCATTTTCTATAGGGCATTTTGTTTTCCTTATTGAAATCTCAGACATATAATCCTCAGTGTTTCATAAGTAAGCCCTGAGGTGACCTGAGAAAAACTGGAGGCAGAGAAAAGGAGGAAATGAGAGATGAAGACAATCAGAAGACAGTGTGAGCATGGTAAATTCCCTTCATTTTACCCACATATAATTGATGCTACTGCTGAAATGCATTTAGGTAGGATTTTTTCTTTTTTTTTTCCTACTTCTTTTCTTAAACACATGCAAGGTAATTTTCTGTCTATCATCCCTCCTACCCGTGCTCATACTGCTTCTTGCCAAAGAGGCAGAATATCTTGTATACATCAGGTAAGATTAGAGGAGTAAAGATACTATTCAAATATTCCACTCAAGACATAAAACTGTCTCTGATCTCTTTATGTATTTTATTTCTAAACTAGCAGGTCATTCCTGGATATATTTACGAAAAAATAAAACAATAAACTGTAATAAAAGAAGTTAAAATAAGCCATTTCCAAAGGCATAGATGGAAGCATGGGAAATCTGTGTGAATATCACACCCTTCCTTAAGCTGTTGGCACTGAAGGTGTACCAGGGTCTGCACATTGCTGACTCCTGTACAGCAGCACTGAGCACTACACACTGACAACTATTACTTTGTGGCACCAAGTTTCACAAACATTCACTGCTAATATTTCACCAAATCATGAAACTCACAAAATATTCTGCTTCAGGCTACTGCTGCGTAAGTGAGTTGCTTTACCAGAAATATCCTGTGTAGTTACCAAAGTAAAAACTAGAAGCACTCCTTACAGCTGTGCAAGTTCACCACAGTTTTACCTGCTCCATTGCTTTGTCTCTCTCCAAACTGGTTAACATTTTCTGTGTCAGCGTATTCTGGTATTTTTCTGACAGCTCCTTCAGCACTGGTTCATAGGATGCATAATGTGCCTTCAGCCTGTGAGCAAGAGGAGGAAAAATGATTCCTCACAGATGAGTTAAATCAGAGATTTATATCTGCATAACTTTTCCCCTACCCAAACAAACGAGTAAAATTACCAAAAGGTCAACATAGTGGAGACAGCAAACCTGTTTAGTATGTAACCAACCAACTGGAATACCAAAAGGAAAAAAAAAACCAAAAAACAGATGAATGAGTAAGAGGATTCACAGCTTGTTTGATCATATTTTAAAACAATCCATCCCGTTTTGTCCTGTTCTTAATCCTTCATACACATACTGCACATTAATTTTGGCTAATTTGTCTTCTTATACATGGATTGTATTTCACTGGAAGAAAGAGAACTACAGCTGTTATCTGACTACCAAGTAAGATCCTCATCTGGAAAAAACAGTCATAATATGATCATTTCTTTCTTCACTACACGTTACACTGCGACTCAGACTTGTCATCTCTCAAGAGAAACATGTGACACCAACAGTTCCAGAACCACTGCATCCTGCAAAACGCTGAGTCACAAGCACAAATCAGTGCCGAGTGCTCTCCTGCATTAGCATGGATGCATTCCAAGGGTGAAGATGTAGAACACGGAGCTGCTATGACATGCACTGATTGATAACAATACCAACACAGGGAACAACTCCGGGAATTCACTGGAGCTGCAGATATAAGCCCCTTCTCAGTGTTATTTTAAAACAAGTGCTGGCATAAATAGAGATTCTAAACTCAGCTCCTATTTAGAAATTACATTACTATAAGTCAGTAGCAATGGACTACTTTGGGCTTATTTGCAACCAAAGCAGCAAAGCAAGTTTCTTAGTGGAAGTTCAAGATGACAGAAAATGCCAGCTGTGAGAATCAGGAATGCAAAGGGTCTGAATTTGGTGTGATACCAGTTACCCTTAAAATGGGCAAAGGTTCTAAACAGAAATCACTACCTATTTATGGAAAAATATTTGGGTAAAAAAAAAAAATCTTATTATTGTTTCCAACTATTAGAAATACTCTGTATTCATTAATGCCATACTGCATCATAGAAAATCCACCAAAAACAAATCATTGGAAATTCTTTTATCTGTGTGGCAAGATGGTCACAAGGAGCTGCTGTTTACTAAGACATAACTACATGCAGCTAGACTCACTTCAGATTCCATAGTGTTATCTCATTATCAGGTAACAATTAAAAACATTATATTTAATGCTACACGTATAGCAACTGAAATTATTTTGTACCTTTTCATATCACAAATCAGCCTGTTTTTCTCCTGCACCACTCGCTTATGATGCATTCGGTGGAAGTCTCGTTCCTTCTGCATTTTTAGGAGAGCCTGTTCTGTTTTACTGTGTGTAAAAACAGAAAATGCAAGGCAGTAGTATTAGTCTCCTCCTGTGAGCTGCATCGAGGTATGCTGAATACATATGGAATTAATTTTCAGATATGCACATGCCTACTGTATCTAAGCTGGAAGTTCTTAGTAGTACAACCTGTGCTGGAGAATATGTACTTTTGAAGTCTTTTTGTTGCCAGCTGAGGTGCAAAACCATGGGTACTTTTTGTCTTCCCTCAGATCCTTTAGACAGAATCCATAAAAATTCTGGCATTATAAATCTCAGAGCTGAAGTCAACTTTATGTTAAGCACAAGTTTCATGGAGGTACAAAAATCAATCCTCTTGTTTAAAATTCTATGTAAAAGATTGATAATACTGATAATATACTGAAAATACTGATTTTTTTTTTTTTTTTTTTAATATTTACATCACATCTGTATTGTTGCCGTGCAAATTAATTCGGAGAGCATTCTGGAAAAAATTGGGCCACAAACGTTTTAGGCTCTCTTCAATCATGTTTGTAACCTGTCCCCAGGTGTTCCCTGGATATGAGACCAGGCAGCAAAAGGTCTCCCTTTCAAAATTAATTGTAAACACACTGATAACCTGTTACTCTCTGAGCACATTCTACACACAGCCATGGGACACCCTGAGATGCTCTGCTCCATAAACTTAAAAAGAAAATACTCTGCATATATTCAGTACATTTTCTCCTTGCCTTAACTGATATGGGTTTGGCAGGAAAGATTAGTAGATGAATTGTTTAATTGCAAAGGAAGCTTGAAATTACCTTGCACTGAAATTAGGTATTTGCTTCTTGCAGAAAAAAAGCTCATTTCCTCTGCAACAGGAGCTGAAGAATTAGGTAAAATCAAAATGAAAACTGAGTATGCCAAAATCAGAGGTCCAGGAAGAAGATCCGTAACTGCCAGTGCATTACACTTAATAATTTAAAATACAAATAATTTACTAATACAAATGACTTATATTTGCTGTATATGCAAGCACTGTATTTGTTACCTACACAAACTACCATACTGACACATGCACATTTGTATGTGAATTGGTGCTTGTAGCAGAGGCCTGAAGGAGAGCCCCGTGAATTAATGCCAGCAGCGTTCAGTGAAAGCAGGCAGGGCCGTGGAACCGGGCAGGGCTGCCCCTCCCGCAGGAGCCCCGGGCACACACACCACACTGTGTGCACAAACACCACGAGCTGGGAAACAGAGAAACTCGGGATATTGGTACGGGATACAAAGCCCGCATTCATTATTCTGCTCAGGCTTCTATAAACATTTGAGAGGTAAATCAATCAGTGGTCTCAGGACAGTTCTGGGAAACAACTCCCTCACAACACCACACTCAAAATCGGACTTGCCATAAAGACCTTGAATGCAAACCCCGCCCCTTCAGAGCTCAGCAGATAGCTTGCTCTGAGCACAAAAAATGTTGCTACAGCCACAGCAAAGCCAATATCCTATCCATTTCTTTTAGGGATGATGTATGTCAAAGTCTGCAGGTCTCTCCATCTAAACTTCTCTCAAGCAAGCACTTCTGTTAAAATAGCAGAAGAGGACAAGGTGCAACAAACCCAAGTAGGACAAGGTGCAACAAACCCAAGTAGGGATTTTCCGAGTCAAGTTACATGCCCTGATGTGACTGAATTTAGGTGAGACTACGTTCCCCAAGATGCTGCAAGTTGTAGCACTAAAACTTTAATTGAAATAAAGACAGCTTTAGAAAACATGTATTTTCAGGCTTTCACTCTATCTAGTTTACATGGGTCTTAGCAGCAAAGATGCTAACTGCACCATGTAATTAAACAGCTGCATTTAAATATGGTGCACAACACAAAAAGTGTGCACTTTATTTTTTCCATGGTTGAAGTGGAAAAATATGTGCAGGAACAGATTTTGGTACAGAAAGAGGAGATGAACTGAGAATTTTGTTGCTAATGCTGTCACTAACCAAACTAATAAATATGACTTCCAGGATTACTTTATATTTTGGCCATTACTTTGGCTGTAAGCTGGGTATGTATTTGTGAGCATGCTTCCAAAACGGACAGAAGGGTACCTGCAAATGTTTACACTTCCTAACTGATGCTGTGATCTCAATGACAAACCTCAGGCAAAAGTTTGACACAACTTCCATTCCATCTACATAAGAAATTCCTAAACATTTGAAGAGCTTTTAAATACCACAGCTCCAGTCCCTGTAACCAACACCATCTTAAACCTGATACAACATTTGTCTGCACATGTTTAAATAAATAGGCAACAGACAGGGTCTGGCCATAGGAAAACACAAAAATATCTGGTATTCAAACTATTTTATATCATCAAACAGGAAGAGTTTAACATGGCTATGAAATTGCAATCTATTTTCAATTCAGAAAAATGTTACTAGAACATTAAGTGACCAGACACTACTGAAGATGATGAATGAGAATTAACTAGTCTTGTTTAACAATTTTCAGTGTTTTTTACAAATTTTTCCTGTGTATTGGAAGGAAAGCCCATGCTTCCATTAGGGAAGCATTCAGCAGGTAACACCATCCCTTAGCAACCAACTGGGCCTTCAAGATAAAAGAAAGGGAGCACATTTGAGGTACCCTTTAACTAGTCACATGGCAAACCAATGTAAAATTAGTTTTGCTTTCTATCACCACACAGTGGTCATTTTTAGAAATCATTTAAATAAAGATTAGTAGTATATCTAAACCTTAAGGTAATAACTGTACTTAGTTTTGGAGTAAAAGGATTATGCTGATATTTATTTCTTCTAATGTCTGCAGAGACATCAAGATGCCTTCAGACATTGCACAAGCTATAAAAAAAACATGCTCACTATATAGAGGAAATGAAGCTAACTGTAATTTTCTCTTTAAATAATGAAACACCACAGTGAAATCTAACCAACAGCCTGCAATCTACTCAATTTGCTCCCCTGCTTGCATGCAATCATGTAAATACTGTATTAAAATACCCAAAACACAATTACTGTTAGCTTCTATACACTAAATGTCTTCCACCAATTGCTAAACAACATTAAAGCAGGAGGTAATTGGTTTACAGTCATTTATCCTGGACCCCCAGACTGCCTAAGTCCCAAATAACACCTCTTTTCTGCAAGATGGCCGTCAAGAGTTGCAAGCTCAGAAATACCAAATGTAATTAAAAGCTTCCCTCAAATACATTTCACAGCACTGTAGCTCTCAATCAACATTGTCTGACTAATCCACAGAGCAAAACACAGGACTTCCCTTGCTCACAAACCCTTGGTTTCTAACCAGTCAAATCAGCATTTCTCCAGCACTCTTCAGGCATTCTGCTTTCTGAGTCATTCTGAAAACCTGAAAACTCACATTGTCCTCCAGGTAATTTTGGCTCCTGCTGGAATATTTGCTTTACCACAGCAAAGGCAGTGATTCAAGTTACTGAATGTATGAACAAGAAAAAATGCTGTTAACAGTCACTACACTAAATGGATTTAGTATAGAGTATTATGACCAGGGTTTATCCAAAAGACATAAAATAACACTTTAGCCCATGGTAAGTAGAGCAAAAATGCTCAATTTCACACATTTCAATTTTCAGAAGCAGTACTGCTTTAATTCATAGATTATTCAAAACAATTTATATGAAATGAATATCACAAATGCTGAACTTTTAACATTAGTATCACTGAAATCTTTGAAAGTTATTTGAAATTAAAAAGCTGAAAAGTGCAGTAGTGACAAACTACTGTTAACACAGACTTACACCTGCCTATACTGCATTCCAGTAACAGCTGACAGACCATGGAAATAAAGCTCTCCCTGCAAGTGGACAAAGGGGGGGGGGTCTGGTTTCAGCAGTATTTTAACAAGGCACTTGCAGAATACCTGCAGCGTGTAACAGGTAATGCCAGTGAACAAGATGTGGTCACACAGAAATTTTGAGTCACACAAAACTGCCCTGAATCTCGGTGCCCTCTCTGGAACACCAAACCAGTGACATGACCCATTGGTTTGCCACCAGAGTGTTGCCACTTTAGGTTCCAAGAAACACCAGAATGTTAAAAAGCAGAGCCCAGTTTCAGTTTGTGGATTGAACTTGAGTGTTGGGACTTTTATTTAACAGAGAGCCTGTAGCAACCCAATATACTGGCACTCTTTTCCCTCTCCTGCTTGCTCCCTGTTGCACATTATGTCATCTTTCAGACTTCTACTCAGACAGCTGCTATAAAAACTTTTCTGGCACCCCATGGAGTAGAAAGATGTTCTTAAGCAAAAAACCACTGCTTATTCAGACCATGGTGAAATCAGTTTGAGCTTTATATTGTTAAATAATCATGTAGCAATACAACGAACCCAGGAAAACTCTTATCAGGTCATAATCCACTCAGATTATTTTGTTACAGCATATTCTGCTACATACAGGGGGTGAAGAGGGGAAGGAAGAGAGAAAAAAGGAGGGGAAAAAAGAAAATAAAGCTCATTGAAATCACTGCTCTCAAGGATAAATTTCATGAGGGCCCCATTTCTTCCTTCCTTCTTTTACTCTGCATTACTGCTTCTTACTCTCCCCCACTCATATGAGACACAATCTTTGAGTACCCATTGTCCAAAGCAGCTGCAGATTAAAAAAGGAAATGTTTTCTCTATGGTCTGTCTCCCAGTGCATCGTTATATTTAGATTACACAACATCTGACTTGATTGTTGCCACTATTTATTAAACTACTTGACTGTGGCTAATTAATTCATTAATTTAAAATGTAATAAATCATTACAACCAGAAAATAATTTAATTACCATTATCAGCAGAAATTATTATTAAACATCTGAATAGGTTTTTTTTTCACAGAAAGGAACAACCTAAATGAAAATTAGCAACTTGAGCAATCCTGAGGAAAATCAAAGAGATGGAATTAACTTTACAGCTCTGTGTTTTAAAACCACACACTGGCAAATCTGAAGCGAGTGCATCATTAAGTCTCACGGTACATTCTCAGTGAATACACACATGTGCAAACACACCATTGTCCAGAAAAGGCCATGTGACGGGGGGTTCATTACCACATCTCTCCATTTTATAGGCTAAATATTTTATTCATGACTGAAGTACTGCAGACTTGTAAAATATACTACTGCAACGTATACACGAGTATAATCAATGATGGTAATTTACACTGACACACCATTACCACTAGGCCCAGAGTGACAGATTGGTTGTAATTAAAAAAATGAAGAATAAATGTATAGTGATTTTTATCCCTATGTTGAATGTTTGTGGTAGCTGTAATTTATAGTACTGTAATACAAAATGCACATAACGATTTATTTTTTAGTTCTACCTATTAGACTCACACGATTCTTTGTAGTAATTTGTTATGATTACTGGATATTGAAAATTATTTTTAGCCTAGTAAATACAAATGAAAGAAATTAAGATTTACGTTTCTAACAGAACTCAGAGAAACTTGAACTTTAATTATAAATGTCATCTAGAAGTAAAAGTCTGTGCAGCCAGCATAACAAACAGGAACTTACTATTTTTCACTAAGTACTTGGGTTTACTTTATCTGGCCATCAACTACCATATATGTAAGTTTCAATAAAACCAAATAACATACTTGACAGAGTGTTTGTAGTTTTCCAGATCTTTTTTCAACCTCAGATTCTCAGTCTCAAGTTGCTGGTTGAGGGTGTACACGTCTGGAACCAGCCCAGCATCGCCAACTGTGAGCACACCTCTCTCAATGAGTTCGTACCTGGTAGAAAAGAAACAGATTTATTTATTTTATTCCATGTTTCCATTTCCTCACTTCACTCATGTTTTCCTTCTCGTGCTACAATTTACCGAAACTAGAATCACAGTGGTATTTACCATCTTGAAGCATTTATCTTCTATGATCATTAAGAATTCACAGCAGTACTACCCCACCACACTGTTCTATTCTACTGCTTTTCATTCTAAAATGTGTATTGTTCATAATAGTCAACACATATAGTACTTCACACTAAACAATTTTCTTCCTTCCTTTCTTCTAAATAGCTTAATTAAACGGCAGAAACAAATATTCTTCTTCAAATAGCATTTGTATATACTCAGTCCTTTTTATCTCACATGCTCAAATATGTCAAGATTTTTTTTTTCTGAGGACTCAAGCTGCAGATAATAAGGATTAATGATTCTGAGCCATCTTCAACATGGATACAGAGCTCACTTAGGGAAATTTCTTAATTCCTTCCTGCTTATTTTCCCTATCCTTATTTAATTATATTTACCAATATTTACCTATTTTACCAGCCCTGAGAACACTTGATTCCGTAATGTAGAAGGCTGAAGGTTGCTTTAGTTAAATACTTGCACAGACTGACTTGGATTTTAAGAAGTAAAAGAATCTGAAGCAGCCTGGAATGCTGGGTAGCGTCCCAGGAATCTCTACAGCCCCAGTAATAACATCTCCTCATTCAGTATCCTGTTTTAGGACTATCCACCTTTGGTCCTATGTCAGTAAAACCTAAGAATACAGTACAGACAGAAGAGTGAGACCTCAGCCATGAAATCAGCTCAGCAGAAGCTGAATAGAATTGTAACTAACTTAAATTGGCTAAAGACCATAACCCCACAAGCACCTTCCCTGCTGGGAAGATGTTCTGGGTGGGAGCTCCCTAGAAGGTGAGATGTGAACATTATTTGCCTTTTCAGGTGAAAAATATATTGAATCTGTGCATTGTTTTGTTTCCAAGTAATAAGGAAGTATGAAAAGAACAGAAGTAAATAGAAATAAAAATTACACTAAACACTATCTCCCACTCCTGGATACGAGCAGCAGATCTGAAACCTGAAGACAGTAATTACCAATATCATTCTTCAGTAATCATGTTGCAGAAACAAAAAGCAGTTCTAGAAAAAAAGCAACCTTTACTTAGCATCGTCCAAAAAACTTAAGGGGAATGTTAGTAGCTCTGTCCAAATAACTTCCTACAATCAGCTACGTATTTGCATTCTGAGGATACTTCTTGGAATACTCATCCCTGTGAATAAAGCTGTCACATTCACCACCAGTACATGAAAGATTTTTGAAAAATTCGTCTGCACATGTCCACAATAAAATTCATTCGATCATCACTTCATTTTCTTAAGTAAATTACTGTAGGAACAGGCTTTAACAGTAAGAAAGAAGCTTAGGGATTTTTTTTCTTTCCTCCAAACAGTGACTGATGCACAGGTACAACTCCTATCAAAAATAGTGCAAATAAGGGCACCCTCATGGCAGAAAATCACAACTCTGTGTACTCCTTTACTTGCTGGAAGTGTTTCTCCACTGAATGCCCTAACCACACTTCATCAGAACCATCAAACATCTGCACAAAGACTCATCAGACATGGATAACTGATGAACCTCAACTCCAGCAGAGCTAAAAACTCTGAAAGACAATTTGCATGAAACACAATTAATACCAATAAATTCACTACACCCTTTTCTAAGAACAGTACTAAAAATGAATGTTTTTGTGCATGTAGCAGGAATGTAAAACCACACAACAAATTGCACTGAGAAATCTCATTATCTTTTATCAGCCTGGTCCTGTAAATCTCATAGACCTCCTCCATACAGAGCTGACTGCCAAAGAGCTGCTCCTTTCACTTCCTTCATTACAGATGGAAATTAAATTAGTTCTATGCACACACGGGTATTTTACTAAGCTTTTCAGAACTACTGAGTTATAATTCTTAAATCACTATTAAAAATTAACCAAGAATCTGGAAACCTAAGGAACAGATGGTTAACTATGATTTTGCCATCAAAGCGCAGTGCAGACTGACTGAAAATAATAAATTATTACTATATACTCTACATTATAACTCCTAGAAACTGGATTCCAAGGGAATCAAGTTGCACAGAAGCTCTGCAATAAACTGATAGCTCAGGATGACCTGGGCTCTCGGGCATTAGGAGGGAGAGACTGGCAGATGCAGGAATTTACAGCTGATCAGCCTCTGCACTTCATACTTAAAGCTGTCAATCCAGTATCTTCAATAAACAACGAAAGTGTCATCAAGTCTTGTATAACAGATGGATGGAAAACTTAATGGAAAATTAGGTATTCAAAAATAATTTAACTGTAAAGTTCCTTAAAGTATAATTGGAATAAAAATTTTATGTGCAAAAAAATGCTACATAATTAAAGGAAAAAATCACTACAACTGTTATAAAATTATTCATTACTTCATTGAAAAATAAGGGGTTTGGCATAAAATAAACCATAATCAAATCACAGCATTTTATACAGCTGGATAGAATAACAGTGTTTTCCCAAACTCCAAAATAAACACAGATAATTTGGTCCAATTTAAGTGACCTTTAGATCTCAGACAGACAATAATTTCAAAGCCAGCCTTTTGATAAATTTTCTCTACGTTAATTAATTTCTCATTTTAAATTCCATTAGTGCTTGATCACCACAGCATGAGCAAGAGTGTCGTCCCAATACATAATGAGGAACCCGAGTACGCTAATCTGCTCTCACTTTCATTAATATTGTAAATTATCCATTTCAAACCAACATGAAACATTTTGAAATAAGGTATTAATGCAGAAAGTCTCTATACAGTAAGATTAGATACTGACATGCTGAGCTCATTTGTAAAGCTACTGAAATTAAAAGTACTACTTACAGAGAAAAATATATGTACAGTGAAGAATTTACAAGACAGGGCCTCTTAAATCCTTCACTTTCTGTTAAAAAGCAATTTGAATTTTGCCATTGATATAAATTCAGACTCCAAGTGCTTCAAAGAAAGCCGTAGCCTCATAAAAAGGTCACTATTTATATCTGTCTAGTATTAATTATCTTTTAGTATAAAAACTATTAGACTTCAAACAGAACTGTAGTGCTCCTTCTCCAAGGAATCATTTAAGTCCACCGTTATGCTATCAAAAAGCAGATCATTATTAATTCCAAAGGCAATGCCTGATTGATGAGTAAGACCAGAGCCTTGCAAACGACAGCACAGATTCCACACCTGAGAATACTTCTAAGAAAATTTAAAAGCTTCAACGCTTTTGTATGAAAAAATAAGATGTTTCTAACTTTTTCTAATTTTCAAATTATGCAATTTCAAATTATGCAATTTTTTTTTAAAAAAACCCTCTGAACTTACATTTAAAACTGAGAACAAGTTAACCAAAGAGAGGTGTTTCCACTTGCAGAATTTCTCCAACATAACCTGCTTATTCAAAGCAAGCCTGTATTTCAACAGAACTTTATGACAAATGTCATCTTTTACTCCAAAGTAATTCAGTTGTCCTCCAAAGCTTTGCAGCATTCCTAACATATAATTTTTAATCAATATTTTAAAAAGCATACATCTGGAAGGATGTATGAAGAGAGTGGTGTATTTAATCAAAGCTGCACCTTTAAACTTCTGCATAAAGTATGGACAAAATCCCTGCAATCTACAAAAGCTTTGGAAAAATAAGATAGCAACAGCTCAAGAGTTTTATTCTTCTGATTACTGTATAAACTGAATCTTAAAAAATAAAAAACATTCATATTTATTAACTGCTGTAACAAAAATTACAAAGTAATAAATATTCTGATTAGTCTACTTAGACAAGGGCTTGCATCCTCATTCTCACCAGGAATTTATTTGTTAAAAAACTACATATTTAAGAATGACTTTTAATCAGGTGAGTATTCTGAAAAAATATCCTGAAATACCAAAAATATTTGAATCCTGAGCACCTAATTCCCAAAGTAACATGGTCACTTACCATTCAGACTGGAAGCAGTCAAGGGTTCTAGACATTCCCAGTCTGTCCAGGAAATTGCAGAAGAAGTCATCCATTGCTTGAGGTATTTCTAATACTGATTCCTCAGAAGTCAGAACCGACTGCGAAGCCTGAAATTAAATTTTGATAACTGTTTAACTTACAAGAGAAATGCCATTATCATACTTTCTATTTCTGAAGTCATCTGAAATCACAGATCTACTGGAGTACCACTGAATGTTTCCCTTGTCTTTACTGATCAGAAGTGTAAGCAGTGATCTTTCTAATGGCAAGGCTTGTGAAAGGTTATAAAGAAATATTACTCAAACCCCACCTTATTTAAGCAGGTATTCCAAACCTGACATCATCTGGTAGAGACTTGAAAGTATTCAAATTGAAGGATGATTTTTTGTCACTGACCAGAGAGAAAAATCAGACCTTACCTAATGAAAAATGTAGCAGTTCAAGGTGCCAGTATGGCTTTTATGTTTTTTGTAATGGTGCATGTAATGGAGGGACAGACAGAACCTCATCTCCATCACCTGATCCCTTAGGAATAAGCCTCACAAAGATCAAGTGTCCCTTTCATTTCAGCATGCACTGAAGGAAGCTGCCAGACAACACTGCTGCAAGTGTTAGCAGAAGGCACACGGTGCACCAGGGCTTCACATGCAGCTCCCCCAGTGCCACACAGACAGACAGCTCTGCAGAGAAGGTCTGCTCATGGGGCAAGCACACTGCCAAATGCAGAATAAAACCAGAACAGAGCAATCCTACTACAGAGAAAGAAAAAAAAAAAACCAAAAAAAACATTCACAGCTTTCTGATGCAATGAAAATCTCTTCCCTTCACCTAACCCCATTCAGCCCACTCAGCTCACAGCTCAGTGTTTAGCTCTCCTACAGAGAATTTAATATGCAAGAAGGTATGGTAAAAAAGGAAAATATGACCCAAACTGAGACTACTCCCCCACAAAAAGCATTTAAAGACAATGAGATGAGAGAGACTAACACAACTCGGCAGCCAAGGAGGTGGCCTTATTTCACTCAGGTATCAAATGGATTGCAATGACTTGACATACCTAAATATGAGGGTCTTGGCTTTTACCTGCTCGACAATGCATGACAAGCTACTGCACTGCACATGCATCTTGGCGAGAGATTTTAAAAATACCACAAAACTGAAAAAAAACCACTGAGATTTATTAAGCCATGCTAAAGACCATGACTGCAAATCATTTCCTCCACCCATTTATTAAACAACCTGTAAGGCCAGGGATTTCTGATAACTCCATTCATTTATGGCCTATTCATGCCCTTAGTGGCAGCGCTCTCACCGCGAGTGCATAAATTACCCGGAGATAAAGGCATTTCTCTCAATAAAATAAAAAACGCTGGAAAAATCTCTTGGCCATTTTGTGTAACACAGAAAAGGTTGTCTTCAATCCAAGCACCCTACCTAATATAACCAGAAAGGATTGCACGTCTGATGGAGGCCATGTAACTTGGCTTTATGACTAATACAATATGCCAAGTGCAATGTAGTATTCAGCATATTTTCATTACTAGAGCTCCAGTACATCAGGCAGGTCTATTTTCTAATTGTGATAATACAAGAACCAAAGGGTGCATGGACAGACATGCAGCTGCATCCCTTCACTTGCTTCTTTCTTTACTCCAAGGGAGGCAAATGTCTAATACTGTTGCTTGTAGTTTTCCAAACACATCTCTAAAGCCAGTCTTCGGAAGAAGTGACACAGCATGAGTCCCTTAATAAATGGAAATATGATAGGAATTCATTTCATCCATGCAGAAAAGACTTTATTAGTGAGATACCAGCACTGAGCATCATTCCAGGAACCAAAGCTTGAGCAGGGAACAATATAGGGAGACATTAATTCAGTCTAACAGGCACAGAATCACAACGAGGCCTCAGGAAATCAGAACTGAATTCCCAGCTCTGTCCCAGGCTTTGGGAGTGATATGAGGCCAACCACTTGCTTCAGTTTCATTGTAACCATGGATGACTACCAATAGAATAGCACAACAAGAATTTTGTTGTATGTATTTGCTTGTTTGGAAATGAGGAAAATACAATCAATTAACATGACACAAATAGACATCCTATAGCAGTTCTATGGACAAAACTGTCTTATTAAAAGAGTCTGACCATGGAGTCAAAAGAAATTAAATATTTGCTTTGTTAAGTATTTCTTTGTTAATTAAAATACTCAAAACACTGTGGGTGTAAAGATTATAAATACAGCCAGTAAGACAAACTAATTTCTAAGTGCTTAACCTTAGGAACTTCCACAACACTCCTAAGAATTTCTGTCCAATGACAACATATTAACACCAAATAAATTCATAATTTCTCTAGAAAACAAGGTAAGATGTTCCTGAAAAACTTACTAAATTTAAGAATATAAAAAGGGAATTCAAGGATTTTAACATGTTCAAACAAACTGAAAATCAAGCATACATAAATTGCAACACCAATGAATGTCAATGTTACTTTAGATTATCATTTAAAATATTAAGAAGACAAAGAACCTTGAAAGAAAGTCTAAGAGCTGTAACTACTGAAGAAAGTTTTTCAGCCAGCTTTCATCTCTGTGTGGCTTTCCAGTTCTGCATCCTTTTCCTATGGTCCCTATCAACTGGATCTTTTCTTCCATATGTAGAATACTTACTGGTTGTGTTGAAAAATAATTCATATTACTTTAAAATGTCACAAAAAAGAAAACCAGAAAATAAAAAAAAAGAGAGACATGCTTAAGAAGGACAAATGATGTCACTCAACTTAGAAACTCTGGATAGTTGTAGTATCTGCAATTGGAAAATACCAAATTTGTAGTCTCTTTTTGGATGATCACTGATCTGTGCCTTTTCTATATAATTTATTCAACATAAAGATTAGCACCTAGCATTGAAATGAAATCTTTAATATGAGATTACGTACACAAGTAAACAGCAAGTTGAGCAGCAAATACAAACTATCACTTAAAACTATCATCCAGGATATGGTTATTACATAAGTTAATTTATTTTAACCAAGATTACAAGCTAATAATTTTTTTTAATGGGCCAATTATTTATCATGTGAAGAAGACAGCCTTCTACTTTGCTTCCCAACTCAGAGTTTGGATGTTGATTCAATACTAATTCATAGGAAAGAGTGCTTCTAACTCGGGTCACCAGAAGCACTTGGCTTTTGCAGGGAATAAGTATCAAACAATCGAGTCACTGAGCCTCACAAAATGTACAGTAAATTGTTACAAAAGCTGTCAGGGAACTAGCAAGTGTATCAGAACATTTCTCTATTCATGTCTTTCTGTCCAAAGGCTGAAAACATTACTTCAGTTTCAAAATCATGGAAAAAACGAAGCCTCCAAATAACAAATCAAGCAGAAAGAAGGCAGACAATTCTTAGCAAAAGCTTAAAATCAAAGAGAATTTGAGTTTAAGCTCACATTCTCTGCTGTTTTTAAGTAAAAGTAACAGTTTCTTCAGTTTGATTAACTGGAATAGACATTAATATACCGTTTCCTACCACTCCAAGGTCAACAAATCAATGAAGAGGTAAAAGATCATTTAAATACACCACTGTCAAAAGATCAATAGGTTAAAAATATTCTCCCTTTTTTCACTTTCTATTTTAACATCAACTCACACAGTAAAACAATCATAGCCTCAGCTATCCCTAAGGAACATGTAGAATTTCCACTACTTCTGTAGCATTAACCATTTGCCATCTCAAACACTTCTGCGATCTTTCCCTTAATTTTCAGGTATATTCAGTTTTAATACACATAAAACTCCAGTATTGTCAGTTTCTACTCAAAGTCTGATCTAAAATACAAAATTGATCTGTAGATAAGCACAAGTGCAGAAGAAAATGCACATTTTCCCTCCATTTTGAGGTTAAGTATCATTCACATAATTTCATCTTTTCACTATTAATCAATTACTTTTGCAAAACAAAGACTATGGCTGTACCCTTCTGATGAGGCTACAAGATAGTGGTAATGTTGGAAACACAGCAGGGAAAAGCACTTTTCCATTAGATTGTTAAAAACAAGTTAATTCAGGTAAATCCTATTTTGAAAAATACAATACAACAATCCTATTGTGTAACTCTATTACACAACTGCTTTGAAATCAAACTGTAAATGTAAGGAATGTCAAAAATAATGGTGTGGAATGATTTAAAATTTCATTAATATTTTGATTTACCATACAGTAACAGTCCACTCTTTTTTTTCAATATATGAACAATCTCTTTTAGCAAAGTATTCAAGTACAACCTTTTGTGGGTGTTAAGTACATGCAATTTCTTTCCTGTGCCAGGGATCACACTCTCATTTAATCTGCTCGGATAAAGAACAAACTCTAAAATATTGATGCATTGCAATAATATTAATATATTTGATATAATCTGCCTAAATGTTTGCTACGTGTATTTGAAATATCAGGTTGTTTACAGAACATAAAATGAACACAAATTAAAGGAAGATGAAACCAAAGAAACATCAAGTTGTCTTTTCCACTATGGCATATGTTTACTCCTAGAAGTTTCTAATAAAATAAGAGACAATCTTTCCCACACAAATATTTCATAATTAGAATAAATTATTTGTGTAAATTTAAAGCCACTAAGGCCAACTGAATTAGAGACTCTTAGAATGTTTAGGAAGCTCTTACTAAAATTTGGGCATCTTCAGTCTGCTCTTGAACAGTCTGCAACGCTTTCGACAGATCCTCATCATTTTCCTGAAGACTGAACTCATCATCTGTTGAAACCTAAATGAAATTATGTAAAGTTTGGTATCAACACATTTTATACATCTTTCTTTCACAATACAACTGTTCCCAATCCCATTACAACTTCTGAAAATAATCCCCTCCTTGTTAAAATACCATTTTGCCATATTTAAACAGAAATAGAATTACTGAAGTATTTTTTATAAATAAGCTGAAATATCTAAATAGATGTTTTATCTAAATAGAAATACTTATACCTTTATTTAGAAATACTTTATACCTTTAAAAAAGTATTTAATGTTCAAATAAAGGTAAAATACAACAATTGAACTCACACTAAATCTTCTCTTGAAAAATAGATATGCCCTCTATCATCACTTTATAAAAGGAAATTCGTGTCATTTCTCCTAGGATGTCTATGTGACTGATGAAGTAAAAGGAATGAAACATGAACACTCTACCATAATATATCAGAAGATTATCAATTTAGTAAGTTACCTCTTCATACTGATAATCATCTTTAGTGTCATCTGTTATGGTAATGGCGGGTTTAGTTAAGTCTGAAACAGCTGCTGCATGTGAGGAGTTCCAACTTAGAAAACAAACTTATAAAATAACCATCTATAAATCTGTTATCACCACCTCCACCTTTGCTCTTTTTGACTCAAGACTTCCAACTTCCAAGGTTTCCTTCAGCCTTGAGGTGAACAAGCCCAGTTCAGTGCACAGAGACAGAATTTAGGTTTAAGTTTTTACAGCAGGTTTGAACACCACTAAAAACTGAATCATCAGATCTCAGAAGGCAAGCACTAATTCCAAATTAAAATAGCAGCTAAACTGTGCTCTCAGCCAATCATCACTTTTGAGAGGTGTCTTTTTGCACTAGGATTTCCATAACTAGCTTCATGCTCTCAGAAAATAGCATTTTTTAGCAAATTCAGATGTATGAGTTCAAACAGGAACACCTGAGGTCAAACCCTGACCACCACAGGGCCACTTACCAGAGCTGATGCAAATGCCTTAATAATCACAACACAGTTACAATAAAAAGATGAGGAACTTTCAAAACACAAAAATTCATTTGGAAATTATCTACAGTTCCTTGAGATGCTTTAGAGTCAAACTTTTGGTTAAACAGAACTACAAATAGTCTAAAATGAAAGCCAAATAAACATCTTTTCATCCACTAGCCTCACAACCCATGAAAGAATAATGAAATGTTTTTAGCAGATGCTGTTGACAGTTTCCCTAGAAAATCAGTTAGCCTACAAGTGACCCATGTAAATAAACCAGGAATTAACTTCCAAAGAAAAGAAAAGCTGGAAATTCAGTACTTCACACACAGAGAAGAAGAAAAAAAATTCAACATGATTTTCCAGCTTTGCATCAAGTTGCCCAAATCTGAATTATTCTCCTAAAAACAGGCCTTTTGCCACAGTTTTCACAGCACAATATACATGCAGAAGTACAAAATATAGGTAAAAGCATCATCTGCATTCAAGACCACAGCATCAGAGCATCAGAAAAACTCAGATAAATTGTATCCATCTGGAAGGCTAACAGCTGAACACCATAACCCCCGATAAGCAATAAACTTTCAAAAACTGGGGATTTTTTTCTTCAATTTTCTATTGACCTGACTGTCCTTGTGATCCACTATGGTCTTGTCTAATGTGTCATTGCAAACACTCTGCCCAGACTAAATTATTACTTTAAAAATCCCGCAGTTTACCTCCTCTTTTTTTTTTTCTTCCAACTAGGTGCACCATAAAACAGGTAAATTAATTTTAAAAACTACAGTCTTTCTCCACAGTGTTAAGTCTGCTGAGGCAGTGCTTTTTTAAGCACACCACACTGAAAAAACAGCTGTGCAGATTCACTAAGGTCGAAATTGAGGCACAAGCAGGAAAACGGCACTCCTCCACATCTTTTAATTGGCTTTATATTGCCTTACAATTTAATTCTAGCAAGACAGGAAAAACTAAGGTATGGTAGGGTCTATGACACTAACGTATGATTGTTTAGCCTCTAAAAGCATAAAAGAGTTTCTTTATTTCCATCTCACACCTAGAAAAGAGAACAGGTACAGCTCATCTGACCTAGTGACAAAAGTAGAATTTGGATCATCTGACCAAAAAATTACACATTTGAAAGCCATAAACTTCCAATATCATTTGCTACAACTAAAATGTGGAAAGAATTGGGTGGAGTTTTTGCTCTAAAAGCCACAGCAAAGTTATGTCTAGGTTATGTACCACAACCCTTATACTCGGTCATACTCAGTACAAACCAAAAACCGTGACTATGCCAGCAGTTATTCTGCAGTGGGAAATTAAAGGAGCACCTTTTCCAGCAGCACATTGGGACTGTGAGTCTTAATACCTAACCTTGTCACTCCTCCATAGGTATTTGGCATTTACTGCTCAATAGCTAACACAGGAAAGGCAACAAGAGCCTTTCACGCCAGGATTTTAACTCCTGCTCAGGCTGCCCCACCAGCAGTGAAGGATTCAATTCCCCCACTTTTCCAAGGGGCACTCAGGAACCCCGACCTTCAGCCAGGAAAGCAGACACCACATTATTGCGAGCAAGACTGCACTGCCTCTGCAGGGCTAAACCCCCACGTACTCATAGAATTACTTAGGTTGAAAAAGACCTCTAAAGCCAGCTAACACAGCACCACATCCATGTTCCCTGCTAAACGATGTCCTCGAGTGCCATATCCCCACACAGGGCTTCTTAACACTTCCAGGGATGGTGTGGCCACCGCCTCCCTGGGCAGCCCGTTCCATTGCCTGGCCACCCACTAAAGGAAGAATTTTTTCCTGGTATCTCAACCTCCCCTGACACAGGTTGAGGCCTTTTCCTCTCGTCCTGTTCCTGTTCCCTGGGAGCAGAGCCCGGTCTCCCCCGGCTGCCCGCTCCTGTCAGGGAGTTGTGCAGAGCCAGAATGTCCCCTTCTGAGCCTCTTCTCCAGGCTGAGCCCCCCCTCCCAGCCCCTTCCTCAGCTCCGCTGCCCTTCTCGGGACAGGCTTCAGCCGCTTTTCAGTCTCCAGGGACAAAAACCCACAAAAAGAACCAACAAGCCTGGGGGATTTTTTACTTCCCTCCCCCCCTTCTCTCAATGCCGCCTTCGCCCCACCCGACCCCCGCTCCAGCAAGTGCTGGGGCCGCCCCGGCTGAGGCGGGAGGAGCGCTGAGGAGATGGACCCCTGAGGCGGGCAACCGACACCCGCAGCCGAGTAGGAGGACGAGGATGGAGGGGGAAAGACTGGGGTGGAAGAAGGATACTCTGCAGCCTGAATGCCGCCCCAGAGACCGTCGCCGCCTCCTCCTCCGCCATGGCCACGGCGTTGCCGGGGGCGACCTCTCGCGAGGAGAGGCGCCCACGCCGCGGCAGGAAGAGACCCGGCTTTAATTTAACTCAAATGAATTTAGTTTAATTCAATTCAGTTTAAAGTATTTCAGCGTTTGTAACTCGAGGCGAAGGTTCTCGCGCATTTGGGAGCGGCGCCGTGAGGAGCGCGGTGTAAGGCCGAGGAGCCTCCGGAGGGTTTCTAGGGCGTCCCCTCAGGGCCGGCACCTGCGGCCCCTCCGATAAACACACACCGCCCTTCCTGAAATGGAAGGAAAAACGGCAGGAAATGAGGGAGAAACCCGCTTCAAACTCCTAAGAATGGACTAATTTCTTCCGCAGATGGAACACTTTTGTAACTGGAAACTGAGCTAAGTCCTGTGGGACTGATTGCTTAAATCCCTTCAGAACCCAAAGTCTCCTGTGATTCTATATTCGCAGGAGTTTTAAAAGCAGGAGTTCTCCCAGGCAGAAGTTTGGGAGAGCAGCTTACGGTTGTGGAGAACACACGTCATGGCTCCTAGGAGTTTGAAATAAAGTTGCAGGAATCGACAGAAAAATTTCTGTTGCTTTTTCTTATTTTAAAATTTCCATTGAGTTAAGGGGCTTTACATGCAACAGGAACTCAGAATCAGTGCTTGAATTTATGTAAAGTAACGGAAAATAAGTGCCCAAAGTATCGTGGGGGGGGGGGGAAGTAATCAAAAAAGTGCTAATAGTTGGGTTGAAAGGAGAGGCAGCAGTTTTGCTTGCAGGATTAACAAATAAAAAGCTAAGTATTGAAATGCAGCCCCGAAGATCAGAGAAGATGTAAGTGGAGGAAACTAAATTATATCATTCAGTTAAGACTTTAGCCTGAAAAGATACAGTCCTGCAAGAGGACCTGCTGCCTGTGAAACTATTGTTTTAGCACTTTGCAGAGACTGTCACACAAGATTTCCATTCTTCTCCCATGGCAGACACATTCGTGAGAAATGACAAGTACTTTGGCACTGTCTAAGCCTCCAAATGGTAATAAAAGAACAGTGTTTTGGCACAAGATTGTCACAACACTGCGAAGGTGACAAAAACTGTTGTATTCCCTGAAATTCTCTCAAACACTGTTATTGAGTTTAATACATGTCAGAGCTTGAACTCAGCTGGTTTCAAGAGGTAGAGAGCAAATGCTGACATACCTTTATTGATCTTTGATGGTTGGGGTTTTTTCCCCCTTCGGGTTAAACTGATGTGACCAGAACAATGTTCTTTCATCATATCCAACCCAACAGAGGCATCCTGAGCTCCAGCAGAGCATCTCAAAAAAGAATAAGCAGAAGTGGCATCATAAAGCACAACGTCCACCGGTCACTACTCCTAAACTGCAGATTGAAAAGGTGATAAGGCAGTTGGGATGGCTACAAATGAAGGGCATCGCTCTCTTAGGGAAGTTTCCAATTCCATCACAAATCACAGAGTAAGTGTAACTTTATGACCTACAGGCAAGCACAGCTGATGAATCTGAGTTAATACCACTCAATTCTCTCAGCAACGTTTGCTGTTAGCCTTTACACAAAGAGTTGAACAAACAAATTGCTAAGCAGTACTCTTCTCTGAGTTCTCTCTCTCTGCAGGCCTAACTTCTCCCTACAAATTTTTCACAGGACTTCTCTATCTCACTAAAACATGGAAATGTATGGTATCCACAATTGAAGAAGACTGATGAAAGCTTAGAAAGGGCTCAGAAGGGTGCTTCGGGGAAGATTATGATTAGAAAACAATTAATAGTGAAGGACAAAAGGATCTCAGTCTTCTTGGTTTATTAAAGGAATCGTTAAAGAGCTTTGATCAATGTCAGCAGGTAATGAATTTGGTAAGAAAAGCTATGTGAAGATAGAACCATATCAAGAGAGCAGATCTAGGTTAGATATTAGGAAGAAATCCTTCCCTGTGAGGGTGGGAAGGCCCTGGCACAGGTTGCCCAGAGAAGCTGTGGCTGCCCCATCCCTGGAAGTGTCCAAGGCCACGCTGGACGGGGCTTGGAACAACCTGGTCTAATGAAAGGTGTCCCTGCCCATGGCAGGGGGTGGGATGGGATGAGCTTTAAGATCTCTTCCAACCTAAACCATTTTGGGATTCTATAATATCCAATAATATTGAAAATTAACTAAAAATAAGTCATAACTAAAAGCAAAGAGTAACTTTTTTTAGCAAACCCAACTGATTATCAAGTATCCAGGAGGATTTTAAGAACCATGGGGTTCTTTTTTAGAAGTTACATTCCCCATTCAGATACCAGCTAGTTCAGAACATCCTATGGCTCCCATTTTCAAAAGTCAAATATGGTCAGGGCACTTTCTATGAAAAAAGTTGAAGCAAAAAGATAACCAATTCTACCATATGTGGAGGTTTGCCAGTATTGTAAAGAACCCATAGAGTTTGTTTGATTACTTTTAAATAAAAGTCAGTTGGTCAAAGATTGTTATTTCCCAAAGATATAAAGCTTTGTTTGGAAACAGTGTTTGGTTGACAACTTCTGAACACTTTATGTCATCCCACTGTGACCATATAAATGGCCTCATCATACTGACATTTTACTTCAAAAGGCATAACAAGCCAACCAGTTTCTCTCTACCTTGTTCAGAGCCACCTGCCATAAATACTTTGATTATTGCTAAGCTGAATTCCAAGCACCCAATTCACCCTGGTTTATAGCCTCATAACAGTCTGGGTTATAAATGATTATCATCTCCCAAATAGCAGCAACCAGTGCTGTTACTGTATCCCATAACTTCTCATGAGGAAGATGTGGAAGCAGCACCTGCTGTAGCTTGAGCATTTCATTAGACAGGCTGTTTGCTTTTCTCACAGAGCGAAGACTGAGGCGTGTACCTTGGCCAGATCTATCAGGCAGATAGATCAGCCAGACAAGGTAGAGGACTTGAAAGAGATCATTTATGAAAACTGGACAAACTGGAATGGATTTCCTGTGCTCCCAATCCCTAAGGGCCAGATACTCTTCCCTTTATGCCACCACCTGCAAGATTGAGAGATTCTCCTTGCATTCAGAGCAAAATATCCCCTCCTGCTGAATTCTACAATCAAAATGACTACAGTTTTGACAAGTTGAGTTAAAAACCAGAACAATCATGGGAGCTACTTCCAGTGACTTTCCCTCCCCTGCAGGAACACATCCAAAAGGTTCCGTATATGCACTTCATCACAGCAGACAAGCAGCCAACAAAGAATTATCTGCCCCACTGACTTTCACACACCCATTTCTAACTGTTCTTCAATGCAGCTTTCGGGAGAAAGGACAAGGCAATGTCAGCAATTGAGCTTTCTGAATGAGCACAAAGCATGCCCAGGAACACTGTAACAGCAGTATCACGATGACAGTCAAGAGGCCATTGTCCACACGGTCATGGTGGAGCACGGGACCACAGCTGGAAGCCAGAACAAGTTGGCAAACATCGTGTTCCAACTTCTGCTGTGCCATCTGGCTTCCAGCGAGGTGACTGACGTTAAATGTATTTTCTCTGTATTACCATCTGGCAGCTGCTTGTACAACAGCAGAGTAACATGCAGAATTTGGCTAAGAGTTATCCCAAGAATCACATCAAGGATACTTGTAACACAGACTCTGAAATGGAAAAAGCTTACAAGGAAAGTTTTGTTAGCTGCGGGCATTACAGGCACGGTCTCTTGCAGGTGGGCAAGAGGGAGTGGGAAATTATATATCCCTATGTTTTTCGTGTGTTTATTTTACAGAGTTCCCATAGAAGTTTCTACAGGGAAGGAAGGGACATACACGCAGGTTTCCTAAGGACACAAATATTGTATCCAGTGAAATCTCTGTTCTTGAGAAGCATCAGCACATTTGCCATGCTGTAGAAACACAATCACTTTCCCAACTTTAGAAAAGCAGGACTTTCTTTTCTTGCTGTAATGTTGTATGCCAAAGGTACTTCTGATAAAGGAAGGAGATTTAAGGGATTGATCAGTACAAACACAGTCTCAAAAAGATCCTACTTTAACAGAAATTTCCTCTAAAAATACCAGGATTGCAAAATGCAGTGCAACTACAGTGTAATAATACCTGTAATGTCAGGTCATCTTTATAAAGGTCCCATTTGCAAAGCGTAGGGGCCATAGTAACCTTGCTGAGCTTTAAATGTAACAGAATAGGGTGCTTCAAAAACAGAGTAGGATTTTAATAAATATGATCCCATGACAGCTTAAATCAATCACTTATCAATCAATAAACTTTCTACTCTACCTCCTGCTGTGCACTCCTGCTTTTTTCCTTGCTCATGTGTTGGTGCTCATATGATTCTCAAATAATTTAAACCTAAAAAAGCTAATCCAGATGAAGTTTAAAAAACCCAAAAAACTGGGGGGCTGTTAGCTTTTTTCTGTTTGGTTACTTTTTTTTTTTTTAAATGAGGAAAATTAACACTAAAATGCCAGAGGTTTGGCATTCAGAGTTAAACTGAAGTGACTAAAAGTATTTTGTCTCTACTCTGTAAGAAGAACATTAAATATATAAGGCTCTGCTATCTTTCCAGGTATTTCTATAGATTAGATGTAGGATACACTGAGTCTCTTAAAAAAGGATTTGAGTGGTGATCATATGAAAACAAAAAATATCTGTTTTCCAATGCATCAGCAGTTCTGCTGATGGTCGTTCTCCTAAGCATTTTATTGAAATCCAATGAGCATTAGGTGGAATACTAGTTACACTATTTAATCACCAAATGCAAAACATTTCTTTCTTTAATACATTTCTAGAATTCAGTCTGATTTCTGGCTTTAATCTCACAGAGCTCTTTCACAGGAAAGAAAAGAGACAATAATCTGCTCAAAACCCAATAATATAAGTGCAAACAGAAGTATGAAGAGTTTTGACTGCACTTAGAGAAAAAATTGGGAGTCAACAGTCAAGCATTTTGTCAATAATACAGCAAAGACATCAGAACAACATGAGCACAGGGCACGGCTTTGGGGAGTGCAGGTTTCCCACTGCAGACCCTGGCAGTGTAATGTATATAGTCCAGTCTGTACGCTGTGATGTATAATAGAAGAGTTACCCTATCCACACTGATGCTGCTCTTGCCAACAACTACAGCCTCCACATCTCTGGCTGGTGTTGCCCTTGAAAATTATCAGGAGCATTGGACAGACTGATTACGTTGGTTCTCCCTGTTCTAAATTTGGGAGCATTTCTGCATCACAGATAGAATAAATTTTGCTAAAAGACGGGAGAGGTGCCATATAGTACCTATTTATTTTAAAAGTGTAGACTGAGCAGTTAGAGCAGTTCTCTCAAAACTCCAGTTTTATAAACACAAGTATTTATCCAGCTTATAGGGACTAATGATCATCGCTTCTTGATAATTAGAGGGTTTTCACTTAATATATTCTTCTCCCCTTTGAAATTAAGTTTAGTTAATATGCTCTTCAAGGCGACCACAAAGCAGCTAATACACTTCTACTACAAGCTAAGAAAAAAATTAACTCCATGTAGCTGTCGTAAAAGGAAAAGCCACTACCCTTAGCACAAAAGACCAGAGAAAACAAAGGGCTGTATTTTTTCCTAGTCTGTACTTAGCAAGAAAGGCAAGAATTGAGACACCACCATGTCAGAAAACGCAAGCTAAAGGACAGCAACACAAAAGCTTACAGAAACTGTTCCTTTTTCTTATTTTACCATGCTTCCAAGGGCTTCACTACTTGTTACCCAAGTGATACATCTTCCCATTGGAAGTCTAAGTCTCATACTAATAATTAGCACATGCCAGAGTGATTTTAGGTGGTTTCCTGCTCAATTTTTTTGGTTTTTGGAGGTCATGTATGTACGTGCTCACATTAAAACCAGACATGACAATGTTTTCTCTGTCAAAATCAGATAAAAAATTTACATAAAGGAATACATCTACCAAAACCATAAACTATTCAAAAGGATTGGGTACTTCAACAAAATTTTCTTCTTGCACCCAATCCTGTCTTAATCTGTATCTTAGTAAGACAGGGTATGGTCTCCTTCACTTTTTTCCTTCTTGTTGCCCCAAAAACCCTTGCCTGCTCTTTGCTGCTTTCCTTGCTTGGACTCACTCCTTCCTTTTTTTGCTCTAGCTTTCCCTATTCTGACCAATCATTTCCATTTCTGTTTTTAGCAACTTTGACAACCCTTGACTGTTTCTTCAGCCTGTGTTTTCATAGATAGGCCTAGAATAAACTGTTTGTTTTTGTTCTAAAAGAACAAGGAAATGATACCAAAAAAATGGTCCAAGAGGTCACAGAATTTGATGCAAAATGGTCAAAGAGTAGCAGGGGACTTGTAGCCAAAAGCAACATTTGCTAGCAGAGCTTTTAACCAAGCCTTTCCTCACCTGCTTAAAGCTTGTTGCCTTGATGGAGACCAAGTATGGAATTTTAAGTTCCTCTAGCATTTTGGGTATTTTTATTGCAGTGGCATTTTTTTCACATACAGAATATGAAAATACAAGTATTTCAAATTGTCCACCTCTAATCTGTTTTAGCTCAGCTGAGAGTGGCAGTGTATACTGGTTTCTCTAGATTAATATACAGTGAGGACTGCACTGTCTTTATGTCCATCTCTTTGCTTTGTTACTATTAACAGAAATATAGAACTTTGGGCAACAATTCTATAAAAATGCACCATTTTGAATAATTTTTTTAGAAAAACCAAAACTCTTCTGTATCCAATACTGATTGCCATTTTTGATGTGAATGAAGCATTTCATGGCTTTCGTTTTCACATGCCTCTGATGAAAGCAATAGTACAATATTGGCACCCTATACCTAAATGTCAAAGCTTTGCTTTCTGACGTTTTTAATATTTTGTTTAAATATCGAAGTGCCACAAAATTGAAATCTGGAAATGCTATGTTTAAGTTCTTTTGTGTTACCTTCATACTGCTTATAGCACAGCCATAACTTTTGCTGTCAAGCCGTTTGCACATTTTTGTATAGAACAGAGTGAGCAAATATTGGTAATTCATCTTCTCAAACTAGATCCAAATCTTGGGCACCCTGCATTGCATTTGAAGGTGCCCAAAGTGGTTTGAAATGGACTAGCTCACACACTAGAAGCTTACTTTAATATAAACTCTTCATATACTTTAGGTATGTTCCCAGTAACTTAGAGCCAAATCCTTAACATAAGCTGAGACTCTAAAGAGGCCTGCAGGGACACAGGACCCTGAACCCAAGAGGCTTTCACTGACTCTGAATCCTTAAAATTGGCTCTGCCAACATTCTGAAAATGGCAATTGCACAAATGCCCGTGTCCAGGAGAGACTTTCTGCATCTGGGCCCCACTGGTCTCCAGTCCACCTCCTGAAACCAGGGCTGAGGGACCCAAGCCTCCAGGCAGGATGTCCTTTCAGATAAACTCTTTCCAGTGCTGTTTTGAGCAGAGGAGGCAGCTCCTTGCTCCGTGTTGATTTCTATCTTCCCGTCCTGAGGCTGTGAGCTGTCCAAAACAGGCATTTACAAGGCAGTCTGATGGCTGCTGATTCCTCTCCACGGGTCAGGCACAGAGAGCAATGTAGCCTTACTTTTAATAGCAGCTTACTCCACTGGGACTTGATGATATAGCTATTTAAGGAATAGAAAATTTTTCCATTTCAATTAACCTGACTTTAAAACAAATACCTCCCTGTAAAGGCATTTCTGACCCTTTAAAACATACAGCTGAGTTCAGAAGAGAAAATTCAGAATTTCCTCACCTAAATTCATCTTTAAATTTCTGAACACTTATTCAAACTTTACTGGGACATAATGTGAGTATCTTCACAGGCCAGCATGACCATCTGTTTGACCATCTTTTCCTTCACACAAGAACCTCAGCTCACCTTGCTGGGCTTTGTAGGGTTGATCACTCTAGGAGTGGTTCTGTTCAGAAGTGACTGTTCAATGCCAGCTAGGTAAGGTGTGGTTCCCTATCTACTGCCCTTCCCCAGTTCAAACCCTACATCAAAGCGTAGCTCCTTATAGTCCATTTCTTTTGGCAGTGAGAAATCTAAAACAAAGCATGGAAAGAAAAGCAAAATATGTGGGAGTAACCCATCTATATCCCTTTTGACATTTCCATCACAGATGTGCAATTTTCTCTTCACGTTTTTTACCGAGTTTTTTAAAGCACAGCCAACATTAAACCTTTACAAGCTAGGGACTACAAATCAGTTATGTCTGAACATACCACAAGTGGCTACAGTTGCAATTCCCACTCTTGCAGAAGGCAAGATCTCTTGCTTGAAAAAAACCAAAACCAAACCAAAACAACACAAAAGCAACGAAAAACAAGCCCCAAAAACCAAACCCAAGCCAACCTTGTGGACACAAGCATCTTTACACATGAAGTTGGGATTCTGAGTGAGCCAGAATTTTTGAAGGAGTACCTATTTGTCCAATTCCGTCTCCCTCTCTCCATCCCTCTGTTCAGGAGGGAGCACGCCTGTATGGCACAATGCAAAGTACACGTGTGTTTCTTCAGCTGTCCTGGGAGACTTCACATGATGTAAGACCCCTGGTGAGCCATCAGCTGGAGCACTTCTGAGCCTAGATAGCATTTCTTTTGCACTTCAAGGCAGAGCAGTTGGCAAGGCAGAGCATCTTGCCAAGTCTTCACCTTCCTTACCTCCTTAGCCCATGCTGGGTGATTTCACAGTGAGCCAGCAATTACTCAGACTGGCATGTGGTCAGGTCATGTGTCAGATACATTTATCTCATTGACAAGCAGAAGATTCTCCAATGAATAATTCAGAAAGAAATAATCACCTTCATGGTCCATTTTCCCAACCCCAGGCTCTGTCTCTAACAAGCACCCGCTGAACCTAGCGAGACATGTTGACTACAGAAGGAGCAATTTAAAAATCATTGTGTACACATGCAGACATCACCCCATGATTTTACTTACTGCTAAAGGCAAACAGCAATCTGTTGGCCCAACCCTCAGTGAAATCACGTAAGGTTTTCCTATCAACTTAAAGTGGAGCTGGACTGAATCTAATAATCTGCACCCATAAAGTCCATAGTTCACAAGCTCTCATCATCACAAGTAAAATGATCTGCCTTTTGGAAGCTACTTGTTATTTTCTACTCGCCAGCCTCAGGGCACACTGGTGTCCGCAAAGCATATAAAAATAGCAATAGCTACACTATGATATTGCCCAGCAAATCTAAGGCTAAAGGAGGTAAAGTTATGTCAGCAATGTTTCCTTGATACCTCCTTTTTTAAATGGGATTTGCCATACTTCATAAATCCATGGCTAAGTCTGTTTTCTCCTCATTGGTGCATGAATCTCAATTATAAAACTATTAAGATGGTGCAGAGAACCTATTTCTTCATCTGTATAATATCCCATGGGTTACCTTACTTCGTGCAAACAAATCAGCAGAAATTTTGCTAATTAGATTACACAGGATAAAGATAATTTGTGCTAAATAGCAACTCTGATGAACCCATTCTCCCAGTCTGTTTTTTCATGCTGAAGAATGGCTGGTGAGATCGGTGTAATTGTGACATCCAGCCCAAATCCCAATGTCTGAAGGAAGACGTGTGGGAGCAAACACCCATCCATTTTATTTCCTAACTACATCAGCTAGTCCAGTTCAAAAATATTATTATTCCTCCCAAACTGTGCCTGAAGAACAGCAATTTTAAACACAGGAGGAATGCATGAATAACCTCTAAACTTCTCACACTAAATTATGTTCCAGACAAAATAGACCTAGAGATTTTGCCTTTATGGCAAGAGGTACAACAGAGGATTGGTTTTCTGTTTGACTCTAAGCTGCCTAACTGGACATTTTCAGACTTGATATCTCACTTGCTTCAATTTCCAGAAACCACCACAAGACTCCCTGAAGGAAACTGGGCTCAGAGCAGGATGGCACCTGAACTGGACAAAATCTGCCGGCATCTCCAGCTGCAACCCTGTCCGTACTCTCATTCACCTGTGAGATGAAGGTGAGTGCCCTCCAGCCAACTGGAGCTATTCCCAGTAAGCCCAAGTGAAGAGTTCAGTCAGTATATGAAAAGTCTTGTGACCATTAAACACTTTGCTCCATCATTACACAGAACACAATGAGCTTTTGATTATTACTCCCATTACTGTAAATTAATATTAACAAGTAGCAATGATTCTCAGTGTTGATGAAATTGTTCCCCTTATCTGGGTATGATAACAGTACCCATACACACAGACCAAAAGCCTCTCTGTGAACTGAGCTGGGAGCTGGAAAGCAGCTCTGGGTCCAGGGTCATAGATGGACTTTGTAAAGTCAGCCAAAGCCTCGGTGTCTGAGTGTTTATTCTTGCACATGTATGTAAATGTAGATCTCAGTTCTGCAGTTTTAGGCCACCTTGGAGTTACCAAGCATGATGGCATTTCATTGCCAATATAATTTTATAGAGGCACTGGTTGTTACGATACAGCTTTGTTCACCACAGTTAACCATGCTGTCTCAATTCATCATGCACCCACCAGACCATAAATCTGCTAATTAAAGAGAAACACATCTCCAGCTACAGTATTTGGACAGCGCCTTCCTCCCAGGCATGGATTCAGTGATGTTTCTCTCACTGCACTGTGTCAACTTGATGCTGTCACTGGTCACAGCTAATTAGGACTGAGTGAGCTGTGCTATTGTAGCTCTAAAATGCTCATGGTATAAGCAGCTCATACCCAACACAGGAGGCTGAGAGAAGACTCCTGAAGGCACAGCAGTCTCCATAGCAGCCTCACTGCTTCCCTGACCAGTCACTGCTTTCTACATCCCCCTTAGAGTTGTCCAGGACAAAAGATGAAGCACAACTTGGACCAGGCTCAGCTGGTTTCAGTTCCAAGACTCATACCCATCTGCTGCAAAGTGCAGTGGATCAGATATGAAAACTTGGTATGACAGGAGGTCTCTATCTGAACCTTACAGAAGGGGCCATTTGACTTGGCCACCATTAAACCATATGCCATTATGGACGCTGAAAGCCTGTATGGGGACTGCCAGCTTTGCCCATAAAAGTTCCCTGCTTTTCTGTAATTATATCAGTGATAATAAGAACCCATAATGGGGATATTTATAATCTTTTTCTGATCCGTCCTCTTTACTCCTTAGTCATTACCACAGAAAGATCCTTACTTCTGCACAGGGAATTTATATTCCAACCATGTCAGTTCTTCTAATAGTGCATTGTCTGATCCTTTATTAGAGGGAAAATTCAAGATCTGTTAAAATCAAGGAAAAGATCCTATGGGTGTCAATCATCTTTGTATTAGAACCCCATGAAAACTTTTTTCCTCCTGACAAAGCAGAGTAAATTTCCACAGACCAAGCATTATTGAGGCAACCTGTTAATACTGAAAAATCAAACTTTTACAATTCCTTCCCCTCCCATTTTCTCAGGTGTTGGCACATCAACTTTTCCCCTGTGGCAGTGATTCCCCCTGGCACTAAGAACGCGTGCATGTTGTCCACCGCTGAAGGAGGGAGTGATCCTTTTACAAAAGTCAGGTCATTTCAAAACTTCTCCAGGCATCCCAGAATGTCCTCTTATTGAGCAAGAAAAATGATTCTTTTTTAATATTTGAAAACTGTTAAACTAAAAAGCATTTTAAATTATCGGGTATTTGGGCCTTAAGTGTGAGGCCATCTTGCAGCTCACGCCTTGTATTCATTGTGATGTTTCCCCAAGGATGTGTTGTGCTACCCAGTTTCTCTCCCAGCCAGCAACTTCACAAATTGACAAACTATAAGAAGGGCTTCTTCTACAGAATGAAGAATCGATAGCTGTCTACTTGGATAGCCTCAAAAAGTGCTTAACTTTTAATTGAATGCTGGAAAAGAAAATGCAAAGCACAAGAGCTCAAAACAGCATGAAGCCTGCATAATTATCTTTCTCCTTGCAGTTCCTCATGTGGGCTGGAGACTAATTAAACACATGTGCAGGCTACAAAATGATTTGCACGGATATATATTTTGTCAGTTTGCAAGGGGACGTAAGCAGAAGGAGAGTACCAGCAAGGAGCAGGAGCCACAGCCAGCTGTCTGATACTGTCATTTTCACCCGTACCTTTGCTTTCATTTCAACCATCTAGAGTAAAGACAAATTAGATTTTGCATCTGCTTTGCAAAGAGACCAATCAAGTTTAAGACAACGGTGAACTCGGGCTTCTAGAGTGGTACAAACACATACAGGAGTTTTAAAGCATTTTGATGCTGACTTCATGCACTATAAGGATATATTTTTCATTACAAAGCTACCTACCCTAACATGACCCATTATATAACACAGAAATAAATTAAAATTAGCATTTTTCTTCCTTCTGGTGCAGAAGCACAAAACCAAGTAAAGCTTTTAATCTTAAAATCCCTTCTTTACAATTTGTCATGTTAACAAACATGGTAAAACATCCATTAAAAAAAAATCTGTTTTTTAATGTAATACTTTAGTGAACTATTTCTCCAACATACAAGCACTATCTCCCTCTTCTCCCTCATTTCCAGAAGAAAAAATATTTTCAGCCTGTTCACCAGGGCCTTAAATTGTCTTTTTTCACATCCAAAATAAAAGCACCTGCCCAGGCTGGCTCTCAGCTGGCAGGATTGAATTAGAGCCCAGCAACCATTGCCCTAATAGGAGGCAATATTATTAACTTTAATTCATTCACATCAGCATTGATCAGAAGCAGTTGCTGAGTACCAGGAAGACACTGGGATGTCAGTACTTGGCGCTCAAGGCCAGTGTAATTACCACAGAAATGAAGGATGCTGTGATCAGTCCAAACAAATGTGTGCAATTATAATGGAAAGTTCTGATCTTCTGTGGATTTCACCCTGCATGCACTGTATGAAGGCTCTCACATCCAAAGGCCGGTGGTTTCTGTGAGTCTGCAGCCCCCAAAAAATTGTCAGCTACTCCATAAACTGTAGCTGACAAGTACATTTTTTAAGGTGATGATGAAAATCTTCAAATGATATTTCCCACCAGTGAAGCACCGCAGGGCAAGAGAAAGGAGACAGCACTGTTCATAAATGGTGCTGCTCCAGGGTGTGCAAACTAAAATGAAACTTTCAGATATGGCAGAGTGTGGCTCTGGCAGAGTAGTTCAGTGCCACTCTAGGATCCCAAGAGCTCTGGTGGAGCAAGACTGGAAGACTTTGGATGTGTCAGTCTCTCTAAAAGCCATTAAACTTTTAGATACCCAAAAGTCTAAAATCCCCCTAGCAGAGAGATGCCTTCCTGAAAATGTTTGCTGTGAGAGGACCTGTGGTAGAAGTTAGGATGGGTGAAATCTTTCAAGACAAATGATCCCTTCTCATCTTTACCAGCATTTGCACTCCATCATCATTTTAAAACTTCCAATGTTAATAAATGCACCACTGAATTCTGTCTCCTGTTCCCTTTCATTTCACCACTCCACTTCTTCTGCCGGACATTCCCTTTCTCTCTCCGTGCCTGGGGAAGCAGAGGAGGGGTTGTGGGAACACAGCATAGATGTATGACTGGTTTCTTTCGCTTTCACTCAAATGCTGTCTGGCTGAAGCTCCTTTCATCAGCATCACTGCCCCACACCCCAGCAGGAACTTTCTGTCGCCAAACTCCCTCTGTCCCCTTTCCAAGCCACTGAAAGCAGGAGGGGGCCGCGGTGACAAGAGGGCCGGCTGCTCACATGTGTCCTCACCGTGGCAAACACGACGCTCAGACTCAGCTCAGTGAATACCAGCTGAATACATGAGAGCTGCCTGGGGCCACTTCAGGCCATAAACTATTCCAGAGCTGTCCGGGAGTAGTTCTGATGTGAGGCGTCCCCAAGCACAGCTGTCCCTGCGCGATCCCCGCTTGCCCAACCCTTACAGCTCGGCTCCCACGCGGTGCTCAGCCCCTGCGAGCGCACCCGGGGCCGCCGCCGGTCCCCACAGCGCGGCCAATGCTGCCACCCTAGTGCAAAGCAAAGAATCGTCTGCCGAGGGAAGAGCCTCTGTCCCTGTGCCTGCACTGAGTGCCCACAGGGAGCGAAGCTGAGGGCATGGCTGGAGGGTATTTTGTCCGCTCATTTGCAGAGATTTAAGAATAGGCATCAGCAGCCTCCTGCAAGGCAGGAGCTTCTCGGAAAGGCATCCCAGGCTGGGGAAAGGGATGCACAGTGCTAGAGGTACAGCCCTGGCTGATGGGGAGCAGCGAGAAGAGAGGCCGCTCGCCCTTCTCAGCCCTTGAGTGGTCAAACAAAGAATTATTAATTTCTTATATGCTCTTTCTCACAGTCGTAGTGTGAAAAATCGTTGAAGAAAAACCTTCAAAGCATATCTGGCAGAGCATTAAACTGATGGGGAAAGACCAGTGTCACTTTTATCCATCCTAAATCATTAGGTAACATGATTTTTTTGTTTAAAAAAAAAAAAAAGCCTAGAAGTATGCAGACTAGCTGAAATAAATGCTGCTGCTTATTAGTTGAGTATTTCGTCTCTGTGAGTGTCTCGGTAATTGGTGCCCGGAGCAGCGGGGAGGCACAAGGCAATGCTGACATCTACTGTCGGCAGCCCCGAACCGCCCGCACCTCCCGCCCGCAGCCGCACCAGCTCCCGGGAATCCCGGCTCTAGCTGGGGCCGAGCACACGCATCAATAAACCAAGGAAATATAACCCCGGCCTTGATGTTACAACCCCAGAGAACAGATGATCTGAAGCGCAAATATTTATAGAAGGGTGTATTGCACTGCTCTCAATTTTGTTACTGGGCTAAGGCACCTTCAAAGTACATATTCTCAGAGCAGGTAAACATTTGCTTTTTTTAGGACATCCACAGGACTTTGGTGCATTAATTCGCTCCCCCTACTGGATTTATTTTCTATTAAGTTTTACACTGTTCCTTTCATCCAATTAGTACTAAAATCTTCCCATTTTTTCATCATGGTGCAGATAGAAAACGTTTTATTCCCTGCAGCAAGAAAGAATAAAATGCCAAAAAAAAAAAGCCCTGAAGATTACAAATGAAGCTTATAAAGGTGTTTGTGCTTCTGCTACAGTGTTTGAACACTGTGTCTGTAGAAACAAGTGACATCCAGGAATCCCTTGGATTGTACCTTACAGGAACCACCAATGGGGGGAGGAATAAACCTTGGAGCTGCAAACCAACTGCAATACTGAGAGGCACTGGGAATTAATAGAAGCAGAGAAATTGTGTATGGCTGTGCATCTATTAGGGAGAATAAGTAGCATCCACCCCTTCCATGCACAGCAAAGCAGGCTAAGTGGCTTTCAGCTATGTGTCAAAAGGTTGTAAAAGTTTATTGCAAGATGAGCTATTCCTACTTATATCTTAGTGGACCAGTCTAATTAGAAGCAATTAATTTACTTATAAAGTGGTATTACAACCTTTCCTGCTGGCATCTCCCTGACTCACTGTGCACAACAAGCAGCTATTGTTGCAGAGTAGGACAGACATTGGAAAAGATCCCGCTATTTCTGACATATCTCATCAAAAGTCACTTGAAAATAAAAGAGGCTTTGGGCTTGTCTTTCCTCTCCCATCCTTATCTATACTCTGTGCTGGTATGCATGAGGCCCAGCTGGGGTGCATTGGCACAAAACTCTGTAAGATCAACACCCCACAAGCATTTTAACTAAAATACAAGGTGTATTTGAGCTGGGGTGGTGATTTTGCTGTGACTGGGGAGGAGAGCAGTAGCTGGGCTGGTCAGAATTTGTCTGATGGAAGGGTTCATCAAGAGAAACTCCTCAGACAGGCTGGTAACAGCAGTGAGGCTCTCTGGTATGCTGGAAAGCTTGAACTAACCCCCTTCTGTTGCTCAATTTGGGCTCAAATCTCTTTCCTGCTTTCTCTTGTGTTGGTTAATTTAGAAGAGTAGCATTTTCTCCCTGCTTCAACAATGTTGTGTTCCCTGGAATAAGAAAGGGGGGAACCTTGGCAAAAAGCTCCCCTTTTTCAAGATGGAAAAGTGGAATCTAGCTACGCTCGTCTCTTTCCTCGTGTTTATGTTCTGACACCATCTGCCTCTTGCAATGTGTTTGCTGTACACATGTGCTGTGAAGAGTTGTTTGTTTGTTGGATGAGCAGGGTCATGGTGCTGTCAGTATCCCAGCTGTATCTTCCTGGTTGGTTCCGATTGTCTCCTTGCAGGAGCTCCCAGGTTCCCTCTGCACTGGAGTAAAACAGCTTCTGAGTTGATGCTTGTTTTTATTAAAAAAACATTTGTAGAGCCTCAGTAGGGAGAAGAACTTTGTATTGTGGGTACTGAGCACAAATCGCTCCCATTTAGGTGGGAGGGAGGAGGAGGAAGGACTGCATGAGCCAGCAAGGTGGGGGACAGGAGTCTGTGGGATCCTGGTGGCCACAGACCACCCTCTGCCACCCTTCAGCAATGGGGATCTGAGCTGACACCTTGTCATCTTGGCAGAAGCACTTTGGGGATGAAGGGTCTGGATGGTTCCCAGGAAGCTCCAGCCCTTCCCCTGCAGCACAGGAGGTCTCACCTGCAACCCCTAAGTTGGGGGAGGCTGTGGCCTTTGTGGAGAAGCTGTTTTGAGGGAGATGCCATGCTTTCTAACACAGTAACAAAAGAAAACATCTCTGTGTCTAAAGGGAAAGGAGAAAGCACTGTTCTTGTGCCCTGGCTCAGATCATTCAGCCCTACCTGCATGCCAGGGCGCTAAAACCAGCAGAGCAGAGAGACCAGGACTGGCTGCTCTGGGGCAGGGACCCCCTTGGGGTTTGGGGGGTGCTCACATCTGGCACCTTCCAGCTTAAGGAGAGTTGGAGGAAACTATTTTGAAGCAACAATCTAATCCCACTCTCTTTTCTTCAGCGTATGATGTAATGAACATCTTTAGTGCTTAAAGGTGCTGTGAGAAGCTGCAGGGCATGTGTGAATGCCAACATTTTATGGAAGGGGTGGTTTTACTGCCAGCAGACTTTAAAAAAATCCCTGCAGTTTATATTAATAAGACTGGATGTTATTGCGTGTCAGGAGTTATTGTGATTTATAAAGTACTTCTTACGTGGTGTGTAATGAAAACCCTTGGCTTTTGGTCCCAGTTACTAGTGGGAGATGATAGTAGCTTTATCTGCAATAGCTGACTTGACCTGGAAACTTCTATCACTTTTAATGATGCTTTAGTGCTGCCTTTTGCTTTCACCTGAGTTTAGGGTAGTGTCAACTTTCATAAAGTGAAAAAATAGCAGAATCCTTTTAGGAAAAAAAACTGTTAAGAGGGAGAACTGCACTGCTTGGTATTAATATCCGAAACAGCCCTGCTCCGTAAGTGCAGGCCCTCATTGTGCAGTGCTGCAGAGTTGGTCCTTTAATAACATGCTCTGTCTGCTCTTCCCAAGCCTCTCATTCAGGACTATTATTCTTCTCTTGAGAATTTCACACAGCTTAGAGATGACAAAAACATAACAGGGGGGAAAGGGGTGGAGATGAGTGTAAGTAGATGGGTGGGTTGACAGCTAGGAAATTGTTCGTAAGTGTGCTTCTTGAAAAGAAAAAAATAAAACGGTATTAAAACCCCCACAAACCTGTATTTTACACCAAAAGTGTATTGCTGTGAGTGGAGAAGAGACTCTTTCAGAAGGGGATTTCTAAGGTCTATGCTGTATTATTCTTTGCCCCAAAAGCATGTGTGTATATATATAAATTTTAAGAAGCCACAGGCACAGGGCTCCTTTGCAACTTCTCTGTTGAGCTGTCCTTTAAAGGATTAGGTAAGGTGTGGGTACAGGTTGATAGCTGGGCATCACCATCCTGTCATAACACAGCCCAGTACAGAACTTCTGACCTGTGCATCGTCTTTGCAACATGAGCTGTTTATTTATAGCCCTGTGTCATCCCCAGCGCTGGAGCAAGTGGGAATTCCTGGAAAGGCACAGAGCTTGGCAAACTCCCTGGGTGGGGAAAAGTGTCAGAAATGGCTCCAGCCTGAACAAAGCCCAGGACACACCAACACTGCTCTAGCTCCATAGGGCAGCAGGGGGGGGTTAATTAATGAGGTAATTTATCCAAAGCAACTAATGTAGCCTGCTGGGCTAAATGTGACAGAGTTGCTGGGAATCTCTCTTCAGAGCTGCTTTTTTTCACTGTGCATGCTACATGTGGAGGTAGCAATGCAGGCACAGCAGAATCCCTGCCCTTGACTCTCCCAAGTCCACTGGGACAGCCTGTGAGCTGGCTGCTGGAAACAAATGCAATAGCACACTTTTCCAAAGGTAAGGAAAAGAGCTTCTCACTTAGGGGGCTGAAAAAATTCTCATAAATACCCAGAAATGTGGTCATTTTTGGCAGTGAAGATGGGTGATGTCACTTGATCTGGTTTGGACCTTTTGTCACCGAGCAGGGCTGGCCCCATCCTGCCTCACTGGGTATAGAAAAAGCTCCTATCAGGCCCTTGCTGGATTTTCATACCTACAAACCCCCATGAGCTATTTTGCTGGCAGCTGGGACATGTGGGAGGGCTGGAAAAACCTGTCTGAAAGGAATTGCTACTGGATAAATTGTAATTGTCCTTGGCAATCCAGTCTTTTAGGCTGTGCTTTCTTTATAACTAAACACAAGACTAGGTCCAAGGCAGAAATATTATGTAAAAGGAAAATAAAGATAAAATACACTTAACTTTGGGTGATGAATGCCATCCTCCTTTGAGATGCAAAGGCACATCAGGAAAATGGCAAGGAATAGTCTTCTACAGAATCAATGTAGCAGACACCAGAGCCAAGTACAAAGGATGGTACAATTGCCTTAGAAAATGGCAAATATTTTACAGAGAGCCTCCCTCTGAAATGCAGGTGGAGAATGACCACAGATGCTTCCAGGAGACTTAATTGTCCTTGCCAGCAAGGCTCATTATCCATACATAAACATATGTGCTGCCTCTCAACAGCAAAGTGCAAAAGCAAACAGCAAAGTATTTTAAGTCTGAACTGCTTGAGTGTCAAATTGATTCAGTCTGGCTTCATTTTAATTACAGCAGCCATTGGCTCATGCTGTGGGGTGAGGGAAGATGTGCTACTTCTGTAGGCAGAGGAAGATATGTTTGCAGAAGTTCTGCCTATAAAACATTGCTCTGTCTTTAAGTGTCACCACAAGAGTGAGGTTGGAGGTCAGCAATGAGCCTTAGTGCATGTTCCAGTGGGGTTTTTCCCTGGGTCTCAGTCAGGGTTACCTTCTTAAGAGAATGCTGCCTGTTGTTGGAAACTATGGAAAGTGAGAGCTGGACCTCAGGTCTGTTGCTCTACAGCACCTGCAGTCCCTTGTACCAGAGCAGGCATGTGGAAAACACAGCCAGGTTAGACCAATAATGGTGTTTAATCCTCATTCTGTGTTTGTGTGAGGCACTGGGAGCAGAGCCCTAGGGAAGCAGGCAATTTCCTGCAGGTATTTAACAAGGTGTGGCAGGAGAATGAGGAGAGGGCAGTACCTCTGGAGGCAGAAGTAGCAATGAAGGAGTTTTCTTCCCCTCAGGCCCCATTTATAACCACCTCACCGGTGGTGAAGGTGAGGCCCAGGTACTTCAAAGCATGTGTAATGTTGGGAGTGGGCTCAGAAAGAGCTGCCTTTGAAGTGTGACTTGAGAACAGTGGGTTGGGCATGGGACAAGAGGGGTGTCCTGACAAGTGGAACAATTTGGATGGAAGGAGGGTGAGGATTTTTTTTTCCCTAAGCTATTGTGCCAGTGCTACCCTGTTCCCATCTCCTCAGCTTGGCCAGACTTCTCAAATAATAGTTAACTGTGGCAGCAATCAAACTGCTGGATCTTCTAGTGGGTGACGTAGAACTGAAAGGTGCCAGGACAGGTGCTGTCAGATGGTGCTGGATGAGAAGGAGGATCATAATAGGGTGGTGTTCACTCTCCTGGGAATGAACCATGAGCAGGAGTGAACCAAACCCATTTCAGCAAGCTGGGCTTGGCTGGGGCACAATACCCCCAGCTTTCAGAGCTCAGAAATCCTGCTCTTTACAGAAAATGAAATAAAATCGCTGTGGTTCCTTTACATGTACCCCAGCCCTTGGTGAAGGACCCTGGGGGTCCCACCACTGCAGCTCAGCAGCATGAAGGGACACTGCTGCCACACAACCCCTGCTGTCTCCCCAAAGGCTTAGCACAGTCTGTGAGTTTTATTTATTTTTATTTCCTAGGCCTGAAACAGGTGCCCAGGACAGCACAGATGCCAGCCAGTGTGAGATGCATCCTTGCATGGGCTTCTCCCATGAGCAGGACTGCAGACTTTACAAGCATTATTGTTGGGGTGTGTTCCTTCTTCAAAGAGCCAACTCATTACATTAAAATGTGAGGTTTCAGGGATGCTGAAAGCCTTTTAGAAGTCACTCTGTCCTTGTGCTGTAAACTTAGCAGCAAAACCTTTGAGAGTGCAGGAATGGAAACTCAATGCCTGCAGCAATTCTCTCTAAGCTCATACCATTTGTGAATAAAGGTTAATAATGTTTGAAACTCTTAAAACTTAGTTCAGTCTACCATCCTTAGGCAAAACAAAACAAACCACTACCAAAAAATCTACTCACCCTGTAAGTATTAATTCAGGAAAACAAGTAGCAGGTTTTGTCTCTGCCACTATCAAGAACAGCAAACCAGCCCAGGCATTAAAACTATAACCAATGAAGCCAAAGTGTAACTGTCCAAGCACTAACAGATTAAAAACAAGAAAACCTGACAGTCCATCCTCATCCCCAACTCTGTTCTTGCCAATGTCACAGTGTTTAGAGCTCTCATTCTTGCTGTTTGCAGCTAAAGGTGCACAGCTTCCACTTTTTCCTACCTCCCCAATACCATGTGCTTTTACTCACAAGACAGGAGTTTTCCAACTCCAATGGCACATTTAGAAAACAAGGCGCTTTTCCCAGATGGAGGCTGAAGCTCCAAACACAAGCAGTGATAATACATTGAACCCACTGGGGACAAAACAATCACAAAAACACCCAACATGCTTCTAGCTCACTCCTCATTAGTAGGAACTGAAAACCAGCACGAGCCCACAAAAAGAGTCCTCTATACAAGGCAAGGAATATCTGAGCACTGCTGGCTAATTCCTGCAGCCTCACAGCACAGCTGTAGTTGAAAAGAGTTTGAGGGGGACAAGAGGGGATGTGGGACAAGAGGAGCACCTGAGGTGGAGGGGTGCTGCCAATATCTTGCCCTTGTTTGGATTCCAAAACTCCCAGTATACAGGCTTTTGCCCTCTATTCAAAATTTGTGATCCAAACCTTGCAGAAACTAAGTCAATGATTTTTTTTTTTAAATCACCCCAAACTGGGACTTTTCATTGATCTGTTTGTTTTCCCTCTGGGTCTTTGAGCCTGCTGAGTGTTGCTGAACCAGGGTTTTCCATAACCATAAGACGTACACATTTGCCTCCAAAAAAAACCCTCTGAAATCACTTGGGAGGCTGACAAAATGCCTGGTGTCGGGGAGGCTTTGGGATCTGGCTGCAGCTGAAGGTGGTTGCATGAACAGCTTTCAATTACCATCAGCTGCAACCTGAGGTATAGGGTTTGCTAAGAGAGCAATGGTTTTGGTTTAAGAGTCCCCTGTACCCCACTTTGGTGTGTCCTGAGTGAAGGAGGGAGAGGTTTGAGTTCTTGGCTGTGTGTGGCTGTGGCGGTGTTTGATGGGTTCTGTTGCATTTACCCTTTGGGGAATTGGGAGGTCTGTTCTCCTGTGTTGGTGTTGCAAGCCTGGCACGGGGTGTAACTTGGGGCTGCTGCCCACAGCATGTGGGGTCTGTCTCTTAAAACATGACCCAAGTCCTAACTTCATCCTCTAGGAGTGAATAGTGTGAAAATAAGGACAGCAGTACTCCTTATTTGTGATTGTTTGGCTTTTCCTCTTGCCTGACTTGTTTCTAAAGAGATAACACTGTAGATATGATTCCACAAACTTGTTCCCTGTGCTCAGCTTTCTGCAGCAGAGCACTTGCAGAGCCCAATCTCAGAGCAGTCCCAGTCCTGGTAGGAAGGCCTCACTTGTGTTAACAAGGTCATTAAAGATCATAACCCTTCCCCAGCTTGTGCTGGGGTGATTGACCTTCTGAGGAGCCTCTGAAATGACTCAAGTCTCCCACTGTGTCTAGATCAAAGGGAGCAGCTCTCTGTGGTGAGGTAGGGCCTATCAGGATGTCAACAAGTAAATTGGACTGCTGGCCAAACTGTCAGAGCTTGTGCCAGAACTCAGGAGGGTGACAGCCAGTCACTGCTATTGTTACGGAAAACATCAATCTGAGATTATATCCCCCAGCCCTGTTCCCCCAGATGCTGTACACACCAGAAGTGTGGTGCTTGGAGGCTCTTTCTGCTTAAGCAAGGCTACATGGGGAGGAAGGGAATTGCTCCAGGTTATGTGACAGCCCAGGGCAGAGCTACTGCTGGACATGGCCTATGCCAGTTGTCCTAGCAGAGCTTGAGTGTAGCTCCTGCAACAGGAGCAGCTGTAAAAATAACCTACAGTTTCTCTTTTCACCTTTTCTTGGTCACTTTTCCATTTCCCAAGGGATTTAGGTTGCCCAGAGAAGCTGTGGCTGCCCCATCCCTGGAAGTGTCCAAGGCCAGGTTAGATGGGGCTTGGAGCAACCTGGGATAGTGGAAGGTGTCCCTGCCCATGGCACAGGGTGGAATGAGATGGGCTTTAAGGTCCCTTCCAACCCAAACCATTCTGGGATTCTCTGACATCCCCTGAATATACCAATTCTCTGGTGTTAGTGCAGGTGGGGCAAGCTGGCTCCAACGTTTGGTCTCATCCCTCCCTGTGTGCCTGCTGCTTCCCTGCTCCCCTCCCACACACCTTCCTGGGGAGCACAGGCTGCAGCCTCCTCCAGGTGTGCTGCCTGGAAGGCCTTTGCCCATGTCTTGCATACAAATTGCTGCCATTGAGGGGTATTTTTTCCCCTTAGCTGAATTATTGTGAGAATTTCAATTCAGTAAGAGAAGAGCCTCAAAAGTGTTAGCTCTATGTCCAGGGAGAGAGATTGCTGCTTTTAAGGTTTTCCTGAAAAGTGCAGGGGGCAGAAGGAAAGCCCATGCACCCGAGGCCAGCAGCTGGCACAGCAGCCTCCTGCTTGGCTCCTCTCTGTCATTTTTGGGATGCTCAGGTGCTGTTTCAGGGCATACCAAGAAATTTTTCACTGCCAGCAAGCCTGCAAGGAAAGGCTGCTCTGTGTGGGTGATTGTTTTATTTTCTTGCCTTATTTTTTTCTTTCCCACCCCAGCCAGAGCCTTGGCACAACTTCTGGCTCTCCTACGTTGCCATCTGACGGCAGCATGCGCCTTGTGTGGTGCTTGGCACCCGCAGAAGGGCACCTCGGGCACAGCTTTGGGTGAGCAATGGTGAAGCCTCTGCCATGCCTTAGGGATGCAGTAGCCCTGGATTCATGCGTGATATCCCACCTGGGGCTTCTTCCCCCTGGGCCCTAATCAGGAGCTCCTCTCTGCAGAGAAGAGAGCAGGAAAAGGAAACCCAAAATTCAGGTTTCTGCAAGATGCACTGTGCATGCACCAGCTTGCTTTCAGTGACTGCAGAGGGATACCAGCATTGTTTTACCTCTTATTTTTGAGGCCAGGCAGAGCTCACTCCTTATTTGTCATTGCAAATGCGTAACATCCAGCTCTTCCCCTCTTCTCTTAAAGAAATTGCTTTAAAAATAATCTATTTCTTTCTTTTCCTTTTAACTGACAGAGGCTCTTTTGTCACTCAAACATACTCGTTTGTTAGTTGCATGCATGTGTACTTCTGAATTTGCTCTGAGGGCTGTGATAATCCTTAAATCTGCTTTTAAGCCAGCCTTGTCTCCCCATCCTGTCTGCTGTGGGCAGCTTGTGGCAGCCTGGAGTTTAAACGGCTGTGGGCACTCAGGGGTGGGCCATTACCACATTTAAATGTTTCTCTTAAATGCTAGGAAAGGCCTCAGCAGGGGGAAAATAATATTTGCATGCTTAATTAACTGACCAAGATAATTAATACATACCCAACTCAAGGCCTGCAGGGAGGGTACCGAAGTCAATGGATCCAGCTGTTATTTAACAGTGCAAAAGCTTTGCTGCTTTAGTGAGGTTAGGCACGTAGTGGGCTAATGTCTCCTAGAGCTGAAATATTTGGAAAAAGCCATCCCAACTCTGCTAGAGCATCAGGAATCAGTGGATTTTTTACTCCTGGCCAGAGGAAGCTTGTTCCTGTCTGGCCCCACATGCCTGGGGCAGTGGATGGGGATGCTGAGCTTCTCCAGGTGCCTTTAGGAAAGTGCTGCTGGCTCAGGATATGCCAAGCCTTCCCTGTGGGTAGAGTGGAGGTGAAAAACAAGCAGGTTTGTTCCACACTGAACATGCCCACGTCTTGTCACACAAATGTGCAGCACGGATGAAAACAAAAAACAAGCTACAGATGGACACTGGCAACCTGTCGCTAAGCACAAGCCTCTAAATTCAAAATAAACATAATACAGCAGCTCAGTGTGGTCTCAATGTGATCCACAAATCTCCATGATGGATATTGTAATGTTCTGATCCTTGTTTGTACCTGGCACTTGATTTCAATTCAGATTTCATCAGCATGTAAAATGAATTCCTGAATAGGTCATAAAGTCTTGTGTTGGTTATTGGCTCTGTAGGGGAGTGTCTGAGTGCTGATGGGGTAGAAGGCCCTTGAGAATTCCTGGAAGCTTGGCCAGAATTGGCTCCTGAAGGTGCCTGGATCTGCCCTGAGACTTGCAGATGCTGCTTAGGACATTCAAGAGAAGTTTCTCCAATCTTAGTAGATACTTATAACAAAGATATCACAAATTTAAGGGCCTTCAAATGGATTATTCCCATGCCTGTGTCCCGCTGCTGTTCAGCAGTTTTTCTGTAATGCCTCTCCTTGGCCTCTGTTGCTGCAGGTGGCACCTCCTGCTTGCCCTGTCCCACAGGCAAGCTCAGAGTGGAGGCGGCTCTCCCCAGGAGGGGTCTGACAGGCTGCACACAACAGAAACAACCAAGGAAACCAGGCAGATGTTTTCCTTATTTCTGGAGGGCAGGAGCTGAGGTAGCAAAAGCATTCCTCTAGAGCTGCAGCTCCTCTGGGTTGTCTCCCATGCAAAAGTTTTTCTGGAGGCACTTGAGATTGAATTCCAGCTGCCAAGGCTTTCTTCTCCTACCCAAGGAGATAAGAGCAGTTACACTTGGCCAGACCCGAGCTCCCTCTTGCCTGGTATTTTGTCTTTGGCTGAGATCAGAGGTGGCTGAGGTAGCAAAAGCAGGCTCATTTCCTCACCTGACCTCCCCATCAGTCACACATCACCTGGCCGTGGCTGCCAGAGCACCAAAAAACCCAGTGCCCACCTCTCTTTGGAAAGGGCTCCCAAATGGGCACAGGAAAATCAAGGGCCAAATAGCTGTGGTGGAGGCCCTGTGAAGCTCACTGAGCTCTGAGTAATTAATTGCGTGGCACATGGATCTGTGTGTAATTGACTGAAGTGAAACACAAGCTCTTCCAGTCTCACACGCTGTGGTTGAGACAGAAATGAAGAAATGAAGATGACCATCAAAATGAATTATTTCTCTATTACCAAGGCTCAGGGATGTCTCTCAGCTATGTAATTAATTTTAATTGTCAGTGAGTGACTCCTGTCAGGGCTTTAACTGAGATATTGTATCTCTCTCCCACAAGGAAGACCATAACTATTCGTTTATGGGAAGGTCTATGGAAAGTGAAGATTTTTTCATTTCATGTTTGAAAATGTTTCAGCTGATGGAAATAGAGAAGCTCCTGCTGAGAATGTCCCTCTTTACTGAGGGACTGAAGGGGTCTCTGAACATCAGTGAGGAGCACAATGTCTTGTGCTTGGATTTGCACATGAGAGAGAAAACAATTAATGCTCTGGTCCCACAGACTTTTTTTTCTCAAAGGCCATGACTGACACCAGCCATCCCCTGGTGAGATGTGAGGACCTTGTAGATGTCCATGCTTCTTCACACGCACCTCACTTGGATCAGCTGGGTTTATTCCCCTATCTCTGCATCTTTAGATAGTGTGTAGCCTCCAGCTGTGCGAGGGAGTCTCTTGAGTACAGTAACACAGGCACAGAGAGCATGTTACAGCAGAGGGAGGAGCAGAGGCCACAGAAGGACTTTACTCTGTTCTTCTCAATGCCAGGAAGTTGCTGAAATTCCTGGACAAAGACAGCAGCAGCTGGATGGCTTTCCCTGCCATTAAAGATGCACTGTTTCTGGTCTCTCCAGCATCACCGGGGATGCTCTGACGTCTTCATCAGACGAGTTATCCATGGCTAAGCCTGGTGAAGGAGATGCTCAGGTCAGGGAATGCCAGGATGGGAAACTTGGAGCAAGGCAGGTCCTGCACTCTTTGTTGTCAAGCAGGTAAAACTTTCTGTGTGACACTCATTTTTTGGCTATTTGCATAGTAATTTAAGGTAAAATGTGTTTAAAAGGTCGAAGTGCTAAAACACAAAGACTTATAAAGTATAACCTGTGTAATTACCCTTATGGAGAAAATATTTACACTGTCTTAGCTTTTGATTGCTTCTGAAATACTTTCTAGTGGCATGGAAAAAAAAAAAAAAAACAAAACCAAAAACCAAAGCCAAACTATGCTATGTTTTAATTGCAGCCTGGCTTTTGATCAGATGTGTATTTTGAAGGAAAGAAAAAAAGAGGAGGAGAGAGAAAAATGTGGCTTTGTGTGTATTCTGTGTTACATTATTATTCAGTAAGCCTTAAACCACAAAAGCTCCTACGGGAAGATTCATTATCGCATTAAGTACGAGATAGGGAGGGGATGCCTTGCTGGCAGCCGCAGACAATATGTTGCTTTTTTACTTTGTTTGGGTTGATCCCCCCTCCCTTCTGGGGGCTGCGTGTTCGAGAGAAACAGTTTAAGACACACTTGGATGGGAAAAAAAACCCAAAAAAAACCAACCAAAAAAACAAAACCAAAAAACAAATGCAACCAAAATAAAATAAAAAAAATAAAATTAAAAAAAAAAAAAAAAAAAAAAAAAAAGAAGAAGAAGAAGAAAGAAGAAAGGCAGACGGAGGCAAGTGACCGCAGTGCAAAGCGCTGCTTCGGCAGGCTGGAGGTTTCTAACGGCTCTCTCCGACTTCAAACACCTCCCCAGCCTGCAGAGAGCCCTCGCCCTGCGGCTTCCAGCCTGACAGGCACCGCCCGAGAGAGACCCCGCAGGGCCGGCATCCCCCCTCGGGGCCGGCATCCCCCCTCGGGGCCGGCATCCCCCCGCAGGGCCGGCATCCCCCCTCGGGGCCGGCATCTCCCCTCGGGGCCGGCATCTCCCCTCGGGGCCGGCATCCCCCCCCCAGGGCCGGCATCTCCCCTCGGGCCGGCATCCTCCCGCAGCCATCCCCCGTTCCTCTCGGAGCTGTGCTCCCCAGCCCCGCACCGGCCATCCCCGCCCTCTCTACTCCTTTGCAATGTTGTTTTCTCTCTTTCCTCTCGTGCCCTCTGAAAGCTCCTCTTTCTTCCCCCGGGGCGCTGCGGGGTGACGGGGCGGCAATAGCCCAGCTCTGTCGGGGAAAGGACCTTCTGGAAACAACCAAAAATATTTGCAGAGCACCCAGATCTCCTAGTTGCAAGAAATGGGGAGATAAGTGTTTTCCTCCCTTAATCACTGATTTACAGTGGCTCAGCTTGTGGGTGACCGATCTGAGCCAGCAGTGGGGAAAAAAAGAGCAGAGATTTTGGAAAAGGCTCAACACCTGTCTTCTGACAGGAGGCAGGTTTCAGGCATATCTTATGGGATGCTCACTAATGAATAGCCTGGCAAGCAGGGTTTCTTTTTAAATAACAGTGTAGGCCGTCTTCTCATACCGATGATACACTTAAAAAAGAAGATATTAAAGCCCATTTATTCTGCTTTGAAAACTAAAATCCTTGTGACAGAGGCCCGGCTTGGATTGTTCTTTTGGTTACAAACCCCATTCTTCCTGCAAGGGAATTCTGCAGTTTCAAGACTGACTGGTTCCCTAATTTGTGTCTTCAAAAAAAAACAAAACCAAAGATACATCACTTGCGCATTATATTTTATTGATGTTACTGTAAAATACATATTTGCTTGCATTCCTAATTGGGGAAGCACAGATGGCAGTGGCTTCTGCTGGAGTGATACGCTCTTTAAAATATCTGGTAACATTACAACAAAGTGTAGTCATTAAAATAAGTGTCTGTGTGTGCTGCAGGATTTTCATCCTTAGGAGCAAGGCTCTCCCCTGTTTTAAGGAGGGAAGGCTTGGTTTAACCCATCCCTGGGCTGGTACCTGGAATGGTGGAATAAATCCAGCACAGTGGGATAAATCCAGCATGGTTCACCTGACCATGGTGCTACCAAAACCTCTTGCTTAAAGGCAAATTTATTCTTTCTGCTTGAAGGTGTTCATAAGGAAGTGGTGTGTCCACAGGGTCTGGAGTTGGTAGAAGTCATAGATACTTTTTTGTTGCTGTTGTGTGTGCAACAGAAGGGTAGCTGAGAAGCAACTGTTGCCTCCTGGAAAATGCACTGGTGCTTAGGGTGTTTTGAGGGCTTGGCCCTTCGGAAGGATACTGCTGTTCTGAGAGGAAAAATAAGAAAAATTAAGAGGAAAAAAAAAAAAGTAGCATTGGATGAAGGTTGTTCATCTTCAGAAGACTATTTCAATGTTCTTATCCAAATCAAACTGTTGTGAGCAACCACAGAGCAAGTGAGCAGCATTTTCCAGAGCACTTGCAATGTGTTGGCAGCAAGCAGTGAGCACGGGTGGGGAGAAGCTCTTTCTGTAGTTTCATTTCAAAAGCAGCTTTGTGGTGAAGCCACCGCCATCAGGTGTCCTCTGTGCTTTGACGTGCTCTTGTTCCCTGCTGCAGCTTTGCCACGGACAGCTGAGCCCCTTCGGTTTGGGTACACCTCTGCAGCATCACTTGTGGACTGCACCAGTGCCCTGACGCCTTCCCTTGCGTTTGGAGGGTTAAAATGCCAACAGCTCGTGGGGAACTGGGATTTCCTTAGCTCTGTTTTCAACAGCTGCAGTCCAGACGTGTTCCTGGCCATTCCTGGCATTTGGAGTTTTGCAGTCTCTGCAGAGGCTCATCCTGTGCCTGGATTCCCATTGGAGCAGCCTCATCCTGCTCGGCCACACACTAGGAGCCATCAGCTCCTTTGCTGTTAATTAGCAGCCTTAACTACCCAGCTCACAGAGCCCTGCGGTTACCAGGGCCTCCCTGTTGTGGTTTGCTATGGAAATTAAAGTTGGCTGTAAAAATCCAGGCCTTTGGCACAAGAGGGAGTGAGCAACATGATAGCAAGGTACGGAAACCATGTATTACTTACCTCCCCTGCCTGCTTTGCTCCCTTTTGCTGGAGAGGAAAATGTTGCCATGGGATGGTATAGGATGGCTATAAGGTCATTGTGTGCCTTCTCATGGCAAGCTTGCCCTTCGTTCAGTTGGAGCAGGATTGAATAAGCCATAGGGAATGCCGTGGATGTAAATATATCTCGTCATTTAACACAAAGTGTGATTCGCTGATGAGTGATTTTGGGCTTTTCCCCCTATTTGTGTGTTGAATTTAACAGGTGTGTGAGGATTTGGGGTAGAGGGAGAAAGACAGGCAGGTGAGGTCCTGGGGAAGGGTTTCCCTTGTGACAGCACAGCTTCCTGATGAACGGATCAAGAGCAGCTTGGGGGTGTGGAGGGTGAGAGGCTGGACATGAGCTAGCTATGTGCACTCACAGCCCAGAAACCAAACATGCCCTGGGCTGATCCCACAGTGTGGGCAACAGGGGAGGGGGGATTCTGTGCCTCTGCCCCACTCAGGTGAGGCCCCACTTGCAGAGCTGCCTCCAGCCCTGGGGCCCAGCACAGGAAGAACATGGACCTGTTGGAGCCAGTCCAGAGGAGGCCACCGAGATGATCAGAGGGATGGAGCAGCTCTGCTGTGAGGAAAGGCTGAGAGTATTGGGATTGTTCAGCCTGGAGAAGAGAAACTTCCAGGTGGTGTAGTTTTAGCCTTCCAGTACCAGAAGGGAGCTGACAAGGAAGATGGAGAGAGACTATTTACAAGGACCTGGAGTGACAGGACAAGGGGGAATGGCTTCAGATTGACAGAGAGTAGGTTTACATTAGATATTAGGAAAAAATCTTGCCGGTGAGGGTGGTGAGGCCCTGGCAAAGGTTGCCCCGTCCCTGGAAGTGTTCAAGGCCAAACTGGAGAGGTCTCAGAACAGCCTGGGATAGTGAAAGGTGTCCCTGCCCATGGCAGTGGGTGGAACTAGATGGTCTTTAAGGTCCCTTCCAACCCAGGCTGTTCTATAATTCTGTGTTAACATTTTGGAGTGGGATGAGTTTCCAATGCTTGGGCATGGGAAAGGCGGGACAGCTGACCCACTCTAAGCTTCAAGCAAGTTGTTGATGTGCTGCTAAGAAAGAGTCAGTCAGGGAAGAAGATTCCACTCGCTCTCCACTTCCCCAGGCAGCATTCCCCGGGGCACTGGGGAAGGACAGGGTGTTTTTGGGGAGCGCTCCGGCAGCAGTGCCGCGTGTTCCAAATGGAGCAGGTCAGCAGTGCTGACTCTGTCTAAGGTATCAATGTGCCTCCAGCCAGAGCAGGCGCTGGGGGAAGAATCTAGGAGGGAGGGGGTGAGGTACCAGCTGCGTTATTAAGCCTGATCCCAAACCCTTTGAAGTCGATAGAAAAATTATCCTCGACTTTGATACACTTTGGATTGCACCTTTTAAGTCATAAGAAAGACATTCCTGTTATTAAACCAGCAGCAGAATGCTACTGTTGGTAACATATGCTTTTATTTTTTAATGGCAATGCTAGGTTTAGCCTTGGGCACTATCTGAGACTCATAAATAACCCATGTCAAGTGTAACACACCTACTGAACAGCCACAGAAGACAGAGGACTTGGCTGTTTATCTCCCTGCATTTTTCAGTAACGAGCCACTTGTACATTAGGAGGGGTAGATGTCCTCTAGCATTCATTAATAAAGCATCCCTAAACAGCCAGGCTTCTCCTTGATCATGCAGGGCTAATGCGATAAATATCTTCTTTCCACGGTCTCCTGACAACTGAAAGGCAGGAATGCAGTCTAACTTACATGTCAGTTGGGCAGGAATATGACAGGGCTGATTTCTTTCACATCTGTCATGTCGAGGTCCAGCACCCACTCGCTGCTGGGACAGCGAAAGCAGAGCAGGGAGACTTTCTGGGAAAGCATTCCCAGTACAGCACTGGAGTAATCTCTTGCAGTTATGGGATAGGTGAAACCCCATGGGAAAAACATTCCAAGGTCACAGTGGATGGGGCTTGGAGCAACCTGGTCTACTGGAAGCTGCCCCTGCCCGTGGTAGGGTATGGAACGAGATGAGCTTTAAGGTCCCTTCCAAACAGATCTGTTCCAAGATTCTATGACAAATTCAGGATCACTTCAAAATATTATTTCATAGGCACTCACAGGGATGTGTATGCAAGCCCCAGCCTGCTTGGGCAGTGAGGGGCAAATTGTTGAAGGTCAGATGCCACCATCAGAATAGCTTGGAGACCACCAATTGCTCTCAGGAGTCAACACAGGCCTAAAGCATCTGAACTTGTTCACCACTGCGTTTTATAGAAATAAAAAGTGTTTTGGTTTCTTTTTCCCTGTGGCTCATTCCAGCTGGAAGGCCTTATGTGAATATACATTACCAAGATATATATATGTGTGTGTGTAAATTTATATTACTGATATATATATATATGTAAAGATATACTGCTAATGTGTAGATACCAGCCATGCAGCCATTGACCTATGGCACCAGTGTGTCCCACAGCCACCACGGAGAGGCATTGGTTTAATTCAGGCGGCAGAGAATTGCACCGGGGACTTAAGTTAGACCCTTGCATCACTTGCAACACCACAGTCCTTGAAAGCTCTGGATGTGTGTGAGTTTGTAACTGAAGTGTCCCATCTCTTTCCCACCATGCAGGTATCTCACCCGAGCCCTCCGGGTTTTGGAGGGGACAGGACAGACTCCCCTGCCATAGTGCTGTGTACAGGTATTTTTTTTCTCTCCCCCAGCCCCGTGTTGTTACTTGTTGTCTTCCCTCTCACCTTTGCCTCCTGCTAAAAAAAAAGCCAGGGCTTGCTGCTCAGGAACTTCGAGATGTTTGGTGGGGAACAGATCTGTGATGTGCTATGTTTGCACAGCAGGATTGCTGGGGATGCCTGGTCTAGAGCAGCCTCAAACACTGAGCCAAAGCCAGTTTGCTTCTAAGCCATTTAACCCTTTAAAAGGAGAAAAAAGAAATAAAGGAGGTCAACCATGAAAGAGAATTTAATAATTGCAGCTCATACATAAGTATTTGCTGCTTCTCCCAAGTGCATGATTCCTCTAGTTTCTCTTGTTAAAGAGGACTACCCCATGGGACACTTGGTTTAAAAATATTTCTGTTTCCAAAGCCTTTTAAGGACCTTATATAGTCTGCATTGCTGTGGGGGAGGGTCAGGGAGAGAGGGCCAGAAGGGGCCTGGATGTGCAGAAGCAGCTCTTGGACATGTCCTCTATTCCCTGGGTCAAGGTGCACAGGAGACCCCCCTCCCTCCATAAAGTTGTTACCTGTTTCCTTCCCCTCCCTGCCCCCTGGCCTGGCAGGAGCCAGAGCAGCAAGCCAAGATCTGTAGGTTTTTTCCCCTTCCTGAGCAGCTTTCTCCTGGCAGCATCCCCGTGCCATCCTCAAGGCAGCAAAATTCACAGAGGAGAACAGTGAAATAGCATCCTCGGAACTGGGAGTGTATTTCCAGGCAGCCCTGCTGCAGCAAGGGCGGGCTGAAGGACAGAGTTCAGGCTACAGTTCTTTTCCTCGTGTATGAACTGGGCTACGGGAGCCAAAACAGGAGGGAGCAGACAGGGCTTCGGGCAGGAAGCTGCTTTAGGGGAGTGTGGATTAATCCCCCTCCTTAACCCCTCTTTAAATGATCACAGGCTGGAGGATATTTTCAAAGAAGCTAAAAAGAAGACACTTCACTGCTTTATCCCCATGGCTTTGGATTTTCAAAGGAATTTGAGTATCCAGAGAGATTTTTACTCTGCACAGGCCATGCATTCTCAGCAGTCTCCTTTTCTTATGCCATCTTTTCATCTCCCTGATCTTTTTCTCCCCATCAGTGAGCCACATCTGGCTTTCCTGAAAGCAAAGCCTCAAAGAAACCCCATACAGTTCAAGCATTCAACCTATTCCAGCATTCATTTTCCCTCACAGAGGTTCTGACGTGCAAGGACAGTCCTCTGCAGCAGAAAACCTTGGAGTAAAAGTGTTAATTGCTGAAGGCTTGGGGTTTGGTTTTGCTAACCACAAGTGCAAGTGGAAACAGCCTCATAGGATACAGTTGCGCTGAGAGCTGGCAGGTGTTAAATAGCACACACCGAGCTCCAGCATCCTTCGGCTGCTCGGCTTTGTGGTGGTTTCTGACTAATAGACGCCAGCTTCATTTCTACCTTTGAGGAGCCTTGGCAGATACTCACTGAACCACCCCCAGGACTCAAGTCATGCTAAGTTAAAACCTCATTCAAACCCCGGGAGGCACAGTCCATTCCCACAAACATGTATCAAATGGGGCTGCTCCCACGTCTTAAAAGCAGCTTTCCACTCTCTTGCATGTGGGCAAAACCCCCAAATCCTTATGACATCTACATGAAACTGCCTCTTTCATGTCGAGCAGTTTCCATCCAAGACACTGAACTGAAATTTTATTTTGATTTACCAAGTGTACCTGAGGTTAGTTTCTTACAGGGCAGGAGATGGTAGAACAAAGCCATCAAGAAGCAGTCACGAGTTGGTTGTTTCCCCTTTCAGAAAACAGGTCTTTCTCAAAGACTATTTAAACATCTCCCTTCTCCCCCCAGCCTCCTCTTTCCACCTCCCAATCTTTTTCATGGGTAGGAACAAAAGTCTTGGTGAAATGCAGCCTTGTTGCATTCCTAGCACCAGGAACCCCTGTGGGACACCTGCAGCTGTAGTGGTTGGGAGAGCCAAAGCCTGGCCCTGCTCTGGTTTTACAGGACAGGGCTGTGGGCTCCAGCATACACCTGCTCCTGTGTCTAAGCTTTGCACATCTGTGATCCTGTGTGTGCAACAGGGCTTTTTTAATACAAGAAGGTGTTTATTGGACCTTTCAAGATCAGGACTGTTCCAATTTTGCCTTTTAACTTCTAAAAAAAATATGGGACAGCTGGGAAGTTCCTGGTTTTCCCAAATATTAAGCATTTTACTTGTATGAAGAAGGTTTGAAATTAGAGGTTTTTCTAGCCCTTGTGCTTCCAGCCGGAAGGCTGAGTGTGGTGTGTGCCAGGAGCCCAAACTGGAGGGGTAGCCAGGGCCACAAACCACAGATGGATTTTCAGGTGGGCTCAGGGGGAACCAGCCCTCCCAGCCCTGGTGCTGGCAGCACTGCTCCAAATGCAATCAAGCCAGCATTAAATCTAGGACAGCTCTCTGGGGTAGAGATGCCCATTCCCCTGGCACATTGCAGAGGAGACGAGGCCGAGGCTCTCCCAATGCCTGCACACAGGCCGTGGTGCCATGAGCAAGGAAGTGGCTGTGTGCTCCTTCTGCTGTCTTAGATACAAACCCAATTCCTTCAGTGCAGCTTTTCCCACCCAGTGCCTCCTCCTGCCCTGTGTATCTCCTCTCCTGCACACCTGCCTCTCTCTCTTGTGGCTTGGCTTCCTTGCTTTGCCCACAGGAAGGGCCCAGGGGACAGCCCAGCCATGTGGCATCTTCCTTTCCATCTCTCCCCCAGCTCCCACCCACCTGGGTGCTGGCAGCATTTTGGTCACATTTGACAGAGGGGTAACCACTGTCAGAACAAGCAGCACCCTCGGTTTTCACGACTGGGAGCAGGTGGGGAGAGGGGAGGCACCCACAGGTGGGGTCTGCTCCCCACCAGCACATCTGGAGCCACAGCTGCTGAATGGAGTTGGCTCAAATAGAGGTGGCTCTTCCTTGCAGAGAAAGCTTCTTTGGGGGGAGAGAGTGAGAAACAAAGGAAGTGCAAGAAATGCACAGAGGCTCAGAGAGGATAACGGGGAGTGTGTGCAGCTGAAGCTGGGCAGGACGTGAAGCCGACACCTCCTGTTTCTGTGCAGCCCTCTGCAGCCAGGCTGACTGGCCCTGAGCTCTGGGTAACTGGTAGCTCACCCAGCCCTCTGCTTTAGAAGGACTCTCTGAGATCTGTTTTTCGTGCCCAATATGCTCCTCCAGACTGGTGTTGGGCAAACATTCTGCAGGATGCGACACAGCCAGTTCTCCTGCAGGAACCTTTCCCAGACCTTGGCAACACAACTCCCTCCTTCTTCTCCCTGCCCTTGGTTGTACCCCTTTGATGCTGCGGCACTCAAACTCTCCCTTGGGGTGTTGGAGCCTGAATCCCATAGGAATTCCAGGCTGTGCATCTTGGACCCCTTCCCTGTGGCCTTTCCCAGACAGTGAGGCTGTGCAGTACACCCCATGGGGAACTTGTCCTTTGGCCCAACAGTAGGTGATTCAGCATCAGTGCTGCATGGCCCAGCCAAACTCATCTTTCTAAACAAAATGAGATTCTTAAAATGCCATGGGAGGGATAGAAGGGAGTATTTTCCAGGAGCTGTTAATACAGCATTTTTGCATTGGTGTATTTTAATTTTTTTTAATATAAAACTATAATCTGAGGACTGGGTTTTATCAGAATGTCCCTTATTGCACACCTGGCAAGAGGGAGGAAAAGAGATTTATTTATTTTTTTAACCTTCAGAACATAAAGGAATTAAAACATCCCTGCAGATCTTAAAATCCTTGATACTTCTGCATTCCCTCAGAAGCTGAAAATGAGCAGAGTTTAATTTTAAAGCCCTCGTTCTGTGCCTTTGAAACAAACGTTCTCTTCCTTCTGATAAATGATTAAAGTACCAGCAATTTATTCTTTAAAGGAAAAGACCACAGGAATTTCTGAGCTCCACAACCCAACTCAGGTATAAATATGTCCTTGCTGAGATGATGTTCCTGTATATTACCATACACTTCCCACCCTAGTAACACAGGGAACAAAAAGGTGTTGCCCCAAAATAATAAATGCAATGACAAGGAAATGGCGGATTTAGTAAAGTTATGCTTGATAAGCTACTTCCCAATGGTGATGTTCTGGTGCCGAATTCAGTAACAGGGAATTTGGTTTTTCAGGGTTTTTCTGTATGTGTGTGTGCACACTTTGGCTTTTAAAAAGGTTATTACAACCAATGTTATGGACAAACTTGAAGGTGTAAGATTTTATTTTTCTCTGCCACCACGGATAATGAAGTTTTATCAACTCCCTTTTATTATAGTAATCTAAAACTTATCCTGTAATAGGGTCATAAACATTTAATGGAACAGAATGCTGTATGAATAAAAGAAGAGAGAAAAACAGGCTTTGGGGTGGACAAATGGAGAATGAAAGGGAGCCCAAGTAGCTCAGGTGTCTCTAGTCCAGAGCCTCAGTGAACAGTGCTTCTCCATCCTCATCATTGGGCCAATGTGTAGCCTGGGCATTTCTTGCTTCATTCATCATTCATTCATTCATTCCCATCAGTGGGATTTTCCCCTGGGTTTAAACTTTACCATGCCCAAAATGAGGTGCTGAAACACTGCCCTGATCTTTACGATTTCTCTATTTTTTTCCCCCTACCATTTAAACCCTTTCTGGTGTGTTCTGCGGTGACTTGTAAAATATTGTTTCATTGTGTAACTAAAGCGAGGGGCTGCTAATTACTGTGACTCCATGAGCAGCACAAATGCTGCCCAACTGCCACCCCCGGTGCTTTCAAAGAGCAGCTGAACACTGCTGTGCCATGGCGGTTACAATCACTCTGCAATGACAAAAGGAAAAACTGATAATAAACATCAAACTCGTCTGCCTGTTACCACAGAGAACAGAAAGTTCAAGTGTGGTGGAAAATTTTGGGGGTTGTTGTGTAAATTACCCCTCGCTTGCTGGCTCTGTAACCTTTACTGGGGAAAGTTTGCAGGCTGGGGAAGAGGGCAGGCATCCCACGCTGCCCCAGGTTCGAGAAAGGAGCTTGGGACCCTGCCTGGGGGTTTTGAGGATGGTGAAGACCTTGGGAAGGATGGATGCTGTACACAGGGGGATCTGGAGAGCACTGGGAGCTTAAGTAGTGGAAAGATGTGGAGTGTGTTTTGCTCTGGAAGGGTTCCAAGAGATCCCCTGCAAACACATGCAATTGCACAAGCAACTTTTGCAGTTCATCATCTGCTCCTGGTCCTTCAAAAAAGCGCACACCTAAAAATATCCATCATTAATTTTGGGTAGCCAGCCACCCCAAGGTGTATATGTATCGGTGTTAAGGTGTATCCCCTTGCTGAGAAGTAGCGGATACTACACAAAATAATAACCTGGCGTGTTATCGAAGCATGGTAAGGTGGCATTTGCCATGCCAAAATTGGCTTACAGCACCCTAAAACAAATAGGCACAGATAGGCAAACAAAAAAATGGCCAGAAATATGATAATTCCTTGTGTACAAGGGCCACTTGTTGGAACGGCTCATGCTCAGCCATGGGTTTGTGGGGCGGGTAAAATACAGAGAGAAAAAGTGATCTGGAATACCCTGGTGTTTGTGAGTAGCCTTGATTTCATTTGGTAAATACTGTGGTTAAAAAATCACTGATTGTTGGAAACTTGATCAGGGTAAGCAAATAATATTATTCTGTAGTTATTTTCCACGTGTTCTCCTTTCACAGAGCTTTAGCTGGGTAATTCTTGTTTCTGTCCTCTCTTCCCTCTGTTGCCATGCCGGCAGCTATGGATTAACAGCAAGAATAAAGATTATATTAACTAGCTGAAAATTTTTAGTAATTTTTTAATACAAAATTTGAATTAAAAAAAAAAAACCAGTTCACTAATTGCCATTCATCAACCTGATTTTTTTTTCTTGAGAACACTGAAGACCCAAAATCACGTTTCCAAAAGTAGCAAACTTTAGTTCAGGTGGACATTTTTCAAGTTTGACTGGCAGAAATGAAACTGGAGGAAAAACCCCAACAGTTCAGGGTTTTGATGGAAAAGATTCTACCAAATTGCACATTTTTCTATCTGTCAAGGTATATTGTAAAGGACATGCCTTCACTACAGTAAACTTGCAGACCTGGTTGGTCTTCTTCTGTTTCTCCTACTCGGGACCAATGATTGTGACAAATTTATAGTAGTTTGTACTAAATCCTAACTTTTCCCCTTTTTTTGATCTTAGTGGAGTAAGTTGTGGCCCAAAAGGACTAATGTGATGTAGAGAGTGATGCGATTGAAACTTTATTCTCCACCTACACAGGTTTTCCTTTAGGTCTGTTGCAGGTGGGCTTTTTGTTCCCCCGCTTTGTTGTAGTGAAAATGGGGAACATTGTTGTGGAAAGAGAAGCTTTAAAAATAACATAGGTTCTGGAAGCTGCCTAACATAAAGTACATAAATTATCAGAGCCAGCTTTCAAAATGTGCCTGTGCAAGTGTTACACTCAGACAAGTTTCCAAAAGTAAACTGGAGTGGTTGTAAGATAAATGGTGCCCCAGAGAAAAGCAATAAATAACCCAGCCATGTCCTCACTGCGCCCTGGCTCTGTGCTCCCATTATTTATGAAAAGGTAGAACTCGAGCTGCAGTTTCAGAAAACCCTTTGATCAGTGTATTTATTTTTCTAATAACCTTTAAAAACAATATTAAAACACCCAAAACACAAGTCATTGCAAGATTGGAAATTGGCGATGGATTTTAAATATGCATGAAGGGTGAAAAATTGGGATGAGTGCAGCTTCCCTTGAAGTCCCTCCCTCACAGCTGTGATACCACAAAAAATTCTTAGACCACTGGAAACCAGCTCTTTTCTGCACTTTGTATTGCTCTTTCTTCTCTGTCCTTGCTTGTTGTATATGTGGATTATAACAGCTTTAAGCCCTTCTGTTCTGTGATGGTCATGGGAGACTCTTGCAGGAAATATTAAGTCCTGTAACTATCGATATGTGTGGGAAGGTAAATTTAAACTGGTGGACTCACTCATGGAGCTCATTCAACTTCTGGATGAAAAAAAGGGCTAAATTCAAATGAAGATACTGGTTTAAGTACTCTGCTGAATTGAGACCTAAACCTGAAAATTGAAAGGAAAAATCTATGTATTTCATGCCACCGAAAGGAACACCGAAAGAACAGGATGAAAAACCCCAGCCACATCTGCAGTACTTAGTTATCAAAGTAAAAGACAAGCCTTTGTCTCACAACAGAGACAAAGATGGTAAAATGATGGAAATTCTGCTTGTGAGTCTATAAACAAGGTTGCATTAAAAACAGTTAACACTGGCTCCTGGGATTTCTCTCTGAATTCATATCACTTATAGAAAGCATCTGGCTTGTACTGGATGTCTGGGTGTCTGTGTAAATTTTGAGCTATTCCAGTAAAGGTATGAGAAGTCAGCAGGGCTGAACCCTCAGCCAGCATGTGAGTGCATATAAACACACAGTAACCTATGGGATATGAGATATGGGATATGGGATTAGTCTTTACCCAGCAGCACTGACTGGCTGGGGACTGTTTCCATGTGGGTGTGATCCTAGTGAAATACATAATAAGTGACTTTGGATAGTCTCCATATTGTCCCTCTCTCAGAGACTTCTCAGCATCCAAACCTTCAGATGTGTCGATGTCAGTTTGCTGAGGGCTTCCATGTGCATGTCCCAAGTGGAGCAAATTATCCCTCTTTGTGGACTTTGAAGAAGCAAATGCTCAGGAGGGTGATGGGGTGAGTCCTTTTTCAGAAATTGCTTTGAGAAGTGAAATTTGAAAGCTAAACAGCATGAGGTCCATCTATATAAACAATTCTCTCCCCCAGGAATCCCACTATATACAGACAAATCTAGTCTGAATAAGGAAAAGAATTTTCAAACAGAAGTCAGCACAGAAAGTGCACCATTTTTGTGGGCATGAATCAGGGTGGGGACTTACCTGTGTTCTCACAACCCCATGATTACCTTAAGACACCCTGAAAATCCCAGGACTCTTTACTGAACATCTTTTTTTCCCCTTCCCTGTTTAACAAAAAGAGCAGTTTACAGACAAATCGTTCTGATGTTATGCATTTTTGCATGCCTGGAATCATGGCTAAGCTTTAAGCAGGGAAAAACAATAAATGATGCATTGCTGTCAGCCATTTATATGGCATTTATATATTTTAATGTGTTATTGCTGCAGGAAGAAGGCAGGGGGGCCGTATCTGCTGCTGCAGTTTGGTGTTAAGTGTTACCCCCTCTCTGGACAGAGCACAGGGAGCCCAGTTCCCCCCAGTGCGGCTACAGGGCATCCCTTCTGTCCCACCAGTGGCTGCCACCCCTGGGCAATGGTGACATCGGGGGATGAACGGGCTCCTTGTTCTCCAAGGAACCACCTCAACCTCTGGCCATGAGGCTGCACGTTGTAGTTCGGGATAAACTGTAATGCAGGCAAGACCAGAAACTGAAGCGAATCGTGATAAAGAATATTTGTACTGCGAGGGACAGGTCAGCACTTTCTGTAATAACTAGGCTGAGGCCAGCGACCCTTCCTGATATGTCTGTGCTTGGATGGGACTGTCCTTCCCACTCCTTCCTCACTGCTTCCAAATGCTGGGGCAGGCAGGGCATCTCTGCATGCTCACAAAGAGCACCACACAGCCCTGGGCCAAGGAGTTTTGTCTTGCTTCTCCCTCAGGAACCTCTGTGAAAGGTTAATGCTGCAGACCCAGGAGTTGGGAAGTCCGGGTGGTATCTTCCTCCCTTGTAATAGTGATGCTGGATACGCGGCAATGAGCGTCCCTAAAGTCTTTGGGCAGCTCCCCCTGATGGCACCGTCCAGAGGATGTTTGTGCTCTTCCTAAGGACTCCCAGACTCCATGCCTGTCCTGAAGTCAGGCTGCAGCCAAGAGGAATTTGTTGAAGCTGAAGTGGATATATAGCACTAGGGAAATACAGAGCAACACTGTGCCTCTCACTTAGAGAGGTAGCTGTCGCATGTTGCCTTCAACTTACTAATTAACCCACTATGAAACATCATCAAATAAACGTGTAACTTCATCAAGTTCCTCTAAGACAATGGATGGGGTTGTTTTGGTTGCCTGGAGAAGTTAAAAGCTAAAAGGAGAACTGTAAAATCAAGTCAGAGTATTAATTTCTGTGAGGGATTAAAAAAATTAAAAGAGTAGATTGGGATGATCTGAAAGTGTTCAGAAAGAGAAGCACCGTTTACCCCAGTTTCCTTTTTCCCTTGAGGTTGATCCAGCTCTGGCACAGGCAGGAAGAGTGTGCATGGATGAAGCTGCTCAGTGTTAAAAAAGCCTCTTCCCTGTTTAACGCTGTAAGTTACCCTACACTGTCTGGAAGCTGTGATAAGAAACAGGACAGTGCTGTCGAGATACCATGCTTTAAATTTTGAATAATGTACTACTGGGATGTTTAAAATAGCTAAAGTGCAAACTGATCACACAGACATAAAAGCTGTGCTGGTTACATAAAATATAATAATGTACCCTTCAGCTCAGTGACATGTTCCATGTAGGATATTATGTACTATATGAAATCAGTAACATATAAGAGAGCAGAGAAGAGTTTCAAAGCCCAGACGGGAGCAAGGAGTAATAGCAGAGAGTAGAACATGATGATATATGACACGAGGAGGAAATAAGAATTAGATTGAATCTCGGGGAAAATTGAAGTTCTCCATGAGAAGATAAATATCATCTAAAACAAAGATACTTGGTAGGAAGGAGCTACTTAAAAGGCAATCCCATTGGAAGTGCCTAAGTGAACAGCAAATCAGATATGAACATGGAATGCAACTGAAAAATAGATGTCTAAATGCCAGTGCAATTCTGGCCTGTGCTGTGACAGGGAGGCAGGAGGAGACACTGCCTCACACAACACACAGGTGACAGCACTTGGTAGGAAACATTCTCTTTGGGAGACTTGATAATAACTCTCCAGTGACTGGAGTGTGAGGAGGAGAGAGGATTCTGCAGAGAAATTTGGGATGCATTAGAGACAGACCTGTGCCAGAGCAGAACTGAGCAAGTCTGGCTGACTGGCCACCAGCACATGGGCGCTTGCGAAGAGCTGATGCAGGGAAGTGTGGTGGACCGTGGGCACAGAAGTCTGAGACTGATCAAATGAAACGTCTGCTTGTATTTCAGGGAAAAATATGGTTAGTTCAGCTGGTCCAGCTTCGAGCAGAAAGGGATGGGAGCCCTGACATTTGTCATGTTAAAGGCGTTTTTACGACTGATTCACTAAGGAGCCAGAGGGAGCCCGAGCGTACCATCATGTGTCTTCCTAATTTGTGGCAGCGGGGTTTTGGGGCACTTACAAAGCTGAGGTCATGCACTGTAAAGAAGAGGGGCTGAGATGAGCCGGAAGGTCGTTCCGCCTCTCCTTTGTCCTGCTCTGCCCTGAAGCCAAGACTGCTCGGTAGCTTAAAATGTTTTAAGTACTGGGGGTGGCCAGTGGGTGTCAGTTTTGCTCTATGAAGCAGCTGATGGAGCTTCCCTTATCTAAAGTAAGAAACCACCTTTTAAAGGAGGCAGTGGAAAAAAACATTCCCATGGAGAAATATGAGGTCAGCCCCACAGCTTGGCATTCCGTTTTTTCATAGCTCTGTCTACTTTAAGAGCAGTCACAGACAGTAATTCTTAGACAAGTCAGTTTTCCTCTTTCGGTATCTCTGATTTTAGAGCAATGACAACTAAATGAGGGTTTTCAACAGAGCTCTTTTGTCTTACAAAAGAGGAAGCCACCACCTACAGCCAGACAAATGCTTAATTTTAAAGGGTCATATGTGTAAATGTGCAGAAGCCTTGCATGAGCCTTCTTGGATAACCTCACTGGAAGGTTGTGATTTTGTTGCCAGCCAACTAAGCCAACTCAGTATAGTGCAGAAATCACTTAAAGATCAAGTCAACATTAAGGACCTACAGCTAGTTTGGATAAAATTTCCATAGAAAACACTGTCTGTTGTTTTAAGATTTTAAGGATCTTCTTCAACAGCTATTTTTAACAGAACTTCAGAGCTGAATGTAAAATTATACCTTTGTTGAATTAAAAACCAGCCCAACAAACCAGCAGCAAGCCACTAGGAAAAGCATTTGCCTTTGTAATGCAAGGATTAAGCTGAGACCTCGGGCTTCTATAGGACTTCATAATCCGCTCTGTGAGTGTTTGGCATGAGGAAGTCTTGTTCTGAGAATAACACTCTTTAGTAGTGCATGGATGCAATAAACCAGCAAAAGTAACGAGGAGAATAATTTTGAAAACAAAGATAATGATAATATCTGAAAAATTTTTTCTATTTGTGTCCTTGCTCATAAAACTGAAAATTGGAACGTTTTATTTTTTACTTTTGTAGATTTTAGACAGAGTCTTTTCAGCTGTCAGTAGGAGGAATCTGTTCATGTTAGTGATATAAGCTCAGGCCTGTGCATTGAAGAAAAGATACCTGATAAAGTAATATCTTCTTTAGCCATCATTCCATCACCCAAAATTTTATTTGGGAGAATCACTTAAGTTACTAATAAATAGAAAGAAACAATTCTTCTTCCACATCTCAGAAGAAAATGACCACATATGTAGCCAGGAGCAAAAGATTGTCTCTTTAATATAGAGACCAAATGATGTGTTCATAGATTTAAATCCCCAAAGAAGAACTAAAAAATAGAAACGCCTCCCTCTTAAAAACAAAAAAATAAACAGGAAAAAGGAGGCATTTTCAAACCACAAGAATGAAGTTATGTTTTCTTTGCTTGCACAGTTATGTGCGGGTAATGTCTAGATATAGAGAAATGTTATTCCTTTCCTGAAGTAAAATAAGAATAATAAATAAAACTTTGGAAAATGAAGAGGTCTTATACCACTAAAAGAATCAGTCTCCTAAAAAGGACTGTGGAGCACTCTGTCAGCTCTGCTACTGGAGTGAGACAGAGCAATGCTTTGCAATAAAAATTAACATGCATCTTTAAAAGGCTGTGATCTCACGTTGTTTCATGCAGCGCTAAGAGGAGCATAAAAAGATGCTAATGTTTTATTTTTATGATCTAAATTGTTATTTGCGGTTAATCAAAGTTAACCTAGCTCTCCTTTAAAGCTGATTATGTGGCCAGTTAATTTCAGGTGTCTCTTCATAATCAAGCCCCAGGACACTTCTAGGATGACACTTTGCTTACAGGCACAAAGGAGGCCTATAAACCCCTTTTTAAAATGTCCCTCTTGCCCCGTCACAGCTGCATCCAAGTCCCTGCCCCTGCCCCTGAGGTGCTGCTGATTCTCAACACAGTTGACAGAGGAGAAGCAGTACCATCAGCTTTATTTTCTCAGTGAAGAACAGAAGTATGGACAGGGATATTCACCCACTGTAAGGAACTAATTTAGCCAGCTGCTATCTGCAGCTTCCCTCTGTAGTCACCGGAGAAAGAAATGCTCCTCTGGAGAGTGACTACAAGCAGGAATCTAATTTGGTGCTTGGAGCTGCAAAATGGACACATCAGTCTTTTCCATGGACTCTAGAAGCAGATGAGGAGTAGGAGGCTAAGCAAAGTGCCTATGGCAGAATGGCCCTTGTCAATGGAGGGGGAAATTAATATCCTCCTCCAAAGCAAGGCATTGAAAGCCAGTCACCCACAATCCAGGCTTGGGCCTAGGCCCCAGGCTGTCCTTCACCTCTGAGATGGCAGTGTCAGCCTTTGGCTCAGCTGTGCTGCTTCTAGAGGTGGAGGGCTGGGCGTTTTTGTTTTCTCAGACTATTTTATGTTCTGACTTCATTACCCATGAGACTCATGACACACCGTTTCTGCAAGGATCTAAAAACTGGTTTGTATGACAGCTTTTCCCCCCAGTACTCAATGCAGATGTGATCCTTCACACTGCACTGCTCCCTCTGAGTCCATGCCTGGTGCTGAACAGCTCGGAGGGGACTGACTAATCCCTGACCCGGCACTGCTGAGCCTACCCCCTGGATCGGGTCATGTTGCAGGGCCACACACCTGCAGTTGTTGTCAGGCTGAAAGATGCTTTACCTGTTCAGTCCCTGACATCCACAGAAACCAGTTTTAACAACCCAGCCTCTTCCTGGCTCTCTACAAGCACTGGCTTGATACTGGAAAAGCAGAGAAGGAAGAGGAACAAGAACTAATGAGGGTAAAGTACATTCCTGTAGATTCGTGCCGAACTTTTCTGTAGCTATGCACACTGAACAGGGGTGGTGTTGTTTCTGGAAATGTGGTGAGTGAGGACTGAAATGATTAAACAGGACATCCTTCAGGTGCTTTGAAGAAAGGCCCTGCAACCACCCAAGTAGAATCAGGGAAAACAGCCTGGTTGACTTGCAGAGAGATCTGCAAGCTCCTGCAAAGTAAGGTGTGATGTGAGCTCAACACACCAGTTACACCCCTCATGCACAGCATTGCTCTTCCAGCAAAGGAGGAGGGGGACACCTAACTAATGGAGATGTGGCACCTGGGGACATAGGTTGGTGGTGGGCCTGGCAGTGCTGGGGCAACAGTTGGACTCGATGAGGTCTCTTGCAACCTAAACAATTCAATTATTTTTTTACCAACTCCTGGAAGCAAGAGTATGCACAGTCAGTGAGACTGCCTCACTTCATCGTAAGGTCAACTATTACTTTCCTTGTTCCATATTGTTCAGAGTTCAAGCTGGGTTGGCACTAACAGACCTAAATGACCCTGATCAGCCTCAGCTAGGGCCTTCACCCAAGCTCCTACCATGGGTCAGGATCTCATTTAAGCTCAGCCCTAGAGTTTGGGCTTTGTTTGAGGAGGGCTGGTCTCCTGCATGGCCATAGCTGCAGGCTGACTTCTCGGCTTGACTTCTGAGCTACCTCATTGGCACAGCTTCGCCTGAAGATCAGGGTTCTTGGTTAGACTGGCCATCACCACTGGCCTGGAGGCTGTGGGATGGACCCTGGGCTGCTGAGGCTCCTGCCAACCTGGCCTGGGGCACCCCTGTGGCTCCTGGGCCCCGGGAAGCTACTGGCCAATGCTGTGCACTTACAGGCAGGCTGCATTCTATGAGAAAATGTCCTTATTCCTCAATTCTTTGCCAAGCTTTTGAGAGCTGTAGTAGAAATTCTTTTAAAGTACAAATATGCATGCATTGGGTGGCTGTATCTGGTCTGTATTTCACCCAGCATGAATAAAGCAGGCTGAACCCAGCAGGTCAATGTTGGAAGCCTTACAAGACCTGCTCCCACGATGTTCACAGCCTAATTTGGTAGAAGCCTTCTGTGTGGTAGAAGCCCTTCCAAACCCAAATGGCAACTTTTGACCTTTTGATATTCAACCTTCATGGTAATCCTGTCATAGAGAAGTGGAAGAACTCCATTCCCACCAAATTTTCAGCTGTTGCAAAGCTGTGAGCCTGGTCGTTTGTCACTGAATGTTCCCTGCTACTTTGCAATACTCAACATAACTGACACCTGTAATTTTGCCAAATTTTAGCTTAAGCAACAGCTGTCTATCTGCCTAAATGCCTCCAGCACCTCCAGTAATTTAAATAGATTCAGCACACCTCTGTATTGGCTGCTTCATGAGCTTCATAATTCTGTGGTGTTCCCTGTGCAGTACAGGATGTATATAACTCTGTTGGTACTGTGTTTTCCAGCCATAAGCAGAGCAAGAGTTAATTCTTATTTTTGTTGAAGTACTAAGTGGGAAGCTAGGTCATGCATAAATCCTCATTGTGCTAGGTGCTGTACAAGCAACGAATAAAAATGATCCCAGGCTCAAGGATTCTCTCTTAGTAGCTTGTGTCATAATTAAATTTTGTTAGGACACTTTAGAATTTCCCTTCCTCATAAATGAAATATCCACATACATTTATATCTCTATAATAAAAGACAAAATCTCTACACTTTTATTGTGGATGATAGAAAATATAATACTATTTTCCAAGTAACTTGGATATAGCAATTGGAATATGTGGGGGTGAGGGAAAAGATCCGTTTCTTGTATATGTCTGGTTTATATACACCTAAAGTTGTCCACTTCATAGAGAAAGGAAAAGTATTTGTTGTGAAAATAGTCTCACACAGAGCACACTGAATTCAGGTGGAGAGCACAGAGCAGGAACTGGTGCCCTTTTAAGAATCAAATATTGTGTCTTCATGAATAAAGCTCTGACAGTAAAGATAAGAGAAGAAAATACAGCAGCCATGTGATATATTAGCAGAATGTTTTACAAAGTCCCCCACAAAGCATCCGCTGCACTTGAAAAGCCTAACCAGCCCAAGTGAGAAACTATTCACAAATTTAGTATTCAGATTACATACTCTGCCTTTTCAACTGCTCTCTGTACAATGAATGCTTGTACAACTACAGTAACAGACACAGATCTACAGTTTCTGTGGCCTTTGAGCTATTATGAGTATTATGCCTCTTCATAAATTACATCTGCATGTCCTAAAAATACCAACTGTTTTAACAGGAATTAATCTATAGGCTTTTATCTTGGTGAAATAGAAGGGGTACAGTATGTTGCATCCCGTTTAAAATTAATAGAGTATGCTCTGAAGGTATTCAAGGATGTTCATTATTTTCTTTATAGGTCTATTTATTGATAGATATAAGCATAAAACAGTGCTTCATTGTAGGGAAGAGGAGGAGATGGAATAACAAATAGATTAGTGCTTATATGGTTTTTAGATTGCCCAATGTACAGTTAAGTAAAGAGAGGTCTGTATTTGTCCTCTTCAAAGTATATTGGGACTGGATCCAGTTTGTCTTCAAAGTGCCCCTTCTGTGGGAAGGGAAGAGAGGGCTCAGTCTAACAGCAAGAGAGCCGATGCAGGGGTCTGCTGCTCCGCCGTGTTCAGTTGCTGTCCGAGGCAACAGTGTGGCACATAAGTCTTTTTTAATTTGCTATGTTTACGTAAGTCTGGAGCTTATGCTCTGCTGAGCTACTTTTTACATGAATACCCAATACAAGGTTTTGGGAGTGAACTCCTAGAGCACCTTGACCTTATACAGGCATATAAAAAAGGGGAATTAGAAACTTTAGACCAGAATTTACATAAAAAGCATAATGGTGGTTTTGAATAGTAATTCTCACACATGTGCATGTGCATATACACACATATATATATGGGTTAAATGTTTAAATATTTAGCTGAAACAGGCGGAGCCCATCAAACATATCAAAGCACATTGCTGTCAAATGATGAGAAATTAAACTCTCCTGTGAGACCAGGGAGCTCTGTGTGCTCTCCGGCACACAGGAGGGGAACTAAGAGTCAGGGAGACTGAGCAAGTGCCAAGGAGGACATCACAGATCTTGAGTAGGTGGCTGTTGGCACAGCCCGTGATCCCGGGGACAGCCGGACTTGTGTGACTGTCCCAGGGCAGGCAGGGCTGAGGTCCTGTGGATGGCAATGGAAAGGGCTCCCAGGAGCTCCAGGAATGGCTCTTTCCGACGTGTGCCAGAGTGACCTCTGTAATGTGGCATAGCTCCCTGGCAAAGCTGAGAACTGCTCTTAGGACACTGCTCGGCAGAAGAAAAGCTCTCATTGCCTTAATTGCTGTGTTTTAGAAATGCAGAACTGAAACACAGCCAATGATGGCTTGGCCAAAATCATGCAAAGGACCTCTTGTTGTTGGATGTGAATCCTGCTCTCTTGATCCCCAAGCCATCACTTGGCCCTCAAGATCACCACAGCAGCTCTGCTGAGTTGGTTGATGTAAATCACTGTGGAGCTCTTAGTACAGCCCAGAGCCAAGTTCTGCCTTGAGACCAGTGATTCAGTCCTGTGTTGCTGTAGTCAGGATGTGCTCATATCTGCAGCCCTTAGAGCCAGCAAGTTGATTTACAAAGCCAAGTCCTGTCACTTTATTCCCTGGCCCTTATTTTTCCCTTGGTCACTCCTCCTTGTTTTCACAGCTTCATTTGGTTTCGAAACCTTGCGGAGCAGCAGGATTAAAAAATCAGAAAATATTTACTGTAGAGGATGGGTCTGGCTTTTCCCATCAGCTTCCACGGCTCAAGCAGGTTCCAGCAGCTTTGGGAGAAAAGCTGTTAGCTATTAAGTTATTACCTGTAAGGAGAGCCAGCTGGAAGCTTTCAGTTTTCAACATTTTGATGAAAAGCACCATAAAAATCTTGACAACAAGACTTGTAGCATTTCAATGACATGTTTTGCATTTGTCCCTGCTTTTAATGCTCTGTAAAAGTGATCAAAGGCCTCAAAATACTGCCGAGACACACATCTCAGGAATTTTGACCCCCCAAAATGAAGAGGGGAGGGGGGATGGGGGGAAAAGCAAAACTCAAAGTGTGTGCTGTTGAGTGAATTCATTTGGACAGCTTTTGGGAAGTCACTTTCCATCTGGAGGAGAGTGTCCGCAAGGAGAGTTATTCCGGCATAAACTGTTACGGTATAATTACCCAGCTCCAGCTATGCCAGTCTATTTTCTGGCGTAGGCAAGCCAAGTCTAGTTGTTGATACGTAGGCGTGGGAAACATGAAGTCTGCTTTCTAGGCTCAGCTCTGAGTGCTCTCTCTGGCCAGTCCTCTGACCTTCTTGCCTCCTTCCTATGCAAAATGAGAAGAGTTAAGTTAAACCCACTTCACAGTTGTGGCATAATGACTAATTGGCTCAAATTTGTGGTGCCAAGGAGAGAGCTGTCGATTAACTTCACTTGGGCTGGCTGAATCATTTAGTGTCTTTACCAAAGTGGGGTTTGTCTCCCTCTCTCAGGGTTGGGTGGCTGTACTGCGATTCTACAAAACAGAATCTCATTTGATGTGAAGGGGCAGTGCTAATAAAACCTGGGGTTTACCTTGTCTCTAACAACAGTACTGTGTTTGTGTGTACTGAGTGCAAGAATTAAGGCTTTTGCTTCAAGATTTTGTAGTTAAGATTTTGCCTCAAAGCAAATTTTTCCAGTACCTAGGGCCTTTGATACACAAAGAATGTGGGTGTGTGGTGATAGAGGTACTTCCATCGGTGCACATCTGAAACTCAGTGGCAAAATGCACATGTTGCTCTCCACTGGTACCAGTGAAAATCAAGGATAACTGCCATTTTTGCCATCAGTTGCTCTGTTGGGTCAAAAGGCTCAAGGGTGTATGGATAGCCTGAATCCTGATACTTTCTAGTGCTTGCTTGCTTAATTTTGCAAATTGAAATTTCATAATGTCCCTGCATATCATGCATGATAGACACAACCTCAGCTTCTTAATGAGCCGTGAACGCTCATGCCTAATGATGGCATTACCAGGGACACCAGCGCCCAGCAATTGAAAGAGAAGAGAGCATGACAATGCTGTTGCACCTGATCCAGGACCTGTGGAAAGCAGGGAAAACTTCTGTGAAGAAGCACATCAGACATTCACCCTCAGACTAGTGGAGGGGGGGTGGGGGGGAAGGGGTTTGAGTCAAGCCCCTGAGTGGGTCTGTGGGGATGGTTCCTCTCCGTGAGGGTGTCCCCTCAGTGTGGGGATGTCCACTCGCTGTGGGAAATACTTAGGGCTATTCCTTCAGCCTTAGCTCTAGGGCAGCGCGTGGATTTCCCCCAGGACAATAACGCTGATTTTTCCACTGATCCCAGCACACTAACTTCTCGGGAACGGGGTGGAATGGCACGTAGAGGTTTTGCTTGCACCCAGGCTACCTCCAAGCAGAAACTCCGCTTATATTGGCCGAGAATGTTGAATTAACAAGCCCGGCGGCCCCCCGGCCGGTTATAAATAGAAGTGCTGAATCACGATTCCACCAGTACCTCCGCCCGCCCGGCGGGAGCTGCGGGGCGGCGGCGGCCGGAGGGGTGCGAGGGGTGCCCGGCGCGGGGCCGCCCTGAGGGGCCGCGGCCGTGCCCTGAGGGCGCGCGCGCCCGCCCGCGTGAGGCGCGGGGCGCGCACTGTGGCGGCGGCGGCGGCGGCCGCACTTGTCCTGTAATCGATTGCCGAGCGCGCTGAGCGGCCTCGCGCCGGCTGCGGGCACCCGCCCCCCGCCGCGCCGGCCCCGCGGGGGCTGAAGCGCCGCGGGGCGGGAAAGGGTCTGAGGGGGGGAGCGAGTATGAGTGTGTGTGTATGACTGAGTGTGAGTGTGTGAGGGACTGGGCGTCTGTGGGAGCGTGAGAGAGAGTGTGTGTATGTATGAAGGACTGAGTGCGAGTGAGGGAGCGAGTGTGTCCGTGTGAGGGACTTTGAAGGAGGAACTGAGTGTGAGGGAGTGAATGAGTGCGTGTGTGTGTGAAGGACTGAGTGTGAGTGAGGGAGTGAGAACGTGTGGGGGCCTGGCTGTGAGTGAGGGAGACAGTGTGAGTCCGTGATGGGGGGGACTGAGTGTGAGGGAGTGAATGAGTGCGTGTGGGTTTGAGCCTGAGGGAGGCATAGTGTGTGTCTGAGGGAGTGTGTGTGAAGGAGGAGGCGTGTATGTATATGAGGGAGGGAGAGTGTGTGAGGGAGTGCGCGTATCTGTGAGGGAGGGAGTGTGTGTGTGTGTGAGGGAGTGCGACTATCTGTGTGTGAGGGAGGGAAGGGAGTGTGTGAAGGAGGGAACGAATGAGTGTGTCTGTGTGTGTGTGAGTGTGTGTCTGTGGGAGGGAGGGAGGGAGCGAGAGCGGCCGCCGCCGCCGCCGCCGGATCGGTTTCTCGGGGTTTGACCAGCTGTCCCAGGCTAACCCTCTGCTCTCTGAAGATGGAGGAAGTAAAAACAGGATTACCCTTAGCTACGGCTCCTCCGCCGCCTTAGTCCCCCCACAGCCAACTGCCGTGCACAAACACACCTCCACTGGGCAGAGGGAGCCGACACTAATAAACACACAAACAAAAGGGGGATGGAACTGACTCACTGCCTGCGCGGCTGAGGTAAATCTGCGCCTGGCTTCTTATTATTTCTTTCTTTTTCTTTCTCCCCTCCCTTCCTCCCCTCCTCTCCTCTCCTCTCCCTCCCCGGTCCCCCTTTCCCCGGCGGGAGGAGGGACAGCTCCGTTCCGGGGCCGGCGGGACGCGGGGCTCGGTCCGTCCGTGCGGGTCTGTGTGTGCGGAGGGTCCCCGAGCCGAGCGCGGCTGTGCAGCATCCCCGCGGGCGCCGATGACTTGTTGCTGTTAGCCCCAAATATAAAAAAATAATTAAAGAAAAAATCCAACCAAACAGAAAACCGCCCACCAAGACCAAAAAAGCAGGGGCCGAAGCCGCGGCGGGTCTCGCCGGTCCGTTACCCAGCCCGGCCCCGCTGCCATTTCCCTCAGCGCCCGCCGCCACCTGCGCGCCCCCGGGGGGCTGCGGCCTGCGGCGGGGAGAAGGGGGGAAAGGGAATTAAATGACAAGCGAGGCAGGACTTCCATGACTTTGACAGGTTGTGGCAGGGGCGGGGAGAGGCAGGGATGAGGCGCGGAGCCCGGCGTCGCCCAGGGCCGGAGCGGCGCTCCGGGGAAGTTGGCCCGGCTTTGCTGCGCGGGGTGTGAGTGCGCCCGCCGGGCCCCCTTCGCCCCATCCCGCCCCGCATCCCCTCTTCCCATCCCGCCCCGCATTCCCTCCGCTCCCCCCAATCCCGTGGAATCCGTAAGGAACCGGTGGATCAAGTTTTCCCCCCTCTCTCTCTCTCTCTCCCTCTCCCTCCCTCCCTCTCCGCGCTAGTTAATCGCATTGCTGTAGCACCGGCTGACCTCTCTCCCTCCCTCCCGCTCCTTTTTTTTTTTTTTTTCCTTTTTTGTTCTTCATCTTCCTTCAAAGTATGTGCCATTCTTGAGCGAGTTTCCCCGCCGGCTCATCCCGGAGCTTCCCGGCTCCGCATGCCCCACCTGTAAGTGCCGGGGGCGGGTTTCTATCCATTATCCCTCTCCCCCTCCCCGTCTCTCTTTCCCCCATCTTCTCCCCCCGCCTTTAAAAAAACATTTTTTTAAAACTTTCTCCATCTTTCTGTGTCTTCAGCTCGAGCAAAACTCTCTTCCTCCATTCGTTATGGAGAGGGAGGCTCATCAGCTGGGATTTGCCATCACCAGCCTAAAAACTTTTTCTTTTCCCTTCTTCCTCCTCCTCTCCCCGTTGAAGAAATAAAAAAATAAAAATCATCCCGTGTTTTAATTTAGGTTATGGATGTTTCTGTGTTTCTTTTTTCTGTCTTCCTTTCTCTTCCTTCTCCCTTCCTCCCCTTTCTTTCCTTCCACTTCATTGGCTGGGATGATCTTTCCCTGTTGCTTCTGATGTTTCTTTCTTTTTCTCAGTGTGTGCCTGCCTACCTGGACTAGGGGGAAGATAAGGTAATTTTGAAGGGCTTGAGGAAGTGGTTTACCTGTTCTGAAAACTTTTTTGGGTTTTGAGATTTCTTTTTAAGAGTTGTGAAAATCAGTAATTGAAGAGAGTTTGTTAGCAGCTGGGCAGGTTGAAATTTAAGTGTTATGTGCTGAATGCCTTGGGAATTTGATCTGCTTTATACCAAAGAAGAGCACAGAGAAAAGTATTTATTTATTGGGGGAAAGGCTGGGAGCGGGGGTGGGGGGGGGAAGGAAAGAGGGTTAAGGGAGGGGGAGGGAAGTGGTTTTGGAGACAAGAAGTGAAGCTGCCTGTTTTCCAGTAAGTAATGGAGAAATTCCAGGAGCCAGGGCTAAATATACTTGGCGATCAATACAGAAATGGCTCATTGTGAATAATTTAGCTGCCTGGTGCAGTGAGAGTTTTGAAACTAAAGGCAAAAAAAGAGGCCATGGAGGGAGAGAGGAAATAAAATTCTCCTCTGGTCATGTCATATTCTTAACTTTTCCACTTAAAAGAACATAGTTATGATTATTGATCTCTTCTTCCCCCCCCCCACAATATATATCAAATGATAGCTAGGGGGTGTCATTCTATACAGTTACTTGGGTTTCGGGAAAGTAATAGCTTGTTCTGTGTCAGCAAAGTGCTTCCAGAAACTTAAAGATTGCTTCACACCACAAAATGCATGATCTGGGAGTATGAAATGTGATGTTTGGCCCTGTGCTGTGGCAGATAAATAGGGTTAGAGTGAATAGGTGTGTATACAGGTGTGTGTGTGTGCACAGAGAGGTGTGAGACAAAGCTGGAACAACTCTGTCCAAGGGGAATGGGAGGGTTTATTTTGTTTAGACCAGGAGAGAGTCTCTTGTAATGCATGTGAAAAGAGCAATTGTTAGTAGTATCCATATTCTCAAAGTCTGCTCTGGCTGCAGATTGAGCAAACAAGCAGAAAGTGAGGGAAAAACTCTCAAATGAGGCAAAAACGTGAGTGGGGCACAGAGAGAGAGGTATGGTCAGATCAGGATGATCCAGGTGCCACCTGCCCAGGAGGCAGCTGCATGTCTACTCGCATAATTTACGGGAAGAGTTCAGTGATTTGCAAACAAGCACATGCAGTGCACTTGTGTGTTTCTCTAAGCAGTGGTTGCAACAGCAATAAAATGGGCAACTACTTAGGGCTTTAAGTAAGTTTAATCGTTTAATGGTTGATACTGACAGGCGTCTCTGAGAGTGTACTTTTCTGCCTTGCAGCACTGCACTTTGACTATGGAAGCAGAGGCTGTTGATGGATATATTACATGTAAGTAGTCATTTTGCTTGATTATTCTCAATTACTTTTCTTTTCCTACTCTCCTTTGTATAATGCAGATACTTGAAAATTTAGTTTCCTTGTGTACATTGACACTGAATTAGTAGCATTTAAGTATAAACTCTCTGTATGACTGAGAAATGCATGGGGATGGGTGCATGGGTGAGTATCTCTAGGTTTAAATATTTGCTGAGGGTGAATGAACTTTGCAAATGAGATAGAGCTCGTTTCCAGAAATTCAAACTGCAGCCAAAAACTTTTTGTGCCTTTCCCGATGTATTTCTCTTGTTTTCTGTGTTGGGGGGGGGTGGGGGGGGGGTGTCTAAGGGCTCTGTTTAGCTGTCAGTTCACCCAGAGTTTGGGGAGGAAGGTCTGTATGGCAAATTACTATTCCAGTCTTCCCCTGCCCAGCCTGGTTTCTCCATCTGCTAATGGAAAAGTAATCCGAACTTAAAACCAAGCAGCTGGGACAAGGTTTGCCACAGGAGTGTGTGTAAAAGACTGGTGGCAGTAGGTTTGAGGGGGCACTTAAAATCAGCCAAATGTTTACTTGGGGCCACTGAGAGTCCAGATTTTACAGGCTCTGGAAGACCCCACCAGTAAAGGAGGGAAGGGCAGGGGCGAAGAGAGCGAACAGGTTGTGATTCTTAATCTTTGCGTATCTCTGCTGAAGAAGGGGATAAAAACTTACGGGGCACCTGTGTTGTGCTCGCAGGTGACAATGACTATTCGCCTGAAAGAGAGCACTGCGGCATGGCCATCGACCTCACCTCCAGCACTCCCAATGGGCAGCACACCTCCCCCTGTCACATGGCAGGTAGTAAGTCTCCTCTTAAGCCTGTTTCTCTCTAGCTGAGGGTTGGGTTGGTGTGGTCCTCTTGGTCCTTGGTGTGCTTACCAGGTCTTAGCCACTGCTGTTGGCTTTGCTAATACAGAGGAGGACAGGGGAGATTTTCTTTTTTTTTTGGTTCTTGTTCGTGCTGGTGTCTCATCTGAACATGAACGGGATTACTAGTCTGAACTATCCCAAGGTGGCATTTGAGAGCTGGTCCTTACCTGCTCCAGGTAGGAAAACACTAGGTTTGACACATGCTGGTTTTGTTTCCTCAGGTTTTGAAATCCAAATAGAAATTGTTATTATTGTTATTACTATTACTTAGTTTGCTTCCCGAAACAGCTTGAAGTAGCTTTATTTGAAAACAAACAAATTTTATTTACAAAACTATAGTTGACTATAACAAACTGAAAGGAGTTCAGTTTAGAATGTCAGGTAGAAACTGAGAGTTTTGTGAGTCTTCACAGTGAGGGTATCAAGAGCTGATAGTATTTATGGAATTATTCTCCTGTTATGTATGGGAGGTGGATAAATGTAATTAACTCAATTTCATAAAAGCGACAACCTTCATTTTCTGTGTGTGAGTGCCCTACCTTGTTTAAGTGTTTGTTACAGTGTTACATCAAGATATTTACCTTAATGCAACCTCTGTACTTATAATCCAGAAAAAATGTAATGTGCTTTGCTTCCAACATACTTACAGAGTGTTCCTCTCTGTGTGGTACTAATTTTCTTTCTGGTTTGCGTGTACTACAGCTACATATTTATCTGTTTAAACCGAAGGTTAGTATAATGCTCAACTGAAATCTGTGAAAGAAAAAGAGAGCTTTTAGAGTTGCTTGCTTAAAAATGCACAGTGTGTTGCCTTCAGAGTCTTTCTGAGAAAAAGATGTTACTTTCCTTTAAGAATTTTTTCCTCTTGCAAATTATGGATAAAGCGCAGTTTTATGAGCCTTTAAACTGAGGGTTATTACGAAGATCTCTCAATTATATACATGTTGCTGGAGAATATGATTTCTAATACCGTAGACTGAACTTTATATGACAGCCACCCATAATTCAGCATCTTTAGACAATTCCAATTGTGCTGCATTGGGATTCCGATATGCTTTATTATGTTGTAAAAGTTTTACTACTCACTTTCTTAATTTTCTTTGTTTCCTTTTTATTAATGGGAAGGCTTCATTGGAAGGGAAAAAAAGTCTGTGTTTTAAATCTTCTTTATAATCTAGACTGAAAACCAAAGTCAAATTAGGAATAAAAAGATCTAGAATGAAGTCATGCAAAAGGCTTTAACACACCCTGTATTTTCATGTTCATTGTGTTAACATTTTCAATGGTTTTTAAGCTTTATTAGTTCTTTGCAACACGTATGTATCTGCAGCTTTGGTGAATAGCTAAATTTTTTAGAGGTGTTTTTTGGTCTCTCACAGGTGTCTTAAATGCTTTCATCACTGCTGCTCTGTGTTAAAGATGTGCTGCTGTTGAAAAATTAAGGGCTCTGCCTGGGTTTCCCAAGACAAACAAAACTCAAGCTTCTTAAATTTATTGTAATTTATTTACTCTTTGCAGGTGTAGGATTGTTTTGCAGAGAGGCGGCTTGTGCTTCCTTAAAACATGGAAGATATTGATCAGAGGTTGTCGGCTTTTGTGGCAGCTGTTACATTGGTTCATTTAAGGCTTTTGGCCAAATCTTGAATCTGGCATGTGTAGGCTAAATCGCTAGGCTGTGCTTTAGAGCCTTCCACCTGTTTTGTGGGGCACAGGAAATCCTTTTAAAGGTTTGGTAACCCAGGGGCCTGCACCTCTGGTTTTTTAAACTCTTTTGGGGTTTTTTTTGGTATTTTAAAAGAAAAGATGGAGGTGGAATAGCTGTTTGAAATATTTTGTATGAAATTAGTAGCTCCCAGTGGATTGATCCATCATCCGTTGTTTTAAGTTGAGGCAGTGGCTGCATTCTATTTCAGATTGGTTTGATTTCCAGTGGGTTGCTGCAGATTAAGTGATGTTGGCTGCCATTATAGCAAAGCCCAGGGCATATTGTTCTGGCTGGGTAGGACTTGGGAATGGAGGGCGTGATACAGGGAGCCGACCCCAAGTATTTCACTCCCGGATTGGTTGACAGTCATTGCCAGAAGCACATGGCCCTCTTTGGCTGTGTGCTCTGGATGTGCACCTGCAAGGTAGGGGTTGAAGTTTTGGCCTTTGTTCTTCTTGCATTCCATTGAATTGTTTTGAACCACAGCTCTTAATTTAATTGGAATTTGTGTCCGGCTCAAAAGGAGAAACACCAAAAGAAGGAAATTTCTTGGATCTGTGCTGAAATGACTGAGTAGTGCTCTCCCAGCAACAGCAAAATTATGTGCTGGGTAAAGAGTTTTCTATGTTCATTAGCCCCTGGCAATCTGTGTTAGTAGTTCTGTCTGGATTACTGATGTTTTCAGGTTCTATTCCAAAAGGGTTTGAGTTGAATATTTTGGCTACTGCATCCTTTAACCTGTTACCAATTTCAAGTATCTAGATGGTATTTGTAGGTTATTGATGGGGATGACACTCAATTTTCCTTGTGAATGAGATGATCCTGAAAGATGAATCACACTAAATCACCTGTCACAGCTAACTGATGATCTTACATATACCTGCCTTTAGCAGAACACTGCATGTGTGTTGGCAGATGCTGTGTTCTAAAATACTTCACTGTAGTTTTATGTAAGCAAAAATTTAAAATACATATAAATAGTCAAACCGAGTAAGTTGATAGATCATCTCACTTTTCTCTACAGCAAAAGATGAATTAGTGTTACACCTGCTGAGTACAGATGATATATTTACATAGCCCCAAATCTGGAAGTCCAGATTTTCTTTTGATCTTCTGTAGGAAAACTCTTACAAAGGCTTACACCCAGAGCTGGGTGTCAAAGGCTTACTCAATTAACTTTGTGTTGATACTAGAGAGTTCCCTGCGTGGCCCTAAGCTGTCCCATAGACCCCACCGAGTTCAAGGGAGTCTGTCTTGTTCCCATCCGTGAATGTTGAACTGGGCTATAAGTGATCAGAAACCTCTGAATAGGAACTGGCATGCTAATTAAAGGCTAATGGGGAATCCTTATAAAAGAGGCTTTAAAAAGAAATAATTCCTCGTTACCTCCCCATAATACCACACTGAGTTCTTACTACAGTTATTAGAGATATTTTTTTCCCTGTAGGTTAAAATGGACTTAGAGGAATGTCTGCTTTAGAAACTGCAGGGGCACAGTTGTTCAATTAGTTGACTCAATCATTGCTTTGTGTAGGATGAAGGACACTTCTCTGAGATCACTGGCCTGGTATCATAGGGAAAATAGTAGCAGCAGCTATTAGCATCTGACGGTCAGCGACAAAGGCAATTTCCCCTTAAATTAGAGACTTGACAGTGGGTGTCCCAGTTAACTTTTTATCTTTGCTTTCATAGACAAAAAGAGCCCTTAAATGAAACAGTCAGAACAATCATAAATATCAAACCCAACATCTGATGTTTGAAACCGATTAAAATTGTGGTACGCTTTCAAGAGGTGTTTATAGTAGCTTGAAGTGTTAGTAAGTTATGAGAATCAATGCATTAAGAGAATAAGCCATGTTGGCTGACTCTGCTGCTGAAAATAATGAGGCAATTGCGTTTTCTCTGTGGTGGGGAATGATCATGCTGTCTGACGAGATCACTAATTGGGGCAGCAGCACTAAGTGGGAATGATTTCAGCAGTGGTGTTTAAAGAAAACTTGGGCAAGGTTTTACTGTAATATAGCCAATACTATATTCCCAGTGATCAAGGTGGGCTATCAGTTGCACTTGTTTTTTTGTGGCATCAAAGCCCCAAATCTGTCATGATCACTTCATTTTTCAAGCCTGAATTGTCATACGACTCCTGTTTTGTCACAGTTGTGCTGTCCTGAGCAGAGAGTTACATGTACCGCATCTGTGTCGGCACATCTATAGGGATAAAGAAATGTAATTTTGGAGCCTGACTGTTGGAATGAAACCGCGTAAAGTTAAAGTTGCTCCATGCGTCAGCTCTGCGGCAAACAAGCCTTGTCACCACCAGAATTTACTGACAGGTACGTGAGGCTGAACTTTGCACTGTGATTCTTTTCTGGCTCAGTATGTGTTGTGGACTTCTTAGTAGGACGAGGTGATGGAGGCTGAACCTCTGCAGGAGGCTTTCCTTTAGGAAGGGTGGTTGAAGCTGGCCAGACTGGGCTGCAGCAGGGGACTGAACTAGTGCTTTGAGGCAGTTACTCCCCTGACGTGCACTGGGGCATGAAGAATTCTGGCAACTGAACTGCTGTGCTCTGAACTGGGGATTCAGGTCTCCATTTCTTCCAAATATTTTGGAAAGTGCTAAAAACTCAGACCTGATCACCTCCAGATGCTGTGGAATCTTCTTTCCTCGGCAGCCTTTAAGTAGTATGGTAGGCAGCATTTATTGGTCTGTGTGTCTCCTGCCTTGGTGCAGAGAGGTGGACTTTTGATGGTCACTTGAGATGTCCTCCAGTCCTTTGTGTCTGACTTTGCAGTCTTGACACTTTGATTTTTTTAGAGCTCAGCTGTGAAGTTGCACGATGATGCCCAATACAGATGTACCTGTGGTTTTGCAGGTTGAAGGACGGTGAAGATGGACTTTGCCAAGATGAGCTCAGACATGAGGGATGAGCTCAATAAAGTGTGGCAGGGAACTATAAGAAGTGAGCTCCTTTGACACTTACAAGAACACGGTCTTTGCTTCAGTCTTTTATCCTCAGACTTCCTTAGAATTGCCAGGGCAGTAGTAGTTATCAAAGTTTTAGCCAATGCATTTAGCTTTCTTGGAGTTTGAGAAGAAAAAATATTAAATGGAAAGGTAATCATCAGGATTTTAACAGAAAGAGAGGGGGTTTTCCACACCTAAGAAACCAAAGCTCTGTAAAGTGTGTGTTTCTTGAAAAAAACCCAACGCAAACAGAAGAAAGGGTTACCTGGAAATTAAGCATTTCCTGGGATTTAGCGTGAATTGTTGTAGCTTTATCCACATCAGCTCAGATTTTTCGCACCGGTGTGGTTAAAATCATTAGTTCCTCTGATAAAAACTCTGTATGTAAACCAACACAGAGTAGCCACTGAAATGAGTTGGTATTTGAGTATCTGTAGCTCACACTGCAATGGTGGAGGGCTCCTGTGTATTTTTCCTATCTTCTGTCACAGTCCTGGCATTCCCTATGGAGTTGAATACTTGGCTGCAAAAACATTCCTCCCTCTCGGTGAGTGTTATAACGAGGGTGGAGTGAAATGATCAGTTAATCTCATTAAAGAGGTTTTTATTCATTCTGATGGAAGTCTCTCGAGAGGTCATCTGCCAGGACTTTGTTGCAGCACACACCTTTCATAGGAAGCTTCTGTTATTCTCTTGGACTGTCAGGTTCAGTTAACTTTCCCTGGTACACGCCCTGTTACAACACTATGCTCTTGCTAGCTTTGGAGTCAGCAAGTTTTCAGTGTTTACTTCTGGAATTTCAGTTCCTTTTCAGACATGCCAATGAAAAGAGCAATCCTCATCTTCCATGAAAGAGGACACTTCAATAGCAGCTGGATGACAAGATGCTTGTTGGAGGGTGTTCTGTCTTTCCCATCCCTGAATCTGGGGGAAGGTGCTACTCCTGTTGAAGTCAGTGGGTATCTTCTCCTAGAAAATTGGGTCAAAGGCTTGTTTCCAGTTCCTGTGGGCCACAGGCTCTGTCTAGTCCTTCAGCTAAGTGATGGTTTGCAGGTTGGCAGATCTAAGTTTACAGGTGGAAATGCAATGTTACCCTTATGCAGTGCTGAGGGTGAGCAGTGTTTGTCCTTTCAGTGCCAAGAGGGAGGAGGACCTTGAAGGAGTGATGCTTTTCTATTCAGGAGGAAAAGGCAGAGATTCCTTTTCTGCTTTTTGCCTCAGTAATCCCAGTGAATAAAACTCCTTGGAGAACCCTCCTTGAAACAGGTCCATAAAAAATTGAAGAGAAGGCTGAGCTGCTGCTCTGTGTAGTAACAAGACCTGTTGCCAGCCCAGGTGAGGAGTCTGTGCCACAGCGTGTTGTCCCTTGTCTAGGGTGGTGGACACTTGTCTGGAGTCCAGGCAATTGACTACTGTCTCCCAATGGAAGGAAGCAGAGCTGGATTATCACTGAGAAGCAATGGACGTGACAGATACGGCTCTGGGCTAGGTGACCACTAGCCCAGTTTTTCTCCAAACTGTGGTCATTGGTAAGGGAGTCCCTCCGTGCCTCTGTGCTTTTTCCCCCCTCCCCTTGCCTTTTATTTTGTGAATCACAGAAGCCATAGATCACTTATGATGGAGGCTTGGATGGTACATGTTAGCCTTTGTCAACAGAGGATTTTTTACATCTTCTTTGCTTAGGGGCTATTTAGCATTTAATTTTTGCAGCCCCACAATGAGATGCATTCAGCAGTACCTTAATACCAGTGCAGCTTATTTCCTGTCCTGCGCAGGAATAATTGTGGTGGTCCTAAAGTACTCTGTTGTGGTGTGATTACATTAGAGCAACCACGGAATTTTAACTCTTCCCACACCACTGAACGTTGCCAGGTCTGTGTGTGGACAAGCCCCTATTCACACTGCCCAGCAAAATGTGCCCTTGATCTGGAGCCAGGTCTACATTACCGGCTTCTGCTGGCACTGCTGTGTCAGCCTGTGGCTTTGAAGAACTGTAATCCCTCACAGGCAGAGAGATGCTGGCAGAAGCTCCTACTCTGAGCATAGCCCTGGCTGGCAGGGTCACCTGCAAGTGCTGTTACAGGTGTTACATTGGAAAGTACTGTAAAACAGCAGACACTGTTCCTGGAAAAGCATGGGGTTGATTGACCCCCCTCATTTCTGTGCTGATAGGTCATGTCAACTTCTGTGAATTAGAGTGTCTTTTTTGGGATTTTTAACTGACTTTTGCTTTCTGTCTGCCTCTTACTTAAAAAAAAAAAAAAAAAAAAAATCTTTCCAGTTTGGGGGTTTATTCCTGTAATGCTGTGTGGCCAAGGCATTGCACCACAGAGGCAGTGGGCTCTGCGTGCATTTTATGAGCTCCTTTAGCTCGTGGTTGCTCTGTGTTTGTCCTGTCCAGAGAGGTCACCGGGCTCTTGGTCTTCCCTTTGTGAAGCTCAGTTTGGTGGTCGGATCCCTGTGTCCTTTCAGGTATGGGGGGGAGGTCAGTCCTGGCGCCAAACCATACACACCCCCAGTGTGGATGGTGTGAATATCTGTGTCTACCAGCTGGTAGTGAGTGAAAAAGCAGAGTTTAAGTGCATCATTCTCCTACACAGGTAGGAGCCCCTCTTCTCAGCAGATTGTGGGTTTTACACAAGGCATGAGGAATTACACAAGGAATCTGATTCACTGCAGACCTGTCTCTGCTCTCCCCACCATGGTTTCATGTTACTTGGAGAAGCTGCACAGACTGGTTTTTACCAGCCTCTTTTCCTGCTGTAGTATTGGTACCACCTGTGAGGTTGCTCTGGGCGCAGGTGTAGTCACTGCAGTAGGGGAAGATTAGTGTGAGTATTCAAGTCTCTGGCCTGGAGAAGGCCTTTGGAGGACTCGGTGCTACTGTCCACCCTGAAACTTTGTGCAGTGTGGATAGAAGACCCAGCCACATCTTGGTACTGCTGTTGTCAGGCCCTTTGTCCTGGGGGTTGAACTTTTCAAATGTTTTTCAAAGGAGCTAGGACATCCTGCAGTGCAGAAAATCCATTCACCTTGTTGCCTGTCCCACCTATAATCTTTTTTTCTTACAAATCTTCTTCTCATGTGAGGAGGTAAGGTGGGCTGTGTTTCCTCTCCAGCTAATGGAAGATCTGAGCAGGGCTTACAAGAGAGATGCTCTGTTGGCTGTTAAACTGCATACGTGACAAAGCTTGACATTCTGATGGGCGGATTTTCTTGTTTGTCCCCTCTGTTCCTCCACTTGAACAAAACAAGTATTAGACTAAAGGTATCTGTGCTGTGACCTTCAGCATCAGGCTGGAGTTTTCTCAGCTTCTTTTTAGTGATGTTTTCCTTGCATTTCCCCCAGCCTCTAAAACCTCCCAATTCCATCAGAAGAAAGTGATGATGTCCTGGTTTTTCTCAAGGGGCATGTGTTCCCTCAGTCCATGAAAATTATGTTAGTTGAGTGGTACAGAAAGCTGGCTGGAGAACTCTGTGATATGCTCAAGTCCATGGTAATTTTTCTCGTAATTACTCTTAGATTTGGGAATACCTGTGTGCAGTTCTGTGAGAATTCACACCTGATCTTTCCTAGACATCAGCTCAGTTTTTTTTTATGATTCCCTTTGTAAGCAAAGTTGCTCTTTTAGGTAATGATCTAGCCATAAAACACAAACGGAGAGAGTTTTGGTAACTCTATCTGTGCATTGTTTAAACTTCAGCAGTGTGAATTAAACACCTGCTTTAGTCCAAGGAGCAGCAAACAGGATGGTGTGATTTCCCTTGTTTTGAAAATGAAAGAAATTGCTTCTTTCTGTATGAAAACAGCAGGTCTTTTTACACAGAGGAGGCGTGAGGTCTATTCATTTGAGGAAGAGTAGCTGTACTCTTAAAGTTGTGGATGGTTTAAAAGTTTCCAGGAAAGAGGGGCAGTAGAGTGAAGACCTTGTTCTGGTTAGCAGCCAGGTCTGTGATAGAGGGAGACAGTTCAGGCAAAAGAATAAAATGGCATTTGGTTTTTAATCTTATTTCTTGAGAAATTGATATCCTGCAGGGTTTGCCTTGTCGAGAAAACAGCCCCTGAAGGAGAATAAATCTTATTAATTAGCAGTTTTGCATACCGCTTTTAATTGTCCATTCCTAGGTACAAGCTTTGTATTGCACATGTGCTGTTGTGGTGAGGGGCCTCTCTCCTGCATCCCTGGAGAGTCCGTAGGGATCTGGCACCAGTGCAGAGTCTGCCTTTCAAATATTTCAGAATACACCATTGGGCCTTAAATTTACTCAGTGCCTTAATCCTCATCACCTTTCAGATTTAGGCATGTCCTAAATGTAGTTGTGAGTAATAGTTTTACAGTTTAATCTCCCAAAATTGGGTCAACCTTACCAGTTGTTTTGACCTTGTTACCAGCACAGGTAGTTCCTGGGTGAATCTAATACATCTCCAAGCAGCTGTGTGACAAAATCTGGGGCATCAGCTTTACTTAAAACCCCTTGTTTGAAATTTTCCCCCTAGCTTAAATACACAGGCCTCTTTCTCTATCACTGTAGGATATTATCCTTCAGATAATCTATTATTCTAGAGAGTAATATAAGAATATCTCCTTGTTATATCATGCTTTTTCAGTTTTAAGAGCTTCACAAAGGATATCAGTTGAAGAGATACAAATGAGTGGATAAAATTTTAGGCTGAAGAAGTGGGGAAAAAGTAGGGAAATTATTCTTAGTAAGAATTCAGCTCTTATAGGTGGGAGGCAGCTTCATAATTTTTTGTATGTGACTACAAATGGTCAGAGTACAGGTAGCTCTCAGGAGATCAGAAGAATGATGTGCTAGTTGTATATTTAAGGGTCAAGCAGTATATGATGTTAGCAGACTGTGAGAGCTCTGTGAGTTTATTTTGGGTATTCTATGAATTGCAAAATTTATTTTGCCAAAATCCTGTGTAGTTACATGTGAGTCCCAGAGTGTTCTCATAGTCTAAATGCTATTACCCATCAGCTGCCCCCAAATTACCTAATATCAAGTAGAGAAGGTTGGCAGCCAAAGAAAAAGACAGGAAAATGTGTCCAGCCCTGGTTTCCGACAAGCCTGTACATGTGCAATGCAATAATACAAATGGAAGGGACTTAGAGAGGGTTTCGGTCACATACAACAGAGAAGTACAGGCTTGAAAAATACTAGGAAAGTGCAATTCTTATGAAATGAGGAAGCCAGAAAGAGGAGAGAGAGGTATGTGAATTGTGCCTTGGCTGAAGGAAAAACTATGAAGCGCCGCCCTTTTCAAATGTCAAATGCATGGGAAAAAGTCGTTGGAAGCCAGTCTCTGCTAGGTTTGCTGCTTGCAGAACCTACTTTTTTGTGAGATGTTTGTGCAAAATCACCTCTCTGGTCTGCCTGTGAGACCAGACATGACTCAGGCTATGAGCATGTAACATGGTTTCAGGTTGCTGTCTTACTGCTCTTGCTCTAAAATGCTGTGAGGAAGTGTTTGCTTTTTTTTCTCACTTTTAAAGTGCTTCATTCATTTAATGTCATTAGTGCTATTGTTACTTAAATTTACCTTCTGACTGGTAACCATTAAATATTTATAGAGAAATCGATAGTAGTGAGATTTTTGCTCGAGTAAATATATATCATATATGTACTCAAAACCAAAGCAAACTGCAGTGCATTCCAGGAAATAATCTGTAGTGCTGCTCTGTAATGTTCTTCCTCATCTTCATGTCAGGTTGTTTTATCTGTGTCCCAGCTCAGCCATTCCTGCCCAGGAACCCTGGCTGTTCTCTTTAACAGCCTAGAACAACAGAGCCTTAGGAAAAGAGTAGAAGAAGTGTTTTCACTGTAGAAATGTGAATGCTAATTGCCATATAATTATCCAAGGTTCCTAAATGACTGGATACAGGGAGATCCTTAGGTTTGATGTTGTGTCTGGTAGACAGCACCCCAGCCGGAGAGTGCTGTGCTAGAAGAAGAGAATGGCGCTGGTTGGAGGCAAACCCAGCCCTTCCCAGCATTTGGCAAGGGGGAAATTTTTTTGAGAGAAGGTAGTGATGTGGCAGCGGAAGATGATGATTTAAAACCATTTAAAACCAATGCCTAATAAAAAAAAATAGGACTGGGCTCAAAATGGCTTTGGAGCCAGGCTTAAGTTCATTGGAGGGGAATAGACAAAGGTATGAGATAGCACAGGGCAGTTTATTCTCCGTTTTGGGTCTCTGCAGCATTTTCTTGTGCAACTATAGATGGAATAAATCTTTGTAGACCATCAAAGAGATGACCCTAATCAATTGTTCTGGCCAGGTGGTTTGGAAGGGGGAAAGCTTCCTTATGAGTCAGTAATGAAATTTCAATTTATAATTATGACTGTAGTTTATAATAATAATTCTAATTATATATATAAACAGTTTAACCTACTATAATGTAAAATGGTAACATTTGCTGAGCTTTGGCTGCTTTCAGATGGTGAAAATGTGCTGGTGGTTGTTGGCTGGGATTCAGAACCATTTGTCAAAATTTTGTGTGCTATGTGAACAACAAAATTTTGTGTGGATTAAGCAGTTATTAATTCTCTCCCATTATCCGTCAGATAAAACTACAACTAACTCATTAACCAAAATTAATTGTAAATAAAGCCGATCTGTTGTTGAGGAAACTAGTTAGAATGGTAATTGGGTAATGATGATGCATTTAATTTCAAACTGCAGATTTAAAAGCTACTCCTTTTGGCAGTGATAGCGCAAGGTGTTCTGAAATGAAGCAGGGCGCTTGTCACTGTCATTGTCCTCTTAATTAATGCCACCAGGACTGCCTGTGTTTTGAATCTAATTAGTGTCCCCTGCAGAGCACTTGGAAATGTCCTGATTCTGCTCACATTGAAGCCAGTGGTTAAACTGTTTCGTTACCTCTGTAGGCAGGAGGTAATGCAGGAGGCCATGTGGAAGCGGTGGTGTAGGACATGGCCCACTGCTGAGTTTCCTCCTGCAGCAGCACATCCTGGTGCCTGAGCTGTGGGAATAGTGGCTGTGCTTTGGGATTTGCTACTGACTTGCCATGGAGATAAATCTGGAGTTTCAGGCCAACCAAACTGAATTGTGACTCAACGTTTTAAAAATGATTGAGTGAGTAATTTTCCATGCAGTTTCATTACAGTATCTTTTGCCCCAAGGGTTATTTACTGTAGAGTAACTTCCAGCATGTTTTTGCTGCTATTTGTAACGTTGAATTTTAATAAGAAAGGACTTGTTTAAATAGAATAATGTTTTTATCCAAAATTGTCCAGTTCTAATGGTAAAATTAACATCACGAATAAAATCAGCAGTTGTACCTGTTACCCTACATGCACAATTTCTTGATTATTTTTTAACTCTGTTTTCAGAATGTATTAAATGCTATTATGAAATAAGCACAGTTTGTTTGATTTTAGCTGACTACCATTTCAATCATTAACAAAGAAATAGGCATTGGGAACAGAATATATGATTCAGGAAGGCCAGCAAGTTGGTCAGAGGGATGGAGCAGCTCTGCTATGAAGAGAGGCTGAGAGAATTGAGATTGTTCAGCCTGGAGAAGAGAAGGCTGTGGGGTGACCTAATTGTGGCAAGAAAGATGGAGAGAGACTATTTACAAGGGGCTGGAGTGACAGGACAAGGGGAAATGGCTTCCCACTGCCAGAGAGCAGGGTTAGATTGAATATTAGGAAGAAATTCCTGACTGAGGGTGGGGAGGCCCTGGCACAGGTTGCCCAGAGAAGCTGTGGCTGCCCAATCCCTGGAAGTGCCCAAGGCCAAGTTGGACAGGGCTTGAAACAACCTGTGATAGTGAAAGATGTCCCTGCACATGGCAGGGGGTGGGATGGGATGGGCTTTAAGGTCTCTTCCCACCCAAACCATTCTATGATCCTCCTTGTCCTATCATTTGTAATCACTGTACTGATTTATTTTTTTCTTCTGACTTGGTTTAGAGGGAATTACAGAACTGAAGCATCAACTTAATCTCTAATGTTCCTACTTACCAGACTTGAAGGGAATATAGAACAGATACATTTTACCTATTTTATTTTTAACGCTTTCTCTGTGCGTTTTTTTCTCTTGTGCTTCCTGGTCCATGGGGAGAAAAACCCTGTGAGCATGTTTTAGTTACATCACTAATATTAGAACTGAGTAATCGGGTGGCTTTGGCAGCAGTCTCGTTTATAAATTGTTGGTGAGCAGATGGCTCACCAAGTTGGCATGCCAGCTCCAAACTTTCACAATCATGAGTCAAGTTTTAAATCGCAAGATTGCCTTACATACCGTGAGTTTTTTAGGGGTTTTTTTTATGCGTGTTTGTTTAATAAATGTAATTCTTGATTGATCTTCTCATTCCTGAGCTGTGTTTTGCACTGAAGTGTGTCTTTTCAGCAGTCTCTGGCTTTGGGAATGCCCTTTTTTTCTTGATTTAATGAAAGTGGAGACTTTATTAGTCACTTACCTGAAAATCTTGCTGCTAAGAAAAACTAATAAATGTTAGTGTAAGTGATGTAAAAGTGAGACTCGTCAATCCTGGCTATGTCAAACAGTTCAAATGATTGAGATCATTCACAAATGAATTTAAAACAACTTTTGGGTTGTGTGCACAAATATTTTTTAGGAATAATTTGCTGGTATTTGTTATCGTGGATTTGCAGATCTGTGTCAATTTGTTTGTTTCCTGAGTGCAGGGCTTAAGTCATAAGGCAGCATCGAGTACAAATGTTACATTTTGAAATGCAAGAGTGAATATTTTCTGTAAGCAAAATGTAGCAGTAAGGAAACTGGGCCGAGCAGGAGTGCTCAGGCATTTTCCCTGTGAACACAGTGAAGTTCCAAAAGGGTCAGATCTTGATCCACTTGGGAATTTGGACTAATATTACTGGAAGGATTTCTGCTTTCTTCTCTTTCTTTTTCCTTTTTAAGCTATTCCTTTAAGTAAAATTAATATGGTATATGTGGGTTATAATTCATTGTGGGACCTGTTATGGAATGATAATTAGACCTTATTTCTAAATGATTCCACACAAAGTGTGCTGTCGTAAATGCTAAACAACTGTGTTTTATCCATAATCATGTAATTGGTGTGTGCAGCTAATTAGTGTGTGTTCAATTTAGGCCCAGATTTTTTGGAAATGTCTCCTGTTCTGGTCCTGATTTAGCAAAGCTCTTAAACAGATGATTAACTTCCATTGGCTTTAATAGGACTTAAGCACATTCTTAATCAGGGCCATTGTGTCAAATCATGTCTCTTGGTGACAATGAGAACAACCTGCCAGAGCTGTAGTAAAAATATCTGTAGGTCCTTCTTAAATTTAGATTAATCATTTCTTTAATTTGTGAAGCATTTTGTTTCAGAATCTGAAACTCTGTGTAGGTATCTTTCTCTCTCTTTCTTTTTAAGCAAATGGTTATTGTCACAATCTAATTGTATGTGTAAAGTTTAAAGATTTTAACTAGCTTGGCAGGCTGTTTACATCAAATCTGTTCAATACACCTTTGAGATGGAGAAGAAGAAAATAGGCATCTGAGAGTGCCTCACTGGAATATAAATGTCAATGCTGATAGATATCTATGATAGAAAATTTGTGCGGGAGTAATAATTTAGTAATAAAATAGGTCAAATTAATTTTTATGCTGAAGGGGATACCTTACAATAACCATTTTGTAATTTTATGTTTGACAGTTTGCTCTGCATTATGTGGATAGGTGGAGCTGAGATAATGTAATCCATTTCCAGTTGTAAACAAGATTGCTTTAAGAGCTGCAGTAGTAAGATGCATGTTGGCTGACTTTAAGTTGAAAGGTAATTGCCTCTGAATATTAATGTGCATGTGGGGATTTGTTTTTAATTCTGGGATTTCATCTTTGCCCTATAGCAGCTCTGAAGAGGCCCTTGTTTTCCCAAACCCACTTTGCTGCTAATTGAAGCTGATGGCAAGTGTTGAATTTTGGGTCCTTTGCTTTTATTTTATGTGGCCTGTGTACCTTGGGGAATGCTGCTTTCTTTGGCTGTTATTTTTTTTGTTAACCACCTTTTGAGTTGAGGATTTTTGGAGATGCTCTTGCTGTCCTACAGCAGCTTTGAGTGGTTCCTGGGATGGAGGAGGAAAGATGGAATTGTAGGTTATGGAAAAGGGGAGAAGTTGCTGCACTAATTAAATTGGAGCCTCTTAGAGAAATGAGAGTTAAGGTGCTGATCCTGTGCTCTGTAGCTGGCAAGCTTTCTCATGAGTAATTTAGGACCTATCCAAAGCCCACTGCTCTTTGTGGGAGATTCTCTAATTCCACACACTTGTGGAGCAGACCTCTGTCATGGGGGGCAAGTTGTAGGTAGTGACAGGCATAGTCTGGGGGAACATCAACTGGCTGCATTTGTATTTGAAATTGTTTTAGGCACAGAAGGCTACAGCCAGATTGCAAGCAAGCCATACCTCAGCTTTCCATTTAAATTCCAGCCCTTGGCGTGTACAAGCTGTTCCATTACCCACTGCTTACAGTGAGGCTTCGCGCTGGGAACAGCGGGATTGGTGTTGAGCAGGGTGTAACTGCAGCTCTGCTCTGGACCAAACTGCAGCTGAACAGTGTCAGAGGAGCTTGGAAATCTGTTGTGTGCAGGGCTTTAACTTGCACATGTTTTAATGGCACTGGGTGTGGGGGCTGTCATTAGTTAGGACTGTTTAAAGGTGTTACAACTGGCAGGTGCCCCAGATGCCCTTCTAGCTGAGATGGCTGTTCCTGAGGCAAGCATTCAAAGCAGAGTTCAGCATTCCTTGTTCTCTGTGGCAATGCCAGCATTTTTTCTGAAAAAGAAAAACCAAGTAACAAAAAGGGATATTTTTAGCTTGGATCGATTTGCTGATCCAGTTTAGTGCACGGTCTCACACAGTGGGAGGGTGGTGTCTGAGCAGGGATGGGAGCTCCTACCACTTCTTCTGTTCCTGCAGTGGCAAAGGTAGTCTGAGCTGTGCTGACACGTGGCACAGGTCATCAACTGTGTGGTCAGCAAGGCTTTTCTGGTCAACAAGTTGGCTTTTCTGCTGCCTCTGACCCAGTGCAAGGGGTGGTTGCCTCTTGCAGAGGGATGGGGCCAGCAGCTCAGAGGTGCTGGGTTCACAACCAGCCCTTCACAGCTTGCCTTTAGCTCATAGCTCACATTTGGACTATAACCTCCTATAACACCCTTAGTTAAACAGTGGTGGTGGTGTGAGTGGGAACCAATGAACAGAGACAGACTTGAATCTTCCATGCTCCTGCACCTTCCACAGACTTTGGGGTATTGAGATTTTTGGTTTAGAATGATTTTTAAATTTCCACAATGCCCCATCTCCAGTGATTTGGTCTGACACTTCCTGAAGTTAAGGGGAGTCTTGGTGGTATTTCAGTCATTTTTGCAACATGATGCTGCTTGTAGCAAAGCTGTTCTATGGATGCCTTTGCTAAAAAATTACTTAGTTACAGAAACATTTGACTGTAGGCTGGTAAGCAGAAAAAATTGAGGGTGTGTGGGTTTATGAATGTATGTTGCCCACTAAGGAGTCTCTCTCAATGCTGGGTGCTTCATTACAATGAGAAATATAACATAAAAGAATTCTAATAACTAATTAACTTGTTCACTAATGGATCAGGCATTGTCTTAAGGGCAGTAGTTTAAAAGAGTCCGTTTAATGAAAGTTGACTGGAGGTATGTCCTGTGGCTGTTTCAAACTTCGTTTTATAATAGCATGTATTTTTCAGTAGCTCCTTGCCATGCTGTAATGTGGTTGGAGTGGGAGAAATTAGAAAACTGACCATTTCCCGGCAGATAGTGATAAGTTTCTACTCAGTCAGAATGCTCTGTACACTGTGATAGGTTTATAATTATTATCCTAAGATTGATGTTTTGGGGGGGGAGTGTAAATTTGTGCAGCAGTAATCCATTAAGAAATCAATAATCATTCCATCCTGAAGTGCAGTTTCTCTACAACATTATAAATACACACCAAAGATTTGAAACTCTGCTGGTTTCCCCTTCTCCACTCCCCTCCTCCTGCTTCCCTGAACTCCAAGTTCAGTGCCTTTTGTTGTGTTGGAGAAGCAGTTATGTGGTGGGACTCTTCTGCTGGGAAAAATAAGGGTGGTAGTATTAGCAGGATCCTGAGAGCCGGTAACACTTTTTAATGTGATCTTTGCTTTCCCACCAAAAGTACCCTTTTTATCTTGGGGAAATTCCCCCTCTCCTCTGCCAGGGTTTCATCCGTGGTAGATGGGGATGATGAAGATTCATGCCTTGTTCCTCTGTAGAGAACTGTGGAGAGGAAGTATTATTGAAGTGCGGAGTCGTTGTATGTGTACATTTCCTTTTCCTCACTCCTCCTCGTTCAGACTTGGTTCTTCATGTAACAGTTCAGAGGCTTGGCTATCAGAGACCAGCACATCCTGCAGGACTTCCCTTTTTGCTCTGGATTCTCTCCAGCTGGGCAAACACATTTTCAAATTGCTGCTGTAAGTTATCCCCTGATCCAGAGAGCTGGAAACCTACTTTATCTCGGAGTGAAGGTGATTATAACTGGTAAATAGTATCTGAGTGAGGAAGAGTGAGAGTATTATTTATGTTTCTTTGTGGAGGAATGATTATATGGAGTGAGATGCTGGGTCAGCCTGGTTTTGATCTTGCAAGGAAAATTGTGGATGGAGCAGGGAGATGCTATTGCTGTAGCAAGTCACAAAACATGGAGTACTTCTATTACATTTCTGTGTCTTTTATTTTCATTATTCCTCTACTTTGTTTTTGTTAGAGCTGGTTGAAAAATAATTTCTTATTTAAAAAAAGTCTCTTTTTTCCATTTCAGTTTAAATGACTATTATTTTTAGCCAACTCTGCTGTTGGTTGAAAAAAGGGGCATTTCTTAATGGCAGAGTAGTGTTTTACACCCATGATAGTTGTTCAGGCCTAATTTCCCTCTTTCTCCTCTGCCCCAAAAAAAGCATGCTTGGCTTGGTATGTTTAACTCAGATATGCCTTTTCCTTCTCTGAGAACATTGTCATCCAATGCATGGATGGTCACCAGCCTCTTCATCTTTGAGAGGGAGAAAAAAAGTCTTTGTCACATCTTTGCTCTTGAGATTTGAGAATCTCAGTTTATGTCCAGAGGTCTAATGAGTGTAAAGTGTAAGTTTTGGCTGTGGTTTGGTATATGTGTGCCTTGTCTTACTTTGGAATACCCACATGAGTAGGATCATACATGTATTTTAGTGTTTGCAGACAGGGAGTGTGGGTGAGCTGGTGAGGAACAAAATTGGACCCTGAGAAGCCAAACACTGATTCTCACCTCTGTAGTTGCTCTAGAATAATCCAAGGCTATTGTCATGGTAAATTCTCTCACTGTGATCCTGTATGGAAAGAGCTTTCACACATGGCTTGACTGTGGGGACACTTGCCTTTCACTGGTTCTCACTGGAAAGTGCAAAGTTGGATGCTAATAGGAAGACCTAAATGCCAGCAAAAGAAAGATCTTGTCACTTGTGTTCAGTAGGTTTTCATTCAGCATTGACTTCTTGTTTGGTGAATTTGATTTTTTTTCTTTAAGGCCATGAACCCCATACTGGGTACTTTCCATGAGTAAAGAATAGTTCTTCATTTACCTAAAACTGTCCCTCTTGCTCAGACACTGGTAGCATATGAGTTTAGCAAGGACTGACACTCTGTGGGTCTTGACTCTTCTTAATTCAATACCTTGTAACTGGCTTCACTTCTTTGGTCTTCATGCGGATTAATGGCTTTTATACATCACTAACTCTTAATTTTGAAAATATCTTTTTTTTTTCCTCCTCTCTGATCAACTTGTGATACAGAAGCAGCAGCTGATTGACAGCTGATTTTTCTGCAATGATTTGCTGAAGAGTTCACGCAAATGACATGTGGCTTTTCAGCGAAATAGGAAGACTTTATCACATCTTTTTCTTTTACCCATTACCTTTTTTTTCCAGTGGTTTGCAGAACAGTGAGTGCTAAAAGCCCAGTATCAGCTCACAGGATGCCGAGTTCAACAGATAGGGTTTTATTAGCTCTCAGTTGCATTTGTCTTTACTTCACAAGTCTCTATTTAGAATTACCTGTAAGTGGTTATTTTCCAGTGCGGTTTTCAAAGACAAACCACTTTTTTTCTTATTGTTGTTGCTGCTGGTTTTTTTAACTACTAAAAGCTCATCACCATGCATATAACTCTTATGTGTCCACTGATAGCTTGAGTGGCAAGTTACAGAAATTGGTGTAAGTGGCTTTTCAGAAAGAAAATTCTTCAAAGAGAAATATTTAACAAACCAAACAATTAAGAGATGCCATCTCAATCAATAAGTTAGAGTTAATTGGCTGTGTACGAAGCATTTTTAAACAACTTCCCTGAAGAGTCTGTGTATTGAGCTTAGAGTGGCTTTCTAGTGAGGCCATTTTCAAAGGCTGGTTTCATCTAAAAAGTGCTCATTTTCAACATTTTTTTTTTCTGATTCCAGACTGAATGCCATCTTGCATTGTAGCTATGGGTCTCACGGAGTGAATTTAAGGCTATTTCGTAACATCTTTTCATTTCTTCCTTTGTGTGTGTGTGTGCCCCCCTAGGAGTATCCCATGGTCTAGTGACTGCAGACTGCTGGTCTAAAAAACAGTCAGCAGCTGCTCGCAGCCTGTGGGCAATAACAGCACTGCAAATGTGCTGTATTCAGGTGTCTGTGCCACCTCATTTTTCTATTTCTGTTAACTTTATCAAAGTGCAACACATTGACCACAAGCCACGTGTTGGGACCAACGGTCTTAAACTGATAGTTCAGCTTCATGCTTGTAGAGGTGTCATAAACCCTACTGGAATTAAAAGGAAACAAGAACTCCAAAACCCCTTATTAGTACTATCAGGTTATGGATACATTTCCGAAAGGGTATTTCATGCCAAGCCTTCAAAACTCTCTTTAATGATGAACAGGTATCATTCTCTGACCTTTCAGAGACTGGAGGTGGGAGAAGAGCTTCCTCTCTCTTTTAGCAAGAGCCACCTGTCTCTTTGGAATGCCTCCCTTGGGATGTTGTAGGGCTGACTTTTAGAGACGGCGGAGATTGCTAGCCCATTTCTGAGTGGATCAGGAATACATGCAATTGGACATTCAGAGAGTTGGTCCAAGTGACTTGGTCAATGGCATGCGATGAGACAGCGACCAAGCTGTGCACACGCTGAAACGCCTGTCTTCCAGCTATGAGTTCATTTCACCAGACCAGTGTTTCTTGCTTTGTGGGTTGTGTAGAACTGTTAAATGTGTTTAATGAAGATCCCTCCCTATTGTTTTCCTCCACCCAAATGTCACCTGGAGAAATCAAGGTAAATGATGAGAAAGGAAGAAATCACTAGCATAAAATCTGTAGAGCTAAGTAGTTCAAAGCAAAATACTTTCTTAATGCTTTTCCTGGGAATTGTTCTTCCCTTTCGACCCACCAAAGGTCCTCACTGTGATTTGTAAGCTGAAGGACTGTGATTCTGGGTAGCAGGTCTCAAATAATTTGAGCAATGCTGCATTCAAATGAAAAAATGTTAACAGGTCTTGTTAAGGCTGATTCTCCCTTGTGCAGTTGGGTAAAGGAGTGGGGAGTAAATCATTGAGTAGGTATATCTTCCATTCAGCAGGAGCTGCACATGATGGGATTATTAGTATTTCTAAACTAAAACCCCTGACAGATCCTTGGATGCTTAAAGCTGTTGTGATGCTTTACCAGATGGTTCAGAAACTCAGACTGGAATATCTCATTGGCTGGTGCTGAACAATGACATTTCAAACCCACACGTTTGTTTGGATTTTAATTTTCAGGAGGATTAAAGCTTTTTGGGATATGGGCTGTCTCTTTCCATATATATGCTCAGCACCTTATGTAGTTTAGTTGCTTTTTCAGTGTCTTTATAATTCATCATATTACTTATTACAGAGTATTTGGAACTGTTGCACAGTTTTAGCCGTGTGGTCCAGCAAAGTGCAGACAGGGATAAGTGTGCGAGTTGTTGTCTCATTTAATGCAATGAGTGTGATAGCTGTGACTGCTTTGTCTTGTATCTGGTAATTGTGTGAGCAGGTGATTATGCTGAAATGTGCCACTTTTGATTCTGTATCCCTCTGTTCTTTTCACTTCTCAAATCTGAAGCCTCAGTCCTGTCAATACTAATGTGTTTGCATAACTTGTGCTCAGTGCAGTGTTGATGCTTATTCCTGTTAGAGGTTGAACTGTTCAGTCCTGACTACTAAATACATTGAATGAGACCCCACTGCTCTGGGGAGAGGATCAAAGGAAACTGGTTGGGTTTTATTCCCTTTCAGTCCCATGACATTTTGAAAACAGGATGGAGTGTCCCTCTGGCGAAATCTAAAATATTTTTAGGGCCTTCCAAATTCAGTCCTGCCTGGCTGCTAACATGCTTGTCCTGGTTAAAACTAGGATCGAAATTTCTGCTACTTCTGAACTGCCCTGGAGCGGGAATGGGAGTATTACTATGAAATTCCCTTCTTAATTCCTTAGGGCAAAGATTGCTGTTTTGTTGTGTGCAGATAATATCAGGTAGAGGTAGGTTACTATGTGAAAATGTGCACAGATCATTTTGGGATCGGGGAAGGATTTAAGCTTAGTGTTTGAGGAATGGAGAACTTGTTTATAATTCTTGTTTAAACAACAGTGTTAATGTACATTCTAGAAAGCAGTGAACCAGGATGTTTTGTTGACAAGTCTGGGAGTTTGGCCTTTTTTTGTCCCTCTCTTACCCCTGACAACTCAATTAAGAAAATCACGTTGGTGGGAAAAGAGTTCAGTTATGTTGAGAAGAAAAAGGACATTTGACATAATTATTTTTATGTGTTAGACTGGTACATTCTATCCCACTGTTCTCCATATGATTCATTCTATTTGTGTGTGACTGTTGCGCAGTATTAAATAATGTGCCTTTTTTTTTTCTGTGAAACAAGTATTCCCCTAGCTTGTCTCAAAAAGCTGACACATGTTCATTCTTCACTCAGGGAGTTCTGCATCTGTCGACACTTCAGACATAATCAGTTTAGATTTCAGCAGCTGATTAGTGCTCACCTCTAACCAAACTCAGAAGCTGTTCCTCCAAATGGTAACAAATAATATCCTAATTAGGCCTCTGCATAACGATAGCAGGGGCCTTAGCTGAAAGCTACTGCTCTCGGAGGCCTTTCTGTTCTAGTCCACTGGCTTTACAGACTGTTGGATCAGCATTTATGCTGAGCTTTTATTCCCTCTGCCTTAAAATGCCTTGCAGAGCAATTAATTATGCACCTGAAGATAGGCATTAGGCACGCAACAGTATTCCACACATAGTTATGAACGTTTCATTAGAGCCAGTTAATTTATGTGTGATTATGAAAGCAAGAGCAGGAATGCTGGGCAGGACTCCAGGATTATCCTATAGTGCCTGTAGCCGGTGCGTGTCCCTGTGAAGCTGTTTGACCTGGCCCGCTGATGCAGCCGAGCGCGGCTCACACTGCCTCAAATACTGGCTCAAAACAGGAGCCCACTGAGTGCATGGAGCAGCAGCTGAAGGGAGGAGGACACCGTGGAGAGCGAATCCTCTCTACTCCAGCAACTGGCTGGTTGTGACAGCACCGTTTTACCAGGAAGTTTTATATGGGTTTATGCTTTTCTGAGTCTGATTAGCTAGTTAGCAAAACATGCCCATCCCTGTCCATTAAACTCTGTGTACTTCCTCTTAGCTAACACTTATTTTGCACAAGCCTGGGGATTTTTTTTTAATAAATCAATGTCTACAGAGGCGTAATTTAATAAGTACCACTCACAGGGATGGCACAGTAGCCACTGGCATCTTTCAGAACAAAAGTCATGTGAGCAGCTATGGCTGGATTAGTGTGACCTCAATAGTACTGAGAATTGAGGAAAGAAAGGAGAGAGGATGCGGGGGAAAATGCCTTAAGATGCCTTCAAGAAGCTGTACAACTAAAGTTGTCCAAAGGCAGGCTGAGCAAGCTGAATACCAGAGTACATAAATATCTGTTAGTTAAAAAGGAAGTTTTAAAATGTCAGTTGGATTTTCAGGTTCAATTCAATAACTTTTTAAAACTCTGCTTAACTTTGAAATTGAGAGGGCCTATTTTAAAACACAAATCAACAGTAACAGAAAAATCACTTAACAGCAAAAGTGCTGCTTAAATATTTGCTGCTGAAATGTTAGAGTGTCTAGCTACTAAAATTGGCGATGTCACAAAATCAGCACCTAAAAGCAGAGCTTGTTGCTGAAAGTGCTTTATTACTGTAGTTGTTGCTTTTTCTGTTGGTATGGGGATATTTTCTTCAGTTTATTCAGAGTTCAGTCAAAGTGGGTAAGACGGCTAGTAGGTGGAAAAGCAGAAAGATTTGTTCTCCTCTGCAAGCTGGTGAATAAAAACTGGTTTGAGAGGTTGTGACCAATTCCATTTTGCATTCAGGATAAGGTTGACATGAGTAATGAATTTAAAAATAATTTAGAAAATGAAGCTGTTAATTATCTTTAATGTATTAACATGTAAAACAAATGTGTGAATAAAAAATGTTAAGCTTTTTAAATAAGTGCACAGTCTATCCCCTGAGGTAATAAAAAGTGCCTAATCTACTATAAAGCTTCCATTTATTTGCAAAATCACTGGTCTCTGTGGCTAATAGCTTTTGTTTAGAAAACAGCTGAGAAGTCCAAATACAAGATTAGCAACAATATTTAAACTGAAGTTTCCTGATTGCTTTATTAAACTCCAACTTTAAAAGATGGTTACATCACCTGATTATGAATTGATTCACCATGTCTTCCTTTTTAATAAAATATATTTATCTTGGAAACAAGGACTAGAGTATAGCTAATCTATGTGCATTTTGGTACTGTAGCTGGTATGCTTTCCTGAGAAAGTTGTTAGCTTAACTAAGATAGAAATTGATAAGCTTTTTTAAAGGGCATGAAAAATTGTCTTAATGGAAGATTGTGAAAGGCTATAAAAGATGATAAGTCTGATGATGGCAAGCTCCTTCAGTCTCAAAACAGATTTGTTTCAAATATTCATTAAGGAATTGCCATTAAAAATGGGGAGGCACTGATGTCTCTTCCAATTTACACCAAAGGACAATATCAATGTGAAAAAATCAGAAAACTGTACAGGAAGAGTTGCCACATTTGGGCTGGAACAATGAAAATGAGATGAAACACGGGAGTGCGTGGTGCAGGGTTGGAGGCCAGGAACTGAATTTCTGCTGTAACCTGCATGCCTGGAAATGACAGAGGAGGAAAAAGCTGGGTTTAGGTGACATGAGATGTCTCTTGGGCAGCAGCATGATAAAGTTACGAAAAAGGCGCGTGCCATGACGTGATCTTGCAGGTAAAGTGTTTCCAGTGGAGAAGGGAAATGTTGATGCTGTTTTACCAGTCTGAGAAGCAGGGTAGCTTGGCCCACGCAGAAGTCTTCATTTCAGCCGTGAGACATCTTCCATTTCAGGAGCTCCTTTTTCAGACTAGTCTGGGAATCTGTTCTCTCTGTCAGGAAACAAAGGTCTGTTCTGCCACATCCAGTCCACCTGGTAAATTAAGCCCCTTGAAAGGGCATGGGATCAGGCCCATTGAGCAGTACAGGAAGGGGTAAATACCAGGCAGAGTGGCAAGTTATTTAAACTTACAAAATTGTCACGAGAAGCTGCAGACTAGGAATGAAACAGAGTTACCCATTTGCTTCTGCCAGAATGTGGGCTGGAGTCTGACACATTTCTGAATGGGATCATATGGCATGGTGGCCTGATGGCAGAGGGCTGAGAGTCACGTAGGGCAATGAAGCACCTTTCACCTCTTTAGGGGTCACCAATTGTGTGCTTGTCTGAGCCTTAAGCAACGCCTTCCTCATCTTCTCAAATTCTCACTCCAAGGCTGGTGATGGCCCCTCTCTACTCTGAAGTCCAAGCCAAGGCCTGCAAAGGTTGTACATGTACACCAGCACTCCCTTTTCATGGGCCACAGTGCAGTTGTGCAGCAGCAGCAATGTCTATTCTGTGTTCTTTTCATGACTTTGTGCAACTCTAGCATGAGTTTGCTACCCTGTTGATTGGCATGAGCTTCACTAGGAAAACCACGATTTTCCTTGGCAACACCTATGCTAGCAAGCAAGCAGTTGCCTACAGGAAGCCCTGGATACATGAAGGCATAGTCATGAACTCCCTTTAGCTGGATGAGATGTTCTGTATTTAACTCCAGAGCTGGGTTAGCTTGGAGTTAGTGAGGACTAAAATTTTGTTTCTCTTTTCATTTGCTGTGCCACAAGGCAGCGTAAAAATCAAAGTCTTCAGACGTCTGCATTTCAGATGAGTGAGTAGCAGCAGCAATCAATGCTCAGACCTATGTCTGAAGCACTGGAGGTTTAACTCTCCCTTGGCTAACTGAAATTCTCATGGCAAAGAGAATTTTGGCTGAACCACGTACTATTTTTCATAAAACCTTCTGCAAGTTTTGTATAAGTATTCTGGCAAGTTTGCTTTGATTTTTATGGAATGTTTGTACACATCAAAACCCCTCAGCTGGTGCCAAATTTTCATTTTGGTGTAAAGTGCCATAAGTATAGATCTAACAAGGGCTTCCAATTTAGAGCATCTGATATTCTAGTTTATTAACTACTGGGTTTGGGTTTTTTAAAATGTGCAATCATTTTTATTTAATGTAAAGCTCCATAATAAAACTTGGATTTGTTTCCTTTCCCGTGTGCTTGTCATCCTAAGAAAACAAATGGCATTCTTCTGTAATACAGTTGAAATAATAAATTCACTCCAATGATCAAAATTCAGTTTGGTCATTCCTTCACTATGAATTCTGTCAGACAAACAAGGTATGCTGCCCAGGTAGAAGATGAGACAAGAGATTACTTGGAGCTGGCTACCTGGAATTTTCGGACAGTGGTTAGTAGAAAGAATAGGTTTTCATGTCTTTGAGATCTGTAAATGTGCCTGTTAATGCCAAAACAGTCAGGGATATATTTTCAAAGCACTGTTCACTAATCCTGTTAACAAATAATGGGATTTGTGCATGTACCTCCCATGAGCTGCTTTGAAAACATACCTTTAAGTGTCATAAGTTTTCTGGATGCACATTTAAAACTTACTGTATTCTTTAAGTACTAAGAGTAGGAATTTGTCAATGCTCTCAGCTTTGATCACATCTGAGATACGTACTGGAAGGAACTACTACAAGAGACTTTTTTTGGTATATATGGCCTAGAAAAGCTGGGTTTCTCTAGGAGAAGTATTTCTGAAGGAACATCTATCTGTAATGCTGTTCAGGAGAGGCCATTCCAACCACCCTTACCTCAAGATATCTTGTCTGTCAGACCCAAACAATACGAACTTGTTCATGCATATGCACTGAAAATAATTTGGTGGTTTGGTGGGGTTTTGAGGGCGTAAGATTCACCACAGATGAAGTACGTGCTCACCCCAAAATGGGTTCTTGGAATGTGATAATTCATTATCTCATGGATAGTGTGACAAATGGGGATCAGTCCTTGCAAATTCATTTCCGTGTCTACACCTGTTTTGGCTGCTGGGTTGCTATCACTGCAAGGGCTGCTTGGCAAGAGGAAGGAAAAGTTTGGTTGAAAACTATTGCTGACTTTTTACCTGTTTCCTTGAAATGGAAGAGTGAACATCATGTATCTTTTTTCTTTTTATCAAGGAATTTGTTTCCTGGAGGCAGTCTGAAAAATGGCACCTGGGATCCATGTGTGCAAACAGACCTCAGTGTAAGGAAGCATCCTGTAAATATCACATCAGCAATACTGGGAAGACCTGATGGGTTCAGGATTTTTCTGTGCCCACAACCTGCAATAAAGCTGAAGGAAAGTAAAACAGTTGAGTTGAGAAAAGATGTATTTAAAAGCCAGGAAGTAGAGAAGTGTCTTCTTTTGTTCTCTTGGTAGTTCTGCTGAATAATCACTTTGGGAGCAGCTGTGACACATTAAAGGAGCTCATGATTGCCATTTAGATATGGGATATTTTGAGAGACCAAGGGCTTTCCTAATATTCTGCTGGATATGCTGTGTGATAAGAATGGTAAATTTCCTGTTTTTCTTAAACCCTGATCTGTAGCATTTGAGGTTCTTAGCTCAGTGCAAATGAGCAAAGTTGATGGTTTTTGTCTGCTTGATGGTGGTGTAACTAGCAAAATTGAGGACATTTTAGGGAAAGGAGGCAGTCTTTGGAATAATTTTTGTTTTTCACTTTTCTGAAAGGAGTGTCAGGTGGCCTATGCTCACTGTGTTTTATTCCTTCTGAGCTCCTGGATCTGGAATTTTTGCTGTTGGTTGGCTTTTCAGCAATGACTGGTCCAACACAAACCACTGGATCCAGGAGCTTAGGTGGATTCATCCAGGACTGCTATTTAGTAAGTCTGCACTAAGCTCAGTTAAAAACTTCAGATTTCTTCTCCAAGTTACATTTGCCTGAGTTAACCAGGCATTGAAACAAATCTGTGTACTTCTGTTCTTCTTTTTACACTGCTGCTTCATTTCTGGACCTTTTACCCCTGTGAAACAGTTGGCGTGTGAACGATGTCTGTCCCTCCTGTACTGACAAAAAAACTCAAAAAGGTCTCCTCAAAATTGTCTCTTCTGCTGGGAATCAACCTGCCTCCTTCAGTTATTCTTGATAATGTATAGGGTTTGGTATTTGGCATTTCCGTGATTGTTTTTCATGGGACTGTTTCTGGAATAGTAATAATATACCCTTGAGAAAGTGAATTGGATTTATACAAGTTAATCAATATTAGCAAATGTCTTGGATCTGATTTTGGAAGCACACTAAAAGCAGTATGGGCAGAAGCAGGGGGGATTCTGTCCCTCTGCGTCCCACTCAGGTGAGACCCCACCTGCAGAGCTGCCTCCAGCCCTGGGGCCCAGCACAGGAAGAACATGGACCTGTTGGAGCCAGTCCAGAGGAGGCCACCGAGATGATCAGAGGGATGGAGCAGCTCTGCTGTGAGGAAAGGCTGAGAGTATTGGGATTGTTCAGCCTGGAGAAGAGAAACTTCCAGGTGGTGTAGTTTTAGCCTTCCAGTACTAGAAGGGAGCTGACAAGGAAGATGGAGAGAGACTATTTACAAGGGCGTGGAGTGACAGGACAAGGGGGAATGGCTTCAGATTGACAGAGGGCAGGATTAGATGGGATATGGGGAAGCAGTTCTTCCCTGTGGGGGTGCTGAGGCCCTGGCACAGGTTGCCCAGAGAAGCTGTGGCTGCCCCATCCCTGGAAGTGTTCCAGACCAGGTGGGATGGAGCTTGGAGCAAATTGGTCTAGTGGAAGGTGACTGCCCATGGCAGGGGGTGGGAACCACGTGATCTTTAAGGTCCCTTCCAACACAAGCTATTCTTTGAACAGTGGTGTGCTTGTTTACCTTTGAGTAATGCTCTCGTCATTCCCCAGGGGTCTGAAGACACTAGCAAGCCCCTTGGGCTGGTATCAGACTTCAGTGTGCACCTAAGAGCCTTGTTGAATGAAGCTCCATACTTTGCTTCTTTACTGGTTGCACTGGCATTTCTCAGCCACATTTCTGCCATGATACCTAGTTAGGAATGGCGGAGCCTCACTGACCATAGTCGTGGCAGAGGCAACTCTGTCTCAATTTCCTTAAGCCCCATCTTAAACTTGGCTAGACTTTTGTCCTCCTCTTCTCCACAGCTTTTCTATAACTGTTTTAGTTTCCCAGAGCAAACGTCTTTACATGGTCTTGTGACCCATGTAAATGCAGCCTCATCTGGGTTTTTTGCTTTGTCTGATGTGCTGAGTTGTAGTTTTGAGCACTCGTGCACACTAACCCCCAAGCATGAACAGTGTAGGCACACATGGCTCTAAACTGATGAAGCTATTTCGGGCTTACATCTATCAGACATCACTTGACATACAGTGACTCTGTTCCTTCACTGATCTAGTCATCTTTCAATTTAATTTCATTACTTTGCTTTTTAGCAACTGTAAAATGATGTGCAAATGTTACACACTGAAACATGGCGAGGGGAGAGTGGACTACAACCACATTTTGGTCTTCTAACTTCTGTCAAATACAGAAATAGACAAGAAGAGCCTTTATAAGTAAATAACTACCTATATATTTTTAAATAGAGATTTAAACTGACTTCTGGAGTCATCTTGTTATTTCATTCCAACCTGAAATATTTTCACTTTTAGCACCCTTTGGCTCCTTCCCTTATGTCTGTTTACTGCATAGACGCCTTCTTAGATCTTCTTCCAAAACTTTTCACCTTAGCTGTTCCTGTCTGGTGCAGAATCTTCTGCTTTTTTGCACTCTGAGTATACAACATCCCATGAAATTCCTTCATGTCACTGCAGTACCATCCCTAGGAATTCCAGAGGCTTTGCTAAGCATGACCTCTTCTGCCTCAGTCCAGCTGCCGCAGTCTTAAGCACATTGCTGTTCACATTATGCTAGCGTTTCATTCCTGTGGCATGCAGTTTCCAAAACTTTCCCACCACAGTTCATTTTCTGCATTAGGGCTAATAATGTTACCTCTTATCTCTTTACTGGATATAAAGTGATACTAATCTGAAGGCCTTTCTAATATAATTCACTGGATCTGTGTTGTAGAAATTTTGGTATGGGGTCATTTTTGTGACAGCATCATTCTTGTGATAGATGAGAGTTAAGCTCCTTTATATACAATAGGTTATATTCCTTGTAAAAGTTTGACATGAATAAAAAAGGTCTTGGGTTTGTTATTCATGGGGATGCAAGTTTGTGGCATTCCTTCTTTTTTTTTCTTTTTTTTTTTCCTTTTTTTTGGATGGTATTATCTGAAAACAACGTAATAGGCTTATTTCTGGTTTGCAGGGAAGGCATTTTTAGCGCAAGCTGATAGTGAGCCAAAGTCTCTGAAACCTTAAAGTTGTGGTTAGCAGACAGCCAGTCTAGGAAATTAGGTCACCATTACCTCACTATTCTATGTTTTTGGGTTTTTTGGGGTTTTTTAAAATTCTGTAGTATATCCTGTAGTTGACACTGGTGCTGTCTTACCAGTGATACCCAAGATGGATCGGATCCCAAGCTGGCAGCAGGAAGGGGCCCGAAGGCAGAGTCCGAGGCTTCAGAGGGGTGAATTCAGAGTGTGAAATTGGTGCCAGGAGTGAAGAGCAGTGGGGGATGGCTGGCTTATTTGAGAAGAAAGGTCTGGGCACAAACTGGCCTTTGACACTGTATGGGTGGCAGTGTTGGGTCTGGGAATCTGGCAGTTTACAGAGCTTGTGGTTGGAGCTGCTCCCCTGAGAGCTGTGGCTCAGCAGGGAGGCCAGGCGTGATCCTGGTCCTTGGGGAGGCAGCTGTAGGTGCCCCTCCTGCCTGAGTGGGTATTTCCCCCTGCGCTCTCAGCTGTCACAGCCTCCACTGCAGCAGAATCATCTCTGTGTGGGTTGGTGGGATGAGGTGGGAGCCAAAGTAACTTGAAAACCCATACCTATTTATATAAATATAAAAAAAATTGATTTTTCTTCTCTTAGAAATGCTATTAGCAGAATCTGGGAGTAGCTGAAAGCTTTATCCCCATCTGTTACACTGTGCATGGCTCTTCTAAGGTGTGACCTTATCAAAACTGGAATCAAAACACACAGTAAAACTCAAGGCAGGCTTGATCTAGTTGAGATTCCCTTCAGTAGACCATGGCAATGGGGAACAATGGATGTTCATTCTTTCCTTAAGTATGGTTTTATCAGCAATTAGTATGTTAAAATAGTGCTTGCTGGCTTCAGGATCCTTCCCCCTGCTTTAAATTTGTATTTGCTCACTTAACCTAAAAATAAGGAAGGCTTCTACTCCAACTCTAGTAGTGACTGAGCCAGTGGAGTCACAGCAGCCACGTTAGAACGGGTATTTGTTCCTTGTCAGTGGGATTATTTGCTAAATTCCAGCTGCAGATCTTTTGAGTTTTCTTCACAGGCCAGCAGGAGAACAATTTAATGTTGGATTAGTCTTCCAGGCTTGGGGAAGAAAACCTTTCAGAGAAACCTGACATATCATTATACAGTGCTGGATTTTTTTGATTGCATTTCAGGTGTGCTTTCCGTGCTTTGGGAGGGCTTTCATGAGTCAGTGGGAATATTGTGACTAACTTGGTCAGGATATGTTGTAGGGAGAGACTGGAAAGGGGAAGGAGAGAGATCCAGTGGGCAGACTTTGTACTTACCTCTAAGCCCTAGACTCTAGCAGAGTAGCAAATGACTTGAGCAGATCAAGGCAAAACTGGCATCTTCCCCCTTAACCTGAGTCTCTCAGCCTGCACTTAGTGTCTAGGGAGAATGTTCAATCCTGCAGGTTTGGGGTTTTTGGAAGGTGTGGTTGTTTTGGAGGACGTAGTTCCGGATGCAGTTTGAAAAGTGGGGACTGTCATTTGTATATTGTTGAATTAGCTTGCAGGATTTTAATAAATGCTACAGCATCAGCCTTTTTTTTTTTTTTTCCTCCTTCACCTGCGACAGCTTCAGTTTACAGACTCCATTCTTCTTGTGGAAATTTTATTGTGTGACCGTTTCCTTGTTTAGTAATACAGTGGCTTGGGAGGAAGCAACTTTATACTTTTGATCTAATTTTAAAGCCTCAGAATAGGTCATTCACTCCTCCAAACAATTTCTGAAGATTTTCAAATAAGGCATAACTTGATTTAGAAGGTGAGGAGTAAAGTGTCAGAGCCAAAACTTTGAAGGAGCTTTTATGTGTAACCTTATTGGGATTTTTAATGGGCTAAATACAGCACTGTAGGCAGAAGCTGTAAGCTGAGAAGCCCTCCATCTCAGCAGATCCTTGGGGATATGCCCTTGGGAGGGTTTCAGACTGCAAGAAAATGTGGAAAAACAAGAAGATTGCTCTGCAGGGATGGACATAATGTAGGGAGAGGTTGGGAAAGATAAATCCTTCTGGCCCCCTTCATTATGAGAGTAAAACGACACTTTTGGCTAGAAGCCAGTGAAACCTGGGAGATCTAGGATGGTGCAGACAGGACTAGCAACAAGTTTTGTCAGGGAATGGATTGGATGAGTGCAGATCTGCCTCAGTTCTGTGTTTTTTGTTCTGAATACAGAGCATTAACCCCTCAGTTCCTGCTGCTTTCCAAAAGCAGAAACATGGCCGAGCCACTCAACCCCTCAGAGCAGATGGGAAAAAAACTGCAGTGGATTTTAATTAAACGTGGAAAAACAAGCGGAGGTAGAGGAATGCTGTGACAGGAGGTGTAGGATTGCTGGAGGAGCATGTTGTTGTGATGCTGACCCGATGATACAGAGGTTAACAGCCATCCCGTCTTCCCCACGCAATCAAAATTCAGCAGCAGCGTGGAGAGGGAGGGGGCTGCCAGGCAGATTGGCTCTCTCACAAGGAGCATTAAAACAAACAAAAAAAAAAATTTTTTTACCAAAAGAAACTGAAAATTATTTTCAGCAAGAAATGGTGCACTCCATCGTCCTGACAGGTGATTTTGATTAAAGAATTTGACATTTTGGTTTCACCTGGTTTGGCCCACAAAGGTATGGCTGAAATGGTGTTTTCAAGGAGACAGGAAAAATGCCAGTGATCTTGAAAGTCTTAACTCTTGAATTAACTAAGGTGCAGCACCTTTCTTATTTCTGTAGAAACTCATTTTTCTGTAACTGCTCATTTATTAGGCCTGTGATAGGCACAAAGGTTGACTTTGAAATTAGGCTTCAAGGGCTAGTTTTTCAAAAGCTTTTGGGGTTGTTCTGCTCCCCTCAGAGCCCATCTACAGTGTGGTCAGAGATGTGAATGCAGCTTCTGGGCTGGCTCTAAGTGAGCTGGTGTGTATGGGCAGGGAGGGCCAGCAGTGCTCAGGTTTTGGGTATCGACCCTCCCAGCCCAGGGCAGCCCTAGCACTGCAGCCATGCCTGGCACCCACGAGAGCAACGGAGCAACAGATGCTGCTCAGAGGAACCTGCAGACTGAACATGCTCAGGAGCCTGTGGGCACTTACACAATCCCATGATCTTCAGGGGACAGTATTTAATTTTTTTTATGGGAGTTGCATGTAAACATGAGAGGGTAGAATTTTGACCTGTAAATAGGATCTATTTGGGAATAAGCCTTTTCCAGAGCTATATAATGATAGTTTTCATTTCTTCAGTTAGAAGCAAATGAGGGCCACAATCCTAAAAAGGCTTGCATGGAGGCTTTATTTTAAGATTCACCAAGTACTGAAATAAGCCTGTAACTTCAGGACTCTGAAGTTCAGTGTGCTCTTTTGGAGAGCCTCTGACCCATGGAGTGTTCCACCTGGGAATTTTTGTGCTAACTGCTGTAAGTCTAGCCATGATATCTTTTTGTTTCCAGAGCCTACAATTTAGTTTCAAGTCCAGCTTTGTACAGCCAGGAGTTATCAAGGGGCATTACTTTATAACAATAAGAGGTAGAGCTGTCAGGTTTATTAAAATGTCCTATTTCTAACGAGGAGAAATTAGCCATTGTGTTTTAGAATAGGAGGTCAGAATGATGAAAACACCCACGAAGGATAACTCTGAACAGCCTGATATCATTGAAGCTTTCAGCAACCAAAACCCCTAGAAAATACACTTTACAAGATTTAAGGACACCAGGCATTTAATTTTGCATCCCTTGGGGTTTTGCACTGGCAATGCCCTAAGGAATGATACAATTGATAAAGTTGGGGTTTTTTTCATGAAACTTATAAATAGTCTTTTGCTGCACAGGAGGCAGAATATGGGGAAAGGGTGCTGAGATGTTAACTGGTGTAGTACCAGGGAATCATGAATGAAATCCAAATTGTCTTGTGTCTAAAGGCTTCTGAGGGCACTGGGGAAGTGTGAAACGTGTTGCTGTTTGCAATCAGGTCACCACACTTAGAACAGTGCCTTAGCTCCAATTCTAATTTTATGCTCTTACTTTGCTTGTTTTCAAACATTATCAGCTTCTACTGTTCCCAGGATGCTGGTTATAAATCACACCAAACCTTTGAATCCTTGAGTCCCTTTTCTCTATGACTTTTCCTCCTCTGGGGTATGAAGTACATGAGTGTTATCTGCCAACGTGGAGGAGATCTGAGAGGTGCTGTGGTCTGCAGGAATGAGAGCTGTGTCGGAAGGCAGGAGGTGGTGAAATCTACTTCTGGCTCACAGGGCAGGCTTAAGCAAGCTACTTCACCTTCCTGTTTCATTTTCCCCCCTAAGGAAGTAAAGGGATAAGAATGTTTCTCTGCCTGCCTCCAGGATAGGTGTTGGGCAGACAGTTGATTAAATCCCACCTGAATGCAGGGCAGGAATGTCCTTCAGAGGCTGTTAATCATGGCCTGGTACAACTACAGTGGTCTTTCTGTGGTTGCTGTGTGTGGGGCATGTGTGATCTGTACTTTCTGCATTCCTGATATGTTTACGTGTGGCTCTGGAGAAGGAGATGTAGCAAAGGTCACTCAGCTCCGTGCATTTTCACGCAGATGTCTCCAACCCCCGGGTTTCTTGTGGGGTGCCCTGGTGCTCTGAGGATGCTTCAGTGGTTCAATGTGGTCAAAAGCTGTGTGTCCACTGATCACCAAAAAGTCACTTACGGGAATCCTGGCTCTCACTTTTGGCTTTTCTTCTGCAGTTTTACTTTATGAGCACCTTTCCTCCAGTTGGGGGAAAGGCTGGCAAACAAACACCCTCTCACCTGCCAGCAAGGACCACACCTTGGCCTTTCTGAGAGTCATAGCAGTCAGTAATTTATTGCAGAGAGTACGAATCTGTTTTCCAGCTCTGCTCAGGCAGCAACCAAAGAACTCAAACCAATTGGTGATAATGCCTGGTGGAGTAACCTCTGACCTGAGAGCAGCCGTTCTTAATAATAGCCAACTAGTCTTTTATTTTTTTATATTTTTTTTATTCCTTAAATAGCACAGAAAACCTGTTGGTCCTTCACAGTTTTGCTGTAGGAAGAAGTGATTGTTTTTCCATCCCTCAGATCAGGACCCAGGCTCGCAAGGTGTTGCTATGGTGGTGGTATGGTGTTCCATTCCTGGCAACAGGGAAAGGATAGGACCCTCATCCCTTGCCTGCTTGTTCTCATGTCCTTGCTACCACAGGCTGTGCATTCCTGTTCTTCTGGTTGAGTTATGTGACCAGGCTGGGCTTCAAAAATCGAATGAAAGCCTGGAGCTGTGAAAAGCCAGGGTTCAAAAGCTGAAACACAGTATTTTCTGCAAGAGGATTTTTTAATTTTCCAGTTTTTATGTTGCTGCTCTGGTTTAGAACATAGCCAGTACATCTCTCTTGAGCAGTAACTAGCTTTTAGAAATATTACTTAGTAAGAATCTTTTAAATCTGAGAAAGTGATTTTTCTCCATTACTTAAAAAAAAAAAAAAAAAGCCCTAGGAAATATCCAAGTATGTGCTTCTTTAGGATCTTTTCTTTTTTCTGTCTTGTTCTTTTTCTTTTTTTTTTTCTTTTTCCTTTCAGCAAACCTGTAGGGTTTCTTTTCTGTTTCAGTTCATAGGTCTTTGAGAAGATTGCTTCTTTTAGGGCGGGTGGGGAACTGTGTGAGTCAGCCTCCAGGACTTCAGCCATAGCAATACTTGTGGAGAGTGAGGAGGAATTCCAGCTTCTGTTAATCCGCTCTTTTCCAGCAGTATGCTCTCATGCACACTCATAACCTAGGATTAAACCTGGCCTTGCTCAGTGTCCTGGCTGGAAGCTTGATGGGAAGGAAGGCTTTGCATGATGGATGACCAAGTGCAGCCATGTGTCCTGGCATTTTCAGGGCAGATCACAACATGCCTGTAATGAGTGCTGAGTTAACTACCATGGTCACACCTTCAGAGCTCAGGCCTGTCCCCAGACGAGCTGGGTATGTAATGTGCCTGTTGTTTCCAAGGCAGTGAAACAAGCTGATCAGAAACCTTTGATCTCCCTGCCCTGTCTTCCATGGAGTGAGTGTCTGTGCTTTAGGGAAAGGTAACAGCCAGCAAGCTGTGGCTTCTGTGCAGGCATGGACAAGAGAAGCTCTATGTGGGTGCCAGGAAATCCTGAAAATCTCTTCTCATCCCAATGTGTCCAAATCCTGCCGTTCTCTGGACTCCTTAAACCATCCTACCCCCTTCATTAGTGGTGGTTTTCCTTCTGCTGTTTCACAGGGACTTAACAGTAGGTTCTGCCTTGCTGTATGATGCTCTCCATGAATGCTTGTAAACTTGTAAAGTTGTAGTACATGAAAGCTTTCATACATTAGTCTGTCTCTCCATGTCTTTCCCCTCCTGCTGTTTCTCTGTAGTTGTTTCTGTCATGGGAATGGGGGAAATAAAAGGGTCAAGTTTTTACCATTCTAGAGCAGAAGAGTGGCTCTTGGGCATTACAAAACAGCATCCTTGGAAGGATTTTGGCTGTATGTGGAAGACAAGTGCATGTTACCTTTCCTTCTTCCCAGCTTGATTTTGTATTTCTTTTTCCAAGAATCAATAAAGTAATTAAGATAAGTACAGGATTTTCTTCTCTCATAAATTAATCTGTAAAAGAGAATTTTGTATAAGCAATTCCAGTAACATAAAACACTCTTGACTGAAACTTTCTCAAAGCCAGACAAGGCCTATAATATTGTAAGAACATGACTTGAACATCACATGTAAAACAAGGAAATGAAGGCATGGATAAACCATGTAATTTTAGGATTTTTGAAGGACTGAAATAAGCAAGGAAGTAGAACAGGGGGTGGTGGGCCATCTGAGCATCCCCCCCAAAGCTGGGGAGGCATAACAATATAGTCCAGCTTTACTTGTTATCTGCCAAGAATGACTTGCTCTGAAGATGATTAAGGACCATTGTCTTAATAATAAATGGTTTCAGCTGAAATGGCTGATAAAAGATTTTCCAGCTTCTGCGGAAGGATCTGTGAAGTTCTGCACTGAATAGTGCCATCCACATGGAGTTCATTTCGAGGAATTTCAGTCTTGCAGAGGTGAGGTATCTAGTCCAAACTAGTCATTTTATCTTGTACTGTAGGCTTCTCCAGAAAACATCCTTTCACAGAACAGGTGGTATGAAGTTATTTGCCCTCTGGAGACACTTTATTTCTTTGGATTGACTTCACAGGAAACCTAGACAGTGCTAGCAGGGACTTGGATAACTAGCTGTTAGATCTGTAAAACTAGGTGGCATAAATTTGCCCTTGCAGCAGTAAATGGTGAAGTGCTGGTTAAATTCTCTGTGGGGAAGGACCAAGACAGATGGGAATGTGTGCCCAAAACCATTCTGGAATTTGAGTATGGTGAGGACACCTCTTATGTTGGTTACTTTAAATGCAGTGGTTGTTTTGATATATGTGCTCATAACAGTAAGGATCTTTGTAGCAGCATCCAGGGTGTGCTGTCTGCTAGTGGAACTCTTGTGCTCTAGAGTGAGGAATTTGGTTAAATATACACACCACCAGATGATTGTGTCTGAGATTAAACTGGGGATAAAAATGACAGACTTCTCTCCGTTTGCTCCAATAACAGAGATATAGTGACTACTGTACAAGCTTGATAGTACTTCTTATTCCTTCTGGTATTACTGTGGTACCTGGAATCCTTACCAAGGAGCAAAGTCCCTCCATAATTATTTATGGAACTTCATAAATATGAAACACTTTCAGTTTCCTCTGCTTATTTTGCTGATATGACAAACTAAACTAACCAACCCTACTGAAACATTAACACTGCTTATGCAACACTTCACTCAGGCTTATTCCTCTCTCTCGTTGCCCATTTCCATTCTGATTACTTAGTCTGTGGACTTCACAGAGTCTTACGGAATGGCGAAAAGGGTCTCAGTCTGGAAAGTACTTAGATTTACATCATGGTCAGAATTATGTCAAGGGTCTGCCTTGTTCTTAGGTGGAAGAACACCTCCCTGAGTAGGAGGTGTGCCAGCTTTCATCTCCTTGCAGAATTGACTGGACCAGCATCACACCCTTGGTTAGAACAGATACTCATCTGCAGCTGAACTGAGTCACAGTAGCTTTAGGCTTTGTGGCTTCAGTGCCTGCTTCTGGACCTGTCCTTGGGCAGCACTGCTGCTTCACAAAGGGATGGCTTCACTCAAGGAACCTTTGTGGGTTAAGATCCAATTTAGCATTTGCGAGGTTGTCACAAGTGATAGCACAGCCTGACAAACAGCATAGTGAATAAAAGGATACAATTCCCCTACTGCAGTTCTCTGCCCTGGAGGAGGTGCAGAGTCCAGTTTTGAAGTTACTAGGTCTGAAGCTTCTCTTGATCACTCACCTGTCAATACAGAAAAACTGAAGGTGGCAGGATGTAGGCGATGTGTAAGACCTGCCACTGCCAAGTCTGGGCTTGTGAGTGCTGATCCTGAGAGTGAATGGTGAAGAGCTTGCTTTATTTTAGCTCATAATAGTGTCCTGCTTTCTGCTGCCCATAGCTATTGGATTTTTTTTGAAGGGGAATTTTGGTTGAAAACATGAAAAGTTTGAATAAATACTGAATTACGAGGCCAGTCTGTTATCTTCAGCGCATTCCCCACTATCTCTGTTGTATCTCCAGATACGTAATATTGCAGGCTGACTAGCCCTTTCCTTCCCCCATGCCCGCTAATCCATCCAGCCATTTCCAGACTGCTACAATTCTGAAGTTTTCCGTTATTGTTTGATTTGTTGGTTTTGGGGTTTTTTGTTTTTTTTTTTTTTAAATATGGACAAGTCTATATTCTCAGTAGCAAATGCCCTGACACCCAGCCAACACAAGTATAGAGCCCTGGCTGCTAGTTATTTATTGTTTCTTGTAAACTGTTTTTTATGACATTCCCTCACTAGACCCACAGTTTAGAGAGCAACTGGGTGTTAATCCAGTGAGCAGAAAGGGTGCAGAGAAGCTGCTGCAGCCTCTGACCAGCAAGGAGCAGTCCTGATAGCATCTGTTGTGCAAGGATAAGGACTGGAAATGACAAGGCCAGTTTTGGAACAACGGTATCCGTGTTTCTCTACCCTTGAGGACGAAGAGGACAAGTGCCTACATGTGTTGGATTTTGTTAGCTGGATCCAGTTGCTGTGTTGAGTTAATGAAGGTCATGCTGTTCTGTGGAATGCTGGGAAAGCAGGAGAAGCCGAAACCGAGCTGGCCCATCCCCAGGCAAACTGGTTTTAACCAGGAAAAAGTCAGAGAATGCGAAGAAACTTCTTGTACATCACCTCAGGCGGTTATGTATTCTGTTTCCTAGTTACATTTTTTTTTCCTGGTATCAATTCCAAAACAAACAAATGGAGAGAGAGAGAGAAGGGAGAAAGAGAAAAGCATTCCTTAAAATAACCCTTTAACATCTTGGGCCAAATTCTCTTCTCCTCAGGCCTGAAGATGCAGCCTGTCTGTGCTGATATTGGTAGGGAGCACCCTAGATCTGTTCTGCAGTGGTTGTAAAATGAAACACTGATCCCTCTTTCTTCATTCAGAAGTAGTGTCATAGGACTGTGGCACATCTTAGGCACCACAGCAGATAACAGCATAGATGAGTAGGCAGTGCAGGTACAGACCTCCTGAAAGACCTTTCTTCTGTCTCACCTTTTCCTTACATTGGGTAAAACAGCTCTGGGCAGCAAGGGACCCTGGCACTGTATGGGATCTGTAAGCACAAGCTTTGATGTTCTAGCAGTAGCTTGGGTATTTAGAAGTAGTTGTTCAGCCCTAGTGTTTCCTCTTGGGCTTACTGGGAGAAATGACACGGCCAAAGGCCGCTCCCAGAGTGCTGCAGTTTGCTGCCCTGCCTTGGGAATGCTGAAACCTCAGGCTCCAGGACTGACTGCACATTTTCACTTCACTGGGGCATTTGCATTGCATGATTGTCATACTGCAATGCTTGAATAAACCTTCTTTTTTTGTCTGTGGGTGAGCACATCCACTTCCACTCCTACTCTGTGTTATTCTAGTCTTTCAGCTAACTTTTGCATCCAAAAAGTTAGGGAGTTGATCATGCCCCACTTTGGAACTGACCATTTGATCTGCTTGAGAGCAAAAGTAGAAGACATTTCTCGACTTCCCTGCACCGCTGCCCTCTGTGTCATCCTGTTTCAAGCTCCTCTATACAGCTCTTAAAGTGCTATATAAGGTTCTGAAAAGTATCACGTTGCTTGGCTGGGTGCTGGAGGCAGGAGGGCACACACTCTCTTTGGCGTGCTCCAGCAGCCAGTGGAAACAAGGGTAAGCCAGCTCGTGTACATCTTAGCTTTGGCAGGGATGATCAGAGCCGTAGCTCAGCAAGAAATCAGCATTCCCTCTGCAAGTGAAAGGTCAGGAATGCAGAAAGCTCACTGCCTTTTTAAGAAGGTTGAAAGTTTTGAAAGTTTGCCCTCCATTTTTTTTTCCAAAAAGAGAACAAATAGGAGGATAACAGTCCCATTTTCTGGTGTATGTTTGGCTGAGAATGTGTCATCTAATCTGTTTAAGAAATGGTCACATGTAATGTTTTGAAAAATTGGTAACCTCTGGGTCAAATCCATTTCATTCAGCCCTGCTGTTTGCTTGATGATTGACCAGTGGCCAGTGATGTTTGGTATCCAGCTGACATCCACGTCCTTTCCTAAATTCTCCCGCCAACAATTAAATGTACAGTAGAAACAAAAGCTGTCAGCAGATATTTTCTCATTAAAACCTGTGCTGCTGGGCTCGGGGCAGACTGATGAGTTCAGGCTGCTGTGATGTTTCTCAGTCAAGGACATCCAAACCCAAGCTAAGAAAAGAGCTTCACCAGCAGCAGCACGTCTGCCTTTATGTATGTATGTGCGTGTACCTCTTCTATCCAAAAACACTGGCACAAATACACTGTTATCAGTCTTACTGTGGGAGTGGGTGGGAAACTATTCAGAGCAGCTTTTTCCCACTGGAAGCCTTTGGTGTCTAGAAATCAAAGCTCTCTGCAGATGTGTGTGAGTCTTGATGAGATCTAAATTGAGAATTCTAAAATCCAGATGGAATTTGGGATGAAAACAGATGCCTGATCAACACCCTTGCCAGCTTAGAAGGCAGAGGCTGCAGCAGTGCCACGGAGAACTTGGACTCCGTCAGCCTGAGTAAGTGCTCAAAGTGTCTGGCAGACACTAAAGGGAGGTAGAGGTTCTTCCTTCCACCTGAATCAAGGTCTGCTTCATCTTCATTGACTTTCACAATGTTAGGCTTGGTATTTTCTGTTCATGCAACCCTTCTTCAAAGCTGGCTCTTGTCATGTTGTTTATAGAGGATAAAATGGATTGAATATTAGATATGCAATAAGATTTTGTTACCTGTGTCTTCAAGGAGGCGCTGCTTTAGCAGATGTTGTTTCTTCTTCTTCTTTCCAAATTACTATTAATTACCTATTTTGCCTTAAATCAGCATCCAGATTCTGTGTGCTTTAATCAATGGATTCTGTTTGCAATATAAGAAAAAACTTACTGTAGTGACACAAAATAATTTCCCTTCTTAGTATGGTATCCAGCCATACTTTTAACATTGGAAATAATGAGTCATGGCATCAACAGCATGTGATGTGGTCTTTGTGAAAGACATCTCAACTGGCGTGGGGTCATATTATAAGGCATCAGCCTTAGAAATTTCTTCCCACTCACTCGAACAATTTCTCTTTTGTGCAAACATATGCAAAGTCCTGCCTGCCTTTCTCTTCCTTGCAGCCTGTGTTAAACTTCAGTTGTCACTTGGATTTATGTTCCAAGTTTTTCTTCATCAGATTCGTTGAACCCAACAGTAGATAATTTAAAGGCTGTACAGAGATATTTTTTCTGAAGGGCTCATAAAAGAGGCAGACTGCTACTTCTAGCTTGAGCCAAAATATATGGAGTGAAGATCGTGCAAGTTTCTTTGCAAGCAGATGTATCTTGTCCATGACAGCGAAGGCACTGGCTTTACAAATGCTGGGAGTCCTGTAAGCACTCTATGCTACCCTGAATTAGGATTTGTTTCTGCTTCCATTGACTTCAGCACATGAACATTAATCTCCAACGTTAATCAATTTATTGTCTCTGAACCCCCATAAGATAAAGAATTACAACTTCTATTTTGTAGATGAACTGAGTCGCAAAGAGATTTAAATTCCTGTTTAAACATGTGTTTAGGCACCTAAGGATGCAACTAGATGCCAAGTAAGATTTATGAAAGTGTCTTAACTGATCTTGGGTGGAAGTTTAGAGCCCAAAGGAGTTAAGGGATTTATAAATTCAGCAAGGTACTGGAGTATCTATAGGAGTCTCATACTGACTTCCCTCGTCTCACCTGTGTCTTGGAGCAGAGCTAGAGCTGAACCCAGGGTTGTGCCAGGTAGGCAGGAAGTGCAGTAGGAGAGGAAAGCTGGGTCCTTGAAGAGCCTGTGCCCTGCACTTGGGGACAGCACTGCTCACACAGACACACACAGCCTTTCTGTTTGTTCCCAGCCTTGTCATTCCATTGGCCGCCCCCTTCCCACCTCAGGGTAATTTTCAGATGAATTGTTTTCAGGCACAGCAGAGGGTGCAGCTCCAGGACCATGGAGGTGTAGTGGCTGCAGAGCTCCTTTGTCCCTATTGAGCCTGGGCATCCAGTAAAGGCTTCTGAATTAGCCATCTGTGCTGAGGAATGGGATAGGAGGCTTAGCTGTATCACTCTCCAAAATATTATGCAATTGTCATGGTATAATTAAGGACATACAGAGGTTTCAAATGTTTGCCTTTTTGTTTCTTTAATTTAAAAAAATATTTATTTAATCAATGTCCGTTTCAGAAATTCTTTAATTTAAATGAGTTTAATACTTCCTTACCTCCTGATGCAAAAGACTGACCTGATACTTGTTTGCATCCTTAGAGCCTGCTGGGAATGAGCTTGTTGTGGAAGCCACCAGGTGGAAATGACAAATAATAAATTTGTTGAAAAAGGCAGCTTGTAAGCAGGACCGGAATGCAGTTTGAGTCAAGTTAGATGAAAATGCTGGGGGAGAAAAAGCTTCAGCAACACTAAAATGGCTTTTGATGTTTGAAAGTAGAAAATATTTCCATGTTCGTTTCAAAATTATGTATTTCAGCTCAAAATGGCCAGCACTTGAAAGGGAGAGGTGACACAACTTCAGAAAGGTTTTATTTTCATTTTGCCCAAACAAATGTCTTGAGTCAACTCAAATGATTTTCATAGCAAATGAAACATTTCTGTTTGTTTGACCCATATGATTATTTCTTTGTGTTTGGTAGTCACTGCAAAATCTCTGTTTTCCTTATGTCTCCTACCAGAACTGAAAGTTGGAGACTGGAATATTCCACCTCCGTGTGTGCGGGGTGCAGCTGCCTGAAATAAATCTCCAAGCTTTAAACATCTCAGGCTCTGCCTCATGGTAGATGCTTTATTCTTACCCTAGAGTGAGAATCCCCTGTTGATGGTATCTTTAAGGAAGCTGCTGATCCCAAAGCCCCAGGCCAGAAACCTGGCAACAGAGTAGTAACAAGGCATTGTTATATGAGCAAGTCACTTTCTGCAAAGAGTCTTTAGCATATATGCAGGAATTAAGGTGGCTGTGAATGTTCCAGGACTTCAAAGGAAGTCAGTGGACTGCACTGTGCACTTGCAAGCAGATAAATGAAGCATGGCACGTGATATATAAAATTACATGTCCCACCTGGGAGCACATACACCACCTTCCTGAACCCCTCAGATCAAATTTGGCACAGGGGTAGTTGGATCTAACACGGCTGTTAACCATAGCCTTCACAACTAGAATTGTGCAGGTACATACACTTGATGAGAATGTGACAAGGGAAAATTGAATGTAAAATCTTCTAGACAGCCAATAAATTTGCTTTATATATCTTTATCTTTTCCTTGCTTGGCAATTATTTCAGCAGGTGCTGAACTACTTTCTGCCTGCTGTAAACGAGGGGAGTCAAACGACCTGCTGTAAATTCTTGATATTTCCTGTACTTATGAGAAGACATAATCATCTGAAGAACTTGTATATTTAGTGTGGATTAAGGTGATTTTTAAAATAATGCTTTTTTTTTTTTTTTTTAAAGCCCAAGATTGGTCATAACTAGTGTTAGGTTGCTTAGTACTATATAACTGAGATGTGTTCATATTGTCACTGAATAGGTAAAAATCTATTTTTAAAATAGTAGGGTGGAGTTGCTGCTCAGGTCCTTCCACATTATTTGTTGTAATTCAGTAGCCAGCTAATGACAGCATATCGTTATTAGGTTATAGCCCTCCTAGGTTATGGTTTTTAGAACCGTAAAGCAAGAGTTGCAGGGTTTTGGGGGTTGATTACAGAGAGGTTTATTGTTATTTCTTAGACTTGAATCTGCTAGGTAAGTTAAAACAGCCAAGTAGGGGCCCTGGAATAGGAATGATGTGCAGTTAAACACTGAAAAATCCCTACCTCTTCTACAGAGTAGAGCTATTAAAGTATTGCCTATTGTACATTAGTATTCTGTATTTGTTATCTGCAGAGCTTCTACAGGCAGTAGTTTGAGCTGGCTGTACCATTTGTGACTTCATGCTACAGTGTTTTCGCTTGCCTGCACAGTTGACCCGATCCTGTATGTCATCAGGGAGGAGATGTTTAACTTGTGACACTGTTAATCCTTTCCTGAAGGCTTTTCGTTCTTCCTGCACGTTGTCCTTTCATTGCTTTTGTGAGCTAGAACATGCTTGCTCAGCCCACTGATGAATTCATGTAATTGCCTATGGATGTACCGAAGTCCTGTTGACTTTAACATTAAAGATCAGTGATTGCTTAAGTATTGCACTGAATCAGGACCCCCCAGGCATTTTCACATGCACGGGCTAACTTGGGAATTGGTGCACCTTATTGTAGTCCTCCACCGCTGGGAATGGAGAGCAGGCTGGGGACACTCCCGGGTCACCGGCTGCGCGCGGAGACAGCCGGGAGCACAGCAGCCAACGGGGTGCTCGTCTCTCCCAGGAAAACCTGCAGTCCACACAAGTGGGATACATGGAAACAAATTGTGATGTTAGACAACGTTCGGAGTGTGCATTTGGTTAATCCAGTTCTAGAAAGTTGGTCTGTGTGCAGGTGGGAGTTACACAAAGGCACATGTCCCTGCGAGGAATCTGCATCCTGGTGCTGCTGTGAGTGCAGAAACCCCCTTTGCAGGAGCTCTGGGGGACAGAGTCCTTCCTGGCTCAGCCAAGTTCTCATGCAGGGGTAGGGGTGATTTGTATGTGCCCCTTATAAATGTACTTGTGTTCACGTTTGTATTTTGCTGATGTAAATGCGGCTAATGAATGCATTGTTATAGTGCTGTGTTTTACAGGGAAAATTTCAGTACTGGCAAGCCTGAAGAGTCTGGGTTGAGCTTGGTATTTGGAGGCATCAAGCCTTCAGAGAACATGATTGTCCTCAGCTGGAATGACTGACATTCCTGGGAGTCACATCTTAGTTACAAAAACCTTGGGTCTCCGGTTCATATATTGTTCCAACCCAGTAGACACATTATATATTCCCTGTAGGGGCTCATTTGTGATCCTTTCTGATACAGTTTGTACTCACAGTAGTGCTCGCCCTTTAACAAGAGGGGAGATGTTGCTGTTAGAGCAGTTCCAGGCTGGGCTTCTACTGAAGCTCTGTGGCATTGCTTTCCCAGGCTGGTGATGGAGGAGTGGACCTTTGCTTTCTCCATTCCTTCAGAAGCCATCCGTGCTGCTTCCTCAGTGCTTTGATATTCTGCCAGCTGAGGGAGGGAAGAGCCATTTATAAATATTTCTGGTAATACAGTAAGTACTCTCACATGTTTTGCTCACTCATTTTCCGTATCCAGAAATCTATCTGACCAGAATCAGTTCACTCTCTTTTATTAGTAGAAATAGATCCACAACAATTAAAATTGATTTAAACAAAAAAAACAAAAAAAAACAAAAAAAAAAAAAAAAGGAAAGAAAAAAGAGAAGCAGCAGCAAGCACATCATATTGACTGTGTGTATATTCACACTGGCTTCCAATCCATGGATAATTACCCCTCAGAGATCGTGTGCTATGTACAGTATGATGATGGAATTATGCACTTTAAAGCGCTTTAGTGAGCCTCTTAGGATGCCAATTTCTTTCCCCTTTTATTTCTCTTTTTTTTTCCTTCTTTTCATTGCAGCGAGTAATGATTTTTAAATGCACATGACCTGTCCTCAAAACCAAAGTAAGGCATGTCAGTGATGTTTTGTCTCTGGGTCTCACTTTTCTTGAACTGACACATTAGAAGTGTACCCATGAGGTGAAGTTGCATGGTCAGGGGATCTCTTGGGATTGCTGATCCTCATTAGTGAGGGGAAAGGCGAGTGGAGCTTAGAAGTTACTCATTCTGCTTGGCAGCAGGTACCCAAATTGCAATTCCTGCAAGGAAGGAGAGCTTGAAAGAGGCTGCAGATGCAAATCCATAGGAAAGCAGGCTTTGTTATTTTGGCTGATTGTGGATCACCTGACCTGAGCACTAGGAACAAGGGGTGGTGGTTTCTCTGACTTCTTTGTCAGAGCCAGTTCAACTGTTTTGATTTGCAGTTTCACACACACTCACAAAATTAAAATATTGTCTATACATTTCAGCCTAACTTGTTTTTGGCAAAGTGATAAGCAAGTAAAAAACAGGGCCTCATCGTAGGAAGTGTCAAGCCATCTTAATTTTAGGCAGAAATACCAGCTCCTCCTAGAGGAAAAGAGCCAGTCCGTAAATAGCTCCCAACAGATCCTTTACCCAAGCAGACAAAAGGGTGTGACGTGCAGGAGTTGCTGCTAATGCCAAATTTCATCTTTCCACTGGGAATGTGTCACCTGGGTTTGAGTTTGTCTAAGGTGTAACTTGATGTTCAGGCAGGATTGTTCATTGATACTCAGTGAACAGCTCCCCAGATCCTTTGCAGCTCTTGGGAGAACATCTCCAAAGGCACTGCCAAAGGAGTTGAAAGGGGAGGTACCTATTGAAACACAGCCATGGGGACTGAGGTTGCAGGGCTGCTGGACTCCTTGTTCCAGGACTGCAACTGCATTTACAGATTTTTATCTTTTGTTGGCATCTTTAATAAGTGTTTGGTAACAGCAAGTGGTGCTGCATCCTGTTCCACCAGCCTGGACCAGTGAGCTCTTGTGTTAAAGGGAGGGCTCCCAAACACAACTTATTGCCCAAAAAGAGTATTTTTAAGTGGGACTATAGCAGCTGTGAAGTCCCCACAGCTGCCCCACTCCTGTTCAAGGATGAATGAAGGCGGGCCTGGAAGTGCTCCCAGGAGTAGGTTGTTGTGTACAACTCAGCCCTCTCCTGCCGTCCCACCTTCCTCAGGGCCCTGTGTCCCAGGAGGTGCAGTGTCCCTGCTGTCCCCCTGTAACTCAGGCTGCAGAAGCAAGAACTTGTTCCACCCTCTATCAGAGCCTGTGTGCAGGGGTGGTTGGATGTGTAGCTCTCATGGAGTAGCTGAGTTTATGGAACATGTTTGGGAAAGGCCTGAGGAAGTATCAGATGCTTCAGTGTGCACAGCTCTTAAGTCTCTAACTTCCTAGCTCTTCTGGATAATGGTGAGTGGTGCTCAAAGCCACTCACAACAGCTTTCCGTGTGGTGGGTGATGGCCTCAGCTCCTCAGCAGCCTGAGCTGTTCCAGCTTGACATTTAGTCCTGCAGTCCCTGTTCTGTCTGGGCACAGCGGTCCATGGGGGATCTGCTCAGGGCTCCTGGGTGCTCTGGTGAAAATGGGGTGGGGGCTTTCTCTCCTTCAGTGGTCAGTAGGAGAAAATGTGCCTGCTTGTGTCCCTGTTGATATTGTTTTAATCTAACTTGTGGAGTCATTCCTTACTCATTAGAGATGTAAATTTTAGGTACCTAATTATGTGTTTTACTTGCCAACTCTCTCCAGCCCCTTTCTTCCATGATCCCGCCACCCTCTTCCCTTCTCATTCCCTTAAATATGTGTAGATGATGAATAGCAAATCTTCTCATAGAATTTTCTTCAGGAATATTTAGTGTAGGGTTTTGCTTTTGTTTGCTTTTCTGGTGACTTGGAGATGGCATGGTGAGAAAAGAAACATGTGAGCTAAACCTGTTGGTTTGAACATTGTGTCAGAAAATATTCATAAATTGCAAGTTACTACACAGATGTATAGATTTAATGAGACAGTGTAATGCCATTTATTTATGCTAAAGAATCTGACACATACGGTACTGAAAAAAGTTAATACTCTAAGAGTTATTTTATATTTTTCCATTGCCATCTGTCACTGCCTACATAATAATGATACAGGTGAAAGCCTAGCACTGCTTTAAAAAAAATCAGAATGAATAGTCATTTAAATGTCTTGCTGCTTTAATAGCTGGTGTGTTTTAAGTTGTGGGAAGGAGGCAACAGAGATACCCTTCCCCCATCTTTAGTATATTAAAATTTGGGTTTAAACAGATTTGGGTTCTTGAAGTGACTTATGAAAATGGAAAATGATTATAAACTGTACTGTCCTTTAAATTTGGAAAACTTGAGGGACTAAACTAGATGCTGCCATTCTTATACTGTAAGTGGTTCTTGGAGTAGCCCTTTCATGTTCATCTTCAGATGTGGGTGAATTTTTGTGCTCTAAATTCTGCCTTAATGGGCTGAACTCAGTACTGCTGGGGTCTCTGAACTGTGAGCAGGTATTTCCAGGTCCCTAAATCCTTGTCCTCATTTGCCATCTCAAATAATTAAAAAAAAAAAAACAACAAGGAAGGACATACAATTTTTTTTTTTAGCTGCCTCAGGTAAAAATACTTGTCTCAAAACAGCACCATGCTGACAGAAGTCAGCATTTACAAAGACACTGGCTTTTAAGAGTTCTGCTTCAACATTGTGTAGTCACATTGTGGTTAGGCAAAGCTGCTTTCCCTTTTATTTCTTTTAGTCATGCAGGAGTCCAGCCTGGCAGTGACTGTGAGGTGCACGGGGAGAAGTCCCTGCGCTCAGGCGTTTGCAGTGATCCAGGGCTGCAAATGGACCTGGGGACCTGCCTGTTGCTTTGCAGCAGCCACCTGCCTCCCGGGGTGCAGACAAGGCTTTGGCTCAAACAAATAAATGAAACAGGTTTTGTTGTTCATCTCTTTTTTACAATATAGTGACAAAGACAGAAAATATTTTTGTGGCAGGTGCTTATCCTATAATTTTCCATGGGTTGATGAGTTGGGGAGGTGCCTTATTTAGAGGAGGAGGACATGGCTAGGTCAGGTTGCATTAAGATGATTTAGAGTTTATATAATGAGAAATAAATAAAACTTTTCCTGAAAGCTGTGAATGATGATGTGTAACTTGATGATGAAAACCTTTCGCTGATTTAAGATAATGTCTTTACTGGTAAAAATGCCAGAAAATGAAGTAAAACCCAGACCCAGAGAAGTGATTCCATTGGCTTCAAACAATTTCTTCAGGTGTATTTTCAGGTATAGTGCAGATCCCTAATAGAAAGTTCCTTATAAATGAAATAATCATTACTGTTACAATCACTACCCTTTACGTATGCTGGAAAGCATTTTAGGAAGTTCTGCACTTTTTAAGAAGCAGAGATGACAATGAGTGAGCAATAAGGTTTTGGTCTCTTCAAATGGGTGTTATCAGTCACTTTATTTGTGTTTATAAGGGATGATCCATATATCGCTGTAGTTTGTCAGCATTTTCCATTACAAACTTCTGGTTTTGATACCATATAGAGCCCTCAGCAGCCTCTTAGCAAATCCACTTAGGGTTGAGTGTTGTGTCACTTCTCAATGAGTGTATGTTTCTTCTGCTCCCTTATTAGAGTCTGAACTGGGCTTAAAAATAAAAAAGTGTTCATGGTTTAATGTTTTGAGAGACAGTGTTTCACTACAGGACTGAGCCTTTATTTTTCCTCCTCTCTCTGCTTTTCTGTGTGCATCAGAAATAGCTCTGCTGAAGTAAAAAAGAGCTGTGGTAGGAGAGGAGGCTGACAGTATTTAACGTACGCGTTAGAGACAGTAAGAGACTCACTTCAGGTCGGCAAGGGAGACCACCCACAGCACCGAACCTGCCTCCTGCACTGCACAGCGACTGTGACGTGAACTTCACAATGGAAAGGGCCCTGGAGAGCACCTGCTGACCACCACCACCCCCTAGCATCACCTGCCCCTTGGAAACAAGCAGGAAATCATTCACGCTAAGGCAGAAGGTCCCAGTGGCTGCCGTGTGCGGGAGGAGAGAGCAGGGGAGCACAAGGGCTGGGCAGGTCTTGTGTAAAGGCAGAGTTTGCCAGATGACGTTTGTCCAGAAAACCACGTCTCGTGCAACAGCAAAAGGAGAGAAAAAAGAAAAATCCTGCTGCCTCTCACCCTATCAAAACAGGAAAAAACCCCAAAAGTAGCAGAACAAATAAAGATATATCCACCAGTTGCTCCTAGTTTGACCTTAGGGAAAAATCCATGAGTCCAAGACTATCATCTGAGTTAGCTTGAGCATCTGTAGAGGGGGCAGCTAGGAGCTGCTGTGTTCCCTCATCTTGCATAGGGATCAGGTTCTGGCCCTGTGAAAGGATAGGGGGAATGGGAAAGGGAAACTCCTCCTTGCACCTATAGGGAATTGGTAGAAACCTTGTATTATGTTAAGCACAATATTTGTTGCACCATAATTACTTTGTAAGTACAGGCAAAAAGGGAGAGGGGGAGGTTGGGTTATCAGGAGTACTTTTCCTACCCTGGGATATGAATACATGACTCTCGCTTGTGTAAGTGCCACTTGTGTAGATGCATTTGTGGGTGAAATTTGGCCTGAGGTCTTTCTGGAGAGGAATCTTGCGACACTGAGCAATCACATATATTCAATTAGGAGTTCATACTCTTGCCAGATGGAAGTATGCAGCATGGGTGACTTGTGGTGAGCAAACAGTCATGCCTGAAGGCTGGGCATCTGGAGCAGATTCTGGTCTAGATACTGCCATCCTTACTTATACCAAGGAACCCCTTACTCAATGTCCCAGCCTTTGGACTTCAGGAGGAATTTCACTGAATGTGACCTTGTGGGACACTGGGAGGATTACTGGCTCAAAACATTTCTGGCATGTGTATCATTGAAACCATCAAAATTGGGCCCCATGATAGAAACGAGATCTCAGCTCTTAATGCTGCTCTTGCTGGGATGCTGTTTGCTTAAATCAGAGCCCTTCCAACTGTAACTGTGGTCTTTTCAGCTTCATATTTGCATGAGCTTGTATGGCCATTTGAGAATAAAAGTTGTTTCACAGGTTTCAGTGCTGCAGTCTTCATCCCTTGCGTCTGGCCCTGGAGAGCTGGTTGGGAGAAGCCACCTGGTGATTTAGAACCATTGCTGCTGAAAGTGTGCGGTGACATCTGGGCTGCTACTCCACATGAGCCAAAGCTTGTTGTGATGGCACAGTACACCGGGTCAGGGGCCTGATCCAGCTGAAAATGGTTTATTTTTCTCAGGAAGATCAGTTTTCAACCAGATTGGTGTAGCACCCAGTTTCATGAGCAGTGGTGCCAGTATAAAAGACGGAAGGGGTGGGGTTTGAGGGAAGATGGCAACCACAGTTTGTGTCAGCTAAAACCTGACTGAAGCTTGGCTTAGCTATGCAACAGCATCCTAATTTAAACTAAACTTGGGTGTAACAGACCTGTTAGTCTACACTTACTGCATACACCACCTCCAGAAGATATGAAATAAGTCTTCTGTTGCATTTAGTGAGAGTTTAAATTGACTTCAGAGGTAGCAGGCTTAAAGTGATATTCTTCAATGTGAAAACTAAAAATTTCTAAGGATCCCTAAATAAGCCGATCAGTTCTCACTGAATTTCTGGCGCATTAACCACCTCCTTGTGGGCTTGAAGAATCCCGTTTGCGGCATGCAGAAAAGGACTCGGCACAAAGTTTCTAAAACATTCCTTTCTCCGTTTTATTAGTTGTGAACTATTTGGTTTGATTTAACTGTTCTGAATGGACAGAACCCTGCGGAGGTCACTCATGACAAGATGGTATCACCATCTAAGATTCGCCCTGTCTCGGTGGCCAAAAGCTAAATCTTTGGAGCTTGCAATAAACAAATTTGACACCCAGCATTGGGAATGTCCGTGATAGGACATTTTGGTACTTGAGTTGAGAAAAAGAGTTGGGTAATTTCCCTCTTTTGCAAGTGATATTCACCCTCATTTGTTCCATCCAGATTCAGCTTTGCTTCTCTCTAAGCCTCCAGAAAGCTTCAATCCACTGTGAAAGCAAAACTGGCTCTCTTGAAATACACCTTTCTAACCCTCAATTGAAACATCTCCCATTCCAGTGTTGGTAGGACAGTGTTGCCCACAGGTGCCATTGAAGAGACGTCTTCCTTTCTCCTGAGCAGCAGATTCACTGCTGGTGCCTTGAGCAGACCTCACTCTATATATTCTTCAGCATCACAGCTTTGGAGTGATACCTGCTCCTCAGGAGAAGGGGAGACTCGTTTGTTTCTCAGGAACTAAACAGTATTTGCTAAAGCTATTTGCTTTTTAATGTCAACCTGTTAGCTAAGTACTTTGTGGCTATGAGGTGACGACAGAGCTGATTCTGTGCCTGGTTCTGCCACTGCTTGGCTGGCGTTCTCACCCCTTGCGTGTATGCCTTTTTAAAAAAGGAGGCCTTGCTGGTGCTCCCTTGTTTACGTATTTAATAGCTCACAATTAAACTGAAATGAACTTGAAAAGTGTCATTAGCTAAGACCCAAATTCTACCAGCAACAAGAAACTCAAAGATTAAGTTTTCTTTCACTCAAGACTATTTTGTACTATTCCAGGAGGAAGGTATGTTTGAACATGCATTAAAGTCTCACTACACTTCTGGAGTGATGTAAACACCCTCTTGAAGAACCGTTTTTGCTACCAGAGTGCTCTTAGACTGAATAAGAGCCAGGGATCATTGTTTCCAACTTCTGGCATTCCTTACCTTGAACTTTTGAAATCCATCAAGACAGAAGAGTTCTCCCCTCTACTCCTTTAATTTTCATCTTACAAAACACTCATAGGTTTGCCATTCCAGTTCTTAAAATTAACTGTATTACACTCTCCCTTGCTCTTTTGTTAGTGTAGAAACAGGGAGTTAAATAGTATCGGGACACATCACCTCCAAGGCTTGTGATGTGTAAGAATTGGGTTCAAAACCTGTTGGAAACTGGGTCATTTTCTATTTGTCGGTGGCTGCCAATTAGCAGTGTCATTAATCCACTGCCTAGGAGAAGTGCATGATTAAAATAGACCGTGTCACTGACCATTGACAGGACAATATGCACAAGGCTGTGCTGTAGCTGCCTGTCATTGTGCTGCTGTAGTTAGGGCTCAGCCTCATTTCCCAGAGGGAAGTAACAATTTTGTGATATCTTTGCGTCTGGGTGTAAAGACAGACACATCATCTGGGCTATGAATGCTGCTTTTTGTTGTGTTCTGGACAGGAAACCTGGAGCAGACCCTGGGATTGCTGGTGCCCTACCTGGCACCCGTTCTCGGGCCACTTTGGTTAGATAACACGTTGTGTCTGTGAACATCCTTCGCTCTGTTCGCCCACGGAGCCATCCAAGGCTCCTCGGAGGTGGTAGGTTTGAATTTTGCCTCCTCAAGGATGAGTATCTGAAGCTGGGCCAAAGTTTTGTTTCCTGCTGGCAAGAGAAGGGCGATGGGGGAAGAGGCGTGGGAGACCTTGAGGGGTCTAGCTTGACTTGCTGCTGCTCCAGGGGCAGCAGGAAGGGGCTGGTGGTGCATGGCTGCTGCCAGGAAAGGCCAGCCTCCAGCTGGAGACCACAAACCCTCGGTGACAGTGGCCAGCCTGGCTTTCCAAGGCCACAGATAAAATAAGCATTGACCTAGGACAGCAGACAGTGGAGGAGACAGAGGGGCACAGTCGTTCTGCCTTCTTCCTGTTTGTTGAACAGGAGGAATTTTGTTCCTTAGTGGAAATTGCACTCTTGTTTGCTTGCTTAAGAAAAAGATGTCCAGTGCTTTAATTTACACTCCAACTGGGGATCAAACCTCTCAGCAAGGCAGAAGGGTCTTTTTCCCCCAGATCTCACTTTTGAGGGAAAAATTTCTGTGACAGAGGATGAAATACCAGGAATGGTTTTTTTAGGTGGACCTTCCTACTTCTGGTTTGTAGCCACACTAATTTGTGGGTGAAGGGAATATTTTTATACTGAAAAGTTCCCAAGAAACTGTTTAACAGGGAATTGGAGTTTAATTGGCACTTATAAGACATTAACAATAATTGTATTCAATTTGGCCACTCAGGGTAAAGTGTGATTCAGGATCAACTGGTTGGTGCGCTGAACAAAAAGCAAAAAACCCCGCACCAAACCCAAAAAAATAAAGAAAAATGAAAAAGAAAGAACATTAATGTGTGGACTTGCGAATATGTGCCATTAGCTTCGTATTCACAGGTAGAAGCTTTTGTGGTGCTTGTCTTTTGTTTTTCCCCACAAGATGTTCTGTCAGACTGGAAAAAGTAGAAGGAATGTGTATTAACTGGAGGGAAATTATTTTACTTCAACTTCATGCTTTTGCAGTGAGCTGGATTACAATTTTATCCCTGCTCTTTTGTTGTCTTTTTTTCTTTTGGAATGTCCCAAAAACTTTAAAAAACCCCCCACAAAATCCATTTATTTATTTATGCTTTTACCAAGCATGTGAACAAGAAAGGCAGGGGAACACGGTGAAATTTGATGTGGAGCCTTGTGTATGATGCAGGATAGCCATCAACATCCCTTGAACATTTCTTTTCCTTTTGAAGCAGAGTTCATTGTGCTCCCTGAGTGCTGTAGGTGAAAACAAAGACAGTGCTGCTGCTAAATATTTGCAGCTTCCGAGGCTGGCTGAGAACAGAGAAAACAAACTGTATGCAATTTAAGCGCCTGTTTGTGTGCAAGCTACCACACAGCCTAATATATACACCCGTATGATATAAGGCAGTGGAGATGACCTGATTAGCAAAGCCCTCGCCACAAACAGAGGAGATCCCTGCTCCCCTCCTTGGAGACCTGTGGCTGGTCCCAGCTGGAGGAAACCTTTCTGCAGCTACCAGAGGGTTTCTGAAAATGGCAGTGGCAGTGCTCCGTTTGCATGAAGGTGAGGGAGGGGGAAAGAGCAAACAGCCTGCACAGCTCCACAGAATAGCAGGGATGTTTTGAAGGATGCAGCATGAATTCCTTGGGCTTTGTGAGCTCCGTGTGCCGGAGTTGCAGAGCGCTCTGTGTGTTTGGGGAGGCTGTGCTTTAGCAAACGGCTTGCGCCGTTTGGTTGTGCTGCTTATCCTGTTGCATGAAAGCGTCATTCAGCAGAAAGAAGTGCTAGGGGAAGGAAGATAAAGTAAGTGGTCTTCCCGTTTGTAAGCTCTCACAGCCTTGTTCTCCTGTGTGCTGAGCAGGCAGAGCTCCACAGCTGTGAATGGGAAGTCACGGTGCTCAGCACTAACTGTACTCAAGCGTTTATTATTCCAAATCAGAGAAACAGACAAAAATTTATATATGTGAGAAGACACATAAGATCAAAGACTTTCTCTCTTGTGAGTACATGTAAATATGCACGATTGGGATGTGGCTTTTGGGTATTTTGTGCAGTTATGTGCCATGACAGCATAAAGGCTCGTGGCAGCAGCCTGGGGTTTTAGGTGAGGAGCACAGGGCAGTATTTTTGGCTCTGCTGTATCTACTTGTGTGTCTGAGTGTATTAAATCCTGCTCCTAAAGGCAGCGAATTCAGGCTTCATTCTCAGACTTGTTGAATACCCCGAAAGGGTGCTATTATTAGAGGGAACTGCCTCTGAAAGTGGGCTGTCCATAAATCACCAGTGTGTGCTTTCTGTGGGGAGGTGGGTCTGGGACCTCAACTCTCTCCCTGTCAGCCCACGGAGCTACCAGAGCTCCTGCTCTTCCTCCTTTCTGCTCAGCCCCTCGACAAGGGTAGATCCTCCCGGTCAGAAGGCTGTTGGCTGTGCCACTTGGGCTCAGCACCAGGGCAGGATGGCTTCCCACGGCTTCTCTTGCTGCCATGGTGGGGCCAGTCCCCTCTTGCTCCCCTTGCAAACTGCCTTCTCTTGACCTGTTTCTGCCCCAGGGGACTGCCTGGGGCCATGTCCTGGTTGACCTCCCAGTCTGGGCTGTCTTTCACTCTTTCAAGAACAATAAACGCGTCTCTGTGGCAACAAAAATATTAATTCCCTTCTATAAGTGATGAACTCAAATATTTTGGAGTTTCAGACCATTTGGATGGCAGTGCCTATGCTGATACTGGTCTGCTGTGATCTGATCCAGCAGTGTCCTTGCTCTGGATGGGCTTTGCCATAACAGTACTTTCTTTTCATTCCTTAGCTCCCATTAATGCCTTGATGGGTAGTGAAAGATGTTTCAACAGTTTTATGATTAAAAAGAAACATCTTACCATTGCTTGGTCTTTGGTGCCTTTACCCTGTTCATTATGCTTTTCCTGGGAGTAACAGCAGTGATTTAGAGTTGCAATGTCAACATCAATCTCTGAACCCTGCGTTTTCTGGGAAGGGGAAGAAAGGAGGATGAAGGGGAAGTCTAAATAGTAGGGTTTTTTTCTTCTGACATTTCCAGGCCAGCTGTTTGAAACTCTCAGTGATACCTCACAGTGTTTAGTTATAACTCTGTCACTGGGTTCCTGGGTGGGCACCCCTTGGCAGTTGCCAATGAGCACATCTGGCCAGAGTTAGGTGCCACTGGGCAGGCCCAGGGCACAGATTTCTGCTCCGGATCCGCTGCTGTCACTGGCACTCGTGCCAATGGCCTTAGTACAGAGGTCAAAGACTGCTTAGATATGAAGGCTGAATCACCTCCTTGTTAAACCCCTCAGCAGGATCAAGGCTTAGGGAAGCAGACACGTGGGCTTGCCTTCTGGCTGACACCGTGGATGGAGGCTGTGACTCTGGGACGGGCCTTTCAGCGGGTTCGACCAATTCTTGAGGCATCAAAATGGGGGCATCTGGTGATTAAAACGCCCCTGCACTGACACCCCTTTGTGAAAAAGCCTGGTACATTTGTTTCCTTTAAAGGGTTGCTGATCCCACAAGCTCTCGATGGTTAGAGGAGGTTTTTTCTGTCACCTGAGGATCACATAAATCAGCAGTGAGCCCATTAGTCTCACCAGGCAGATGTGAAAGGTCTTCAACTGCACGTATTTCACTTGCAAATATAAATAATCCAGCAGTGTAGGTCTCAGTGCAGCCCTGTTTGCCTTGGCAGCATCCCATTGACGTGAATCAGAAGGTGGGAGCAAAGAAGCACTGGAGGCTCATCCAGAGACTGGTCTCCCCTCCATCAGGGAACCTGTCCATGCAGGCAGGGTGATTTGGAGATTATGGGCACAGCCCACAAGCCCGGCTCCACTAGATCTTTGCGTTTGGAACAATCCTGCTTTGTTTCCTTGCACTGTGCCTTTGGGAACCCTGCCTCTTGGGGCACTGGGCAGGAGAGGCCTGGAATTGTCCTTTGCTCCTGTGGCTTTGTCCTTTGCTCCTGTGGCTTTGGCTCCTTGAGAAGAAGGCAACTCTTGTGGTTCAAGTTGAGAAGCAGGAGGTCAGTTCTTAATCCTGCTGCATCTCTGCAACTTTTGGCAGGTGTCTGGATCACGCTGTACCTGAGTTCTTAAGCTTTAAAATAGGGATAGAAATTAGGAATTGAAAAAAAAAAAAACAAACCAAGGGCTTAAAGAAATAAATGGTTGTAACTTGTGATGCCATCACCACCATGAGTCTCTCATGATGGTTTGAGCTTCAAGGCTGTGATTTAATATTGATAACAGTGAAAAGTTTATCATGTTATTAGCTGGGAACTTAGAAAATACATGGGTATCATTTTAATTTTTAAATTTTTTTTAAATTTCAGCAAATTCAGTAAAGCTAGAAATGCAAAGCGATGAGGAATTTGACAGGAAGCCCCTGATTCATGAAGATATTATCAGAGCTCACGATGAAGGAAGCAGCCTGGAAGAGCCCTTCATTGGGAGTAACGAGATGGTGGATAACAGAAAGATCCAGGAGCTATCAAGCGAGGGAGGAATCCGGCTTCCGAATGGTAAACTGAAATGTGACGTCTGTGGCATGGTTTGCATTGGGCCCAATGTGCTAATGGTACATAAAAGGAGCCACACTGGTAAGCAGCTGAAAGAAAATCTGTGGCGATGTTGATGTTACCTGACAACTCTTCTCTCTTCCCTTTTCATTCTTGGGGTAGCAGGAGGCTGGGGAGGGGAAAAATGGGCCTTGTTGGTTTTTGTTTCTGTTCTGCTTTCCAAATTCTGGTGATGCTCTCTTGCTGGCATGCACAGTGCTTCCTTTACTTTGATTTCCAGCCTTTTGTTCTTAAAAACAGCACAAAAGGCTAGAAATTGCTTTTCTTACTGTTCTTGACTGGGGCAAGATGGTGGGAGTCATTCTCTGGCATGGGGAGGGGGGCGGGGTGGGTGGGTCGTGTTGTTCGTGCGTGTGCATGTGCAAATCTTTTGAACCTTTAAGGGGAGTCTTAGATGTTCTTCCATGGGAGGTGCTCACAGGTAGACAAGAGCATCAGCTTCCTGGGGATCTCACACTTCTTTTGGAAGTGGCTGGGCCTGGGATGAGCAAACCCTGGAGGGGACACTCATTACCCAGCGATCCTGATGCCAGGGTGGGCTTGCTGCTCACTGTGTGACAGCTGCCTTAGGGAAACCTCAGCTGAACCACCCACCTGGCTCCCCCACGCTGTCTCAATACCATTCTGGAGGCAGCTTTCAGTGCTTGGTCTCTCCCAGAAATTGTATTTTTCCTACCATTTTGAGTCCCAAACAGCTTATCAGGCTTGTGGATTTGAGTATTTAAGAGGCAGAGGGAACCTCTGCAATATGCTGATTGGGCGGGTCTTTGTGGATTGAAAAATGAGGCCTTGAGCTTAAACCAGGGTATTTCAGGGGATTGTGGCTAATATGGTAAAGTGGTGTGCCCAGGAAGCTAATACTCACTCCCCTGTGCTGCCCACTCCTCAGGTGGGAGCAATAGTCACCTCCAACAGAAGGACAGGTGGTGCCAGAAGATGATGCTCTCTGGTCTTGCAGCGGTCTACCTTTGATTCAAAAAAGCACTTAAGCTTGTGCTTAACTTTTATGAGATTTAAGCACACGTAAGTCACCTGAAGGGCTTCAATATAAGCTTAACTTCAGATACACACTTAAATCTTACTAAGGTTAAGCACAGGTTTTTGTGGTGGAGCCTCAGTGGGTGTTTGTTCTTCGTATTTTTTGGACAAAGTGAAAGATATTTTGCTTTTTGTCTTTGCTATTATTTAATGGGGTGAGAGACTCACACTGAGATCCGTGAAGATATAAAAAGAAAAGTGGCGTTTTAGAGTAAGAAAAACTGTGTAATCCCTTTGTAAACCTGGTAGTTTGCAGTCAAGTAGTGTGCTCTTGATGGGCAAGAGATCAATAGAATTTCTGTACAGAGGAATAATAAATATATATTGCATAGTTAATCTCCTGTATATAAGTTGTATTGATAGTAACTTGACCTAAGTGTGTAATGCAAAGCATGGCAGTATCGTTTATGATGCACTCATGATTTTAGACAGGAATTACGAGAGGGGAAGAGCATTAGCTGGAGAATCAAAATCTTGATTAACAATTTGACATGCTATTACTAGAAGAGGGAAAGAGAAACAAGTACCAGACTCAGTCTCCAGCTTTCGACCTCCCGAAAAGTTTTAGCTGGTGCCTGCATGTATCTGAGCATATGTGTTGTAGGTGCGTCAGAGTCCCTGTATTTGAATTCGAGCAGCTAAACTAGCTGTGCTAAATTTAGATTTAGGTAATTAAATGGTCTGCATTTCTGAGATACTGAATAGCTGGTGCATCTTTTAAATACAGGCAAGCTGCCTTTTTCATGTTAAAGAAGATGTGTAAATTCAAAGCGAACGGAACAAAATCTCATCTGCGTGCGGGCAAGACGGCCGTCTGCGGGTGCATGGGCAGCAATTGCATAACTGGTAGCTTTCTCCTTCAGGCTACTGCTGGTTCCTCAGAGAGCTCTGACTCTTTTCCCGTCAGAGCAGAGGAGCTGGGATGTACTGTTTTATACAGATGATTTCAAGCATATAGAAATGGCATTTCTTTTAATGTGCAGCTCGGTGCTCTGTTCTCGGTAAACCAGTCGGCAAATTTTGCAGAGGATTTTTTTTTCCCTTCACTTTGTTTGTTTTTTAATACATGCTGCTACTTTGCTGTCCACAACAGGAGAAGTTTGCCTGGATTTCCACATCCTGGATTTTAAGGAGTATTTTTAACATACTGGTATCTATCTTGTAAAGTGCAGTATTTTAAAATATATTGCCACTTCCTCAGCAGCGGGGCGTGATGGGCTGGCCCCAGCTGTGGAATGAGCCCTGACCTGTGGGTAGTCTGGTTTTGCAGCCCAAGGGAGAACGGTGGAGAGAAGGGAGGTTGTCCCTAGTGAGTGGAAACGGATGACAGTCTTTATCAGCTAATCCAACTGGCATGTACATCCCTACCTCTCAAAGCCAATTTAAGTATGTTTTGGGAGCTGAATCCTACTTTACTCTCCTCTTTAACTGCACACAATCAAAGCATGATCTGGCCAGTTGTTTGCATTGGCAAAAACTGAAGTCCTTTTCCCTTTCCCGAAAACCTGTCAGCATTTTATGTAAATCACCCAAAGTGCTGTGGTGCATAGCAGAGGCTGTAATTAGTGTATGTCCTGGGATGAGTGCAGCTTTCCTTGCACCAGGGATCCAGGCTTGGCAAGACGCTGTGCCATAGCTCTGGCTGTGCTATGCACAGAGAGGGGCACACTTTTCTCCAGCCATTATTCCTTTGTTCCTGAAGAGCAATTGTCTTCCCTGCCACATTATGGTAGTTCAGTCAAACAGATGCAGGGATGGGGAAAATAATCTGTGCCATGGATGAGGCCAAAGTATGTGATCTCAGTGTCCTGTCTCTGATCCTGGTGTGCAGTCACCCCTTCCTGTGATAGACCAAGCTAGGGATTGCCCATTCATCCCTCAGATCGTGGTCCAAGGGATGCTCTGGTCTGTGGCACTTCCGTCATGGGGCCCACGGCACTGCTGATTCTGCCAAATACAGTGTTTTTCTGAAAAACTGCTAATTGAGGTGAAGTGTTTTTGTAATCTGCCTGGGCACTAGGAGAAGGCCTTTCTATTTATTTGTCTTTGCTGACAGAAAATAAGTAAAATGCTTGGTGTAGGAATTCAGCGTGATGCAATCCCTGCACTAGTGAGCAGGGTAGCCCCCTCCCTCATGTGCCACATCCTTGTGTCAGAAAAATAGCATGAGTTGGATTTATTTTCCTCCTTTCCCATACTATGTTCTTTTGGTCCAAATTTTCTACTCCACAGCACATTCCTCAAGTTGCAGGATCTCTATCAATTTTTGTTACTGCAGGTGATGACTTGGTCATAGAATATTGCCATTGGATAGGCCAGGGATTTGTACTTGGGGATGCAGAGGAAAGGAAAGGAGAAGAGGCCAATAATCCAGGTTTTCTCAGATAATGAGAAGGAATCTCAGTGATTCCTCACTTCTTTATGCTTTCTGCTGTGGGCCTGAATTAACATTTCCTTGCTCCTTGTTTCTGGTAAAGCAGGAACCATATTCTGCTATAGCCATGCTGATACTTCTGTGCTCTGCAAGGTTCACATGTTCTCCCTTTTGCTGTGAATTGTGACCCTTTTTTGTATTTTTTTTTGTCTGCTGTAACATTCCGTCCCTTATCTAGTCCATTGCTAGATTTTGAAATGCTTTTTATTTCTAAGGGAAGGCTGGCATCATAGAGTCATGTTTGGGTTGTTTGGGTTGGAAGGGATCTTAAAACTCATCCTGTTCTACCCCCTGCCATGTGCAGGGACACGTTCCACCATCCCAGGTTGCTCCAAGCCCCGTCCAGCCTGGCCTTGGACACCTCTGGAGATTGGGCTTCCACTACTTCTCATCCTCATTGTTTTATAAAACGTTAAATGCTTTCTCTGTGTGGATGCAGCAGCACAGTGGCAAAGCACAGCCTGGGCAGAGGTGATAGGGATGTCGGCCTTGCCCCACTTACTCTGGGCTGCTGGTAGGTTACTTTTTGGCTTTTTTTGGGGTGTTAACTGCAGGATGGTCTCAGATCTTTGCTTGGACTCCACAGGCATTTTGGTACCATAAGTCAGTGAAATGAGTAATGTGCCCATGCAGGAAATGTTCAAGTTCTGCTTTAGCACCCACAGCGTTATAACTGAACATATGCAACCCTGGAACTCTGAATGCAATTTAATTTTTTTTCACGCAGAGTTCAAGATTTTAGGTCAGAAATAATAAATGAGAAAAAATCCAGTTGTGCTGTTCCATATAAAAGACTTGTATGCCTAAGCAGCTAACCAGGAGCAAATTTAAACAAGCAGTCATATTAACACGTTGTGATGAACTCCACTGGACTGCCTCTCTCATTTTGCTATCAGAAAGGGGTTTTTTTTGTTTAATTTCTAATTTGTAACCTAGTGTAGCCTTCCTGTCTCTTGCAATGTTAATAGATTTGGCACCGAATCAAAAATTGTAGGGCTAAATTTCTGAAAGTCCAGTTTTCTACTTAGGTTTTGAAGTCTAACTTTCTGAAAAGTCTCTTTTTTCCTACTTAAGCATAAGGAAGGGGAGCTGAGATTTTTGAAATTGCTCTGGGCAGAAGGATGTGTTTTACTTGCAGTACTCAATTACTAAACTCTTCTGATAGTTTTGCCAAGTTCACGTAAATGATTTTTCTGTCTTAAGAATGCAGTCATACATTTGTGCAGAAGACAGTTCTGCAGAGGAAATCACTCAGGATTTCCCAGGAATTTTTCATGACAGATTTGTCACTACTGTTTTATGATAACTAGCGCTATCTGGAAGCAGGTTTTTCCCAACAAAACGTACTAAAATCACTGATTTCACAAGATGTGCAGGCTGTTGAGTGAATCAGATAGAACAGTAAGGAGGTATGCAGACCAGTTATGGTCCCTGGAATAACAGGGAAATGGAGCAAAGTCTGCTGCTCTGTGTCTCACTGGGGTAAGGGCAGGTTGGAGCTCACTACTGTCACTGTGTTGGGAGCACAATTCCCTTGTATTCCTGGGACAGAGCAGAATCAGAGCAGTTGCAGCATCTGATGAATCAGGAGAAATGTTTCATTTTAATGAAATGAATGTTAACAAAAAGCCTATTGTGGAAGGGTGAAAATCTGTATTATTAGTAAGAGTAAGTACTTTCTGATGGCAGCATGGGCACAGTAATTTTGAGTTAAGAGGCTGGAAAGAAAAAATCCCATTTGAGAAGTACTTAAGCTATACTTTGCATATCAAAAGTATCTGCCACACAAAAAAGATTGAGTTCCCAGATACACATTTAACCAGGAGAGATGTTGAAGTCCCTCTGGACCTGGTTTTTATGTAGCAAGACTGGTGCTGTAGGAATACCCTGACTGTGTAATTGAGAACCAGTGCATTAATTTGTGAGTCACTCCCCCTTTGACTTCAACGGGACAAATGTTACCAGCCAAGGGTTAGGAAAAATCTAAGTCTCCTTGGTTGCCAGGTCTGTGGGCTCCACATCCTCAGTCAAATTTCTGTTTTAATACAGAAAATATCTCAGCTTTGCAGCAAAAATATCACTGTTTTGCACTGGTCTGAGATTCGAAGAAGATTAACTCATACTGAAACTTCTGCACAGCACTTCGTGCCAAGGCGGGAAAGGAGTGCTATTGTGCAGGGAAGCTTCCAATTCAGCAGAAAAAGGAGTTGGTTTGCTTTTTGAAACAACATTTGACATCTGTGAAATCTATTAGTAGGAAGTTCATCGGTTCATTCGCCTGGTTTCAGTTTGTATCAGCCAGCCAGCACTCTTAGTTTGTGCAGTGAAGTCTCCATCCAGCTATCATATATTAAAGATACTGTGAAAGAAAGGCCCATGTCTTGCTTGTCCTGTCTTCAGGGGTCCACTTCACCATTCGTCTCAGGATTTGTTTACACAAGAGCAAGTGAACCAGTGTGCTTCAGATACTGGTGTAACTCAAGAGCAGTAATATTTCATTACTATTATTCATTATTATTTTTCCTGGAGGAGACATAGCAGTAATGGGTGCATGTTAAGCAATGAACTGTGAGGTTTCAGCAGTATTTTACTACACTTTAGAGGTAAATTTTGAAATAATACCTTTTAATTAATATTTTATTCAGCTGTAAAATGATAAAACTCTATGGATGTATTTATTTATTAATTTAATTATTCCCTGGCACAAGCCCCTCTTACAAAGCCTTTAGGAAACATAGTACTTGGCAGCTCTGGCTTACCTTGCCTTGTCCGTTCCTGAAGTAACTTAGATAATGAAATTCCCTCTGCTGGAGAGCAAGGCTTTTGAGGCATTCCTGGTTTTGTCTGGCTTTAGACTCTAAATCTGGAGTTGAAAAGAAACATCTTTTTTGTTTGGTTGGCTCTCCCTCCCCCTCTTGCCACTCTGAAAGTCACTGAGTTGGAGCGTTTTCTGCCCTGGTTTGGCTCAATAATAGAGAAGAGGTTTAATACTTAAAGTAGCCTAAAAGTATTTTGCTGTTACGTTGCAGTCACATCGTTTCCGAAGCTGAAAAGCACAAAACTTGCTTAGTTGCCTTTCAGCAGAGTTTTATTTTAATAAATCACTGTAAGTACACAGAGTCAGGCAGTAACTACATAGCTGTAAGTGGAGGGGAAGCACACCGTGCCTATAATTGTCATTACCCTCTCAGAGTCATGTGTGTCACCTTTAATAGGTCCATAGTTCCTGGTATGTGTGTGTTGCCGTCACCCCCAAAAACATTTTAAACACAGTCAGGGACAGTCATGTAGAGAAAAGCTGTGTTTAAAGACTTCTTGTGAGTGGATGTTTAGTTTGAGGTATGATTGATTTCAGCTTATGGATAAAAGCTCAGAGTTTTCGCAGAAAACTAAGGGAGGTGAATAAGGATGTTGAGGTAGTTACTTTGTTACTGGGAAGTAATAATTCTGGAGAACAGTTTACAAATCTACCGGGAAAAGGCAGCAGAAGAAATAATTGGAACACAGTCTTCTCAAGGCATTGAAGTGATAAAGGCTTGTTTGCTAGTATTTGGAGTGGGCATCAGACAGCACAGTTCTTGGAAAACCATCAGAATCTTCTTGCTATTCAGTCTTTACTTCGCTTTGTGTACCTTTCTATTGGATAATGGCCTCTCAGATTAGCTGTGCTAAATGTAAAAGCTGCTAATCAATAGCACGAAGGTGTGACCAAAATTGCATCCCACAAGCCTGCAGCTTAAACAAGGAGCTGGAATCGAGTGATTGGACAAGAGTGTAACAAACACATCAAAGCAGCTATTTACCCGGAATGAAGCCAGTAGGAGAAATGAATTCAGGCTGGCTTTAAATAGATACAAAGGTTATTTAAGGTAAAATGTGCTATTGGAGCGGATTCTGTCTGTTGCAAGAGAGGAGCAGACTACGGGTGATTTTGTGGTGAGTGTTTTCATGTCGTCTTTGCTATCAAATTGTGGTGCAGTGACTATTTGAATTCCTGACTGAAAGCTTTCAGCATCTCTAGAGCAGCCAGTTTTTGGAGGAGTAATACCTGCTCATATGTGGCCTCCAAAATGTCAGAGATAAGTGGGTGATGTAGTGGGTAAAACACAGTAACTGCATAATTTTAAATACAGCAGGAGTAGAAGGAAAGACTTTAGACTTGGTAAGAAACGTGCTACCTTCTTTCATATTGTCATCCTGAAACTGAAGCTATCATTCCAGAACACTCAGAAACGTGTCAAAGGAAAGGGTTTTGCCTGTTTTCTCAGATAGCGAAAGCAAAACATAAAAGAAAAAAACCCCATGTATTTTTCTACTGCAGTCTCTTTACATATCTCTGTCATGGACATTTTGAAATGATATAAAAGAAGATAATGGCTAATCAGATCGTTTAAGTATAGTGTGGGAGTTTGAAAGGGAAACCACAAACTCTTTATCAATTCTAATGAGCTCGTGTTCAGTGTATTGGAAGAAGAGCCTTATGCTGTGATTTTTTTTTTTATTATTATTACTCCATAATGTTCTTGGTGAGATTATAGGACTCTTAGTATCTCCTTGAGTACCTCTGCAGAGGCCTCAGGTTTGATTTCCATCTCTCACATGTGAAATAAAGTTGCAGAGTATGGCATGTACATGGGATACCTTGTGCTGCCCTCCTGGCAGCATTGCAGTCCTGGCAGTGATTTGAACCACTGACACAAGAATTGCTTGTGGACATCTGTACGAGCTCTCTCCCTCCCTCTCCTTCCATTTGAATCTCCAGATGTATTTTGGACTTCACCCTAGACAGACACATGAACTGCTTCGATACAAATGTAGCATTCATTTTGTCCAGCAAGGGAGTAATTGATTTAAAGCAATTGTAAAAGGCTTTGAAGAGATGTGAAAGATCACAGAACATGTTTGTTTTTCACAAGATCTGTGCTTCAGGCCGCTGAATTCAAACTCAGAAGGTCCCAGCAGGATTTGGCCAAGATTCCATAATAGGTGATACGCTGAAAAATGTGGATGAAGTTGTTTATATCTGAAATCTGGTGATCAAGGGCTAGGGCACTACAAGGTCTAAACATTGGGTAATGCTTTAAATAGGAAGAGGGTAGATTTAAATTAGGTACGTATGGAAGAAGTTCTTCCCTGTTAGGGGGTGAGGCCCTGGCACAGGGTGTCCAGAGAAGCTGTGGCTGTCCCATCCCTGAAAGTGTCCAAGGCCAGGTTGGATGGGGCTTGGAGCAATCTGGGATAGTGGAAGGTGTCCCTGCCCATGGCAGAGGGTGTAGCTAGATGGGCTTTAAGGTCTCTTCCAACCCAAACCATTCTGGGATTCTGTGATCTAAAGTCCAGATGCAGTAAAGCGCTTGGACAAGTGGCCAGCACAAGTATATGCTTGTGTTCAATTGATTTGCTCAGCAGAACATAAGCAGGTGATTAGAACTGACTGCGTGCCCGAGACTGCTGGAACAGTCTGACTGTCCTCAACAAATGTTGATATAGAGTATGGTTTTGATAACGTTCCAGAAAACCTGTGTGAGCTCATCCGGGGTTTTCCTCTAAATAATAATATTTTTTTAAAAGGTGGGGGTTTTTTAATGGACCCAATCCCCACTGTCTAAGGCAAATATGAAGGCTTAACATAAAAATAAGCTTTGGAGGTGTGTGTGAGAGTGTGTGAACACATGGGATGAAGTGATAGGGTAAGGTCTAGGGTTTCTGTTACTTTTTCATCAAACCAGTCTTTTTAATTTGTTTTATGTAGAGTGCAAATTTGCTTGTTTCACAGTTTAATGGTGTAAGATTTTTCTCAGCTTTCAGTACTGCCCAGAGCTTGCAGCCCTGATCCTCACTCGCATGCATTCCCTCCATGTCACTCTAGCAATGCAAAGCAGCCTTTAAAAAGGGCTGTCAAAGTATAACGCAAGCAGCAGGTTTGGTTTGAACCAAAGGCCTTAACACCTTTGCTAAGGTCCAGTTGTTATGATCAGTTCTAAATAACCATATGGATTGGACCTACACTAAGAAGAAGTGCAAAACCATAGAAGTAAATACTGCAAAACCACAACTATGGATCTAAATTTTCAGCAGAGCTCATCTTTTATAAAGGATAGTAGCTCTGAGGTGAAGAACTTTCAAGAAAACCAGGAAGCATTGATCACCTCAAGGAAAGAGCCTCAAATCACTATTGGAGGCTTTGCCCATTGTGCAAAAGAAACGGCCTCTGACTTTAGAAGTGCCGTGTGATGGTGGTGGTGGGGACTGTACCCATGTGCAATGGCGCTGGTACAGAGTGGGAAAGTGGCCTCTGTGCATCCTCCGATGTGTGTTGACAGCTCTCTCCCTTCCCCTTCCCTTCCAGGTGAACGCCCCTTCCACTGTAACCAATGTGGAGCTTCTTTTACCCAGAAGGGGAACCTGCTGAGGCACATCAAGTTGCACTCTGGGGAGAAACCGTTCAAATGTCCCTTCTGTAGCTACGCCTGCCGGCGGAGGGACGCCCTCACAGGACACCTCAGGACACACTCTGGTGAGCCCACCTTGGCTTCTCCTCACACTTCTTCCTTCCTTTATCACTACCGTCCCAGTGCAGCAGGTAGTGAAAATAAAGTGTAGTTCTGGGTCTGTACCATCCTTTTCAGAGAGTGCAGCTCTCAACTTCGGGAAAGCCTTGATGTGAATCAGAAAAGTTGTGGTTCAGCCACACCTCTCCTTTTGTGTAACTGAGCTCTTCGGCTGATGCTATCGCATTTCCCTCTCAGTGTCTCCTTGGGTGTATCCCAGCTTCGATGGCAGATTGTTTTGACACTCTGGGCCCCAAAGTGGCTGTGAAATTCCAAAGATCACAAAGAATAACTGTGGGCTCTTGGAAGCAGGCTTTGCAGTTCATACCCATTTCTTCATCTAATAAATGCCATATGCTGGTTGAGTTCAAACTTGTTCGTCTTTCAAAGCCTTCTAAATTGCATTTTTGATTCAGTTAGATCTTGCTGTAAAGTCCTAGCTCACGGCAGCCACAACACTCACCCTAGAGCTGAAGGTGGTCAAGAGAAATTGGGTTTCTCTTGCCTTGTTAAGGGATAGGATCATGTCTGTATCAAGTCTATTTGATACAGTTTCTTGATAAGTTGACAAGAAGTACCTGTGTCATAGCTGTGTGCTGGTAGTCATGTGGGAGCCCCATCGATCGGGATCAGCTGTGGTTTTAGTCCCTGTCCCTGCACCAAGGGGCTGCATTCTGCCCACTTGCTCATCTGTGTAGGACTCCTGAGTAAGATCTTAATTTGCTGTGTTTGTATCTCCTGAACATTCAACTTGTGTGTTCAGACCATTTATAAGAGGCTGTGTGTTTCATTGTTGAATGAGCAGAGATAATTGGACTAGTTGCAAGTGACAGCATTACAGATGAACTTCTTTGAGGTGTTAGCAAATATGTGACTCCTGAAACACAGTGGTGGAAGTGCAACTGCAGGCAGAAATCCTGTATGAGTTTCCTGACTCTTTATATGTATTTCTTCTACAGAGTCAACCTCACTTCAGTAGGAGTTTCTGTTTTAGGAGCATTGAGTTGGCCTTAGGACACAGAATTGCTGTGGCATTTCCAAGAATAGGAAAGGGTAAGCTAGTAAGCTTTTTCAAGTAGAGTTGGGAGTATGCAGGAAGCTGTATTGATGGAAAATGCTGACTGAAAGCTTGAACTTCTGAGAGAGTACAAGAGTTGGGACTAGGCTGGGAGAGAATTGCTTGAGCTGGATTTGATCTGAAAGTCAGTAGGGAAAATGTCTGTGGAATGATGAGCTGCAATTTTCACACATGTGACGATAACTGTAGTTTCAACTGTAAATTTAAAAAGAAAACAGAACACAATACAAATGTTCACAATTAAAACAAAAAGGGAGTTGGGACAAAAAAATATCCCACATTACCAAACACAAACATTGCGGTTGAAGACCTTTTCACAATAAGAATATAGATTTTGTTACCTAGATACTGCCATTGATAGAGATTGTTCTTCCTGTGTGAAAAGCACGTGGCTGATGGTTCTGTGTTTTGCGTGAGGATGAAATATAAAGGTGTGGGATTTTCAGAAGGCACCTAAGCTGCTTAGCACGAGTTCCGCTGGAGCTCCTTCCCTAACTGACTTAGCCATGTTCGGCTCTGCTCAGTTTGTAATTTTAGGCTTTGTTTTCAGTGGAGAAAGTGTCACCTCTCTAAGCGCTCAGATACAGCAGCTTTCAGCAGAGGGCCAGCAGGAACAGACAAGCGCTCCCACAAAACTGTCCAAGGCAATTCTTACAGTAGCACTCACAGGTGAAGAGTTAAAACCTGGATTATTGCCCTGGCATCCCCCTGCATGAAGGTGAAATGCCACTCTGGCCGTGGCAGGGAAGTTAAGGTGTCTGTCCCTGCCATATAAGCAAGCTGGGTTGTCTTATGCGCACACCTGGGTCATGGAAAAGATGGGTAGATGTCCCCTAGGGACTTTAAACAGTTTCATATCAGTGTGCTATACAAGCATTCTGTGCTTTCATAAAGCACACATCAAAGTCTGTAAGTAGGCCTGGAAGGTAGAGCAGATCCAGCAGCTACAGCAAAGGTCTTTTCCAAACTAAATGATTCTATGATTCTGTCAGTGTTTACATCTTGTGCTATTTCTGACCAGAAAAGAGGATACCAGCTAAAATATACAAAGAAGAGGTTGAAAACTGTTTTGAAATACGAGACTTCAAGCGAGTTTCAATCTAGTACACTTACTGTCTAAATTGAGGTGAGTCCGAATATGTTTTTGTAAGAGGAAGGCTCTTCAGATCAGATCCTCAGCTGATGGAGATTGGAATTACGTCCCCTAAGTAAGGAAAGTACTTAGGTTTTGCACCCACTGAGAATCTGGGTCATGGTTTCATAAATGCAGCACCATTCCCTTTTTTTTTCAATGTATGTATGTATATTCTTTTCCTCCTTAAATAAGAGAGTGCTACTAATAAAACTATTAAATAAAATACCAAAGCAAAACCCCTTAATCTTTTCTCCTTCCCAAGAAGGTTTAAACTACTATGGGCAGCAATTTATGCAATAAAGGAGTTGAAGAATTCTGGTTTATCTCTTTTTTTTTTCCTCTCAGTTAGTTTGATTTGTGGATTTGAGGGCACTTCGCTTGTGTCACCACTTAGTCAGTGACATCGTCTCACTGCTGCTTTTTAGTCAGTTCTTCCTGTGCTTAGTGCAGTTTTTATACAGCACAACAGGAAAGGTAAAAAATAATGAAATGTAGATGCAAACAGAAATTAGCAGAAGCATCTCTGAGATCTCTGAAATAGCGGATGCTTACTAGTAACTTAAAAATAATTACATTTTTTTTCTTTGGATTGATGATTGTTCATGCTTTTTAATATTATTTCCTGTTGATTTGAAAATGTTTCTAAGCATCACAATCTACACTTTGCCTTATCTTGTGCAGAATAATATCTTACTGTGTAAGTGTTCCCAGGCTGAGTGGTTAACAAAATATTGCTTCGCATCTGTAATGCTGCTACTGCTGTTTAGCCCTAAATAATTAAAGACTTATCTTGCAGTGATTTACTCCTGCGATTATTTACCTTTTACGGACGTATGGAGTTCTGATGAACTTTGTGTCTATATTTTCCTCCCACATGCAGCTGCTTTGGTTTCAGGAATATAATAATGCCTTCAGGACATCAGTAGGATAATGCCTGGGGAGAGATTCATGCGCAGACTTAGACTAGGAGTGGGCAAGTACCTCAAGGTGCTTACAGGACTTTCAGGTGTTGTTTTCAGAATTAACTCCATAGTTCCACAATCCAGATAATATAAGAGAGGTACAGAGAGGGCTTCCAGGATGGGAATGTAAGGACAGGCTGTGGCGTGCTGGGGCAGAAGTTGGTAGCCCCCTCCTGCAAGATGTATTGGACAAATCAGCAGGGATTGGTTTCACCTTGCCTGACTTTTGCTGTTGTAAAAGGGAAGAACATCCAGGCAAACCCAATCTGTTGATGGCACTCAGAGAGTACCTGCCATCTCACCCTGAGACATGCCTGTCTTCTCCATCCTCTCTGGACTTGCACAAGACAATGGCAAAGACAAACTATATGAGAGAAATTCTGCTGTAGACAGTTAATGAACAAACCCCAGAAGTTTTAAGGGAGGCAGCTGAATCTGACAGGTCAATCTGATGGTTAAAGCAATCCAGATGTTGACCTCCATACTTTGAAAGGTATGACAGCCTGATGCTGTTTTACCCCCAAAAGCCAGGCATCCTCAGATGGGCACATAAACTTAGCAGTTATATTTTGGCACGGATTTCTCTTGTGTCTAAAATGGAGCTGAGTCAGCCCTGCCCTCATAATGCTGTTGTAAACATAAATGCTCTGACAGTGCTTGAAAAAGTCAAGGCTGCAGTGATGAGCAATCTGGAAGAGTCCATAGCAAACCCAGGCACCTCAGTTTTCAGAGCAGGGCTCGGGCAGTAAGTCAGAAATGAGGGATGGGATCACTTGGTAAGGAGAAAACAAAACTCGGAATAGGTTTTGACTAAGTGAGAATCATCCATCCATTTCACTAAGTAAGGATAGACCTGTGTGCAAATTGTTTAGTGCTTAAAAGACTGTCTCGTCATGTGTCCACACAAACTGTCAACATGAACATTAATTCTGGAATTTCCTGATTTTTCTTTTTACTTGGCAGCTTCAGTCATGTTCATTACTGTGGGAGTATGTAAGTGTTATTCATATAAGAAAGCAGTTTTACTGTCTGTTTCTTCCTAAAAAAGTGGGTAGTCAGATTATTATTTTTTCACAGAAGATTGTCCTCACAATACATTTTAAAATTGGCTTCAAAGCTAGTGCTTTCCTGCTTAGAAAGTGTCCCCTCCAATTTTTTTGCTTTTAAGAAATACTTGTTTTTATTCCCCCTCTTCCTCCTGCATGGCTGCTGCATGTTGTTTGTTTCTGCCCAGCTCTTCAATAGCACTGAACTAATGGTACTCCTTTATTGGCAAAAGAAAAGCAGAAAGCTTTTGTTTTGAAAAGAAAGGCATAGGCAAAAACTCCCAAAAGCACAGTCTTAGCAAACCGTGTACAGTGTGCAAGATAAAAGGCACGTATAATTAAAAAGGAAAATGCCCCGTTCATGGGAACTCTTTCCATGTTTGTTGGTTAGCAAGTCCATTTTTCTCATCTCCTCTTGTCCATGAGGACTTTCCTCTTAGCCCTACCTGGGCAACAGTGAGCCATCTGAGGTGTCCACATGCCTGGGGTTGGATGGCAGACCTGAGGAGTGCTATCTGTGTGTGCAACTGTGCTCAGAGGTAGAAGGAACCTGTTCCCTAATCCTGATGACGTGCCTGCCTCAATACGTGTTTGGGAGAGTCCCACTTCTGAGTGGCTCTGTTTGGCTGAAAAATTGGATGAACAAGTGCTGGAATACACTGTGCTGCGCATGAGTTCTCAGCTGTCAAAAGCCAGTGAGAATTACTGAAACAGTGGCAAGGATGGGTATTAAGAATAATGAAGTCAATATTTTAAACTGCTCTTTTTCATCTTGGGGGAACTTTTGCCACTATTAACATCTCTACTCTTAAAAGGCCCGGTATCTACTCTGTAACCATGTTTTTGAGGATGGGAATGTCATAATTAGATGAATCTTGTGATCTGAAGTTCTCATTACACTCTGAACTGGACTGACTCAAACACTTTGTGAATGGAGAAAAAAATTAAAAGCGGACAAATAGGATACTATCTGTGAAAAATCAAATGTGTATGTGAAGAGGCAAGGGGCTATTTTGCATACAGATCCCATTTCTCCAAATAGGTTAGCAAACAGCATCTTCCCTCGGTTGTGATGAGCTGGTGGGTATTTATTCTGTTGATCTGATACTTAGAGGTCTATTTAATCAGGCAGAGCTGCTCTTCCTCTCAGGTTTTCTTATGCTGTTTCAGTTAAACTCAGTGGAATTACCCTCGTCACAAAATCATTTTGGGTTTTTCTTATCGGGCTGCGGGTTCCAAACCACTGTGAGCATGTGCACAATCCTGCAGCAGCTCTGCTTCTCATTAGTGCTTCCAGCACCTAGAGGCCTTCACTCCGTGCTGGAAAGAATCTAAAATCTGCTATTCTGCTTTCCATTTATTTGTTTGTGCCTTTTTAGAAGGTAAGCTCAAAATATGTACAAGGGTAGGAGTTTGCTATGCCAGGGCTTCATCCCCTGGGGATCCTTGCTTAAAATTTAGTTCTCTGTGGAGCCCTCTTGTATCCCATGCTTTGCTAGAGCCCCACCTGGACTTGGAGTGGAGGGGTTGTCTTCATCTCCAGAGCACTACTGTGATCAATACTGGTATCTGCTATATGGAAAGATTATCTTTTATGCTCAGAATTATCTCAGTGTAGAATCTTGGTCTTTTCTACAGAGCATTATTACCACTGAGAAATCATTAATCAAAGAAATCTTTGATTTAAAGATGCTGTAGGATCTTAATCATTCCAGCAAAAGTACATTTGATCTTTATTTTCAGGGAAACTTTTGAAAAGATATGGTTCCACCCAAAGCAAGAAGTGTTCACTTTTATATTTTGGACTTTAAAAGTCTTGAAATTCCATAAAGATTCCCTCTTATCTGCTGCAGTTTAGGAATCAGTCTTTAACTGTTTGATGCAGGAAATCTGCTTCTGACAGATAAAGCAGAGAAACGGAAGGAGTGGTCCTGGCAAGCAATGGTAGATGGGCCATGTACCAATCTCATTAATCCCTCTCTTTCTTAGGACTGGGTATCAGCTTTTCTTCTCTTTTCCCCCACTCCTGTCTGGAGTGTGTGATTGAGATAGCAGGAGCAGATGCCCTGCAGCTCCCTGTCTCTTGTGGTGCCCCAGTGGAAGCAGGAGGTGGTCTGTTCTTTTTGTGCCTGGGGGCTCCCTGTAAATTGGCTGCATAGGGAAAGACTCACCCCTCTCCTAGAGATGAGAGATGCCAACACCATGGGAGCATTCTCATTCTCAATGTCAGTCCACAACAAGATTAGCAGGTGTTAAGATTTATCCTGGTGTCTGTGAGACTGGTCTGGTCCCTCCTGCTGCCTCTCCCAGTGTACCATGGCTTTGCTATGTCTCTGCCAGGTCTACCAGCAAGTCCTCTGCAGTGTTTGGTGGTAACAAGGTGGTTGTTTAGACAGCAGCTCCACGGTATAGGATTCACATGGGGTCATCCTTTGTTAATTGTGACCGGTTTTTTCCTGATGAAATAAACACCTGTGCAAAGATGGAAGTTTGTCTTTGGGATGAAACTGCTGACATCAGTTTTCTGTGTGTCTCCTGTCTCCCCTCCATGTTAGCAATTCGCATCCTAGCATCATTACCCAGATTCTGCCCCTCTCTGTATTGCCTCAGGCCACATGGAATGGAACAAAGCACCTGGTCCTGCCCTTCTGGGCTACAACTTGGAGAGCACACAGGCCCCTCTCTACTGCTGGGTGCTGCCAGTTCCTAGGCCAGCCTTCCTTTTCTGGAGCAGCAAACAAGACAGTGACTTTCGTTTTTCTCTGGGCTTTTATTCTGCCACAGTGCTGTATGTGGGATTTCACTGGCATCAAAAAAGCATGAGTGTGGTAAGACTTCTGCATATAGAGCAGCATTGCTTCTAAACACCAAGCCTAACCTGTTTTTTAAACATCCAGAGAGACTGTTTCTGTTGCCTCCCTAGGGAGACAATTCCACTTCCCATCTGCTTTTTATAGCTGTGACTCTCATCCTGATATTTAACCTTAACTATTCTTTCTTTTGGTGTAGACTATTGCTCTTTCTAACACAATCTTTTGTGACTGTGAGTAATTCCTGTGCTCAGTTTACACTATGATAGGCTGTAGTCGTATGTCTAGCATTGATTCCATTCTAGTCTGTCTTTATTTTCCGATTCTCTTGTCTCTTTTTTATTACTGATTTTGAATATTTTTGCTACTCTTATTTACTCATTTATGAGGGATCTAAATTGCAAAGTTTTTTGATGCTTTAGAAACAGGGGCCAGTACAGATGCACACCCCTTAACCTTATCTCTGCCTCAGCTGCCTGCCAGTAAAATGGAAATAAAGAGCACTTCTCCACCTAGTTGAGATGGTGAGAGGGCAGCACGTGGGAATCATGGCAAGGCACACACGTATTGCTGCAATGAAGGTCATGTAAGTACATCATAGAGTACTTGGTGCTGCTGGTGCCCCAGCTGCACAGCGCTCTACATGATCTCCTTAGTTTTACTTAGCCTTTGTGCAGTAGTGAAATGAGATAATTACGAAGTGGAAGGAATAATAACTTTGTATTGTTGCCATAACCACTGAGGTATTAGACCCTGATACCAGTGTGATTATCTCAGACACAATAGTAAGGTGATTATTAATAATACTAAAGGACTTACTACTTAGCTTGCAATTTTTGCGTCATTTCTTTAAAAACCCTATCTATTCCATCAGCCCCAAGCCTGTGTGAAGTGGGTATGAGTTGGTGCCTCCTTGTTATCTGTTTTTCAGTGATGAGAAAATGAAACGGGAAAACCCCCATGAGACCCAATTTGCAAATTGAGGGACCTAAGCACCAAGGTAGCTTTGTGTGCATCACTTGTCTTTCCGCACCAGAACTGCTATGGACAGGCTCGCAGGTGGGGCTCTAGAAGCTCAGGAATTTAAAGATCTGTAGTCCTTTGCTCTTTTCAGTTCCAGCTGGAGAAGCCTTGTTTTCCTTGTCACCAGGGATTGTTTCAGAAATCTGGTATTTTTAGGCTCAAGTTGGCACGTGTACATACAAACCCAGGATTTAAGGTGCAGGTGTTGCATGTGCAGGGAATTGGGTGTCTCATTGCATTAGGATAAGCTTGAGGGACACAATGCAACACACCAGGAGCCCTCCTGCTCCAGAGCCAGCCACCAAAGTATCTGCAGTGCGTTTTGCAGAAAGAGATTCAAGAGATGACAGAGAACTTTTTCTTACAGTTGAGATGCAAACATGGTTTTGACTTGACCAAGCCACAGCTCAACAAAGCCAAGACCACTTCTTGCACATACTCTGAGCAGCAAATACCGCAGCAGCTCTAAGGAGGAAACAAATGTTGGGTTCTTTTTTTCCCCTGAGAAAATTATTTTCAAAGGCAAAAAGCTTCTGCACATCGTCTCTGGGGAAAGGAGACCCAACATTTGGCACTGGCCTTTGTCAGCTCTTGAAGGAGTTTGTGAAACCTTTCAGCTTGGAGCCCAACAGTGGTGTGAGGCCTTCTTTCATTGATATCTTGGAGCTGTGTTACGGGGCAGTGTGAAATAGAGAACCGCCCCTGATATTTTTGACAGTGTGTGTTTTAAGGTGTAAGAGAGGTATTTTTACCATCTGAAAAGGAAGCCAAGAGAAACTAAAGGGGGACAAAAATAACCCATAACCCACGCCACAGCAGAGTTGAGGAAAGCTGCTACTGATACCATTCTCCCAAGCTCTCAGCAGCCTGTAATTATGAATTGGCTTACAGCTAAGATATTGATGGATATCACTCAAGAAGGAAAATGAGAATATCTAAATTTTTTACAGTGAACCTGTACTGAACTCTGGGTGACTTTCCTCCTATTTATAACCCTGTGTGAAGTTCAAGGAAACTTGTCCTGGAGGTTTCCCATGAGAGGGAACTGTGTTTTTACCTGACTAAAGCTCTCTGGATATTTTCCCATTTTTTATTTGATCTAAGTGTGAACTTTCTCCACCCTCTGCCCCTCCTTCCTTTCTGGAGTGGTTAAGAGAGGTTGATTGCAGCCAGGATTACACAAGAGATGCCAGTTGCACACATGTTTTGCATAACTGTGCTGTGTTGATTTCAGACAGGGTGCCCCAAGTTCCCTCCCTGCCTTGCAACAGCGAGTCAAGATCTCTATCTTCATTCCTGAAGCTGTAGAAATGCTGGTGAGACTCTGGGTATTGAACTTTTGACAAAGAGCACCTGGATGGGACACTGCCCAGCTGAACAGAGCTATCCCTTTGGAAGAGCCTCTACTTACAGGTTGTTTGGGCTCTTTGTATCAAAGGTGCAAGAGTCGTTCTGCCTCTGGGAAGTGCTGCAAGTGATCAGTGCTGGCTGCTCTGTGTTAAGGGAATGTGCTCCTGAAGCACATGTCCTTTTCTTCTATTCCCACAAGAGGCATAAATGTTCTCCTGTGCTCTGAGACAGTCAAGGACCTCTCCTTGTGGGATTCCTGACTGGAAAATTAAGACAGGCTCATGCAAGTGTTCATTTTGGGGCTAGTTCAGTGTGGCTCTTATCTTTAGAAGCAATGAGGTCTCCTTGATTTCAGTGAGAATTATGGGCTTTGTCAGCCTAAGCCTTAGCCTGCTCTGGTTCCTTTTGTGAGGAAATAGGTACTTTCTCCCTCCTGCCTCATTTATTTGGAGTGCAAGTCAAGACCAAACTGCATGGGGCTTTGAGCAACCTGGTCTAGTGAAAAGTGTTCCTGCTCATGGTACGAGGGCTGGAACGAGATGCTTTTCAATCCCAAAGCATTCTGTCATTCTGTGACAACAGCACAGGGTCCCCCCAGCCAAACAGAACTGGGGCTGTTCCTAACAGGTGCTGCCTCATAGTACAGAGCTGGCCTCACAGGTAGCCAGAGCCCAGATGATTTAAGGGCTTCAAGGTCTTTCTAAAAAATAAATCACATGCAAAAAATACACTGTGGAGAATCCAATGTTGAGATTTTTATATAGAAAAGTGACATGGGCCATAGACTCTCTCTCACTTGGATACCCTTCATGTGCCTGCATTTTGCTCGTTTCCTTGGAGACAGTGTCTTGTCTGAGAGCAGTTAGCCTTGGCTAGGAAAGGCCTGACATTTCTGGTTTGTGGGATAAAGCTTTGCTGATGAATTTTCCAACAACCACAGAGGCAGGATTTGGTACAAACATAAGCAGTTCTGAATAGGGTTATCGTGTAGGCATCTCTAATACCCCTCTGGGGACACCACTGGAAAGTCCCTGGTGTGAGAGCAGGGTTCAAAGATCCTCGAGGAGAGCCCAGCGATCCCTGTCCCTCGGGTATCAGAAATGTTTGAGAAATTTCTCCCTTCCCTTTCCTTCTTTCAAAGAGCTGAGTCAGCTGGACTGGCATGTCTGGAACTCTGTGGCACCGGAGCAGGCAGGCTGCCAGCAGCATTACACGCCGCATCCAAAGGAACACGTCATTCCTCTCTCTCTCTCCTTTTTTTTTCCCTTTGCAATCCCCACCCTCTCCCTTTTATTTTTCCTTGTTGATCCGTGTAGGTGAGTCAGAGAAACCTGCTCATCCACAGCCTGTTCCTTCTTGCCAAATCCTGGAGCAGCACTCCCAGTTCTTGTTGGGTGTCAGGAATAGGTTATGAAAACAAAAACTGATACAGTTGGTGTACTGGGTACGGAGCCCATAGTGTAAACGCATACTGAATGCGCCACTTAGAATGTCTTCCTAACAGAAGGAATCTCTTTTATACAAGACACCTTATTCTGTGGGTCACATATAATATTAGTTTTATTCCTATAAAACACCAGGATGGAACAGGGAAATACTTTAAGGCATAAGTTGGAGAGCATTTAGGGAGAAAATCCATCTTAATTCCACTGAATTTTGAAACAACAAAAGAGTGGAAAATTTCCAGTAGGAAAAGAGGTGGTTCACGGAAGTGGTTTTGGCTGATGTTTTGATATCAATTGTAGTTTTACTAATCTGAAGAAATTCCATGGATATTGCCACAATTCCTCAGAGTTTACACTATTGATGAGTTTCTGCCCCAGGAATTAAAACATCACGAATCTGGATTCCCATATCATAGGTACTTTCAAATAAGAGTGCAAGGTGGTAAATCGACCTTTTTATTTACCTTACAATATTTATTTCATGAGTGGGAAGGGAGTGAGTGAGCAAACATGCAAGTTAACTTTTCCTCTTTGGTCAGCTGAGTCTAGGAGCTGGGAGCTGAAGGAAAGCACAGTGTGGTGTCTGACTTGGGGTGAAACTGCAGGTGTTGGTAATGCTGTAGGGTCAGGAGTGTCTCACTGTCCATAGCTACATTTCCATCAGGCAGCATCAAGGCCTTGATTTTTGGCATTTTGTGTTGGAATGAAGCTGTTCAGCTGCAAAGAATGGATCATTCACCAGGAAAAGTGCTTTGTTGGACTTTCACATGCCATAGTAAAATGTCTGTGTTAGCTATATTGTGAAAAATGTATTCATTATGTTCACATGGTCTTCTACAAGCAGTGAGTTTGTTCCAAGGGCTAAAAATGAGCCAGCTTTGAGAGGCTGCAAGTACAGTTCTGGTTGAGAAACACGAGATTTCTGCCTTGATCAGCATGGAGTGCTGGAGTACAGGCCCTGGGACAGGATCACACCCTGGTGAAGAGAAGGGAAAGGCCATTTTGTGTCAGGTGATATGTAACTGTTGGTGAGATACAGTCATTTCTCGGAGTTCAAGCCCAAGACAAGAGGAGAGGAAGGTTTACTCTTTACACCTTCTGCAGGGGAGGAACCCAGAGGGCCAACAAAAAGGGACTTGACAAAGGCAAGACGTCAGTGTTGCAGGTGGGAATGGACCCAGATGTTCTAAATTCCCATCTGCTGACTCAGTTACAAGACTTTCCAAACAAATTAAAAGAATAAATGTAAGAAAATGATAAATATATTTTTTTTCTTCCAGGTATTGAGGAACAAGAAAATTTACATCTTTTACTCTTGATTCAGACTTCTGGGTGAAATCACCTGTTTCAAAGAGTCTAGTGGAGCCTTTAGTATGGTTTTTTTTTTTCATCAGGGAACGTAGTTAAGTATATTCAGAGTTTCCTTAATTCCCTGCTTTTACAGGAAACATTTTTAAAGTATTTTTTGGATGCTTAGAGAGCTATTTTCTGTTGTCCAGCTTTTCTGTCTTTACTTTCAGCCTAAGCAGTTGCTCTTTCTTCCCTTCTTTTCTTTTTCTTCCTTTTGGTTTAATTTCGCACCCATATTTAATTCCCTTTCATTTTGTCTACCTCCCTTTCAGTCACAATTAGCTTCTGAATCTATCCAGGACCTGTAGTTCAAAGCTAATTGCACCAAAAAGGAAACATCCTAAACCCAAAATCTTTCCTTCCTCTCTCCCTTTTTTTACTCATTCTCTCTACTAAACAAATGTAAAAAATCCTGGGTATTAAGAAGTACTCTGAAAATGTTGTTGTTTATTTTTTGTGTTGAAACAAACAAGCAACCATCCCCCCAAACAAAAAAAGCCCCACAAAAACCCAAAACAACAAAAATCACAAAAAAAAAACCAGCTAGGAAAAATACTGAGAGTAACAGGAATTGCAGAATTTTATTACCTAGGAAAGATTGATGTAGCTTCAATATCAGACCTAGACATTTGATGTAGAGGTTTGTGCTACAGCAGAAGCTGTCCAGTATCTCAGATTCCTCTCTTAATTCCATCATCCTGTAAAATATGATGTTAACCTTTGCTGTTAACTTTGTTGTGCTGAGAATTGTTTTCCTACAAAATGGTCATGACTTCCTCCTGCCAAATACTGTGGTTAAGTTTGGACATGGAGCAGTAAAGACCACTGGTGTTGGTGAGAAAAGTCCCACTTTATTGTGAGCTGCTCTGCATCGTTGGTGATAAACACGGGTGTTGTGAGGCAGAGAGCAAGAGGAGGGGATGGGAAGGCTGCACGGGTGGAAGGAGACAGCTCTCTTGCTGTTTGACCTCATTTGATGCTGGTGCAAGACATGGCAAAACCGCATGCCTGAACTGCAGATCTTGACGGGGGTAACACGACAGCATGGGCTACACTACTTCCTGGGCAGTTAGAACAGTGTGAATAACAACTTTCATGTCCCAAAGGAGCCCATTAGTTTCACAGCCTGACCTGCTTTTGGAAGCAAGATTCCCTTCACTGTTGGCCTTGATCAAAATAAGTGAAAACTCCCGAAATCAGTGGTTGGGAAAAGAAGAGGAGCTGTCAGTATTACTCTTCCCAAGTTTCTGTTATCTTCATGACAGCTTGGTCTTAATAGTCTGTTTCCAAAACTTTGTTTCTGACAGTGACAAGAAAAGGGAAAACTTACAGGAAGGGAGTGTGTTCTTGTTACCTGATAATACAAGACATAAAACTGAAAGATGCCAGGTGCTAAAAGATGTTTTTTCTTACACAGGAGCATGTAGGTGGAACAGGGGAACTCATTGCCATGGGATGAGAAGAAAAGAGTTAAGGGCTTGCTCAGTGATTTTATGCAGGAGAAAACTTACCTAGTGTTACAGTGAAAGCTCAACATGGTGTATTCTCTCCATCTCTTGTTGTTTATATCATATAGGATACCTGGTAGCACTTTGTTTGGCACTGCCTGCTCCAAATAATTAGTCTATTCTGTTAGCTTTGTAATGCTCAGAGGCTTCTGCAGGATATGCAGAGGGGCTGCACTTGGAATAAGTGCAAACTGCACACAGCTGATATGAATTGGCTTCAGGGTATTGCTTTCATAGACAAATCTGGCCCAGCATCTACATTTGTTTTACCCAAAGAGGAAACAAAAACCCCCAAACAAAAGCGCTTGTGAAGGGAGTGTTTGTCCAGCAGCATTCCTGATCTGCACTGAGGTACCCACACCCTGCACTGCCCCTGGGAGCTGTTCCTCCCCACCTGCAGTCGGAGCTTGCCTTGCGATGACGTGTGGATCTCCAGGCACCTCCTGACATTCCTGCTGAGCTGTGGCACTGACGGGGAGCGGACAGGACAGGGCAGAGAGGAACAGGCCAACCTAAACTTGTTTTCATTTTACCTGCTCACTCTGTTGCTGGGGCAGGGTTTAAATGAAGAGAAACCAAGGAGCACATTTTGGAAGATTTGCCTTGTGAATTAATTAACACTCTACTTATCAAGTAAACTTTATATGGTGTTAAAGGTCTGAAGTGGAGTGGAAAGTACAGCGCTGGTACACAGAGTTAAGGTTTAACCTCTTTATTCAGCTCATTCCTACCCACATCCAGATAGCATGGAGACATTGCAGGGTGGAGGCTCCTTTCCAGAGTCACCTCTTGTATTCCTTGGAGGGCCTCTACCCCTTTAGAATTAAGTGATGGTAGACGGCTGCTTTTAAGTCACTTCGAAGCCAGCCAGGTGATAAAACACCAGTTATTTTATGGACTTCCTGCTTTGTGTTAGTTCATCTCAGCTTCAGAGTGCAATGTGAACAGAGTCTTTTTCTAATGTTATTTAAGCATTTCAGAGTCCATGTAGAATTCCTGGGAACCCCACCAGTGCTGGGGCTCTGGACCTTCTGGGACATGTTGGCATGGGACTTGGACAGTGCATCCAGGTCAGTGGCCTCGCAGCATTAAGTGCAGAACATTTACACTTGAAATTTTCAAATATATTTGGGGAGGGAAATCAGAATGCTTCATTGGCATTAATATAAACTAAAAATTGAGTGCCAGGTTCCTTTTGCCAAGTGTGAGTGAAGGAAACAGTTAAACCCTGAGAAATACATGAGGAGAGTTTCTATGTAGTGCAATATATGTTTCTTGAGACATAGAAATAGAGGTGTACCTGTGAATTTCATCTCTTTCAAAACTAAATGCAACATTATTGTCCCTACCTGTGTTTTCCTTGATTTGGTGCTTAATTTATTTGCATGTTTTCACATAGGTACATTTTCTTTTGTTTTTCGCACATACATAGATACAACATAAAAACCTGCTAAGTGAACGGTCTTCTGTGCTGCACAAAGGAAAAAAAGTGGGGTGCAAGATTCTTGCTTTTTCTGTTTTAATGGGTGCTGCAAGATTGTGGCAGGAGCCATGTGAATATCTGGACAGTTTGGAAGATTTCAGTAATTCTGTGACTGTGCCAATGAAACAGGAGTGAATTGATTGATTAGTTTGTTAAACTTCTGGCACAAAAAGGGCACCTCTTTAGTTGTAACCCTGGTGGCAGATTGATACATTGTTTTATCTGTAAAATTCTGCCGATCAGTTAATAAATAAATACTATCTAATGAAACATATTATATAACACAGCCACCAGTAGCTGCAAAATAAATTGAAACACCTATTAATAACAGGCTGCGGGCAGAACCTCCTGCAGGTACAGATAAAGACCCAACCCCTTAGATGCTGTACCTGAGCACTGATATTTATAGATTTACTCTAGATTCTGGCTGTGTGGTTACTACAGACAGGGTATGGGTAGGAAAAGTTTCTCTTGACTAGTGTGCATTTATTTCTAGCCAAGCTGTAGCATGGATGAAGTCCTCAGGGTTTATGTGTAAGCTAGTTAGCACTGCTTACCGTGGAATATCGAGGGAGAACTGAACACTGGTTCAATACTCACTGCTTGCTGCTTTTTTGACAGTGCTGTAAACAGCTGGCAGGTAGATGCAGGTGTCAGGCTGCTGGTTTGTGCCCTGGAGGTGTTTATAGGAGAGGCAGGCGTGTCTAGGAAACACCAGGGTTGGAGGTGTGATGTTTTGCCGTTGTTTCACTGGGTGCTGATGTACCACAAGTACCTAGCTGTGTTTCACTGCCAGCTGTAATAGGACATTGGTAGCTGTTGACAGAAATCACTTATCATTAACTACCACTGTGCAAAAAGTCAGGACAAGCTGTTTTTCATTTGCTGAGAAACTCACAAAATGTTGTGGCTGTTGAACGGCCACATACATATCAATAGGCAATTGATAATAATGTTGACTAAGAGGCATTGGGCCACGAGGTCATTAAGTCAGTCGAGTGCTCTATTGCAAGCTCCAAGTTAAGAAAGTACCAGTTGCCCAAAGACCTGTATGTAGGCTTCTCCTGTTGTACTCCTATGCTGCAGTTTGAGTTTTGAACCTTTTTGTTTGTGGTGTCCGGAAACCTTATTAAGCGCAAATCTACTTCTGTGATCTCTACTGCATGATCTGTTGACCCAGCCTTTTACCACATGGCCTCATGAACCCTAATACTTGGCCCAAAATATGTTAATCTAAAAGGTCCTTGTAAAATGGAGACATCAGAATTCTGTGAGGTCCAAAAATGTATCTGCATCCCTTGAAACATACTGCAGGTATTGCTGCCTGCTCTTGGACTGGGAAGATTAAAAAATTAATGTGAAGTTTTCATAATGTGACTAGAGATTTTATTCTTTCTGAAAATCAGATTGCTTTAAGATGTCGCAGGTTGGGCCCTCAGGAGAGGATGCACTTGACACTGTGTGTCTCCAGTCCATGTGTTTGTGTGCTCTAGCAGCCTGAAGCTTTATTTTAGATGTTTACATGTTGTGACTACTGCATGCAGGTTGTCTTGGACAATCTTGGGCTGGGTGTGGAACTTGACCTTATTTCTGAACGCCAGTATATACAGGTATTCGGGGTGTGTGTGTGTGTGTAATGTCACAGGCAAAAAAAAAAAAAAAAGCAACGCATCAAAGAGCCCCCATGAATTTCAGTTAACACATTTACAGTCATTAAGCACAGCAGTGAGATACAGCTTCGGAGTGGGAGGCAGTTCCCTTTGCAAAGCTACGTGCTGCTCAGAGCCAGCATGGGCTTAGGTCTCACTCTAATTTTTTTTGTGATTAGTTTGTTCAGGGGTCTGTTATTCATGTAAATATTTTTGTGTGTGAGGCTTTGAGCCAGGCAGCTCTAGACAAGCCGAGGTGCGCTGTTTAATTACAGTAGCAAGGCACAGCCGCCGTATTGCGTCTCCACAGCCTCAGCCCTCCTGCTGGAGCCTCGGCTCTGCCTCGGCTCTCTCTGGCTCTCACAACTGCATCCTTGGCACGGGGAACTGGAGGTGGGAAGGACAACAGCAGCTGTTATAGCCACCTTTCTGCAACTGTGCACCCTCTCTTTTTTGTCCGGTGTGGGGTAAAGGTCGCCAAGCTCGGGGCGTTTGACATCCCCCCGCAGTCACTATTTCCCAATCTGAAAGGACTTCATGCAGCACATGGCCTCACAATGCCACATGTTGTTTTATTTCTGACTTGATTTTCTTATTGTTCCTCTGCTCTGTGCCATCCTAACTATCTCCTCCCGCTCTTTAATGTTCACTCCCATATCTAATATAATCACAGTGCATTATTAAGTCCTTAATTTCTCAGTAGAGGTACTGGTGCTATTTTTCTGTGTCTCCCTACTTGTGAGTGCTCCACAAAATTAGCCTCTGTGCATCTGGCAAAGTGCACGAGTTCATTTACATGCTGTGAAGAAGGGAATTATTACCTTAATCATACGTATGAATAATTGAAGCCCAGGAAATCAGAATAACTTGCCTGCAGTCACAAATTTGTAGTGTAACCAAGAGTTGAACCCTACGCTCCCTAGTCCCAACCCAACGCCTTAATCACATTTCCTACCTCTGTGTTAAAGCTGATTGTGCTCTGATAGGTCCCATTCAAGGCAAAGGGCTGCCTTGTAGGCACTGTGTGACTGCAGAACAGTTCCCTTCACTCAGGCGCCTTCCAGTTTTAGGGAAGAAGATTAATGAATTAATAAAGTTTATGATTATGGTCAGGGACTCTACAGCCTCACTGATATGTTGAGATGCTCAAATGCATCTCAGATGCATACCAGAAAAGGGCAACAAGGCTGGTGAAGGGTCTAGAACACAAGACCTAGGAGGAGTGGGTGAAGGAGCTGGGGTTGTTTAGCCTGGAGAAAAGGAGGCTCAGGGGAGACCTTATCACTCTCTAGAACTCCCTGAAAGGAGGTTGTAGTCAGGTGGGGATTGGTCTCTTCTCTCAGGCAACCACTGGTAGGACTAGAGGACACAGCTTTAAGCTGCACCAGAGGAAGTTCAGGCTGGACATTAGGAAAGAATTCTTCACAGAAAGAGTGATTGGGCATTGGTATGGGCTGCCCAGAGAGGTGGTGGAATCACCGTCCCTGGAGGCGTTTAAAGAAAGACTGGGCACTCAGTGCCATGGTTTAGTTGATAAGATGGTGTTAGGTCATAGGTTGGAGTTGATGATCTCAAAGGCCTTTTGACCTTAGTTCATTCTGTGATTTTGTGAAGTATCAGCTCAAAAGAACATTTTAACTTCAACACTGCTTCAGAAAGATTCAGTCAGAGCGTGCTGATATTTGCTCCGTCTCCAGGGTGCTGGGAGCTGAGCAGGAGTTCAGATTTTACAGAAATAAGTCCCACTCAGTGCACTGCTGTCAGAGGGTCTCTTGGTCTGAGCCAAAAGTAGCTACATTAGGTGGCCATACAGTGCAAAAATCGTGGCTGGCTTCACTTCCACAGTCTGGCCAGGGCGGTAGATCAAAAGGAATGGAAATCTGAGGCAAAGCCTTTTCTCCTTGGACTGGGCCAACCCATGTCACATGGGCAGCAATACCCAGCCCTGCCTGAGCAGGAGGTGTTGAGTGCTCGATCTGTGGCCAGAACCTGGGACATGAGCGAATGGACAGGGAGGAATTCTGCACTGCATTGCTGCAGAGGACAATGTGCTACCCAAAACAGGGAATGTTGTGTCAGTGCTCTTAAGGGAGGAAGGATTTTAGCTCACTGAAGTGCATTGTAGCTCTGAACCCATTCCATAAGCCTGTCTCGCTTTATATGCTTATGGCAAGGTGGTACCTGGGATGCCTTGTTGTTTCCCTTTGACTTACTTTATATTCTGCTATGCACTCCCATCTCTTTTGAGAGCAAAATGCTGTATGAATGCCTTGAGGGCTCTTTCTCTTTCACTGACCTTTTTTTATGACTTTAAAGAAGTTTCCCTAGGCCCAAGTCTGCTTTCTGTCTTGAATATTGACCTTAGAGTTGCACCATCTCATTGTCGCTGCACGCAGACTTCTCAGCTATCAAAGTTCACCCACAGGACTCAAAGTATTCCTAACTCAGAAACACCTTGCTTTTATGTCCTCCTCCTCTTTCCCCTCCTCCTTCCACATGAGCATTTTAATTTCACAAGCAAAATACGTTTTGCTGTGAATTTCAGTGAGTGGTTCACCTGTTTCCAGGGTAAAAATTGTACTTCAAATTTAAATGTCTTTTTCACTGTGACTGTCATAATATTTTCCATTTGAGGCTGAGATTCCACTGTGGGTTTTCTGTGCCATGTTGTCATCTGTCCAAATCTGAGCTTAAATGCGTGGAAATTCTGACATTTCAGTAAGAAATATAAAGTGGGTTTTTTATGTTCTTCAAGTTAGCTGGTTCATAGGTGTGGCCACTGGGTTTTGCCCAGTGCTCTGGTCTTTCCCAGTTCAACAACAGATCGAAGATTTCTCAAGTTTTTGGGCTTGTTTGCATTGACTGTGCCGTGTCATTTTTGTGAGAATAAATTCACGGTGATTTTTTATCTGATTGTTGATCCCGAAAAGGTGACAAGGGAATAATTACCCCAAACCAGGGGTTTCCAACCTGACTTTGCTTGGCAAGCGGTGGTTGAGTACGATGCAGAGTGTGGTGTCCATGTATGCATGGATCTTGGAGAAGGCAGCTTCAAATCAAGCAAACTTGGAGCAGTTTCACAGTAGAAATGGTTCCGTGGTGGAAAGACCTGTCTTTAGTGGGGGTTTTAAGTGGGGTTTGGTAGCATAGTGCTGTTGGACTCCTTACCCTCGAGTCAATGCCCTGTAGACAGAGACCGCTTATGCCCAGTAGTGTCAGCTACATGTTTCGGGGGCAAATTTTGAATATCACTGTTTACCTTCACTGAGTATTTGACAAAGGCTGAAATCTTTTTTGTCAGTCGTGGTTTCATGTTGGGTTGTTATGTGGAACAAAGTATGCTGCTGAGATTATCACTGAAATTGAATTCTCTAAAAGGCTTTTGCAGCTTTCTGTCAGGTAATATGAAATACATAGAAATGTACACCCACTGGCAACATTCACTTCCATATTTTTTTTGTCATTAACTTCTGTGAGAATACAAGGGGATATTTGCAGCTATTTCAGTGGCTTGACATTTGTCACAATGCTACAGTTTCTAAAATCTAGACTGTAGTTGCTGCCTCAGCTCACTGAACCTCTTACCAAATGGGCTGTGAGAATTGCTGGTGACACTAACTCCTGCTATCAGAACTGATTCCATTGTGGTCTGACCTGATCAATTGCTCTTTAACACAAGTCACAGTCACTCTGTGTAATTTTATAGTGTAAATCAGATTTTACACCTGTGGGGCTATGATGCGATTGCATCTCTAGAGCCAGGGAGGACAGAGTTGGAAAATAAACTCTTGGGAGCTGTGCTTGATCCTACTCAGCTGGTGCTCACAAACTTCATTCTTTGCAGTTGTGTATTAAACAACATGACTAACATTTGCCACATGTTGTTTATTCTCTTATCTTCTCCCCAGAGAAGGGAACGTGTGTGCTGAGACTATTTCTTTCCTTGAGGAATTATGTTCCTCAAATCCCATAGTGCCTGTAGAAATCATGTCTTTATCATTAACTTTTATCATCTCTATTAACCTTCACATTTGATGGAATTTGGGTGGCTGACCATCTATATCATGGGAAAAGCTCTGCCATGTTGTATGTGAATAGTTACTGAAATGGTTGCAATGCAGGGAGCAACCATTTGAAGAGGTCTAATAAAACCTCTTTTTTGATTGTTAATTATTAATTTTTTGTAGTACAAGCTTGTAGCAGAATATTTCTGTCTGTGTTAAATGATAATAATTTAATTAATTGCAGCTACCTAAAATAGCTGCCAGCAATCACCCCTTTTCCTTGTGTCTTACAGTTTATCTAAGTTGCTTGATAGCTTTGTGTAGCCAAACTGGGTGGGCTAATTCAGCCCTGCTTCAGCTCAGTTAACATAATTCGTTCCATTGCACTGGATTTTTTTTTTTATTAGACACCACATTAGCTTCTAATGAAGGTGTCAGACTGACAGACATTGATGCCATCTAGATGCACAATGAAGCATTGTAATGATGATTATAGAAGTCTTTCCATCCTGGGGAGCCTCCGGTGTGTTTTCCTAAAGGTGCCTGCAGAATGAGCTGGCTGGTTTATGTTTAAGAGCTGAGGCTTGATCCAGATCGTTCACATCAAGGGCAATTATTCTGGGAATGATAATGAGTCTCACGCTGAGCCTCCACTGAGAATTCCATTACCAGCTTCAGTTAAGGGAACAGTGTAAGCAAGTGAGCAAACTAAAATAAAGGCCACAACAACTCTTTGGTCTAAGACACACTTTCTTGAGGATAAGCCTTATCTCTAAATAAAGAAATCCACAGTTTGGATACTTATTAAAAACAGGGTTTTTTTTTCCTTGGTGGAGAACTTGGTTGTTCCACTGAAGTGTGGACACGAACTTTTTGGGAAAACCCGAAGCTTTCTGCAAGCATGTTCTTTTCATCAAATCCCTTTTTTCTGAGACAGAAATATTTGAAAATGTTGGACCAGCTCTGATACCACAGGCTCAGGCTTTTTCTTCTTCTCTTACAGGATTTGGCATGTGCTGGTCCTGCTGAGGGCCCAGAGAGTTGTCCTGACTCAGGGTTTTCATATTTGAGTCCTCTGCCCAACTCATTCTTGGCTGTGCCTGTCCCCCTTCAGCTTCCCTGCGTTTCCCCATCCCAGTGGTGACGGTGCAGTTTGGCTGCAATTAGTACAGCTCAGATTTCATTGAGTAAATGACTGTGAAAGGCTTTCAATATTGGGACAAACCCAATAGAAACATGTAGATTACCCAACAGAGGATGTTCTCAATTTCTTTGGCCAGAAACTAAAATTCTTACCTAAGATTTTCAAAACTCTGGAAGAAGTTTGACCTTCCCCTTCCCTCAGCCAGCTCCTAAGTTTGCAGCCGGTGGTGTTTTACTAGACTTGCAGCACTGACTTAATAGCTCTTTAGTTATTAGAGGATAAATGTTCATGTTCTACAAGTTTAAATTATATTAAAAGCCTTTATTAGCACCACTTGGCAAAATACCTTCTGGCTAGCTTTCTGGCCTTGGGCTAGGCCATTCTTGTGGTTTCTTAATGACGTTCTATGAAATGGATATAATTTATGAGAATTTGGTGCCAGGTTTTGCGTGTATTAAGAAGCATTTGCCGTTCGTGCTTAATGCTGCTGAGCAAAATGAAAAACATTAAAAACTTGAATTACGTCTTGGCATTCATCTAGTTTGATTTGCATTGTGCGTGGCCTTTGGTATTTTTATGTATATGTATTTATATTATACATTTTTTAATATAATCTGGTCTCTGAATTACTGGTGGTTGTTCAGTTCTGGCATGTAACAGTGCTGTTACCAAAGTTACTTTCTATTTATTTTCCAACCCTCCTTGAGTAATTTTGGCAAAGTTTTCTCAATGAAAGAGCTCCAGATAATGGGTTTCCCCACAGTTGGGGGAAGAATTAGGCCACTGGGGCAGCTCATTTTTCTGAAGGCAACTGTTTGTGCCATGGACCAAAGGCCTCAGAAGTTTCTTTCCCACGAGACTTGGTGACGTGCAGGCAGTGCTGGGGTGTGATTCAGCTGGTTGGTATTTTCCCCCTCTCGGCATCTGTTTATTTGCTTTGCCACCAAGGCCGCCTCCTTTTCCTTCTGCTGATACAGTGTTAGTGTGAAAAACGAATGGGGCAAAGCACCCAGCGGGTGGGAGGAGGCATGTGCGGTGGGAAAATAGGGCCGGGAGAAAGGTCTGGGGCTTGAGTAACCTTTCTTAGGTGTCTTTCCATCACAAGAGTTGTTTGTGGCAGAGGTGTGAGCTTTGTTGATTGCAGAAGCCGGCTGCCGTGGATCTGACCCGATGCTCTCATTCTTTCCGCAGTGGGGAAGCCTCACAAGTGCAACTACTGCGGCCGGAGCTACAAGCAGCGCAGTTCTCTGGAGGAGCACAAGGAACGCTGCCACAACTATCTGCAGAATGTCAGTCTGGAGGCTGCCGGGCAGGTCATGAGTCACCATGGTGGGTGCAAACCGCCTCCTGAGCTCCCTTGGACTTGGAGCATCTTGTGCGGTTGTTTTTTCCATCTCTTTTTCTTCCTTCCTTTCATCTTTGCATGACTTCCCTCTTAGAGATTGCTTACACTCAGGCAGGAGAGGAAAAGATGGGCTAAAATCCTCACTCTGCCCAGTTTAACAGCCCTAATTGTGCTTATTTTGTTTAAGTCAGTATTTCGCTTTTTAGTATGCATACGTATGCAGACATGAAAATAAAGCCAAGTTACATGTTCACAATTACCCAAGAAGTCCTATCATAGAATGGTTTGGGTTGGAAGGGACCTTAAAGACCTTTCAGTTCCACCCTCCTGCCATGGGCAGGGACACTTTCCACCACATCAGGTTGCACCAAGCCCCATCCAGTCTGGCCTTGGACACCTCCAGGGATGGGGCAGCCACAGCTTCTCTGGGCAACCTGTGCCAGGGCCTCACCACCCTCAAAGGGGGGAATGTCTTCCTAATATCCCATCTATCCCTGCCCTCTCGCAGTGAGAAGCCATTCTCCTGTGTCCTGTCCTCCTTGTCCCAAGTCCCTCTCCAGCTCTCCTGGAGCCCCTTTAGGGCAGTGGAAGGGCTCTAAGATGTCCCTGGAACCTTCTCTTCTTCAGGTGAACACCCCCAGCTCTGCCAGCCTGGCTCCAGAGCAGAGAGGCTCCAGAGCAGAGAGGCTCCAGCCCTTGGAGCATCTCCATGACCTCCTCTGGACTTGTTCCAACAGCTCCCTGTTGGGGGTTGAAGCCATGTATAAAATGTCTAATTCCCTTCCCCTTCCTTTCTGATAGTGAGTGATAATTAGAAAAGATGAGGATGGCAGAGGTATTCAGAAGTCATTATTTCTACCCTCTGTAATATTATCTTATCCCTCCAAAAAAGGGAGGGATGGATGTAAAAATCTCTAGAGCAGAATGGAATTCAGAAGTGTTGTAGAAAGTAATTATAACCAAAGAAATGTTTGTATGCATTTACATTTGCTAGTATTAATATGTTAACTAACACTGCATGTGTTAATATACATAAGGACTGAAGATTGCCAAAAAGATTGTTGAAAGCAAGAAATGTCAAACTCTGTGAATTTGTTTTCAGAAATTTCTGGAGCTATTAGTATGGATAATGAGCATAATGTCTCAGACTGCAGGGTTGAAGGCTTATCTGTAGCACTAAATGCTAAATGTAAGCTGTCCAAAAATTGTTATAATTTTATTCAAAATTAGTGGCTCACAAACTCTTCTAGAAGTGAACTTCTTTTAGCTTTTCAAAGTTGTCTTTAGATGTTTGGGACTTCAAGTGTTTAAATTTTTTTACTCTTCAGAAAATATGAAAATGGTACATTTTCCATTTTGATTAAAAATTATCATATACCTACAAATACCATAAAAAGTTGGGTTGTGAGTAAACAAAAGGGCAAAAGAACATTTCCACTTTTTTTTTTTTTCCATTTTGCTTATCGTGGTTGAGTGGAGTCATATGGCTTCATCTGGAAATTATTTCTGTAAAATAATTTCTAAAAACCTGAAAACGCAAGCTGAATTAAAATCTATTCAGCATTGTTAATATAGGCTATATTTTGGTGACAAAAATCTCCAAAAATTTTTAAATAATACTTTCCCATGACCAATTTAAGCCTGTAAAGGCACACTAGACATTTTTAGTACACATTGCCAAAATATTCATACAGCTCTATTAAGCAATTGCTCTCTTTGTAGACACCTGGGAAACTAAAATCAACTTTCAAAATGTCATTGATGATTTTAACGATATTGAAGTGAATGATTATCTGCCTGAGGTGGCTTTTTTTTCTGGTAAAAGTCAGTGAAAAGGCAGATTTCAGGGCTTTGCTCTTTGGAGGGACCTGTTGTGGGCTTGGTCAGTTAGGTAGGAGTTGAACCACTGAGTTAATTCCCAACAAAATACACACTCGTTGTGCAACAAGGGCATGCCTGTCTTGTTACCCAGGGAGGGATGCCTTCAGTCAGCCTTTCCTTAGGGAATAACAGGAAGCTGCCTGTGGCTGTGACAGCCAGGATGTTTGAGATCCTGCTGTGGAGGAGCTTCCCTAATGCCGCTCAGTGTCTGGGTTTATGACACAGTTATTTATTAAAATAATAAATTAAAATAATTAAACTTTCTGAGGAAATCTTTTTCTAAGCTGCCTAATACCATGACAAGAAGGGTAAGTCCTTAACCTTGTCTACCCAAAGAATCTGCAGTGGTTGACCTTGCATTGATTTTTCTGCCACCTGAAGTTAAACCAGTGCAAACCCCATGCAGACAGTTCTTTTATTTACAGCCTGACTGACTTTGCTTGGGCTTAAAATAGATGTGTTCACACAACCACTTCACTTAGCTCAACAAAATTAGCTTAAAACAGCACTTTGAATTCAACTAGTGCCTCTTTCTCCTCCGGGCAAATATGTCTGTGCCTCCCCTGGTGAATGTTTAAGGGGATGTTTGATCCACTGTCTTCATTTAGTTGTTTAGTGAGGGCACAGTGAGGACAGGCAGCAACAGGGAGCTCCAGATTCAACCGGGACCAGGAATAAATCTCAGTTCACATCCCAGCATCTCTCACCCCTGTGAGGCTCAGCATGAGGGTCATGAGCACCAACCTGTAGAGGTCTGCAACAAAGTTCTTTTCCCTGGGACTGTAAAGACACTAGGGGAGAGTACAAAAATGAATACTCAGCTTAACGTTAGGCCTTATACTAACCCTGAAAAAATTGTATTTAAAAAAAATTGTATTAAAATTGTATTAATTTCCTTCTCTCCCATGTCACACATGGAAATGATATTCCTGAGGATGACTAAGGGTGTGCTTTGGAGACTTTTATTTTGCATCCCGTTGGGATTGAGCTTTCCTGACTCTATTTCCAAATACTTGGTGTTTTGTTTTTGCTGGGCATTTTGAAATGTTTTGGTGTGACTCCTGCTCACAACTTCACCATTGCACACAGAACAGGGAGAGGTGGGGGTTTTCTACCAGCATCCTGCTCCTTCTGCTTTAACAACACCAGCATTGGCCAACACTAAACGTTGATCCAAATTATTTCTGCATAGACTAATTGTTCCAGAAAACTGGAAGCAGCCCCTAGAGGGTTTGGATTTTTTTCAGGCATTGTGCTCAAGCCCGTCAGTTTACAGACGGGCTACAGACATCTACTTTGGTGCTTTCAATTATCTCTGTCTTGCAGATGGCTAGATCACCTGACTGAAGCCACAAGGGAGAGCAAGAGAGGAAGAAGGAGGGCTAGTTTTGGGGGGCGGGTAGGAATGTACAAGACTCCGGGTCTCGCTCCATCCTCTTGCAGGGTGCTGGTTGCTTGTCGAGCTGCCCCTCCTTGTGTTCCTGATCCCTGCTCAGCAGGACAGATGCTGCAAGAGGGATCCCATGAGTTTGTTGTTGAAAATTTTCAGCTAAGCAGCACTGGCTCTGGAAGGAGAAATGAGTCTGCAGTCTCCTAGCTAGCAATCTGTCGGGGGTGACAAAAGGGACAGTCCCTGAATGCCAAGAACATGACCTTTGCAGGAAAGAACAGGGAGAAATGTTGAAGGCTAGCTGTGGTTTACACCCAGTTGTGCCTTCTTCTCCACTGCCACAAAGCCAAAAGTCCAGAGAAATTCTTCCAGGGGAATGGAGAAGGATCCTCTTTTCAGGAGAAGGAGAAAGAAGCCTAGCCCTAGGCTGTGCGAGGCTCAAAGGCCAGCTCCACATAAAACACACAATGGCCTTGTGTCTTTCCCTCTTACATAGTTGCTTAAAACATCGTTAAAATGCTGGTCCCACAGGACACTTCACACCAGGGTCCATGGGAATATTTCCTGTCATTTCTCTGTGCACACACACTTCTTTTAAATAGCAATATTGTGAGCTTCAGAAAGGAAATTGAGGTTGATGGAGTAATACTAATTTATACCAGCTGAGACTTAGCCCAGTGTCTGGTGTCTGCACACAAAAGTATTTATCAGCAAAACACACACTGGGTAGTTTTTTTACTTCTTTTTTCCCTTATTCTTTCCTCACTGAAACAGCATAAACTTTTTTTAATAGCTCATGTGGTTTCTTACAAATTAAGAAGTAAAAGGTTAATCACTTTGAGCACTATGATTGAAAGACCAGTGTCTTCAGGAAAAGAAAGACTGTTCTGAAGACGATCCAAGTTTGTGAATTGAGAGTTTAGGCTTAGAAACAACACTTTGTGTTAACTGCAGTTGAGACTATTGACAGTGTCAGAGGTGGTGAACTCTTCCGTGGGCAATCCAGGAGCACACCCTGATAGCTGATGAAGAACATCCCTGAACAGAAACATACTCAAGAGTAGGCTTTTCCTGGGCTGGAAGTTTGATTTTTAGAATAAAAGTCTTCCTGAGCTGAGACTGTAAATGCTCAGCATAAAATGAGTTGCTGTATCTGAGCTAGTTATATCCTGTCAGCTGTTCCTTGGTTGCTCTCACTACCAAGGTAATGAAGTAGGATGTACTACAACAAAAAAGGAATTGCATTTACTGCTGAGTAAATGTGTACACGAGCTTCTACCACAGAGCAGCTAATTGTTGAGAACTGGTAGTTGTGTGTGATCTATCTGGTTTTCCCCTTTCTTATTTTGTTTTTTCTAAAAAAGAAAAAAAAAAAAAAGGAGGGTGGGCTATGTGTCCTTTATTTGTGTATTTTTTAAATTGAAATGAAAATGAATTTATCTAAAATTGTCAATGTGATATTTAACTTAGCTCTTTGGGTTTCTAAAATGTGACATCTTATCTGTGTGGTCCAGTTTTGCCTGTCATTTAAATTGTTTCAGAAAGTAGACTATTTCCTTTTTTCCCTTCTCCCAGGAAATCTGCGTAACAAAACATACTCTGGTAATGTATTTCCATCGTAACACAAATATTGGTGTGGTTCAGTGATTCTGTTGCAAAAGAGCTGTGCCCTGGATTATAGATTTGGATTCTGAGGTGGGAAAAAGTACCTTCAGCATGAAAGAAAAGAAAATGCTTTTATTGTTGATGATTTTAGTTTTAAAATGAGTCCAAGCAGGATTTTTGCCTGACTTAGAGAAGAGCAGATGTCTTTTTTAGCACTATTCATTTTTTATGGAAGAAAGGTTTCAAATTCTGTGTAGGAAATTTTACACACATATGCCCAGCAGCAGAATTATTTCATTATTACTTAATTGTTACAAGACCACACAAATGTCGCTACATTTGGGGCTTATTCAGATGGCTTTTAAAGTAATCAGGAGCTTTAAACTGGTTCAGGATGCCTTGAGCAGGTGTTCCTAGGAGGGATTGAGAGCCCCCTGCACCTTGCTAGGACCACACCACCAGCCTTGTGTGTCCTGTGCACCAAGGGCTGGAAATCCTTGAAGTGGCACCCAGGTGGACATGGCCCATGGCAGTCACATCCCGGGATTCACACGCTGTGTGTGTGCATGTGCATGCATCCACTGAGCTTGGGTAAGCCAAAAAGGACGGTCAGATGCCAGTTCCCACTGAAAATCAGCAGACATAATCTTTCCTTTCTTCCCAAATCTCCTTGGTAAATACTTGAGTAGTGCAGATAGCTCCTGACCAAGCACGATATTTAATTAACCTTAAAACTTTACCCTTAGCTATTAAAGTATTCCAAGCCTCCCAGTCTGCACTGGGCATTAATTAGGTCACTTGAACACTGCATCCCATTTTGTTGCAACCTTAGATTCATTTCATATTTATGCTCTTTTTTCCCTCCCTTTCAGTGATGCCAGCAGGACTGCCTTGTAAATGAGAAACCATTGTGTTTCTCAGGGGGAGCATCCTGTACAAATAAAAAAGCAGCAGAGTAAATCACTTTATAGCATATGGTAGATTCTAAGCCTCAAAGTACTCAGCTTCCATAGCAGCAGAGGCACAAATGGAATCAAATGAATAAATTGCCATGTTTTCTTATTATGGATGTCTGAATTGAGAAGTTCACCTGAGCAGGCACTCTGTTTTGTAATTTCCTGGTGTTTGCTCTTCCTTACTAGAAAGAAGGCAGAGACAAGGCTTTTATCACCCCATTTTTTGTATATTATGTGCTAGCAAACAGCTGTGTTTAGGAACAGGGGGATGATTATTCCATGTCAGGATCCTGAAGGTAGTGCGGTTACATGGGAGGAAAGTGGGCTGGTGGTGTTCATTTATGGCACTGTCTGGGAGAAGGTGTCTGTGACACAAAAGGCTGCCATGGTGAGAGACCGGAGGAGGGCTGGCAGAACATGAGGGTGCCAGTCCTTCTCTGCCACCTCTGCAATACCCAGCACTTCACTGGGAGCCTGATCTAAGACAGGGAATACAGTGGGTTCCTCTCCGCTTACAAACTGTAGGAACTCTGTGCCAGATCACCCCAGTTTCTGTTTTTCTGCCATCCATTCTTTATACTCCAGCCATCCCATTAGCACATGGACTAGTAGCTGATCCCTCTCCGTTTTTTCTTGCTACCTCCCAAAGATGAATGCAGGACAATTAGGCCTGGTATCAAACTCATAGCAGCAGAGCAGAGCTACGCACTTGATATACATTGCAAATGGCTGGGACTCTCCAGGTCTGATCCACAGTCCCTTGTGGGGACTGACCCTTCTTGGTGATTAAATTGCCATGTTTTCTTATTATGGATGTCTGAATTGAGAAGTTCACCTGAGCAGACACTCTGTTTTGTAGTTTCCTGGTGTTTGCTCTTCCTCACTAGAAAGAAGGCAGAGACAAGGCAGAGACAAGGCAAAGAGGATGCTCAACAAAACCAAAGTACTTTGTAGGTACTTAAGAGTGACTATTTCAGCAAGTGACATAAACCCCTGTGCAAGTGGCTCACTATCCTGGTCAGAAGCCTGTGCAATTCCTACATTTGAGCTTTAGCACCTTATTCCCTAAACCAACAAATGACAAAGAGTGAAATGAGTTAAAACAGAAGAAGTTACTTTGTTTTTGTCTCAAATACAATGTATGAGCGTTCCCCTGATGTAGTTAGCACAGGAATGCTCCCTGCTGATCCCAATGATGTGGAGTAAGTTGCAGAAAACCTCTGTTCGCAGACTGTTAGATCTGTGCTTGAGGGGATAAAATATTAATAAAAAAATGGGTAGTTTCTGTGTCTGATTCTGAAGGGAATTTCCATGCCATGTTAATCCTATAATTCCAGTACAGTGTCTGTTGATTTTACAGTCTCATTACAGTGTGAAGAGAGGAAATATGCTTTAGCAAACTGATCCTTCATTTGAGAACCCTTTGTCTTAGGGAACACACAGCCAGGCCCAGCAAACACAACTCATCAATGCCCTGTGCGATTTTTAATCAATGAGATTAGTGCAAAAATATAGTAATATGAGTAATTATACTGTATGGTAAGTGTGAAGGGAATACACAAAGAATGATAACTAAATATTTACATTGGTGACAGGTGACCATATTGAAGAGAGAATAACACAAAATGTCACCTACAGAGTGAGTTTCAAAAGTGTCCCCTCCTCACTGGCAATCTTCAGTGTCCAGAACAAAACAAGTCCTTTTATAAATGCTTAAAGTTGGATTTCTGCTAAATAAGATGTTCCCAAGGAGAGATGTTTGGTGAATGTGGCTCTGCTTACCGGTGATTGCTGTCTTGATGCCCAAAGTGTTCTCACACCTTGCTTTATGTTGTGTTGCATTTGTTGCACAGTCAGCAGGGCTCAAATGATTTGTGTTGTCTGGGAAGTGTAGACCAGACCTGTCTGATACCATTTTTTGGTTTTGTGCAGTACCTGCTCTGGAAGATTGTAAGGAACAAGAGCCTGTGATGGACAACAATATTTCTGTGGTGCCTTTTGAGAGACCTGCTGTTATAGAGAAGCTGACGAGCAACATGGGAAAGCGTAAAAGCTCCACCCCACAGAAGTTTGTGGGTAAGCTGGAAATGAGCCTTTTATTCTTTTTAGTGCGTGGATATAGGTAGCGTGCTATTTGTAACAACCAGAAGAACAAGGGGAAAAGTAGCACTTGCACAACTTGATTCTGATACAACAATGGAGGTGGTTAAATCACAGCAAGAAATTGTGATAATTATTGAGTTCATTTTACCAATCCAGAGAATTCAAAAGTGAAGTCCACTGTCATGAAAATGCCTTAGAAAACCTTGAGCTTTTTATTTAATGCTGGTTTTTTTGTGGTTTTTCTTAAACTTTTCTCTAGCCCTTTTGAGATTTAGACTTTTCATCTTCCCTCTCCTTGCTCCAGAAAAAAAAAAACAAAAACAAAAACAAGCTAAGACTGTCGTGTAATTATCTGTCTCCATATGTGTTAAAAAAACAAACAACAAGTATCTCAAGACTTCTAATTTGTATTAAATTTCTGACACTTGGCAACAACTGGCCTGATAATACTGGCATGAGGAAGTAAATTGCATCCCTTGTGTTGGAAGAAGTTCCTACTCCAAGTGCAGCACCCTGCACACAATAAACTTATTAATGCATGAATATAAAACAGCATTGGGTGGCTTTTGGTTACTAGATTTAGAATCCTAGGTCAAGAATTCATATTTTGCTTTGTGTTTTGACACATTAAAATTATTCAGCTTATAACAGGTGACAGTATGTAGAATTTTACTTTGTTTGAGCTGTAACTTAAAACTGCTTTTTACTTCTACTGAAACAATGCAAAACTTCTCAGGAGAAAAGCTGGAGGAGAGAATTGTTTGGGGTGTCAGACTATGCAGTCACGTCATAGATGTTTTCCATGCTCACTCCCTGGAAGGGCAGTCACACTGAGCTTAAGGGTGTCTCATTCTGCCTACGCTAAGGATACTTACAGAGAGGATCAGAGGACTGCAAGCTATTAGCACAGCCATTTAGAAAAGTTGTTGCCCCTCAGCTAAATGCAGATTCAGATGGATTTGTTAAATCACCCCTGAAGGTGGCTGTAAGTAACCTGCATGGTTTGGAATAGCAGGGGGCCAGCAGTGTGCAGCAGCTCACCCAGGGGGACTGACACACTGACCTGGCTGCTCTTGGTCAGCTGACCATTCCCAAATACCAGTGCTGAGCCAAAGTTAGGCCAGCAATGATCCATCCCACATGGGGAGCACTGGGAGACATCAGCATTTCCTAACTGTTACAGTTTTAGACCAGAAAGGTGATTTTACTTGTCCACTCACGCACCATTGACCATATGTTGTTCTTGTGTTCAGAGGTAAATATGCTGATTGAAAATTCTTGCCTGAGAGATGCTGTACCACATTATTACTCTCTTCAGCAGGTTATACTACTTTGTTGTTAGATAAATCTGTAGGTGTAACATAGCATTATCCATATGTAGGAAAAAAGTACCCCCTTTCATATTTACCATATCTTATTTTTCTGATCTTTAGTGGCATCACAGTGTTTAGATTGAATAACAACAGTCTTCACTTGGCTGCCTTTCTTTTTTTTTATTTTCCCCTTCACCATGACCTCACTTTTCTTCCCTTTTTCTCCCCAATTAAATATTGTTCAGCTCTATCAGGAAGAATGTGTAATGGTTCTCTTGCTTGCAGGAAATTTTCCTGTGCATACTGCAAGCGTGGCACCTGTCCAAAACAACTTAATGGTGTTTATGAGAAGGTCATGTAAGCATAAGCTAAAATCTTTGCATGCTACATCTATCAATGCTTTACTGCTCTTTCTGATCAACAATCTCCAAGGGACTGTGGTTATGTACCACAGTCTCTCTGGCTGAGTTTTCAGGAGGGAAGGAAGCAGCGTACAGCAAATAGAATAAATTCATTTCTGCGTGAGAGATTTGGTTATATATCTGCTATTGAGGTACTACTCTTACCAAACCAGTTTAAATAGTGAGGCAGAAAGTACAATCTATGATGTGCAGGAGTGTGAGTACTTCTTTTTGCCTCTTGTTCAATGAGGGAGAGGCACACAAGTTAAATTAAAAGCAGCCATCTTTGGGCTGGTCACGTGAAGCAGATTCACGTATTTTCAGCTGGAATTTAGAGCTTACTCTCAGAATGTCACTGGGGTTAAGAACTGGCAGGATGCAAAAGGAGACATTTATGTGGCTTACGATAAGACCATGGTTGTTAGAGTAAGAATTAAAAATACACGGGCGTCTCAGAACAGATGAAGATCAGCCGGCTGCCAAATTACAGTCAGCTTCTGGTTAATGGGGGTCAGGGAGGAACTTCCCCAGGGGGAAATGCTGGAATGGCTTTCTCCAAGATTTCTTGCAGCTTTCTCCCAAGTATCTAGCATTGCAGCTGCTTTAGATACTTGATGAGATGGACTACAGGTATCACAGGACAGCTGTGTCTGTGTGCTTTGATCTAGCTTCAGATACCTGTTTTGGGGTTTCATATGGCCAGAGGAAAGAATGTTTTTTCTTCTACTTCACTAATGTAGGGCAAGGATAAATAGAATTTGAGCATAGTTTAAATAAAAATTCAGAATGATTGGTCTCATTAGCTGGTTTGAAGTATAGAATTGACTAAAGAGGAATTTAATTTGGAAACCACGTTGCACTGGTCTATTGGACTGTTTATTGGTTACTTCTGAGCTCTGTGTTTTACACCCTCTCCCTCCCATGTTATCATTTATTTTACTTTTTTGTGTCACACTCCATTTCTCAGGCTCTGACGTCTTTGGAACTGGTTCATAATTAAAGGAATAAATAATTCAGGTCACTGGCAATTTACAGCTTTCTTTGCTGTCTGTGCTGGAGTAACTAAACATGGATGATGAAAGGAATCAAAATAAGTTTTGCATCATTTATCCAAGTAGCCCATAAAGGATGGGTAATATTTCTTGATCTATAAAGCCTGCAAAGGACTGACAGTGTGTTTGGCAGCTGGATCAGACTGTCACCAGGTCCATTTCTTTATCCAAACACAAGAATGACACAGGTGGCCAGAGCAGGTGACAGGCACCAGTGGGCACCAGACACACTTGCCTCCTGGAGCTGTCCTCCAGTCCCACTTTGCCCCCATTTGGGAAGGAGCTGCTCTGTTTCATGGGAGACTGGAGCCACGTCCTGTTACAGAGCTGTCCGTCCTGTTTGTGGCAGCACAACCATCACAGATTGCCAGACCACAGCAAAACACTGAAAAAAAGGATGTTTGATGGCAAGATTCATCCACAGGTTGTGTTAGATTACCAGACCATTGTTGAGTACACATCATGAGGTACACAAACATGGTATGGTGCCCAGCCATGTGAGCAGTATTGCTGAAGAGAGTAGGAATATTCATGTGCTTCACTTCAAACTTACATTTAATTACCTTGCTAATCAGGGCTACGTTCCCCAGCAGTGATGCATCATGTCTAAGGATAACATAGTTGTTCTCTATGCATCACTTTAGAATAAGTCACACTAAGTGGAATGAATTATTATAGTCAAAAATAAAATGCTGAGTGATAGCTGTGTTGAAATGTACTAATGCAGTTTGGAAGAGATTTGGGATTACAGTTCTGTTTCTTATAGTGGTTTATACACATTTTGTTCCAAGCAATTTTGGCAAAAGGTGGTAGAAGAAGATTCTTGAGTAATTTAATTCTTGAATAGCCAAACCACTTGTAAGTAGTGACTCCTTGAATTTAACTTACAGTACTGGAAAAAAAAGTCTGGTTTTATGTAGCAAGGAAGTGAAGTAGCAAAGACAATGAAAACTAACCGAAATTATTTATCAGACTTCATAAAATCAGCTTTAAAAGTTAGCTGTCAACAACTAGCTAATTGCATGTGCGAGCACATAGGAGCATGTGTATCTTATACCATATACATATAATCTTTCCTGTTTAAAAATAAGTTATTCCATGAGCTTTACTTGTCCTGACACTCCAAAGCCATCACTGGAAAAGCAGTGCTGCTGAGCTGGGCCCTGGTGTAAGCAGTGGTCAATTTGTTCACCTCCAAGGAGAGCTGTGATGCACAACATGCCCTGTGACTGCCATGGTGTACCAGCATGTGGTTCTGCTTTTGCACATCTGTCATGCCGTTGATGTAAAAATGTTACAAGGATGTGAGTTTGGATTCACACAGTGATGAATCAGCCAGCTTCAGCATCATTATGTATTTATTTATCCTGTGTCAATGAAAGATGCCTTTTACCAAGTGAAACTAGGCTATACACGGGGTTTCTCTACTTGTTTTATTGCCTAAATAGACACTGGGAAGGGACGGGTGTGTGTATGTGGTTTTTTTCTCAGTCCGAAAAGGATAGAATCTTTCATTTCAAGGGGGGAAAACTTCAAAGATCAGCCTCCACTGCTCCTGTAAATGGCTTCATTCTTCATTCTGGGCCACATGCTGTCATTTAATGTTTGGGGGTTTTTTCTGCTGGTTAAAGGATTTACATATTGTGGCTCTAAAGGTACCACCATAACAAGCCCCCTGTACCTGCTGTTTAGGTTTCTCACTGTGCAGCCCTGTTGCAAGGTAGGTGTGAGGCACCTCAGATAGTGGGGATCATGTGAAATGGTCTCTTGAATTTTGGGGAGAGCATGTCTAACGGCATACTGCGTCAGAACTTCAGTGATGTCAGTATTTCAATCCATTATCTACCAGTTAACATGTATTTCCTAACTTGAAGTGTGGGCACAGTCAGGCCTAGTGGAAGGTTTGGAGTTGCTCTGGAAGTTACTGCAGCCATGTTTCACCTGGAACAAATAAAAAAAACAAACAAACAAACAAAACAAAACAAAACAAAAAAACCCCACAAAGACAAAGCTCTTGGTGAGGTTACTGTTTTACTCATCTCAGGAAAGGAACTTTATAGGAGGTCAGTAAAAAGGTAGAAGGAAATTAACTTTAGACTCTGGAATAATTTCACCCCAAGTCAGGGGGTTTCTTTCCCTCCCCACCCCTTTTACAGTAAAACATTGCAGTGATTATGTTGATTTTGCTCATGCATTTGCTCTTATCTCTTAGGTGAAAAGTTCATGAGATTTGGCTATCCAGATATCCCCTTTGATATGAACCTAAGCTATGAGAAGGACGCTGAGCTGATGCAGTCTCACATGATGGACCAAGCCATCACCAATGCAATCACCTACCTTGGAGCTGAGGCACTTCACCCCCTGATGCAGCACACACCGAGCACAATTGCAGAGGTGGCCCCGGTCATCAGCTCAGCTTACGCTCAGGTCTATCATCCCAGCAGGATAGAGAGGCCCATCAGCAGGGAAACAGCTGACAGCCACGAGAACAACATGGATGGCCCCATCTCCCTCATCAGACCAAAGAGTCGAATCCAGGATAGAGAGGGCTCCCCCAGCAATAGCTGCCTGGATTCTACTGACTCAGATAGCAGCCACGACGACCACCAGTCCTACCCAGGAAACGCTGCCTTAACCCCCAAGATAAAGCCAAACCCGGCTTATGTGAAGGAGGAGGCCAAGCCTTTGGATGTCACAAAAGCTTCTAAGGGCTCTTTAAAGGATATGTACAAGGTGATCAATGGAGAAGGGGAGCAGATTAGGGCTTTCAAGTGTGAGCACTGTCGCGTTCTCTTCCTGGACCATGTCATGTACACCATCCACATGGGCTGCCATGGCTACCGGGACCCGCTGGAGTGCAACATCTGTGGCTACCGGAGCCAGGACCGCTATGAGTTCTCGTCGCACATAGTCCGGGGGGAGCACACATTCCGCTAGGCCTTCTCATCCAAAGGGGACTCGTATGAAGTAGAAGAACTGCACATGAAGAAATACTGCACTTACAATCCCACTTTTCCTCAGACATTGAGACGCCTATTTTGTTGTTGTTGCTGTTGTTGTTGTTGCTGTTGTTTAATTATTATTATTAACCTTATTTTTTGTGGACCCAACCTCATTTGCTCTGCCCAGCTTAAGAATGGAAAGAAGGAAGGGAATGGATAAAAGAGGGGTTTGTTGTGGCCATCACTTTTTGGGGAGTGACCTGCCTCGCTTTCTGTGGGAATTGGAAGGCAGTCTGTGTCTGTCTCAGTTGTACACCGTGTCCTCTTTTGGGATATCGCTCAACCCTGTCAGGTGCTTTCAAGTCCCAACAAGATGCCACTCATTTACAATTTCAGAGGAATAGGTAGAAACATTTCAGAGGAGAGCCTTTTTCTAATGTGTAGATACAGTGCGAGCTTTTGGTGGCTGGAGGAAAGGGGGGGAACTTTGTTCAGCAGAACGAACAATTATTTTTAAAGCAAAACTGTTAGGGAGTTAGGAGCATGAATCAAAGTCAATATTCCTTTCAAAATTACTTTCAAGGGTGAGCTGTTTTCCTGGGTTCAGTGTGTATTGCCCCTTTAGAATGTAAATAAATTAAAAAGAAAAAAAAGAAATGTATGTCTTAACACTGTACCACTTAACAGCATTTTAGTTTCATAAGTCTGAGGGCCTTCTGTGGTAAGTCTGAGGCTTTGTATTTTTATTTTCCTTAACTTGTGAAGCACCTTTTTTTAGAATTGTTGATACTCTGTTACTCCATGCCTATGTGTTGTCTCACTGGCTTCTTAGAGACCCTTGTGGGCCTTACTTCTTTAGTTGTACCCTAAGTTTTAAGAAAGAGCATTTAGAAATAACATTTAAACTTGCTTCTAGGATAGTAAGTGGCCTAGGAGTGGGTGAGAGTCTATAGTTTACTCAAGAGGTTCTGCTGCTCTTCTGAAATACTTTTGGTATAAAATTACGGATTTAAAAATGACAAAAGTACTAGTAGCAAAGTGTTCTTTAAATATAGGTATATATAGATACATAATTATGTAAATACTTCCTCATTCTACTATCACAGTGTTAACCTCTTGGCAACAGCCTAAACTAAGACTTGCAGCTGGGAAAGTGTTAGGAGCCAGATCCTTGGCCAGCATTAATCCTCTAGGTTCCATTGAATTTAATGGAACTGCCCCAACTACTTCAGCTACATCAGGATCTGAACCTTGGCTGTTTTTTCTCTTGTTGACTTCTTACTTGCTAATTTGGTGAACCACTGATTTCCTTTTGTTTGTAAGTCATCAATTCTGCTTAATTTAGGGGTGTAAGTGTTAGCAGGTTTTGCTGGATAGCCTTGGCTCCTGGCGAGCACAGAAGCCCGGCAAACCAACAGGTCACATACGACCTTCCCTACTTCTTCAGAAAATGATTAGTGGAGATGTAGGTGCTGTGTATTGATTTGGACTTGAAGATTTCATTTTTATTCCTAATTTATTAATTTCCCTGTAGGGAAAGCAAATGGAGAAACATGCTCCAGAGAGAGTCCTTGACCTACAGACTGGACAAGAAAACAAGTCCACTGGTCTGTTTTCTTTCGTTTCTTTCTCTCTCAGTAAATAACAAAGCCAGCAACCACCCAGCAAGCTGCATCAGTAAAAACTGGGCTTAAACCTACAGGACAGATTGCCATTGAAACCCAACTGTTTGTACCAATCACAATTGAAATGTTGTTGTTTGGCAACAAGAGCACAGCTTGAGAATGGAAAGAGCTGCATGGGTTTAACCCCCTCCGCACACACGGTCTCCATGCGCTTGGGGAGACCTTTTCCAAAGGATAAAGTTACTAAAGTATACAAGAGAGAGCAAGATCAGGCCATAATGAATTCCCATCTGCTCCCTTCAATCTGTGCACTTGATGCATATGCCAGTTTGCTGTTCGGTTTGAGGGTACTGGGTTTTTTTCTTCTTCTCTTCCTAGACCTGGAGCATTTGAAAGTAGGAGCTGAGTGGTATTGATTGAAATCTTTTATGGTGACATTCTTGGCAGCTAGAACCTGTGTTTAGAAAGAATACAGTAGATCATGGCCAGATTACCTGATGACTACTTCCCAGCACTGCAATGCTATTAAGTAGGAGCTGGTAAAGTCTTGCAGTAGCCTATTAATTATAATACAATATGGAAAGAAATGTCATCTTGTGTAATGTGAGACCTATGAAGGCTGGGAATATGCAGGCTTTGGAGAGACAGATTTAAAGATCTATTCCCAACATTGTTCTTAATGTCGTTGGGTTCCTCCCCCTCCTTCTTTCTTCACCCTAATGTAGAGAAAAAAGAAACTGGGACAAATGAACCAGTGCTGTCCTCCGGACCACTCTCATTGTCTTGTGCCTGGTGCAGTCAAGGGAGTGCGTGCAGGAGAAAAGCAAGGAGGTGCTGGAGGGCATCGCTTTTATTCTGTGTGGCTGATTGTCTGCAGTTAGGGAGGTGGGCTTAGGAGGCAGCCAACCATGCTTTGTGTCAGGATGTGCCTGGAAATTCAGAAAAGAAAGAAAAAAGTGGTGGTGATTTGCTGAGGCAGGAAAGGTCTTTTAAGAACACGGTGGAGAGGGAAAGGCTCTTGGGCCTGAGGGTTGCTGGGCTTGCCTGGGCCTCCAGAAAAACACGTGCCCAAGCCAGAGAAAAGGTTGCCGGCAAATCCATTCAGTCTCTGGGGGCAACACTCTGTTCTCCCCTCTGTTGTCAGTGAAAAAATATGGGCTGTGGTTTCTTGGAATAGTTAGCACTAGGGAAAAAGCATTTAAAATTTCTGCCTTTGTTTGGGAAAGCACCGGAATACGGGAAAGGTAGAGAATCTCTTGTGTATCCACAAATCAGTTGGCTGCAATTATATCTGCAGTTCGTTAGTGTGCCCTTTGGTTCACTGATGACTCACTGATACATCTGGTAGGGTATATTCTGTAGATGTTTAAAGGATCAGATGGGGAGGCCCACTGATTTTGGACCAGGCTTCAGTTAAATCCAGCATCTTGATCTAATGGTAGCAGGTGAGATCTCTGTGTCCTGGTGTCATGGGCACAGGGAGCTGGGGAGGCACTGGGGAGTTATCTTACAGAAACTACATTTTTTGGAGAGGAAGAAACTTGAGGGGTCATGTTGATTTTTATTATCCATGTCCTTTTCTAAACATTCAGTGAAGATTTTCATCCTAGAGTTAGGAAAAGAAGGAAGATTAAATTCTAGTTCAAATTTTGAACAAAATTTTGGATTAACATGTGCTTTAGAATTCCTAGTGAAAAATATTAGAATGCTTTATGTAATGCAGCTTGTCCCTTCACAAAAGTGAGCAAAATGGGGCAGCAGAGATTTCTTTGGGTGTTTTTTCTTGCTTGCTCTCTGCAAGAAGTGAATTTCTAAGAAAAGCTCTTGTGTTTCGTTGAGTTCATTAGTCATTCATAGTGTACTAGGAATTTCGGTAGCTAATCCTTGGCCGCCAAATCCGTTTGTTCTGAGTATTTGCTGCTGGAAATTGAACCTGGCTGATTTTTATTGCACTCTTCTGAAATTCTTGGAATCAGGTTTCCAGTTAGAAACATGCATTTGCAAATTTAGAATTGGCTTCCTGTGAGCGTTCCCCATTTTCATTAAAAAGAAAAAAAAAAAAAAAAAGAAACCATTTCTGTGCACATCCCTGCCAGTAAACCCTTTTGCTTCTTTTACATCAAAAATGGCAATATTCTGACTCAGTTTAGAGGATTACAAGCCTATTAATTGAAATAGAAGTGTGACTGCTTATTCTGCTCTTGGTGTGATCCATATCCTTGGAGCAAAGGGCATTATCTATATATCTGCAGTTATGACTGATGAATTTTACAGCCACCTCTCTTTGTAATCAGTTAGGAGTGCACATCAAAATATATTGCATTTTTCAGTAAAGCCTGCTCTTTACTCAGTAACTTATGGGATTAAAACAATTTTATTCTCCTTAAAAAGTGCTGTGATGTGAAAGATGTCTAGGCATTAACCTGTAGTGGTCTGTAGTAGAGGGGAAGATTCTAAATGGGTTAATTGGCCTGATTTTTAGCGGTACTGGTTTCTACAATGTAAGGACCCAGCTCACAAATTAGCCAATGGACCTAAAGTATGTTTACTGCAAGGTGAAGAAATTCTCAATTGCCAGAGTTTCCAAATTTATGCTGTTTACAAGGGCTTCCCTAAATTTGTGCTGTCAGGCAGGAGGTCAGTAATGAAACCCAACCCTTCAAAACTGGGCTTTCATGGGACATTATTACTCTTTCCCAGGTCCTGAGTTAGCTTGTTCTGATTTGAAAGAAGCCGGAAAACAGACACTTCTTCCTCCAGAAAGAAACTTTGGAGATAATTGCAGCAAAGGTGCTTATTTCAGCCAAGGGCAAGAGCTACAGAAATACAGTTCCTTCGCTGGACAAATTCCTTTCCTTAAATCTTGCTGTGCTTTATAATGTAATGAGGGGGGGAGGAGGGAGACTGCCAGAGTCACCTAAAGTCAGTGTGGGTTTTTAGGAAAAGAGTGATGAAATTGGCATTTCTGCTAGTAATTCACCTCTTAACTTGGCTTAATAGCATTTAAAAACAAAAATGGATGGCCTGTGGTCTGGGACAGCTGGAGAGCTTGAGAAAGTATATTTATATATATATATGGTATTGTGTAGTTAGATATATGCTTTATTGTATATGTGCCTTTTCCACATGCATTTTGGGAGATCTTGATGTCATTCATGATATCCTACCAGACCCTTTCAGAATGCACGACAAAAACCAACCCAAAGGAAACATCCCTTCTCCTGCTTTGCACCCTCCTTGGCAGCTGGACCCAGAGACAGGACCTTGTTGGTACTTTGCTGTGAGATTTCCTGGAGTCAGCTGGCTTTTAGGAGTGGGAAGGGCTGAAAATTACCCTAGCCAAGTGCATTCCAGCTATCCAGCCAGAGCTGGTCTGTAGCTGGTCCCAGGGAGCACAGCATTCCCAGCGCAATGCCGAGATTTGCCGCGGGAGCCCCCAGCTGCACCGTGCCCTACGGAGAGCCAGAGAAGCATCTCCTGTTTTCTCCCTCTCAGCGCTTTTAAGTTAAGCACCCTTGGAAATGGACTTTGCTCTGCTTTAAAGTTCCCACTTAGGACTGGGAGCAGACTTTAAAGCACTTGCTTCTTGCTTCAGCCTGGAAAAACAAATGTGGCAAGTCCTTTGGAAGTGGTTTGCAAGTTTGCTTGTCACGCTGCTGCCACCCCAGGAACTGGCATAGAGACAAGAGAAGCCCATCAGTAGGTGTTCAGGGGGTTCATGAGCTGGAGCACTGTGGGGACGAGCACAGTCCTGGTTCTGGGACTTTCTCAGTGGGTTGGTGACCTGGTTTCAGGTGCAGTGTTCCCCCTGCAGGGCTGCAGAGCTGAGTGTGCCAGTGCAGCCAAGGTGGGAGGGGCACTGTGGGCAAGGTGCCTGGGCCAGCAGGCTTTGGGCAGACCCTGAGCCCAGCAACAGCCCAGAGCCACTCCCTCAGCACTGCTCTGCTGGGCCCAGGCCATGGCGGCCACAGAGGGGTGGTGAGGGGAGCAATTAGGTAGAAAAGAACTAGAATTTGCTTCATAGTAAATAGATTCCCTGTTATCCCATTGATGTGTTCTGAGGTATAAGCAAAGAAGAACTTCACTGGTTCCATTTAGTTTCTAATTTGACCTCCTACAGCCCTACCTGAAAGGGTGGGTTGTGTCCTTCTCCTACCTAGCTCTGAAATGAGCAGAGGACAGTCAGGAGGAGGTGTGGGCTAAGGCTTCGCCATGCTGCGTGCTTAACAGGCCAAGAAAACAATAAAACCAGTCTCCGTTTAATTCACCTACCTTCCCAGTTGATCATGCAGATTCCCGGTTCCTATTTGCTTCCAGCCTTTGGAAGGGTGGTTATCAGTGTGGTCTCTTGGGTCCTTATCCTTGAAGATAACTTCCCATGCTCTCTCCTTCTATACAAGCTTCTCCTTTTCATCTTGGGGCCTAATTAATCAGTGGACAGAAATTACCATTTCAACAGAGACCTGCATTGTTGTAGTAAAACTAATATTTTTTACAGTTGCAAAAAACAAAACAAAAAAACTGTGATATTTTGACTAGCAGTACGTGAAGTATTTCAACAGAGTGAATGACAATGAAGTTAATCAGATCATGTCTTGAGAGGGGCTGGTACCACGTGGACCCTCTTGGGAGAAAGGGAGCAGTCTGGCCCAAAGCTGAGGCTGATGCTTCCTTCCCACGGGGAGTGTCGGTTTAGGTGACTGCACTGCAGCCCAGGAAAACATTTGAGCACCATCAGCCTCGTGCCATCCCTTTGGCTGGATCTGGAAGTGCACAGGAGCTTTGCAGCTGACCGTGTGTTTGATCTCTCCCATTACCTGTGAGATCAGGGCCAGTGGGTGCAGCACAGCAGCTCTGGGCAGGCCTCATTTGCAGCGCTGAAGGCGCCTTCCCTTATTTTGTGTAGCAGCCTTAATCCCTGGGTACCAGCAGCCTCTGCTCTGTATCACCAGGCTGGATAAAGGATGGATGCCTCCCGCAAAGCATGGGGGGAGCACGGCTCCTTACGGGCACAACGGGGCCAGTTTGCAGTAAATTGGGCCATTTAGTTTTACCTCAAGTGACATCGAGTAAGAAAAGCTTCTTGCAGGGGTGGAGGTCACTGAATCCCTACTATGCACTTACTGGGATTTGACATTGCTTACTGGAAATGGATGTTCATTCCTGAACACACTGTAACAAGGGAAGGACTTCTTTTGGTTGTTTTTGTAGTCATTCAGATTCTGAAACTGTGATCAATTATTTGACAAATTGTCAAGTGTCCTCAGAGCTTGAACACATTCACTTCCTCACCAGGTAGCAGTCTCCTATGGCTTTCTGTGCTTTTCTCTTTCCCCCTTTTCCTTCTTGGAGCTTTAAGTCTGGGCCTGCTCTTATCTCCTGTTGCTTTGGGCTGTCTAGGGGTTTGGGGGGTTGTTTTTTGGGTTTCTTTGTTCATTGGCTGTACAGTCTGTTTACATATTTTTGTACTCAAGTGTAGTTTTTTATTAAAAACAGGAAAAAAGAAAAAAAAGTTGATTTGAGGAAAAAAATTAAGGTACGTACTCTTTGTAACACTTTAAAGATCTAGGGTACCTTTGAGATGACTCTAAAGTAATGTAATTATATACTGTATATTTGCCTTCCTTTTTAGTTGTTTTTATTTTCTGGTTGTTTTGGTTTGTTTTGTTTTTTTTTTTCCTAAAATGTATATCTTTTTATGAGAAACTGGAAACTTTTAATGCAAATGTTTAGAAAGATTTAAAATTGTAAAGTAAAACAACAAAAAAAAAAAGGTCATATAATTTTTTTTCCTGTTGGAAGAAAATGCTTTAAAAAAAGTTTTACTACTGTTGTATTCCAGGGTGGGGGTTACCAACCCCAAATTTGCTTCTTATGCTTCATTCTTGGATTCTGCTTTCTAAACATGATCATTGCAGACATGGATGATTTGCTTATATTAATTCTAAAAACAAAAATCACCAACAAAACCACGATTTTAGGTTATTTTTCTGTTCAAGTGCAATACTTACCCTGACATCTTATTAATGTACAGTGGTTTCTGTGTTCCTTCCTCAGTCCACACAAATCAGTGAAACAAAATGCTCTGCCCTAAATGCATTTAAAGATACGGTTCAAGTAAACTGATTGCCATTGACAAAAGATGAGAAACAGTAAATTAAGGCTAAAGCCCATAATTTACCTCCTGCTTATCGTTGGCATTGAAACACATCCACATCCAGAATTAAGGACATACCCATTCTTGACTGTTCCTTCCTCTTCTCTGCTAATTGCAGCTTTTTTATTTTTAAGAAAAGCACTTAATATTGATGTTTATTAAAAATGACAAAAAATAAAAAGATCTTTTGGTCTGATCCAAAACCCACTCAGTGGAGACTCCTGTTGACTTTGATGATGGATTTTGGATTAGGCCTAATCTCTTAGCTAGGGCAAAACTGCCATTTACTCTAATGGGAGAGATTTGCCCACGTAAGAATTACAGGACTCGTGTCCTTTATCTACCTGAGAGACCAGAAAAGCTTCTTTAGAGTTATCCTTGTCTTATATAAGTTTAGATGGGACTTGTTTTACATATCATACATATTTATATATAGTGTATTTTTATTGCCTTCCCTCCCGCCCCCCAGTAGACTGAAGCCGCTGTTCTGTAAATATGTATTTAGGTACATAATAAAAAAAAGAATAAAATCCCATTGAGATTTCTTGGAAAGGCAGTTACTGCGCATGCACAGTAGCCACTTTGGTCTTTTAAATTTGTATTTAAGAGATTTCTTTTTAATAATAACAAAGGCGAGGAGGCTCTATCCCCTTCTGATCGATTGCCAAAATCATTGCCCAGCCCCTGGTGTTTGAGGTGAAGAACAACGCATCGGTGGGCAACTGAAGTGGTGGCCGCTGGGTCTCACTCCTTGGGCCAAATTCTGGGAACCTCCCGTGGGGACTCGGCTCCTGCTGCTCACGGGGGCCGTGCTGAGCAGCGGGACCCGGGCGTGGCCCGGCCCGTTCGGGGAGAGGAGCTTCGGGCTGCGGGTGTGAGCCCTCTGTCACTGCATTTTCCCCGGCTGCTCCGGAGCTGCACTCCGCCCTCCTTAGTGCTCTTTTCCTGACGACAGCCGGGTGACTAACCTGGGAAATGACCCCATTTTTCTCCCAGGTAAAGAATTTTCAGTTCGTGATAGATCTTCTGAGCTGAAATTGAGGAATCTTAAATTAAAAAAAAAAAAATTAAAAATTACATCCGAGTTCACTCAAAAAGCCAGTGAAGACACTGGGAATTGTCCCACGTTTTTATGTGCTCATTGGAAGGTGCTCTTATAAAAGTATGAGTTCAGAAACAATCCCTTTAACAGTGGTGCATGTGAGCAACCCTAATGAAAACCTGTATCCCCCTGCTAAAAGAGTTTTGCCGCTATAGACTGAACTACGGGACTTGTTATTTTTATTTTCTTCTTAGCATACATGCATACATATGGTTGCACATCTGTATGTGTGTGCTCTGTACCTGTGTGAGTGTTGTACAGCCATGTGAGAGTGGGAGTCTGTGTGTGCGTGTATGTATAAATAAAAGAAGCTGCAGAAACTTTGTAATACTTTGTGAAAAGGATTATATTATAACGGTTTGTACTGTCTTGAGTGCACAGCTACTGGAATAAATGTAGGGAATCTCAGGAACAAGTATATAATTTGTCCAAGAATTATTTCTTCTCAGACGTGTAAGTGCAGTTTTTAATTCTGTATATTATTTAATATTTTACCAATAAAAATAAACTTCTGACACGAAAGGGTTTTCCATTCAAGCTTTCTGGAGACATTGGTGTATGCATACACTTTTCTTTCTTGCAGCAGGAAACACACATGGTGGTTTGGCACCTCCCAGGAATCACGTTTCTACCTGCTCACAAATCCTGTAATTAACTAGAGAGACTGAGTGTGTTACGAGTTGGGGTTCTGAGCGTGGGTTATGAGATGGGGGAGTTGGGCACAGATCTACTTTTAATATTCATTGGAGCTAAAGAAATGCCTTCCATCAGCTTCAGCATCGGCAAGAGAAGTGTCTGCGAAGGTCCTGCTGTGTCAAATGGTGGCATCGGTCAGCTGCCAATCGTTCTGTCATGTTTTTGAAATGAATTAGTGGCCTAAGATTTTTCTGGAAACACTTGGACTGCACACAACTTTGAACCCTTCCCTCAGCATTGGTTTTTGGCTGAGTTCCCTCTGTCATTTCCAGAGGTGATGTTCCCAGTAGGGATTTGTTGGGCATTTCACATTGCCTGACTTGTCCTTCCTTTCATAATGCAGCTATCGACCTGGTAGCAGTTGCAGTACAAACTCTTCAGAATAAAAGGAAGATCTCATGAAACTTCATAAATTGTTTATTGTTTGTTTTATGAATCTCTTGTAAATTCTTGGTTAAAGTTTAACCAGCCTCTCCCCATAATAAAAGTGTTCATCATTCACGACAATGGAAATTCCTTAAGGTATCATCTGAATAAAAGTTAATCTTCCTGTAAGTCATGTTTGATGTATGTTGTCTCCGAGGAATGCTTCTGTTCAATGAGCAGAATTTCCCTGAGTTCTTTCACACAGGATTGCTGGATTACTGATTGTACTTCAGAAAAACCTCAAAATTCAGCTGATGGGACAGTGTGAGTCTTTAGTGCATGGAGGAGAAATCCCATTGTGCCATTGTAGGACAGAAATGACTGGCTTAATGGACTCAGGGTCCTATCCCAGAACTTACTGGAGATGGTGATGTTCTTTTCATTGACTTCAGCTAAGGATCTGAGGGTTGAGGGGAGAGCTCATAGGCAGAAATTAAATGACTTGATAATCCTTAGGACTGCTGAGTCATTTTCAGGGGTGAGACTGTGCGTGGCTTCACGTTATTAAGGAAGACTCCTAGAAATCTCCTGGCCTTGATTCAGGGCCAGCGTGGTGGTGTGCCTGTGTCTGGGCAAGAGCCACACCATGGGGTGCCATTGCCTTTTTCTTTAGATCACCTTGTCAGCAGCTGCAAGCAAAGGGCAGGTTGACCTCACCCATTCAACTCTTACCTAGGCAACAGGGAACCATGTCTGGTCCCTCCTCTGCATGGCTTTTGCTGGGAAACTCTTACTGTATTGAAATCAGCTTTTCCCTCTTTATAGCAACAGATGCTTAAAAATTACTCCAGTGACCAGTGTTGGTAAAGCCCAGTCTTCCTTTGGTCTATAGGAGGCCAGTGGTTTAAAAATATTTAATGATTTTCTTTGCTGCTGCATCAACTTATGTACCTGCGGTGGTCTTTGAGCATCACCCTTCACATTGATAACTGGGTCAGTCTTGTAGCCAGGTAAGCATCGCATTTCTGACCTGCCAGTCCAGCCCTGCATTCTGCCAGTGGCCTTCTCCAGCTTTGCCAAAACCAGTATCATTTTCCCAGTTAATAAAGGTTAAGCCTTGTTTTCTGGCTTTGGTTTCCGTAGCACTAATATTTCTATTTTTATGCAGTACTTTCAAGAACTTACTGGAGTTTCTTCTGAGGGTGAGTTTGTTTTTAAAATGTGGTGAATCAAAACACGTTTTCCTCCATCTCTGTGCTCGAATGTCAAGTCCCAGCCCTGCCATGAATCATTTCCCACCACGACACTGCAGAATATATAACAGAGCCCTTGTTAATGGGAGACAACGGTAGGGCCTCAAAATCCCATTATGAAACTCGCAATAATTGAGGGACTAAAAATAAATTTTGCTTGGATTGCAGTTTGAACATGCTTGGGTTGTTTTTTTCTTTCTTTTTAGTCGATCCTAATGTAGTTAGTCCTCAATAAACCCAGCTTTACCCTTGTGCCCTTCAGTGCTTATTTTTGTCTCTTCTTGGTGCATCATACAAACATTGTCATAACTTCCAGCATGCAATTATAAGTGTTTGTTTTGGGTTTTTCACAGCAGAGTACCTCAGGAGCCACAATGACTTCTGGATTCAATGAAATTTGAGTTGAAAGGATTACTGTATAAGTACAGAGTCACTTAAAATTTTAGACTAAGAATGAAAGCTCTTTTCAAAGGAATATACTTGTGAAATAGCCTTTGTGTTTCCTGTTAATTCCTGGTACAAAGATTAGAGACGGAGTCCCAGAGTACGATATTTTCCAGGGATTTCTGTCAGTGGAGAAACTGAGCCCTTGTAATGAGACTATAGAAGTGCTCAATATTATCTCATTATTTTTCATTAATCCGCACACACCAGCCCGCCTCCACACGCTGTAATTCCATGTTACCACCCATGTTCCTACATTAAAATAGGAACAGATTATTCAAGACTCCCACACAAATCGTGAACCTCTATCCCTTCTGATCTGTCACCGGCCATCCCTGAGACAGAGGAGCTTCTTCCTTAGGCACGGAGTCATCTTTAAACCTGGCAACCTAGCCCTTCAGAGCTAAATGCCTATTTTTATTCCTGGCAAATGCTCCTGTGGTATCCAACATCCAAGTCTGGATGAAACTACCCTGTCAGAACTGATTTTTAACAGAAAATTGCTTTTCAATGAACCCATTCTCTATGGAAAGTGTATGCTTTTCATAGATTTGGGAGGATTTGGGGATTTTTTTCCCTCAGTAAGAAAGCCTGAAACTCTAAACCCTCGGAAGGTTTCTGTGTTATTTTGTTTGGTTTCAAGAGGAAATACTTCCCTGCCCTCAACTCCTGTTTTCATATCAGTTCAAATAATGTCAAGACACTCTTTGCTGCTCTTTCCCATTATTTTTGTTCTTTTCCTGTTTCAGGCTGCCTGCATGTAGTTGATAGGGTGTGGTGAGGAATGTAAATTATTATTTTCATGTAGGTGTGGTAGCTATTCAGTTGTAAATCCTGTTTTCAATCCTTCTGACTATTTTATTTGTGATCTGTAATATTGATTTGTCTTCAGAGCACAGAACGCTGCAATCTATCAGGAGCAGGGACATTTTATTCCTTGCTAAAATAATTCAAAGCACTCCCAGAAATCTGTGAGATGGGAAAAAAAAGAGATCTTCCTTGAAGCCTTTTTTTTTCCTCTTTGAAATGAGTTAAGGAATTTGTTTCTGCTGTTGATTTGTTTTTATCAGTTAGTTGCAAAATCTGACCAGCCTCGCCTTTCAAACCCATCTCCCATGATAACCTGCCACTGGCTGTCTCTTGATAACTGACTTTAAAAAAACAAGTTAAAAGGTTTGCATCTGAACGCGGCTCAGGATGGTGGAGGAACAGGGCTGAGCTACAACAGGCAGCTCTGCAGTTGCTGTTGGAGTCGAGTAAAGCTGTCAAGCTGTTCCCAGTTCCACACAAGCCGTAGCAGCCATGCCTGAATCACAGCTGTATTTCCCCACAAGCTGTGAGGGTCTTTTGGCAGCCACAGGCAGCGGGACCGCAGATGCTCTGGCTCTCCAAAGCCTTTCCAGCTGGTCCCGCCTTGGGAAGGATGAGCTGCTGGGTCAGGCACCAGGGGGTGCCTCCCCCGTGGGACCAGACTCTCTGTGCTACAGATCTGCGTGGCCTGAGCAGCCTGGTGGGAGCTAAGCTGATTTGCCCAGTGTCTCTGCGAGATGCCAGTGCTGCTCTGAGCCCCAGGGGCTGCTGCGTGTGCTCCTCTGGCTGTGCCCTCCTCTGTGCCCAGCCCCTCCTGTGGACCCGTCCTGGTGACAGCTATTAAAGGCAAAACTGTCATTACAGCATCTGCCTGTGTTAGTGCAGCTTGGCTTCTAGCTATTGGTTCAGTCTATCTCATGTTTGGATACATCTGGAACCTAGGAGTACAGTTACTGCTGATTTTTTTATTATTATTTATTTTTTTTTTGGCTACCTTTAGGCCTGTAGCATCCTTGTGCCTGAGGCTGTGACTAGTAACAGTTGATGGTCTCCGTGAAAACTGAAGTTTAGGTGTCACATGCTGCACACTCAAAGCTGGTAGCCCGTTCTGGCCAGTGTGCTATGAAAAGCCTGGAATACAGTTGTCCTTGGATACCTCTGCATATTGTTCTCTATCGGAGATCTTTCGAAGGTTGACCTGAAAACAACCCATGTCCTTGCAGCATGAAAAGCTTCTCTTTTCCCTGAAGTGGCAGAAATGTGCAGTGTTCGGGCACAGGTTGCATTTCCCAAGCAGTGAGTGCGTGGTTGGGATGTCTGCGGTACATACCGAGTGCTATGCTGCTGCTCTGTGGCCGTGAGGAGGCATTCAAAGTGCTTTTTCTTGGGAGTTCTTTTTAAAAATTAATTTCCTCAGTCAAGTGTTCTCTTTATTTGCCTTCAACTTTCCCCCCCATTTCTTCCAGTAAGAAAACAGAAGTTGTCACTAGACATTAGGACACAGCAAGGTTTAAGTCAATGCGGGTTAATACTGATTATTTGCATGATTCTTGTTTCTAGAAGCCCTTCTGAGGTGCACTCAGCAAAAATAAGTCCTGGCTAGCACTAATGTGTTTATTATCTAATTATAAAAAGAAACCAAGTTTCTTCTCATTTTCAGAAGTCCAAAGATCTTGCTGTAATGCTCCTTTCCTTTATTTGTTCAAGCCTGGATATCAGACTTGCAGACAGTATTCCAGTAACTGTCTCTCTGACATTTTGCTGCTTCTTGAGACTGTTCCCTCTGTAGTTCCATATGACTGTACACAGAGATAGATGTCTTTGTGTCCCCGGAGTGGCTCCACAGGATTTGTGGAGCAGTGAGCTGAGCTCACAGCTGTGCCCTGCCTGTGTGCCCTGTGGTGGCTGAGCTCTGAGCCTTGGCTCCATCCCTGCCCCGTCATTTTCAGAGCACAGTGCCCTGCCCATAACCATGACTGGCATCACTGGGCCTTGGGTGCCAGATCTGAAGCTGAGATGTGCTGAAATATGTGCTGGTCAAATGAGTCCAGCTGCCCAACAGATCCGGATGGCTTTGGATAACTGACATCCTGAACTTCATCAGATCTGCCTCGTCTGTGAACGTTACTGGCTCTGTTTCTCTGGGGTTTTTTGTTAGATCTTTTGATAAGATATTCAATTACCTGGGTCTAAACCAGATCTACATTGCTCAAAACACTGCAGCTGGATGATGTCCTAGGCATAGGGCCGACTGAAAACTCACTGGTACAAAGATGGGCTTTGATCCTTTTAATATGTGAGCACTGATTTTTTTGTTTTCTCCAAAAACGAAAGAGGGGGAAAGCAGTAAGAGTGTCAAATGGATACCAGTTTTACCCTGGTCATATCTGCTGCAAAGGAAATTTCTAAGCTGAAGCTGGTGTGATGCACCCTGTACAAGACACTTCAGCTGCTCTTAGGAGACAATTTTATGTAAGAGGGAATGTAAAGGACTTTCTGAGTTTGATATAGACTCAGTTAGAGAAGAAACCCTAAGCTCTTAAGGAAGAGGAGGTTTGGAAGATAACATCACTGGCCAGTTCGTTCAGCCTCACATGAAATTGCTGATATTTTAGTGATCTCTGGCTCACCTGTCCTGCCAGATTCGGATGACTGTAGAACTGCTCACACGCTTCCTTCAGTTATATAAATTACTGCATTGCCAAGACTTCTTTGAGACCCAGGCTGTCAACAGAGAAACCTCTGCTGTTACACCAGGCCGATCTGTGCATGTCTAGGCGAGGCTGAATAAACCACAGATGACCTCTGATGTAATTTTACCTTTAGTCATTTGCCCCATTCCACTGCCAAGCTTACACAGAGTCAGAATCCCTAACCCAGAGATTCTTTTAAGGGGAAAATAATGGTGGAATAAGGCAAATGGGGATTTTTACAGCACAGTAGTCCTCACACCCCTGCCCTGACAGGGCACCCTCTAATTCATCATTCCTAGGGCCTTTGCACCACTTGGCTTATCCCCGAGCAGAGGGTTTAGTGCAAGGCACTGCATATCTGTGTCAGGAGGTATTTGGGCAGGAGTATTCCACAACAGCTATTTTGGGCTGTTTCCCCACATCGAGAAGCTCTAGTGCTTATCTCAATGGAACGAAAGTCAAGCCTGTTCTTCTAGATAAAATGCTTTCCCCTCCAACTGCCTGATGCCTTATCTCTGGTCTTGCAGCATCACCTGTAACCCCTCTCCTGACCCACTTAACTTTCTGCTTTCAGCAGAGCTGGGGTGGGGGCAGGGAGACTTGATTAATGAATAATATTCACTTTCTTCTAATGTGAAAAAGTCTTCAAGTGGTCCATGCTCACATAATTAGGAGAGAAATCTCTATTCTTAATCAGCTGATAAATTATCTAAGGGAAGACCTTTAAGAATGTCTTTCAGGTAGCTTTGGTTCACATAAGTTATTGGGTTTTAAGCATTTTTCAGAATCTCCTGACAAAGAAAAGAACTTTAATGATATTATTTGACACTTGTCACCTTGCGTTCTTTGCCTGTTTAAAAAAGAAACCAAGACTGTGTTATCTCTTTTCCATATCCAAAATAATTTCTAGAAAATCTATATTTTTGCAAGCATAGTAATAAGCTAGTGCTTCCTTTTTGAGCTTCAAAACTTAGATAAGGACTAAATATAGGCAGTCAAAGTGGTGAATGTGTTGTCCCTTACATTCCCATTTCAGCAGCAGGTACAGCCAAGGCAAGCTTGTTTGTTAATTTATTTGGAATTAGGCTGATACTTTTAAGCCATTTCCTAGGGAATGATTATCTATCAAAATGTTTTATCAGCTGGAACTGAGTGATGTTCATTCTGATAGTTTCTTGGAGAACCAGTGTGTGTGCAGTTAAGCAGAATTCAATCTGGTTTCCTGTTTGAATATTAATTTTTTTGGTTGCCTCCATTCTTTAAGTGTGTCAGGGACTGCTCAGGAAATGCTCTTCTCCTTGAATCTGTGTGCCAAGAAGTCTATTGGTGTGAACAATCCTGTTCTTTTGTTGCCACTGGATGGTCTGGTGAAACAAGGAAGGACGCGAGTAGGATTGTTAAATGTGGGACTCTGGATCTTGCAGGATGGAGTTCTGCAGAGGACACCATGGACGCTGCAGTTGCAAGCATGATTAGGAAGTGGGATTGACATAAGGGCCTTCGCCTTCCTCCCCACCCCAGTTTAAGGCACTGGTGAGTGCCTTAGAGAGGCAGAGCCCTGCCGAGGTACCAGTGACCAGACACTGGCTTGACTTTATCGTTTCAGCTCCAAGGAGAGGAAGAAAGGGGTGTGATCACGTACACATCCAAGGGTTGTCCCTGGATTCTGCTACAGGGAAATGGCAAAAGTAGCAAACAAATCAGTTAATGGAAGTCTTCACAGGGAACACAGCCTCTCGTGTTCTTGCCTTTGCCTTCATTGCTGCCACTGCGTGAGGTGCCACCGTCACCCCTGCTGCTTCCCAAGGACAATTTCACCACATCACCTCTGGTTTTTGAATTTTTTTCCATGCATTCATTCATAGGTGGAGAGGAAGAGTGAAGCCTGCCTTTCTAAGCCAGTGTGGAGCTATGATTTCACTGTGCTGGCATACTGAGTTGCAGCCATGTGTCACAGATCTTTTGCTTGTCATCTCCCATGTTCTCACTATTCCCTGTCACTTCAAAATTAATTCATTGCTAATCACTTACTCCACCCAGATGATACCCATATTCTTCTACTTGCAAGGCACCACCTGATGCTTCATTTGGGGAGAATGGAGGGAGGGACAAACAAAGGCTGACAATTGCATTGTGAACCAGTAGAATTTATTTGTCCCACATGCAAAATTAAATTTGAACAGTATGAATAATGAAGCTCTTTGGTCAGAGCACTGCTTCTCCAGTGCAACTTTTCTATACAAGGGGAGAGAAAGACAAAAGGAGTGAGATCTTCCTTTCCAAGTTTGTGTGGGATACTGCACTCCCAGCTCTTGGTGGATGACTGGGGGAAATTGGCATTAATCATGGTTGTATTCAAGTGTAACCATCTTCTTGGTGCCAGTGCCTAAGTCATTTCTGGTATAATCATAGAATCTTGGCATGGTTTGGGTTGGAAGGGACCTTAAAGCCCATCCAGCTCCACCCCATGCCATGGGCAGGGACACCTTCCACTATCCCAGGCTGCTCCAAGCCCTGTCCAACCTGGCCTTGGACACTTCCAGGGATGGGGAAGCCACAGCTTCTCTGGGCAACTGTTCCACTGCCTCACCCCCTGAGTAAAGAATTCCTTTCTACCATCTAATCTGAATCTTTCCTCTTTTAGTTTGAAACCATTCACCCTTGTCCTACCACTATCTGCCCATGTAAAAAGTCACTCTCCCTCTTTTTTACAGCTGTGCTGTGAGTCAGGCAGGAGTTTTCTGAGTCACGGAATGTTTGAGGTTGGCAAAAACCTCGAAAGATCACCTGGGACAACTCCGTCCTCAAGCAGAGCCTCCTAGGGCAGGTTGCGGGGGGGTTTTGAATGCCTCCGAGCGTGGAGTCACTGCCACCTCCCTGAGCAGCCCGTGCCGGTGTGTGACCACCCTGACAGCTGCAAACACGTTTTTTTTCTGGTGCAAAGCTGCCGGCGGCGTTGGGGAACAGGATGCCCGCGTGGAGCAGGGCGGATAAGGTCAGGGCAGAGCTCCCTCCCCGCTCGGCGCCGGCCTCTGGGCTCCGCTCCCTGCTCGCAGCACGGGCGGCGGCGACGCGGAGCCTCCTCATCTGCCGGCCCCCAGCGAGGAACCCTCAAACCACGGCTGGGAACATTTCGAAACAGATTTTTGTCGCCCCAGAGGAAACATCGGAGGGGAAGAATAGGCCCTTGTAGCTGTGAACCAGCGATGACAAGATAAAGGCCCCTAGGCTCATCCTCTGTACCTGTCTAATGGTGCAATAGCAGCGAATTTCAATCCCTTCATTTCAGGATGCGGTGGAACACGGACATTTCTCTTTCGCAGCTCTCCTCACTATTTTGTTTCCTAATGTAATGTATATGCACACCTATTTTTTAATGTATGTATATGAAGAAGGTCTGTATGTGCACACAGAGAAGTGGGACATGCTGAAATGGTGGTTTTTGGTGCAGTTTGAGGAAACATAGCCATGAAAGTCCACAGAAGGATTCCTACTGTGTCGTGTCATTCATCTCAGGTACCATTTAGAGCCCAGAGCTCTGCTGGGCTTGGTTGGCGTTTGACCTCAAGCCAAATACCTTTGTACCAAAGCACCTTCCTCTGTTCACAGGAGGCCTTATGCTCACAGAGACGTTCCAGAAAAACATGAGAGTTACAAGGTGCCCAGAGAATGCAAAGTGAGGTGCAGGAGGGGTTCTTCAGGTGGCAACTTGGGTTGATCTGGTGAGTGATCAGGTAATTGACAGTTGGTCTCTGCCATCCTCCTTGAAACAACGGACTAAGTGTTAAATGTCTGTGAAGAACAGAAGGAAAGGAAGCCAGAAAATCCCCCCCAGCTGGAATGAGATCATATAAAAAGCTGCAGAATTCCAAATGAAATTGATTCACTTTACTCCCAAATAAGCACCTGAATCAGTATGAATCAATACAAATGGCATCCATAAATGTATCTTGTTTTGTTCCAGTTTAACATCTATTTTCAGAAGGTTCTCAGAAAGCATTTTTGGTACACCAATGCATGAAATACTGCTGTCAGATAAATTCAGACTATCCTGGATAAGGGTATTATATCACAGAATGAAAACAGGCAGCAGAGATATGAAAGCAAAGAAACTGTTAGTGCTGATTTCTTGGGAAATGTCAAAAAGGGTGATTTGAGAAGTGATGGTGTTCAAATTCCAGCACACACTAACATTTGTGTTGCTGCTGTTTGCCCTGAGCTCCTGCAGCTGAACTGGCAGAGAGCTCGGTCTCCAGCAACACCAAATAATACTGTTTTATTCAATTATGTGAATTTTACCAATAAATAAGAAGTATGACTTTTTTCAGAACTTAGTCATCTCTGGCACATCTGGCACTACTTCTGTTTTGAAAAATGTGGTATCATTACCCAAATTGTAATGACTCCTGAGTTCTTTGAAACCTAATTGCAGAGTATGTCAATCTGGCTTTTAAGATGTTTTTTAACATGAATTGGTTTTGGTGCATGTTTCTACCCAATTTGTGATGTGTGCCACCCAAAAACCATGAATTTAACATGAAAACCAACCAAAAGCTGGAGTAATGAAAAGGTCAAATACATTATTAAGCATTAAAATTCTGAGAAGTCCCTGTTGTGCAGGAGATCGTAACAAGAAGAGGAAACAGCACAACATGAGCAATCTCTTGTGATAAAGATCTGGTGAGCAGAGTAGAGCAGAGGAAGTGGAGCACGTATGATGATTCCTGTTACAGGACGTGGCCCTCCTCCTCCTCCCCATCAGGTGGTGTGCTCAGGGCTTTGGCTGAAATATTCTGGAATTTGGTGAAACTCTAGAAATAATGTTACATTTTTGTTCATTCCATCAAGCGAATTGGAACCTTTGTTTTCATAGTTCTAGAAAGGCATCTGAGACTGCAGTTGTCCCATCCCAGTAAGGCATCCTCTTCTCTGCTGGCTCTCAGTGCACTTCAGATCTGACCTGGGAGGAGATGGTGCCACTTGTGCAGGATCACTGTCTATGATGGTGCCTCGTGTGTAATTCAGACACCTCTCCTGAGACCTGGCGTGGGTCTCGCTGTCCCATTTTGACACCAGGTACCTGATTTCTACTGACAAATAGGATTACAACAAAGACTCTTTTTAGGCTTTTGTGAAAAACTGTCAAGCTTTTGAAGCTTCTGTTGCCATTTTAAAGCTTCTGCAGATCTTGAGCAGGCTTGCAGTATCGAGATGCACCATGTAAGGGATGAGCAAAAGTTGGTTAAATAACCTCAAATATAAAGAAATAAATTATTGCTCCTGTCGCTCAGTATAACCTGCTGTGTACCTCCACCAGAAAGGCTTCTTATCTGTGCCTCTTAATCATTACCCTCTGCTTTTACCCGCAGGTAAAGCTGGTGAAGAAGGGGAGGGTGCCAGATGTTCCCCGTGTCCCTCTGGGCCTCAGCTGTCGCTTATCCTGTAGCATCCGGATGCCGAGTCTCCGAGGATGAGAGTGAGAGGGCATCTCTTGGGATACCCCGCCCCAGACTGGCCCTGGGCACGGCTCTGCCGCCAAGCGAGTCACTGGATGTGCTCCTCCGAGGAGGGCACTGACCGGGGCAGGAGCAGAATGGTTTCCCCCGTGCCTACAGATGCTGGGATTGCTGGTGCATCTGCTGAAATGAGGAGGAGCAGAGGAGGCATGGGTGTTTCTTGGTTTTATCTCTAGGGTAGGCACAGGAAGACAAAAGAAGAGGATTGAGGAGAGGAGGAAAGCAGTCAGATTTCCCAAAGCTCTCTGAACAGCCGTGGGTGATTAACAGCTGGGAGCGCTCAGGCAGACTGGGTGGGGTTTGCTAATTCAGCCTTGCATGCAATCGCACCCGGGGGGTGAGGAGAGGTGATGGCATGGGAATGTGTCATGAAAGTCACTGAAGACAGTGAGGAGCCAGGGGGAAAACCTGCTCTGCGCCCGGAGAGGACAGGCATCACGTCATCCATTGCATTTGGGAAGCGCTGCTACATGCACAGAGATGCAGGCACCAGCCAGGAGCCCACGTTGGCTCAGGGGAGTTTTTGACATGAGTAAGGTCACCCTAAAACTTGATTGACCAAAAAATAGAAGGTGAAAAAAGTGACTCCACCCCCTTCACTCCCCACGTAAGTTTTCTAGCTCCACTAGTAAGTTAGAAGCACAGAAACACAACCTGAAATGGACTGTAGGAGCCCAAACAGTCTAAGAACACCACACAGAGACAACAAGTTTAACTGTTATGGTAAAAAAAAAAAAAAAAAAAAGCTTAAATCAGGGTAATATTTATTCAAGTCTTCATGCAGATCATATTCAGGGTAGATTTAGTGTGCAAGGGGGCTGAGACCCATCTCACCCTGTCCTGGCTCAGGTGGAGGCAGTACATTCTGATTCTGGCAGTGTGTGGTTCATCTCCCTAGTACCCTGAAGGATGCTCTGGTCTTCTTCTTTGTGTCTCCCCATCAAGCCCCAGCAAATGTCACTGCTGCGGGGCAAGAGGGGTGAATCACCCACCCGGCCCCAGGGTTTGTGTTAGAGCCAGGAGGCACAAGGGTTGGGATAGCACAAACCGGTGCTTTCGGGTGCTGTCTTGCTAATTAGTCAGCACTCATCAAGATAACCAGAAAAATAATTTTGCAGATTGTATCAGACTAGTTTGTGGTTGGCTCGAACTGGTGTTTTATTCTGCAGATACAGAAATGTGCAGCATTTTTAAAAGGCCAGACTTTTAAAAAGCATTGATTTTTAGGCGTTTTCTTTTTTCCCGTTCATCCCAGAAGAAAAAAAAAATCCAAACAAAAACCTAATCAGTGCCTGTTGATTTGCTTCCTTCCATGGCTTTATTTCTCCTTTTTGCTTGCTACCTGGTGTTTTCCCTGTCTTTTGAGATTCCTGTGAGGAAGCAAAAGGGGCAATGAAACTCTGGCAATGCAATATTTTCCAGCCACATCTATGCTTTGCTGTGTTGAGATGAAAAGGTAAAACTTAAATCCAGCCCTGAGGTGTTCCAGTTTCAGGCCTCCAAATAAAGTTCCAATCCGCCTGCAAGCACGCTAGGACAGAAACTGCCTTGCTTTGTGTGTAGGTAGCAAAGAAATGATCCTTTGCTGGCGGTACTATGGGAACCCCTCAGCTGATGCTGTTCTACCCGTCATGCAGCTGGCTTGAAGATCCCTGGGATTTATCCTCAGGGAAAAAAAAAAAAAAAAAAAAAGTAATCTTTCAAAAAACAAAGAGCTTCCTTTTACCTCCTTCTGACGCCTTTCTGACAAGGGCTGCTTTTAGGTCAAGAACCTGCCTCCGTTTTCAGGCAGAAGCTTCTCAGGCAGGATTTTCAATTTTTTTAAATTTTAATTCCACCCCCCACCCCCCCCCACCAACCCCCACGGATGAATGATTGGCCTAATTCAGGAATACTAAAATTATTACTCTTCTCTCTGAGCACGAGAAACACACCTGTAATTTCTCACGGAATATGCTTTGTGACAGAAGAGCCGCGTCCCCTCCCAAACCTATCCTTATGTAAAGAGCAGCTTAGCCCCTGTTTATTGCTCCATCAGACTGGCGGCCGTATGGAAACGCCTGGCGTGTTTGTTTGTGTGCCGGTGGTTAATGCTCATTAGCAGGGAGACTAATAGCACTGCCTGGAGCCAGGCAAAGTGCGAGGCACTCGCTGCGTGAATTTCCCCAGCTGGATTTGGCAAGCGCTGAACCTGCGGCACCCCTGCTGCTCCTCCTGCCTGTGCGAGCCCGTGCCGGGGCCCGGGGTGGCTTTAGAACGGCATCGCCCTGCTCCAAAGGCTCTGGGGACTGGGTGGGCTGCTGCTCACCAAGGGGTAGTGATGGAGCCATCCCAGCAGTCCCACTCCACGTGCGTTTCCTCTGTTTTTCCAAGCCGTGCTTCCCTCTGCTGTTGCCTGCCCCTCCCAGGCACCCCCTGCTCCGTTTTCTTCAGGCTTTGCTGGCTGATTTCTCCCCTAGCCTCTTTTTTTTTTTTCACTCAGAGGATTATCTATGTGTGACAGAGAATGGGAAACTGAGGCATCTGGCTACAGAGTGTGTCATGTGAAATACATCAGCGGTGCTGTAGCACTAAATTATGAGAAAATATTACCAGATTGACAGCTCAGACGGAGATGTGGGTGCTGATAATTCTTGTCTCTCTCCGAGCAGGAGAGATGGGCCAGGGCTTAGAATCTGACACAGCAAAAGGGGCAGTATGGGTTTCCCCAACTCATTTGCATCCCAGGCGCTTAGAGAAAAGGTTCAGTTAGGGAGAAAGGTGAGAAGTACTGCTTAAGTTTGATTCTTGGGGATAAACAAGATTTAGGTGCCCAGAATCAGTTTTCCCCCAAAAAATGGTACCTGTGAAGTTGAAGTGTCTGTTGAACTAGCCCGTATCTGTCAGTAAGCATGAGAATGGCTGCAGTCAGAGGTGTCTGCAAAGACAATGCTCAGGGGATGTGCCTTATCCAAGGCACTGGATCCCAGCTCTGACAGCTATGAAATCACCTTGTCAGCTGCGCTGGGTGGGGGAAACGCAGAACAGACCCTGCAAGGGAGATAATATTTTAAGTGGTTATCAAGGAAGGAGTCAGGCTCCAAATGGAGTCACTCGTTTCTAATGTTAGCATTTTATTAGTGTTGTCTTTTTGGGATTAGCAAGATTCAAAGTCTGTCTTGTGGCAGGAGTGATGGCAGGTGTGTATGGCCAAGGCTGGGTCTGACTTCAGAAGTAAAATACAGGGTGGTGCTCCCTGCCGTGGCTGGAGACTTCCCAAGGATGCTGGGGAACACGACTGAGGAAGGGCCTGGACGAGGGACACCCGTGCAGTGTCTTAGTGGAGAGAGGCCTGTGCATCACTTGGAACCAAGGGAGAGCTTTTCTCCAAGGTCCCTTGGGAGGAGAAGAGCCAAGGGGAGCTCTTCATTGAGGTTTTGGGTGCTGCAGTTTGGGCAGAGGATGTGGATGTGGCAGGGAAGCTGCTGTGACTATGCTGAAGAGGCCAAGCTTTGGTCCAGGCACATGCAGAAAGCCAGGCCTGGGTAAATGTCAGGCTGGTAAAACAAAAATAAAACTAAATTAAACAAAAAAATTAAAGAAAAGGTAATAGGTCCTGGTGGATGTGGTTGGGGATTCTGCCAATTGTGGAGCATCTGGCTTTAAGTCTCTTGGGATAAAATCCATTGCACTTTTCCTTGTAGAGAGAGGAAGATCTAAAGTCCATCAACACAGGCTCTGCTGGCTGGTCACACAAAAATGAGGACTGAAAAGCAGTGTCCTCAAAGCTTTTAATCAAGAAGGTGGTTAAAATGGAGAGTGTTCATAAGCAGCACTTATGGCATCCATAGGTATTTCGATTCCAGCATCCACAGGGTGCTCCTCTGAGAAGCTGTGGCTGGGATGTACATGAGTGTCTGAGGGACTTGGGCACCAGAGTCCCACTCATTTTTTCTGACAGCTTTGGGCTTCTCAGCCTTCTGCAAACGTTGACACCGTCTGTCTGGATGATGAGTGCTTATGTTCAAGTTACCATGATAGATAACAAAGTCTCACCAAGGGATGGTGGCTTCACAGGAAAAGTAGCCTTTTCTCCTGGATGAGATAGTCTCAAAGGACAATTTCACTCTGCAGAAAAGATGCACCTCATCTTCAGACAGCGGCTGAAATTAGGTCCCATGTTTGGTAAAAATACTTTAACCAATGAGATGCTGAATGAAAGCTTTTGGATTTGCTTTTTCCTTCTTGTTTTTTTTTTTCTTTTTAAAAGGAGAAATTCTTCAGTGCTTACGTTCCTGATCTGAAAGATCATAGTGCTGCACTAGAGGAGTGAATGCGAGTCACGTGGAGGTGAAATGAGACACCTCCATTCTCATCATTCGGTGAAGGTTTTCTGGTCCTCTGGTTGAGCTGGGGGCACTGCCCCTCAGTGTGATGCTTAAAATGATCTTGTCTTGAGACGTGCAGCTCTTCCTACCTGTTCACAGCCCAGGGAACGCTCTGTCCACTCCACAGGTTTCTGCTGTGGGGATCAGCCTTTTGGGAGCCCTCGTAAATCTCAAGGCTGCAGCCCTTCAACCTCTTTTCAAGAGCCTAACGCAGTAAAGTCAATTAAAGCATAGCCATGGCCTCTGAGAGCCTTCAGACTCGCAGTGATGTAAAACAGATCCATAAGAACTGATGCACTGAATAAAATCTAATAGCACTCATTCTGAAAAAGGAGCTGATTTATTTTAACTTGACTTAATACATTTTCTTATTCTAGCTTAAGAGCATCCAGAAAAGTTCTTCCAGTCAATTTTCAAGTGCAAACAAGCTGTTTTTCTTGGTCTCACAAACTCATCTTTGAAATGGGAATAACTTAGTCTCCCATATGGTGTTAAAAGCTACTTCATAGTGGAAATCTCCTGTATATTCATACAGAATTTTAGAGGAGCAGGTGGAAATTATCTGGCAATTACAGTTAGTGCTATGGAGCTAGGACTTGGAATGGCATAGCCAATCTATTCAAAGACCTCACCTCCTACTGTCAGCAGTTGGTTACTTGACTGTTCATTTTCCCCCCTCATGGGGGGAAAAAGCCCTTGAGGAGATGGCAAAAGATTTCAGCTGATTTCTGATAACTGTGTTTGAGCTGATGATGACATTTATCTGAAAGGAAATGGTTAAAAGCAGGTCTTTAGCAGCTCTGGCTCTGACATCGTTCTGCAGGCTTATTGGGGTATTAACGAAGAAAAGTAGCTTTCTGTGAATGCAGGAAGTGGCCTCCAATAAAGTTTGTAAATTTCAGAGAAAAACGGACATAAAAAGGTCAAGACTCTCCTCAGCCATTTTGTCTAATTTTATTCTGAGCAGTAGATTTCTCTACTCACTTAAAATACTCAGGTCTGAGCAATAGTCAGGATGGTTCCCATCATCCCAAGGGGAAGTGTTCACCACCCTCTTGCAGCAGCAGTCCAAGGTTTATCCCTCACAATTTTTCAGAATTTCTCAGTATTTTCTTGACTTTTTGTAGTGTTTGGTGATCTTGCCCCATTGCAGAAATTACAAATTTGGGGGGGGGGGGGGTGTTTCTCTGGCTTTTTTCAATTTATGCAGAACTCTCCTTCCTTCCTCAAAGGGTTTGCTCAAACTTTCCAAATTTGACTGGAAGACCTGATTAACTATTTTACTTCCAGAGTGCATGACTTGTAGGGACGTATAAGCATGTATAAACAGCAATTTTGGATGAAAATCGATTTGAAATATTGTCTCAAATATATATAAAAAAGAAGCACAGTACTTCATGGAGACATTGTCAATGGAGAAGCAGATTTGCAGCCTGTTGCTCCTGTTTAAATTTCCCTGTGATATTAAGGTGAGGAGCATTGTGGCATTTCTGTGAAATCTCTGCTGTGCAGAGAGAATCCCAGTTCCCTGTGAAGCAGATGCTCAGGTGACATTCCTGAGCTATTGAGGGCCTGGTGCTCAGGGAGCTTTCTCCATCCTGCTGAGGCCAGGAGGTGAGCAGGGAATTCAGCGCTTGGCATGAGCAGTCTTGGAAGAGTGGAGAGCTTAGCTGCCTTAAAATTAAGCAATCAAAAATAAAAGGAAGTGCGATTGATCTCAGCTGGAATTTGGTGCATTTTAAATATGGGATGGTGCTTTATTGCAACCTGCCTAAGAGTTTGCTAATGCCCCTAATTTATTATAGAGGCTGAGAGAAACAGCTTTGCACAGCAGGATAAGCGTGCTTTTGACTTGGTTCCGGGTATGACAATAGCTGAGAGCCACCAAAGTAGGAAGAAAATAGCTGCCAACAGTTCTAACTTGGATGATCCTGATTCTCTGCTTGCTCTGTCAAACCCTGCTCACTCAGTCCTTTCTGAAGGAATTGAGGACAGAACGTCCTTTCAAGAGCAGCTTTTGTTTCTATCAGCATTTAACTGTGCTTTCTTTGTAGGATATGCAGAGCCTTGGAAAGAGAACTCTCTCCTCTGCCTTCCTGTGCTTCTCCAAGAGGGAATGCTGGGTACTGAGCACAGACAGTGCACGGAATGGAAAGAGGTTGGACCTCCAAGTTTCACAGCACGCCAGCAGATAGCAGCAATATTCAGAGACAATATTCAGGAAGGCGTTTTTGAGGAAAAAGATTTGCCACTGGAAGTCACTGAAGAAATATTGTCTCCTGCTCCTGACTACGCCAAGTGGAATTAGCAGAACAATCCTTTTCTTCCCTTCTCCCTGAAAAGGACAGTGAGAGGCCAGGTAAGCTTCCACCAAACCTTGGCAAGGAAATACCTGAGCTGGGGAAATTAGCTAGAAAATCATGCTAGAAAATGTGGAATATTAGTCTACAGGATTGTGGTCTGAAATAAACGCAGAACCAGAGTTCTGGAGGTTTTGTGACACTGAAAAGGAATATTTTTGCAATGTTTGTGATGGGGATGATGTGCAGTTGTAGCGTTTTGTTTCACATGCTCATGTGCCATTGCAACTTGAGCTTTATGGAGGTTTTCCTCTTCTTCTGGGAGGAACACCTTCCCAGAGATGTAAAGGACACGTACCTATTTGAATGACCAAATAGGTAAGGTGGTGTATAAAACAAGATTGAAAAATATTATGTTCTCACTGGAAAAATACAAACTTCAGGAATTTGGGCACTTTCCTAGTACTTTTAAAAAACTTGGAAGCAAACGGTTAAAAGTTGGCTAAAAATATTTACCTCTAGCCACAGATTAAGCAAAATGTCTAAATTTTTTGCCATTTTTCCCCATCATGCTGTTTAAACTTGCTAAGAATTTTGTTTTGCTATGAGTTTTCATGCATAATTTGAGTTGTACACAGCGTTTTTTTTTTTTCTAATATGCAAAATAATTGGATTTTGAGCAATGTTGTATGTTTGAAGCTATTCATACATGTTACTAATGGGTATGAAATTTGAAGGGGGATTCAGGTCATTCTTCGAATGTAAAGATGCCACAGTATGGATAAGCTCCATTCACATTCTTTGTCTGCTGCTGCTTTTGCTCTGTCCTTTGAATTTCCAGGACACCACCTTTATCTGAAGGCTTATATTGAAACTTTGAACAAGCAGTCCACGATTTTGAAGGAGAGGATGAGGGCTTTTTGCCTTGAGGAATTTGATCTTAAGCTGAAGACCATAGCCGTTAAAAGCCTGGAGTGCCGATGTCTGTCTTTCAGAAATCTATGCAGGTGTGTAACTCATTACTTTTGTACCCAAAGGCATTTCTCCATGTGTTTATTCACTAAGACTCAAAAATTCCACACTGGAATGCAATAATATTGCTTAAGGAATCTGGAGATAGCCTTGCCTTGAAATCCTGTCCCCTCATTGCTAGAAGTGCCTGAAGGCGTGTGTACTACCTGCCCTTAGAGTCATAAGCTATATAATTATAAGCTATAGGTAGTTATAAATAGCCATAAACTACTTTGAGACACTGAAAACTATGGAGGTGGAAAGGATTAAAAGTTTCAGGAGAGGTTGTGCAGGAAGAGGAGTCCATGCTTTGGTCCGTGTCTGCCCTGGCACAAACGGATGTTCGAGAGGGGAAGAGAGAGCTGGAAGAGAAGCCCCGGCAGGGTGTAAGGCTGGGGCCTCGGGGTGCTGCTACCCTGGCCCCAGGCTGCTGTCCAGCTTTGCTGGGTCCAACTCATTTGCTGCTCTTTGAAGGTTTGTGTCTGCTTGGGAGGGAATTTTTCAAGGCAGTGCAGAGTGTAAGGGCTGCTGGTTTTCACTGTTAAGAAGAGCAGTGTGTTTATTCACCAGCTGCTGACAGCTCTGTCTCAGGGCAAAGAGGGAGGGGGACAAGACGTGTGAGTTTGGGTGATGAATCCCTTTCAAGACTATCCTGCCTTGGCCAGCCATTTCTGTAGCTTTATAGCACGTGTCTAGTGCGTGAAGGGGTGGGGGGATGGGGATTTTTTCCCACCTCCACAACAAAACCCATCAGTCCCAAGCTCCTTTCCCCTCCAAAAATCCTTGTGCTCCACTCACCTGCCCTGCTCCAGGCATGCAGCTTCTGGCATTTCCTAGTCCCTTGATTTTTCTTCCTCTGCACCTTTCCATGGGGTCTCAAGTTTGGGACATAAGTCTCTTCTTTCCTGTGGTGGATTCATCCCAATTCAAACCTGGAGCTTGGGGTGGCACTGAAGTGGGCACAGAGAGGCTGAGTTCATAGATACTGTGGGTCACATTGGGCTGCCTGGCAAATCTGAAGTGCCCCTGGGACACTGCGCTGTGCTGGCTGGCAGGGAGGAGGGGAGAGGTGATAAATGAGTCCCAAAAATGCTGTTCTGGGTGCACAGTAAGTGCCACAGGGCTGCAGAGTAGATCTGAAAATGTAACCACTGGGTACATGCAAGCCATCTCTCCCGAGGATGGGAGCAGCTCCTTGCTCTCCAGCAGCCCAGGAGCAGCTGGGGAAGATGGAGTAGTCACAGTCATTATTTTATGGCATGTCAGTAAAACTCCTGTGGGAAGAGACATGCAAGCTGCCCAACTTTTCACCCATCAGTGCCCTTAAAAACACAACATCCTCTTCTGAGGCCCCAGCAGCAGGGCCTGTGCACCCTTTCAAGTGCTTGTCATTGGCCTTGAGGATGCAAATTGGCAGTAACTGAGGAGATTTTGTTTTTCCTGAGGTTAGAAGTGTTTTGTCCACTCTAAATTAAGACAGGTTTTGTCTGGGCGGTATCTGACACACAGCTTGCCACTTGCTAAATCTGAAATTAAGATGTTTGGACCAAAACAAAATCCCCTTATATTAAGATATTTTAGCACTGTTGTCTTCTGTAGGATACTGAATAGAAGCTGCTATTTAAAGGTATTTTAGTGGTCAGCATCCACGGATGCTGATGGCAGCTCTCTCCGCTATCTGCTTATAGGATGCAGGCATTCTTATTCAGCTTCGAGACACTACAACTGTTTGTTAAATTTAAAGACTGAGTTTTTGTCAAGCTTTTTCAGTCTGACTCACACTGCTCAGGGATCATGGTGCAAATGCTGTTTCTTTTGTGCAAGATCAGTACAGTCAGGCCATGCTGTCCGGCTGTGCCTCTGAACTGAGTGGTCACAGTGTTCATCCCTGAGTGTCACTATCTCATGGCAGAGATGGATTAGGCTCCTTTGGGTTTTGGTGGTGACAGTCCATGGCCACCCAATGGCCACAAGGCTTGTGCAGGAATGTTTCTCTGGTACAGATCTAACCACACTTTTAAGGAGAATCCAAGGCTTGCACTTGATGTTGCTTGCTTATTTTCAAATGCAGCATTTCAGCATAAAAAGGAGACCCTTAACATGAAAAAAGTCAAATGCCAGTGAATGCAACAGTGGATCTGACCCAGATTTCTGGCCAGAAACTCTGATCAGAGTGAAGTAGCTACTCTGAAGTTCCTCCTCTCCAATGAGGAAGATGTCAGTGAGCACATGGCTAAGCAGCAGTCTGGTAAACATAGGGACGTTTTTATTAAACAGCTTTGGGATGCAGAAGTATTTACACTGACCTTGTTTTTCAACTCTTCAGAGGGCCAAGGAGAAAGCTGGAGGTTCTGTAGGAAGTAAAGCTCCTTCATTATATTGCTTCCCATCTGTCGGGTTAGTTTTTAGGGTGTAGATGTATTCATCTCTCAGGGAGCACTGGGGATTTCACAGGCAGGAAAATTTATCAGGGAAGTATCTCAGAGCACTTCTGTATGGCATGGACAGGAACTCAGTGCCAGGTGAGGGGGCTGCTGGGGGGCCAGCAAGCCCACCCCAGTTGTGTGCTGTACCACAGAGCACAGACCTGTCACTGCTGTGTCCAGAGCACAGATGGATGGGGCAGGGGGGTAAAGTGGGACCTCATGTTCATGTTCAGGGAAACTAAAGTCTTTGTGCTGCCTGAGGAAGGAGACGTGAGGTGAGCTCTCCCCTCAGTGTCTATGGTAATAGCTTCCCAAAAACATCATCTACAGTTGTGATTCTCTGCAATGGTGGGGAGGATGACAGGCAGCCAGTACTCTGGTGGTGTCACCAGTGGGAGCATGCCCTAAGCCTGGATAAAGAGTATGATTTCCCCAAGCACTTGAGAGACTCATCATTCCCACTTCAACCCTATGATAACTTAAGGGCGTGTTTCCCATTTTCGTTTTTGGTGCCCAGTAACATTTCCAGTGAGTTAAAGCAGGAGCAACCACGACATCTGAAACGCAGAGTGCCACATGTCCACAGCCACCACAGGGGTGTGAGTCAGATCCTGACAGGATCAGGTGAGCAAAAGGCTGTGAGGAGCAACCTGGGCTCCCAAATCTGATGTGGCACTTAACAGGACGACTTGCAAGAGGTGAGGTGACACCAGGCTTGACAAGCAAGCGGCTGGTGGTTCGTGTTAATGGAGCTATTTATAACCTTTTGGAAAATGTAATTAAAAGTGAAATCACCCATTTGACATATGGTTTATTGGTCCCATCTAATTAAAGTCTCCCTAGGAGAAAAGTGCTGCAGTGAAGTGCAGGTGGGATCCCAGTGAAATTCTTCTCCTGAAGTGCCTTCCCAGGGCATGTGCAGACCAGGGAAAAGAAAGATGGAATAAAGATAACTAGCACCAGCTGCAGGAAATGGGTGGAATGATTTCCTGTTGCACCCAGCACGCTTCTCCTCCTTGCCACCTCCAGCGAGTGGAGGCAGGATTAGGGTAGTGCTACGCTCATGATGTGACCCTTGAGCCATTCTTGGAGCCAGCAAACATGCTTTGTCACCCGTTTGCTCAAGGCACAGTGACCTCTGTGTGCTGCAGTGTTCTTGGCCTTTTCCTCAACACCCCGTGCCTACCTGGGCACAAATGCCATGGTGTTGCAACAGGGAAGCTGGGCATCACTAGAACAAAATAATTTTTATTTCAGTATTGCCCTCACAGGGTTTTCTTTCTGCTCTGCCAGTGCCTCGTGTTTCATCTAACACCTGGTTCCAGATAATTCATGGAGCATGGAAGACTTGTGCTCCTGTTGGAAAGCTTGGGTTTGTTAAGGTGGCTTGCAGCTGCTTGGCATGAGTGAAAACCTTGCTAAAGCAGGAGACAAGTAACCTTTCTTGCCTGGTTCATGAGTTACAGGGCAGCATCAGACTCACTGAGGAGCAAGGGGTTTGTTAGCTCTTAAAGGCTAAGAGAGTTATTCCATTTGTCACAATGATGGTCTGTGCCCATCTTCTTAGAGGCAAAGCAGTCCTGGCACCTCATCCTCCAGTACCAAGCCATGTTTAGCCTTTCCCATGGCTCTTTCCAGTTCTCCGTGGCCAGGCTGCTCTAGACTAAAGCAAAGCTTGAAAGGAGGTTCCTTCCCTGAGCTGGAGCATGAGGGAGGGCTCTGCAAAGCTGCCGTATGGGAGCAGAGAGAGCTCTCCTCGTGCTTGCTGCAGAGCTGGGCTCCCGGCATCCCCCTCCATTAACCCCTGCTCTCACACCTGTTCTCACTCTCGCACCTCCAGCTCTCCAGAGACTCTTCTTGCACCTCCCACAAGTGCACATGCTGGTGCTCCAAGAGCCTCCTTGGATTTCGGACCTTCGTGTGATTGCAATGAATTAGACTTGGCTGAGGGATGGGATGATTGCAGACCTGTCACTTCACAGTATGTTCCTGTTACAGCCCACACTCATGTCTGCTAGTATTTTAAAGTAAACTTTAATTAGCATTTTCCCAAGAGTGTGAATAAATTGTTTTATTGTTGTTTTGGGGTTGGTTTTGTTTTAAGGAAAAGAGTGTTTACTCACCAAGGACATGTTTCCAAACTCTCCATCCGCACGAGTCCTGGGTTTTATGATATCTCATCACACATCACTGTAAAGCTCTGCGTGGGGCTGGTGCTGGGAGCGGGGTTTCTCAGTGGTGGGGTAAGACGTGCCGTGGAGGCACATGCAAGCGCTGGAGTATTTTTGAGTCATGTTGGAGCAATGCTGTCAGACTCCTGATGGCCACGCGTCACCCATTTCTTAGCAAACTATTCCAGGGGAGTTCCTCCAGCCTAAGTAAAGCTGTGTCTGCCACAGTTTGGTTTTCTGTGGGCTCGGCTTGGGCTCAGTGACCTCAGAAGTCCTATTTAACTTCTGTCTAACAGAATCCAGGAGCACTGGACATATCTCCCCTTATTGTAAACAACATCTGAGATGCTCTTTGCAGGGGATGTTGAGCGTGTTTTCCAGCCCTCAGTCCAGGAAGGGTGAAGCAGGTACATAACGTGGTCCGGACATCTGCTCACAGACAGCAAAGGGATGGAAAGGACGTTTTGTACATGGCTGAATTCCTGCAGAATTACTTAACTGCTGAAAATAAGCATACTAATAATGTGTGAAGGTTTCTACCCACCCAACCCATTTATTAGACGGAATTTGTGAAAGTGGTGGAATGAGCTATGGTGGAGCAGGGGATGAACTATAGACCTGTTTGTCCTCTTTGTGGGGAGAGCGCAAAGGAAGGGCTGGGAAACTGGGCTGGGGCTGGGGTGTTACCTGTGAACACTGGCACAGACTGGGATCCCCACCCCATCCCACCTGTTTTAAAAGGTGCTGCATGATGTGAGGAAGGAAAAACCACTGCCTGGAATACTAGAGGCAGGGAGAAGTAAACCAGCAGCTGGGAAAAAAAAAGAGTGAATTTAAAAGCCTGGGTGATAAGAAAAAAATTATGGAGGGAAGAAGGTGAGCTTGGTGAGGGTGGGACTCACTTGGGTGAGCTGTAAGGACTCCACTGGCTTTTGCATTGCAGGAGAACACACTTGAGCAAATGTGCTGGTATGAAGCGTTCAGGCACAGAGATTGATTCCTTTTAGTTTCACCCATGCATGGCTTCGGTTCCACCCATCTTGTTTAAACAAATATACTTGGTGGGGATGAGGCAAGGAAAATCCTGTTCTCCGCTTGTATTTCTTCTTCCCTCTGCTCCTCCAGCAGGGACACTCAAAACACAGATGGAGATCAAGGCGTTAGGTTTTAACAGATCCAAATCAATTTGATGTGTCCTTAAAAAATCCCACAGTCATTTCCAGTGGCATCGGCAGAGCTGCTAACAGCTGAGCATGTGCCCAGTCACTTCTTGGTGCATGTACTGGTTTTCTTGTAATGAAACCATTTTTTCCCTGTCATGTGAAGACTCTAAGTGTGGCTTTTTGGTGGCAGCAACACAGGAGCATCTTTAGAAGTTACAAAGTGTGTTATCTGGAGTATCACCGTGGGAGCAGCGCTTCTAAACGACCTGTTCCCAGTTGCCTTGTGAGATCTCTGTCAGTGAGTGCCACATGAAAAGGCTCTGTGCAGGTGATCAAAGAAAGGATAATGGATAATGCCTGGGAATCAAAACACTCAAGTCTCTGACCTGTCAGTAGCAAAAATGGGCTACTCGGGCCCTTCCAGCAGTTCTCCAGAAGGCACAAACTACTTATCAAAGGAGAACCCTCTGCCTACCAGGAAGGGCTGGGAAGGAGCTGACCCTCATTTCTTCCTAAAATGAGATGGGGGATGCAAGAGAACTGGCAGCCCATGCTGCATTTACCCACTGGTGTGTGGCAGTATCCTCATTTGTGTGAAAATACATATTTAGTGACTTGCAAAATCCCAAGAGGCTTCAAAATAGGAAGGATTATTCTTTTTATGCCACTTTTGCTTTATTCCTTCCCCCAGGGTCTCATAGAAGTGATGGTGGGAACAGTCTTCTGTAATCCAACCTCCCATCTGGAGCAGGACTGTCTCCAATACCAGATCATGTCAGCTGGGGCTTTGGCTGCCCAGAGCCTGATCACTGCTTTGAGTGACCACTTTCTGAGTGACCTATTCCAGCTCTGTCTACCCTCCTAGTCCAATCTTTCTTTGTAATATCCAATCTGAACCTCATAAGCCACAGTATGTGACCATTACCCTTACCTGGCAATACCAAGAGGAGTGGCCCTGTCATCATTGCAACTCCCCTTCAAATCCAGTGGGCAGGAGCCTGTAGAATTTGGCACCAATTTCCCTTTTTTACTGATTTTGTGTTCTGGAATCACTCCTTTTACTCCTTGGCATTGCTGCTGAAGGAGAAGGGGGTTTTCTGTGGCCATGACGTCCCCACCTGGGGATGAGCAGTGCCAGACTCAAGCCCTGAGGGAGGGGTGGGAATCTCCAACCCATGCAAATTCATAGGGCAAGCTGCTTCTTTGAAGAAGAGTTCTTTTGCTTGTTCCTGGGGCTTATTCTACCAAAATTGAAGAGAGAGAATTCAGAATTTATTGACATCAGTGTTCAGTATAAAAGATTATAAGGGACTGAGCTCTGATGCACATTCCAGGTCTTTCCTATTATCTTACCCTTCTCCTGACTCACCTGGTCTGGTTGCTGTGTGTTGCTCCATCCTGGGGGAAGCAAAGCACACATTGCTCACCTCTCCTGTGACCTCTCTGATGCCACACCTTTGTTGGATGACAGCAACAAAAACAGCACAGAGAATTCCCAAAAGGGTGAGGACTCCTTAATCCCTTCAGAAAACCAACCTGATACTTCGTGGGTGGGTCCCTGCTAGTCTCAGTGTAAATTAACATCTCCTTCCTCATCCACAGCTCTCAGCTTTTCTGATCACACTCAGTGCAAGGGCCAATCCCATGTGCCTCTGGCCCCTCTTACCTCCTTGTTTGCAGAGGTGGTGCTTCATGCGGACAAGGGTCTCACCTTCTTAAAATCCCAGCTGTCTTCTCTTTTCCTGATTCCACATGTGGCTGTCTAATCCATGGGTCAAGTTCTGCCTTGAAACCAACAAAACAGTCCCCTCATGACCATTGGATTAGCTCAGATGACAGTTTTGCTGCTTCTCCAGTGATCTCCCTCAATGTTTTCCACAACTCTGTTTCTCTCTGGACTGAATTCTTTGTCTATTTATTTAGCATCTTTCTTCCATCCTGTGTTTTGCGCAGACACATCACCATGGTACCGAGGTTCCCTGTGGTCAGTATTAGATATTAATCATTGAGATGTAGGAGAATTTGTCTCCATTTTCGCAGGAAAAGGATAAAAGGATTCAATTGTCCATGTAATGTGATGGTTTGTGGTCGAGACCAGACTCATGAATCCTATTCTTGTCTAGTCAGACCATCCTTTCTATTTGGGGTCTTTCTCAAGAAAGATCCGTGCCATAGGACAGACCCCAATCCCTATGTCAAGAAATCGTGACGTTTTCCTGCCTTCCCTGGGTTTGTAAGGTTGTGATTTATCAAGCAAGAACATAGCAAACCAACACCTTGTTCTACAGCCTCACTTCAGGGATGATTCATATGGGCTGCTGATAGCATCTGACACTGCATTTTGGCTGCTCTTCTTGAAATAGTGAGCTCTTTGTGGATATCTGGTCATTAGATGATGAATTTTTGTTTGCTCCCACCTGAGCTTATTTCAGGCTCAGGTGCCACACATCTTCATTAATCCTCTTAGCCCTGATTTGGTTGCACCTTGTTACCTGAAGGAAAGGAATTTGATAATGCACTGATGAAATGAGCTGCAGTGATCTGACATTCAAGCCCAGAAACAAACAACACTCTCGCGGCTCGCTTGGAGAAAACCCACATCAATGACTCTGGCAGTTGTATTTACCTGGTGCAGTCTTGAACCATCCCAAGGCTGGAACGTGTGCTGGGCAGTGCCACTGTGGTTGCTGGGATGGACTGGGGGCACACAGAGGGGCATCCTTGGGCTGGGTGGGGCTGTGGCAATGCTGAAGAGCAAAGTCTCCAACACCCAAAAGCCACAAAATCTGATTGAGTTCAACAATGCACGTCCGGTAAGCTTGGGCTTGTTTAATGAAAAAAAAAAATGACAGGAAAAAAAGAAGGAACCTGCTGGAAAGGAGGGGTTTCCAGAGTTCCTGCCATGTTACTGCCTGCATTCCTGTGACATGAGAACAGTCATGCCCAAAAATGCTCACTTTGGTTGGTTTTCACCAGCCTTTGCTTCTTGCTCATGTCCAGTAATTTGTGCTGTACAACAATGCTCTCCTCTCCAGTTCTTGCCTTGGAGTGGAAACTGGGCTCCCCACAGTAAACTGTGAATAGCCGGTCGTATGCCCATGCAGGAGCAGAGGGAAAGGGCCCTGCTGAAGCCCTGGGTTTGCAACACCCATCGCTCTTGTCTCTTTTCCCAGCTCTGCTAGAGTCACTTCCCTGAGCTCAGAAAGCTGCGACTGCGGCATCCAGAGCTGTTCTCCCACGAGGCCAGAGAGCAGAGGATAAGGAGAGCACAGCCGTGCTGTCGTCCACCTTGACACCTTCGAGGGGGGAAATTAAAACAGACACAGGAGTGGATTAGGTGTCAGGAAAACATCTAATTATGGCTTACGAAATTACCAGCTCAGTGGCTTACGAATGAAAATGTGCAGAGGAGCCCTGCATCAGTGTAGTCTCCAGCTTATCCCCGAGAGCGTCATTGCAGAGAACAGGGAAGGGAGCAAACCTACCAGAGCAGTCCTCCATGGCTGTGGAAGATGCAGACAGCCCAGATCCCATCTGGGAGCAGTGTGCGCCCTGTGTTGCCAAGCAGCCCATCTCCTGAGGGTTGGGAAAGGACACTCTGCAATTCCCTACATGGGTCCCTACTGCCCTCAGCACACAGTCCAGTGGTCAGGGCTGTGCCTTCATGTGCAGTGCCTCAAGGATTTCAGAGAGGCCTTACCCCTCCAAATTTGATGGCTTAATGGTTATGGCTTGCTTATGGTTTAACAACATATAATGATTTAATACTTCTCACTTTCAACAATTTTCCATGAAAGGCAGGGATGACAATAAATACATTTTGCTTTCAGCTTCAAGCATGGTGGGTTCTACAGTACGGCAGCTGTTTGTTTGTAGCCTGCATGATAAAGCCTGTCCCAGTGCTGTCTCCCAAGGCATGGCAAGGCCAAGATGTGAATCCCCAGTAGGTAGTTACATGCTTGTCCAAAGGAATTGGGAATTTATGATGGATTTTATGTGCATGTGAAATGCATATACACAAACAGGAATTCAGCACAGTTTTCCCCAGCAATCTCCTTAAACCTTTCAGAATAAGTGAAACTTTGGTGCAACAACAAGAAAAATGCAACTTTTTTAAACATTCTGCAAGGTAGCCAAAATTTGTCCTTTCATAACAGCCACACCCTTAACTGTTGGCGAGCCCGTATTCCTCTGTCTTGGTAACTAATATCCCATCCCTGGTATGTTGTATCCATCTTCCCAGCTGCCCAGAAGCCAATGCTGCTTCAGAGTCTGAGGGCCATACCTTGGATCAGCTTCACTTGGTATCATACAGACCAGACATGCAATGGCTTTTCCTCATCATGACTCATGAAAATGGGTGTGCCCTCAGCTTCTTTTGGAGCACTTAACTGGAATAACTCAAATGGAGAGGGAGCACCTTATACCTTGCTTTGTGTGCTTGTGCTGCTCTTGCTACAGCCCTGGTGGAGACCCACCGTTCTCCTCCTGACTTGGAGAGATCCTGGGCACGATGGTGCACAAGGGGAGTTGCTCAAACTGGGCTAAGTTTTATAGGAAATAGTGTTTGGTCATTTTGTGGTTTAAAATTGAATGCAAGGGATACATAACCATGGGTTTCAAATCTCTATCCTTTGATTTTTATTTTTTTTTAATCTGTGCAAACCTGAGGAGTGTTTTTCTCAGCTTTTCTACACCATTTCCTATAATGCCTTAATTTTGTAACCAAGATGAAGTTCTTCTAGAGAAAATCCCTGAGCTCCTAGAGTAGGTACTAATCTGGATCACTACCAACCCCCACAGTAGCCAGTCAGAAGATGTCAGTAACTCTGAGAGCAACGTTTATTAGGGGTGGATGAATAAGGGTACAAGGCTCTCCGACAGACCTGGTTGCCCTGAACAGGTCACCACAACACCTGAGATGGCTGGGGATGTGTGTGCATACAAAACTCACAGGCTTGGACTTGTCTGGCTACTACTTTTACTCCATATTCATACAAATTTGTAGGTTTTAGAAGTGCCACATCCAAGCTCTTCTGGATCATAGAAAAGGAGTATCTTGCGTTGGAAGGGGCCCTCAAGGATCAGAGGAGTCCTGACTCTGATGTGGTGAATAGCAAAGTCGCCATGAAGCTGAGATTTCACAGGACTCTCCCAGAAATACAGCTCATCAGATTTTCCTTTGGTGCAATGTTGGGGGGGGTGGGGGGGAGTTTCACTGAAAATTACCCTTTCCATGTGCACAACATCTGCCTTCTACCCCAGATCTTGGGATTTATCTATCAGGCTACTGACAACCAAGCTGTTCTGGCTGAAAACCAAAGTATTTTTTGTGAGAAAAGCATTAGCATTTCCCATGGGAACTGTGGTTTTCCAGTACCTTCTGCTTCCATTCTCCTTTCAGGACCAACTTTTGTTGCAACCTGCAGCTCCCAGGGTGTGCTCCCAGCTTTCCCAGACAGAGTGTGGCTGTGCTAAACTAGGAAAGTCTTCAGCTTTTGAGGTCTTATGAATTTGGGTGAAAAAAACTTAGGCTGCAAAACAAAATGTGGAAAAAATAAAGGCCTTAAGGGACAAAAACTGAAGCCTAGTAGCACATTTTTGAGTTATGGTATTTTGCTGAAAAATATTTTTCTCCTGTGTGAAATTCTGATAAAACCAAAATTGTGTATCAGCACTTTCTGGAGGAAAATACCTTTTCCTCCTATTTTCAGTCTTGTCTACTCCTGTAACAAGAAGGAAGCGTTCACAGTAGTTGCCTTTTGTGGGATTTTAACAACCCAACTAAATGCATCAAAACCAACCTTTTAAGTTTCCATTTTTTTAATGAAATATTTAAAAATTTATTTGTTGCCACGGTAGTGGTTTTCTGGTATTAACTGATTTTTGTAAATTATAGCACCTCTGATGACATACTGATAATTGGGTGTATGCTAGTCCTTCTAAGAAGAAAATGGGCTTTTTTTTTCAGTGTCAAAGTTCCTCTTGGAGTCAGAAAACAATGCGCCCAGCTATGCCAATCCATGGAAATCACTGGTTGTGTTTATCCAGCAATTAAAGGGGGATTACAGCCGCCTCAGAGCTCGGCATCCCGTCCCCTCCCCTGCACACACCGGGAGCCTCAAAGCCACATTGTTCCCTGTAGCCGTCAGCGCCAGCCCGGGGACAAGGCGGGCCGTGAGGATGGGAAAGGGTAGGTTCTGCCAGGGAGCGGGATTACAAAAAAAATAACAAACGGCAAAAACAAAGGGAAAAGGGTGGGGGAAAGAATGATAGTTATGTTTTCTTCTTCCAGAGGTGTTTTCCATATCCATCCTTGGTGCAGGGCAGCAGGAAGGGAAACGTCCCTTCCGAGCCCACCCTGGCAATCATCCCCCAGGGGATGTGCTGGGCGAGCGCGTGGGCAGGGCTTGTCCTGGTCCTGGGAGCGCTGATTTAGCGGGAAGGGCTCCCTTTGGAGGTGGCATCCCCAAGGCCAGGGCTGCTGCTCTGCTCAGAGGTGCGGGCAAGCCGGGCACCGGGGGTGGGATAAACCTGAGGCCAACGTGTGTCCCTTTGAGCGGGATCCCTGTGGCTCCGAGTATCTCTGTGAGCAGGATCCCTGTGGCTCCGAGTGTCTCTGTGAGCAGGATCCCTGTGGCTCCGAGTGTCCCTTTGAGCAGGATCCCTGTGGCTCCGAGTGTCTCTGTGAGCAGGATCCCTGTGGCTCCGAGTGTCTCTGTGAGCAGGATCCCTGTGGCTCCGAGTGTCCCTTTGAGCAGGATCCCTGTGGCTCCGTGCGGCAGGACGGCCACCAGCGGAGCCGGATTCCTGCTCCCCATGGAAACAGCCTCCCGTAGCGCCCATCCCTGCCCAGACAGCCCTAATCCTCCCTCTGCAGCCACCCTGAGAAGCCTCCGGCTCTCTTATCACTGAGGATCTTTTTTTGGCAGATATTCACAAGAGGCTGCATTGCAGAGGGGGCAGTGAGCCAAGGAGGGTGATGGGGGCCCACAATGCGGAGAAGGTGCTGGCAGGGACAGAACGGGGGTCACAGCGTGGCCTTGGGGTCCCTGCAGAGTGTCTCCTGTCACCCCCTGTGTTGGGGAGACGTGGCCGCGCTCCCACAGGTTGCAGAGGGAAGCGGAGGACGAGGGACAAGGTGCTGGGGACAAGGACACAAGGCACAACATAGCGCCGCCGAGTTTTGACAGAGTGACTCCAAGTGTGGGACTGTGGGAAAAAGAGCAAGTAACCCATGAGGGACGAGCGTCGTGGACAGACCCGGAGAGCACAAAAGGGTCAGGAGGCGCTTCCTGCCCAGCCCCTCCATCGGCGGGGCAAGAGCTCCAGCCCCCGGAGCTCCCTTGCCCCCAGGGCTCAGAGGTGCGTCGCCACCTTTGCAGCTGAAATTCGTATGGAAACTCGTGCCTGCCCCACCCACAGGGACACACAAGGTTTGGACAAGAAAAGAAAGATCTGCAAAGAAATTGAAAAAGAAAACACCACCATCTAAAAAATAAAACTCAACCCCTCCAAAATAGGCTTTGGGAAAGTAAAGGGTTCTGTCCCCATTTTTGGTTTGACCTTGGTCATTGCCACAGATGCACCAAACCTGAGTGCCTCGCTCCTAAAGATGACAGCACCTAGGGGCAGAAATACCTGTGTGCACAGATGCAAGTTTACTTTTTCTTTCTTTTCCCTCTGCAGCGTGGAGCCTGTAATTCCTTATGAAGGAAAGATGAATGCAGAAGCTGAAGAGGCTTTGTTACCCTGCTAATGGTATGTAAAATAAATGGGGGCCTGAGAAGCATTGAGCTGGGAGCAATAATCAGCCCATGTGATAACATCCCACTCCCTGAGCAGGCAGCATCCAGATCATCTGTGGAAATGAGTTGATGCTACATAGTGCAATAAATGATACCTGGAGCCTTTTGCAGCCTTTGTTGACTTTTTCTATCTCCTTGAATGGCTCTTTTGCACTGTAACCTGACCAGTGCCAAAGGAGATGTGCCTTCACTTGTACAATGGCAGGGGGCAGATCAAGGGCCATTGGGTTTTGGATTGGTTCTGAAGTCCTTTTGCACACACACGGAATCATGGATTAGTTTGTGCTGGAAGAGACCTCTAAAGAGCATATAGTCCAATACCATCTTCAACCAGACCAGGCTGCTCAGAGCCCAGTTCATCCTGACCAAGAGTGTTTTCAGGGATGAAGCATCCATCACCACTCAGGGCCATCCCATATCCCTTGTTACAACGTGGCAGTGCTGGTCACACAGGCAACACTTGCTCTCAAAACCCCTGGCAGAGCAGACTCCATCTTTCCTTGGGTTTTGCCTCATCTTTGTCTCTCCTGCCTGCGTTAGCCGGCACTGCCCAGCAGACTGCGTGGCTTGCAGGGGCATCTAGTGGCTGAATGCTGCAGGAGTGATCAGGGCAATGCAGTGGTTCCCGTGCCCTCCTCTGACACCAGCCCTCTCCCACACAGCGGACCGTCCTACAACCAGCACCTGGAGAATTGCTGCCAGTAATCTGGTGTAAAAGATGCCCCTCTCACTCCTTTCCCCTAACCATTCCCAAAATCCAGAAGAAGAACAACTTTGCAGGTGGCATCAGTCCTCTTTCTGCTGAACATGTGGCACTAATGCTTAGTGACAGTGGCATCCCTGCACACATCGCTGTGGCTTCCTGGATGCCAACAGCAGTTTGGAGGGGGCCTGTACTACTCCACAAGTTTTGGTTGTGTGATTTATTTAGCTCGGGCATATCGCAGCTTAAAAAGACCAAAGAAATCTCAGAACTGGGTGGGAAGGAAGAAAAACGTCCCGTGCTGTTTTGCAGAGCCAAAATTTTCTAGTGTGGTACAGGCGACCAGAAACAAATCGGCTGCTGCCCAGGGTGATGTGGCACAGCCCGGCCTCAGGAATGGGAGGGGACGGGGAGGAGCCGGGGACACTGCAGTGACACCAAGAACTGCTTTCACTGTCTTTAAATCTTCAGAGGACGATACTTGTGTCAAAAACTCCCTGAAAGTAAAAGTGCAGTATGGTGTATTGGAGGCTGATAAACAAGGCTCTTTTGTAAGGCCCCGTGACTCATGTCTCCTGGATTTTATAGGAAAATGCACATAAAAGCAATTACTGGGGTGTGAATTATTTAGTTTCTTAATGGCCTGACAGCTTTGACAGCTCCTAGCTTGTTATCTATCACAAACCCTCTTGATCTCCCAACTTTAACATGACTTTTAATTATGCTTTCGTAAGAGTAAAAGGACAGACAATCTGCAGTCTGGTTTCCATTCAGTCAAACTTATTTAAACAAAAAAGAAATTTTTTCCTCCTAGTGAGTAAAAAGGGTGATTTGGATGTGTAGGGAGGTTTAAATATATGTCTAAAGAGATATCTAAGAACAACTGTTCCCTGTGTGATTGCAGGATGGAAAAAGAGTAAAAAATTTAATTTAGAATTTAAAATTTAAGAAATCCTTTGATGGTCATGGGCCTGAGTTCCCAATACCTTTGCAATGTGTCTTGCTGTGGGGGCAGTAAACCGCACTACCTTACCCAGAAGACCCTTTTTCTTTCCAAAATATGGGCTTGCCCTCCTGGTCCATTGTTCATCTGGGCCCCCATGGCCCGTGTTCCTCCTGCTCAGCCCCTGGTCCAAGAGCAATGTCATCCCACACCAGCCAGCCAAAAGCCCATGGGTATTAGGGATTATGGAGAACTTGGCAGCAATGGTGATGGACATCACATGCACTGAGAGATGTGAGCTGGGAATACAGTGTTAAGCAAAGTTAGGAAGGTAACACCAAAATGACAATAAAAGACACAATGAACAAAGTAACAAAATAAGTTTTTGATGTTTTTCCAGATCAGTCATCAAAGAGTTGGGAGGGACCAGGGTTAGGGATGTTTGTACGACCTATTTTCTTCCTCCCTGTGTATGTGCATTGAAACACATTCCTTAATGTGAACATCATATATTCATTTTTCTATATGACCGATTATAAGCAACTCTTATTGGAAAAGAACAGCATATATGACCAGAAGGGTTCTGGAGTTGCAGAGATATTAAATAGATCCCATATATCAGTTGTTTGTTTGTCTGTCCAGTGACAGGCTGCTGTTTATCTTATGATAAAACAGCGTGTTATGGAAATGCTTCTCTTAGCTGCATTTCTATGGAAAATGTTTTTGTAGAGGGAAAATATAAGGAAAAGGTAAGATGAGAAAAGGAAAAAAGAAAAAAAGTAACTTGAGAAATTCAGGGGCAATAAATCACCACACCAGATGGTATATCTGCGAATGCCGTGCAGAGCTATCAATTTTAAAAAATTGCACGGGAGTGTGCCATTAGAATGCAGAAGTAATATCTGCCCAGTTTCACCGCCCTTCTTTGTGGTGCCTGGGCAGGTATGAGGTGATTTGGTTCTACCTGCCCACATCTCTAGGTGTCTTCAGAGTCCACTTGGCATCCCCACTGCAGCCTTGGAAAATTTGACTCAGTGGGTTATGTGTCTGTTTACTAATTCTCTTAACTGCAGAGAGGAAGTGCAATTGAGTGTATTCTGAATAATATTATTGAAATCCAAGAGATTGATTTGCAATGATCTTTCTGCCAAATGACACTCCTTCGGAGGAAAATGCATTGTGTTGAGCTCACATGCCTTTCATCATGGGTTTTAGGGGGCTTTTGGATGCGTTGGCCCTGTATACGAGGAGACAGCTTGTGATCTACCTACACATGGTTCTGAAGGCCAGCAAGGAAGTTTCATGTTGCTGTCAATGTGTGATCCAGCAGTGTGTGATCCAGCAGAGGCTGCTCTTGCTGTCAGGACCACTCTACAGACCATCCTGGCCATCCTGAGTGGGGCTCTACGGGTAATTCCCCTGGCTGGGGTACACTGGGTGGGAAAAATTATGGCTTAATCCAGTCTTAGGTCTGCAGCACAGAGCATCATCATGAGTGAGCATTCCCAGCTGGCTGGAGAGAGCTGCTTGCACTCCCAGAGAAACATGCCAAGTAAGGACCAAGCTGTAAAATACTGGGAGGGTGCACTCAGTGTGCCAGCTCTGAGGAAAACAACACAGCTTTACCTAATTTGGGATTTTTAGCAATTCTTTGAAAGCAAAATAATGGTCATAAGGGAATGCAGGACAATTGTGGAAAAAGGTAGCAGGTTGATTACAAAGCTCATGTTGAGAGCTTGGGAAATTGCAGCCGCAACAAACTGGGAGGTCAGTGACATTAAGCAAGCCCCCTTGAATCCTATGTCCACTCTTCCTTATCTTGAGGATAAATTCTATAAAAGTGTGAAGCTATGGCAGATACACGGCTGCATAAAATGGCACTCTTTCAGTTTGGTGATGAGCAACACAGTTCTGCTGCCTCTTAAGCTTTGGGAAAGAAAGGGAAAATAAAGGCACCCATGGAGGTAGTGGTGCACAGGCATTCCTGCTCCTGGCAGTTGAATCTCCCTGCCATGGTGGTGACAGGGCTTCATAACTGGCCTGAGAAATGGGCCCTTGGGGACCAAGGCTGGCAGGGAGGAAGTGGGGAGCAGTGTGAGCATGTGGGATGTAAGCTGAGCTGGGTAAACTCTTTGTATCGGCTTGTAATTGGAAAAATATTTCCCCTCTTTAAGATTAAAGTGGGAGATGCTGGCTGTGACTCCTACTTAGAATATATTCAGAGTGGGGGTACCTTTTCCTTACACTTAATTAAAAAAAAGCAAGTGTTGTTTCATTCTCACGTAGTCTGAAAATTATGATTTGTAAAGAAAAGAAAATTGATTTAAAGGCCACAGAAAGAAATTGAGGGGTCAATTTTGATTTTAATTCCAACAATTAATTAAAGAACTCTTCTGGAGAGGTTTGTAAAATGAATATTGATCTCAGATATCAGGCACTCTGCAGTCATGTCTCCGTCCTGGTTTAAATCCTCCCATTTTGATTAATGGATGGGGTTTAGCAACAGCAGAGCTCCATGACAGGGCAGCTCAGCAGCACTGTGCCAGGACTCATCCCGGGAGCACAGAGTTCATCCTGACAGCAGAGGTGGCACATTTTAGCACTGTGAGCCACATCAGTGTCATGTTCAGTGGGTGTTTTGGTGGCCAGGTGTTATCTCTTGCTGTCCTGCCCCAGCTCAGCGTCCTGGCTTCTAGTAAACATCCACCTGAACAATATTTTTATCTGTACAGCAGTGCAAAATGAACTAAGGTCTGCATTGTTGGGAAGGCAAGAACACATTTGATACTGGAAGAAGCAGGAATAGTTGGTAGCCACTTAGAAGGGCCTGGAGCACAAGTCTGATAGGAAGGGTTGAGGCAGATGGGAGTTCACCATGGAGAAAAGGAGGCTCCAGGGGGCCTACAACTCCCGCAAAGGAAGTTGTAGTGAGGTGGGGGTCGATCTCTTCTCCTGTGGGACAAGTAACAGGACATGAGGAGACGGCCCCAGGTTGCACCAAGGCAGGTTTGGATCAGATATTAGAAAACATTTCTTCTCTCAAAGGGCTGTTGAGCATTGCAATGGGCTGCCCAGGTGAGTGGTGGAGTCACCATCCGTGGAGAAATTTTGAGGATGTGGCACCTGGGGTCATGGGTTAGTGCTGGGATAACAGTTGCATGTGATGATCTTAGAGGTCCTTTCCAAAAGTAAGGATTCTATGATTTTAAAGGACAATTGTCTGTAGAAGGATTGCCAAAATTGCATCAAGTTTTTGAGTTGTTTTGGTCAGTTGGGTTGGGATTCCCTCACAGGCTGGGGTCTATCGCCCATCTCTGATGGCTGAAGAAGAGATGCTCAGTGTAGGGGCAGGAGGCAGAAGGGCTTTTCCTGGTACCCGCCGCTGATGGCTCTGTTCAATTTGGGTGTCCTGTTCCACAGGATAGGCACTGCAATGGGCAGAAGTACAGCCTACACTCCCTGAGGACTGTGCCTTTTCCTGCCAAGATCTCATCCTATCCTGTGGTAATAAAAAGGAAAATCTTGAAATACTTACAGAAAATAGAAAAAAAAAAATTATCTCATAGGTGACATTTTCATTCTCTTTTCTTTATTCTTCCTCTTCTTCGCACTCCTTATAAACACTTGTTTTAAGCCAGCAGATTTCAGAGGCATGAAGATGGGGTGAAGGACATAGTTCTGCTTCCAACCTCTGCTGTGCCATAAACAGAAAAATTTAGGAAGGGTCAATCTGAACAGCTGCCCACAGCACTCCGTCAGTTTCCCTTCTTCTTGCAGATATATATATTTTTTATATATATAAAACCTTTATACCAACTACAAAGCACACATTTCTCCAGCTGAGTGAGATGAGTTTGCCAGGAAAATCGCCTTTGTCCAGGGAAAGTTTGGTGATACAAAAACCACCTCAATATTTGCAATCCTACAGTGACAACAAATGGATTTCTAGTGTCACCTGGACCTAAACCGAGCAGCAGCAGCTTTAACAACATTGCTGAATGTATAAGCCTGGGAAGTGAATTTCCAGCCTCAGAAAATTTTTCTATCTGCTCAGTATCAGTCATGTTCACTCTTTGAAGGAGGGTGATCAGATGAACAGGTGAGAGGTATTTAGCATTACTTTAAGAGATTAGGTGTAATTCTAGTCACAATGTAACATGAAAAGCAAAAAACAATGTTTTCAACGTTGGGAATTGCTGGATGGCTGAAAAAGTATCCCTGACAATGAAATACACCTGATATTTAGTGCCTTATTGTTTTATTTACTACTGCCTTTACAGCACACCCAGCTAGTTAGCCAACTACTTATAAAACATATTTAATGTTTGGAGACACTCAGTACAGCTATAAAATTATTTTTAAAGGCATGCAAACATTGTGTTTTAATGACAGCACACACACCCAAGTTCCCTCTGGAAAAAAAAGAACAAATAAACCCCCACTTTTCTGAGTAGACTCAATTGTCTCATCCTGAGTTTTGTAGATGAGCTACCCAGCTCTAACTGGTTGACTTCCCGGCACTTGAAGGGAACCATTTAAAAGGATAAACTTGGAGAGATCAATACCCCTTACATACTGTAAGTGATGCAGCACCAAGTACTCAAGGGCTGTTAAAAACTCTGTCATGAACGACTGCTCAGAAATCAAACACAAAGGAAAAAAACCCTATACAGTGGTTTTAGGGACCTAGTCCCATTTTGTTGCAGGGGGTTTTACCTGCGCAGCTGGGGGCTGGTGGTAATCTTTCAGGTAGGTTTTCCTCTGGTTTTGTTCTCAGTTTACATGAGTTGGAAGAAAGACAAAATCAGACGGAAAGGCTGTGAGCAGGCAGAGATGGGAAGAGGCACCCGCGTGTGTGTTTATCCGTTTGTGGAAATGGGGAATCCAGAGGCAAACAGGCTCAGCAGTCCCTGGGTGCAGGTAATTGAAAGTGAATGCTGAAAGCACCTACTCCTGTTTCATGCTCCAAGGGTTAATACTCTTCTGGGGCACTTAAGACGAAGCTCCTTTGAGAGCCCACATGATATCTCCTGCCTATCCCCCAGCCATTACTTTGTTTCTCCTTTCAGTAAATTCTGATTATTTAGGACAGGGTGGTTTTTTTTTTTCCCTGGCAAACTCATACTGGCTCACCCTTTGCATATTATATTCATCAAGAGGCTCTACTGCATTCCCTAAGGATCTGTGCTTTTTCCTGGTAGTATGAGGAGGGACTGGGAGTCTTGGGAGAACCATTAGTTCATTTTGAAAGGATTGATGTGGATCTGGCCTTCTTCCAGTGCCTCCACTGTGGAAACTATAATTTATCATTGAAAAGCACACATTATTTTTGTTAGCAGATCAGCTACTCCAATCTCAGTTCCTTCAACTTTTCTGGATGGGTGCCATGGAAACCCAAATGATTTATTTTAATTTAGAGGTTGGGATTGAGCAAGCGCCTCTCCATCCTTCTGTGTACATCTCCATCAGCTCCGGGCCCATCACAGAGCAACCCAGCCCTGACACCCAGGCAGAAAGGATGGTAGGATCCAGCCAGGGAATAGAGGGACAGGCACCTTCCGACCCAAGCCAAACCCAGGATTGTGTCGGCTGCTGAACTTGCGTGGCCAATGGCAATGGCAGCAAGCTGAGTTTGGGCTGGAGGCAGAGCCTGGCTTGCTGTTGCCTTCACTCTTTCCTGGAGTGCAGTGAGTTTCTGAACTGGAAGCAGGAAGGGCAAGAGATGTCTCTCCTTCCCCACACTGCAATATGAGCATATTCATTTATTTGGACACATCAGAGCAGCTGGAAAATGTTCCTCTGCATTGGGAATTTTGCTGTCACGGCAAGGTGCAGCCCATGTCCCATATCTGGATGGCTCATAGTGGAGGTGATGTTCAAGACCAGGTCCTAAACTTGTTTCCCATTATTTAAACAACTCTTGCTTTGGGGCACTTTTTGCTGTGCATGGAAATAGAAACAAGAAGAGACACTGAAGACTCACCAGTGTCGTCTCTGTAAACCCTTCCTCTTCCCTTATGTTCACAGATTTTCTTGTTCCCAGCTGCCCCAGACATTTTATTCAGCTCAGTAGAAGAACCTCAGCAGAATTATTGCAATGAAAGAAGCATTGACTCTGAGCTGGCCTCTGGCATGTAGGAACACTCCATATGCTACAGTGAATTTATAAACCAGAGTAATGCAGCAGGTGTGCTGCTGCCTCTCCTCTGCATGTACCTGTGGGCAGGTAATGTGTAGCACTTCTGATGATGCCTTATGTTAGCAGCAGGGTGGCCAAATAATACAGGACAGCAAACTTTCTCTCCTGTGATTATTTTGCTGGTGCAGACACCAAGACTGAGACATTTAAAGGAGAAGATACAGATCCCTGAGGCTGAACATAAAATATTTATATGAAGAGGCCATGGACTAATAAATTTCAGTTATAAATGTTTACAGCTGAAGGTAGTAATAAATAACCTTCCAAAAGCAATATTTCAATTTGCACTTATTGTACTTTACTACACGTTGTATTTTCAGGAAACAATAATAATTATAACAGGACATGGAATTAGCTCATGTTTAATGAATTATTACCTAGTTTAGTTGTGATCGCTATAACATCAGGGCACAATTAAAACTGGAAAATGTTGTTTATTCTGGAGAGAGATGGGACTGTTTCTCCATGTTGGACTGTTCATCCAACTAATGCATAACTTGTTCATTAAATTGTGACTGAAGTGGGTATACTTTAATAAATTTGTCAGATGACTCCCTAGCTTCAGCTGTGCAGGCTTAACATAGTCTTTAGCAACAGAAGGTTAAAGCCAGGATAAAATTTAATCTTCAGTGACCTCGATGTCCATCTCCTACTGATTTGCAAGAACCCAGCTATAAATCACCACTGGTCATTCTACTCCTTCCCCCTGGTCTTCACTGCACCCAGCCTGGCTGCTCTCTCCTCATTGCTTAGGGCAATAGTGTTGTCATCTTTAACCTGTGTGTGCCTTGTAGCTTTGCTTCAAGTTGTGACCTTGTAATTAAATGCTTGGGATGGGTTTAAAAGAGAAATACTTTACCTGGTGACACGGATGGAAATGCTGTGTTGACATCTCTGTTGGGTTGATTCAGCCTTGACTGGTGCAAGTGGAGTGGTTTACACTGCCTAAAAATGAACAACTCCATCCAAAGCAAGCACCTGCTAATAAATTTGATTGTCTGTCTTATCTTGTGGTGACAACAGCTGTGTTGTGACAGGGACCAGTAAGCTCTGTCCAGAAGGGGAGAGCTCCTGGGTTGTCTGTTTGGCACATCGGCCTCAGACAGGGAGGGAGATAATAGTTACAAATAACTGGATATTGCCTTGGCATGCAGGCTGCAGGACACCTGTCTAACCCAAACCCCTGACAGATGGGCTTCACCTTGTGTTAGGAGTGGCAGCTGTACAAAACTATTAAGTACAGTCCTTCAGCTCCTGTGGGCAATGCAGAGACAGGGAGAGGCTTCTATGAAGGATAATTTCATAGAATCACAGAACATTTTGAGTTGGAAGGGGCTCATAAAGATCATCAAGTTCAACTCCTAATTGAATGGCCCATACAGAAATCAAACCCACAACCTTGACATTATTAGCACCATGCTCTGGCCAGTGGCTATTTACGTCACCCTCGTCATAGGGAGTTGTGGTTCTCCTGGGGTGCTTCTTGCTTGTTGCTGACTGTGGCCAGCCCTCTCCAGTGGTCTCTGCTTGGCTTTCACTCAGCAGGCAGCTCTCATGTGGCTAAACATGATGAGAGGACATCTCTCCAATGTTTTTGATATCCTTCAAATGAGTGTCTGATTTCTAGTTACCCACTGTGTTAATTTTTTCTTCTGTTTCTTTTTTGTCTTACCTCTGAGTCTTTCTGCCTTTCTCTAGCCCACATGTCTCTGTGGAAAAAAGACTGACCTTGGCAGGAAATGCGTTCTTGGCCTTTCCCAGAGAGGACATGATGTACTGCAAGGATTGATGGGAGCTGCAGTCAGGCTGAACCGTGGTGCACGATGCCTCCAAAGCCCTCTACAGATAGGTCTCAGAGATGTTTTGGCCAGTCTGGTATTCAGGACACCCCTGGGAATGTGGAGATGCTTGAGGGATGATGCCTTAGATGAGAAGAACCTCTCTAATATCAGGGCATGAGTCTTTGTGGTAGTGCTGCCACTGTGCTGGTTTAAAGATCTGGGTGAGACAAGGTGCGCAAGGACCAGACAGTGAGTTGAACAGGCTGCCACAGCCAGCAGGAGGAAACAGAGGGGCCTTGGGCCTTGCAAGCAGAGATCAGAAACAGCTTGTCAATAAAACCTGCACCTCTCAATGCTAAGTGCAAGCTGAGTTCCTCCATGTCTGGTTAGATGAGCTGAGAGAAAACGGGATGGGCACAAATACAGGAGAGGGTTGATGGGCAACATGGGAGAGGAGGCTGTCTCCTGAGGGAAGGGTGCCAGCAATTCTTAATCTTTGTACTGGACAACTGGACAACTTTGTACTGTTTTTTCCAGTTAATAAATGTAAGGACTGTTTCCCAGGCACTGTCTAGACCCACTTGGCAGGTGTAGGACTGCTGCACCTGCTCTTTTTGAAGATTTGCATCTATGGGAAAGTGGTCTGGAGACGGGAAGAGGTTGAGACAGCGTTCACTTTTCTTAGATTCTCCCTGGTCTAACGTGTTTGGTGAGCTTCCCTGTCCCTTCCTTTTCTTTTCTAAGGGGGTATGAGAAGGCTGCCAAATTTCCTCCTCATAGCTCGCATCTCCCCTCGTAACTCCCTGAGATAAGTTTAGCTGGGAAACCAAACTGGTTGGGTTGGCTTTGAGGGGAAGGCAGCCCATCTGGAGGCTTTGATCTCCGCTGCAATGCTTGGAATGTGCAAGAGGCAGAAAAAAGAGAACTGGGCAAATATTTGAAGGCCCCCTGTGACAGCTCCCTTTAGCAAGCACTTCACCCAGGAGCCCGCTGGAGAGCTTTCAGCTGCATTGTCTCAGGAGTGGCCCTTAAATGGGCAGGGGAAGACAGCAAAGGCAAGACTGAAAGTAAGGGTGTGGCTGCTAAGGAAGCACAGTGTTTGCACACTCCCCTCCATACTTCTGGATAAGCTCTTGTCCGAGGTTGTGACCCTTGCACCCAAAAATCGTATTTCGGACAAATTTTTCCCGTTATGAAAACAGGAGTGTTTCCAGAGGCACGTGGGCAGCTCTGCTGCTCTTGAAGTCAGGAGCAGAGTTGAACGTTTCTGTGTGTTGGCACCTTGGAGTAGATCCGAGATCATGTGCTCGGCACCTGCCCTCAGGAAATGCATCACTTCAGGCTCTTGCTCACCTGCTTTGCAGGAGCTTTGTGCAGGACAGCCAGACAGATGGAAAAATGGGCAAAAATGATGAAAATATTCATACATATTAAGGTTCCCATTAATTATTGAATTACCAATTCACTTATTGAAGAATAATTATTAATATTTATAGCATCCAGATTGCTGATGATAGATTAACTGTGATGGCATAATTTAGCAAATATTTTTAAAATAAAACATTTAACAAATAACATTTCCACCATTTTTCCATCTTAAAAAAAGTGTGAAGGCCTCATGAATATATGCAGTCCTTTCTGATTTTAAAGCATGCTTTTGAATATTTTATTATTATTATGGATTGCTTTATTGCAGATTTTATCCTCAGGTTGTTTCCCAATGAACTTCTACACTCTAAGGCAGAAAGAAACCTATGGCAAAATAAGCTTATGGTAACAGCACTATAAATCCACTGTGTAAGTACAGTAGTAAGTAAATGCATTATATGGCTCTATTTCTTTCTACTGATTTCTCTTTCTGAAGTCTCTGTAGAACAGTGATTGATGTATATGAAAACCATTTAGCACATATTAAACTGGGGAGTCAAAATATTATTTTAAAAATTTCCAAGATCTATTGATCCAAATTTACGTCAGAATCTCCTGAAAGGTTACATTGGCCCATGTTTTCCAGTATTAATTTTTCATTGTAAAAGTTCCTACGTGACATTGCAGTAAAATGTAACATATATATGGGTGCCAAAATGCAAAATTTCACAAATTTCTGCAACAAAACAACAAGGGATATTTGCAGTTTCTTCAAAATGTCGGAATTGTAAAGGCTTGTTTGGGCTTATTTGTTAAAAATGATTTGCTTGTATTTTTATACCTAAAAGGTTTATTTTATTGGAAAAAATGGTTTTGGGGCAGATATTTCCACCTGATCTTATGACAAGCCTGTGCCTGCCGTATTCTTAAGACAGGAACTCTTTCACCAGATGTTTGCTGTGAGTGATATTGTAATGTTTTCTCAAAAGTACTTAACTGCAGTTCATCAGGAAAAATGATTCCTTGGCTTCCTTCACAATAACATCATGTCAAAAATAGATGTGAGATCTTGTTATTTATATTGCTGAAGTACTGAATGGCCTTGCCTGAGAACAGACTGTTCCTGCATCAGGAACTACGCTGGGAGATGGGCTTTCACTGAAGAACCAGCTCTTGAAGGAGACGAGGCAGATGAGGAAAAGGCGACAAATGGAGCATCCTAAAACTGCCGCACAGAAGTGATGGTGGAATATCAGTGGCAATCCTGAGCCATTTTCCAGAGAGCCCCACCATTTTCTGTTCATTCATCTCTCCTCCCCATCCTTCCTCTCTGGCAGCTGGGATGGGCCTGGGACATGCTCCCGGTGACAAGAGGTAGAGAATTCCTGCTTTGCTTCAGTGTTTGTACTGAGAAATTAGCTTATTAAAGAAGCAGATCTAGAAATGTCCCAGGCTGTACCTTGTAGCTCAGCTGAAGATGAGCTGATAGGGAATGAGAATGACTAAATTTATTCAGTCAGTGGGTGGACATTCCTGTCTTCCAAACCATGATGTCTGATCCATCATAAAAAGTTGGGACATCAAATTGCTGTTTAGTGAATACAAAGGGAAAAACCCTCTTGTACATCTGAAAAGATACCTCTCTGCAAGGTATGAGGGTCCATCTGGCCGACCTGCCCATGGGATTGCTTTAGTTACCTCTTCATAGGCATGGCTAGTGAGGTTGGTCCTTTAGGAGGTCATCCACCCTGAACCTCAGAAAGGAAGCTGGTTTGCAGGTTCATTTTATTTAAATGTGTCTATTGTAATTTACTTATTCAGGGTTAAAAAAACCCCAAAGAAACTGAAAATGTGCAGTTTTTCCAAAGCATCAGAATACCTTGCTAATTTCTTCGTTAGTGCCCTTTTCAAGGTGCATGTGCCACTCCATGTGACTGCTCTGGACTTCAGTTTCTCCTGCCCAGGGTCATTTTGCAGCTGTAATCTCCCTGCCATTTTTTTTCCTCGGGAATATGTAGAGTTTGCAAATAATATTTCCTTGCCTAAAAGAAAAGGTGATGCTTCTTTAGTAGCTGCTGTTCTGTGAGTGTATCTGAGGGCTGTGTCATCAAACAAGGTCTCTTTGGGATTCTGCTTCCTCGGGTCTATCAGAGGCTATTTCTTAGCATGAAGTAATTGGAGGCAAGGCAGTTTTACAGCGGGGGGCAGGGGGCTGCTCGCTAATCACAGCCTACTCCCTGCTCGAGTGCTGTGCCTGCTGACAAAGCCCTCCTTGCTGGAGGCACTTGTGTTTGGTGGGGCAAATCAGGTCACCGGGATCTGCAGCTGCCTCGTGGCTAAAGCAATCAGCCGGAGCTCCAGGAGACAGGAGTCAGGACAGCACTCACTGTGGGGGAATGTGGGCACCCTGCAAGGGGGAGGTGGCCATTACCTGCCCGCCTGGCAGAGCTCGGGGGTCAGAGCTGCTCTGGCAGGCTGCTCATTTGCAAATAGATGCTTGTGCTCATCCAGGTGTGATGAGGGAATGGGTGATATCTTCCCTGGAGCAAGAGGCTTTGCCAGCAGAGTTTGTGCTCCACATGAAGGGAGGTGAACTTTCACAGTGTCCCAAGCACCCGCAGAGGGGAAACAGAACCACATGAGGCTGTCATGTGTCCCACGGACAGCACCAGTGTTCCTCAAACCACTGAGCATTTTAGAAACACCTTTGAATGATCAGGGTGGTGTTTTCAAGTAAGTGTAAATTGAGATTTTCATTGTACAGGATATAAGTGAAACTCAGATGTGACGCACTAAGTGTCTGAAAAGTCTGTCCTATTTATCTCCCTCTGCAATTCAGGTCATGGTGATCTTCCAAAAGCAAAGCTCTTCTCATTCACACATGCAGAGCTTGAAGCTGCTGCTGGTGTCAGGCACAGGACTAGGATGGGTCTGTGTCATGCAAAGAGCTTGTTTTCTGGGCAGATATAGTTTCTCCAAAGAGACAGCAGTTCCCTTCCTCATCTTTGTCACCACAGCTGGAAGCCAAAATGGATTATTTCATTTTTTCTAAGTCTTAGGTTCCTGCAAAGGAGATGCAAGTGGAGCTTCACTTGGTGGGACTTCAGTCTCATTTTAGGTTTTCCATGGAGAAGCTGCTGGGTTTATCCCGCTTCCCCACTCACACAAAGGTCATCGGTTCAGCACTAGGGCATGGCTGATGGATGGAGCTGTCATTCAAGACGTGCAGTTCCTCAAAGGCTGCTGCTCAGGGTCAGATGCATGGAAAACCAGCAGTTTCCTTTGGAAATGGGGGAATGGGGACAGGCAAAAATGGTGACAGTGACGTAGCAGGCTTTCCTGCTTGTACCTGTTCTTACTATCAAAGTTAAAATCTACCGTCCTTGCAGGAGGAGCAATGCAGGACTGAAAAGTGCCATATCCTTTACTGGCGGAGTCACACCTGGTGAGAAGAACCATCAAGAAAATGGTTTCCTTGGCAGATGGCTTGGCCAGCCAGCAGGGATTACAAACCTCTCTGGGAACCTTTTCTTCATGGCTAGTGAGAAGGTGATATTGCTTGTGACAGCGCAGAAAGATTGGCTGAAATAAAATAAAGAGGTTTCCATGGTGATCCCTTCATATTGCAGTAAATTTTCATCTTGCAGTCAGCTGGGTTGTACTTCTTCCCCCAGAGGAAGAGTCCTTGGCTCCCCCTGCATTATTAGTTCCTACTGGTGCTAAGGAAAGGCTGGCAGGCCCTGAGTGGAGCCACCAACATGGATGGCTCTGTGGTGGCCTTGTTAATTATCCTAAAGAGGCCGGACTGCCCAGACAGCCTGCAGGTGCTTTAGAAACAATCCTGCTTTCTGTCTTGAACTGTAAATAGATAAGGAATGGATGCAAAGATGTAGCTGCAACTAAAGGTAACAGAGGAAGGAATTAGGTTTCTTCCCACTTTACAGCTGGGGAAAGGACCATAGTGAAATTGGGTGACTGCCCCAAAACCAGAGCCCAGGTGCTGTTAGAGGAGGAAATTGAATGTCTAATTCCCAGACTCTGGCACAGAAGACATCTTTTCTCCTGAGGGAATAATACCAGGGTTAATACTCCTGAGGTTAATACCAGGGAAGGCACTGACCTGAAGAGGGCTGGCAGGGAAGGGACGCTCTTCGCAAGATTGCCTATGGGAGTACCACAAAGGGAAGAGGCAGGGGATCCTCCCAGGCTGTGGCTAACAGGGGTGAAAACTGCCCAGCAAAAGAGTGACCTTTCATTTCAGGAGACGAGGAAACCCCTCCAGCTGTCAAAGGCAATGACTCACGGGTTCCCTGTAAGTGTGATCTCTCCTGCTGTGCTGCAGAAATGAGCAGCCGCAAGACCTGTCTCACTGTGGGTAGGCTCAGCCGAGACTTTCCCGGCTTGTTCCTGGGATGACGGCATCTTTCCATCTGCATCTGAACTTGAGAATCATGCATACAGTGCTAGTCAAGCTTTGCCACCCAAAACATACTTAATATGAAAAGCATTTCCCTAAGAAGGTGTGCCATTGAATGCAAATGAATGCTGCCTTAAGATCATGTTAATTTCTGCTACAGAGCAAATCTCTTCTATCTGCTTAATGCATCACAAAGCCAAAATAACCCTGACCTACCCATGGCCACACTCAAACCTCGGTGACTTTGGACTGTTGTTGTATGTTATATACAATTCATGATAGGCTGGAGACTTGAGAAGCAAAGAGGGATGTGCAGGAGGGATGCTCTGATTGATGCTATCCGCAATGGTCCAGGAGAGCAGAATGTGTGTGGGGATGAAGGGACTCTTGGGAGAGCAGAATGTGGGGGTGAGCTGCTCCTAAACATCAAAATTGCTGGGGTCAGCCACCTGCTCCTGTTCTGCTGGGAACTCATCACAGAGAATGATAAAACAAGGCCTTTGAAGACATTCTCCTTATTTCCCCTGAAGTTATTATTTCTTCCAGAGCTTGGGAAAGGTTTTTTGTCTTTTGGGAGGATGCAGGGCAAAAGGGAGCTTTGCTGGGGAAAGGAACGGGCATGAAGTTCCCACTCTGAGCAAGAAAGTCATTCCATTTCCTGCCATTGCCAGTGCAAATTGGGGCTCAACCCTTTAGCATGGTAACTGCAGTAGGGCAGCTATAAAAGCCTGTTTGGCAGCCAGCTCTTAATGTGCAAGCAATAAGGATCTTATTACTATGTTAACGAAAAGCTGTGATTCCTTCTGTAAAGGAAGGAGCTATTAAAAAGAAAACAAAAAACAAACCAAAACCAAACCAAAACAAAACCAGACAAAACAAAGAAACAAACAAATAATAAAAAACACAGAAAGAGATCACAAGCTCACCAACCTGCAGGGAGAGGTCGAGAAAGTCTCACTTTAATAATAAATAAAAAGACATGAAAAAAAAATAGAAGACACACATTGGAGGCAGTGCTGTTGAGCTGCAGTGCCTCAGGTCTCAGATAATCTGCTTGGGGTGATTGCCCTCATCTCCCCAGGAGTGACACGTGGGTATTACCAGGATAAATTTGCTTTGCAAATCTACCTTTGTGTCTTTGTATTAGCTTTATTTACTCAAGAATTTTAGAGGTAATGTGGAAGAATATTCATGGTTCTATTAGTTAAAAATTTCCTTTTGTTGCTAACATCATTTTAGCATGTCATTCAAGGCAAGCACCTAAAGCAGATATTTTGGGGATTAGAAATGCATTTTTCCCTTTGTTTTGAAATAGTTTCTCTCAAAGTTAGGTATTTAGTTCCCTACCTTTGCCAGAGAAGTCTTATAATGCTCCCCCACCATTCAGTTTTATTCCCAGCAGAAAGGTTTATCATTCAGTTCTTTACTTAAAGCTAAGGGAAACTTCTTCCAGCAGGACTTTTTTACCTTGGACCAGCCCTGCCTCACATCTGCTGCATGTCCAAATTACCCTGGACAGCCTAACGACCTCAGCATGTAAACAGGATTTTCCATCAAAGACCACAGGCATATTTAGGGAACACTCAAAGGCTCTTCAAAGCATAGGAGGAAGGAAAGAGAACCACTGATAGCACAGTCAAATGCACTGAAATTGCATAAAATGGTGACTTCAGATCTCAAAACTATCTTTGGCTACGTGGCCAAAAGCTTCAGCTTTTCTACCAGCAACACTTGCTGGGGATGGACTAGAGCTCTGGTTCACCTGTTCTGCAGGTCACAGACACTACGCTGCTCCCTGTGGGATCCATCCAGCAGAAAGCACTAGGAACATGGTCAGAAATCTCACTGAGGCAGGCAGCCACCAACTCCAACAGCATGGCAGCTGCAGGAATTTGTTACTCTTTATTAAAAAGAAACGGGGAAACTTTTTTACAATTCCCGTTTGTTAAAAAGCGTGCAAGCACCTCATTAACTCCGATGGTGTGGTATTTTTGGCTGGTTGCATTGCTGAGCATGTGTTAAGCTCTGATGAAGTGCAAGAAATTACCTTTGTAACAGCAGTGGTGTCTTCTGAATGCAGTTATCACCTCCCCAGCGCTGATAAGGTGTGAAAAATGATCTTCCCATCTACAGTTGTGTCAACTGAATGCAATTAGCACCTCTACATGTGCTTAAAATCATGACCGCAGGTTATAAGTTTGCAATACATTAGCACTTAGTCCCATCTTTGTGAATTGAGGGGGAAAAAAATCTCAGCAAAACTGGTGCAATGAATACAATTAAGTACCATTAACATTCCATTAACTATTTTTAATGAAGGAAATCCAGCCCCAGATGAGTGAACGATAGGTATGGGACTTTCCTTAGCCCAGGACAGAAGTTGCCTGCTATATAGACATGTGTCAGAGGAAAGTCTCTTTACTCCTGCTAGACCTTGGTTAAACAGCTCTGTTAAGCTGGAATGGACAAGCCAGGCTTTTCCCTTTGCTCTTAGGCTAGAGGCACACCAGGACGCTGCACAGAGTGCAGAATGGCTTTCTTAAAATTCTGCTTTCTTTGAAGGGAAAAAAGAGAGAGGAAGAGGCATAAAAAACCCCAGTAGGTAGTTTTTCCTTTGGTACAAGTAGCCAAGTCCCAGTGTATTGATCATTTATTACATCTTCCTCAGGGTATTAATCTCTAACTGCACTAAAAGAGAGCCTATGTCTCTGCATGGAAGTCCCTCCTTGGCCAAATAATTACAGCCAGCAGCCTCCAAACTTCTTCTTTTCCTGATGTTTTCCTTCCAAGCTTGATTGACTAAAACTTATTATATGGAGGCTTAGTGTGACTTACACAAGAGCTTCAGTAATTTTTTATGCAAATATGGCATGCATACCGAATGGTCATCTTCAAACATCAAATACTTACACTTCTCATAGGAGCAGTTGAAAGGTGCAAATAAGAATCAGTGCAGACTCACCCCTCAAAGGGACTGAAAGATACGCTTTGGTGATGTGAATGAGTCCAGACCAGGCTCTGTGCTTGGACTTGTCCAGCTCTTTGCCCAAAGCCATACTTTTCAAGAAGTTCTTCTGAAATTACTGGCAACACTCCACAACAGTGACAGTCCCCATGCTGGGGCTTGGGATGGAAGCTGGATGCAACAGCATCAGCTTCTCTATCTCACCTCTATTCATTTTAAAAAAGCTATTGATTTTTCACTTTCCAGATGGATATGGAGCAGCTGTGACTTTTTTTAAAATTTATTTTTGAGTTTTATTTTCCTTTTCCCACTAAATTTGTAATTGAAAGGGACAGATCCTCCTCTGGAACACCTGACAGTGGATGTACAGGGCTTCTCCCATTGCTGGCAGCTGTCCCATGCTGGTACAGACCCTGTGTCTTGTTAGGGTAGAAGAAAACCCCATGGCCGGCTCGTTTCTCCCCCTACATAACACAGGACATAAAGCTTTACTCAGTGGTCCCTGCACAGAACCAAATAACTTGTGGCTGAACTAGGGCATATCTTTGAGAGAAACATACTCAATCTCACTACTATTGACCTTTCCTTGTTTTCTCTGATTTCCACAATGTAGGGCAATCTGCACAGCAATAAATGCTCTTTGAATGATGACCATCTGCAGAGAGCTCTCTGAGAGTGATATTGTCCTGGTTCTCAACCAAAATCCAGTCCAGTAAAGCAAGAGAGCGAGGCTGTCTAAGTCAGTGGATCAGTGGTTAGGTCTGGCTTGTGTTGGCTTTCCTGTTGGTGTTTTTAACTTTCCAATTATATGGAATCTACAGGTCCCAGCATGAAAATTATCTGTTGGGGATTCACATCTATACTTTTCCTTCACTAAATCATGTCTTTTAGTAGTTTCCTTACTGCATGGGGATAAATGCCTCTCTGCTGTGTATTGTCCACATGTAGTGATACCCTACAGTGGCTCAGCCCTATTTTTCACTGGCCTGGCATTAGTGAGAGCTGCAACATCAACCTGCTTCTTTTCTCAGGGCAATTCCTTCTGGCTCCAGGCTCTAGGAGTCACTCTGGTTGCTGCAGTGAGAGCTGCCAGTGGGAAATAGCATCCAAACAGGGTTGCACCCTGGAGGCAGTGCAGAGCAAAGATCCTTCTGGCTGTGGGGGAATCCGAGGGACAAAGGGGCTGTGCCGAATGGTTGCCTCCTCTCTGAAAGGCACTGCAACGTGGTGGTCACCAAAGCAGGTCAGGAAGGAATGAATCTGTTTCAAGGAAAAGTTTTAAAGCTGGAGGTGAGAAGAGACAAATCAGCATTATTAGGAGTAAGTGGATTTGGGGTTGTGGCAGCCCCTTGCCTGGAGCCGGCATGTCCTGCGGTGCTGCTTGGATGGTGCAGTGCCGGGAGGACGCGGCGCTGACAGCCATCCATTCTGGAAATTAAATTCCACTCCCTCAGCTGGCCTGGGTTGCAGCCCCACGCTCCTGACGGAGGATTGCTGATCTTGCACATTGCTGTGGGCTGAGTCCCAAACCTGTGAGATCAGCCACAGAGGATTCAGCAGGCCTGGGAAGGAGCTGGGTACTCCAGGCGTGGGGTTCAGCTCACACATCTCCAGCTGTGGACATGAGGAGTGGGATGAAACTGAGGCCTGCCCTTGGCTGCTGGAGGGCTGCAGGTCAGCCTATAAGCCATGGAATGTTGTGGGATGCAGGAGCGGATCCTAATATCCTGCTGCTGTGAGCAGGACAGGATAGGTAGTATTTCCCTGAAGCCTGCCTGGCTTCCCTTTTTCTTCATCCCAGGCTTTCAAAAAGGACTGAACTAATGGATTCCTAAGCATCTTGTGGAAGCAATGGGAGGAGGCTGCAGTCAGCCATAGGGTGAAGCGCCCCTTCCTGAGCTGAGCTGCAAATCCCTGTTACAATATCCTACCTCTGTGAGCTGAGGTCCAGGTATCTGGGAAGCAAAGAGGAAAAAGTGGCCAGTTAACTGAGGCTGGGAGAGTACTTCTGTGTCAGCAGTGTCTGATGGGACTTTCTGGCCTCAGAAGCAGAAAATTCCAAAAACCAAAAGCATGATCCTTGCTTGTGACTCCTGCTGGGTTTTCCAGTGGTACACTGGGGAAAAACAGTTCATTTAGGTTAATTGCACAATGCAGATATTTATAAAATGGTATCTATTTAAACAGAGGAATGTGCCTTTTCCCGATGAGGTCTCTGAAAAACAGCAGTGTGTCACTTGACCCAGGCCTTTAACTGGAACCGTCTTGGCAATTTAATGAAATTAAATAGCTGGACTGTGGGGAGTTCATTAGTAAGTAATCCAAAGGCTAAAGCTCTGTGAGCTAGTTCAGCTCTCAAATGCTTATTTGTGTTCGCCAGATCCAGTAAAGTGAAACCCCTTAATAGGTGCTGGCAGTATTTGTAACATACTCTCCTCTGGTCTGGAGACTGTCACACATGCACTGGTGTGATTTCATATTTCTACATGAGTTTTTTTATAAAAAGCACCTCCAGGACAGCCACAGGGTCCCCTGTGTGTCACTGGGCAGACTCAGGTGGCTTTGCAGAGGCGCTTCTGCTCTTGATGCCATGAACCTCTTGCTTCTGGCAAAGCTAGTAAGGGAATCTCATTTCTTTCCAAAAAAGCTTTCAGAGGTGGCTGCTGCTGCCAGCAGTGCAGTGCTGAACCTGAGAGGGTCTCTGGCTTCCTTGTCATGCTGGGCCATGGCTGGGATTATGGGCTGTTTTATTTTGTGTCATTTGCCCAAGGGTGGGGACTGGGCATGTAAAGTGCCTCAGGGATTCTGGCAGGTTGTTAAAAAGGATGCTGAATTGCTGCTTATTTCCTGTGAGCAGGGATTTAGAGGAGTGAGGAGGGTACAGATCTTCCTCCTGCGGTGTAAAGGACTTCTGGGTTTCCAGAAGTGAATGTGCTAAAGTTTCACTCTTTAATTCACCAGATATAAGCAAGATTTACAAATAAGTGAACTGTGGCACACTGAAAGCTTGGCAGGGAGTTCACTAAAGGGTGCTTGAGATAGTCAAAGGAATAGCCTAACCCCAAGATACCTGAATTTCTTTTTCATTCAAACCCTGTGCTGGCCCTTAGGGCTCACCCACCATGAAAACCCTCAGGGAAGGCTCTCTACCCCACATCCTAGGAGCACCACTTAGTTTTTAAAAAACTGTTTAAAACCTCTTGGTGTTAATTTGGTACAAGTCCAACACCATCATGTGGTCAAGCTCTTGGGCTGGAATTGAAGGGCTGTGGATTAGAACCACTCAGGAAAATTTTCGTGGCCTGGCATCCTAGGAAAAAACGGGGTTTTCATTAGTGAACTCCATTTTGTGGGAAAATTCTTCCTGGGATTTACTGTAGCTGCTGCACCAGTTCATTTAAAAGTAAATAATGCCATCGGGCAGGTGCTTCTGGCAAAGAAATTGAACATTTAAAGGTATGACTATTATAAAAGGAAAAACCATCAACCACAGTAATGGATATCCCAAATATTGTCAGATCTGCAGTGGTACCAGCAGTGCAATTTTTGTCCTAGAGTGTGCAAAATGCCTCCGGAATCAAATAGATTTTGAAAGGATGGTCACTGCCACACATGCAGGAGGCCTGTGTCTGGTTATTTACAGCATGGCACTGCATTCCCAAAGGAGCTTGTGCTACACTAGGCATCGCCAAATGGAACTTCCATGTCTTAAATTTACACCATGGAAAAAGACTGGAGATTTTATCCAGACATAGGATGTGAAAGGTTTTGTGGCAGCTACAGGAGATTTTAAGCTCAGCTGAAGCCCTTGTAACAATCCTGTCTTGTCCTCTCTTCTATGGGCTTGGGCCAGCTGCTGGCCTTTCCAGGTACCCCTTCTCCTTCTCCTTCTCCTTCTCCTTCTCCTTCTCCTTCTCCTTCTCCTTCTCCTCCTGGCTCATGGACGTTCAGAGGCTGATAAAGAGACAGAATTAGCACAGCTCTAAAAATCTCCATTTCCAGTGTGGTGCTGGGAAAAGCACGGATGTGCCCCTTCCCACTGGTGCTGCACAACCATGGGCTTCCAGCTACAGCAGTGAGGTAGGATTTTATTCCTGAATGCTTCTTTCCATGTTAAGCAGCACCCCAGCAACCACATCCAAGCAGTCTATGTTGGGACTCCTGCTCTCAAGGTCCAGGCAGGACAAAGTCCACACACAACCCAGCACATGTCTCAAGGTGCTACTGCAAGTCCTGCATGTCCAGGCTGTGTCCATGGCATGGGAGGACCCACGGACACTTGTTCACACACGGGGATGAGTGGCGAGAGCACAACGTGGGTACCTCCCTCCCAGGCTGGTGTTTTAGCAAGATAAACCTGCCCAGAACTGTCAGAGGAGGTGTGGGGTGCTCCCTGGGAAACAACCTGGAGCACTCACTCTGAGGTTTGGGTGGGAAAGATGGTGCTTTTCCCAGCAAGGGAAGCAGGGCAGGAGGGACAAAAGTAGCACAGCAACGACATCTTGTGCTGCACAGTGATGGCTGCATGTGCCTGCCAGGAGAGCTGAGTACTGCTGCTGGAAAGGCCTTTGTCCCCCTGCCCAGCTGTGGGAAACTCCTTGTCCCCTGGTGTTCCGACTGGGAGTGGGAGAGCCAATCGACAGGGAAGAACCTTTTCCACAGCCACAGTCAAAGCAGGATTTTGGCAGCAGCAGACAGGGAGTGGGAGTGAAAAGGCTACAAAGGAAAGTTCTGCGTATTGCACTCTCTTTTTCCTTTTGTCTTTCACTATGGCATTGCTGCAAAGCACCAGAATCTCCCCTGAGTGCTCTGTGGAAACTTGTGCCTCACCCATCTGCAGATATCCACAGATATCAGGCACACTGGCAACATTTCATTTTCTTTTTGCAAGAAGTTTGTTAGTGCAAATATTCTGTCATACCTGAGGATCACTGTGGCTGAAGACCCATTTTGAAGATACAGACCAGCATTTTATCTCAAACAAGGGCATTAGTACCCATCCCTCACCACTTTTACCACACCAAAGTTCCTCCAGACTTGGGACTCAAAATTCAAGGTTTCTAATGGAGACGCAGCAGCAAAGTCTGAGAGCAGGTTGGGTTGGTGCCTCCCCACTGCCTAAGAGCAGCCTCTGTGAGGTGGCAGTCCAGCCAACCAAATGGACAGTTCTTTTTGAGACACTTCAGTTGTGACCGTGGTTGAATTGTAACCATTTTTATACTGAATTCATGCCAAATCAGCCAGTTTTGGAACAGTGGTGGATTAATTTCCTTTTGAAGCTTTGTCTTTGCCTGCAACAGTGCCTCCTTGGAGAGCTTGCCAGAGGAAGGTCATGCTCCAAGATGTGTCAGAAATAAAGAAAAACCTTTGCATGACATCCTGCAGCATCCAACTGCTGGTAACCATGAGCAGAAAGCTGGTCCTGCCTGGCCTGTGCTCCATTTTATCTCTGGGGAGGATTTTTGGAGAAGCCTGCAGCATGTAGCAACTGAATGGCTGCCCAAAGTCAATGAGACTTTGTTCAGAACAGCCTCGGGTGCTTTTGAAAGGCTTGGCCTCTTGTGTGCTTCTTTAAAGACTTGTGAATTATAGTTAATTCCTGCGGCTCAGGTGTATTAGTTGATAGAGCCCAGGATTACATTCCTGTCCTCCTTAGGATCCCAACTAGACAGCCTGGACTGAAGGGTTGACAGGGTTCAGGAGCAGCAGCTCCTGCCTTCAACTTCAGTGTCCCATTCCCCAAGCCTGAAGGGACAGGTCTGCCCACTGCAGCTGGGACAGAGCTCCTCCTCCACAAGAACTGAAATTCATCCAACATAAGTTATTGGGGAACAAAATAAAGTCAGTTGAGCTGTATTCATCATGCTCCAGGTCATCTCCAGCTGAGAAATGGGGCTACTGGCAGGGCACCTCTGCAGGAACAAAAAGAGCAGCTGTGGGTTTATGTGGTTTGTGATGCCAACTTCTCTCTTTCATGTGGAAATGGAGGTTTCTGTTGAACCAAGACTGAAAGGAAAGCCAGGCCACCTGCCCACAGAGCCACTGTGCCATTATGTGGCTGCAAGGGTTTTCTCCCTGACTTTGGTTTGGGATTTTTTTAGGGAATATCAGTCCTTCCCATGTTAGTCATAGATCATCAGAAAGAAGCACCCCCCCGCAAATGAGTTAAAAACCTGACAAGTTCCTATCTGACCTGTTATTCACTTTGGAGCAACTTCTGAAATTGTCTGTGAAATTGTCTGAATTTATCGAACCAGTTGCAAGATTTAACCTGCTCCATCATTGGGTTTTCCAAACTATTCTGATCAGAGTGAGCTTGCTGCCTCCCATAGTCAAGGCTGTTGGCTTCAGGGGCAGATTAAATAATCTTGGCCTGTAGGTCAGGCAGGTAAAACATGCTCTGCAGGAAATAATAGATGACTTGAGGATAGGGGAGGTGTGTGATAAAAGTATTTTCAGAAAAGTCATTGGTTTGTCCAAAAACCAGTGTCACAGCTCAAAGAATCATAGATCAGGGCTGGTGTTGTCATCTGGGTGCTTATGCAGCACCTTGCCTGTGGAGCCATCAGATTCCTTGATTTTTTTTGTGGTGTTAGGCTTTGGTGCTGGACTGCATCAGAAACGAGGCACAACTGTGCCTGTCTTCTGGGTCTGATGGGAATGTTCACCTCCCAGAGGCCATTTTCAGTATTGTGACAGCATGTCTCAATTCTGCTGAGATTTCACAGAAAAAAACCTCAGAAAAACCTTGTCTGCATTGGTATCTTCTCAGGCAGGTTGAAAATGAAGACCAGGATTGTCCTCTTTGTGTGTACTGCAGTAACAATTATAGTCAGAAATATATCCAGGTGGTTTTATGCTCTAAGTCTTCCTCTGCTGGACTGGAAAAAGGTCTATATAATTTAATTTGTGGTATCTTGGGGAGCTCAGAGTAAAAGGTGCTGAGCAGAAGACAAGGGGCTCCTGTCTATGTCCTGGGCTGTAAATCAACTCTTTGAGGTGAGTATTTAGCTCTGTGGGCCTTTCCCAGCATGGTTGTCAGAGCCCTGAAGGTGACATTGTGTAATGGAGCTGTAAGTCAGCACTGGGATCAGACCCTGGTTTGGGAACTTTTTTGGAGGCTGCCTGACCCACTGCCTTGGCCAAAGCAGAGGGAGAGCAATGGCCATGGCTGCTCCCTTCTCTCTTGGTTTTCACTGAGGATGTTTGAGAAGTTGTGGCTGCTCCACCCCTGGAAGTATCCAAGGCCAGGCTGGACAGGGCTTGGAGCAACCTGGAGTAGTGGAAATTGTCCTTGCCCATGGCAGGGGGTGGAACTGGATGGGCTTTCGGGTCCCTTCCAACCCAAACCATTTTGGGGTTTTTTTGCTCACCCCAGAAAGTGGTCTGGGTGAAATCATACCAGGGATGCAGCATGTCAAAGGTTAGCTGTGTCACCTTCTCTTTCTGAATCTCTGAACACAGAAAGCCCAGCTGCTGGTGAAGCAGGAGACAGTGATTCATAGTAGAAATAGCTTTACACTGAGAAGAAGCCGATACTGTGTCTTCACTCTGCCCACACTGAAGGCTAAAACCTTTCCACTGAAACTGGGAAGGACAGTTGGATTGCTCTTAGTCATCTCCAATGCCTGTGTGGATGGGGGCGAGGATGGGTGACAGGTGTGATTCTTTCCTTTCCTTCTTTTTAATTATTTTTCTTTTTCCCTTGCAGCTGCAGATTGAAGTGTCTGCAGCGTTCTTGCTTACAGCAGCTCAAGGGTCACCTCAGAACAGTGCTGGGAGGTCCACAAGTGCTCAGTCTTGCTCTTGGGACTGCAGGGGCAACGGGGAAATAAATGAACAAAGACAGGAGAGCAAGAAGTAAACCCATGAGTAAGTGCACAGAGCGTTGTGGAACAAAAAGGGGCTTGGCTGACCCTGGCATGCTTGTTGAGGAGATGCCTGTCTGGGTGCAGTGTAACAAACTTGCCAGGTGAAGTGCTTGTGAACTATTTCAAGGTGTTGGTGGCATTGTTCATCTTACAAATATAACTGAAGTGTGAAATCCCTTGTGTATTTTTAATCTCTTAAAATATGTCTGTAGGTGCTGCGTTTTCTGCTAATCGGTGCACAAAATGGTGTTGTGTTAACACATCAGCTAATATCAAAGAGAGGTTGTCTGTTGAGTACAGCATTTGTGCAACAGCTGGTGGTAGGATATTTGTGAACAAAGGGAAGCCTTGTGTCTGTATGAAACCACTCGGTCATTCTCTGGGCAGACTTGAACTCTTCAGCTGATTTCTGTCCCATCTCATGGTTCCTCCAGGCCTTATGAGAAGATGTTGGCTGAAGGAACACTCCCCAGAGTTAAGTCCCCAGGGAGGGATCAGCTCCTGGTACAGGTTCATCTTTTGTTACGGTCCAACACTTTCAGCAGCACATCAAAGCAGAGAAGAGGAGATTTCAGTCATTTTGCTGCTCATGGAACTGACTACTGAGCTGTTTGTACAACTGCACGGGAGGACAAACCCGCTCACAGCCTCTCTGCACCGACTGCCATCTATAAAAAGACCTTGACAGCCTCTCCTGTGAAAAGCTCTCGCACCTCCCCTCTGCAGCACACCTTTGATGCATGAGCAGGTGAGTAGTCCTCAGGCTACTGAAGCGCCTTCTTCTGAAGCGTCTTCCATGCTGCTCTGCTCCTGTCTGCCCGCCCACGCATGGCTCTGTGAAGGTGGAGGGGGACCCCCTGGAAGTGTCTGGAGCCCTCACTCTCAGGGAGCAAGAACATGGAGGTACTTGAGGGGCCCTTATTTTGCTTTGATGCTACAGGTTTGTCAGCTGTGGTGACTATCATCTGTAGATCCTCAGATTTCTGGGAAAAGGAAGAAGGTATTTAGCACTGAAACTAAGCTTGGGCCAGATCCTCCATCTTTCCCTAGGCAGGAGTTCAAGAGCATTCCCTTCTCTGCTCCTCAGCTCCTAACCCCCTACTTCATATTTGACTGATATAAAGGAAGCATCATCCATTGGTGTAATGGGATCACAGAAAACCAATGAGGCATGAAATTATTTTCCTTCTTTCCCAGATAAATCCCTTGCTGTAAATTAAACAGTTTACCCATTTAACTACAGGTGAATCAATGTCTGTGTCAGTCTGCTGTTAATAAGGAGGGAGATTATCCAGGACAAACTTGCAGACCTCTTGGGTCTCTCTTGCTAATGATGAAGTAATGTTCTTCACAAGTTGTGTAACCCACTGAGAACCCAGGGAAGCTGGGAAAGGAGCACAGCATCAGCAGCTCTCAGAGTGGGGGATCTGGATGGAGTGATATCCCCATACTTTGAGTTCTCCATGCACAAAAAATGTTTCCATTCCAAAGAAACTTGGGGTTGTCAGTGCTGGTAGACCTCAGAACAGGTGGACAGACAGCTATCCTGAGCCAGCTGGAGCAACCCCTGCCTGGGCTCTGCCCCTTTGGACAGGGTATCCTTCCAGGGGCTGTGCTGAGCGACTGTGCACAGGGAGCTTTGAACATGTGAACCTCCCCAGCAAAATCTGAAATTGCATCCACGCTATAGCAAATGCAGTCAAGTATAACTAAGCCAACTGAAAGACAGGACTCATCCAGATTTTTACTGAATTGTCTTTTCGAAATGATTTCAAAATAATGTTTGTTTTACACCTTGGATATAAATTCTTTTTCAAAGGGCTTGAAGCATGATGAGAGTTTTATCCCCATGCCTTATTCCCCGAGAAGGCTTGACTATGTGATAAGAGGAGTAAGTGATGGGAAATTTAATAGTAAGCAGAGAAAGAGTTGATCTCCTCAGACTGCTGAGTGCAGGGCTGCCCAGTGCCAACTGCAGAAGTCACTGAAGGTTGGATGGGGCTTGGAGGAACCTGGTCTAGCGGAAGGTGTCCGTGGCCATGGCAGGGGGTTGGAACAAGATGATCTTCAAGGTCCCTTCCAATCCAAATAATTCTGTGGCTCTGTGAGGGCCAATTTGAGTCACAACAGGCCAGGAGAGGTCTGGGTGCCCGAATAAAACATGAACCTGCTACTTCTGTGAAGCCTGCTGCTTGCAGTAATCATCTGCTATCTTTTTTAGGATGCTGTTAATACTGGACCAGTCAGAATCACAGAAAAAAAAGATTGGTTTGGACTGGAAGGGACCTTAAATATCATCTCATTCCACCCCCCTGCCATGGGCAGGGAGAAGTCCTTCCACATGAGCAAGTTGCTCCAAGCCTCAGCCAACCTGGGTTTGGACGCTTCCAGGGATGGGGTATCCAGAGCTTCCCTGGGCAACCTGTGCCAGGGCCCTCACAGTAAACAATTTTTTTCTTAATATCTAATTTAAACCTACTCTTTTTCAATTTGAACCCATTCCCCCTTGTCCTGTCACTACAGGATCTTGTAGATAGTCTTGGCCCATTTTTCCTTGAAGTTCCCTTCAGGAACTGGAAGGCCACAATTAGGTCACCCCTGTAATGCCCTGTCCTGCTCGGTGGGTTCAGGGGAAGGTGGTTTGATTTGCTCTGGGCTGTCAGGAGAAACAACAAAATTCTCAGAGTATTCAAGAGTGTCATGCTCATAAGAAACAGGATGCTGAAATCACAGCCTTCTCAGGGGTCACCCACTCCCTCTCTGCTGAGGCAAAATCTGTCAGATCAAACATCTACCAGGGATGGATCCAAAGAAGGCTCCTCAACCCTCCCCAACCACATGGTGTTTCTCACTCTCATCATCATCATCGTCAATCTTCTTCTTGCTGTAAGCTTAAACCTCTTGATAGTTCCACCATTCATGAGCATCTTGAAGAAATAATTTCCTTCCTGTCAATAGCAGTGTTTTTTATATTGTCTCCTGTTCCGCTGGTCTGATCTTCCACTCTTTTCTCCTGGATCCTGATTTCTGGACACGTGTTCTTGCCTGTGCTCTTCTGCAGTCCATATCTTTGCCTTAAAGTCAATGCAGCACTTATTCAAGGACTGCTTTGTTTCTTAATGATGGCATTTAAGCTGCAGTAATCCTGAAAGGGCTTCTTCTACCTCATATCAAAGGCAAATTGTTCAAATTTTGATCCTCTTGTTAGAACCAGCCTCCTCTTTCACAAAAGCTGGAGTCAGCATGAGAGATTGAAGTTAAGCAGCACTTTTCCTATTACCTAAGACATTTTTACTTTGGACTGGGAATAGAATTAGTTCTGCAGTTATCACTAAAATAATGTAATCTTTCTGCCTTAGTTAGCAAAAAATACCTGATTAGTCCTCTAAAAACTGGCCAAGTGCTTATAACTCATGGTCATGGCTGACAGAGTTCGGATCCAACTCTGTAACAAACTGCAGTAAAAACCCTGCCCCACTGCCTCTGACTGCTTTCAGATCATTCCCCTCATCTCCAATTTAATTTGATCTAACTATAGCTCGCTGGCAAATGACAATTCATAGCTAGGTGGTGTTCAAAGTCTAATTGCTCCACAGTTTTCTCAGTACTTCAGAATTTCTTAATTGTATTAGCCAAGGTGAGAATAATTGCTGCTTTCATATCCTTGAAACTTCTCATACAAAAGAGGCTTATGCAAGAATCTGCTCATTCTCTCCAATAAACGATCTCTCTGTTATTACAGAGAATGTTTTGGGGGACTGCTGGGAAGCATTCCACCACACCATTACGTACTTGAACAAAACCTGAAACTTGCAGGTACAAGACTAAATTATAGTCTGGGGCAATCATCAGAACACACTTTGGGTTTGGTTGGGTTTTTTTCTTTTTGTTTCTTTTTTTTTTTCTTTTTTTTTCTTTTTTTTTTTCCTGGAAGTTGCTCTTTCAGAAGAAGAACAAGCCCCAAACCTCAAAATAACACCGTAGTTTGTATTTAGGGATCTTCTGGATGGGGGAAATCTGCTATTTACAGGTCACTGGTGCTCTGACATTGCTGCTGGTCACACATGCTGATGTGGAACTCTTAGTCTGTGCCAGTTACTGTGCTTATTTTTCCTTTGTTCATTAAATCCTTGAGCAGGGACCATTTCTCCCCCTGGTTTGTACATCTTCAGGATCTTGATCTGTATGCAAGGCTTCTAGATGCCTCAGTATTGTAGTTGTGTGCTTGTGCCTCAAGTGCAATAAAGCCATTCAGGCAGGGAATTAGACATAATGCTCTTCCTTAAGCTCCAGCAATTAAGCATAAACATATGCATGCACAACAAAATGCCATGTATCCCTTATGAGGCTATGACTACCGCTAGAAAAAGAAAAGAGAACCATGTATTTCCTAACATGCCAATTGGATAGACTTAGTGTGAGAAGAAGGTATTCAGTGAGCCAAACACCTAATCCAAGAAGCAAGTTGTACACAAACTGCTGATAAGGTAGACAAATTTCACACCCTGTTCTGGGGAAAATACTACATTTCATGGTGCTTTACAGATGATGACAAATCCTATTAAAATCCTGGGAAAAAAAATGTATACAAGTTAAACGTGGATATTTAAAATGATCCATGTTTTTGGGTGCACAAAAAGAAGTAAAATGGGCATTTTTTAGGAATAACAGCAAGTGCCAGAGGGTTTTTACACAGGTCCTTGGCAAGAAGTAATCTAATTATAGCTACAGGACCAATTTCTCTTGCACCACATGAAATAATGCTCAGAAATAGTCCAAGTACTTCTTCCAGTTGCTAGACAAACTCAGAGGATAAATAGGATGGAGATTCAAATGGTGAGGTTTGAAGGACTGCAAGAATATCAAACCTTTCAAGTTTGCTCCAGGGCTGTAAATCAAGGTGGGTTATGCCATCATTCTGAGGCAGGCGAGCTATAATTTAGGAGCTTTTTCCAGTTACTGTGACTGGCTGAAGTACAATGGCAGGCACTTTGCAGAGGTTTAAATGACTGCTTTTTAAGACCAGATGCCAGAGCTGTGACTGCAGAGCTACGCCATGGAGCAGACCAGAATGTGCTGTATCCCATGTCCATCCCATCTGGGTTGGGGCGGATCCACACCCACTGGTACCCAGCAGCTGTGCCTCCTGTGTTAGTTTTGCTACAGATACTTCCAAATCCTCCATCTGGATTCTGTCTCTCCAAGACTAGATAGGTCTCAAAGTAGCTCTAAAGGTCTGGGTAGCAATGTGACACCACATTCCTGGGGGTTAGTGCCACGTAATTGCCCAAGAGAGAAGCTCTGATCATGAGGGACAGAGGTTTGTAGAGGCCACAGCAAACATTTCTGGGAACCTTTCTAGTGCTTTTTGACAACCAAGTGATGTGAAGCAAGAAATTCTCCTCTAAGAGTGTGGCATGCTTTGGCTGGGAGTACAAACAGGGACCCAATCCAGCCATGCCCCATTTCCTTGCTATAAACCAGGTAATGCTGAATTCCTGAATCAGTCTGTTCTTGTTAGCTGTAGTGCTTAGAGAAAATAGAACATATTCCAAGGTATGATTCCTAGTGGTGTGACAAAGACTCTAGCAGATGAACTCGATGCCTCTATCTGCTATGGATCCAGGAGAACCTGGTTTCTCACAGGCTTATCCTGCTCCCTGGCACCTCAGCATGCTCCTAAGTCCAACTAGGTGTCTTTTCTTTCCTGTGACCTATTATGAAACCAATAGTCTGGAGTAATTTGTCTTGGAAACTTAATACCAACCTATTTACTGAACTTCAATGAGGACCATCATTCCTTCATGAGAGTTAAGTACTGAGAGGTGCTAAAATGGTCATAAGTGACCTTCTCTGGTGAAGGATGACAAATGATCAGCTTGTGGGGACTGTGTTGGTTATCAAACACCCAGAAATATTTGAGGGGGGAAATTGCCTCCAAACACACATTAGTTTACTAAAAATAGCACCAGGAATGACTCTAATGTCAGATGGTGTGAAATGATGTAAAAAACAAAGCCTTTCTGAGAGCCTCTATTACAAGGGATGTATGGGATCCTGCTATAATAGTCATATATATGGTTGCCTGCCAGCAGGTCCATATATTTGTTACCTACAAAGACTGTCCATGCTCTTGGAGGGAAAAACATTTGTTCTCAAATTCTGACAAGATAGGTTATCCATTTCAGATGGAGGGAGGGGCTCTCAAAGGAGAATTATATTCCCAGTTGCTCCTTCTGTGAGGTTTCATGTGCCATGTTGACTTTGGGATTGGGAAGAGGACACGAGGTTTTCAATTTGACTGTCAGGGTTTGGACATGAAATTCTGGTTGAACCCAAGGAGATGAGACAGGCAAGCTTACACGTGTAGCTCCAGGAGGGTGGGAAAGACAGTCTGGAAGAACTAGAAAATCACCCCTGGAAATGAAAAGCAGACTTGAAACAACTTTCAGAAGTGATAGTTGCTATTCAGGTGTGAAAATATACGTCTACAGTGAGGATGCACTTTTTTGATTAATATTTTCACCTAAAAACTAGCTCAATGATGAGTGGCAGGAGAAAGCACCATGATGTAGTTCCCAAGTCTGTGAACACATACTTAACATTCCCCCTCTACACGAGGGGTAAAAGGAGATCGAGGTTGGCGTGAAGTAGCAAAAAAACCAGCATGTGCCTTTAGTCAGGGGAGCTGTTGCCATCATTGTCAAACAGAAAATCCTAGGAACTGGAACTGGTTTTTCTCTCAGGACATGTGGTGTCTGTTCTTATGAACATGCTCAGAAACATGTTTTAAGGTGTTCATACAAAGTGAAAGGGGCAACTGTGAGAGAAACTGCAAACACACTTCAGAAATCTTACTCCTGTTTTCCAAGAGAGCTGAGTGCAAAGTGGGACCAGAGGAGACTTGTGGCTAATTTTGGGTCCAAATGTGCTCAGCAGCAAAGGCTGGTAAAATTTCCTGGCATTCACTGACTAAGTATGCACAAGGTTTATGGGAAACCCCGTTCACCATGCATTTTTCTGTCAAACAGAAGGTATGGGTTAATTTTCCTGGTAATGAGACCCTAAATTTTCTGTGGCATTTTCCTGTAAGTATTGAGAAGTTCTCAGGTGCAGTCACCTGCTGGAAAGGCACCCCTGACTCCCCACTAAGGAGGCTAAGAGCTGTTCGTGTGATTCAAATGGGTTACAGCTGGCTTCCCTTCTAGGTATTTGGAAAAATAACATCCTCCTGCCAGGACCATTCCTGAGTCCCTTCAGAACTGCTGAAGAGTTTCTGGGAGCCCAAAGCAGGACTCACAGCCTTCTCACTGAAATTTCTCATGCTGAAGAAGCTGGGTTTGCCGCTCATCACCTCTGCCATTTCAGCGAATGACATTCTCAAGGGTTTCTTCTTTTGGCCTTCTCTTTTAATAGCATTTTTCTTACACTACCAGAGGTATTTTCTGCTCCCCATTAAATCTCCTGAAGTGTCATTCTCCCCAGGGTGAAACAAGGAACTCAGTGATGCTTCAGGAGGCTTCACATGATCCTTACTGACCCGCCATGCAATAAGATGTGTGGACGTGGCACTTGGAAACATGGTTTGGTGGTGGATCTCACAGTGCTGGACTCAACGGTCTCAAGGGTCTCTCCCAATCTAAATGATCCTGTGATCCTAAGATGATGTGAGACCTCTGGAAGGAGAAGAGGGAAGACCAGGACTCCTGACTGGGAGCTGGTTGCAAATGAAATTGATGTGAAAATTATGTGATGGGAAATGCCATGTATGGATAAAAGGAGCAGGTGGGGTTGTTTATTCTTAGTTGTCTGTGTGAGTCTTAAGCTGGGGGAGCTTTCCTTGGCTGTGACCTAAGGCTTTCTGTCTTTTTTTTGTATATGATCCTCTGAAATGTCTGTCCTTCAGCTCTTGAATTTTTGTCCTCCCATACGGGCCCCTTCAGCAGAAGTGGATGAGCTGATACAGACCTGGCATTTCCTGGCAGTCTGCTCAGAAGGTGCAACTGTGGAAGAGGAGACATCTCCTTACCTTGTACAAGACCTTTCTTATGCTATGGGGATACAGACTTCTCTTCTGTTTCTTGTCAGCCTCAAAGGTGGGCAGAAATGGTGTGGTGTGGCTTGATGCTGTTGAGGGGACTGAGACCAAACCAGCTTTTACAGAGACACGCCAGTGAGGCTTCCAGGAGGACTGGGAGCTTGTGGACAAGAACACCGTGAGTGCCTGTTCACACTGCTGTGATTTGTGGTGTGTTGCAACACTTTCTGGAAGTGTTTAGATAACTTAATGGTCCCTTTATGGCATCTGAGGAGACAGGATTTGACACACCTTAGTCAGCGCTTTGACAAGAACGTTTGTATTTAATTAACTGCTCTACAGTAATGAGTCCGAGGCTGTGGAAGGCTGAGCAGGGATAGGAACAATGTTGTCCAAGTCCAGAAATGCAGAAAGAAATTATGAGTTTAACGGGGCATGAAATTATCCTTTCTGTTTTCTTCAAAGTTAATTGTAGTTCACAACATAGTCTAACAAAACCCTGTCAGAAACCCAAAACTATTTGCCTCCACTGTAGGACTCTGATGTGTAGCTCTGAGCAACTGTTAGAAAATTGCTTGTCCCAGACACCAAAAGGCACCAAACACTGCTCCCTGTTCCTCAGAAGAGTTACAGATCCAGATGGAGAACCTAGAACGTGAATTTGTTTTCTGAATTTGCTAATGCCAGTGATGTGGGAAATGAGAAGCTTCATGGCTCTCTTAGAGCTGACAAATGATAGTTGGTAGTAAATTGATGGATGACAATATGATGCTCTAAGGAGTTGGTTTTAATCCTTCCCAGGGAGGGAAGCTTTGGCGCTGTGTTCCTGGGCTGCTTTGGGCATACCAGTGTGAGCATGGGACAAGGATATTGCTCCAAATCCTGAACAGACTTCTGTGTCTGCATCCTCATTTTGTCCCATTCAAATGGTTGAAAATTTGCTCAAACACAGAACTGCTTCAGCATAAAATTATGTTCAAGAAGTCTTAAAATTTACATGATCACATGAATGTTTGAAGGTTTGGTAGTAGGATGAGTGATAATAGAGTGAACACAAATTCCCTGAGTCCAAACAGTAGCAGAATCTCAGACTCTTGCAATTTGTGAATGAATATAAAGCAAATAAAAAACTTTCAAAATACTGACTTTTACCTCAGACTTGTAAACTGTCCCTTTCCCACACCATTTTAAGCCCACACCAGTATTCCTGACTCAGCATCCTTTACCTCTGCTGCCTTCTCTGTGTCATTGGTGGGTGTGGTAGCCCGTGAACTTGTATTGTGTTGGGGTGATCCATCTCGATTTGAATTCCGCGGGTGTCTGTCAGCCTGGTCACTCCCCCAGAGCTCTCCCATTGGTTCTCGCTCCCTGGTCCCACCTTTCCCCTGGCCTGAGTTAGCCATGTTCTGTGTATTTGCCTCTGCACCCTTCGACAGTGAAGATGCAATTAAATCCTCCTGCTGGAATTGCAAGCAAATACCCCTCCTGCCTCTTTGTCACTGACTGAATACTGATTTATAGTATTAAATGGCGCCTGAACGTGAGATGGCCTCAGACCATCCCTGCAGAGCGTCTCCAGCACAGCTTCGTCGCTGGAATGAAAGTCGCCTTTCTGAGCAGCCATAGCCCCAAAGAAATCTCTGAGTTCTATCAGAGGCTCGGCGGGGAAGCCCAACAACCTTCTAGGGAAAGGTGGGACCAGGCAGCAGGGACCAATGGGAGAGCTCTGGGGGAGTGACCAGGCTGACAGACAGCCAGGGAATTCAAACCGAGATAGATCACCCCAACACGATAAATGTTCACGGGCCACCACAGCTCCTCCTTTCTGTATTAAACTAAGAGGCCTCCCCCAGGGATCCCAAAACCCAGCATCCCAAAAACTTAACATATACAGAACAACAAAAATGATCAGAAGCACCCAAAGCTCAATGTCCCAACAAACCAAACATACATGATCAGAAACACCCCCAACCCAGTGTCCCAACAGGTGGGAGGTTCTTCAGCAGGAAGGTTTGATGACAGGAAGATTTATTTCTTTTGCTATTGTGCAGATGAAAAATTGGCTGCTCATCCAGCATTATGTAGGTGTGGCTCAGTGGCAAGTGACTCTTCTGAAGTTCTGCCACAAAGAGAGATGCTGTAGAATGTGATAGAAAGGGGAAGAAACTTTAAAGCTAAAATATAAATATAAAACACTAGCAAATATGTGGGAGTTGGCTGAATCTACACCTGTTAATTATGACTGACTTTATACGGAGTGATTGAGAACCAGCCCTGTGAGTCTCAGTAATTGTTCTGTCACTGGATTCTTGGGGACCAGGCAAGAAGGCAAATACTTTCTATTTGTTGGAGACTGTAGTTGAATCAAGAACAACACTGTAAAAGGAGGGAGTGAAACCCTGGGGCTGATCTACCTGTGACTGATTTCAGTCCGCCTCTGATAAGAAGGCCTTGGCAGCTCATATTTCTTCTATGCTTTTGTGGTCTCCAAACAAGTAGACTTTTTTAAGAACAATGTCTTTAGACAATGGTGGGATGTCTGAGGGCTCTCGATCAGTTGTATCCTGTCCAAACTAGCCTGACTATAAGGAAAAGTATGAGGAGTAAATAGCCTGCAGTGCACAGGCACTGCTCTGCCTGGTAGCAGTAGCTGCAAACCAAAGGTTCATGGCTGATGTCTCATTCACAAGACTTGACAGGTTTGGGTGCTTCTGCTTCAGAGAGTGAAAGGCTGCCAGTCAGTTTTCCTTTGGCACCACTTTGTTCTGATGGGGTGTTTTCTGATGTCATCAGGAGCTGTGGCCGTGGCAAACCACACACCCGGTGCTGACAAGTGTTCCTGACACAGTTTAAAAATAAACTTCTTGTGGATTGTTAAACTCTTGCAGTGTCTTTCTGCTGGCTCTCCCTTCTCTCCCAGTAAGCTGACTTGGCTTTTCAACAGAGACTGGATTTCACCACAACAAATTGATGTTTTGTCCTGTTCTATAAAGTTGATTTATGGTTGATTGTTTGATTTTTTGCTTCCAGACAATCAACAGTTGAAATGTCAATTTGTATTATCTTTCCTTCAAACCTATATTAACAGTGACCCTCTGAGCCTTTGTTAAAGCAGCAGAACAAAAGACATCTGGGAGAGATTTCCAATCACCTGCTGTGACAGTGAGACACTGGGCTCTGAAAGCCATGATCCACTGTGCTTTTCATCTCTTTCTCTGGAGAAACCACTTCAATGTGTGAAAAGGTTTTTAAATAAAAAGTTGTGCGTCATGTTAAAAAGGGAAGAAATTCCTGTTTCCTTGCTTGTGCTCCATCCTGTTGGTCCTGGGTCTGCCTGGCAGATGCTTTCCTCCCTGAAAATCTCCCTGCTAATTGTGAGTAGCAGATGCCAATCTTCCTCAGCACATGTGGGGATTTAATGTAGCCCACAGCGATAAGATTTGCTTTGACTTGTTCATACCACACTGATTTAACACATGGATTCTTCAGGCAGAGGCAACACTAATGACTTTTCAGCATTTGGGATAGGATGGATCATTAGATGGTCACTGATAGTTTAATTTTGGTTTTGTTTTGTTTTTTTCTTCAGGAAGTAGACCAGAAAACTGTATTTTTTTGTTTCATTTTGCCCAGGCTTTGTCTAAAAATAAGACATAAATGTAGCATTGTATTTGGCTGTGTTATTATTTGAAGTGCAAAGGTCCTTGATTTATTCTTCTAGAGGGCAGCTTAGCCTTAGATTTTATTTCAAATATGAGTGTATCCCCTTCCTTTTAGTGAAGTTTTCTAGTTTTCCAGACTTGCTTGGAATCTGTGCAACCTTTGCAATGCTTCATTTATGAACAGCGACATAACAAGTTTAACACTGACCTTTCTGTAGCAAAAGCATCCCCTACCTGTCCCTCAAGGCCAATAGGGTGCTGATGAGTACAGCTACCGCCTCATACTTGGAATTCCTTATTGACTGTAATGCATAGGTAGGCTGGAGGGAAAAAAAAGGGGATTTACTTATTTTGTGGTGCACAATTTCTCATTCAATGAACATATGCAAAGTGAGGTAGAGCATATATGTAAACTGATGGACAAAAGATAACACAAAAACTGCTTTTAAAGTTTGCAGATGGTGTTCGTCTTTCACTATGTTTGTTGGTTGTTTTAGTTGCTTCACTTTTTCTGATGTATGAGTGCTCTGAAGGGCAAAGGAAAACATGGTGTGGTTGTCCAGCAGTGAGCACCTGTGGAGGTCAGAGAGGGAGTTGAGAGGATGCTCTCCTTCAGTCCTGTGCTGGGGAAAGAATGGGAGCAAAGAGGATTTGGGGGAGAGAAGCAGAAATGGGATACATCAGAGACAAGACCACCTGGAAGGCAAGGGGAACTCATAATTCCTTCAGTTATTGCAATCTCAGGAGATTGCATGGGCTAATTTAAACTGTTTGTGCTAATGTAAATGATTCTTTTTTTAAGAAGTGCTTTGCACACACAAACTGTGTGCACAAGGAGTAGGGGTAGGAATGTATTTTGAACTATGTATGATTATGTATGAACTATGTATGAACTATGTATGATTAACTATGTTAATCTGATATTGAGATGGCAACAGAATAAAATAACCCTGGGTACAATTTTTCTTAATAGCTTGATTTGAGAAATTTTTGATTTTTCTAATTCAAACCTAAAGAAAAGATGACATGAACCAAATGGTGAAGATACCACCTTTAGTTCATGTTGTAAATATGTTTGAACCCATTTTGTTACCTGAACTTAAAAGCAGTTTAAGAGCTCAGTAAAATTGCTTCTGACAAAATTATGAAGCTTTTTCTAATAGCTAAAAAAATATATTTTTCCCATTTCTTTTTCAATTAAAAACCCTCATGAATGTTATACAGTGTAGAAAAAGAGGTTTCAAAGGAATGGGTGTGTTTTCTTCTGTATATTAAAACTTCTTGGCCAGGTCTGTTAGCAGCTCTTAGCAAACACAGGAATATATTTTATATATATATATTATATATATATATTATATATATATATATATATCTCAACACTATTTATTATATTGGCAGGTACTTCTGGTGTGTGTTTGACTCAGCTCTTCTGTAAACTAATGTTTCTGGGCATAACCAAACTGGGGAGAAGGGAAAGTTCAACTTCCTTTTGGACACCTGAGAGAAGGAGAGGTTTGCTGATGTTCAGATGGGGCTCTGGTACTGCAGGTGCTTTACATTGTTTATTTATTTGTTTGTTTGTTTATTTATTGTAACTTCTGCATTCCCAGGGACTGGAAATTTCTGTAAGTGTAGGTAAAACACTGACATCTAGTGCCTAGAACAAAGCAGCCAAACATGCTCCAAGACTCCAGCTTTGGGCCTCCTGGGCTGGGTTTAACTGCTCAATAATGTTATGGACTGCAGTATATTATGGGTGTTACATTAATGTTTCTTTGTTCAGACTTGACATATTTGGGGCCATCTAGACTGACATGCTCTTGTGCCGCTGCTAATCATGCCTTTCTCCAGGAGACAGAAGGAGAAGTTGAGCTCAACACCAGCTGACAGAAGTGACTCCTTCAAGAGAACTATTTCACCATGACTTTTCAGAACTTCCCTATCTCCTCTGAAAAAAGGTCTGATCCCTTTTGGAGGGTCTTTTGTCTTTTTTGTAGCAGTCTCCTGCTGGTGGTCCAGAGGCAGCCTAGAGATCCCTGATGAGCCATCAGAGGGTTTCCCTTTCTCAATTTCCAGCTGATGGACTCCTGCTGTCAGGAGAGCTGCAAAATAAGTTACTTAATATTTCATGCCTTTATTATTATACGCGTCCTTAGAATTATTTCTTTTCTTCTGTTTATGATGATCTGTTTTAATGATGACTTCCAGCAAATGCTTTCAAAGAATCTCAAAGACCCACAGTGCCCAAGGACAAAAACTTAAAGGAATTAGCAATTCCTGGTAATAGGACTCCTCTCTCTGGCTTCATTCTTTAGGCTGCCCTTCAACACAAAAAAACAACCAACTAAACAAAAACCCAGTCAAAAACCCCAAACCACAACAAAACAAACCCTTAAACATGGTTATCCCCCTAGATTTGATCATTTTTTCCCCACTACAAAGAAAGAAGTCTGTGCAAAGTCTGCTTAAAACACTATTCTTGCCAAGTGGATTTTTAAAACTTCTTACTTTCCCATTTCTTATGCTTCTTTTTGCTGTCTTCTTAAACCAGGGCTGCCTACTGATTTTTAAGTGTCATTTAAAATTATTACTATTTGTGGTAGTAATTTCTAGGCCATTATGAAAATGACAGAAGAAAGCTCTGGTTTGCTTTGCTACCATTACCCCCTCATGCCCTTAACCCCAGTCCCCTTTTTCTAATGCTTAATCAGCTTTTGTTTCAGTCATTCTGCAAGATGAATAGCGCAGACATGCACAGCTAAGGCCAGCAAGGGGGAGCAAAAATGCAGTGGGTGCTGCAGGGCTCATTTCTGTAGGTCAGGCTTTGGTGACTGGACCAGTTAAAAACACGTTGTTCTGCCCCTGCAAAAACCCCAGATCATAAAGAAAGCATTTGAAATTCACATTCAGACTGATAATGTACCAACTTAGATGTCTTTAAACAAAGAAAAAAAAAAACCCCTCCAAACAAAAAATATTTGTCAGGAATTTCCATGTGCAGAAACCAGCGAGGCGAATATTAACTCATGTGTTATATCTACTGGTGACTCTGGTGTTTTCAGGTACAAAAATTAATGAAGCCAAGTTGGTTTTGGGTAGATGCTTTCCTGAAAAAAAGGTTTATCAGACTTCATGGATGCAACACTACAGAGATCCTTCACTTTGCTCCTGCCATACTGCGCTCATGGGACAACAGAAGCAGAAATGCAAGCCCGTAGCACAGGCTGGGAGTCACAGTGAGTGGGCTATTAAAACATGTATATGTACCAATAGTTGGCTCTTCTTATTTCTCCAGAGGAGGTAGTTAAGTCTTTAAATCAGCTAAGAAACCAGCTCAACAGTGTGGAATAATTATAGGGCATTTCTTGCTCATTTTAATATAATCCATTAAGTGTCTCCTAGATTTATCTTCCTATCTCTGCTGTTATATGTCATTTGCAGTTTCTAGTCTAAATAACTATATTTATGGGATTAGTCAGCAGACGGGCTGATGAGATTTGGTATCTGGGATCTAAACTCAGGATTTCTTTCAATCTACCATGAATAACCCATTTTGTATTTATTTTGCATCTCTTGTTGTCTAAGTGAAAGAGTATGCTCTAGATACTTTTGTTTTATTCTGGCTACTAAAATATAGGAATTACAGAATGAAGTTCTATGCCAGCCTGTCTTTTAGGAAACCTGAAATCGTATCTGAGTTATTAAAGTTTAATAGCTAGTGGGGGGAGAGAAGTAATTACTTCCCATAACATCTTTCTCTATCAAGAATTTCATTGTAACATTGATGCAAAATTATTCCGCTGGCATTATGAACTGCCATGTAATGTCTGATAATGACACCTCTTACTACCACAGAGAAACTTTTGTTATGACTTAGATTACACGTTCATATCCTGCACCAAAAATGAAGATAAATGTAATGAAAGTAGATAGCTAATATATCAAGGTGGCATTTGAGCTGAGAATTATAATTTTTTAAATACATATGTGAGAATGTGAAATAAATTAGCCAGATTTTTGTCTCACTAAAAAGGGGCAAAACTCAATTGTCTGCAATGGCATTTTACCCATTTCAAATCAATAGGAACAGTGTTAGCAAAGCTCACATTTCCTTTTGGCTTCACTGGGCTCTTTAGTGAATTTTTTGACACGCTGGTGGTGATTTTCCTTATGCCATTTCTTTATACAGGACAGGAAAAGCCTGAAGTTTGGTTTGCCCTTCCTCTTTCAAACTGATAGTCCCTAGTTCAAAGTCTGCCTTCATACTTTGCTTTTCCACCCTTCCTCATACCACAGTGTTCAGTGACATTCTTCTGGAATAAAGCCTAGCCAGGCACGAGTAGGATGGCAGTGAAGAGGTTCCCAGGAAATGTTTTCCTGTTGGAAAATATGGGCTTTGTTCAAATCCAACAAAATGAAGGAATGTAGATGTAATCTACAGATCAGATGCAAATTTTTATTTGTTACCTGTTCATTCTGATGTTGAGAAGTATGGCTTGAACTTCCTGTAATTTAGTTTTGACCTTGTGCTTCCTTTTGTTTTAACCTTAAGTAGAGGATGTTGCAAAAATTTCGTAACATAGGGAAATAGGATTTTATGTCTAAAATTTCAGCTTTATAATGAGAGAAATTATTTGGTATTTTTGAATAAAACTATTTTGGGACTTTTGGGTCCCTTTGGGCCTTTGATTTATCTTTAAATGCTATATTCTTGGGATGGAGGGTTAATTTCTGACTTTTTGTGGTTAACCACACTTATATGGGAGCTGAATTCTTTTAAGGGAATTCAAACACATCACCTTTAAATTCTTCAGCTTTTCAGACTCAAAGCAGCTTCTATCTCTGTCACCTACAGCCTGAATTGCTTTTTAAAAATTTTTAAATTTTTAATTTTTTTTTTAAGTGGCAGCAATCATATTACAGCAAGGCTGTTTGCCTTGCCAAAAATTCACTAATGCCCACCAGCAGGGACAGGATCCTGACACATGTGGTGGTTTTGCTGATGGTATTTCAAGTGACCCTTGTAATCACTGAGCATCAACTGGCAGTGAAGTTTCACCATTAAACTTTAACTTCGCTCATTTGGGGTCTTAATTGTGCTTTGAAACGTTTGATGGCTTGGCTGACCTTTCTCTGGGTTAACTGAAGACTGAGATTTTTCTGCCAGGAGAGTACTGCTGAGGAAACCTTGGAGCATAGCACTTGATTGGTGTCACTGAGACAGCATGGTCTGGTATCTCTAGGGTTAGAAATGCCTCTGAACTTTTTATGGGCTTCAACTGGAGCTATAGAAAAAAAGGAAACGCTGGGAATGCCAAGAATTTTACAAAGAGTAGGCGATGAGCATAAATTGAAGAGCCACTTACATTAAACACAGAGATTGGACACTATAATCCCTTTTTGTACTTCTAAAGCATTTTTAACCCTTCCTTTCCCCATGGGAAATCTCCCAGGGGAGCAGTGAATTTCCCTGCTAATGGGAAAGTTCAGCATTGCCATCTCCCCCAGGCTGCATTCCTGCTGCTACGAAGATGGGAGCCCTGTTCCCAAGTGCTAGGCAAGGGCACACCGGGTAGGACTGGGGCAAGGCCTTTACTGAAAATCCTTACCGTTTGCAAAGTCCCCCTCTCCTGACCAGAAGCTATTTTGGAGATCTGCAGTTTTCACCAAAACTAGCAATTTGATCTTTTTTTCTTCAGGTCTGATTCAGTACTACAAAGAGGGACAGATGAGTGCAGGTATTGCATTTGTAGACTTTCTCCTGCCTCTATGAATACTTTTGATTTCCATGCTGGCCTTATGGCTCTGTGCTGACATTTGTTCTGCCAGTCCCTGTGGAGCCTGGCACTGCGTCCTGAACCACCCACCCCTCATCTCTGTGTAATTAGTCTGAGAGCCATGAGACAAGAACCTTTCCTGGCCATGTTTGTGCAGGAGGCCAAGGGCAATACCAAACTCCGAAGGTAAGCAGTGGGGCAGGCTGAAGGATGATTTGGGGCAGTGTGACTGATGAAGGGGGGCTCATTTCAGGTGGCTGCAGTACCTACGTGTCACACCAAAGAGACAAACCATCCTTTGGGGTGCTGCTCTTCAAACCTCCATTCTTGATGACAAAAGGGAATTTGGTGCCTGAAAACAAGTCCTCTGCAGTAAGGATGCACAGGCTCATCCCAGGCTAGCTGCATCCCAGGCTGCAGGTAGTGTCCATATTCCCACTGTGATCGCTCTCATTAGCAGGACCTGTGGACTCTGGATCAGACCCTGGTGGGGAGGACAGAGTGAAGAAGAAGATAAGGGCCAGTTTCTTTCCAGCCCGTGGGAGAGGGGAAAACCCTGTGGTGGTAGGAATGACATTGACAGCCAGGGATGTGACACATTTTGGCAGAGATCATGAAATCAACTACTATAAACCTGGCATCTTATATGGGGCTCCCCAAAAGTCCCACTCTCAGCATAGTATCCCCATGCATTTAAAGTCCTGTCCCCTTGGCTGATACCTTGTTAAATATTGGCCTCCTGCAATAGTATTTTATCTTGTAATTATAATCCCAGAGCATGCAAAATAAATACCAAGATGACTATAGTCGATTACCTTATCTTCAGCCTTCAGAGCATTGAGTTAACTCCAGCCACTGAATGATTGCACCTGCAAAATAGGTTTTATTGGAAGAAACAAGAGCGGGAGGACTCTGCAGCCAGCAGAGATCAAGAGTGGTTGCTCTGTAAAACCACTGCAAGCCTCTTGGCTTGAGCCTACATCATTAGCTTGTGTCAGTGATTAAATTGAGAAGTATATATTCAGTAAGAGACTATTTATTTTACAAAGTTTAGTCCATAATCTATTTACTTGCCACTGCCAGCACATCACACAGTAGCATTGCAGCTAATATTGAACAAAACCCTGAGTGGTGCAGCATCACCTTTTGACTTCTTCACTTACCATTTATTTTTCTTACTAGGGTAAGGCCTGGAGGTCTTGATCTCTTAGCAAATATGCTGGTAATTTCTCCTGCTTTGCCAGGCCTTGGTCCTAAGCCCACTGGTGATGCTCAGTTGAGACATGGTATAAAAACCATCCAGTCAGAACCACTGAGGAGCAGGACAGTGATGGCAGCTGAGGAGAAAAGAAACAGGGCTGGAGGCCACAAGTCTACAAGAGGATGGTAAATGTTGAGGGTCAAAGTTGTTCAGTGAGATGCAGATCAGGAGAAAACTTGAGTGGACTGAAACTTTCTGGGTTACTGTTAGGCCGTCAGAACGCAAGTGTAGCTCACGTTTTTACCTGCCAGTTGTATTTCCAGCTCAGGAGCACAAGCTCTGCAACAGAAGTGGATGCATTGTCCATTTTTAGTAGCATTAGTAGTATCTTGCTTTTTTTTGGTGGGGGGGGGGTGGGGGGCAGGGAGGGAGGGTGGATAAAAATGCTTGAGGTGGCCAGGGTGTGTGAATCCAGGAATTGCGTATTCAGAGGAGAGCTGCAGGACTGAACCTCGGCGGGCACAGCTTCCTGCAGGGGATGCAAGAGGCTGATATCCAGCACATGTAAACTGAAAATGTCCCATTCGGTACAGGCACAGTTAATATGCCTGGGACAGAGTTATGTGGATGAGCTGAGCAGAAGAGCAATCTTCCTGCCCTCTGTGGCACGGCCAAAGTAGGGTTTGGACCCTGTGGTCAGTGTGGGGTCTGGGGGAAGAGGGATGAGAAATGCCCTGGGAACCTCTTACCCCTTCGTAGTGCCAAACTGAAGGGACAGGGAGACCATGCTTTTTTATTTCCTTTCATCCCAGCTGTGTGCTGCCTACACACACTGAGCCACCCTCAAGGGTCCTGGGGTAGCACCCAGCTCAGCTTTTCCAAGTGTCTGCAGCAGCAAACCTGCTGCCTCACCGTCTATGGAGGACACCTGCTCTGAGCAACTTACCTGGGCTTAGAGCTGATTCGATGCTACCAGTGGAAATTTTTCCATATTAAGAAGGAAAACCATCTCTTTCCAGTTTGTGTGACAAAGTCGACACAAGGAGAATGAAAGCAGCAGTCGATGTAGTGATGTGCTCTTCTGGGATTTTCACATAGGTGTAAACCTGGTGTGAAGGTGGCATGACTCAGCTCAGCGTGGATGCAGGGTGTAGCCAGGGCTGGGTAATCAGCTCCCGCTCTGATTCTATGTCCCCCTGTGTCAGTGATAAATGGCTGCAGGGCAGGAATTCAACCCACCTATCCCAGTTCCAGCCGGACAGCGACTGAAGGGCGTGGGTGGCTGGATCCCCGCAGCGCTCTGCCCCCGCGGAAAACAGGGTGCACCCCCAGTGGTGTCAGAGCTGTAGCGGGGGGAACCCCGTGATTTTTGGCAAGAGTTGGCTGTGCGGCCCCGCAAACGCTGGATTTTGGCAGCAGCGGAGCCGTGAGGGGGCGGTGTTGGACCGCGGGAGCGGCGGCCCCGGCGGGGCAGCGCTGGTGGCACCCGGCCCCGGCGGGCTCCGGAGCGTTTTCGCTACATTTTGGGGTGTTCAAGCCTTGGTATTTTGCAACAGGGATTAGTTGCAGCAAACCCTCCTTTCCCGCCTGTCTTTTTTTTTTTTTTTTAATGTCTTCTTTTCTTTTGAGGTCTTTCCCAGACCTTCCAGCAGTGTTCATGAAGCACCCCAGCGCTGGAAGGTGACTCTGTCAGCTGAACATCTCTGGCATCACACGTGGGCAGGTGGCGCAGCCAAGATCTCCCCTGTGTGATGCCCCACAACACCCCACGTGTTCCTGAACTGACTACCAGCCAAACCTCAGCATCAGGGCCTCCTCTGCCATGTGCTTGCTGAGGTGACCCTCTGGCTATCAAGGCCAGGAGGAGAGGTTACACCACAGGTTTTCCCTGGCTTGAAGAGAATAAAAAGCCCCATTGGTGACAACAACCTAAATAGGTAAAAATGTGCCAGGTTATTTTGCCTTGCACAGTGCAAAGCTGCCCCTTTCCCTACACTGCTTTGTTTCATCTCATTTTTCATGGTTCCAAATTATCTTTTCTTTCCCAACCACAAAACTTTCTCTAGATGCAAACTATTGCACCTGAGTGAGTGTGGTAGTGAGCTGCCTTCACCTTTATCTGCTGCTGTTGGACGGATGAATCCACACTACAACAGAGCGCTTGCATATTATTATCTTTGTACTGTGAAAATTTGTGTATCAGTGTAAGCGGCATCAGGAGATGGGAAAACAGAGCTTCAGGTACTTCACCTTCCTTTCACCAGCTCAGCAAGGAGATAGATTTTTCTTCTATGCTAGCAAAGGCACCGTTTTTTGATTCCTACTCTGTATGACAAGGATAGGAGCGGGAAAGGCGGGGGGAAGGAAAGTTTTGAGGGACCAGCTCTGCCCCTTGCAGTTATTGAAGAGATGCCTACCAAGGAGGAAGGAGAGGTCTTGCCAAGGCAGACAGTATGATCATCTCTCTGTGTCACATAGAATCAGTGGGTCGATAATATTTGAGCCAGCCTCTTATTTCCCTGCAGTTGTCTGCATTGTCAAGGGTTTCCTCAGTATGTCAAAAACCTGAAGGACTAAACAGTCCCAGCAATGGCTGGAACAGGAGTTATTCCTGATCTAAAGTATAGCCTGCTGAGGGCCACTCTTTCTGTGATACTTGTGAGGCTAAGCAAAGTGAATGACCAACACAAGATGATTTTTTTTCCCTTTGTGCTCCCTTAGGTTGAAGTCTTTAGAGAAAAAGGATTACCTCTGGGACTGAATCCAGCTTTTGAGCTGATGGATGCATTGCAGGCACTGTTCCCTTTGCACCCTCAGCTTCCCCCAAAAGAAGAGACCTGTGGGAGCCAGAAAACCAACCGTTGGCAGCCCTATGTTGTGTGAGATATTATTTTATAAAGGCAAGGACATTTGTACCATCACCTTCCCTTGATGGCTTCCCAAGCCTTGCTCTGCCAATAGAGCTCAGCACAGAGAGATCATTAGAAGGACTAACATGAATGTCTTGTGACGATCAAGAGGCTGTTCTGAAGAAAGTCCCTTCCAGCACTGAATTTTACAGTTGTCCAACTGGCTGGCAGGCGCAGTTTGTTTTACCTGGTTTCTTGGTTGCTTTGATCTTTAATAAGTCGAGTAAATACCTAAGAAGAAGAAATGGTTCACCTGTTCCGCATAGTGGAAAAAAAAAAATCCAAACCAAATCGCTCAATGGAGGGAATATCTGTCTGTCTCTCACTGTCAGTGATGCTGAACTGGAGTTTCAGGGGGAGAGGGCTCAGCCCTGGACAGGTTTTCCAGGTTACTTGAAAGGAACATACCTGAAATGCTACTTGCTCCATGTGCTCATGGCTTTGTTAAGCATGGAGATCAACGGAAGGTCATAGGTAACATCTCTCTTTACACCTGAGCCTGTGAAGAGAGGATGGGCTAGTTTAATGGCTCTCTCTTTTTATTGAAATCCCTCTTTGTTGGCTATCCTGGGGTTTACAGTGACTAATACCTTTCCATAAGACATCTCTCAATCAACAGAGACAACTACGTTTACAGGGCAACATTTTTCACCTGCTTGTCAGCACGTCAAGCAGTGCCAAAACACAATCTCCTCCTGAATCCCTCAGCAAACAATTCATTTTTTTAAACATCATCTACATCATCAGTAATGGTGTTGGAGATGGGTTAAGACAGCCATGCTTCTGCTTCATACCTATGGAGAGAGGAGAGCTTATAGCATCTACCTGAGAGATGCCACCACTTAGGGGGGAGACCCTTCTCAGCACGGTTTTGTTGTTTGGGTTTTTTCGTTGCAGTTAACTGTAGATACACTTGAAAAGGAAAACAAAAAAAAAGCCAGTGGGCTATTAACAAGTTAGTTGAATGTTGACAATGGCACTTTGCAGTGGGAGTGTAATCTGCTTAATGTTCCAGAGCAGAACAGCCCGTCAGTTCACACCCCGTTCATTGGCAGCGGTGGCAACGCTTCCCCCAGAAGTTAAAGCCTTGTGTCTCATTTCTGAGAGAGTCTTATTCATAAAAAGGGAGGAAAAATTGATTGTCCAATCCACAGAAGGAAAAAACACACATGGGGATAAATTATGAGAATTAAGATGGGCAGACAGATTTGTACAACTAGTGTATGTAAAAATCTGTGCCTAGTAGATTTGAGCTGTGTCATTTTAGATGCATTTCTCCAACCCACATAAGTATTTCTGTCCATTGGAAAAGAAGGAAATTTCATTTTTCATCAAAGCTCTACAGTGATTTCATTATTAAAAACAGAGGGAAAAGATGTATCAGGAAGGCAAAGCAGTTGCAGCCACATAGTTGTTTTCAATAATCCAGTGAGTCACTATATAGAAAAGCCTTTCATTTCTCCCTGTGGTTCAGACTAAATTGTTTATTAAGATTTTGGTGCATTATTTAAAATTAAAAAAAAAAAAAGGAAATTGCACCTCTTTATTTTAAAGGCTGCTGCAATAAAAATTCAGATTATTCAAATTTATCAAGTGCATTTTGTAAGGCAGTAACCACAGCAATTTTTTCCTCATACCACAAGATATTCCCTGGCTTTTCCATCTCATTCATAGTCATACATAAGGAGGCTGTTTACAAGGCATTGCTACAGGGAGCAAAAAATATTATACAAATGAAAATGTGGTCCAACCAATGGCTGGAATTGTAATGGAAGACCTAAGTGGAAGGTAAACAGCAGCTTAATGTAATACTTTAAATGCAATTCTTGAAAAGTGATGTATAATAGCTGCAAAGGGGGTCTGTACTTCAGATCTTCACCCATGCAGAGGTGTGGAATAGAAGCGAATTACATATGTAGCTATAATGCACACTGAGCAGCCAGAACAGACAAGTACAAATATTTAAGATATTTCACTTTTTTTTTTAATCACAAGGTCGTGAACTTGCATTTTGTTTTTGTTTCTTTTTCCCCAGGAAATTGGGCAGGAGGCTGGCTGAAAGTGTACCAGAGCTCTACAGGGATTTCTTGTGCCTTTTCAAGGAAGGATTTGCTGTGTTCTAGAATGTGTAAATATTGTTTGGGGCTTGTTTTGTTTTGTTTCGTTTTTTATCTCAAATGCTTGCCAAGGAAATTGAACCGTACAAACATAATTAGCCAGGGGCTGAACATTTAATCTTAAATTCTGAGTCTTCATTAAGTCTTAATTTAAACCTTAGGAGGGAAGCTTGCAACAATTCCTGTTCATAAGGATGGATGGAATTTGTGGCAGGTTTTTATGGCAGAAGAGGGAAACCACTCAAACGGGAAAAGCTCAGAAAATTGTGCTGAAGCCAGTAAGTAGTCAACTGGTGGAGTCACGGATAATGGGACAAGATCTGGATTCAAGTAACCTAATGTGTGGTCAAAGCAGGCCATGTTGGACAGGGCTTTGGGCAACCTGATCTGGTGGAAGGTGTTTGTGTCCATGGGGCTGGGATCAGATGGGCTTTCAGGTCCCTTCCAACCCAAACCATTCCGTGACTAGGAATTTAAGAAGGTGGTGTGGGAGAACTGGAATGCTTGCGGGTTGATAAAACAAGAGCTTTCCCTTCGTATGAAAGTTACTCCAAATCAGGATGGGGTGTTTGGGGGTAGTTGGTTTTTTCCATGGGTCATCTTTCTATGGGTGATCTCCCAAAGGCATTGTTATTTTTACCTGAAAAAGGGACAATTTCTGAATTTGGATCAATTTTAGTCTATCAAGATAAAATAAACTGCTAGTGCCTTTTATTTTTATCTCAATTTACTGAGAAAAATTTATACACTAGCCATGACAGGGAGGGAGAAAAATTAAATGAAACAAATCCTTATATTCCTTTCTACAAGCACTTTTATGAGCTGGGAACTCATGGAGAAATGTGAAGGTGCTGTGATTTCTCCCACACCTTCCTTTCCCCCTTTTCAGTGATAAGAACTATCAGGTGACATCTTTGTGAGGAACATGCCAGACCTTCAGAACATGGAATGAAGTCCAAAAAGCAGCAGAATTCCTGTGACTTTACATGCCAAATCTGTTCTCTTGTTCAGTGTTGTCAGGGGGGGTGAGACCTTTGTCATACTTTGAAGTAGCCCTCTTTTTTTTTTTCCGATTGCCAGATATCCAGAAAAGTAGTAACAGAGGTTAAAAATAAATATGAAAATCGATTTTAAACCTAAATAACAAGATTTATATAGTACCTAGTACTTGCTGAAAATTAATTTTTCTAGTGCATGCTTTTAAAAAAAATAAAAATGAAGAAAAAGTAGTGCAAGAGGAGAACGTTCACCTTGCAAATGGCTGGATTCCGGGGGAAAAAAAAAGGCAAAAAAGGGAAAATTTGGGCGGAGATTTGCATGGCTGCCTGGAGACAAGGCAACCTGCTGGCCTGCTGCCTGCTCCTGGCCTGCCAGTGGAAGTTTTGCCTTTGGCTTGGCAGTAGCACCCTGAAATCCTGCTTGACTTCATGCCGTGGTTCCTGGTGGGCTCTGGCTCTGGGGAAGGCAGGAGGTGTCCTGCATAGAAAAGCACCCCCATGTGAACCTCCTGCCAAGCAGTGCCCAGATCCCAAGATACCACCTCAGCCCTATCGTTTCTGCTTTTTCCACTTGGATGAGGACAGGTGACTTCAATCCCTAACTTTATAACAAGTTGGGTTCTAAATCCTCTTTGGTGCAATTTGCTAAGTTATTGAGTACTTCCACTCACCTCAGCAGCTTCACAATTCCTACAGCTAAATGGAAAATTTAGAATTAATAGAACTATTTAACATGGGAACAACGACCTGGAAGGATCTGACTGGTGCAGTTCCTACAAATCAACACAGTATGAGCTTGTAAGCAAATGGGCTAGTCCCCTCTGAGCTACCAAACACCTTGTCCTGGGCACGTTAACGGCAAAGCTTGAAATAACGGTAACTTTTGGAAACCAATTTTATTAACCAGACTCTATTTGTAAGGTATTTTGAGCTAATAAAGCTACTGTGGTCCTGGGAGTGCCCTTTTCCTTGAACACAATGGGAAACTCTTCTTGTCAGGATTGCTATAGAAACAATGAATTATCAGGCAAACGGGACCATCAGGCAAATTGTGCCAGACCGGGGATGTGTGCTGATAACGCGGCGGTGTTAATTTGCTCTATTTTGTTATAAGCAGAGCTTGCATTGCCTATAGAAATGTAAAGAGGCAGGTGAGCTGGAGTGTCTATTATTTATAGACACAGTTTGTGCTGTATAAATGAATTTTTCATAGGAAGACTTTTTACAAAAAAAAAAGGCTTCAGAAACTGCTTCGTAAATAATTACGGCTGTGAGCTTCAAATGTGTTTCGAAGAATGGGTGGATACCCTTTAGTCCCCCTTAAAATTTTTCAGATGCAACCTCTAATGTGTTGTAAAGACTGGGGTGCTTTGACCATGTGGGAGATACCCCGACCCCATTATTGTCAGCCTTTAGCAAAATAATGCTGAATCATGGCTTCTGTCATCTCACAAAACTGAGTCACCCATAAGCAAATGCAAATACTATTAGTATGTTGATTTGCTTGTATTGTATAGCTTGAGAAGTCAGCACCAGACTGAAGTATGATCCAACAATGACAAGAAGAAAGAAGCAGGAACTCCTCTGGTATCAAGTGGATAACCTCTATATTTTCTTTATTGCATTTTGCTCAATGCCAGTTGGGAGGAGACATGAAATATGGCACGAAATCATTGAGCTGAGAGGAGTTTGGCTTCAGATGTGAGACTCACCGCCAGGATCATGGAGAAGGTAGGGGAGAGGTGGGAAAGAAGGATGAGTGACAGAGGACTAGGCAAGAGAATGCTGTATTTGGATGTCATATATGAGTTGGGAAGAAAACAAAAACGCCCATGTTTTTGCATGTGGGTGATGGGAAAAATACTGCATCTTCTGCTGGGCTGAATGAGGCACTGGCACAGGTTTCCCAGAGAGGTGGTGGATGCCTCAGCACTGTAAACATTCAGGTTCAGGTTGGATTGGCTTCTGAGCAATCTGGTCTAGTTGAAAGTGTCTCTGCTCATTGCAGGGGGTTTGAAAGGAGCTTTAAATCCAACCTAAACTATTCTATGATTCTGTGAAATGTAAGTGAGGCCCTTGGAAAAGCAGGTTGCCAAGGAGTTTGATATATACAGGAGGACCAAAAAAATAAAGAAACAATATGATACCCTAATTCAGAGTGGACTGCATAGACCTGTTTTAGGACTCTTATAATAACTGAGAGTATACTTAAATCCTTTTGCTATGAATGAGACAGAAACACCACTAAAACCCAAGTATGGTGTAAAATGTTTTATTGAGATCAGTCTTTAGTTCCAGAAAATACAATTATGAAGCCTGTGTTGTATTGGCTGCTGCTGAAATTTTGTCTTTATAAGATATTTTTTTCTATTATCTAATTGGCTGGCTTCTTTCAGGTTCCCAGAGTACTCTTCTTTGCATTCCAGGGGAACTTTTCTTCCTCCTCAAACAATAATTCTAGAAATAAAAAAAACACACACAAAAAAAAGACAAGCTGGTGCATTGCACCACCCCACAATGGGCCCAGTGTTGATGCTGGATTAACTGTCCCTGGTGAATGGCTGAGCTCACATCTCTCTGCCTGCCTGGAGCTCCACTCTGCTCTGCCTCTGGGGTTATGATATCATCTCTGAAGTCCTGCAAACACAGCTGAGCTCCACACTGCTCCCATTGTAGGTCCCACTTCTCAAAACGTGGAGCTGGGGATCTCAGCCAAGCAGCAGAGTATCTCTGCAGTAGATGTAGGATGTGGGGACACCTCCATGCCACTCTTTCTCCCCACAGATATTCACCACAGTTATCTGCAAAGGCCATGTACTTCCAAAGGGCTGCTCACCTGGCAGTGTGCATATAGAACCTGTATTTATCGTTCTGTTTCTCCAGGTGTGAAGTGAAAAACCTGCACATATAAAGAAACCCCCATAATTGTCTTGACATCACTTCGAGGTAGGCTAGCTGGCATTTCCAAGGGTCTCAGCTGTCTGCAGGTGAGAAGTCATCTTCTTCTTGCACAAGCTTTCTTCTTGTATGGGCTTTTGGCTGCTTGTCATGTGTGAGTGAGGCTGTGCTGGCAGACAAGAGGATACCCAAGTGAATATTTCTCTCACACCAAGTGTTTGTATTTGTTTCAGGGCTGCAACTCTTTGCTGGCCCACTCTGCGCAGGGATGCCTCCTTCCAGCTTCGTGCACTCTGGCACGTGTTGCCTAATGGACCAGGGCTTCTCATTCAGCTGGGCTGACAGGGAGCATCTCTGTCACCGCAGCTGACACATGCTTGCTCTGTTAAATGACATAAAATGCTGCAGTGCAAGGCACAAGTTCTCCCATGCTTTCAGCTAAACAATTTACTACTGTGCTGCATGTATCCTTCTCTGGCCCAGCGAGTGGGAGGGACCCAGAGCTGGTTATATGTGTCCCAGTTTGGCCAGCTCTGACCCCCTTGACATTACAAGGAGCAGTGGAAACAAAAAGACGTGTTGACCTAATGCCCTACATGTAGGGCATTCAAACCTACCCTGACTGACAGCTCTCAAACTGCCTGCTAAGGTTTAGCCCCATGTGGCATTTTCTGCTCTGCTACATTGAAGCTTCTCCAACCCTCCTGCCTCTGCACCACCCCGGGAGTAAGCAAAGCCAGGGTTTTGGAATGTGTGTTTCTGGCCAGAGAGTGCAGTATTTTCTGCGCATCAAATGCTCATCAGCGACTGGGAACACAACCAAGGAGGTTTGGGAGGAGAGGAGGAAACCACACTTGATCCCACAGAAACCACAAACCTAATTTCACACTGAAGGCAATTAACCAGGCACTCATTTGGTTAGGGTGGCTGTGTTGCTTTGTAAAACATGACCTTTTAATGAGCTGGGGTTTAGATTTGGGTGGTGGATCTGAGTTTCTGCTGGTCTACACTGGCAAAGGAAAACCACCAGTGGTTAATTATCATCAGGAGAGGGGAGCAGGGGTGAAGTGGCCCTCAAAACCATCTCTGTGCACTTCCAAGCCCTGCTTTGCATGACAGGATCATGTCCCTGACCCCATGCCATCACACTCAGCCTCCCTCCCAAAGCCACCAGGATGCTGCAGCATCCTTGGCTGGGCAGCGCTGACTCAGGCACACGGTCCTGTGCCTGCTCCCTGGCACTGCTGTCCCCCAGATATTTCACAACTAGATATAAAAATCCCTGAGTTAGCCACTTGCGGCTGTGCTCCCTGCAAGGGGAAGCAGTAAAAGGCTGATTTATGCTCTGAACCACAAAAGCCTTTTATTGCTGCTTTTTTTTTTTTAATGTAACTGTCTTGCCCTTAAATGTCTAATCCCTTTCTAACAGTCTCGTGGAAGTGGCAGGGCTCTCCACGGGTTAAAGGCACTGTTTTTCAAGAGGATCAAGTTGTCCACCAGGTCCCCAAAGCCCCTCAAAGCCCCTGGCACAGCCAGTCCTCCTGTCAACAAGGGAGGAGGGCAGCAGTAAGGTATGTGCTGCCGGCATGGTCCACTACATTCTCCCAGCCCTCAGCTTTCTGGGGTTGTTGGAGGGTTATTCCATCACTTGGAGTATTCCCTGACAGTCTTGGGCACTGCTGCTCCTTCAGGGGAGAATAAAAACCCCAAGCTGATCTAACAGAAACAGGGATTTAGGCGTTTGACTCCAGGCATATACATTTAAAGACATTGCCCAATTATTTCTTCATTTTTATTAATTACGATTAGCCATTTATAGCCCCTTTTAAATTCAACTTCTTCAAGAAAAATATTGCTTTAGGAAAAAAAAGAAGAAAAGTCATTTCATGAACAATTAGCAAAAGCTACAGCTGCACCATAAAAGAGAAATACTGGTGGGGGCGGGGTGGGGGGGAAGGAATATTTCAAATTGATCAGGAATATTTCAAATGCAAGTTGTCGGATGGATGGAAAGTCAGCTGAGATCCTAAGGAAGGGGTAATGCTGGAGAGGGGCAATTCAGGTAGGAGAAAGTACACAGTGTGGCATTGCTGGGTTCATTGTCAGGCCTGCTGTTAATTACTGGCTTTATTAATGATTTGGAAGAGATGAGAAGTGTTAATTGCACCAGAAAATGACGCTACATTGGGAAGAGCTGAAAGCAGAGGTGAGACCAGAAGAAAGAGCAGCAAGAGAGGTAGGAAGGGGTGAGGGGTGTAAGAGGGATTTGATTTCATTCAGGCTCTGGGGGCTTTTCTACAGTTTCCTCCAGTAAAAAGAGCACCAAAAATGTTTGTGGACATGGAGGGGGCCCACAGAGGCCAGACAGGAAGGTTTGGTTTGAAGCAAGAACCATGGGGACCCTGCCTGTCACCCTCAACGGAGGAACAGAGACTTACCTGCAGTGTAAGGCAGGCAGAGTCCCTGCACAACAAAACTGAGTGGCGTGGAGGGGCAGCTGACTTCAGAAGGCTCTAGACTGTATAGCAGAGCGTGTTTAAAAGAAAACTGTAAAAAGGTAATAGATTGCTCTGCCTGCTGTGCAGCTGAACTGAAGGAAGGGGGAAAAAAACCCCAGATTGATTTAGAAATTGCATCTAACGATCATCTTGAGAAGTCATAGGACAAAATCAAGGGAGTGAGGTGCCACAAGCTGTTAAGGAGGAAACCCTCTGCCCACCGGATGCCAGTGTTGCCCAACATCAAATCACATGGAGAAAACTCCTCTGGCAAGAGACTATTTGGTGCTTAAAGACACCCATCACTCCAGCTACCCAAACACCACCACATTGAGCAATACACTTGCAACTTACTTGGTGGCACAGTTAAATATTTGCAACTCATCATTCTGGAGGTAGGCAAAGGTGACAAAGCCAAGGACGAAGCACTGTGTAAAATTTTACTTTTACTGAGCAGGCCCTAAAGAAGCCCAAGCAGAGTTTTATTGCGCAGCTTCTCAGGCTGACAGTCTCCATTAACCATCAGTTAATACTGCAGCATCAAAGCAAACCCGGAGTCACGGCCCTGTGCTGTTAGAAAGTGTCCTTCATCCCAGCAAGAGACCTCGGGGTGAGAATATTTTGCATGAAGAGCCACTGGTGTAAGAGCTGAGCCTCTCAGCTCTGCATTGCAGTCGGCGTGTCGTGTGCCATCCCTCCATGCTGCAAATAAATCTACAATTTCTCAGCTGGGTGCCTTTGGAAACCACACGCTAATACGCTTATACGGGAAGAGAGACCAGACAAGGTTCAAATAAAGAGCTCATGTAATAAATAAACATGAGGTCAGTATGGGAACAGCAATAATTGCTTTGTATGACAAGATTTGCATAGCAAACATTTGTGATTAATGTACAGCCAGCGTCAGGTAAGGAGCCTTCACTATCGTTGCTCCATCTGCACCTCCAATCTAGAAGGTACAGCAGCTCCAGCCAGAGCAATTAGTCACTGTTTACTGAGAGGCAGATCGAGCAACATTTTTCTAGTTCAATATTTGAGCGAGTTTCGTCTCACAACCTCCCATTGGATCCATTTCTGCGCCAGGCAGGGATCATGCTTCTTTCCTGGGGGTGGCAAGGAGGGACGATCAGCACTGCTGCTAATCTGCTCAGCAAGGGCACGGGCTGGCTCCCAGCCTCTCCTACTGCCCTCATCCAGGTGATTTTCTCAGGTAAAACCCTAAGGAAGAGGCTGAAGATCCTGCATATCAGGGCTCTGCTTCCCGACTGCCTTTTCTTTCACCTGTGTCTGCCTGCCAGTGAACTGCCCCATTGCCATTGCTGATGTAGGCAGTGGGATGCAGCACTGAGGGTAACGAAACTTCCTTCTCTACAGCCTCCTTTCTGCAGAGCCTGGCTAATTTGTTCCAGCTAAACTTTCAGCCCTTTGGAGAAAGAGCCATAATCCGACTTGTAATATTATCTTGATTTGGGGATATTTTTTTTTTAAAAGGCATGCAAGCCTCTGGGTTCTCTGGAAAGGAGGCAGTTTGGCTGGAGGGACTGGGGTTATTCCTCTAAGGTTAATTCCTATGGGAAAACCATTCCATTGGAACTGGTTAGAGGGAAGGCACTTGCTGCTGCGCTCTTCCGCTTAATCTGCTTGGGGGTGCCAGGGAAAGCTGTTAGCATCATTGGGAAGTCACTCCAAGAAGTATTGCACAGAACAGCTGGAAAGGCGTAAGGAGAGTTCCTTCATATTGATGAGATCCAGGAGGGCTTTATTGGGGTGAGCAGGCTTCAAAACCTAGGGCACACATTTTGGGGACATGAAGCGAAGAATTGAAGGTGTTCTTCTCTTGTGCACTTGCAGGGTTCAGTTATGACTGAGAATGCCAATCAACTCATCAAGAGTGATAAATGGCAGCTGCCATCTCATACCTGTTGAGATTTTCAGTCGCTGTCTTGCCAAGACAAGTCTTGATGAGATGCCAGTCCCCTGGACCCTTTAGGGAAGACATCAGTATCAGCATTTCACCCTTGTGCTTGGGTGGGTGGTAGCAAGGGGGATGCTGGGCTGATGCTTGCAGGACTCTGGCACGACAGCTGTCCCCACCTGAGAGCATCTAGGAGGTGCCACCAGGCTGGCAGGGGACATCAAGATGGGGGATGCATTGGTGGGAGATGCCATCACACCTCTGTGCCCCACAGAGTTGCAGGCAGGCTGGAAAACATGGCTCTCATCAGGTGCTTCAGTGCCAAGTCCACCCACCACCACATTTAAGAGTGATCTCCAAGGTGCCACCAACCTGCCCTGTTGCCCTTAAAACTTCTCTCCCTCCTTTCCAACCCTTCCACCCTAAAGCTTCCCAACTGCCTCGGCTGAGCACTGGGAAGCTCTATACTCACCTTGTTGCTGAGAGTGCAGGTGGGGTGCTCTTGTCTTTGCATGTGGGGCTGTGAGCATTCACGGAAGTGGGCTCTTGGGGGCAGAACCCAGGGAGGAGGGTGATATGCCATGCTCTTGTCCGGATCAGGTGGCGGAGGGGGAGGCCCCACAGAGAGGAGCCTGGGCCCGCTTCACGCTGCGCACGATGCTCTTCACACTCGAGCTGCGGCCGCCGCTCGGACGGGCTCAGCCCGCTCTGGGGCTGCCGCTATTTCGGGGGCTTGTGTAGGGAGGTGTCCCTGTGCCCCTGAGCAGGGAAGCTCCCCGTGCCGCCTCACGGGACGGCAAAGTTCCCTCGGGGGCCCGCTCCCGCCGGTGTTTCCGCAGCCCCCGTCACGCCGGGGGTGGCCGGGGCGCGCACCTGCCCCTCAGGCTGGGCGGGGCAGGGAGAAAGCGCGGGAACAGCACGCGCAGACAAGCGCGCGCGGCTCCGCAGGTGCGGAGCGTTCGTGTGGGAAGGGGGGGGCGCGGGGCGGTCCCGCGCGGCGCCGGCCCCCGCCCGCCCCCTCGCTCCGTCCCGCCGCTCCTCCTCCCTCGCCCCCCTCGCTCCTTCCTCCTCCTCTTCCTCGTCGCGCTCCCGCCGCTCCGCTCCGCGCGTGCTGGCGGCGCAGCGGCCCGGCAGCGGCGAGGCCGCCCCGTCGGCGCCGCGGCGCGCCCGCGGAGGGGCGGCGCTGGGGGCGGCGGCTCGGCGGCGGCAACTTTTGGGAGCTGGCGGCGGCAGCGCGGAGGCTGCGCGGGGGATGGCGGCGGCGAGGCAGTGGCGGCGCTGAGGCAGCGGCGGCGGTGGCGCGATGCCGGCGGCGGCCGGGGGGCTGCTGTGGTGGAGCTGCTGCGTGCTGGCGGCGGCGGCCGGGGCCCCGCGGGCCGCCGCGGCGGCGCAGGCAGGTGGGTGAGCGGCCGGGTCCGCCGGGAGCGGCCGGAGCGGCGCGGCTCGGCCGGCGGAGCGGCGCCTTCCCGACAACTTCTCCGTGTCCCGGTGCCCAGCGCGGGGTGCGGGAGTTCGTGCGGGTCCCGCGGAGCGGCGGCGGCCAGAGGGCGACAGTCCCCCGCGGGAAGCGGAGCGGAGCCGGCGGTCGCGGATCGCCCGCACAGCAGCGCTCCGTGTCCCCGCTCGCTGTCCCCGCCCGGCCCCAGGGCCGCCCTCGCCGCCGGAGCCCGGCCGGACGCCGTGCGTGTCCCCGCAGGTGCCGCTGCCGCCCCGACGGGGCTGCGCTCCCGAACTTCTCATCGCGGCGCGCCGGGCGGACGAGGCAGCGTTCGTCCCCCGTACACCTGTGCGTTCATGTGCACGGCGTGTCCCAACCCCGCAGCGTAAACACCGTGCCGAGGTGTTTGCGCACGGGGGAGGGCGAGCAGGCGGCTTGGAAGTTAACACTGTAAAAGGCGCTTTTTTCTCCGCCAGGGTCTGCCCGGAATTTTTAACTTTCTGGAGGGAAACTTGCAGCGTTGGCTTGAATTTTGTTTTCCCGTTGGCATCTGAGCAGCGCTTTCCATCGCCGTAGTACGAGCTGTCCCCGGTTCAGTCGCCCGGGGAGGGCACGGGGATCGCCCCCTGCTGCATCGCCCCTTTGCTGTGAATAAAATATTAAAAGGAAATTTCCTCAGTCTTTGTAACTTCGCTTTTTTTTTTTTTTTCCCCTTCCCTCCCCGGTGATGCAAAATTTATGCTGTTTGGGCGGTATTGGTGCAACAGCTCCTCGTTCTCACAATTTAGTTTATATTTTGGGGCTTTATGTAACAGAGAGAAGGAAGGATACGTTTGGTGAGAAGCGAAAGGAGGGTGTCCTGGCTTTGCCTGCCTGATTGGGCTTTGGAGGCGGTTTTTGATCTTGGGGCACAGTTTACTTTTTCGCTGTGTGATTGTTTCCTAACCCTCGAAATCGGGAGGGGTGAAATGCTGGGCTGCTGCTTTCTCTTATGTGTTTTCTTCCTGTGGTTTAAATCGGTAAATCCCCACTGAAGAAGAATGGCACTCCTCGTTTCACAGGCACTGCTTCGCTATACCTTTTTGCCTGCCTCCCTGTTTACACGCAGTCTGACTGTTCGCCTCACTTGATACTTTTCTGTCTCACACTTTTCCCGTAGCCTGCCCCGGTTTTGGGCAGCAGCCATCCCCACTGGGATGCTCCTGTGCTCTCCAGCAATCCTTCCCCCTGCTCGGACTGGGCTGTTGGCGTGGACGATCACAAAGACTCTCCATTGCTGGATTTTTACCCCAGTGAAAATAAAAAGCATCAGTCCAGGGTTGCTCGCCTGCCTTCCTGTCGTCTCTGGGGAAGCCTCCTGGATCTGTGCTGCTGAAAAGCCTCTGTGCAAAACAGAAAATCCGTTTATTAAAATAGCAGGGTTGGAGTGACATTTCCTATTTGAAGGGGTTTAGGCACTGCTGTGGGCACTGGCAGCTAGTAATGATTGAGGCTTGCTACTTGGTGCTTGCTGAAATAGCAAGGCAGGCTGGACAGGGAGACGTGATTTGCAAGTGTTTAGGACCCCCCCGAATTTGGGCTCTCTTGGCTTTTGGGGGCATTAGGATGGAGCTCTGGCTGCCACCCTCATTTTCAGTGCATCGAGAGAGATGGTGATGCCTTAGCTCATGCAAGCTAGCTGTTGGCCAAACTTTTGATTTCTTTATCCCGTGTATGTTTGTTGAGATGTAAATATGTAAACACGTTGGGGTTTCCTGATTTCTTCTGTCTCCGTGCTTGGGCATATAATGTTTGCAGTGCACAGCTCAGTCGGGGTCACGTGAGCCAAACAGCTTGGGCTGTTACCTGGAAGCTGGCGAGTCTTTGTTCTGCTTGAAAATAGCTGATAAATTAACTCCATTTTCTGATATGTGGGGTTGGTGAGTTGTTAAATAATTACAGCCAAATTAACTTAGTCCTGTTTGAAGTATTCAGCTGCTCAGAGAATAACTGTACATCAAATATTTTTGCAGTTTTTTCTTTTTTTTTTTTTTTTTCTTTTTTAATTTCCCAGTGAGAAGCGTGTTCAGGCTGATGTATGGGCAGGCTCTAATTTCATGCCTTTACTCCTCTCTGGGCGATGTCGGATGGGACGTGCCACACGCCTTCAGAGAGATGCAGCTCTTCTCCTTTGCGACAGCCCTCCTTGGCACCTCTCCCGTTTATTCCACCACAATGTCTATTTGATGGTTAAAATTAGGATGAGCTCTGAGTGCCTTTGGAAAGGCACGATAAATATTGGCTGGGAGTTTCAGCCTGCAACAGCCATCAGACGGCCTGGCCCCTGCATGGGGGTCGTTCCGTCTGGGCCTTTTTATCAAAGGGGAGTGGGTGCTGTTGTGGGCTCAGCAAGCCTCCTGGGAGTGCATCCGTGCCGTGCATCCCTTTAGGGCTGGTGTGGGGGTCTGCCGGGACATCTCTGCATGGTAGGCAGGGCAGCCTGCTGCTGTCCCTGTGCGTCCCCTGAGGGCACTGCGAGCCAGCGCTGCTGTAGGGCAGAGGAGACTGTTTCTGGCCCTGCTCTTGGGGGCATCCCCAGGGATCCTGGGGCATCTTCAGCAGGGGATTGCACCATGCAGGCTCTGTACCTGCTCTGCCGAGACCGGCACTGCTGAGTGCCCCAGTGACTGAGTTGTGACTTCGTTTTTAAAGAAAGAGATGGTAATTGATGTTTATGTGTATGGAATTTGGCACTAGGAGCTGTGCTTGTAATTAACATGAAAACAGTAATAATAAGGACCTGAAATACGTGCCTTATGAGTAAAGCAAATAGGACTTGGCAGTAGCAGCTCACGAAGGGAGAAGCTTTTCTCCTGAGCCTGCACGGTAGTGAAGTGGGATGGATAGCAGAGAAAGTCGCATTGGGTCCATGGCAGCAAAGGGCCCAGCACCCTGTGGGTGCTCCAGGCTGAGCCCTAGGTGCAGCGTTGCACTCCTGACCTTAATGCCAAGTTGTTCTGAAATGTGCCCTAGTTTTCTGACAGGGCATTAGCCACATGCTTAAATTGAATTCACTGTTTTATTCTAGTTTTCAGGGGATTTAAATTTAGTTGGGTTTTTTTTTGTTGTTTCGTTTTTTAGTTAAATTTAAGTAAACCACAGCAAGTTGACTCGCAGTGTATCTGGAAGCGCAGGCTGTCATCCAGAGTGTGCACATCTTCCAAAGGCTTTTTGGAGAAACACCTTTCTATGAGTCCCTGGCCAGAGCTGGGGAGCTGCTGGGGTGGGTGCTGAGCATTTGCTGGGCGGTGGTGGTGGGGCGTGCAGGGTGGCCAGCCCACAGCCTGGCTCTGGGAGCATCTCTAGGTGGCAGCAGCCCCCAGGAGCTCCCGGCAGCAGGACGAGCAGCCCGGAGTTGGGGGTGTGATTTCCTAGGCTCTGGTCCTCCTGCTCAGCTCTCCTCCACACCCCTTTCCCAGGCTGAGGAGCAGCTTTTCAGGTGCCTTGCGGAGAATCAGCCATCCCTGGAATCCTGTCCCCCACCTCCTGTGCCCCTGCTTGCATGACAGGGGAGGTGTAAGAGCACACTGGCAGAGTGACCCAAACACTGAAATGCTTAATATGTGCAACCAAAGCAGCTCAGGTGACTTGCTCTGGAGGATCATTAAGATAACCAGTAAGTCGGTAGCAGACTGATGACTGGGTACTGAAGGTGAATGAGTTCAAACTGGGAATAAAGTGCTTGGTCCTAAGAGTGTAGGAATTGTTGTGACAAGCTAGGAAAGAAAATAAAAGACACATGGTCACTCAGCACCATGGGCTCAGATCAGGTGGTCCTTCCGCAATACGTATACTTGCTCAAAAAGATGATATAGACCATAGGTTTAATTTCTTTTTTCTGTTTTTGCATGACAACGACTCCTCTCCTGATTTCCTTAGGACAGGAAGGGTGAGCCAGTACATGGTGGTTGGTGTGGGGAAATAGGATGGTTCCCTGGAAGCTTCTGAACTTTGTGTCCTGCCCGTGCAGATTGGGGTTTAGTGCTGTGCAGCCAGGCATTTATGCTCTTAAGACCACTGGCAAGTGATGGCAGCTCCGTGGAAACAGCTAAGCCCGGTCTGCCCTTGTGGACTCTACACACTCAGTGCACTTAGGCAATTTTGCTGGGAAAGGAGAGGGGGCTTGTTCCTGGGATTTGGTTTTTACTGTGGCAGGAGCGAAGGCAGGATGAGGTGAATGCAGCTGGGCTGTTTCCTGTGAATCACTTGTGTGCTGACAAGTCCTCGGGGTGTGCAACAGGCTCTGATTTTCACTGACTTAAAGGTTTTGCTTTTTGAAACAAGTGCAGGCTGCTGGTGGATTTTATGTGTGCCCACGTAGCCAAAGCTGAATTATCCCATGGGAGTACTGCAATCTGCCAGAAAGATTCCTCATTTCAGCAACTTTAGTTAATGTTTGTTTAGTGACTTCTTGCTTTGGAGGAGCAGTTTAAGCTGTGCTCGTGGCAGTTCCCTTGTGATGAGCTGTGTGTCCACGTGATAAATGGTCTCATTTCTACTGTCCGCTACCTCTGCTGGGCATATGGGCACATGCCAAGCCTCCTGAAGTCTTTGAACAGCTGCTGCTATATATATCTCCTTATTTTCTTTTTTTTCCCAACCTGCCAGGGAAACTTGTCCTTCTTCCCACTTTGCATAAAGGGTGTGCAAAGTCCAGGGCAGATGAATATTTGCTTGTGCATCAGTGATTCGTGAGGGTCTGATATTGGCTGATGTTTGGGCAGGAAAGTCAATAATTCAAACTGCAGGAGCACATACTGGTCACACCATAAGTTTGTGCTGAATACCAAGAATATAAATATATATCTGAGGAATAGAAATTCATACTGCAAAGAATATCAAAAAATATTTTTCTTTTCTGGTGGTAACTGCTTTTTGTTTCCTTGCCTGAAGCCTATGAATTCTAGCTCTTGACAAAGGAGGAGGTGGGAAAATCAAGTAAATAAATGGCAAAGTGAGCCTCAAACTTTTAGTGGATACAGTTCTTTTTGAACTATAAAAAAAATGGTCAGTCATTATATAGTGTTCCTGTAAAGTCCTTTTTAGTGACTTCTAAGATTATACTCATTTTATGTTCAGTTCCTTTCTCTCCCAATGTCTGTGCAGCTACATGTACAATAACTGAATGGGCATTTATAACTTGATCTTTCTTAATCTCCTAATAAGTCAGCAGTGCAGCGTGGGCTCTTGTCACATGGGGACATGCTCCTGTGTCTCATAACCAGCTGCTGTTGAGCTAGCAGAAATACAGAGCATGCAGAAATATTCCAAAATCCCGTTGGGGACCAGCCCAAGCTCAGAGCAGTGCCAGCTGTGGTACCAGGATCTGAGCTGCTCCATGGCAGGCAGGTCTCCGTCCTAGGCTGTGTTCCCAGAGGAACTGAGGAGGAAATTGGGCTGTGGGACATGCTGCTGACAGGTTTTAAATTCATGTGGAGATGCTACTGTGGTACTGCAAGGCATTATTGACCCTTTGCCCGTGACTGCTTGACTAAACTGCCTAATAAATGTCTATTCAGAATTGTGATACCTGACCTCTCTCTTTTTCTCACTCCTCCTGATTGTGATTCATGTAGGAAATGGATTGTGCCAGAGGGACGTTGAAGAAAAAAGCTTGCATGCTGTAAGGAAAAAAAACCAAAAACCCCTTCTGAACAAAATTGGAAAAGTTTACGGAAAAGTTGGAAAATACTGAAACTGTGAAACAGTGATGCAGCCTTGGCTGTAGCATTGCTGTGAGAGCAGGACACTCTTGTGTCCCGAGTTGGTGACAATACACTGGATAAAGCTCTGAAGCCTATCCCTGTGTTACTGACTTAAGGTGTGGCTTGTCTCTTTCTTCTATACTGAGTAGCTCCAAATAGTGCTTCCATCCCTTTGTCTCCTGTTTTCCCAAGAAAGCCTCTTCTATGGGGCTGGCGTGTCTTGGTTGCTGCTGCTTGCTGAGGCCCCTGAGCAGATATTGCAGATGTGCTTGCACGCTTTGCATTTCAGCATGTGCTTAAATAACTTTGGTGTGCAGAGCTGAACGTGCAGGGAAGAGATTTGTGGCAGTGTTTTGCTCATTTGAAGCCCTGCGAGCTGCTGAGGACCTTCTCCTGTGGATATGGCTCCCGTGGCGGGAGCTGGTACAGGCAGGTTGGAGCTGCTTTGGTGCATGCACAGGAAGAAAAACCATTACACTTAACTTGATACATATCCTAATGTTCAATTTCCATTAATTGAAATTACGTTGAAATATTGAACATTTTAAGCATAAAAGTTTATGTACCATGGTTAGTATGCTAATGGAATATTTTAGTAGTCTTTTAAGGTTAATGTCGCAGCCAGATGCAACGATAAGCATTTGTTCCTAAGAATTATTTTGCTTTAACCCCTTTTCCAAGACTGTCCATATTCTGGTGAGTGTTCATCGGCTGCACTGTGGCTGTCAGCCAGCTGTCATTTTAAGGTGGTCTTTTTTTCATCCAATCCACTATGCAAAGTTGAATTGTAGTTATTTTTGCTCATTATCTTTGGCAGTAAAAATGTATTTATTTAAATTTAAATTGCTGTTTGCTGAGGATATGTGACAGTATTTAGAATTCAGTATTATTTTATTATCTCTTTGAAAGGATAAAAAAAAGCTCATTTATTTCAAGAGATATTTCTGCAAGCATGTAAAAATACCAATGAAGTAGCTAACGTTTTCCAGTTGTTGTTGACTTCAAATTTAGCAACCATTGTCCCTGTTGATATATTTGATGCTCTAAAAATGTACTTGCCATTAAGTAGGAAGCTGAAGTGATTGGTAGGCAGATAATATTCTTCAGTAGCTATTAATAATGCTCAGAGGACATATGCATTGGAGCGTATGGAAAAAGCCATGGAATTGTGTAGGACGGAGGCAGAAATAATGCGTGTAGCTGCTTGGTTTGAAAGCAATCCTTATGTACCGCAGCGGCTGCTGCCTGAATTAGCGCATTGTGAACAGGAGAAACTGATATGCAAACAGAATGGTGTGCAGCTAATTTTGTTTAGAAAATTGAGGTTTGATCCCTGCTATTTCACTTCTTCCATGAGATGACTCAGACCCGGTGAAGTGTGTGGGGACCCCATTCTGCAGGGGGTTTCGGTGGTGGAAGGTGGGAGTTGTTCCTCCCAGAGCCAGCTTAGCTCATGGGAACAATGGAATTAATATTCCATTAAGAGAAAATGGAAATTTTCAAAACAAATAAAAAGTCATTGCCACTCTTCTCTGTTCCTTTGTCTGTTCCTTTAGCCACAGGAGGATTCTGTGCCAGCACTGTGAGTTTCTCCCTGGATTTCTCAGCACAGAGTATTTCTTTGTCTCCTGGAGTTTCTAACTGCTCTTAAAATCATGCATGTTTGAGTCCTCTCATGCAGCATGTTTTAAACTGCTGCTATGCAGCCCTGGTGTCACCCGGGGCTGCACTGGGTATTGGGAAGACCGTATTAGAAAAATGTGGAATTATTAGAGCCTATAAATAGTGGTGATAACTTGTGCAGCATTTATGTTGCCCTCGTGCTGCATAACATGCTGAAGTCCTGGGCTAGGTTTGTTTCTAGTGTTGCTTCACGTGTAGCTGTGAAACTTCATTATATCACGATAAAGCAAGCAGCTGTTGTGTAAGTAATGTGGTGCCTGCAGCACAGGTGGGGAGTTCTTTCTGGAGCAGCCTACAACTATACTGATGCTTCACATTTTCCCTGGCTTGGTCCAGCTTCTTAGAAAGGAAACAAAATCACGTCTGTGCTAAATGTTTCTGGCTGCCCAAGGGTTTTGGTGTTCATCTTGAACCTTTAATAAAATTGCTAATAAAAGATTATTTAAGAAGCTTTTACTTCCTTGTGCTAGCCAAAGATTGGGGACAGGAGGAGATTGCTGCCTTTTTTTTTTCCTTCTGTTTTTTGGAAGATTAGCAAACAGATTCACACAGTGTTATTTGCTGCAAATTTCTTTGTGCTAATTTTAATCCCAAAATCTTGGATTGTGAGAATCTCAGTATTCACAAAAAGAAGAAAAAAAACATCTTTAGCTGCTCTGCCTCTGGAGAAAAGTCAAAACTCATGTAGCTTAAGAAAAGGGGGAAAAATTCCAATCATTGTTTATATAAGCCATATTTTTAAAATCCTGTGTAATATTTTACACAGGGGCTGGTTGAATTACGGTTTTGCAATATTGCTGGTGGAATTGGAGATGGAAACGTGGGTTCATTAAGACTTAATAGCTTTGGTCCAATTGCTGCTGTGACACGTGGTTAAGGCATTAAAATATGTGGTCTATGCCTCATGCTACAGTACAGCAATTACTGGGTAGGTGTCCTTTGATACTGGAAAACAATCTTGCCAGACTTGCTGTCAATTTGAATAATCCCACTCTTGCTGAAGGCCCATGGAAATGAGACAAAACATTGCAAATAGTGGCTTTCTCCAAATAAAGGCTATAGAGTGTGTGTGATTTCTGTAGGTCTCAGATGGATCCTGTCCTTGTGGGCGTAAACCTTCTGCTCTAACATTCTGTACCTTGGGCTTTTCCTGTGTTAGAAGTGTCCAAGTTGTTCCAGGCTATGTGAGAATTGCTGTGGCACTTGTTTCCTTTTGGGTTTTTTGCATCTAGTCTGACTGTTTTTTTCAGTGATGTGACAAAATGACACCAGCTCCTGGTACATTCCTAACATCAGTGTTTGGGAGTCCATCTTTTTTGGCTCACTGATGACCGGGTCCTTGTGTTGGGTAGCCCTGTCAGGTTTAGATTTGTTTGTATTGCCTTCTGAGGCCAGTGTAATGTCCTGAGCTTAATGATATTGGTGTTTCCCTTGGGCACAGATGGTGTTTAAGTGTTTTATGAGGCAGTGCTGCCGCAGGCTGGTGGAGGATAAGCACTGGAGCAATGCCAGCAGGGAGGAGGGATGCACTGCTACCTGGGTTGTTGCTCCTTGATTTGGGTAGTGCTGATGTGAGCCAAAGTGCCAGGGTTTCTTGGGATCCCAGCTGACTCTTGCACAAGAACACCAAAGCTCATCTTATGTGTGTTTCTTAAACCAGCAGTTGATTAAATTCCCTGAGAACTGGTATGAACTGCAGCATGCCTGTTTTTCTAGGAGTATGTGGAATATACCGCCTGTTTATTTGGTATTATTCTGAGGTTTATTCTGGCAGGTAAAATGAAGCTTTCCTTGGGAGTCATTATTATGAGGTGCTACAACAACATGATTTCTTGGATCATACAAGCCTGACTTAAAAATATTAAGGAGGGTATATCTGGGTGTCACGCAACACAGGACTTTAGTGTCATGTGGAGATGTGATAAAGAAAACCATCGGTGGCAGGCTCCAAAGTATCAGGGAAGGGCAGAGAGGAGCAAAGGCCACCTCAGATTCTCTGTGGTCTATGTATAGTTGTGGTGGATGAAGTACAGGCCTGAGGAAATTGGAGTTGCTTTTCCCTGGGTCTCTGAGGGAATTGCTTTTCCCTGGATCTCTGCAAGTGTCTGTGGCTCAGGGACTGTGATACTGGGTCTTTCCACTGACACGCATCCTGAGGGGGGTGGCAGCAGCTACCTCAGTGGTAGTCTTTGTTTTTAACACTCTACTTAATTTCTTTCCCACCAAGTCTGGGTTTCCAGCAATATGATTACTTATGGATTTGTAAGTCAGAAATAGCTTGGTAATTGCTATATTGCTTTGCCCCCAGTAGCAACAAGCATCTTAAATTTAATGCATCATCCACACAGAAAATTGATATTTGGCCAAAACTCGCAGGTTCTGACAGCTAATCTTAAAGAGCTTTTGCTTGACATGTAAAATAGAGACTTGTGGTTGACATGCACAGGAAAATTGACGGTATTTAGGATTATTCCATAAAAGAAAAATACTCCTTACGATTGGCTGAAAATAGTTGAGGGTGATTAAATTTAGATAGAAACCTGTCCATAGAGGTCAGCAATGCAAAGGCCTGGGACATCAACCGCTTGGATCGTGTGCAAAAAACCCTGCATCACCTTATAATTCAAAGCTGGATTTTGCTTTATCTTCAGGATTTGTCTGATGAAACTGTACTCATGAGCTGCTGACCAGCTTGCTAAGAATAGGTTTCTTTTAATGTGCTTTGACTTTGATTTTCCTCCGTAGAATACATCCTGAGTAGCAAGAAAGCCCCAGAAGTCTTTCACTGAAAGAATTACAGTAAGGAACTTTCCGGTGCTTCTGATGAAGATACCTGGCATGTTTGCACAGATATTTGGCTTTCAGTTGCAATTTAAAGGACTAGAAGTTTCAGCAGAGAAACTTGTGGCTCAGTTTGGTGGCCGTGTACTGCATTATGCCAGGGTAACATGATGCTCTTTTTTGGGTAAATACACATTTCAGCATGTTTTTTCAATATTTGGTTTAGAGTCAGTAGGTCTGGATGACTGGGCTTCAAAACTACTCAGTATCTATTTATTAAATAGAGCATTTGTGTTCAACAAAAATGTAAGACCCAGTTTCAAAATTAGGCCCACACAATTATGCAATCAGGTAATTGTGCATGTAATTGCTTGCACAAATGGTCAGTTAGATGTGTAACTGTCCATTTGCGTGCAAAATTAACCTGTTTTGCAAATTGGGCTTGGAATATTCATGGTAGAAAACACGGCTTTCTGGAGAGGGCTGTGTTGTCACACCCTTCCATTGGTGTCTTCCTTTTATAAGACTGGTGTGATTTAGTCTTCACCTCAGTGTTAGAAGCAAGCTCTTGAGTAAGTCCAGCGCCTTTGGGCTCTGCTTTTGATGTGCTCCAGGTCTGTGACAACTGTTGAAAAGATTGTGAGGGGAATGTGTGTGTTACACCCATGCATGTATTAATTTAAGAACTAATAACATGCGCACAAACAAATTACTCTGGAATTTACTGTTTTGATGATTTCATGTGATAGTATTACAGTGGCAAAAGAAAATTGTTTAATTTGTATATTTTTATGTGTGTATTTTCATATACACTTCAGAGTTACTTTTTTTTTGCCTTTTTTTATCTGGTGTGCTGTCAAAACACTTCAGTGAAAGAGTTCAAAGCAACAGCTGAGGAATCTGTAGAAATACAGTCATCACTTTGCAGTTACTGCAAGCACTTGTTTCTCTGGCACGACCCCTCCGTGCTTGCATGGGCAAGGCTTTCGGTCTCTCTGTTGCCACTCCATGTGTCTGAACATCAATTCTCCTTTTCCTGGAAACCCAGAATAATTGTGTAACTGGCTGAACATGTGTAAGCTTTAACCCCCAGAGAGAGGTGGTGGTGATTTGTTACCAAAATTTGGTGCTGTTTCTGGGGAGGGGGGTATTTGTTTGTGTCTTTAGAGAAAGATGTGTGTGCTTGTGCTTCTCTCCAGACTGGGATGCAGGAAATACTTTTGTTCAAGTTGTTCTCATAGAGCAGGCAGCCATGTCACCACCCATGGCAGCATCTGACTGTGTACATTTTAGGGCTTAGTGTGGCACTTTCTCATGCCTGAAAAGTTAAATTTGGCAGAAGTCTTCGGTTGTTGTTGTCTGTGACCTCAGAGTTTTGAAACTGAACAGCTGAAACCACAGGCTAGGCAAAGCCTTCAGGCCTGACCTGGGGCAGCGGGGAGGGGAGCATTATAAATGAAATCTCTCTTCTTATTTTAAGTGCTTTGGATGGAGTTTTTCCTTGCAGCTTCATGCTGTCGTGGGGCCCTACCTGTGTGAATGCTGCTGTGCAAAGTGCCCACTGCTGCTGTGTTGGTGGGTTGAGAAGCAAAAGTGGTTTCTCACACGCCCCTCGTCATTACAAGCTGGCCCTTTGAGCCAAATCCAGTAGCTTTTCCCTGAGAATCAGCGGGTTTGAGTGGTTATCTGCACATCAGATCAGTGCTTCCCAGCTGCTAGTGGTCCTAGTGTGAGTGCAGCGTGCTGATTCTGGCCTGCATGGTACCTCTGCTCCTGCTGCTGTGCTGCTCCCTCCCAATGAGAGATTTTCTGCAAGGAGTCACCCAGTGCGCATGTGGGGAGGATGCTCTCACTGAAGGGCGAGGTGGCACCTTGGTTTCATGCTGGGTTGTCTTCCCAAAGCGATGGTATGCTGAGCCCGGGAAGGATTAAGCAGGAGCATATTAAGGTCACTTTTTATTCCTGAGCTAGAGTATGTCCTCTGTGCATATTAATTTCACAGCTTGGGATATGGTAGAAAGCAGAGCAAATAAGAGTACAAGTGTGCTGGGTAGCCTCGTCAATTGAGCTGGAAGAGAGAGCAAAAACTAACAAGCCGCTTTTCCTTTCCATGCTGCATTAGCATGAATGCTGTAAATACAGTGGAAAGATACAAGCCCAAAACTCCAAAATTACCGGCATTATATTATAGTTTTGTGTTTTTAAATAATTTTTTTATAATTATATTATAATTATGCCTGTGTGGCATTTAATTCATTTTGGCTGGTATTTGTGGGAGGTTATGGGGAGAAAGAACAGAGAGTTGCAGGTTGCTGTATGCAAAACTAAAATCTTTCATGTCTTATATGCTTATAAACCAGAGGTTCCAAAAGTCTTTCTTCCACCTTTCCAGTAGCTTTGATGAGTGTTACAGGCCCACAGAGGGTGAGGGAAATGGTGTCAAAAAAGCACAGTTCACAGTTGACCTGCAGGTGGAGGATTGCCCCTGAAATGGTGTTTGAAAGAGGCAGCCAGGAATGGGAGTGGTGTCAGAGCACAGGCAGCTTTGATAAATTGAAAGTCGTTTAACTTTTTGTGGGATGCACAGGCAGTCTTCAAATTCCAATGTGAGTGATTGCATTTTCTTTATTCTTCTGTGTAGGACCCATCAGCCTTTGTGGAGGGTGGGAGCTGGATAGGGGATTTGTGGGCAGGAGCTGCTGGCTCTGTGGTGTTAAATGTGGGGTTGGCCTTGCATTTAGGCCAGAGCATTTAGATATTGCTGGAAAAGTTTTTGTGGCCATTGGTGACCACCTCCTTTCCTTTCTGCTGTGGGAACCCTGAGGACTGGGAAACACAGTCTTAAAGACTTGTAAGCTCTTCAAAGCCATGGATTTTTAGTCCATGGTATCAGTTCAGCTTCATGAGATGGACAGCCTTCTGAGTAAAGGTATAAATCCATAAAGCATTCCGGGATGAGAAGGGATAAAAAAATGCGCTGTGGAAATTATTGTATTAATTATATTATATTAGTACAGAGGAGCTAATAGCTCTCCTTGCTCCATAGCAACTGCTGTGCTTTGTTACAGGTACTGCTGTGGGAAAAGGCAGATGAAAGGGTTAAAGCGTGTTATTTGGGAGGATGCCGGACCTGCTCTCTTCCTGGGGTGGGAAGCACTGTGGGGTCTGTGGGTTGGCAGGCTTGATGCCACGGTGGGAGGTGGGGGGTGAAAGCCAGTCCCACAGGGAGCTTGCAAAGCTTTTTTTACAGTCGTGTTTGGGTCACTCTGCCTCCTCCTGAGTCACCGCTGCGACTTCCACAGCCTCCGGTACAGACCAGTTTATCTCTTAATCTGGCCATGTAATAAAATATTACAGGTGAATTAAAAGATGTTTTTATTAGGGCAGTTTTGACTTACTGTGAGCAATCTAAAAATAGACTGTGGATATTCTTGATCTTTAGAGACATTAGCCTGTGTTTAAAAAACAAGTAAGGATTGAGGTATTTTATACATGACTCTCAGAGCTCTATGAAAAAAAAGCAGACTACAAAGCACAGCGCAGGAAAATTGATTCATCATCAATTTATTGCATGGAGCTCTAGGCGAACTCATCTCAAGACAGAACAGAGATCTATAAAATTTTTTCATCTGAAACTATGAATTAAATTGGGAGGAACTGCTGATGAGAGGCCAGAGCCAACTCTTAAACCAGACATTTTTTTGGGAATGGGTCTTCTGCTGCAGCAAGATTTTCACCAGCCAGGGATGTGGAGCTCAATTCTTATTACCGTGTTTCTCTCCTTACAGTGAATTTGGCTTATGCAGGAGCAAGCCTGCCATACTCCCCCTGTTCTCCCCGCCCTTGATTTCAGTATAATTTTTCCTTTCTTCACCAGTGTGTCTTGTTAATCTTGCAGTTTCTTTTCCTGACGTGTTCTTCTTTTCTTCTATTGCGTGTGCGGATTCTTTAAACCTCCTACTAACAAGGAAACTTGCCTTTTTCAGCTGGAAGCCTCTGAAAACAAGCTGATGCATCTCCATTGTCAGATCACTATATAAAAAAATAAAACCTCTTCGTATATCCCTTCAAAGAAGCAAGTGGGACAATGCTCAAGAACTCCTGCCTGCTTTTTTTTTTTTTGCATTGGGGGAGGCTGTATTATGTCACCGACCTGTAATAAATCGCACTGCAATGAGAAATGACAGCCTCATTCACCTTGCATCCATGCAGAAACAACCAAGCTCTCTTCCCATGCCATGGGAAAAAAGAAAAAAATGTGAGAAAGAAGGGAATTAAAGAAAAAAATTGACCTTGGCCTGCAGTTGCTCTGGAACTAGCAGGGAACAATCTACCAGTGAGACACTGAAGTTTTGGGGTCGCATTGCCTGTGTTACTGCAAACTGTGCAGCCCAGAGTGCATGAAGTACGGCCTGTATCTTCCTCCTGCTGCCTGGAAGTGTAGTTAGCCAAGCTCTTAATTGGCGTAAGACAGTGGTTTGGAAGGCTGAAGTATTTTAACAGGGGGTGAGGAGTGAAGAAAGAAGGGCTTACACAATAATGAAGTGCAGTATAGTTAGACCACTTCTCTGCAATTGGTTATTTTTTTAATCTCCTGGATTTGTCAGAATTTATGGTGATGTTAAGGTAATTTGGAGGCTTTGTTGCAAATAAGAGTATATGCTAAATAAAAGGGGGAAAACGTAAAAGGCCTTTAAGAGTACTGGTTGAAAGCAGACTGAAGGTAATGTACTTTTGTACATCTTTGTAACACTTGTTAAATCTGTGGATGGTTTTCTTCACTGCTTTCTCATTGGAGTGTTTTATTTTTGAAGTTTGTAAAGCATCTACCAAAAAAATTACTTTTATAGGGGTATTATGTGCTGGTTTTATATCAGCAGGTGCCTGCCCTTTCCCTGTGTGGACTCTCCATCTGTTTGTCTCTGTGCTGGGATAGCCAGAAAGTTTCTAGGGATTGGGAACAGGAAGCTGCACTGGCTTTGGGGTGCTGTGGGTCTGGATCCAGCACCCCACATCCCCTCTCCTGGTAGCTTTTCATGGGAGCGGCTCATCCTGCTGTAACAGCATGGCTTTTCTGTGGGGTCCAGCAGGTTGGGATGACTAAACCCCTCCTTGGCTTTGCCTGGGAAAGGCGAATGGCAGCTGTCACACTCTTTTAGCATCAGGCTACTGCTGAGCACAATTCTGGTGTTACTTCTAGTGCATCTGTGTGTCTGCCTGCCTGTTGGCTGCTGTTGTCTATATAGGGCTGCACAGGCCTGCACTGGAGGCATGGGAGAAGAGCTCTTGCCTGCAAAGGTGTGGTTTCCCATGGCAAGGTGAGGAAGGTGGAAGGATGTAGCAGGAAAAGGGTAACAGGGGAGAGAATACGCAAACCAGTTTTGTTTGGTTGTGGTTTGGGGTTTTTTTGCTGTTTTTTGTTTGTTTTGTTTGGTGGTTTTTATAGGCGCCCTTTCAGGCAAGCCTCACTTGCCCAGCATCATCTGCTAGGGTCATCCTGCAGTAAATACAGTTATTGGCCCTGCCCCTTGCTGAGTAGGGGAGAAGTCAGTGAAATTGCACTCAGTTAGCTCCCCCAGCGGCATGCCTGGTCTAGACTCCTTGTGGTAAGAAAATGCAGGTCTTGTCGCAGGAAAATCTCACTTCTTACTTTAGGGAAGGGTTCTGGTCCCTGTGAGCTTGTCAGAAGAAACACACATGCATTCCATTGGTGGCCACATCCACTTCAGGTGGCTGTACCACTTCAGGTGGTGAAGTACATCCTGCTCACGTAGTGGTGCCATGTCCCCAAAAACCACATAAATCCCCCAGTTGGGATTTTGCATGTGCTGCCCAGCCACATCCTTTCCCACTGGCAAGGAACAGAGATGCTCCCTGGGAAGGAGTTGGCACCATTCCAAACCTCAGTGGAAGTAGCAGCAACACAGGGTGGTCTGGAGAAAAGTGAGGGAGCAGGATACAAGACATGCTGGTGGCACTGCAATAGAGAGGCTTTGGGACAGAAATGCAGGGAGGAAAAGAGCTTCTTTTGTATTTAAGCCTCAATATGAAAAGAGTGGGACACTTAACCCTTTCCTTCTGTACTTTCCATGATCCTGGGAATGTGAAGATGTGCAGTTGTCATGCTGCTTCTATTTCTTTGTGGGACAGAATTTTCTTGCAGCTGTTTCTTTATTATAAATTCATTTGATATCAATGTATAAGCAGTAAGAGTAATTAAGCCATTTACTATTTCTGCAGATACTCTTTGTACTTCTGAAAGTATTTTGGTACATTTCAGCATTAGTTGATGGATGCTTACAATAAATTATCACTTGGATTGCCTCTCATTTCTTTCTGAGTATTTTTCTTCTTTAACATAGGGTGCCACGCGGTTGTAGTTAAATGGTTAATGTGATGCTTGAAACATCATGCAGTGTAATTTGCAGGGGGAGAAGGATAAATACACATATACACTGCTGGCATGATGCTGCCTGCCCCGTGTCCATGACCAGGTTTGGGCTGGGACAAGGAGATGGTCATTGCTCTCCATCTCACCTGGGGGCCTGGGAAGAAGTTACCCATGTTGTGCTGAACTCACCTGGATGTGAAGATGTCTGTTTCTCTGTCCTTGACTTCATGGCTGGGTAGCCTCTCTGGGTAACTCTTCTCTTCTGCCTAGTTAGACCTGTGGTAACTTCAGCATCAGGCTGGGCAGTTGAACTTGGCCCAGAAGTGCCAGGATTTGGAGCACTTAGACAGATTAACCTGCTTTACAGCCATCCAAACTCTACTTTCTGAAGGAACTTGGTGAAAAATGAGTAGAAGAGGTTCTTTGTCTGCCCATTTGTTTTTTTTCTATATAGTGTTTTTAGCAGGTCAAACCACTTTGTTTCGTTATCTAACTGTTCTTTCCAGTGTCTCATTGTTAAGCTTTTGTTAATTAACATTTAATGACTGGGTTATGATGGAACCAGGGGACTCTTATCTGAAGGCAAAGCAATTGGCAAACGGATTCATTATGATCAGAGCAACCCTAATGAATGTCAAATTAATTCATAATAATGTGACACTAAAATGTTAGGCATATTGTTAATAATTACAGATGCGCTTTTACCTTATCCACTTCTAGTACTATTGCTTTTTGCTATGTATGCCAGAGAGCCAGCTTTCCACTACCTATCTTTTTACACCGATAATTCCTGTCTTCTTTAGCTGCAAATAGCTTAATTATCTATTTGTCTCTTTCACAGTAATTAGATACAGCATAAAAGCCAGGAAGTTGATGTAAATAAATATAATTTATTTTGGAGATTCTGTAACTGTGGGTTGTTACATAAAAGTGACAGTGTAAGTAATGAGGATGATCTGTTGCTTGCTGCCTTTCATGGGAGAAAGGGGAGGGGAAATGTGTCAAACATTGCCACACTTGTGATTAATACAATTTCTGTGGTTAGTCATTACAGTTATTTGAGAACACAGTGATTTATTTTAAATAAAATTATATATTTGATCCTTTGTTTTAACACAAAATGCCTAAAACCAGTTTTCCATGTTAAACCCAGCTCTGAGTTTTCTAGCTTGTATTTTATGGCTTTGCAGCCATCTTTATTTTATTGAATTAGTTTTCTTGCACTTTAAAAGTAGGAATTCTTGAAAAAGAATTGAAAAATAAAAATCCCTGTCCTAATGTCTGTGAGATACAATGGTGGCAGGTAGGAGGGTAGCAGGCAGATTTTGGTAAGGTGAGATAGGACAGTGTAGTCTGTCAGGCAGCTTTACTGCTTAAAAACACCCATTGCTCTGTGCTTCAGGATTCAAAGGTATTTATTAACACTCGCTCGCCTATCCAAAACAATTCAGTGTTCTCCTTCCTCTGGTCACAAAATACTTGCAGTGAGGCAGCAAGTATGTAAAAATTTGATGGAGATATCATGTCCGTGTTTCCCAGCACTCCTTGCCCTGCATGCCTTAGGACTTGGAGGCTGAAACAGCAAGAAAAATAAAATTAAAAACTTCTATAAAGTGGAATTTCAACCTGGCTAGAATGAGCATAAAGTTACCGGGGGGCCTTTGTGGGTGTCTGTACATGATTCAGGCTTCACTGTGTCATCATGGATCTCACGCTTTGCTCTGCTTACAGGTCAGCGCGGATATGCAGCTTAGGTTGAACTGGCAGTGGTGCTGGGGCATGCTGTGGTCCAGTGCATCTCACTGAGGGAGTGGTGTCCCAGCATGGTTTTGTCTGGCTAAACAGTGGTTTTGGAGCAGAAGGGATTGCCCTTGGGTTGTGCTGCTGTGCCACAGCCGTGCTCCTCTGCTGAGAGCAGCGGGGCTGGTTTCTGCTTAGCCCAGCTTCTGCTTTTAAATCCTACCAAGAGCAAAAGAGTGTATTTTCTTTTGTTCAAAAGGAAACGAACAGAATGCTTTTTCTGTTGGTGGAAAATAGTGATCAATAATAATTAACTTGCACCATCTTATTTCTTTTCGCTCTGTGAAGAGCGCCTTACTATTGTTTTTGCAGAGCCGCAGGAGGTGCAGTGGTGCTGCTTCCTGCTCCAACAGTTCTTCCCTCTTAAGGCTTTGGCAACATAACCTCTGCCAAGAAGGTGGCTGTGAAATCCCTTGAGTTACAGGTGCTGCGAGGCAGCCCCTTGGAGGGGTGTTTCTATTTTATCTTCTCTTTTCCCTGCTGCAAACAGCAGCGTGGAAGCGAGAAGGAAGGCTTCCGTGGGCTGCGCCTCCAAAGGTCATATAACACTTTATGTTTTCTCCGACATGACACAGCGTGACAGAACAAAGTATTTATCTTGTGTACTTGTCAGCTTCGTTCTGCCAGCTCCGAAATGATGAAATACTACCGAATATGCTGCTGCTTGTTTCCTTTAGGGACTTGTGCTGATTTGTTTAAAGTGTCGTCTGCACCCAGTAAATGCTTCATTTATTACAGCTGACACCTGAAAAATATCTGAGGGAAATATATCAGGGCATCACATGTATATTGTTTTCCTGCTTTGCTGTTGTTTACTTATGTCTTAACACAAATGCAGTCCCCTAATGATTAGTTGTGTTTTTTGAGGATGCACCTGTGTGTGTGCGTGTTTTGAACTGCTGTGGTGGGGTTTCTGGAGACGCGCTCCAGTTCTGTGACAAAAATGCATTTTGACTCCTGATGGGGTCAGCTTAACTGTTAATTATCGCGGTGAGTCACTAATGAGCTCTCGCCTCAGGAGCTTCGTACAGCCTCTCCTCAAACTTTTCCCCATTACTTGTTCTGATACTTAAGCGGAAATAAAAATAGATCTCTTGCAAAAGGGGTGGGTGGGGAAGTGAATGTTTGAGATGGTTATGTGACCCTCGTAATGGTAATATTTGATGCAAAGGCTTTCAGATATAACTCTCAGTATCATATTAGGCTTCAAGGGTGATCTTTAAAATTTTTTTTGTTTTATATTAAGTATTTCTCCATTGTCCCTGAAGAATAATGTGAAATCAAAATTCCTCTCTCAGCAAAAGAATCAGTATAAAAATAACAAACATCAAAGAGGGAAGCAGTTTGCTCACAGTTCTAATTGCTAACATTATCATGTGTCAAAGTGAAGAATTAAAATGTGATTCTAAGTTCCTAAAATGCACTCGCTGTGAGTTCAAAGGCTGTGTGAGGTTGAAGGCGTATGGTTGTGTGGGCTAGCAGGGCTACAGACAGTATTTGGACCTCCTGCAGTTCACTGATGAGGGCAAATAGGACCTTTGGGCATGTAGCGGAGCCCCTCTGACTGCTGCTTCAGCAGCACAGCTTTGCTTGGGCTTAGAAAATGAACAGCACAATGTGTCTGCAATTTCCTATGTCCTTCTCTGTGTGCAGGACATCTCTACAGTCAGTGTACAGCATATGTGTGCACTTATGCAGCACCTCAGCGCTGTGTATGGGCATGGGAAGTGATGGGGTCTGGATTTTGGATGCTTTATGGTATTGAGCCCTAGCCCTTTAGCCACCTGCACAGGGTGTGCTACAGAGGCTGTGCATTCACTGGAAAAATACAGATCTAGAAGAAATATAAGTGTATTTATAGGTTTTCCTACCCCTAGGTAAATAAGCAGTACTGGGGAAAGAGGGCCTTTTCTCTATGATGGGAAGTTGTAAATGGCAAATATCTTGCATGCTTTAATGTTGTTTTGTTTTACAGCTGTTGTAACAATTTTAGTTAGCGAAATTAGATTCCGTGCTTGAATAGCATCCTTGTTTTAATTTACTGTGATGCGCCTTCTACTCGGTGCGTGCAGGTTGGAGAGGAGGAAGGGCCCCGCTCCTCAGCTGTATTTTCTCACGGTGGGTCTGGACAGGGCAACTGAAGAGGTCTTTGCAGTGATGCTGTAAGCTGGTCCTGGGGTTTACTGGCACCCTCCTGTGCCAGCCACTTCTTCCGTGCCTTGGTTCCCACTCCTTTCTCTGTTTTCTTCTTATGGAAAGGTTTTTTGGATGCAAGGACTGTTTTTTCCCCCATGTGGCTGTGCACAGTGGCACCTGGATTTTAGCTGGAGGCGGGAGCATTAGAGAGACAGTTGCCATGATGGTTATACAAGGATAAGTCTCATGAAGATGGAGCTGAGGAGCTGAGCTGTGTTGTGGTGGGCAGTGTTTGCTGCAGTTTTCTGCTGGGCAGTGTGATGTGCATGCCTGTGGTGGTCCTGACTTCAGGTGCTCCTTGTCTGTGTTTGCTTCCAGAGGTGCGAAAAGGTGGGGCTTGACAGGTAGCTGCTGAAGTGGCAGTTTCTACCCCAGATGGGGTGGCTTTGGCTTGAGTGGGAATTGCTGAGGGAAGCAGGTGATGCAGCCTTCTGATCTGGCATAACTCAGGGGTGGTATTTCTGTCCCCTGTTCTAGGTGAGCCAGGCAGAGCTTGTTCCTTACTCCCCCAAAGTCTGGTTAATCACAGTGAATTAAGAAGTGATCCTAAGTGTGGGGCTGCCTTTGTCATATGTGAGGCTGAACATCTTCCTGGACAGGAGGACCTGAGTGCCCCCGCAAGAAGGATGAATGCTTGCTTGAGGCAGTGAGTACTGAGGGTGCTTATTCCATTAAATTGAATGTGCTGGGAAGATCCATCACCAGTAAGCTACTGGTTTTATGCTTAAGAAAGTTTGGCTGCATCTCTGTCTTATCCCTTTTGAACAGAAATTGCCTCTCATCATGGAGAAAGCTTCAGTGAGGTGGTGAAGTGTCCTCTGTGTAAAGGCAAGCTCCTTAAAGACTAATTGGTGTCGGTCATTTCTATGCCGATATTTCACTGCTGCTAATTTAGCAAACAGATGGTGGTCCATATTATGGCCTAGGAGTTGGGCTTTTCCCTGGGCGAAATTATTACCTTCCTGGTTTTCAATTAGTAGAGCTTGCCAGTTACCTGGAGTGGTTTTCCTTTTAATTATGCACCTATTAGGGCAGGTAGGTAGCCAGCCTAGGGGAAGAAGCAGAGAACTCAGTGGCATGAGTAAATCCTTATTAGGAAAAACCCATAAAACCAAACCAAAACTGAAAAGCCGTATTATGGGAAAGAGGAGGAGATGCACAACAGGGTAGTATGATGCACAAGCCTTTTTTCTGCTACTGTGAGCATTGATAAATAGCTTTGAAATGCCTGTTTGGCAGGTTGTGGCACGTAGGTGGCTGTAGCACAGGGGAGGAAAGGTGAGGTCTGGAAGATGCTGTCTGCAGGCTGTACACTTATTTTTAGCTCAGCAGAGTTCACCGGTTGAAGGAGACAAGCCAGAAGGAAAGGCAGCCCCTGAGCAACCTGCAGGAGGCTGCTGTCTCCCTGTGCTGGTGCAAGTGAGGGCAGATGCTTGCTTAATGCCAAAGAGCAGCAACATGCAGCACTGACCGATTTATGAAGGCTCTGATTTTCATTTTGTTTCCTCTCCCAGCTAATAACAGTCCAGGCAATGAAAAGATACTTCTCTCATAATTATCAGCATCTCATTTTCTCTTTGAGTCTTGCGTTTAAATCATCAGGTCTCCTCTTCATCTGAATTGTTTCCTCAAGCTTATCTTCCTCTGTGGATCAGGCTTTTATTGTATTTAGTTTTGACGAGACTGTTCGTCTTCCCTCTGCTCTGCTGCTACCCAAACCTGTTTCTTCATTGTCCTCAAGGAGCAGGGAAGGAGATGAAAGAGGCTTTGGGCTTGAATTAGCCAGTGATGAAGTTTGGTGTCGTTTGGAACAGAGACATTAATGCAGCGTCATGAAATACGAGGTCTGTCTTCACTTTGGGTGACTCTGATAATGTAAGAACACAGTTAATCATATTTGGCTCTGCAGAGGGTATCTAATCTGGGAAAAACACCTGCCCTGAAGGTGGCAGGAGTATGTGAGAGGAGCAATGAAACGGAAGGAGGAGCTCTAGCAGCAGAGGCTACTTGTGTAGAGGGATGCGGCACTGCTTGGGGGAGCCCTAAGTGACAGGATGTTGTTGCAAATGTCACAGATTCTCTGTTTGTTACTGTGTGCAGCCCTTGACTATGCCCCTTCTTTCAGGGTTTTCCCCATCTGAGCAAAAACTGTTACTTGGTGCAGTTTATGGCCTATTAAAAAGCAGCACTTTGTTGCTGAAGTGCAAGATTGGGTTTGAGCTTTGTTTGGTTTTACATTGTGAAATAGGGGAGCCCCTCGAACTCTCGACTTAGTCAAAAGCAGTTGCTTTGCTTACTTGAGTAGCTAATTCAGGCCCAAATAATTACCCTTTATTTATTAGCATGTTAAAATGCCTTTAAATGGGTTTTGGTGCAGTATCTTCAGTCTTTTGTCTTGAAAGTTTTTTTCTCAGTCATAATTTAGCAGTCAATCCTTTGGTGTGGTGTTACAGCTCTGCAGATTGTGTGGAGGTAATTAAGTAATAACGATTGAGGTGCAGGGTATTTCCTTGGGATTAATGACTGTCTGGGAGGAGTTGATGGCCCAAGGTGTAGCCAAGGGCCATTAACACCAGCCAACTAATAATTGTAAGAAAATGCCATGTGCCAAGGTCATTACTGCTATTAGAAGTTGAGGGCAATGAGGAGGTAGGTGTGGGGGGAGATGAAGTAACATGGGAGGTATATGGATTTTGGAAAATGTAATATGGTCTTAATGGGTATCTGCATGATATACTTGTTGATTAGCCAGTCTGCTCCTTCCCTCCATTCCTCACTGTTCTGTCCAAAGCTTAATGGCGAGGATCAGGGTGAACAAGGATGATGCTTTTCTTGTCTGGTGCTCTTTTTCTTAATGGTGCCTCATATTTTGTCCACTTTAGAGGACACTTTATGCATATTACTAGTGTCATTTTTTTTCTCCCTCCTTTAAGGGGAAATTTTCAAAACCCAGCCTAGCAGCGACCAAAAGCATTGAGAATACCATGGCTCCGTGGGGTGAGATGCTGATTTGTCTGTATGAATAGGAGGGAGAAGGGTGGTGGTTTTGAAAAACCTACAGGTTGGGTGAGTGCAAATGCTTATAGTGTGTCAAAGCACTTGGTTTTGTAGCAAAGGGACTGTGTTTCAAAGCTGAAGTGCAGCTGCTGTGTGGCAGACTGCATTTTAGGGATGTGGTGGACAGCTAAACTTAACTGCCCCCCAAGGCTGTAGGATATAAAGATAGATCTTCAGATAATTGCAGTGTATATATGAAGTTAGAGGCTTAAGAGGTTGGATTCACACAACTTGAATTCTTCTTGTTCCTTGATTTCAGTTACAAACTTAAAATTTGTGGCAGAGGAAGAGAACTATTTTGCACATATTTTTTTCTTTAGCTTAACATTCCCAGCATCAGAGGAGTAGGACTTTTGTTTACCTGAGGCTCCTGTACATCGTTGAGTTTTCTCTGTGCTCTTGCCCTTCAAGGTAGGCTCTGATAGGAGTACTTGTCTTTTTCTCAGTCCCAATGTATTGCTGATCTCCAGCAGCTGGCACCTGGATTTCTGCTTTTAAGGGTTCAGAGCCGTAGGACTCGAATATCCTAAACTGGCAATGCTGAGGCAGTTTGGAGGAGCCTTTTCCTGAGTGGTGGATCTCTCATGGTTGGAAGCATTCAACCATCTTTATCTTGACATGGTGGTTTGTATGAATGAGTAACAAAAAAAAAATAGTGGAAGTGGAAGGCTGTAGGAAAACTCATCAGAGGGATCCATCTCAGCTGGGGAAGGAGGGAGACAGATATGTTGGTATCCATGGTGTAAACAACTGATGACTTCCCTGCCAAGCTCTGGTCTTTGCTAGAGCAGAGTGCTTGCCATTGCTTAAAAATGAGAGCCAGGATGCCTCTTCCAGTTGATTTTCCTGTTATTAATCACTGTGAAACCCGCCTATTCTATGTTTTCTCATTTGCCTGGAGTTCAGGAGGAATGATTCTTTTAGATGTAGGACTTCAACATGTCCTTTTAAAGGGGGTTTGATTGAAAAAAATTATGATGGGGTCCAAGCAGTCTTGGAATAGTTGAGCATCCTCCCATCCTTGGGAGAGGCTCCCAGCAGCTCAGGTGAGCAGCAATGCGAAAAGCAGCTTTGGGAAACTTCCCATTGCTGGCATCTTTTTGCAGTCTCTGGTCATGTCCCAAAATAGCTGTGTCTGGCTAATGAAATGGGTTTCTTTTTAGGTAGGTGTTTTTTATTTTAATTCTTTAGTTCAGATATTTAAGAAAAGTTTTGAACAGAGTGGGGGACAGATGCAATTGAAAAATCATGTTTTTCTTAACTTTGTAATTTTCTTGCATATAATTGTAATCTTAATAATGATAAATAATCTGTTAAAAGCAATTATGGCCTGAATAATAATCCTAACTAATAAACAGAATGTACTGTGTAATTCTGCTTGTTTTCAGCCATCTGGCCCCAGTCTTACTAATTGACTTAAAGCATAGCGACAATGTCAGCAACATACCGTGTTCAATTCGGCTGAAGTTCCTGAGCAGGCATTCCTTACAGAAATCTACTTTTTTTTTGAATAAAAAATAAATCAATACATCAAAATTATTACTAGCACTATTACAGCAGCACAGATCATGAATCCATCAGTACTGTCTTCCACTGAGCTCAAAAAAACTTTATTTATAATGATTTGATCGTGTATGGTTTCATTATATTCTAGTGAAACTGCAACTGAAAGAATTTGAATGTGTCCAGGGATCTAAATTCATGCTGGCACTTAGTTCTGAAGCTGCCAGAATTTAAATGCTGTCAGTATTGGCTGGACTTAAAGTGTCTCTTAAAACTCAAGCTCTCGCTTTGGTCAGTTGCTATTCACTGTTTGGGGGTTTTTTTGTTTAATGCACATCATTGCTGAAATTTCCGAGGTTTTCACTCAAGACTTTTAGACCTCTCTGTTTAATTGGTCAAAATGGAGCCATGTCCCCATCTCTGGTTTTCAGATGTAATAGTTTACCAGCTTGGAGCTAGTTATTTTTTTTCTTACTTACTGCAGAGGTGACTTCTGTTTTTTCCAAAAGTGCAGTGTAGTGACTTTGTGGCTAGTTTGGCTCAGTCTGGGCACTTGCGGTCTGTTACAATTACTGCGATAAAGTAATTATAACAGTGCCAGCCCCCAGCTTCACCACTCAACACCTGTCCTGGGAATTAGGATGCCTGCATCTTTGCAGTGGGTGGGCTTTTGTGGGGCAGGGAGTTAGTGAGGGAAGAGTTGAGTGCTGAGGTGGGATCAGCCTGTGGTTGCCCTGATGGAGTTTTTGGGTCTGGTTTTTTCAAAGCACTGGTAGCAAAGCTTTGGTGGGCCCTGTGAGCAGAGCAGGGGTCCCTGTTGGTTGCAAGCCAGTCCTTCACATCACCCTGTCCTCCCCTTTCATCTGAGTCATGGCTGCCCTGTCAAGTATCTGTTCTTGGGAAGGACATGGATAATTGCCTGGATTTGCATAATGAAGCAAATAGCCTGGTTTGCCATTCCAGCCACTGGCATTTTCTGCATAGTTGGCTGAATTTGATTACGCCATTTGGACAGTTCTAAGACTTACACACTCTTAGAACAATTTAAGTGGTTTCAAGGCGTGGAAAGATATGAATTGTAGTTTCAGCCCTCAACTTTGTGGTATAAAGCTGTGGTTAAAGGAATTACATGGCATACTGACTAATTGATTATTTATTTTCACCTGTGTTAATATGTATAATCATAGCTGCTCTCAAATACTGTCCTCTGTCCCTTCATGTGTATCATCAGATAACATTCACCTGTTTGAGGGGTTGGATTAGTTGCAGGCTTTTGGTAAATAATCATGTGAAGAGTTAGCAAGGAAGAAATGCAATTTCTGTGAGGTCTGGTAAGGATGCAAGGGTAAAGACTTGAAGTTCAGAGGGAGCTCTGCAGTCTGATCTGTATTTTTAGATGTCTGTTTATGGATCTAGATGAATTGGTGACTAATCCCAAACTTTGCAGCCCTCTGAATGGGAGCAAAGAGCTCCTTTGGTTTAAGCAAAGCCTTTGGGTCAAAGCCGTGTGTGGGATGTGTGCCAAAAACTGGGATGAAAGTTGTCTCATTTTGGGCTAAGGCAATAAGATGCTCCCTGGCAGTATTTTAAGATGGCTTCTGAGTGAACCTGTCCTCCCTGCTGTGCAAATAAGGTTGGACTCCATTCAGCATCTATTCTGGGTTTCGTGGAGGTTTTTTTTGATTGGGTTTTGTTGTTTTTTTGGGGTTGGTTGGTTGTTTGTGGGTTTTTTTTTTTAGCAAGGTCTGCTAAATTAAATCCTGTTTGAGGAGCAGACTTTATTGGTGTGTTTCTGATCAGTGTAAAACCAGAGATCTGCTGGGAATACTCTATTAAAGTAAATTTTTTTTTTTTTTTAAACAAGAAGCTGTATTTGCAGCATGGGGCACTCGGTCTGTGTCTCATGGTGCCTGACAGGGACATGTGAAAGCCCTTGCTTAGGCTGATTGCCTTCATGATATGCTCGATCTGAGTTAACTTGTTTTCTGTACCCTCTACCATTTCATTTTGTAGTAGCAAATAAAGCTTGGATGTGGTAAATGTAATGTCTGCTGCTGCTTGATAATACAGGCCAGTGAATAAATGAACTTGCTCTGATATTCCATATCTTCTCTTAATAAACAGAAATGCTGCGGTGGGATTGCGTGTGAGTGACTTGGAATTACTTATCTCTACCTTCTCTCTTTAAAGTTGTTTTTCTCATGCACTTGCATGTTTTCAGTTAGCCAAGAAAATAACTTTTGACATGAGATTTAGGATCGGTGATTTAAAGCAGAATCAGGATAATCAGCTCACATGACTGTTGAGTTGGGGTCTGTGATTCTGCAGTGTTTCAGAGTTAGAGGACTTTGCGAATGAAGTAGTATGGTTAATTGAATCTTTTGAAACTTAAAATGAAGGAAAATATCTAGGAATTTTCTGTGTTGGAGAGAAAACAGAGTAGCAACAACAGCTTTTTTGATTGTTCTTGATCATGTACTGCTTCTTAGAATTTTCAGTTGTTTTCCAAACGTATTTTTAAAAAATGTCGGTGTGGGAGGCAATAGAGTGGCAGAGACTATGAAGATTTTGGTGCATTTAAAACCTAGTCATCCTCCAGATGAGTGCTTTGCCATTTGCTGCATTGGGAGGTCTGGGAGCAGGGCCTTTGCTTGCCCCGAGTCTGATGGGAAGTGGAGCAATGCCTGGCAGCGTAGATTTCCAGTCGGCAGAAGGGGGAATTGGAATGATGCATTGGCATCACACATTGGTAATACATTCTCTGTGCCGATGCTGCAGCTCTCCCGTGCTTTCCATGGCATGGACTGGGGTCCCTGCTCACCCACCTTGGTGCTGTGAGCCCCTCGAAGAGCCCTTGGCACCTGCTGCCTTGGATCCTTGCTGGAGCAAAGAGCAGCAATGTTCATCATGGGTGCATAACTGACAACAGGGTTTGGGGAGGAACCTTTTGGGATTAATGCTAAAAATATTCAGGTAACCATCTGAGTGCTTGAAGTAGGTTTTTTTTTCCCCAAGGCATGGTGAGGAAGGAGATGAAGGCGCCTCATCTGTTTGCTGTCCTCATAGCACAGCCTGGCTGCTGAATAGCTGAGTGACAGGCAATCTGGCCTATCCATATGACCATATTGTTTTCCTCCCCTAATTAGCCTGGTCCTTACTGTGCTGATGAGGAAACAGATGCACTGAGCAGCAAATTACCTTCATCTTGCCTCCGCACAAAAAAGACACAGCATTTAATTGACTCATTTGATCTCCAGCAATTCAAAGCAAGTAAAGTGGAAATATTTAAAAGTGGCACTTCATTTCTGAATAGGGGGGAAAGTATGTTGAAAGTACACATACATGCATTTGTGTATGCTTGTAGTTTTACAGTGTCAAATGTGACGGTGATGGTGAGGCTTGTGGTATTGCTTTTTATGTCTTTAAAGAGAGGCACAAGCAAAAACAGTGGAAAAGTACCCTATTACTTCCTTTTTCAACAGCAAAATATTTGCATACTTAACTGCACCAATATTTCTCTACTGATCCTTGGCTGTGAATGTTCCTTTTCTGTGCAGCATGCCATGCTGCACATATGGGCAGCTGAAATGCCTCATTCCTGCATCCCTGAGCTCCTGGCTGAGCACTGGCCATGATGCAGGGGTCCCCCATTGCCCCTGTTTTCTCTACTCAGTTTTTCCTGCATTTACACAGATAAATGTGTATTTTTCCCTATTGGGTTTTCTTGTTTTGTTTGATTTTTTTTCCTTTTTTGCTTGTTTTCCTTTGTTTCTAATGCAAATATATATGGGCACATTTTGAAGGTGGCTGCTTGAGGGATTGAGGAGAGCTCTTACTGGCTGTGTGTAGCTGGTGCCTGACATGTGCCCCAGCACTGGTGTGGGTGCAGTACCCGGCCACTTCCTTGCAGCCCTTGGGGTCACTGAGAAGCTCTCAGCATAGGTGCACACTGCACAATCCAAAAATTCCCATGTGGACAAATAGGATGTGTCTGGCACAATGCAGTCTAGCCTTGAAGATGGGGGAGAAACTTGTCTTTTACTTGATAGCCTATGTGCATTTATGTCTCGGGTCCCCGGGATGAAAGTCTTCTGGTCAAGGTGAACAGCCACTCCCTGAATTCACCAACTCTGTGTGGCTGGACTTCTTTCATGGCATCTTAATCCTTCAGGAGGTGGTTTTTCCTGCAACTCTCCGCAGTGAGTGCTCTGCAAAAAGGAAATTGTTACCATGAAGACATTGTGCTGGCCATCCCCTGTGTTGGGGCACTGTATCTTAGCAGATCCTAAGGGCTGTTTAAGGTGCAGATATTTCTTCTCCTTTGCCTCTGACCTAATGTGGCCTTCACCATGAATGATTATGTCACATGGATTTGCCTCTCTGCTGCACTTCAGAAAAAGCTGTCACCAAGTCTGCTTCTGTTTCCATTTAACTCCTGAGTGTTTAAGAGGTAGCATAAGTAATAGTACCCTGCATGCTATTAGGGCATATATGGGTGTTACTCATGTCTACTTGCACTTCTCAGATGAGGGATTTTTTTTTTTAGAAATACAATTAGAATTTAGAATACAATTCAGAAATGCTAAACTTCCTCTTTAAATGACTAAAACTCCATATTTATACTGGCAAGATGATCACTGAAATGCATTCGGGCACATTCAGGTTCAGGCAGTACCAACTTCATTCTGTGGACTGCGTCTCATCTTGCTTCATCCCCTTTTCCTAAGCTTTCCACAATGTGCATTTGTTAAAAATGTGTGTTCAATAGATTGTTATTGCTGGTGGCTTTGAGATAGCTTTCAAATACCTTTTGCTACTTGCTTTCCAGTTCTACTTAATATTTTTGTCCAGTTTATAAAGTGCAAGTGTGAAAGAAAACTTCTGGATTAAGTGGGCCAGTTTCTTCAGGAATGCTCCTGTGGGTGTACCAGCCAAAAAGTGCAGTGCTAGTTCAGTAAGCAAAGTGACCATGCTGTAAAGAAAGGCAGATGTAATTGGAGGAGATATTTTGGATGCACTGTGGATTACACATGCTGGATTTTCCATGGTAAGAGTCCTGACATACCTGTTACCTTGGTGATCCTTTTTTTTTTTTGTAGCCATGAGGTAAGGAATATTTTTTGTAATGAAAATTAGATGTGCTTATTCTGTTTTACTCGGGCACAAACCTTCCAGGGGAAAGAAGTGGGAGCAAGTAGTAGAGTCAAATACCTGTAAGCAGGTGTATTTTTCAAGGTTTTTTTCCCCTCTGATTATATGATGCTGAATTTCTTACACTTGAACAAAGAAAGTAGAAACAAACTTCTCCAAAAGGCAGAAACAACAAAGACAAAGATATCTGTAAAGCAAGGATACTGGAAACATCATTTGAATTACTGATACAGTAAGTGGCACCTTTTTATCTAGTGTGGTATTACTCTCATTTATGTAATTATCTGTTGCTTTTAACATTGCATGTGCTATAGCAGAATGAAATTAATTAAATGAAAAGTGCATCTGCTGTTGAGTCAGACTGCTATGTTTGTGATGAGCTGTTCAGATTTTAAATAATTTGTTGGAGCAAAAGTCCTGCAGTTCATAGTAGTAGTTATGTATTCTGGGTGAGAGACCATTTGACATGCAGTTGGTGCATTATTCACCTGTGTGCTTACTGTGCATTCTTGTGAGAAAATTGGGAGTCAATGAAAGGACAACTCACGTCTGCTAGTATAGGTTATTTTGGATTGTTTAATTTTAATTAATATTTTTGAGTGGCTGTGTTGTGCAGAATGTCCGAGGCTCAGGACTCCTGCTTTTGGGTGATTTGCATAGCACAGGAGGGGCTGTGCTGCCCTCACAGAAGGGGGATGTGTAGGGCAGCCTGTGCTGCCATGTCCTGCCTGGATGATGAAACAGCTGTGAATGTTTATGGATGATCACAGTGTAAGTGGGAAACACAGACATCCCTTCTAAAGTGGAGGGGGTTGGATTGTTTAGGCTCTCAGTGAGTGGTGTGCACTGTTGCTGCTTTCCAGGTGTAATTGCAATGACATCTTGAAAAGCACAGTCACCGCTTAGGTCGTGGGGCATGGGCGAGTCAGGAATAGAGCAAAGCCACTGTAAGTTAAAAGGAGCTGCCTTGCTAGTCCTGCCTAAAGAAACCTGTAAAGCTGCTGTGAGTTTGAGCTGAGGAGGGGTGCTCATGTGGGCTGGTGTGAGGCTCAGGATGGGAATCAGAGCTGGTCTTGAAGTGTTGCTCTGGGACAGCAGCTCTTGGCAGCTGGGTCTCTTGTGCCTGAGAGGTATTTTGCAGCGGGTCTGAATGTGGCTGAAGGTCCGGACTCTGTTGCTCAAAATAATCTGGAAGGTGCTGGGGAGATATGGTGAGAAGCGTGTATCTACAGGCCCGAAGTGTTACTTGGGGGACAGTCCATGAAGCCTGGAAGACATGAAAATTTACTTTGCTCCTGTCGTTTTCAAGATATAGTCAGGATTGAATGGTTTTGGGTTTGTTTTGAGTGGGTTTTGTCTTGTTTGTCTTTGTTTGTTTTGTCTTGGGTTTCATTATTGCTTTTGTTTATTTTCATTCCTGTTCTTCTTGGGCTGTCTTTGCTGACAGATAAATACATCTTGCCATTTCCAGGCAAGATAGTTCTTTGGAATCTGCAAACTCGGGGCTGAGATTCCAGATCAAATGAGCCCTTGAAATATCTCTGGTTCCTGAGTACTTGGAAATCTGTCCTAATGCAAGCAGAGTGTCACGGACCCTGCGGCAATGCTGGAGGCAGGTGCTGGTACTCGGTGCCTGGCTAGGTCTGGAGCTGTATGGGCAGGCAGAGCAAGCCTCCTGCAAGGGATCGGCAGAAGGGTTGGGAGCATCACTCCTAAGTTTGTTTTACATTTATCTTTATTGTCTTTCTGCTCCTCAGCCCAGGATGAAGGAGTGCCCTCAGCGTCCGAAGTGACTGATTTGTTGAAAAGCACCCAGAAGTGTATGCTTCCCTGCTGTCAGGATAGATGTACAAAGGCGGAAGATTAAGAAGTTGTTTAACAATGTAACAAAACAATGAAAAAAAAGCATTAAGAGCAGCGGGAAAAAGTCATTAGTCTGAAAAGAAGGGTAGTAATTTTAAAATGTGGCAAAAAGGCTCAGCTTTTGTGTGCAGCAGTCACCACTCAGGGACTTTCAGGCGTTACTGACAGTACATCATTGAGGACCTGTTTTGGTGCTCTCCTGCCTGAGGCTTTGAGTGCTGATAGACAAGTATTTATGCATGTGCTGCACCACTGTGTCGGTCGTCTCATCACAGAGTGGAAAATTAATTGTTCCACCGTGGAGAAGATCTGAATGCCAAATGTCTTCCTCCTTCCCCTGCCTCCCTGCTTTTCTTCTTTCAATATTTAGCCAAGGCAGTTGAGCTTTAATCTAAGATTTCCCCATCTCTTTGCATACATCATAGAGGAACTGTAATTCCATAAACTAGAATAGGTCTCAAATAATCACTTTTTGAACTCAGTGGTGAAGCTAATTGAATGAAACTTGCTGGGAAAGACGCAAAATAGTTTAGTTTGTGTCTGTTAGGGTGTCAAACTGTGGCTGTTGTAACAAAGCTTCCTCTCCTACCCTCCTCTTTTATTCCCATGACTGCAGTTTATGTATTTTTGAAGTGTAATTAACAGGAGAGCCAGAAAATATGCTTTCTTTGTTTGTGCTGAAAGTGTCTAATTGTTATTTGTCAAGATAACAGGATTTTAGGAACAGCGAGATAAATTTCTGCATGTTTTGTGGGGGATGTACCAAATGCATTTCCAAAGTGATCCAAAGGTGTGGCTAGCAGGGGCTTAGGGAATAGTGAGGCTCCAATAAGAGCATGGTAAGATAGAGGGGACCTGGATTAGAATTTTGCCTCATTTCTTGACAATTGGTGAGGGGTTTCCCCTTTCCAAAAGGAAATCTCTCCTTTCCACTTTGCCTCATGACTTTTGCCAAACTGGGGAGTGATAAAAATGAGGTTTCCTTGTGTTTGCAAAGTGTTTTGAGATTTTTGGGTGAAACTCTTCATAACCCAAGGAGTACTTGTTACAAATGTGGTCTAAGCTATAAGGCTCATGGTCCTTACTTGAGTACAATGCCTTTGATTTACTGGGAGCTGGACCCAGGAAAAAAATGCACGGTGTTCTGTGTGGCTCACATTTTTCAGTGTTTTATCCAATAGGAAAAAATGTATAAAACTACTGAAATTATATTTTATTTAACTGATTGGGAGCTCCTGGTACATGCAGATCTGTCCTGGTGCTCACTGCGGTGGGGAAACCTTCAGTGAGCAAAGCACCTCAGAGCACGAGGTGTTTTCACCTGTGTTGTTGGGGCTCTAAATACAAGTTCAGAGAATTGAGGAGAGCGAGTTACTGGTGATTCTTCCTACTGGCAGGGGAGATAACCGGTAGCTATTGACAGTGCCTGTGGTAAATTGCAGTGTTTAGAGTTGGTAATTTCACAGGACTGTGTCAAGGACAGGTTTCTATCTGGAGCCAGCGAGAGGTAAATCCTCTCACAGGGTGCTCAGCTGGAGCTGGCTGCAGCCAGGGCTGCCCTGCTGACATTCCTTCCTGTCCAGCTGAAGCGTTTTCACTCTCAGTTCAATTTCTCTCCTCTTTTAACCACTAAGTAGATGTAATTTTGGTGACTGCCTGAACATTACAGTGTGCACAGGAAAACTGAATGCACGATCCATCTTGCAGTGGCTGCAATGTATGTCTGCCCTGTGCAAGGTGTTCGGAGGTGGTGTGCACCTGCAGGCTGTTAGCAGCAGAATATAGACCAAGTCTGCCAAGGAAGTGGTTATTTCATTAATTTGAAATAGCTGCCTCTCCCAGCATCTGGCTTGCTGAGTGATTTCTGTGTTTGCAGGGGTCCCAGGCCCCTCACAGTGGGCACTGCCGCACGTTTGCTTGTTGGCCTCCCAGCATTTTGGTCCCCTGCACCTTCTCTCAATAGCACTTTTCTTTGCAGCATGAAAGCTTTTCATAGTAAGGACCTCACAACACAAGAATGAGTGCTACTTCCTTTTCTTTCTTCCTTTTTTCCCCTCTCCCCATTCTGCTCTCTGCATCCACAGTTTTTGCTCTGTGCTGCTAGGCCAGAAGCTCCTTTGTTGTGTCAATAGGACTGACTGAGCCAGGGGGCTGTAGCTCTCTTCTACCCATGACGGCTCACTAGGAATATGTGTGTTTGCCTGTATCCCTTTCTGTTTTCCTCCTATTATCCTGTCAGAATAATTAGTGTGGCTTTATGGCTGAAATTGGTGAAGAGAGGAACAGTGAAATCTGTCTGCACTGAAGTGCAGCAGAGGCTTTCATTAACCTTATAATTGAGGAAAAAATCAAAATTAAATACGTCATGCACAGTAAGCAATGTCACAATTTGCTGCCCCTTTCATTTGTGCAGGACAGGAAGCTGCAGGGAGGCTGAACCCTGTGTCGTGTAATGCACCTCTAATCCTCAGCAATTTGGGGCTGCAAGGGAGGGGGCTGCACCTTGTGCTCCCATTTTCCCCTCTCCCACCACAAATCTCTATTTCCTCTCCCAAATACGAGTTTGCAAAAGTTTCAGTTCAAAGTGATGCATAGGAAACTGTTTACAAATACTGTATGGAAAGCTTGGTGTTTTGTTAAACTGCATGTTTAGGGAAAAAACTAAAGTTAGCATGATGAGAGTGGACTTTGGGAAGATTTTGGCTCCTTCTATTCCTCCATGTCTGAGAACTCATTCCTGCATGAATACCAGCTTTTCCCATGTTGGTACTCCTGGATTTGAATACTAGTGTAATACCCAGTTGACTTTATGCTTAGGTAACTTTCTTGTAAAACACTCGATTTTCATTAGCTTTTTTAGTAGACTTTTTTTTCCATGTGGAGTTTCATGTAATAATAATTGGACATTAGCTGAACAAATGTAAGTCAGCAGTTTTCAGCTTATAGAGTATTTTTTTCTTTTATTTTTTTGACAGGTGAGATGCTTTTTGATGGGAGGTGGTATGTTGGATGCTAAAGGTGGTGAGTGTTCAGCTCCTGTGTTTTTGTGGCCTTGAATAAATTAATGTCAAAGATCTGTTCATTCACTTAGGCCGGTTACATCTCTTATATCTAGAGCTGATCAAACTTAGTCACATTAATAACTTTCCACTAAGAATATGTTTGGTTTAAGTCAAAGTTCTTTAGAAGAAAACTGCTCTTCTTGTGTTTTTTGGGGGTTTTTTTTTGTTTGTTTGTGTTTTTTTGGTTTTTTTTTTTTTTTTTTTTTATTTTTATTTTTATTTTTTGCTCCTAATGGCTCCTAACAGCCGAGGAGTCCTTTCACACTGCCTTAGCTTAAAAGAAACTGTTAATTCTCTTCCCCGCCCCCCGCCTTCTCATTCCGCTTCTTTGTATCTTTCTTTTTACATGGACGTGAAATTAAACATTAAGATCTTGAAATGGTCATCCAGATATTTTGCAAAACTGGGAAGCAAGTGGTCTTTGAAAGCAAGCTGAAACTGAGAAGGCACCTTTTTAAAATGGAGAAAAAAAATACATGTGTGCTTGTAAATGGAAATTCTGTGTGAGAAATCAGGCTTTGGAAAAGGATCCTTTCTTCTATGACATGGATGAGGGTATATGGCATGGATGAGGGTATTGAGTCTTTCATTAGTAAATTTGCAGATGACACTAAGCTGAGAGCGTGTGTTGATCTGTTGGAGCGTAGGAGGGCTCTACAGAGAGACCTGGAATGGTTGGATGGATGGGCTGAGTCCAATAGGATGAAGTTTAACCAGTCCAAGTGCCGAGTCCTGCATTTTGGCCGCAATAACCCCCTGCAACGCTATAAGCTGGGGACAGAGTGGCTGGACAGTGCCCAGGCAGAAAAGGACCTAGGGGTACTGGTTGACAGCCGACTCAACATGAGCCAGCAGTGTTTCCTGGTGGCCAAAAAGGCCAATGGTATCCTGGCCTGTATCAGGAATAGCGTGGCCAGCAGGAGCAGGGAAGTCATTCTTCCCCTATACTCAGCACTGGTGAGGCCTCACCTTGAGTACTGTGTCCAGTTCTGGGCCCCTCAGTTCAGGAAGGACGTGGAGACACTTGAGCATGTCCAGAGGAGAGCAACAAGGGTGGTGAGGGGCTTGGAACACAAGCCCTATGAGGAACGGCTGAGGGAGCTGGGGTTGTTTAGCCTGGAGAAAAGGAGACTCAGAGGTGACCTTATCACTCTCTACAACTTCTTGAAAGGTGGTTGTAGTGAGGTGGGGGTTGGTCTCTTTTTCCGGGCAACAACTGACAGAACAAGAGGACACAGTCTTAAGTTGCGCCAAGGGAAATATAGGTTAGATATTAGGAGAAACTTTTTTACAGAAAGAGTGATAAAATATTGGAATGGTTTACCTGGAGAGGTGGTGGAATCACCATCCCTGGACGTGTTTAAAAAGAGATTGGATGTGGCAGTCAGTGCCATGGTTTAGTTTAGTTGAGGTGTTCGGACATGGGTTGGACTCGATGATCTTGAAGGTCTCTTCCAGCCTGGTGATTCTGTGATTCTTGCTCTGCATTTTGTGTATGGAAATATTTTGCAAGAAATCCCAAATACTCTGGCTGGTTTGTGTTTGGCAGTGAGGGAATAAATGAGCAGGACTGGATCCGTGGCACTGCTGAAAGGCGGAGAGGAGATGATCCTGCTCTGCCCCTTGTACCTCCCCAGGCAGGAAAAGGTGAGGTGGTGCCTCCATAAGGCAAATCAAGGCAATTTAATTTTGGGGAGCAAAATCTTCTTTCAATGAGTCCTACCCAGCAGACTCTGCTGTGGGAATACTGCTGGTGGCTCTTCTGGCCATGTGCCACTTGTGGCTGCCTGGATCTGGTGCTGGTCCCATGTAGTCGGGAGTAACCAGGTGAATACAGTAACATTACTGCCCATGACAAGGGAGGATAGTCATGTAGCCTGTGGTCCAGATTACACATTTCATATGTTCTTTGGAGCTTAATACTTCATATGTTTGAGCAAACGACTGCAATTCTAACCCAGAATGACTTGGTTTGAGGTGTGTTTTTAATAAGATTATTGAAATGCCATGAGAGTAGAATGTTGTTTTTGTAAACAGGACTTGGAGTATTTGAGTGCTTACATTTTGCTTTAAAATCTCCTTGTTTGTTCATTATCCAGGGGCATGTCTCTGTACAGACTGCGTGGGGTTGTATATGATTTTCTGTACTTCCTTTAAATGAGAACTTTTATAAAAGAACAGGAGTTATTGCAGCCCTAGCTCTGTTCGTAGTTAGTGAAAAAGTAAATAAAAAGTCTAACAACCGTCATCAGTCTGTAGGAGCTGGAATGAGAAGAGCTAACGATCGCTATCCAAGTGATAAATGGGGGAACCATCTAAGAGGGCTTTGGCAACAAGAGAAGACAGATGAAGGCAAAATGGCTCTTCTCTGCCTGCCTTTTGTTCTTTGAGGACTATTATGATTAAAGCTTATTTAGCAGCCTAGCTCCTAACCTGGGCTTAAATGATGTTGTGAGTGAACTGGCACACAGTAATAAATTAGAGCAATTAGTAACTACATATAGCTTTTTCTTATGGAAGTGATGTGCCCACGTGGAAAGGGAGAACCTGATTTCAGGGCTGAGCACATACACCTGTGGGAAACACATGTTGGGGTGTCTTCACTGGGGTCCTACCCTCTCCAGTGGATGGCCTCTGTATCATTGTCCATGGGATTGGGATGCAGGATGTTGAAGAGTAACCTATGTGGAGCACTCATGCTGGCTGAAAGGATCGAAATGGGATTTAGGGAGTTCATTTTTGGAACAATTTTGATCAGATCCGAGTGCATTTGATTTGCTGCGTTTAGACTGTTTTGGATGGTTCAATTAATGACAATCCTTCTGGGGGGAAGCATTGTTCTTTTAATGCCAGCCCAGCCCAGTTCAACAAGCCAGGCAAGGACCAGGCTCTCTAGAGGCACCTTAGGAAACTTCCATGGTACATAAGATGGTGCTTAAAGTTCACCGTAAGTGCTTTAATGTGGAAAGATGAGTTTAAGTATGCGTAAAAAGCTTTATGGGATTGGACTGCAAGTGGGAGAGGGACATGCCTTTTCCTTTGTGCTTCTGGAAAGGTCACTGACTTGGTGGGATCCTGCCCTCACAGAAACTACAGCTCTTTCCTTTGTCAGATTTACCTGGAGCAGCGTTCCTGGAAGCAGGAGGTCAGGTAAGATGTGGTGGCAGGCTGTCTGGTCCTGTCAGTAGCAGTGAGGGGCTGCAGCCATCCCGGGGGAGAGCTGTGTGCTGTCTCACCCACTTTGTCAGCGGCTGGAAATGGCCTCTTACAGGGCACATTGCTGCTGCCTCCAGTGTGATGTGTCATTGGTGCGTGGCCTTTATGGGGCTCGTTTCCCAGCTGCTCCACCCCTTAGGATGTAAAGCCAAGTGCCTGTGGTCTCACTATCATCCTCTGGTTTGAAAACTGTGCTGACACTTTTCCCTTGCTCCCAGAGCATGTAAAACTTGAATCCTGGAGAAGACACATGAGTGAAGTTTTTAAACTGGTGAGAGTGAAACTCAGTTACGTATTTGCAGAAGGGTGTGCAGGGGAGACCTGTGTGATTTTGTGCATCTGTAGGGGCGGGGACTTGAAGCAGTTTTTGTCTGGCTGTTTTTACCCATTTTACATTGCAGTTTCTAAGCTTATTTACTGTGCTGCCATGCTGAGCCGTAAGACTTGGAGCTGTACAGGAAAAACCCTTGTGCTCCTCTTCTTGTATCATTTGGGCTGAAAATAGCAAAGCAAATTTGTCATATGGGAACAGCCAGGTTTCGTTCCCACTTTTTATCATGTGAGGAGAGCATATGCTAAACAGTTGTACACCGTTTTTGTGTTCCTGCACAGCAGATGCAGCAGGAAGGGAGGTTTGGGCCACAGTGGTGTCAGAAAGAAGGATGTGAAGAAAAAGTAAAAGTGATTGCATTCTAAGAATAAATCTTACCAGAGAGGTACCTCCTGCTTTCCAAGAAGATAAAAGGCTTATATAAATAAGGTAGGCAATGAAGTTTAACTAAGAAATGGAGTACCAAATTAAAAATGCGAGTGCCAGCTCACTCAATACAGTGTCAGCCCTTCTGATAATGTACTGGTCTCTTGAACTTAGAACTGATTAATCAGTCAACTCTTCATTTCTTAAGGAAGCAGTTATGTACTGGCAGGAGGAAGTATAGTGGGGTTTGATCCTGTACATCAGATAACTAACTATACGTTCATATAGTGATATCTAGGCTACAATTATATAAAACCACTGATAATAAGGATCATAAGTGTTAATTAGTTGACATCAGTTTATTCCATTAAACTCTATAGCTGCTCTAATTGAAGTGACTCATTTCCTTAGGTAAGCCTTAGTGCTGTGCTACTCTCCTGTCACAGTTCCCAATTTAGAAGTAGCTCAGTCTCACAAGATTGGCAGTGATTTGCTGTTGTGCTCAAAGTAGGTATTTTGATGACTTCCATAGAAAAGAAAAGAGAAAAAAGTGGTGTGAAGAGAATTTTTAGAGTTATTACTTAATACTGTATAGTTTGGTCTCCAGTGCCCTTACCAAAAGCGCTCAAGCTGTTGTTCGCGGGGGAACATTTTGGATACTGACCGTAGCCTTGGATGATCTTTCTCTTGTTTCCTTAGATTTTGTTTTGTATGTGCAGCAAACTTCTTTCAAAGCTGTTCATCAGCTGCTCATCACTTGTATCACCTGAGAGTATAAGGGATGTGCCATCTACCCTGCTGGGTTTGGATGCCTCTGCATTCACAAAAATTCAAAGAAGTGGAGAATTATGTTTGTTCTGTTGTTGGGCATAGTAAATTAGAAAAAGGACTTGTTTTTTACCTCCTTTCAGATTTCACAGGTACTTGATGAAGCTTTGTGGTAGCCTTGGTGGCTTTCGAGTCTAGTTTGAGAAGCAATGGAGGTGCAGCGAGTGTTTGTGCTAACTTCAGAGATAAAAGTGCTTGGCAGATGGGATCTCTGAACTGTTCACAAATTCGTGTTGTGCTTCAGGGGACTCAGCCTGCTTAATCTGGTGTCACATCCCTGAATTAGGTGCAGGATGCACTGCTCCATCTTTGTGATTTTATGGGGGGTCATGCTTAACAAAAATACCTCATTTTGTTGCCAGAATGACCTTGTGCAAACAGGCAATTGATTGCCACATCAGCTTAGATGGTGCATTTACTAACCAATTTTGGTGATAGACAACCTTCCCAGTTTTCTTCAGGAAAGGCCTGAAGTCCTATCTGGACCTAATATTTTGCATTAATGTTCTGTAATGAGTTGACTCCTCTGTTTTCTTTGAATTTCTTACCACACTGGTTTGGAAACCACTGCAGAGTCTGAAGGTGTTCTGTAGAAAAGGCATCAACCCTGCTGTCAGCATTTGTGACACTGCAGTGCCCTAGAGCACAGATGAGTTCTTCACCCTTCAACCAAGAGGACGAGTTCCCTGCCTGAAACTTGGTGTCGTAAAAACAGATTCATGTCTGAGAAGGGTTGCAAGGAGGCACCAAGAAGGGGATAGTCAATTTGATCAACAATACAGGTAAAGCTTTGGGGAAAACCCCGAGGCTGAAGACCATGAGACTTTGGCAACCTCCTTGAGGAGCAGGTGGGTAAGTGACTGGCTGGAGAAGGGAGTGAGGGTAGGTGGGCATAGCTGAACACTTGTTAGGGGAGTAAGAGGACTTTGCACAAGGAAAACTGATGCTTGAGTAGGTCTGGACAGCAAGAGGGTAAGGTGCTGCTAGAAGGAAGGAGCCATAAACCTATGGGTTTTGAACCTATATTGTTCACATTTATTGACTCAAAATTACTAAAAATCTGTGAATAATCAGGTGTGTACATCTGGGTCAGAGATGACATTATATGGACATAACCTTTCTGGTCCAATAGGTTGTGTATATATTGGTAAATTGCAGTCCCATAGTGTTTTTTTCCTATCCTGTGGTGTACTCCTTGGCACTGTAGCCAGAAGTGGGCTGCTCCCACTTGCCTCCAGTGGTAGGGGGCAGCTGGTGAGCGGTGCTGAGTGTGGTTCTCTGCAGCCCTTTTGGGATCGAGGCCTTTGGTGTGAGCAATTACTGCCTTATGGGGGATGTTGTGAGACTCTTAAATTAGAGGCATCTTATTGACCACACTTCATGTGCCAAGTGTTTGCTATAAAAAGATGCACCTTGCTGCTAAGACTGAGTGATTAATTTGCAAGCCAGCAAGTTGTTAGATTGTGCTAACAATTACCATATTTGATAGATTAAAGCCCTCACGAGGGTATCGCTTACCTTGGGAGTTTATTTACAGTTCCTGATCTGTGGCAGGCAAAGAATTTGTGGTGTGACAATGACTATATCATGTCTCAGTGATCCCATCACATTTAAAAATAATGTCCAAACTGAAAATTCTGAAAATTTTGCCCATCTGTTTGTTATGCAGGAACTCAGCCCTTTCCATTTTGAAGCTTGGCTTCTTCCTACAAGAAGCCATCAGCCAGATGTATGTTTCTGTGGAGAACTTCCCTCCTGTTAAAATAACATCAAGAATCCAGGAAACTTCTGTTTTGCCCTGGAATGAAAATGTTACCTTTTAGACTAGAACTGTATATATACTGTGACCATCAGTTTATTTTTGTGTGTGTGTAAGCTATATGTAACTTATAGTTTCCACAAGAAGCTAAAGTTTCTCTTGTTGGAGTCCCTTCAGTTTGGCACCAAAAGTGTTTAATTATTTAGACAGAGAAAGAACATGATTGGCTTTATGGTCCAGTGGTCTCAGTTTCACATTCTTCAAGGCACAGGTGGAAACAATCGGTGGTGATGGTGGGAAAGACAAGGAGAAAGTCACTGCCTCAGCTCTTTTTCTGATCAGAAATGATGTCCCATAAAGTAACAATGGAATTCTCATGGTATTCTTTTTTTGCAAACTGATATGCATCCGACCAAGAGCTGTTGCTTTCTCCAGGACTCGGTGTGAGCATCAAAACTCATGTTAACAGCCCTCCTCTGCAGCAGTGGCACCTGGGAAGACAAAAATAGATGTGCCCCAAAACACCCATCCCTTCAGGAGATTTTTGACCTGCATCTTTGCTTATGTAAAGTTTTCATACCTTTTGTCTCTCTCTTTTCCAAGTGGTTTTATTCATTCTGACTTGTGATCAGGCCCTGTTTTAATAACTCCTGAGCTGGTGTCCCCGCAGAGCAGAGTGGAAGACTTTGTCAGAAATCTTCAGCGGTGGGCAGCACACAAAAGGTCATCGTCCAGCTGGTGAGATTCATGGGCCCTGGGCAGCCAGGCTGCTTCCCTCCTCCTCATTCCCTGCATACCTCTGTTCCTATGTCATTGTTGGGCACTCTCCCTCTCTCCTCCCCTTGTATTACCACTATTATTTTTTTGAATGTCAAAATGAATGATGGTAACTTCCTCCTGTAAAAAAGTTTTGGGGAAAAGCAGTGCTGTGAACTCTGGCAGCCCAGGCAATGCACAGGAAACAACGTCACCCTTGTTCTGCTCTCCCTTTCGGGCATCCACAGCGCATCCAGCCCCGGAAGCCCAGCTCTGTCCCGGGGACACGGGGCAGGCACGAGGACACGGCACGCTGTGCCAGCTCAGCCCTTGCAAAGGCTGGCATGTCCCTTGGCATTCTGGTGATGTGGCACTTGGGACAGCAACCGCATCATCTGCACAGATTTAGTAGCCTTGGGGCTCAGATGAGTTGCTTTGGGGGTTTTCTTGTTATTTGTTTGCTGTTCTGGGGCAGTCCTGCAGCCCAGTTAGATTTAACAAGATGATTCGTAGCCATTTAGTCTCTGTCATCATCATATCGATTCTGCAATCATCACTAAGAGATCTCTATTACTATCTCTTTCCCTTGGCTTTTGGTAAATTTTCTGCCTTCTGTCTCTGGTAAAGCCAGTAGCAGATAACAAAAATGCTTTGAAATTATGTTAAAAGAACCACAGCTGGTATAAATAGATTTTACTTTGATGTATCTGATCTGATTCGTATTACCTGAGCATCAGGCCTTAACTGTTTGTTTAACTCTGTTACTTTTGTTAAAAAACATTACTCAGCAGTGAATTCCTTTTTGTTCTTAGAACCATCTCCAGCTCAAGGTCTGAGGTAAGTGATTGGCACTATGCCACAAAGGTGGCTCAGGTCACAGTGGTTTGAGGCTGACCATAAGAATGGTACGAATGTGTTAGCAGAAACAGCAGAGCGCTTGGTAGCATGTAATGCAAAACTGAATGAGTTCTCAATGAAACTCAGCATTTTAGTTGGAAAGGTTGATTTCTTAGGGAATGCTCATAGTCAAAGTATTTTGAACATATCGGCCTGTGGTCATTCTCCTTTCTATGTAGACATGGGTTTTCTTCAAGGAGGACTCCCTGGTCTGTGAGAAAACCATGTGCCTGACACACCAGTAAGACCTGCCATGAATGATTTGTGCAGAAACCAAGAGGAAAGTTGCCTAGAACAGGAAAGGAAATGGAAAATTGAATGGGTGGTTTTTTTGGTGACAAGATACAGAGTGGAGGTAAAAGAAGACAAGATCACTGTTATTGCTGAGGTTTAGCATTAGCTAATTTTTAGCAGTTAACAAATAGGGCAACGTTATTGCTAGTAGCTAACAAAAATCTGAGCACAAGCACTAATTTTTCCTCCTTGCATCTGAACCCTCTTGTGGTGGTACAGACTTTGCACTTGTGTGTTGTGGCCATCGAGAGTAGTTAAGGGAAAAAAGGTGGAGATATAGTCAGAGTTTGGACAGAAGAGTTGCCTGCAGAGGGAAGTGTCATAAAGATTTTGGTATTAAAAGAAATTTAAGGTAATCAGTCTAGACACAGAAGTGAAAGAGAGGCTGTAACCTCAATGGCCATATGCTACAAAAAACAAGCAGGAGGAGGATCAGTGTAGTGCAGTATAAACTGCAAACGCTCTCCAGTGGGCTTAGCAGGACTTAAAATAAATGGGAAGATAATAGTGCAGCAAGTACAACAGAAGAGAAAAATACTCCAGCGCTGCTGAAGAGGTCAGCGTCTGCTTAAAAAGCTGTGATGAGCAATGCCTCACTTTCTGAAGCCATGATCTGGGGTCCTTGGTTTGTGCCAGGATGCAGCACAGAGTGTGTGTATGAGCTGCTGAACTGAGACAGGAGAGGAGTAGCATGTAAAATCCCTCAGCAATGACATGAGGAGATGCTCATATTTCCCACAAAGGAGAAGCATTGAAAGAAAAAAAGCCTATGGCTTGATGTCCGGGGGTTTACTGTTGTATGTACGCATGCCTCAGTTTCCCCATAAAATTATTATAAGGGCTTCTTCAGGAAACATGTTTGGAGATAATTTCTATAAAAAGCTGCAGTAAGGCTTGAGGAGGTACCTGACTGTGCCCAGGAAACACTTAGGAGTTAAGCAAATGTCCTCTTGAAAATGAAGCCAAATTTCCATGCCTGCAGGATAGTGGTTGTGCCTTTCCTGAAAAGATGGCATTTCTATTAATTCTCCGCAAGGGACATGAGTGTTTGCAGCATTAATGGAATTGTCTATCTGAAGAGGAAATGTAGGACTGTTAATCATGGGCCCTTTTTTTCTTGTGCGTTTACTTTGGTCCTTGATTGTTACATTGATATTTAGCATTTGTCTTAAGTTCATTTTAGTTCTGTCTCGTTACATGTACTTGTTACTTGTGCTGCTGCTGATTTGAAAAGCACTCCCAAAATCATGGGGACTTTTTAGGCTTTGTACCATTCTTTGAATTACGTGTTCTACAAGTTTTTCATGCATCACAGACTTTTTTTTTTTTGGCTGTAAGTCAGAATAATGTTCCTGGGGATGATGAGAGTTCACTTTTTCACCCATTTGCTTGTCTCCCAAATGCAGCAAGAAGCTTTTTTGTTGAGTGCTTGATTCCATCCTCCCACGCTCTTTTGGCTTAAAAAAGGGCAATTACCCAAAATTCTCACTTACCTTGTCACCTGTAGACAAGGCATCTCTGGTGCCTGGTGTGAGCTGCTCCATATTGTCTGACAGGCTGGTCTGCACCAAAGCTGTGATGGGGAATTTCCTGGGCTGGGAAGGAGCCCACAGATGGACGAGGCTCCAGGACACTGAGACAGTGCCACAGCTGTGTTTGTGTGTACAGGCAGCGGTTGTCTGTGGGTGTCTACATACAAAACAGGGCTTGTGCATGTGCAGGTTTGTGGGATCCTCTGTCAAAGCCTGGCTGGAAACCTCTGTGAGGCCTAAGAGACCTGCTGGCACTGAAGCTTCCCACTACCCGCTGTCCTGATTGCTAGAGTGCTTCTTTAGGATTGGGGAAGGTAGGATATTAAACAATGAATAGTACATCCAGTGTACCTAGAAGGCTCAGAAGTCATGGTCTGCAGTCCATGTCTGCAAGAGGCAGTGCTGGCTGTTTGGGGAAGCTTTTCTCCTGAAGGCACTTTGGGTTTCACTTGCTGCAGCTTTGGTTCACCTCTTCCAGCTGCTCTGAACTAGAGGTCAGTGTACACCCTGAAGCACAAGAATTTGTAGTTCTTGTAAAGCGTTTAATCATCGCAGTGGTAACCCTAGTTGGTCTCCATTTAATTTTTGAATTATTTACATGTAGTAGAAAAGGCAAAATGTGTTGAATGAGTTTTTCATGATTAATGGTTTTGTCTGGAATTATTGGTGAAGATGCAGTCATAAGGGCGGTATTTTATATTTTGGCTAACATATAAAAGCAAGGGAGAGCCAATTTAAAAAAAAAAATTAATTGAGAATTCAGAATGTCTGTCTCTTTATTGGCTTTATTTTTAGGGATATAGACGAAGCAGATTGTAAATTGTGAGTAATTTAATTTTAATTAGTTCTACTAAAAGCTTTATTACTCTTTCCTGTTCTCTTTCCATGAAAGTGATAGCAAGGCAAATATTTGTGATCCTGAGTGCTGTAAGAAGGTGCCGTTTTTCAGACCTCCTGGCACAGCTTGTCAGCATCTCTAAAATTCTTTGTAATCCCAAAAGCCTGCACTTCTGAAGTACTCAGCTCTGCCCAGAAAAGCTCTGACAAATGGTATCTGTGCCAGGGAGTGGGCTGAGGTTATTAAAGAATTTGTTGTTATGGTTATTTTAGTGAGTGAGTTGCTGGTTTGTAGGGGTTTTTTTTTCCCCCCTCAAGAAGCTTGTTAGATATAGATTAGCAGTATCTGTTATCTGTAGGCTTTGAAGTTTTTCTTACCCAAAAATGAAAGAACTAAAAGAAACAGCCAAACAATCAAAAACCTGAATAAAAAAAAAGAAAAGAAAAACAAAACCAAAAAATCCCTGACCCAGTGTAAGAGTTACTGCTGCCTGTTCTGTGGCACCCTGAGGCAGAGTTTTGTTGCTCTCCCAGCTGGTCAAAGCTCTGCTGATGAGGGTGGGGGAGACTGTAAACCCTTTGGGCAGTCCTGAGGAGTGCAGCCACTTGCTCCTCTCCTTCATCTACTTTCATGAGGTTAAAATTTTGAAAGTCATCCATCATGGGACATCTTGCCTAAACCTCCCATTGCTGTTGTTTTATGCAGAAATTAATTTGCATTATACTAGAAAAACAGGGTGCAAATTAATTCAGAAAGGAAATGGCTTTTAAAGCTGCAAGACACAGTGATCCATGCTGGTCAGTGGACTAGTTCAGCTGGCTTGTGGAAGCCTTCTCTGGTAAGGTCCTTCCACGCAGTTGCCCCTTTTCCTGGATCTTGGTGCATTTCCTCTGTGTTGCCTCCATTGCTGCTGGACCACAGGGCAGGGACCAGGAACGTGCCTGGGAGCTGGTGGTGGTTGCTGGAGGGCATCGGTGGTGCCTTCCCCAGGGGGCAGGGACAAACCTGCAGTTCTACCTGAGCCTGCTGTGGCCCTCAAGCTCTCTCTGCCCAAGATTTCCAGCTTGCCTTGAGGTTTTGTGCTATATTTGGGTTAACCAGCGGATGCTATCAGATGTCCTTGCCACTGGAGAGCTGCTGGGCTCGGCAGGAGAGCTGCTGCAAGGTCAGGAGTTACCTCATTTGTCACTGTTGCCCTCCACAGCGATGGAACGTGCTCCTGAGGCAGCGCTGCACTGCTTGCCCAGCCCCAGCGATGGGAGGGACCCTCCCGAGGTGCCGCCCTTGGCGGGACAGCACAGAGGGGCTGCCACGTGTGTCCTTTTGCAGGTTAATGGCTTCTGCTGGCCCTCCTGCACTTGTCGTGGCTTAGTCTGCCTCTTCCTGTGCCTTTCTCAGGGAAAAGTTTGTCCAGAGCAGGTTTCCGTGTCCAAGTGACGTGTTGTGCATCCCGACATTTGGATCTCCGTGATTGCTACGGGAGTGTTGTGTCACTAAGAGGGACATTTGACTTTTATTGCTGCTGCTGCTATTTACTTGTAGTGGCAACACAGCCCGTCTGTCTCTCTCACACTGTTGTTGTTTGTCCCAGAAATGAATTCTCCTTTCCCTTTTCCCTTTCCCTTGTCTGGCCCAATCTAGCCTCCCTGGGCTCATTCTTTATAAACATCACCAAAACCCACCCCCAGCTGACCACTTGTGTGCCACAGACTTGGTTGCATAGCAGGAAACTGCAGCTCAACTGAGTGTCACGATGGCTTTAGAAAAACCAGGAGGGGGGAAAGAATTCCAAATGGGATTCTCTCAGGTAATCTCACAATGAACCAATACAAGTGCTAATTACTGCTGTGGGTGTCAGGTGGAATTATCCAAGTGTAATGCTGCTTTCAGGTTGGAAAAAGGGCTGTATTTACAAAAAATAAGTTATTTAACACTCAGCAGGGTGCATCTTGTCTGGCATTGCAGTGCACCTATTAAATTTTTAGTGCCAGATTATTATTCACAGCCAGGGTACAGAAGTTGTGAAGCAGCATAACCCAAGCAACAATTATTAATTAATCAGGTGTTGAAAGTGCCTAAAGAGAGCAGTAGGCAAATGATGAGAGCCTCCCTGGGATACAATATACTTTTTTATTTTTTTTCCAGATTGCAAATTAGTTAAAGCATGTATCATAATGTGATGTCCCCTTAGCAGATATTGCATCCATTATTCTTTCTACTCATATTAATAAACCCATTGATGAACACCCTCATTCTGTACGCTGTTCCCAAAAATGATTTGCAATTGTAAAACCTTTTAGCTCTGCAACTGTTTGTACTGAAAGGCAACTTTGGGAGATGTTGTAAATTATTTTGACAGATTTGAAAATGCTGTTTATATCCATTAGTTGCTACAAATGCCAGGGTGCTGTGATTTAACCGCTTCATTCTTCCTTACTGGAAGAGGATGCATTAGTAATTTTGAAGTTGGTAAAGACTGAGGAAAAACTTCCTGTAAGAAAAAAACCATAATGAAGTATGCATGGAGTTTTAGTTTTCTCCCAGGGTTATCAATTAAGTTTCCCTCTGGGGAGGGACTGGTGGGTCTCTGGACCATCCTGCAGAGCATGCAGTTCCAGGGAGGGGAGAGATGCCATTCCCATGGGGATGGTGGAGGGGTGGGAGAGCCAAACCAGGGCTGCCAGAGCTTGGCATACAAGGTGCATTATAAATGCTATCACTTGGCAGGATTATTTTTGCAAAAACGAATCAGATTTTTCAAGCTTCCCAGTCTTATTTTGAGGGAGAAACTATGTGTTAGAGCTTATTAGCACATCTTAGATGGTCATTTTTGGTGTCACACTGGCTCTGTATAGCTCATCATTTTCAGTGTAATAGTTTGCTTTCTGGGAGCTCTAATACATATGCATTTGAGTGGCTTGACCTCTCAAAGTAATCCTTTTTTTCTTTCTTTGTTCCTTTCTTTTTTTTTTTTTTTAACCACTGGATCAAGAGTATATGTAGAAGGACAGGGGGAAAACCAGGACACTGAGGGAGAAAGTCCTGTTCCTGAAGAACAAAGCAGTACCTTTGCAAGGATACATTAAATAGCAGCAGCAGCAGCACTGCTGAGGCAGAACACGGTGCTATTACTACTCTCGCTGGGCACCAGTCGGGGAGTTTATGACTGTGTGTTATCTCTGTGGCCTGCACAGCCATTCCTCTTGCTGGAGGGGACACGAGTTTGCAGGCAAGGCATGAAATGATCCCACCAAGTAAAAAGATGCTTTTTTTACCCCCATCTTTTTGTGGCCACAGTTATGAGGGAGCAGCTCTGTGTGGGGAGGGATAACCCCATAATTAAGTGCTTCCCATCACAGAGCTGGAGACTCTTTTCTGCCTGCCTTACCTATTAAAGTAGAACTTGGTGATTAACTCCTGCGTAAAGAAGGGCTCCCTGGTGTTCTTCCCGGTACAAATTCAGCATAATAGCTGCTGCTCAGCTGGTCTTCTGAAGGCATCACTTGGCTCATGGCATTGGGATTGAAAACTGGAGATGGGGCAGTATTTCTGCCCTAAGTTACTGGTTTTGGATGATGAACCCCTGCTGATGCACAGTTCTTGTTTTGCTTTCTTCCTGCAGCTCTTTTGGGAAACTTGGGTCCTTTGGTGTGTGTCACAACTTGGGAAGGCTTTCGTGGTGCAGATCTTCAAGTATATTCTTGTGACATGTGAAATTTAGTTGGGAAGCCAACTAAAATTTAAACAACAACAGAAAATTTAAATTTAAAATTAAAATTTAAAATTTATTTAATTAATTTTTAATTTAAAATTTAAACAACAACAGAAATTTAGCTGGAAGTAGGCTGGGTAACACACTTGGTGTATCAGAAGTCAGTTTTTGGAGCCTTGTCATGAAGTGGATGGTATTTGTTGCTGAGGAACTGTCTGGTTGTTTCATAGCTGGGTATTCTTCGTGGGGGCCCTGGGAATGGCAATATGATCAATGGTCATACCTTCACCATTCAGCTGTCATTCTTGCTTTTCATTTGCAAATGAAGATGTGGGTAACCTGCTTTTTAACACATGGCCCATTAGCTACCTCCTGCTATTCAGATGGTAATGTAGTGGACCAGTGGTGATTTAGCACTCTGACTTGTATGGAAAGCAACAGATTGTTTACGCTGGTAATTACACTCATTTCCATATCAATTCCTCCAGCTAGACCAATGCCTTAAAATAAAAAACTTATGGCAGGATGGTAGTTACCCCAGACCCGTTAAAGGAAAAGCCTTGTGTTTGTCTTGGGTACTGCCTTGAATTGTTGAGGAACCAGACAAGGGGAGAAAAGGCTCTTGGCAGATAAATCATGTATTTAAGTCTTAGGGTGAAAAATCCCAGCAGGAGCAATGGGTGTGAGGAGTTTGAGGCTGAAAAAAAGAAGGGCTTTGAAGGATTAGTCAGAAAATACTGTTCTAGATTGCTAGCAGATAAACATCAGCAGGGGACTCCTGGGATCTATCTATTTTTAATATGATCAGGGTTCTGGCCTTCTGAATTCCCTGGAGTGGCAGTGATTCGTAGCAGTTGAGTATCTCAGCAATTTAGATGAATTGTTTGTTTTGTAGCCATACCAGGAGCATCTAAGATCTTCCTGCTGTGCCTGGTAGTCAACAAGAGCTTGCCATCAAAACACAAATAGTTGTTTCGTTTGGGTTTTTTAAAGGTTTGAATGGCAGGTGGTTTGTGCCCATTGCTGGAATTCTAGACGTGAAGCTGGCAGTGATAGGTGGCTTGTGAAGAACACACTTGGTGCTCTTTGGGCAGAGACTGTCAGAAGAGAGGTTGTCAAAGTAAGTGCTTCAAAGAGGTCAACATGAGCTGACAATTGACAACATTAGTCTATCCAACCCTTTCCCCTCTTGAATGCTGTGACATGTGAAGTTAGTGAAGGTGGTGAGCTCATGAATTAATCAGACTCATGTCAGCATGGCAGTGACAGATGGGACTGATGGGACAGAGGGCACAGTCTGCCCTCAGAGGTGCACCAAGACTGCTGCTGAATATCAGCTCTTTGACTGCACATTGCCAGCTCATGTACTGCTCCCAAAACTTTGTTATATTTATTTGTTTAGTGTTTTTTTTCTTCTGACCAGGTCAACACATGGCAGGTCTCAGCCTGAGCACTATTCTTGGATGGATGTTGAGTGTCCAAATGGGAAAGGGGAACTGGGAAGAGTGTGAATGGAGCAGCAAGAATGATTGGGAGCTTAGGGGAGCAGGTATTTGGTGATTGCTGGTTGTTTAGCTTGCAGTGGAGGTAGAACGTAGACCCTGATGACAGCTTTGAGGTGGCAGGTTGCTGCAGAGAGAAGGAGATACCCACATCAGGCAGGATAAAGAGATGCAACCTGGAGCAGCAGCAAGAGACCATCAAGTTATATACTAGGAAACGCATTCTGTTGGAAGGAGTAGGGACATGTGGGAGACCCTGTGTTACATAGGCCTTTCAGATACTTAGCATTAGGCTTGTAGACGCTGCTGGTCCTTCCAGGTCTATCTTACTCTGTGTGTTCTTGTTATTTTAACCTTAGAAGGGAATACCACAAAGAAATGTGCATGTTTATTTTTAGGGAGTTGGTTAATGGTGTGAGAACAGAGAGCTTTGCAGAATTTTGGTATTACAGTTGCACTCTATTACACACCAATGCTTCCAGCAGCTGAGGAAAGGATACGCAGCAAACTGGAGTGGCGAGTTGGTAACAGACCAAGAAAGGATCCCAATGTTAAGAGCAATGAAAGAGGAATTGAACTGGGGAGCAAGACATGTCCCAGGTTTGCTCTGAGCAAACAGCCATGTGGAGTTTTGCAGCACTTCATGCATGGGACACAACGTGCTTGCTTGTGCACGAGCTGCCAGGCAGGAAACTACCCATGTCTTGTCAGTGAAGCTGGCAAATTCACCATTATTTAACAGCAATCGGTTGCAAATGAAACAAAGAAGCAAACAGTGACAAAATGGGCCCCCCAAAACCACAAACAGAATGTGCAGCTCCAAGTGGAACTGATGGGCAGACCTGCTGCTGGGCAGGAGGTATGGGTAGGTAAGGTACACGAGGCACAGGTGGTGGCTGGGACTTTTAAGTTCCATGAGTTTACTGAAGATCCCAGGTTGCCTTTACTACAGATTGATATTTATTACATTGTTTTTATGCAAAATATAGAAATTACATATGTATATTCCAAATGTGATGGGCACATTATATTTTGAAATGCAAACGATCTAGAAGAGAAATAACAGAGAACAAATAGATACTGCAGGACAGCTATTACAATTATTGTAAACGCTGTGCGGAGCTTTTTCCTTTTCTTCCACATTTGGCTTCACAGCCATTTTCGGGAATGGAAGACAATTACTCAGGCTGAATGCTATTGTGAATAGAATAAAGACACTTGGTTATTAAGAAATCCAATAGACTACAGTTGAAATATCAATAAGCATTTGTCCTGTGATATAATGACACATGGGTGTATTTTTGAAGACGTGTACAGAAATGTTGCTTGGCATTGCAAAGGCCAGGAGCAGGTTTTATTTTGTTAAGCACTCCAAGATGTGCAGCATCCATCAGCAAGTTTTCTGTAGTAGAGTATCTGATCATTTGTGGAGCTTGTAGAACACTTTGCTCAAGGTACAGGAGTGCATAACACAAATTTTTTGGACATCAGCACATTTTTGTTTTGAATGATACCTGTTGAGAAGCTGATCTGAAAGGTGTGAGACTGAAAGAGGTTGGGTATAAAACTCACTTTCGTAGTGTGGTTTGGGGTGATGGTTGATGTGTGGAGCAAGTTGATGTGATGCTGGGTGAAGAGTTGTAGATTCTTGCTTTATCTCCTCTTAAACAGGTGAATTTGAAGTTGTTCTTTCCCGGAACTGGGAAAGGGCTTTATATAAAAGGTTCCATTAACTACAGCTAATTAGGTAAATATCCAACCTGCAAATGCTGATGCTGCCTTGCACTATAAATTTTGATGTCTAAAACAGAGGGGGGGAAGTAAATGTGTTCCTTAAAAGGAGTTGCTGAATAAACATAAGTCTTAGTTATCAGAAGGAGCTGATTGTTGATTAATTTTTCTGAGAAATATTTTTCCACCTGTTAGTATTCAGTGTTTATTTGAGAAAAAAAAAGACAGCTAAAAATTTGGTTCTAGGAATATCTGGATGGTGCATTCTGTGGTAGCAGGATGCTGGAGAAAGATTAATTAAATAATTGTGCCAAAGAAGAAAAGGCAAATTGCGCCATTTAATAAAAATAAAGACAGGTGATGAAAAAGTCCAAAATGACAGCATGAACAGCTGCAGGCTGCCATGGAGAGCTGGTGCTAACTTACAACATGAAGATGCACTGAGGCACCTCACCTGGGATTTACTCTGACAGCTTTCACTTTCCTTTATCCCTGTCTCAACTCTGCTACTAAAAGCTTTCCTGTAGTTACCGCTAAACTTATCTTGTCTTTCTGGAAGAAACCCTTTGTCTCGGTTTGAGACAAGTTTAGGAGGAAAACGCTCTGGAAGGAACGTCTTCCCCAAAGAAAGGTTTTCAGCACTCCCTCCCCCACCAATACAAAAGGAATTTCTTGGAGAAAAGTGAATAAAACTATTTATTTAACAAACAAAGTGCTGGCAGGGCACAGGAAAAATAAATAACTGTTAAAATATTAAACCTCCTTGATGCAGAGAAAGCTGGTGGGTTTAGAGTTCCCTCTGTAGCTGGCCGGGCCCCTCCAGATGTCTGAGACCAGGATGTGGCGTCCCCGCAGCCTCTCTGCTGGTCCATGGAGTCCAATGACCTGGTTCTCGGATCACAGCTAGGCCAACAGTTCCAGGAGAAGAAGAAGTTACCTGAGGATTTCGGTATGCCAGTTTGCAGTCCTGGGAAAAAGCCTCTTGCCTCAGCTCACAAGGTGGCTAGCAACAGGAAAAAAACTCTCCCACTGCAAGCAGAGCCGAGCAATACAGGGGAGTGTGTGAGTCCTTGAACACAAATGGCACTGAAGAATTCGCCTGGCTTCTCTTCCCCCCTCTCCTTGACCCAGCTTAAAGTCATGGGACCCATTTCTGGGCATAAAGCAGACAATAGGGTAATACAGTATTATCATAAAATCACCCCAAGACACCCTTAGCTGCAGTTCCTTGTGAAAAGTGGCCGATTATAAATAGCTTAAAGATAAGAAGTTTAAACAACCTGGTACCCTGAGTGCCTGTGTTCTCAAGACACACAGGTTTTATAGTGGAAAATGTGCAGTAAAGAAGTGGAGAGCGTCAGTATCTTGATGGAAAGCACAGTACACGTGTAATAAAACCTGTGTATTCTGTCGCCTTCTCTCCACTCACCCCTCTGGAGCAGCCTGGCAGTAAGGACTCACCTTCATGTGCATTTTCCCCACTGTCATCTGTAGTAGCCAAATGTGATGCAGAAGTCACCTCAGTTTCAATAATCAGGCACTTGGTAGAGAGGAACCCTTGGAGCTTGTTACAGGCTGGTTTGTGCGTTTCTGTGCACATTTAATAGGTTTACGTAGAAACACCTTCAAAAAAGTGCATTTTAATTATTAGCTAGTACTTCTGTAACCTTTCTGCAGACATTAGGAATGAGGATATTGTGTGTTCAGTCTTGTCAGATACTGAAGAAGAGATTAAATCAGGTTTAATAATCCATGAATTGCTGTAGTGTCTTTGTGCCTTTGCATTGCTTGCCGTGCTCTTCTCAGGCCGAGGCCGGATGCCCAGCTGTGGCTGAGTGGAGGGCAGGCTCATGGATTCGGAGCAGTGCCAGCTGGCAGGGCCTTTTCAGAGCCAGGAGAGGAAGAAGACGAGATACCTTTGGAGCTACTTTGGCTGTTTAAGCTACAAGCAGAGCTCCCAAAGCGGTGAACAGCTCTTTGTGCCTCCGAGTAGGTCCCTTCAATATCATCATGTGAGAATTACAAAGGTTTTTAATTTTCCTGTTAGCACAAGCAGTGCTGTATGTTTTTCCTCCTGCAGCATTGCTTTCCCTGCAGGAAAAATAATCTGCAGTAAAATCTTATCGGGACTATTCCCAGCACTGCGTGGACCAAAGGAACCCCAAACAAATCCAGCTTATGATTTCTGGTGGGAATCAGCAAAACTTAGAATGCCAATATGCTGATTTTTATCTTGGACATTAAAGATGCTGGGGAATGCTGCTAAAAAGCACTTTTCTCCAGCCGTAATTTAGGAACTGCATTTATTTCCACTGCAACTGTGCATCCTGACTGGAGCTGTCTGGGAAGGGAAGCTCGAGTCTCACTGTTTAGGGCCCACATTCTTCCCTATCAGCCAAGCTCGAAGGGACAAAGCTTTTTTTCCCTTGTGCCAAAAGCGTAACACCAGTGAGCATCCAGGCAGTTTTTGTTCAGTAGCCAGTACCAGGGTGGGCTGTTGGGCCCTTTGCCTTTGGACAGGGGATTGTGCTTGCCCTGTACTGGGCAGCGTGGTAATGGGGTTAGTGGGATATTTTTAAGCCCATTGCATAGTGCACGTGGCAGGTGTTTTCCTGCTGTTACATGGGTTTGTATTCCTCAACCTAACAGCTAATGTTAAGACTGCTGACCATGTCTGAGGGGCAGTAAAATGGAAAAACAAATATTGGACATGAAATATTACCTGCTCTGCTATTGAAACCGTTTCCCAACACAGATTTTTTCTAATTTTTGGGTTTTCCATGGGGGACCTTTCAGTGCCTTTAGTTTAGAGCTTATTATGCTCCTTTTTTAGGAGCCAGATATTTTCAACTAAACCTGAACTATTATGTATTTTTCCCTCTCTTTTATGAGAGTACTTTTCCAGGATGAAAGGCTCGCTGGAAATTTTTCTTTTTATTCAAGTACCTATATTTTATGGTAAATTAATACCTGCTGTAAGTTCCTTGCAGGTATTTATATAATCTCTATCAGCAAAGGATTTTGGTATTTTTCCTGCTTTTAGCTTCATGCATGTAGATATTTCTGCTTAGGGATTAGAAAAGATACATGAAACTTGAAGGGAGGTTGAGGCTGAAGAGGAGTGTTCCTTTGGCAGAGGGTCTGGCAGGAGCCTGACCTTCTGTAGAGGCTTTTGCTCAGGAAAATTGACTGTTCAGACAGAGCCAGAGGTCACTTTCAGCTTGTGGACCTTCCTTCAGGTCATAGCTTTTGGCCTCTTTGTTTTTAAACTCATTTTTCTAAAATGGAGCAAAACAGGCACATGGGAGAACGGGCTGAGCACCGGGAAGGTTTGCCAGCAGCAGAACAGCCACATAAAACCCTGCATCCCGGCTGTTCGCTGTGGCTTCACAGCGTCCCTGGGCATCAGTGTAAATCCATTCAGTATGCTTCTCGCTTCCCAGCCTTATAAAGTCATTGGAAAATGAAGTGAAAAATGGTGCACTGATTTCTAGTAACTTTACTCTGCAGGAACCAATTTGGAAGCATTTGAGTGCACATTTGCAGGAGGATTTGAGCACGAGCGCCGTGAGGTCTCCAGCAGTACATTTCTTTTTAGAGACTGTAATCGGAGTCCTGAAATTTCTTTAAACGCTTTATTTTAGAAATAGCTGAGGGTTTGGAATGAAGTCATATAAAGTTATGGCAGCACTTCATGATTTTAGGAGACTTTTAGCCTGCCAAATTGGAGTGCCGGTATCGGTAGGCTGGCTGTGGCAGTAATCACGACTGTTGTAAATCACGGCTGTCGGTGAGAGGAGTGCAAAATGAGAATGCAGGGTTTTATGACCTTTTGGGAACAGGACGATGAACGTGCCGCTTAGGAAGTTTTACAAAACATCCCCTTAAGAAGGGGAGTTTCGTTGGTGACATTTTATGTGAGCAGATTTCATTAGTGAACTTGACTGCTGGTGGCTCAGGGAAACTCGCCACGTTCTACGTAGAACTGAATTTCCCAGATGTGGGTGTTTTCTGCCTTACATCTTCCTTTCTTATTTATGTAGCTGTGAGTGCAGGAAAGCAGGGCATAAAGAGCTGGATGTTCATCAGTCTCTGTATCCCACTTTGTGGTTCTTTTATGGGTATTACCTTTAACTGCTGGTTTCTTTTAACCACTGCTTTCTTTTTTTTTGCTGATGGAGAATTATCTTTTGCAGATCATTTTCCCTGATGTGGGCACCCCACCTACTGCTGCAGTCTGTAACTCACTCTCAGGACTAGAATTGATATCAACTCCCTGGGAGGTACCAGGGCAGATCTCAGCACCAAAGAGTACCTTCATGTCTTTGGGTAAACATAAAGCAAAACCTTCATGTTCAGCTGTCGTTTATACTTCTAGCAATAATTTAAGGTCTTCATAAATTGACAACCTCCCCGTGGAACCAAATCTTTGTTGACAGCAAACAAATGAGTGAAACGCATCAGTTGCATCCTTTGGTTGGGCTTCATGGGGAGCAGAACAGCAAAGAAAATGAAGTGAAGACCCAAGCTCATGTATGAGCTCCCTCCCACAGGTGTATTTGTATCCAGAGGGAATTTTTTTCTCTACAGGACCAGAAAATCAGAAATCAAATCTGAGAGAAAGAATCAGCAGCTGAAATATGTTTTCAATAAAGCAAAAAAGCAAAGATACCGTTTTAACCCAGAGGGTCATTTTGACTCTATCTTTCTGCTTTTTAAATGTTTAGGTCTCTAATAACTTAGCAAGCTTGTGCGCAGCTATAAATCTGTCTCCGTGCTGTACTCTGATAGCAGGCTTGATTTTCCTTCTGTGCCATGGCCTTGGCAAACATGATGCCTATGTCCCTGTAGTTCTTATTCCACTGGCATGTAGGGGAGTGTTTTGGTTCAGAGCACTAGCACAGTTTGAGGGCAGATCCTTCCAGTGCCCTCATGTGCATATGCCAGTTTGGATCACAGCCTGTCTTTGGAGCAAGTATCCTAAATTTCCTTTCCAGGGAGTAAAGTCTAGTGCTCCACTTCAGGTGCGCACCAAATGCACTCTCTGAGAGACCCAAGAAACGGAACCAGTCCTGCAGGCACCCCTAGTACACAGATGGAGACCAGCTGATGGGCTCACGGACCACTCTGGACCCTCCCTCTAAAAATGTAACCAGTTCTGGTAGTAGATAGTTTTGACATACTGATCTGCTCCTCCTCTTGCATCAAATTACTTTCATGTGTGGGCATAATCTCTACTGTCCAGGTTGGTCTTCACAGGTTCCAGTTAGTGTGCTTCCCTGCCGCATTGTCTGTTTGGCAGAATAAAAAGAATGGTGAGGAGAAAAATAAAGCTCAGCATCTGTCCTGCCTCACATCTGTTTTACAAGGCAAAATTGTCTGTGTGTACTGTTAGAATTTTTTGGTATTAATATAAATAAAACAAAGCATTTAGAACCAGGCAAGGTTTTATCTGGAAGAGCCTCCTCTTTCTCCTAGGTGGCATTGGGCCAATGAGCTGTCACAGGGAAAGGAAACATCAACATTTTGTAACAAAAACTCTTCAGAACCTTTGTTCCAAGAAAATAATCAGGTTAATTTGACATTGTTGTCTTGATCCAGGATATATGCCCTGTGTCTGGCTGGCTGGCTACAGCAGTTGGAATTTGAGAGCACCAGATTCATGATCCAGTTCACACATCCTCTTACTGTTTATATCCGGGGAGTTTAAGTCATGTGGTTGAAATTTTTTTATTGATTAAAGTTTCTGCTGCCAGGGTTACCCACAGTGGAAGAAGTCAAATCTGAATTACACTTGACATCTTTTAAAAGTAGCCAGGAGGGTGCCTCAACACATCATAATATTTCTGAAGTATTTTATTTCATGTCAGTGCTGTGGTTGATATTGTGTGCGTGTAGGTTTTTTTTTTTTTTCCTCTTTGTACACACCACTTGCTTTGCTGGTCAAAATGAAAATGATAGAAATACATTTCTGTAGCCCAAGTGACTTCAGGAACTTGTGAAGCCATTGAAATTAAGGAATAAAAGCCTACTTGACTCTGATCTTCCCCCTCTTCAAGAAAAAAGAAATTCTTTTTCTGTATGCATTGGATTTTGAATGAAAGCTGAGATACTTGTCCTTCAGGCTTTGGGTGTTGGCTACTGGGGGGAATGTTCCCCCTTCTCCCAGGGGACATTTGGGAGTGAGTGACCCACTGCTTCCCATGGTCTTTTTCAGAGACTTTTCTGAGTCTGAATTACCTGTTTATTTTGTCCAGAGGTCCCAGTGCTGGCCCAAGCCCCTTCCTATACCTCTGTTGGTTTCAGCAGAATTTAGTCTGTGTCAGTTTTAATCTCTAACGACCTTGTGAAGTTACTCATGCATTAACTCTGCTCCTCCTCCAACATAAATCTCATGTCCAGCTTTGTGGGTAAGGAGGGGAGGAGCACAGTGCACTCATTTAAAATGAGCAGATGCCCTTGGGCTGAGGCTTTGGATCCTGGCCTGGTGCTGGGAAGGATTAGTGGAAGAAATTCCTAGTCCTTTTGTGTGAGGGTGCAGTTGCACTGCTGGTTTGGGGATGTGGCTTCAGACACTGAGTCATCTGCCCACATCTGATGCAGGACCCTGCCTGGAGAGCATCACACTCTTTAGACCCCTGAAAAGGTCTTTGCATTCTTTGTTGTTGTTGTTCCTTACATGTTTCTTCCTTCTAGTAGCCTGTATCTTCAGTGTTTGTCAAATACAGAACAGGGCTAGTTTTTCCTGACTCAGACCTCCAGTTGGTTATATTTATTTCAGAAATCTGGTGTATAAAGCGTAGGAGCCAGGACTGGTGGAGGGATGTTGATTCTGCTCTACAGCTTGTCTTAACAAAATTTCAGAGTTAGAAAGGAAATGCAGTATTTTAAAATTGTATGGAATAGCCAGCATTGAAAAAATAATTTGAAAATAATGAATCATATGTATAAACAGAATGGCATTGAGTAAAATAAATAGAAATGTTATTCAATTAATATACATGTCTAAATATAATGACAGAGTTGAAACACAGTTGCTCTGTGCTTATTGAGCAGACATGTTTTGACAGTATTGAAGTGAAAAAGTAGATGCAATTATCCTGCATTTTTACCCATTACACTTTTGCTGAAAATTACCTATTCCATTTAAATACTCCTATTTCGGTGAAGGGGGATTTTGCAGTATATACAGTCCTTACTGAAAAAATAATTCAAAACCACTAGTAGGATATTAGGCATTTTTGGCACGTTAAAGTTCCTGCTCCAGATAGAATAAACCTGTGCAGGATAACCAGTGACACTGTGCTGTTGTAAAACATGAAATACAATTATTATTATTGTACCAACAATGTCTTTGCAGGTTGCAACAAGTGTTAGACCTAAATTAAGACTTAGCCAAATAGTTGTGTTTTGGAGACCTCTGGATAGGGATCAAGATTCTCACCTGTCTCTTCATTGCTGCTCTTAATGACAGAAGAAGTTTTAAGTGTGTTGAGAAGTCCAGCCATTTCTCATTAAGGGATGTAATCACAGAATCTCAGAATGATTTGGGTTGGAAGTCACCTTTAAAGACTATCTAGTCCAGCTCCTCTGCAATGAGCAGGGATGTGAGAGTTTCTCAGAGCCCTGCCCAATCTGACCTTGGATGTTTCCAGGGATGGGGCATCCACCACCTCTCTGGGATACCTGTGCCAGTGTTTTACCACCCTCATTGTAAAAAAAAAAAAATTCCAATCCAGCTGGTGCTGGTGAGCTCTTGAAAAGGACAGCACATTTCAGCTTCCCCTTCATTTTAGAGTACAAAGGGATTTCTGAGCTCCAGGGGTTAAGCCTAGAAGTAATCCTACTGGGAGTCCCTTAGTGAGCTGCCAGTGGGAAACTCTTCTATGCTAATAGGATCGGACTTTCTCTTTCTTTTAAGCCTGACTTTCGTGGGACTAGTTGATGATAGTGAGTTAGAAAACTGGTTGTTTTGCAAAGTCAATAAATGGTGCCAGTGTTGTGTGATTTTGTTACAAACCTCTCATTAGTGCCCTGAGCAAACAATGCAACTTCCAGTCCTGGTATTTATTGGCAGCCAGGACCCATGGATAACCCAGTATGTTTTCCTCTTAACATGCCAGAGGAATAAATAAAACATGGGGAATGTATGAAATTATGCTGGCAGAGTTTAATTAACCTGACTGGAGGCAGCTTTTGAATGGAGTATAATAAATTAAAGCTCTGATCGCATTCAGTGATACTCGCCTTTCGTGGCCACTCATTTTGGGAAAGAACCATTGGAGGACTTCAACATGCCAAGGAATTGGTGTTCAAGCACCTTTCATACTGCAGATTTCCATGGCATAGCCACTTGTGAGTTAAATGTGTATGCCCACGTATACAAGTTCCATTTAACTGATGAGAAACAAATACCACAGATAAGTGCATGCTGATGGGTGCAGGCCAGGAGGTGACACATTCATTGCCTCCTTCCTCTGGCAAGTTGTTGCATCTGGTGATGTCAGGGTTCAGACCTATCCTGATCCGTAGTAGAAAAGGTCCCATTGGGTGCATTACATGGAAAGCAGTACTTGAAGGCTACTTTTGACATCTTAAGGTCTTGATACTCTTAGTCTTTCCTAAATAGTACTGATAGTGCTACATATTTGAAACCATAGCATAAAAACTTACAGTATAAGTTGTTCAGTAGAGAAAATCCACCGTGCCTGCAGTTAGGCTTTTGCCATCCCAGTCATTATGCATCCTGTTGTCATCCTTCTGCAGCCCTCAGGGGTTTGAATTCCTGTTTTATTTAGTTTAATAGATACATCATCCTGTGAATACTGTCACTTTTTGCGTGCTGGATGGTGATGTGCTCTGTGATGTATATGAAAGTGCTTCAATAGAAAGAAAAAAGTCTCTGTACGTTGGCATTAATTGCTATCAGATCCTCATGGCTTGGGCCAAGTCATTCCTGAACAGGCACACATTTGTTTGCTCTGCCTAGGCACTAGTGAGATGCTTTAGTATCTGTCATTAATAGCAAAGGAAAATAAATAGTTGGTTTAACTGGAGGAGAAAGCAACTGTGGAGGATGAAGGTCCAAGAGCAGTTGCCAAATTTCTTTCAACCAAATTGGCTGCCAGTGTGTGCTGTGAATGAAGAAAATTGAGAACGGCAGCTAAGGCTTAACTAATGCAATCCTATTTGGGGCTGCAAACAAAGGCTTTGGCCTCTGTCCACGGGATCTGACCTTTCCATTGTGGATTGAAAGCTAAAATGATGGCTGGATTCAGTTGGACTAAGAATGTACAAGGAGAGCGAGACAGAAGCAGAAACCTTGGCCAGGTGTTGCTGAAAGTGCAATTTCTTCCATGCTGGAAAACCAAAAAGTTCTGTCTTCATCTGCAGGTGTCATTTAGAAGCAGACTGAACAAAATCCTTCAGGATTTCAGAGGGTGATGGTGTCCATCCAATGCCACTGGCATGCTGGGTTGTTAAATAATCCTCAGCCCTGCTGGCCTTGGGAGTTATTAACCATTGTCACAACTTGCCTCCAACTCTGTCTCTTGGGGCATCTTTTTCCCATTTGCAGTTATTCATATGAAGAGCTCTTGGGTCTCGTCCAGTATTAGCTCTTTGTTTTCCCCTTTGTTGGATGCCCAGGGAAAGGCTCTCTAAGAGGGGCCTTTCTTTGCTACATTCACAGGCCAGTCTTGGCTGACTTGCTTGGAAACACACACACAAAATAAGCAAGCCCAGCTGTTCCCTTAAAGCAAGTGACAGTAACATCACTGCTGCCACAGCAAAGATCTTATAAAACTAATGGGTGATCTGTAGCACACAGGTACAAGCACACACTGCAAACGTGCTGGTACAGCCTCTTGGGGATGGTTGTGCAATCCCCAAACCTGCTGAGACCAGAGGGCAGGCTGGAACACCTCGGGGAAAGAGATGGCAATAATTCTGTGGGCATGCCTTAGGTGGGCTGTGCTGCGTCTGTCCCGGTTGGGCTATCACATGCACAGTAACATCAGAGATCCTCTGGCTGGCCTCGGTTCTGCTACTGGGTCTGAAACAGCCGCATAGCTGCCCTGAAACAATGTAGGGGCTGGCTTTAGCAAAGTATCTATGGTTTTTGGGTGCTTTTCTACTCCATTTTTTTGGGGTTTTTTTACAAGGCTTAGAAAATCAGAAAATCTGGAGTATTACTCATAAAAATTGTTGTAAGAGTCTTATGACTGTAAACGCAAAGGCAATTAATAGCAGGAATCTCTGTTAGATCCTTGCTCTAGCCAAAGCCTAAAATTGTCAAATGCAATGGCAATTAAAATATTAAGGCCAGCTTTCTCTTTTTCTTTAATCTTTCAGTGAGATTTTACATAGTCCACTACTGTCCTATTCACTGGATATCTTTTAATGCTGTGTATGTGAGGCTTTGGGGAGGTACAGGCAGTAAATACTTTGCTTTCCTATCAGTAACATTGAGAAAGTGGTTTCTTTATCTAGTGACAGCAGACTGCTACTTTAGTGGCACTTAGGTTGCCAAGAATCTCCCTGGCTTGTTAGGGATGAGCTGTCAGGACATGAGCAGTTGTCTCCTTACTGGAGGAGGTCCTTCCGTGGATCTGCCTGTGCTGGGGTTGATGTTCCCAGGCCGTGTGATGAGCTCCATGGCATGGCTGCTAGCAGCTGGGAAGGTGTCTCCTTCAACAAAAAATTAGGGAAGAAGCATTTGTCTGTATGTGGCGATAGAGTAAGCAAAAGTTATAAATAGAAGACATCACGCTTGTAGTGAAAATCCATCTGCATATTCAGCAACACAGCATCGTGTTCAGAGAGGATGAAACATCTCCTTTCTCGGAATTTTTTGCCCTAAAATACATCACTTGCATCAGCTTTCCACCGTGCTGAGCTTCACAGCCATGGCAGGTGCCTCTGGCAGCCTGTAGAGAGCCCCATGGCATTCCTGCAGAAACAGTGTGGAAGACAATTTCAGTTTTGTGGGAGAGGTGACCAGCAGCTCCAGTGGTGAGACAAAACACTTGAAAATTGAAAACTTTTTGACTCAATTGAACACTCTTTGATTCAGCAGGCTGTTCCTCCCTGCTGGCCCTGCCACACTGGGGGACTTGCCTCGAGAAGAAACCACAGAGGCATTGCAGCCCTGCGATGTGATCTCGATAGGGTTGGGTTTTGGGGGAGTTTTTCTTCTTTTTTTTCCAAGAAAACTAACATTTTCCAGTGGGAAAACATACTCTTTTTCTGTCCAGAATGTTTTCCTTTTAAAATCAAAACAGAACCAAAATGCAATCTGTTCTGACAGGAGCAGGGAGGGAGGGAGGAAGTATTGGCTGGCTGTATGTGTGCTATTTTTGGTTTAACTCGTGGAAGACAAGTTTCTTGGAGTCTCCTTAGAATGCCTGCACATCATAGGAGGCTCCCTGGTAGAAGAAAAGTGGATGGCAGACCCTGAGTGCTCCTTCAGGGTGGAGGCAATGGATAGACAGATGAAAGCAAGAGCAAGCACTCTTGGGTCCTTGCTCAAGGAGGAGGGAAGAGCAGTGGGGAAGGCTTCTTCAGGACGTATCTGAACTCTTTCTGAGGAAAAGAGGCAAGGCTTTACTTCAAACAGAGTAGTTATGGGTTGCATTTTTTTTTTCCAGTTGCTGTTTCTTTTGAAATTTCTTGTCAGTTTTAAGAATTAAAAATGTAAAAATCTTTAGGTGTACATTTTCTTGTTCTTTTTCCTCAGTGTTTTCTGTTCTTCATTTTTCCAGAGATAAAATTAAGGAATGTAAATAGTGAGAAGAATAAAATAACCTTGAAAAACAAAACCAGTAGTTGATTTTTTTTTCACATTGAAAACCACAGAAAATTCCCTTTATGCCCCCTTACATTCTGAGATACGATTTCAACAAACTACTCAGCATTTCTTAGCTCTCCCCTGAAAGATCTTACTTTCCACAAGGTCACTGTATTTAGAAAGAGCATAAGATCATATTGCATTCAGTGTTTCCTGATATGTCTTGGAATGAGATGTTTGTTTAACTGTACCACACTTCATCTGCTAATTGCTTGGGTTTTTTTCCCTGTACGGCTGAAGATCTGGATTTTAAATGGCTGGTAAATACACACATGCACGTGCACACACAGACACTGGCAGGCCAATCTGCTTGCTACAAATGCACTTTTTTAATGCTTTTTTTTTTGGTTGTTTGAAAAATCGTGTAAGCATAATAGGGATAATTAGCTTTGACTATGAGCAAATCTGGCAATAAAACACATTAGCTACAGCTTTAAATCAACATCTCAGCCTGCAGCCTTAACTCATAGTCCTGGTAAAATCTAATTAAAACTGAAATGATCATCTAGGCATTTGATTTTAATTGCATGTGCGTGTGTATGTTTGGCTATTTGGCCTGCACAACCGATTTTCTTGAAGCAGCTTTTTTGAATTTGCTGAGAGCTGCTTTGAAGCTGATGCCATAATCACAGGGAAAAGACACAAAAACTTAACAGACACAGTTCAAAGCCTTCTGATGGGTGTTCTGAAAAAATAGTCCTATTACCTACAGGTAAGCATGTCTGAGTTGTGTTATTAGATGCTGCCTAAGATTATTAGGCATGCATTGCAAGGAAAATATGCCAGAAACTTGAGCTGAAATGTTCAATAACAGAGCTTCAGCTTTCCCCTACCCTTGAAAGAAGAGCTCTGCGTTGACTCCAGCCATGAAAAGGTATTTGTAATGCAGATTAAATCTGTTCACATGGGGAATTTGTGGGGAATTACAGATGCATGTTACGTTCACACTCTGACTTCCTCAGCACTAATTTCACCTTGTAGACCAGCCTTCCACCTCTGCAAAGTCCCGTGGGGGTCAGGCACTGGAGGCACCAGACCTACTCCTGCTATTTGGAAAACCTTGCTGGGCATCTGTCGGCAGCCCCTGTGCCCAATGCCTTTGGAAGAGCACCTAAGGATGGCACCTAATGCTCCCGTCCTGGAAATGTCTGTGTTCCCACTTACATGTTCTGACTGGGAATGTCACCTCAGCTCTCTAACAATAATACCAAGAGAACAAATAAAAACAACACAAGTTGTCTTGTGTACTTAAGGAAGAGCAACCCCTTTTTGATCAGGGGACCCTTCTGGGAGCATGATGGATCCTTGGGAACCTTGGAAATCTCCTGGGGTGTTCCTGGACAGTGTAGGCTTAAATAACCTCTGTGGCTGGGATTTATGCAAAATGCAGCTTAAAACTGAAAGCAAGGACATGGCTCCTTTGAGGGGACATCACTGGATTTACGTGAAGCTAATGTTGAAGTGTGTTGCTCCCATTTTATTTTCCAATGCTATCCAAAATAAACAGAAGAAATTTTTCATGTGCTTCGAAAAACCAATGATGCAGTATTTTAATATGGGGTGTCTGCAATGGGCTGAGTGCACTCTGAATTGTGCAAGGTGACAAGGTCGAGGCAGTTCTGCAAAGTGCAAAAAAACCCTTCGATGTAATGGCCACAATGGTTGCAGATTAAGTTTTTTTTGCAGATTCTCACTGATAGTAATTTATAGGTGTGTGGGAGCTGCTGTGCTGCAAGGAGTGGCTTCAGATGCAGTGTGAGCAGAGTGGGAAGGGCAGGCTATGCTCCTGCTGCACAGAGGTTGTGCTGTGGTGCAACCCTAACACTGAGTGCAAGGTGGTTTTTGTTGGGTGTCGTGAGTGTTGGTTTGCTAGTTTAGTTTTTGATTCATACAGGCACTTCATTATGTTATTTATTCTGACAAATTGACATATTTTAGCAATTTCTCAGGCATCTGTAGGGTGTGGCCCTTCTAGCTGAGGATGTGGGGGCTTTTGCCACTCACTGTCTTCATCGTGGGTTCCAACAAAGATGATCCAGCTTTAGGTCTGCTGGTGAATGGGAGACCAACACAATTGACTGATTTGGCCAAGCCAAATGGGTCTGGCCTGTGTTTTCAAGGCATAACGTTCAGCTTGGACCATGGGCCTCTCTTCTGTTGACTGAGGGTAGGGAAGTCCAGTCTAAATTAAGGGATGAGATAAGGTTGGGTATAGGCTGTGCTGGACTCAGCCCTGGAGTTGGTGTTTGGTGCTGCAGAACAGGAGTTTTAAGAAGAAAGATAGGTATGGGGAGAGAGTTTGCTTTGGAATTAATGTACCAGGGCAGACTGTTCAGAGCATTTCAGCTGGTGGTGCAAGGTGCTCCCCAAAGACATGGTAACTCATTGCCTAAAGTCAGCTCCAGCATGAATGCTAATGATTAATGCCTGGAGATCCCAGTGGTCTTGGAAGCAATATAGTTAAGTAAAAGGCAGTGGGTTGGATAAAAGGTCTTAAATCAGGCTAATGTTGGCAAATGTCACTTGAAAGAGAGGGATTTTGGAGGGGAAAAAGAAAAGGGAACAGGAAGAGTAATTTAAGAATAAATTCAAAGGAGGGGAAGCATACATTCCCACAAACTAATAAAATCTCTGCAAATGAGAAAATCAGCCTGCTCAGATTGAAATTTAATCACAGAAAGGATTTCATTGTAACAAGGAGAATTATAATTACCTCTCAAGAAAGGAGAGGGCTTTCTGCCTCTCAACTGGCATGTGGCTGCAGGAGCTTGGTGCTGAGCAGGAGAGATGGTGTCAGGAAGGGAAGGAAAGCCTTCAGCAGTTGTCCTACTAGTAATTAATACAGTCCCTGCCTAAAACTGAACCACATTCGTTAGAGAGGCAGCTGTGGATGTTGCATGTGTAAGTACCCTGGAAGCACTGCTCTAGGAAGGAGCATCCTCGTTGCACGTGGGAAACCATCCGGGAATGCTCCTTGTGGGTCTTTGTGGTGCTGCTCTTCCACCCAAGCTCCTACCAAGGCATGACTTGGGAGGCACTGTGGGGTTGTGCCACAGCCATAGTTGCACTTCAGAATCATTTAAGGCCATCTGAAAGGTCAATAAAAACAGAAATGAAGTGTGATATAAATACAAAAGCGTTTCTGTGGCCGAAAAAGGAAGTATCAGTGTGCGCACCTTGTATTGCCTTTTGAAAATTAGCAGGAGTCGATATTTTTGTTTTAAGAAAAAAAAGATGTTAAAAATCCCACCTGTTGTTCATAGTGCAGCATCACGCATCCTTCCATGAGCAGGCTGACCATGCCATTGGACTTTCAGCTTTATTTAGAAACAATTACAGCCTCCTCAGAGCTCAAAATATGTCCGTAGATTCTCTTTAACAAGTCAATATTTTCTCTGTTATTCCCCTGAAGAGGTGGTTGTTTCTTTCCTTGTTTTGTTATAGATGCAATTCAAGCTGGGTTGGTTTGATTGATATGTTCTGTTTCTTTTCTCTATTTATGGCATTGAGCTCCCGGAGTCTCCACTGACTTCATTAGAGTGTTTTAGAAAATAAGTATCCTCAGCATTATTTTCTTTCCTTGTCCTAGTGGGGGAAGAAAAAAAAGTACAATAGAAAAGCACATAACAGGTAGTTTGGGCATACAGTTGAGTGGAGAATGATACCAACAATATTTAAAAAGTTGCCCTTCAGCATTCTATCAACTGCAAGGTTTTTAAAAGAAATTAAGATTAACATATTTGACAGCTTTTGACCACATTTGAAATTGCTGCTGAAGTGCTTGGTGGGCAAAACTCATGTTCTGCTGCTTTAATTTGCTTTTTAAAAAATTATTTTGAATCCACCTATTTCTGCTGAATTTTCAAAACGCTTCATCTCAGATGCTCTCATGGCTGATCTTGTCAGGAGGAGGGGATGCATTTCAAGTGGCAGGGAGGAGAATTAGCATGTGGGTATGCCAGCCACCTGACATGGTGCAAGATAAAAAATTAATTGCAACCACTGCTGTGAAAATACATGCAGCCCCACATTGATGGGTGCTCTGGGTCCTTCCCTGAATGCAGTGGACCACCAGTGGATTGCTTGAAGAAAGTCCCATTAACTTTTAAAATGGGAAGTTTACTGGGAACAGGTGTCTTTGTGTCAGCACTGTAAGAGTTAATAAGATTAGGCGAAAGAAAAAAAAAAGGAATTAAAACTCTTTAATTGGCCAGAATATGCAGCGCTACGTCTCCAGCTCTCCGTGCCAGCAGAGGCGTTTGGCTAGTGGGAATTAAACAAAGAATTGTGCAAACATTGGAAAGTGTCGTTGAAATTATTCAGCAGTGGGGTTTTTTGTCTTTTTTTGGGTTTTTTGCTACTTTAGGATTAATTTGTAAATTTGCTCTTGATAATCATTTATAAAATAACCATAACACTGGAATATTTGAGGTCGTGTCCAGATAGTGGTTTAAACATGTTGAGCCCAGTAAAATGAAAAGTCATTCAGAATAGAAATACGACTCCTGTAGTATTTTATATTGCTTTGAAAAGGCTGGTTCCAGGGAATTAAAAAAGAGGAGTGAGTCCATGGTCTTCTACATTTGTGCCTAGTGCTGCTGCTCTTAGTGAGCTATACATCTAGCAACTCTCTGAGAACATAAATACTTGATTTTTTTGTTTTTTCTTTAATCTGTGAAAATACTGTCTTTTTTCCTAATTAACTCAACTGTTAAACAAAGAGCAGTGAAACATGCTTTTATGGTGTGTATTTTTACAGCAAAGTATTTAAAGTGGCCCGTTGGATAATTTCATGCTGCATTAAGTTCAGTAAGATCTTTTGGTATGCATCATTTTTACTGCTTCCTATATCTTTGGCCATAAGCTTTTTAATTGCCATGTGAAGAAATATAAAACGAAATTCAATAAGAAATATATTTTTGGTTGTTTGGCTCCATCTGATGCAGTGTTTTTCAGATGATGGAGTGAACCTTGGTTGTATGTTTTGTTTGGAAATCACTGGGTCGCCTTTAGAGAATTGCCCTTGGCTCACCAAAGGCTTCAAAAGCTGTTGCCACGTGAAGAGGAGAGGTTTTATTAGGGCAGAAGGTTCAACCTCTGGAATGGAAGAGCGCTGGTAATTCCAGCGCTCACAGGCATTTGTTTAATCTCTAGGATTTGGGAATGAGCATCCCAACAGCACAGGGAACACATGGCTTAGGGGCTGTCTCGTCCACCTCATTTTCCATCTGGTCTTGCACCTGTAACCCAGATAATTTGTCTTACCCCACAATGTTTTTTGGCTGTCAAAGGCCAAACGGTATCAGAGGTATCAAAATGATGGTCTTTTTCTTACAAAACTTTCCTCAAGACCAGCGTGGTTGGGTTTTGAGGAAGTGGAACTTCCAGCAAAGGAAAATGTTTGGCCAAAAAAGGATTCCTGGCATGGGCTAATTGAGAGCTGCAGATGTAAGCTGAGCAGGCCTGGGACACTTTCCTTGGAGGTGTTTTTTAGACTAGACCATTCCCTAAATACTTAGAATTGCATTTCTAATGCTGACATTCATGGAGCCTTTATGAATGCAGATACTGTGCTCATGAATTGAACAAAGGGTAAACAAAATTGGAAGCTGATGTCATATGTTTTAGAGAGGGATAGGAGAATAAAAGGTGAACTGAAGACTTGGTTTCTTCCAGCTCTGAGCTCCATGTCTCCTTATGCCCTTTTGTGCTTTCTCACGGACACTATCAGAAAACTGAGAAATCTCTCTGCACCCAAGCTTTCAGCATCCATACCCTTTTCCATGACCCTGTGTGAGTGCCTGTGGGTGAAAACCCCTTCCCAGAGAGCTGCTACGTGATGGGCCAAAGAGAGATGCCCTGAGGTTCACCTATGTGCGTTTTAGGTTGGATTATGGCTCTGGCTTGGTGTTTTGGCATCAAACAGCTTCCACCCCATTTTTGAGATTTCTAACTTGATACTTAACCACTTTAAATTATTTTTAAATATACCCATTTTTAAATGGTAGCTATTCCAATGATTATTAAATCATCCAGTGTTTTAAATCAGTCCTACAATACTGAAATTTACCTGTGTATCACTGTTAAACACTACCTATTTGTTAACCCAAGCTGATGTTATATCTGTAAAGCCTTTCCTTTTTGTGATTATTGCAGTGTTTGGTTATAGACTGTCTGGGGATGGACATTGTTCTATTTCCTCCTAGTGGGTTTGTTCTTTGGTATTTTATTCATTCTTTAAATTCTATTTCAAGTAGGTGGAATATTCCTTATTTTCTTTCATTATAAGGTAAACACATTTACTGTGATATATCCTCTCCAATTTCTGTTATGACTGTGCTTTGAAACTATAACCTGTTTTTAGCTGAAAATCCTTAGAGGAAGTCTGTGGAGCCAGAAAATGCTTTAGTGGGAATGCGATATGTTTAAATAAACCTTACAGAGATAGTGCTCACCCAGTAGATGAAAATATGAAGTCTGAGGATTGCTGGGCAGAGGAGTAGCTCTGAATCTCTCGTTCTTTCTATCTAAGGTAACCTGATTATCACTGTAATCTCTTTTGTTCTGTCACTTTGAAAAGACTGTATCATCTGTCATTCTGTGGGAAAAAACCTCAACAAATAATCATAGGCAAAAGCAAATATTCCTTATTTAAGCATTGGTTTAAAAATGAGAGTAATATTCATATAGCCAGAAGCGTTCTTTATATTTTTTAATATATATATGCGTGTGTATATATATATATAAAAAAAAAAGAAGGCACTGCCTCTTTTGAGCCAAACACATGGCACAAGGTTTGTGCTTCATGTGGTTTCTGCAGGAGATATCTGGGTTTTTGGGTCATTATCTATTAAATGCTTTATTTTCTTAGCAGATCTGCAAAGGGGCACTAGCACTGCCTGAGCGTGCCTAAGCACGTGTGTGCCAGCACATACATTTATCTTCCAGAAAGGGACTTCGGCCATGTGTAGGAATAAACCGTTGACAAGCACTCAGGAAATAGGAGATATTTTGTTCCACCAGCTAAGTTGTTTATGAAAATAAGATTCAGTTGGGTTAAATAATAAATGAGAGGAATTCAATTATTTTTTGGTTTGTTGGTCCACCCTGAGAAAACTACCCCTAAGTCAGTAATAATAACATGATGTGATAACACATTGAACACGTTGGGTTAACGAAGGATTTCTATCCTCAACATGACCAAAACCAGCACTGAGTGCCTCTCCCATAACCAAGGGAGCAGATGCACACAGATACACAGATTGCTGCCCTCTGAGAGCATCCAGACGCTGCCAGGCCTCTCTTGATCCTCCTGAGCATTCCTGGGAGCTGGATGCAGTTTCGGGGGACTGGCGAGGCATTGGGTTCTGGCTGTACATGAGGGTGCCCAATTCGGGAGCGCGGGTTTTTGCCTGGTATCGGCACAGCTGCTGCCCTTGCTGGCAGGCAGGGAGGACACCTGTGTGCCCGTCTGAATGAAGGCAGCCTTCACTCGGGGCGGGGGATGCAGCCGGGGCTGCTACAACAGCCGTGCCCTGCACGGAAGCGCGAAGAAAAGGCCGATGCTCTGGGTGCTTGGGTGCATACTAAGGAAGCAACAGGGGAGGAATAAAAGGCACTGGCTCGTTGGCTGGCCTCACTGCTATTCAGAGCCTGCCTGAATTAGCAAGGCTGGTGTAATCCATTCTGCACACCACAGTAATATGGTAATACTGGAAATACAGGAAGGGAAATCCCGGCCCTGTTAAATTCACGGGAGCTTTTTGTGATGAGATCAGTGGAGCTTTCATCTCGTCTGTTTAGTGTTTGGTAGAAGTAGTTCCTCAGCATCTGAAACTGATTTTGTTGAAGTTAGAGTGTTATTTGTTTAAGAATTCATGACAAAAAAACCTGTGACTTTCCAGTATGAAGCAAAACTGGGACCGTTTCTTCTTGGAATTTCACTGCAGTTACAGCTGGTGTGAACTCCTCTGGGCAATGCCTGTCAGAGGGAGCTGGAGCACCTGGGAAAGGCTTTGAAAATCAATCAGGGCTCCCCTCTTGCTCTCTCCTGCTGCCATTTTCCCCTGGCCGGAGGAGCCGTCTCCCATTGGCAAAGGTTCAGTGGCACAGCCCCGCTGATGCCCAGACACGATTCGAGCGGCAGCTCCTGTGGCCACATTAAGCCCAGCTAGTTTCAGCTCTGTTCTTCGTGCTGGCCATACATTTGCCCTTGCAGTTTCAGCACACAGAGCAAAATCTTCCAGCTGTGGCTGTCTCTCACTAAGACTGTCTGAATCTGCTTTATTCTGTTGATGGAGAGACATTTCCCGTCAGACATTTTAAATAAGAATTTAGTGTGAGTGATGTCTAGTTATCTCTTAGTAATTTCTTCAAATGCTTAATCATAGTTGTGTTCCTGAATATCTTCTCCATCTCAGCCACAATACTTTCAAGCTGTGACAACTGCTTCAAGATAAGAGTGGTGTGTATAGAATTTTTGTATTTTCTTTTTATAAGAAAAGAATTATATATGTTTGCCTTATGCTTTGTTCCCTGTACTTTCCTACCTAGTGCAGTTGGACATGCAAGTGAACCCCTAGACCTTTAAGACAGACCTTTTTTAGATGTTATCTGTTTTTCAAGTCATTACTGTTCTCTCTTTGCATCGCCTCAACAGAACCAAAGCATAACAGAGAGCGATAGTAATCATAATTAAACAAAATCTAACTTACAGGAGCTTAAAAACCAAAGGATACTGTTCCTCAGGGGACAAGGGATTATATAAAACTGGTTCTGTTTCGGCTTGGTGGTCGGTGTTGCTGGAGGTCTCTGTAGGCTGCAGATAATAGTGTCACAAATTTTGCTGGCAGGTGTTGATCTCTCAAGACAGAAAACAAGCTCTCTCTGCCCACCTTTGAGCCTCTGTAGTCCGGAAAATGGCTTTCAGCAACACTCCAGTGAAGCTTTCTTGCTTCATTCAAGCCTGAGCTTCCTGCTAAACCAACTATCTAGGTGTCTGGATGACTGACTCAAGGGAATGAAATAGCAGGGAAAAATAATTTCAAAATTAAAACAAAATATAAATGTAATCTTTTTTGACCTGACTCTATTTTTTTCACCTTGCTTAGCCATACAGCAATTTCACAGGGTATTTCAGCAAATTAATTCTTCTGTCCTAATGGTGTGCATGGATGCGTGAAGGCATTTGCCTGTTTGTAATGATTTACACTAGTTACACTTATTTTCTGAAGGAATCTTCCTTACTTGTGAGAGTTTCTTGCCCTCTAATTCTTGCCCCCAGTCCACAGGATTTGGGACTTGGCTGTTCTTTGTGTCTTCGCTGAGGTGGACTCACTCCCGGACTAAGTGGGATGTGTTATTTCTGGTGTCTGTTTAAAGAAGAAGAACAACAAAAAAGTCGTCTTTCCCAGCATCATTGCACTCTAGCCAAATATTTGCAGTGCAATTTGTGATGAATTATAAATGAATCAACAATGTGTCATAAATTTAATATTCAAAAATATCCTACATATCACACTACCTTAATTTCCCCCTTTATTCCTAAAGCGTAGGCAGACTGCTAAGATTGGCAGATGCAGAGTGTGAACGAGGTAGTTTCTGAGTCAGTGGGTACAGCTTGAATTCCTTCATGAGGAATATTGTCCCTCATTTTAAGCTGTCAAAACACCACTTGATGGAGGCTGCAGTTGCGCAAGCACTGTGTGATGTGGAGAGTAGCGTGAGTGTTCAAGCTGCAGGCTGTGTCTTCCTCCAGGGCAGCAGGACTGGCTCTTCAGCCAGGGATCACCTCCCTCCTCCCTCACTTGTGGACTTGCATTAATGAGATGGCCAGCTTAGGTGGTGCCACTCAAGGAGGATGGAGGTGATCTGGTCCAGCCCTGGCCCAGAGTGAGGCTTTGCTCAGGGTCCTGCTGATCACTGTGATGAAGGCAGAGCTGGGGATATGTCCAGATCAGAATGACTCCCCAGAAGGCATAACAGACACATTATCACTACGCTGTGCTGGATAGTTTCCTGACAAAAATGAGCCTGGTTTTTATTCTCTGTCATAAGTGATTGATGGCTTTAGGGTTGTTGGCCAAGGTGTGCAGTGGGGACCATCGGGCTGGTCCCAGACCTTGCACTGGTATTTTTAATAAGCAGAGGCACGTCGTGAGCTTCAGTGTAGCTCAACGAGGTCATGCTCAGGTAGTGAAATGTTTAGAGTGTCTGTTTGTGCAATTAAAAACTAGCTGAAGACAAAAATCCTATACTGCTAATTCCAGTCTCTGCTGGAATACCCCAGTGATCAGTACTGTGCTTTCTGAACAGTCTGAGATGAACTGCTGATCATGTCCTTTCTAAACTCTGCACAGTTAGGTCTTTGTTCACCTAAACAATTCAGCTCCTTTTTAGTGTATTGTAAGCACAGTCATTAGTTCCTGTGCTTTGCTAAGGGAAGTAAAACAGCATGTTTTCTGCTTTGTTTTTTAATGCCATTAAGTCCTGCTTGAGTGAAAGGCTGAGACTGAGCTTTAGACTTTGCCCCAGGAAACAGGAAGCTCAGAAACTCTGCGTACTGATACTTTTTCTGTTATACAAGTTTATAACTGACATGATTTTTAAGGTGTGAAAGTTGTTCCGCTGTGTACTTGGGGAGCAGGAAAATGAAGTTCTTTTTTTCTGGGCTAACATTGGCACCACCTGAAAGACTGCGATGTAGGAGCCTGCTCTGGAGTGGAAGTGTCCTGGTACTGCTCCACAGCAGAGTAGACCTCTGTGTTCCCATGTCCATTTTTTTTCCTTATGAATGACACCAGACTGACTAACTCATTCTCATAATTAATCAAAACCATGTTTTGCTGGCATTGTTGCTGATTTGAATCTCAGTGTAACATTTCCACAGGTCCTATTAAGTTACTGTGGAAGGATTAAAGGTCATTTAATTGCCCATTTTGTTAGCACAGCAGCTGTTCTAATTTTACCATCTTGTGTCATCCACAAGATCTGCTTTCTGTTCTCAGATACCTGGGTGTCCCAAAAGTTCACATTTTTTAAGTGCAGTCATTCTTGACCTTAAATTTCCATGCCTGTAGGAAACCTATACCTCAAAAGCTTTAAATCTGGGGAGTGTAACTTAGAACAAGTCTAAAGGCAGAGGGCTTTGAAGGGATGCTCCAGATTAACACCAGGTAACAGGCGTAGTGGATCCTGATGATTCAAAGGAATCTGCCAACAAGGATCTTTTTGCTGCTGTTACTGCCAGAGCAGCCCTGTACATCACTTTGAAGGACTCTTGGTGACTTTCGGGCAATTTGTGTTATAAGTGAATGTATTTTCCTGCCTGAAACGAGTGATAAATGCTCAATATTCAGTGTTACAAGGAAGCAAACTATTAGATACATAGAAACTGTTGGATATGTGAAGAAAGTGCTGTAGGAATATTTGGGATGGTGAAGAAAATGGCAAATGGAGGGGGGAAAGAAAGGATAAACTAATGCAGACCTTATTTTTTTAAAATATTGTTTTCTACAAATGTACATCTTCCCTGTACAGCTTTTAGAGTTCTTGACAGACATATGTGCAGCCATGAAATCAGAAGACAGGCAGCTTTGAACTGTGCAGTGGATGCACAAAGAATATTGATTCATCCAGGCTTTCACTAACCTTGGTAATAAAATACTTCAGAGTCCAGAATTTCAAATGGCCAAAGTGTTCTTCAACCTTGTCTTCAATGTACTAATGACAAACTGGCTTTTGTTCAACAAAAGGCATCAGGACGTCTCTTGCCAGAGAGAAAGAAAAGCAGCTTTTTTTAATAAAAATATATGAATGTAGTAGTGATCTTCCTTCATTGTGGCGAGGTTTGAGGTCTTTTCTATGTCCCTTTTCTGTCTAATGCTGTTTATTTGGTTATCTGGGGTCCTTGGAGGGTAATTCTTAGGAAAAAAATGCTAAAAATCCCATCTGGAATACTAATGTAACTTGCTGCTGTTTTTCTTCTCCATTATAGCAGCTATTATGGGAATTAGCTATCATTTAGATGAGATTTTTTACATACAGAAGAAAGAGTTCTTTTCATTAAATCCCTCCAAGAAGAGACAATCATCATTCCAGGGCATTTTTGTGGGATTTGTTCATGCTCTTGACACTGTACCTCAGAGATACAGTGATACAGTGAGAAAGGCATTTTTTCCTGAAGCAGTGTAGGAGTTTCCCTCTTCAGGTTTTAGGCTGGTACCCCATGTTTCTCATTCAAGGTGTGCACTCAGCTTTAGATCCAGCAGAGCAGAAAGAGGTAACTGAGTAGACTTTTTTAGGTCAGAAAAGTTCTGTGGTTCCACTCAGCCTTTCAATATTGACTGAAGGAATTGTGGGTTTTACAGCAGAAACACACAGAAATGGTGATTTCTTCCATTCCTCTGCTTCACATGAGGAACTGGTAAGTGCTTCAAGTAAACTTTTAGTTGTCAGCCAGCTCTGTGGCAGGAGGTTTTATCCAGGTTACTAGGATGTATTTCAGTGTCAGAAAGGGATTGGGAAGATGGGGGAATGCAGTGGTGGTTAAAACTTCACAAAATTTTTTGCCTTAAATTTTCTCCTGCCACTGCCACCAGTGATCCTTACCCAGTGATGCATCTCTCTGAGGGCTTGTTTTGGGGTGGTTGCCATGCTGTGCTACATTTGCAACATTCTGTTGCGTGTCTCTCTCCTTGGGTTGAGTTTGAATACAGAAAACAGTCTTTGTTTTCTGTAGAGCCTGTGCACAGGAGTGTAGCTGGGTGGTGACAGTGTGTACCTTCACCTTGGCAGCAGAAGCGAGCAAGTCTCTTTGCAGCTGTCGCATTTCCTGAACCTCTCTCTTTGGATTTCCCCACCAGATGTTTCCCATTCAATCCATATTGATTTCCATTACCACCTTAAAAATTGACTTGAGGTGGAAATGACTGTTACAATTGTATTGTTGACTTTTGCATAAATTAGTGCCATTTTCTCTTAAATATCCCGCCATTTTGGACAAGTGTAGTTTATCAAAATATAATAGTAGCCGTTTGAAAGCGTTGCTTCTGAGTTCATGGCAGGGCTTGTTTTTGTGTCTTTAAAGATGCCTGGCTCCCAAAGCAACATGCTGCTCTTGAAGCAAAAATCTGAGGAATTCCAGGCAGTACCTAGCAGGAACAGCCTTTGGCCTGCTCCCCATGTGCATCCTGAGCTGCTCCTCACATCTGCGCTCCTGTGGCTGTCCTGGGCAGGGAAGAAGCAGCAGAGGTTAAGTGGAGGGTGCAGAAAGCAGAGGCACAGCTTTGCTTGGAGTCGTCATTTATGGCAGCCTAATGCCAGTACACAAGAGTTAAATGGAACTCTGTAAAATCCTTAACACGGCACTACATGTTCTCTTTAGGAATCACAAAGCATGTAACGTCCTTATGTTCTCCAAAGGGTTTATTTGGCAGTCTGTTAGCATCTCACTGTGACATGACTGAAGGGGGAATAACCAAAATAACAAGATGTGGGGAAATGAGGCAGCAGTCACCAAATTGGAGTAACAGCTTCATAGCACGGTACTTTTGAACCGATGACTTTTCTTCCCTTTCCTGGGATGGATAACAGGCCTTGATGACCTTGAAGACAATATTATGCTGGTCAAATGGTGATGGGGACTCAAGTAATTTTGCCTCAGTTCTCAGTCACTGCTGGATTCTAGTATGTTTGAGGATGAGCCAGTCCAACGCAGGGTTTGCTCATTCACTTTGGTCTTCTGCAATTATCCAGATTTTAGGTCCAGATGTATCTTTGCAGCTAATCAGGAGCATCATGAAGTTGCAAGGTGAATATTTCCATCAGTAGGAAAGGAGCTCTGTGCTATAGGTGAAGATAGCTGCTTTTGAAGAGGCAGTAAGTAATCAGGGTAGGAAAATGAAAGAAAGGGGATGAACAAAGTAAAGGAGTAGGGTATTAGGGTATTCAAGTACCTCGTAGATTAATGGGGCGCAGTGCATAACTTTGATTTAAAAAACAAACCAGCTTCCAGCTCATCTGCAATATTACTTTTCATACAGATACCTTTAATCCTACAGTTTCCATTTTCAGAGCAAACAAAGATATGTTTATTTTCCTTATAAGCTCTTTTTCCTATCCTCCCTGCAGTATTTTTGAAGTTAATGACTGAGATAGACAGAGAGCAAGAGTAAGTGTGCAAATGGCAACTTGTCAAAGGCAGCTTGGACCCACAGGCTGGGCAGCCCCAGCATCCCGGGGGACATCCCTGCTTGGTTCCTTGGTTCCAGTGTGGTCCCTGCACCTCCAGACAGGGAGTCACTGGTGTGTGGGCTACTTCAGGCTGTACACTCTTGGACACACACACACACACACGCACACACACACACATATATATATTTATGTTTTACTTAGAAGTGACTACTTTGCTATCACTGTAACAATTTTCCCCATCGGTGAGCATCTCACCACATCTGAGCAGTCCCACTGTCACTCTTACTAACTTCCACGTTGTCAATCTACTGGAATTCCTTCGGGAACCACTCAGTTTGGGAAAAGGTGTTGCATTGTAGAAAGCCAAGAGAGGAGGCCATGCAGTGGAATCGATGCTGTAATGTGAAAGATTGGCACATGTTTTGTAAGGAATTTCAGAGGGAAGAAAGCTGTGGGAAACCTTGCAGTGCTTCCCTAACCCTCCTGCTGTTCTCCTTTATATTAAATGTTTTTCCTTGCTCTCAGTTTGCTGTGGATTTGGACTGGGACAGCTTTTCCCTTCTTCCTGCTTCCCAGCTTTTTCTCTCCCCTTGCCAAAAGGAGTTAAGGAGCTGTAGACCTGGAAGGTCCATGCAAAACATAGGAAAGGATGTCATCCCTCTTGCTTTTGTAAGCCTTTTCTGTGTCATCTGGGATTTTCAAAGTCTTCATCTTTTTATGTTTCCTTTTTTTTTTTAAGATCCCAAAAATTAATGCAGTAATTCAGTGTCTGTGTACCTAAGTGTATATGTGTGTGTATGCATTTATCTGTGTAAAAATATGAGTACACATAGAAGCTGCCCAGTCAAAATAGTTCCCCAACACATCTGTTGCTGAAAAGTGACAGATGAGCTGTGTCTGAATTTTGCAGTATTTAAGAATTCTATACATTATATTATTGTATTATTATATTGTATTACATACACCTGTTGTTCCAGACAGAAATCTTGGATTCATTACTGGAAGAACAAACACCCAACCATAATCTCTGCAAATACTTAGGTTTGTAGTGATAGTGTTTACAGCACAACAATTAACCAGCCCAATTCCCCCCACTCAATTATTTTATGCAGTGCCTCAGCTGATTTAATCAGCTCCCTTTCTAACAAGTTCGTCCTTTTTAAAACAAATGGATTTCCAGCAGGATCAGATTTTCTTTCCAGCTCTTTTTATTGCTGGTTTCTTTAGAGATGATTTAATTGCCGTAAAACTGGTCTTCGCACTTGCCATTCTTGATTATATTGCTACTTAACAAGCTGTATTAAATGCGTGAAAAAATCAAATCAGAAAATTGAGCACTAGACAGTAACAAGGAAAACTTTTTTTTTAGTTCAGTACTGTTGCCACTAATGGGAAGTGTGTGTAATCAAGTTATTTTTGAATTATCTTCAAGCTGGGAGGAAAAGAAAACTTGGGATAATGGATAATTTGAAAGTAACTACACAGAAATGCCACTAAAAATGATGGGTCATAAGTTGATCTTGTACAGCTCAGTCTCTGCCTCCTCAGCTGAACCATTTCCTTTATCTTGTGCATGCAACAGGAACGTGTTCATCTGAAGCCTGCCAGAGTGTGGGGGTTTCCAGGTGTTTTGAATGGAGTTAGTGTTGGGGAGGAGGTCTCTCCTTGTCTGGTCTTGGCAGATCTTCCCCAGACAGAGCAGTTCTGGGTACTGTGTGGAAGATCCAACACATGGTGGGCACATGGGATGCTGTGCAGCTGCTGGGGCAAGTTTTGGATGGTTTCACGATCCTAACAAGTTGCTGTAACTCCACAAGAGCTGTGGCACATGGCTGCAGTAGTGTTCTCCAGTGAGGGAAGCCCTCTCAAATGACAGCACGTCCCCTAGAATGGAAATCAGGTGCCTCTGAGGTCCAGAAATGAACGTGACCTTGATGTGCTTCATCCTGATGTGGCTGAAGGCAGCGGTGAAGCTCTTGGGGCTTCCTCGGTACGTGATCAGGGCTGGAGAACCCCAGCCTCTTTGGGCAGCTGCTAAATATCTGTAGTCCTGTCTGCTACTATGGTCCTTGTTGTGACCCCTACTTGCTTTCCTGCAAGGGGAAGGGCCTTGCAGGAGTGGCTGGGGCCTGAGGCTTGCAGACACCTCCCCTGTGGGAAACAGAAGCAAATCCCATGTGCCATGGAGGATGCAGGTGCACAGGAGGAGATGGGCAGTGTGGGGCAAAAGTGTTGTTCTCTGTCAGAAATGTGAGTGGCACCGTTGGGACATGATAACTTGCTCACAAGGAAAAGTTTCTTTGAAATGTCCATCATTTAATGGTTGGCTTATGCCCTTGAAGTGAGATGTCTTAGATCTGTAATACAGCCACGGTAATTTCATTCTAAAAGTACCCTATTTGATTAAGAACCAGCCATGAAGGCAAATATCAAATCTCCAGATGGAGACTTGGCCTGGCAGGAGAGGATGAGAAGTTGCCATTAAGCGAGGCCAGGCCGGGGCGTCCCCTCTGACCAGGGACACAGTGCGGCACGGCCCATTTCCCCCAGCAGGGATATAAATTTGTTTTCTAGTACTGACATGTATTTGTCCTTTCCTTTATTGCAGCAATAATTTCTTAAAAATACCTTTAAAAAAAAGACAAAAGGAAGCATCAAGAGCATGAAAGTTTGATCTTAATTTTGTCCTAACCTTTACAAAATGGATTAAATAACTCCTGCAGGTAACACCAGCAGCCTTTCTCACCTGAGTGTTGATGGCCCATCAAGGTGCTTGTAGAAGGGGAAAGCTCTTCACCTTGTGCTAGTCCCCAGAGCATGAAATGTCGGGTGCATTTAAAGAACAAAAAAAGAAAAAGCACGGAAATGTTAAACCAGTTTTGTTGAACTGGAGATCTCTCTGCCACCAACGTAGGTTTTTTTTAACTTGTGAATTTTTATGCTGCTCTATAAAATACCGAGATGCTCTTGTGTGATGGTCCAGCATCAAATTGTCAGAGAAAGTGGAGGAAGGAAGGTGTTTTCCATCAGAGAAGAAGAATTGCTTTTCCCAGAGGTTTATGGCAAAGCCGTGTGCCTGGCAGTGTGCTGGTGCCCAGGACAGAACTCTAGGCAGAAACGTGGGATTTAGAGAGCTCCTGCTGATGGTTTTATGGAGCAACCTGTGCCTGTGAAACCATGCCCCTGAAGCAGCTGGACACATTTAAAGCAAAGTGAGAACAATTACACAGTGTGGAAATGGCTTGGCTAAGGTGATTTTATCCCAGCACACCTGGAGGATGTTTCTGCTCTTCCAGCTAATTGGAGATTATTAAATTCAGGGAGGTGGTAGAAGGGTACAAGAATAAGGTGGTTGTTTCTTGGAGGGAGTTCCCTTGGGTAAACCAGTGCCTTTTAAAATAAGACAAAACATTTACATCCTGTGCATCCACCCTAGTGATTCACAGGTCCCTCTTATGGTGTGTCTTCTGTCCCATCTGATCTATGGAGTGGGAACCAAACTGGGGAGGAGGGATGCTGTGTTGGGAAGTGAACCATCATATTTATGTTTTCTGAAGCTGCACAGGAGAGAAATCAGGCTGATAGCTGCTGAATTGTTCCAAATGCACTGGCTTCTCCCTGCATTCCTTGACTGGTGTGTCCTTGACTATACAGTCTGCTCCCAGCCTTGCGTTTGTGGCCTTGGTGCCACTTCCGTCCTGGAAGAAACCACACAATGCTTCTGGCCCTGTTAAATAGCTACAGCACATTTTGCTGTAATAAACTGGGGTGATGAACTAATGGTGGAGAAGCTGATTTAGCTGCCTTTGCAAGAAAAGAAGGAAGAATTGGTTTTGTTGGTTCTCTTATTTTCTTTCTTTTTAAGGGAAGGAAATGAAATACAAATGCAATAGAAATTTGAAATACAAATACAGTATGCAAAGGGAGAATGTGTATTTGTTCAGCAGCTTTTTTAGTTCTTCTCTGCCGTGTTTACCCCCCACATGCAGCCTGTCCCAGCCTGTGAGAGTGCTGACGGAGGCTACTTTAGTAGCAGGAGACAAGAGGCATGAGATAGAAGTGCATCATGTTGTTTTTAATAGATAAAAGTAGGAGGTCCAGTTGGAAACACCTGGGAAAGAGTGTTTTGTGCATTTGTAAAAGTTCTTGGGCAAAACAGAGTGTACCTGGGAAGAGTGCAGAGGCAGAAGTGCTGGGGGCAGACTTGGGAGATCACTGGGGGTGCAGCAGCTTCAGCTCAGGCTCTGGTTTCTCAGCCTTCCTTCAAGATGCTCCCAGGGATTTCTCTGTCTCCTTTGCATTAGAGTCTCTGTGTATAGTTTAACTGTTCTAAGCATTTTCTATATAAAAAGTCAAGCCCTCTGTGTGATCCTCTAAATCATTAAAAATGGGTCATTGGGCAGTTTAGCAGGAGCAGGAACTGGATTCTCCCTCTTTTCTGTATATTGTCATTCATCTTTACCTGCTTGCCTTCAGAAAAAAAGGCTCCAAATAGCCCTCTGAGCTGTTATGGCTGAAACTTGCTATGTATGGGCACTCAGACACGTGCCAACATGCTGCAGGAGAGGCAAAGGTATGCATATGCTCATACAGCTTCTATTCAGGATTCAGCAGCATAAAAATCACAACGAACGATATTTTGAAGCCCTCTATCACTGTGGTGTTCACGCAGTAAAGAGATGTTTTATCGTTGGCACACAGAACCTGGCAGGGTGTATGCTTTGATTAAGAATACATTTAATTAATAAATAAATTATTCAAACAAAGGTGCAAAGTGAAGGGAGTGGGCAGAGAGGTAGAGATTTAGGGATGGGTTTCTTCAGCCTGGTGACTTGCTGGTGAGTTTTGTGCTGTGGATGTTGTGTTGTACTGAAATGGGTAAAAGTACGGTTTGGTGGTACGTTCAAAGTGCCATTCAGACATTTCTCCTGGTCTTGGAATGGAGGGTTGGTTGGCAGCAGCCATGTGCAGAGGTATGGGGATGTTGCCATGCAGATCTCACCAAGGAAAAGTGGAGCACCTGCAGTGGGCACAGTGGTTGGGGCTCCTTCCTCGTCTCCCTGTCTCAACCTGGGAAAGCCCTGTAGTTTTCCAGGAGTGAAGAGCTGTGAGAGGGGAGCAGGAGGAGGTTAGAATCTGCTGTGATGCGTTTACCAGAAGTGGGGAATTGGTCCCAAGCATGGGAAGGCAGTAGTCCAGCCACCTCTTCAAGGGAAACTGGTTTGTCTGTGTGCAGTGAGTGGGGGAGCCAAATTAATCTCTAACAGGAGTAGGTACAACCCATTGCTGGAATCAATTACTTATTTATGGTGGTGACAGCTTTAAGCCCAAGTTCCCAAGTTCATTTAAACACCACTCAAATCTTTGACACATTTTAAAATACAGTGAGGAACACGTTCATAGAAGGAGATTACACAAGGAGTCATTAAATGCAGAGAAACAACCTGTGGCTCAGGAGGTTCTGCTCCATGAACTCCTAGGGACTGGGGGAGGATTCTAAGAAATACAGAGAGATGAATGCTGGTACCTGCTCCAAACACATCCCTGGTGGACCTTCATCACAACAGGATGAAGCCAGCTCAGGTTTTCCATGTGCCCTCTTGCTGCCTTTTGGGCTGGTTTTGGAGCTCTGCGTTCCCCAGACGCACCTCCACTCCCCTAAATTCCCCCCCAAAAACCTGTCTTTCAGCAGATTCCTTACCTGTTATCAGGGGAGTGTTTAGAGCAGCTAAATATCTCAAGTGCATTGTCTGGGAGACTTATGATGGTAATTAGAGCAGTGCTTTCCAGCCCTCTGCTGCTCTTCCTTGGATTGCTGGAAAATGGGGAACAGGGCTTGTACCAGCCAAGAAGGAACCCTGGAAATCCATGTTCATTGATCTGGTGTCTGTTATTTTTTTGGCTTGTTAGTGAGTCCTTGCTGGTGAGCGCAGGTACCTGCCTTGTGAAAACCTCCAGGTAGGAGAGAGATTGCCCAACAATTCTAGGTGATATTTATTTTTACCTTCTGTGCTGAAAAAAAAAGCATCATTATGTGACGTAATTTAATCATCATAAACATCCTGTGTGTTGATTTAGTAAATGATGGGGAAGGGCAGTGGGATGTTATCTTTTGGGATTAAAAAGAAAAAAAAAAAAAGGAGCCAACTGATTTGTCCCGTGCTATGATTATGGATGAAGCAGCACAAAACAACATCCAGCTCAAAAGACAGACACAGAGGTCGTGGCTGGTAATCACAGTGACACCAGGATGAATTTTTCTAGACCAGCTCTGAAATTGTGCAGTAAATTACGTTGCATAAGATGTATTATTCCCTGGTTTAGTAAATAAGCCTCCTGATGGAGGCCCAGCAGGGCAGCTGCAGGGAGCTGTGCTGGACTTGGGGAGCCGAGTGCTGCCAAGGTGTGTGTGCTCACACAGCTGCAGTTGTCCTCTTTGATGCCTTTTCCTTTGATCATATCTTCAGTTGGGTGCTTTCCTCCTCTCTTCCCAGCTTATTCAAAGTCTGTAGTGTCGTAAGGCCCTGCATTGCCTGTTTCTGTGGGTGAGCAAGGGCCGCCTGAACACCACGTGCCACCCTGTCTGCAGCTGTTTCATGGTCAGTGCATGGAGGATGCTTCACTTTCTGATCCCTTCGTCTGCCCAAGGCATGGCTGATCCCTGCTTAGAACCAGTACCTTAGAACTTAGTACCAGTGGGGTACTGGTAGTGCTTGTTGCAGGCAGTGTGCTTTTGCCCTGGCTGCTCTGGGCAGACAGAGCTGCTGTTCCTGGCCATGTCTGAGGCTGTAGTCTAAGATTATCTTCCTTTTTTAACCTGGGAAGAACAGAGTAACTCTTGAAGAAATTGAACTGAGGCCATCAGGGTCTGACCTCTGGGTAAAAATAAGATAGTTTATTGTGAAAGCAATAATGCAATGAGAACATCCAAAGGCTCAGCTCATGTGTGAAGCTATGGAGTGCATCAGGTGAAAGCTGTGTCATAGCTGCCAATGCTGTATCCATTACCCAAATAAGCACTCAGCAGAAGAGGAGCTCTTCCTCCCTCACTGTGCTCAGTGGCACCTTCTTCCTACCTGGAGGGGATGAGTGAGCAATCACCTGTCTGAACCAGGTATGTGCTGCTGTGGGTGTAATCCTCCGCATATCATCTTCTTGGCAGTAGGTGCTCTTCAGGAGCTGAGGAATGACATTACAGCATCTTCAAGAGGTTTAATGACAGCATTAAAAATGTGGTCAATATTCAGTTGACTTAAAATTTCAGTATTAAGTGGCAGTTTTTGATTACATGTAGCAGCTCTCTTCCCCGCTGTAGCTGTTAGCATCATTGGCCATGGCATCTTCATGGTACAGCACTGAAATCTTAGGCTGTAGTTTCTTCTCCAAATCCTATTTTCAGTGAGATGTCCCCATAAACAACAAAAATAAATGTACTGATATGTTTATTTGGAGGCTTCTTTAGTAAGGAGGTGTTTAATAAGCACCTACCAATGGAAGCAAATTGAGTTCCTTGAATCATAGCTGGAGTTGGAACTTTCTCTCCCTTGATTATGAAGGAATATAGTCTGCATGGAAGAAATCAGAGCTTACGAAGACATCTGGTTGCTAAATAATATAATTAAAGTAAATACAGCATAACGGGGAGCTACTCGCACATTCCTAATGAGCAGAAAGTAGGGTTTGGGTGAGGGAAATGCATCAGCTGGTAGAGGGAAGGAAGAAGGGAAGAAAAAGAAAAGCTATGGGGGAAAGCCAGAGAGAAGGGGCAAAGTGAAGGGAGGAGAGGAGAGTGCAAAAGAGAGGAGATGAGTTACCCTGCACTGGAGCCTGAAGTGACACAATACCCAGGGACTATTTGCTGCCAGAAGAAGATGGTGGTGGTGGAGGTAGCTGGTGATAAATAGCTGAGGGACCAAGTGGTCCCTCAGAGCTGGTAGGACACTGTCTCGTGGAGCATCTAGCTGTGTTGCTCAAAGTTTAGGGGCTCTTTTTCTCCCTAAGTGGCTGTATAAAGGGCATTTTTCATCCTAAGTGACTGGCTGCTTCTTTTCCCTCTTTTACTAATTTGTAGAGCGGGAAGCCAACTGTTAACAAATCTGTGCACAGTTCCTGTATTTAGTTATGGGAGACAAACGACTCATAAGAGCAGACAGGTGGAAGCCAGTTAGCTGGGCTGTGCTGACCTGCTGTTTGCAAGCCACAGTGTTGGAGCAACCACTTGGGGAGCTCCAGAAGGGCTTTTCTACTCCTTTCAGTGGAGGGCCATCATGGAGATAATGGCACCTTGAGCTCTCATCTCCTGATGGTATCTTTCCCCATGGGCAAAGCCCAGGCACTGCTGTTGTCTAATGCCAGGGGAAGAAGGTGCCCCCTTTGCTCCATAACAAAGCCAGTGTGGTGTTTGGGAGGGGGTTCCTGTGGGGTCTCATCCTCAGGGCTTGGCTGTTTGAATATCCTGGCCGTGCTGTGTGATGGATGTTGCTTTGGCTATGTGAGCTTTGCTTTCTCTCACTTGGCAGCTGCAGAGCATACAGTGGGGTCCTTTTCCTTCTTGTAATTCATCTGAGTGATGGTTTTCAAGAAGTACTCAGGAGTGGTTCCTTTTTGGCTTTATGTTTGCACACTGTTCAGCCATAAGGGGAAATCTCTAAGATTTGGAGGAGTCTTCAGGCCAAGGGTATTCTTCCTGCTCCAATGCAGACCTGGGTTGTTTTGGCAGAAAAGCATGTTTGGGAGACCCTGGCAAGGCAGACTGTCCTGAGGATAATTTTTCAGGCGCGATGTGAAGAATCTCTGCTGAGATAATAAACCCCATGTGTGTTTGCCTGCGAGCCAGGCACTGCCAGTTTGATCCTCTTTGTCTCCAGTGTTGTACCCAGTAGGAATTAAAGCCAGCAGTAACTCACCTCGCTGCGGCAGTGGCACGTCCCCTGTGATCCCGAAGAGGCAGCGCTCGCTGCCGAGGGACGGTGCCTCACGTTCACGTGGAGAGTGAAGCGTGGAGAGGCCACCACTGGGGGCTGCTGTGGGAGATGCAGCACGGCAGGCATTGTTCATCTGTTTTCTTTACCTTCCACAGACAAATCACAGCGGAGAAAAGCGTGAATGTGGGTTGATCTTATTCCCTTACTACGCTGCACCTCCTACAAAGCATTCTGTGTTTATGTTACTCCTCACCTCTTCGTTGGGAAACCACCGTGGGGTTAAGTGTTCTGCCAGCTGGGAGGAAAAGCTGGGTGAGGTGATAGTGCCAGAACAAGGAGTCTGGTTTTATGGAAAACAGGCAATAACTGTCTTTATCTTTTATACATCACTGCATGAACCTTTCATCTACTGTGCTCCAAGGAAGATTTTCCCATCTAATACTCTGTTACAAAATATCTTTTCAATGCAACCTGAAATTATATATTTCCTTACTTACTATATGTTATTCTAATTTTTGTATGTCTGGTTGCATGTAGTGCTCTGCTGTTTCATGGGCATAGCATTGATATATGTGTTCTCTTGCAACAGCAGTGTGTGGGTATCACATACAGAAGTCTTTATAGTGAATCTCCCCTGTGAACTTCCAATATGAAAGGCAAAATGTCATTCACCTATCATCCAAAACACCTCATAGGGGGTGTTTTGAGTTTTGTCTGCTTCTTGAACTGGCATAAGATGGAAAGTTTCACAAGGTCATCCTCTTGGCTCCTATACTTATGAGATTTTTGAGCTGGTCAGACCGATGTAGGAGCAAGCAGAGGTGTCTGTATTTACCTTGCTCACAAAGTAGCCCCACTGCCAGATAGCATCCTGGCATTCCTGGCTGATACATTCCTCACTGCTGTGCGTTGCTGGTTCCCAAGAGGAGCAAACCTGAGAAATCAAGAAATTTAAGCTTTTCTTACACATCTTTGCACAGACCACAAATTGAATAAATCCCCGATTAGTATATTCCTACACTAAAACCTTTGTGTGAGGAACTGATTTATTTGCTGCTTAAACATGCAGAGCAGTAGCATATGTGAAAACACATGCAGGAAATGTAAGGTGCAGGTTTTGTGTTGTTTATGTATTTTTTTAATGGGGTTAGTTGCCCTCATAATGGAGAACATTTGTTTACGTGGTGTTCTGATAGCTCTGTGAGCTTCATGGGGAAAACAATTTACCTTTGAGGACAAATGTCTAAAGATAAATTAATTTTTCAGGGTGTTCATACCTGCGTCACAGAAGGGTGGAAGTTCAGCACACTGCCCCCCAAAAACCACCTGTGTGAAGTCAGCTGTCTGCTGCAGAGGTGGGGAAGAAGCAGTATTTTGCAAATCTCCAGTAAAGAGCTCTCCAAGCCTCTGGTGCTCACTTTATTAAATGACAGCCTTACAAACCATCTAGACTTTCTGTAGGTATTGGCTTTGTAGCATAGGTGCCCTTTTTTGGTTTTGTTACTTTTTCTTTGTTTGTGTGTGTGTGTGTGTGTGTGTGTGTGTGCATTTTACAGAAAACTGGTGGGGATGGTTCCAACTGGGGCAGGCAAAGTGGAAGATAAGCCAGCAGCAATGGCTCTGCATGTCCGGGCAGTGTTAGCAACACTCTCTCTCACCTGTGCAGGATTTTCCAGTGCTCTTCAAAAGGCTAAGTTTGGGAAGAAAATGACACTACAGCAATTTAAGGACTGCTGGAGGTTTTCAGTGGCATAGAGCATAGCTGTGAAGTGACGTACAGAGACAAACACTGGTCCTGGAGCCAGTCTAAATTTATCACTGTGTCACAACAGATAGTTAAATTTAAATGTGTGTCCAGCACTTGCCATTTCAGTAGGTTGCAATCAGCTTGAATTGATATTACCTGAATAAATCAAAGAGCTGAATAGCACATCCATTTCTGATACGGCAGTGCAGTGCACATTATCTGAGGGTAAAAGGAGTTGGTGCAGCTCTGACTGTGTTATTGTAACCCAGCTCAACACTACAGAATAGAACAAATTTTGGTATATTCTGGACTCCTCCAAATGGAAAGTGCTTGCCACTGCAGTGTCCAAGCTGGCAAATTACTGTGGTTGCTTGTACGGGGGTCGATGTACAGTCTGCTGAATGGCTACATGCCATCATCAGCCCAGGCTGGCTCTACTCACATGACTGTGAATAGGGCATTCTTCATTGGAGTTAAAAGGTACAGCCAGTTTTATGCAGCTGCCTTTGGTCTTGGGACAGGTCAGCCCTGGGCAGCACGCTCAGTTAGGCTTCCTTGTGATACATCTGTGCTTTTTCCTAGGGAAACGTCACTATTCCAGGTCATATCACATCTGGAGTGTGTTTTTGAAGAGAATTTCCTGTCCCCATTTACCGAGTTTGGGTTTCTGCTGTGGAGCTGCCTCAAGGTACCTGCACTCAGTTTCTTTGAGCTGAAACTCCACTGGATGACGTGCTCCAAATCCCTGTTAAAGCTCTCTAGTTGCTCAGAAGCCTTTAATCCACAGGATTGGGTTGGATCTGGTCTGCTCTGAAATTCCCAAATGCATGTGCTGTGGGTGTTGGGGCCTGGGTGCTGCTGTTTCATTTTTCAGGTCCTTTGGCAGTGCTGAACTCCCTTAGCTGACATGGGTGCAGGCAAAGGTGCCTGGAGCTGGGCGCTGTACACTTGGGAGGAAAGGAGTGACTCCAGTTGTCTCTGCTTTACCTGTGCTGGGGTATTTCCATCCAGTGGGATGTAAAATGTTGGAAGAGGGAGGAGGTCTCCTTACATGCTGCTCATTGGACAGCCTTTTACTGCCTGACTTCCTCTCTGCTCATTGCTGCTCTCTGAGATCCTGGGAAAACCTCCATACTAAATCCACCTGATCTGATTTTATTTGAGGGAAACAAACTGCTCCCATCTTACAGCTCCATCAGCTTTGTAAAGTCTTTCTTTTTGCTCAAGTTCAGTTCTTCTTACAGAGATGTCGAGAGATAATCACATCCCTGCTTTTCTCTCCTCTTTTCAACCCACCATGAACCTTCTGCTGCTGTCCTGCCTCATTTGTTTCTTCCTCTGATTCTCCTCATTAAATAAATTTCAGCCAGAATGTCCTGTCAGATCACAGATGAACAGTAAATTAATATATTGTAGCCAAACCTCAAAAAGGAAAAAAGAATTTAATTGCAATGACTCGTGTTCTTACCACGGTCAGTGATAAAATGGCTATTGACTTAATTGGGGACAAGGCACTGCTCCCCCTAATTTTATGTTGCTTCTTTATTATCATTAATAACTTCCTTTCCCCAATTTGTGTGGTGAGCAGTTGTGCCAGTTGGCCAAAATCTTCCCTCTTTGTTGGTATAATGGTTAGGGAGGTTTTGTGGCTGTAGGCCAGCAGCCTCCCTGATTGAGCTGGTACAGGGAAGTACCACTTCCAGAAACTGCAATATAAGATAGGAAATAACCTACCAAATAGCTATAAAATGCATTCATTTAGCTCTGACATTTTTTTAAGTTCTGACGAGAAAGCATATGAAGATTATCTTTCTGGTTTATATGTTAAAATACAGGAGCTCAGGAGCAGAATTGTAAATTGTACAGTTATGAGTTTATTTTGCAGGTCATAGATACATTTCCTTACCTTGTTACATGGCTGCTTCTAAGAATTAAATATTTAAGTTTGCATTGCACTGCTTTTGATGTCTGGAAGCCTTTGGTTTTTTTAGATGATGCTTTACATCAGGTTTACAGTTCTCCTGGTAGTTTAAAGGAAAGGGAGAACGTGATCTCATGACTCTCAACAAGACCTTAAAACTTTGACACTCTCTTTTCCTGGAGGACAAGATATATTCTGGTCATCTACAATCTTACGTTTTTCAGTGACAGCAGCTTTTGGTGCTGTCTGGAAAGCAAGGCTACTTGCTTTGATGGAGAGAGGGTTTCTGTCCTCCTTGACTCCAGGAGAAAGAAAGAAAAGAGCACTTCTTTCTCCTTCAGCATATACACGGTGTTATTATACAATAAACATGTTATTCCCTTTTTCTCCCGAAACACCTTTTCCTTTCAGTCACTTCCTGCTGTGAGAGCATTTCTGGCACTACACACTGCAGCATCTTTGTTCTGCAGACAACAGTGAACCAGAGGCAACACTGGGGCTGGATTTGAAGCTCTTCACTGGGAAAAGGAAAAGCCGAACTTTACACTTGTATTTTAATATGTGAGGCACGATCTAGAGCACATCACAGACTGGATTTTTGTTTGCTGTTTTCCAGTCGTACAGCCTAGCTTTGTCATGTTCCCATGATCTGATGGAGTAGAAATTAGTAATTTCTGTATCTGGAGGGCTTTTCCTCTAGCACCTCATTACCTGCCAGGAATGTCTTAACGCCTCTTGTGCCATTTCTGGTTTTCCAAGTATGATGACCGGCTTTCTGCATTTCAGGGCATCAGAGGTAAACCTGTGCTAAGCCATGTGGCATGCTACTGCCATGGGATACAGAGTCTCCCCTGTTCTGGCTGAACCTGGCTCCAGCAGAAGACAGGTGCTTGCCTGCACCTCCTGGGCTTCCTCTGCACCTGAGGCATCAGGAGCTGGCTGATGTCTTTGTGGCCTATTTGTCACCCTGAGACTAAGCCAAAGGAGGGAGAGGAAATTAATAAATGTTAATATATGCTGGTTTAATTGAGAAGCGCTGTTTTCATCAACTGCTGTTTGAAGAACAGGCTTAAGTATGTTTGTAAGCCCAAACAAATGTTGGCTTTTTAAAGCTGTTGCACAAATAGAGGGATCTTGCTGCCGCTAAAGAGGTTTAGAGCTATGAGCCCAAACTCTATGGGTGAATAATGTGGCTGGGATTCAGTAAAGCCTATTAAAGATAATATTTTTCTATTCAGTAGCTTAAGCCAAGCTTAAGCCAAGTCAGCCTTCAAATCCTGACTTATGCACCTTATTTTGTGTGTCGTTCCAACACCACAGCACTCAGCATTCTGTGTTATATGGAACAAGTGGAAGTGATCTCCATCTCATTCTTGTTTACAAGAGCATGAATGTGTTTTTCCTCCAGACCGTGCAAAGGCTTCACCTCTGGTTGAGGAGCACAAAGAGATTGTTCTGCTGCTGATAGAGTTCAGCTGTTTCTGCTGTTCTTCTCACCATCTCCAAGGCAGAGGAGTCTTGGGGCAATGATTGTGACATGGGGGAGTAGGATCCCTAAAAGCAAAAGTGAGACTTGTGTTCAAAAATATTTGAGAAGAGTCTTTTTGCTTTCTTAGGGAAACCGGCTGAGACATTCTTGCATCCTGAGGCTCAAGTGACATTTGCCTTAGAAACGTTTTTAAAATTGTTTTTAGGTGAAATGAAGGTCATTTCTGTAAATTAATTACACTTCAGACTTGGAGAGCAGTGCAATTTAAAAGTTATAAACCAGAGCAGCCTTTCCAGATTGGTGGAAAAGTCTGAAGGCTGCAGACCTGTTTCTAAATGTAGTCATGGTTACTTGGCTTCTGTCTTACAGAAAAGTTTGTGCCTAATCCACCAGGCAGGTAGGAAAGATAAGACCTATTGGCTACAATGAGTAGCTGGAAGACGTTGAACGAGTGTGCTTGGGAAAGGATGCATACTAATAAATAAACATGACTTCAGTAGATGAGTTCATGCACAGCAATGTGCTGCAGAGCATCACTGCCTTTCTCTGCATGCCGACCCAAAATAGGGTTGTTTTGTCCAAGGTGTGGTGCTCCAGGTATAAGAATTAGGATGTCCTTGAGTTCAAAGCGAATTCCCTGCTTGCAAGCAGGTTATGAGGGTCCTTGTGTTCTGGTTGATTAATTCTTGTGGTTTCCTATGGAAATGGCCCTTTCATTATTTCATCGATACCAAAATTAAAGCACAGCCCCTACTCAATAGCAAGAACAATGAGCTCATTGTTACACAGCATATAGCACTGACCTTTCTGAAGCAGAATGGCACATCCAGATCTGTAATACTAGGCACAGCTTGCTGACTGTGCTGTCTGAGATCTCTGCAAACGGGGTTTCTCTAACTGAGATAACCCCGGAAAAATAGCCCATCCTGTGGCTCTGCTCGCCCCAGAAGAGGAGACAGGCACCCTTTGTCGCAGCTGAGGATGCTCGAGGCAACGCATACATTTGTGTAGTGCCTTCCACCCTCCTCCCTGCCTGAACCAGGGTTTGTTTTACCCTGCTCAGGGTTCAGTGGCGAGTGAAAACCTTTCAGGACTGAAGCGGATCATTGAGCCCAGGCTGGGCCTGCACTGACACGGGCTCTGTGTGCGCACAGACTGCTATTGATTTGGGCGGCACAGATGCCGATTCACGGGGAAGGGGCTGGCCAACAGCACCCCTGGCTGGGGATTGTGCAGGGAACAATTTCCCCTACGGAAAAATGGGCCACTAGAAAGGCATTTGTGTATCAAACCCCAGCTGAGGGGCAGGGGAACGGAAACCCGAGTGTGGGGCCTTTCTTGTTTTAAAAGTGTGCAAGAAGGGACTTTTTGTGACTCTGGGCAGATTAATTTCACTTTTTTGTTTTTCTTCTCCCCCCACCCCTCTTACTAGTTCATTTAACAACATTAAATCAAAATGCAGGAAGCTGCTGGCTGTGCTCATGCTGTGTCAGGTATTTCAGACAGCCTCAGTTGTGACCAAGAGCCGCTGCAAAAATCTAAACTGGGCAAAGCACCACTGGAATTCAGAGATTAATGGCATTTCCTGAGTAATTTTTGAGTAAATAATCCCATGTGGTTTTTTTATTTTTTATCACAAATAGCATCAGGAAACCTGAAACAATACATCAACCTCATTTCCTAGGTGCTTAGATGTCCAGGCCGCAGAAAAACTAGGAGGTGGAAAAGCAATCAGATGTGCATGTTGCTTTTCAGAAAACATCAGTTTTCTTTCTTTGGATACATATTTATGTTAAGTAAATATTCCTTGCACATAAGGCTCATGTGGCCAAAACAAAATATTTCCAAAAAAAGACAAAAGAACTATTTTCATAGATTCATCATAGCATCAGAGAATGATCTGGGTTGGAAGGACCTTAAACATCGTCCAGTCCCAACTCCTGCCATGGGCAGGGACACCTTCCACTAGACCAGGTTGCTCCAAGCCCTGTCCAGCCTTGCCTTGAACGCTGCCAGGGATGGGGCAGCAACAGCTTCTCTGGGCAACCTGTGCCAGGACCTGTGCCAGCACTCTCACAGGGAAGGATTTCTTTCCTATAGCTGATCTAAACCTGACCTCTGTCAGTTTGAAGCCATTCCCCTCTGCCCCGTCACTCCATGCTCTTGAAAAAGTCACCGCTTGGCTTTATTGTAGCACCCTGTGGGTACTGGAAGGTGCTCTAAGGATATTTGAGATGGTTTGCTCATGTTTGTAGATAACCAAAAGGCACAATGCTCAGGTATTAATTTTGATGTAAGAAGAGGTAAATTAGAGGCTGGGAATGGCTTCTGTAAATGCATGGGGAGGATCTCGTTTCGCTGCCTAAGGATGATGGGGAATGGAGAGAAGTTGCTGCCTTAGGAAGATGCTGACCATGCCTCCAGCAGTAGAACGGATGCACAGGACCAGCTGGAGGAGGTGGGATTTGCAGTGCTCACTGCTCACAGCATTCAAGTCCAGAGAACAGGAAAGTAAGCACTGGCATAAATGAAGCAAACAGGACAGTGTGGACCCTTGAACTGAAAAGCAGTTAAAATTTGGAGGCTGGGAAGGATAGTTTCCATCTCGGGCTGCCCAGAGAGCCTGTGGTGTCTGCTGGGCAGGGGTGGTGGTCAGAGGGGGGTGAGGGAAGAAAGGCCAGGAGGGGGAGAGAGGCAGTGCTCTTGGGAAGAGTTTCAGGAAAGCAGAGCAGTGTGCAGTATTTGAGGGCTTGGGAAAGAGAAGTGAACATTAGGACTATAAAACTCGATGCCTACTATGAGCCGCCTGCCACAAGTGCTCTGCAGAGAGCTATGATGGTTATTTTCCCCGTCTGTTTTAATTTATTGTACCAGAAGCAGGAAGGCAATGCCCAAAGTCTAATGCAAAATAAAACAGAGCAGTTTTTGATTGTGCTGCACCATCAAGTGGAAAAATGAGATAACTGGGACTCTAGTTTAAGGCCCATCTGAGCCAAACCCAAGAGGAGCCTTGCTCCAGGGTTTGTGGTGGAGCCATTGGAGCTGCCTTCAGGAGGGGAGCTAAGTGAGGTTGCTCAGCAGCCTCTGAAAAGGAGTGCTGATCAGGAAAAGTGAACTTTTTGTAGACTTTAGAGTGGCTGTGCTGTTTTGAAGATACCTTAAGTGTCTGAAGTTCAGCTGCTTGTGATGGGCAGAGTACTACAACCTGGGCTCATATAAGATTAATGTTGCTGCTGTCAGAGGTGTTACCTAGGCAAAGAAAAATTAGCAGATGGAATACTGGATTCATTTAGAAAGGTTGGTAGAAAAAAGTTCCTGTGTTTTTTTCCTTCCTTCAGGACTGAATTAGTCAGGATGCCTGGGATATAAAACTGAGTCATGGTGTTTACTCTCTGTGAAAAGTAACGCTCTCTTTTCCCGTCCCTGAGGTTATGTTTTTACAAAGGCCAGTGCGTGAGCATTGCTCACTCCTGCGGCACCTCCTGGTCCCGGGGGCGTGGGAATGTGGCAGCAGGAATGGCTAGAGGAGGTGGGGGCCATTCTTCCATCTGATGGCCTCCCATTGTGCTGCACCCATGGCATCCAAGTGGGGAAAGCAGAATGGAAAGAGAAACTGCTGGCTATGGCGGCTCCCTTTAGACTTGGAGTGACATGCCTTATTTATTGATTTTACTGAAGAAATCATGAGAAACAGAAGGCAAAGAAATACTGTCTTCCAGAAAGTTAGAGATGCCTGTATCTGTCACTGGGAAGCCAGTTGTGCTCTTGGAGAGGCTTCCAGCAGGAAAGCCCAGCCCAGCCCAGCACAGCCACCCACACTCTGGTATTCTGGAGAGTGGCAGCACATCCCTGTTCACAAGGCAGTGCTCCACTGAGGTCTAAAACCTTGCTCAGACGTGAAAAATTATTTGGAAGTTGACAGGCACCAACAACACCTTGGGAGTTGTGTTAAATTCCTGGTTAAGAGGTGGCATCAGAAAGGGACTTTTGGAAGGATTTTTTTGTAAGAGAAGTGGTACAATTACTGTAAATGAAGTGAAAACAAGGGCATGGTGCCCTGGCAGGGACTGGAGGATTTGCGAAGCTGTGACTCCCAGAAAGTTCTGGTCTCACTAGCTCCTGGAGAGAAACAGGGTGCTGTGCGTGGGTGGCTTCCGACCGCTGTGGGCATTTGGAGGTCAGCCATGTGCTCTCCTTGCAGGAATCTTCCTCTGTCCCCAGCTTAAATTGGTACCAAGCTGTCTGCAGCACGTCTTGGCCTCTCACGTGTTGTGCAGCTTTACTTTAGTCTCTGGAGAAATATGGGAACAAAATGCTTTGTTTTTCCTGAATTCTCCCTAAAAAAGTTATCCCTTCTTCTTTGGCAAGCCAGCTTGCAGAGGTGCCAAGTCCCAAGCAGTGTGAGGCAGGTATTCCGCAGAGATTTACACTTTGAGTATCACTCCTATTCTGAGCACCCAAATGCAGAGAAACCCAAAGATATTATGCAGCTGCTGACCTTGATCAGGTTCAAAATTACCTTAAACAGTAGCAAGCATGACTTTTATTGTGGGAAGTATTTTATGTGGCATTCAAGCATGATTGCTGTAGTCTGGGGTCTGCGTTTGACTTTATTATGCTTCAAGTTTTCCCAGTTAATTTATCAAAATGGCATGCAGCTCTGGGGGGCAGCTTTGTGGTATATGATTGACTAAATAATGCTCTGCATTTCTGAAAGGCTTTTAATGTTACTGCTTTCACACCAGGTGTATTTGTTGTTCTAATGCAGGTCACTTCCTCTCCTAGTTGTGCTATCCTCCAAGTGGAGCCCAGTAGAAATAGTTTCTAAGGACTAAGTTTCTTAGTTTCTAAGTGGATTGCAGGGTTGGACAGCAATGTCTGAAGAAGATTGTTTTCTTACCCAAATGCTATTGAGCCAGTTGTTCTGTTTCCTTTTGACACACATATCCATTTTCAGATGCTATTAACAGATTAAATGGTGAATTTTGGTAAGAGGTTTGGAGGCAGCCATCATTTTGTGAAGTGGCTGCAGGCATTGTAATATCCTTCTCACTTGATTTGAAATTCACCCATTGCTTTCGGTAGAAAACGAAATAACTTTTTAGACCTTTTAAGTATTACTCATTGCACGGTAATTTTAATTGTTGTCAGTTCCTGGCTACTAATGAAAGAACACAAAATTTGAGTGTCCTATATATTTGTATTTCAGAACAGTGCTGAGGAGGAAGGGTTGAAGAGGAGATGGAGCCTGGGTGGTTCTGATTAGCGCAGCAAAGCGAGGACGCTGATGCTGTTTCAGAATGGGGCTCATTTCTTTTCTTTCCAGGGAACATTGGCATTTCTAGTTCATTAAGTTCCAAAATAGGATTTTAGGCAGAAATTCCAGTTTTTGACAAGTCATTTGTTTTTACACCTAGGAAAAGACTGGTTTCTTATTGTATTAGGGAATTTGGCAGGAGTGTATTCTCCTTCCCCAGTCATTCATAGTTGTTGCTGCAGTTTGCTTGGTGATGATACAGTTGTATGTAGGGATTTCTTCCTTCCAAAACCTATTTTCTAATCTTTTTCTAGCAGCACACCTCAAAAGAGAATGATTATTTCAAGAATGTGCCAAGTGTTAGGTAAGGACTGAAAGGAGTAAGAAAGTCAGAGAAGAGGCATCTCAAAAATAAAGTAGATTTTATTGGGGGAAGAAAGTGGAGAACAGGTTCAGCAATGTGGAGGAGAAGTGGAGTTGCCTGAGCCACAGATGCTTTTTTTCTTTAAAGTAAAACTCAGAGCCTGGCTTAAGTCACGTTGTGTGTTGTGTGATCTGTTGGCCAGCGCTGGCTGCGTACCTTGGAAGGTCGACACAGCTTGATGACTGGGTGAACAGCTGTATTACTGTAACCATTTCTAGTTTAGAAAAGCTAATGAAGCATTTGTGAAGGCCTGAGAACAAGGTTGAGAGGAGAGGCTATTCACGCCAACCGATGCATTGAACAATAAAGGAGCTCAGGGTATAGGGACACGCTGCTTTCAAACCTGACCCAGAGCCGAAATGAAGTGCTGAGAGTGCTTGGCCCTGGAATGTGATTGTTTCGGTTTGGAGGTCTGTGGTCATGGGTAAGGTAACTTGGAAGCGAGACAAGGTGATGCAATACCATCCCTGCCTGAATGAGTACGTCCCTCCCATGTTTTGGAGCCTCAGCACACGAACAAACCCAGAGTCACTATCACTTTCAAACGAATACGCTTACAGAAACATACAGTTTCTGTATGCTTATGCAACAGAAAAATACAAGCTCAGAAAGAACTGTGGGAATAGCTCTTGCAGACAGTGCATGGAGATTTAAGATGGCTCCAGCTGACATTAATAGGAGGGGTGTAGTAATTATTTGCATCCCTTCTCTTAATTGCAGATGCTTTTTGAGATGTCCTGAAGATTTTTGCAAATCTCTCGAGGGTGACATCTGGTCCTGGTAGGAGGCTCTAAAATTGTAGGTTTTCTTTACTGCCACTGTGCAGTCTGTGGAAACTGCTGAATCTTCCTCGCTTAGTCGAATATGGGATGTTTTAATTCAGTGATGTGGGATTGGTGATGTAATCAGAGGAGCCGTACCTTGCACCAGTCACACAAATGTCTCTGACCACTTTCAAGCAAACTTTTCAATGTCTGTGCCTGTTGTAAGTCTAAAAGTCAGTGCCCTGTGAAATGCTCCACTTTGGCTCCTGTGGCATTTGCACTGTCTGCAGCTGCTGTAGATTAGATTGTGTGCGACTCAAGCAGGAGTGGGGCTGATCTGACAATAAATGTGTATTTTAAGTGTAGCTGTTGCATTGCATTAATGTTGTTTATCTTGCGATGGTAGCCGTGCACTGGCACATGACATGAACGATATTAATGATGTGGAAAAGGCAGGGCTTTTTAAGGGGCCATGCTGGTGCAAAGTCAAGTGTAGTGTAATTAGAGTAGTATCTGGTCTGCTGATAAAATAAAGGCAGCTAATTGCCAACACTTTTGTCTTCTTAGTCTTTCTTACTTATCAAAGACTTTTCTCAGGTTTGTGAATGTATCCCTTTCAGGATAAGGTAACTTGTGTGAAAGCATTTTCAAGATTAATTTTCACTTACTCTCAGGAGAATTGGGGAAGATAAAACAACCATGTGCGTTCCCATTGTTTTTTTGGCTATATTTGCCCACTGGGCTCTTTCTAAGATGCAGAAGTTGTAGGTAACAAACCATGCAGCACATTGTACAAAGCTAGCCTTTTCCCACGTACAAGGCCCATTAGGAAATTTTGAGCTATCATTTATTGAGACAGGAAGTGTATTCTCCTTTTGCAGTAATTTATTGGCTGATTTATAAAGGTTGCTAGTTAAATTAGTTGGAGTGGGAGGACTGAAAAATGGGGATGAACAAGCAGCCAACTGAAAAGCCAGCCCTTCTCACCTGAGCCATGGTCCATACCTTTTTCCAAGCAGGAATATTAGTAAGAGTCAGTTATTTCTGTTGGTTTTCTTTATCTTGTTGGAAGCCACATGGTTCCTGTTCCACCCCACACACTGATGAGATTCCTGAATCCTCTGCTAGTTAAGTAAAAATTTTGAAGTCAATTAATGTTTTAATAGGGAGGATTTTTAAGCTTGGGTTTGGAATTTCTTTAGAGGGATACATTTAGTAAGCTAAAGAAAGAATTATTATGTATAGATGTGTACTGTTATGTGGATATCCATGAGTTTCTGAAGTCTGTTTCTTTGGAAATAACCCGGCATTGTTAGTGTCTTCCTAGATTCATGCCAGGTTATGTTATTTATTAGATATTTTTCTTTTATTTAAAAAAAGAATATTGTAAGATTTTTGCCAGCCTGTATCGCATTAAAGTCTGTTAAATCCCCTGTATCACTCAGGGACAGAATACCAGAGGCTTGGAGGAAAGTGTTAAACCTGTGAAGCTGACGTAAAAGATAATATGGCCATAGGCTTCACCCTGAGCTCTAATAGTGAGAGACTGCCTTTCCCACCAAGGTTTACAGTTTAATATCACTCCTGAGACGTGCTGTCATTAACCATGACTTTGGAACCAAATCCTGTGTCTTGTTCTATCTTAGGGACACTTTGAGGGCTTACAGTGTTTATAGCCTGGAAACCAGAAGTTGCATGGCATCGTGGAGATTGCAGTTACTTCAGTGAATTAATTCTCCTGCTCTGTCAGCTGCAGTGAGACGAGGCAGAGCTCCTTCACTTGTACTGCACTGCTACTCTGTGAAACACAAGAAAAACTGAGTAGAGCCTGCTGAGGATTACTAAACTTGGGAAAAAATTACCCTACTTTTAATAGAAGCTACTTAATTTGTTTCTGGAGGATGCAAATTTTTGTCAGTTCCTTCTATTATCTAACATAAATTATCTAAAAAAAAAATGATGTTGACTCCTTGGTAGTCCGTCCTTTATATTTTCTTCATAACAGCCTGTGTACATTTTTCCCATTGTAAGCACTGCTGACCCACTGTATTTGCCCAAGAAAATCAGAAGGGTCACAGAGCACTGTGGAGTGGTATTTTCTGTGTTTGCGGAGCCCACACTGCAAACCTCCTGTCTCTGATTAATATCTATGAGTGCAGGAACAATAAGAGCAAGGATCAAGTCATTTCGGAGGGTAAACCAGTTTTGAAGTTGTGAAGACAACTTACTAGGAGGAAAAGAGGGGCAAAAGCTTAAATGACTTGAAAGTGGAGTTTAAGCTTCCACCTGCTGTGGTTTGAGGACTTTTCTTGGGGAGGTAGCAGCCTCAGGTGATGGCACCCCTCACTCTTCCTCTCCCCAGGAGAAGCTGTGCTTGTCCGTGAGTGTTGGGGTCTGTGCTTCTGGGTCTAAGTCAAAACTGAAGTTCAATTTACAGTTCCAACGTAACTGAATAGGAGAGGCTGAAAAGCAAACTCTAGGTAGAGCTGAATGGAAATTTAGCATGTGGGATGTGGAGTTCAGCAGTGTTTAGTAATAGTACAACAGGATGGAAATGAAAAATAACCAACTTGCGTAGGCTAGCACCTGTGACAAGTGTAGTTTTGCTCTGGTCATGAGATGATCACCGTGTAACAGGCCTTAACTCCAGTTTCCTAAGTCTGTAATTCCTAAGCAATTGTAACTGTCAAGGGAGCTCAGTGTAAGCTGTTGCATAAACCCTTGTAACATGGCTGGCAGAGACAGTGACAATGGATGCTGGGAGCGTAAGGGATGTCTGACTGTGGCATCCCATATTTATATCTGCCTCAAACCTCTTATTAACCTTCCCATAATGGATCGTCTGCGTTTCTTACTCAGGAATGCACTGGGGCTTGTGCTCAGCTTTGAGTGTATTTGCAAATCTGGCTGAGCCGTGTGGGAATTAACTGCTGCTGAACTGAATGCTCAGCTGAGACCTGGATTCAAGGGCCACTCTTTTTGATCCACAAGTTTCTCTTCCATGGTCAGCTGTCATGGTGTGATGTGTTTGACTCCCATCCACAGCAAACACCCTCTATCCCAGTAGTGGTCTATTAGACTTGTCCCAGGTGCTCTGGCTTTTCTCTCAGCTTGAAGAGGCTGTGGCCTTCTGAGAGAAAGGAGGTTTTCCTTAGTCTTGGGTCTTAGTGGTGCCAGTGGGGAGCCCTCACTGCATGAAAGACCACAAACTTTTGCTTTTGGCTTCCATCTGTGAAAATTTTAATTTATGTATTTAATAAAAAATTTTATGTTGAAATTTATTATTTTTATTAGTAATATTTCTGTTATATAGTATAATTTATATTTATTATAAGTATATTTGTTTTATATATTTATATAATTTATACATTTACATAATTTATGTATTTATATTTATGCACACATGCATACATGCTTTGTACATACACTGATTTACACATACTCATCTACATAAACATGCATGTATAAATACATATATATTGTTATTTGCTGAACAGCATTTCCTTGTAATGTTTCTGTGCACATGGTCTAGAAATGTCTACTTCAGGAGGTATCTTCCTGAAGAGGATTAACATACAGAGGCCATAAATTATACAAAAAGTGTTTGTTGTTAAACTGTGATAAACTTAGCCACAGGGAAGCAGCTGGCACTTTATTGCCAGTGAGTTCCTTTGTGTTTCCCTTAAGCTCCAGCCAGACAATGGCACATTTATAACTTCTTAAAAATTAAATGTAGACTAGAAAGAGCCATGTTGGATTTGAGATGTGAGGCACTCTGGTGGGATTGCTCCAGAGTCACGCAGCTGGTTATGCATCCAGTGAAAGCCTTTCTTCCTCCTTTCGTGGCTGATGAAACTGGGGGCAGTGCTAGAAATGAAAGCAGAACTTGAAGAATCCTGTTTCTTTGCTATCTCTCAGCAATTAAATAGAAAACAAACCCCAGCGAATGAAACCAACTTGCCTCGAACTGCACATTTGCTATGGAATAACTTCATGAACAGGTTTTTCTCTCTTTCTGGAGAGAAGGCATTCAGCTTGAAGTCTCAAGGCTTAAGTAATTTTTCAATGCAGTGAGAAATGGGAGGCAATGCAGTAACCTTCAAAACATGTGAATAACACCAGTTCTGTGTCAGAAAGCCATATAGCTGAAATGGTTAGGCTGAAGTACGTGGAGTCAAAGTGCATACAAAATGTGCTTGGTCACAACTCATGTTTTATAGGTGTGTAAAAAGAATGGAGCTCTCTCTGAAGGGTTTTAAAGGCTGGTGGAGTGAGTTACTGACAAATTGTCTTGGTACTACTAACGCAAGTCTCTGGAAGGGGTGAGTGTCCTGGTTTCAGCTGGGATGGGGTTCATCATCTTAGTTGCTGGTATAGTGTTATGTTTTGGATTAAGGGTGAGAGTAACTCATCCTAAAACTGATGTTTTAGTTGTTGCTGAGCAGTTCCTACATGAAGTCAAGGTCTTTTCAGCTTCTCATGCTGCCCTGCTAGTCAGTAGACTGGGGGGAACAAGGAGCTGGAAGGAGACAGGACAGCAGACCTAAGGAATATCCCACACCATATGGTGCCATGCTCAGTCTATAAACCAGGAGGAAAGCTGGCCAAGGCTGCTGCTTGGGAAATTGTTGGACATTGGTCAGCAGGTGGTGGACATTGGTCAGCAGGTGGTGGACAATTGCACTGTGCAACATTTGTTTTGTACATTCTTATTATTTTATTTTATTGTTGTTATTATTTTCCTGGTCCTATTAAACTTTCTTTATCTCAGCCTACGAATTTTACCTTTTTCTCTCCAGTTCTCTGTGCCATCCCACTGTGGGGCAGAGTGAGTGAGCAGCTGTGTGGTATTTACCTATCTGCCAGCAATGCAGGTCAGTGACTCTGCATTGAAGTGCATTTGCATCTTGACCAGCTGTGAATGAACTCATAACTGTGGATGGGAAAGTGTGATGTAAGAAAGGTTATCCTGAAGGCATGTTTAAGGAGAATGAGCATGAGCAGTGAATTGAGGGTTTCCACATTATGAGGCAGCATTGCCTTTTCTTTGAACAACACTGCAGTGGTGGTGGTGGAAGTGTTTATATTTCGAAAAATCTGAGCTGTCACCTGATGGGGAGCAGAAGGCTGTCCAGTTTTCTCCTCAGTTCTTGCAAACTGTTGTATTGTGTAATCCCTTCTGTAAAATATACTGTGCCTTGCCTTAGAGTGCTGGATTGCCCCTTCTGTCTTTCCTCTTGCTTGGGGAGGACAGTTGTGGGAGGTTAAGAAACTCTCATTGCCAGTCTGAGTTGCTTACATTGCCTACATTGCTCTTGCTCTGGTGCCAGCATTGTATCGAACAAGTTCAGTTTGGGGGATTTTGTTTCTTTGTTTTATGGAAACTTATTCTATCTCCTTGGTAATGTATATGTAGGAAACAACTGAATGCCCTCTTAAACTTTATTTTCTGAATCTAAATAAGTTCAGTGCTTGAGTCAACCCACAGAAAGCAGGCCTGGTGTTTATTCTGTACACCTGTCACTTGGCTTCTTTCTGCTTGAAACCATCTGTGTAAAGGAGGTTGCTGTGGCTCCCTCACCAGGCACTAACACAGGTCTTTCTCCACCTCTGGAGAGACCCTGCTTGCAAAACTGCCCAGCTGCCTCATGGTATTTTCATGAAAAAATCAACAAAACCCAACCAACCAACCAAAACCCCATAGCAACAAAACGATGACAACAAACCCTCAAACCAGAACAAACCCCAAACAAACAACATCCTCAAAACAAACAAAAACCCCCAAGCACCCCCTGCTTCTTCACTTCTTCTTTGTGATTTTGTCTTTGCTTTCTCAGTGTGTTCTCCTGAGCAGCAAATTTACTCCTCCAATCAGTTTCTAATTTCCTGGGTTGTTTTTTATCTTTTTTTGGTGCCACAGATGTATTTTTCTTGTGTGAAATCTGCACAGAAGTGCCTGCAGGTCTCGAATTGTCCATGCTGCCTCTGCTGTTACAGCCTTATTCCCACCGGCTGAACTCCAGCACCATTCCCAACAACTTCTCTGGTCTTTTTACCGTTTTGATGCTACTCTTCAGGGTGTACTTCGTGCATTATTTCTGTCAGATATTTACTCAGTGTGCATCCTATAGTTCCTGTATCCTTTCATGTTTGTTGTAATTCTCAAATGTTTCCTCAGTGCTGTAATCTTTTTTCTCCTGTAGTGCTTGGTTATAGTCAGAAAGAAATTGAGCAAAATCATCAGATCTGTTTCCCATAAAAAATGTCCTGTTTTGCTTTCTGAAGAATCAAAACTTCTTGGGCCTAAGCCCTGTTTTTCTTGCCCTCCTGTTCCACCACTTAAGCTCATCTCTCTGCTATAGCAGAGCTCAAAGGCAGGAAGGTGCCTTCACCTTCCACTCTTGATGTACAACCATCACCTGAACACACGAGAAATCTTCAGCAGAATAGCCAACCAGGCAGGAACATGCTGATGTTCATCCACACCAAAGGAATACAGAATAGGAAAGGAACAAATTCCAAGGAAGCTCCCTTGGTGATTTTGTTGTTGTTGTTCTCTGCATTTTAACTTCTCAGCAGGGATATTGGCTTTTTGCATTCCTGCCTGGAAGCCGGCAAACCCCCACTAGTAGTTTACTTTTCTGTTTGAGAGCCCCTCTGAGCTGGAGAGGAGCCCTACAAATCTTGCAGATACCATCCTCGAGGCATATGTAGCTCTGTGTCTGAATTGATTTCAAACTGCCGTCCATAATCTGGATAATAATCTACTATTCACAATTAGATGTAGTTCCAATTTCTTGAATGCTCAAGCAATCATTTTCTTTGGTAATTGAGTTCCCCATAGAATTCCGCTATTCTGATCTCCTGCTCAGAAAACTAAGCATATTAATTTGAAAAGCTGCATCAGTGCCTGGCCAGGACAATGGCAGCAGAATAATTGCAAGGAAATCTCTTACAACAGGTTTATTTTCATCTAATAAAGCTTCCCCTGGTGGTTATGCTGCATGCCATGAATATGATACAAGTTCTAAGGTTTGCATGTGTGTGCTTGCGTGGGCAACTGGGTTTAATTCTAATCTTCCAAGATACCTTCGTTATAATTTTTTAAGTGTTTGAAGATCAGTTTTTGAAGTATTTACCATTCTGTCTTTCTTTTCGTGATGAATTTTGCGTAAGGGAAGGGGTTTGAGAGGAGAAATTACTCCTTCTGCCTGCAGGATTTATGCACATACAGTACACATTTACACACTGGAATAAAAGTTACGTTCCAGTCTCTAAATGGAGATGAGGTTGAATTCTACTGGATGCAGGGCAAACAATTAATAAGGGACTAGAGGCCTTTATGAAGAGCTTATAACTCAGCAAGGCAACAAAGGAGAGCAGAACACAGAGATACAGAGGGTGACTACCCCCAGTGTCAGAAGTCTCAACCCTCCATGTCAGTGTGGTTGGGATTTGGTAACAGTAAGTATAAACCTTGATCCAGCTTGTCAGTGATCACCTTGTCTGGTTTATAGTTTGACTAGGAAATGTAGTTCTAGTTCTGCAGTTTAGGGTGCTGTCAAATACTCTTTCTTCTCCCAGGGGGTTTGCCAGTGGGGAATATCTGGTTGTGTTCTGACCAAGTAGCAGATGCCATTATCATGAGAGATGTGTCTAGAGAATGGTCTTCAAACATTATTAATTAGTGCTGTTGAGCTCTGAGCTGGAAGTTGGTGAATGCTGGGCCTACTGTGTTTCAGGTTTCATGGTGTTACTCTCTGTATTTGTGATGATGATGATGATGACGGTTATTGTTTGTTGTTTCACCTACTGGGGTATTTTTTGAATTGAATGCTTAAATAAGAGAAGATGTGAAGAAGCTTAAATAATGATGAGGTGATAGCAGAATTCCTCATATGAAGGTGGAATTCATGCTTGTCTTTTCTTTCTAGATAGGACTTCTGTTTCCTCCTGTAACAGGGTCAAGTGGCATAGTCTGTCATTTTCAGAGGGTCTGTGTGGCCAACTCCTGTTGAAGTTGACTGGATTGTGTGAATATCTACGTCTTGAGATCCCAAATGCATTTTGGGCCTGCTTTCCTTCCATGTGTATTTGGTAGATTGATGGACTTAATGAGGCCCAAGAATGTCATACTAGGCAAATGACTTGAATCAGCATAAGAGAAAAAACATCAGAAGTGTGTCCCACAGTGGGGCTGAAGTATTCTAGGGATGCAGAGTTAGTTATGAATGAAAGGTCTTTCCTTTTCAGACTTGCTTCACCCCCCACTTTCCATAAAGGATAGCACAATCTGTAGATAAATGCCTCCATAATATTCAGTGTATGTCAACAGTTATGGAGCACAGTGGTGTTAGGTTTTTGTTATTGACAAGTAGTTGCTGTAGAGTTTTTACACAGTAATCCTAGAGCTGCACCATTTCATACAGAACTTTAACTTCCTGGCAATCAGATGAGTGATGTTTCAGATGTCAGATTTTCAAAGGAAAACTGGCAATGCAAAGCCCTGTTCAGAACCTCTCCTTTCCTCTTCTGCTAATACTGATCAGCTAAAACTATTTCAAAAGAGAGTCTTACTTTCCTAGTGAAAATGTTAAGAAATGCCAAAGAAACATCTGCCTTATAATCCTTGCTGTGAATATCCTTGCTATGAATATATAAATCCAAGGAAAATACAATGTATGTACCAAGCCACAACTTTGCTTTTACATTTCCACTTGCTATGTTGGCTTAATGGGATGTAATGACAAGAGGCTGAATATTGAGGCACTTTTCTTCTGCTTCTATCAGTGAAGTCACTCTCAGTTTCTGCATTGCCTCCCTTCTGCCAGACATAAATATCCTTGGCAAAAGCACATTTATTATATATACAAAAAATATCCCATCCCTGGCATATTTATTTTCTTTTTCCTGCCTCATTTTCTGGATAGTTGAAAAAGCTACCTGTGCCTGCCCAGGTATGTGTATAGATGTGGAATCATAAATGTTTAACTGTTGTTGAAGGTGGCATTTTATGTAAAGCAGAGGGTAAGCTGCAGAAGCCAAGCTGCTCTTTTTGCCAGTGGGTTTTCCCTAGTTCCTGCTGTCAGCAATGCTGATGTTTTCCTTGCTGTGTTCCACATCTCTTTCCTGTTGGTGTATATGATCCATTGCTACCAATCTTTACAAAATAGTTTTGTGGGAGGACTTACAGTTTTCCCCGCAGCAGAACCCGCAGCTTCCCTTCTTACCCACTACTTCTCCATGAATTACACTCTTGGATGGCTTAATTCTGTTCTGTGTGAATTGTTGTGCACACCTGTGCAACGTGCACCTGTTTGTGTTTTTGACTCAGTAGTGATCTCAAAACACAGTGAGTGTGGAGCAGTTCTCCTAATGTAGCCCTCATGCTGGAATGGGAGTTGGCATCCTGTTTGGAGAAACTGCCTTTGCTTTTATGTGATGGACTCCTGTGGCTCTATCTCCAAATTAATGGAGAAATGAAAAGGTTTGCACATTCTGGATTTGTGGAATCAGAGGGGATGATAGGTTCAGCAAATTTACATTCTTTTCATCCCCTCTCTGATGTATTGGTCCCTAGAGAGTAGATGAGCTGTCCTTAGGGCTGGCAGCAGCATTCTTTCAAAGAAAAAACCCTTCTGTCTTGTTCTTAGAAGCGAGACAAAGCATGTCATGTAGGAAAGGGCATGACTGAGCGGGGGAAGAACAAATTACATGTGCTGAAATAAAGGTACTAACAAGTTCAATTAGGCCAGCCAAGAATTCCTTGGTGTCATCTATGGTTGTGTCAGGCCCCTGTATAAAACACTTGAACTTAGCAATGGGCTGTGGATTTCAGCTGGGTTTTTTGCTGGATTTTTTTTCCCTTTCTGTTTTCTCTTTTTTTAACACAAGGGTGGTGTTTTTTATAGCAAACACCAGAAACTGTGTATGTACCCTACACCAACAGAATATACTTGTTAATATATTTTGGCATTCAGAAGTAATCTGTGTCAAGTATTGAGTATCTGCTTTCCACTCTGCTGGCAAGTCCAAGGAAATGGCAGGGCATTGGAGAAGCATTGATTTTCAGCGTATGTCATTAGAATTGCATTATAAAGCTTGGCACCAGGTCTGTCTTAATCCATCTTTTCACATCCTTTGCAGGAGAGAGAGAGATGAGTGCTGTCAAACCACCAAGCATTCAAAGCTCCCGCATCTGATCGCAGGAGTGCCGGGGCAGAGCTGTTCTTCTCAGCTCAGATCTGTGATCAAAAGCAAATTAGGATGCCGTCCTTCCAGCCATCTGCCGACTTTGGCATCTGCTGGGGTGAAGGATGGCCATGGAAATGGGTCTTCTCTCACTCCTTGTATGACAGGGAGTGCCATCGAGCTCCCTAGTGACAGGTAGCTGTTGATTTAGCTGACTTGTTCACTTTCCATTTCCTACCAGTAGGCACTCTAAGTGTGATGGAAAGAAATGCAGCAGTAAACCTGAAGGACAGGGTTGGGTGGGGGTTGAAAGAATGCTCATTGCTCTTAAAAATTCGCTTGTTTTGCTTTGGCTAAATGGGCTTTAGTGGGATGAATCTTGCAGGATTTAAGGAGGTAAATCCTGGTGGCTGCTCTTGTCCTCATGATGCTGCCTGGAGTGAAGTGTGCAAACATAACCCTGTTCAATTTTCTGAGGCGACTCAGGGGGGTTTAAAATCAGGTTAGTTTCAGATTTGTTCTTTTTGTTTGCATTAGAAGTTTTTCCACTTCCAGCCTTGTGTTTTACAGCTGTTCCTTAGAGGTCTGATGCTTTCAGTTGTGTCTTGCTCAATTTGTAGTTGTGTATTCATCTTTTCCAGCTTGAAGAGGTATAATATGTCATTTCTGCCAGCATTTGTCTGCCTTACATAAGACAATAACTCGGTCTCAGTGCTCATTACAGATCCACCTTCTCAGTGGCAAGTACCTAAGGATCAGTGAGATTCTGCAGTGACAAGACTCCTGGCTATGATGTGTCAAATACTGACAATATAAATATGACCTTTACATGTGTGTGTGGATGAGCGCACACCTTATCTATGTATATGTAGATGTATGTAGGATAACTGAAGGGATGATTAAAAAGAAAAAATCAACTAACCAAATGGAGTCTTGCAAGGGACCTAATAACAAAGAGGCAGCAAGCTGTGCGTAATTAGACCAGATGACATGGTAACCTTAATTTTTAACACTTCTTGACTCTGTAGATCCTCAGCAGTTGTAAGTTGAAGTTAATGCAAAGACACAGAGCTTTTGTATCAGTATATAAGATTAGAGCTAGGAGTTTCTGGAATGCCAGAGTTAAAGAAGGCATACTCAAGCTGTTGGTAGCTTGAAAAATAATAATGCCTGGAGCTATACAACCCGTTAAACATCAACAGCCACTTTCAAACCAAGAAGAAAAATACCCTGCTCTTCATTAGAGAGAGGCCAAGATGCAATGCTGAATGAAAAATTAATTTTTATGGGTGTTTTTAAAAATAAACCATCTGGGTCTGAATTCATTCCTGACACCTAAAAATTACCCTGTTTTTGTCAAGATAACCTTGTTGCTCAGTTCCTGTCCATCACCCGACACTACATACTCCAAACAGGGAATTTCTTTCAGCGCTTTTCTGACAAACCACTTTTATCCAAATGCCAGGGGCAGTGTGGGTGTGGTTCTGGGCAAGAGTGAGGGGGAACCTGCTCACAGTCACTGGGGACTCCGAGATAAATTTGATGGAAAGCTTGTCTCAGCACGAATGAGAGTTACCAGCAGCTTGTGTACACTGAGAAGGAGAAATCTAATGATGGGAGAAAGAGAGTGAGGTGGGAGTTGGAGTAAGTATTTACTTGCTGCGAGTACACAGTGGTTGAATCCAGTGAAAGGATAACTTCAGGGATTGTGGATGTTTGTCACAGCAGGCCAGCCGGCTGTTTTCCATCCACAGAAGTGGTGTGGGTGTCTGAGTCATGTTTTCCTCAAGGGTGAGGTGTGGTGAATTTTAAATGCAGACGTTTGCTGAGCAAAGCTGTGAGCGCAGTGTTTATCAACAGATTTTGCCTATTGAAAAAATGATCATGACAGTGAAAATAGGAATTCAAGACTGAACTAGAGAAGTTGGATGCTAAAATATACACAGAGGCCTCAGGGGACTTTGCATTTCTTGTAGAAGCTGACCCCCAACTGGTTTGTGCTATTTGAGAGTTGATTCAGTTTGTTGCTGACCGAACACTACATTAGCAGGGTTAAATGCTGTTTCCCAGGGCTGAGACCCTAAGTATAGACCTGAGTTTTATTTGACTTCAGGATGCAGGGCTGAGATCAGCTTGGCCAGAGGCTGCCTGCTCTTATGCAGGCTGAAGGTTGGAAAAGACCTTGGGGTTTGTCTGTTACTTGTGTGACAGTTGTACCTTGCCAGACTGGGCTGTACTATGGATAATCCTTTCTTCTCTTGGTCACATGGAAAAATGGTATTTGGATTGGTCTTACGTTGCCCCCATATCTGTTTAAATGTTCGTGACTTATGAACAATTACAGCTTCAGTGAGAGTGGATCATACTGAGTTCTTCCTTGTTGTACCAGATCAGCTTTATCACAGATGTAGGGTCATATATTTGCACTGCAGTATTTTATGTATGTGCATCTTTTCTCTTCTAGAGGGCTTGGGTAGCTGTTTTTGCAAAGATGTGCAAAAATACAGCAGGAAGCATTTGAAAAAGAAATTGGTAGTGAATTTAGACACTAGACAATGGGAGTTCAGAGGTAGGACACAGCCTTTTTCAGAAAAGTGTGTTTCTGTCATTAGGTTTCATACCCAAACTGAAGCCACCCAAAATAACTAGATACTGAAAATGTAAATCTTGTTATTAATCTCAAAAGCTGTGAAACATAATCATCTCATCGAGAATTATGGCCCTTAACAGCTCCATCTAAGACTGCATTATTAGCTGAATAGTCTCATTTTGCTGGACATTTAACCTTATGTACACATAATTTATGATGGATTACTTTAACAAGTTTTAAAACTTCCAGAGTAGAACAGGGGTTGTGATCCCAATCCTGACTGTGAAAAAGCTTTATTCCAATTTGTTCTGCTTCCCTTTCCATTGTTCCAGTGTTTCGTGGCAGTTAACAATACCTGAAAAAGCCAGCAGTGTGCTTGGATAGAGTAGCAAGGTGTTGTGTGACTGTCTCCCTGCTGGCAAAGGGAATAATCTGTGCTCGATGCTCATCCCACACAGGTCCAGGGCACCAGATGCACATCAGACCTGGAGCTCATCTCAGTTATGCAGCTGCCTGCAGACTGGGGTGGCCTTGATTGTTTTGTTTGTCCTTGAAATACTCTGTGGTTTCGTGCACGTGTGATTCTTTTGGTAGTTCTTGCTGTTGGAAGGCAGCTGTCTTTTGATATGCAGGAAGTATTCAGATAGGTGAACAGACAAGGAAAAACAGGGTGTAGTGGTGGTGGGAGGGAAGAAGCACTCAAATGGAATCACTGTGCTGTGCTCCCAGCAGGGAAATTTCATTTCTGGCAGTACTGCTTTGCATTGACTCCAGCTACAATCTGAGGCCTGTTGCCACGAAGACAGTAGTTTTTGTGGCAGTTGGTGCCTCAATATCCAGCCTATTCTCTTCCCAAAAATGCCCATTTTCTTCATTGGCATGCATGACTGGGTCCTGTGACAGAGCTGGAAGTCTGCAAGAACACCTCCAGCCATAAGTAACCCCTCAAAAACCTGTAAGAAATTAACTCAGATTTTCTATCTAACTTGGATCATTAATTAATTCTATCTCTGCCCCCATTACACAATTAGAAATATTGCCAGTGTCCAAATGTGCGATTACTACATCTGTTAGGAAAGGGAAGAAACAAAAGAATTAATGTTGATGATAATTTATACTGACACTCCAAGGATGGGGAAAGCACTCAAGGCACTGAAGACCTGGCTGGAGCTTTCAGCTGAGCATTTGGAACAATCTAATGATTGTTCTTCTGTCTTGTCCTATTGTTTTTCCTTTACCCCCTGCCACCCGGTGACCCAAAAGTCTTTTAAAGCACACTACTGTACTGTCCACACATCAACACTGGAAAATGTTCCAGGGCCTTAGAAAGACTTGGTTAGCAGGGAGGTCTTTCAGATAGAAATATATAAATCTGTAACTTTTAAAAAATTATATCTATTTTTTTAATTTAGCTTTTTGAAGGACCTTACAAGGTTCTTCATGTACCACGTTGTGTTTGTGTCACTGTACCCACTGAGTGAGAATAGTTTTCTGCCTCTTTTCCTTCTTGCCTCTTCTGCATGACAAAAGGGATTGGTGCTTAGGGAGAGGAGGCAGCCTGGACTCTCCTACAGCATCTCCCTCTACCCACAGTTGTTTTGAGGATGTGAGGTCCCTGCCTACCTATTGTCCATGAGTTGTCCAGCACCTTTTGAGTCCCCTGGCATTGCCTGTCTCCCCAGCCCTGAGCCAGCAGCAAATGTCAGGTGTTCACCACCTCCTGTGCAAATTTTTTTATCTCTTCTAAATCAATCTCCTCCTAATTTTACCAGTTCCCCCTGCTTCTTGTTCTGCAGAAGTAGAAACTGCACTTCTTTAAGCTTATCTTCTGCATCTATGTTTTTGAGAACCTTAGAACTGCAAACTCTTCAGCTTTCTGCCTGCAAACCGGGTAGTCTGGACCCTTGGGCAAGGTGGCGGCTACATCCCCTTATGGTGTTCCTTGGCTTTGCTTAAGAACTGCAACCTTCCCAAGACTGGCACTGCCTACCGGATGGGGACATGCCGAGGACTTGTGAAGCGGTAGAGCAGCACCTGTCCTTCTCACAGTATCCCTCCAGATGATTCACAGCATTTTGTTGATTCTTTTTTTGGAGGCCACTGCACAATGAGCCAATGATTTCAGATAGCTATCAGTGATGACTCCAAGAGCTGAAGCTGTGACTCCCATGAGTTCAGCATTACACAGGCAGGGTTTAGATTATTATCCCTACATATATTACCTCTAAGCTTGTCTAGTGAGGCTCAGCTGCCTCCTCCTTGCTCGTTCACTTGGCTTTTTGACTTTCTGCTGATGTTCTTCACTATTGCTGTGGCATTGAGTAACCCCGTTGGTTTAGTTTCACCTGCAGGCTCTGAGATTTCACCCTGTCTCCCTTCTCCAGGTCTGTGATGAACGTACTGAATGAAATCCTCATGAATATGTACCCCTGGGGGACCCTGGTGCTGGCTTTTCTTGATCCCCAAACCTCTTGCTTCCTAACCAGCTTTTAGTCCATAAAAGAGACTTTTCTTCAGGCCCATGACAGCTTAGCTTCTTTAATAATCTTTTGCATGAGCTTTGTCAAAAGCTTTTTGAAAATCCAATTATTCTGAAAATCCCTTTTATTCACACACCAATTGACTACCTTGTATGACTTCAGGTTATCGAGGCAGGATTTCCCTTTGTAGAAGACATGCTAGTTCTTTTTCAATGAGGCCTTTCTCATTCATATGACCAGGGGGTTTATTCTTCATAGTAAGCTCTACCACCTGAGCAGAGTTGGCAATGGGACTTGGTGATCTCCAGCTCCCAGGACCCTGACCTGGGCCATTTTCCTGCAAAGGTGCTCCTGGTCCTTCTGCGGGTGGTGGCAGTGGCTCAGCTGCTGTGAGGGGCAGTGAGGTGGTCCCGTCACCGGGAAGCTGCCTCAGGGGCAGCGCCCAGGTCTCCTCCGGAAGTGTTCTCAGCTCAAAATGCTGAGAAGGAGGTTTGAGTCCTCTGGCGCTGCCAGGCTTGCAGGTGAAGTTTGTTTCATGGTGGATTCCTAGGCAGCCCCAACCACTGAAATATTTGGATACAACCAGGACCCTCCACCACCTTTGGGAGCATTGATAGTTTTCTGTATCTCCTTCAGGTGTGTTCCTTGTCCTTTTTCTTCTGTTTTCTCTGTGAAAGAGCTGCTCAGGGCAGTGGGACCTCAGAGGAAATGGTGGCCATGCTCCATCTGGCTGCACCCTCACCTCAGGGATGGGCTGCTCTGAAGGGATCAGCAGGACCCTGGCCTGCACCAGACGTCACCTCGGAGCCCCCTTCTCCTAAAGGGGAACATCACTGCTGCCACATGTTGCTGGCCCACAAAGGACCCCGGAGGTTTTTGCACTTTTGAGGCACTTCTGCCTTGAGAAGAAGAGTGGCCGTGAGTGGTCCTTGGGATGGGGTGCTCTGAGGGACTGGGTTGGGAACAGGCAAAGCTGGAGCTCAGTAACAAAACCACATGTGTTTATCCATTGGGGAAAGAAACTTGTGAATCCATTCCAGAAACCATATGTGGAGCAAATTAGAAAAAAAAAAATCAAGAGATTTGGAAACAGAAACTGTGTCTCCACATAGTTCATCCTGTGGCTCCAGGAAACATGGGGTGAATGCAGAGCAGAAGCCACAGTGTGCCTGAAACTTCGTGGAGGCTCTAGTGGAGCACCATCAGCTCTTTAGTGTGATGGTTGTCAGAAGAGAAGTCAAATGTGGCAGGTCTCACATGTTAGCAACTCAACAGATGCTACTGTAAACATGATGTCCTGGCAAAACCCTGTGATTAATGCTGCTTAACACACTGGCACATAGAGAATGCAAGTTGAAAAAGCATTAAAATGATGATGTTATTGGTGCTAACAACACTACTATTCTGTTAATAGCAGTGGGTGGTGACTCCTGAGATTTCTTATGATTTATGCTCATACACAGTTGATACGAGAAAGTGCAGTGTGGGTAGATTTGCTGTGCTGCTCCCTTGCAGTCTTCTAAAAATTTGGTAAGCAGAGGAAGGATTTGTTTAGACCCTGGAGAGCAGGTGCCTGTTGTTCTGTTGCAGGAAGAGCTTTTTGTTACCCTCCCATTAGTGATGGCTCATGGCACTGTGCTGGGCTGTGTGTCTTGTCCTTAATGCCACGCCTGTGGACTTTGTGTCCATCACTGCCACGCCTGTGGAATTTGTGGACATGGTTGGAGAACCTGCCTGCAGTCGTGCCTGTGCCCCCTGGCCTTTGTCTTAATGAGCAACTCTCCCTTTTCAGCTTGGGAGTGTGGGGGGGAAATCTTCATGATTAAAGATGCTGTGCTTTCTTTTTGATTTCTTCGTATCGATAACTCCTCACGATGCTGCGGCAGTGCATATTCCCTATGAAAAATTAATAGCTACAGGCTTTTCGTTACTGAGGCAGCCTTCTGATGCCCTGACAGGGGAGCCACGAACCAGCTGGCAGGCAGTGGAGCTGCAAGTCAGTATCAAGGTAAAAACCAACCCCCACCCCAAAACACAAAAAAACAAACACACAAAAACAAAAAAAAAAAGTTTATTAACAGAGTTAAAAGAAGGAAAAAGAACGTCAGACTAAACCTTCAGAACACCTCTCTCCCCCCACCTCTGCTCCCTTCACCACCAACGTAAAAGAAAACACAACCCTTGAAGATTCTAGTCAGTTCACCACCTATATAATAATTTCTGTTTTCAGTTCACTTAGGGAGAGGAGTCTCTCTTGGTCAAAACCAGGAAACATCTCCACACGAAACAATCTCGTGCAGCTTCAGTGTCACAGCAAAGCAGCCGCCCGGATGGTTCTCTGCTTCAAACCCCCCCCACACACCCCCACACCACACAAACAAAAACCAAAAAAACCACACAACCAAACAAACCCCCAACCACACAAACAACCCACCCCAACCACACACACAACCACAAAAACACACCAACAACACCCACACAAACCCCAACCCCCCCACCAAAAAACAAACAAAACAACCACACCACCAACAAACACCAAACACACCCAACCCCACCACCCCACACCACAACCACAACCACCCCCCCACACAAAAACCCACCACCAAAAAACAACACACAAAAAAACCCCCCACACAACACCCCACACCCCACCACAAACACCCCAACCACCCCCCCAAAACCAACCACCAACCACCCCCCCCACCCCCACCCCCCAACCCCCCCCCCACCCCCCACCACCCCCACCAACAAAAAACCCCCCAAAAACACAACCAACCCAAAAACAAACACCCCAACAAGGTATTCCCCTGAATGCAGAGGATGGCTGGCCCTCTCATGTTCTTGCACTTAATTCAGCACAGCAGTGCCACACATGCTTTTAAAACTAGACCACATCTTTAATAAGTGGTATCATGGATCCTTCACAAGTCGGTTTGTGCATCAAATCCTTTTCTTGCTCCTTTAGTGAGTTTAGTTAAAGTGGTCCTTGTTAGGAGCCTGTCCAATTTCAGGAGGTGATGAAGGGTTTTGTACCATGCTGGCCTCTGCAGAATTTGCCAGGCTGTGATTCTGACCATGCTCAAGACTGTGACAAGCTTTGCATTGATTCGAGTAGGGGCAGGATGTTGCCTGACATGTTCATACAAACTAGTATGCTGGCTCATAGTTCATTTGTGCCTTTTGGTTTATGTGCATGTTCTTTGCCCCTGGATATACCGATACATGCATTAAATCAGCCACGTTGGCTTGTCAGTAAATGGTGCTGCACTGTGCCTGCTCGAAAGCTGAGTTGTTGCTGCACTGATTTGGCTGGAGTAGTTGTTAAGTAAGTGAATTTGCAACATGCGTAGCTGTAATTAAACTTACTGGACTAGATTTCATTGGGATAGCTTTCTTTTTTCCTTCCTTTTCTTGATTTCTTTCTGGAAAATCTGCAGTCAAATGGTGAGATAAATGGGAATATTGACACTATGGAATACTTGTCTCAACTCTAGCACATCAAAGCTTTCAGGGCCCTCTTTCTTCCTTTTGAAACTGAGCCTGAAATTGATCCGCAAAGCTAGTTTCCTAAAATTGGAACAAAGATGGGTATCTTTATTCAAACTGAAATTCTGATCCATAAAAATGTTCTTAATTTTAGATGGAATTTCATTGATTTTTGTATGGCAAAGTCCCAGATGGTTCAGCAGTAAGTTGATGGATGAAATGCAACTGAGGGAAGGTAGGCAAACCTCTAGGTTTTCAAGGACCAAGAAAATGTTTTCCTTTTTGCTGGTGCCTGTTTCTGTGTTCCCATGGTGATGGCTATTAGTGGATGGACCAGCTCTGAAGTTGTAGCACTAGCCAAGCTGTATACTACATGCTGCAAGTCCAGAGGAATTTAGTAATAAATTTTCAAAAGTATCTGCAATTTTTGGTGGCCAGCTGGAGCCACTGGAAGATGATTTTCTTTGCAGTGTCCTGAAAGGAGATTCCTTCAAGCCTGTTTAAGTCAGGCGTTCCAAACTTGCCTGCTTTAGATCTTATAAATGATGTCAGCTTGGAAACATATATTTGATGTCTTAAGTTTTGTTTTGTTTTAATTTTTTTAAATTCTCTTGCAAAAGGCAGCTTTTGGGGGAAGTTAGTCAAAAGGAGGAATAATTTAGAGCCGATATTTTGCACATCTATAGCTGTATGTGCTGCTAGACAGTGGCTGTTTTAGAAAGGAAGCATCAACAGATCTACAGTCTGTCAAACACAACTGACTGCTGGAGAGTCTGTCAGGAACAGCAATTTGACAACTGAGATGGACTTGCTGGATTTGTTGAGAGCAGCTCCTTCTGTCAAAGGGGTAAGGAAATATTTAGGCATTGGTTAACATACAGAAATAGGGGATTTTTTCTTGAAATCCTGGAGTACATTTGCTCAAATTTAGAACAATCTTCATGTTCTGAAATATCTGCACCCGTCCTCCTCAAATCTCCTGGCAGGTTGAAGAGCTGCATGTGGTGAATTAAGCACAGGCTCTTTTTTGTTTGTTTGTTTCTAGATGATCCGATATAAGAGAATCCTGGTTTCTTAATGAGTGTCCATGGGGAAAAGGAATGTCATGGCTTTTTAGTTTCAGCCCAAAATTGGATAAAATTTTGACTTTCTTAATGCATGATTAATATTTTTTTCTTAATGAAGAAAACAAAAAGACCTAAACGTGGTTCCCCGTAGCTGCAGCTGGCATTTTCAGTGCTGCAGGAGCAGGGCTGAGCTGGCCATGTGGGAAATGCTTTTTGCATAGTAGAGAGAAATCCGCCCTGCAGTGTTAGACCCAGGCAGGCGCACACACATCCCCTCACATGCTGTCTCTGCTCTGGGCTGGCAGGAGGCAGGGCTCTGATGGATGGTTGCCTTGCTGGAGAAGTCGGTCATGGATGCCCCTCACCCGTTTCATTATTTAATTACACAGCAATCTGAATGCTGGGCAGTAAAACTGCATTTTCACCCAGAGCTGATTTCCATTTAGTCTGTCATGTTAATAGTGAAATAAATTGCTCTAATTGCCCGCAACTTCATCAAATTCATATCTCTTCCTTTTTTATTGAATATTTATTAAACGTCATGTCATGTCTTGCTTGGTTGGTAAAAGTGGTCCAGTCTGTGCATAACATTATGCTTTAAAATGCAGGGTATCACATTTCCCCCCTTCCTCTTGAATTTTAATTTAGATTGTGAAGTTTTGCATTCATGTTCATATTAATCATGCAATTTGAAGAAAGAAGAACCAGCCTACAAAACATTCTTGTCTCTACATCAGGTCTGGTTCTGCTGAGCCTCTTGTTTAAGGGAAGAAGCCCTGCTGGGGCCAAACCTGAGGCTGGTGTGAGTTTTCCTGGCTGAGGGGTCCACTCTTGGTGTGCATGGACTGGGAGTGGGAGTCTTTATCCAAAGATTCAGTTTAAATTCGTGAAGTGCTCTTCCCCTTTGAGCTGTGTGTGTTCACATACTTTTCGACTGTGGACATGTTCATGAATGGTCAAGTGGTGTGTGTGGGGCAAAAAGTAGCAACAACTGAATTTTAGTAATAGTATTCAGCTGTTAGTGTTTCCCATTCCTATTTGAAGTATCTCTTAGTCACTGACTCTTACTCTTAGATCGTTTTCTCTGAGAATCTTTGCGCTTGGATTTTTTTTCCCCATTTCTTGAAGATAATTTCTGGACATCACATTCATGGGGAACATGTAATAGAAAGAAAAAAGAAAGGCTCCAAAATCATACGGCAAAGAAAAAAAAATTGAAGGACTAAACAGTATTTTCAGGGATTGATATTTATTTCCCCGTATTTCATTATTTTAGAGGCAATTTGATGATTTTATTTATTTCTGAGTGATTGAGTTGCGTACTGTGTGTGTTTGTGAGATTGACTTGGAATCCTCTAGGTATTACCATACTTATAATGCCAAACAACATCCACAATTCTTCCAAAGATTTAAGAATTCAGACGGGGTCAGATATTTACAGGCAATTTTAGGTACCTTAATTCCAATTAAGTGTTTGCCTGAGGAGGAAGGTAAATCACCTCAGCTCTTCTGAGAGTGGTGAAGAAACATTGCAGTGGTTAGCGCATCATTTGGCCGCTTTGTGGAGTACTTTTGTTTTTTAGCTCCTTTGGAGTTTTTCTGTTTGGGTAAGGGGCCTCTGACCTCCGAGTCTGAGAGTACTTCTCTACCTCTTAGATCTTTGTCAGTGAGTGTTCACCACCTCCTCTTCCATGCACCAATCATCTAGGTCTGGGAACAATTCTCTGGTTCTGTCCAGTGCCTCAGATGGCACCCATCAGCAGTGTTAGTGCTGCTGGGCAGGTGGTAGCCATGCAGGGACATCTTCTTTCCCCTGCTTGCCTTTGTAGAAGATCTTGGAACCAATTGTAAAAGCAGTTGCATTTTTATTCTTTAGATAAATTGTGTTCAAATGCATACTTAGATCACTATAGTTTGCCTCCCTTTTCAGCTCTGTCTGTTCCAAAACTCACAGAAGGTAAAATTCAGCCTGCTCAGACTCCAAGGAAGGTGCTTTCATGCCAAGTGATCTTTTTTCCAAGTGCTTGTAGGTTTAAATTGCTGCATAGTCTCTTTTTTTTTCCTGCTCTGCCATTTATCCATTGAAAACATGTCCCTTAAAAAACTGTGATTAACTACCTCTTTCTTTGGTTTTTCTATTTGTTGGTTGGTTTTTTTTTTCCCCTCCCCTCCCCAAGCTTTTTACCACTCCAACTGGTATTATTTATGGATATAATTAAAATATGGTACATGCACAAAATGCTGAATTGGGAATGTATCCACATTTAAAAAATACATAAAGAAATTAACCGCGCTATTGATCAACCCAAGTGGCAAATGCATGGAAGAGGGTTTATCTCTGTGTCAAATGCTTCTGTCAGAAAAACTCCAGTGGAATTGTATATAATGGTTTTGTGCACCATTCACAGTCAGTGGTGGTGCTACAATGATATAGACTTGCTGAAGGAGTCCTAGGCCTATTTAATTAAAAGAAAATAAGAAAGAAAAAAAGTTAAATGTATGATTTGTATTCCAACTAAAGAAATGAACGTGTAAGTACTTATCAACAGGCACAGCTTTTGTGTTTATTCATCCGAGGACTAGAAGCACATATTTTAGCATCTGAATGATTATAAATATGTTTACTAGCTATCAGAATCAGAGCTGTTTAATTTGAAAATGCCAATTCATATTCAGATGTGTTTTGCTTTTCACTACTAGTATTAGTTATCCTGTTCAGCATTCATAGTTCTGGCATTCATCATTTTTGGCTCACAGCATATTGAGATGTAACTGAGGATGGGTGTCAGAGAGGTTAAGGGACATGTTGTGTGTTTTGATTACTCTAATGTCAATATGTCTTGTCAGAAGGACTGAATGGAGACATTAGGAATACGTGCAGTGCTACCTTCTGCATGAGAAAAGCAGCACTTTTTAATTTTTCTTGTTTCAAGTGGTGTACTTATCCAAGGAAAATATGAAGTACAAAGTCATTAAATAAGTCTGACTCAATTAAAAATGATTGGTGCCTGCCTTGAAATAGCCATCTTCAAAACACACCTTTTGTAGCTGGAACAAAGCAGTTGATGATCATGATCTAGGTACCTACTAGGGCACACTTGTGTGATGCTGCATTAGTTTCCTTTGCTGTCTCTTCCAGCATGACAAAATGTTCATTTGCTGCATATCCCCATTTTTGCTCCTTTTTAAAATGCCTTTTTAAGATGTCTTTTCCAAAAGTTCATCCAGATGAGACCTTACATCAACAAAAAAATAAAAGGGGAAAAGGAAAGAGCAGGTCAGCAAGGAGGTCAGCCCAATGCTCCCAGGCTCTGGCTTGAGTCCTGACAGGCTTTGAGAGCAGCCTCTGGTCCTGTAACCACTCCACTGAAATCAGTGGGTAGGAAACCCCTTCCTCATTTAGCACAGGTGGGTTTTGCTGTAAGACCTGTTTATAAGCTGCACTCTGATTTTCAAAAGTTAGAGGAAAAATACCGTATTTTAAAAAGGTCTGTTTGGAGTATAATTCCATCTTTCCTTCCTGTCTGTCCTATCTGATCTTTCATTTTTTCTTCCTAACCCCTGTAAGAGATATTATAATGGGTGTAATAATGGATACAAGAGTGTAATAATAATAATGTCTAGCAGCTCACTTTCTCCAAAGCCCTCGGCTTGCCTCACAAACCAGAGCACAAATCGCACTCAGATGGTTGCAGAGTGATTTGTGAACATCACTTTTCATTTCAGCAGCTCTGTGCTGGCTTCTGAGCCGGAGGGTCTTGGCAGTTCCTGTCACTCTGGTGCTGATTTTTCCTGGTTTTTGAGCCTGCTGAAATTGTAAGAATTCATGCCAGTGTTTGTGAAGTCTACCATGGTCTACCCTTTCAGAATTGAAGGACATCTGGAAAACAAACTCTCCCAGAGATTTCACTGAACTCAAGGGTCACTCAAAATGCTTTGCTAGCAACTGTGAAGACCTGCTGATGTTTCATGGATGTCCTTGATGAGTTACAATAATAAAATATGAGCTAAATATAGGGGTTTTTTTGTCAGGCTCTTCTGCCTGTTTGGAAGGTTTATTTTGTTCCTCTAGTTCTTTCCATGGGAGCATTCTGTTGCCAAGTGGTGTGTTCATTGTTCTCTGCAGGCTTACTCTGGTAGTGCCCTACTTGCTAAGTATGGCAAAGTCTTTCTGTGCCACAGACAGCCCTTTGCTGTTCTTCCATTCCTTTCCTGGTAGTCCTTTCCAAGTCTTTGACCATTTTTTTTCTTGATGACTGATTTTTCTCTTGAAATCTTCCATTGCTGCTAATGCAGCAATGGTGACTGCTATAGTCTGCAGGAGTGGACAGAGTTCTCCTCCACACATGAGACCTGGGTCTCACTCAAACCCCTAAAGCAGGGCTTCAGATGAAATTCAAGGTTTCCTAATACTGATGTTCTGCCTAGAATTGCCTATCATGTTTCCAAACTCCTCCTAGTTTCTTGCAGGTCTGGGAGATTACTCAAGTGATGCCTGTTCTCCCACTGTACATCCACTCACAGGATGGGGAAACAAAATAATGGGACTATTTTCCTTCCGTGTAGTGAAAATTCTGTAGCTCTATAATTTTCCTTCTTCATAAGTTTGTTCTTACCTAGATCATGCATTAATCATTTCGTTTTCCAGTGTATAATATCTTCCCTCAGGAGATTTCTCCCTTCTCCCCATCCCTGCCTTGCATACACTGTGGTTTTGTGTTCTGTGAGATGCCAGCAGTGGCTGAAGGCAAATACTATTAATTTGAAATCAGGGCATGCTGTGAGAAGGCAGGGGGGGCAGGAGGGGCGGTCCAATATGTTTGTTTTTGAAAAAAATAGGGTTGTCTTGGGAAGTGTTATTATCATGCACTTGTCCTAGAGATTCTTTGGGGTTCACATTTTCAAGTGCCTTGTGGTTAATAGATGGTTGTTAAGGGTGAATATCCAAAAGCGCTTGACATTCCACAGCTCCTGTTGGGAACAACTGTGGTCATGGAGGGTGACCCCTGCTGTGCTAGGCAGGAAGATCACCAGGGCTGTCTGTTGTTGCCTTGGGTATGGGATATGTTAACCTCCTGCTGCAACATCTGTCTGGTGACATTTGGGGAGATGGTTGATTTGATGTAAAGCTCCATGTGGGATAATCCATTTAAATTACCATAACTGCAGAAATGGTCTAAGTCCACTGGAGTCAAAGCAAATTGTTTGTCCATTATAAGTCTCACTGATTTCTATAATTTTGATACAGCAAGAAGTATGCAAATTCAGTAATTTTTGAAGAACCCTTGAGGTGAGCGAAGAGCTTACTGGGGGAAGAGAAGCCTTCAACTTAGTGATGGATTTAATTCACAAGAATTATTGTTTTGCCAACAAAGCTTTCAAGATATTTTGCAAATTCCATCTGTCCTTTTAAAATCATAATCAGTGGTGATTTCCCAGAAACAAATCTGTTTCCTGTCAGTTAACAGGAAAAGTGCCTGTAATGTTGGGGTTTAGCTGCCTCCTCAGGTAGACCTGGTAGTTGGACCTAGTTAGTGTGTAAATAGTCACACATACTGCAACACCCGAATGTGAAGATATCTACAAAGTATTTGCTCTATTTGTTTTGTAGGCAGGGGATCCTCAGCACTTTCTGAACATTGATCCTTTTTCTCTGTGTTGGTTTAAGTAGCAGAGGTGGCTGCTACTATAGGAAGAAATCATTTTCTTTGATATTGCCACTTGAAAGGAAAGTTTCAGTATTGAGCTTAGTTATTCTCCACTTTATTTACTCTTTTTTTTGATAGAAAATATGGGAGGAAAGTATTCAGCATTTGTAGAGAGATACTTGTGTTCTTCTGCCAGATACAGAGGCATGAAAGAAAGCATTATGCATAACAAGATATTCTCAGGAGATCTGTTTAGCAGAAGGGGCACAGTGTTAGATGTAATTTGTTTACTGACAGAGTTTCCAACAATGATGCAATGGACCAGGAAACATCACTAAAGTAATGAGTCCTTTCCATTTTAAAAGTGATTATGTCTGAACAGTGCAAATTAACCTGCTTTTTGAAGCTGCTGCTTAGGTGAAACAATTTGCTGATGAAAACACTTCCCCCAACTGGCTCCAGCAGCTGATGTGGCTAAAAGGTGCAGAGGCCATGCGTGTATAGGAGAAAAGCTGTTTTCTGTAAATCAAATGTGAGTAGCATCGAGGCTGATCTAATCTAGGGCCTACTGTAGCGAAGTTGTGGGGCCAAGAACAAAGGCATTATATTGTGTGTAAAGAATCTGTTGTAAATAAGGTTAGCTTGACCGAAGATCAGTATAACTCCTGGGGGAAGGCAAGGAGTTATCCAAATACTGCCCGATCTCCTCACACAGCACAAATATCTGTCAGCTAACCCTGTTCATTGGTGCCCGAGTTGGGTGTTCCTGCAGTCCACTCTTCTTCCTGGTGGCTTGTGAGAGATCGGGCACAGATATTACTGGGGATGTGATCTGACAATAGTGCAGGGTCATTATTGCTGTGTCTCAAACAGCATCTCACATAGCTGGCAATAATCAGCTGCGATCTGAGCTCTCCAATCGCTCAGGATCCTGTGGAGCACGTGAAAATAATAAGTGAATGTTTCGCATGTTTTAGGCAGATGCTATTGGTTATTCATGCCTGACGAAAGCAGAGGGGCACATTTATAGCATTTCCAGCCAACTGTGATTGTGAACTGTCTGTAATGGCCTCTTTCCTTTCACGTCTTGTGGTTTTTGTTTGAAGCGAACGCAAGAACCATGTGCTCATCTGAAAATGAACACAAACGGAGTATTTGGCAGACCAGTACAAAAAGTCATATGGGAGATTTCCATATGCCCTGCTGAGAATTAGGCTCAAGTATCAGTGGGAACTCAGTGCCCAGCTGCCATTTATCTCTGCTTTTAAAAGAAGTTTTTCCATAGAAACAGTGCTTTATAGTAGATTAATCTAACATTGTTTTTAATTTGATCAAGTGAATGTTCTTGTGAAGGAGCAGTCTGGTTTGTCCTCTTAACAAATCGTTACAACATGATCTGGTCATATAGTTTTGATTTCCTTAAATACTGCAGTTGGGCTTGAATGACTGAAACAAGCATACAGTGTTATCTGATGCACTTGAGACTCCTGACAGATAAATAATTCAGCCCTTCAACACAATGTTTTGTTAGAAATTAGTGTGCCTACTGGGTATAAAGCAAAGATGTGCCATTCATAGTAATGCAGACACCTCCCTGGGGTTATTGACTACCCTCAAGTGAAATTTGCTCACTTGAAATTATCACCTTTTTCAGAAAAACACATAATGGCATTCAGTATCTTGGCTGTTTTGGTGACTGTTTCCATTTCAGTGATTAATGCTGTTAATAACTATAATCAGAATTCTTTTTAATGCCATCTGGTAAAACTAGTACCACTAGTATTTTTGTTTTCCATTGTTAAATGCATTTTCTGTATAAAAATTATATGCACAGCTATTTCTTTCCAAAGTAGAGCAAAGCTACCCAGGATTAATACCCACTACAGCTTCTGCTTCAGTGTTAGAAAAGCCAGATATGAATGTGCCCCTTTTTCCTTCTCTTAGCTGAGTTACACATGAAAAACCAGGAAGTCCATGTCAAACTCAGGTGACAGAACCTTTAAAAAATGTTCTGCTTCAGGCTAAACCCAGTTTCTTCCACCTCCTGGCACATGGAAGATGATGATGACCTCTCAGCAACATCTGGAGTGTTCCATGATGTTTAACTCTCAATTAAAGACTTTGTGCTTGCTAGCAGATGATGTTCTCACAGATCTCCCTGTGTTTGGCCTAGGTACTTGTCTAGGTAGTGAGCACCAGACAGCATCATGATGTTCTGCTCTGGAGTGATTTTTGGCAGGAGGTGTTGCAAGGCCATATGGATTTTACCTTTTGTAAACTCGCCCCTAATCCTGTTCCTCCCATTTCATTTTTGCAATTGTATTATTATCTGTCCGAGAACTAGAATTAGGTCTGTGAGAAAAACAGGAAGCTGTCAGAATAAGTACAGGACGACAGAAAGATGGATTGAAAGTGCCTGTTCAGTAGTTCGTTGGCCAGTCCAACAGTTATTGTGGTTCTGATGTGAATAGATCAAGCACAGGTGTAGAGAATAAAATTAAAGAAAAATAGTATGACATTTCCATCGCTAGTTAATAGATTTTATTTTGTTGTACTCATGTCTTTGACTTTCTCTCGGTTTTATGTTTTGATAGGAAAACCTTCTCAAGAATCATTGTTTTCTGAATTTCCTTCTCCTTACTCTCAAGTCTGTGATGGAGAGTTTTGGGGTTGGTTTGGTTGGTTTGGTTGGTTTGTTTTCCTTTTTTTTCTTTTCGTTTTTTTTCTTTCATGGCCCTACAATTTAGAAATACTAGAAATCCTTAGGAATGGTTAACTCAATAAAAGTAACTTATTTTGCAGAAGAGAGTTTCACAGAGGCTACAAAGCACTGTTTTGTTCACAGATAGACAGTGGAGGACCACAGTGAATTATGAATGCAATGGGTACCTGGAAAATTACCCTTGCTTCTTTTCCAAGTGGTGATGATGCTTTTGAACAGCACCAGTTAAGTGTAATAATGATTTTGTCTTCATATTTTTCTTGCAATACAAATACTGGAAAATGTTCACAGATACTGGTGTAATAATTTCCAGGGGAAAAAAACCCTCTCCATTCAGACTTATGAATTTAATACGCAGGTGAATGCAGATGCAGTTGAGCTGGAAAGGGGCTTTTAAGGAATCTTCCTCTTGTCTTTTCTCACCAAAATGACAAAACGTGCATTTATGGATCTATTGTGAAAATTTGAGATTTCACTGTGAAAGTTGTCTCTCCAGAGTTCTTCCCCCAGCTCCACCTTCTTGCTCCATGAAACCCCAACTCCCTGCAGGAGCTGGAATGTCCTTGTGCAGATGATACAGAAGATGGTTGCAAGTCTTCTTCATGTTGTAAATGCGAGGGCCTTTTCTCTCTGCTTGGGCAACAGAGACTGCCTGGCCTGTGGTGATTCAGTTCCCAGAAAAAATGTGATCAGAATCAACAGGGGTTTATTGTACCTGAAAGTTTTATTTTATTTTTTTTTTAAGCAGTGGGATAATGTATTTATTTTGATGTAAGCTAAATTGCTTATCTCAAGAGATCCCAAAGCTTCTTCCAGTTACTGGTACTACTTCTCTTTAGCAGTTGCTCATGGCAAAGCAACATAAAAGTGGTATCTTACAACAATCTGCAGTAGAGTTGTTTGGTTTCCATGGATCTAAGGAAAATGCCTGTGCATGAGTTTGATCACTTTTCACTGCTGTGTGCAGAAAGACAACAAGGATTAGGGAACTGGTTACACAAAACACATCAAACTGTTTCTTGCTGTTAAAAGACAAACTTAAGTTCTGCAAACTTACATTTGAACTCCTTTGTGTTGTTCCCTTATTTAAAAGGGGAAAGAGATGACACTGTCATCTCTTTCACTATCAGCAAATTAAAAAAAAAAAAGAAAAAAGACAGATTGGATAACCAGTCAGATATTCATACTTTCATTTTAAGGATCAGGGTTTTGTCCTACATTTTGTGGCACTGTCAATTGCAAGGACAATGCCATAAAATGTAGTTCATTCTGCATTTAAATGCTGTTTGGTTATCTATCTAAAGTACCATGCATGGCAATTGAGAACGTAGCAGTGTCTTGTTCCTTTATCCTAGTCGGTAGCTGTTTATCAGGAGACTCTCTTCTAGAAGCTGATGTCAGTGCTCGGTATTCCCTTCTTTTTTGTTTGCATTGGCATTCCAAGTGAATCCATGGGTACAGCATTTGTCTGTTCTGAAAGATCTGTGTGTCATACTACAGATTATGCTGTTTCTGTGCTAGGAACTGGGTGGAAGGCAGTGATCACACACTGTAACATGGCAATGAGAGATACGTGCAAACTCACATCTGGCTCCAGAGGCTGGGATTTGTTGGGAGGCTGCTGTGAACGGAGAGGTGTTTCTAAATGCCATGCTCTTAGTTCTCTGTAGGCATCTGCTCCAGCTGTGCCTGGACTCCAGCCAGAGGCTGGGCTGCTGTCTGAAGATGCTTTTAGCAGCTGGTGGTGGTGCTTGACTTCTGCTGTCCCCACTTGCTGAGCTGTTCCGTGGTGCTTTCTAACGTGTCTGTTGACCTGCTTGGACTAAGGACTCGTAGAAGAACGTGATGGAGCTTGTGGAGCTCCGTTACCTGAGTTGCAGCTGTCCGGGAGCTGAGTCCAGCTAACTCACTGACAGCTGTCCCACCAAAACACGAGTTGTGAGAAGGCAGCCTGTGAGTCTTTGATTCTAAACTAGAGAGATGGAAAAATATTAAACCCAGTCTCTCAGAAGTAAGGCAAATACCATAATGAAATCTATTATAAGTTGTTTTGCCATAGATGCTTCTTTTTTTCTGTCCCAAGTAGTTAAACACAATACCAAATGGAACTGCTGAATACTTTCCTTTGTGGCAGTAAACTGTGGAACTGTCACTTGGGGAGTTGTTTGGGCTGTTTTGGGTCTTTGAGTTTGTAGCTAATGACCTCTGTAGTGGTCATACCACCAAATGTCACACTCAAAAGGCTGGAAGTCAATGAAGCATCCGGGCCACTCAATATATCAGTGTTTAATTGACAGTGTGCAAGACCTGCTTGTGATTCATAGCCCGATAAAGGGACACACTTTTTATGTTCTGCCAACACAATTGGCAGAATATTTTAGGCACAGATGGCACATTAGCCTTGGACAGCTGGTTCCCTCTCTGCTGTCACATCCTAGGACCATCTAACTAATACTGTCACACATGACCCGGTTCACTGGGTAACCGAGAGGGGTTCTCACGCGTGGCTTTGTGTCAGCCTGAAGGCACATGAAAATCAATCTGCTAAAAGACTGCCTCGAAGAGGTTTCCAAGACTTAGCACCCCACCATGCCCTTCTGGCTGTTCACTTGCTGACCTCTCTTCAGCTGCGTGAGCATAACCAAAGATTTTGTTTCTGGTTGTGCAGTGTGCACATGTGCAGCCTGCAGAGTGTGGTTCTCTCCTTGCAGTGTCCTCTACTCTGCATCTGCACAAATGTGGATTTAAAAACGCAAAAAGGCAAGAGGCAAAACACACATACATAGCATGAATCTCTTTAAAGCGAGGGTGCAGGGATCGCTGGAAGGCGGCTGTTTTGAAAAGTGTATCTTTAATATCTAGTAAAAAAAAAAAACAAACATGGTAGAGAGACAGTATATAGTGACAGTCTAAATTATGTGTAGATGATAGTGAGGATAAAAAGAACAGAGGATGAAGTAAAACATCAAATGCTTTGGAAAGAAAAAAAATCCAACCCCAAGTGTTTTCTAGAACACAGTCAGGCAGGAAAGGTCTGAGGTGGAAAGTTGAAAGCTGTTTGTTGATAGATGAAACACATTTTTGAGATCAGAAACTTAGTATTTCAAGGTATGATCCAAGTAAAAATAAAACAGTTTTTCCATAATTTCTTGTTGTTCCATCAGAGCTTCAGTGACTTTGCTGCAAACTGCTGTGCGGAAAGCCTTTAAAACGTATTTTGGTTTACAACATCAGATACAGAGTCCAAGAAGAGGCGATGGGATTAGTATGAGCTTTTATTGATGCAAAGGAATTAGACCAGAAAAATTGGAGGTTTGTGTTTGTGTTTAAAGACATAATTTTAATACAGTAGAATACAATTTGTCACAGGAACAACAGTCTTAGATTGTGGAGAGGTAACCAACCAGGAACTAGGAGGGAGGAAACATCACCCTGCCAGGGGAGTGCTGGGAAAATATCCACTTGCCTTATCCCTGATCTCTTCTGTCAGCAAAGTTTCACTGTCTGTGCCTGGAGAGCAGCTCGGTTTGTCTTGGAGCGGGACCGTGTTGATGTCTGTGTGCAACATGATGCTCACGATATCCAGGGGATGACAGGGACAGTGTCTTGATCCCAGTCACATCTTACAGACTTCAGCTACCTGGAGCCCCAGGTTGTCTAGGTGTTATTTATAGAAATTTTGTGCTGTTTTGGGGGTTAATGATAACAAAAGGTGGACTGAAGAACCATTCAAGTTCAGTTATTTTGCAAATTAGAACAAAGGTAAAGGCTTTGCTTTGGAATTTTCTTAAAATATTATCTGCCGTTTTCATTAGGGTTTGCCCCCAAAGGTAAGAATTTCATTGGGTTTAGTGGAGAAAGCTGCCGGAACATAAAATGAAATTCTTCATTTAATATTACATGGAAGCAGATAGCAGTAGTTGAGCTCTGTTTTAAACAAAATCAGTATTAAAGTTTCTATCTCCAGGAGGCAAAGCAGACTCAAGACATCTCTCTGAGCTGTATATTAAATGCCTCTGTAGAACTGCTATAGAAGTTACAGGCTTTCATTTTCATGGATTCTGGAATACTTCAGCGTGGAATGTGTAGCTCTGGGTTTGAAACCATGGCGTCAAATTTCATTTGCACTGGAGTCACTTGCAGGTGATATGTAAAAGTGGCTTTTAAATTTGTTTTTGGAGGCGCTGGAATAGATTTGTAAGATTTCCAGTGTACTCTGTGTTGTGTGTATTACTTGGCTGACCTGCTGTCTCGGAAGAATAACATTTTTGAAGACTGTGTCAGAGTCAGGTAACCTTTGAAAGACTGTGCTGTAGTAACACAGTGAAGTACATCACACAGGTTTAGTATCCCAAGGGATTTGGTAATCTGTAATTAACAAATTAGTGCCAATCACCAGCCTCTTTGGACATTAACAATCGATTAGCATTGGGACTGATATTGATGTGCTCCAGAGTCCTGGTATTTCATTTAGCAGATGAGGACCTTTGTGCAGCAAAAGATGACAATCTGCTGTGGTCTCAGTACAGTGAGGAGAGCTGTCAACCTCAGGTAGGAATTAAGAAGTAATTGGTTGTTCCGAAGCTGAGCAGGTGACCATAGGGGCTGGGGGAGCCAGCTTCACGGGGGTGGCTCACCTGGGAATCCTGGCTTGAGAGTGTTTGAATCACCTGGGAAATCTGCAAGTGGAATGACCGTCCCTCTCATTTGTTCTTTCCTTTTCACTTCTGCCTGATTCCTGCAGTATAAACAGCGGGGAAGTGCTGATCAGCTAGATCCATTGAATGTGAGCTGTAACTTCAAGTCAGGCCATTAGCTAAAACTAAAGCATACGTGGCAAAGAAATTGGCACTGTGTCACAGAAAGGCAGGTTTGTACCATACACCTGGAGGTGTTACCTGCCTTTTGTGTTCTTGGCTTCAAATTTAGGCAATGGGTAAAGTAAGCATGGACATGGATGAAAAAACATTTGAGCTTGTTTGATTATTTATAATGTGGAAATTAAAAATTCTAACTACAATGAAAACTACATATTCCATTTGGTCTAGTTATATATGGTACTTCTGACTGCATATGAGCCATAGGCAAAATTATTAGCAAATGAGTACACTTCTGTGTGCTTACTGGCATGCTAGTAATTGTTTCATCCTTTCAGATCATCTGTGTAGTGGCAGAGATTGTGAAAGCCCTCGTCCTAAGCTTTTATTCAGTAAAGGAGCTGTGCTTGATGAGATAAGGCATTATGGTTGATAAAAACCATGCAACTAAATGAGTACATGACAGTACCAATGTCTTAAATGTTTGAGCACAAGTGGATGAGTAATGGAATATCCATTCAGCATCCAAGGAAAAATTTACTCTAATATTTAAGAGCATGTTGTTTTCTGGTGCTTCGAATCTCCTACTGCCTGTTAGTTATCAATGCGAGTGTTTTTATCTCTTGCTGCTTCTGAGTTCTGACTTGGAAGTTTCACTGCAGTGTGAGAAGAGTGTTGACTGATGGAACCAGTTCTCCCAGATTACTCTGGCAGGAGCAGTGTTGCTGTTTGGGCTTTGCACTTGTTGAGCAAGACTTCTCTATAAATTGGTGTCGTTTGAGACTCCAGGTTGCTGCCAGTATCCAGCACCAAGCATCCATGTGATGCTGAAAAGAGCACTCGTTCACTTAGTGCTGTTTTAGACTGTCAGGGAGGACTGATGAGGCAGCTGGAGGTTGTACAGGTGGTGGGCTCTGACATATTTCAAAATGTTGCTGCTGTGTTGGCCTGTAAGAGGGGAAATGAGCATGACCAGGTTGAGCTTGACACTTTGGGAATGCCCTGGGTTGCCCTGTGTGAGCTGGGAAGATTTCCTGAGGAAAAACTCAGTCAAGAGTTGACTCCATCTGAGCTGTTAAGGTTTTTGGCAAAATGAAGATTGTATTTTGAATGAAAGTTCACTCCAGGTGACATTTCAAAACCTTATTGATCACCTCCATGAGCTTCATGTAGACTTTTCTTTCCTCATGTTGTAGTAGTTAGCTTAGGAAAAAGAGGGATGTGTCAGAGTTTGTTCTGTTACAGTTGGACACTTTACTCAAGTATTCTTCTCAAACAAAAAAATGAAGTGCGATTCAGTGTAGAGAACATTATAAGACCTACTCATAAAGACAGCTTTAAATCACTGCTCTAATTAGTGAGTACTTCCTGGGGACTCATTAGAATTATAAAAGCATTATTGTTGGTTATGCAGTGGCTGGAACATGTCGAGTTTTGGGCAGTTCAACAATATTACCTTGAAGAAAAGAGTTTTGCAGCCTTTAAGAATTTTCTGTGGTTTGTGAGAAAGCACAAATTGCAATATCCTAGAAATCCTTTATGAATTGGGCCTTATGTTCGCTCTTATAAATGAGGAGGGGTTTTGAGTTTATATGCCACAGTCTAATAGGTATATAGTGACTGCTTAATGGGATTTACATTCACTCAAACAAAATTAGGTTGGTAAAAGACAATGCAACATGCTGTAATGTAAATGGGACTGACGGCAGAATTAAATGTTTGTGGAAACAGGGCAGCAGATCTATCAAGAGCTAATTAGACAGAGAGTTCAGAGACAGACTTGGGAGTAAACAGCACCAACAAAGAGAGAGGGAGAGCAAGAAAGAGAGAAAATGGAGTCTTTGTGCGGCGATGAAAAGGAATTATAAACAAGGTTATTTAAATTGGAAGGTCTGATGGAGCCTATCCCGTGAGAAGGACTTAGTCTTATCCGAACCTGTTGATTAACACAAGTTGAATGGCAACTTTGATAACCCCTTTTATGTGCAAATAGTTCCTCTTTGTTGCAGTTTGCTATTCATGGTATCTTCCTCTCCTACACTTTTTCATCACAGGATAATGTTTCCATTTGAGCCTTTCTCTCAGGCACCAGTTTAAAAACAACACTTTGGCCAAAATATTTCCAGCAGTGAGAGAAAGCCTCAAGAGCAGCACTAAGGAAGACAAGAGAGTTTAGGTATTTCCTGTTCCCTGCAGGAGTGTGCGCATGGGAGGAAGGCACCCCTGCAGAGAGGCATCAGGTGAAAATGATGCTGTGGAGTAAGGGCAGACTGGATTGTTGCGGTGAGCCACTGCCAGAGCCATGGTCAGCTGGACCAAGCAGACCAGAAGGCCCATTGGTTTGATGCCTCCACAGCACAAGGCCTCAAAGGCTCAGTAAGCACCCAAACTGCTGTGTGAAGTGCACTGGGACCACTGGCTGCTCCCTCCCCCCCTCCCTGCTATGGTTCATACTTGGTTATGTCTCTGGGAAGTTCTGTGTTCCTCAGTTGGTGATTGGCTCATGTTAACCCTCTACTCCCCAGATCTTCTCCCATTCGCCCTGGTCCCTTCTCCCCCACTTTGTAAGACCCCATATCTGATATTTTACTGGTTCTATGTTCTCCCCGCCTCCTATGTAGGGGTATAAAACCCTGCGCCCGCCAAATTCCAACAGCTCTCCTCGTGGCTTTTCTTTGGAATAAACCCATCTCCGTTTCACGAGAGAGTCCCTTCGCTTTCCCCCCCCTCCTCCACGCACCCTGCCATCGGTGGGCAAGGCGAACACGAGCAGGAGCTTCGCCTGCCCTCCAGCGCTGCGGTCAGCTTCCGCCCCCTGCGCCCGAAGCAGGTGAAGTGCTGCCCGGTGCCCAGGCAGTGTGCTAGCCAGCGCTGCACCACGGCAACTTGGCCCCAACATGATGCTGTGAAATAAGGGCAGACTGAATGAAGCTGGCATGTAAAGGATGCTGCTTGCCTGCCATGCCATCAGCTGTGGTGTCCTTGCCATTATTGCACCATTTGGCACACCCGCTGCCTTTTGTAGGCTCCTATTGTCATATGAAGGAAGCGATACTTGTTTGAATAAAACCTTGTGTATATTTAGCTGACAAAGCTTAGTCCCTGAAATTAGCAGGAATAGGATTTGATTAGAATAAATTTGTTATAGGAAAACTTGCAAAATCATTAATAAATCAATTGCTGAGGTATTAAATGATTTTTGTTCAGTCTTCATAACTTCTTTCTTCAAACATAGCTTAAGAAATTCTCTGGAATTAAATTCTGCATAAGAAATAACATGGTGACTTGTAATTTTATATTTATAGAAGGCTTATTCAGGGCAGACCACAGCATTTCCCTTATTATCATCTCTGGCAAATCCTAGTTTGGGTTTGGTTTTGGTTTTGGTTTTTTTTATTTTCTCTGAGCTGTAAATAGATGGGCCTTGCTGTATTTTGCTGGTGGGTGGTGGGTGTTGCACGATAATGGTTGTACTAGAAAGGGATCAGAAAAACCCTTACGCTTTTCTTTCTTTTTTTTTTTTTAATGGGAGAATTGTCCTTTCTAGTTTAACAGCAGAGCTGTGATTATAAGCATGTAAGAGTTGGGATGAGAAGCTGTGCTGGTGTCTTTGACAGAAAGTGTCATTTTTCAGAGGGAGCCATAAAGCCTTGCTGCGAGGGGCTGATGAAACAGGAAGAAGGGAGTGCCATGTCTAAGGGCTTTTCCCTGAAATCTGAGCTCAAATTTCTGTCTGAAACCAAATCCACTGACTCTGGAAACCAGATCAGATAGGAACAGTTCTCTGTGTGAAGTGTCTGACAACGCAACTGTAGTTTCAAAATAAATACATCAAGTCTTGTCCTATTTGCTCAGAGATGCTGAGTCTGGTAGGGAGTATGATTTTATCTCTTAGGGAGTGTTATTTGATGAAAGACATCTGGGCTTGTGCCAGGAAGATGGAGCCCATGCTGTGTCCTGGAGCTGTGGGATAGCGAAGGTGGCTTTCGCCATGCAGACCTGGCTCAGACTTCAGCAAATCCTCCTGCATTCTCATTTTTGAAGTAACTTGTGCTTTTTTTGGGATGCTGAAAATCCATGCTGCTTAGAGGTTATTCCTTTCCCTGAAATAATACTTCTGCAAGGATTGAAATAATGAGGGCTTTTGGGTTTGGTTTGTTTTTCTATTTCATCTATGAAGAGGCATTCCCCAGGAAAAAAGAAACCTGGCCTGGGTGTAGTAGTTACCAATCAGAAATCAATTACATTTTTCTTTTTTGCTTGCTTAGTGTTCTTACAAGCATAGGTCACAGTTTCTTTGCCTTTACTTCATCAGAGCAGCATCCTTGTGTTTGACAAGGTCTGTGAGAAACCATTGACTTTCATGTTCGTTTGATTACAGTTTAAAAATGAAAGCTCTGCATTTTGGCACTGACAACAAAAGCACAGGGATGTTTAGGATACCCTTTCTTTGGTGTCTCATGCAAAGAGGAAGGTGAGCTGCTGTGTTTGAGAGGTTTTTGTCAGGGAACAGCTGGGCTGTGAACTGGTGACCAAGGGGGAGGTCCTGCTGGGGAGAGGTCTCTGCAGTAGGGAGGTCAGGAGGGCACTTCTTCCAAGTCCTCAGGCAATACCCTCTGAAGAAACTATAGTTAGGGAAGGGTGCCCATGCTCGAGTTGCAGGGAAGAATTTGCAGGTAAGAAGCCAAAACTTGCTGTGGAGTGAATCTGAGAGATCTCTTGCTGTAATAATAATAATAATAGATTATAATAGCAGGCAGCACCAGTTGTGCAGTGTAAATGGCAGAAGCCTTAGCATATATTATTACTTTGCTGGTAACTGTCACCAAGCTTGTGATTGAATGCAGAAGGATAAAACCACACAAACCCTTTTACCTTGTTTCAGTCTCACTAGAGCCTTTGGTGAATCATTTTCTTGTTTCCGCTGAAGAATATAAAGTAGCAACTCAAAATGTCTGAGGGTATTTCACTACAACTACACATACAGACCGCAAATAGATCTCCTATTGTTCTCTGGGAAAAAAGAGAGAAAAATATTATTGCTAAAGAAGTATAGTTTGGTGGTTTTCCTTCCTGACTTTTAGGAAGAGTTTCCGATGCCACTTTCTCAGAAGACTGACCATTCTGAACTTAGTGCAATGAATCCTTTGCTTGCTTACCCTCTGCTAGCACTGGGTTCAGTTCATTCTGTGAAACGGAAACAGAGGTGTTGTTTTGGCAGGGAGGTGCTAGTTTGAGGTCTTGGGTCCAGTTTTGCATGTAGTCAGTGTCTGCAGTCACAGTCACTGGCTGTTGCAGGCTGCAGGGGACTCTCAATTTATTTTATTATAGTACTTTGAGGTTTTATATGGATTTTTTTCCTGTAGGAAGTTAATATTTGTCCTAAAATTTCATCCTCCTCATTTTTTTGTACTTTTAGAACATCATAAAATGCATCAAATAATCTAATTTTGTTAATTTTGTGCTGTTAACATACACTGTATAATTTTAGTGCAGAGGTGTTCTTCCAATGTGAGATTGCTGTTTCATGTACAAGTTTCATTTTATTTCATGGTAGAAGAATTTTGAAAACTAAGAGTGAATTCTTAGATGTAAAACCCTGCCCCTTTGAAAAATCTGCCCACTCTGAATTTCAACTTCATACGGCTGTGCTGAAAGCCTGGGTGGCTCTGTTGTTTTCTTCCGTGGTGTTCTAGTAATACAAAAGTGTATTGATTGATTACAGTTGCCAGATGCGAGTACTGTACAGGAGTACTCTGGTTTAAAATTTCAGGTGTAAGCAGATTTTAGTCCATGCTGCTCATTTCGCCCCTAGCTTGTCCCTCGTCCGCCCCCTCCCACCCTGCATCCTTGCCTGCTCCCTCACGTGATAAATAACACTGTCTCATCAAGGTCAGTCGGAAAGGCCCTTTTTACATATCTCATAAATTTTAGCCAGGTGCCACCGATGTGAGATTAATGTAATGGCACTCCAGCAAGCACTCAGGCTTGTCTTAATTATGCTAAGGTTGCCGGTTCACCGTTTCTCTTCATCTGTCTCCCGCTTTAGGGAACACTAAACACTATGTCATTAGATTGTCTGTTCCACAACATTGGCCCTTTGCATTTACAAAGTCATCAGATGGCTTATGACCTAGCTTTTCTAAGATATTAAATTAAATAAATAGTGAAAACAAAAAATTAGGCAGAAGAGGAGCCTGTTGATGGAAGGAGGGCAGAAGGAGAGAGCCGAGGGGGTATAAATGCATGTGCCTTCATGTCTGGTTGCAACGGAAAGGGCTGCAAGCTTGGGGGCTTTTCTTGTTTTATTGTTTTATTTTGCTTTGCCTTTGGAATTTAAAAATCCTCTACTGCAGCGTTTGGGGAATCACTTGAGAAGGAACCCCCTGAGGCTCAAACCAACCTTGGATGTTTCTTCCCTGAGCTCTGGGAAGGGGACGCAGGGATAGCACAGTGAGTCCCCGAGCTCTGGCAGAGGACAGAGGAGAGTAGGGTCCCTGAGCTCTGGGAAGGGGGCAGAGGATAGCAGTCCCATGGCAGTGAGCTGGTGGTGGCTTTGCATCCTGCCATGATAAAGCTCCTGTTGAGGCAGGGAACCGTTTCCTCCTACATCTGGGACAGTATGAGTAATATTTCTTGGACATTTGTTCCTTTCTATCTGCAGGCACTGTTTAGCAGCCTGGAAAAGGCTGACCTTGATTTTTATTTTATTTATTTTGTGCTTTATGGCCACAGTGAAAGACACTTTTGTTTCTAGTCTGAGCGTCCCCTGCTGGCTTTCCAGGGAGGAGAATTTAGAGATAACCAGATAGGACTATCTGATGCACCGATTTTAATTTCTGTGAAAATAAATACTTCAAAAGGTCCTGAACAAGGCTGGTGTTGGAGCTGCTTGGTGGCTGTACCCAGTTTGGGGCAGTCTGAAACTGTCCCATGAGAAAAGAGAAATTGGGTGTCTGGTATATTCAGTAGCAGCTCTCTGTGATGTGCTAAGGTGGCTCACTCTTGCTTTCTACAGCAATTCCTGAAAACTAACATGGGTATTGCACATGAGACAAGTTTTTCTGTTGATTTGCATGCTCTGAATACATCAGGTCTTAATTTCTGCAACCAAGGCTAAATTAGAGCTTTGTGCTCCCTTTACTACCTAGTACTTCTAAAAATCTTTTAAAAAGAGAAGAAAAAGTATTTTTCACAAAGGAGTGCCTTATGTGAGGCACAGAAAGCCATCCAGAGCAAAGCAGTCATGCTCTGAATAGCACACAGGGCCCACTCTCTTCCAAGCTCTCTAAGCCAAGGGAAAGGACCCAATGAAGAGGTAATGAGAACAATCTAATTTTTTATCAGTGTTGTACGCAAAGCTGCTGACTTAAGGCTGCTCCTGTTTGCAGGGAGTTCTGAACCAACATCTCCCTCTCTGCCTGGATTTCCTGAGCCACCGCAGGCACCACAGGACCCTGAGGTCCCTGCCTTGGTTTCCCTGCTGTTGGTAATTGATGCAACAGCCACATAAAACACGGGGTGTTTTCCTACTGAGAGGGGAAGTACAGGTGGTGCACACCCGACCTTTTAAAAATCAAGTGCAAAAGTTTAATTTTTTAAATATATCCAAACTAATCTATTCAGTCCAAAACTTAACTTGCTGAAGACTTTCCTACAGAGACTCTGTATCATTGCTGGTTACTCCATTAGCTGCTGGTGGCTCCAAGGCACAGATCTGTCACCTGGATGTCGAAGCATCAGGTCAATAAAGTAGGCATGGGATCTTAGCAATTACCAGGAACACAGCAATTACTGCTGTCGCTTTATTAACATAATTTTGTTACGTTTTTTGTAGCCAATAGACTTTCTATAGTCAACTATCCATGGAATAATTATTTTTTAACCCCCAGATATTGTTTTAAATTCAACTGCAGTGTATGTGTAAGCAACTTAGTTGAAAGTGTTTCGAAAATAGTGTTATCACCTCCATTCAGGTTCGGTCTCCTGCCAGTGTAATTCCAGTGGTAGCTTATGTCTGCAGTAGAGTTTGCTGGCTGTTCCCAGACATGGTAACTGGAAATGTGCCATTCAGTAGTGATCTGTGCTGGTGCATTGTCACAGCTTTATAGTGAAAATAACTCCTGTCACCATAGTAAGAAGCACACCTATGACCTCCTCTAAAATGTCTGTGAGAGAAATGTAGCTATGACAAACCCGGTCCTAATGGCACGTTTCAGTGCATGGAAGGTCTTGCAGTACCAACTTCTCTTAATAGGACAAGATTCATTTTATAAAGTGATTTATTAAGCTGAAATTAATATGCTTATACACAGCTTGAATTTTAGCTTTGTTTTGCTTGTGTACTAGACTAGAAGAAGTGTCACTTTCTTGGTTTTGTGAGTAACATTTTTGAAAAAGCATTTTAGGAGTGGGTTTAGGTGACTGTGTTCTGGTAAGTGTTCCCACAGAAACCAGACCCCTGTGCCTGACCACCAGAAATGTGTGCAGGATATATTGTTCTCCTCAAAACTCTTGACTTTACTGCAGGGACTATTGACAAGGGTGTGAACATCCATCCTGATGGCCCTTGGAGGAAGGCTGAAGCAAAAACATTGACTTTTTTACCTGGCCTACCTGTATTTCTTAGAAGTAAAGGAAAAAGCTAGGGAATGTAGATGTAAAATGAAACAGTGCATTGCCTTGTCTTGGTACAAAGTGAAATGTTTAGCAATCAAGTGGCAAATGCAGTGGGGACAGATGTACTTTTAAAACACCATTATTTTTCACTGAAGTTTTTCGGTCTTAGGGGGGTTTTGTGTTTACCCAACTAATTTATTACTTTGATTGAGCGCAGTAATTGTGTGTTTAACTGAAGAAAATTGCTTCATTTAAACTAAAGTTTTATCTCTGTGTCAAAAAGCTTGTGAGCAGACTGGGTGCATCTGGCTCTTGTCTTTGCCCACCACCACTTTCCCGTGTTGGCTGGATTTTTCAGAGCTCCTTGCCCTTGCAAACAGGAACTGCTCTCCCTGCTACCCAAGACCTTGGGGATAATGTCAACTTCTTTTCTGGTACCACATCCTTATTTCAAAAGGGAAACTGGGAGAAAACATCCGTGGAGAACCTACCTAAACGTTTGCTGCAGACCATGGTGCATTTTTTGGGCTTTGGAATGAAAGATGTGTGTCTTGAGGAAAAGGGTGGGGGGTAAAAGGGAAGATGTGGAAGGGCTGCCAGCTCAAAGTCTTTTGAGCCATGAGACAATTTTGGAAATGCTTTGTTCACTTAGAGGGTGCTGGAGTTAAAAAATGAAAATTGCTTTTGCAGCAAAGTGCACCATAAGGTCTGCAGGGACAGATTAGCACTTCGGCTCTGTGTGCCTTATATAGTAAATGCTGCTTCAGTGGTTACTCTGAGATAGGATATGAAGGTGAGAAAAGTTAAGAATTGCTTGAGCCCTGGTGATTCACAGTTACCATCACATTAAAATGTGGGGAAGCTCTGGTTTTACTTAATTGGCAAAGACGGCAATGGATCAATCAGGCAGTTTAGTGCAGGGGTTTTGTGTTGAATGGCTTGGAACTTCATGAGCTATTTCTCTGCAGCTGTGACATGGGAAGCTTAATTTTCCCCTGATAAGATGCATTTAGTTAAAACTGTCAGGATGATGGCCTGCTTTGATCCTTGCTGTACATGGGCAAAAGGAAGGGCAGGGGGGTTGATTTTGAACAGGCTGGAGAGGAGCAGAAGCAGCAGGGTTTTATCTGTGAATGCAAGATGCTGCATCTGTTATGGGCAGGGGTGGCACTGAGTGGTCTCCAGAGGCTGAGGTTTAATACACTCTGGTACTGAAAGTAGACCCTCAGCCCATGAACAACTTGATAATCCCAAATTAGGGCCACAATATCACTGTTAACTTCTTTGAGAAGATCAGAATTGTCCTTCTTGGCATATGATGAATTTAATTATTTATTTGTGTTTGTTGTAGAACTGCCTCAAGCACACCTGTGGCTTGGATGGGAATTTTGCACTCAGCTTAGAAGCATTGTTTATGTATTTTCTGTGAGCTATTTGTCTTCATCCCTGGTAACAAATCTGATTTCCCTTGTAATCCTAAAGCAAGATATGGCTAAGAAATACCTATGAGAAGGCAAATCCACTTCAAGGTATTCATGATGTGGTTTAGGCTGGGAAGTAGAGCAGGTAAACTGGTAAGAGAGCCAAGTGCTAGAACAGTTTCCTTCTAGGGGCATCCTGGCAGGTTTATGTGTGAGTTAGAAAATGTGAGGCAGGTTGTGTAGCCTGATGATCTGCCACGCCAGGGACTTGCCCAGAGGAGTTGAGGGCCATCAACCCAACTTGAACCAGCTACTGAGAGCTGGGAAGGTGTCTTGATTTTGTGCAAGTTATTCATGCAAATGCAGGTTATTCTTGGTACAAGTTACCCATGGTCCACATGTTTCAGATGGTCTAACAAGCCTCTCCTCTTCTCCATTGTCTTGTCACTTCCTTGAGCTGAGGTGCAAGCACGGGCCTGAGTAGGAGCTAAATCTTGGACATGATGTGGAGTCAATGACCCACAGAGCCTCCGAGAGATGTAACTGTAGGCGAGATGTTTGATTAGACACCCTGTATGCCAGAGAGATTTGTGTCCCCCCACTTTAGTCTGCAGGTTGACAGAGGAAAAGGGAATTTCTCTGCATGCAGCGAGGTCATGGACGTTTGAGAAAGCTGGGCAGCTGTGGGTCATTTCCCTGAGCTAGGGCAAAGCCTGCTTGTTGAAGAAGAAAATGAATCCTATAAATGGGTTTGATAGTATTAGCAGAGAGGGCATCAAAATGTATATGCAGAAGAGGAAAAGATCACGGCTGGATTTGCTGTCTTAACTGTAGCGTTTCCTACACTACACACAAAAATGTTTTTTTCGGTAGGGAATATCCTTTAACAAAGACATCAGTAATAAGACACAAACAAAATATATACGTTTATATGTCAAAAGAAAAAAATCCTTCTAATGCTTATTTACACTCTGTGTATGCTGGGTGGGCCAAATTTATGGGCTGTCTCTTGCAGATTTTAGTGCCACAGAGACAAGCAGTCTCTGCTCAGGTATAGAATTTCTTGCATCTTCCAGGTCGCAAAGGCAGTGACTCAACATATGTTAAAAATAATGAAAACCCGTACAGGGTAAAATGATGGTATGAGTAAAGTGTTGTCTAAACACTGAACATGCTGAAATAGGTGAATTTTTAGCAAAAGAGACCCATCCCCAAGCAATTTTCTTCCTCTCACATTTTAGTGCGTGCCTATTTCACCAAGCTTAATGAGTCCAGTTGCTGCCAGTTTGGCCAAGTCTCTGGCTTGTGCTTCATTGGCCAAATATGTGTCAAAAGTAAAGCTTGAGAGAGACAAGAGGGACTTCTCATGAGGGCATGTAGTGATAAGACTACAAGGGGGAATGGCCTTAAGCTGAAGGAGGGCAGCTTTAGATTAGATATTACTGTGAGGTTGGTGAGGCCTTGGAACAGGTTTCCGAGGGAGGTTGTGGCCTTCCCGTCCCTGGAAGTGTCCAAGGCCAGGTTGGATGGAACTCTGAGCAACCTGGTCTAGTGAAAGGTGTCCCTGCCTGTGGCAGGGGGGTTGTAAGTGGATGATGTCTAAGGTCTCTTCCAACCCAAACCATTCTATGATTAAATGCCTAAAGTTTTGCTATAGTGGACTTGGGATGTGGAGGTGTATAAGGTGAATATATCAAACAGCTGCCTGGGGAGACAGAGGTTTGTTTCCTTAAATACTGAAGAAAAGTTCGTCTTGGTACTGAGTTCTTGCCAACTTTATCCCAGTTAAATATTTGCCTCTCATTTTACAGAGTTTGTGTTTGCCTGCAGCTGCAAAAAAGGAAGGGAATTACTTAATTTAAACGAACCTTTTGTTTTAAACTATAAATAGGAAGTCATTCTTGGTTCTCACTCCTTTAATCAACTTTTTATTAGTCTTATTTTGACATTTGTGTTGGAATTAATGTGATTGGCAGCAGAATCCAATAAATGAGAATTTCAGAGGTGTTTCTATGCCACTAAATGAACCTTTGCCTGCAGTTTGACTTGGCAGCACTTGTCGAGTTCTGCATCAGCTGGATTTTATTGTGTGGGGAAATAGATAATCAAAAAGGGAATCGTACGTGCCTGCAAATTAAATATTTTGCTCAGAGTGCTTACTCGTGGTTGAGCAGCAGTGTAATGTCAGGGAGGGAGGGTGGGGGTGCGCCAGCCCAGCACTAAATGCCTCGCCGTACAAAAGCACAATGGCAAATGTTCAACAACACACTTGTGTCAAAACAAATCAGATCATAAGCAGCACCAGCTTGCTTTGCTTTGTTTGCAGGGAACTTCTCATCCCTGCCTTGTGATGAATGGTGCTGATAAGTACAGGGGGAGTTGCTGTATGTAGCTAATGTCTGCTTTAGTACCTCTTTGAATATTAATTTCCTAGCAGAGATGTTCTTTATGTTTAGCCCTTTGCAAGCCTTCCAGAAGAAGCCATGATACCTCTACACTAATGCTGTAATTGATTTAATTGTGCCAGTGTATGATTTTTATTTTTGCTTGTTGCATTCATAAGGCTTTGCGCTGTGGAGAAAACGGCAGCATCCAGCAGTGGACATGACCTCTCTTGTGCTGGGCCAGGAGTTTCAAAATCAATGGGTCACACTCTGCTTCTTGGATATAGAGCCAGTCCTACTGAAGCACGCAATGCTAATTTGTCTGAATATTGATAATATGTTGGGGGAAATCATCTCCTCTCACTCCTCTACCTCAATGGACCTATTGATCTTTTTGTTGTGCTTCTGTAATTTATAGAACTTGGTCTAATGGTTAAAGAAAATTATCTGTTGAGCAAGCTAATTTTTAATGTATGTTTTTAATACTATGAGGGAGTGCAAGCAACGTAAAGCTACCGTGTTTCTCAGTTGTATGTTGTGGGACATGGCATGAGCCCTGTAGCTACCCACTTTTAATAACTTTAGAGGTATTTGGCTGAGTCACAGTTCCTGAAAACAAACAATATTTAAATTTTATTGAAGAACTCCAGTGATCCTTGCTGTTGTCATATTTGGAACACTATGTTCTGGTAAAATGTGGATCACTGTTGTTGTTGCAGCTTTCCCCAGGACAGGACCAGAACGGATTACTCACTGGTTTAAGCTGGCAACAGTCAGTCTGTAACCAGAAGTGTTTGCTTTATTTCTGGGGGACAGTACTTTCCCTAAAGACCCCACTTTCGCAGTTACCTTCCAGAGTAACTTGATGCTTTTCTCTGTGACAGGTGGGTTGGGAAACAGTGATGTAACCTCCTGCAAACTTCTGGTCTGGAATATTTGTATGCTGGAAACTGGTACCACCATCCCTGTTTTGGAACAGGAAGAGGAGCTTTGTGCTGTTGAAGTAAAGGAGGGTTCAAATGTAGAGCATGAGAGTGCTTTGAGGTAGTTGTGAGGCTTCAAGAGGTGCTGCAGAGGTAAAAGTACTTGGCTGCAGGGTGCTGTCCTGGCCCCCTGCTCTTCATGTTGACATATTGCCTTCCTTTGGGGCAGCCCTGCTGAAGGACGGATGTGTGAGATGTACTAGTAGGGTTGGTCCCACAGCATTCACTGAACAGTCTGAACCAGGGCTGATGATTCAACAAATGACACCAGGATGGTTTTCTGATTATTCTATTAATCAAGCAGATGGAAGGTATGTAATGGAAGAAATACACCCCACAAACCTTATTAAAAGAGCTTTAGGGTGGTGGTGGTGAGCATTTGGAAAACACCTGAGGAACTGCACTGACCATGTACCTTTAAGATTGCCTTTTTTCAGATGCTCTGTGAGGCGGTGTCCAACTTCGTGCTCATTTCTCCTGAAAAAATGTTTTCCTTGGGCAGGCTCTGATTCAGCAAGGCATTTAATGCTGTTGATTAGACATCAGTGTATGCATGTGTCTGCTTGAAGAGGGACACAAACATCCTGGTGACACTCAGCCTGCTTACACAGGGTCTGTGATGGAGAACGTGGGGATAAGGGCTGTTTCCTCATTCATTTACATGGGCTGTCTGTACACATATACACACACATGCTCTTCTATTCCTCCATCAAGTGTCCAAAATAAACTTTCTTAATCCTTCATCGAGCCTAGACTGGAGGCATCTCCTGAGAGTTACCAGGAAGACTTCATCAGGTACATGGGAGATCAGGATGGTGGTTTTGCTCATCACTTTGCCATGATGAACACCCTTCACAATGGGTGAAGCAAAATAAAGTAACAAAACATATGTCATTGCTTACCTTCAATAGTATCATTTATTTAAAAAAACCCAAAGCAACAAAACACATCCCAGCACTATTCTAGCCAATGTTTCCATCACATATGAGGCAGGAAGACTTAACAGTATTTTTCTTACTGCCTTTTTTCTTTCAACTTACAACAAAAGCATAAATGGCAAGCAGCAAATTATAAACTGAAGCTGTGTATCCAAACAAGCAAGTAAAAAGCGTCTCAAGGAAAGCCATCGGTTTGAAATCTGAATTTTCTAAATCATATGTAATATTTCATCTGGCTTTTCTGATCAGGGGTTTCAGCTCTAAAGGGCATGCTGGGCAGAGCTGATGGGCAGAACCGAAAAGATTAGACATGTAAATGACATAAGCTGCAAAGAGGATTTCATCTTTTCTAGAAGGTGGGGGGAATCCTTTATCAAATGTGTAAAATTTCTTTAATAACTAGATCTGGCAGGGAAATGCATGGAGTTCCAGCAGTGATAATCGGTGCTTCAAGTCTCTAGAATAGCCAGTGAACCAAAAGATTTGTGTTTACCTAATTTCTTCAGGACTTGAACATGTGACTGTCATTGCATTCATGCCAAATAAGGGCATATACAGAGAAAAAAAAAACCCAAAATAAAACAATACAGGGGCTGGGTGTTGTCTATAATTATATTGGTTTTCGTGATTTAGGGACTGCTTTCTACAGATCATTTTTAGTGCTAAGTCTATCCAGCCCAGTGTCCCACTGCAGGCAGGGATCAGCCTTGGATCCTCTCAGATAGTCCCCATAAGCTGGTGTTTAGCCCAAAGTTTTTCTTCCACTATGTTAGCCCAAAATGCATGGAAGCATGTATTTACCTCCTGCATCTGCCACACCCAGTGGCAACCAGTTGAACTGGTCTCTGTAGATCAGGACTTTGAATTTCTCACTCGGAGCTTGTGCTGGTTTTTTTATATGCAAACCTTTGCCAGAATTGGTCAAGATGGGCAGACCTATCCTCTGAGGGAGGCTCTGCTCTCTGGATGCTCCAGTACAACATAAGGAAATAGCCCCCCACCGTCCCAGGGTGGGCCACCACCTCTGTCCTGGGGGTGCAGGCAAAGAGTGACTCCCTTAGAGTAAAGCTGTAAAGAGTAAAGTGTCCTGTTCTGTGCTTGGATACAGGCTTTAGGAGGTGATGTGTTGCTTGTCACGAGCTGTTTTCACCTGAGCACGTGTTTCACTGGACTGTGTAAATTCCAAGTTGTGCCTATTTTCTATGTTTCTTTGGCTGTGGCTGATGGTTTTATTGCTCTCGTTTTGGATGAAAGCTGTCTGGGAGCCTCTTGCCTCTGTAGCCCTGTCCCTGGGAGGAGGCTGCTGGAAGAAGTCAAGTCGAGGGAGCCTGATCTTCAAGCTGACCATGCTGCAGCCTTGGCACAAGGTACAACCCTTCCTCTCCACTCTGTCAAAATATGCTCCGGGAGGCCTCAGCACAAACGTTCACACTCCAGCCCTGAGGAGCTGTAGCAGAAGTAATTATCCACTTTCTTTGCTGCTGGGCTTGGGAGCCCTCAGCAAGAGCCATCAGTGAGACAGTGTGTGAGCTCCTGTGAGGAGCAAGAGGGTGCTCCGGAAGGGGATCCAGGCTGAGCTGTGATTGGGCTATTAATCAGGGTATTAATCGTGAGTAGTCCGACCTGGAAGCGAGCAGGAGCCCCTGCAGACACTGTGAGAAGCTGGTTTGCTGTGCACAGGGTGGCCTACACCTCAGATTTAAAGGCAATTTAGAGCTCCATTGACTTGTAAGGTAAAAGGGTGATGTGAGTTTGCTTCATTCCTCCCATGACTCAGGGATAGTGAGCCAGTGCAGGGGAAATCTGAGCTACCTTCACCCAAGCAGAGTCTTCATGCAAAGTGTGAAGGTGAGCCAGGCCTTTGCAGTGCCTAAGGAAAATACCCTTCTTCAAATGCATCAGGGAGGCAAAGTCTTTGTGGTAGGACCAGAAAGCCTAGGTTGGGATGGCTCAAGGGGGAAATTGTATTTTTGTTGCCAGAGAGTGTTTTCTACAGACTTCAAATAAAATTGTTAAGAATAGGAAGGTGAGGGAAAATTTGAAGATACTTTGAAAAGGCTTTACGTTGTACTCTACCTGATGCTTCCCTCCCTTTGGAGCTGGGAGAATTTGTCATCTTTCCTTCTGGTGGTGTCACAGTATTTATTTTTTTTCTTTCTTGGGGCAAACAGAAGTAAACCTCAGCAGTGTCTACAAAAGTCCTGGGCTGCCTAATCAATAGTACCTCTGCTCTCCTAAAAACTTGAGTAGCTTGGTTTTAAAAAAGTGGCATGTTTAAAAGCCAGGCAGTCCTGCATTTCTTGGAGCTGCACAACAAGGAGTAGGAGCAGCTTGTGGTTGTACTTAATTAGACTGCCTGGGGCTGGGATGGCTAAATATGAGTGTGGTGGATATCAGCCTCAGCAGAAGGGTGTCTGCTTTTATCCCCCCCAGTAATGGCCGGGAAGGGGCTCGTTGTAACAGTCACAGCGCTGCTTCTGGTGAGCCAGCTTGCAAGATTCCATGTCAACTGTTCTTCTGCACCAGACATGTAATGACTTGGGATTTTGCCACCAAATTATGTTACGTGGCAGATTAACCTGGATTTGTGCACTGGAGGCCCTGGATCTGTGCAGTGCTGTGTAACCGTTGATTTTGTCACTTGTGGAGACTTGTGTTTTAGCTCATTTATCTTCATAATGAGTTCTGTTTCACACTTCTTCAGACAAGCACAAATGTAGACACGAATACCATTAGGGAAAGAGGAGGATCTGGAGGCTGAAGTCTCAGAGAAATAGGGTTTTTACCTCTGGCAGTACATGGAGGGCTTTCATTTTTTAATACCTAGCAAGCAGCTGATGTCCTTGCTACCAAGGGGGAGATGCATCTTGTCTTTCTTCTGCTCGTTCACACAATACCAGATGTCCATTGCTAGCCTGTGAAACATGGCCAGGGTAGGTCTGTTCTTCACAAAAGCTCAGCTGTTGCGTGAGCAGTGCCTGAGATGGGGACCTGAAAGAGATGGAGCCCTCCATTACAGCCTCATGCTGAAAAAGCCTCAGCAGAGAATTTCTTCAGGTCTTTGCGGTAGTTTGTGAGAGTTCTGTCTTTCCCATGCAGACTACTTTAAACAAGATTACAGTATTGTAAACTTCTTGCACCTGCAGGTTGTTTGGCAGAATTGTTCTGGTTCTAACTAGAAAACATTCAGAGATGGGTGTCTTAGAACTTGACCAATCCCCTTAGGGGGATGGATGGTGAAAACCAACTACCTTATGCCACTTAATACACTTTGCAAACTAACATATAAAAGTCTTCTGAGAATTAATTAAAGTGCTTCTATTTATCCCTGAGCCTGGACTTTGTGTCATTTCTCTACTCGGCCGCAGTAAGAACAGCAACAACCTCAGTTTTGCAGTTTAAAGCAATGGTGGGCGCTGTCCTTTTTGCTTTTTTTTTTTCTTACAGCATTTCACAAACCCAAGTCTGAAAAAGGAGGATTCCTTTGTGTAAAGTGTGTTGGCCTGTGCTCCCAGAAAGTGCTGTGAATCAAAAGGCTTGAGCTTTTTTGTGAAATGAGTCAAATTGCTGCTGAGCATCTCCAGAGGACAGCTGCTGTTCCTGGTTTTCAGGGAAATTTTGTTGTAGGAGAGAGTGGCAGGAAGGGCAGGAATAAACCCCTTGTTTACTCTTGGTACATGCTCTCCTTTTGTCCGTCCCAAGCTGCAGCAGAAGCTTGCAGGAGGACAGGGGGTACCAGGGCTTTGCAGAGAGCTGGCCACGGCCACCAGCCATTCCCTCAGAGGTGCCTCCTTGGGAGGATGCTTGGATTGGAGCTGCCATGTGGCTGTGGGAAATGCTTCTGCCAGCACTGGCTCTGAGATGGGTTTCTGGGAAACTTGGATTATGATTCTGCTTTTATTGCCCTCTTTGAGGCATTCATTGATCTGTTTATTTTTATGGTATTTATTTTTATTTTTCCTGCTGCGTTGTCTCATCTGGGCTGTATTGCAGGTGTTGGTCCTGATGCTTGATGAGGCAGATTTTTGTTCAGGGGACTGATCCCTTCCTATCAAGGTCTTACTTACAACCCATTAGTCCCATAGTTAGACTTTAGGCTCTGCAAGGGAGGACTTTATTTGTGTATTTGTGTGTTAGAATGAGGTGTACCTGACACAGAAGAGCCATGATCTTCCATCGAGTGTGTAGCTGTTCTTGCAATGTAAATAACAGTTCCCTTTCTACGCTTGTGTGAGCAAAGACATGCAAAAGTTATGCAGGGGTGGCCCCTCTCTGCAAAGTAGGAGATGAGCATCCTGGAGATCCTTGGGTGCAGGAGGCTTCTCTCTTCTCTGCGTAAGCACTTTGGCCAAGCTGGTTTTTCTTATGCTTTTTGTAGTCTTTCAAGCAGCAACATGGAGGAGGAGTTAAAAAAAATAAAATTATGCTTTAAAAGCACAGAACCATGAATGTAAGTCAGAGCACTGATAACCTTTGTACCTCAAACCGAGTAGCTGCAAGCTGAGGCTTCAGGTTTTGTTTTTTTTTTTTTGGAAACCAAAATAGCACATTTTACGTGTAGGGATACTATATATGCTGAAAGATATTCCAGGGTTTAAGTGTAGCTATTAGCTGCCTCCTTTAAATGAGCCATTTCACAGTGATAATCTCTCCCTATCAGATCACGATTTTGAGCAATTGGTATCTCTGATACTAGCTTTAACCTTTCCTGTGTAAACTCATTAAGATGGAGAAGACATACACAGGGGAGACCACATAGAGCTCATCTTTCAGTGAGCAGTCTTTCCTCCTTAGCAAGGGAAACCGCTTAAAAAAACAGTCAATAGAATGGTGTGTTTTTTCCCAGGAGAGCACCATGGAATAAATGAGATTGTGGATTCATGAAAAAGCATGTCACCAATCAGCTCTGATGCTTCAGTCCGGGTTAAACCTAAGGCATCGTTTGATCCCTCAGCAAAACCTGGGGGAGCAGAGCAGGTAAGGGAGAACGCAGTAAGGAGGAGCAAAGTGCTTATTGGTGCTGCTGAAAGGATGATTTTTCAGAAAAAACATGTGGGGCTTTCGTTTCCTTTGTGCCGTGATCCCTGCAGCAGATCCACTGTTGCTGTTTACATTTCACCCTAATCTGTACAATGTTGATCTAGATGTTTAATGAGTGGATTGGTGTGAAATCAGGCTTTAGGCTCCCAGGCAGTGGCTTAGTAAATACAATAAGCAGCCGCTCTTCTAGCCTGGAGGGGTTGTTATGAATTTTTTATCACTTATTTTTATCACATACCATTCTGACAGCATTTGGATTTGCAGGAAGAAAATAACCCCAACCCCTCACTTTCCCAAGAAATCTCCATTTCAAATATTTACACAGTGCAACACAGCTACTACCTAATTGTTGGCAAGTAAGCCCTTCATGTGATTATGACAGTGGGGGAAACAGACACGTGAAAAAATCATTCCAATATTTACTCTGACAGGCAGATAGACCTGATGTGAGAGGAGGGTGTCAGGGAGCCTTGGGGACAGGTATAACCTGCTGAAGGCCCACATCAGTCTTTAACTCTTTCTGTTAGCTGAAGGCTGGATTTTGAGCAGTGGTGGTTTTGCCATCCCTGTTCTTTAACTATGCTCAAAATGTCTCCTGAGGCAGCAGATGGACCAGCTCTGTGCACCTGCCCCACTAATACTCTTTCAAAACTAGAGTCTTGCTCTTAGTCTCTTGTAAAGACTAAAAACTCAGAAGACTGAAAATTAAAAGCAGCCCCTTCTAGATAGCTCTGCTTAATCAGGAGGTGAAGCCTTTTTTAGTAGGAAGGCTAAGGGAAGTGGAGGCAGCCCAGTTCTCCAACTTTTATGATGAGATTACTTGCACTACAGGGACACATAGTGTGGAGGGCTGTGCAAATACAGCCTTGGAGCATGTGAGTGCTCTGTAAACAGAAGGGGAAGGCAGAGCAGGAAGAACGGGGTGGCCTGGCTCCCCAGAGCAGAACAGCAGGGGACACCAAGACCCTGTGCTGGCAAACATAGGAGGGGGCTGCGGGGCTTCCCTGCTAGTGGCCACCAGCTTGCAACCCACCCCTGGGGCCCTGCCCTGTCCCATGGGATGTTGGTGAGGCTTAGAGGGCTCCAGGTGTACTCACATGTGTGCCAGGCTGCTGTGGTCCCTGTGCGCTTTTGTCAAAAGTGGGTGTAAAATGCTGAAAATGCCCTTTGCATGGGCATGAACATCTGCCCAAAGGAATGAAGCAACAAGGGGACAGGACTCCAAAACACCTGTACCCTGGTGTACAAGCAAAGCCTCCTTATTCTGCGCTGCTTGGTGCTGGTGGGCAGGAGCTGTGAGGCCGGAGTTGCAGTGTCTGCTGCAGCACACACAGACTGGAGAGACAGTGACTCCCTATTAAAAATAGGTAATGGGCCGTGACGTCCACTAAATGAGGTCTTGTGATAGTCACAACAAATGCAGTGTTTCAGGCAGATGAACATAATTCTGTCAGTGGGATTAAAAGGAAATGCTGCAAAATTACACAGATGGTTTTCAAGAAGTCATAAAAAGTTAATTGAAATGGGGGGGTTTTTTGTTATTTTTTATTAGTTGTGTGCCATGTTTCCACATGGATTAAAAAGGATTTTTAGGGAGGTTAGGTAAAGTGGGAAAGGATTTGATGGGACCTGCTTATAAAGAGCTCAGGGGAGGTTTCTTCTTGTCCTCTCCTGCAGCTTTGCATCTGCCCAAAAGGAGGATGCTCCTGCTGATTCATCCTAGCAAGGCCACTTGACGGGAGAGGCAGGAGCATGAGCACTCCATGCCGCTGCACTCAGGGATGGTGTGGGCAGGGCTGCTGGGGTGCTTGGGGCACTGAGAGAACCTTCTCTCTTCAAGAAAAGAACCCATTTTAAATTGTTGTTTGTTGATTCTTGTCTGAGCAATGCCATTTTGCTTGTGCTGAGGAGCTGGCCAAGCACACAGCCTGCCCTAGCAGCTTGTGCACAAAGTGGCAGTGTCCAGTTTGCCCAGCCGTCTGACTATGAAAAATTAGAGCAGTCCGAGGAACCCTCGGATGCATATGGGCTTTCTCATCCGAGTACTTCAGCCCTTCCAGCTGAGCTGCAGGCCTTGGCTTTCTGCCTTCACAGCCAGTTTGGTTCCTTGAAAATTGAGTGTGTGTCACAGATTACAACAGAGCTATGACTTCCATTGCGAGGGGTTTTTTCCTACCTGCTGCTCCTTGCAGAGCTGGAATCTGAAAGCTCGTGGATAGGTTTCTTCTTCATTGCAGACCCAAGCCCTGATGCTGGTTGGAGCCTGCCTGTAGCGTTCACATATTTGGCAGCTTAACAAGTCAAGGGTGGCTTTGGCATTATGGTAAGATAAATGCACAGAGTTCAAAATACAATTTATCACCTATTTTAAAAAGAGCACTGAAGCACCCTGAGATGTGGGATCCTTGTGCAGGAGATGATCTCCATACCAAACACATTGTGGATTAGTTGGGAGTTTAACCAGAGGCACAGAGTCCAGGCAATTTGGCTAATCCTGGAGGCAAATTCTGCCTGCGGTATTTGGGTGTCTGATGCCTGGGAGGAGGTTTTGGATCCTGGATGCCCTGCAGATGCTCACACGGTGGTCAGTGCCCCATAGCTGCGCTGAGGGGACAGGACGGTCTATGTGGAGGCTGCCAGTGTCCCATGGGCTGCCTTGCCATGCCCTGGCCCCCCTGCATGCATGGTTCGGGGGGTCAGTGTCCCTGAGACATGAGACAGCTTTGTGTTCCGCTGCTGTGCTGTGCCAGCACCTCTCCAGCTACCAAAGCACAGCACTATGAGGGCGGCTGTGGGGAAAATTAACTCCAGCTCAGCCAGACCCAATGCACTCCGCTACTGACACTGTGAAAGCAGTTAAAAGGATGGTTGGGAGAGCAACAGCATGGGGACAAACTGTGTACAGTGAGGGTTAGATGAAGGGGAGTGCCAAAAATTATCACCTATGCTTGCCGAGTGGCAAAACTGAGCTATGGAGATGCACTGTCTGTCTTGGCACCTCCAGGTGGGGAGGCACTACAGTGATGTTCTTCCTCGCCCAGCACCAGCCAGCAATGCTCCCATGGCTTTTGGCACAGACACCTCAGGTGTTCATGGCCTGGGGCGGTTCAGACCTGCAGTGTGGTGTGGATGGGACCTGCGGGCCAGCGATCAGCCTGCACCTGTGTCTCAGCCAGAGGTAAAGGTGCAAATAGAGACCCAACCCATGTGCCTGCAGAGCAGGTTGGCAGAGGTGGGCAGCCTTCCTCTGAGCCTCTTTGTAAATGTCAACATCTGAATCAGAGCAGAAATACTGTTTCTGTAGAGATGTTACCAAGGAGGATGGGCTCTGTCTCCATTCAGGCGGGCGGTAAATACCTCTGCCAGAGTGCTCCCGTGGTCATCAGTGCCATGGGAAAGTTTAGTCCCATCAATGAAACATCTCCCTCTGCAGAGTCATGTCTTTATTCAGTGTTTCAGCATGACCTCGTGTGTGGTGTTTTTATCCACTCCGTGAATTCCTGTGTGGTATTTAAAGCTTACTTCGTGGGGAGGGATCTTTGGCTCTAAAGACCTGGGTGGGGAAATATGTTCCAAAGATTTCCAGAGTGTTATAGCGTTTGATACAGTGTTGGAGAGTTAATTTCTCCTTTTAATGCTCATGTGGCATTGCTTTGCCTGTTGTACCACTGTGGGAAGCACAGCAGAGATTTGCATGGGATTTGTTTGACCCTGCCATGTGATGAGCAGGATCAGGTTTTAGTGGTTTTATCAGCCTGTCAGCATGCATCATTTTTTCTCAGGGGAAATAAGTGATCCGCTTGCCTTCCCTGATTATTTCACATTTGACTTGATGCTCCCACTGTGGCAAAGATACCCTGAACTGTTTTAATCGTGCTCCTTTGGAGGCAGGGATAAAAGAATGTGTTCTCTGTTTCCTCTGCCTGTGGGCTAATTGGGGCCAGTGGTGATTTGAAGTAAGCATCCTTGTAAATGAGCCCCTGACCAGGTTTTGCATTTCTGTGTCCCTAGTCTGTCCTTACATTTCAGGCATTTTGATCATCGAGATCAAGTCTGAGGCACCAGATCTCAGTCACAGCTGTGCTTAAAGCAACTCCTTTTATCTCTATAAAGCAAACTCTCCTAACTGTAGGCAGGTAAGGAGGATTAACACTAGTTAGTAATTTGTCTTTTGCTCTTTAATATGCTTGTAGCCCCATGGGGACACACACTGCATCTGGTGCCTCAGAGGAGGCAAAGAGCTGGACAAACAAGGCAGCTGGAGGGCTCAAGTGGGCCTTAGGCAAGAAATAAATCCTTGCCTTTTGCTCAGGTACTCATTCAGGCTTCCCTCTGTCTTGGTAGCTTCAAAATCTTCTGCTCCAGCAGCCCTGCAGCAGTTCTCCAGACAACTATTGAAATCTACAGCCAAACAGGAGGCAAAATTGCACTGCTTTGTCAGAAATTCGTCCTTGAATGTTTCCTGCATCTGTGATGTACCTGGGGGATGAGTTTCAGATTTCCCACTGTAATTTTGTCAAATTTGCTTTATATGAACTACTTTGAGACTGAAATGGAAGATGTGGCCTTGTCAGGCACCTTGCTTTGTGATTTGTGCTTGTTCCAACCTCAGTCAGTAAGGGAAAACAATAGCATGAAGACACCACACCTGAGTTAAAGTGTATGAAAATGTGGGACTGAACCGTGTCTGTTGTGAAGTTACATCCTGCCACATGCTGGGACTTGGAAGGCCACTGGAGAGTTCTCAGACGTTGCCTTGTGCAACCTTTCAAAGGCAGAACGCGATGCAGGAAAAGTGTTCTCACCAAAAATCTTGGGAACTTGACTGAATAAAAGGTTTAATCAAGACTGAAGAGGACTTCAGTGCTCTGAAACATTTGCGTAGTGCTTGGGTGAGTAGGGATAGACTGAAAGAAAGAACGCCTTAGGTTTTTTTCTTCCTTGCACGCAGACACTGGCAAAATCAATAGTTCCATCTTTGCAGTAATTCAGGTGACAGTGTGCATAGTCACAATCAAAACACTTCACATGAAAAACTGCCACTGTTAATAGGAGCTTTTTAAACAGAGCAATTGGCAGCTACCTGCTTGGCTTGAATGAATTTATTAGAATAAATTAGCCATTTTTCTTTGTTTCCTCTACTATCGTGTTACAGGTTTACACACAACCTCCTACGTGTTCCTGTGTATTTAAGTTGCATAAAATGGATGTATAGAATCTGCCTCGGTTCCTGGCAACTTGAGCAATTAGTTGCAATTTACTGGCAAAGAGGAGGCAACTTTTCCTGTTTTCCTAGTGAGAATTTAGTTTTCTGCCCTGTGTAATGGCACACAGAAGGTGCATCCCTCAGAAGTAATGACTGTCTGGAGACTCCTCATCACTTGGACATCCACTGGTGCTGCCAATCCACTGTGCTTTAGTCGTGTGGAGTAAGAACCCTGCAGTGGGTCAAACCAAAGAATCCATGGAGCCTTGCTGCTTTTCTCCAAATACTTGCAGAAGGATTTTTGGACCAGGCAGGACAGAATGCATTGGGTTACCCAAAACAAAGGCAAATTTTGTGCTGGCCATGTCTTGCTGCTGCTGCTGGGAAGGGATGTGAACTGGTGGGTTTTTGCAGTGTGCTCTACCAGGTGCAAGAAGCAACACTGTTAATTTAGGAGAAGACCCTGCTTCCGTTCACAGTTTTCCTTCACCTTTACAAATCTTGGTGTTTTCTGGGTTAGTTTCTTTTTTTTTCTTGATGCGCTTAAACTTTACTGTCCTCTTTTCAAACAATTATAGTATTTTCTGCTTTCCACCATAGAGCCTTGGCCTTTTGCACAGCAGTGGCTGAGCTGCGAGAATGCTTGAACAGTTGCCAGGAAAGCTCAGCAACGTTCAAAAGCAGCACAGAAGCCATTATTATGGATTCTGGGTGCTTCATTCCACTGTTTTCAGCACTGCTTGATCCTGTTGTTCTGCCATGTTTTTTGGGATGACCCTGTTCTAGCTAAGATATAAATGGGATGGTGCTAGAGACCCCGAGAGACTGCAAATGGAACCTTAAACAGCTCAGATGGGCTAATGTGTATTGAAAGAAGAACAGCCAACCAACAGTAATTATCATGAAACAGCAATTAAGTTGTCTTGGTTCACTGTTGTGGGCCAGTGCTTTTTCAGATGTCAGAACAGGATTTGGGCAGCTACAACCTCAGGTTGTATCACTGTGATAATTTTTCCTCCCTTTGTGCTGTCAACTTTCATTTCAGGCTGTGTCATGTTCAGGCGGGCAGGATGCCTTGTGAAAATCCCTCAACACGTGCCTCGTTAGTCTCTTTTACAGCTTGTGATTTTTTTGATGGCATCTTCTTAATACACCCTGTAGCACAAGGTATCATTTGGTCACTTGAACACCTTTCTCTGGTGCTTTCCTGGGCAACTCACTGCCATGAGCATTCTGGGCTTCACCTGCATCACTGGACAACATGTTTAGCTGTTTACCTGTTTGGTTGCCCATCACAGTTGATATTTTTGGGAGATACAACTTACTGCTGCTACATTTTCTGCTGCAGGTGATGAAGCCTTCCACAGGGTGAGTGGCTGGCTCTGATGTAGCATCTCTGTGGACAGTGTACTTGCCCTAACTAACATTACTGTAGGGAATGTGCTTGTTGGTGCTTCACCTCTTGAAGCTATGGTTGCTTCTCCTAAAACACATAGAGGTTCTCCCTGGAGAATGTGCACCTGGAGAATGTGCACCAATTACAGCTAGTGGTGGGCAATTAGTCTGAATATAGCAGAAGCTCTGCTGTCACAAATTGCAGCTTAACTTTTATTCCTCTGGTTCTTCTGTCGCAGCTGTAATTGGGTCAAACACTTCAGCAAGGGATGCACTTCCATTCCTCACATTCCCCTCGGCAAAGCCTCCGTGCCCCCAGAGAGGACCTTCATTCCCCACATCCTACTTGGCAAAGCCTCCGTGCCACTAGAGGGGACCTTCATTCCCCACATCCCACTTGGCAAAGCCTCCGTGCCACGTCCAATGTGCCAAAGAGCAGCTGGTGGCTGCCAAGCCCAGACAGGGCTGGGACTGCGCGTGGCACTGACCAGACGTACCCAGTGTGAATTGGTTTCATGACAGCCCGAGAAGCAGGAGGGAGAGGATGTAGCACCTGGCCCAGTGTTTTTTAGCTTCTCCTTGTGCTCTGACAATGTTGAGAGGATACCTGCCTTGTTTTACGGTTGTGCTTCTGTGTAATTAGTGCCCATCCCTGTTCTGAAACCTTCATGGGTTTATACAGGCTAAGTGGGAGAGAAGTACAAATTGTTTCCATTTTTCCTGATGGGGGAACTGTGAGATAGAGCAGTGTTTGACCTGCCCACATCACATTGCTGACATTTGGCACAGCTGAGTATTTTGAGCACAGATTTCTTGAATGTCAGGCCAGTGCCCTATAAACACAGGTTGCCTTTTGTTGTTTGCTGGGCACAACTGTGTGGGAGAAGCAATAAAGCCAGTCTGTAGGCAGGGCACCGAGGAATGCTGCTCGATTTGCATATGAAAACATTTATCCTAATACTCAGAGCTAACATAGCTACCAGTGAGGGGTTTCCATGGGCCCTGAGTCTGGCAGAAGGAGGGTCACACCACCCTCTTCAAATGAACTGCTTTAAGTTTAATTAAGTCCACTACCTCCTGGGAAGTTGCAAGCTCCCAAATTTCTTAATTGCCTACTGTGCAGCTGAAGCTCAATTGTAATGTAGGGCTTGGAGATTTTCCCTTTCCTTCCTAATTGTAAACAGCAGCAGCAGCGAGGAGTGTGTAGAGCAGTTGATGCACTGGCAGTGATAGATGAGCCAGCACAGGGAGACAGAAATAACATGGCAGATTGGCTGTGGTTTTTAGCTGTCTAGGAACGAGGCAGAGGGGGTCTGCCCGCACACCATCTGGATGAGGCACTGAGAGGTGCTGAGCTTCATGTGAGCACAGGAAGAGAAGGGTGCTTTTCACTCGTCGGAGATCAGAGCTGACACTTGGATGTGTTCAGGGTGCCATCTACCCTGTCTAAATATTTATTTCTTGTGCTGTGCTCAGTCTAATGCAATCAGACTACAGTGTGGAGGGCTGCCATATCCTTTTAGCTCTGAATTTGTCTCACAGTAACAGGCTCTGCTGCCCCCAAACCACGCATGCATATTGCAGGCGAGGAGGAAGGTTGGAGCACCAGTTTGCATTGCAGCAGCTCGCCTTGCCTTGCTTCCTGCTGTCAATTACATCCGGCAGCACTTGCTCGATGCACTACCTTAGGCTTTGTCACTTAACCGAGTTAGTGTGAGCTTGATTCCCTTTTCATTAGGAGGAAGATAAACGACCCAGCATTATCTCTTGAAATATAAAAACGTAAATGGACTTCAACTGGTTTGTTTTACCATTTCCACTGAACATTGAACAACAATGCACTCTGCATGTTTTCCAGATACTCCCCCCAGTTGAAGTGCAGTGTGCTGAGACAATGCCAGTCTGAGAACCTCTCTGCTGAGCAGAAACATGTTCAATTTGAGCGTGCTAACCCTAAATTAAATTATCCGTTGTGTGTGCACACCTCCACCCATGCAGAGTCCTGTGAGGGTGGGCTGGCTTAGGAGAAGTTTGGTTGTTTTTTTAAAAATCACTTGAGTCCCTTGGACCTGGGGCCGATACAGAGTTGAATTTGTTGAGCATAACACACCCACTGGTGCCTGTTACCCTCAGCCCTGCAGTACCTGTGGCCTTGCTCTGCAGAGCTCTCTGTAACAGACTTGTACAGAACTTGTACACTGGTTGCATAAACACACATTGAATAAAGAGGGTGTACCGTGTTTTACTTGAAAGAATGCTTACTCTGCTCATCTCAAGCATGATGGGGATAGTTTCAGTTGGTTCTTTGTTCTTGCAGACTTTTTAATTTTTTTAATAGAATAGTTAACTTGGACTCACCACCCTGTGTGTCTGTAGTTCAGACTAAAACTGTTTCAAATCAATAACATGCAGAACAATTTTTCAAGCTTCTCAGCGTGGAAGAGCTAAACCATCCAGGGCTGTTCCTGTAGCTCTGTCTTACTGCAGCATGTGGAGGGGAGAAGTTGAAATGCAGTTAAGGAGTAGCTTGACTCCCATGCACGGAGTTCACTGTTAAGTATTCTGATTTTTTTTTAATAAGTAAAATTTGCCTCATTTTCGCTTTATAACCCATCCTTAGACCTGCTGTAGGCCTTTGATTTAATAAATTTAAAGCCACAATGATGCATACGAGATGCTCCACAGTTCAATAAAGGAATTATAGGAGTAATCCCTGAAAAAATTGTTTTGTGTATGTGCATTTACAAATCAATTTTCATCATCTTGTATAATTTGTGTATGACTACATATGTTCACTGTGGAATTTATAGTATTTACTGACTGTGTTGAACATGCTTTTGAGTAGTTCTTACAATTTAGTTCCAGATAAGTAAAAATGCTTGTGATTTACAGACACTGTTGGCTGAATGAGAACTGGTGAGCCCAGCAAAGAGCAGAGAGGGTGTTGACTGTGGACTTGGTGTGTGTTTTGGTAAGGTGTGTGAGTCCATGCATGTTGATAGATGAGGGACATTGGGTAAAAGATTGTCCCCCTTTCAGCCAGCCATTCCCAGGAAACATATTTGAGATGCCATGTTGTGTATTTTTCTCATCTGAGAGAATAACATTTTTAAAATAGCAGCATAAAGGTAGGTGCCCTGTGTCAGGCAGGGCCAGGCTTCTGGAGGGGCTCAGACCCAGAGGCTCATGTGCTTCAGCACAGCAGCAGGACAGGCTTGACAAGCTGTGAGGGGACCTTGCTTCCTCATTCTCTGATGAGAATGAGGGTAAGAGACAGTGGAAGCAATTGTGATACTTAATTAAAAGGTACACTATTGTCCCCTGTGTATATTTGCAACTGTGTATAATGTAATTAACATTACTTTAAAGTTGCATGGAAAAATACGTGCTCCTCTGGGGACCTGGTAAGCAGCTAAAGGACTTTGTGTGCAATGCCACCTCCTTTTTGAAGTAGCTAAATGGAAAATAGGTGTTGAAGCAGAGCAGGAAGGCTCATTAGGTTGTATAGCTGCATATATGAAATGGGTTGTATTTGTCTGAGCTGGGCTCGGGGAACAGTCTGTATTCCTCTCCCTGTCTTGGACGGTCAGGGACGTCCAGGCCAAGTCCCACGGTACCACGGCACATCTAGAGTCCCCTGGGTGCCAGCCCCATTCCAAGGGAGCCAGAGCAACCCTCTGGCTCCTGCATCCTGCTTTGCCAGTGGCTCTGGGACCACAGGGTGAGATGCCCCAGCTCTTCCAGTTGTCAGAAGATGGCATAGGAAACTTGGTGGATGCTTTCCCTTATCTTTAGCAGGTAAACTAAAACACAGGATGAAGGAGAGGGAAGGGGGCTGCATGAGCAGCAAGGGAGATCTACATGCTGCTGCTGTGTGGGCCTCAGGCCCTCACCGTGGTTTCGACGTCAAGATGTATGGGTGAAACAAGTATAGAACTAATAGACAAGGTCTTCTGTGCTGTCTTTGTGGCTGGAAATTTACTTTAATTCTTTTTGATAAGTTTATGCGGCTGTACCATTGCTTAGTTCTTACAGAAGCCCTGACCTCGTCATCCCCCCCCCAGCAAACTTTCATGCTCTTAGGGTTTGTAACTAGAGCCTTTTGTATAGTTCCCCAAAAAAGGTGTCCTGTTTAAATGCAGGTATTTTACCACTCCAATATCTTTCTATTATCTTTGCTTAGTTTACCCCTCAGAGATAGTAATTCTTCACTTTGTTTGCATGAGGAATATTAAAAAAAAAGGTGTTATTCCTAGCTCTGTTTATGAAATCACACCAGCTTGAGACACAATTACCATAAATAATTGCCAAGAATGCTTGGTCTAAAAACAAAACTTTCTAGTTATTGTTGGCAATGCTTTTCACAAAAGGTTGGCTATTTAAGGCTGAGTATTATGTTTTCGTCCTCAGTTATCAGGCACTGACACCATGCACTCCAGTAAGATGTTATCCTTAAGTGGCATTTTATTTAATTGAAAGAATGAGAGGAGCAAAGTTCTTGGTCCTTCAGGTGATGGGGGCAAAGAATTTGGCAGTCATTTCGTCATCATTTCCATCATCCCAGGGAGGTGCCACAGTGAACAAAAAAAAAAACCAACCAAACCCACAGTCAGAAAAACCCTGTCCTTTCTGGTAAATAAAAATTTAGAAAATGTGGTTCTGTAGGAGGAAACCTTCTTTAGGATGTTTTTCAGCTACGTCTGGTGTTGCTGTGCTATGGATGCCTTGTCCCTTTGCTGTGTGGTGGGTGACAAACGGACCCTCTTTGGGCACAAGTGCTGCTGTGCCCCTGTGAAGGATTAACTCTGCTTGTCACATGGCAGTGTTGCTTTTGATTCCTTTAATTTACTTCTCTTCAAAAGCCTAATTTCATGTACAAACAGACATCTCTCAGATTTCTATCAAAATTAAGAAGTAAATGGCTAGAGGCAAGCCAAAATTTTTGGGAATTGTTTTGGAAGAAAATTCTCAGGTTATACTGAAAGGCATAGACACATTCCTCTTTCATCGAAATAGATAGCAGGGCTGCAGGGAGGGGTGAGGGATAAGAAATGGAAATTGAAAGAAGGGCTTTGCATTAAACTTGCTCCCTTGAAAGGCAGGGGACATAGGAGAATGATGCTACTAATCATTGATAGTGGGGGGTCTCGCCTGTTAAATCTGGTCAGATAAAAAACTGGCATTAGCTGAGCATTTGGGGGTGAGTCCTGGCTCTTTGCAGGGGTTGCACACAAAGGGCTGTTTCCTCTGATAGGATGAAAATTGGCAGGTACTGGGGGGCTCTGCCGGGCGCTGCCCTTGCGCTGGGAAGCTCAGCAAAGTGCTGGATAGTGCTGCACTGTGCTCTTGCATGGGTTTCTGGCAGGCAGTCAGCTGCTTGAAGAGTTCATGTCTTTAATCTAAATAGCACTTTGTTACTGTTTCCCCCAATGACTGGTGTATGCTTTTATTTTTAGATAGGGGTGCTGGTAGGGCCATTTTTCCCACCACTCCCTTCCCTCAGGAAAACCCTTCGGTGTGTCAAAACTACCATTAAAACCAGGCTGACCATTTCCCTTGGAAAGGAATCTGCCCTGAGCTGTTATTGATGAGAGAAGTGGTCACTGGAAATGTAGGATTTTAGGAGGAATGCTGATGAAAATCAAGAGATTGGGAGAAAAATTGACTGCCATAGATGGTTGGGTTGCTTTGCTTCATGCTGGGGAATCTGTCTCCTAGAAAAAGTGGTGAGTTTTGATCCTGAAGGAGCAGTGCTGACATGGTCATTTAATGGTCAGAAAATCTCCTCGCTGTGTAAGGAAAGGTTTGGGTGCTGGAATGATAAAAGTTTCTGTAACTTTAAGCAACCATGAAGCAGAATGGCTGCCTTTGTATCTTAAATTTATTCCCAAGATACAACATATGAGCTCTTTTTTTAACTGTGCAAAATGGTTGTGTAAGCTGTGACTTTGCCATATCCAAGCATCCAGTCTAATATTCAGAAGCTGAGTATCTGCAGATTCCCCTGATTCCAGTTTTATTTCCTTTCAAAATCGATGTTGTGATGTTTTGCATTCCTAAAACCCAAAGTCCAGAAATGCTGTGATTTATGGGAATTTCAGTTTTGATAAAAAGAAAATTGCAGAATGTAAACATTAAATGTATAAAACAAGCCAAGGAAAAGTCTGAGTATATATATATAAAAAAAAAAAAATATAAAGATATATATGTTGCATGCATATGTGTATAACACAAATGATTCTGAGGAAGTCCACTCCATGGTGATGCTGATGTGGTTAAATTAAAAGCATTAAAAATGTCACATTTAAAATGCAGTGTCTTCACATTAGAAAATATATTATCTTGGATGCCTAAGATGTTTCACTGAGTGCAGTTCCAGGTCAGAAGTTCTTTTCCTCTCACAAATACAGTGTAGAGATGTAGCAGGATGTCCTTAAAGACAATTCCTTTGTGGAGAATAACTAACTGAATTTACTGCAGAGAAAGCATTACTTACTGTCAGAAATATGGCAGAGCTAGAGCTTTTGGTTACTGAGGTAATTGAGAAAATTAAAGGATGATTTTGTTTGGCATGAAGTGCCTGCTCATGCATTGGGCTGGGAGCCTCATGCAGCCTTCTTGGAATTCCCTGGGAAGGGAAGGAACTGGGGGTCTTACAGGGCTGGACTCGGAATGCATGTTTTCTTCTGCGTTGTTTTCACTGGAGTTGCTCTGTTTGAAACTGGAAAATCAGTTAACAAGTAATTTATTAACTGGACGGTTTCCTCCACTTTTAAAAGCTTGCTCTATGCCTGTGCACGTCTGGCTCCTGGCAGCTCCGAGGCATTTGTGCATCTTAAAACATGTGAGTAGCTCCCAGAAGTCAAGGGCATTGCTCATGTGCTTTGGGAGTTTACAGGACTGAGACCTCAAATAAAACCTGGTCTAAATAAGAAACAAGTATCTGAGGCTGACTCATCTGACAGTGATCCTGTTACATTGAGTAGGTGCTTTAGGTGAGCTGTCTTGAAGGATGAGGCTCTAAAATGTGGAAGGAAAGAGCCAAACTGGTGTGCTCAAAAGCAGCACTTGATTTGGGATAACTCCCACCATTGGGATCCCACCTTGGAGCTCCCCATCTTATTGTGAACTAAATCATCAGCCTCGTTAATGTGTATGATCCTAAGGACTGTGAGTCAGTAGCCATTTTTGGAAATGCTGGCTAAAAGAAAAAGGAGATGGGGAAGAAAAAGAAAGAAATGCCAAGAAGAAAGGGAGCAAAAGCTAGCATGAGTGAATGGTTTTAGACAGAGATTGAAGTAAGTGATGGACAGTTTTCCCTATTTTCATATAAGCTGTTCATCAGTGTAATAACATGACTGGTGTGGCATGGCCTTTAGCTGGAGTGGGCTGGCAGGGAGCCACTGGATCTCACTTGTTTTTTGCTTAGACAGGGCATTGTCAAAGGACACAGTGGCTCCTCACTATAAATCTCTCTGCTATTTATGCTGCACTAGCGTACGTGAGTCCAGGCAGGACTCATCTTTCATGAGGATTTCTTTATACACTGACCGATAATCCATAGGGTTTGAGCACGGTCTCTTCCCTCTCTAGTCAACATCAAAAGAAGATCCCAGTGTGCTGAATAGGGATTTTTCTCTCTGCCGCTGTGGTTGGGGGTGTAAAGCAGAGCACAGTTCAAAGATCTGCATTCCTGAAATTGCCTTGTAATGCTTTATTCATATCTTTGATACTGCCTGACAGAAGGCAAATTTATTCATTCTGTTGCCTGGCTGTGATAGAGAGCTTAAGTCCTAGAGTAAGATAAGTAGTTTGCAGAGATGCTGTTTAAAGCCTTAACCTGTTTTTGGGCTGCAGGAGGACAAAGATGCCACCAGACGTGGCCCTTTGGAGATCACCCAGGTCGGGTTCCTGCTCCAGGGAAGCCCCAGCACCAGAGCGGGCAACTTACGCTGGTTCAATGAGCATCACTGCATGCAGGGATGGGGCCCTTCTTCCTGTTGGAAGATAGGTATGGGCAGCTGGTTATCTCCTCTCTACTAGCACAGGGAGCCCCAAAGACACCTCAGTGCCTCTGGTAGCCCTCTGGCCCTTCTGTGGGCTACAACTCCACTGGCCACTGCATGGTGTTAGCGTGCACCCCCAGGCTGAAACTGGCCCGTGACTTATCAGACCTCACTAGGTTTCTGATAGACTCTCTCCTAAACCTATCAGGATCCCTCTAGTGTTGAGTTTCAGCTGTTCCTTAGGTTGTCACCTGCTATGATTTGCAGAAGACATGCTCAGAGTTGCTGAGGATGGCCCTGATAATGGTGCAATTTGCTCCTCGTCCTTCACTGCTTGGAGATGGATGGGCTGCCAAGCGACTCACCCAGTGCTACCCATGCCTTCCCTTCCCTAGGGGTGGGGAGAACATCAATCCATCCCAGATGTCAGGAACCTCCCCTGATCATCAGTTTTTCACAGGTGTTTTTCCAATTTTCAGTTTTACAGTTTGGGTTTTTTTGTTGAGTAAGTGATGTGACACATACACAGAGAAGATATTACAAGCTGTAAGGTTTTATGGTGTATCAGGAATGGAAGAAAGCAGATCTAGCTGTTGGCAGCAAGTATTAAAAATGAAGCAGGTTTAGAAGGGATTATTTCTGCCTTTTTATTTGGAGAAATAATCTCTATTTTAAAGTTAGTTACTAATATGCCCCATGACTATACATTTATCTCTACCCCTAATAAATGATTTTATCATTAATACGCATGAATTTTCACTTATGTCATAATCCAATCAGAGGCAAATCTCCCCCTTTAAATGCAAAGTGTTCAGCAGAACAGGGACTCTTGGATAATTTGTTGTTGAGTAAGATGGCTCAAACATGGTAGACCGAGTTTAATTTTTGCTATACTCTCTGGTGCAGCAGAAGTTGTCTTTTGCTGTGTAATTTGTGTTTTCATATATACATCGTGGAGGGATGGAAAAATCTGAATACATTGGGCAAACTTGGAGGCTGAGGGGATTGGTGGCTGTGGGGAAGAAACTCTTTGAGGCGCAGTGGGTAACAGGGCTGCTGAGGCAGACCACGGTTGAGCCAGAGACTTGTGGAGAGGGGAGTGCTCTCTTGCCCTTGATTTGGCTTATCTTTCCCTAGATCTTTTACCCATTAGAAACTAATACTCAATTTGCCAGCCTTATTTTTACTTACACTCAGCTGAGTCTTGGTTTTTTTTCAATAAATGCTGAAGGATTCTTAAACTCACTTGTGCAGTTTTGGGGTGGCATTTTTTTCCGTGATGTGACTCTGTTTTTCCCCAGTGTTACAGTTTTTAGCAAGTCAGTAAAATAACTCCAGGATTCACTTAATGACAGCCTGAAACTGCTTTTCTTTTTTTCCTGTCATCTGCCACTCTGGCATTTCTGCTGTTTGAATCTTGAAGTGCAGCTGCCAGAACAGACAAAGCTTGTGTGCCCACCCAGTTGGGAAGGTGAGGAAAATGCTGGGGGCAGAGTCTGTCCCAAGCAATAATGTGATACTGCTGTTTCTTATGGTTTCTAGCAGTTCAAGCATAGTGTGTGCTCAGGACCCGTGTAATGCTTCCCAGTCTCAATTGTGGCTCTTAAAGTGATGACAGAGAAGAGGAGTAAATGCCACTCAAAGAAATACCTCCTTTTATTAGGACCTGACCTACCCATCCTGGAATTAGGGGAATCCTTGCAGAGCCAGGTTCCAAACTGTTCCCTTCCTGCGTTGCCAAGTGGTCATGGAAGCAGTGCCAGCATGGGGCAGACATGGCAGCAAATCCACTAGCCCTCTGTGAAGCTCAGGAGGTCACAATTTTCTGAAGTGTGGCACTCTAGTGTACTTTAAAACCCTTGGAAGCTGAAGGGAAGAGCCGAGTGCTTTGCTTTCAGTCTGCCTAGCGAAGTGCACAGGGGATCCCTCCACCGCCGCTGCTTTGATAATGGATTTGTATCTTGTTCCAAGGCAGGGATATCCATCCATCCATCCATCCATCCATCCATCCATCCATCCATCCATCCATCCATCCATCCATCCATCCATCCATCCATCCATCCATCCATCCATCCATCCATCCATCCATCCTTCCATCCATCCATCCATCCCCTCCCATCACACCTCTCACCACAGTCGCTGCCTCTCCTACCACTGCCATTTAATTGGTGCCCCAGAGCTCCATGCCAGGACTCTGCCAGCAAAATTTGAATCTCATTTTGCTTTGTCTTTTTCTTATTATTCCCTGGGCAGAGGCTAACACTGGGGTGTCTGTTCCCCCCAGTTTTTGTGGCCTCTTGTGCTGTGTAGCAGAGTAAGGTCATTTTGGTTTTGTTTATACCTTGGCTTTATCAAGTGGCTGTGCGTTGCCACCGACTAGTGACTTGGGTAGGACTGGTGTTGCTCAGGTCTTACAGGAGCTTGATGCAGTACGGGCTGATCAGGGTGAATAACTGGGTGTCCCATTTACTTCCTGCATTTAGGGTGTGCTTTAAAGCCTCTGGTGCCCAAAGAGAGCAACGGGATGCAAAGCAAACCTTGCACATAAGCACTTGATTCTTCCTGCAGCTCCTCTTGAGGGTCCTGTGCCTGGAGGAGTGTGGGGATTGAAGGTCTCCATTCGTACAGAATCACTTGGATTATCTTAGGAAGGAAAAAGAAAAATAAGTTTCCTGCTAAATCATGAAAGCCCAAAGGTAGGCACCAAAATGTTCCCAGTGCCACAGAAGCTCCAGGCAGGGATTAGAATTAGGGATTTACCAGGTCACCTAACACAGTCCTCCTTTTAAATTGCTTGTGCAACGCTGGTGCCTCTTGGTTTGCAGCATTCAGAAGAGCCTTGTGGTGAGGGACAATGACTTGCCAAGAGGTGAGCTGGGCTGAGGTCTGGTGCTATTTTACACCATGGGGTCAAAATCGTACACGGGGAGAGTATTTAGAAGAAGGTAAAAATAAACGCGCTAAATATTTGGATAAACCTGTAGCTGCTCAAAATGCTGATGGCTTGATTATTTGCCTTTGTCTAGTTAAATGCTGGTTTTTTTAATCTTTTGCTACCAAATGACTGATCTCAAAGAGGCTTACAGTAAAAAAATACATATTTAATTTGGAAAAAGTATTGCAGTGAGGAATGTATTTTTGCTGGTTTGCACAATAAAAGAGCAAACCACTTTTCATTCGTGCCTGATTTCAAAGACAGAAAATTGTCATTTTGCCATGAAAGGCTGTTTTTGCTGACACAATTGGTAGTTTAGCTGTGCTTTGATTTCCTATTCTAAATATGTTGCAAGATTATAGGGTGCATCCCAAGAAATATTCAGCATTTTTTTTTCCTTTTGAATTGCTTAAAAATTAAGATAATCATTATGAACATGGCATAAGTCTATGCAAGATGTGTTTTGTTTCCCTCTCCTTGACACTCAGTGTGTGCACTCTTGAGATGATATTTTATTACAGGACATCAATTTCAGGACGATATTTTGAGTATATTAGTAATGAATTCAAAACAAAATGTAAGTCTGGAGTCTCAACTGGTGTAAGTCCCTAATGTCGTTCCACTGAAGTCAGTAAAGCCCTGCCAGTTTTTCCCAGATGGAGATGTGCCCTATGGTTGTTTTCTCCATCTGTCTGTAGCACAGAGCTGGTTTTGCCACCACAGGTAACATTTATATGTATATGAGCAATAGAAGAGGGGCTCAGTCGTTTAAAATTGTAAGGGAACTCAAAAAGCAGTTTAAATACTTGCCCCTCCAAAACAGGCAGAGACAGCTAATCATGATTGTTCCTAAGAAATCTTGATATCTAATGTATTGATGACTGTGTGTTTTCTCAGTCCTTTCCCAGCAATATAGAAGTTTTACCTTGCTATGGAAAACATGACCCATTTCTGCTTTTCCTGGGATTTGGTTTGGGACAGGCTGACCCTCTCAGTAGTTTCCCTCAAATCACCTTTCCAGTGAGCACAGGTTGTGCTGCTCAGCATGGTCACAACCATTTGTTGTTTAATTGAAAAGGTGTTGCTGAGGCAGCAGTGACCACTCTGGTGTCCCTCCTCCCCAGCTGTAAGGACCTATGACAGAAAACTGATGCACTGCACATTTTTTACTTTCCCAGTTTCTCAATGAATCAGGAATAAGAATCATTTTTACAGATGGAAAACATATTTTTCTTAAATCTTATTTGTACAAATGATGAATCTTTTTTGTTATTTCCACCATTACCCTTGCAAAGGAAGAAAAGACAGGGACATACATCCAGTAAGGGAGATTGGGAGCCTGAAAATTCTGTGGGATTATAACAGGAAATGCAGAGTCAAGGTGGAGGTACTGCCTCATTGGAAATACCTCTATTACCGTGGCATTAAATTAACCTTGAGGTTTGACAAGTTCATTACATGCAGCTGTTTACATCAGCTTTTTATGAGAGGTTTTATTCAGGGTGAAATCCATAGTTGCACTATTTTTACATGCAAGGAACCCGTCATGGTGAGGGTTGGGTTTTTTTGCCTACTTATTGATGGCAAATGCTTGCAAAATGTGTTACAGATCGAAAAGTCTAAAAATACAGCTTTTGTTTGTATGGAGTCACTATTGCAAATGTCATGTTTGCATATTTTGAAATTAAAAATCAATACACCATTACATATCAAGAAAGAATATTTCACAGCATCTGTTGTAAAAAGGTTATGGATTTCCTCATTAGCAGCTGGCTTGGAATAGAGTGAGAAGGAACGGGGCTGTTGGCAGGGCACTTTGGGAATGTGCTGCCGAGCCCGGGGTCTGGAAAACAAACACCCCTCTGCTTTTGGGAGGTTGGTCACACTCTGAGTTGGTGCCTTGTATATCCCTTCTCAGGCCAAATCAGAACTGCTTCTTCATGTTGGACAGTATGTATCAGGTAGAGGATTAGTATTTTTTTCTTGTAAGTAGCTACTGATGCAAATTTTCCAGGACAGAGCTAGAGGAATGAATCTTAAATCCGTAAGAAAAAAAAAAAGGTAAGACAGACTGGGAACGAAAGTTATAAAACTTAAAGCCTCTTCCTTTTTTCCTTGTCTTTGTTTAACCAGTCAAGGCAACTTAGTAATAAAAACGTATTTTGCTTTATGTATTTTGCTTTCACAGAGTTTCCCTGTGTGTCAGTGCATAGGCTGGTGCGAGTTTGAATCCTACCTGCAGCTGTTCAGTGTGGTGGATGGAAGGGCATGTTTTTATTAAGAACATACACAAACAGCCCTTTTAGCAAAAGAAAACCAGAAATAACTGCTTGCTGGGGAATGAATTAGTCCTCTTGAGTCAAAGCCAATGATAATGTATTGACGTAAGGATTTCCTTGTTGTTACAAGAATAATGTTTTTTGGTGGTCAGCATGTAAGATTTATTCTACAATTCACCTATTCATGCCTTTGATTTTTAGGAACACAAATTTTATATGTGATATGCCACTAAATATAGATTTGACTGGCCCTAAGTTCCTTGCGACTAATTCACTGTCTGGGACAGAAGCAAACTGTTACCTTCATTAATCATAAGGGCTCCTTAATGGCCACCAGTTCCAAGTGATCTCATTTTTGTGCATTTCTTTGAAGCTTCTGGAATGAGCCAATGAGTAGAGATATCTGTAGGCTGTGTTGGATTAGGTTAGCTGTTGGACAGGTAAGTTTGTAGCACAGCGTCTTCTAGAACTGATCTGGGGTCGCAGTCTCACCTATCTTTCTTTCCAACCCCTATGTGTCTTATCAGCCTTCACCAATTTTATAAACTCTTCTAGGACCAATCGCCTTCTTTTTATGTCTGTAGGAGATCATTGTGGAGATGAAATGAGAGAAATGGAAAACCAATTAAATAAAATACTTGGGTAGTATCTTGGTGCAACACCCAGGCTTGCAGGTTGAGAACTAGTAGGTTTTCATGTTTTTATTTCTAAAATTATTTGATGGGACTGTAAGAAAATATAAGAGTTTGAGCAGTTCTTGTTCTTCAGAGGTGTGTATTTTTGGCTTGTTTGTTGGGTGTGGCCCTTGCTTTTGGTCCATGGTCCTCATGTTACGGAGATGTGCTGGTAGCCAAAGGAGTGGGAGCATCTACGCTGTCCTTCGGAGATGTGATGGCAGAGAAGCCACATCTTTTGTCCGTACCATAACCACTATCCTACCTTTCTGGGGGGCAGGAGAGGAGGACATAAGTGATTATATACTCAACTCAATCATATGCTTCCTTATCAGGCAGTTTCTACCAATAAATCCCTAAGCTCAGCTGTCATTAACTTTGTGCTTCTGGAAGATTTAAAAATGTACTAAAAAACCCCCCAAACACGAAAGAACAAGCATGCAAATACATTTTTAAAATACACTTTAAAAAAAAAAACCTAGGTGGAAAAGGTGAATTACTGCTTTTCTGCTGGAAGAGAGTAAAAAGCACGATCATGCAAATGGTATTGTCAACACAGAGCCCCCTTGAAGTAAGAGAGTTCGGTAAAATGCAAATGACCATTACTCAAAATGCTGCTGGAAAGATAAAGTGACTGCGTGTGCTTGGATAGATGGTTGCTGGGTAAAGATCTATTGTGCGGTGAGTCGTGTGGCAATAAAAATAGACAGATAAACGCAGGTCAGCAGAGAAGATAAGACAGGCTCTATAATGCCGAGCCACCTTCTGAGGGAATATATAAAACCACAAGAGCCTTTGCAACAGATGACATGAAAACTTACAGCACTGGTGTTTTCCACACAACAGCAGCGCAAATCTTTTTTTTATTAACTAAGTTGAACTTTAAAATTATGTTATGACCAAAAATCAATAAAGAGAAACTGATTTAAGTTCATCCAAGTGTGAAGGGGTTTATTACCAGTGCTACATCACTCTAATGATGTACTCTTAAAAATTTGGTTTTGTGATATATTACATCTATTATTGCTAAAAGGATAAAACTGCAAAGCAACAGTGGACATTAATAAATCAATTTAAAGAAAAATGGGCAGGTAGCCAGGGGAAAACGAAATCCAATTTGCAGTTTTTAAACACTGCAATTGTAATGTATGCAAATGACACCCACGACAAGGCCCGGGGTTTTCAGTTGCTAATGGGATTCTCTCCTTTTGTTTGTTTGGCCTAGGATAATCCTCCTCGGAAACTGCACTGTGAGAGTGCACTGATATGTAATATTTCTGCAGCTAATTTTCTCACTTAACCTTCTAGATAGATTCACACTATAAAAACAGCCCATAGGGCCTTGTTGATCAGGTTGCATGAAGCATTTCTTGGAGTTGTTAAAACACAAAACATCTGTCTTCCTGTCTCTGTTTCCATCCTTGTTCTGGTTTTCAAGCGTGTGCCGTGCAGAGAGGTGCTGAAATGGTGCTCTCTTTCTGCTCGTTAATACAAGAGTTAAAATACAACATGTGCTGGTCTGGTTTTGAACAGTAGCTAGGAAAAAGTTTTCAAAAACATTCCGAAAAATTTCCTTGTTCTCTCCACCTAATTGTAACCAAAATGGACTAGCAATGGAGTACATTTTTGGCAAAGCAAACTTTGAATTCCTGTTGGGAAGCATTCATTGCTGTGTCCCCTAATGCTGTCTGCTTGCGGTCTGTGCTCTTCACAGAGAATTACAAAAGATCCCTCTTTGCCTGTGACCTTTCTTATTCTAATGGCATCTGACAGTGAAAAATGCTAGGATTTTCAAAGGAGCCTGGGAATTTAATTGGACATCCAACTCTTTAAAGCTCTTTCAGCAAGCCAGGCTTATTTATTTTTATTAATATGCTCGCAACTCTAGGGGAGAGCAACACAGCCGAAACCAACCTGCGTCCGTGATTACAGAGAATTTGTGAAACGCAGAGATTGAAATAAGGTGTCGGTGAATAAATGTGCTTTTGTCAGCCCCGCTCTAGAAACTCTTCAATCTGCGTTAAGTCCAGGGGCTTCTTCATTAGGGCACCGATGTAGGGGACAAGTGACACCCTGGCAGTGGCAGTGTCAAGCTCCACTTTGATTATTTCCTAACGATCACTGTACCAAACGTGCTTAGATCCAGGAAGGGAGGAGTAAGGTTTCTGCTCTGTTTCTACGCCTCCTTTAGAGGAGATGCTTCATCCCGGGTGGGCCAGGTCTGTCCTGCTTTCTGGTGCATGTGCTCACCCTGCAGAGCTGGCAAAGATGAGGAGCTGTGAAAATATATTTGCCCTTTTTTAATGCCCGGGTAGTGAGACAGGGCTGTTGAGTATTTGTGTCTTTATTATTTGCTGAGTGCTGGCCAATATTGTAAGAGGACACAGTGAAATTGAATTTTTAAGAAGTTGTTTGTGGTTTTTTTTAATAGCATGTAGTGCTCAAGGAATGTATATTCAAATTCATTTTCTGTAGTGTCCTCCAACTGCTCCCTCTAAGCTCGGGGAAAGCTGAATAAAACATAGATGCTTTTGGAAATTGTTTTTAGCACCAAATAGGACTGGGATCTTTGCTTTCTCTCATGTAATCTCGAGCTTGTTAGCAGCCACTTTAACTTCTTGTTAAATCAGTTTTTAATTTCTTATAAACTTGCACATTACTAATGTAAAGTACAAACTCTGGGAACAGGAAAGTTAAGATGTTTCTATCTTTGGGAATTGGCTCAAGTGATGATTTTTGATAGCCAGAGGCTCAGGCCACAACAGATCACCTTCAGGAAGCTGGAAGGTAGAGGCAACCCAGCAGTCAGCGGAGACATGGCACAGCTATTGCAGGAGGATCACTACAGTGATACTTGAGCGCACATCTTTATTAATATTGAAATGTCAGTGGTATATTTAGCCCAGCGTTTATTACCCCTTTGAGCAGGGTGCCTAAACGAATCCAAATGTCTTGATAGATGTCTGTCCTTGGTGCCTGCCCCAGAATAGTTGAGAACCAAACAATAATTACAATCACTTCTATAGAGCAAGAGAATCATAATCTTGCATCTTGCAATTTTCTTCTGTCTTTAGATATCATATGAGTCTGTCATTCTTGCAAGTTTTAATTTCTGGCATCTGCTTGGCAGGGGTAAATTAGCTTAATTGCTGTTAGATTTTTCAGGAAGTCTTCCAAGCGTTACTCCAGCAGACAAATTGTGTTTGCCTCTCCACAAACAGAAGCAGTGATAGTACGTGTCCCAGAATGTATTACATCCACTTACCAACAATTTCACGGCAACCCTCACAGCCGGAGCACTGACAGAGCTGGTGCTGGAGAGTGGCAGCAAAGTTATCAAGCAGAAAACTTCCCTGTGAGTAGTGAACTCCTGTGATTATGGAGTCATGGGAGGTGTTTGAATTGATTAAAGTGTGATGACACCACAGGTGATGTAAGTGCTCGCTCCCTACTATATTTTCTATCAAAACTTGTCTGGTGAAACACTGGACTGCAGCTTGCAGGAAAGGATGACAGATGACTGTGGATCCAGTCTTTCTCAAACCTTTGGGATTCTGAAGCCTCTCCGGGGCCCACTAGTGAGAACGCAGCAAAGAGCACACTGAATGTGTCCATGTAGGAATAGGCAAACACCCATTCATCTATAAGAAATTTGAAGCAAATATTTATTAACTTCACACAAGTTAAGCTTTTGTGAGGAGGAATGCTTGTTGCCATTTCAATTCAAATTACTAACATGGGTGGTGGTTTCAAGAAAGGGATCCGAGTCCCCAGATCCTTGCTTTGGTATTGGGCATGGGATAATTGAAGGAGTAACACAAAGGGATGTTGCCACATGTAGGATTATTTGTGTGCTGCCAATTCTACCTGCTCTGTGAGGATTTAATAAGAGAAAGAATGTAAAACTCAAGCCTAATCTATTTTTTTTTCAATAGGGAAAAATAGATCTAAAAGAGCGTGAGGAAGTAATTTTATTTAACTTGCAGTTTCTGTTTGCCTCTTGTTGTGGCTGGATTGTTTATCCACAAAGGATTCGTTACTCTTTTTAATGATGGAAAGCATTTGGTCATGAGTCTATTTAACGAAGTATAATAAAAATAAAATCTGTTTTATTCAGTGGCATGGACAGGGCTTCAGTATTTTCTCATTTGTCATAATTTAGAGCTTCCGCTTCAGGAAAACACAGTTGAGCTGGGGAGAGTAAGACTTCGGCCATCTCATGTAAAGCTCAGCCTTTGCACTTCACCTCATTCCGTGCATCCACACTCATGTGCTGTGTGGGTTTGCAACTGATGGATACATTTACTTTCATTTAGTTTTGTAAATGCTACAGTGCAATTTGTACCAATGTCCTGAAGATGTATTTTAGGCATTGACTGAGCTTTTTCAGTTTTGTGCTTAGTATTCCTTTGCTGTTTCTTTTGAGCATTATTTTGAGTAAGTCACGTGATACTGTCTGTCCAACTGCAGTGACCAGAGAGCAAGATATGCTGTGTTCCTCTCCTGATCCACAAGATTTTCAACTTCTTCTGAGACCTGTGTGTGAAACCTTCATTTCAGTGAAAAAAAGGCAACATTCGTGTTGTCTTGAATGAGGCCATCTTACAAAGATCCAGATTCCAGGGAATTTAAGTGATTTTGGCTGTGTTAGAGAATCTGTTAAATATCTGTTAGGTTAGTGTTTACTTCATCAGTCCTTCCTCTAAAAGCAGAGCCTCTAAAATTGATGATAAAAGGCAAGTATAAAAAATGGTGAGATAATTACCTCAAGCAAGCAAGGAGGGGAGTTGCTCTGCATTATGCAGGACTTTTTCTTGATAAAGACTTCTCTTTTATGTGTTTGTTTCTACAAGGGCATATTGAGTGAGAATTAGATGGAGCCAGTTTGGCTGGATTTATATTGGCAGTAGATGAGAAACGTGTTTGTCTGGGCCAGAAACCTGGTGTTGCAGAGAACAGTCCAACAATATTCACTGATGTCCAGTTTTCTTGGCATAAACTGGTGCAATTCTTTCTTTTGAGATACCTTCTGCTTCCTGTGGTAATTTAGCATGATTGCATAATGATAGCCATTTAGTGTTAACAGACCCTTAAGTTCAAAGTCATTAGCTGCAATGAACTCAAGATGGAATCAAGATTTATTTAATCTGCATTCTGCCAAAACTAGGAGGTAAAACCTAACATCAGTCAAATAAAGCATTGCCACTTGTCAGATTAAAAACCTGGTGGTTCTGGTTGATGGGTTAAACTAGGCTGCTGATTTGGTCACTTCTGAAAGGACATGTCATCTTGTACTTGAGGGATCAGAAAAGCTGTAGATGTCACCCCTCCGAGCCATAAAGCTTTCTTCTTCCTCTCTTACAACCTCTCATAAACCTTTCAAAAGTTCCTCAAGCTTGTGTAGTTAGAAGTCTCTTTATCTGTCACTTTGTTTGAGTTTAAATACTTTGTGTAGCCGTCAGATTTTCTGCAAAACATTTGGGATGTAAATGTTGTTTTGTAACCTGGGATAGAAGAGACTGGAGTTCCAGTTTCTGGCTTGCCTGATATGGCAGAGTTTTAATAGAGTTTTTCTTCCCTGGGACTACACAGCTTGTCATTTCCCTCAGAAATTCCCAGGCGTTCAACCTGTGATGTTTCAAGTGAATGTTTGGTCTTTGTTGACGTAAGTCTGGCCAGCCTTAAGCAAAAATGGGGGTCTGCAAGTGGGTAGTTATTCTCCCAGCATTTTGGTGCAGTGGTTTTTTGGTGAATATGAAAGAAATAAGGAGTGGTGAGTGTATGGCTCCCTGGGGAGAGCCAGGTTGGAAGCACCGGGCTCAGGGCCTTTGATGGGAAACTCCCAGCACTCGGGCAGCCCTTAAGCACTGACCTCCAGGCTGACTGGTGCTTTCCAGAGTCCCACAGATCAAATCCATTTGCTGTTTTTGGTACAAGTGCACAAAAGCTTAATCACTGGAATGATTATAAATGGACTTTTAAAACACCGAATAGCAGCACCTGCTGTTGCTTGCCCTGACTCCATGTCTCACCTTCTGCCCTCACCATTCTCCAGTTTTATGGCACAATAAAGCAGATGTGCAACATACAGTACCCGGCTGCTACCTTAAACATATTAAGATTTTTTAAAGAATTTATAGTTATGTCTTTAATTACCTTTCCCAGTCCATTGTTAGCTAATTTACAAGCTTGCAAACTGGGAGGATGAGAGCCAACAGTGTGTTTTCTGTCAGGCCTGGCATTGCAGGAATAGTTTTGGTGTCTAACACACCATGTCTGTTTGCATTTTCCATCTAATTTTTTGTCCCTCCCTGGTGAGAAGATGATGCTGGTGTTGAAACTGATGTTACTTTTTATTTTTCTTTGGGTCGTAATGCATCAGAACATCTCTCACAGGAGAGGTGTGTGGGAAGAGTTATTTATACTTGGGAAGAAGTGTACCTTCCCACTTAACCCCTGGTCTTTGAGTTCAGCAGCTCTTTAACTAGTATTCAGTAAGTGGGACTGAATGTCACATTTAGCAAGGTAATGTCTGAAGAATGTTGTTGAAAACAACAACAAAAAAATTGGCAAGAATTGTTGGTTGCTCTTGGCCAAAGTCTGTTGACATAGGTGACGTTTTCACTAAAAAGAAGAATAAGTTTAGAAAAGCAAAAAAAAAGGCGAAGTCTTTAATAATCTTCACAGAGTCTCACATGGGATCTGTGTGGGCATTTTGCTCCTTTTCGTGTGTAGGAAAAAGGCAGAAATTATGTCTGTGTGGGTATTTTTTTAGCTGGTACTGCATGGCAGGAAAGCAAATATCATTCTGCCTTGATCTTGAGGCTGTGATGCCTTGGCATTGAACCAGAGCCAGTCCTGCCAAAATAACCTGGCTGGGACACCAAAGGCAAGGCCTGCAGCATATCTGGAAACAAGGACCAGCTCAGAGTTGGGATGATTGAGTGATGAGGACTCTGTGATTGCAAACATCTTGGCACGATTTGTAGTTCCTATGTCATCTGTGCTCTTACTGGTTTCTATTACTCTGCTTTCCTTTTGGCCAAGTGGTTGTGGAGACTGAGGTGGACTTGGCGACGTGGACCAGGGAAATTATCTGTGACCAGACACTGGCCAGGAAGACTGAGCAAGCTGCAAGTCTGGGAGTGGGAGAGCTCCTAGGAAAAATTTTGTCTGGCAGTTTAGGCTGCTTCTGATAGTATATCTGTGGTAAGTCTGCCCTGGCTCGGGTGTAAGACTGGCCTGGGTTTAGTGATCCTGAACAAGGCTTTGTTGCCACCTGAGCTCTGAGTTGCAGAAGTAGCAGTGCAACACAGGAACTGTGTGGTGGAGGTCCTCGTGCCTTATCTAATGAGGTCTGTGGGTGACAGTTGATTAAATCACGTGCCTGGGGAAATAAAAATGTAATGGTTGCCTGTAAACAACATCTTAGGTTAATTTAAAATTTTCTCCTAAGATAATCAGTGTTTATTAAAAAAAGACATAGGTAGCTGGCCCCAAGACTTTAGGATTGTGCCAGTGTGTGCTGCATGATGTCCACAACACTTCTCTGTGGCTTTGTTTGAACAACAGAATACAATATATGCTGTTGAAGTATATTAAAAAATCTCCACAGTTGTATTCTTCTCATCAGATGGGCTTAGAAACATGGAATGTATGGCAATAACTGTGCTCTGGTTCTGATTAACAACCAGCAGTCTTGGAAAAATGCTTGGTTGGCATCTGTGTGGGTTTTTGCAGGTCAACCAGCTCATCTGATACTGAATTGCAAGCTCTAAAGGAAACCAGTCCTCAAGTACTGTGCTGTTTATTGATCTAGTGTATTTGCTAGTTCTGCAATACAAAAGCAATGAAGAAATGAGGAAATTCAGGGCTTTATCTCCAAGGATGTGTTTGACACCAGTTGTGTGTCTCATTCGTGCTGTGGTGAACACAAGGATGAGCCAGTCACATGCTAGTGTCACTCTTTCCCTGAGAGAGGGAGAAAGAGAAACCTCTGGTATGTTAGGAAAAGTGCATGTTTACAGTTTATTGCCTTCCATTTTTGCCTTGAAGATCACTGACAGAAGGATTTTTTTAGAGCTGTCCCTTTGTCACATCAGAACCGTGTTCACAAAGCGTACTGCATTGCCGAACCCCACAAGGGAGTTGAAAGAGTCTTGCATATTATTTTATCTTTTTTTAGTTTGTCATAACCTTAATGTAATTTGAAACGTCTCTGTATTTTGTCAGCTATGTAAGAACATGTGCTTGTCACAAAATCCCGTTAATGTGAATACCATCCCTTTCAAGTTTGATAGAAGGCACTGCCAGCAAACTTCCAATTTGAGTTGTGTTCCTTCTCTATTCCTGTGAATTAGTTAAAATAGAGGAGTTAGCATAATAACTAAATTAGTTACGGTCAATTTATCTGATACCAAAACGAGGTCTGCAATGCTGCAGCTGCTTTGCGATGAAAACACCAGGAAATTTGGTTGTTGTGTGTTTTGCAGTGAGTATTATATCAATGTATTTATTTCTCATTTACTTAATGGAAATACTTAAATCTGAATGAAATGTGTAATAACAGATTCTGTCTTGCTTCAGAGCTTAGCAAAACAGAGAAAGATGTCAGTCTGAAAACTCGGTCCAAACTACTTTTTTGCTCTTGAGAGGTTTGGTCCAAGGACTTTTCAAAACATGACTGGAATCAAAATCAGTACTGTCAACCTCTGTGCTGAGCAGCCAGCTCCTGTGTCTTCCACTGTTATTCTGTTCTCAAGTATGATTTCATACACTTTAATGGGGGAAAACAACACACTGCTGATTTTTATCATTTTAAGGTAATTTGATGTAGTAGGAGCTGCGTGTTGATCAACTGATGATAAAGAGGGGAACTGATCCATTAGGTACTTAAACATTATAAGAAGTGAAGAGAGAACTTGTGGACGAAATCAAGAGTTCTCTTTGTTGTCCTTTTTGATTTGTTTTAATTCTGTCTTCCTGTAGTTGCTTATTTGGGAGTAAAATAAACACTGTAGGTGAGACTAGTTTGCTTCAAAATCATACAGCCCTGAAAATCTACTTTGTGCATATTGCATAAAAATAGTCCCCTTAACACCAGCCTCCATGAGCAATTAGTATTCACCAATGTGGAGCTCTGATTTTTCAGTTAATTTAATCCCAGAGAGATGTTGGGTTTTGTCCATTTCTGTTTGTCTTCATGGGGACATCAGTGAGCGGCACAGGAGATGCCACGGTGGGCAGCCACTGTTTAAAGGGAGAGCTGGTGCTCTGCTACAACCACAGTCACTCCTGACACCAGTGGATCCAGCTGCAAAGCCACAAAGTATTTCATGCTCAACTGCTTGATGATTACCTTTATTCCCTTACTCTTGTCTAGTCTCTGTTTTTAGGTGGCCTCTCAAGGCATCAATGAAAAGTATGAACCCACCCAAACTCCTTATTTACTGCATGTCCAGTAGAGTTGTGTAACTCATGTTTCTGACACACTTTGAAACTGCAGACTACCATTTCTGTGTAGGTAATGCATGGTTTTAAAAAACGCTATTTAGTTTGCAATTTACTCAGTCTTGAGGGAAAATAATGATATTTTTAGATATTCCAACACTTCTGGGCTAGACCCTGCTTTACTCAAAGCTTGTTGAAAAAATACAAGATGGGGCAGTCAGCTAGCAGGGAGTAGGCAGGAGGAGAGAAGTAATTTTGCGGCTTTTGCATGTTTTTGTTAGTAAGAAACCAGTGATTTAACATGACCTAGAATCACATAGCATAAAAACAGATCAAGAAATCCTTTATTGGCTTAGTTATGTCACTTTTGTTGCATTCTTTATCTGTGCATTTGCACAAAGATTTTGCATTGAGAAATGGAGTTTGGGTGACACTTTTCAGTGGTGTCGTTCAAAAGGGAGAAAATGAGAAATTTTGAAATGTCTTAAAGCACAACAGGCTTCACTGCAGTGAGGGTGGTGACATTGCAACTGCTGGGGAGAGTCCCATCGGTCTCAACATTCATGTGATTTACATAGGGAATCTTAGTGTAAGTGAAATTTATGGATCCATTTCTTAAATTCCCTGTCCATTTGGTGTCGTGGCAAGTCTTTAAAATTTCATGATAGAAAACAAACACAGGAGTGATGAAGAGCATCCGCATCTTCTGTTTGTGCTACTCAGTTTCCAGGATTTCCAAGCTGTCAGAGACTGAAATAGTTCATGCCTCAAACATTGATATAAAGTTCTCCTCATTATAACAAAAACTGTATCAAGAAGCTGCAACCAAAGAAGCCTCCCTGAAGATGCCTGACTGGGACTTTGGACTGTAAGTTAAACCACTAAGATTAGATAAAGGGAAAACCCATTCTTTAATCACCTGAAACAAACAAGTAAACAAGGAAGAGAATGTGAGCCAAACCCAGCAGCCTGCTAAGAATCATCTCTGTCTTGCGCCAGAGTGGGGGAGGCCATAGCCCACAGACCCATTTGCTGGGAGCAGGTTTGCACAGATTTTCCCCCCAGCCGAGGTGGGGGGAGGAAGTTTTGGTGTGTTGTAACCTCTGCTCAGGGGCAGTGAACCCATTCTCCCTTACACAAACTGGCTATGGAACCCCCAGCCCTGGGAAGGTTACATCCACGGGACATTCACGTGAGAGGCAGCTGAAGCAGTGTCATAATCCATCAAAGCCCCCCCAGAGTGCCCCCCTCAGAGTCATTCCTGAAGCCTTGCACCACAGGGCTGCATGTGATGCAACAGACCCAGAGTCTGTTGTAAGAGACAATGGTGAACTCACCTCCTCCTGGCTTTCCCTACGTAGCCTGAGCGTGTGTTAACCCATCAGATTCTGTGCTTTTTGGGGGGACCTTCACCACCAAGAAGACCAGCTGGAGAGGATCAACGGAACATCATTGGGATCCATGGAGTGGTGATACTTTCTTTATTCTGTCTCTGTCACTCTCTTTCTATCCCCCCCACCTATTTTCTAGTTCTTTCTCTTCTTTTGTTTCTCTTTTCCCTCTCTCAGTCTCTCTCTCCCTCTTATTTACTATCAAATAAAACCCATACTATTGCCACTGGCATATGGTCTCATTTGCACCTTAATTTGGGCAGAGGCATTTCTAAGAACTTTAATAACCGGATCATAACACAAGCACAAATGTGTTCTTGTATGTTCCTATACTATATCCCTATAATTCGAAGGAAGATTCAAGGATGAAAAGTGTCAGGGGCCAGAGATTTGGTATTTGTCCTGTCATATACCTGAAACCCTAAAAAACTCACAGGATCAGTTGTGTAGCCACCCAGGTGCATGGTGACTGCACAGAATCATGTGGTGAGGTGCTGGAGCCTTGTGCTTTGCAGACTTTGGTGTATGTCCTGCCTCCAGGAAAAGCTGGGACTGCGTTGTGGTGGACAGAGTGCATTTCATTGAGTCCTCCAGGGCTGCTGCTTGTGCTTTCTTGACATAGACTTGTCTAAAAGCAAGTTTGGGGACCTTCTTGAACAGCAGGGAAGAGAGAGGAGCACCTTTAGGTATCCATGCTTGGCTGAATCATACTGGCAGCACGTTTTCCCCATCTTGGAAAAGGAGGGAAAGGTGAAAGAAGGACCAGAGGACCAGGGGACTTGTAACCATGTGAGCGTTTATTGCCTGTTTCGGTTGGTTTCATGTTTCCGTGGCAACATACCCTGTGTGGCTTGAGATCCACAGTGAAATGATACCTGTTGTGTCTGTGAGGGACTGGGAGAAAAATACATTTTGTGAAGCAGGTAGAAAATCAAGTTATCTTGAGGCACCTTTGGTTGTGAAGTTAGATTACATGACAGACATGCAGCTTTACGGAGGCAGAAACCTGGGGAGTAGCTAGAGTCTGCTAGGGTTGGGTTTTAGTTCAAGGGACACAAGAGGGGAAATGCAGAGCAAAATAATCTCATTGAACTAATTTTTGTATTGAATAAATGAAAATGCTATTTTTAATGGAGACTATGAAGTGAACTGTGATGATTGAGGGCTGTGAATGAAGCACTTCTTGTGGAAGAGGATAATATTTCAAGGTAGACTGTATAGAGAAAATGAACATAGTTCTTTGGGGTTGTATTTTCCTTTTCCAACTGCTTGTCTGCTTTTTCCTTCTACTATGAGTCGGTCTATTAAAGGTACTGCTGTTTTTGCTACTGAGCAGAAGCTGAAAACCTCAGCACACAGTTCTGAGTTCAGACTGAGCAGTTACTCAGCATCCATTAATTCACCTGAACAAGAGCTGGATTTTGAAAATTGCATGGCTCTCAGCACTTCCCAGACCTGAGATGGCTCTCTGTTAATAAGGATTTTTGAAAACAGAACTCTCTGTTCTGGTGCCTAAACAGGCATTTATCTCATCTGAGAATGTTCCAAATGTTTTTTCCCAGCAGCATGATCCAGGAGAAAGTGAAAGCCTGTGCTTGCAATGGGTTCGAGTGAGATGAGTGGCTCAGCTGGACAGTGAGGGGAGGTCCTGTTGGAGGCTGAGCTCTCCAGCCCCTGGACTGTGGGACTCTGCACAAGGGGATGAGCCATGAGCCCAGTATTGCAAACCCAGGTAGTTCCAAAATTCCCTGTCTGTAAAGGAGCTTGTGGGGACAGTTGAAACCACTGGTGTCCTGCAGCAGACCTTTTGGATCTGCCCCTGCGCTGAGCTTGGAACGTGCCTGTCTCTGTGCCACCTCAGCTACCAACCGTGAGCACCTTTCAGTGCTGGAAGGAACACTCTGGGTTCTCCTTGTGACAATATGTTTCTGTAGTATTGCATAAGGCAGACCTGCTTCTGCCAGTGGCTGGGACGTCCCTGTGATGTGTTTGGTTCATGTCAGCTCGCTGGAAGTGCCTGGAAGTCGTCTTGGCAGTGAGTCTCTCTGCTCCTATCTGTGCCCCATTTGCCTTGTTTTCCATCCTGCAGGATTGTGGATTGTGTGTAAGGTCCTTTGCCTGTCATTGCTCTGCATTCCCAAATACTGAGCTGGCAGACTGGTTGTTCCCCGAAATATTAATCCCTAAATCCCTCCTTATACCACTAAATCTGAAGCAATTACAATCTTTTCCCCTTCTCTGCTAATTATATTCATTTGGAAGCAGACATAGCAGTCTCCAAGGACCATCCTTTTAATTTCCCTTCCACATGTAGCAATTAGCTGGAGGTTGTTACTGGCTGAAACAATGAGTGCACTGAACAGGTTGGAGTATAAAGTACAGCAAGGAAGTTGTAGGGCTCTAATGGGTGCATGTGAGGAGTTGTCAGCCAGGGCTTGACATAAACATCTTATTGTCAGGTAATCAAAGCCCTGTTTTATTCACATTTTAAAGGAATATATCAGATATCAGTCCTGGATTGCCCTGGGGAGATGGGTGTGTATTTTTGCAGGGCTGTACAGAGAATTCATATGGTGTAAGTAATTTTTGTATTGTCTGGACTCTAGACTGCTTAGCTTTTCATTGTAAAATGTACATCTCTAGCCTTTTTAATGCCTTTTTTTAAAAAGTCTTTATCACTTGGCAAGGGATGTTAAAAGTTAATAACAGATTTATAATTTTATTAGCATTTATGCTGCAAGCACTATAGAGTTCCCCAACCCAAGTTTAATGCATCCTTAAAGTCCTTTTTATTAGCTTGTTAATTCCCAGCAGTTCCATTTTATGGAAATGCGAATTACATTTTTTTTTCTAGAGGAGAAACAGTGTTTTAGATCCAGATGATGAAAACACAGAGGTGTGGTTTTTTGTTTGGTTGGTTTTTTGGTTTTTTTTTTCACAGGGGGAGGGGATGATTCTTCATTTTTATTTCTCCAAAAGTGGCTGTTTTATTGTAGCATTACAATTATTCTGACAGATATAGGTGACAACACCAGGTGACAAGGAGTGGGCACCTGGTGTCATCCTTTCCAGCAGGGAACCGTGACCTGGGCAGGCAAGGGCACCATGTGTGTACTGGGAGGGAATGACAAAATGCCTCTTGGCAACCCAAACCCGCTCATTCCTTCTGCTTTCTGTCAGACTTGGCCACTTCCAAACATAGGTTCGGTGGGTTTTTCTTATTTTTGTTTTGTAGGTCTGTCTGTCAGAGATGAGGTCCCTTTCTGATATGTTTATTTTGATAAATGCCCTTTATGGCATAACAAAGGCCCTGTCTGTGACTTTTTCCCACTGAGGACAGGGAATTATTTAAAAAGCAAAACTAATTTTCTTATTCCACTGGCAAACTGAAAATTAAGTTACTTGGGGGGAGGAGCTGTGCATATATTTCAGTCCGTTCAAACTGTAGTATTAAGCCCATGTTATTTTTTATTTTTTGTTCATATAATGGACAATATGGTGTAAATTAAAGGTGCATGATGGCTGGTGCACCCTATATAAGCCCTCTTCATTCCTTTTATAGTCATCCATCCGTGATTCCATGGGGGTGTGACAGAATTTGTGGTTATTGTTCTGCTTTGCACATAGCACGAGCAGATTTGTGCAGTAAAATAGATTTCAATCGTTTCCCGTGTCACTAATTGTAATTTCCAGGGCTCCCTCTGTGACAGAGCGAACAAAATGGAGCTTTGAGAAAAACTATCATTAGCCTCGTGGATCAATATGGTTTAGGAAATACAAAACAACTTCAGTTGTTTAAAAATAGGAAGTGCCAGAGGGGGTTCCCACCACCCTGCTGGAAGCAAATCACAGCATTGATCTGTCTGCAGTGTAACTGCAAAATTTGCAGAAAACAGGTGAACCAGCTGGGAATATAAATGGAGCCTCTCTGCAAGCCGTGCCTGCGTCGGGTCTGGCCCTTCTGGGCAACCCCCAGCCGAGCAGCTGTAAGTGAGACGGTCGCTTGCTTTCAGGGGAGGAATAGGGAGGGAGTAATGCCTTCCAGAGGATGCCTCTCCCAGCATGGCCTTGTTGTAGTTCTCTTTCTATTAATGGTTTATTTTCATCTCTCTCTCTCTCTCTCAGATCAGAAGAGTTTTTCAGGGAAGTCACAAGTCAGTTTCAAGAAATCCAGCAATGAGCACAGGACAAGTCATGAAAAGAGAGAAACCCCAGCTGAAATGACACCAGTAGACTTAGCCCCAGGTCAAGGAAAATGCCAGAGAAAAAAAAGGACAGTGACCCTTTGACTGTTTAAAATACATGGAGAAGTTGTATGGGGCTCAGTAAAATGTTTCTCAGATAATTTGCTTTGAGTTTTCTGAAATAATCTCTGACAGTTTAACCTCTTACTTACTTGTCAAGTTTAAACTTTTTACATCCTGCTACGAAAGACATTTCCCCTTCTCTCCTTGCAAACTTCACCTCCAAAATGACTGTAGGCATTGGTGCCTCGGCTGGCATGTCCTCCCCACTTTGATATGAGGAGGAGTTTAGAAATTTGGAGCTGTTTTGGAGCATGACCGTTCATCTGTGGCAAAAACAGCTGAGGAACCCCAGGAGCTGCCCTGTGGACCTGTGCTGATACCCAGCTGTGCTCGGGGCTGTTAACACTTGTTTTGTGCACTCTTTACGCACAGTGTGGCGAGAGCCCTCCCAAGATCACAGCCATGGCACTCGCCGGGCTTTTCAGGGATTAAGGTCTGTAGCCTTGCTTTCTGGTATTTATTAATGAATGATTTATGAAGGCAAGGCTTAGTCCTCCACCGTTAATTCCAGATCATGTTACATTCCTTCCCACAGGGAGAGTTTTCAGGAAAAGTGCAGTGAGGGTAGGGCAGCAGCAGCACTGTATTTTGCTGTGTAAATTTTGCTCGTGAGAATGAATGTGGGCAGCTGTAGGTGTCTAAAGAAGTTTGAATCACCTGGGGGGTACTGGGCTCTTGTCTTTTCTTGACTGTAACCCACTGGAACTGAAGTTTCTTTTCTATGTGTTGTGTTACTTCCAGGCAGGGAGGAATTTTTGAGTGTTTGGCTTGTCCTATTTCCATCTCAGCTCAGTACTGAATCTGCTACTTATTTTAACTGGCATTTTAGCTTGCTAGTAGAATCCCAAATTAAAACATCAGGGTGATGAAAGCCATCTTTGTCTTGACCAAGAACGAAACTGTGGCATCCCAGGACTAAAAAAGTAAATTTCTGTGGGCTGAGCACATGTCTGAGATAGTTTATTTACTGAAGCAGTGGCTGGCCAGTCCTCTGAACGCAGGATTCCTCCTAGTCTGGTAATGAATGTCAAACCAGGGCGTTAAATCAGCTTCTGGGGAAACTATCCTTGTTTGCTGCAAGTCCAACTTGGAAAATCCTGTTTGCAGGATACTAATTAATGGTTTTCAGTGAGGGTGAAATCAATTACAAATTGCTGTAAAACCCTGATAAGCTCTTTAAAGCAAAAGAGCTGAAATCTAAGTAAGCCTATATACAAAAACTAGATAGGCTGACTTCAATTAGGTTTAAAAGATGCTGAAATACAGTTTTGCTTGAGTACTAAGATAGCATGCTAGTATCCCTCTTTTATAAATGGGTGCCTCTAAGCATGATTTAATCCCAAGAGGAGCAGTCATTTGCAGTAGAACTACTCCCTTTCAGCAGCAGTCTCTGTCCCAGACTGCTGGCAACACTGACTGGTGGTAAGATATTGCATGTTTGGATGGCTAAAAATCCATAGGAGGAATCCCACTCCTTCTGTTATTAAGATCTCCCTGTATTACTGCATTTTAAGAATAACTAGGCTAGAGATACACAAGTAAGCATGACTGTTTAATCCCTAATTAACCCCTTTACTGAATCTTTATCGATTATAATAATATATTAGGGGGTTTCTATGGTTTCTTAAGCCATGCTTAAATATCGGATTCTCCTGCTGTGTGTTCAGAGAGCTCATTGGCATTGGTGCAATAGAGAATAGCTGAGGGAAATAGTCTTCTGTCAGTTTGGAATCATTCACTTGGACCTGCCAGGGTTTGCATCTAAAAAAGACATTTTACACAAGTGTTCCTTTAAATATATGTATTTATTTTTTTGTCATGTGTGCTTTGTCCATGCTGTCAGTGCATTTTTGAATACTGCAGCATGGTATTTCAAGACAAAAAGTCAGACTTTCCTACACCTCTGAAAGCTCCACAGTTAAGTTTTGCATGCCATTTGGGAAGATACTGTATGTGAGGCAGGACTTCTATAAATACCAGTGATGTCCCAAAGATCTGGGCTTTTGAAAATGTCTGATGTAAAGACATCTCATCTTGAAGACACAGTTTTCATAGAGTTGTGTTAAAATATGAAATGGTTACTTTTTCCTGACTTTTCCTTTGTTAGTGAAGGGCAGCCTAATAAATTATTTCCTAAATTTTTTTTCTTTTCTTACTCTAAAATTTTCATTTTCTCAGTTTGACCAGGGTTTTGCAGAGGAAACAACAAAAACACAGCTTTAGTGCAAGCATGTGGTAGGACACCTTGCTGTCCTGAAGGGATCAACAACTGAGTCCGAGAGCTGCCCGCCCTTAGAGTTACGTTGGGGTAGCCAAATTCCTCATTTCTCTTGAGCAGTCTCTGTTTCTAGTGCCTGTGATGCAAAACTACAGCCTTTCAGGGAGGAAATAATAGCCAAGATTAAATGTTTAGAGGCTCCTCTGCAGCTGGGAGGGTGGCAGATATTCCTATTGGCAGGCTGATTATTGTAGCAGAGCACTGGAAGAGACAGGCGGTCCTGGTATTATCAGTGATGGCAGAGCATCATCTGAAATATTCAAAGAACAGCTGTGGTGTTTTGGCTGTTGCAATCTTGATTGTGTCAGCATAGATAGATTTCTTTCTGTTTTTCTGGAGAACATAATAGTCAAATGAAACCTGGCTAACTACAGCCTTGGGGCTGAGTTGCTGTGCTCTACCTGAGATGCGATTGCAATTTTTGACAGGAAGACTAATGCGTGTTTTATTGTTGTGTATTTAAATTTGATTTGGGGGTAGAGGGAGAGAACGTTTTATTAAAAAGAGAAGGAGAATAACTTCTTAAAATATTTCCTGTTGCTCCTCAGGCAGGCCGTGGAAGAGAAGACAAGGAAATCAAGGCAGTGCTTTTCTTTTTCAGGGAGTTTGGGTGCCACAGAAGTGCTTTGGTAATAATTCCACCCCAACACAGACATAGATTAAACAAGGCAATGTAAGTTAGGGCTTAAATCAATCCTGGTTCAGCAATTCGATGAGGCTGTAAGTAAGCACTGGCTAAGTTACACCTATATTTTGCAGGAATGTAGTTTAAAATCATGGTGTTCTCCCATCCAAGCAGCTTGGATCAGATGAAAGGGTGCAGTGATACTGATGTCTTGTTCATGAGGTTTGTGGCACTGATGTGCTGTGTTCCGTGACAGCTGTGGTGAAAACCCCTTTGAGCTCCCAATTTCTGAACACACCTGCCCTCCTGGATGGGCAAAGGGAGCCTGAGATGCTCCTGTGTGCAACAGGGAGTGTGGCACATGTCCCTTCTCACTCTGGCTGACCCTTGGCATGGTATAGTTTTGTGGGTCTGTTCTGTCACATGGAGACTAAGGATGTGATTTACCCATGTAAAGTCTTTGATGGGTCTTACTTTTCACAGACTGAGCGGGGGGAGGTTATTTCTCCCATGGAGCCTCTGAGGTGCAAGATATCTGATGTTGTCAGTATCTAGTGTAGTTGTACCCAAAGCTGAGCTGCTGAATGAGCTGGGAAAATGAATGGGGGTTTTGCAGAACAGCTTTTGAATTTGCTTATTGTTCTTTTCTTTTGGAGAACATCTGGCTTTGGAGAGAAAAGTGGGGTTTAGGGCCTTACATTCTGAAGTAAGCACTTTCCATCAAAGTTACATATGTAAGATATGCAGTCTGTATATCAGGGACCAGTAAACAGCTCAGGATCCCTCTAGCACAGGATTTTAAAATTGTGATCTGTCATCTTAGGCTCCTTTGTGCATTTTGTGAGGAGGTCCATAAAACACGAAGAAGATAAGAGGTTTGCTGTTAGCAGACATACATTTTCTGAACACATTTCTGTGAAATTTCTGGAGCCCAGAAACTGAAAGAGAATAAATCTGCTCTTTTGGCAGCTCTGTCTTACATTGCAAACCCTTATGAGAGCCCTGGGCATGGAGAAAAAAAAATATATAATAAAAGGGAAGAATGAACAAAGTGATTCCAGCTTCAGGGTTTGATTTGTATACAGTTGGGAACAGACTGTCTGCCTTGGAAATACACATTTTCAGGAGCTGAATATACGTTGGCACCAGCCAAAATTACAGGAGGATTTTTATTTTTAGGTATGTGAAACTTCCGTAGGTCCAGTAAAAATAAAATAAACATCCTACGTGGCTTGACAAGATGGGAGCCAGTGTAAACCATCAATGAGCCAGATGTGAGCAATGGAAGAAGATGCAGCTTCAGCAACTGACAGCTCAGTTCAGCCACCAGCTGGGTCACCCTCAGGTTTGCAAGAAGCTCTGTCATTCTTGGTTTGGTGATTGCTACAGCAGTGCTGGTGACTCAACTACTCTTAGTCTGGTCTTGGTGTCTTAGAATTCTGCTTTTTTCTTATGAGAAAAGGTGAATGTGGGTGGGCAGGAGGGGAGCACCTTGTGCTATACTTGCCATTTCTATTTCGCTTTCCAGGATTTTCTCAGGGCAGGGTGACCTTCAGCAGCCTCAAAATGAAGGAGTGTCAAATGATTATTTCATTTTTTGATTTTTTCATTTTATATCTAATACAGGTGGCTAATTAATATAATATTTAAATGGGTAGAGAACTCTCCCAGACAAGGCGAGCGAAGAGCATGTTCCCAGTTGAGAGCTGCTCTGTGGAGTTTGCCGCGGTTGTCAGCTGCTCCTTGTGTCAGTGTGCCCATGTACTGCGGGGGAGCCAGTGGTTAAGGGAGATGAAACAGTTTCACTGCTGAAAATCATAAGGAGAGGAGAAATCGAGTGTAAACAAGCCTGCAGGTTGTTCCTGTCTGTGCCATGTGGTCCTGCCTGTTGCTACCCTCCTGGTCCAGGTGCTACACTCAGGGTGACAGTGGGAGAAGCTGTGAGAGTCATGGATAAGAGCAGCATAAGCTCAATGGTAAACTGCAAACAGAGAGATGTTTGTGAGTGTGTTGAGAATGAAAGGTGAGATTTGATCCAGCTCTGCAGATTTGTGTACTCATTATTTCAACCGTTGTAAAATCCTGCAATTCTTCTGTAGATCCTCTTGGACTTAAATTTATGTTACCTAGGCATAAATTAGAGGGTTTTTCACCTAAAAAAACACATCCCAGCAGCAGAGAGTTTCATGGGTAACTGAGAGGGATTGAGGTATTTAGCTGCTCTGAAATCCCAGGGGAGCCCCGTGGGTGTACAGCCTTAGGTGAGCTTTCTGGAGCCTGACTGGAAACTGTCACTCTCCCTAGAGCTGGAGACGTCAGAGAGGTGCCACCTGACAGGTCCAGAAATGAGACATTACAATCTAATTAGTAGAACTACTTAGTCACCAGTTTTTTTGGGAAAATAAGTAGATAAATGCTAGGATTATTACTGCAGATGGCAAAAGGGATATCCCAGATCAAGTGTGCTTGCAGATATAATGGGTTGAAAAAGAGAAGTGACCCTATTCTGTGTTAAATTTGGGCACCGAGCTGGACTTCTCCACATCCAGCAACTTCAAGCTGCCTGTCTGTCCTTCTCTTCAGTACCTGCAGTTGTCAGCTTCTGGCAAAGCTTGTTTAAGTTGGTGTGAATTTTCTTTCTCTCCCCAAAAAATTTAAGTGCCTTATAAACCAAACTGGGGTCTGATGTAATTTGTTTGAAAACTGGATGGGGTAAACGTTCTCCCTAAACACCTGTTGTTTGTTTTGTCTGTTGTTTGAAAGCCTGATGGTAGTGTTTTCCTCCAGATATTTGTTTCAGAAATTATTACGGATTTTCTTTTGATTTAGGCTGTTGTTGGGGTGGTGTACACTGGTAGAAGCCTGACACTGTGAAAACTCCTCTATAGGGTATTCCCTGCATTCACCATTTTTCTTGCATAATAGTGATTAATGAATAGCACAACATTAAATTAGTTTTAGGCCTGTTAGCAGAGCTGGTTGAGTGCAAAAATATTTAAAGGTGTATCATCATTCAAGAATCAAATGTAGGGCTGTAAATTGAACTTGTGTTGTCTTTGGAGTTATGTGCACCTGGAGGGACTGGTTCAGCATGAACAGCAGAGGACAGTCTTCCCTTCAGAAGGATACAAAGGAAAACACCAGAAAAATGTCTGTCTGGGATTTTTCCCCTTTTTTCCCCATCTCTTACCTTGGGAGCCTGCAGGCTCTCAAATGATTGTGGGCTCTAATTGGAAATTGAGTCCCTTGCTTTTAAAATCTTTTCATAAGACTCTCTCCTACTTCATTAAATCATTAAATGAGTTTAGCAGGTATTAGTTTTGAGCTTTATTAATTGTGACTTGTTTTTCATTATGAGATAATTGTCAGTCACGAAACATAACTGCTGTAACATATCTAAGCAGACAAAAGTTTCCAGGAGGCAGGCAGAGAAAAAATGCAGAAAGGTCGCTTGTACAAAAACTTCTTGAAATAAATACTTCCTAGAGGCATTTTAAGCGTTCCTGGAGATACCTTGTTTGGTGTGTAAAATCAACAGCTTAGAAGCTTCAGGACCTCTGGCAGGAATTTGGTGAAGGAAGTGATGTGTTTATGGTTTGGGTTGACTGTGGTTATAACCAGTCCTGCCTTCAATGGGAAATATTTCCAATTTCCAAGCAGGGCAGAGATACCTAGCTCCTTGGAGGCTCAGTGTATACAGGGGGGTGCCAAGGGAGGTTAAGGCCTGTTTTCAGGCCTAGGGCAGCTTGTAGCCAAAATTGCTCTTGATTTCCACAGGCTACATAAATTCTGTGTGTTCTGCAGGTCCCCCTCAGCATCCCAAAGTGCCCCCATGCTGAGGGGTGCAGGAAGGCATCTGAGTGAGTGCCCCCTGGGCTCAGGGGCTCAGTCAGTGCCGTGGCAGAAGTGAGACTGGCACCGAGGAGCACAGGGCCTGCCTGCTCTGCACTGACAACAGCAGTGCAATTTATCTTGAGCTATTTTCCCAGAACTTCTGGGAAACAAACTATGCATCATTTTAAAGATGCTTTCATGAAACAATTAGGCTGCATTAAATTACTTCTACTTTACTGTGTAGCGCCTCCTCAGCATAGCCAGACCTTGATGCACAACTCCAGGGACTGGAGAACAAATCCAAGCTGCATACCCAGTTTGGAACTAATGCCTGGTAAATACATTTCAAAGGTGTTTTGATTCGCAGTTATTAATCTAAATGTAATTCATCCTTCCACTCAGTAGAAATTACAGTTGTAATGCCAACATTTGCAAGCAGGAGTGAGTGATACTAGTAGCATCTGAACACCCATTCTTTATTGAAAATAGATTTGCCATTGCCAAGCAGTAAGATAAAATCTTTTCTGCAGATGATGGCTTTTGGAGTATAAAAAAAACCATACAGTTTCTGAGAATCCTGAGAATAAAAGATATGTTGTCTTTTAAGGGCTGTGTCTTAGAAATGAAAGCACTGCTGTGATTCCACGAGCCTGCTATTTCATCTGTTGTTTAATGGGCTAACACAGTAAAATATCACCCTGTAATGATTTTGAATGTGTGTGGGTTTCTTTATAGCCTTTCATGGAGACGCAGGCTTCAATTTTGTCCTGAAGAAGCTCCTGATATAAATTGGTAATGGATTAGTAAATCAGGCAGAGCTGCTGGTGGGGGCTGGAGGGGTGGTGCAGAGGACAGGCCGTGGTGGTGGCTGCTCTCTGCCTTCTCTTCCCTCTCCAGCTCTGGGAGTTGGTGGGCAACAGGGAGTTTGTTGACTTTCCAGTGAGGCTGGAGTAAACAAATGCACCATTTCTAAACCGGGCAGCTCAAACTTGTTTTTGAAGCACTCACAGGGGGATTTACCTGGTAAACTCTTTATCTCTTGTTCATTACTTAAAATGGAGAGATCATGGGTTCTTCATCACAGGAAGATGCTGGGAACATAAATCGTTCCATTGGGCTGTGTGTATGTCTCAGAGATGCAGTATATCTGTGTCAGAAACCTGTAGAGGTAGAGGGGTATTAGGTCTGGCTATACATAGCCTGAGCAACACGTGAGTTAGAAAAGACTGCGTCTCACTTCAGGCACAGTCCTTGGTAACCATTTTAAAGTTGCTTAAGAGTTACCACAAGTCAGTAAAATCATTTTGAGCTTGTTCTAATGTAGCCAATGAGTATTTTTAGGAGACAGGATTTACTTCTCCTTCAGCTAGTTGGTGACAGAAGCTGAGTTACTAGGTTAGGATTTAAAAAAAACCCTTGCTTGTACTCTGTATTCATTCACAAGCAAATGCAGTTTCTTCTTCTTCAAGCTGATATATATCTTTTGCTTACAACCCAGGAAGAGAAATGGATATTCTCCTGTGTGTACTTGGAAAGCTTCTACCACAGATTTCAATTCACTGCACTCAGTGGAGTTCAAGATTGTGTGAAGCCAAACAGCTCTTTTACGGAGTCAATGGAAATATTGTTTTTTAGGGCTTTTTTATCTAGTATCTTCCTAGGCAAAGTTGTCATTTTCCTCCGCTTACAAACTGCACCAGAAGCTAAATGTTACGTGCTGGAGTTAATCAAAAGGCTGAACTTGATGAAGTTCCTGTCATCATCTTCAGCTCTCCCTAAATGATGAAGGCAGCTGGATTTAACTTAGCAGAGCAAGGAGAAGGAGTAAATACTGTGTTAGGGTTATTTTCCAAAAGATCTGGGCACCTTGGCAGGCTGATTTGTTTATAATCACCTTGCAAGAGTGCAAAGTGAGCTATCTGGCTGCAACACTAGAACCATTAGGAAGGAGGATTATTGTAATGAATACAGGTTGACACGGAGAGCTCTCCGTTCCAGTCTCTCCACACAGCAACTGTGAAGGAACCCCCCGAAATATGTCCGCTTTTGGCTGGCTGTCAAATCCAAAATGAAACACCTGTGTGCAAGATAAATTCATGAAGATGAGTGCTAACTGGTCGTCTGTGGTCCTGACCACCTGCCAGGCTTTAGGAACTTGCAGTTATTTGTGTGTGTGGATATTTATTACCTATTTGTGATTTGTTTGTTGTTTCTTTTTTCCCAGGGTCATCTGTAGTAAGGGTCAGGCAGTCTGTGGAAATGTTATTTGTGCATAAGGAGGTGTGGCAGGGAATGGGAGTTGTATTCGCTCTTTGCTTGTTTACATTTAATCTAGATCCCTCTGCTAATGTTTCAAGCAAGTGCCTGTCGTAGTTTTGGACTTTGCAGCTTCATTTTTTGTTTCAGTGAGCTTGAACTCCCCTCAAGAACCATTCCCCCCAGAGATACTTGGCTAACCTGGATGGCACTCCTCGACACAGAGGAGAGGATTCAAGGTCAAACTTGATGGTACTACCTCATTTTCTGCTAGTTCCATTAGCATTCACAACTGAGACTCTCTGGCGTTTCAGTCTCCCTGCAGAAATATATGGGCTCTCCATGAAGAGAGGATTCCATATGCACAGCTTTTGGTGAAATCTGTTTATCCTCACAATTGGCCAAGAATAGATAAAACAGCCTTATGGTTCCTGTGAGTATACACTATATGCTTTAATTATTGGTGCATTATATTAGGAGCAGATGCTACATTCCCCCATATAAAAGGGAAGATTTCTGAAGAGTAAAACCAATTTTTTTGCTTATGCACTGTAATTATTACCATTTCTTCATTTCAAAGGCATCTGTCTGATGCACTCTTATTGTGATACTTTGTGTTACCATTTGCGTTACATTTTATTCCTGAAGATAACAGTGACAGTGGTTGTTAAGGTTGGAGGGATGTTTCTTCTCGTTTCAAGTACTTTGAACCTTGCCATAGCATGTTTTTTTTCAGCCTGAATTGCTTCAGGCATTTCTTCTGGGCAAGTGAAATTGCCGATTTGCCCTCAAGAGAGATGGCGTGGATACAGACCTGCTTGCTTAAGTCTGTGCGGTTTGTGCTGCTTGGGAGCTGCCCAGGGTAAGGGGCTGGACAGACAGAGAGCTCTGGAATCTCCATACATCATTTGATTTGCTTTTGCTTCTCTTAAATAAATTACTACCATGTATTCTGTCTCTATAAAGCGCTTTGGTCAAATGAACCTGTGGACTCACTTGTTCTCAAACTATTCAACAGAAAGTTTATGGGGTACAAAAAACCCCACAAAAGTGAAATTGGGATGGGCATTTTTGCTGATACTGGATACCTCCTGTAGACTATGGTATGAAATAAAATAGATAGTTTTCAATAACTTTACCAGGCTTTCTTCCCAAAGGACATAAAACTTGTTTTACTTCAGTGTTTGAGTCCACAGCTCCAGCTTGAAGGAGTGTTATCTCTCCTCTCATGCAAAGCTGAACTGAGAGGTGCTCTGAAGATTTGCCCCCCTTTCATTGTAGGCATTATGATGGTAACACCAAAAAAGGGTATTTCAGCTGTCTCAGATTCTTGTACCCATAAAACTTTTCTAGTATATTTCTAGCCTCAGCACACTTCTCCATGACATATTGTGGCCCCTAGGAGATCAGCTCTTGGTAATTTTTCACCTGTGTCTGCTGTGAAATCGAATGTATTCCTTACCATTTGATTTTATCCATGTTGCCTTTTGCAGATTGAACCTTACTGGAATAGGATGGTGTTTTCCCTCCTTTTTAATGCACTGCTGCATCCTGTTCTGCATCTGTGAGAGCTATTGTGACAGAGGCAGCTTGCAGTGGGACAGAATGGGGGCTTGAGCATGTGAGTGGCCCCAGCCCCTCCAAAAATCGCCACATAAATTTGGTGTCCCTGAAAAAACTCTTGTGAGTCATTTTTAGGATGCGTTTCACTCTAATTCTTGCCTTCCTGCAGCATTCAGTCCTGCACAGGAATCTGGCAAACAGCAGAGCCCTTCTGGGCAACAGGCGGGAATGGGAACAGTAGCAGGCCCCGAGGTGTGTTTATACAGTCAGTCTCGCTTCCTCTTCCTGTGATATATTAACTACTTCGGAAGTTTCCCAGCTGTTTCAGGGGATAAATGATGGCAGTGGGAGCCCATATTTAACCTTCACTGCTCAGGCTGCATGCTTTATAGTTGTCGTCTTTTATCTGCCCAGCTATCTGGGAAAGGCTTCAGACATCTCCCTGCTGCTCCACCTCTCTGCACATGGAAGGCATAGCCACTTGTGCCTGTGTCCTTCAGAGCTCTGCCTCCATCCTCTGCATTTATGGATGCACCACAGGCTGGAGGCTGGCTCCCTGCAGGGAATTCCCAGAGGCTCCCCCAGCAACGCCATGGCATCCTTTGGCTCCAAGTTATTTGCTTAGATGTGGCCTGTCACTTGCTTTTGTTGTCAGTTTGTTTTCTTCCAGCTCAAGTAGAGTTGATTTGAGTAGTTTTCCATTATTTCAGTCAATGATGAATAGAGGTGGTTTGGGTAAACAGTAGTGAATGTCAGCGGTGAGATTCCTCACCCTTCTTGCTCCCAGTTTGTTCCAGTTTGTAAAAGTCCTGGCCTAGTGTGGAAGAATTTCAAGTATTAGCTGTGACAGTGTTGCACCAGGCTGCACTGGGAGGCACATGCAGCTATGCTGAGACATCTTAGTAATCCCTCCTTTAACCCAAATGTTTTTTACCTGGAATTAATTTTTCTGGTTTTCCATGGATAGAAAGGAAAGAATTAGATGAGCTGTTTGGGCAGGCTGAACTTGCCTTGTCTAAACCCTGATGGTGATCCTGGGTAGGGCTGTCACTGAATGGCATATAAACATTTAATTTAATTATTGTGGATCTGAAGCTATTAAATACTAAACTATTTGAAAATAGATAGGAAAAAAGAGAGTTGTTCTTCATTATTTTGGACCACAAAACTGTCATTGCATATCTTGATGGACCCTAGAACCTCAGAGGGCACTTGGGCATGTGGGGCTGGGTGTACAGCCTGCTGCTGGACTGCTGCTGTTACCCACCTCAAGCAGGGAGCTGGTCTCGACCCTGTAGGAGAGACTGTCATGCTGAGTGTTCAGCTGGGGTAGCTACAGAGAGGTGAGGGATGCTGTCATGCACCATCAGTGAAAAGTGTGTGACACCTTTTGTCCTTTGCTGTTGTGTATGACCTGCAGTAATGAGTCACCTATACAAAATCCAGGTATGAGAGACGCAGGAGAAAGTTATTTTCACACTGGTAGGAAGTTAGCTGTGGAAAAGCCATGAGGGTGTGGGGAGGGGAAGAACAGGCAGCTTGTTCTCCTTCACATTTAGAGAAGGAAGAGAAGCAGTTTGGTTACCGTTCCTCTGACTAAGGCTGTGGAACATTAAAATCTGATTGAAGGTGTCATGGGTGCTATGCAAATAATGTAGATAAAGCACAAGCCCTCAGGATCTCGCAGATAGTATTTGGACAGCAACAAGTAAATAGGGACAAAGGAGACAGAAAAAGACAGTGGCAGGATTCCAGCAGAGACACATGGGCATGTTTATTTTGACCAGGGGCTCAGTGGCCTCAGGAAGTTGTGTGGCCATAAAACAAACCTGTATCCTATAGTTGTCGTAGTCTTTAGCAATATGTGAGAGTACACAGAGAATTTGAAACTACGTTAGATAAGATCATGTGGCTGGGCAGAGAGAAGGGATCTGTGGCCACCCAGGGCGTCCTCTCGACCTGCTGTTCTGATTCTCTGATGAAAAGTTTTCTAAGAGTATTTTGCTGCAGAATTCCCTGGTTTGTTTGTCTTACTGCTTTATGCCCACTTCTGTGACCACCCAAACAGCCCCTTTAGCTTTAGTGCTGAGTGCTGTCTACTCTGTTTCACCAAGGTACCAGCTCAAGGAGCCACAGGCTGAGATATTCCTACTCTTATGAAGTATGTGTGAACTTCAGGATCATTCAGAAGATGCAGCAATATTGCACTTTGGTTTTTGTCTGAATCTGAATTTCAAAATGGAAGGGTTCTGTTCACGACGGTTCAAGGGTGCTCACCTTTGTTACATTCCCAAAATGAAAATACATACTGTTCCAAAACAAATTGACTTCTGTCCTTGATGCAGAGATGAGTGAGATACTATTTTCTCATGTCTCTGACTTGGAGGCTGTGGAATTATTGTTGCTGACTGTAAACTGTATCCTTGACTATAAATGGTGCAGGAGCATTTTGTTTTAAAGTCCAAGAGAGATGGGAGATGTACAGTTTATTCAAGACTAGCATTAGAACCCTGGCTCTGGCAGTTCATAGTGGACATCTGCCAACTAGATAGAGCCTTTTGCGTAATGAAATTACAGGACAGGCAGTGGGATTTATGAGGAAATAATGTGAAGCAAACTGATAGTAGAAGGTTTTAGTGCACTTTGTATTCTACTTGTTCTCAGTCCATCTCCCCTTAGACTCTCAGCAGTGTCTGGTAAGGGAAGCTCATCTCTGTGTGACTTGGGGTCAAGGTGTATGACCCAATTGACCAGACAATTCAGCATGATTGGCTTCAGGCATTGCTCGTTCCTAACTACATGAAAAAGATCTTTTCTCCCTCAGTTGGAAACATAGAAAATAATGTGCACTTTCAGTTTGGGAGCAAGTTTTGTATAGCTTATTACCTTATTTGAGCATATTTGGTGTCCAGTCTTCCTTTAAAGCCAAAACCAGCATCTTTGCATCGTCAGTGTCCCCAAATCATTTTGATAACCTTGTCTGAGCAATAAAGCAGTCGCAATTGTCTGTTCTTTTCCTTTTCACACCCCCTCCTAAACAGGCGAGAGTTAGCAAGTGCTGCTACATCTCTCCTTGAGTTGTTGGTTTTATTTGACTCCAGAGGGACTGCGGTGGAGGGTACTTGCTCTGCTAATGAGTGGTGCTCAGAAGCCATTTAAGCCCCTTGGAAACTCAATAGCTGAACAGGTAGCCCCCGCTGACGTCTGCAAAGCTGCTGCTGCTGCGTCCTCCCTGCTGCGCCTGGTGATAAGGCACAGCTTGAATCTTCAAATGCCACTGAGAGGATGATCAATCTCAATCCAGTCCTTATGCTCTCCCCCAGATGACTTCTACTGAGGAAGAGAGAAAAACATAAAAGCTGTGGCTTTAGGGCGTGAGAATTTGGAAGGTGGTGGAGTTAAAAATCAATCATGACCCACAACAAAGGACTTGCAACTTTATCTTAGGCAGTGTTACTGCTGTGCGATCCCAAAAGCAAGTAAAAAACCATAAATGCAGACACAAGCAAAGATGAAAACTTTTGTATTCTTATTATTATCCTCAGTGGAGGAAAAACTGCTTATTCTATCCACTTACCAGGCAAACTGAAGTTAAAATAAAATAGGGGGGATCTTACTTACCTGATGTTTGCAGCAATGCTGTGCATACAATATACAGCAGGGAACTGACACAACACAAAGTAAAACCTAACATTAATCCCCAAGAAATGTCTTACAGACCTGAACACGAGATGCTATGGTTTTTATTCAAGGAGGATTTTTTCTGAGGGATACTTTTTGGGTTTTTCACTAGTTTCAGCAAATGGAATATTTCCAGGAATTTACTTAATTCTGTTGCATTCCTAAAAAGGAGTAAGACTTAATGTTGTAAGGCTGGTTTGGTTTTTTTTTTCATTTCAGGAATGTGTTGACACCCAGATTCTCTCAGAGGTCTTTCTTTTGCTGAGATTTTCCATCACATTTGGAAAATACTTATACCTGTATAACTCTCTAAGATCTGACCCTGTGAAGCAGATACTTTAAATATAGGATTAAAAATCCGTATTTTGGTGTGCTTCATGTCAAAATGTATTTCCAGGTAAGCAATGCTTCAATTTGTGCAACTCAGCTCTTTGCACTACCTGAAATCTGGGCAATGATTAAATGCCTGCCCGGTCCTTAAGTACATGGAGAAAGGCTTGGAAGTTTTAAAATTAGGTGTGAATTCTTACAGGGCGGGTTATTTAGTTGATGTTGTTTAAAACACGAAGAGAAACCCTGTTGCTTGTACTGATTGCCAGGCCTCTGAATTAGACTTCAAAAGCAGTGCTGAAAATTCTCGTATTTCAGACTTGGTGGTACCTTATGCCTTCCTGACCTTAAAACCATGTTGCCATTTTGCTTTATTATGTGTTCCTCCACTGGCTTTTATTTTCCTCCTCATTTTGGCACATCCCATATCTTTGGTTATCTGGTATTGAGAATCCCAGTTACCTGTGAACTCTTTCCCAGGTGATGATTTTGGTTCTGTGAGTCTCCCCTTTGCAGGAGCTTTCCCTCTTCTCTTGCATTTTTGAGACCTCTTGAACTCAGGGCACTCAAAATTGGGATTTCACCAATGTTGCTCCAGAGGCAGAGGTGAATTTGAGCGGTCGGGGGTCAAGTGTAAGCTTGAATTCAGCACAAAATTTGGCCCCAGGTGAGGCTGCTCTAATGCAGAAGGTCGCAGTGATCTGGACCCACATGCCTGAAGACTGAAGGCAAAATTGACAGATATTGTTACACCCAGAAGACACCCAAAATAAAAAAAGTGTTGCCAAGGGGTGCTTTCCCCTAAGCTATAGAATCCTTCAGGATCAAGTGATCTAGCAATAGCTGATGGGAAAGAAAGAGAAGATGGCTGAGTTTTCTGTTAAGCTTCTTTTTTATGAAACGGAAAATGTGGAACACTGTCCTCCTGTTTGCTTTTACACCAGAGCAAAGGCTTAAGGTCTGTTGCATGCTCCAGGTCTGCTCTCTGCAAGGTGATTTATATGTGTCAAGTTTGCTGCCTGTCTGTAACATCAGGAGCCTAGATGAGTAAATTAGAACTGAATGAAAAGGTTCTTTTTGTCTGGGGACCAACAAGATAAATTCATCAAACAAAATTAATCTGAATTTTTGCTGGGTAGTCTTGCTTGATATTGCTTCACATTATTTCTTACTTTATGTATATATCTTACTATGTATTTATAAGACTTTATAAGAGTTGTAGCTATTTCTCCCAGCTGGGAAAAAAAAATTCCCTAAGTTCATGCATTTACTTTTTTCCAAGTCCAACCAAACTTTTACAAATAATGGCATTACCTCCAGATCTAGAAATAGGTTCTTTGAGCTGTTATTTGCGGAGGTTTTATTTCAGGATTATGAAAAGGTACGCGTGCTTTCCCCCTGCGCACATGCTTTACATCTCTTGCATTGCCTCTCAAATCAAACACTGAAATGCTTTTGGAGAATTTCACAGTGGAAATGCAAACCACAACTTTTGTTGTCAGTTTAATTCTGAGGTTAAAATAGGTCCTTAATTAATTTCTTCCCTGAAGTTGGGCTTTGAAATGGTGCCCAAATGCAATGATTCATTTTATCTATTCTGATGTTTTCAGCAACAATGAAACATGTGGGGTAACCCTCTGCTAATTTGCCTTTTTATGGTTGAGAATTTCATTGATTTTTGCAATTACAAGGTTGGAAAAATGTGACCAGTGTTTGCACACAACTCGGCAACAGCCTGTAAGAGTGGGAGAGGGAGGGAAATGCTCTTGCACAAAATCAATCCTTTCAGTCACCGTTCACTCCTCTTACCTGAGTCCTGAACACTTGCACTTGCAGAGATGCTTCTGGAATGTGCTGAATCGGAGCCCTGCTCCTGCCAGCACTGCAATTAGCCCGGCGCTATTTCAATTCCCTCCCAAAGGAAGGGGGCTGCTGGAAGAGTGCTCCCACCCCACAGGGCTGCAGTTGGCATCTGTTGGCTCAGGTGCAGGTTTCCTTCACCTCACCTGGGTGGTTTTGGCTCCCAAGAGGGGAGAGGAGTGAGCGAGGGGATGTGGCTGTAGGGATGAACCCACTGCTGAGGCACTTCTGGGAGAGGAGGGGCAGAAGGAAAGGTGATAAGGGAGAAGGACAGATAAGGAAGGAGAAGCATTGCCAAGGAAAACCTTGAGGCCAAGGAAAACCTTGAGGGCAAGGACCAGGCTACTTCCCTGGTGAATAATCCTTTCCCTGGGATTCTGTGCTCAGTATTACCGTGTGAACTCGGGATATCATGTGAATATATAACCAGACAATCCAGGCCTATCAGCAGAAATTATTTACTGAACTGTCAGTAATAAGAAAAGAAACCCTTGCAAGGTCTTCAGTTCCTCTGTGAATAATTTTACTCCTGTTTTCCCATCACTTTTGGTGGTGTTCTCCACCAGGTGGTACAGTAAGCACAACAGAAAGGAAATCAAAAAGACAGCACAATCCTCAAGGGTCTGTGTACAACCTTGGTGCTTTAATGAAGCAAAAGTAATCTGTCTTTAAGAGAAAGATTTTATTTATTCAATTATGTTGGACTGAAATTTGTTAATATCTAATATCCTGTGTGCTGGGAATAGCTAGTGAAGGAGTTGCAGCCCCAGCCTTTTTCCAAATATGATTTTAGGAGTAGTTCTGAGGCTCAAGTACATTTCCTCAAGGAGAAGTAGCATGAGATGAGAAAGAATTCGATCGGTGTTCTTAAAGATCTATAAGGAGCCAGCTTTTTGATTTTAATATGAAGTTAGTGCCTTATAGGAAATGGCAGAAGAAAATCACAGATACCCTGCAGATCAGGAAGATCTTTCCTCTGGGAAAGCCCCTGTTTGTGGTCTGGCAGGCTCATTGGTGGCACAGTGCTCCTTGTTGGAAGCAAGTTTCGTGGACATGAGAGTAAGGATCGTCCAGTGGCCACAATTCTGGCTCTCAGCCTTTGTTTTCTGCCAAATATTCCTGGTACACTGAAGACTGAGATGTGCAAGTGCTGTAGTAAATCAGAGACGTAGTCAGTAGTTTTGGTGTTTTGACAAAAAAAGGCAGGTGCGAGTTGCAAACTGTGGGGTCCTCTATTGTCCTTTACAGCCACACTACAGGTTACCTTTCCTAAAAGCATTTCATGATTCTCCTGGCTGGTGGCTAAGAATTAGTGGGAGCAGTTTGGGATCCAAGAAAAAGAGACATAGGAAAAGCAAGGGGTGTAATTGGAAGAACACTAGGAAAAAGAGGAGCTGCCTGGTGTGATTTCAGACTGCATAAACTCTGTTTTTACCATGATGCATTCAGCTTTTGTTATGTGAAAATCCACGTGCTGACAGCATCATGGAAAGAACTTTTGGAAATAAGCATCAATCTGACAGCAGGGAAGTGTGCACTGGCATCCCACCTGGTCAGCTCTGTTGGTAAACAGGATGCAAAGAAGATAAAAAAGAAAGTAATTTTGGCGCCATCATTTCTACTTCTCCCATTACAAGGAAATTATGAACAAGATGTGCTTTGAAATAAAAAGTGAGTAGTTGTATAATACTGCTACAAAGTGTCTGAAGGAAGGATCATGGTAGAATCAAACTGCCGCAGAGAAAAGCAGTTGTGGCTGTGGAAAAATAATTTTGGTGCTTTTCCTACTCAAATACAGGTATGTGGAGGTACATCACAGCATGACAATGAGGTGATACTTGTCATTTGTGTGACAGAGACAAATTAGAATCCAGCCATCTCAGGGTGGGAACGATTTTCTTGAAAATTAATGACTTGATTAGAAGGAGAAATGAAGCTTCTTCAAGGGGACATGCAAATAAAGAAGGAATCACTAAAACTGTCACCTGGTGTAAAGTGAACATTACACAAAGAAAGATTGGTGAGATAGTGTACAAAGACAAATTTGATGTGATATTAATCATGCAGCACCAGTGGTGCAGAGAGGAAAGGGAGAGGAAGGATTCAGCATGGCATGTGTGTGACTTAGGGAGGTGTTTCCTGCTGAAGCAGGGGAGGAGTATTCCATTCCCCAAGGTAGGTACATCCTCCACACCCCCAGACTGGGGTACCACACTCAGATGAGTTTTACAGGCCCTGTGTTTTTCTGGGTGGTGCTGCCACTATCTCCAAGCCCAGTGGAAGAGGTCTGCCTTCATTCATCTAGACAAGGGTCACAGAGAACCATTAATTGCAGCAAGTGCTTATAGTTCCCCGGTGGTAAATCTGCAGAGCGTGGTGGGTGGGGTGAGTATTGGGGGATTTCTGCCACCTTTCGGGAGGAGTGGGGCCATGAAGAGCCAAATCCACAGGGGCAATTAGTTTTGAGTTCAAGCCCAATCTAACCTTCCTAGGGAAGGAACATGACTGAGGAGAACCAAGGCAGCTAAATGAAAAATGGTGCTTTTCTTAAGCAGAGGATTATTGCCTTCATTAATGACTACAGACAAGTAGTATGTTCACAGAAGGCTGTGGTTTGAACTTGAGGTGTGCCTGAGAGGTTTTCTTAGGTTTTCACTGAGTCCAAATGACCTGTAAGGTGTATCTTTTTCTATTCTCTCCTTTCTGCGGGTGTGGAGAGCCACAGGCCTTTCAGCCTGATGTAGGTAAAACAGTAGGACCCAAAGCTATTCATCAAACACTGTTCTCTCTCATGCAGTACCACCAATGGAAAAGAGACTGATATCCAACCAGTTCTCTTAATTATGCCAAATTTGTCAAATGTAAGTCTGATGGAAATCTGTCATGGTCAAGTGAGGGATCTTGCAGAGAGGCCTAAGAGAAAATAAGTCCAGTGTCATGCTCTAGCTGCATCTGACAAAAGCAGGTGTGACGATAAGCTGGGAAGCTAATGATGTGGTGATTTCTATTTCCTTGGCTGCTGAACATCAGCACCAGTGGCACTGAGGCAGCTGCGCGCGCTCCGTTTCTCCGGATGGTGGTGCCGGGCACAAGCAGGGTGGATTTGTGCTGCTAGGAAGAAGATTTTTGGCCCATGCATCTGCGGGCTCTGCCAGAAGCCCTGGAACAGTTTTCATACTTTCAGATACATTTTTACAACAATATGGCTTAGATTTTGTAAATTATGAGGAAGGCGTACATTACTGAGCATATGATTTTCCTCTGGGAGGTGGGGCTCTGCTCAGGCAGAATTTGTGGCAAGTCTTCGGGGCAGGAGCCACTTGCTTTCATTTCCAGTGTTCGCCCACATGTTCTTGCTACCTAGTTTAGCAAATGCCTGTTTTACTGTTGGTAAGTCGTCTTAAACACTTGGTTTTCTAGCTGCATCACGCCTGTATCAGAACAATTTCCAAACATACTCCTTCCAGGCCAGGCATTACCACCTGAAATTCCCTCTGCCTGCAACATGGGTGTGATACGTTCTTTTTTTGCCAGAAAATAAGTGTACTTTTCTGGTCTACACAGGACATTTATTTTCCTGAGATCAGGGTAATGGCTTCCTGCAAAGCCACAAGAAACCTTGCGAAAATCAACATCAGCACGCGTGTGCAGTTTTCACACTGAGTGTCATGGGCTGCCTAACTTGCCTTGCACAAATGCCCTTATATGTTCACATTTAGCACACTGGGTGCACGTTTCTGTGCTTTTTCATGCTGTCAAAACATGATCCTGTACAGTCACTTCGTGCTTTGTTTGATTGTTTTTACTAAGATGACACCAGCCTGGAAAAGACTCTGTTAATAGCAGGTCAATTCATTCTCCAGCTAAGAATTTATCTTGATTTCCAGCAGAAAGATTTGAAGCTTCCACCTTTTTGCTGTTGTTTGAAAGTAGTCACTTGGACTGTCTTCTTATTACCCATGTATATTTAAACATAAATTGCATCTGACTGCGGTGACACTAATTAAGGCGGAGGCACTCAGATGCAGCCCCCCTTGCGGGTAGCATGGCCAATAAACCTGCCGTGACTGGCAGGTGTTTCGACCACTTTAGACAACAGCAATTTCATAAAGTGTCCTTCCCCTTCTCCTTGACAAGGAAGGGGACAGCCAGGCCCCCTCTGAGGCATCCGCCACCAGGCAGGGACCAGGTGGCCTCAGGAAGCACGGAGCTGGCACCCAGCTTTCCGAGGCTGTTGCCTCCTGTCTTTTGTAAACAGGGATTTCCACCCCACCCTTTCCTAAAACATGAAAGGATTTTATGTTATCTCAGTGGTTTCATAATATCCTAGTGATGTGCTCCTGAGGTGTTTGACCAAATATTATTAAAACTCTCCAAGGGCTAATAATCCTGGAAGTAGTGCGACGCCTTCCTGTGACATTGAAATAATTTAGTAATTTTACAGTACATTTGAATTTTGGCATTGTTCAGCCGCTCAGTTTCCATTAACTTCGCCTGGAATTTCTTATGTCCGTGCACACAAGCAGAAGTGTCAAGTTTCTCCTTCATGCTCCAAAACGCCACCTGAATCACAATTGTACTGCAGCTAATTGTTATTAATTAAGCTGTTCCTAGCAGTCCAAGCTGGATTGTGCTTTTCTGTGGGTGTAATAAAAAGTGAAGGCATTTAGTAAACACAGTATTGTGGGGGAAGAACAAAGGAGCCCTGCTCTTGGGAATGTCTCTGCACCCTGTGAGATGCTTTTGGGGAGGGTCTGGGTGTTTTTAAGGATGGGGCCACCGGCTCAGGCTCGTTACCATCAGACGAGCTCTGCTAACCTTGGCTGCCATTTCCCTGTCACAGCCAGGCAGCTCCAAGGACGTTTTGCAGCAGGTGAATTTGCACGGAGCCGCTCTAGCCGCACGTGCTCCCGCATCACTTAAGCACAAGGCCTTGGCCAGAGCCCCCAGCACAAGGTTTGGCTGGGAATCACATGGCAGGTGCCCTGTGCTCCCCCTCCCTCCTCCCTCTCCTTTCCCAGGTTCAGCTGAGCCGGGTCGAGGACTGGAGCCAGTGAGAGGAAGGGATTAATGAAGTGGGGACCCAGGGAGCAGCCTCCTCACAGAGGGCCTGCGTTGGTAAAATTGCTTTCTGGCTTTTCTCCTCAATGAGGCATGCCTGTTGCTCTCTGCCTGGGGAGGAGCAGTGAGGCACCTGGCATTCATTTGCCTTCTTCCATGTTTGCTTGTGAAAATAAGTCAGGTGAGGAGGACTTTGGGCAGAAATGCTGTCACCTTTGCGTGAGAGGCAGCAGTATGAAGCTGATTCTGGTCTGTGGGAACGTGTCATCCATGTCTCCAAAAAAAAAGGCAACCTGCCCTCTGTTGTGTCGTCTCTTTTTGTCCCCCTTGCCTTGGATTAAGAACCAGAAAACAGATGATCTTGGCAATCACTGCAGGGTGTTATTTTAACAGTGAGCTAATGGTTACCCTGTGCAGGATAGAGGTGCATATAAATGTCCACTTAAGAGGGCAGGAATGGTCTTGGGACTTCTCCAAGTCCAAAAGGATGGGGAATGGCTTGTGCACAGACATTAGAAATAAGCCCAAGGGCACAGTCTGGTGGTTGCTCCAGATTGCTCGCTGAAAGCCTTGCTGGAGCAAGCAGGGTGGAAAGGGAATCCCTGGGAGAATCATCACAGATGGGTGGGGTGGGAGTCTTCTGCACCACACTTAGTTCGGAGAGATTTTCTCCTGCCGTCGTCTCCATGTGCCACTGAACTGAAGCTTTAATCTGTCCACGGATCCTCCTGGTGCTGCCACCATTTTTCTGGGGGCAGCTGCAGAGTTTTATAAGGCATTGCATTTCTTTCATCCCAACAAATCCTTGGTGTTTTGCTGTTACACGTCTGTTCTGCTGGTAGTGTTTGCAGAAAAATGACCAAATCTCAGATAGCAGCCTGGGCTGGGACCTGGGAAGTCAGTGAGAGGCTTTATGGCTGTTTGCAGGGTAAACCCCCCTCACCCTGCACTTAATAACTTCCTCCCAGGACTGCTGTATTTGTGGCTCCAGTGATAAACTAGTCCTGCTGTTGCTGAGTGGAGGATTCTAAACTAATGGTGCTTGTGCTCCCGGGATTTACCATTTGGAAGATACTTTATTGCTATCTTGTGACATTTCCCTGCACTTTTATGCTCATTTATATAACTGATTTCTTTGATTTATGGCAGGTTTTCTTCATGTATAACAGTGTCATAAATTGTGCAGCCCTCCTTTAAGTGGTTATGAATTTGAGATATTCAGTAAACTATGGCATGGGGGAAAGGGCAGATGCCTTTTGATGCGGCTTTTGATCCCAGTCCCAAATAAAATAACCTGTTCTCTCAAAAGAAGTCAGAAGCAAGCATCAAAATAAGTTGGCGTAGTCTGTTTCTTGACTGACCATCTGGTTGTGAGTTTTTTTAGTGCAAAATATAAGCTATTCATGTATGATAAAAGAATGCATGAGGCCAAACCCATAGAGTGGTGATGTTTGTGTGGCAGTCCCTGGAGCTCTGTTATCCAGGGTCTGCAGAGGCTTTCAGAGAAGCAGCAAATTAATGTTGTTCTTTCAATAAACCTTTCTCTTTTTCTTCCCTTTATCTTTGTAAACCTGCTATTTCAGATGTTGCTATTTTTCAAGACCCTCAAACAAGCTCATATTTCCAAGGAGTGTTCGGTGGCCATCAGGGATCCAAAGCCTATCAAAGCCACTGGTCAGACCTGTGAAATAAAGACCTTGGGTTTTGATTTTGTTGGCATCTTGCTTTGTAGAGGAAGAGAAACAGCTCATTTAAAAATTGCTTTCTGAGTTCAGCTGTCAGAGAAGCTTTCCGTTGACCTTTACAAATTGATACTGTCACAATCAATGGACAGAAGTTTAAGGGCAGTCTCTGGGGTGGGGAGGCAGGAATAAACCCAAACATTTATAAAATATTTATGGAGTGCATTTTTAAAAGCCCAACAGAAATTACAGCAAGTATTAACAGGGAGTATATTTGAACAAACTGTTCTGTAAAGAATTTATAATACCTGATTCTGAGAATGGTTAGTTAGAACTCAGCTATTGAGATGATTTCTGGAAGTATATGTAACTAAAAAATAACATGTAACTAAAGTATAAGTAACTAAAAATAACAAATAAATATGCCTTAGGTTGGTGCAGTGCACCAATAGGTTGGGTGAGGGAAGCAATTAGAGATATTGAAGTTTGTGAAGTTTGTGAAGTTTGTGAGATTCAACTGCAGGGAAACTGCATTTGAGGTGCAGCATGGACCTCAAACCCCATGCTCCCTCCAGCCTTGGGAAGTGAAACCACTTACAAAGTCTCAGGAGGAATTCTGTGAAGAGGGACAAGCCAGTCTGTGATTTCAATTGCTGCCTTGCTCATTTTTAAAGAATCAATGAGACGCACTGAGAAGCTCCTCAAACGCAAACACGCAGTCCTCCCCTCCCAGGTAAAACAGGCAGAAGCTTCAGTGCTGCAGGAGTTTGCCCTGAATATTCTGCTCATGTACAGTGAGGTTATCAGCACACCAGGGATGGGCTGTGCAGAAGATGCTGCCCTCACACTGGGTTGCATGTTCTTATGCACAGCATACAGAAGAAAAAAAAGGTTCTTGCCTAGACTTTATTTACTGAAAGTTTGTTTTTTTCCTGCCTGTAAACTGCTATCTGAAAGCACGTGTTTTAATAGAACATACGGGGTTTATTACTTAGTGCAGCCATGGGCAGTTAGGCAAATAGAACCTTTGGTGTAAGGACGTCTTGTGTAACAGAGCACATTAATTCTTTGACTTGATGACCTGACCCCCACAGACACGAGGACGTGGTCTCTGTTCCTAGCCCAGCATATTTTGGCTCCAGACAAGGTGTGGTGTCCACCTGGGTGTCCGGACAGCCTCAGTACAGCCCCTGCCTTTCCCTCTGAATGCAATGCCATTCCCCTCATCTGCAGTACTTACAAGTCTAAGTAATTACCATTTCAGCTGTCTAACGTGAGCTGGATTCTCCTGCCTGCTTGACAAGGTTATCGCGTTGCTTGATAGCGTGTTATTTTCATTAATGAAAAATAAACTGCATTCAGTCTCAACTTAATAGATGTGTGTGTATTGGCCAAAATAGGGTATTTCTGTCATCACGTTCTCCTGCATTGCACAGTCACCTTGAAGCACTTGGGCAAAGCAGCTCTGAAGGGTTGGGTCTGTTCTTGCCTGGTAATGGGGACACCCAAACCATGGCTTGGCGCTTTCAGGTGTGTCCCATGAGGTACTGGTTTTCTTTAGTTCCGAAGTGTTTTTCCAGGGAGTGTTTAAGTCCCCCTGCAGTTTTGCCTTGTCGAGTTGCCAGAATTTGGGAAGGTTCTTCTCACCAAAGCAGTCCTTTTCTTTAGGTGTTGAAATTTCACAGTTACTTTAATCATTTTATTAGGTGGTATTTGAGTTATGTGATAATTACTAATGTAATGCGAGAAAGATTTCTCTGGGACATCTTGGGGAAATACCTTTTACATGTCACAAGTGGCTTGTGCTTAAGCTGTAATGAGGTGCCTCTTGCTGTGTGCTTTAGTGGTGACTAATTACCCGCAGTTACAGTAGAGACATAAAAGCACCTGTCCCACCTACCCGCTCTGAGCTGCATCTCTTACATAAACGATGCTTAAATACTAGTAAGGAGGATGTGAGGGCTTGTTAGCATCTTGCCAATATATTTTCAATATTGTACAGGCAGCGAGGGCTGCAATCCCATTCCCATCGCAGCGGCTGCTGGTGCTCCCACCGGATTTCCCAGGCTGAGAACCAGGCGGAAGCTGAATGAACGTGCTCCCCTGTGCACGCACAAACTCCGCGTGTTTGCACAATGTTAATTAAAATGCATTTAAGTTGAGTGAGTGCTTGCAGTATTTGGGGGCCCTCTGGGGAAGGGAGAAGCAGGGAGGGAGGCAGACAGGCAGAGGCCTGCGGCTGTCGGGAGCTGTGTGAGTCCCGGCGGAGTGGCAGGAGTTGCTGGGGAGCGCGGCCACCACTGCAGCACCAGGGCAGTGCTCTGTGCCAGCTGAGCACCCTGGAGAGCACTGCCCGGGGGAAAGAGCCCTTCATGTCCCAGCAAAGCAGCCTGATTTGGGAGCTGGGAAATTATTTTGGTCCAGCCTCACAGCAGATGTTACTGGCATCCCTTGCCAAATTGATTTTCATTGAAGGCACAGGTACGAAAAAGCAGACCAAGTGCCCTCTTCCCCTGTGTTCCCCTGGTGCTTGTGGGTTCGTGCTCCATCATCTTCCCTCCAGTCCTTCCCCCTGGCATCAAAAAAACAACCCAAATCCTTCTCACTGCTGGGACCTGTAGAGATTTCCACCACTTTGGCCTGGGAGAGAGCCAGGATACACTGTGGTGCAGTGATAGAGGGAAACAGGCTGCACTGCTGGTGCACTGGAGCAGGACTTGAGAAGAGTGAGGGCTGGAAAGCAGGGAGAGCAATATTTGGACACTCTCAGGCCTTCAGCTTGGCACTTGGAAGAACATGTAGCCTTGCATTACGGTCATTTATCTGCAGGTTTATTAGTGTTAGAAGGTGTTGGTGATGGTCTGTGCTTTGTGCTGTAGGGAAGAATTTTGTTTCATGTCATTAAGAGTTAATCACACACTTAATCTTGGGTGCTGCACTCAGGTGCCTGACTAGTGCAGGAGCAGTTTGTAATGTTCTTCAGCAGCAACAGGGAGGGTGATTCCTCTTCATGACGGTTCAGAGCAGCAACGTTTGCATGGACTAACCTGCACTCTGGAGTTGATTTCTTTGTGGAGAAAGCGTAGGTCAGCTGGAAAACGGATGCTGGTGATATTTCCCTGGTAATGGGAGGCCCAGTAAGGAGCGCAAAATGGAAGCCTGGTGAAAGGAGAAGGTCCTGCCAGTGCTCAGAAGCTGGAGAGCAGAGGAGACCAGTGTTGTATTTCAGAGCTACTTGAAAACCGTTTTGTTGTCTCAAAATGCGGCCTTACCTGAGCTAAGCCAGGTGCTGGGAGCAGAGACCACTCAAATCTTCCTTGGATAATGTCTGCTAATTTCTTGTTTGGCTTATGTACTTCATTGGGAAGTAGCTTGCAAATGCTGAAGCTATTTCGATAAACTAAGTTATTTTTTGCATCATTCTGGTATGAGAATCCTACAGTCTTCCTAAGCTACCCCACTGTGTAAGTGGCTGTAAAAGAAATATTTTGATTTTAAATGTTTTCCTATCACAACGTGTGTGCTGGTAATTTGCCTATTTGACCACTGGAGCCACAAGCATCTCCTCAAAGCCATCCCGGTGGCGGTGGTGGTCAGCAGCACAGTGCCACGTGTCACCCCCATGTCACCTCCATCCCTCAGCTTCCCCACCAGCTTGGAGGCTTATCTGCTGCCTCCTTGTCAGAGTGAGTGCTTCCAGATTCACAGCAAGGCCTCAAGGAGAGCCAGATGATAGAGCAGATGGTAGATGACTAATTTGGCAAAGTTAGATGAGTGGAAATTGTTTGCTTTAATTGCTTGTCAAGTCCAGTACCTACATTATAGTTAAGAAGTGACTATTTACCCTCAAATAGAACAAAATGAGGAAAGGAAGAATGTGTGTGTGTGTGTGTGTGTGTGTGTTTGTGAAGAGTAGGGAGAAAAAGTGAAGAAGTATCCAGAGAAAAATATTTGGTACCAAGGCTAGAGGAGGAAGAACCATTGGTAAAACTTCTTGTATTAATTTCTGCCCTTTTTAGTGGTAGCTGTGTGATCCAGGTCCTGCACAACATCATTCCTATTTTGTCCTTTCCAGCTGCTGTGCCATAATATAGAGGTGAAATAACTAAAAGAGAAAATAAAACAAGTTGGTGATGATGGCTTGACATGGTCAGTACAAGCAAATATCCTTGAAATGTCACTGTATAAATGTGGTCGACATTTTGATGGTGTTTTTTCGTTGGTATGAACGGGAAGGCACGTGAGTGAAGTATGCTGTGTAGCATCCACCAAAGGGATTTTGGAGGGTTTGGCACAAGAAGCGGGTTCCATCAGCTCGGGAAAGTGTTGCCACACACAGCTAATCCTTCTTGATGGAGTCACAATCACTGTCAGTCTCTACTATGCTCAGCTGTTTCTGTTCGTAAAACTGGGAATGAGCTTCCATGTGTAGGTGGCATATGATCAGCCTCTCATGGAAGTGGGACGATGCTGGTAACACACATCCTTACAACTTTACTGGAAGTGCTGGAAAGCTTTTACAATGGCATATGAAATGGTATTTGAGATTTTAGTGACCAAATTTCAGGAAATTAATGCTTTTAGTCCCTGGTACTATCCACCCCAGGGCCCACTTCTCCATGCAATGGAGAAGAAAGGCCGTGGGGGAAGCGTTTGAGTGCTCTTCTAGCATTGTGAATGAAAGTCTGGATGAAAATGATAGTTAATTTTTTTAATTTGACTTAATGTAGTAGGTGTGGAGAGCTTAACTTGAAAATCAAAATAACTAATATTACAGCTAAGAAGTTAGGAAGAAATTTTTCACTGTGAGGGTGGTAAGGCCCAGAGAAGCTGTGGCTGCCCCATCCCTGGAAGTGTTCAAGGCTGGATGAGGGTTGGAGCAACCTGGTTTAGTGCAAGGTGCCCCTGCCCATGTCAGGGGGGTGGAACTTTAAGGGGGATCTTTAGGTCCCTTCCAACCCAAATTATTTTATGATGCTCTAATATCACTCCCAAGATTGTGTTTCTGGGCCCTTTGGAATTTTTCATGCAGGTACAAGGGATTAAAACTGCAGTGGTGCTGCCGTGGAACAGCCTGGGCTGGGTGGCAGCTGGGTGGCCATGCTGAGTTCCTCTCGTGGCCATGTGGCTGTCCAGGAGTTCATGGCAGTCAAGTTGATTGCATGCAACTGGATTCAAATGGGATGATAATTTTCTAGTGTAGAGCAGACCTTGCGGAAGGAAAACACTTGTGCCAGCTGAGCTTTTAATTAGGAGTACAGAGAAAATTATGCTCTCCTTCATTACAGTCTCCACCTAGGGAAAGAAAGCCTCCAATTCTAAAGCACTCTCCCAAACCACTGGGTTTACAGGAAGACGGCTGGTGACCTCCAGGAGTGTTTTGCCTTCTCACGGGAAACATCTGCAAGACTGTAAGTGCAGACAGCCCTCGCTTCATTAGGACATGCCTAATTGCAAGAAAATTCAGGGCTTTTGCAGCTCATTCAAGGAGAACTGTAAAATAATAATGAAAGGATTAAAAGTGTGTTTCCCCTTTCTGTGTGCCTACGTGACAGGGTGCCCAGGCTGTTGCTGAGAGCATGAAGCAGAAAGAAGTGAATGGGGATTGCCGTGGCATTGCTGGTAATTAGTTGTTCCTTAAGGAGCTCGAGTATTCCCCCCATCTGGGGGTCTTAACAAATTGCCACGAGTGTTTGCAATTATTAATAAACGGTTCTGTTAGCTGCCTTTCAAGAAACCTTGATAATGGTGCTGTCTGTTAAAACACAGCTAATTAAGTAAGTAAGTGGGAAGTACTGGAGCAGAATGTGTTAGAAAGAGATGATGACTGTTTTTGAGCTCATCTTTTCTAGGGTGAAGGAACGTGTGATTGTCCTTCTATAAAGCCATTCCTGAAACCAGTGAGTCCAAGAATTTAAGCCTCCCTTTGTGTTTTTGGCGCACTTGACAAACTGATTGACAAAGGGAGGTTGTGCTGCCTTCAGGCAAAGGCTGATGCAGGGCAAATACACTACTCTCCTGCATCCTTACCAAAGAGGTAATAATAGAAGTTTTATGATTCAAAGGAAAATATATTCAGATGCTTGAGATAACTCCCTTGGAGTTAGTGATGAGGATGCCTCATCACTGCTTCTTTGAGTGTGCTGTGGGAGAGGAGTGTGACACCGGGATTTCAGGTGGGGGTGACCATGGTGGAGAAAATGGATTCCACTCTTCTTTAGTACTCCAGATGTAGGCTGATCTGGAAAGGGGTTGAATAAGAAATGAAACAAGTTTATCTCCTTCCAAAAGTTGAGGTGGGAGGATTGTAGAATCCATTAGTATTAGAAGAAGGAGAACTAGATGGAGGCAAGTGTGATTTCTTAATTTAACATACAGATTTATCATCGACAGAGCAGAGCAAAATAATGGGCTAAAAAGCCGAATCTAATGGACATTTTTAAATGTGTCCATTATTTTCCACCTTTGAGTGGGCGTTTGAATAATTTGGCTATTTTATGAAAAAATATCAATGGGAAATTAATTTCCAAGTCATGTGCATGAATATTGATGAAAAACATAAATTCATTTCAATACAGATGATTATTACTGTTGTAATTGGGGCCATTAGGAGCTGAAACTGTCACTTTAGGTAGCTGGTAATAAGTAAACAACTGAACGTGAAGTGTGAATGTGTGAGTAATGCTTGAAATCCACTTTTATGATGGCCAAGCAGTGCTCTGCTCCAGCACCCACCCAAGATACCCTGTTGCTGGGGTGTAGGTGTGAAGTGTCCACTGGCTTGTTGCCATCACTGCTGATTTGGGACTTCTCAGATGGAAGAGACATGTCCTTGAGCTTTGAGATAACATTAGTGGTGGGTTACTCTGCACATGAACACTCTGTGAGCTTTGTTGTCAGAATGTGGAAAGAGCAGGAATGGCCAAGCATGTTTAGGTGGAGAGATGGACTTCAGGGGTCTGTGGTATGTCAGTAAATCAGGTCAGACTGGAGCTTCCCCCACAAACTTGGGCAAAATGTAGGGGAAGTCTGATTTTTCTGGGTATGCATTGAAACAACACTGGAGGGTTTCCCTCGTGGAGATGCCTCTGTAAGGCCTCCCCTGAGCAAGGCAGAGAATTCATGACCAGAGATGCTCAACAAGAGCAGCTTCAGACTGGAGGTACATCTTAAGCTGCTACTCTTTGCCCTATGTTAGAGACAGGGAATGAGTATTTTTTATTAAACAGCAGAGGTTCTGCTGCAGGAACAGTTAAAGCACACAATCTTGGTTTTTTTATTGCTCATCTGTTTCTGGGGCTGTATAAAACAGCACATCTAACAATATACAACGAAGTGCTTTGAAGAGCGTTCATGAAATACAGATTATGGTGGTTTTGCATGGCGTGGCAAGGAAATACATTTTGTTGTGCTTGCATTTATGCCTGTATATAGCTGGAACATCCCTGTGAATACATATTATTTTGGCACTTAATTTTAAAGAGCTGCTACAACACATAGAACACTAGAATAGCCTGTTGCTGTTCCAGGAAAGGAGCAGGAGGTGAGTGGGATATGTTCCTGCTCTGTGTTGAGCTCAGGGACAGAGGTACTGGGAATCTTGTGTGACTCCTGCTCAGCTTCCACTTCACACACGGTTACTTCAGTGCTTTTTAACTACCTTGGCAAATCAGACCCAGAACAATTATTTCTGCCTTGGAGCAGCTGGGAATTGCCTCATATGGCTCAAAATAGGGCATGAAACTTGCTAAGTATCAGTTCACAGCCTGCTTTCTGCCTTGTATCCCTTCCAGGTTTGGTTCCCTAGCGTCAGTGGGCCAACAGGAGCACCTTCGCTTTTGTCCATGGCAGCAGCATTTCTCTCTCATGGCAGGAATGCCTTTTTACCCTTTTAGTTGTTATTTGCCATAAGAAACCTGTCAAGAGAATATCTCATCTCTCTGTTTTAAAGGATTCTCTGTGAAGGATGGAACTGTCCCAGCCCTTGCTCCTGCAAGTGATGAAGGACCTAACCTGCTTTTCTTACATATTGGCATAGTTTCCTCTTTTGTATTTTGAATGTGGTATAAGATTAGGTGCATCAAAAGTATACATTGCAAAGCTGAGACAGAGATTAATGACTTATTGTAATAATGGATTATTAATGATCCATTATTATACCCACATTTGCTTTGTGACTTCAGCTTGTTGTGCAGGTCAGAGCTCTCTTCTGCTCTGAGTTCTGTTTCTGCATCAACTTGCACTGCTGGTTGGGTACTGATGGAAAAAAATGTGCGCTTCTGCACCCCTCAATTAATGTAGGATAATCACTTTTGGTATGTGACTTGATTTCAGGCAATCTGTGACCAATTTTTTGGTGTTGTTGAGTGGAGATGACCATTCTGGTCATCACAGAGCTACAAAAGCCAGACCAAGGCCATGCGATGGGTTGGGAGGATTAATGCTGGACAGTCACTTTCCCTGGTTTCCCAAATTTTGTGGCAGAGCAGGCTGGCAGGATCTGGGTTGCACTGATCTTCTGGCATGGATCAGGCAGGCAGCAAAGGCCCAGGTGTAAGCTGCAACAAGGAGATGTTCTGTGTAAGAGGATCAGAGAAAACTTCTCCTTTAAAGACAGACATTGGGTACTTGGAATTGGTATGAAATAAATTTAAAGGATCAGCATGATTAATTCTAAATTAGCTTTAAAGGGTTTTTTTTAATCCAAAACAATTGATTACTAGCCATATTAAAAACTAGGAGTAGTTACTGGAGTGATTTGACTGTACAAAATTAATCTTAAATAAAACTCATAGCCCCAGTTCACATCTGGGCTGGCTTCACCCCTGCCAAATCCTCTTGCAAGAACAGGCTCCAGGTGTTCCTGCCTCCTCACAGCAAACAAGTGGCTGCATTAGCTTTCAGGAAACGTTTAATGGGCGTGCAATATGGACTAGCAGTGTTACAGTACATAGCTTTATTAGCTGAGCTGCAGGAATTGTTTTCTGAGTTGTGTTGGTCCTTCGCACGGATTGCAAAATGGAACGGAAGGTATTTATTAGTCCTTGGGAGCCATAAGACAGAATAATACTTACCTGGCTGGAAATATGATCAGTCTTGTAATAGATACTGCTGTATTTAAGGAAGAAACACACAAACCCATTTTGTAATCGGTAAGCAAGAATTTTTAGGTGTCCTGGCAGGCACAGGCATGTGTCTCCCTGAAGGGTTAGCACATTTGTGGGGCAGATCTCAAGGGTTTTCTGAATAAAACTCCATACATGAGCTAGGACAGGGCTTTGTAATTCAAAAAGAAAGATGTGTCATCTCCTAGTTGCAGTGGTTAATCCTTCCAGGTGTTCCCAGTCCACCAGAGCTACGTGAGGTCCCAGTATGACCATGTCTCTCCATCTTGGGAATCTCCCAAAATAGCTGTTAAAAATACATGTGAATAAAGTCTTGTTTAGGTATGATTTACTCTAAGTGGTAAGGTTTTACTGGAAAATTTAAAAATTGGAATGTTCATGCTTTTAAGTTAAGTCTCAAAATGAGGTGGTAGTTTCTATTTTAAAACCTGAGCAAACCAAGCAGTTTTGTTTTTCTTCAACACAGTATAATGAACATATGTCAAATGTTTCAAGTTTTTTACGGAGTGAGAACGTTGAAATTTTACTTTTACCATGTCATAGAAAGAAATAATATTCCAGCATTTCCTATGCTGGGTGGAACCAATGTGTATTTGGAGAAGTAGGCCTTGCAGTGCCTGTTCAGCTTTGGTCCGTGCTCTTAAGCCCCTGGAAACACAACCCAAAAATGATGTGATCAGCCCTTCACCTTGTGAATGGTTTGCAATGAAACTAGCCCGTGCCTGCCCTCCCCTGTGGGAGTCATGGTGCAGCAGAAACAGATTTCTGCTGCCATTTCTGGGGCAGAGGGACTTTCCTTGGGAGACAACTTTGAGCAGGTCATACGCTCCTGGCTGCTTCCTGAAGCCCTTTGCCAAGAGGCTGCTGGAAGCTCAAATTGCCCTGGCACAGGAGCAAATAGCTCTGCAGCAGAGAGACCACAGAGGGAACAGAGATGAGAATTGTTCCCATTTCTATTGAGAAAAAAAAAAGGGGGGGGGCGGTGTAGTAAGTAAACAGTCAATAATTGTAGTACTCTGAAACCTAATTACTTTCGGTATTTATAAAAAGAACCTGCAGCATTCAAAAGACTGTATTTTAGCCAATTTCATTGATTATGCCTCCAGTCATGGAAAGTTTTGTTTGTATTGATTTGATCCAGAAGTAGGAGTGGCTCCAGAAATGCCATTCTTGTCAGGCTTCTGTTTTGCATAATATAATGCCCATTTCAGAAGTTTAGATATACCCAGATTAATTTGCTCACAGATAAGAACCACCCCCCACAAGCTGCCGATTAAGAGGAAAAGTAAATGCGTTGAAAAAGACAAACCAAAACCAGCCCAGCCCCACCCTTGACCATTTAAGCAGCATTGCTGTCCTGGCAGGCTTAGCAATGTGTGAAAAGCTGGTTGCGTAAAATGCTGCTTCTGTGTTTGTTTCTCTCTTTTTTTTTGTCATTGCATGATGCACGGCAGGCTGATAGACTGCAATTCTGTGGTGGCTTTGAACTGGGCTTCAAAATGTAGAGCAGAGCAGTGTAATATTAAGGGGTGTACTTTGAAACCTGTATTAGGATGGTGTTTCCTGACATATCTCCACCGTGCATTCAGCCTGGGGACCTGTGGAAAGACAATGTGGTTTTTGCTGTTGTTTTTTCTCCTATTTAATTGAATAAAGCAGCTGGGAAGAGCTGGGGCCTTAAGGAAAGTGATGGGGAAAACAACGTTGGGTATAAGTCTTCTGCTCAGGTTGCACTTGGCTTGTCCAAAATACTGTTCAGAATAGTGCAAATGTTGAATTACCCCGGTCAGCTTGGATACACAGGTCCCTCCAGCCTTGTGTCCTTCAGCCCTTGATGGGAGTGCTTCTGCCCAGTGTCTGATTCTGTCACTGGCGGAACTGGTAGGGGTTTACTGAGACATGGGTTTGACCCTTTAGGTGCTGGGGGCAACCTGCTTGGCCTTCCTCCTGTATTTCTGCCTTTTCAGCCTTTCTGCATTTGGTGGTAAATACCAGTACTTCAGCCCATTTGGCGAGAGGTGTTTAAATTGCCGAGATGATCACGGGCTGTATTTCTACCTTCCTATCTCTACTGCTGATATTCAGGTGTTACTTGTATGACCCAGTCCTGTGAATCATTACTGATTTTTACTGCAGCTCCCTGTATCAGTGTACAGACTTTCTTTCTGTGCTCCAGTGCCTCTCTTCTACACTGGCCTGATTGATTGTGCTGTGGTTTCTTGCAGTGTGTGCCGGCACCGAGAACAAGCTGAGCTCCCTCTCTGACCTGGAGCAGCAGTACCGGGCCCTGCGCAAGTACTATGAGAACTGCGAGGTAGTGATGGGCAACCTGGAGATCACCAGCATCGAGCACAACAGAGACCTCTCCTTCCTGAGGGTGAGCAGGCTTCTGTTCTCCTTCCCTCTGCTTCTGTGTTTGGGGGAGCAGCGATGGGTGCTGGGCTGGAAAACACCAGGCATCTCTCTCACCAGCTCCACTGTGATGCAAGAGGATGATAAAATGTCAGGGATGTGCAGAGAACAAGAGCAATGTCATTGCTGTGACAGGTGCTCTGAGTGTGAGTCATTTAGATTTATCCAGGATGTGGGGGAGAAAGCCATGACTCTGGAAGGTGACACTTTGCAGGTCTCCCACTTTGTGTTGCCAGCAGGTACAGGAGAGGTTAGATGGAGTTTAGGAGGGTCAGAGAATCATGCAGATAAGCACTGGAGGATTGGAGAAGCTAACCCTAATAAAATGCTAGATATGGACTGGTTGGTAGACTAAGGGAAGAACTCTGGGCAATGTTTGTGGAGCATTTAAGAAAAAGAAAAAAAGTGATTGCTGAATGAGCATAAAACCTTGTTTGGATATGAGACTGGAGCTATGAGCCTAACTGAATATTCTGCATCCAGGGGAAGCCTGTGATAGATGAAGGCTGTATTGCTTCTGGGGAGCCTGGGTTGTTCATTCCCTCAGTCCTCTTTACATCAAATTTTGGATTCATGAAGGAGCATTTCACTGTGGTATGCAGATTCCCCGTTGCCATGCTGGCAACTACAAGAGAGAAAAGTGAACACCAAGTTCAAAGAACTTAAGCCCATCATTATTTAGCATTTCACATTCTTTATGTTTAAAGAAATATCCCACTAAAGGAGTGATCCAGGTGGGCATCTGAGAATGCTGCAAATGATGTGGCTGTAATATGGAAGGCAGGTCTGAGGGCCAGGGTAGAAAAGGCAGCCCATGGCAGCATGGTTGCAGTCTGTGCTGTGATTGTACTCTCCATGACACAGATAAGGGTTTACACTGCTCGTATTGCTTGCCTGTACCTCTGAAAAATGCTGATGTCATGTTCCAGGATACGTGTCTGTGTGTAAGTGGCATGTTCACATGGCAGGAGCAGTGGAGTTTAAATCCGGCAGCAGGAAGAGGCAGTGGGAGGCAGCCCCAGTTGGTTGGGTTACACTCGCTCATTCCATTTGCTGGGTCTCAGGTGAGCTGAGTGCTCAATTCCAGTCTGTAAAACTGTGAACTTTCCACCACAGTTTCTAGCAAAGGCAAAGCCAACTCTCCAGCAGCGTGTTTAGCTTTGCTTCACATTGAATTTGTTGGGAATTTCACAGCCTTGACACTCCATACATTGGTGTATATTTACTCTAAGTGTACATCAGGCTGCTGAAAGATCTGCAAGCGAAATTCAGCTACCAGACATGTCTGGAGTAAAGTTTGGGGTGCTAATTGCACTCAGACTAACAGATTGCCTGTTAATTTGAGTGGCGAATGCCTCGGAAGTAAATGCTATCCATACATTTCACAGTTGTGACAGGTGGGACAAACACATATGCTTTTGCTCTGAAATAGATACAGCCTTGGTGCAGCTGGACCAGCGTTCCCCGACGCGCTGGACAGGTGGCAGATCCTCCTCCTGTGAGGGCAGGATCCCTGCTCTGACTGGGCCATCATGTGTGGCTTGAATTCATCACAGACAGTCCTTCTGCTTTGGCTTTTCTTCCTTCTTATGCTGCCTGCTGGAAGGTAGGGAAAACAAATTACTTGGAAATTAAGGAATTAGTGTTCCTCACAGAGGGCTGCCATAAGCAGCGTGAAATATTGGTGGAAAGGAGGCAGTAAAATCATCAAATGAGAGCAAGAAAGAAAGGCCCTGTTCAGAAAATGAAGGTGGTTTGGTCACGTGTGCTTTTTTGATGACAGCTACTATCACGTTTTTATTAGTTTTATTACTTCTCTTACCTGCATCTGCCCCCTCACAGATGTCTCAGCAAAAAAGCAGAACTTGAAACAAAACTCAGCAAACTGTAAGGCCTAGTTAGTACGATAAATTGTAGTCATTAAAGTAGAAAATCAAACAGAAGAGAACATGTTCTGGGTGAGGCAAATAAATAAATAAATGTTGGCACATTTATGCCGATAATTCGACATTCATGAGTTAGGCAGTATTACTCGTTTTATCATATTAAAAATGGTTTTAATGGCCAAATGAAGGTGGCAGATGGGACATAACTAAGAGAAAGGCTGGTTATCTCTCTCAGACTTAAGTACAGTAAACTTGCCTTGCAACATGACGCTCCTTCAGCCTGTTCCAGTGTTTTAAGTCTCTGTTGCAGTAATTGCCCTCTTCCTCCACCAAAAATGCTTCAGGTAAATGCTGGTGCAACCCTGGGTTATCTGTGTCCCCTGCTGATGACGACCATGGCTCTGTGTGCCCACCTGCCCTCTCTGTAGTGCTCAGCTTAGCTGGGCAACTTCTTGCTCCAGGACAGAGGAAAGACCCAGTGAGCTGTAGGCATGCTGAGCCTTTTCATCGTGCAGTAATAAACAAATAGCATAAATGAATTGAAGTGAAAAAACCCCATAATTTTATTTACCCTGCAGAGGAACATTAAAAGATCAGCATCCCATCTCATATTTATTTAGGCATTTACTCCCTAAGTAGATTTGCTTTATGTCTGTGAGTTAGCTTTCTGGATATCTGCTGATGAAGACTAAAAGGGGCTGTCTGTCACCTGAATGAAGTGCTCAGCCACCTAAACTTCCAGGCCTGCAGATCATGAGGAGCTTGATTTCTGTAAGGGATTGCACGTGCCAGCTGTTTCTTTTCCTGCTGTTCTTACATGCATACAGAGCAGGAGTACAAATCTTCTGTGTTACTTAAATGTATTTTATTTTGGTTCCTGGTTGTGTTATAGTCTTGGTATTGCTTTCCTGTGAGCAATGAACTTGTGCTCTGCATGTGCTACCCTCCAGCTCTACCAGCTCTGTTCCTGCTGCTTGGTGCTTGCTGCTTCCCTGTGCTGTGGCCACAATGGGAGTCATGGCAGAGGAAAGGAGCACTTAGTAGCAAGAAAAATTGTGTCTAAGCCTGAGTGTTGGGTAAGGAAAGATGTTTCTGACATCTCTGGGCTGGTAGCTGGCTTGCTTTGTCCTTCTTCTGAGGCTCAGCCAACTCACAGAAAATGCACAAGGGGTTATTCAGTTTTTGGGTTATTCAGTTTTTGAAGTCCTACCTCTGCCAGCTTTGGCAATGAAATGAGGCTGAGGTTAATGCAGCCCGTGGCTGCTGCAGTCCTACCTCCCTGTTGCAGCCAAGGCAGGCTCTCCACTGGCATAGGTGCTGCCAAGAGCATGATTGAACTGAGCAGGACAAATAATTGGGTGGAAAACAGTCCCTTGGAGCTCCCTTGTCCCTGTCATATGTCCAGGCTCACCCAGCAAGTCAGCAGTGACAGTGGTAAGGAGTTGAGCCCCATCTCCCACTGCTTCCCAACCCACCAGAATGCCTCCCCTAATTGCACAGGCCAGGCTTTTGCACTAGGATTTGCTCCATGAAACCAGATAAGCTGGTTGAGCTGGTGCATGTCTTTTGAGTCCATCCAGGCGAGAGCTGAGATTTACTTCCCTGCTTTGGACTTCAGAAAAAAAAACCCTTGAGAAAAGCTCAGATTGTTCACTGGTTCATATTGCAAACAACTGTTTGAAGAACAAAAGGGGGAACCTATTTTAGTTGCATTTGGCAGAGCTGACAGTTCCTATTGTGGGCTGTTCTTATTTCTTAATAACATCTCCATATTCAATTTTCAAAATAAAATACACAATTAGTGTATCACAAAACAATCTTCTGCAAGTACTTCTGTTCTGTTAAACACATTTGGTAAATGAGCGTTATCTTTGACTGATCCCCTGGATTTTAGCAATTCACAATCAGTAAATTGTCTTCTCATGCCTGGATTTTATTTCGCCAATTCAGATTATTTATTTTTAAAGACATGATCAAAGTTCTATGCTGTTCTCTGCCATAACTCTCCCAAGTGATTATGAAACTAATTTTTAACCACAATCAACAGTCTTCAAAAATTACCTACCACTTCTTTATGCGTTCTTTTTTCATTTACCTCAGCAGTGCTTGTGTAGCACCTCCAGCCACACTTGCAGGGCAGCTGGCTGACATTTAACAGGGTGGATGTTTCATGGGGGCAATTTTACAGTTATTGCAGAGATGTTAGGGCCCCATCTCCCCTCTGTCAGCACACACGGCCCTGTGCTTGGTGAGAACCCCTGCCAGCCCCACCTTAGCCTTATAGTCACATTTAGACTCTGTGGCAGATGGGATTTGGCCATTTTGGCTTTATATTCTTTGTTATTGGTTGTGTTTAATCTTTGGAGGAAGTTTTGGTGAAACAGACTCTGCTGAGGGGTGAGGACTGCCAGAGAGGCAAGGGAAGAGTTGGGTTGCAAAGCATGCTGCTTGGCCCCATGGCATTTGGAGGTGCTTCTAGTTAAAAAAAAAAAAAAAAAGTGGTTTTTTTTAAACGCTTTTTGGTGTTATACAGCAGAACAGGGATAAGCAGACCCGTTTGAAAGCTCTGGTGGCAGAGCTGAGAGGAGACGTTGGCACAGAGAGAGTCTGCATCTGAACAGACGTGTTGGGGAGGGGTGTGCAGAGATGGGAGGGCTTTGCTTGGCAGAGGAGGGTAATGATGTGTGTGGCTCCTGAAGGCCTGGCAGCACAGCTCTACATCCCTTCTGCAGCAAAATGGTCTCTGACTGCCCAGCTGACAGGCTTCAGTAAGGTCCCTGCTCAACAGAAAGGGCTGTGGAGTACTGTGCCTGTCACAGGCTGTGGGGGTGGCTGTGTCTCTGTGGAGGCAGATTTTCCCCAGAAGTGCTAGGAAAGCATGGCAGTGTGACCCTACCCCAGAGCAGGGATTTTCGGGAGGGGTTTGCTGGATGAGGCCGTCCTGTAGCATTTGTCACACAGTGAGTTGCATCACTTGCCAGTGTGTGTTTTGTCCTTGGCTGGCAAGAGGCAAAGTGGCCTCCAGGTAATTACAGACATGGAAATTGAGTACATGTATTTATGTGTTCATAATTGCCCTCCCAGGACCTTACTTGTTGGAAAGCAAAGCATAAACAGCAGTAGTGTGATGCTCAGAGCTGTGCATGCCACACAAATCCAGGTGGAAAGAGGACACCTCCAACTTGCTGTTGAACAGAAGTGCTGTGCTGGGTGGGTTACAAGAGACCAGTTGCATGCCAGACCATGCTTCTGGCGTAGACAAAATGTTTCACACCGGCTGTGATCAGCTGCCAGCTGTGCTGGGTGAACCTGAGCTGAGTTTAAAGTGAGCTGCATCCCAGACTGGGAGGGTGGAGTGGGAGCAAAGGCTAATTGCAGAAGGCATATGTGATACAGCTCTGCTCCAGGAGAATGGCTTCCTCTGCCATTTCCCATTGCTTGTGTAGAAATAGCACCTTAAAATAATCACAACAGTTTAAACTCCTCCCGAAATGGCTAGGAAGCTTGGATTGCCAAGGAGAGAAATGCCACAGATTTGCATGGTCTTCCAGGCCTGTCCTGTGCTTGGAAGCAGGTACTGAAATGCTGCTGGCACAGTGAGTAATACCAGGCACTGTTGTGGTAACTGGTGTTCCCATGGCCCTCATCCCTTTATGTTGACACCACATTCCACATAGTCCCTAACACAGAGTCACCCAGCTCCATCCCGACCCCACCACTCCCAGAGCCCCCCAGCTGCTAGGGAAAAGGCATCCAGCACTTCCTGACCTAAACGTCTGCAGAGGTTACATTATTTTTGTGCTTCTGTTGCTTAACCCCCTTGTGTTATACCGACAGATCGCCTGCTTTCCTGTGCAGTCCCAGTGTCCATTACAGGTGTCTGTAATTCAGGTATGTCCCTGTAGCTCTGCAGGCTCCCCTTAGCAGCCCCTGTGCCTCCCTTGGATGCTCAAAATCCCCTTTATAGCGCTGCCTGTCATGGTTTCAACCCATTTTTTGTAGAGACAGGACATGGTGCTGCTCATTTTGTGATGAAGTGTCTGGTCTAAGCCTCTGGCTGCTGCTGCTGGATGCAACTTGGCAGCTCAGGGACCCTGCTCACACCTCCCCTTCCTTCTCCCCAAAAGGCTGGGTCAATATACAATTAATCCTCAAGCTGAGTTTGCCAAGCTGTAACCAAATATATGGTCATTAGCATATATTATTTAGCAATTATTTTTGGTGGCTTGGTATGAAAGGTACATTTGAAACAACAAGTTGTGTTTAGGAGGAGAGTTGGTGCTGTGGAAATGCAGAGCTGGGTGCTGTGGAAATGCAGGCTCCTGTTTTGGTGCAGCAATGGACTGTGGAGTAAAGATTTGTGTCTATGCCGGCTGAGTGCTCTGAGGGTCCCCAGGAAGCATTTTTTTGGGGGAGGTTGTAGTGGAGGAAGGCTGCAGATCTCCAGAAGAGCCTGAGTCTGCTGGGGGTGGCACTGGGCTGCTCCTCACATCCCACCTGCTGCAGGGCTGCCCTTGTGAGTGCTGCCAAAGCCACTGGGGCAGTAGCAGCCACATCCCTGTGTCCATGTCCCCATGATTGATGTGCTGTATAAAACTCATGCCATCATTCTCATGGACTGACAAGTAGGTGGTGGCGGTATCAGTCTGCCCTTTGTTATGCATTCCCCCATGAAGGGGCAGTTCAGACAGGCTCCCGTGGCAGAGCTCTCGGGGGACTTGGGGATGGATCCCAATATGGGGCTTATTTTGCCCCTTCTCTGGGTTGGCAGAGGCCAAGAGCTTCCCCAGCTCTCCCACAGCCTTTCTTTCCCTATCTCCTTTGATAAGGGGGAGCATCCTTCAGCTGTATCATGTATGGAGAGGAGAGGTCAAGATTTGAAGTCCAGATTGATTAAGGAGTCTCTTTAAATTGTCTTAGCATTTCCCATTCAGCTCCTATTGTATAGCAGGTGCCTCATCTCCAGCTGCTTGGGAAGCCTGTCTGATTCATGTGCAAGGCAGTGGTAGCCACTCTGGAGCAGGAGAGAGATAAAAGAAGCCTGACTTAAATTATTCAGAGTATGCCAGACCCACACACATGCTCGAGATCAACAATATCCTCTTCACTCGCTATCCCATTTTTGTGGTTGCAGTGAAGCTGCCCTTGGTTAGGCAGAGCAGAGCACTGGGGAGATGATGTGGAGTGGCTCCCCCATGCCCAGGGTGTGCACCAGTCCTCCCTGTGATGCCAAGTGGAAGTCTGTCCTTCTCACTGGTCCTGCTGAAACTCACAGGCCCCTCTGGCAGCTTTTGGGCCCAGCAGGGGTGCCCAGGTGGGTGTGGGATGCACAGCATGAGAGTGCTCCTCCTTGTGATAGTGTGCCATTCCACAGTACTCCCACCACCTTGCTGGGAAATGATGAGGTGCAAGAGGCTTCAGGACCAAAAATATGCCCAGGACATAAGGATCACTGCTCCAGGTGGAGTGTTTCCTGGTTTTGCAGAGGTACATGCTGGATGGGTGCAGGCTGGCAGCAGTTCAGCAGAGTCACGTGTGGAAGATGAAAATACAGACCAGGAGTCAAATATTTAACATGAACAAAAATAACTGTTTGGATTTAGGGCTTTGTCTAGGCTTGTTACTTTTTAAAAATTAAATACAGACTATCAATTTATTTCTTTTCCAATTGTTTAGTGCCTCATCAGAGTCTTCCTTCTGTCCATCCATGAAGGGGTCTGATGCCTGGGTGTCTGCAAAATACGTGTGGCTAAGCCAGACTGCAGAAGCTGCTGGGATGAGTGCTAAAAAATGCTGGTAGTGGAGGGGAGGACATTATTAAAAATAAAATAGTGCAAACCTTCTTAATTAGGTGGTGTTTCTCTTCGAAGCTGATCTTCCCTCTAGGCCAGTGAAACCAATTATACCCTTTCTTTCAAACACCTTATGTTGTTAATGATCTTACTCTTTAAATGTAAACCTCTCCCCTACCAATGTGATTGGAAATGCTGGCTTTCTACTGAAGCTTAAGAAAAACAAACAGCAGAGTAAAGTTAAACCAGCCAATGGAAAAAAACCCCAAACAACTGTGGTTGCAAACACTTCTAAAATATAAATGGATTTGTTAGGTTGTAAATAAAGCAAATGAGCAGTTTACTTTCAAGCATAGAAAGAAATGTTATGTGGTATAAATGGTGAGTGTAATGAGATTTGAAGTCTTAACCCTACCTAGGAGATGGTATAAACTCCACCATTTCACACTGTTCACTGACAAGCTTTGCTTAGATGTCATTAAAGCTTATTTATTCTCCTCTTTGCCCACCTCTCAAATCCTTCAGTGGAACAGAGATGGAAGTCAGAAGCACAGATGAGATATGGAGAGGTATATAGCTACATATGTAATTGAGGTATAGCAACCTGTGCCAGGTGGAAGTGTGTTACACTTTGAGTAACATTTTTCTGTTTTCCTGAGTATTTAGGCAATACATTGCCAATTTTTCCTCTAACCCTCCCTCCCTCCAATCCCATTTTATTATGGAATAAAATGAAATTAGACAAACCAACTGCGAGAGAGCTGAATAATCTTGCATTGTAATACACTGACTCAGAGTCCTGGATCAATGGGCTTGAATTACTGTTAAAATCCATATGAAAAGCAAAGCAAAGTCTTTTGCTGTAAGCTGTGTCAAAGGGTGGAGGAGCAGAGGGACAGATTGAGGCTTAGCCAAGTTTTTGTGCTAAACTGGATCAATTTTAAAGGTTTCCTCTGTAGATGCCAGCCATAGAGCTTTTATAGTTCAGAAATGTCAGCATAATTGTGCAGATTGCAGAATTCAGCAACAATGCTCCCACCCCAAACCTGGCCACTAATTACAAATTACAGCCCCACCGTCATGCAGATCCTGTGTGGGTGCCCAGGAAGGCTGGGGCAGAGGGAGAAGTTGGCCCTCCTGAGCATCCCCCTCAAGAATAGCATTCAAGGGAGCATTTTCATGGATGTATGCTGGTGAAAGCTGCTTCATTGTGTGGGGCTGGTCTGAGGAGCTGAGGGACTGGAGCTGGCCAGGGTGTGATAGAGGATGTGTGTGTGGGACTGGGGGATTGAGGATGGTTTTGCCCAACCCAACACGCAGCCAGCAGGAGTATCTCTGTTAACCACACATGAGCTGGTTCTGAGTGCTGAACCCTGCAAGGTATGAAACCAGGTACCACTGACTTCTCAGGAGAGATGGGCCCAGGGTCATACATCATCAGGGAAAGGTGGAACAGGAAAGGTTTGGTTAAAAAGTCGAGGGTCTAGTTCTGTTCAAGGCAGTACTTCCACAAGGTAAGCACAACTGGTCTCATCCACTGGTACTCATGTTTGAAGTTAACTCAAAGGGTAATAGAGTCTGCATGCTGTATTGAATAGCATGCAGTGTTTCTTTTCTCCCTTTGATGGTCATTAGTTCTTCCAGAGAGAAAGAATGAAGTGCTTTGAGGTAACGTCTGAACATAATAAACCTGAAAATGTCAAAAGGCAAGGCAGAAATATCGTGCCGATTTTGACAAACCTGCACTGTTTTGTGCAGGAAAAATAATACTGATAGCTTAATGTTGCTCACTGGAGAGTGGTTATACCAAAAATACATTTTGTGCGAGAGTTTATGCTCATGCTTTAAGAAAACAACCTTAATGAGCACAACGTGGAGCTGAAACCCTCAAAGTAAATGCCGTTCAGTTTGAATATGGTGAAAGAGAGATTCGTAGCCAAGCAGTCCAAGAGCTTGAATGGTGCCAAGACCCTGATGTCACCACTTACTCTAATTTCTGATGTTTTGGGATTGACTCAGATCCTAAAGTGCCAGCAAAAAAACAGTACAATATTACAAATTGGTGTCTAATTCAGGATAACAACGGTGATGGTGGCAGTATCTCTATATTGCTGCCTTCAGACAGGGGAGCTTGAGATGTGCAACAGGGTTGGCTTAAATTCTGAAAACCAAAAACAACCTCCTGGTGTAATACATACTGCAGGAATAATAAGGACAGTTCACTCTTAAAACTATGATGCAGAATAAGGCCTAAGAGAGCAAAATCCATTCTGAATATCAGGGCAGTACAGAAGATGATGAAGGAAAAAGAAAAGGCAACTGCTAACTTGTGTCCCCCCTGCATTTCTGTCCCATTCGGTGGTGTTCTCGTGAGCACATGATACCTTGCCTAAACCAGGGAAATGTACTAAAAAGAGCCCTTGCATGGATCCCTGTGAAAGGGCATTGCAGGAAGGGATGCAGTGAACTTCAGCTCCAAATAATTGTCAGCGATATGCAAGCAGAGAGAAATAAGGTGAAAATCTTTGTGGATGTTTATGCTGTGTTACAACTACCGTAGAGAGTGGAGACAGCTGCTCAGCTTCAACCTACAACGTTTTTCTGGTGCTGGTGCAGTCCCAGCTCTCCAGCTGGTGCTGGACCTCCTCCTTGCCCGCCTCCTCTGCCTGTATTTTTTCCTGAAAATGCTGACATTCGGGATTGAGGCCAGGTGAGGTCCATCAGTTTAGGAAGTGGGAGCTGACCCCCCTGTGCTGTCAATTAGCTCTGGTGCCCAGCAGCAGTGTGGCCGGAGGTCATGGCAGCGGTGCCCAGTAATGACGGCAGGTGCTGGAACACGCTCCTTTGTCAGCTCATCATTTCAGTGCCAAAGCAATAATTTGATCTCAGCAGAACAGCTGGTTTTAGACTACAGATTATCCACTCTTTCATCTCCTCACTGAGCTGCAGAGCTGATTTGTTTCAGCTATAGGTCAATTATGTCCCAAAACAACACTCAGTTCACTTGTATCATGTGAAATGAAGATAAAATGGGTCCAGGCGTTAAGGATAGATCTTGTATTACAGACCCTCTGTCCCTGCACATAATACCCATCACCAGGGAGTAAGTATTCATTCCTTCCTGGAGCCAGTCCTGCTCATTTCACTAGGAGGCAGTGAATTATTTTAGCAGAACAATGCATATATAAGAATAAACTGTGCTTAAAAGGGCATTTATTTCTTGCATTGCCTGTAAGTGTCCCTGGTTGGGGGACACCTTAATCACTCAAAATGATCAAACGTAAAGTCAAATACGGCTTAGAGCCTGTTGGGAAGCACTGCATATTGCGTGAGAGGAGATCAGTCTTTGCAAAGCAAGTGTTTTCACATGGTCTTTCACTTGATGTTATTGGCCTTTTAAGCAAAAATTTCTCATGAAATTGAGAACTTCTGCTTAATTTACAATGAAGACCCCTCACCTCGCAAATCAATATGGAGCGTGCTCAGCCGGCACACACCCGGACTATGCTAATGAAACAGCAAGGTCCCAAAATCATGAAATAATGGCATAGCTAGAGATATTCCTAGTAGGCAAGCCAGCATTTCCTTTGGCAGAGTAGGTCCAGCACATGTGAATCTATACCAAGATGGATATGTTGGCATCTTTCACAGCAGCCTTGCCATCCCCTGCTTTGGGATCGATTCAGCTTGTGCTGGTGGCTAAACAGAGCTGGCTGGAAGTATTCACCAAGCAAATGCTGGTAAAATGTTAAAATACTGCTTTTGCTTTGGCTTTGTGAGCCTGGTGTTTGACCAAAATGTGTAGTATTTATTTAATAGAAGAGGTAATTAATTAGAGTGCTTTTCCCCTGGTGGATCGCAGGTGTCACACGGTGGTTATCATTGGAAAGTTCCCCAGTGTGCTTCTGTGCCACTGGGGGTGAATAAACTACCCACACATATCTCTGTTTTCTGAAAAAGAGGATTTTTCATGTGGCATTAGGAAGCTTTCTACCTCTCTGTAGGCAGAGTGGTGGGAGAGGGGAGCACTGTAAGCAGGGTTTTACACAGCCCTGTGTTGGGAGGTGTGGAGCAGCTGTTCCCAAGAGACCTCACAGCACTCAGTATTCCCAGGGCTGGTGTCCTTAGCTCGATCTAAAAAGATGAATTTGAAAATATCAGCACTGAAAGGGAAGCATTTCGAATAAGGTAATCTGCACACACGTGCACAAACATGTTAGAGCCAGCTAAGCCTGCAGCCAGGAGTTATAAAAATCCTATTTATTTAAATGACTTTGAATAGAGTTCACCTACTCCCTGAGATTTCAGTTTAAAAAGAAATTATTTTGGTTGTGTTTCTGCACTTCAGCTCCTCCGTAAAAGGTCACCTTTCTGCAAATGTGCCTTCAGATTGTGAGGCCTCATCATGGTTTTTCTTTTAAAGTTTCAGTTGTTGGTTAAAGTCCTTGCTGTACCTAAAGTGTTGGGTTGTTCCTTCTGGAAAGAAATTACATACCTTTTACATCTAATAAGGGCTGAAATTTTGCTAGGTGAAGCAACTGGTAGTTTTACAATATCTGCTGACTGAACTATCCCTGCAACTCTGAGAAGCCTAAACCCAACAGCTCCTTAAGCAATTTTCAGTTTTTCTTTTTCTCCCATGAAATTTTAATTCTCCATCATGGCATGAATTCATATTGGATGCAAACGTTTATCAGATCTGCTGCAGACAGCATCCACTGGATGTTAATTTGCCAGAAGGATGAATCCCATTGTGTGTGGTTAGCAGGGACTTCTGAGAAGCAAAAGGAGCCGGCCTTCATCTTGACTTCAGGAAAGCTCCCAGTAAAGGTTTCTCTTGTTTCCTTAAATAAACATCTCCAGCTCAATCCTCCAGAGGCATCTCGGAGTGCCCCTCTGGAGTTCTTACAAAACAAAAAGGACTCTTGTCTGATAGCACTTTTAAGAGGCAATGATTTTTCTTAGCCCTTGCTTAACTGGCAGGTAATCGGCCATCATCTCGCTCAATACAAGGCTTTGTTTTTATTTGTTTATTTTTTAATTGAGCTAAATGCCTCCTCTGCTTTCCCACTGCCTCTGATCTCTCCTGGAGAGAACAAATCTTAGCAGCCTGGAACATCACACGTTTCTCCAATGGCTTTCGTCTCCCGTATGCTCTGGTTCAGTAACAGTTTTGGCTGATCGCTGTGACAGCAAAACACCTTTTTTATTTAAGCTACAGCTTTCTAGGAATAAGTCTTTGGGCTTAATCAACATAACCTTCAGCGGTTCTTTGAAACCCGGGATCTAAAAGCTATGAATGTCAGAAACACTTTACGGCTTGTGGGAGTCTTTAGTGCTTCTGACAGATAAAAGTGGAGGAGGAGGCCATCAAAAAATACACCACATACAGGCTGGAATGGGATCTTGCTGGTGGCTGACAGTTGTGCCTCTGCACTGGAGAGGAAAGGCTACTGAAAGGAAAGCGTATGACTAAAGGCAGCATATGCTCTGCAAGACTTCCATGTGTGTGCTGAGCTTGGGCACCCTTTACGGGCAGAGACACTCCTCTGCCAAAAGGTCTTTCGAACATCAGAGCTGTTGGTTTATTATTAGGACAGTACTGTTGTTATTTTTAAGAAGAGGATAAAATGAGAATAAATTACAGTTAAATGTCAGCAACTGCTGAAAATAGAGGAGTAGCAACAGTGTGTCTCTGGCATTTTTACAGCCAGGCAAGCACACGCAGCAGGAATAGTGCCAGCATGCAATTTCCATCAGCTCCAATTACTACCTTGGCCTGGTTTTAAATATTTAAAGTTTCATGTTTAATTTTGGATGATGTTGAATAACAAGAATCAAAATATGTAATTCACTAAGGAGTATTGGTCGAAGCAAGTGGGTATCAATAATGTAAGCCTTGTGGGGCTGAATGGCCCTGGTTTTCCAAGAGATCTTTTCCATTTCTCTTGTATTCCCTGTCTAACCGTGATTTATTAAACAATCCTCTGAAGGGATTGTCCTTCTCCACTATCTTTTATTATTGGTGGGAGCCAATTTGAGGCTCACTCTGTTGTGCGAGGGACCGGTTCCCTCGTGTGATTGATGAGCCATATGGGAAGTGATTAGACTAATACAAGCCCATGCTGCTTGGAACAATATTACTAGGAGAAAAAAAAAAGGCTGTTGTTCAAATTTGAGATTCATAGCCTATTATTGCTTCTGAGGTTCTCCTTCCTCCTCTTCTGTGTCTCCTCATTTTTCTGGCTTGCTTTGCACAATCAGGCGAGTGTGTGGAAGAGCGGCGGATGGAAGTAACTGTAGGAGGCAAAGCTGCCAGCTGTTGTGGGCAGCCACGCTTTTTTCCTTTATTGTTGTTATTTTTTATGAAGACTGATTGTGATTTGTTCCTGATATGCTTCCCCAAAGGTTTGCCTTCTTCAAAGAGAGGCAATAAACCAGGCAGGCTGTGCAACAAGGTTGGTAGGAGGAACAGGAGGACAGGTAGGATGTACGTGCTGCTTCTCTAAGTGCAAGGAGGGGGCAAACCACAATCCCTTACATTGGGGCTGTCAGTGTGAAACCCACTTGCCCTCTGTCAAAGAGCATTTGCTGGATCACTCGATGCAGTGATGGCCAAGCAGACACTTCTCTCAGGGATCCCAGCAAGCCTCGTTTCTGACTGTGCTTAACAGGCAGCTTTGCTCCTGTCTGTGTCAGGGTCCGGGTGTCTTCATCTTGTTCTGTCTTTCACCCCAGCTACCCATTCACCTTTAGCACATGGTTGTTTCATCATAAGACCTCTGCTCCTTCTCTTCTTGGTGCCTGGCAGAGTTTCATCCTGGAAATGTAAGGTGGTACATAATCATCTTTGTCTCTAAGATTCTTAAATCAATTCCTCATGTTTTCATTCAGGGGTTTTCAACTCGTTATTTTTTTATTTTCAAAGTCTTCCTCAGGAGACCTCTAAAACTTTCCCACTGGAGCAGTGGCAAATTGCAGCCAGACAACTGAAACACAGCCACTGTGCAGCAGCCAGGTATTGCAGTGAATGGGGAATCCCATTCCCCTGATAGAAGTTAAATGGATTATTCCATTTTAGCTTTAAAAATGCGCTCTTTATGCACACGCCAGAGCCTTGGGGGACTGTCCCTTGTCAAAGCTGTTCACTGAAAGTTAGCACTGAGGCCAAACTGAGGTGATGCACAGCCCAGAACCTGTGGGGGAAAACATGCTGGAGAGATGATCACGAGCATTCTTGGCATCTCAGTGGTGGGATTTCATCTTGATCATCTGGAGTGGAGCTTGGGATGTGGGTGCTCTTATGATGGCATTGAAAGGATGTTTCATGAGCATTGTCCTGCTGTTGATGATAATAAAGCTTTTGCAATAGGGGATAAAAAAGGTAATGGGTGATGTTTTATGAGAGACCTAATAGTAGATCGCAGCACCTGGGTGAGGGAGGTGGCAAAGGAGAATTTGTGACCAAGAGAAGCAAACTTCTATAAAAGCCAGAGCTGTAGAAACATTTGATGCTTCAGCTGGACTGGGAAAGAATTAGGAAAGTCAGCTGGGGTTGCCACACATTTTCTCATGTTTCTCTTTTTATTTTACTCATCAAACCAAAAGTCCTGCAAAGTGTTTTTTTGCAACAATTTTTTTTTGTTCATCTCCAAGTGCTTAATTTGTTTTAAATAATACATTCTAGTAAACTACAAATCCATAAGCACCTTGATTTTTCAGGTGTTTTTCCTTCCCCTTCCCGGGCGGAGCTATTTGCCACACTCAAGATTAATATGCAGTTTACTTTGGTCAACCAAAAATTGGGGTTTTTTACCCCCCTGTGCTGATATGTTTATTCTTTGAAAACTTTCCCCAAACTAATAAGGATGGATTTTTCCATGGCATTTAATCAAATCTGCCTTCTCCTTGCTGGGTTAAAATTTGATGGAAACAAGTTATCCATAAAAATGCAGGTCAGATTTTGTTGTAGTGAAAAGAGCTCTTGCCTCCATAGGAAATGTAATAAATGAAACAAGATTGCAGAAGTTGTAATAGAATTCGTAAATATGTGTATCATTGAACTTCATTGAAATTATTGTAAAGGGTGCAGTTACATTGTTTAATTATGTACAATTAGCACAGGAACTGCTCAGTCCCTCCCGGAGCCTTTTCTTCTTGGATTTACAATAGGTCATGGTAGAGTATTTTTCCCATTACTGTCATGGAGGCAGTAATTGAGCTGGATCTGATCTCCCACATTGACTGGCTTTATCCATAGAAGTATAATTTATTTATGTACAACTAGTTGTCTTTGCCATTTTTAATGGGAGCCTGGAGCAGGCATAGAAGAGATGGCAGAATTTATAGTCCACTAAGGCATCTTTTGTCTAGAGTCATCTGTGAAACCTGATTTGAGCATATAAAGCAGGAACAAGATCCTTCTCGTAAGTCTTGGAAGTGCTTCTCTTGTGGCCCATGGGCTGGTGACGCCTGGGCAGTGGGGTTAGGGTTTGACTACAAACATACATACATGCATTGGGAGTCCTTCTCCAGAAGAATCCCGAGAATAATCCAGTCCTTGCAAAGACTGGTGTACTGATCTGGTACATGCAAGGATTTTGCCTTACTAAGCATTTCCGTGCATTTGGGGGTTTCTTCATATTGATCAGCTAAACCTGCTCAATAATATGATAAATAATTTATTTTCTGACACTTTGCCCAGCCTGCTCTCTATGCACCTCACAGAGGTGCGCTGTGAGAGCTGTGTTAGCTCTGCAGGCAGGGAGGGCTGCCAGAAACAAACACAAAGTTCAGCTGAAGCTTTCCTGTGAGCTTGGCTGCCTCAGGCACGTGCCAAGGAGAGAAGGATGGATCTGCTGCAGAGCCTGGAGAAGCCTTTGGGTATTGGGGAGACTGTTGGATAAGAGGTGCTGTGTGGGGGTACTAGCTCCTGCCTAGGCACTGCAGCTCCCTGTTGTGTTTGAGCTTGAGCCAGATGGGACTTTGGGTTTTAGAAAAGGCCAAACCACCTGAAGCCTTTCTCTGCCCACCTATAACCACAGACTTGGTGCAGTTTAACATGCACACGCCGTACTCAGGGAGGGCGGTGGGTAAAAGGAGTGACTGTCTCGTGTCTCTGGACCAGGACGTCTCCTTGCCTCAGCTGCTTTATGCACCCTCCACTTTGCTCCTAAAACATCAGGCGTTGCATCAGATGGAGCAACAGCACATCAGAACTCAAGTGGGCAGCTCCTGGCAGGCACGGTACCTATGGACAGGCTGAAGCTATCTCAGCAAACACTGAGCCAGTGCAAGTTTATTCAAAACTGTTTCCATCAATGGAAGAGTACATTATTTAGGATTCCATTTTCCTCTCTGTTTGGAGAGCATTTATCAAATCAATCAGAGAATTAATTAGGTCATTATTATTTTTTCATTATTTTCCTAAGCCTAGGTGTATTTACCCTACACAAATAGAAAGGCCACCAGTAAATGGGATCAGAAGCTTGAAATAACTATTTTCTTCCCCATACTTCAGGGGAGGAGCCTGCGAGTGGCTCTGCAGTATGACAGCTGGAAATGAAGTTGTGATATATAAGAAGTGATGGGATGCTGCTATTAAGTGTCATTTGTCATCTGTGTCCTGAACAAGATGGGCTCTGTTCTGTGCTGTTGCATGGGCAGAGTCGTTTTGGGCCCCATTTCACAACTGTGGCACTAAGAAGTTATGTATCAACACACATGAAAGGCTGCAAGCAGCTGTGACCCCCCGGCTTAACCCTTTTGCACAGGTTCCCCTGCATCTTTGTTAGTGTCCCCTCCCACATCTGGCATCACCTCCACCATCTTCTGGTTGTGGCTGGAGCTTCTCAGAGCAATGCCAGCCACCATTCCTCTGGTCTTTCCTCAAAAACAGTTTGGGTTTTTTATACAGACCGACTCATTTGGTGATTTTGCCAAGATGACACCAGCAGTGAGTGGCCTGGCTGGCTACCTGATGTGGGGACTCAGAGTATTGGGGACAGTGCTATTCCTGGCACCACATTTGCCACGGTGACTGCACCTTCAGCCTCTCAGACTCCATGTCAGCGCATGGATTCTGTAGTTTGGGATTTGCTACTCCCTGGCCTGCATGACAGGGAGAGAACATTTTCCTGCAGGGTGACGTTATCTCAGGTGCACAGGGAACTCCCTAGTGGAGGGGGCGACCAAAATGGTGCTTCCCATTTCCCAGTGCACGGGGGCTCCTGGGCCAGGTGCCGTGGTTGGATGAGAGCAGATAAGGAAAAGGGGGATGGGGAAATTATGGCAGCACTGTGTCAGGTTGACTTAAACTGCTGGACAAAACCCAGTGGTTCCAGATGTGTTTCAAGAGCATCCCAAGGTGAGGAGCCAGAATGACTGAGTGTTTTCCAAGACCAAAGCAGGATAAGGGGATTGTTGGGAATATGACACTGCATGAGCCTTGTACCCACCTTATCTACTCCATGGGACTTATTTTCAAGTAACTGTTGGGTTTTGTTCTTACAGCTGCTTGGAGTGTTAATGAAAAAGCTTTGCAGTGCTATTTTCTATTTTCCTCCAGGTGACCCAGCTATTCTGAAAAGCACTAAGGGCCACTGAACAAAAGTGTATAATGTATAATTAATGCAATAATTGTATAATTTTATTCCCCTTTTCATCAAAGTTGCTGTACACAGTGCATGTATTAAATATGACTACAGTGCTGTTTCCCAAGACAACTGCTGAAGATGAGTTAGAAAGTTCTCAATAGGCTATTCCATTTAAACATTTTCTTTGCAAAATAAATACAGGCTGTCTTGTGAATAAGAATGAGATTAGCTGAAGTCATTAATTAGTATGACTTTTTAAAAGGAAGCTGTAAATGGAATAATTTACCTCATACAGCATCTTAATTTTCTTCACTGTGAAATACTTCTTCTGTTTTTACAATTTACTCTCTGTTGCTGTTAAAATGTTGCTGTTCAAGCAACATAAGTTCTTTCATAAGTTCTGAACTTCATCTTCGGTGGGTACCCATTGGTTTTTTTAGCTTATCTCTTTTTTTCCCAGTCATCCTGCTCCTAGGTTTTGGACAGATAGAATGTTATAATTGTGACTGAACAATCTTTGCCACCTTCGAACCTTGTCCCTCTGGGAGTTTCCCATCACCAGAGGGTGACCAGAGCTTGCTGCCCAAGACAGTGAGTTTTGACCTGCAGTTATCTGATAGATTAGAAAAAGAGATTGCAGGGCTGGAGGTCTCTGAAGCAAGGAGAGCTCAGTATTGCCATGATTGTTTCTTGGCACATGAGCATCATGTAAGTCATGGCAGCGACCTGGAGACCTGAAATCATGAAAAGGGACACAGAAGAGCTTTGCATTAGTGTATTGACCTCACGTTTTGTTTGTTTTTCCTATATAGTGCAGTTTGGAAACTGTTAAAATGCATGTTGTAGGGCGATCAAAAAGATCCTTTTCTTTGGGTGGAAGGGGTTAAACTGAAGTTTAAAAAGAAAACTTTTGAGGGGTTGTTTCAGAAAGAAATTCAGAAAGACAAGATGGTTTAGTCTCATAGCCTTTCCCTAGAGCTTGGAGCAATTTGTTTAAACATTGATTTTAAGATTTATTTTCCTACTTTTTTTTTTTTTTCCAGTGGCTTGATTTTCATTTCTTGTCTGGTGTGCCTGTTAATTTTGCACGCTATCACAAGTCTAATTCTTCTCTGTTTCAAATGAATATCATATAAATTAATTGCCATATGATTACCATGTAATTACATTGTGACTCATGACAGTTTAGACAAAGTATCATAGCTGCATTTTAAGAAGTGATAAATGTTTGACTAATGTGTCAGAAAAATGTAAATATATTGTGATTATTGTGGCACTGTTAAACACATTAATTCTCTCCCTAGTTTCTGCAAGCTGTCAGTCATGCTGTGGCAAAGAGCAGTCAATTCGACTTCCTAAATTTATCTGTGTTTAGGCAACATTTAGCATTTCGGAAGGTTTTCCCACCAAAGGCCAGAGAGGAGGGAGGTGGCCTGAGTGGCACTGCAGGATCATGCATGACACTCTGGAGACACCTGTATTTTCCAAGTCACCTGCTTATTAAATAAATTTATCAAGTTCTATCTTTAGTTGAAAATTAGGAGCTTTTTTCATTTAAGTTGCTATTCAGTAAGCCCTGTGGTCAGTGTAAACAGGCAAACCTTTTACCAGCTGCTGTGAGGTGTCCGGCAGGCTCCTACTGATGGCAAAAACATGTTTAGCATTGAGTTCCTTAAAACAGTGTCTTAGGTTGGGTCTGAGGTTTTTAAAGGTATTGGGAAACTGAACAGCCAGCCCGAGGAAGCTACTGAAGGCCAGATAGTGGGTGTTTGCTCTCAGTTATGAATACCTTCACCACTAATCTGGTCTTATCACTTAGAGTGAAATGTCCCAAGCGAGACAGCAAGATTACAAAAGAGCACGTTGCTGTTTTTCTGCTTTCTTCCATACCTGGCTGTCAGCACTCTACAAAAAGCTCAGGATAAAGCACGGTTACCCAGACCCCCAGTGATGCAGAGAGCTTCTGGGCTGTTGCAGGGATTTGAGCTGGAGGCTCTCAGGTGCTTACCTTGTCCTCTTCTGTTGCTCTGCCCCTGGTCCTGCCTTTACAGCACATCTCTATGTTACTTGAGGCACTTACCAAGGGTGTAGAAGGGCTTTATGAGCAGTTCCAGAGTGGGACAGATCTGACCATAGTCACCCATCTTTCCCCCCCCACACACCCTGCCTTGATACTGTGCCCTAGGAATTTGGTTTTGTTTGGATTAGCAGGGTAGTTGCTGATGTTTTGCCGACTAAATTAAGCAGCCATCAGTTGAAATGATTAATTGAACTGACCCAACAGGGCAATGTCCTCTGTTCATTTAAGGTCCTGCTAGAAGCAGACTAGTTGCAGTTGACAGCAAATAAATAGGCAAATCCATTCAAAACAAAGTAAACTGTGGAATTGGTGAGGAGAGGAAGAGCAAGAGAGGTATTTCTAGTGGATTTACAGAAATCTGGCTTAGGAAATCTGGCTGGAAATTATCAGCCCCGTGGCTTAGGATCCCCTTACTTGATGCTGAGTGACAACTGAGTCACTCATCCATCTCTGATGGGCTCTGAAAGTCAGAGACTCTGGCTAGCAGGGCTGCAGGGAGCTCCTGAGGATGTAGGCATTTCCCAGCCACCTATTTACAGCCACCCAGCTGGAAAACAGTGTCCCAATGCCCTAAAAACCCACCTCTAGAGAAAGTGTTTCTAGTCGGTAGCAGCAGTAAAAACGAAATAAAGTTGCCCTAATTCTGGGAGGTGTGAACTTCAAAAGCCTGCGCAGAACTTGATTAACAGTTTTGAACACGGGCAGTTTCTTTCCCCACTTTTCTTGCTCTCCTTTTTTAGCTGAGAAAAGTGGGGAAGAAAATAAATTGAAAGACTTGGTTAATGCAATGTGTGACATTAGAAATTACCTTACTAATGAAATGCATGATTAGACCAATTAGAGAGGTAGGATGGAAATGCTGTGTGTGTAGGTAGTGCATGCTTAGCATACACAACCCCTAAAAACAGAGCTGATAGCCATCAGGGAGGCAAGAAAATACCTGTGTGTTTCCTCTGCTCCAGAACTCTAGCTTGATGGTCTTTGCTGTGGCCAAAGCCAGGTCACCTTTGTCTTTCTGACTTAAATATTTTTTCCCTACACCTTTGAGAAAAGACATTGCTGTTTCAGTGAGTAGAGTGAAAATGAGCATTTTCGCACAATTGCCAGTCTTTCCTACTAAATCCAAATGTAGTGTATAACTTTGGGAAAGCTTAGACCATATCCTGTGATTGATGCCCTGGGTATGTGACCACAGCCATACATGCTTGAACTATGTACAGCAATGGTTTGCTTGAAAAGGGAATATTTATGTGTTTGTAAAGCATATACATGTGAATTCTATGGGATAGCAGCTTATATGTCCCATCCTTCTAGGATCGCCATCTCAGCAAATCTCTCATTCAAAAAAACCCAAAAAACCTAAGGATTTTGTGTTTTTGCAAATTGAAAACTGATGATTTTTTTTCCCTCTAAGGGCCAAAAAATAAAACCACTCTTTTCCAGCCAGGTCTTTTCACATTACCCTGTATGAACACAGCAACACTAATGCATTGGTAAGTGATGTTGAAATGCAAAAAAAAGCTGTAGAAGTTAATTCAGTGAGGAGTGCTGGGTAGATTTTTTAATATTGCTATTAGCATGCATGATATGAAAACCACCTACTTCTCACTATAGGAAAGACTACAAGTGGCTGACTGAGGAGGAAGATCAAAATCCAGGGCAGTTTTTAACATATCCCTTTGTATAAAATTTGAGTGTTCAGAGTGTACAGCTAAACATTTTTTACAGTGTTGAGACACTGCCTGCCACTTCTCAATGTTACTTATTTCTTACCTGGTAGTCCCAGTTTCTGTGTAGATTTTGTTACTCATCTCACAGTATGGGTGAGCTGAGATACAGAGCAAAGTTTTGCTTGCAGAGCTCTTTGTCCCCAGGAAAGCATGAGCATCATTCTTGTTAGAAGCCCCACGTTAGTAGCAGAGGCAACATTTCTGCTGTGTTTCTGAGGGAGATAGTGTAACACTTTGGATTCTTCCTCTTGCCTTGTGATATAGGGCACTGTCAGTTCTCTTTTTGTTTTCTACTACTTCAGTTTCAATCACAGGTGGGTGCTGGTATGTTCTCCTTGAAGGCTGTTGTGCAAATAGCTGGGGGTTAAGCATAAACAAGCATAAACAAAGATGCTGTATTGAGTAGTAAGATATTCAAGGGCCTCATTTCAGATTGATGATGATGAATGAAAGAAGGGTTACAAAATAGAATAGACCTGGGAGTCTGCTTATCCACAAGAAAATACTTGACACAGTAGAAAAGCAGGGAATTAAAAGTAATTTGCCTGCCTCAAGTACTGTACTTCCTGTATGAGAGCTATCAATTGTTTAAGTAGAGGTAATTGAAATTTTACTGCCTTTTGGCACAACAGGACTTAGTCTAATTTTATCAATTAGAGTATAAACTTGACAGGAGGAAAGCTGATTAGGGCACTTGGGCTGGGTTGTGACAAGGCAGGTTCAAAAAGGTGCCAAGCGCCTGGCTATTGGCTTTATTAAGTGGAATGTTTTGCTTAAAACATGGCCCAAGGGCTTCCAGGTTTAAAGTAAGTCTTGTGGTATGTGTGCACCTCTGGGAGTCCACACACACTTAATTTGCTCCAGGAGCTCTGGGTAGGAATTCAAGTCTGGAGATGCCAGAAGAAGGTGACCCTGCTGTTCTAGTTTCCCTCTCAAGCCTGAAGCATGGTGTAGTGCAATTCCTGCAGCACAGTTATTTTTCCTCTCTGGACCTCTGTTTTCCTCTGTGCCTGGGCAATGCCGATGCGCACTGAAGTGAATCCTCATATTGCTGCCCTTCCTGATCTTCCATTGCCCAGACTTCTGTCTAGAAATACTTTTGTCCAAGAAAATAGGTGGATTTTGTAGACAGGCATTTTCAATGCTTATTTCCCAGATATACTTGTTTGTACGAATATTGCTGAGGATTTTGGCAACCTTGTTATGGTGACTTTGCTGTGCCCTGGCTTAAAACTTGCCCACCTCCAGCTGCCTGTCCCCCTAGCAGAGACCCCTCGAGCTCAGGATGTAGCTTCTCTTGTGTTGATGGGTGTAAATGGGGTGACCCTGGCTGGACTCCAGGCACCCACCAAAGCCACTCTCTCACTCCTCTCTGCAGGTGGACAGCAGAGACAAAATAGAACAAAGAGTTCCTAAGTTGAGATAAGGACTGGGAGAGATCACTCACCAAATACCGTCACAGGCAAAGCACACTTGAGTTAGAGATATTAATTGAATTTATTACTAACAAAGTCAGAGCAGGATAATGAGAAGTAAAATAAAACCTTAAAAACACCTTTCCCCAACCCTTCCCTCCTTCTAGGTCGATCTCCTACACCAGAGGTGCAGGAAGACAGGAATGGGGGTTATGGTCAGTTCATCACCCCTGGTTTCTCCTGTTACTCAGGGAGTGGAGTCGTTCCCCTGCTCCACCATAGGGTCCTTCTCACAGGAGATGGTTCTGTGTGAACTTCACCATGAATCCACCTCACAAGCAACAAAAAACCCTGCGAACTGCTGCAACGTGAGTCCATCCCACAGGCAACAGTTCTCCCAAAACTGCTGCAACGTGGCCTCCCCTCTCCACGGGCCTCCCACAGGGTCACAGCATCCTCTCAGGCATCCCCCTGCTCTGGTGTGGAGCTCCTCCACAGGCTGCAGGTGGATCTCTGCATCCCTGTGGATCTCCATGGGCTGCTGGGGTACAGCTGCTTCACCATGGTCTTCACCACGGCCTGCAGAGGAATCTCAGCTCTGGTGCCTGGAGCACCTCCCCTCCTCCTTCTGCACTGACCTCGGTGTCTGCAGAATTGTTCTTCTCACATGTTCTCACTCCACTCTTCTCTGGCCGCAATTACAACTGCGCCATAACTTTTTTTCTTTCTTCTTAAATCTGTTATCCCAGAGGCGTTACCACGATTTGTAATTGGCTCAGCCTTGGCCAGCAGCACTTCCATCTTTGGAGCCACTGGGGACTGGCTCGGCCGGACATGAAGGCAGCTTCCAGCAGCTTCTCACAGAAGCTACCGCTGTAGCTCCCCCTCTACCAAAGCTTGGCCATTGAACCCAAAGCAGTGTCCAGAGTTTCAGTGCAAACCCAGCTCCGTTGGCAGCTGAGGTCGAGCGCCGCGTTCCCCACCTGGGCCGTGCGTGGGCTCTGAGTGCCGGCCCTGTCACCTTCTGCCGATGCTGCTGCTGCTGCAGGGCCATGGCACAGACAGGCTGGCTGGACACGTCCAAAGTCTCAAACCAACGCAGCAAGACTCGCAAGGGACCATCTGTCGCTGCCCAGAGCCCTTTCCCTCTGAAGGCAGGAGGAATTTAAAAAATCAGAGGAGGTAATTGCTTTAGTTACTCTTCCAAGCTTCACCCAGCAGTCACTGCTCAGCCCAGCTATGCTAGCCCTGCATGAGGCCTGGCTTTCTCCACTGATGGGGGCTCTTGTCTTGTATTTCTGCTTCTTCCTCTGTTTCTCTGGGGTCTTTGAATTCCCACTCCTGTTCCCCACACACACCCAGGAAACGGCCATGTCTTTTGTTCCTGTGGCATCTGCCATGCTGCAGTTGCTTTTCCCATTTATCCCAAAGGAGGGGCAGCGCCCGTCCCCACTGGTTTTAGCATTTCTTGTCTCCAGGCCTCCTGTGGGCCCTGCAACTGGAAGCTCTGGTGTTGGCCAAGGTGTACTGCCGTGCATTGAATGGTGGGGATGGAAAGAGCTGCCCAACAGCTGCCTCTTTCTCCAGCTCTCTGCAGCCTCACAGACTGAGAGGACCATGAATTCCTTTGCCTTGAAAAACAGCAATGTCTAGCATGCTACTGAGGCCTTGATCTGAGGGAAGTCATCCTTGAGGTGACTGTGTCAAGGTGGTTGAGATTTTTTCTGGGTTTTTTTCTGTAAATGATGAGATTTCTGCTTAATAGGACAATAGAGATGTTGATGTGCTGTGAAAAAAATTCCCCTTGCATGGCAGGAATGAGGAATCCCCCCCCATTTCCCATGTTGGTTATTGGAAGGAATTGTGCACAAAGAAGTAAACAGGGTCACTGTTGGCAGTTTAACTTGCTTTACCCCTCAGTTACAGCTTCACAATAAGAGGTAAAAGCCATTTCAACATGGCTTTTGATTTTTTGTCTCTGGACAAACTACACGAATATGTACATGTCGTCCTTGAAAACTATAACTTATTTAATCTTGGAATGGGCCTGCAATGGCACTTTCTTGCTTGACCATGGCTTGTGTGAAAGAAATGGTGACAGGACCTAGAAACCCAATTAGCAGCTACAGTCCTTCCAGCTAAAGGAAGGAGTTGTAGCCAGGACATAAAAGTAGGAAGAATTGGCACAGGGATGTATTCCATTTTGCCAGTTTTCACATCTGGTGTAATTGCCAGATATGCAGGTGAAGCAGAGCAGGTGCAGGTATTGCGTCCAGGATGAAACCCACAAAAAGCCAAAAGCTTACTGTTTTACCAAGATTCTTTCAGTATGAATCACAAGAATTGAGTGTTTCCTAATTTTATTGGGTGTCTTAAAAACCTCAGTGCCAAAACTAGTCATATTAACTCCAGCCAATCTAAATACTTTCTAGAGCACAAAAAGTGCATATCCTGATTTTGTTTGGATGTATTACAAGCCCTGCCCTAATATCACTGCTGGACACACAAACCGAATGATTTCTGGATTTCAGTAAATACCTTTAGGTGCTGAAAGCTTGATCTGCTGCCAGTATAGTTTAGCTGAGCTTGACTCATGCTGTGCAAGGTTTTATCTGCTAAACAGCTGGTTTCTTAGTGTTGGCATCCCACAAACATAGCCTTCAGTGTGATTTCAGAGGGAACGGAGACCCTTGTCCATCTGTGAGTATTGACAGTCTGTGCCCAAGTTTTTCCTAAGTGTTATGTCAAAGGGTTAAGTAAATAGAGGCACATTTAATCCTGCAACCTGTGTATTTGAAGAGATCATCCTTGAAACTACCACCAAGTTTACCAGGAGCAAAATCCACAGCTTTGTGAAATTCAGTGGAAAATTGGCTTCAAGGAGCATTAACTCAGGTTCTCAGTGAATGTCTTTCTTCTTGATTAAGAGAGGGGAAAAAAAAGGAAAAAGAGCACCTTTAGATACTGAAGTCACTTTTTTACTTTCTCTACAAGTTGGAATTTGTCCACTGCCTGGACTATTTTACTATTGTACTTATTGATACTGAAACAGAACTAGTTTTAGACTTAATTCTAGGCTCCAGTTGGTTTTCAGAAGGCGATCACATTTACAGTCCTGAGATTTGTGCATGGCTGTTTCCCCTGCCATGCCTTACAGCTAAACCCTGCTCGCTCAGATGTGGAAATTCTATGGATTTTCACAGTTTCTGTGAAGGAAAAGATCTTGTTCTGCAAAGCCTTTGGCATGATTTCCATGGGAGATGGCAGTGTCCTTTCCCCCAACTCCCAGGGATGCATGGAGGGGTCATGGACAGCTCTGCAGCCTGCTCTGACCTGGCTTTGGGGCCTTTGAAGAGGGGCATTTTTCATCCAGTCCTCCAAGATCTAGTGGGGCCACAGTTCTCCAAATCTGCCAGTGGGGCTGAGAGCCCCAAAATATCAGGCATTGTCTCGTGTACCCAAATGGCAGTTCAGCTGAGCGTTGGAAGCGAGAAGTGGTGCTTTTAAATAATTTGGCTTGTTTTATCAGATCATTCTGAATTAGGTGATCTTAAGAGAAGACTTTTGCTGCTCTGGGTCCATTCAGTGTCAGAGAATCATGTAAAAACACAAAAAACCCTCTTGTTCCCCTCTTTAGAGCCCCGAGCCCCTGCATGTGTACCTGCTACATCCTCCTCCCACCATGGTGTGGGAGAGACAGGCTCTGCAGCTCCCTTGGAGCTCTGGGTTGGACTTACTGTGATACCACGTGCGATAATTTTATTTTAGGCACCATAGTATGGCCATGTGTTATTTTGTAAGAGCAGCACTGTGTCATCCAGCTGGTGGCTTTTTGTTTTGCTTTTTCTTTGTGAAGACAAGTTTAAACCCAGCTTTTACAGTAATGCAGGAGCATCAGCAAAGTGCACCAAGGCAGGATTTGCCCTTCCCATGCCCTGTTCCTGTAAACCACACTGCTAAGGTATGCAGACCCTGTTTTTCATTAGGAACTAGAAAAACCTATCTTGTTTTAGCAAAAAAGTATGAAGAAGCTGTTTGCTTGAAGAGAGGTTTAGGCTACCAAAACCTTACTGAGTGTGGGTACAGTGAAGGAAAACAGCATGAGGAAACACTTGTTCTGTCATTTTTTGCATACTTGGTTTTCAGCTCACTTGTGTTAAGCTTTTCAGCTTTTGCATCTGCTATGTCATTTTGCTTTCATTTTTAAAGTGTTCTGTGTACATCTAAACGCACATGAAGATGATCTGTTTTTTCCTTTTTGTTTCTTTCTAAAGCAATAAGACATCTGGCTGCTCCTAGTGTGAATTATCAAGTCTCATTCTTTTAACCCCCCTCATCACTTTATTTGTAAAGTGCTCACCCGCTGAGATACCAGGGGCCATGTGCAAACAGTTTAAAACAACGTTGGGAAATAAATGGCATGGGCAAAAATGATGTGATGCTTTTTAAAGTCGAAAAGCTGAGTGCTGATAAAGGCATGTTGAGAAGTGGCAGAGAGAGAGGTCAGATCAGTCCAGCATTCCTGCAAAGCCCAAAGCTGACCCTTCTTCCAAAAATCAACTGTTCTTCCCTGGGTGGTGACCCCAGCAGGCACTGGGATGTGCCCTTAAATCTTCATCTGGATTTGGTCAATGCTGTAAGAAAAGCCACATCCCTGACCATTTGGGAGAGCAGGACCCCAGCATCGCTGGGGTGATGATCACTGCAGGAGGAGACTGGAAAACTTTCAAAAGCTGAGCTTCCATCCCTGGTAGTGTTCAAGGCCAGGCTGGATGGGGCTTGGAGCAACCTGGTCTAGTGAAAGGTGTCCCTGCCCAGGGCAGGAGGTGGGACGAGATGAGCTTTAAGGTTCCTTTCAACCCAAACCCTTCTATAATTCCTCTGGAGGCAGCTAGTGGGGAGTCCTTTGCATGAAGTCACTGGGTGCCTTGGTGTTCAGATCTACCTGTGCCAGCTCCCTGTGCCAGGGCAGTCTTTCTAGGAGCTCTGCTAGAAGTGAAATTGTGGTGCTAGAGCCTGGCTGGCTGAGGCACATATGTTGCTCGTGTGAAGTCTTTGGATGAAGGGTAAGGACTGAGGGTGAGCAGATAAGCTGGCTGGCTCTGTTTGGATGCCACATCTGCCAAATGGCTTTTTTTGGGAAGAGCCTTGCCAAAAAAAACCCAAAACAACACTGTCCTGCCAAGATGTTCAACTTTCTGTGCTGGCTCCAGCAGATAGAGATATCCAGAAAGACAAAGCTCTGCTGTGATGCTCCTCTTTTCCCTCGTCCATGCACGAGGCAACTTCCAGGTGCCCAAATGTCAACATGAGCCTGTGGCTTCTTTGGGACTGGCATGGACGGAGTGACCTGCATGTGCAGGGATGGGGCATGGGGCAGATCAGAGGATGGGAAGGCATCAGCCACACGTGCTGCCTTCTTCTTTTAAGCAGTTTGTGGTCTTCCAGCACTGTTTTGTGCTTTTGCAGTATCTCTGCAAAGAACCTTGCAGAAAACAAATAGGAGATTTCATGGAAAGTAAGAGGGTGATAAAACAAATAACACATAATTTATATAATTTTAAAATAACTTAAATGCAGGAGAGTTGCCAGTAGATGAAAAGAAATATCCAAATCTGGTCACAGCTTTGAGTGGCCGCAGGAGCTGAGCAGTCTGTCCCTCTGTCCGGGATTAACTCACTTTATTCTGAGCACTGTGGGAAGCAGCACTAGCATCAAAGAGGATAAAGACTGGTTTTCCTGGTGCTTTTCCATCTGACAAAGCCATCAGAGCCTCACACTCAGCCCAGAAGTGTTAGGACTAATGCAGGCAGGAGGTGGCCAAACTCCAACTCTTCCTGGAAGCAGATTGCTCGCATGGAAATTTGTCCGTGAATTGGAGAGTGAAGAGCTGGGGGCCAGGAGTAAGGCAGGTTCAGGGGACGGATGCCAAACACCAACAAGGGCATTATTAGTAGTGAGGTGGATGCAGGTGTTGCAGAGGCAGGGAGCCTTCAGCAAAGAATCAAAGCAAATTCCTCTCTGCCAACCTTCCATCCTCTGGATGTTTATTCAGATCCCATACATTTTTAGTAATCCTCACTGGGACAAATTTAGTCAGGTCTTTCAAGGTTTTCTTGGGTAGAGATGAAGCATGAGCAGCCATGAGCACTTCAAGGGCAGGTGCCTACAAGAAATGAGAAATTTTGACCAAGTAACAGCTTGAGCCTGAAGTTGAGAAATCTGGCTTTGCTGTGCTAGATGGCAGAAGACTCAGTGGGTAGATCTGAAATTGAGGAATTTAATCAACATAGCAAATGACAGCTTTGATTTTAAGCACTTGTCTTTATCTTCAAATGGAAATGAAGGGTTTGTGGAACTAAGAGAGATGGAGAAAAAGCCCTGGGTAAGGGAGGTAGATGGAGAAAGTCAGTGTTGTTAAGGGATAGACTTCTGGTCAGATGGCACCACCAGGCTCTGCTGTGCTCTGCTGTGCTCTGTTGTACTGTGCTGATATTTCTGTGTTACTAAATCAAAACAACTCTTTGATTACAAAGTGTTGATTGAAGAGCAACAGCCATGACATGAAGGTGTGGCTGAAAGGAAGTAACAATCCCAGAATGAAAACCAGTCAGCCCAATGCCACCTAAAATTGATGTGTCTGGTAATCCCACCGATGCAGGGCCAGAGGCATCTCACAACTACATTAAAAGGATTTTAGCCAGGAGAGGGAGGGGGAAGGCTGTATAATAATACAAGTTGCTTGAACTGATTGGAAATCAAATGGACAATTTTCAGCCACAAAAATCAGGTGAGAGGACAAAGCAAATGAGTCCTACAAGACTGACTAATAATCAAGATAAATGCTGAAGTCTATGCAACATTATCATGTACCGTGCAGTGTTTGTTAGATTTCCTAAATGCTGTGAGAATTTCCCAGTGCTGCTGTCTAGATTGAGTCAGACTTCTCAAATACTCACAGTGATCTTACTATTTATGCTTTCCTTCAAGGTGTTAAAGAAAAAAAGTGCAAAAATGCTTATGATTTTTTCACTGAGGTATAAAATAAATAAATATGAGGATAAAATCAATTTTGAGGGGTTTAGCCATTTCCTCCCTATTAGCAAGATCCTATGCTATGGCTAGGAAGTGTTTTGAAGGAGTAATTAATAATTCATTTATTTTTTACACAAATATTTCTCTAACACTTTCCCATTCATGTTAGCTTTTGGAAAACAAACTCAGTTTGAGCTTGACAGGAGAGAAGTTGGAAATATTTTAAACAAATTAACTTCTCCTAGGACCTTAACTACCATGCTCTCTCAGAATTTTAAATCAAATCTGTTTGAATAAAGCATATGAGGTCCTTTTTTTTAAATGGATCAAAAAAACCCCCAACCTCTGAAGCAGACCAGAGAAAAAGAAGACAATAGTGCTTGGAAAGCAACCTCTTGGCAGAGAGGAACAAGAGCAGTGGAATAATTTAATTGCTCATCAGCTAATTATACGGTATTATAATGTTAATGTGTCTTCATCATGACAATGTAATAGGTATAGATTGAAGCATGTGAAAAAGAAAGTGTTGATGCAGTAATTATAACTAAGAGCAGAGCTGTTAGAGTAATTATAGCGCTTCATCAGGTAATTAACGTATTGTTCAACTTGAGATGGAGAACAAAGAGTGAAGAAGTTAAATATTGAAGGACATGCCTTCCCCGCTCCCCAGCTCCCTGCGCTTGCCGCAGGAGGTGATACTCCGTATTGATACTGTTATTTTCTTATTTCCGTGGACATCTTTCATTGGGTGGGGGGAGCTGTCGGGGTTCTTGCAGCCAAACAGGCCAACAGCCTGGAAATAGTTATTTTATGCTGTTTATGCTGAAGACCCTCTGGACCCTCCTTGATGCAGAGGCAGTCAAGGTGCAGATGGGTGTCTGGCACTAAAGGGCAGCAGATGCTGCTGCAAAGTGACATGTGGTCAAAGACAGTTATTCAGCACGGGCAGAACTGATGCACAGGAGAAGTCCTGGAGCAAAATGGCCCCCTGAAATTGAGATGGGTTTCTCCTGTCTGCCCAAAGACTGTGGGGTGCCGAGGGCAGCCATGCTAGGGCACAAACACTGCTGCTCCTGTGCCCACCCCTCACTCCTGCTGCCCTAAATCCCTGCAGGAAAGCAGCACTGGCCTGGCTCTCACAGCTCCCAGGCTGGGGGTTCTGCTTATTCAGATCCAGTCCAATGTGTCCAGCAGTCAGGTCTCCCGTGGGGAAGGTGCTGGGCTGCCCCTGGCACATCCCTGCCCACAGCCGACAGCATCACTGAGGGGAACCACTTAAGGACTAATGAGGGGTTTCATACTGATCAGTGCTCCAAAGACAGATGTGAGATCTATCCTGCCTGTGCAATTTAACTTAGGCTGTAGGAAAAACCTGCTCAGGATCAAGGAACAGTGCTGGAGAGGGGGTGATGTATCTGCGTTTGATTTTTCATTTGCTGGTGAAGTGGACCAAGGGTTGTTTTCAGCTTTGTACAGAACTGATAAGGAAGCCCTTGTGTCTTGGGCAGCGAGTACTTGCAACATGAACATTACTTTTAAATATCCAGCTTTGTGTCTGAAGCCCCCCACAAAAAACCTCAGGAGTTTCTCTCTGTCTCCCTCATGCCACAGGAGTGCTTTAAGTAGGTAGACCAGTGCTATAAACATGTGGATGCACTTAACCAGGAACCTACACTTCCATATGTGTCTATATTTGCCTGTTACTCCCATCTTGGTGTGCAGATTTTGTCAGAATCAGTAATTTTTGTCAGGGTATCTCCCAGTCAAGTCTATACCTAAAGCATGGCACTAGCACAGGATGGGTTTGTTCCCTGTCCTTGATCCATCAGGACGTCTCAGCACCACTGCCTTTTGCCAGCCTGCAATCTGCATGCCTCCCTGGAGAGCTAATGATACTGGTGGCAGCAATTTTAAATTTTTGGCTGAACTTCCTCCTTCACTTCAGGACAGTTTTATATTGAAAATCAAACCACCTTGCAACTGTCATCGCCAGCAGCATAATTTGTGATGAAATTAGGGCAACAGTGGGACTAGATTGGTGAGTTCATTTAGTGATGTGCTGATTTGCAAGTCAGTTTGGTGCCTTGCTACAGTTTATTTAGGTGTTGCATCCCTTTGCAGGCTCTCCAGGTGCAATGTGTAGTCCTATACCCAGCTTAAGTGCTCAGAGTATTTGCTCAGTTAGAATCAAACTGAATGTTAAAATGTTATTTTAAGATAAATCATGTCATGCAGCAGGAAGGAGGATGTTGTTCTTCTGGTGAAAGGTGTGGAAACAGATACTGTATGGTAACAAAAAGGTGTAAGAAAATGGGATTTGGATGAGGTGAGCTGCAAGGAGCTTGGCTGCAAAGGCGGCCAGTGCAGAGCCCTCAGGAAATCACTAAAGTGCAGTAAAAGAGAGCTGAAAGGAAATGACATTGCTGGTAGGGAAGGAAGAAACCCAAAAGAGCAAAAAGAAGTATGATGGCTAAAAGGGCAGAGTTAGATAACGGTGACCTGAGTTCTAGGTTAAAAAAAGATGTCCAGGTATCAGAGAGCAGAAGCTTTGGAGCAACCATATGATCATAAAGGCAAGTGGAATTTCAGGGTGGAGGTTGTTAAATTTATAAGGGGGATTACATGCTGTAATGCCAGCAAGAGCACCTCCCTCCACCTTGATCCCGAGCAACCTAAATACATCCTGCAGACAGTGGCTGACGGTTTTGGAGGGGGGTAAGAGAGGAGCTGGAGCTCTTGTGGCTCCGATGACCATGCCCTGGGATATGTGGGTGCACTAAGCCGACGTTGCCTGGGGAGTGAAGTAAATAAACGTGGTTGAAGTCTCTTGTATCCTCATCTAGAATGCCATAGTTTAGGACCTCGATTCATTATTATGTAAGAATACAGTGTTACTAAGGTCATGTATTAGCAGTACGCTGTGTTACAGTGAATATGTGCTAACGCAGCCTGAGCATTTCAGTCTGCCTGAGTACAGCTTCAGTTACTCTTCACAATGAATGAAAAACAGACACCTATGTATTTTGAACATCTCTGGAAAAAAAATAGCCTTAAAATACATGTTATAATGACATACCTCATATGCAACCAATTGTAGGCAAAATGGAATAAAGCTATGCGATCAAAAAAAGCACATTTTAATACACTGGAATATTTTTCTAGTTTGAATTTGCCATGTTCTGCAGAAAAAACCTTTTATTGAGCAGAATCATATATTAAATTTGGTTGGCCCTTTGCTGTTAGAAGCTGGGGAAGTTTCTTCCCTGGTAAAAAGCACATTTCTCTGTCTTGAAAAGATTTAACTGTATTTCCATGAGCGCCTCTGTCACAGGCATGGAAGATGTGCTCTTTTAACAAGTCTGTCTGTTTAGGCTTCCATGTGTAATATCAATAGCACTCTGGAAAAGTTCCTTTCAGTGAAACAGGAGAGCTTAGTCTGAGTGTGTGGTAATGATGGATGGACATAAGAGTATCTCCTGCTGGATTGTGGCTGACGCTGTGCAAATAGCTCAGGACCACCTCAGCACTGTGTTTCCAGCTCGGGGGAATCTGATCGAAACGGAGCCCCTCAAGAACTGGCACTGCTCATCTCAGCTCGAGGATCTGCTCTTAGTTTGGGGGTCCCAAAATCCTAACAGGGTGAAGCTGCCGCAACACAGCCAGTACGAGTGATCCTGTTAATCCACCCACAGTGGTTCCTCAGGCTTGAGGGGATTCTTTCTGGAGGGCTGAACTTGTTTGGTTTTGAAATACCCATCATTCAACTTCTTTACCTCTGCATTTTGGTTTTGGGCCAAATGTAGCAATTGAAATGTGGGAATGCAAATAGGAGAGCTGGTTGCAGGAAACAGCAGGAGCAGCAGCAGAAAGGTGGTTCTCCAGGGGAAGTCAAAGATATGCCATGCAGGCACTAACTCCTTCACCCCAGGCAAAGCTCCTTCTTGGCCCTGATCACAGGCATAGCTCAGTGCCCCAGACCTGGGTGTTGTATTTATACCTTTAAAAGATTTGCTTTTTACCTGAGAATACCCTGGTCATCTCTTCAGCTTTGGGATCCTGACTGGAATCCTTTCCTAAATGCATGAATTCAATGGTACCTTAGGCTGGCAAGAGCCACAGCTACCTGTGCATTGGAATTAATTTTTTAGATAAATTTACCAGGCTTAATTTGGTGGCTTTTGCATCTTTTCATTGTTGGCTATATGTCTGAAGTGGGGACTGAACAGGATTTTGCAATCCATCTCCTCTCCACCACTTAGTCTTGGAAATATTTTTATCATTTCTCCTCTTCATTTCAGTGGTCACCCTTTTATTGTGGATTTTCTTTATTTTGGCTTTGTCCTCGCTAGTGGTAGCCACCATGTCCCACGTGGTTCTGCACTGCTTACAAACAGTGTGTTGCAGCATCCCTCTGGTATTCACTTGACCTCTAACCCTCTTAATGTTTTGCATTCTGTTCCAATGCACTTATATCTGGGGTTATGGCCAGGGCTGCCATGTTCAGAAGTACCTGATTTACATTTGCAAAAGGGAATTGAGCCCCAAGTCAAATACAGTGGCAGATGGGAAGTCCTGCCTGTCTCCTCTCTGGGTAACCTCACAGCCCTGCCCCTTGCCCCTTTGGAAAATGTCACCCAGCATCACCGTGGCCTAATACTCATGTCCTCCTCCCCAGCACCATCCACCTTTTTAATTTCTCTTCTTTACTTGCAAGTCATCCATTCATATTTCCTGGGAGTGGAAAGGAGAGTTATTGACTGTCTTTTCATGAGCTGTCATGAAGCAGTAAATAGAGGCAAAAGACAAATGCAGCCATATCCAGGGAAAGAAAAATCATAATTAATATCTCACTAGAATAAAGTGTCTTTATAAGGGCAAGAGGGGAAGTAAAAGGAGAAAGAGATATTAGCTTGACATATATCAATGTTTTAGCTAGATATATATTCACTGCAGTTGTGACTAGCATGTGATCGACTAATAAGGGAACATAGAGACAGCATAGAAATGAAGCCTTTGAATGAACTTTTAAAGAGTTTCTATCAATTGACAGAGATGAAGATAAATCTTGGATGTCAAAATCGTGGGAGTCATGGAGTTGCATTTCCTTATGGTGGGGACTCTGAATACTTGAAAACTGAGTGTTTAACTAACTGGTATTAAAAATGTTATAAATGCAGTGTATTAAGTGTATGTATGTATCACAATGCAGTGGGTAGCTCTGGTCCTCTTGGGAAGGGTTGCTCTTTGCAAAAAAGGGTTGGCATTTCTATCAATAACAAGAGTAACTCCATGTATGGTGGGCTGTGCTGAAGAAGAGATCTCAGCCTTCAGCACAAGTTAAAGGCGAGAAGGCACAGGATACATTCAAAAGCTGAGACATCTGCCCCTAATTTATGTAATCATTTGAAAGTGTAGGCCTGAGGCCAAGAACAGATAAATTGCTCAGGCACTACCCAATAAGTTACAGCTGATGTGTGACTACTAGTAATTGTGGGGTCTTTTACAAGATCCATGTCTTGCACAAATACAATTACTGTATTTTACAGCAGTCAGTGCAAATCACACATTTCCATATTGCATACCAACACGGTATCTGATTAGCACCAAATTCAATTTGTGTTAATAAGCCTAAGGCAAAATTAGCTTGATACAGTGTCATTTAGCAGTATTTAGACATGAAAAGCAAGTTGTTTTGTTTTGCTTTGCGTAGGTGTTCTGTAGTACAGCAAACAAGGGGATCCAGAGTGTTAGCCTGAAAGATTTTTCTCTCTAGGAAAGATGGTGTGTGTTACCAGGGAGGCTGGAGGTGTGAATGTTGACAATACAGACGGTGTGACAGTCACAAACTTAGACCTCTGAGCTCATAGGAAAGAGTTCAGGTCAAAATAATATGGCATCAATCGAATTTTTCTTAGGAGTCCAAGAAACCCATGATACAATTCAATCATACATTTCTAAATGCCTACGGTAATTGCCATTGGTGGTGTGTGGGCTTAGGTACTTAAAGCCTAACATGATTTAGGAAATATTATCAAAGTGCAGCCCACAACACAAAGTTGCTACAAGGAGCACTTTCCTGTTCCTGAGCCCTGCAAAATGCTGTCTTTTAATTGTACCTGAGAAATCCAGTTGATGTAAGGACATGATAGTTTTGTTTTGCCGAGTGGACTGTTCCCAGCAGGATTAGCCATTGCTGGACCTATGTCCACTAGTACTGTGTGAAATGACTTTTAAAAGGGTAACATTAATCCTTTTAGTGGCAATTTTCATATGAAAATCCATTAGGAGCACACTAATTCCCTGGCTGTTTGTGAACCATCAAGGCACTGAAGTGCTCCTGTAAGGTTATTTTTTCTTTTCCCTTTGAGCTGCTCCTCCTGATGCTTCCCAGTTCACTGCTGTACCAAGCCTGATATCCTCCCTAATTCTGCTGGGGGTAAAAAGTATTTCACTGGAACTGAGTCTTTGCTTGGCTTTCAGGAGCTTGAAGAAGTAACTTTATGTTGTGCCTCTCTATTTATATATGCACTTAATTGAAGATAACACACTGTTACCCCTGTATAAACTGTGAAGTGTCTCAAACTATTTTTTTCCTGTGTAATGAACACACTGCTCTGCTTGTTTTATTAGATATCTGCTGATTTACACTTGCTAAGGATCCGGCCTGGACCTCCTTCCAGTCAGATGGGTGTGAAACTTGCCTGCAGGACCTTGATTGTCAGTAAAAAGCCAATGTTAGCAATTTTCATCAGGCAGCATGGAAATTAATTAGCCCAATTTTATGGAAATTAGCTCATTATAAATAATTTTAGCTGGCCCATTCACAAAGCACTTTACACATTGGGGAGAAAAAAAAAGGAAAAAAGGAAAAAGCAAAGCTCTGTGAATTGGATACCGAAAAAACTCTTTCTAAAAACAAATGCTCTTCAGCAGCTGTGCCATTGGCAGGGGAGGGGTGGCACCCGCAGATTGAGCCTCTAGACTGTGCTTTTTTTTCCCACTCAATGCCTGAAAGAGCATCAGGGAGGGATTTGTTGGAGGCTGCAGATGTCCTTGCAGAGCCTGAGGTTGCACGTTCCGCTCCTGCTACCTTTGGGCTTGGCCAAGGGAGGAGGAGGTGGCAGAGTGGAGATGGGCATCTCCGGGGGTGCTGGTCCTGTGGCTAAGGAGAAATAAAATGGTTCAGACACAAATACATTAATTACGGGCGTGAGAGTGGGTCCAGGTGCTGGAGAAGCTCTGCCATGTCCTCCTTTTGACTTTTTAGACTGGAAGGTCTCACGTTGCAAGAAAGGAAGGGCACCTGAGTTCTGAGTGATCTCGTGTATGTGGGTGTCTGTCACAGCCCCAGAAGGTCCCGTGGATCAGCTTGGCCCAGTGAAATCTCCAGGCAGTCCAGATCAGACAATCCTGGGGCTGCTCTGTTTTGATCCCCATCTTTTTTAAGGGTTTCTTGGTTCTGAGGAGTGTCTAGCACAACCTCTGTCTCCTGCTTCAGTTTTTACCCACTTCAGTGCTTTTGCCAAGGGGGATTTTTAGTAAAACCTGTCTTCAGACTAGTCATGGAATACACAGGTCATGCAAGGGGACAAACATCTTCACCCTAAGCTTGAGCACTGTCACTTTGCTTGAGGAGTTTTCAAGACTTACTATCCTTCAGGGTGTCTAAAAATTTGTCTGGGGGTCATAATTTTCCTCTTGACTTACAGAGCAGCCAGCATGGACTGGCTGTCCTGTTGAAAAACAGTTTTTCTTTCTGAAAGTGTTCTCTCTCAGCCCCAATTTCATTCTTCTCTCAGATCTGTGTGTTTTTTGAACCTCTGTCTTCTCCCCCTTGGACAAATAGCATTCTTGAAAAGCCTGGAAAGAAGCTGTGAAAAAAACCTCCTTATTTAGGGAGTGATGTGTCTTGTGTTCCCAGTGAGCCAAATGCGCTCAGGTTCTGCCATTGTTCAGCTACAGACACAACCTGTCCTGTAGTTACAGGAGTGGGTCAGAGCATTGTGTCTTGGGAGATAGATTCCCATTTGCTTTTTGTATCTCTCTGGGCATTTTCCTGGGAATAATTAGCATCCAACTGGAGCAGCAACAGGATTTTCTTTCCTTGCAGCCCCTTCCTTGGGTGTCTGGCATTGCTTGTTTTGCAGGTGGCTGACAGATGGAGGAGCAGAGCACCCCAAAAGGCTCCTTTCTCTACAAAGAGAAGCCCTTTGTGCAGCCTCATGAGCATGTGAGGATGCTCACAAGTGCGTGGCAGCACAAAAGAATCAGTCACTTCTATAATTCTCAATTTTCTCAACCCGTCTATTTAAGGAATTATGGCACAAAAGATGTTCATTTTAAAATGTGAGCTTTAAATAAATTGAAGCTGAAGGAATGTTTTGGAGGTGAGAAAAATCTTTCTGGCAAGTGACAACATCAGAATTATTACTCCTTCACAATTTGCTTAAGCAGCTCCTATAAACAGCTTCTAATCAGGCTCCCTTGGTGTTTAGAGATATCTGTGGATTGATTTTAATTAGATTGGCACCTCTTTGTTAATTCTATAATGTTTGTTTGCTTATAAGTTAAGCTTATAAGTTATTTGGATTGCTGTGAAGCTGTTTAACTTCTTTAGTTAAATTCAAATGAGTGGGCTCTTAGACATGCTGTTTTTTCTGCTAGTGGGGTTTTACAAGAAATAAGTGTGGGCTGGTTTTTTTGACACCCCAACTGCAATTTGAAGCACCCTAGGCATCTCCACTGAATTTACCAGTATTACCAAATGAAACAGGAAATGGCACAGACACAGGATAATGTCAATGGTTGGGTGTCTTACAAGGTAATTTTTTGGTGGTTATTCCAGAGCAACAGGTTTCTGGTATTAATGAAAACCATGGTGGTTATTCCAGAGCAACAGGTTTCTGGTATTAATAAAAACCAAAGGATGGAAAACATATTTACAAAGTGTTTCAGAGTCACTAATTCCCAGCCCTGAGTTTTACCTGGAGCACCCCAGTTCAGCTCTCCATGAGCACCTGCCTGCTGCTGGAGCTGCCTCCATCGGGCTGGAAACCCGAGCCAATATTTTTCTAGACTGGGGAAGAGTTTAGACCTGTGCCAGCAGTGAAGATGCTGAACCCACATGAACCAAATTGAGGCTGGAAGTTGGGTTTTGCATTCCCTTCTTTCTTTCTTTCTTTGGTGTGAAATTGCTTCATTGGAATAATAGCTGATTATCTCTAATCTGCACCTTTTCTGTTATGTTTTTTGTTGATTTACCTTGATTTGAGTTTGTTTTTCATAGTTATTATGGACTTTAGCCTACTTCCCACAGGCTGTCAGAGCGCTTCCTATGCTGAACCCATTTCTGTCTGATTATCCAAGGGTGCTCCTGATGTGATCCTGATGAAAAGTATGTAGGGGGCTTGTAAATTGAAAATATGAACTTTGAAACACACCCTCTCTCTTGCCCAAAAATTGAGAGTGTTCTCTATAAAAAGAACACTCTACTTTTCAGTAGTGAAATACTATTTGTGCTGTACTGCCTTTATAAATTTGGGTTCGGAAAATGTGACAGGGCATGTTTTATCACTGATGTTATCAGGTCTGCATAATTGTTTCTGCAGCATCCTACTGCAGCCAGGCTGAATTTAAGCCCACCAAAAGAAAATAACTTAGGAGTAAAAGCTGGGCCACAGAGAAAGTGTCTATGGGTTTGCAGCATAACAGTCACAGTGACTGTGGGAACACAGAATTATCACACAGAGGAACCCTAATTCCCCTGGGCACTGGGCAGGGCCCACCCAAGATGTGGCACAGGAGAGGGGCAAGAAGGGGCTCCCAGAGTGGAGTAGGACAGTTTGTCAGGACACTCAAGGGTCTAAGTCTTACCTCAGGGCAGATGCACAGTAGAGTTTCCAAAAAGAAAAAGGTTGAGATTTGCATTGGAAATATTGTCAGGATAAGTTTCCAAAGGACAAGGGAGGGCTGCATCTAGAAATCCCCTAAACACCATAAACGTCTAGTTAGGACTGGGCACTGGGGATGGGCATCCTCCACACTGGGGATGGTGGGCTCCATCCCAACCAACACTGCACAACCAATGCTCTGTCTCTGTCTGGTGTTTATTTGCCTCCAGCACAAGGTACTGAGAGAACACGTGTGCTGGAACCAAGCCCAGCACCATGGAGTTATCCATGTTTTACTTCCAGCACCTTTGTGCAGTTATTTTGAATCCCTGGGTTTCAGTCCTTCTTTTGGCATTTCTGCCTTTCATCCTAGATCATCTCATCTCTTCTTGATCTCAAATCTGATGACAAACACAACCCAAACTTTCTCTTGCTGCAACAAGTATTTAATTCAAAGGCTATTTGGAGATCAAGAGAAGAAATTTCACTTTTTGCTGAACTAGTCAGTCCAAGCAGCCAAATAAGGCTCAGTATTTTGTTTGGAAAAGATTGATTATAACAAGCAAGATGATTCTTCTTGGGTGTGATAATTTTTATTCTCAAATTTGAAAAAAGGCACAATATAATATCTTGGGTCTAAAAATGTTTGTACAGTATTTGCATGATGACACAGTCCAAAAAGCCCCACTGGAGTATCATTACAGGAAAAAAATATTTCAGAAGAGGGAGTTCTGCTCTGTGGTGTTTCGGCACAAACAGTCCAGGGAATTGCAGAAACTGTGAGGATGATGAAGCACTGACCCAGAGAAGCTGTGGCTGCCCCATCCCTGGAAGTGCCCAAGGCCAGACTAAATGGGACTTGGAGCAGCCTGGGACAGTGGAAGGTGTCATTGCCCATAGCAGGGAGTGGAAGTAGATGATATTTAAGGTCCCCTCCAACCCAAGCCATTCTGTGATGACTCTGGGATTTAGGGTTAGGATGGACAGGTACATCCCCACTGAGGTACATTGGTGGGTGTCTGGCTTAAAACCTCAAAATTTTAGCCAATGGAATGGTGTTGGTTATGGTTTCTGTATGACATGCCAAGCAGCAGACAAGCCTCCTGTTCTAGGGAGGCTACTTTTCCAGGTGCCTTTGCCTCCACTTTCTTCTTCCCAGTGGCAGATTTGATTGCACTTCCCTCTGCAACCTTTGCACTAAGCCACCAGCTTGGTATTAGCATAAAAATCCAGCGCGCTGCTCTCCCCTGGAAGCATTTGCATTTGATATGCACCAGCTTTAATATTCTCAGACATACCCCTCTGGTGAAGGAAAGCCCACAGCCAGGATACAAGCCACATATCTCATGTTTCATGTGGGCTGAGCTCTCAAACATGTTGATGTTAACAATTAACTTTTAATTAGACACACAAAATCCTGCAAAAAGAGGCTCTCAGCACCTTGCTCCTGTAAACTTCAGCTTCGACTTTAGTGATGATTTCCAAGCCCCTCTCCTTGTGAAATCCCTGTAGCAGTTTTTCCATGTGCTTCTATATCTGAGCAGGAGGTGAGCCCCTTGCCTTGACATGAGCAATGCCCGTGGTTCCTGACTTGCAGGCTTAACTGGTTATTCAGTAGAAAATGAGTTATATACCCGGGTGTGGGACAAATATACACCCTCCTACACCAGGAGATTACCTTAAAGACAGTTGTAATAGTCTGACTTAAACCTCTAAATGCAATTAAATCCTGAGTTAAGCCTGAAGAATTTGACCTGACATTCTGCCTTTGACTCATACGTTTTTGTGTTTTGGTATTGCAGCGAATGCGCTGTAATGGATCATACACTCCAAAGAGTATGCTGAAAGGGCTGGGGTAAATTAGGGACAGCACAACAGGCTGGATTCTCAGAGTCAACCATCAATTTCCTTTTTGTAATGTGCGCTAATGTCTGACAGCTGAATATGTATTTAATGGGATTTTGAAAACATAGACTTTTGATCTGTTAGAACAACATGCCTTGTGAGAAGGTGCCTGTGCTGCTGCATAGCTGAATGCTTCAGGAAAATGAACTCACTTGAAAGCTAAATAAGGCTGAAAACTAGCTTGTTAGAGGGGAGACACCATCCACTCTGTCCCAAAACATTGCCTCAGCTGAGGGGGAGCCTCAGCCTTTAAAAAAGGCTCAGAAATGTTAAATTAACCTCACTCTTCCCATTATTTTTCACTTTATTATGCCATGTAACCTACCAGCCCTTCCATCCATATGACCCTCAGATGCTGCCACCCACCTCTTTGGTGGGAGAGCTCTTGATGAAAGCCCAGAAAACTTCCATCTGACCTTAATTTCAACCTTCTTGAACACTCACCACTGCCAGATCAATTCCCTCAGCACAGTAAGTCTGAATGCGTTCTCTTCCAGCTGATGGTGCTTTACAGCTTCATACCTGAGCTCTCTGTTTGCTGTTCACAAGAGATTACTGCATATCATGGTTTTCTCCTGGCTCGGGAGTTCAGCCACCAGCTGCCCAAGGGAGGGACTTGCCCTTTGGGTCAATGTTGCTCCCAGCCTCTACTGCAGTGCAGGTAATAAGTAGCATCCAGGAGAAATATAGCACACAGCAAGAGGCTGAAGTGGACAGTTGTTTGGTTCATCTGTTCAAAAATACCAGATATAGTAAAAAGTATCAGGAGTACTAAAAATCTGTCAGAGATTGCTTGTGAAGAGCTTCTGCTGCAGAAGAGGACAAGGTGATTTAGGTAAGTATCTAAAACACCAGGATTTCTCTGAACTTTGAGCCTTGCTGCAGTTTTCCTGTTATTCCTGTGAATCAGTCTACGTCAGGTTTCCGTAGAGTAAACTCATCCCTGGTATGAGAGCAGTAGTTTAGGACTGGTTCTTTAAAGCTATCATTAGCCCTTTATGCTCGAGATTTGCAATTATTTCCAAAATCTGGAAGGATCCTAATTACTAGCATCCTCCTATGTGGAAAAGTGTGATAAAGTTGGCCATAGAGCAGTGCCTGGGCTATCAGTTTCCATAAATATTTAGAGGTGCTGGAATAAAGGAGAGTGAGGAGCGAGGTGAATGTGCTCTTACTCTATCCCATTTCATGGTTATGATAAGGGCTGGTGTGGCACTTTCACCAGGGGAAATGAGGCAGTGTTGGAGCCATCTGGAGGGATTTCTCTATTAATTTCCATTGTGCCTTTAGATATCTTTTCCTTTTCTGTGCTTCTGCCTGTGACCGAGCCAGTTGACATTCATTTACCTTCAGTGACAGCCTGGTACCTAAACAGGAACCTGCATCCAGCCTGTTGCAAGTTTTTTTTTAAGCTGCACCAACAAATGTTTTTTTTGGGAAAACAATAGAAGCAATGATGAGCTTCGAGCTGCCCAAATTGTGAGGCAGTAATTGCAAGTGAATGGTAAATCGTGTTGCCCTTCACCTGAAACATTGCCAGCTTAAATAACTCCTGGTGTTTTTCCTCTCTGACTGTTTGTGGATCTTTATTCGTTCTGCTGAGGCTGGGAGGGAGATCTGAGCTGAAAGGCTGGGGGGGCTGTGAGCAGCCACGTGCTAAGGGACCATCACTACAAGTGGGACAAGTGGGATTTCTCTTGCTTTTTAAAATGTTCCTTTGTCAGGCTTATGTCTTGCAAACAATATAAAACAAGAGCCTAGTAATTGCAGACAAGGTGCAATTTAAAATCTTGGGTTTTCCAAAGGCAGAGATCTGGGCAGCATAGAAAACAGTCAGAAAAAACACTGTAGAGGTGTCATGTAATGAGATAATCATCTTTTTCTTTCAAGCACTTCTGTCTTGCCTTGGTGGGCAAAAAATACTTACTAAGAGCAATACATTTTATATTTTTCTTAGATCCTGCAAGAGAACAGCAAGTAGTCACAAAAAGGGGGTCAGCTAAAGGCTCAGGGCAGCAGATCAAGCAAGTGCAAGTTCCCTGTTTGCAGATGATGCACTTGGGTGCAGAGCAGCTGGGCAAAGATATCGCAGTGTTTCATAGTGCAGGCAGCACTTTCCAATTACTACTTTTTTTGTATTTGAGGCAAAATGTTTTCCACGGTCCTCAGCTAAAGAGCTGGGAGTAGATTTCCAATTTTTCCCAGCTAGAGGTCTCCCAGAGGTGGCTGGAGGGGTAGAAGGCAACACCATCAACTGCAGCATAGCTGAGCATCTCCAAAATAGCTCATGCTTCAAAATAGTTACATGCTTCAAAGCTGATCAAGTGATCTTGGCTTGGGTGAGCAAGATTAAAATAAGGAATACGGGGTGATTTTTTCCCTCCATATGTCTTCAAGGCAACTATTTTTTTCCCCCTTAACAAAGCAGAGGCTTCTAAAACTGCCTCTAGGTTCAGATTTTTGGTTTGTTAAGGAAACACTGCACCTTTCCTTCGAAGGTCTTTACCTTTCATAATTTTGTGTGTTGTTTCTAACACTGCCATTTCTTGGCCAGCCGTGTTTCTGGCAGTGTCCCTTTTTCTCTGGTTGGATATTGCTCTTATCCTTTTTAAACCTTTTTCACATGGTGGGGTTAGGGAATTTCCACAATTCCTTATGAAATTGGCATGTTAGAAATTGTAATTCTGGCTAGCAAGAGGCAGGGATCCCAGCCATTCCCTTGGCACAAAATCATACCACCTAAACTCAAGCCTGCCTTCCTACCCATAAAGAAATGTCTGTTCAAGGATTTAATATACTTAATTTTATAGACTCTGTGACTTGATTTTCATATTCCTCACTTTTTTGTATGCAAGCCTTGTGTAGATACAAAAAGATTTGTTTGTAAATGCTGACAGTATATCTCTGTATCAGATCACAGAGAAGCCTCTGTTATGGGGTGTAGGAATGGGTTGGAAATGTATCTGCTGGAGATAGGGGCACTGAAGGGGTCTCCAGTCTTTTTTTGAATCTGTCCCTATAGGTGAGACAAAATCTTTGAAGTATAAAACGGTATAGGACAGATTGGAACTTTTGACAATTGCAGTTATCAGAGGAAGGATTTCAGAAAAATCAGTTTCTATCTACAAAGTCCAAGTCCCCCCTCAAAAAAAAACCGAAAAACCAAACAACAAAACCTAGAAAACTTGACTGCTCAAATGTCCACAGATTTTAAAGCCAAGAAATATAAATAAAACCCCTCCCAGCTTTATCCAGTGGGTTTTTTTTCATCTTTTTAAGGTGTCCTGGCTCAAAGTCCATGATTTCTAAGGCAGGCAAAATTTTCTTGGAGCGTAATAAAAATCATTATTCAAAAACACTCTCTAGCTATGAAAAAATGTTTAATTATTTTTTTTTAATAGTTCAAAGTTCTCTAATCCTTGCCTCAATATTTGTGTCACATCTGTTGATTTTTTGCCAAGGGTTCTGTGATGTCTGCTTCTGCCACCAATCCTACAGTATTTTGGGAAGGATTTCCATGTCACTGACGCTTTCCCTTTTTCTGGGCAAGTAGTTGAACTGGCTTTGTGTTTGAGTTAAAAGGACCCCAAAATGTGTTGCAGTTTCACGTACTCTGTAGGACTTGGTTGAACCTCTTTGCTTGTGGAAGCATAAGAGCTGCTTTTTTTGTGTTTGTGTTCTGAGCAAACAGTGAGCAAGTCTTCAAGAGGCCCATGGGGTAATTTTAGTCACAGCAGAACCTTTCCAGAGCTGGATAAATGGCAGGCAAGGGAAGGCCGGGCCTTTCTAATCTGAGTGCAAGCCGAACTTCTCCAGGGGATCCTGCAAAGTGAGATTATTTACCCTCACATCAGTATTCTGGCAGTTGGAAGTGATCCAGCAAGGTGAAAAGAAAACATTGTGGTGTTTCAGTCAAGGTTTGAACATGGGCACCACAAAGGGCTTTCAGGTCAGCCCCTCCAGAGATAAATAGGATGAGAGATTTTGCCCTTGTTTCACTTGTGTGAAAAGGACTTGAGACCTAGAGGAGTGTATGACTTTAGGCTAGAGATAAAGCTGCCAATGTTCATTGTTATACCCTTGTAATACATTAACGACACTGTAGACAAAATAAAATGCAATTACCCGTGTTTGTTTTGCAAGCTAGTGAAGAATTTAGGAGTCTCTGAGAAGTGGCAGTGAATCATGCAAAAGTGTTTGTGGTCAAAATCAAATCTGCTTCTTTCCAAAGCAAAGGGCCTCTACACCTTAAGGCAAGACTCAGGGGAAAGAGCTTTGGTCTAGTGTCAGCAGTGCTTAGGCTGATCCAGGTGGGTCTAGGTCAGGACTTGGTGTATGTAATCATAAATCAACACAAATTAACCCAGCTCTGGCTTTTGGGTTATTTTTTGATTGGACCGAATTTTAGGCACTTGAAGGGGATTTAGCCCTGAAGTGAGTGGTGGTGTTCAGGAAAGCATGCTCTTTCCCTAAAACGGTAAGAGGGGAGTTGGCATTGGCTGCTCCTGACGTGACCTGCAGGAAAGCTTCAAAAGGTGTATCCTTGGGAAGTCATTTGCCTCCTGGTTTGGTGTTCTTCTCCAACTGCCTCTCTAGCTGTGCTGAGATAACCTTCAAGTAGCTTGATTTTGAAGCATGGAGAAGATGGTAACACTTAGCATGGATGATGCTCTCAAACCACTCCAAAGAGATTTGGATTTGGGGAGCCTTTGAATGTTTCTTAAAAGGGTATGACAAGCTGAAGTTGCTTCAGTAGGATTACATGGCTTGAGGGAAGACCACATATACCAAAAGCTTCACAGCACCAGCTTAGTTATTGTGTCTTCTATTCAAAGCTTTTTGTGATGAAATTTGGCTTTGTATCCATGCCAGCCTCATAAATCTGGTTGGTGGTGGTTCTACCCTGCCCCAAAAGTTAAAAATAAAAAATACAAAGACTTTCAAACTATGCTGTAATGACATGAATAAGCAGTCTTTGTGTACTTAATATAAAAAGTTAAGAACTTTCTTTTCCCATAGATTAAAAAATAGCCAAAAAGGAAATTCATTGAGCAAATTTAGTGCCTTGAAATATTTCAAAGAACTTACAGGCAGCAAACATTTCCCGTTTGTGCTGGTGACCCTGGCGGTGCCTGAAGGAAATTTTAGTGTTTAGAGACACTTCGAAGCATTGAAGAAATACTGTGGCAATACTACTTAAGCAATAGTCACTAGTGGATTAAATTGGTAGGACTTCATTCCTGCTTGGAGATGGGCCTTATCCCAGAGATTTTGGGAATGCACAGTATGGAGTCATAATAGGCATTTTTAATGCTATTCAAAATAAATGTTTTAGTTCTGAGAAGATGTAGTATTTTTACTCACATGCTTATTTCCCTAGAGAACATGTTCTCTAAAGCAAGAAAACTTGGTGCTTAAACCTTCCTGCTTAAAGTTACTGCCCTTTGTGAGGCTTCTTGGAATGCTGCACAAAATCTCTCCTCTGGACCAGGGATGCAGCAGATCGTGTAGATTGCCAGGAACTTATCCAACACCTTTGAATTCTGAACACCATAATTGCATGTTGTTATCTCTTCTGATAGTATTTCTCACTGTGTTGCTGTTTCCCATCACTGATCGTGCCTGGAGTCTATCTCGTCGATACATCAACCCTTCATTCCTGTTTGTAGTCTGTGGCTGACCATCCAGCAGAGCTTTCTGATGTCTCTTTAACTCAAGAGCATGTGGGTTAATGTCTTTGGCTTGCAGGACTCAAGTACATGCTCCACTATGCTAAATAAATATGAACTCTTAAGTACTTGCTTGTTTAAAGTGATCGTTTTCTAATGGTGTGAGGTTTCTTCTCCTAATATGGTTAACAAATTGCTAATGGCCAGTTTCATATTCTTCACACTCTTCTAATATTTGCAAGAATTTGCCATCCACTGTACTTTGGAAAAATGCCATGAGTTGGCACTGAACTATTCTGAGGGATATTTTTGCAAATAAGTTGTGTTCAATCACAGCGGTCTTTGTACCATCTACATATATCATCCTTAATAATTTCTGTTCTCTCACTGGGTGACTGGAGCTTATTTTTAAAATGGTTTTCATGAGTTACTGAAGACAAATAATGTTTATCTTATGAATCATCAAATGGAGTTTTTGTGCTAAAACTCATGTAACTATTAAATATGCAAATAGTTCTTTTGACATCATTCAAATTCTCCTAAAACTTGACTCTATAAATGAAGGTGAATCAAACTTACGGTTATGATTCACAAAATTGCATGTGAACCTCACAGTGTGTATTTAAACTATGCCCACTCTTAGGAATATAAATCACAGAGCCAAATTACAAACTGGTTTCCAGAGAGCTGTGACCAGCTTCTCCTGTGCTTCACTCTTCCTGCAGCTCCTGGCTCAAATTCCTGCCTCAGAAATCTGACATTACTCATCAGTTTACCAGAATTTCTGACTATGCCTTCAGTGGGAACTCTGTCCTCATGTGGCTTTTATGTAGCTGTGCTTTGCATTGTGGCTGTGGACATTTTCTGCCACGTAAATATGCTGATTTATTGGTGAGGGTGTGTAAAAGGCTTGTTCTTTGAGGAATCTGGAAGGGGCACAGTTATCACTAGCAGTACTCCCACTGGATGATTGATCTTGAGCCTCAAATATGAAATTGAATAGCTTTTCAAATTGCTCCAGTCCTTAGCATTTCAGTGACATTCTAGAGCCTGTAAATGTAGATTCAAATACCTTGAATCATCTAGTGTATTACAGACCCTGTGTTGTTGGTTACAAGCTTGTTATTTTTTCACAAAAAGTGCTATCACAATTAGGTCATATAAACTTTTTCTGTAAATCAATCTATTAAGCTCCATATTGAAGAGTGACATAAATAAATGCCTGGCATTCACTTGTTGCGGCCTGGTAATACTGAACCTAAATCTTAACATTCAAAGGATGAATAAATTATAGACATGTTAATTTTATGTTGTTTCCAGCTTGCTGGTAGCGATCCCGTTGTCCTGCACAGCTGTTCTGCCTTTGTCTTGTTCCACCAATAGTGACATCCAGTGCCTTGGCTCATTATCTTCTTTTCAATCTTTCTCCCTCGAACCCTGTCTTGGTTTGAAAGACAGGTGTCTGCCAAGGAAGGTTCCCAGCCAAGGGAACCTCCCTTGGAATGGAAATGTGATCCCCTTCCCTCCAAATTATTAGAACTTTCATGCAAAGATATGGGGAAAGGAATAACAGTTCTTTACTAGTATGTGTGTATAACAAGGCAAACAAACAGCAAGAACGGCAGCAACAACAAACAAGAACAGAAAACCCAATGAAGTCTCTTCCTGCTCTTTAAGCCATTCCCCTTGGGTGCAGTTCAGGTCACGGCCGGCAGGGGCGCCGGTGGCTCCCGGCCGGGCAGGGCGGTGCGATGGCTCCCCGCGGCTGCAGGGGGCGCTGTGGCGCGGGCTCGGGGACCACACGGTGACGGCGCTGGGCCGAGCCGGGCAGTGACGGGCGGCAGCTGGTCGTGATTGCCGGGTGGCCTGTGTGGGGACACCCCTCACGTTGGCTCCGGGCTGCTCCCCAAGCGGCCGGGAAACAAAAAAAAAAGAATAAGCAGACTGGCAGTGCAGGGAAACCGCAGCAGACAGGGATCTCGGAGTCCGGCACACAGGAGTGGCCGTGGCAATGCGTTAAGGGCAAAGGGTCTGGCGAGAGCTGACCCCAGTGTTTCGGTGCCACATGTGCTGGTTCTGAGGTCCGAGTGGCCAGGTGGCAGGGAAGCAGGCAAGCAGCTCCTTTGCCCCCCGAAACCCGGAAACAGGACCAAGCAAAACCCAGCCAAGCCCCCTCACCTCTTCCTCGTGGTATCACCCGAAACCCCCAGCCAGGGCCATTTCAATGGAATGCTGTGGCATCTTTTGTTTCCTAATTGCCCCATTTGTCTCTCAGGCAACACTGTTCCGCCCCTGCATTGTCCTTCTTTCAGGTAGCAGATGGAAGAAAAATTCATTGAAAAAAACCAAACCCAGAACAAGCCCTTTTTAAGTATTTCCATCTCTTTTGACTAGTAGTGCAAAATTTCTTCTTCCTTATGCATTTGCGTCTTTTGAGATGCACCTTTCCTCTGCCAGTGCATGGAACATCCACAGCGCCCTGGTCTAGGGCTCCCTGGTGACTTCATCAAGAGCTTTTTTGAAGGAGGAGGGTGGAGAAAGGCTCAGTAATGGTAATTATGTCTGTATTAGGTACTTACACATTTCTGGTGAGGAATCTGTTCACTGGGGAGCTGTGCTAAAGGAGGATGACAGAACATCCATGTGATTGTCCTGGTTCCTTTTTTAGTGCCATTTCTGCTTCGTGGAAGGAGTCTAAAACCTGTTCATTTCCCAGAATCTCATTAAAGACTAATTTGGAAAACTGAAAAAGAAAATACCTGCTTTGGATCAGTCTACCTACATTTAAAATAATTGCAGTTGTTGAACTGACCAAAAGCTCTCCATTTCAGGTAACTCATCGATAGCTTCTGTTTCCATAGGTTCAACAGTCAGGGTGAAGACAGAGAGGAGTCAAGAAGAGAATTACTGTTCCTCCTGTTGCAATAAGGCCTTGATTATTTTTGCGTGAAGCAGATTTTATTTATCTCCTTGAGCATTTCATAGATTTCCTTTTATAAGGTTAGTAAAGGTACTTTTTCATCTTGTCATAGCTCATTCCTCCCACCCTTCTTGGTGTTGATTTTCACTAGCTTCATGGTCAGTGAGTCCAAGTGGATTTTGTCTTTCAACTCTTTGATCATTCAGTGTTGGCAGGGTTATTTTGAGGGTTTGGGGTTTGTTTTTTTTTTAAGTCATCACCAAATGATTTTGGATAATGAGCTATTGAAGAGCAGCAGAAGACTTTACCCCTACTACCAGCAGCAGCATAAAACAAAGCTAAATGCAGCATTGATATTCCTGCCTTTCGGGAAAGTTCTGCTCTTTCAATGTTTGTGGTAACCCTGATATGGGATGACAAAGTATACAGAAATTTGGCAGAATTAAATGACCACAGAAACATATTGGCCCTGACAGAATGAGCAGCATGAGCTCACTACTGCGTCGACTAAGTTGCAAGCTCAGCTTCGAAATCAGCAAAGCAATAAATCGTAAATGCCATGAAGCAACACGTTGGCAAGCTGAGGATGAACTAAACTGAACCAGGTTATTCCAATCAGCTCCTCAGAAATATTTCAATTAGAGCTCAACAGAAACATTCTTCTTTCCGTTGGGATTTTCAAAATTACTTCAGAAGAAAAAAATATTACCAGTTAAATAAACAGATAAAAGGAAGAGAAAGAGGCACTGCCAGGAAGCTGGGCTTGGGTCAGTGGAGCATTTCTGGCTCAAAGGTTGAAATCCATCTCTGTTGCCTTGCCCTCCTTTAGGAAAGCTGTGACTGTCATTTCTGGGCTGAACAACTGTGAACTGGTTGCTGCAATTTCAGGGTATGAGTTTTTGTCATCATTCTTGTCCTGTTTTACATAATCTGTTACAGAGCAGGTATAGATTTCATTCATTGTCATTGTTCAGAGGAACATTTAGATGGAAATCAAAACTGAGCAGAAACAAGTAAGAAATAGTAGGTGACATCGTCATTCATTCCCCCATTAGGACAAGAGACAAGCACAGTGCCAGGATTTTCTGTGGCCTCCTGGGGGGGGGCAGTGGGAATATTGAAAAAGTCTGAAACTTGTGCAACAAAAGGCAATGGATTTTTCTCTGAAACAGCCTGTTTTCATGGTGGCTTAGTTCAAATGTGCCCAAAATTCTGGGTTATGCCTATCCCAAAACATCAGGCAAATCCTTTGGGCTGTGCATTTCTGTGTAATAGATCAGGGATCACTGACAAAGTCCTCCAAGGCCACTCTTCTGCAAATAACAAGTAGTTTTCAGGATGAGACACCCTTTTGAAAACATTTATATGTCCAAGGGAGCTCTTACCAGGTGCTGAACACTGGGCATAAACATAAGGAAGGTTCAAGAAGAGCAGTCAAAGATGTACAGTTCTGTCGAAAGAATGAGCAATTCCCAGAGCAATTATAATTCACCTTTGGGGTGTCCTAAGTTCACAGTGAGGCAAAGACAGCTCTAGATCTTGGCAACAGATAGAAATATGTGTGCACTGACAATGAAAGAGTAGCAGCTTGAAAACCAATGTTTAGAATTTACAAAATTCTATAATAAAAAAGGTTGGTAAGGTAGAACAGTTAAAAGGAAGACATTTGTTCATAAATCTTTCTGATGTCCCCACCACAGGAGCCAAATCTGGTGTTCAGTTTGCTTTGCTTTAAGACATCCTCCTTCGTCCTACAGGGCCAGGTCCATGATGTGCCTGAGGTCAGGTTTGGATGCTGTTGTTCAGACCACCTTCTTCAGTGAGTTACTTGCCTTAGAATTGTTCATGGTACGATGCAGATGAGTTCCCAGGAGTGAGTTCTTGTTGGTTTTCAGTAGTCTGGAAGGTTCCTTGGGATGCATGGTTTAGGTAGCCAGGGTCATGTGGAGACCTCAGAGCAGCCTTCCAATATCTCAAGGGGGCCTGCAAGGCATCCAGAGAGGGAGTCTTCCTCAGCAACTACAGTGATAGAACAGGAGTAATGGGTTCAAACTGAAACAGAGGAAATTTAGGTTAGGTGTGCAGAAGAAATTCTTCCCTGTGAGAGTGAGTGCTGAAGCCCTGGCACAGGTTTCCCAGAGAAGCTCTGGCTGCCCTGTCCCTGGAAGTGTCCAAGGCCAGGCTGGACAGTATGGATGCTGAAAAAGCTTCAGCAGGGAATTTCTTCAGCTCTCTGCAGCATTTTTTGAGAGCTTTGTCTTTCCTATGCATATTATTTAAAACAATGTTACAGTTTTGTAAACTTCTTGCACCTGCAGGTTGTTTTGCAGTATCGTTATGGTTCTAACTAGAGAAATATTTAGAAATTGGTGTCTTAGAATTTGGCCAATCCCCTCAAGGGGTGGATGGCCAAAAGACCAATTACCTTACGCCATTTAACACACTTTTGTGAACTAACATATAAAAGCCTTTGGAAAAATTATTAAATCGCTTCCATTTATCCCTGTGCCTGGACTCTGTGTTGTTTCTCTACCCGTCCTTGGTGAGAACAGTGACAGTACAGGGCTTGGAGCAGCCTGGGATAGTGGAAGGTGTCCCTGCACATGGCAGGGGGTGGAAAAAGATGGGCTTTAAGGACCCTTCCAGTTCAAACCATTCTGTGATTTTAAAGGCTGTAAAATCTGTTCTGCTCCACTTCACATCTACCAGCAGCAAAATTTCTCTCAGATGCTGCCTCAGAAAAAGATTCTCAAATGGAAACCTGACAATCGTTGAGCGCCTGCTGCGCCAGGGTCTGTCCCTGTGTTTGACACTGTATTAAGAATTGCCATGTGCTTCTAAAGCAATTTCCTTGCCCAGCATTCCCAGGCTATCTGTGCCCCGGGGTCAGTGCTTCCCAGGGACAGCCATGGGACTGCCAGCTCCCACAAAATGCCTCTGTGGCTGTTCCTTTGGCAGCACACAGTGTGCAGCCCCCTCTCGCCTGCCCCTGCACATCCATGGGATGTGCAGCTCCCAGCTTCCAAAGGAGCTGGGCTCTGGAGTTCAGCTGGAAGCCAAAGGTTATTTGAGTTGTAATTACAGAGTTCTCTCTGAAATAAGACATGAGACCCCAGCTAGTTTTAGGCCTGTAGTAAAAAGTAAGCACTTGACATGAGTTTGCACTGTGTGAGCTCTCTTCAGAGAAGCCCTTATGCACTTCACAGGGATGTGTGCTTGATCTGAGGATTTCACTGTGAGAGAGAGGTGTGAGGTGCTGGGAATGGGGAAAAAATTCCTTAATTTTGTAGAGTGGGTATGATGCTCCCAGTAGGCAAATTATTATAGCTTAAGACTATAATTAAATGAAAATGCAATGTCTTAGCATTTCCTGGGCAGCGCCTCCATGAAACACCAAGCTATTTCTTTTAGAGAGAGATTGTGTAATTTGCCTGGTGATCACTGGATAGAGATTCACGAATAGTTTTGGGGCAATGAAGGAGTGATTGAAAAACCCTGTTTGCAGAGGCACTGGGATGAGGGGAAGAGATGTGCATCCTCTATGGACAGCTTGAAAAAGGAGCATTGCTGTTTTACGTCTCCTGCCCTAAGGGCATGGCTTCTGACAGGTACAGAATGACAGCTGAAGGAAACATTACATATGCTAATTACTCCAAAATTAATTAATTGCTATTAATTATTTTATCACAAAATCAATTAATATTGTACTGCAACTCATTTTTAATTAAATGAGTCAATAAAAATCAGATAAACAGCAAAATTATGGCAAAACTCCAAAGTTAGTCTCTAATAAGAAATAGAGCCCCAAACAGTTCTGCACTGAGATTGAATTAGTTGTTATTTTTATTAAAAAATAAGAGCTCACAGCAAAAACATGAAAGCAGAAGTCTCTTTGTGAGGGAGGAGAAAGCTTTTTGTGGTCATGAAGTTGAAAAGGACAGTAGTAACTATGGGTTTTTGTAGCTATCTGCATATTTCTGAGGTGATTTTCATCTTAATTTGCAGGGAAAAAAAAAAGAAGAATCACTATGTTCCAGTGTTTAGGTTATTGTGCTTAAAGTGATGCTTGAAAGAGAATAGATCTTGACTACTTCATCACCCCTTGAGCAAAAGCACACTTTATATTTTGCACTGCCAGTTAAACAAACTGTCAGTAGTTTTGGTCCTAGTCTTGGAGTAAAGAGGTTTCTAAGGGTAAGAAAATAAATGGAAAAACCTTCTGTGGAAGTATCTGGGTAGAAATGTTGTTGAAGGGATGGTATGTAATAAATTCCGGGCCAGATCTCATGGTGACATAACTCAGCACTGCTCTGTTGGCATTCCTGGGGTTTGTGCTGTGCCCATCTGAGAGCCACAGCTGAAAGAGGCTTCTGGGAATTCAGGGATACCAACCGTTCACAATCAGATAATGGTAAGAACAAAACCTGGAGAACGTCAGAGGCATAATTAATTCACTGCCTTGGGTTTAGAGTCATTATGTGGGGTATGTGAGTGGGTGGAAGTTTGCATTAGAAAGGAAGATGTCGTACTGCTGTCTAGAAAAGGATGTGGATGTCTGGTGTGTGGCAAAAGCATGCAGGTGTTTGGATGCTGGTATCTTATTTTCGGAATGATTTGCTGGCTGGTTAATGATGGCAGCCAGGAGAAATGGATATGGGCTTCCAGAACATGGGTAGGTTTTGTGGGTAGATGCAGGAGCGCTGTAATGTATGTGACTAGTAGAGAAAAAGTTATCTGGCCTAAATTTTTCAAACTCATGAGCAGAATTTAATGTTTGGGGCTTCATTGACTAATGCACAAAGCAATTTGAGTAATGAAAAACTGCTCTTTGTCAAGCAAAAGAAAGAGGCATTGATGGAAAAGCTAATTTATTTACTCTTTTATGGAGAGAACATGCTTTGCTGAAGTTCAAAACTGACTGTGCAGCTATTGATGAGTATTCCTGCGAGTAAAATGGCTAATGAAAGCACTGACATCCTCCCCATGTCTCTCTTTTGAGATTTGAAAGTTGCAGCTTTGCTGCACAGCTGTAAAGGAAGGGCTCATGAGTGTTCGTTGTTGTTGTCGTGTGGAAAAACTTGCATTTCTCAAGTATTAGGTGCTAGAAATAGCTTGTTTCAGAGCACTGAATGGCTGGAAGGCTGTGCTTATTCCTGGGCCTGTCCTGGCTGGCCCCATCCTTCACTTGCCCTCAGCAGTCTGCCTCTCCTAAAGCCCTCTGCACTCCTGCTACAGCTGTGGCTCTCTCAGAGGATCTGTGATCCACAACTTAGGGGCAAAAGAAAATTGGCTCATTTTCCCTCCAGTTGAAGGAATAGGGTCATTGCCATCATCTACCCTGCACCACATCTCATCAGTAGTTCTGACACCATTACGTGTTTATGGGTCCCCATCTGATGTGCTGTTTAGGAGCACTGATTCTAGACACTTGTAAAATTTAGCTATGATCAGTTTTAACGCCCACATGTGAAATGGCCAGATGAGTCGTGTACTTCATCTGGCTGAAGTCAAGTCCATCTTCCTCTCTAAACCTGTGTCCATTACCTGGTAACAGCAGGCTGGTTGCCTGAGCATAGGAATGCTGTGTGTAGCCATCAGTTTAAGTCGGAGTATGAGTCAGGAATTTTGCTAAAGCTTGATTGAGAATCTGTGGTTTCACTCTTCTCTATGCTACAGGTCTGAAATGGGATTTTAAGCTGCAGCTGTTTCATAAAGCCATTAAATGGGAGGGGTTGGGGGTCTGTTTGCTTAAGGGAAGGGAAATTGGAAGATGCAAGGAGAGAAGGGAAGGAGCTGAGATTGGGGCCATTTAGTGTCTGTTCTGACAAATTAAACCCCCTAATGAATGGGGATTTGAATTCTTGCCTGATAAACTCCATCCACCTTCTCTTAGACTCTCTGTATCACATCCACGAGCTCTTGTTGCTTATAAAGCTTAAGAAGTTCTGTGTGTGACAACAAGGGTATTGCAGTGTGTGTTAAAAGGTATCAGCTTCTTATAAAGATAGAAAGGTTTTTGAGCAAAAAAATGTTAAAAATCTGACAATCCTTTCTCTTGAAATCAGGGGCGATTTGCCTGAGAAGACTTCAGGCTATGGTCCTGTAAAATTAATTTTCCCCTGTACAAACTCCTACGTCCACGTCCAGAAATGGAATGCCAGCTGAACAGTGCTCACACACATACACACACAAGTATGCTGGAATGGCACGAGTGCCTACAGTCTAAACTATGTCAGTCCCACAGACATTTTTGGTGGAAGTGTATCCCAGTAACCCATTGTGCAGTTTTATGCAGACTTCTGCCCACGCTGGAAAGCCACACTAATGTTTGTTGTGGGGGAAGCCTGTCCGGACTCCCACACACCATGCAGCGCCAGGCAGCTGACAGAAAGGGATTGAAGGGAAAATATGGGAAAATACCAGTGTAAAACATATCCTTGTTTTTTAATATTCTATTTCTATTGACCTCCTAAAAATGAAATTGCAGCCTGAGCTAACAAGCATGAATATTAATGATGTGCCTTAAAACTAATAGCAAAACTGTGTTATTTTCATTGCCTTTCTAATTCCAGTGATTCCTCTTAGAAAAAAAACAAAGCAAATCTCAACCACCCATGTCCCTGTCCCTTTTCCACTGCCAGGTGGAAAAGCCTTGTACCACCACAGTCTTCCTCATGTGCAGCATGGACGTTGCACAGCAAACAGCAGACATAGGATGATGGTATGGGCCTTCTTCCTTGCCCATCCTGAGATGGGCTGAAGCCTGTTCATAAGCAGCTTAGTTTGGTCTCACCACAGTCTGTTTCTTCACTGCCACCCCTAGCTGAGATCGGAGAGCACCACATTGTTGCTTACCCAGGTTGTTTTCGTGTCACCTACACAGAAGTCAGTAATCCCCATGTCTAGGTATTCCAAGATATCACTTTTTGCAAAAAAAAGGTGCAATTTTTAAAAGAAAGATATGTCTAGAGCTTTCTTGTTCTGTTTTACACTTCACATCCCTTTGTTATCAATGTGTTGTTCCATCATGTTGTGTAGCATGATGTAAGAGGGCAGGTGCAGTTAGGTGCTCACTGTGTAGATGGAGAATCTGAAGAGATGGAGAGAGTTCTGTCTAACATATGGCTGGGCTTCAGTCATGGATTTTTAAAAAATTTTTTCTACTTCTTCACTTTTTGCAAAGGTCAGTCTGTCTGCAGAAAAGTGACATTTCTGTGAGAGACAAAATCCGATAGGCATGTACAGCAAAAATGAAATTCACAGCACACCAAATCCTCCCTGTTAGGACTCTTGAGTAGACACACTCAGCTTTGAAAATCTCCAAGTCACATTCCTGGTGACAGTGGGTTGCTTCAGAGGAATCAGGATGCTGCTTGGCATGTGCTGAAGCAGCCTAGCATAAGGGACCCTTATGCAAGGGTCTCAGGTGTTAGGCAGAATCCTCAGGTGTTAGGCAGAATGTTACAGAAACAGACAGAGATTAAATGTTTGGACTGACCATTTGACGAAGGTGGTGATGAAGTACCAATTCAGCTTCCTGGCTTTCAGACATTTTCTTGCTCTGCTGTCTCGAATGTGTTTGTCTGCCCTGGCCTCCTCCTCCTCCTTGCCTTTGATCGATTTTTCATAAGCTTTGTGCAGAGGGTGACTCATGTCCAAAACATGAGCACAGCTGTTTACTACTGAGGCCTGTGTGTACTTCCCAGAAGGGTATTTTCTCTGTTTCTATAAATCTGGCAGAGCTTCCTTTTATCCATAGCCATGTTTGTTCAGAAGATGGAAGGTTCTTTAGAGAACGCAATTGGGGGACATAACCTTTTTTCTCCTTAGTATCAGAGCTTTATGCAACGTGACTTTGAGAGTCTTTATCACAGTTTTCTTCATTTAATCCATATAGGTTGGAAGGAAGCAACCAGGAGAGGGGCAGATGCTGTGCAGTTTCCCAGGGATACTAGAGAAACCAGAAATTGTCTCTGAAGCAGGATGTCTCCCAGTGCTTTATCTCCCTTCAAAATAATGCTGAGTTTAAGTATACGGCAACAGGCAGTGCTGCAGGGAGTGGAGGTTATGTGCTGGCTGTTCCTTGGATTTGGGGGAGGGGTTATGATAGGGTAGGGTGCCCAAGGTAGGTACTCATAGGACTTACTTGTTCATCTGGGGTTTAGCCACTGCTTTTGGGATGTGCGTGATCAAATGGTGGCTCTGGAAAATACCAGCACATTTCCTATAAATCCCCAAGATCCTGTGCTTTGCATGTGCATTGGTATGACTTGTGGAAAAGCTGTGAGTGTTGATGCCATAGCCCCTAAGCTGTGGACCACAGACCTTGGTGGTCACTGGCCTCATTATGGTTTTGAATATTAATTACCAACAGGTGACTATTCCTCTGCGTTCTGATTCTCACGTGCCCTTCAGCGGGGCGGCTCAGCAAGGCAGCCTGGCAGGGCTTCTGGCCGTTTCATAGGGGCTTCTGGTCAGAGCTACCCAGCAAAACAGCTCCGTATCTACTGCCTGGTGCTGCCCATGAAGGGATATCCTTATGGACACCTTCTCATGGGTCTGTTAGTCCAGGGACCAAATACCGTCCCCCGCCACGTGCCTGGGAACAGTGTAAGAGCAGCAGCAGGAGCTAACAGGCTGTGTTTTGCGCTGGCCCAGACGGCCAGTCTCAGGAGCTGTGCTTATAAAGCACTTCCTAATGAAGGGAAAAGAAGCTGGAGAGTTATTTTCTAAGAATAAAAATCCCTTTATGGTTTTTTGAAAACTACTTTACACTTTGCACAAATGATCGCCTAGCATCTGGCAGGCTGGGTTTTTGCCATGTGTGGCAGAGGATACAGTTTGTGTAGTTGCAAGCAATCTACTCAGAAAGCTTTTGTGTGGTCCTGGAGCCCAGGAACTTGTTAATTTTGAGCAGTCATTTTCCACATTTAGCCCATTAGAGACTCTATTTTTGGTGACCTAGTTTGAGCTCTTTAAAAAATAATCAAGCAGCATTTTTCAGATCTGATTTGTAATGGGACTGTGGATTAGTTTTGCAACTTGAAATGAAAGTTAGGGGAGGGGGTAGAACTTTTATCTGCCTGGTCCTTCAGAGCCAACATTTGCAATTGATTTTAGAGGGCCTCTAGGAAGGTTAATCTGACAAAGACCGTGGCTTGGCTTCACCACTTCAAGGGTTATTGTTTGACTTGCCGCTGGGAAGATAATAAAGTAGCCAGGTTTAAATAATACTTTCTGTGCAATAACCTCCAGGAGTGCTAGCAAGTATTACTGGCCATCATCCAAATGCTGTCAGAGCCTGTGGATTTGCCTGCTCCCCAGTGTGTAGGATGGGGTTTGGATTGGAGAGGAGCAATTGGAGCACATGCCAAAATGTCTGGCCATGGGTTACGTGCTGACTGCCATGGCGGAGCTGGGGTTGGGGCTCACACACATAGATCCTGTTTCTGTGCTCTAGCTCAGCTCTGGGGATTAGTACCATGCAGGAGAACTGCTGGCCTCTGCCTGCCTGTGACTGCAGGGGGTCCCTGGGCACGACAGACCTTCAGTTGCTGTGAGAGGAAAGGGATGCTCACAGCTGAGAGTGACCCAGGCCAGACTATGGCTTTTTCAGGTGCGCACTTGGGACAGTTTCAGCAAAACCAAAGCAAAGAAAAAGACCTACGAATAAAATCTCCATTTCTGACTTTATATATGAATTGTTTTTGCATTATCTGGCAATTCAAGATTATGTTCCCAAATACCAGGTTGCCTGGAGTGGCATTACAGTGGAAACATACTTTTTTCACTTGTTTGTCCTTCATTTTTTCTGGATACCCCTTTTCTCACTGTCCCAGGAAGCTGCTTGGGGAGCAGACCCCAACTTCAGGCTCCCTCCTGAGACCAGGGAGAGCAGCCTGGTGAAGCTGGCATTGTAAGGAGGGGCACAGAGTGGTCCTCTGGGTCCCCATGAAGAGTCCCTGTGATATTTCTAAGGATCTGCAAATTAGAGATTAAATCTGCCAACTCTGAAGGAAGGGAGAAGACAGCTCCCCCTCTCTAAGGGATGCAGCAGTCCCTGGTGTGGAAAGGCTCACAGGTTGTTGAGGTGGCTACAGGCCAGATGTGTGGTGGATGTGCGTACCTCCTGGCCATTTTCCTCAGAAGATCCTTCACTGGGGCACATGGAATGGGAGGGATAGAGCTGAAACATGCAGAATTACACCAAAGGTTTGGAGCAGCTGTGAAACTGTTGCTTGGGCCAGCTGAGCCCTCTTGTTATTGAGGTTAGAACTGGTTCTTCATCCCTCTTGATCCCTGCTCAAGGCCGGGTTGTGTGGGACTGAGTACAGCTCTCGTTTAAATTGGAGTTTCTTCCCATTGGATACTCTGTGCCTCTGTTTTCTCAGCATAAATATTCTTCCAGGGGTCACGAATTGTCAAAGATGATAATATAATTCAGTTGACATCAGATTGTTCGTAATTAAAAATATTTGGCCTAATGAAATATGAGAATCCTGTATTTAATTTATATATATATATTTTTTTTAAATAAGAAAATCAGTAATTTACCAGTTTCCATTGCCATTTTCCGGTTTCCTGTAGCTCAAAAGTATCTTGATCCAGCAAACAAGATATGGCAAATGTTCTAAATAGTGTTTAATTTTTTTTTACTGAAAAAAATATGTAAATGCCTGAGAAATTATACTTTGAAAAGTGGCTACTGCAAATTAACAGCATTTCACATGGATATTGCTTTGCATTTTTAATGCCCATAATGTGTGTCCCAAATTACATGATTTGCATTATAAACCAGAACAGCTCCTGTGTCGCTGCTGCTGTCCAACAGTTGAATAACAAGGCTTTTCTTTCCAAACTGTATAAATACATATTTACCCAAATGATGCAATTTAGGGCTCTGTTATTTACGTTTTTCTGGTCGGTCAGTCACACTGACATCTTTAATTGCCAGTGCTTTTTAAATGCATCTGAGTAAGTCTGGTGTTTGAGGAATGGAAGTTCCAGGCATAGACTGGGAGTGATCATTTTGTTATTACACTGACATTTTAGCTCCTGAGTTGGTGCTTTCTCTGTCTCTGCCTTTGGCTTGTGGAAAATGTTGGGTTATTGTTTTGTGCCATGTTCAGCAGCGATGGTTTTACCTTTCCCCACTGGGCCCATGGCACTACCCTTAGTTTGGGGTCACTCTGGTTCCTTGGGCCACTCCTGTCCCAGGCTTCATTCTGCAGGTGGGCTCGCCCATGTTTCATCAGAACCCAGGATGCCGAAAGCCACTGTCCCTTCACCACTCCACGTAAGGCAGGAGCACCTTTGGTGTCTTTGTCCTCCTTGTACTGCCTTGTTTGTCCAGACCCCTGCTGTCGGAAGACGTTGGAGAAAGAGCTGGATGATCTCCATCATGTAATCTGCCATCATCAACATTATTGATTGCTCAGAGTCCTAACTTGGATCATCTACACCTGTTTTCAGTAGTTTTTTGGGATTTCTGATCCTCATTGTCCAAGGAGATTCGATTTAATACAATTCCTGCATCACTAGTGTGGTGTCCCCTGTGCTTGAATTTCACTCCAAGCTGGTGGTCAGAATCATAAATGAGTGAACTCCTTCAAGTCAGCTCAAGCCAGCACATGTTGACTTCTGGCTCAGATATGAGGAGGGAGCAGGTAAATGGGTGGATAAACTCAATGTTTCTTTAGTGTTGTCTCCCTTACCCAGACAGGTTCCTGAAGCACCCAAGGGTTGTGTGTAGCTGTTACACAGTGACTTTCCCTTTTGACTGTCACTGGTTTCAACCAGATTTTATCAGGTTACAGTGCCAGCGTGTTCCAGCAAGAATTGGAAAAATCACAGGGTAGATGGCAAGGACCCAAATTCATTGCTATCTGACAGGATACTTGTGGCCTCCCCACAGAGATTCACAGGAGTTCATCTTCACCATGCTGTTAGTCTCAAGACAATTTCCTCCAGGAAGCACTTGGGGAAACAGCAGCTGTGCTTTTTGTTGTTCATGAACCTGCTGCTCTCCCTCACCCCTGGATATTGAGCAGAGCCCTGCAGCCTCCCCAGCTCTTCTTATCTATCCCTGTGCCACTCACAGAACAGGTTTGTTGTAGTGGACAAGGGGGGTGATGTAAACAGGACAGTTTAAATATATTTTGCTTAAATGAAATAAACCCTGGAGAAAGGTTGGAGTATCTCATAAATAGGCATGATATCTGCTGTTCAAGTTAATGTTGCTCTGTCTGCAGCTTGTGAACTAATGTTCACTGACAAATAGGCTTCAGGAGGAGGAGAAAAGGCCAGTGCCACAAATCTAGCCATTGCTGAAATGCCCAGGATCTGAGGCTTTTCAGAGAAAACAAAGGTGATGATGATGAATGATGGAGGCAATAGCACTTTGTGCTGTTCTAATAATACCTAGCCAAGTGAAAAAATCCAATAAATGCCTGTGGTTACCTGGCTGTGCAGGAGCTGTGCTGGTGCCAGCCAGTGTCAAATACAGCCCTTTCAGCCCATGGGGGATTAGGGAGGAGAGCTCATTGATGTGTTGGTGGCTCAGGGGATTATTTTCCATGCAGGAACTGCAGATGCAGGAGCTCTGTCACGGCACCCACCAAGCACCAGTGCCCCAAGAGGGCTGTGGAAAACAGCTGGTTTGTGTTGGTGAGCAGCAGCCTTTCTCCTCCACTCAGAGGTCTGAGTGCTTCCCAAAAGGAAGGTGGTACAGTCCTCCTCTGGGTTTTCCAGGAGCTGCCATGATGAGCCTCAGGAGAGCTGAAGGTGGTAGGAAGGGAGTTGTCACTGCTCCGGCGGTGTGGAGTGAGGGGTGTGCTGGACAGCGTCTCACCTGGGGATTGCCAGGGAAACTGCCAGCTTCAGGGGATGCTCACCAGTGACATGGCAGAAGATCAAAGCAAGTTTTCCAGCACTTTTCTTCTGCACTTGCCTGCATTATGAAAACAGGCAGATTCTTAGCTCACTCCCTGTGAGCATCAGGGTTTTTTTTTCACAAAGAGAAGCAATGTTCTGATATAAACAGCATTTTCCTGGCGTCCTATTTCTTGTGCTGACCTCAGTGCAGCAGTGCAGGATGGAGGGATCTCTCTCCCTGGCTCTCATTTGCTACTTCCGTATTACATGGGCCTGACCTTCTTCCCTTGTGTCCTGGTCCCTGAACCATGTTTGGTGCCTTGCAGCAGTTCCAGACCTCTGGCAAAAGGCTGTGCACTGCATTTCATGCATATGTGGAAGGCTGTGTCCTTCTAGAGTGTGTAATTAAATCCAGAGCTGCCAAAGTTGAATTACACCGTGGAGTCACCACAAGTCACATCGCTGTTTTCAGCGCTGCAGGAACTGTCTGTGGATTCCCAAACTTTGTCCCCAGCCTGTGCCTGTGGTGTGGTGAGCAGAAGCTTATCTGCTGAGCAAAATGCACAAGTATAAAGGAGTAGAACTGCAAGCTGCATCAATAGAACACATGCACCTCTAAGACAAGGAGAGAATGGGAATAACAGGAATGGGATACTGACAAATCAGGAGTTGAAGATACATAAAATAAACAGCTCCTTTGCCAGATGAAAACTCAGCAGGATGATGATAAAGTGCACAATGTTTATTGATATCTGTTTTCAAAAAGTGCATTTTAGAACTTAGCATAAACTCAGTTATCTGACTAGCACAGCTTACTATTTATTAGGAAATATATGGGGTTTTTATAGCCATTGTTCACCTTAGGGAGAAAATTAAAAAAAAAAAAAAGAGAGAGACATTTTATTTTAATAGTTCTGACTTCCTAATCTAAGCACTCTTAGGAGCTTGGCTGCAGAGTGGAAAGAAATGGTGGATATTACCATTTATCCTTTGTTATGGAACACTATCACCACTTTCTATCTCCATCAGCAGAGCCAGGTAATAATTTACTCCAGTGGACGGTGAGGGATATCAGCTCCAAGCCGCTGCAGTCCAGGTAGTTTGTCATCATGAGCTTTCAAGAAGGTAAATTAAGTTGATTAAGGGAGAAGATCTGTCATGTCAGCATTTTTGCCCACCTAGAAGGCAGCGCTCCTTCCCTCCCTCCTTATTCCAGCCTGTCTTCCTTGTACTGAGTTTTCCTGTGTATGGAAGTAGTTTTGAAGTTGTGTATGGAAGTTGCTTTCTTAGCTGTGCCTCAGAAATAGCAAATGTTGTATATATGGAAATGTAAATGATGCTGATGCTGATTAGCCAAGTGTTGTGCTTCGAGGAAAAAAGTTCAATCAGAACATGAAGAGCAGGAAGATTATTTGGCCACTCTGTGCATGATCAGCCCTTCAGCAGCTGCCAGAGAGATTCTTACTAAAGCTCGGGAAAGCAGGGCCTAGGAAAGGCAGTAGCTGTAAGAGATGAACACACATGCCTGGTGTAATGTTATCATTCTGAAAATATTTGCATCTTGACCCATAGCAAAATTTCATCATCCATCCTGATCTGTTTCAGGAGCCTGTTTGGTTGTGACCCAGCACAATGTTTGGTGCTGTGACTCATTTTTAGTTTTCAGATTCCTCAGTGGCTGCCTCAGCTGAAGTCCATGGGCTGTAGCTGACCTTCACATGGTTCTTTGTCCTCCTGCCTGGACCAAGGCTGAGCCTCTGCCAGGGAAGATGGACATCACAGAGGAGGATATGGCTACAGCTGTGATAAGTACAGCAACACCTCTGGCGACATCAAAGGGAGTTCCTGGTCTTAACCCTGCACTTCAGGAACTCTCCTGATTAGTCCTGAGCTTGTTTTCTTCTCTGAAAGGAAAAGATTTTCTTCTTCTTGGCCTGTCGCATAATTGCTAATACTGAAATAAACATTCAGTGTTGTTGGTACAGCTGAAATTAATCCCAGCACGACTTTCCTAGAAGGAAAATACCTGCTGTGAGGAGCCCTGGAAGCAGGCAAATATTTTTGTCTGTCCTCCTGCTCTGTAGCCCTCCCTTCTGTGGGCACACACACAGACACACATGCAATCCCATCAGCAGCCCTATCCAGTCCCATTCCTCGGGTGTCCTGCAGTGTGGGAAGGGATGGCTTGTTGGAAAAGATACTTCCAGTTCCATTAAAGGATATAGCTTGAAGATAATTAATTAAAACTATTGGGAGTTCCTGTGAAACAGCCTGTGATTAAACATAAGGATTTCTTGTGGAACAATTAGGTGAATTTGGCCTCGGGTATCTCCCCTAACTTCATGGCTGCTGGTGAGCAATACTGAAATTGTTGGAGTTCTGTCTGTTTTAATGGATTCAGCTTTAGTTATGAATCTCATCAAGAACAGCCAAAGCAAAGGACACTTTAATTTGTAGGTGTCCTGTGAGTTAACCTTCACTACAGCAGAAAAGGAAAGTGCAGTTTGCCTTATTGGAAACACATACATGTGAAGGGACATGAGGATGAGCCTCCAGTGCCTTCCAGATCCTCCTCTCACACCTATTAGACCTCCAGGCTAATACTTGCAGGGAGAGTGGCAAAGGCCATGATAGTGAAGTTTCTTGAGCAAATGTAATCCCTTAGAGCCAAAGCTGGGTCAAGAGCCAGTTCTTTGTTCCCTGGAGTTTGCTGTGAACCTAGCCATTGGGATTTTTGGGGTTCCATGTTGCCATTGGCCCATTCTGATCAGTACTTTGGCAAGGAGAAGTGCCAGGGCAGTAGTGATCTCTTTAGACAGAGGAGTGCCTTCTGATACTTAGGTGCTGGTGAGACACGCTAACTTTGGCTCAGTGCAAGCCAAACATGAACTGCTGGAAAGGGTAACATGGATAGGGCAGTGAACCTTCCCTGGAAATGGCAGGATTGCTGGGATGCATAGTGCAGGATGTGCAGATGTTACCATCAGCTCTCTTTTAATGAGTAATTTGAAAGAAATGCTTATATGAAGCAGCAACTTCCAGCTCTTTTCACTAAGCTCTTAGCATTAGCTTGCAAAGATCATGGCTGTTTCTCTGTAACTACTGATAATTTGTGTTTTCCTCTTGACTTTTCAACTTCATTTCAGTTAAGAATTCCATTACACAGTGTAAGGGCATTGTGTAACACAGACCTTTCCCTTTTTTGGAAAGCCTACAGCCTAAATGCACAAGAGAGGGGAAGAAGGCTGGCAGTTTTATGAAGGCAAAAGAAAATCTGCTAAATCCTCACTTGGGGACCATTGAAGCAGAGAGATGAACTACTGGGCTGGTGGAAGGGGAACAGAGTCTCTAAAGGGGGAGGAAAGAGAAGAGCTGAGCTTGGCTTTTTTAGTGTACAGAACGAAAGCTTAGATGGTCTGCAAATTGCTGACAATACCTGGGAGTAGTCTGAGGTAAAAGGTAGTGCCAGCACACATGTAAATGCCAACTAAAATAAACCCCATTGGCTTTTGAGAAGGCTTGGGCAGGTGACAGTTTCCTTCTTTCTCAAGCTCTGGTTCAACCAAAGCCAAAGCCCAAAGCTCTTGCAATGTCAGGTCTTTAACATTCACACCACCAAACGTAATTAAGCTCTGTGAGGGTTGCACCCTGGGTAGAATTTATCTCTTGGTTTGTAATGCTTTAATTTAGTATCAAATATTCATGGACTGTCAGGGTCAAGTAGGGATAGAAAAGTACTGTAACCGGCATAGGCAAAGTAGAATGCTAAAGAATTCAGCTGAAAGGTTAGTCATCCATGGAAACCCATTAGGAAAAATACTGTAAATAACTCCCTGCATCTGTGAGTCTCAGAGCTAAACACGAGCCACTCCTGCCCCAACCCACGGGACTACCAGAGCACGCGGTGTGCCAGATCACAGAATTCCAAGCAGAATTACATAGTTACATATCCAAACTCTTCCAAATATTGAAGCATGTTCGGTGTGCTCTGCACTGAACAAGTCTGTTGCATCTCACGGGTTTAAGGGACAGAAAAGGCTGGGTTTGAGACATCTTGTAAATATCTATGAAGGATTTTTGTAAGACCAAATGATTTTTTTGGGCATATCCTGCCTGTTTAAGGACATGGTTCAAAGCCTGTAAAATTATGTTTATTGACTTCAAAGGATCATGATCTACACTGTCCAATTTAATATTCACAAAACCAATTTATTCAACAAACGAAATTACTGAACTGAGAAAAATGAATTGATTTATTCGTTCAGGAAGATGTTTATGGGGCCTGAAAGGTGTGTTTGGTGCATCAGGTGGGGAAGACTGGGTTGGGAGGAAAGGCAAACACTTTAACCCATGGGACCATGCAGGGAAGTAACTGAAATTCAGAGCAGCTGGGAATAAATAATGAACTGGTCAAAGTCCAAGTGTCTCTTTTGTCTGGCACTAGGTGAGAAAAGAGGGAGAAGAAAAATAATGGGTGATCAGGCCATGGAGTAATATGGAAAGGGGAGCTGCAACATCTGGAGGTGTGGGACTTCAGGAAGTGTGTGGACACAGGGAGGTGATGCTGAGTACACAGGCTGGATGCTCCCTCTCCAGCAGTAAAATACCCATGGCCTGCTATCTTCTGTTTTCCCAGTTGCCTCTCAAAAGCACTGGTTGCTACAAGTAGAAGAGAATTGGGTAAAAAGTCATTTGGAGCCAGAAATGCCTGCAACTTAAACCTGGTCCTGTAGCTGCCAATTGAAATTTCAAGCCAGGCTGGGCACTGGGAGAATGAGAACTGAGAAAAACTTATCACTTGAGCCAGGATTTCCCCATTATCTTACAGCAGCATACAGTGAAGAAAATACTTAAGGACTGCATTTTTAGACACCCAAAAAATCTGAAGACAAGAAATTCTGCAGGAATACAGCACACAAGCACACTTTTTAAAAGCATATATGTGTATCTGTAAATATGTAAAAAGCTATATATAGCTAAACCCACACACCTATGTTGTGCAGAGGTTCTGAAATTCCTGAAAACTCCACAGACTCCAAACTTAATTCTGCAAAATCCTCAGGCACTTTTTAGAGTTAAATTAATACTGATGTAATTAAAGGGGTAATAATATTTGTTTAAAAAAGAGTATTTAAATAATTCATTTTCCTATTGGTTCTGTGGAGTGTGCTTAGGTTTAGCAATTACATGCTAAGTAAAAACAGCCTTTCCTGTAATGATTTCATGATAATCTGACATTTGATGGTCCTGGCTCACAGCAGCTGGCACTTTCTACAGAGTTTACAGACTGTAAAGTAATTAATATCAATGAAATACCACTGCTGACCCTTTGATGTATTTGGGTCCTTGAACACTCCCTTTTCTCTCTCTCTCTTGAGCATTTTTTTTCCTGGTGTCCCTGACTCTTATGAGTCTGGCCACTGGACTGCTCCTGATGAAGGACACATCCCCGCTGAGGGGTGCACTGGTGAGCACCCTCTCTTTAGGGGTTCAGAAGACTTAATGGACAATATGCCGGGCTTAATTTGATTTAATATTAAGCACAATAATAGCTCTTGAATTAATACCCTTATTACCTTTCAGGGATAGGTAATAAGGGTATTAATAAAAAGAGGTGAGGAGAGATGCCCTGGTTTTAGCTTCCTGCATTATTTCATCACTGTCAGTCAGTTCAGTACTCCCTTGAGATTATTCCAGTGTAGTTAATAACATTGTTTCTGTGATGACTTTAATGGCTGAACCTTTCCTATGACAATAACCACTCTGCTTTTTTTCCTTCAGCAAGCTATTGTGTGGGGTTCAGCACATTAAGGAACACTTTTAAACATAGAGGTTTCCTCTAATTAAGTTATTGGCAAAAGATTGCTTGTCCAATCATTTGCTGGTGATGAGTACTGAAAGAAATTACATCTTGTACAGAGTATTACACTTTTCCTGCCATGCTTCCCATAACAAAAGAACAAAAATATATAAAAATAAGCAGTAAGATTGCAGACTCAGGCACTCAGAAATTAGATAGCACCAGAATGATGGGTGTATGCATCTGGCCTTCCCCACTTGTGACCATGAGCTTTTCCTCTTTCTTCTCTTCTCTCTTGCCCTGTACCCCATTATTTCCTTTCATAAAATTACCTTTTCTCCACAAGTCTTAATTTTTAACCTTTTTATAATTTTTATGTCAAGACCAAACATCATCTTCTGCTCTTGTGTCTGTAAAAGAGAGAAATAATTTTCTCTACAACTTTTCCAACACCCCCCTCCATAAACTCCCCTGTAATTCAAACAAAGATGTTTGTGCACCTTGAGGGAGCCATTGTTTGTTCATTGGTGCAATAATTGCATGTAGGAATAATGGTATATTTAAGATGTCTGGCCATTCTGGACATGATTAAAAAAGTTCCTGTTTCCTTTAAGATTGTACATCCTGATTGGTTCAGGAAACACACAGAAAATGCAATGAGTGGGAGAAGTTTGCCCCCTTGAAGAAAAGTAGTGGAATTAATGCAGAGGAAAATCTTATTTTAGGGTTAGTGCAGTCACTGCAGATTAAAGGTTGTTTCCATGGTTGGTGGCACCCTGCATAACCTCAAAAAGTGGAGTTTACACGTCTTTCGTAAAGTATACCTCTGGATTTGAAAATCAGATCATTTACTAATTGCTCACATCTTATAAATGATGGATCTGTCCTTGAAGGCGATTTTAACAATCTATTAAAGCCTGAATAACAGAGTTATTCTCCATCTTCCAGATAAACAAAACAAAACAAAACCACAGCTTTAAAAATAAGAAGCCTCTTCACTTTTTATCTAAATGGAAATAAACCTAATCAAAAGCCAGCGATTAATGAATCTCTTCAGGGTTTCTATTCATGAAAAGATTAGAGTTAAAAAGACTGAAATAGTTTCAACAGGTAGGTGTGATGTTGAGCTCAGATGTTGTATTTATATCTTCTCAGCTAGAAATAAGAGTTGCTAAAATCCAATATCTGGATGAAGATTCTCCTCTTCAATGAAACCAGACAGTTAACAACCCCAATATTCACTAATTTCTGTGTGCAGAAATGTCCTAGAGCACCAATAAAATTGGTTCCTCCCAGAAAAAGCTTTTAAAATACTCATTAAAAAGTGGATATTGCACATATGAAACAAACTGAAAGTATGTTTTTAGGAAACTATTTTCTTGGAAGAGGAAAGCAAAGCTCTCCCAATATAAGCAAACTGCTTTTCCAGGATTGGACAGCCAGCTATTTGCTTCTTGCAAAAACGCAGACTGAGAATGTTGAGCTGAAATTTGGCAAGGTTAACACATTTTCACTATGTGTAGTCAGTTCCTGTGTCCAGAAATAGAAACACCCTTTTGCTTTCAGGAGTGACATGGCACCTTCACCTGCAGTCTAAATAGAAAAAATAGAAAAGGCCTGTTGTTCAGCACCACCTCTGTAACAGATGTCTGGGATGTTTAATTCATTCTGCGTCATTCCAAAGAGTGGGAATAATGATAGCCAAGGGCTCCCATTGCTTCCACAGTAGAGACTGAAGAAATGTTAATAAACACATTTAATTTGTCTAACTATAGATTTTCCTGTAATTCATACCAACTAGCCTGGCTGTGTACTAGGAAAAAAAGCAATCACAACATGTGATGTACAAAGCCTGTCACTCACCATATATCAAATGAACCAGTAAAGGTCCCTTGTTCCATTAAATGACCATGAAACATTCCTAGGATTGTCACAGACACGTTGCTTACCATGGTGTGGAATTCTGGACACCCTGTTAGAGCCTGCACTGCATTTGGCATGGGTACTCTTCCATCTGACCTTTTATCAGACACTTGACCTTTCTAACCCATTGTGGGGAAGGCATCCTTCTTGACCTCTGCTTTTTGTTCTCCGTGTATTTTGTTCCTCTTCATCCACGTGCTGTCTCAGGTTGTGTGTAAACTGGAGAAGCCAGGAGTGCTTCTGAGCTGTGAGGGACTGTGAGCATCCATCCTGCTCCTTCTCCTCCTTTTCCTCCATTTTCTTCCCTTGGGAAGACTTGGAAACAGATCGATAGCTCCCTGTGGTGCTCCAACTAGTCTCATGAGCCAGAGGACCAAGTAAGCAGCCTGCCAAGACTTAGTTCAGCTTAGACACGAGCAAAAATGAGAGGGGGATTTATAACAAATAGGAACAGTGAGGAATTGAATGCTCTTTCCTTCTTTGGTACAGGATGCCTTGTTCTGCCAAAATAAATACACCACCTTGGTTCAGCCCACTGACATCTCAGGATGCCTGTGGCAGTGCAGCCAGTGTAAATGTGACCATGAAGGTTTGACAAGACAGCCCTCACATTGGCTTTCCCAGTGAAAGTGTCCTGAGACCCTTGAATGCACTCAGCTTCTGATGGGCTGTGGCTCTCTGAGGGAAATTGATAAAAAAGGATGCCTTTGCACATGGTTATTACTTTCCTAAAATCCTTCCAGAGTGTTGATATTATTTAGTTTATGAAGTAGCAGTTTGTGCAATTCTATGTTGCCTGGAAAGAAACTATGATTTACTCGATTGAAGCTCCCAAAAGCAGAGAAAGCAAAAGGCATCAATCTATGCTGTTGGAAATTCTGTAACTGGGCAGCTATAAGCTGATGTGCTTTGAGTGTCTGCAAAATGCAGCTACTAGTGAACGGCCTGAGTGGTAAAGCATTTTGTAACAGCATAATGCTCTCATTGTAGTCTTTGCAATCTCATTTAGGACTAAGCTTTCCCTTGGGAGATGATACAATAAACTCTCCTGGAAACCACGCTGCAAATACATGGAAGGCCAATCGGGTATTAGAGTGTAATGTCAAAAGTCTTACTGACTGGCTAAACATGTATCTTCCACAGCGTTCCTCAGGACAGACAGATGTTAGCTGTGAAGATGGGGTTGTTACAGAGTGCAGTCTTTGTCTAGGTCATAATGTTGCTCAACATAAACAGCTTAGGATTTATTGTGTGCTCTCAGTGAGCCTGGGCACCTCAAAGTTCTAAGCAGACACTTCTAGGACACTTCTAAGCAGATACACAAACAGAGGAATTATGTTTTAGACTGGAAACATTTGGAAGACTCTCAGATACTGATGTAAGCCTGCTCAGTTTCTCTGTTCAGATGGTATTTTTAAATGAAAAGTGGGCAGAAACACATGGGGCAAGCTGACACCTCAGCTTAAGTCAAAGAAGTATTAAGCAGGCAGAATACTTGGGTACGTCATTAGAAACTGTATTTCAAAACTTGAACGCAAAAGGGTTGGGGGTTTTGGTCCTGTTATTTGCCTATTTCTACTTAATGTTCTCATTCCCACATTATTTTATTATTTTATTATTATTTTGTTTTTCAAGTCCCAGATTTTTTTCTCATCAGTTCTTTAAAAATTAGTCAAGACACACATTTCAAAGGCTCCCCATGTTTTTGTACGTCACCTTTCTTTCCAAATGCCAGATTTGGACATTGTCCTGCAGTTTAAAGGTTTCTAGACTAGTATTTGTTTTCCTTCCAAGACCTTCCTAGACCCTACTGTAATGTACATTAGCAGCCAAACTTGCCTCATATAAGCAACAGTGTGTTTCCTGCGTCAATCTCAGTAAATAAATAACTGCACAGCTAATCCTCCTATTTTAAGGTATGAAAAGTCCCACTCTTGGAATAATGCAATGTAAAGACCAGTCATTCAGAAAGCAGAGCTTTAGTTCAACAACTCCCGGGGTGAGTTCCGTAAATTATGTAGCAAAATCCTTACAAATTTCCAGTGGCCTTTACAAAAGATGCATCTGACTGACTGCTACTTTAGAGTTGGGGAAATCGAGTGCTGTGTTCAGTTCACTGATCTGCTGCTCAGGATGTTTTGTAAGCATATTACCACAGAAGACCAGATATCTGTGAGGAAAAGAGTATGAGTTAAAGTTCCTACCAACTGTCATAAATAACTGAATCACAGTTCGATTCTGCAGCACACAGCAGTGCAGGGCTCCTCAGGCACAGCTCTTAACAAAATTAAATCCAAGCCCTTCCTTTGCCTTTAATACACCTTAATGCAAATTGAAAGACTACCAGAAGTTCCTTTTTCTTTATTAACCAATTTGAATAAAAACTGCAACTTTAGTGCTTTAGACAACAATCTTTCTGCAGCTGCCAAGGCAGCTCTAGTTAGGATACACTGCTTGCTTCTGACCAGGCACTAGAAAATGTTTTCTAAAGGCTGTGTTCTGGTATTGATCAGTGTGCTCAAACTTCAGGGATTTTTATTGAAGCTTGTACAGAGTACCTGGAAAACTACTGGTGCTCAGGAGGGCTTAACATCACAATTTCACAAGTGTTGACGTAATTAAAGGATGCACAGCGTGGAAGGAGACAAGACATGAGCTTGTGGTGAGGCAGAATTCCTCATGTGCATGCCATGTTAGCTCTAAATGGGGTGTCCTCTGAGACAGGAAAAATGTCAGTGTGTGCCACATATTTCTCATGGTACGGATGGGGTTCTGAGAGAAGCTGGAAAAGGCTGAATCCTGTAAATACCTGAACTGCTTTGAAAATCTCAGCTTCTCGTGTCATTAGGAATTCATAACCCTCAATGAGCAATGCATGGAACAGCAAATTGACCTCCATAAATTACAATTTCCACATTTTGGCTGTTATTGTTTCTCCCAGAGTTAGAACTGCAAATGATGTAGCTGTTTAGAGACTACTTTATGATTATTCAGTAAACATTAATTTTTTAATTGTGACAGTGACAGGTGTGTTGCATTTCATGGGTAAAAATGTATGAAAAAAAAAGAAAATTAATTGATGGTTACCAGCACGTTCACGAACATGCCCAACTGAATCTGTGAACTTACTTAAAGTTAGGCAGGTGTTGACTTTGCTGTATTGTGGGGTTTTTTTCTCATAATGAAAATTTGTTTCCTCAAAGTTTGACCAGTTGGATGTTGGGCAGTTCTCACCAGATACAAATGCATACTTTTTAATTGATAAAAAAGCAAAATGTGAGATATTCAAGTCCATTTGAGTTGTGAAAAGTGCTTCCTTTTTTTAATGTTTGTGAATTAAACACACTTGTTCTTCAGGTGATCCCTCCTGTACTTGTGTTTATTGGTGCTTTCAAGTGAGATTGAAGTAGAACAAAATGTTCTTGGCTTTTATGGAAAAGGGGAAAAACACCCTAAAAGAGAATTAATTGTCAGTGGTCCCACAAGTGTGAGCTGACCCCTATGGCAGGTTTTTGTGTTTGACTCTGTGCTGGGGACATGTGTCTGGTCAGCTGAGGCAGCAGGGGCTTTACCAGATCAGGTTCAGCCACCGGATGGATGTGTCTGCAGCTGAAATAAACCCCACAATAGAGTTCTCTTTGCCTCTGCCTCTGCCACAGCCCAGCCTTCCTGATGGATGTTAAGAAGCCTTGGTAGTGTTTATGAGAAACATCAGCCTCCCTAATCGTTCATTGATCTGTTGTTCTGGGCGGAATGATGAAGTTTTCGCTGTTATTTTGCTTGGCTTCACTCAGATTCACTTGATTCAAACCAAAGAACGATTTAAGATGGCAGGGAACAATTTTACTCCCATTTACTCCCAGCTGACAGGATAATTCTGGTTTTGCTGTTGGGAGCTTCAAGTACTTCATCTGTGCTCAGCTAATATTAGTTGTAATTAAGGGAATGGGCTGTCTAGAGCTTGTTTTTACAGTTCACCATCTGAAAAAGAACCTCCGAGAAGAACCCTTTAGCTTTTGGTGTCATTTTGAGTTTCTTCATCACCCTCTGCAGGGCTGCCCATCTTGGGGTGGCCCCCTGGGGAGGGCAGCACCTCCACTTGCTCTGTTCTTATCTCAGGGTAGCTATTTTTAGCAACCAAAAAGTTGGCTATGTTGAGGCTCGTAGAGTCTGTTAGGAGACTGGTTTATAGACCGACATGGCTGTTCCTGGGGTGCAGGACATTGCTGGACACAAGGACAGCAAACTGTGGAGTACAAGTGCTCATCTCCTGTCTGAAAATGGAAATAAAGAGCTTTTTTCTTGGTTAATATATCAGAACCCTGTGGTTTGGTGTGTTTTTAAGCAGCTTGTGGGGCATTAGATATGTCAAGGAGTAATACTTTTCCCTCCCGACACTCCTTTTGTTTCTGCAGGAAGGTTGTCCTTATCCAGGGGCTGATGCTTGACAGGCTCAGTTTCCTTTTTGTCTTTCCTGAGGGACAGACTCGTGGGAAATGTGTTCTTGCAAGTGCCTGTAGCCCTAGCAGGAGAATCAGACTGAGAGATGGCACTCACTGTTGTGATCCACTCCACCTTCTTCGAAACATAGATGGAAGCTGGAGAGCAGCTCAAATAGAGCATTAGGATACCTGAGTGCAGGATACCTGTCCAGGAAAGTGTCCAGCCTTGAATTCAAAGGATGAGAGGTTCAAATCATGCCTGACCTTGGCACGAGGTGCAGGGGAGGAGATCTGGCTGCCTGGTCCCGTCTGGCATGAGGATTTGTGAGTCAGTATGGAAGCCAACAGGCATCTTTGCAGTGACTCCAGCAGGGCTGGGAGTGAGCTCCAAGTGGGCGGGTGTCCATTTTCAGTGAGAATCATGTTAAAACTTGCAGTGTCTGGCAAAGTGACAGTGTTGGCCAGGAGTGGATGAAACTTGAGATGCCTTCTGCATTCCCAGTACATTTTTTCAAGATGGACCGGTCAGAAAACACCCTGCAAACCAGAAACCAGTCAGAAACCATCCTGCAAAGCAGGTTATTGTTCTGCATTTTTCATTCCTATTTTCATTCCTACGAATTTAAACCCATAATGAAACCCTGACTTAATATTACAGACTACTAGATTTGGTTGGTCAGATGGTTATTTTGTAGGAAACTAGAAACCCTTTTGGTTTATTTTCATAATTTTGTTTTGCAAGCATGAACATGGCAAGTGTTTCCAGCAAATAAATGTGTGTTGCAATATGGTGGAAGCCATGGGACTGCAAAGAACCTTCTGGTTTGTCAAAATACTTGCCATAATTTGTCATTCAGTTGGTTAAGCCAAACAAAGTGCAGGGCTTCTGAGGCAGTGCACAATTATCAGCAACAGAACTTTGTCATTTTCTCTAGTTATTTTTTGGGGGTTTTTGGCATTTTTTTGGCTTTTTTTTCAGTTTTGGAATGAAGATTTGCTGCTCTGTGTGTGCGTGTGTCATTTCAGTTCTGTGCTAAATTGCAGCTCTTTCAGGTGGAATTGCTGTTTGGCAGTAAGACATACCCTAAAAATAGAAAATGTGGTTGTAAGTGACAACAATTGGCAGGGAGGACCTGTTCAGATGCAATTTTGGGACTGCTTTTAATTTTTTCCACCCAATTCCAAGTTAAACATCCATTTAAATTAATTAGAGCAATCACAGTATCCCTAGAATATCAGTGGAGAAATTGAAGCCCTGAGTGTAATTTAAGTAATTCCTGAATTCTGAGGAGACGCTAAAAAAGCCAGCTTAAAGAAATTTTTGCATATGATGAAAAGCAAATTCCTGACCAAACTGGCTAAGCTGAAATGTCTGAAGGCAAAGAGCTATCATGAAAGTGCTGGAAAGTTCCTGATTATAATGGAATCGGTGTCCCAGGCTATAATACAGCTCTACATTTAATACTGAGCTGCTGAACCATACTTCTCAACCTACCTCCACTCACTGGGTTTTCACCAGAGTCCTGTCAGGACACTGAGCTTTGTTTAGGTGCCAAGCAAATCTGGAAATGGCTCCACAGCTTTTTCAGCAGCTTCAGCTGAGTACAAATGTTTGACTTCAGAAGGACAGCTAGTACCTAGATTTTGTGGCCTAGAAATCATTCCTTATGTACACTGCCATGTGTTAATAACCTTGCAGGCTTTTATAAGCCTAATTAAAAGGCTTGTGTGCACTTAAATGTGAAATCATGGCAAAGCGCTGAACCAGCAAAGCAAGATCTGTCCTTGGTGCTGCAAATCCATTGTTGCCTTTCTTTATTAATGATACATACACAACACATTGAATTCTCTGCCTGCTGTTGCTTGTCGGGTTGTTTTTATTACGGTATTGACTGGAGTCCCCATCATGTTGGTTATAGTCTGGGCACGTTACTCTGAGCAGAATTTTTCTTTCAGTGTTTTGTTTAAGGTATTGACTTTGCCAAAGGGAAGGAAAAAATGCATGCAGCCACTTAATCCCACAAGTAGTGGTATCAATTTCTGTCCATTAAATATGCACATGCATTCAAACCCATGCCTGTACAGTGGTTGTTGCAGGCATGGAGCTAGGTGAGCTTTGAGAAACAGACTCAAGAGACCCTCTCCAACATGGAAATCCTGCTTCCAGGATCTGGCCAGGAGCATCCTTCAGCCTGTGTCAAGTCCTGCTGAGGATGGTGGGGTTGTTGTGAGTGTTGAAATGACATTTTTCACAGGCATTTGCCTATTTCTAGGCCATTCCTTTCAATTCCTTAGAATGAATTTTATTTTCTGAGGGAGCATATTTCTCTGGTTTTCGGTGTTCTGTATTTTTTTTCCTAACAACATCTTAGTTCTGTTAATCTTCTGGACTTTGAAAAACTTTTTCTAGTTATTGGGTTTTGGGGTGTTTTTTCCATTTCCAGCCCAGGCAATCAATTTCTGAATATGAGCAGGAGGGCTATTGAGCAGTTCATCTAAAGCCAATGAAGATTTCAGCCAACTCAAAGCTGCAGCAATCATTTTACTAAAGGTTTGGATAGCAGTTCTGATCAAAGACTGGGATATATGGGCATGGATGGTTCCAGCACTTCCGGATGAATCTGAGACAAATCTTTGCAAATGTTCAGTGATCAGTTCCATTTGAAAGTACACAAAATGGGTGTTAATACATGTGTGTGTTGTCTTTATTTCCTCTTCCAAACCAGCCCCATCTACCATCTGTTCCTGTTTGACGGTGAGCTCTTCCAGAGGTGTTTCCCATGTTGTGTCCCTTCAGTCCCACCCTGAAATATGCTGTACAACACAGAGTTACTTGCAGACAGACAATCTTACCTGAACTGTGGCATTGTCCCAGTGGATTCTGTTCATGTACTGTGGAAGCCTTTGACCTGCTCTCTGCTTTGAGTTGTGCGAAGTCATCTTTTTGTGAATCCTTAATACTTTACAGTGAATTTCTGTTCGAGTTTCAATAAAATGATAAAAATGGCTACCTCTTTATTTTCTACCTTTTAAACAACTATTTCTAGTAAACTCACTAAAATTAAAACAGGAATGTGCTTGAAATCATTAAGTTGAAACAGAATTTGTTTTCCAAAGGTGGTTTGGTTTCTTTGTCTTGGGTAGTAGCATCTTGTCTTAAAGCATCCACTGTCTGGAAAATTCAGGACCATTAAAAATGGACCATGTCTGATGTGTTTGTTTAATTTCTGCCTTCCAGTCTATCCGAGAAGTCACAGGCTATGTGTTGGTGGCTTTGAACCAGTTTGAATACCTGCCCCTGGAGAACCTGCGCATCGTTCGTGGGACCAAGCTCTATGAGGAGCGATATGCTCTGGCCATTTTCCTTAACTACAGGAAGGATGGGAACTTTGGACTCAGGGAACTTGGGTTGAGGAACCTGACGGGTAAGTGAAACTTGGAAATGTGGTGGACTAGTTGCAAGAAAAAAAAAAGCTTGTTGAGTATTTCCCCACTGCCTTCAGACACTTGCATTCTGCAGGAGACTGAGGTACCACAAGAGCCTGGCAGCTGTGTGTTCTCTGAGGGGTTTGTTGGTACATCATTATGTTTTTGGTTCACAAAAGTACTTCTCTCCATAATGATCAAGGACTGCCCATGAGAGTCATGGTAAGAGGGTATTTGAAACAAAAATAGTTGTTGAAAAGGAATGTGAACTTTTTTCTGTGTGTTGATATCATGAGCGTGTTGGTTTCCTTGTGATCCTTGATTATTGCATGTGTGTTGCTTCAGGTGCTGGGTATTTTCTGCCAAGTTACCTTAGCTTTAGCATCCCTGTGCCTCTGTATCTTTGGTTGATTTAATTTTAGAACTCCCTTTTCTAAGCAAAAATAGTGCATTACATATAGTGAGAAAAGTGCTTTTTTTTTTGAGCCAAAAATGTAAGTGAAGTCCACAGCCTTATGTCTACCTGTAAATTCAGGGCTGGATCATGCTGTGGTATAGATCAACAATTCATTTCCTCCATCTGAGGATCCAGAGTCAGTGGTTTGGGAGACTTGCTAAATATCAATGGACTGTAACTTAAAGAGCAGGCAGTGTCTCTTTTTAGGGAGTTCACTGGAAGTATTTAATTTATACCTGGTTCCTCATCAGCTATGATAATTTCTACCCTAAACTGTGGTCATTTTGATGTGGCCTTGTATCTGCTAGTGGCTGAAAGCTGACTGAGAATCACTGACTTGAGCTGGCTGTGGAGATTGAACCTCAGTATGGAGAGGTGGGAGCCTTCTGAACTATATTTAGGCACTGTTCCCTCTCTGCTTTTTTTGTCTCTCAGCATTTAGAGTAGCACGAGTGCTTACAGTTCCCTGTTCAGCCTCACCAGGCTGAAAAGCAAGGCTTTAAAAACAAGAGGGAAAAGAAGGTCTGAAATTTTTTACAAAATAAATTTTGGATGACTCTGATTAGGCTCTTTCCTCTGGTCATATTTTTGAAAATTTTCTTTACTGAGACCATCATGCCAATGTCAGAGTGCTTCCCAAAGGTCTCTAAATCCCTTCCATCTACTACTCTTCACTCTGTCACTGCCATAATCCAATTTCCTCCTCTTTTGTTCCCATATTTCTTCCCACCTTTCTGATACAGAGATTTCATTGTGACTGTCTATGCCTTCGCATCATACAGAGCCACAGCATCGGGTGATAACAGCATTATTTCTTTCTTTATGTATGTTTTCTGGTCTTTGAGCCTCAAAACACCTTCTAAAGACACTAGGCTGGGTGAAACTGAGACAGAGAGGTGAGGTGAGGCCAAGGCCTGAAAATGATGGAAGTCTTTCCTCTTGGGTCTGAGTGGTGCTGCCAGGAGGTGAGAATTGTACTCTTAGGGCTCATTTGGCCGTGGCTTTGCTGCTCAGTAGGGTAAAAAAACTTATCTTGTAGGCTTCTGCTCAAATTTTCTTCTTGAACCAGCTTCCCTGTGCCAATTGGCAGTTCCTCAGACTCCAGAGATGCCTTCTGGGAGCTGCTGTGATGTGACAGACACAGCACCAAGACTGCCCAGCAAGTAGTTTCATTTTCTTTTTAAGTGTCTTAGGAAAACCGGCCTTAGCTCAGCCTGTGAATCTCTCCCAATATGAGATCATCAGAGCCACTTCTTCTGATTTAGGTGTTTACAAGGGCCTCTGATGGGATTATTTGACTCGAAATGAATTGTTGTGCTCTGGAAGAAAAGTGCCCTAATAACACCAGCTTGTCTCCATGGAGCACTTAAAATAGCTTCTGGGTGCTGAATGTGAGCCAGTGTGTGCTTGAAAATACTCTTAATGTTTTCTAGATAACATGCCAGGGCCTCACGAGTCTCTCCAGCAGCTGTTCTCTGACCATTTTGTGCTCTGGTTAAGAGGCACCGGGCTATTTTAACCCACAGCTTGCCTCTTGTTGCACATGCTCTTCCCGGAGCATATTCATATTTCATTAATTTTCCTGACACATCCTTAGCACTAGTAGCTGCATAAAAATAACTGGTGGATGTGGGAGTTGGTGATGTTGCAAGGCTGTGATGGATCAGCTGTATCTGAACCTATTCTTTAGGTTTACCCCAGAAACCACCAATGAGCTGCTAAACTGAAGAAGCCCCCATGAGCTCACATTCTTCAACTCCACTGCAGATTTCAAGAGACTGGCTTTGAATCATGCATCTCTTCCACCTGAGTAAAATACAGCAGCTTCTGACTTGCATGTGAAGAATTGTCATTCCAGGGCTTATGCCTTGTTCACAGAAGTTTGGGAAATTCTGTTCTTATTTGTGCAGTGCTGGATGATAGGCTCCTGAGGGTATTTCTGCCTAGTACCGCACAGTCTACAAACACAAGCCCTACTCCCTGTGTTAAATAAATGAGGAAGCTGCTCTCACCTGCAGATTTTCCTCAGACACAGTTCCAGCCTCCTGTGCTGTACCACTGCAGTATTTTCTGTGTTGTTAACAGCTGTGTTTTTATTGCCAGATATGTCTATCAAGTTTTCATATTTAAATGTAACTTTAAATGCTTGAATTTCCTCCCTTGCACTATAAAAAAATGACAGCTGTGAAGGCAGTTAGTTTTATCTCACAGAGAAAACATGATCCAATTCTCACTCATGATGTCTGTCAAACCATAAGGGAGTTTTGTTTGTATAGCTCAGCCCAGGACTACGTCCTAAAATTCATGTGACACTTGCAAAAAATCTTAGCTATAAAAATCCTGTTCTCACTTGTTATAAAAACTTAGTCAATGGTTGCACAAACGTGTCAAAACCGAGCTGACACTGAACTAATGAAGTGGCTGCTGCCATCTCAGCTGGACTCATCTCAGTGTGCAGATCTAGCTGCCAAGTAGCCTCACAGTGAAAAGGAGGGTTTGACATCCTGGGTGTATTTTTCAGCCTGAGATGAGCAAAGTAAGTGGTGCTGAGGGAGAAGGTGTGGCAGCTTCTTCCAGTCATTGCCCAGGAGCCACTGCAGATCACTGGGCAGTCAGCCTCAGCCTACCCAGTGAAAGGGCACCATCAGTGCTCACATTTGGAGCACTCCAAACAGAGAGGGAACCTAATGGCTGCATCTCATTACAGCATTTATCTGCCTGGGTGGGGAAAGAGGGATAACTCACAAGTGCCAGAACCATTTAGGAAGTATCCCATATTTTCCTCTGTGAAGACGAATAAGAAAGATCTACAGAAAATTATGTCTTTGAGCAGTGACAACCTCATCTTCCCTATTGGCCTTGGGGACAGCAGCTTCCGTGCATCCCTTGAATAATTGAATATATTAGAATGAAGTGGACTCAGCAGTGATAAGTTCAGTAACACAAAAAAGAAACAAACCCACGGCAAAATATTTAGGGGTTTTCTTTGTTTTTCAGGAATGCAGATGAATGATAAATTAAGATAACGGAGGTTCAAGTGAGAAATGGATATTGAAGCTTAAAGGATTTGATCAGTGATAGCCAAACAAAGGAAATCTAATTTGATGAGCAGGACAATCATAAAGGACCATTTTCACAGGTGTAGAAAGTAAATTTTGTAAAATTGTAAATTTGCCCTTCAACAGATTTTTGTAATTGATTTTATATTTTTAAAATTTTTACTAATTTTTTTTTTCTGCAGAGCAAAATTTTAATGTTTGATGGTTATTTCTGTTTTCAGTATTTTTTTTTCTCCCACAGGAAATCGAAAATGCTAAAGAGTACTTTGGAGTGGCATCACTCCTTAAAAAGGTTGCTTTTCAAGCAGTTTTTTCTTTTTTCCTTAACTAGCTCATTTACTGTAATCATATTACAGCTCAGTCAGGTTGGAGGGAAGGGCATGGGGAGGAGTCAAGTTTTGTTCACTGTGCATTTTTTGGACCTCAAATTCTTTTGGAAATCGTGCTTTGATGTCTGCGCAGGACCCGAGTGATGGCACATCAGGCATTTTTGCGTCAGGGATTAAGGCCACCCCGTTTTTCCTGCCTCGATCACAAAGCCTGTGCCAGCGAGACCTTTCCTTGCAGCACATGCAGGAGCCAGTGCCGAGTTCCTGGTGTCCAGGGGTGCCTGTGTGTGACACCCTCCGGCTGCTTGTGGCACGTTCCCACATTCCTTAATCGCCGCGGCGGATTCGCGGCATGAGCTGGGAAGAAAGCGCTGTGCGACTTGCCTCAGGCTGGCTGTGCAACAGGTGGGCGAGGCATCGCATCTGTAACCTCGGAGAGGGTTGCTAGGATACGTGGAGGCGTGAGGAATTGGTTTAAAAATCCCTGCGGTCCCTTTGCGTGCCGGGCTGCCGCAGGAGCTCTCTGTAGGAGAAGCTGCAGCCGCTCTGTGACTGCCCAGGCGTGCTACTCTCCTGTATCCTTGAAGCTGCCCTGCCCACAGAGGCATTTGTATCCCAGCGCAGATTTGTGGCTAGCCAGTGGGTAGGAGAAAAGGGAGGAACACCTCCTTTCCCAAGGGAAGTACCGCTGTGGAGGATTCTCTATGTGGTGCCACAGTCCTGGGGGACATGCAAAGAACCAGCCCTGAGTTCCCCTTGCTCACCCTGTTCCTATGAAGAGAAGGAACGAGGCTTGTGGCTGCCCCCAGGCTCAGAAATGCAAGTGTGCCTGCTTGAGCATGTCTGTCTTCTCTCCCCCTGTTAGACTCTTTCCCAGGAAAAAAATCGTCCTGTTCCAGCTGCTGCTCTCCTCAGACATCACAGGTGTGATTTGACAGCCGGGAGAGCCCGGAGACCCATCCCTGGTGGCAGTGGGAGCACGGGCTCAGGCTGCTCCCTGCCACTTGGCATCAGTGCCTGGGAATGCTTCCAAGCTCTCTTTGGCTGCAGATGCAGCCCTGAGGAATCCCAGATAAGGGACCTGCAGGCTGAGGAGCAACTGCCTCCAGCTGGCAGAAAATTGCTCACAGGTCTTAGCAAGGCAAAAAACTGTGTTTTATACAGTCAGAAAAATACTGATTTTGAGCCTTGTGAGATTTATATTTATGAGTTTATTTTGTCCAGTAACAAAGGTGGGGCATTGGTATTTAAATTTCAGCAAGGCAAGAATTTTGCACAGTGTCTCTGAAGGGTTTGGATATGCTTTTTTCAAGCTAAATAGTAAAACTAATGTCTCTGATTTTTGTAACCCACTGATCAACAAATTATGCTCAGTTTTCTTTATTTCAGAGCACTTCACTGTTTTCAAATCTGTCTTTAGTGTTAGAAATGTGCAACCTTGTTTGGAATGACTATGGCAGGATTTTAAGCAAAAAGCTCATCCGAATAGTGATATACTAGTAAATGTTTCTAACTGGAAATTCAAAGGATCCCCCATGTGTGCTGGTATTCCCCTTCCCCCCATTGCTTTCACATGAACTAGGAATCACATCTATTGCAAATGGTGTAAACCAGTTTATTGAAAGCAATACACAGAATTACTGATGTGAACCAGTAGTGCCATGCAGCAGGATAACTTCATGTCACACAGCCTCTCCTGCAACAAAACAGGGCTTAAAATCAAGGGGACGAGAAACCAGGTCAAAACCTTATCTGGTGTAAATTGGCTTACTTGCTTTGACTTCGTAATTAACTGAAATTGAAATTGCCATTTACTTCCTTCAGTGGGTAATTTAATTCATACTTTAATTTATAAGTTAACTAGTGCCTAACATCCATTTAAGCCCTTTTAAGGATGTTGTGTACAGGGTGCTCTGCCAGGATTAATACCAGCTAATGACAGCTGACTCAGGGCATGTCTGCACCAGGAGCTCTGGCCAGGGATCCTTGAGCCAGCATCCAGCCTCGCTGGCTTTGGGAATAGTGTTGACCACACCACTCAGGCCCAGTGCTTGGGCTGAATAACCCAGCGGATCATTCCTGTCCTAAGTATGGTATCTGCAAACAGAAGCACGTTTTCCTGGGCTTTCAGAGTCGTAATTATGTGGCTGCTGGGTAAAGAAAGGTCTGCAGGTAAAGACTTGGGTCTAGAGTAGATGGAGGAAATCCTTCCTAGCCCTGCAGTAATCTCCACATCTGCTGCTTTATTTTGTGAATCTGCTGCTTCATTTTGTGAATCATACCACTTCTACAACAGAGCCAGTAATGCTTGCCTGCTTTAATTAGACCAATTTTGAGGGTGTAATTGAAAATGCTATTCAGAGAGGATCTGGTGTGATGTGGGATTCAACTTTAACACTGTCAAACATTAGTTTAAATGTCATTAAAAAATGCATCCAGGTATGTTGCCATTGTTACGTGATAATGCCATGTAAAATAATAACACCACTCATTCTATTTTTCCTTGGCAATTTCTCTCTTTCACCTCTCTGCAGTAGTCCTCTCTATCTGTACATTTTTCAATTATGAAGCAAGAAATTCTCCAAGTTCTGGAGGTGTGAAACACCCTTTCGCTTTCTGGAAATGTGGGCAATCAAGATAAATCCAGTAATACTGAAGCCTTGTGGTAATGGAGTAGTTTTGCCTGGCTTCCATGACTCGAGAGCTTCAGCAGCATGGGGATTTCTCTTTCTGCAAGCTTTACAGGGAGTTTAACATCTGAACAGAGTAATCCCTCCATTTCAATCACACGGGTCAGGAATGGGAGACATTTCAAAATATCCAACTTTGGCAGACAGATGTGTGCTGAGCTGCACTATAACTTAAGTAAAGTGCATTAAGCATTACAGTCGGGTAGGATCGTACTGTTTATAGTGACAGCACTGCTGAACAAATAGCAGCTTCCCACCAGCCTGGGAAAGGAACAACTGGATTGTTCTCCCCAGCCTAGCCTAAGTCTTGACTAGCTGTTTAGACATTTAAATCCTTGCTGCTCCAGTAGTATATCTTCTTCAGATGAATGAAAGAAGCATTAATTTCAGTGTTTGTTGTTTGGTTTGGTTTTTTTTATTTTTTATTTTTTCCCCCCTTTCTCTCTACAGTCTTCTGAATTCATTGATTTTCTCATTTCCTTCTGACAGGCTACAGCTGACAAGGAATTCTGCGCTTTTGTAAAGTAATTAAAGTCTTGTGTTACATGGGGAATGCAATCTATCAGCACTCCCTGGCCAAAGGCAAGTTGCTGAGCAGGATAGTCCAGTTGTCACCATCCACAGTGGGGACATGAGCTGTCAGCCACTGGTGGGGCAGAGGGACCAGCCTCCAGCCCCGTGGAGCTGCTGACTTCTAGGGCTCAAAATGGCATGAAACTCTAGGGATCAGGTGTAAATTCTGTGTCTTAACTTAAAGCTCAGCAGAGGCATTTCAGTGACCTTGCACACAGGTCTGGAAAACAGCATATGCTCACAGACCTGCATTTAAACCCAAGTCCAAGAGTGAGTTCCTTTTTCTAGCCAGCCTATAGAAAGAATGAGTTTGGGTTTAGGTCACCATTCATTGCAAAACGTCCCACTGAGTTCAAAGAAGTTTGGATCAGATCCCTAGGACATACTGGAAGTAATTGGTGTCCCTAGGATATTTTCATGCCTGTTCATTTTCATATCATTTGCTGCAGAGAGAAATTCCCTAGAAAACCTGTATGGAGGGACTGGAGAGGTGGTGAACCAAAAAGTTTCCTTTGCTGCATTTAGCTCCAGGAAAGCCCCTGCAGACAGGGGAGACAGAGCAGCCCCCAAGCACTCGGCACAGGGGTGAGTGTCACGTAGGCTGACAGTGGCAAAGCTCCAGCGCAGCCTGCTTGTTCCTTGGCTGCACACGAGCCTGTTTCCTGCAATGTCACAGAGTCTCAGCCTGCCCAGCACAGGGACCAGTGGGTATTTGCAGCTTGGATTGGTCGGCAGCAGCCTCGAGATGTGCAGCAGTGCAGGGCTAGCAGTGAGCAGCAGGTCATTAAGATATCTGAAACTGAGTTTGATCACACAAGCTTTGTCCACTGGGACGTGAAAGGGAACCACTGCTGTGACGAGGATGTGTTGGGTGTTAGCCTGTGAAAGAAGTTTCAACAGACTGAACCCCTCTGCAGTGCTGCACTGACAAGTCCTGCCTGCAGTGTCCAGGGTGAGAAAAAACTCTTGGTAGCTTCCAAATTTGCATGCAGATAACAGCAGCCCCTGATGGGGAGCAAGGGGTTTGCTGTCGGGAGCTTCTTTCTGTGACTGGGGAAAGTAAAGGGAACTGACAATAACAATTGTCAATTGACTGACAATTGCAATCGACCCTTTGTGACCTGACTAATGTGCTCCCCACTCCCTGCCCCAGGGGAGTGGAGGTGCTGCCCAGGATGCATCCAAGGGCAGCAGTTCGAGGCAGCTGGGTGTGAGTGTGCTCTGTAAACAGGGAAAATACAGGAGGCGTCTGCCCTGCACCTCCGCAAAGACGCCAAGGCAAACCAGAGATGGGCAGGAAAAGGTAACCTCGAGGGCAAATAGAAAGAGAAAATAGAGAATAGAAAAACAGAAATACAGCCCTGCAGAAGGGAAATCAGAGTGAACAGAGGTGGGGGAGTGGGAAACAGCCAAGCATGCCCCATGAGGAACAGCGGAACAGCAGCACTCACCTGGACTGTATCTGCACGGAGAGTGAAGGAGCAGCCAGGCTGTTGGATACAGACCTGCTGGAGTTCTCTGAGACTCCAGAGTCCCTAGTCAGTCCCACCTGGCTTCAGCCATGGCAAATGAGCTGTGACTGGTGTGAAGGGCCAGCATGAGGGAGTCAGAACTGGAGGCAGGTAATGTATGTGGACACGGTGCTGTCCAGGGGCTGCAGGAGCCTTTTGTGCATCGATAGGAACGTGCCTGTGGGCGTGGAGTGGGGAACAAAGGTATCAGATGAGGAGAACACGCTGGAGGCCTTTTTCTTTGATGTTTGGAAATCGCTCAAGGGGCTGTCTTCTCTGAAACCCCTTTGCCTTGCCTTTTTTTCTTCTTTTCTATTTTTTTTTTTCTCCTTGGTGAAACTTTCATAGATGTACTCTCATTTCATTAAGGCTTAGAATTGAAAGCACATCTATCCGTCCAGGCCTTGTACAAACGCTGTGCTCACGTTGGAATTCCTCGGGGAGCTGACTTTTGCTTCTGCCTGTCAGAAATAGCAGAGCCACGTGCTTTGGGTTTGAAACCATGGGTACTCTTGACTCGGAGTGGGGGGGGCACAGAAGGAAGGGCAGCATCAAAGACATCCCTCTCTGCCATGCTGGAGAGAGGAGATTGTGGTGTTGCTTTCGGGCTTTTTTTTCTGTTGGTGTTTTCTAACTGGTCAGCTTGACGTGCATTCAGATTGATGCTACAGGTTGTGAAAAATTTGGGTGCTGGTTCCATCACAAGGAAGGTCAGTCCCCTTCCAAAATGACCCTGGGGTCATACCCAAGGGCAGGATGAGTTTCTGTGGGGAGGTTAAAGATGTTCTCGCCTAAACTGCTGCCCTTACCCTCCAGCCTCATGTGTGTAGACTTCAGTCAGGGCTAGTGGAAGATTCTTAGGGAACTTTTTAAAAAGTGAAAAATGTCTCACAGGGAAGCCTTCTGTGAGAAAGGAATAGTTGGAAAAACAAAGGGGAAAGTGCTGAAAGTGCCAGGCACCACCTTTCATTTAAAAATTAAAAGGTATGGCTTATTTCTCCTAAAAATTGACTTATATTTTTGATCAAACAAGTTATGTTAATTGAACAATAAGAATTGAATCTGTTTTAGACTGAATTTTCTTTTATGAAAGCATGCTGGTTCCTTTTTGTTAAGCCAAAGCAACATCAAATTAATGCTCCTGAACTAGTGGTGAACTTTAGGTCACAACTGAGTTCATTCCCCGGCTTGAGGGCCCCGGCCAAATCCTGCTGAAATTACTCTTTACTAGCATTGTACAGGAAGCAGAGTGGATGTGTAGCCCAGGAGATGGCTTTCTCATCTCTGGTGGTTAACTGAGTTTCCTTTCCATGAAAGGAAACTTCCCCTGATATTCTTTACAAACCTCAGCCAGTTAAAGATCCATTATCCTGAGCACAGTATTGCAAACACTAATAAAAAATGTAATGCAGAGGTGAGTCAACCATTAATAATAACAACAAAAAAGTCATAGCGCAGAAAAGGGTAAGGCAAATACAGGGAGGATAAAGGCAAAGCACGCTGTCTCAAATGTGGTCGATGGGGAAGCTGGGCTGGACACAGCTGAATGTGTCCTAGGCTGTGGAAGGAGCCCACAAGGGCTGATAAAAGATTTCCCTTCATGTTGAATCAATAGGTACAAGCTGTGTTTTGGGAGAGTTGGACATTGATTGGCATTGGCAGACATCCAATCCCTGGAGTATCCATAGCGTGGATATGTCATGCCAGTCTCACCAGGACCGAGCAGGAGTTAATTGTGTTTTGTTCTGAAATGGTGATATCATGCTCCCTAATTTTTAAATCCCCCCCCACCCTCGTCATGTCACTCTTCAGCTGGATGTCAAAGCCTCCATTCCACAGGTTGCCTCTGGCTGGTGTTTGCTCACAGTAAGATGCTCTCTGAAGTGCTGATCCAGGTGTGCTCTGTAGGGCTGCTGTCAGGTGAAGGTGACAGTCCGAAACACTTCAGCAACAGCCAGACTCAAAGGCTCTCCTGCTTTAGAGAGTGCTGGTCTATGAGTGAGGCTTGATGTCTTAAAAGCAGGCATGGAGCTAAAATACGCACAGGGTGAGGTTGCAAGGGCAACATCCTCCTCTTTGTGTGTCAAAGAAGAGCTGAGAGGGATCTTTTAATGGCTGTGAATGCATAACAGCTTAATCCCATGGGCTGTGCAGTTAGCCCTGCACCAGCTCCATAAATCTCACTGCAGCCCCACCTCATCCAGGAACAAGACTTGTAGATGTTCAGAGCTAGTGGTTTTGATTTAATATGCAGAAGCATTCAGCTTCCCAAATAAAGATAATAGTTTTGCTAGTTGAGAGATTTATTAATATGTTAACATGGCCTTAGTTTTAGCCTTCTGTTCCTCCCTTTCTAGAAAAATGTCTTACCACAAACCAGCCTTGAAGTTTGGAAAAGTAATCAAAGCTCTGCTGAGCAAATTTGATGATACTGATGGGTTGAATGAGCTATGACCTCTGCTGGCCTAATTCTGCTCCATTTCCCTTTCAGGCTGATAGCAGTGGCTGGAAGTAAATATTAATCTGCTAATTTACCCTCTGGTATAAATAGAAGAAACTGTTTTGTCGGTGGGCCTATCCAACCTTACTGCTTTGCTTCTGAGGAAGAAGTGTCAGTGCTGCGTGTTTCTCTGCTCAGGGGACATTCCCTCAGAGATGCATAGTAGGGTTGCTTTCCTCTCTACTTGCTTAGGTGGGTCATTAGAGTCGTAATCCAGGGTTTAAGGATAGCCAACAAAGAAACCTTGCTTGAGTTTAAATAAAATTGCTCCTTAACATGACTTGTTAAATTTAAACAAACCCCACATGAATGTTCTTTTAAATCCATTTACAAGTGCCTTTTATTGATTTAGCCTACTTCAGTAACTCAGATGAGCTAAATTGATGCCTGTGCACTAAGTTAAGTACATTCTCTTGGGACTTCATACCTGCCGAACTGACTTGACTTCAAAACTGATTTCAGTTAAACCAGTGCAAGCTGTGCGACACCTTGGGAGAAAAGGTGTCTTTTCCTTGTTAACTGTAATGCTGGGGTGCCCTACTAACCCTGCCCCTAAATTTGTCTTTGAAGTGATAATACCATTGCCTAAACACCTTAGTAGCATCCTTCCTTCTGCAAGGCAGCTGTTTGAAAAAGGCTGTTCAATCTTTTTTTTTTTCCAAAGTGCTCTGTCCCCTGGTATTTGGAAAAGGGAAGAGAAACAAAAGGCTTGCAGACCTACTTCTCTGCTGTCCTGCCTAATGCCCCTCAGCCATTAGAAGCCCTCAAGCAAAGGTTTCTTTCCATTTTCAGACAGTGCCTCTCAGCTTTGGCTGAGCTTGGTGTCTCTTTTTGCCACATACCAGAGTCCCTTCAACCACTAAGATAAACCACTGAGATAAAAAGACAGGCTCTCTTTATCTCAGCCACCTAGAGCTAATCTGAAGCACCCAAACTGACACTTGTGACCAAACCTCTGCTTCGCTTGACAGTATGGAAAGGAATCAAAGCCTAACCCATCATACTGCTGAGCATGGCAGTGAGGGCCATGGTTTTCCTTTACTCCTTGCGAAGAGAGGATGTGGGAGATGGCTCAGGTGTGCCGGTTACAACAGATTTGTGAGTTGTTTGTTCATAAACTGTCACTCAGCATTTGAGCTGCGATAGCCGCTGCTGTAAAAGCTCTTTGCACCCTAAATGGATTACAGGAATGTGGTTTGTCTGATTTTTACATAGGATTACTGGACCTATTACCAAGGTTTAGATGGTGAGACAGTGTTAAACAGCAGCAGCAAAATCTCCTCAATAAACACTGAGCTTTCTTTTACTTGTTATAAGAAGTGTTTCTGCACAGACATTTCAAAATTAGGGTCCATGTTCCTGTCTTAGGTCACAATTTCGCAAGTAAATGGTAATGTATAGACCTGAGCTACTCCTTTCTAGAACATAAGGGTCAGCAGTTTACAGCAGAGTCATCTGTAAGCAGGACTTCCCATTTGTAGCTTGGAAACTCATAGGAGAAGACTGAAAAAAACAGCCCCTGTGCTAAATAGCTCAATGTGATCAAGACAGGAGGCCACCAGTGAACCCAGGGAGGTGGGTAAAGCAAGGACAGGAAGACAGTGCAGCTTCTCGTGGAGCATCAGTTCTGCACATCCAGAGCTCCCAAGACAGCCAAGTTTCATTTCTGTTTGAATGCGGAGGTGGTTTGACAGGAAGGATTTGAAAGGTCAATGTGATAACTTGCTGGATGTCCGCATCTTTGAGATACAGCATAGAAGAAAGAACAAAAGATGTTTGAAAATGTATCTGTTGTTTGATGAAAGGTGGCATGACAGTCCTACAGAAGATGGGAGAATGCATAAATAGTGTATGAGAGAATGATAGGCTCTGGAAGATCCTGAAAGTGAATAAAATTTGCTTTTATTTGATGTGATGAGGAGACATGAGAGGTGGGCAGAAGAAAAAAGATTGTTTTGAGTGGTGAGCTAGGGAAGTAGTCAGACAGTGGAATTCAGAAGGAAACAGAGAAGAGTGAAATTGCTTCTTAAAGGAGAGATGCTGCCGTCAAGACATGAGAAGAGCCTGGACAGGAGCTGAGGATTCAGTGTTATAAAAAAAAAGGCTGTGTTAGAGAGAACAGAGGTGGCATAAATGTGTCACATAGATGGAGACTCTGAAGAAGAGCTGAAAGGAGAAAGGGCTGCAGGTGGCATTGGCTGAGGCTGAAGGAGGTGCTGAGTTTGTTCTCTGTGACAAACAGTTGTGGAATATCTGCCTGACACTTAGAAATGTATTGTCTAGCTCTAATCTGCAATTGCCATCTCCAGGTGTATCTCCGTGTATCTCCTGGGAGATTTTGTCAGGAATGGTGGATGCTGAGCAGCTGGGGAGGATTGTCCAGCCTCCCCTGCCACTGGAGGCTGTGCTTTCTTATGTCAACACACTGTCATGCTCACAGATGTCACTAGGAAACAAATACTGGCTTTTGTAGTACAGGCCCATTCCAAATGAGAGACATGGATCCCAGAAGGGAGGGTTTCAATAAATGCACAAGGAAGCTGCAGTGGTTAAAGTTTACATTGTGTTTTTCTTGCTATCACACTTGGTGTACTATCTAAAGAGATCTGTGAGTGAAGTGGTAAAACAGGGCTTTTTAAATTATACATCACCCAGCAAACTGATAAGGTAAACAAAGCAGGCAACCGAATAGCACAGGCATGAGCCACTTCAAAATAATAATGTAGCAAGAACAAAAGGGGAGTAATTCACAGCTCCCTAAGAAATTTTCTCAGTTCATAGGGGGTGAGATAGCAAGCAGCTATTGACTGTTTTCCTTTCATGTTTTCCACCTGTCTGCCATGTGATTGGGAAGTATATTACCTGAATCCTTGTGGGAGTTTTCCCAGTATTGTTTTAAAAGCCTTGCTCTGCAAGAAACAATCCTAATGGAAACCGAGATGTGGGTATGAAATGAATACAGGGAATGGAAGGAGAGTGACAACTAATTTAAACTACAGTTTAAATTCTTTGTAACTTTTGTGACATGTAGATGTACAGGAGCAGCTCCAGCATTTCCCTAGACCCTCTGGGGTGTTCTGGCCTGGCACAGGGGGGGAAGAACCGGCACAAGGGCTGCCTCACAAAGCACCAGGCCAGGGGAAAGGTGGAAGTGGCAACCTCAGCACATGAAGAATTCGGTAATTCTGCAGCTTGAGGGTGCAGGGTGGTTGTGAGCTCTGCCTTGTGCACAGAGCCCAGGGATGGAAATCCCAGCTGCCTCCTGGCTCAGCTGTGCTTGGAGGTGGAGTGAGGGAACCCGGCATGGGCCACAAAGGCTTCCCCAGGCACTGAGCAAACATTTGGGCTGCGGGCCAGGAACATTTCGCATGCTACCAAAGTCACACTGTTCACAGGGCGAGAGCTGAGTGGCCTGAAGCCAGCCCAGAACATCCACTTGAGATGCCATGATTGCAACACAGGTGTAACCTTTAAGGGAAAACAGACACCCTGAAACCCTGACCTGATCCAGAGTTCTGCAGCAATGCACATTTGATCTGCTGTTCAAACCAAGCAGAAGAAAAGAAAGCTCTCCTCACAATTTTGGCTGTTGTTCCTTCAGCCTCACAGTGAGTGAAGAACTAAAGGAATCAACCCACAATTACATTTCTTCTCTTTGAATTTTAGCGTCTTTCTTCCTAAAGGAGCATTTACATGCTGGAGAGATTTAGTAGAGATACTCATTGCAAAGGAATAAGATGGGAAAAAGGAAGTTTTCTGCTTTGTTGCTTCTTTGCATATGTCTGTCTGTCTATCCTTTTAGCTTACCAGTTTTCTTCTTGTGGCACTTTCAAAAGCCAAAGATCTAAAATAATAACCCGTTTTCAAAAAGTGGTGGACAGCCTCATATTTAAAAATAGCGAAGCATGTAACTCACATTTGTAGGAGTTAGCCATCTAAGAGCCTTTTAAACTGGTATGCACTCTAGGAACACAAGCCCAGTCTGGAAAGGGTAGGCCACAGTCCTGGAGTCTCAAGTTCCTGTGCTATTCTGAAAAAGAGATTGAACATCTTAAATTACATAGATGGGTTTGGGAAAGTCAGTTTAAGAATTCTTCTGAAAACCTTAGGTCTTCAAATTTTGTGATGACCTGAGAATTTCAGCTTCCATTTAAAAACAAATAAATCCATTTCCAGACATCGCAAAGGCAGAGCAAAAGTGAAAAATACGAATCCTAAATTATGCTAAGATGGACTGCACATACAAAAAATAACATTGATTATTTTTAACATCTCAGCATTTTTTAGTCATGATGTCTCGTGGCTGGCCAAGATTCTGGAATGCTGGGGGCTGGTTTATCCCGCTTTTATAAAAATAGCACATGTCTAGCAAATGCAAAAAAGCTGAAGAACTTTCCACACCACCTTTTATTGTGTGCTTGCAGGGTGGGATAATGTAACATACTTTTGCTTTACTTTTAGAAGATTCTCATTGGGACTTACTAGCAATTGTACAAGTAATTTCTATTTCTGTGAATACAAAAGATGAAACTTTCTGTTGCTGGCCACTTTCCAGCCAGCACTATCTGTTTTTTACAGGCCATGTGTGGGAATGGAGTCATAAACAACCTCTTACTTTGGCAAAACCAGAACACTAATCACTTTTGTATTAGCTCCAATAAATCCTGAAAAAGTAAATGTTGTGGATTAAAAAGATAATAATGTGCTAATCCTTTCTGTGGTCACCAACCATTTTAAGCTGTTCCATCTCTCATGCCTGAAGGGTAAATCCTCTGGCTCTTGATGAAAGGCTAGATAGTGAAGTATGTCTGCACATCAAACACCACACTTGTTATCAACAAACACATTTTTCTCACTCCTGCAGATAATTTTTGATCCACTTTTACCTTCAATCTGAGATTCCACTTTTCCTCTTCCACCCCACACCCTGGTCCCCTGTCACCAGGACTCCTCACTGATGAGGAGGGGGCCTTACAGAAAGACCTTCCTGAGCTCCTGACTGGTGGTGGGGGTTCAGAGTTGTTTCTGGCAGAAGCTCTCCCCTGTGGGAACAAATAGGTGAAATTTCTGTAGGGTCAAGGGGACTGATACACTTGTAGCACTCTCATCCAGCTTGCTGATGTTATAGATCAAGTGAATCAAAGAATTAACAACAGAATTGTCGTGGACATACTCTGACACCCATTAAAATCAGGGAAGAGGTTTTGCAGCTTTAAAGGGGCCATTTCCCTTGGCATCGGAGTTGCCCTGCACTAGAGCCAGAAGAGGGAGCAAGGGAAGCAAAACAGTTGAAGGCTTGGAGGTGCTGCACACAGTTTTCAAAGTTTATTCCTGCTTTTTAAAAAGTTTTTAAAAATCACAGCTCAAAAGGCTCCTGACTCTAGGAAACGCAGTAGCTGGTTGCAGCAGTTTCAGTTGCATGTGCCAAACTGAGACATAAAGGCAAAAACATCCTTCAGATCAGTTCCTGCTCCTAATCTCCAATAAATATTTTTAATGGGTATATCAAACAAAGCCACAGCAAGTGCCAGCACGGCCTGTAAGCCAGTTACAGGATTGTTCACATCATACAGCCATCAGCACGCTTCTGATTTTTCACGTTTGGCACTGGAAGTGGTGTTTTTCTGTTGCAAAGTGAATGTTGTTCCTTGCATAGAAATGCAGGGACCTCATTGTATGTGGAACAAGCAGTTGATTAAAGATTGGAATAGTAATGAATGTATTAAAGTGGAATGTACTTGGGTAATTGATTAATTGGTGCAGTCTAAGCTACATTCGCTTTCTGTTAAATCAATTTTTGTCTTTTGTCCAAGCCTTGTGACTGAGAGCTGAAAAGCATGAACAACTATTAAAATCATCCAGATTGGTTCTGTGGGAGCTGGGCAGTGCCCAGGATCCCATTTGCAGCCTGTTGCTTGCCTTGAATCTTGCTTTTACATTTCTTTAGTATCTCAGGACTGCAGGCAGGTGGAAGATGTAATTAGTAATGCTCTTATCTTCCCACAGCCCACTTTTTCATTTCTCCCACCTTGTTGCTGCATTCTTAAAATGAAAAACCCATGGTCTCATGCAGAAAGAAATGGCACAGTGACATTCTAATTAATGTGTTTGTCCAAGGGAATATAGGATTGCGGTAAGAACTTCAGCCCGGGGTAGGAGCTAAACATTCCTTAGCAACACAAAAATGCCAGAAAGGACTCCATGATCACATTTAAAAATCACAGAGCACCTGAAAGCCACAGACTGATTACTTTGGGGTAACACCAGAGCAACAAGCTCTGCAAAGCAGGACTGTGTTCAGGACTAGTTATTGAGGACCAGGGAGAAGAACAAGATGGGATAGGATAGACTTCCAAAAGCCTGCTTTCTGAAAAGCTTTGAAAGTTTCCTACTTTTAATAACTGTTTGGCTATTGGTAAAGAATGATATTTTAGCTCCTTCCAGGGCCCAGTGGAAGAAGAGCATACAAGTTAGTGAACTGAAGGAGCACATAAAATGTACAGCAGACCTTGTGCCTTTTGTGGGTTTTCTTAGAGGCTTTTCAAGGTCTGTGCTGCCTTCTGCTACTCCATGGCCGTGCCACTTCTGCTCTCATCTAGTGACTGACACAAACAGATCAAACCTCAGTGCAGGCACAGTGTGTGTTCAGAGGATGTTGGTGCAGTCAGCAGCCCCTCACTGATTTTGTTCTGTCAAACGTTCTAGAGAGGTGGGAAAGCCCCTCTCCCAGGAACTCTCCTCCCCTAATGTGCTTCTGACTGCTGTAAAGAACTGCAGCTCTGTATGCCATCCTTCTCCCTGGTGACTCTGTCCCAGATGGACATTTCAGGCATCAAATCGGTTTGCCTTTCACCCAGTTTGTTGAAAACAATGAATGAGGCTTTTTAAAACATTTTACAAACAGAAGCTGGAGGAAGGTGGACCCTTTGGTTTGTTCACAGGGCATAGACCCATCCCCAGGGTAACTAGCTTACCCTTGTTTTGTTATTTGCTTAGGAGTATTTCAACAGGCTTTGAGCATAGAGTTTAGAAAAAAAATAGTATTTAGAAATAAAATAGTCAATAATAAATTAGTAAAATACTGATTTCCCAGGTAGAGAAGCATGTGTAAAAACATTTGCAGAATTAGGGGCTAGTTAGGGGTTAGTGTTTTGTTTGCTTCTAAACCCTCCAAGTATGCAGTTGTTTGAATGTATCTTTCATTTTGATGCCTAAATGTGCCCTTTTAAGAGCCTTCCTTTCAGCTACTACTTTAAAGAAGGTTTGTATGTCTAGCTTTTTATTTCTCATACAACCTAAAGCTCCACCAAAAACCCAGTGACACTAAACATCAGCTACTGTTGGCATCTGAAAATTAAGGCTTAATTCCCTACCATGAATATTCAGAGTTGGGAGCCCCTAACACTGTAGTATAATAAACACCAAGGCTACAGGCTGCCTCATTCACTTGCATAGGAGCTCTTTATTATCAGCAAACAGGGTTTTGACAACCACTCTGAGGCAATGCTGCTCTGTATCAAATATGAACCGAATTAGCATGAATTTTCCTGTTAATTGCTGAAGCGCATGGTGCTGTGTGATGGCCAGGGAATGCAGCAGGGAGGTCTGAGGTTTGCCAGTCACTTGCAATGTAGGATTCAGCTAATGGGAGTTTATTAGCTCTGAGGAACAGCATTTAATGAACTGCCACCCTTAACGCCAGGCCTGCTTTCCAAGTGGTGAATTGTGCCTGCCAGCTCATAAGGGATGTATGAGAGGGAAAGAGGACACGACAAGAGGCTTCTGGTATTCTTTAAGCAAACCCCCAGAAATCCCAAATGGCAAAGTGGGTGAACCCTCAATGATCTTTTAGAAATGGAAATAAAAGGCGTATTCCTCTGACTGGCTCTTGGTGAGTTATACTCACAACAGTCTTAACTAAAATGTATGGGAGGGAGATATAAACATCTGTGGTTTTAAGCTCCTGTTTTCTTCATTGGCCTTTGAAAACTTTATGCATGTGCTGTTCATTAATAGCACCATAAAAAAACTGATGTTTTCATGGGCGGATACTCTTCTGTCATAGTGGGGTAATTGTGAATTAAGATATCAAGTATTCATGTTATGTTGAATGTAATTGGAATCCTTGATGGTGTGCTCTTCCTCATTAGTGTGATGCAAATATGCTTAATAGCATCACTGTAAAACATGATTCTCTCATTGGTATAACACTGAGTGTAAACGGCTCCTTACTTAGTGCTGCTGTTACTTTGATTTATTCCTATAGGATGGTTGCTAGTCTTGATAGCATACCTGCTTCTCCACTCTCTTAATTGATCATTGTGTTGGTTTATCATTTTAATCAGGACTCTGAGATGCACTGAAAAATGAAAAGAAGCCCATTTTGCAGAGACAGACAGTCAAATCTCTTATCTCTGGTTTCTTTAGGTGTTTCTTTCTAAGAGTCTCTCTAATGCCATGACACTGATTGGCGAGAACAATTTACCACTAAGGGCATAATAAGGGAAAATGTAATAAAATGTCACCAGGCACTGCTCATTTACAGTTGTTTGGCTAAAAAATAGGTTTCATAAAGCTTAGGTGAACTTGGAAATCACCTGAACACATGGCTGCTTGGATTTATGCCTCAATAAGCCTGAATATATGCTCATAGCCACTTCAGAGTGCTGTGCCAATTCGTCTCACCTGCAGTCAAAAATTGTGCAGAGGGTTGCGATCAAATGTGGCAGGGAGCATCTTCCAGGGGGGAGACACTGGCCTGAGGCCCCAGAGATGTGGCTGCAGGTAAAGGCACCCCATTCCTGAATGACCTTTGGCAAGCTGCACCTCTTTATTATGCTGTCCACCCTTGTTTGGCCAGTAGAATAAATTTAGCCTACAAGTCACTAAAAACAAGTTTCCTAAGGGGTACCTAAGGCAAAGAGGGTACCAGCCTCTTGTGGGCCCTGCCCACGCTCCTGCAGGGCAAGTGTTTGACAGTGGTATGTTTCCTTTATGGTACTCCTGAACTCATAGTGCCATGCTTATTCCTGCAAGCACATTCATTAATCAATTACCAAAGCAGCATGAAGAAAATAAATACTGCAGTCTCAAAGGGATTACAAATTCACAAATGGCCCCAAACTAGTTCAGTTCAGTGCTGCCCCGTGGCCCTGCCTAATGTATTTTGATGCTAGTATCTCAGAGTATAGACTTACCTTCAAAAGAGGGACAAAACTGGCATCCCTACTCAAATAGTCTGCTCAGATTACTGCCATGGAGTAATTTCCTGCATGTCACCAGTGCTGAGCAGTTCACTCTGTCCCAGAATAGCACTGAAGCTGCTCAGAAGAAATTTAAGTTTCTTGCTTGTGTTGCAGTTCCAGACCCCTGTAGCCCTGTCCTTACCATTTCCCTTTCCTCCTCTTCTCTGGAAAGGCAGCTCCTCACTCCTGATTCCCTGGAGTGGAATGTTGTCCTGGCTGTGGGAGGAGGTAGGCAGTGGTAGTCCCTGACAGTATTTCTAGGATAAGGAGTGGATAAGATACTGAGTCCCACCCCAGTATTTAATTATCATTACTGATTACAGAATTCATGTTCAAGAAGAGCTTGCTTATCAGCTTTCAGTCGCTTGCACACTTCCAGCCTGGCATTGTGTGGATATTAAGAAAAGGACTGGTTTTGTGGTCACAGATGTGATTTTCTTCTGATACTGTCTAAAGACAGACTGTTCCTGTGTTTGGGGTAGTAAATCTGTATCTGGTTGCCCACAGCACTTCTGTGTTCAAAGGACTTCCTTGCTTTCAAGATTCCTTGCATCTATTACTTTAAACTTCCCCTTGCTTTTACAGGGTTCTTTATGTTCCTACAGTCTTTTGGACGATGTCCTGACTTACATATGAGCTCCTTACTTTACAGGTTGCTGTGCTTACAGGTGCCTTCCTTTAGAGAAACCAGTTTGAGCTGTGTCGGGTTTTGTGTCAGGAACCTGCTCCCTTGCCAGCAGGAATTGCCTGAACCCAGTTGGAAATGCCTTCCATGAGACCTGGGCTGGGCCGGTTGCCCCAGCGCTGCCCCGCCCTCTAGTCCTTTGTTCGTGGCAAGGCAGTTTGTCCCGAATCAGTCATGTCTGAGATGAAGCCAAAATAAAATGAAATCAGTTGGCTTTTTCCACTCGTTTTAGATGAGACTTTTCATCATTAGTCTGTGATATATTTTAATTTTTAAATTGTTTTACATTTCCCATGACAAAAGAATGATTTAAAGTGAAGATGAGGGATTTCCTGATGCAATATCGCATCCCTCAGTGCTTGGCTCCAAGAAAATTGTGCATTACTACAGCATGAATCAGGTTAGGTGAACATTTGCCCAAAAGAAAGGTTTGTGTTTATGTGCCTGCACACAAAACCTAAAGGCACAGGGTTTGCTTTAAAACTCTTTTTTCTTACTGATCATACTTAAATTAAAAAATGTGTATCTATTAAAAGCATACATATGCTTGATGTGCAGTTCATCCCCTGGAATTTTTTCTGAAAGCCACAGGTATATTGCACGCAAGATCAAGACCTGCTCAGAAAGGGTGTCTACCTGAAGGCTGAAGTGCCCCACAGCTACCTGATGTCCTCATCACTTTTTCTTGCTGCTATATTTTTCATCAAATCTCCCATGAGGAAGCTGCTCCCCCATGTTTTCTGGGTGCTGTGCAGGGCTGGGGTGGGAGCTGTTGGGTGGGATGTATCTGGGAATGCATGTGGCACCAACACTATGCTCCTGCCAGCCACCCCACATGCTGTGAAGCTGTGCCTCCCCTCGTGTTAGGCAGGACTAAGCTTGCAAACCCCACAGTTCAAAAAGGCCTTTGTAAAATGTGATCATAGGAAGGGAAGCATTTATTTGAGACTATTCCAGGAAAGGTATTTTAAATAGTCCCTAAGCATACAGTTCCATTACATTTAATATGAAGAGCCAGGAGGGCAGAGAAGATGGAGTGTTGTAATCTCAGGCTAGGGTTGCTCTCACAACAAACTGACGGGGGTTGGGTTTAACTGCTTGGCCAAGTGGCACCATGTGAGTCTGACAGGAATTCTGAGAGCGTGAGGCTGGGAGATGCTTCCTTTTGGTTCCCACCTTGGGTGGATGCACTTGTGTGTGTAACTGTACACACGGAGCAGCTCGGCTGGAAAAGTGATCCCAGGGCTTGACACTGAGCTCGGAAGTGAAATTTCTCAGAACAGCGACCAGCATGACTTGGATAAGCTTTTAAATCATTGAAGATAGATTTGTGTAAAGCTCGTATCATCATTTAAATTTCAGTAGGAAAGTTTATTTAACAGATGAAAACTTTTCCTGATTTCTCAAGTATGCAGTGAAACATACCGTGTCCATACCTGTGTAAGACTATCCCCAGAGGTGCTGATGTGGTCTGATTGCACTGAAATGCACACCTTAGTTGGTGCTATCACAACGTGTGTACAAGCCCTTGGTCAGGATACTGCCCTTGATGAATTTGTTGTAGTGCAGCTCCACTGAGTGTTAGTTTTTAAAGCAGATAACGCCTTCTGCTTGCAAACAGGGATTACAAACAAATGCCTGGCGTTAGAGCCACAGCTTAAATGGGCTGCAAAGTTCAATACAGGGTGAATGGAAGTTCCTGGTGGCTTCAAACACAAGGACATTTTCCTGCTGCTCTCAGAGGTTTGTAAGTGAGTGGTGGACCACTGCAGTTGGTTTTGCTATGGCATTATAATAAACTGGGGATTTGATTCCAGGACTCCAACACTGGGAGAGTTGCTTGGGTGCAGACTCAGGGCTGGGTGGGGGCAACACTTCTGAAATCATGCCACATGAAGATGTTCTGATCCTTTCATTTCTTTATGGGATTTGCTAAATAATTGCCTTTTCTGGTCTAGGAATAGCTGTTACAATTTGGTGCTGGTCAGGGAACAGTTAAACCTTTCTTCAGGGCTATTTTTAAATGTGGCAACAACTGTCTTCAGTGTTTGTAATCTGTCCAGAAATAGACACCACTTAACAAGAACTCTAAGCAAAGAGAAGAGCCTTTTTCAGGAATTCCCACTCTTCACAGGCGTTTTGTTTGGAGATCACTTTCAGCCCAAGGACACTTGTGGCTGCTGGCATTCAGCTTGGTGACCCTGGTGCTGCAGGAGTGGGTGGGAGCTGCACCTTCCGGAACACAGGTGGCTCCACAGTGGCTCCGGGAGGACACAGCACAAACCCACGCTCACAAAACCCAAGGTCTGTGCAGGCCAGAATGGGGAGTTCCCCCAAGGCCAACTGGAGCCAATCCAGCATGGTCCTGCTGTGTGGACATCTGCCACCGTGGAGTGTGTGTCTTGCTTGTAATTTGTGTCCGCATCTTATCATTCATGCTGGGCCTAATCACTTATCAGGCAATTCTAGTGTGTACAGCAGTTTTGTACTTCAGTGGCAGGTCCTGTTAAGTTCAAACCAGCCAGGCCACACTCATTATGTCAGGGAGAAGGGAAAAAAATCTCCACAATTACAAGACTTCTCCAGCTTTCTTCCCCCTGCTTCAAAGCAGTTCATTCTTTGGGGCGGGGGGGGGGGTGGGGTGCATGGCATTTGCAGAAAATGCATCTGCCTTCCCTATTCCTCATCACATGTATTGGGTTATTTTTTATATTTCATGCTGAGTGCTGCTTCATTACGTGCAAACATCAGAAATAGCCTCTGGAAATGCGCAAGTCAGCAAAGGCCTGGTTCCCTTGGTCAGTGCCTGTGATTGGGCAGTGCATCTGCCCACTGCTCGCAGTAGCTGCCAGCCATGGAGGGAAGAGCCACACTTCTTGTCTTCTGTATCCCTGTGTCAGTGTCCTACTATGCCCAGGAAGCTGAGCTCTAGACCTCTAATTTTAGGCAACCCAGAGACCTTTTTATGCCTGCAGGGCTGGATTAAGTTTGGGGTTGAGTCTGAAGGTGGAATCAGCTGTCTCTGTAAAATCATGTAAATACGGGAAGATGCTCGAGTGTAACTGGAAGACCATTATTGGAACTGAAGGGTGTGTTTGTACAGCATTCAGGGAGCCTGGCAGGTTTTCAGGCTTCAGACTACAAAAAAACTAAGGTACCTATACATGGGTCCCCGGACAGAATACAAACCTGAACATTACAGGCATGTTCTTGACTTGCTGAATTCAATGTACATTTTGCCTTACTTGAGCAGGATAGAGCCCTTTGAGGTGTTATTTTCCCACTGGAGACTGGGAAATTATTATTTTAAAATAGAATAGAAAGCAGCTCAGTGTAGGCAAGCCACTGTCATTTGCCAGAGACATTTCTGGCATACCAGCAAGAAGTACTACTTTAAGCAGGAATTGAAAATGTGGTTTTCTGTGCCAGGGGTTGAAGATTATAGCTGCCTGTGATTTCTGTGTCTGATAGTTCTGAGCTGTGAAGGGAACAGTTCATTCTCAGCCAGCTCTGATATGTGAGAATCCTGGGATCTGTTTTAGAATATCCCTGAAAGTTAACACCAAAGTTGCAGCACCTTGTGAGCAGTTCAGGAGGTAGAGCCAGACCTGAATTACACACTTCATGGGACACATCAGTGTTTACCAGCACTGTTCTTAGCAGGAAGGCAAAGAAATCACTTTGCAAAGTGGTGACTTGCTTTTAATTAAGCAAACTAGTACATAATACTAATTCAATTATGAGTTTGTGACAGTATGTTTTCCCCTTATGTTGCCTGTCAGCATTCATCCCAGTGGTTTTTTTAAATCACTAGATAAAAGTGAAAAGAATGACCTTGAAACGAACTGGACTTCAAAACAAGGTTATGGGAAGTGCCAGGGACTGATAAGACGTCTGTGAGTATAATGCACCTCTGCATTGAGGCTCTGTTTAAGAAAAACAAAATACACAACCCTGCCACAGTTCTCTTGAGGGCAGGAATTTAAACCACAGGTGTGTAATGAAGATGACAGTGGGTGGCTGCGTGTTGAAAAAGTACAAGAGAAGAAAAATGGAGAGGAAGTACTTAAAAATTCTGATTTTGGCAATAGAAAGGTATAAATTATGTAATGATTTACTTCTCTCATGATAGATAGACAGATAGATAGACAGATAGATAGATAGATAGATAGAGCCCAAAAGAAGCTTTAGCCAAGTATGTAGATTGAGATGACAAACTAGGACCCCAAAGGCTGTTAAAGGGAGTTCAGTTCAGCTGTTTGCTGGCTTTAGCCAAAGGACTAAACAAGGACAGGAGAAGTAAGTTGAGATGAAAACATTACTTTTGTTAGATCAATATGCTACACTATTTGTTTTTAATTAGGCCATGACAGCGAATCTCTGCCTCTCTTGCACTGCTCGTATATTCAAAGATCATCCAGAATATGCTAATGTGAGGCTTTTAGTATCCTTTTAGAGATTCATTTAGCATATTAAAAGCATATTCTGAGCATTAGCAAGACATACTGAACTGGTGGTTCACAGCCAGCCAGACCTGGAGTTTACTGAGGCCACAGGATGCTCTGTGTCCTGTAACTCATTACTGTGTATACTTTTTAAATTGAAAGGAGGTCACTGTTTTCCTTGCTAATTAAGGCTGGAAGCTTATTCCACTGTGCTTATCTCCTTTAATGTGTTGCTCAATAAAATCTCTTTTCTTAACGGATTTATTCAAAACATGTAAATGTTTCTTAGATTCTTTTCCATCAAGACAATCATAAGTAATCATAAATGGTGAGTTCATCATTTAGCCACTGTTAGTCAGAATTTGGACTTCATAGAAATTCAGGCCACAGGGAATTTTTATGTCCACTGGACTCTAGCTACTGGGTGTGGAGCCTCCCCCAGTTATTAAGACATTCAGAATTGAAGCAGACTGGGGGATTGTCATGGTTTAGCATAGCTGGGAGTTGTAGTTAAAGAGGGGCTCCATCAGCTGCGGAAGTGGTTCTTTGCAAAAAGGTGCTTACAGCTTCCTCTAGACCCAACAGAACCAATCAACTGGCTAGATTGAATATTGGCAACTTTTTTAAGGCACTTAAGAAGCTTGACACGCCTCTGCGATCCACATTTAAGAACGAACAAACCCCGGGAAAGCCTCTCTTGCTTCTGCTTGTCGAACAGGTAGCTGGTGGGGGGTGGCCGGGCCTGGCCGGGTCGGCCGGGGGTGGCTTGGCTGAGATCGCAGCCGCTCCTGATCGCCGGACACCCCCCAGAGGCCAGGCCAGCCCTCACCCCTAGAGCGGCCGAAATTCCCCTGAGACTGCTCCCGGCAGGATCATGTGGCCAAGAGATAAGCGAATTCCAGCTGCAAGGCCCGGGTGAGATTAACTCTTTTAGTGCTGTAAGATTGGCCCAGAACAGATGAAGCCTGCAGACCTCAATCCTCTCCCAGGTCAGAGGAAAGAGAAAGCTGAAGGCACGTGAAGAAAACACCATAAAGACACCAGAGTCAGTGAGGAAGGAAGAGCTGAAACCCCGAGAGAGGAGAAAGAGGAGATGCTTCAATCCTAGAAGCTGAAATTCTGATGTAAAGCTATGGTGATGGACTGTGGTATATCAGAGTACCCGTTGTAATTTCATGAAAGGTTGGGGGGGGGGGGTGGAGCGTTCAAACTGCAACTATGAGCAAAAGCACTTGTGCTGGAACAAGCAAATGTTGAAGTAGCTGTGGTTTGATGAGAAAATTAAAGAGATCCCATGAAAGAAAAAGACCTGTTCCTAGAAATGAAGATACTCCCAGAGATAGTGTTCTTACGCCTCTCAGGCACTTAGATAAGTAAAGAGAACTTTTGTTTCTGAACAGCTCATCCTTAAAAATGGTACCCCATTAGCTAAAGGAACCCTCAAAAGCAGTTGTGAGGAAAGCTGTAAGTCGAGGGAAAGGATTTTCACATGCAAGCAGAGAACCATCCCAGGTGGCTGTATTGCTGTGACATTGAAGCTACAAGAGACTGTTTCTTGTGGAGATGTCTCCCTAGCATGAGCAAGAGAGACTCCTCTCCCTAAGTGAACTGAAAAAAAAGAAAGTATTATATAGGTGGTGAACTGGCTAAAATATCTCAAGGGTTGTGGGGGTTTTTTGTACATTTTCAGTAAGAGAAGGGAGAAGAGAAGTGTTCTGAAGGTTTAGTCTGACTCTTTTTTTTCTTCTTTTAGGTCTATTAATAAACTTCTTTATATTCTTTTAAGTTTTGTGCCTGGTTGGTTTTCTCCTAGTTCTTATCTCACAGAAGGAAAATAAGTAAGTAATGGATAATTTGAACCAAACCACTACAGGGATCCTCATTCATTCCTCCTCCTTCCCTGAAAGTAGTGAAGCATTTTCCCTCCTCTCTGAGTGGCATTCCCTTAGGATTCCGTGGCTTCTCTGTGATGCAGCAAGGACTCAGCCTCTTTTCATCCTGCTTCACTGCTCTCCAAGAACAGGCCACCTTTGGCTGAGCAATGGCTAACAGCAAACCCGTCTGAAAGCAGGAGGAATCCTTGACAGGATGGTCAGGGATGGGAATTATGATATGTAAACAGGAAATATTCCATATCAGAAATGGCAGTGGGTTTTGTGCAGGTAGATCCCATTGCATTGGTTTAATCAGTTCCCTACACACCTCCTCCTGGGGTAACTGTTGTGGAGTTGGCCATGAAACCTGGTTTGAGGAAAGTAGAGGAGCAAACTTTTGTTATTCACTGACTTCCAGTCCAAATTACGAAATGGTGAATTTGGTTCTCCAGAGGACCTAGGAAATGGAAGGAGGTGCAGAAAAAGAAATTTCTGCTGTTAGAGATGCAGCTGGGGGGAGGTCGTGTGAGGGTAGCAGTCACTGACCCCCATGTGCTTCTGTCCCTCTTCATTTCTCACGTACTTCTGGGCCCTAATGAGCAGATACTGCCTCCTGTCCTCTGGAAACGCTTCAGACTTCTTTGCAGGTATGTTTCCTTCCCTCGTGCTTCTGTGACTTTATGTGAAAGACAGTTGTTGCACCTTTGCTTGTTCACACCTCTGAAGGATTGTTTCAAGAGCCGGCTTGGAACAGGACACTAAAAACTGCAGGCATTTTATAGAATTAAGTAATTTCAAAATTACCATAGCAATTTGCATAAATTTCTGTGTAATCACTTTAATACATTTTCAGGCTCCCCAAGGCAATGTTTTAAGGCATGTTACATAGTAAAAGTGGGATGAAACGAATGCTCATTCACGTAGGGCGGGATTTTCCAAACCAGTTGCTGTTGGTGGTGTTCTGGCAGGATTTTGCATCACTGAAGTCCTTGATGAAAATCTCACCAGATTCCTGCTGAAAGCCCTGCTCACACAGTAGGGCTGCAGAGGTGCTGACCCCAGAGCCCTGTAGGGTATGAGCACAGTCTAGTCAAGAGTTTCGTTTCCTCTAGAAGCAGCCCATAGACTTCAGTGTTATTGTTTGCATGTTTTACTTTCAAATGCTCAGGCTCTTAGAGGGCTAAGCCTCATGTGACCCTGCAGTTCCCAAAGATCATCTCACTGTGAAGGCTGGGAAGGGTGTGATTTATGTGGTTACATCTCCTACATGAAACAGCCCAAAAATGGCCATTGATCCATGTGCACTGGCAATGCCTGTCCGGTTTTTGAAGGAAGGCTTCCACACGGGAGCTTTACCTCAGCCCTGGCCATTTGCTGGGCTGGCTGGTACCTTTTTCCATTCAGAGCACATGGAGTATTCTTGCCTGAATTCCTGTGGTTTTACTGGTCATGTCCAGCATATTTGTCTACTAGAATGATGAGCCTTTTCCTACCCAGAGTCTCTTCCCTGTGTTGGTATGGGTGGATTGTGATCAGGCCAGCACTTAGCTCTATTTCAGAAAAGAGAATGGATGGAGATTCAGAAGCCTTTCACAATAAATGATGATTTCCAGTCATTATGTCTCATTTCTGAACCTTATTCAGTTCATTTTATTCAGATTTTGTCACTAAAACCAGACACAACACTCCAGGGTGCTGCATTGGGTAGCCATGCTGAGTGCCCCCTTTGCACAGAGCCCTGCTTCTTGATGCTTTGACAGCCCTGGCATTATTGAAACTGTTCCCTGGACCATCTTATAGGTTGTGTTGGCTCTTCAGGTGGGGTTCAGCACTTGGCAGCTCTATAACTTGCGCTTCCTTTTGGTTATGCCCAAGTTTAGTGTAGCTTTGGCAGGAGGGCAGAGAGGGCTCCATGCAGATGTCTGTACACTTGGTCAGTGCCTCAAGAAATTGGTGTGACTCAAGAAATGCATCATGAGCACTGTAGAGAAGCTCCTCTATGCAAATCTGCTGTGGAACTGATTTTGCTGTGCATCACAAGAGTTTCTGAAGATGATCAAAATCACACTAAGCATTTAGAGCAGACTAGAACAATTATTTCTTTATTTCATGTGTCAGTCTCTTATTGTTCCTTGTTCTAGGCCATCTTATTTTAAATCTGTACATTTTCAAAATGGTTTCAATGTTCTGTCATTAAAGATTCAGCTTTTTTAGTGAACTGTCAAAGAATCAGTTATTCTCTCTTGGCAGAAGAAGTGCTTACCTTTCAGCTTCTTCTCTATATAAAAAATCTACTTCATTTTCCCTTTGTTAGGCTTAAAAAGAGTACAGTTTGGTAGGGCCTACTGTGCAGTAAATTAGTTTTAAGTCTGAAACTGAGAACACTTTCAACAGGAAAGAAATTTTAAGAGATACACATCTGTATATGCACTTTTGCTTTCTTTTTTTTTTTTCAAGAATTAGGGAAGGCATGAATTGGCCTCAGCATTACATGTTTATTTCTGTTGTAGTTTCAGTAGAAATTTCTGTAAAATAAACTTCATATACACCCAGACATGCACACACACAGCATGTACTTTTATGGATACTTAAAAGAAGTCCTATTTAAGTTTAGAAGTGTTCAGTGTAAAAGCGAAAATGCATTTCTTTAGTGATGGGTAGATCTCATTTGAAATGTGATTTGCTGCTTTTCTTATTTGGGTTAAAGTCTCATATGCTAGCTATTGAAAAAATTTATATTTTAGCTGGAGAAGAAATTGAATTCAGCTAATTGAATAATCCCATCTTTTTGTTTATCCATGGAAGACTTACCACTTTATGTAGCATTGAATTCAAGATGAGGTTTGCATATTGGCAAGGTGATTCCACCATAGTGATTTGTGCTGGAGAAGTTTTGCTCAAATCCTCCCAGCAACCCTCCGTTAACACCCACAGGCACTTCAATTTTTCTTCCAAACAAAATAGAGGAAGTGTGCGTGGGAAATCAGAGAAGTAATTAAAATGGCAAGACATAGGAAGCAATAGACCTCAGCATCATCAAAGCTTTACTTTATAGAATTCTCCAATTTAAAGCTGGCGCTTGCAAAGGTGTAACACCAAGGTAATTAAGCTTGTTTTGTAGTTTGGTCACTTTGCCTCTTATCCTGCTTATTTGGGTGGTATTTTATTAATGATCTCTCAAGGGGAAACTACTGTAGCTGGCAAATTAATGAAATATTAATAACAACCAAATCGATGTGTGTGTGTGATTCCACTCTGGAGAAGCCTGACCTGAATGTGCTCTGCACTCGCTGTGCTTCATGAGCAGGAAAGTCAGCACAGAGCCTGCCGTGAGCCTGTTGTCCCCAGGGACACTCCTGGCTGAGAAGGTGAGGCCACAGGTAAATCAGAGTCATGGGTGGGCAGTGAAGCAAGATCCACAAACCTGCTGAGCAGAAAAGGCTAGAAATTAGCTAAAAGAGCAAATCCAACAAGATTGGGCCTAAGTGAACAAAATCTCTGTGGAGGTCTGGAGGCAAAGAAATGGGACAGAGCTGTAAACATGATTCCAAGAGAATCTGGCAGGGAAGCGAAAGTGACAGAGAAGCCCATCTTGGTCCTGAGATGACAGAAGCATCTCAGTGCAGCAGATACCCCTGTGAGCACCTTCCCTGGTTTTTTAAAAAATCTGTCCCCTGTTGCTGTGGGGGGGAAGAGTTGCTGTTCTGCAGTAAGTGCCGAATCCCCTTTCCCTGGTGTATTTATCACAGGACATCTTTGATTTTGGCCTCTTCTGGTAAGTTGAGGTGAAAGCTGTGTCTTGGAGTTCTTTTCCATTGGTAAGCTTAGTTGGTTTGCCCCTGTCGTGAGAAACGTGTAAAGAAAGTGCAGCTTTCCTGGAGCAGGCTTGAGGCAGAGGTGTAATGCAGTAACAGTTAAAATAGCCCAAACAGGCTTTGTGGAACTTGCTAGTTAAAATTTTTGCAAGGCCTCTGGCAAAACAAGAGCCTTTTGGAGTCATTCAACCTCATTAGCTCTGCAACTGTTTATGTACCTCCATGTGCTTAAAACACAAACGGTTTAAAAATAACAGCATTGGGAGGATGGCCCAGATTTTTGAAGAATAACAAGTAATTTTCAATTCCTCTGAACCCTTCTCCTCTTTCCCTGAGTGTGCAGCATTTCCTTAGTTTAGAAGCTTTTTGATCATTTCAGAAATTAACATTGCAGCGGGTTCTGAAGGGGTGTGCTCATCAAGGAAACCAATAAAGATGACAAAAAGGCACAACTGTTTGTTGTCTCTATCATCATGGGGGGAAAAAAAGACCCTGCAAGCTGATCAGAATCCTCCATAGCTGCTGGCTCCCAGATACTGCCTTCTGTGCTTCCCACCCTCCCCTTCCCAGCAGCTCTGTGAGCAAGGGCACCATGGAGATGCTTCCCTGTTGGATGGTGGTGCACAATAGGAGACGTGGCATTGGTCACTGCGGAGCTATCTCGGGTTCCGGGATGGAAAAACTTCGCTTCCAGCTGGCCACATTGCCTGTAGGTGACAGTCTGAGGAAAGGGGAGGTCAGAGAGGGAATGAACGTGCATGTTCTGGAGGGTTTTTCCCTGCTGGATGGTTAGATAAATAAGGAAGTGGAAGGAGTCATGCAGCCTAATAGGTTTTCCATGGGAGACCTTGGGCTCACACCTTACTTCTGACACGGGTGAGTTATCTCTACTGCTCTTACCTTGTTTCTCCATCTGTAAAGCAAACCAGCAGTAATCCTTTTAGGATTTCCCTTTTCAGTGGTGGTACTCCTCTTTGGATTTCCCTTTTCTTTTCCTTGTGCCCACACAAGTTTGGGCTCAAAGACTGTCCCTCCCTTGGGTTTCCTCTGGTGGCTGAAGCCTTGGGTTGCCCTGTAACCAGAAATAGCCTCAAGGTTGACTTTTTGGGTTTTTCCCACTTCTGAATATGAATCCACAAGACTAAATGCATTTTAGCAAGGGATATATTTGTGCAGGTACTTATGCACACAGTCCCAGTAGCACAGGGAGTGAAGCTGCTGAAAAATAAGCTTTTGCCAGTATGGCCTCTTCACTTGTCTTACACCCAACTGCACACAGCAGTGTTAGTGACTGCTGATGTGGAAATGTTCTTTCAAACCAGGCATTCATAATTAAACTGAGATCAAATACTCAGCCTTCACTCTGGTGCTAATGATGTGCAATATCTTCCTTTTCTTGTATTATTTTTTCATGTTTTTCTGTGTGTGTGTGTATTTTTGCAGCAAGTTGGAAATGATATTTTTAGTCAAGAGAACTAATTAATAATTCATTCATGAATAATGATGAAAGTAGCTGATTAAAATGTATGTCTAGCTTCAAAAGGAATAATCTTCAGAAGTTGTAAGTGTTTATAAAGTCCATCTCACCCTCCATCTTCTCTTCCCAGCCTCTGTGCAACAGCTGTTGTTATTCCCATTTACAGGTATCAGGTAGTAATTATACTAGGGAATGTGATCCAGAGTAATAAAGTTGCAGTTACAAAAGGTGGAATATGAGGGAAATCAGCTGCAAATCTTCCCTTAGCCTTGTGTTTCTTGGTTCAGGGGGACAGTGTTGGATGGTGTTCTGCCTACTAGTTCTCAGTGTCTGTATTTCTCTCCTTTACTCTTTCTTTGGAAAGAAAAGAAATAAAACCCTGAAAACACAACACAAGGAGAAAAACTAAAAAGAGAAGAGGGATCAAAGTCTTTCATGAACGTAGTGTGTGTAAAACCACCTGCAGGGGCAGATTTGTTATGGTACATTTTTGCAAAAATCATTAACTTGTCATGGCAAAATGGAAAAATTAATAAAACAGCAGTAAAAACAAGTTAAATTCTGAGCCTGGAGGACCAGCTTGTCTAAAAATAATGACACTTTTTTTAGGGGTCAGCTCTTACTTTCTCCAATCCTGTGTGACCATGGCCCTTTTCCTTTTAGCCTAGCCCTTTTCCAGACCTCAGCATTTCTGTAGTGCTTTGTATTTGACATGTTGAAGAACACTCATTATTATCCTTTCCCCTCTAGATGACCCTTTTTTTTTTCTCCATCGTGTCGATGTAGTGGTGGTTGTACATAAAATTATAGCTTATTCCACTGTCCTAGTCCTTTCTGCTACTCTCAGCTTATATCCTTAGCTCAAAAGTACTTGAAAAAGTTCCAACAAGTTTTTAGGCAGAAGAGCACTTACTGAGGCCACTTCTGTTGTATCATGTCTTCCTGAGCTGCAAGTCCTTATTTTTGTTAGGGTGGATATGGTTATTACTCCTTGTGGATCAAAGTCACATTACATGCACAGTTGGCAATATTCAACTCCTAATAACTCATCTGTGTTTGCATTCTGAACTAAATGACCTGAAAAATTGTGGGTTAAAATGGAAAGGAGAAGGAGGAGAGGGTAGACACATTAGAAAGAAGAGAGGTTCAGGAATGCATTCAAACCTGAGAAATCTTAATTTTCCAGCCCATCTAAAATGGGAAAGCCATTGAAAGTGTAGGACTAGATGTTCATCAAATGCAAATAGACGTGGTTCACTCGTTATAAGGGAGCTATGCAAATATCTATCTGCTGAGGATGCAGCCCACCTTTTTTTTTTTTAAAGGCATTTAGAAACCAAAGGAAATGTAAGAGAGCTGTTTATTTCTAGAAGCTGTGCCAGGTTCACCCCACGTGAACAGGAGCAGGACATCAGTGCTGGTGTCCTACACTTTTACTGCCCCCTTCAGCCAAACCTCTCCATTAGCATTTGCTCCTGCAGGAAGGTACCTGCTGGCATCACTCATGTTCAGGCTGCTGCCACCAACAACACTTTCTGTGCCTTGGAAGAACCGGACAAGTCACCGTTGAGGCAGCGGTGGCATCTTCTGCTCCTCAGCTTGTGTCTCATCATATGCTCCATCCTGCCTGGGACTCATTTCCTCCTGGAACTCATGAAAAAACATATGGGAAAAGTGGCAGTGAGTAGCACTACAGGCATTTAGCTGGAGTACTGAAGCATTACAAATTAGAGTTGCTCTTGTTTATTAATTGGCTTTTTTTTTCTTTTTGAAATATAAAATCTTCTCTTGGTGAGAGAGCAGCAAGCAGGTAGTGTGATACAATGACAGAGTTCGTAATTAGAGTTCAGGAGCCCACAGACATTAACACACACAAAATCTATTGGCCCTCTTTAGAAACGAAGTGTTCTTAGGGTTTTTTCCTTTTTGCTAATTTGTGTCCCAGGGGTGGAGCTCCCAAATGTACTCTTGCAAATGTTAGTTCCACATCCATTGAAATTCCATTCCAAAACTCCCCTTTGCTGCTGAAGGATTAAATGTTACCTCTGCATTTCTGGTTTTAGCCCCTCTGGTGCCATGACATCTATCCTGTGCATTGCACTCCATGTGTGATGTGACAGGCTGAATGTTTTTTGAAAAAGCTTTTGGTTTTAATCTATCAGAGCCCTGAAGTGCATTAAAAAGCTTTTTGAAGAGCTCAGGAGCAACGGAAATTTGTTTGCTGTGCTTTGGGGTTTTGTCAGTCCATGTAAAGCATTTTTCTTTGAACAAGTGACCTTTTTCTTGGTCATTCCACTGTACCATGTCGGCTGTCCTGGTAACACAGAGACAGGGTGGACTCTTCTTCAGGATGAGGAGTCTGAACCTCCTGAGCTCACCAGGGGCAAAAAAAGCTGCTTTAGGACATGGGTGGTGATATTCACATGCACACATAGATTTTGAAATGCTGAGGTGCCATTACTGTGGGAGATGCCCTTCAGGACTGTGGGTGGGAATGAACTTGGCTATTTTGATTCTGTACCCCAAAATTCCAAAGCAAAGCCTTAACTGATGAAAGCAGCACTTTACTAAAAGCAGTGGACTAATGATTGACATCGATGGTAAGCCACTGTTTATCTGTTGCTGGCTTGGTGATTTTTATTTTCTTCTTTGATTATCAGGCCTGGCTTTGATCCTCAGGAGCCTCCTGTCCACCTCCTATTCCTCAAACTAGCTGATCTTAGCCTCTGCTAGTTTTTCAGTAAAGGTAGTGCTGCTTCAGTTTCCAGCTCTTCTCTGTTACGGAGTTAGCACCTCTTGCCCTTTAGGCACATTTATTTTCATCTCTTCTTGATCTCTCTGATGGAACAGTCTTGGTTTTTGCCATAGTCTAGAGGTCAGAGGTGGTTTTGATCTGTCAGTCCAACATCTGGCTTAGTTAAAACCATAACCTGCAATATATTGCAGTTGCTCTCTCTGTGAGAAATAAAGCTTTTGGGGGTGTGTCACTGTTCTCACTGCAGCCGAGTAGAGAAGCGACAGAGTCCAGGCTCAGGGATAAATGGAAACGATTCAATAAATTTTCCAAAGGCTTTTATATGTTAGTTCACAAAAGTGTGTTAAATGGCATAAGGTAATTGGTCTTTTGGCCATCCACCCCTTGAGGGGATTGGTCAAGTTCTATAACACCCATTCCCAAATATTTGTCTGGTCAAAGCCATAACAATACTGCAAAACAATCCACAGGTGCAAGAAGTTTACAATACTGTAATCTTGTTTAAAGTAATCTGCATGGGAAAGACAGAACTCTCACAAACTACCGCAGAGAGCTGAAGAAATTCTCTGCTGAGGCTTTTTCAGCATCCATAGGGGTGTACCAAAAGAAGGCTGGCCCTTATGGTTTGGAGTGTTTAAAGCAAAACTGAAGTATGCTTTGTATCAAACCAGCTCTTGTGGTTCTCCTTTGATCACACTGCCAGATTTTTCTTTTATTACCTTGAAGCAATTTTTCCTCCCTTCTTATCTTCTCCACCCTTTTTTTGTTTCCAAGCTTTGCTTATGTCCAAGCTTCTGCTCAAACCTCCATCTATTTGGTGGTGATCCACAGGTGGCCATAATCTGGAAAATGCTCCTATTGCTTCCCATTCTTTTAATTATTAATATTTCAGTTGTTAATATTCAGTAGTATCTTATTATGCAAAGCTTGTGTCATCCTGAAGAGCTACAGCTTTAGCAGGGTCCAAAGCACCAGAGTTCTCTTCTGAGAAGATAAAAATTTGTGATATTTACTGTCAATAAACTTGTAAGATAAAATTGTATCAGCAAGGGGGCAGAAAAGCAGAAAATTGCAGACTAAGATGTGTGAAGAGCTTACAGAATAGAAGAGTTAGTTAATTATTTTTCTAAAATGGGTAGGACAGTGTAAAATCTGCAGGGTGGGTGGCTCATTTCATGTTTGCTTTCTTAACACTTGAAAAGAATAATATTTTTTTAATTGAAAGTAGGACATAAATAAACTGGTTCCATTGGTTTCATGTAAAAGAGAGAAAACAAAAACTGATGAGCTCAGCTGTTTCTTCCTGCTTAAATCCTACATTCAAGATGGAAAAAGTTCTTCACAGGGAGGGTGATTGGGCATTGGAACTGGCTGCCAGGGAGGTGGTGGAGTCACTGTCCCTGGAGGTATTTAAGGACAGCCTGGATGGGGTACTTAGTGCCATGGTTTAGTTGATAAGGTGGTGTATGGTCACAGGTTGGTCTCAATGACCTCAAAGGTCTTTTCCAACCCAGCTGATTTTTTTATTTCTGTGATTCAGGCCTCACTGGGACTCTCTGAATCAGAACACTGCCTGATCACTCTATCTAAAGCAATTAGCACCCAGCCCAGTGGCCAGGAGGTAATTTGGGTAGTGAGGAAAAAAGCATGATACTCATCAAGTGACAAAGATGCTGGGAAAAGAAAGACACGATGCTTTTGTCCACAGCAATAAATCCCCCCAGCTCTGGATTCTTATTATCTGCAAAGGCTGCTGGTGACTGCGTTGTGATCTCCAGCACCAGTTGGCCTGTGGCTCCACATTAGCTGCAGTAGGGATCCTAATTGTTTTTTGACAAATCCTTAGGAAGGCTGCCAGAAGTCTTCTGGCACACGCTAACAACTGGTTTATGGTTCTGCACAAATGTACAAACTCCTGATAGAGGTTAAATGTACTGCATTAGCAATTGTATTCTATTTGATTATATCATGGGAAGAGAGATGTGATGATTTAGTGATTCACGTGGGAGCAGTTTGAAAATATTGCAAACTTGACAGATGGCAAAAAGATAGCTTAGCATAGCTTAACAATGTTGCATTATTCCTATAGTCTTTTAGTTTCTAACACCTTTGCTTGTTCCATATTAAAACAAAAGCACTAGACCAGCACTTGACATGGCTCTTTGTTGCAGATTTATCAAAGACACAGTTTCTCAGCTGGGAAGGCCTTACCTTCATTTCCATCTAGAAATCACAATGTTGTCTTTCTGTAACAAACTGGGAGTGCAAGCAAGACATTCAGCTCCACTGAGTTCAAAGTGCCAGTGGAACCCAACTGCTGCTTGGTTTCTTTGTGCTCCTCACAGGAGCTGAAATGAAAATGTGGGTGGTGGTGTACAAAGCCACCTCATAGCCCCTGTTCAGAACAGGTCTTCCTACACCTTTTGATGTGGAAGGCTTTGAAGATGTGCTAGGGGAACAGATAGTCACAAAACCATGTGCTTTCCTGCAGGATCCCACCACAGAAGAGTACTAAATATGCAAGTCTCATTACAAACACCCTTAAGGCAAAGAAATAAGGAATGGTGAGATCCCAAATTGTCCCCAGTGCAACCAAGACAGAAGAGAGGCTGGGGCACTGCTCTCAGCAGCCTGGCTGGTGGTCCTGGTCCAAGTAAGAGCCATTTCAGGGCAACATAGTCCCTTGGATGAGAGTCAGCTGCCATGGGCTCACTCTTGGTCTCTTCTGTCCACGTGGCTCAGCCTGCTGCCCAAAGCAAGGAGGGGAAAGGAGGGGAAAAGGCAGGGTTAAAACTATCCCCACACTGTTTTGTTCAAGGCTTTCTCTCTTTCTGAGACCCCCTACTTACCTGTCCAGTGTAGCTGTGAACATCACAGGCAGAACAGGGGCCCGAGAGAGGATGGTCTGGCCCCCACAACCAACTATGAGCCTTCAAACTCTTTATTCTCAGGTGTGGAACTGGTCAAAACTCTTGGCAGATTCCCATAACTAAAGCTACCAATGTCTATAAGCTGTGTCACCATGCCTACTATGTCACATTATGAGATGTGTCATTCATCTTTTTCTTGTTATTTGCACTTAGTCTTGGTTTTGCCAAAAGAAACATTTTCTTTTCTCCCATCTGCAGGGGTTTTTGTACTCTTTGCTTCCCTTTTTTAATTCTTTCCTCTTACCATCATATGAGGCAATGCTTGTAGTCTTTTCATTCTAAAAGATAAATCCAAAAATGGAAACAAAACTCCATGTTTTGAGACTTAGTGTTATAGAAACAAATTCTTCAGGGCAAGAATATTTTATACATTAAGGAAGAGAGCAACCTTCACACTGCAACTTGCAAGCTGCTTTAGGATGATGGGTCAAGTATTTTCAGGTATGGTAAAATCACCCATGTGGAAAACCAAACTGTTAAATGTTCCAGACAAGATAGCTTTTCAAATCCTGGCATGGACACCAGTAAATATCCAGTAATTCTGTCACCACCAGTTGTTTGACTGAAGGCAAAGATATATCAACCGGTTGCATCAAAGGGCTGTTGTGTCACAGAGGTGTCTGATTAAGATATTCTCTATTATTTGAACTGCAGCTGCTTACCAAGGGACTGAAATAAATGAGCACTGGTGGAAATTTCTGAAGCAGCTGAGCTAGTATCTTGGAAGCATCATGGCACAGAGGAGCTGAAGCTGTGGCCCCCCAGGTGCCAAGTCCGTGAGCTGAAGTGTGGTCAGGGCACACTGAGCTGCTGGGAAGTGCCAGGCACTGCAGGGTGCTGGGTGAGGGTCCCCGCAGTTACAGCAGTAAGACAAGACAGTCTCTGTTCTATCTTCATCCTGGTTGCCCAAAGCTCCCAAGGAAAGGTGGCTCAGCTGAGCCATGTGAGAAGTGGTGGAGGGAAAGTGTTTGCGGTGACTGTGCCCATTGTCCTCTCAAGTGCTTGTTGGGGAGGAAGATTCAGGGGCCTGGAGGGAAAGGTAGTGTGAATTCAGTGTTGTGTTGACAGTCAGAGAATTCCTGTGAGCTGTGGTGGAAAGATGGAAGGGGTCTGCTCTAGAGTGTGTTTGATGGGCTCTGAGGAAAATGGAGATTTCCTGCTTTTTTGTTCTTGTGCATATGCCTTATCTTCTGAAAGGCCGTGGTGACAGGAAGTGGGAGGTGATACTCTGAAGGTGTTTTGAGTAATCGTGGGGTGTTACATGATTTTCAGAGAAGAATGGCTCAGTCTCATTTTCTGCCTGGTGTTTCAGTGAAGGAGTGACAGAAGATTAATCAGACGTGACTCCTGTGGAGGAGATGTGCTTACACTGCTAACTGCAGGGTGGCTGGAGTTATGTCTTCAGCCTTTGGCAGTTCTGTATGAGTTTGCCCTGCTCATGCCCACAGCTGAGTCTGAGCTGTCTCTGTTCAGTAACGCCGTGTGTCAGAATACATTAGCCCAGGTCTAGCACTTGCTGAAGCACATCCAGAGCTCTTGGGGACTCGGAGCACGGATAAAGCTTGCTTATCTGTATGAGAGTAGTACTTATTCAGAAAGGCACTAAACTTTTTAACTAGCTCAAAATGAGCAAGCTTAGCCACCAAGCACGGCCCAGCTGTGCAGCACAGTAAGTAAACTACCCCATTTGGAACACCTCTGTGTGTGTGACAGCTTGCCAGCTCACAGCATCCACGAGCTGGTCCCTTCCCCTTGGCCACCAGCCCTCAGGAGAAGCAGGGGTTTCTGTGCTTGGGGACCAAGGAATCCTTTCTGATGTTGTGTGACAGAGCAAAAGCCTCTGGTCTGCACATCACTGTTCCCTGCAGATGCCTGAGATGGGCATTTGGGGCAGGGTTCTGCTGTGTTTTGCTGGGTGTCTTTGAGAGGTTCTGTGGGTTACAGGTTAAGGCCTCGCATCATGCATCCAAAGGCTGTGGTGCATCCAAAGGCTGTGGCTCTGGCTGTGGTGTTACCATAGCCACTCTGTCTCACTGCCCTTTGTGTTTCCATGCTTTTATTTCACCTGCCTTGTCTATCCTCTGTACCACCTGCCCAGGGCAGAGGCAGTCATGCATACTCTGTGTGCAGGAATTCTTTGTGGAATGCAGACGAGGTGATTTTATGCTGTCATTGATAATAAACAACATCACAAGATAGCAACAAATTGATTTTTTTAATCATTTCATCTTCTTACCCTACTATTACATGGGATTATTCTGTCTGTTAACTTTTCAAGCTATGGTGCTAATTTGCTTTATTGCTTAAAAACCAATGTGAATTTCCCTCAGGCTGTTCCAGAAATTGCTTGCTTTGTTATCAAAGGATCAACAATTCACTAAAGACATCTGCTTTTTTTTTTTCCTCAAGCTGTTTTAAGAAGTATATAGAGATGTGTACAAGGAAGAACTATTGAAATAGTTTAGAAAGTACTGTCTGTCCTGTAACAAGCTGTTCATGGTGCTGTGCAACAGTAGTACCACCCCAAAATGCTCACTCATCCCTGGAATGGTGTGTTGTTGTTAAGATCTAGTTTTAAGGTTCTTAGAAGCTCCTCTGCCCGAATTAAGGTGCAAACGAGACCATATGCCAGTGACAATAGTAAGGGTTTTATTTGATGGTAAATATGAGAGAGGGAGAGAGAGAGGCAAAGAGAGAGAAAGAAAGAAAGAAGTAGAAAATAGTTGGGGGGGACAGAAAGAGTGACAGAGACAGAATAAGGAAAATATCACCACTCTGTGGATCCCAAGATGTTCCGGTGATCCTCTGCAGCTGGTCTTCTTGGTGGTGAAAGTCTCCCCAAAGAAGCACAGAATCTGGTGGGTTTATATGCTCAGGCCTGGCATGTCCGTCCATGTCCCCCTGGAGGAGGGGGATGCACTCTCTTACAGCAGCCTCTGGGTCTGTTGCATCACCTGCAGTCCTGTGGGGCCAAGCCCCTCACGTGAAAGTCCCGTGGATGTGGCCTGTGGGGTTGGGGGTTCCACAGCTGGGCCAGTTTGTGTAATGGAGGATGGGTGTTTATTGCCTCTCACCAGAGGTTACACCCAAAACCTCCTCCCCCGCTCAGCTGGGGGGAGTCTGTGTAAACCTGGCTTCTGTGAGCTGTGCTCTCCCCCCACCCCAAACACGGCCAGGGATAGTTGTAGATGGTGGCATCCTTTTGTGGATGTATACCTTTCCTTCAGCCTGAGATGACTGAACAATGGGTTCCCCTTTATCTAATCAGCAGTTTGACTTTCAGTTCAAAGTCTCAGTCCTCAGAGAGGCTCCTTCAGTTGTAGCTTCTTTATAATGAGAAAAACTTTCTATCAATGTTTGAGGCATGAACTATTTTCAGTCTCTGACAGTTGTCCCAGGCACCAATACAAATCTTGGCACAGAGACTTGTATTTTATTCTCTTTTGTACTATAAACTGAACCAAGAAAAAGGTGAAAAGGTGCTGAGGGAGATTACCAGTGTGTGCTGGGTTGGTTGGTCGATTTAGTGATGGCACATGTGAGCGGACAGACTAATGCTCACTGTAACTCCCGTCCTCACAGGTTTTCATCACACACTAACACCACAAGCATGAAACGAGGAGTAATAAATACATTTGTAGACTGCTGGATGGTCTGTGGAACTCCCTGCTGCAGTCAGGAGTATAGCAGGCAGGAGTAATGTTGGTGCTTTCACCTCTACAGTGCTCTTCTGAGCACGAATCTGCTGGAATTCATTGAATTGGCAGGAATTAATTTCCCTTAAAATCAGGCACTTCTTTCCAACATTGTGTAACAACAGAAGAGGGAAGGACATAAAAGGAAACCTAGTCTGAGCTGTGTTGACTATTTCCGTGCTCCTTTGCTGCTCATGCTTTGTGACTTAAGCTTTTGCATTTGCTTGAGTTTAAGCTCTCAGAGTGCCCCTTTGACTGAAGCTGGGTTGTTTTCCAGATATAGCTGCAGGAGCAGTGTTTTGGGTACAAGCTATTCTTCCTGTCTTTAGATTTATGTTAGACATAGAGTTTTTCTGCCATGAAATCCTATCCAGGGTTCACTGAAGACATGTTGTAATTAGTTTGTCTGTTTGACATGATACTTCTAAACGACCTTCTGTGAGAGCAGCAATGTGCAATTGTCACCTGCTCAGGTCTGCTTTGGTTGTGTTGCTCTTCTCTTTGTTCTCACTCGTCTTTATGATTTAATTGGAATTCAGCAACGACCCTGACAGAAACGAAGAGAATCCAGGCAGGAGAAAGCAAGGAATGTGAAAATGAAGCATAGTATAAAGGAAGCTTTTGTAAATTGGATGCCACAGAAGGGGAAATCTAAGCAAGTAGTTTTTCCTGGGAGCATCTGATTTCATTCTTCATGTGCTTACTGAACTTAATGAGTACGACTGTTATTAACACTGAGGCTATTTTGCATGACTCACTTTGTCTATCTAATACCTCTGAGTCGTGTAAACATCTCTGCCAGGGAAACGGGGCTGTTGGAGACCAGCTTCCAAGGGCATGGCAGAACCACCTTTCCCACCTGGATTTTGTGGCCAGAACAACTCGTCTGCCTTGACTACTGCTCTTCTGCTTCTCATTCAGTGATTTTGGCTGTCAGGGAACTAAGCTAACCCTTATCTCCCTGAAAAATATAATACAGATTTGAAATCACTTGTGCTATACAAGTGATCCACCAACCTAATCGAAGAGCCCCAATGCGATTTTCATGTTTCTGACAGACTATTTTACATACAGTTTTCGAAAGTCTACAACCTTCATCAGTGAAATTCATGGGATATTTAAATTTTTTAATTAAAAACCAATTTCACTATTTTTTGCAAGGGAATTTTCAGAAGTAAGAAGTACTTTCCTGTGTCTGTAAACCAGGAATATCCCTTTCCATGTGTGACAGTAATAACCTAGTGGCTGAAAAAGCTAAAATTTTCATCATGGGGAAGGAAGTCAGGCTCTGAGCTACTCGTTTTAGCTATATGGAAGCAGTTTATCAAAGAACTCCTTCTATATTTAGCAGATTTTATATATGTTATGTTTTACGTTTATAAACATTGAGTAATATATATATATATAGGTTTTTTAATTCAGATTTTTCCTGCATTTTGCTTGCACTCGCTGCTGATCACTAATACAGCTGTGACAGAAAGAAAACATTCTCCATCTTCTCCATGTATTATTTCAGCTATGAAATGAGAAAATTGGTTTTGTTATGCTCCTTGTAGAACTATTTGCTTGAAGACCTAAGTTCTCCTTCTGATTCAGTGTTTGCATCTTCTGGAACAAACAAAAAGAAAAGAAAAACAGAAGAGAATTACAGAACAGCAGTAGTTTCTTTAACTGGAAGCAATGTACCAATTACTCCATCTGGCTACACTGACACCTTTTTATAGTTTATTGCTCATTTGGAAATGATAGTCACAATTCCCTTGTGCAGAATGCTTTCATCCTTCTCCTTAGAAGAGCTGACGAGAAAGCCCAGATCTCACAGGACTTCAGGGCAGCTCTGGGCGGGGCTGGCTCCTGTATGTCCCTTCCCTGCAGCCAGGACAGAAATGTGTCTGGGAACGGGTTGCCACAGTGGCCCCTGCATCGTCCCAGAAATTGTCAGTGTCATCAAATCAAAATTTTATGTTGATTGGGGCTGATGCTTATGTATTTCTTTCATTTAATGAGGGAATTGAATCGTCAACAAATATTTTAAATTAAGAAAATGAATGTCACCCAAACTTACCTTTATTTTCAAATACATTGTTCTAGTGATGGAATGGAAATGCCAATACTCTCAATTCAAGTTAACAAAACACTTGGTATCATTTAAAAAGTAATTATTTCAAAGTTGATCTTTCAGTTGGCTTTAACCCCATTAATAAGTATCTTTGGGAAAGCTCTAAAATCTTCAGAAATCTCTCCTCCAGTATTCCCAGTTGGTAGTGTTGTAGTTGACAGCCCAAGAAGTGCAGTTGTCTCAGCTGGAAGAGGGGGCATCAGTGGGCCTCTGAGGAGCTGAAAATCTCACTCTGCAGGTTTTGAAGACTCTTGAAGGACACCAAGAGCCTTTAAGGATGCTGATACTCTGTGCCTGCACAGAGGAGGGAGGAACACTGCTGGAATGGAAGCAGTTTGGTGTTCAGACACAGCTGCTTCACACAGATCCCACTCCCTTCCACACTGCCAATCTCCAGTATTCCAGACACTGGATTGTGACAGCTGTCAGTCAAACTCAGCTGAGTGTCAGCTGGCAAAATGCCACTGTACACTGCTGCCTGTAGCACTGCAGAATTGTGCCCAGTTATCATAAAAGACAGCAAATTTAAAGCCATCTCAGTGTCACAGCTTAATTTCCAAAGAAATGGTGTGGAGGGCAGTGTATGGAGCTACGAAGGCGTGGCAAGGTATTGCCTCTGGACCATGGAGCAACCCAAATCATCATGGACTTCTTCATGTATTTGCAGGGGGAATCCCACTCATGCTCTGCTTGATGTTGTCCAAGCCAGTCCTGAAAACCAGAGGGGTGGGAGGAGGAGGGGGAGCAAAGGGGGTGTGTTACTGCCCCTTACCCCTGCAAAAAGACGCATTTTCTTAAGTTCTGGTTTAAGCACGTTGGCATTCCCCCAAGAAACATCCGTTGGGTTCGAAAATTTCCAGAGAGCTCTGGTGCAAAACAATGTGATTAAATTCCAAAACTCCTTTAAAACTGCAAGATGGGGGGAAATGCTCACAGAGAGGTGCAGGCAGACACATGGATTTGCTTTGGAAATGGAATTCAAGAAGGAACGAGTTTGACAAGTACTTATTAAAGTCATAACTGTGGAATCTTCAATTCTGAAATTAGCTTCCCTGCTCCAGTAGCAATATCTTTGCTCCCTGTCTTATTTTTCCTTCCTTATGTCTCCACAGGAGTGGTCTTGTGCAGGAATTTCTAACCAGCTATCTTTCACCATGTCTTGTGTCTGTTTTGGGCAAAGAGGACTTTAGCCTAGGGATCAGATGATTTACAGAGTGGAAAAATACTGCTTTATAATAAAAGGAGGATATTGAGTAAACCCCAGATTTAATACCCGACCTAACAGAACACCCTGATGAATGTAATTGCATTTTAAGCATTCTGATTGAATTTTTGATCCATATTGCATTTGTTTTGCTTGTGAATCTTTTATGGGGGAAAAAAAAGTGTCTGGAGATTAAAGGATTACCGAGTTCTTAAGAAGCCAAGGCAGCTGCTAAAGCATCTGAATATTCTTGCCTAAATTTGGTGGGAAAGCTGTATTAATACTTTCTATTCTAGCAAGCCCAAATAGCCCAGGGGAAGGGGGACAAGGGAGAAGAGCTGTAAGGGACAATTGCTTCTACAGGTGAACAAACTGCAGGGTATTAGCAAGAGCTGGAACAAAACAGTGCTGTAATTGAAATAAGAACTCATCTGGAATGATCAATGGGGGAGGATGAGGCTTTTCTTTTTTTTCTCTCTGATTTTCTGATGAGGTGGAAAGAGTGAGCAGTACATTCGGTTTATAAGAGTTTCTCATTTCTGCTTTCTCTTAGTGGCAGGGTGTGTGGGCAACATGCTGGAGCCTTTAATCCCTAGAAGTAAGGTTCCTGCAGGAGACATGGAGACAACAACTGCTTTTAGAAAAGGTTTCAGCGGCAGGGAGGGCTTTAGCAGGCACCTTCAGCACAGAGGGTAAGTGATAGGTTTACCCAGAGGAAGCGATTAAAGTCTTTTAGGGTCAGGGTGTGTCTTTAGGCAGGCAGAGCGCAAAGTGGCTTTGTTTTGTACATACACAGAGAGCTGTGGGGAGCTGTAAAACTCTGGTACTCACCAGGGAACTCAACGTCTGCTTGTACAAAACTGCTAATTATTAGATACAAATGGCCATTGCCTGTGCGTGTAAGAAAAAAAAGCAAATAAGCTACGTTGATTTGGCTGTACGCAGGAGCAAAGTCATCATCTCCCAAGGACAGATAAAATCCTACCAAGCGCTGTGAGATCCAGGGAGGACTTTCAGGCTTTAGTGAGCTCTCCCAAATCTATGGTGTGTTTTAGCAAGTGCTGGCTGCCTCTCCAAATCTGCTCCTAGCTGAGCAAAACCTCAAAGTAAATCTTAAGATCAGGGCACACAATAAGCAAAAGGCAAACTCAGCAGTGCTGATGGGGAATGGCTTTTGGCTGGTGGGTTTTGATCTGTGAGAGCAAGAGACCACCACATCTGTTGCAGCTGAAATTTGTTAACAAAATAAAGTGTCATAGTTTTGTTGCTCTGAAATGATACAAGCAGTATTATTTTTAGTGTTCCAAAACTGTAGGTTTCATATTTTACTGGTAGCACCACTTTAAAATATGCTTAGTGTAATTTCTGTGCCAGTCAAAGCTTCACAAAACATTGAAAGTGAGGACAGAACTAAAGAGCTGAACAACAAAAGGAGCATTGGAAAAAAATGCCTAGGGAAAGAACTTTTTAATTCTTCCGTCTAATGCTTTGGATTAGACACACAACATGGGGCTGGGGGGAGGCTTTTTCTCCAAGTCTGGAGTAGGTGGATGAGGTTTGCAGATATTTCTAAATGCCGGACTTTCCAAATCGATTGGAGGCAGGTAAATCCCCTGAGGACATTGTAAAGTCCCAAGTGATTTTGTTCAGGACAAAGAAACCCCTTAGGCATGAGGGCAGGGGTAAAAATCTGCATTAGATCTAGAGAGCAGTGAAACATTTCAAGGGGAAAACTGATGCCCTGGTGAAACCTCTGGCTTGGTTTAAAACCATACTGAAGTGTTTTGAGTCTTCCGCAGAGTTCACATTGGGTAAAACCTGTAACCAGAGTTGCAGGTTCATGTCTGTTCCACCATTTTTTTTTCTTAAAAATCCTGTGAGGTGTTTAGGGTTTAAATTTGGACTGCATAGTGCATAGTAGAGATACCTGGAGTAGTCATTCCATATTTGCCTTTGGGTAAATTTTATATTCCCAGGCACGTTGTTTAGGCTTGTTTGTCATTTTCTGACAGCAGATAGACAGACATGCCCTGAAAAAAGGAACAGCCTACTTTGGTTGTAACTGGAATATGAAATTCTCTAATCCTGTGGCACTCTTGGTTTCGGTGAACTTTCCAGGCCAAGTGCAGGAATTTAAAATGTGTGTGTGCTGTGAGTGTGTTTCAGGTGTGGTTATGCCTAACCAGATCACTTCGGTTTGCTAAAGTGCTCTGGCACTTGGATTTTGTTCTTTTATCTATATACAGCTGAGAGTGCTGGATGCCTTTAAAACTCCTCACAGCAAACCCTGCATCAAATGGGAAGAGTAAAAAGGCCTGCCTCTTGTGCCAGTCTTGCACACAGCTGTGATGGCCTAAGAGCTGCCACCTTCTAATCACATTTCTGCCATCTCAACCCTCTTTTTATCCCATGTGCAGGAGGATCCAGTTCCAGCAGCACTCTGGGTGCATTTATGGTCTTCTTTTTTGAGGTTGTTGATGCATGGAAGCAATCAGCTCTGAAAACTTTGGCCGTCACATGTAAAGGACAACAACTGAGTGAGAAAATGCCATTCCATCCATTCCAGCTGCAGTGGTAGTACCTGGATAAACCCTTGTCGTCTCCTGCATGAGTCTTTCCTAGGGCCAAATGGGGCAAAGTTTTTAAAAGAAGGAAAAAATGATAGAAAAAAGTGGTAGTTTCTTTCACTACTTTTTTTCCTCCCCATTATACATCCTCCTTCCAACAGAGGGGTGAAGCTCTCTGGTTTTTACTGACCAGTTTGCAAAGATAGGGCAGTATGAAGTCAAAACTCTACAAGTCTTTGGGAATGCAATTGAGAATAGCCACGGTCCTCTGCTAGGCTCTAATAATTCCTAGCTGGATTTGCTCGTGTCTGTCATTGCTTTGCTTATGATTATAATGCTTATAGAAATGGAGCTTAGCATCTTTTTTTTTTTTGTTAGAAGAAAAAGATCCTTAAGCCCCATGTATTGAAATGAACTCATGTAATTCATAGGAGCTAAAGGATGAAATAATACAGGATCATAGTTATTTTTACCCAGACAAAAATTACATTAATCCTGCCATTCCTTCACTGCTAGTAGGAGTCACAAAAAGAAATCATCCAGGTCCTTTGGCAATAGTTTTGTAGCGAGCTTTTTGTGCTTTCCTGACCTCTGCTCTGCTGTGATGGGAAGGAAAGGGTGGAAATGTGAGATGACTGAGGGTGTTGCTCCACACTGAGCAGTCAGAATGAGTGAACCAAGGTCCCTGTCATGCTCAGAGCAAAGCCAGCTTAGGGATGGCCTTCCCAAGGGCCGGAGCTGCTACTTGACTTCACTCTGCAGCAGTGGCATGGAGCAAACAAAACCAGCTAATGGCCCAATTCTGATGGGTAAGACATGTTTGCTTTTGAAATGACCAATTCCCCCAGCGTCAGTCTGCTGGTCATACGCAATTTACAACATTTAGTGATCAAATTAACTCTTTCCATTCAAAATAATGCCACTGATCCTACTATAGATATTAGTGCTGTGTGAAATAATCATTAATAGGTTCAGAATGCACAGTGAGCACTGTGACATCTTACTAAAAGCCGAGATTTGTCCAGGCTCATGTTCTAATGCTAAACTTTTTCTAAATATAATTAGACGCTTGTGTTAAACCAAGAAGTAAACCTGATGTATAATTTGGGGTCACAGATCACTGAAGTCAGCGAATGCACTTTATTAATTTCATATGGAAACTAGAGGTCAGCCAAACAGCATGGGAAGGGTGCCCAAATAATGCAGTTTTAAAACACTGTGATGTATATTCAAGTCCAAGTTTGCTGTAGGAGAACTGTGGAGTTGGGTCTCAAAATGCTTGTGAAAGCAGTCCCCCCTTACTTGTTGCCTGTACCCTGGGATTTTACACAAGTATAAAATGGGGGGCTGGTCAGTGAAGCCCAGGCAGCAGTTGTGGGGCTCAAGTGATGATGCTCAGCCTTTGGATTAAAAGAAAGAGAAGGCTTTGTGGTACAGAAGGAACAGAACAGCATATATCTCAAAGGCTCAAAAACTAGGCAAGAAACAGAATCTATCTTCAATGAAAAGACAAAAAAGAACAAAGCCAAACCCTTCAAATTTTTGAACCATTCATGGGAGTTTGGGGGCCTTTTACACTGAAGAGTTAAGCTTGGCCCTGCTAACCCTATTAATGGATGTTGTTGCTCCCTGGGCTTATCTTGTTCAGCAGGAAAGGAGGAAATGAAGCAGGCCAGAGGAGAAGCTCCGTAGGAAAAGACGGGAGCTATGGCCTCTCTAGGAAGGGAGGAGGTAGCAGTGCCTATCAGTTCTCTGCAGATTTGATGCCTACCCTCAAATGTTGTCTGAATTTTTCAAAATGTCAGCTTTGCAAAACAACCTTTCTCCAACTTTCCAACTCCTCAGCTGTGGCAGGCAGCGCAGCATTTGTTCTATTTATGTCTTTTTATGTCACAAGTTATAATACAGTTAGGGTGAAAAGAAGGAAAAACATTTAATTACTGGGAAATAATAAATGTCCAGGAATCAGAATATTTTAAGAGTCTCAGTCACTGTTTTACAGGAAACAGTTTCTCTTTTAAAGCTTTTGCTTCCTCACATAGATCTGATTAATCAGACATCTTATGTTCAGGTTCCTTTTGCTACTATGATAGCTTGCCTTAATGCATAAATGGGCTTGTAAGAGCTCCACAAGTCGTATATTTTGGTCCTAAATGTAATTCAGTTTGCAGGAAGGATAAAACCCAGCTACAGGGAGAGGACGTCTTGGAGCTGAGCCCACATTTTTTGCACATATAGCCTTGATCCTCTAAAAGGGTTCATTGCAAACTGCTGAAAAGCAAATACTTGTGGGTAAAAAATTCTGTATTGTTTGCTTTAATTACTGTCCCTCAATTGTATTGTGATATTGCTTTATACTGTAGGCTGTGGCCCCACTTACCCTGAGGTTGCTTGTTTAAAGGCACGGTTGCCAAAATGTGATTTTCAAATTGTTAGACCTGGAATATCAGCTGTTCATCATTCAGGATAGCAGCCAGGTTGTAGGATATTTCCTGTCTTGTTTAAGCTTACAAATAACAGTCATTCTCTTCAGAAACATTCAGCAAACCTCCTCTGTCACGGAACAGAAAATGTTTAACAGACAGAAAATAGCTTAACACAATGACCTACTTTGGGCTTCTCTTTTCATAAGGTACTTTAATTTTTGGAGGTCAGAGCTGACATTCCTTGAAGCAGCTTGTGTTTTCAAGACCAGTGGCTATTTTCCCCACTAGAAATGAGACCCCTTCTCAGTATGTTGACTTTCCTCCTTCTGGTACCATTTATTGCTCCTGAAAAATCTTGGCCCAGTGACATAAATAAGAATTCTTTTGAAACCTCAGCTCTAATTAAGGTCCCCTTCTTCCTTCTGCCACAGCTCGTTACTCCATGTCTGTTCACCATGGTCAGGGAAGGAGATTATTCCCTCTCTCTATGCAGGAATGACTTTTATTGCTTTCCTCCTCCATCCTCTTTTCCTTAGACCAAGCAACCCCATTTCTACCTGCCTTTGTAGGTCCCTGCTCACCTGACTTTTTCTCTCTGGGTTTTCTCCATGGGTTCCCCTTGTTTGGAAGTGCAGTGCTCAAACTCAGCTGCCAACTTGCATGGCGGAGCAGTGTGAAAGGATTATCTCAGCTGCTGCAGCATCTGTGCCTCTCTGCACACTGCAGAGGGGTGTTCACCTCTTCTTGTGACAAGGTGTCACAGCTCGTGATGATATCTTAGGGCTGAGGATCAAAATGCTTTCCTGAAGAACTCTCTCTCTCTCCCCTTTCTCATTCAGTATTTGTACAGTGGATTATTTCTGTTTAAGCATAGTCCTTGGCACTTGTCCCTGTGCATTTTGTTCTTTTCAAACTATTTTTTTGATATGTCAGGACGATTTAAATTCTAATTTTATTCCCCTGTATATTTGAGGAGTTTTTACACCTTGACATTGTCTGAAAACATATGAGCGGGTGTTCTTGTCTGTCCCTCAGACTGTAGTTGTAGAGAATCAGAGTAAGGCTCTTTGTAGGGCTCCATTCTGACCTCAAGACATCAGAAGCTGTTCCTGCACACAGCTGCTCAACCAGCTTCCACCCACCCCTAAAGTTTCCCCAAAACCATCTTTCCATAGTTTGCTTGTAAGAATACTAGGCAGGACAACATAACATTCCTTCTCGAGTAGAAGAATGTATATTTGCTAAAAAGATGTTACCTTTTTTTGAAGTGTTGGCCTTCTGCAGTGAGCCAGAGGCTCCTGAGGTGAGCACCCCTGTGATGTTCCATGCTCTCCTGCTGGGCTGGCTGGTGGGAAGCAGTGCTCCAGGCACTGCAGCTCTTCCCATAGGCACCTGCAGAGAGCAGAAATGTTTTAATCAGGGCTGGAGAAGGGAGTGTGTAGTGAATTCCAGACCACTACACATGGTGTGTAGTGGTATGATACACATGTATGTAGTGGTTGATACACATGTATGATCTCCCACAGAGCAGACATTCGAGTTGAGGTGGCGAGTGGGACTGGACAGACCTGCTGCTCCTCAAAATGGGCTCACGTTTGGGTCTGTGTGAAAAGTCAAGCTGCAAGTGTGGGGGAGGGACACATGGAGCTGGACACCAGGCTTCTCCAAAGGAGTTGTGCTGAGAGCCGTGAGGCACCCCCACCCTCTGTGAGCATAGGTCCAAGCTGCAGCACTCAGGAGAGCATAAACCCACCTAATGTTTTTGCACATGGTGGCTTCTTCTCCAGAGTAAATATTTGTCTCATACAGAAGGTTCAGAAACACAAAATGAAAGACTGGCCAACCTCACAAGGCCATAGCGTCTATCAGAAAATCAAGATGCTGGCTCTGCGTTCAAAGTGGTACCTCCGGCTGTGTGAGCACAGGGAAGCATCAGGCTGTTACTGCACTTATTCCTTGTAAGAAAAATGGGCCATTTGGGTGTGGATGGTGCAATGCTGACTCTGCCATCTGGGTCTAACTATTAGAAGAAAATGTTTGCAGCTGAAAATACTGGATCTGTGAAATTCCTGCTTTTGCCAAGTGTTTGCTTACTTTGGTGGGGAAGTTATCAGTGCTGCATTTCTTTAGAGGAACAAAGTATAGTATTTTCCCATGAGGGTCCAGCCCCGCTGAAAAGTCTGACGCAAGCCTCAGAATTTACACTGCCCTTTTCCAGTACATCCCAGCTGACAAAGGTTTCCAAATAACGCTGTTGGAATGGTGGCTCCCACACGTCTGGGTACTGTGTCCCTTTGCCTTGCTGGCATTGAGGTTACTCCTGAAGTCTCTCCTTTGGTCACTTTTTGTCATACATCCTGCGCTGTGGGGTTTCCACAGACACTGTAGGTCTCCGTATTGCTGTTAGACACAGTCTGTGCTCCTGAGCATCTCTGACTCCTCAAGTCCAGTTGCATGGCCCAAAATATTGGGCTTGGAGCAGAACCCACCCCAGCATGGACAGAGGTTAAAAACAGGGTTGTGTTGAGTAGGTGGAAGGAGAGGTGAGCAGTTTTCATTTGGAAGGGTCAGAATAGTTTGAGAAAAAACCAGCCCATTCCAAGAGCTGTGGATTTTTATCAATGCTTAATCCTGTGTATGGAAAGTGTTATTTCTCAACAGCAGGTTAAAGGAAACAATGTACTTGGGGAGCTGCTGAACAATGAAACTGGGAGGCAGTGATGCAGATAAGCCATTAGTTAGAGTTTGCTGCCTCGAGTCTTTCTACACCCTGCAACTGCCATCTAAAATGGTTTATTTGTGTAGAACACAATTACTCCTTTTTTTAAAATTTTTTTTTTTTCATCCTTGGAGTAATTTCAATGTCTGTGGCATCATGTCCCTGATTTGGGAAGCAGGGTGACCATTGCTTCTAGGCAGGTGCTAGCAAAGCTTTTTTCACTGACCGTGTGGATCTGTGCTGGGTAGGATGGTGCAGGAGAGCCATGCTGGAGAGGTGCCTCTCCTGGATCAAGGAATTAGGGAGCCTCCAGCACTTGCTGCCTTGCCTTCCCTTGCCTGATGTTGAAATACGTTCATCTGATGACCAGCCTTCACTGCAGAGGCTTTTCCCTTTCAAGGGGAAAAATTCACTCTACCCCTTTTTCAAGTTTGTATAGCTTTTCTTTCCTCTAGTTTTGAGGCATTTTTTCAATTTTCTGTTTGTGTTTATTCTTGTTTTTCTGAAAAAGCAGCAGAGGATTTTGTGTATACAGCAGCAGAGTTAAAACAATCAAAACAGTAGGACTTAATTACAGATTGGCAATGCTATTTATAACACATGTATGAGCAGTTTCTATTTCTTAGTCAAATGCTCTTTTCCTACCTGTCTGAAAGTCATTCCTGTGTTTCCAAATCTGGTTTAGCTCACTAATTTTAAGTTTAACAGTTTTTATTTGAAGGTTACACCAATATAGGACTTTTCGTTTCTTTCTTCTTTTGCAGGCATGAAAATACTACTAATAAAAACATTTTAGATTTACACTGTTAAGGGTGTTGGTTCATTTCTTCAGTGAGAACTGGAGAAAAAAAGCCAAAAGCATCAATTTCAAACTCTAGCCCCCTAGGATAGCTACAGAATATTGTCTTCAATTTAGGAAGAAAAATTTTAGAAATTCCCAAGGGAAGTTTCAGTATTTTATGGACTGAATCATTGAAGTGGGATATCAGTCACCATTCTTTTTTTTTTTTTTTTTTAATTTTTAAATAAAAGAGCTCAAAAGGAAAAGGAAAAAAAAAAAACGTTTTAAATGTTGAAAAGAATAGAGAATGCTATAAACATAGCAGCTCTAATTTAAACCCAACTTTCTAAAAAGAATATTTCCATGTGTATTTTCATTCCATTACCTCTTGCTCCAGTAAATACTCCTGCATTTCTCCACATCTTGTACAAAAGTCTTCAGAAACCAAATGTTTATGCATGTATGGGATTGCAGCCTGCTTTGAGGTGGAAATCAGCTTTTGAGAAAGACTGCAACACTGAGTGTCTGTTCGGTGGAGGAAGCTTAAGGGGACATAGTTTGTTAACTGAAAGTGCAAGAGGTGCATTATTTCTCTTTTTTTTTTTTTTTGTTTTTGGAAAGACAATGACTGCTTTTTCTCCTTCGATTTTTAAGATTTGATAAACCAATACCAAGAGTAAATACGTATTTATTTTTGAAAATATCCTGCTGTTACACTTTTTATAGGCTGCGCACACAAATGAGTAATCAACATATTTAAAAAAGAAAAAACAACCTCTGATTTTCCCATAATGGTAGCTAGCTTTAATCAAAACTTCAAAACATTAATGTTATATTAAAAGCAATCACATTTGCCTTCACAGGACAATGTGGGTATGAATAAACCAGTTTCTGAGGGAGCTGAAGACAGCAAGATCCCTCCTGGGGCGAGGAGCCAAGGTGCATATTAGTTGTTTAGCCAATGAGCAAACTTGCAAGTTAATAAGAGCACTTAATAATTCTGTTTTAGAATCGAACCTCTGCTGCAGTGGTGGGAGGCACAGGGTCTCGAGGCACGGCGGTGCTGGAGCCCCGTCCCTCAGAAGAGCAGGCAGCAGGAAGATGAAAGATCCTCCCCAGAGCCGCCGTGACGTGCGCGTCCAGAATGGGAACAATAAATAATTACTGGGTGGTTCTCCCACAGATCCCTAAGTGCTTCTCAGAGAACAGGAGGTGGATTTTGTTCCCCCCACCATCTCACAGAGGGCAAAGCATTTTTCTTCTTCCAGCTCCACAGTAGCCTGCAGAGCAGCCCTTCCCCAGCCAGAATGTAAAAGAGCACCTTATGATTTGAGGTTAAGATAATGTTCTTTGTTCTCCTGGCCCCGGGGAGCCTTTGACAAACGGTTTAAAATGGGAGCCTTCAAGACTTCCCCTGCTTGCCTGATGAAGCAGTGTTATTTTTCTGTCTGCTGGTTTTGGCTGACAGAGGAAATCACATTGTCAGTGTCTGTAGCTGTGCAGCACCCTCAGGAATCAGAGACTGCTGTGTCTATAGTGCCAGTGGAGGCCAGGATAGGGATAACCTCCCAAGGGAGCAGAAATTTTTGTGGCATAGTATCGCAAGGAGGTTTGATGCTGGTTAGGCACTAGAAGCCAAGACCTTCCTAGAAAGGGTGTCCTGCGAAGAACAACTCTTCTAGGGGCAAAGGCAAGCCTCCTTGGATAGCGGGTGATTTCAGCAAGTGTAGCGAGATTTCTCAGCTACAAGTGATTCCAGCTCTTGTGATTCAGCTCTTTGTAAAATCACCCGAGGCAAACTCGGGGACAGAGAGACAGGAGCCGTGTATGGCAGCTCCACAGAGGCAGCTTTATTGTCCAGCAGTCCCTGTGAAGGGGAAACCAGGAACCATCAACTCCCTAATTCAGGGCGCATCCAGGGCCCTTTTTATGGGAAAAGCAGGGGGTGAGGTAGAACCCAATTTACCAACTGGATACAAGGTATTACCATACAGAAACAAGGCATGCTGGGGGTGGTTCAGTCTCTCGCAGTAACCTAGGGAGAGGTTTCTTATCTGAGTCCTTTGCCCTCAGGCTTCTCTCCTCCAAGGGAGTGCAAAGGACTCCTGAGTCAAAGGCTCACAGCCCTCCACAGCATAGCAAGAAAATTACGCCTGGATCTTCTGGGTCCCAAATCTTGCTCCAGCCACCAACAAATTCTGCTCTCAGAATTATAACTCTCCTCTCCTGTTGTAGCATGCTTACTGTATTATGAGGTGTGTGGTAAAGTAAATTTAAAAAAAAACACAAGAGACCTAGGAGTCAATATGACAGGGCTTCTGGAAAAACTGGAGTTTTAACTTGGGAAATGAGGTTCTCTTTATCAGGTAAAGATCAGAGATGGTTTGGCTTTGGTAGATGAAGACCAGGAATGCAAGAAACGTGTATGTATTTTTTTTGAGAGATGCTCCATGATACATTTCGGGCAGTACTTTTTCAAAGGCAAGTTAAGTTAGTTCAGCTGGACGATTCAGAGCTATAGTTAAGAAGCAAACTTATGGTTCTGGTCTTACATCCAAAGAAGGCTGTTGTAGAATTACAGCAGGTACTGAGAAAGGCAACTCAAATGATCCAGGTGCATGGAGCTGCTGCTTTTTAAGGAGTGTCTAAAAAGTCTGAAACTTCACTTTGGGGAGCTGAAGGCTGTGTGATTATCATGTGAAAAATCAGGAAGGCAATGGATGAGTTGAATTTAGAATTACTGATCACTAAATGCTGTGATGCTAGAGCAAGGGGCACTCAGTGAAATAAGTACAAGGTTGATTTGTAAGAGATAAAAGAAAGGATTTCTTTGCACAGGAGGTGATGAACACGTGGGACTCATTGCCTTGTGAGTCTGGAAAGACAGGTAATGCCAGCAGGCTCAAAGGGGTTTGGCCAAGCTCAGTGGAGGACAGGTTCATAAATGGCTAGAAAAGGGCCTGACATCCCCAAAGCAACACCGGTGGATAGAGGGGGATGTTGAAGGAGAAGCCAGGCTACCTCCTTTCCCTAAGGACCATCCCTTTTGCCATATAGACTGGACTGCCAGGCCACTGGCATGTCCCAGCCAGACATTTCTGGTACTGAATAGACACAGTGGACACTTTGCACAGGTGCCCAATTCACATTCAGTTAGTGTTGCAAATATATGCACCAATGCCCATAGCATTTTCTTTGTGAGGCATTTGTTTTACATCAGAAAGGAGACAGAAGCTGCTTACAATCCTGCAAGTTTTCTGATTTTCTGTGTAAAAGCCTATCCATTCTACCATCCACCAGGAAGCCTGTTACCCATTACCCTGCTCTGGCAGAAGTGTTGCAGTTGCCCACGCCAGGAGCAGGAGGTACCACCAAGTGTTTCAGGTGTCTCCAGTTGCCCATGCCAGGAGCAGGAGGTGCCACCAAGTGTTTAGCTGTCTCAGGTGGCTCCAGCTGTTGTTCTTCTAGTAAAAATGGAAGTGAATTCAGTGATAGCGAGAACAAATTACTCTCTAAGTTATTAAGGCCAAAAAGGCATCATCACATTAGGAACTTTTCTCAGCTGCCCTGACAGCTATTTTGTCTGTCTCCTTGAAAACTTGAAAGCTTTCCGTATAAAATTGTTGTGTATTATCTTTAACAAGTCGCTTGGAATTCACTCAGAGTGAACACACCAAACTTCCTAAAGATGTAAAAGTTTCAGGCAAATATCATGAAAATAAGTATTTATCACACAGTGCTGACATCCCTTGTCTTAAAGAGATCAGGAAGTCCTTTCATGACCTTTCTTGTGAAAAGGTAATAAGGAAAACATTTCTTGGCTTTTTATGCATTTCTAATCAAAATGATAATGTGAAAAAGCAGTTGACTCTCTCATAGTATGTTTTATTTCTCTGCTAGTTTCATGCACCTGTTAATATCTCGTTACCATCATATTCTCCTGTCAAGATTTCAAGGCAAGAGGGAGCTTTCTGACAGGACAACCTTACTATTGCCTGGGGAAGCATATTTTTAGTCTCCCAAGATAATGCATACTTTTTTTTCAGATTCTGCATATTTTGAGAAAAGATATTAATTAGAGTTAGTTCTGAATATTATGAAAGTGCAAAACCTGTTTGTTTCAGTTTTCATGCACTCCATTTTTTGCAAGACATTTTGAGTACTGTAAACTAGCAAGAAAGAGCAGAAAATACTTTTCTAATTAAGTAATATACTAAATATTCCCTTTGCACTAATACTCCTGTTTTAGCAGTTATCCTTTTTTCTCACTCCCAGCTAGGAACATGTTCTTCTGTTTTTCATTATGCCCTAGAGAGTGTTTTGAGCCTAATTGGTAGAAGGACAGATAATTTCAGGGCTTGTCCTAGGGGCTTTTTTTCCAGCATGAGACTAAGTGGGACCAGGCAAAGCTGCAAGTGAATCATGTTCAGTGGCAATATGTGCTTCTCCCAGAACTGGAATGATTTTGTAGGGGAGGCCGTTTCAGCAGGAGTTACTTTGGGGATTTCCTAACTCTCCCAGGACAGTTCTGCTGATGAACTGTCTCAGCTTTTTATTTTAAAAATATGTTTTACTTTGAATATTTTCCTTTGTAATATATATTAAATTTTTTGAGGGCAAATCAGAAGGAAATATTTACATTTGCTGAAATGAAATACTTCAAGTGATCTGAAAAAGGGATCTTTTTTGCCAGAGAAATTTAAATTTTTGACTTTCAGCTTAAAAGACAATGAAGTCAGACTTCATATTTTTTAAATCTGCTGAAAACAGGTCTTGCAGGCTTCACCTAACATGGTTATGAAACTAGTATTTCCCAGGTCTACAGCTGGATTATTTTCTCATCTAAACAACATGTCTTCACTTACTGGTTCAGGAAACTAGGGCAGATAATACTAATGATTTAATCCCAAATCAAAATATCACTTACAAATTTATCTCCCTCCTGCAGCAATTTAGTGCTATGCGGTGGAGATATTTCATTGGCCAAACCAGTCAGTGCAGAAAACAGTGTTGGGCCAGCAGAACTAGCATTTTGGCACTCTCTGGATGCAGCAGGATTTGTCAGAAGAGCTTGTAAATACATAATAATGATAAAATCTCACGTTCCTTTAGGGCTGTGGTCCTCACACTGCACCACTGAAGTTTGTTGGGGCTTTGGCTAAAAAACAGTATCTCCTGTTTTTATATCAGGTGGGCTCTGGGTAGTTATACTGTGCTAGTGGTAGTAAAACTAACAAATACCCATATTTCTTGCTGGAGTGGCCAGCCTGGGAGTCCCTGGAAATGCTGTCTTATCTGCCTCCATTTTTTTGTTTAGGAGAGACATTCTCTTCTAAGGCAGTTTCAAGTTTCCTACATAATTTTCTTTTCTCTTCCCAGTGTTATAATTGATTTCAGGAATTAGTCACCTCAGGGTGGCTTGTCATTGGAGTGATTTGTTGGATTTGAATCTTCTGTGATGTCACACTGAAAAAGTTAATGAGTAATGTGCTTCTTCTGTTGTGAGAAGTGAGAACACGAAGTGCGCTGTGACGGTAACACCTCCCCTTCAACCGGGGTCACCAGCACAAGGTGCAACACTGGAGTCTGGGCAGGCCTTGGACAGACCCATCAGATCCAAGCCTGCATCTCCCAATGCTTTAGCAGGATTCTGCGCAATTCCCCAGGCATTCAAGTAAAGCATTTCCTTAGTGCTAGGCCCTTGACTTTTACCACGACCTCCCCAATCCACTTTGCCAGAGGAAGCTGCAGTTGGGCACAGTACATGGCATTCTTAAGGCATGCTCATTGGTTTTTTTGACTCTCAAGAGGCCAAAACTCTGGCACTCTGCACAGACTCCTTCTACCAGCTGTTACGATCCAAATTAACACAGAAGACCAAAGGAAACCAAGCCTCTGTGAATAAAATGGATTTAACCCAGAAATATTTGAAATACACCCAAAAAACATGATGAAAACCAAACAAGGTTAGATATTGATGCCAAAAAACTTGATATATTTTAATAGTAAAAGAGGTAAAGAGAAAGAAAGAGAAAAAGGAAGGGAGGGAGGGAGGAAGGAAGGAAGGAAGGAAGGAAGGAAGGAAGGAAGGAAGGAAGGAAGGAAGGAAGGAAGGAAGGAAGGAAGGAAGGAAGGAAGGAAGGAAGGAAGGAAGGAAAGAAAAGATGTGCATGGGTGAGGGGAGAGGGAGAGAGTGACAGGGGTTAGGTAGAAACATACCACCCTTCCGAGGGTCACAACAATGTTTTATTGTTCCCTTCCATCTGGTCTTCTTGGTGGTGAGGGTCCCCTGCAGCCCCGCTGCCAAAAAGTATAGCATTCAGTAGATTAATAGACATTTGGGCCAGGTGAGAACACCCATGTGCCTTCCTTGGGGAGGGCAAGTGTGACACTGTCCCTTGCAACACTTTGGATCTGCTGCATCATGTTGCAGTGCTCTGGTGCAGGGTCCGGGGACCCCTTTGTGGGGGCCTTTGATGGGCCATGTCACCCCCTCTGCTGTCCTTCACATGGATACGGATTTCCCGGGGTGAAAGGGGCCCCACAGCTGAGCTGCTCTGCACGGCGCAGGATGGGCGTTCAGTGCCTCTCACCAGACGCTTTTTCACTACACACCCAAAGCCTGTCTCCCCCCACCTTTTGGTGTGAGTGTCTGTGCGAGCCTGGCAGCTGACAGCCCCTGGGCTTCGGTCTCCACTCCAAAGGTGCTAAGCTTGATCCCTCTGTGAATGTATTCTTCTCCTGAAGCCCAGACCTGAGTCACTTTATCTTATCAACGTGCAATCCAGCACCCCATTCAGGGTTTTGGTGGTTTTCCCTGCAGCTTTTATACAGTTTTGCTATAATAGACAAAAGTCCTTAATGAAGATGTTTAAGCCATAAATTCTAACATTTCAATCTCCGACACCAGTGGCCTCACTTCACCTCGGATTTCACGTTGTTCTTCCTGAACTTCACAGGGATTGAGACTGCACGGGTACAGCTTTCCCTCTGCTTGGTCCTTGTTAGAGCTGAAAAATCCTGCCGCACTAAAATTGGGTGTTTGTGATTACTTGACAGGAGCAATCTCTCTGCTGGTTTATTTCTGACATCATGTCATCAAAGCTCTCCTGAAACAATATGCACTCACGTGGGAACAGCAGCATGTTCCCAGTACATGGGCATTCTTCTAGTCCTGATGTGCTGAGGGGTTTGTTCTGCCTTGTTACAAGGAACTACAAAGCAAGCAACCTGCCATTACAGAAATGAGGTGGCAGCAGGGAATATTAGTAACTGCTTCCTGTTGGTAGGATTTTTCCAAGTAAGAAAGAATCCAGATTTGGAAGGTCTTCAATTTTGCATTAAATATGTGGAGGTGCACTGTGAATGCTGCAGCAACAAAAACCTAACTTCTTTCTTTGGTTTAATTTTGAAAGCTAAAGCCCAGACATGGGGAATGAGCTGTTACTAGAAGTAACAGAATAAACTAGGCACAGAAAAATTTTGGTAGGAACATTTTTCCAATAATAATGCTGCAGACTTCAAAAGTGTTAAAAATTCTTTGTCCTGATTTACTTGAATTTGCCCAGAGAAAGCAGTTGGGGAAGGGACTGTTCAGATTGTTTTGCAGGTGTCAGTGTTATGCCCGCTCCATCTTCTAGATGGCCTTTCTGTGCAACCTGGCATGCGTAGCCTGTTCCACAGCAGAAAATTTCATGTTCAGTTATGCTGAACAGTTAATGTTTGTTCTCCAGGAAAGTGCTTTCATGAACCATTAAGTTGACACTTACTTTATGTAGCCCATTTGATTCTAAAAAAACCCCTAGACCCAGAAATCAAAAGCTCTGTTCCAAGCAGAGTGTATTGCAAATAGTCCATGTGTTCACACTGCCTATATGCCCAGGTGTGGCATCTGGCAGCCCTGCAGAAGAGACCACTCCCAGAAGGAACTCAGGGACCATCCATCACGAAAGCAGCTTTGCTGAAAGTATTCCTGAAGGGCAGTTGGCATTTATCCTGATGGAGCATCTTTCTCCTGAGTGGTGACTTTTGACCTCTTGCAGAGAAGGGCTAGTACATTGAAAGGCAGAAATAACATGCCTGAAGGGCAAAGCTGAAGATGTAGGGCAGGATTTGCAAATCCTGTAAATAAGCACGTCTCCTCAGGCTGGAGTGCCGTGCTAAGTCCTCAGCACTGGTAAAGTAAGGGCACTCACGTGCTTCTGGTTTCAAAGGCACTCTGATTTAAGCTGCACGGTGCTGGCCTCCAGTGGGCCAGGTGTCGCCAAACCCTAGTGAGCTGCCAGGGCTGTCTCCACAGCCCTGCTACCTGGTGATTACCCTTGGCAAGTGTATGGAAAGGTGAAGGGTAGGGCTGCCCTGGGAGCGTTGCACCACCTGAGGAATCTCTGTGAATCTCTCATCTGGTGTGAGATAATAACCTCCATGGGACAGCCCTGGCAGGCACAAGTGTTTAAGGGCACCCTAGACACAGAGCAGAAGGTCTTAAAATAGCTCCCTGGGCTTTGCGAGTCAAAGTTCATTGCTCCCCAGCCCCATGGTGTCAAAACCACAAAGTGTCACCTGTAACTGAACTGCAAAGGCAGACTGAGGTTTGGAGAAAAAGTTGGTCTGTTACTGATGTTACTTTCCAATGCTTGGGACATTTGGGGAATTAATAAGGGACAAGCCATTTGTTCTTTTATATTTAAACTTCCTTTTACATTGGAAAGTGTCACTTTTGATTGAGGGTGTAATTTCTGGGAGAAACTTAAAAAATACCATGACCCTCAGAGAAAAAGAAACCTCAATTAGAATCAGCAATATCAACAGAGGAAATTGAGAATGCAGTATTATGTCTTCCAAGTGGCAAAGCATTGAGACCAGATGGCTTCAACTCAGTTTTGCAAGTACTAACAAGAACATCTGGTTCCTTGAATGCATCAGCTGTTTCACCTCTTTCTGAGCTGCAGTAAGTTACTCGTTTCTCGTGTTGCCACCGCTTATACATAGTCCTAACGAAAGGCTAAAATCAGTGTGCAGTCCATGACTGCTTATGCCTGTGATTTGTCAAGAAATTGAATCTTACAGGTAACAATCAGCTTTATTTCCTTCAGTCAGTGATAACATCAGGAAAACGCTGTACCTCAGCTGTTGGGAAAACTTTCCAAGAACCTTGCTTTGATGAGATTTGTTCCTGGCTATACACCCCCCCATATTCATGGCACTGCTGACTTTTCAGGAGGCTATTTTAATTGCTAAGTAACATAAAATTCAATCTGAATTTTAAGAGGGAGAAGGGAAATCCTGTGTGGAAGGTACTTTTTGTAGATTTTGAGTGTTTTCTCATGGTCTCTGCCTTCTTTCATTCTTCATCATTGTGTATTATGCAATGAAAAGAATGCTGAGAGAGCTGGTGGTACTAGAAATTGCCTTGGACTGGTTCTTATCACCAAATGGCTTTCCTTTGTGGCCTTTGCACCAGAAATATCATGAGCAGATTGCTGCCAGTTTCGGTTTCTGGCCTGGAAACCTCACAGCAGTCCCAAAACCAGTATTAAGCAAAAAGCCTAGAAGTGTCATATACTTTAGTTGTAGCTTTCCTGTTTTAAATGTGCTGTCTTGGGTGGTAATGGGATGGATTGCAGATCACCCTGGGCTGAAGTGAGAACACACTCATTTTGCAAAAGGAGTGTATATACAAAGGAGAAGGAAAAAAATGGGATGTTTTATGGGGTTTTTATTGCCTAAAAACCTCCAGTCATAAATAATGAGTATGGTATTCGATCCAGCAGTCGTAGGAAGTAGGAATCAATGTGAGCTTCATTCTGGAACTGCATCCTGAGGGTTTTCCCTGTCTGTGATATACAAATGCAGAGTATTTCAGAACTCCAAGTTCCCTGCACAACTGCCCTTTTCTCTCCCTCTTTCTGTTTTGGTAGATGTGAGTTGCTCTTTCTGCTTGTCGATATAAATAAACCAAAAAAAATTGTAACAATTGATTTGAAAGACTTCTAAGGTGTCATATTTGATTTACATATTTGATAGAAGGCATGGGCTTGCATCCTTTGAACAATATACTTTTAGCAGAGCTTATGATGTTTTGGGTTGTGGGCGTTTTTTTGAGCAGTGGAATAAAGCAAGAGCACAAAATTGTTCATACAGCCAGGAACTGATCCAACAATCTATGAAGGTAGCAACACTGGCATGTGTAAGTGCATTTCATCCAGTCCTTTCGATACAGCAATTGTGACATCTTAAACTGGAGAGGTTTTGGCAGAGGCTCCCAAGCACTGGATGTTTCTTTATTTTGTTGTTATTTCTCCATTTGTTTTTACTGACAACCTCTGGCACTCTGACAGATGCCTTCTCTTTGCTGCTCCAGAGAGCAGGCATGGCCCCCGAGAGCTTGGCAAGACAAGAAAAGGGGTATGTGACAGGTGCTAGAGCAAAGGATATCATATCTCTACCGAGGTTATCTCTACAGTATGAACCCCTTAGAGAAGTAAAGCTTTGGAAAAGACCACTCGCCTGCCTTAACCGAAAATGGGCATTCAAGCCCATGCCAGAGGCTGTTGTCCTAAATAAACTAGTGCTTGTGTCTTCTCATGTCATTTTCCATTCCCAACAACTTTTAAATAGGTCCAATCTATTAATCTTCCCGTCCGTCCCCCCCCCCCCCATCTTGCTTAGACTTTTTAGAGGAATGATTTTTCATTCTTCTCAGACAGCTGAGTTGGAAATGGACTTTTGAAGGATGATGGTCCTGTCGGTGATGGAGAAATATGGAGTGTCAGAGTATGATGAAATATCTTCCAGTTACTCTGGCTTTCTCTGTGGGAAGCTGGCTAATGGCCAATTGCAGTTAAGCCCTGGAATATTCCCTAATGAGTGAAAGCTCCCACCCCTGAGAAGAGGCACCAGGGTAGCACTTCAGCAGGTGTGGCTTAAAATCTGTCAGAAATGAAAATACTGTGTGCTTCCATAGGATTGTGGGTGTGCAGAGTGGTCAGAAAAGAGAATTTGAATTCACTGAGAAGAGAGGACACTTTCCAGTGACCTCATTTTGAAATCTAAATCCACCAGTGCATTCTCCATCTTCGCCAGATCTGAGCAGTTCTGAAATTCAGGTTTGCCAAATGATTGCCACTAAATAGTCAGCAGCGGCTCTTAGGGAGAGGCAGCTGAAATGTTCTGTAAGTTTTGTGTCCCATAAACTTGCAAACTCTCTCGGATTGATCATCTGGCATTTCAACTGCTGTGTGTATACAGAAATGAAATCCCTATAGAAGGAGCCACATTTAGTAAACTGAAACAAACTGAAATCCAAAGAAACCAACTCTTTTGTGGTATAATAACATGCCACCTAGACCCTTTCTAGGTTTTTCTCCTTGATTATAGGTGTTACCTGCTTCATTACTTTAAGTACTGTTATTGTATCCATCAAGTACTTTTCCAATTCCTAATTGTCAGGCTGGGAGCTGATTACTAAGTTATCTTGGCTAAGAAGCAGTTCAGGAATGACAGTTATTTGGGTATTAATTAAAATTTTTCTAAAGGCCTTGATTATTTTAAAATTCACATGAGTCTCTTGTATTTTTATTTGCCTTTTGGCAAATTTGATTGGCCTCTAAATGGCTCACTTCATTTTGTACTAGTAAGTAATATATTAATAAGATACGTGAGCACTGATTTTCAGCAAATAAAAAGTTCAGTAGTGATAGAAATATTTTCAAGTTGCCCAGGATTATTTTATATTTGTCTCAAATGAAAATATTTTAGACATTAATTCAGTCAAATTAACATAATAGGTATTTCTGCAGAAGGTGCTGATAAAACCATTCCAGTAGAGGTAAACTTAGTTGTTGTTTGAAGGCTGTGGTGGCTGCTTGTGCTGCTCATGGCATTAATTTCTGGTCCTTGGTGGAGACTCTCATAGGCCAAAGTAAGAGAGACATTGCAGGTCATCCACATGGATTTTTCTGGTTTTAAGTGATACGCAAGGAATTCACATGTGCAAACAATCACAGCAAATACATGAAAACATTTGAGAGCAACAGCAAAACATGTTTGTAGTCTTTGAGAAATCTCACTTGCATGGAGAGTGAAGAAACTCAAAGCCCAGAGTTAATTTTTCATTACAAGTTTCACCCCTTACATATTACACCTATTTGGCACCACCAAAAGCCACACTCAGGCCAAAATATTGACTGTAATGATTTGCATAATTAGGCCAGGCTTTGGTTGTTAGTACAGTACCATGTAAGAAGACTGGATGTGTTTTATTTAGAAGGATGCTGACACATACACAGGGTTTTCTAGCAATTCATCAGTCCAAAGCACAAGGTTCATTACACAATATATCAACAAACAAACAAACAGAAACTTCTCAAGTCAGTACATCTTTTTGCAAATCCAGAGCCAAGTTAAAAGTTAAAGACTCTTCTCTCTTTAATATGCATTTTTCAAGCAGCGAGAGAGAAGCACAGAAGTTCATGTTAACATCCCATCCAGTTTCTGCCATGCCTCCTGTCTGACCCAACAGGCTCTTCACAAGAGCCAGGCACTGTAATCATCCTGAGTAAAGCTCAGCATAACCCTCAGACAGGGGAAGCACATGAAAGCTCTGAGGGCAGGTCTGCTTTTTAGTTCAGTGTCTTGTTTGCTCAGGCAAAGAGTATTGAATATTTAACGAACAGTTCAAAATTACTGGAAAAAATTCTGAGGGAAAGAACAGCATGCTTTTGGTATCTCTTATTTATAGAGCCCTATCTACTCTCCAGCTTCTCTGCATCCAGGATACTTGCATTAATTAATTTCTGAGCTAGATATTACTGGAGGAATAATAATAATAACAAGAATAATAATAATAGTAATAAAGCGTAGTACATCTCAGAGGGAAAAAAATCATCTTGAAGTTGCCTGTATGGAACATAGTTCTGTATTTTGTGGGATAATGGCACATGCTGCTGATAAGCAAAACTTCCCTCCATCAGTGGGATGTCAGTGGATTTATCATTTTCTGATAGGCGCAGTCGGTTGTGTATCTGTGTTCATGGCTGATTGATAGCCTATATAAAAGCTGTACCAAGGGAAATGCTTTTGTCTATGGTGGCTTCTTCATTACTGGATTTTTAAGATACAAATTTAATAAATCTCAGTTTTTAATTAGCAAAGTAAATATAAAACCGAGTTATGGGTTTAAAGGTAAAATGTGCAGGAACCCCATGACTGCACATAAGATCAGATTTTTTTTCAGCCTTGAGACATATTTAGTCTTCTGTTGGTTCTTGCCTGGCAGAAACATTTAGTATGTTAGGAAAGGTTAATTGTTTCTGAAAAGAAATCAAAATCACTGAAGAAGAAATCCTTAATTTTTAATTATAGGTGGTTGTTTATCATCATCAGGTTGTTCTCCTTGTATTTGATGTGTGGCCCTATTCTTCTGTCTTATTGTAAAAGAGTGCAATGGGGTTTTTTGGGGTTTTTTTTCTTAACTAAGATTTCTTTAGATCCCTCTGAGTCCCTAATATGCATCTGACAGGTTTAATTTTAATTTACAGTGTGGGTGCTACTGTGGCCTGCTGGCACTGCTATGCTCGAGAGAAGCAACTGATGTCTGGTGCTTGCATTCCTCTGCTGAACCAGCTATCGTCTCTGTGTCAGAGTTAGGCAACTAAACTCAAAGCTCAGGTTCAAACCTGCTTGGACTTAAAGCACCTCTTCCGTAACTCTGGAGCAGGTGCAGAAGAGCAACTGCAAGAGAGGTGTCAGCACCTGTGGCACGGTCTGTTGGATCCTGGTGATGCTGCCAGGGCACTTTTAGAGCTGCCCAGAGATAATATTTCGCATCCCAGACTGGTGAAAGTGTGATTTCAGAGATCTCAGAGTGGCTGCTGGAGCCCTGGGCACTTTGTCCCTCTTGTGCCAAGTGCTGGCATGCAGTCAAGGACATTTTCTCCTTTGTTCACATTACGGGAAGGGGCAAGGCTGGAGCTGCCTTGGGCTGAGCTGACACTCCTGCCAGTGGAAGGGCTTGGGCAGGGAGAGGAGCCTGAGCTGAGCTTGCTTATCCAAATTTTTGCTGTCACCCAATTCTTCCTCCCTGGTGAACCAGCCTGCCCCTTCCCAGACAGTTTCACACAAAGCAAAGTCACAGGAGAGATGCATACAGTGGGAGATGGTGCTTTTCTGCTCTTATGTGTCCTCAGCTAGGGCCCTGCTTTGGTTGTGACCTGTGCAAGGCCTGAGCACTGGGCCCCATCCCAATGAAAGTGCTGCTTCTCTAACCTTGGGAAAGGCAGAGGAGGAATAGTGCTTGTTATTTGCAAAAAATCCTCAGCAATCCTAGGCTCCCCTGGAAGTGCCTGGCAGCTTTTGGGTGAAAAATAACCAAACATCTAAAAACTGCAGACCGGAGCTGGCAACACACAGGCACCCTGTGGAGTGCCCCAGTGAGAGTTTTGCTGAACCATTGAGGGGTATTAAGCTAGAAGGGTTAGAAGGGTTAGCTTTGCTTTCAAAAAAAAGTGTCTTACAAACCCCCAAACTTGTAATTAAGTCCATAATTACTAGGATGGGTTTTAAATGGATGTTGGTCCAATTCATGTAAAAGTATGAACTCTTTCCAAAATGTACATGTACCAGCACCATTGTTTCCAGAGATCACTCAGACAAAATGAGGAGACAGCCTCTCAGAAGGTGTGGGGAGGGTGGTTTGGTAGCCTTTTTATTTTCTTCTCCTGTCACTGCGTTCGTGGAATTGGTTATTTTCTCTGAGCACCCACCCAGATGCTCAGCATGTACGGGACTGTGTCTGGGAGACTGGCTGATAAATTTGACAGGCTTTTTATTATCTTTATTTTTGTTTAAACATTGACATCACATCTCATTACTTTCTATTGGCTGTAATTAAAGATCCTGTGGAATTAAGAAGCATTAAATTCCTTGAGATTTCAGCCTTGGGAATTTGCCCAGAGGCACACAGTTTACAGGCCTTCACCAGGCTTCACTTTCCTGGAGTCACCTCCCCCTCCCCTGCTTTATCGAAGCCTTTGTAAAAAAGGAACCATCTTTTCATTTTGCTAATTAATTGCTTTTGCCAGCCAACAGATGTTTTGTAGCCTTTGAAGCATAATCAGGTTTATAACGTCTGTAGCCTTACACTGCCTATGCAATTTGAACAAGGACACCTGAAGCTCAAGAGAAAGACAGGTTACTAAAGACAGATAAAGAGTTACTATAATTGGAGAACACCATCCCTCCCTGTATTGGATTGGATTAATATTCCCATCCCTTTACCAACATTTTTTAAGTTCTGAGCATGGTGCTCCATAGTCTCAGAATTAAATTATCATTCAGGAGATCTGTTTATAATTTGTGATCTTAGAGGCCGTGGTAAGAGAAGCCACAAAGGTAACCTTGGGCAGTGCAGGGGAAGAGATTCAGGCGTGAACCTGACTTAGCTGAGCCCTGAGGCTGGGAGAGAAGTTGCTTTGGTTTCCCCTTAGTGACTCTCCTCACACCCCGTGGGCTTTTCAACTGTTTGCACTCTCTTGTGTAGGGATATTTGGGACGGCTTTTGGCAAAAAAATTATCAAGAATTGTTCTTACTGCTAAGGATAGCAGTTAGTACAGCAGAATTGGTGGGTCAGGGCGCTTGATCTTCCCTCCTGTTATCTACATTATTAAAAATTATCTCACTGAACAAACACCATCAATCAGTGCCAGCAGCAGTTTAGCAGGAGTGTAGACAAGGACAAACCACACATTTGCTGCCTACAGAAAGAAAGTGTTTGGGCTGGTTTAACTGCAGTAAAACACTGGAAGCAAACCGACCCTTTTGCCGGGAAGAATATATATTCTGCTATCAAATATGACCAGGAAGGCAACCCATACTCCTTTATACAGAGCAGGAACGGGTCAGAAAATGCCACTGCTGAGAGCTGAGTATGTCCTGTTAGCAGAGATATACATCTCACTGCAGTTTTACTTCCATGTCACAACAGGCCACAGCATCTCTCCTGATGTACTGCAGCATCACTGAGAGCAGTTTGTGTTCACTGCAATTCCTCTGCTGGGGGAAGAAAGGAGTGTCTTGGGAGAAAGTTTGTAACCATCAAAATATTGATGGAAGGAAAGAGAAGAAGGTTTTCATTGTTGCTTATAAGAAGCCAGAATGGAAAGTGAGATGTTGTTAAAATTAGGATTGGTGGAAGATGAGAAGCGGTCCTATTGAAGAGCAGGCAGAAGAACTAGGGAACACTTGAGGAGAGTGATGGTGGTCTTAAAAGAGGAAAGGAACTCACCCTGAACTATCTGTTTCGCTTAGGACTTTGTCACCCATTGCTTTAGCTCCCTGTATCCAAAGTGGTTATTTTGGCATTAATTAACGTGTGCTTATTTGCCTTACCTGAGTATCTGGTTAGAGGTTAATAGTTTAAAGAAAACTGGCCAGAATTCTGGATTTCTTTTACATAGCAGCCACATTTTAGTGGTTTTATTACGTTATGACAGATGTACAGAAAACAGCCATAATAAGGTCAAAAAGGTGTGGTCAAATATGACCATCACAGAAAGCATGTGAGTTTGGGGGATGGAGAACTGTTAGCAGGAACCCCGTTACCCGTGTTACCACAGGGTCTGTGGCTCAGCAGTATGGACAAGCTCCCTGACACCCCATCAGATGTGAGACCTGTTTGAAATGTGCATTCAAAAGCAAGAAGCAGGACTGACAGTGACCTCTTAGCAATTACAGCAGTTAAGGGGAAAAAATAGGAGTTGGGATAGTAGAGGCTCAGACCTTCTCAAACCCATGAACTTACAAAGAAGGCCTTACTGATTACTGTGATTAATATGCATATTCCTCAGTTTACAGGCCTTCTTTTGGTTATCTGGCTGTTCCCAGTGTCAGCACTGGGAGGACAAGTGCAATCCAAGGTCTTACAGATTGTAGGAGCCAAGGAGGAGTCCCTGCACAGTCATCTGTTCAAGAGGAGGACTATCATGTCATTTGCCCAGTTTCAGAACAGGAGAGCCATGGAAATGCAGAGGCACTTCCTACCTCAGACAAATTTCAATTAAAACTCCTCTTTGAAGAGTTGGCACTGTATCTCAGGAGAGGTTAACAGCATGGCATAGAAATGTGAGAGCACACTTGAACAGATCCCATCCAGAAATTTTAAGCTCAGCAGACACAGACTCCCCTTTCGAGCCCAGAGAAAAGATTAGTTGGGTTATGCAATTGCTGGAGCTGGCATAAAACCAGCTGCATGCCAATTACCAGCCCGTATGCAAATACTTGTACTGAAACTCAGGATGCAGCTGGACGTGGGTTTAGGCACCCTTCCAGGATTATTCCAAGCCACATTATGACAGTTTTGAAAGAGAAGGGCTCTATGGAGCCAGTAATTTTTTACAGCCTTTCAGAAAATGAAGGAAAGTACCACTACATCCAGATCTTGACTATTTTTTTCAAAGAGAGAAGGAATTTCTGCATGTTGATGTCAATCAGGATGTACTTGAGGCACTTGCACTGATGACAGAAGGCCATCAGTCTGTTTGCCAAGTTTAAGGCCTGAGTGCCAGATGTGCTTGGGATAGAAAGCAGCCTGCTTGGTTTGTCAGGGGCTGTATGAAAAGAGTTGGAAAATACACCACCAGATAATGTCAGAGCTGAAGCTCCTGGGGGTACTGCAGGGAAGTCCTGCTGCATTCAGATGCCCCTGGCCCTGCTGAGGTTTCTGTTCCTAGTGCTGCTTGACTTCCATGTGGAAAGCAGGCCTGGATGCAGCAGCAATGCCAGACAAACTGCCATGCAGCATTTAGTCTCATAGAAAGAGCTGATGCCAGGAGAACAGGGACATGGCAGTCTCACAGTTACATAGCTGATGGAAGGGATAAACTGAGAGCTGCCACTAGCATGCATGAAAGATTACACGGTCATTTGATCAAAATATTATATAGTGTATATCCTGACAAGGAGAGGCTTTTAAAATGCTTGGGTCTATCTTGGCAACAGAAAAGTGAATCAGTCAAAGAATGCAGCCTCATCCTGGCTGAAGAAATGAGATGATATATGCTGTGAGGAGAGAACTTTGTGGAAACTTCATGGGAAAAAATAAAAGTCAGTTCTCTCAGCGCCATTTCTCAAATTTGGCCCACAGAGATGATGTGAAATGTAAAATAGTCTTCAGTAGAGAGGTGGTTTCTTTATGGGTTCTGTTTGGCTCAATGGATCTCGTAGCTATTACATGAACCCGAGCATCAGTTTCCACTTTATGTGTCCTGGAGTAGGACTCTCTCTCCACTGCTTCCCCATATTTCTTCAGATTCCCTTGAACGTTGTCTGCCTGCCCTTGATATCAGGGAAGGAAGGAGGTGGGGTGAACCCCTGTTGGAGCAGAGGGACAATAAGGTTTAGGTTCCTGTGTTTTACACCAGAACTCTGAGCAGCAGAACAGCTGGTCAGAGGTGAAGGAGGATGGCTGAAGGATGCCTCTGCAGTCTTACCCCCTGGAAACCTTGACTGGTGGCTCACTGAAGAGTTTGTGGAGGAATCTGCAGCCGGTGGAAATGACCTGGAGGCACTAGCAAGCTCTGCTGGCAGTAACTCACGTTGTTGTAGGGCTGGTAAGTAAACACTGCCCCTCAGGAGCAAGACCCCCTCACCTGGAGAAACATTTCAGTCGCAGCAAAAGCCCTGGAGAAGTTATGAGGAAAAATGAATGCAAAACAACCGTGGTGAGTCAGGAAGGGTGGCTTGGTTATGTGTCAGCTAATCAATGTGACGCTATAGGGCATAGGTAGCATTTCAAGAGGGCACACAAAGGGACACCGAGGTCTGTTTAGCCTTCACTGAACAGATATGGAGGGTGCCTGATGCAGAAAACAAGGGTCGTGTCGTGAAAGACAGGCAAGGCATGCGCTCATACAGCTGCTTTGGGTCATTACACCAGATTAGATCCAATAGGATGCAGAAAAAAATTCCAGTACTGGGGTATCCTTCAAAGCCTCCAGGCTTTCTGGAGCCTGCTGGGACACCAAGGAGACTTTGCCTTGTTGGTGCACCCAGTGCACAACACATCATCACCCCTTCTGCTCCTTTTGTGAACAGGCAAAAGGAAAGATGATTTGGTTTAAATTCAGAAAGTTTTAGTGACCCTTGAATACTTGTATGTCCACAGCTGGGTGTCCTGGCTGAAATCCATACTCAGGGGTGCGTTTTTTGGAACAGCTGGAAGGTAAGCGCTGCCCAGGACTGGTGTGTCATCAAAGGACTCTGAAGAGGCACACACCAGTACCCTGCAGAACCAGCTCACCTCATCATGAGTGTGCTCCTGTAACTGGGACACAGGTACCCCCATCACGGAGGTCTGGGATGCCTGAGGATCAAAGTAATGGTTGCTGTGAATGCAATGAGTGCTCATTCCTGGCTGTTGGCATATTGCTGCTCTTACTGAGCTCAAGAGTGTCTTCTGGGGTAAGCCAGTGATGTGTCACTCTCTCCCTAGACAGTAATTTGACACTCATCACTGATTCACTGCAGTGACTTAAATGAATACAATTTTCTTTTTGCTACCAAAAATCAAAAGATTGAATGGCAGCAGTTTTTTCATTCATCTTAGTCCAGATGTCCCCTTTGCATGAAATGGGGGACAGTGACAGTGACATAGGTTCTGTACTTCAAAAACTGGAGCATTTCTTTATACATGCACGTGACATGCTATTAAATATATGTCATCTTCCAGGTGGGTGTTTTATATCATCAAATGCTTACCAGTAGATGAAAGTTTAAAATGAAGTATACTTTCATAAAAATTGAGAGAATGGATTGCTAATGGAGGGAGGTCATCTGGTCCAATCTTCTGCTAAGAACAAGGTAACTTCAGACAAGGATCAGGTTGTTCATTGCTTATTAGAATCTCTAGAGATGGAGATAGCACCAATTCTCTTTCTGGGAACAATATTTTTCTGAATTCTAATCAGTGTTTCCCATGTTGCAGCTGGTGCCTGTTGCCTCTTGTCCTTGGGCACTTCTGGGAAGAGTCTGTGTTCCTCTATAGTCTTCCTTTAGGTAGAGACAGGCTGCAATTAGAGGTCCCCCCTCCCTAGTCATCACTTCTTTAGGCTTGTTCTGCCTCTTTCCTTGACTTGGAGAAACTCACAGCACTTGGATTGTTCCAGTTGTAAGGTTTATGTCTGTTAATGTACCTGTCAACCCCATGAATTATGTTGAGTAAACAGTAACTCAAGGCACTTGGCTTCTAACGCCAGGTTCAGAATTTGACTGGACAAAGGGAGGCAATTAGCATGTCATCCTGAAAATTAATATCCCTGTAACAGAGCCAATATATTACAGGAAAGCTCCTCACCTGCAAAGTCAACAGGGTCAAACAGCTTTTCAAAAGCTTGTGATGGAAAAAGAATGAGGTGGGTAAAGCTGTAAACAGGTAGTGCTGTTCCTGCAGTTACCATCTGCAAAGGAAATTGCAGAGCTGGGGCTGGTCAGACAGTGTTATGTCTGCCTGGTTATTTAACATCAAGGACATGTAATACTGATAGCAGGGGTGTGGTTAACAAAAGTAACCTTGATTTGAATGTCCCTCATCAAAGCAGAGTAATTATTACAGAGCAGAAAGCCTCTGCCAGAGTGGAGGGGAAGGGAATGATTTGAATGTAAACCTGGGCCTGGGTACTTCAGAGAATCAAGATCCAAGTAGGCAGAAGCTGCTGTGGTCACTGGAAGGTGGTTTAAATGGAGAAACCACTACGATCAGTGAATCTAGCAGGATTAGAGACAGAAATCATTTCCTTTTGCACAAGCCAAGTGTATTGAGTAAAAAAGCCAATTACACTTCAGAACAGGACTGTTTCTGATGAGCAGAAGCACATCTTAAACTGAGTTCACAACCAAGTGTTTCCTTCCATTTGGATAGGTGTAGGGGTTTTGCGTTACTCGTTGGATTCAGCTGTTGCTAGTCTCTTCTGTAGTATTTTGGATCACTTTGTCCATACACAGAACCCTTTAGGGCCATGTGTCTGCATCTTGTGCCTAGTGGCCTCAGGGTGCAGGGTGAAATGGTATCCAGTAGCCTGACACAGACTTGCACACATGTACAGGCACTTCCCAAAGGAAAAGGTGATCATGGAACATACCTTGTAACTCTGGGCTGTTCATCCCAAAGGGCTGGCTATTTTGCAGCATTTTTTCCTTTTACAGACTTAACCTGGTAAATGATTCGGTGTCTTATTTAATATGGCCATGAGAAGGAAGAATTCAAGGCATGCACAGACAGAGGAATAATCCAAGTACAAATGTCTACTCTGGCTGAACCTGTTCATGAAATAGATATTCCCTTTGGGGAGATGGCTAAAAAAGACTGGCCCAGAGCCTGTTGTCCTCTAATGAAGTAGCTAAATGGTTGCAAGAACCCTGTGAGCCTGTCTTCACACACGTCTGTGGTGAGAAGAGTACTCCATCCAACTCAGTGAAAGGTAATCAAATGATACATTTATATTTAAGCAGCAAAATAAGTGGCTAGAATGAGAAGATTTATGCTCAGGTTCTACAACCCAGTGTTCTTAGTTATTGAGCAGTTGGAAGTACAAACCCACAGGCTGCACATAACACTGATTGCTTTTGATAGAAATAAAGAATATCTTGCTGTTACCATCAAGCCTTGAAACTGACTTCCAGCTAATGACCCAAATAAACTGTACTTGAAATTGTATAATTTAGATCGAAGGCTGTCTGGGGCTTCTAGTTGGAACACAGATTCCACATCCATGAGCTTTTGAGTATGGTCATTGAGCTGAAATGGAGAAGGTTGAAACTCTCATTTTCATTACCAAACTCCCCCCATCTCCCAATACAAATGTGACATTTCAATTTTGCACAGTCCAACTCTTCTTAAATCATCTGTATAAAAACTTCAGATCTTGATGGATGATGGATGATCATCTTGATTGTCTCCTAAAGCACCCAGTTCTCATTACTGTTTAAGATAGAGCTTATTAATGATGGACCTGAAGTGCTTTCCCAGTGGGTCATCAGCAGTGAACTGTGCTGAGGGATCAAAAGACTTGGTTTGGCATGAAATTTCCAGGCCAAAGCTGTTTTCAGATAATTCATTCAGCATCTTGGGTGAAACAGGAGAAGAGATCCCCGTCACTGGGGTGCTTATGGTGAAGATGCAGCACTGTCAACCTGCAAAGGTGCTTCAGCTCTAGTGAAACTGACCTTGGAAATCCAGGTGTCATCAAGGTGTTATATAATACATACATGCAGGATATACCTGTATGTAGTGTGGTGTAAAAGACAGCTGCTTCCTTCACAGCCAATCAGCTTGAAAGTTGTGAGATATATTCTGGTTTGCTTTTGAAGTGGTTAGAGTGGACAAGCCCCACAGTTTTTCCTAATTAACTCCCTCCCCTTTCCCTGCCCACTTCAGAGCTAGTCCTTTTCCCTCTCACTGTGCCATCTTCCAGTTCATCATGCCAGCTGGTTTTGTAGCACCAGAGAAGAGCTTTTAATTTGTAACCTTGAATAGCAATAGCCGTTTTATAACCAATTTTATAACAATTTTGGAAACAGATTCTAGAGCTAAATAGATGTTTACAACCCCCACTGCATATAAACATACATGAGTAACTTTCATTCCAGGATACATTACAGAATGAGAATACGTTTTGCCAATTTAACCCACATTAGAAATTGGATAGCAGACCATGAGGGATTACACTGTACACAAAAAAAAGCTCAATAAAATGCCCTTTTAACAGATGGAAGACAAGTGGTTTCCCCTTCCGATCTAAGCAGACACTGCCCTTGCAGAGCCAGTGTCCCTTTGCCTTATTTGCAGCGATTGTATGCTTCTGGTGGCTGATAATGTGTTTTCAGTGACCCAAATCAAACTCTGAGTCCCTTTTTGAACTTGTCAGACTAAGTATGAACTGTGTGTGATGTACATGTCTGTGTTCCTGGCCCTTTAGGGTGAGATGCTTGTGTTTCTTGGTTGCCAGAGACCTGTACATTTCCATTTCTCCTGTTAGTATTGTATTATAGGTTACCACAGTCTGTGGGAATGATTCACTAGGCTAATGAAAGCAAGAAAATAGCAGCTATAACAACAGATAACACATTTCTGATTTAGCTTCCTGAGTAAATAACCATTAAGAGAATTTTAATAATATGCAGATATAAGTTCCCCACAATAATTTGACAGTAATAAGCAAAATAATGACAGAAGTCGATGGCAAGGACACATGCTGATTTATTTTCATATAACTTTGGTTGCAGAATTATACTGCTTTTAGGCCAGTAATTCTAATAAGGAAGATGATAAGATTTGTCATTCTCTTCAGAATCAAGTGGCAAAAGCCCTTGGTGCTCCTCCCTTGCTCAGGGCACAGGCTGCACCCCTGGTGCCAAGATGTGAGATCGTGGTACTCTAAAGTATGACACCTTCCAGAAAGATGTCCAAAGATGTCCAAAGTTGTCTGGCACCTCTAGGAACTCTTATCCCAGAGAAAGCAAGTGGGTCTTGCGCATCAAAATCTCCTTTTGTACCTTGATGTCCCTGAGCAGGGTGGAAGCCCAAGGATAGCACTTGCTATCATACTTGGACTAACAGTTTTCCAGTGTGACAAAAAATTGCTTTAGAAGACAAAAATACTCACCCTCAAATGGTATTTAAAATATGTTTCACTCTGAGCAGTCTGGTTTTGGGATTCTTTCCAGGAACTGGCTTCTTTGTTCACAAAATTCACTCAGGGACTTGGCATTCTCTCTTCAGCTCCAGCATTGGAAGGAGTTCAGCAAAGAGCCACCTCAGGTGTTGCACACAGGAGAAGAAACCTCTTTTTGCCTGGCTTCCATTGGTAGCTCGCTTGCACAGGCAGAGATCCTGCCTTTCTCCTCCTGTTCATTGTTTATCTCTCACTTTCAGGGGTGTAAATTAAAATGAGATGATGACTTTATGATGATGAGTTCATTATACAGCAGCTCTATTGTATATTGATTACAGTTGTGCTTCATTTGCTTAACATGGAACAGGGTTTATTAGCTCTTCCCAGGCATTGTTCTTGCTAAGAGAGGGCAAAGAAGTGCAAAATGCATTTTGAGTTTAAGTCAATGAAGCCAATGCATCTGTGCTGATTTACACACGTTGAGGACTTGGTGTAAAGAAAAGTAGGATAGCAGGTTGGATTGGGAAGGTGGAGTGGAAATGAGTCTGGGTCCCAGAGAGCAGGAAAAGTCAAATACAAGTGCTCTAAAGATTGTACTAAACTCTGAACTCCATGTTACTTAATATCCAAAAGAGCCCACCTTTGATATTACTCAGGTTTATTTGCACCTCAGCGTATCAATAACCTGGAAACTTTAATTCTGTCACTAGTGAAAAATGATGCAGTGCAGGGCAAATTAAGGTATTGTATCCCGTTTTTGGGAAAAAGCAGAAGAAACAACACTTGCTATTCAGTGATAAGGCAAGTCAGAGCATTTTTTGTGGTTACTTTTAGTAAATCACAGTGGGAAGTGTTGGCTTCCCTGAAGTATAGCATACAGTATGCTTTCTGGTTACCTTTATGCTGAAAAAAAGTCCTTCTCCACAAATCGAAGCTATTAGAATTACTTTTAGATTGAGGTCCTGCTATACAAGAATGCATCGAAGTTCCCAGCAGGAAAGAAACTTGGATAGGTATTGTCATGAGAGGATGCTCTGAAACCCAGAAATTATGCCAGTTCAGTGTGCCAACTGATAGAGGAACTATGTAGAATTGTGCGTATGCTATAAATGCATATTTTACAGGTTTTTTAATTGTTTTTATGTTATTTTTAATCAAAATCTGCATCATAATGGATTAGGTAATCCAGTATAGCTGGGACAACACAGAGAAATCATCACTAATCATGATTTCGGGTGTTCTTCTAAGTCCCCCTTTCTCCCCAGAGCAAAATTGTTAACAGATGCTGTATGGTTTTTTCTGTGATCATAAGAATATCATACAGACAGATCATTGCTATATGTCTAATCTGGACTCTTTTTCTGTATAAAATTATTAACATTGTTTTCATTTATAAGCCCCTTTTCAATGAAAAGCCAAGCTTTTAAACCAGAGGTTTCTAAGAAACAGTAATACTGATTAATATGGTGGAAAGATGTATTTACAGATGATCCTTTCTTAAATACTTTCCTTTATTGGGGGCTGCCTCATTTACATGCTGTGGCCTGTAAACCCTGAAATTTAAAAAAGAAATAAAATGGAGTAATTCCTTCCTTGGTGTGTGTAAATGTTTGCATTCCCACTACAGCTTTTAATGGCTTTCCTGGCATATGAGGACTATCAGATCACCTTAATCATTACTGCTACCACAGTCAGGAATTACTCTCCATGTCTCTGTGAGAAGTGTGGCACTCCTGGCTCTATAGCAGCACTTAATGTCATTCCGAGGTGCCATTAGTTACTGACCTTCAACATTTCTCTGCTGAGGCTTGAATCTCTGACACTGAAGGTTTTAGACTCACAGTTCTTGTTAACTTTCATGAAAGTCACATGCATTTTCTCCTGCTTTGGAAATAAAAGAGACAGGTTAAGTAGAGGAATTGTGAATTTGAATAAGGTTTTTGAGGGTAAAAAAATTTTTTTTTGCTCCAGAGGAAGCCCTGGTGCTACAACCAGCAACTGTAAGATCATTTTCTTGTTGAGATTTGATGAATCAAGTCTTTAGAGACAGGGCAACAAAGTGGTTTTTTAAACAAACTGCTATAAATACAAAAATAAAAAGAAAACCCAACAAAACACACAAAAGCCCCACAACCTAAGAACCCCAAAACTTTCACCTGTTTAAAAACCATCTCCCTTTAACACAAAGCTTCCAGCAAGGCCTGTCAATAGGAGTTTTGGATCATAGTGTTTGAGATTTGGATCATTGCTATGGAGTAGCTGGGTGTTTTGGATGATGGTATTACAGGCAGCACAGGCTGTAATTAACTTCTTCTTCTCCAGACCTTGTGCTAACAGGCCCCTTCTCATGTCTTGTGGGCTCAGCACAGCACAGTTCTTTATTATAAGTTTTAAGCATTTCTGCAAATTAATGAAATGCAGTATAGCGTGATTGATTGCTTGTGTTTTTAAAGTCATTTAAGTGTTGGAGGTTATTTTACCCACAAAATACAGAACTGTTCCATACACGATCACACTGGAACAAAAGGTAAACAACTGTGTGTCGGTCTTCATCAGGTTTCTTCTGCATGTGAATAAAGGGTTCCTGTTTACAAATACTGTGAGCTGCGTGTCCTCCAGTTTTCAGATTATTAAATGAGATTACAGTGGGATTTTTTTTTTTTGCATTTAAATTTCATGCCCTCTTTCCAATACACATTTAGCAATAGATTTAATCAGCTGTCTGAAGTGTTACAAGTATTTATTCTCTTGTTCTTCTGCGCAGAGATACTGAATGGAGGGGTGTATGTTGGCCAGAACAAATTTCTCTGCTTTGCAGACACCATTCATTGGCAAGACATCGTGCGTAACCCCTGGGCCTCCAACTTCACTCTGGTTCCAACGAATGGCAGCTCAGGATGTAAGTATTACTTTTATTCTCAGCCTTGTCATCCCCTCAGCATGAAACAGGATAAATATGGCCACAAGTTTTCCCTGATCCTCTGTTACAGAGAATTATATTGGTAAATTTTCCTTTCATTGTTCCCTGCATTTTTCTAAGTTTGTCTACTGCTTGGAGGACCACTTAGTCTGTTCTCAAAAACAGTGTCTGTAGAGGGTATTTGTGAACATCATAGATTTTCTGAATTTTCTCTCATCTGCTTTCTCTCTTCTGCATTTTCTTTTTCTTCTTTATTGCTAAAGCCACTGTGGTGCTGTGAAAGCACAGACGTTCTTGTTTGCTTTGCATTTGTTCCTGCTGCTCAGGCTGGTCCTTGAGTCACAACGGTCTGTCTATGGCATCATAATTAGCTGCTGGAGTAATTATGGTACAAGCTTACAGATATTCTGACTTTGGACAAGAAGTGAACCTCAAAGAAATAGCTATCCTGTTGTCTTGTGTGTATATCCCCGAAGAGAGAGAGACAATTTGCAGAGGATGGTGTGTTCTTCACAATATAACCAATAATTCTCTGGTTTTTTACTACAATCTCTTTATTTTAATGGTTTCCATTCCAAACTTGAAATATCTGTGTGCTTAGAATTTCTCTATTTCCCTTCGCTAGAATTATTCACCTTCAGTGAATCATTCTTAGGATTCTTGCAGCAATAACGAATTGTAGTGAATGGTGGTGACAGGGATACAGAGTGTTTAAGCAAAATATTCCATAATGGAGTAAAGTGCATTCAGAATGAATGCTGTGCTATTAAACAGTACCCTCAGGATGTAGCAACATTTAAATTCAGAGACAGGCTGGGAAGAAGTTTGTATCAGGTGTCAAAGGTGGCACCACAGTAGCTATGTTGTTCTGAGCATTCTGGATATAGGGACATTGTGTATTGCTTTCCATACCTGAAAGTGTCCCTTGAGGATGTGTAAATGACTGATGGCCTCTCTAGCTTTCACTACAGCCAAGAAATGATTCATTTCTTCTGTTGTGTGTTGGGAACTCAGGGGAAAAAAAAAAGTAGAGACTCTGGGTAGGGACCATTTGATGAGTCCCCATAATTTCTAAGCAGCAACTTGTTTTTAACCAGGTGCTTTGTGGTGTAGTAGATTTTATAGAAGGCTGACTTGCTCATCTGCTCCCCTTAATACCAGAGTGCAGGTACTTGAGATAAGGCTTTCTCCAGGAGCCTGCCAAGCTGCACTGCTCCTCAACGTCCCAGCTCCTGAGCTGAGCCTCATCACTTCTACCTTCTGGCTGGAAACTTGACATAGTTGTAATGCAGCCAACTCTCTTATTTGCATTTTAAAAACCCTCATCACTGCTGATGATCAGTTCTAGGCAGAACTGATGAAACCTTTGAAGGTGAGGGAATGCCTGTAGGCTTTTATGAGTCATTACTTCACGAAAAAGACTTGGTTCTTACTCTGTTTTGTTCTGTTATTGGATTTTCTTTTAACCTTTCCCAGTTCTTCAAGACAAATGCTTCTGCTCTTTTAAAAAAGCAACCAACATGAATACTATCTTTTTGAGCTAACGGAAGTTTTACTTGTGACTCCAGAGGAACTGTAACAAGATCCGTTCTGAGTACTTTTAGAATCACACCCTGAAAGAGAAGAAGGCAAATATTAGCTCCCACACACAGCTAGATGAAAGAATGCCTGTAGCAAAGTCCAGTTTTCTTCAAACATTTTTTGATTCCTTTTGAGTTGTTTTGAAACATAGGGAAGGAATAATCTGTGCTTTGCCATTTGTGCTTGATAAATAAGATAAACAGCATTATTTCAATGATGATTGAGAGCTATGTACCAAGGCAGCTTCATTAAGATAGCCACTCAAATTTTACTCTATTTTTTCCTTACTTGGGATGAAGCAGTGCACAACTGGACTGTATTTAATAAACATAATTCTCCTCTGAGAAACTCAGTCCTATCTCAATACAATTCATGAGTCCTGTGAAATTTGATTAAATTCACTAATCCAAACCATTCCTGTCTTCACAGCTTATATAGGTGAAAATATAAACCCCATTATACAAAAAGCCAACAATTGCTTAAGAAGGTCCTAAGACTTTGGGTAACAAAGAACTCAGGTACAGAAATCACCATTTAAAATAGCTGGTAATTAAATCTGTCTGTGTGGATGCATGCATGTACTATGCATACACATAGGACTTGGAGAAATGAACATTGAATTTTAACCCTGGAAATTGGTGTAGAATGTCATTAAATAAGGTATATGCTTCTCAATTTTGGCTCACATGTCACTTTCCACAACCTGCTAGGGAGCATGAGTGCTTGCTGTGCCCAGCCTTGCTTTTCTCCACTGCTGCAAATGATGCTCAGTGCATTACAAAGTTCTTTTCTGCACAAACTGTGACTCATGCTTTTCTGGATCCAGCACATGTATGTATTTACTGCTTAAGTCTCAGGTGTCTCCTATCCAATGGAAATCTTGGCTAAATTCACTGCAACTACAGAAGCACTTGTTGCTTGGCATTACTGAGACTATCCCAAAGTCAGAATATTTTAAAAAGTACTATTGGGTTTTACTGTTTATCTATACACCTTTGTAGGAGGGAGTGTGAACCAACCAAACCTGCTGTGTGAAGCTCAGCAAAGTCCATCCTAGCAGTAATTTAGGGAAGTCTGTGGAAGTGTGTGATCCTGTAAGACCTAGCTCGCAGCATCACATGCCATGTTTAGCCATGACTGGCAGGACTGGAGGGTAGCTTATGCCCCAGGAATTGTGAGGGCTGTTCCACTAAGAGCACCTCAGTAGTGGTCCCTGGCAGAGAATACTTCCAGGGGCAGAGGCTGTGAACTGCCATAAGTGTCAGAATCTGGTACGTCATCGTTCCAGCAGGAACAGCCTCAAACACAGTTTGGTGCTTTGGCACCACTGGCGTTGTTTCCAACCATCAGCAGAAGACATAAAACCTCCCCAGAGGTGTCTACATGTCTGAAAGAGCAAGTGCCCACCCTCAGAGAAGACCCCCATGCTTGCTGGGCTTTGGCCATGGCCAGAGTGATTGCAGCAGGTTGATGTGAATGCAGTGTCACACCAGGCGCACCTGGGCACCAGTGTGTGTGTGAGCTCAGGGCACAGCCCTGTCAGGGAGCTGACACTGCAGGTGCCCATGCTGTTAGTTTCCCCAGCCAGTTGGCAAAGCTGATAATGGTCTGACTTCAGTGATAATTGCATTTGAACTTTCCCTGCTGCTCCAATGCAATCAGCAGAGGAGGAAGACAAAAGGGCAGAGTGAAATGAAGATGCTCAGAAGTAAAATCAGTCTCCTGCCTCTGTGCGTGTTTCATACCTTGGATCTGTCAATTCTGGCAACTTCCTTCATTCACATCAGTGCTAGACAGAAGAGAATACGGCCCGTGAACTCTGGGAATAAAGCTTCTCTGATTCCCTTCTTCGCAGGCTTTCGTTGTCACATCAGTGCTAAGAAGCCACTTGAAAAGGCCATGGTGTCTTAAACACTGACAGAAATACTGCAGACATGCGAATCCTGAGTGCTGCTTCTCCTTTTTTCTTCAAGTTCTGATCAAATGCATGCAGAAAAGCTCATGTTGGAGGCCTCTGAATGACACAGTGTCACCATTCAGATGCACAGAAGCGGTGGCTGCTAGCACAGCACTCAGATAAACAAACCCTGCACCAGCGACCACGCATGCTTCAGCTCTCCCAGGACACAGCCTCTGTACTGTGCTGTGCTGTGCCTGGCATTTTGACTCACACACTGAAATATTTACTGCTTCCACCACCTTCCTATATTGGTATCTTGTAGCTGAAGCTTTTGGCATTAGTTGCAATTTGAAAGCAGCCTTCTCTTCTATTTACCTGATTTCCTCACTGCCGCAGTGGGGTTTTAAGCTGAGCACCTCGCAGTGGGATTCTCAAAAGCACTTAGCTCTCCAAGGAACTAAATTTTCCCTTTAGGTTTACGTTACTGAAATTGTTGCTGCAACACTGAAAATCTATTTTCTCTTCTTCCAAAAATCAGCAATGAATTCAAGCATTGGCCAAGCATGCTGAAACCTTGCTTTGCAAGAGCCTGTTCCTGCTATCACATCCACTTTTTGGATTCAGTCCCTTAACAGTAGAGCTGGAGCTCTGCTCTTCAAAGGTAGAAACCCAGGGTGCAGTTCCCAGCAATGGTGCAAGAAATAAAGCAGGAAGAAAGCATTAGGCTTCTTGCCTAAAACGCCTCAAGATTAGTAGAGCCCTCTGAGCAGCTTTTGGGAGAGTCCAGTGAAAATCTGGCTGCTTTGATCTGTGTCTTCAATGTTCTCCTCAGTTTTGTTTTTAGCAGGAACTGGAGAAGCCTCACATTTTGTCAGGTGAGCTCTTTTACAGGATTTGACAAAGACCATAGTATTAAATCAGAGTTTTCAGAGGAACTTTAGTTGGAGCTTTTGTTTCACAGAAAAGCTTGTAGAGTTTGAATTGTTGCATTGAGGTCGCTTCCATAGCCAATAGCCTATGTTCAAATCAGTCAATAATGCTCTTAGAAGTACTGAAACTATGGATGTGTGTTCATGATAGAGCTGGTGACTGTTCGGGTAATATGGATGCAAAAATCACTCTCCATTTTCTAATTTAAAAAAAAAAAAAAGTTGCTTTTCAAGGAGTTACTAAAAAAAAAAAGCAGGACTGTGTGTTGGCATGTGCCCAGAGTTCTCCAAAACAAACTCTGTGAAAATTAAATCCATTTTAAAGTATCTTCCTGAACTAAAGTTTCTGCTCAGACTCTGAAGTGCAGTGAGATCTCTGGAAAAAATTCCCTTTGTCGATCTGGCTTTTCAACTGAATGCCTGTCAGCTGTGAATAAAGCCAGAATTTTTGGCCAGGTACTTTTTCAGGCAGAACAACTTCAGTTCCTGGCTCTTGACAGCGTGGTATTCCTCTCATTGCTTTGTATCTAATTGCAGCCTGTGGTGTGAGAACACCCCAGTTCTGAGCTCTGCAGAAGCACTGCTGCAGAGTTACAGGGAGAAAAGACTTGGTTTTCGGGGGTGTACCTGTGACTCAATAAATCCCATGGTGTATTCCAGGAAAACACTGCTTTAAAACTCTGCTCTTCAAAACTTCACACTTTTTTGCCTATTGATTCATAGATTTTTCAAGGGCAAAAGCAGCCTTGAAACATCATTAGCTCTATTTCCTGTATGCAGAGGCCTGAAATATCATCAGCTTGCCTAGTGTGGAGCTCAGTAACTTCCCTGGCCTCAGCTTATCTTCCAACCTGGCTTTGAGGTTCCAGTGGCCATGGGATGGGCAAGCTCAGGGCTCTGGTGCTCTGTGCACTCTCCTGGCACTGCTCTGGAGCTTTGCAGAAGTGCAGCTGTCTCTCCACAAGTTGGTTACTTTCTGGTATTAAAAGGAATAATACCAGCTGCTTTTATCTCTAATCTGAGCACAATTTAAAATCACAGATGTTGCATCTTCCACTTTCTCTGGCTGGCTCAAAGAGCTCTCATAGCCAGCTTTTTCTCCCTGTGTACTGTGTCATCAGCTCACCTCCTCATCTTCTTCCAAAAGCTACACAGATAGAGGCTCTCCCATCTCTCACAAGGAGGAATTTCTTTCCAGCCCCAGAGTAATTTTAATTGCTCATCAATGTAAACTGTGTATTTTTCAATTTGCTTTTAGAAGGCGGAAGCCAAAGCACGCGTGGCATTTTATTACTGACATAACCAATGGAAGTAAAAATTATATCCTTTGTGTTTCAGCTTCATGTGAGAGTTTGGTGTTCAGGCAGTTCTGATATCTGTGTGTTTTAGAGACTCCCTCTTTTTCCCCAGCAAATACAGCCTGTGTTTTCCATTCTGAAATACGCAATCTTATGTTTGGCTCTATAAAAGTCATTTGATGTGAGTGACTCCAGCTTACCCACCAGCCTGGCTCACTCTCTGATACTGGCTGCTCCTCACTGTAGTTTGCTGGGATTTCACTCTTCCTGTCATCTGTACACTTTAGTGCCTGGGATATTTTAATGATTTTGAAACCGCTGTCTGGAATATTAAGAAGTGCCAGTCCTGGGGATCCCTGGGGAACAGCACCCCAATTGTATTATAATTGCTCATTTACAGCTACTTTTGGAGAGTCCCCAATTAGCTGGGTCTTAATGCATTTTTCATGTGTTTTATTAATATTGAAACATAGAGACAAATCTAATTAAATGTTTACCATTTAGCCAGTGCTTTGCATTTTAGTTAAAGGAACAAAAAACAGACTTCCCAGCTGCATAGCTGCTTATGAAGTTAGCCCTCTGTACCCCTGGCAATCCAAGCTGTCAGTGACCTTACCTGGGAGCAGGTGTCTTTGGAAGCATTACAGATCAGTTTGACATACTAATCCCTGTGTTTGGTTGATGGGAGTCAGTGCTGGCTCCGTAGTTTTTTTTTCTTTTTTTTTTTTTCCTTTCTTAATTTTTTCTCTCACACTGCCTTTGTGAGTTGCTTTTTCAGGTTAACCTGCCCCACCAGCCCCAATAACTGAGCATTTACTGGGCCATGTTCTACTGCCAGTTTTCCACATGCTTATCAAAAGGAGTAATAGGGTTTCTAAAATTTACTTCTTTAAAATATTATAGAAATTGGAACAATCTGGTAGAATCTTAGTTTAGTAGAAATGTCTTTATGTCAAACTAGTTTAAGGCCCAGAAGCTCCTTACATTTTTTTCTTAATTGTTATAACAGAAAATCAGACATGTGGATATAGGTACATTCTTTTCAGCATATGTAGTATATTCCTGTACAGTGTTTCACAAGAAGCATGAGCTGATATGTGCATGGAATTTTGTATAAGTGATAAGCTTTATATTCTCCCTCGGGTACTAAGAGTCTGTGTTTGGAGTTGATGGCAAGGGATATGGGTGAATTTGTGTACAGCCATTTATTGCAGATATAGAACAAGGCCTGACAGGTGGGCAGCCCCTTGATTTAATGTTCAGTAGTGACCTTGTAATTCTCCACAGAGCACAGTAACCCAGCTTTTGTACCAGTAGTTGCAATATCAGAAAAGGATCATTTTTTACACAAAGCCACTTCTCTGGAAATTTATACTCAGGTCAGACCATTGGATGTTTAACTGTGAAGTAATTATGCGATAGCTGTGAAGAATAGGAGTTTGTCAGATCCTTGCAATCTCTCCCAGAAGTCCTGGCCTTACACCAGTTCTCAGGTGTGCTGTGCCTAAACCGTATAAAATGCTGTTCATGTCCACATCAGTCTTGAACTGGGCCACCCAAACCAGACTTCTGCACAGGAGCAGTCCTGCTGCCCTTGGGAAGCCACAGCCGCACTGGTGAAATACGGAGTCTTGGGTCAGACTCGGGTCAGAGCAGGAAAAGGATGGAGTCCTTTTCCTCAGGTGTAAAAAAGCCATTGGTTAGTAAGGGTTGAGGAGAGGTGAATGCAGTGAACATAGAAGTACAAGGAAAGTTTTCCTTCAGACCAGCGGATGCTTCTGTAACAGGAGACAATTACATGTAAATCATGAGTATTTGTAAACCAACCCCACAATCCTCAGAACCAGGACACAGGTGAGATAACCACATTTTGTCCAGTTATTCCTGCAAGTTATTGTGTTTTTTCCAAGCACAAGGATTTTGCTCTGCAGAAGGCCAGAGTAACAGCAATATATTTATGTATGCTGGTGAAAAGAAAAGAGGGAAGTGACTAATTCATGTTTAAAGCCACCTTTCAGAATAGCTAGTGTATCATTTTTGGTGTACATCTAAATTGGAAAGTACCTACAGAGAAAATGGCATTGCAGAAAGTGTACCCTGAAGACATTTGTTATTGCAGAGTTTGTTAAATTATAGCCTTTCATTGAGGTTATTACTTGAAGTTCAATTAACATTTTAAATGTATGTTTGGAGACCAGCAAACGGGGCCTCAGCAGACAGGTGGTCTGGGTACAGAACACGCTCCCTGCCGCCAGCATCACCATGGCAAAGCCAGGAGGAGAAGCTGTTCTTTTCCATAAAAAGCCACAAACGCCTCAACTGTTTTGTGGAAGCTCCTTCCATGTGGCACACGCTTTCACAGCCTTACAGCACTGCACTTCAGCAGCAGTTATGGTTTCATGGACATCTCAGTTGGAAAAAAAACTTTTATCAGACAGACAGAAAGTCCCACAGCTGCCTTTTGTTCAGTCTACATGGAGGCTGCTTCTCCTTCCATTAAGGAATCTCCAGTCCAGACAGAATTTATTTATTTACCCTGGAATTGAAAGACAAATACAGTAACAGAAAAATTTTATTTTAAAGAATAGTTTTTGCCAAGCAGATATATCTGAAGATGGAGGAATACATGAAATCTAGTGGTACAATAAACTTGATTTGCATTAGAATGGCAAGCTGAACTGCTTGAAGTTGCCTGTAATGTTTTTTCCTCAACCCAGAACAGTGTGTTTTAAATAAAGGGAATCAGTTTAGCTTTCTAATAAATACCTTCAGCCAGCATTTTCAGAAGGGATTTGTCAATTGGTGACTGCCCTTGAAACAGATTTGAAAGGCAAGCAGACGTGGCATGTAATGGAAATACGACACCTCTCACAGTTGAGTTAGTGAATAAAAAATAAGTAAAGAATGTAAATAGGAATAAATAATGCTGTGAGGGACAGAACTTATGCTGCCAGAGCCTAGCAAAGTGACTGCTACACAGGTGGGGATTTCTAGAAGTCATGGGCACAGAGAGGAGGGCATGGAGAAAACCAGCATTAACAGTTTCTGAAGAATCTCTGGCATGGGCATCTCTTGGTGCTGAGAAATATATTTTGCAAAAATATGAACAAAAATACACAACTGCAGAACCAAACCCTGTCCCTGCCAAAGTGCTGACCAGTTTCACTGACTATCTTAGTTCCTTCTTTGAGCAGTTGCTAGGTGAAAGTCACCCACCAAGTGGCAGAGGTTACCATGCTGATGTATAAAATATTGCAGTGGTTCTGTAGATACAGCACTGAAGTGGAGCTCCACGTAGTGGTGTGTAGCAACTGTTGGCAAATGCTTATCTTTTAATGGCAACCTGTGTGTGTATAATGTATTACTGCACAGCACCTGTTTATGGCAGATTGGTGTTTAAGCAGTGTATTGCACAAGGGAGAGACTTTCAGGCTGAATGAAAGCATTCCTCTCCGTTACAGGCAGCTTGTTTATCACAAGCACTGGTGTTTCTTGAAAGTAGGAAAAAACCCCCAAATACTCCGAATATTTAAAACAGCCTAATTGCATGGTGATTGCCAGATTTGTAGTGAGTGGGTGGGTGGGATTGGTCTCTCACAGCAAGCTTCAGCTGCTCTCACAACCTGCCTTCGAAGAGCTGCTTAGGGAAAGGGGAAGGAAAGAAAGAGTATAAAATCAGCTCCTGAATAGTGTCTGCAGGATCTGGAAGCTGCTGTGTGCCTCCCACTCTGCATGTCCCAGCCCCCTGCTCAGATGGGCTTGGTTGGTGCCTCACAAGGGTGAGTGCAGTGTTGGCACTACCCAGGTGGATTCTACCAACACACTGTTCTGCTCCCTTCATCAAGCACAAAACCACCCCAAGCCTTTTTTGCTATCACATCTGTGTTTTTTAAGGATTTTGTTAGGTCTGTCTGTTCTGGTGGAAACTCTCAGAACTGTCACGAGAGTTGCTGTCCTGTGGACAGCCTGGCTAAAGGACTCTGGTCACAGCTCTGCTCAAACTTAGGACAACTTCAGGGTCTTCCTTCTGGTCCCTTCACACCTCCTGCCGTATTAAGCCTACATGACAGTCTCATCATGCCCAAAGCCATCACCTCCTAGCAGGTCTGTGATAACTGAAGATTGTCCAGGAAATTGATGTTTGAAATTTATATGATTATTTTCATTAAATTTTTGTGTATAGCGAACACTAAATTTAAATATCAGAGTATATGTCCAACCATCATTTTCCAGCAGAGAAAGGGCTTCTGTGGTCCAAGTATTGTTTTGTAATAATCGGTTTTGTTTCAAGTAGCCAGAAATACATTTTGGATAAGCACATTAAGAGGCCTATCTAAACTTAAAAAACTGGCCTAAAAGGGGACTCCAGATTTCATGGGAATGAGGAATTCCTTTTGAGTATTTACATATAATTGAGTCAAAAGTTGATTAAAACATTAGCACTTCTAAATACACCAAGCCAGACTCTAGGAATACTACATGACATCAAGAAAGAATAAAATGAATTTTAAAAGCCAATTCAGTTTCAAGTTCTGATTTCCTTTCTTTGAGGTTATTACTTTGTTTAAAAAATGAAAATTGTATGTCCTTCTGTTTGAACTTTGTTACTCCTTTGGCATTACAGGAAATTATAACGGGACAGTATTTTGACTTATGTAGTATTGACTGACTTGATCTGTTTGAAGAGCTGCTACTAAACCCACACAAGAACACTCCCAGCAATGTATTTGAGTTTGTTGAGAGCCTCCTTTGAAAATCTCCTCTAACAGTGCAGGAATTTCTCTCCCAGTGCTGCACATTGTGTCCCCAAAAAAAGCAACTTTTATCTGCATCCTTCCATTCTCAGCTGAGTTGTCGATCAGGCAGTAAGTGCTGCTGCTCCTATGGACAGAGACCCGGCTCCAGATTTATTCCAGGCACTGCCACGGGTGCCCATGTGATCCCCTGCTGCTGGCTTGTTTGTGGGTTTGGATTTCCTGTGCTGTCACACCAGGAAAGTGCCAGGACTGAGAGCCACTGGGCAGTGACCTCAGGTAGGGAAGGATGCAGGTGTCGGTGCAGGGCATTGCAGTCATGCTGCTTAGACAGGAAATGCAGGCACTTCCAGACACCCCCATGCAAGGGGAAATGCTGAGGTGAAGAGAAGGCATAGAAGATGTTGGCTTTCTACAGTCTCTGTCTGCTGGAATCTGCAGTGCCTTCCTCTCACAGACCTGTCTTCTGCTCACACTCAAAATTTCCTCAGTAAGACGGACACATTATCAGCTCAGGAGTTCTTCAGGGTGTGGGAGGGCAGGGTTCAGTTTCCTGCCTTGCATCAAAGCATTCAAATCTGTACATCCTGGTTCTCACCTCCCAGTGCAAACTGCCCTAGGCTGGTCTTAGTTGGGGTCTTTTCTACTTTTTCTGTTGAAATTCTGAGTATTAAGTAATCATTAAGTTCAATACAGAAATAGTCCTAGGGGTGCTGTGATCCATGGCTCACCAGTGATCACAGCCACCGAGCTGCGGGGCACGAGCCCAGGAATGGTTGTGTGCTGTGCCCAGCTCTCTCCCTTTGGAGCTGAAGAGCTCCCTGTGTCAGGAGAGCTGTCCTGGGGAGTGATGGCTGCCAGCTCTGTGCTCTCCCCTTCCAGAGAGCAGCCTCCAGACTGTTTCTTGGCTTGCTGACCCAGGAGCACAGAGCCTTCATCATAGGAAGCAACAGCGAGAACGAGACGCATAACTTCACACCCTGGGTGAGAGTTCAGATACAGGTGGTGGAATAGCACCCTCTCGTTTCCCACAGAGGAAAGGGAAAATAAGAGCTACTCCAGTATTTTGAAGGGGCCTGGGGTTGTGATCTCTGTGCTTTGGGGATGATCCCCTGGAGGGACTGTGTTTCATTCTGACCCCAGTGTAGACCCTGTTGGCAGGGACCGGGCTGCACTTCTGCTCCTTGCCACACTGTGGGAGGAGGGGCAGTTACCTATGTATGATTTTTTTAACAATAATGATTACAACGGAAGGATTCCTGAGGCTTTGTTGTTCTTGATGAGCCTGCCAAGCAGCAGGTATGACTTGACCTATCATTTTAGCCTTCTGGCTGTGTCTCCCCATTTGCTCAGCATCCCTGTGTGCATGTTCAGGAAGGCATTTGATGCTGATTGGAACTAATTCACCATCACAGTGGGGGGAATTCACTTATATTGCTCTGTGCTAACAGCTATAAGCAGTGATAATTAATAGCTCCTAATTGCTTAATCAGTGTAAAGTTTTAGACTATGTCATATGTGAAGGTTTTTATTTTGTGTGGATGACTAAACCCCCAATTAATGCATCGAGTCACACAGCCTTACCAGCACTGTCTGCTCCAGACAGAGAAAAATAACCAGTGTCTTCATTACCCCCCTCAGGTCCCTTTCTGTAGTCATTACCGTGGCCTGAAGACATTTTTCTGTAGCAGCTGCAGTAACGTTACAGTGAGCTCCCTATCAGCTCAGAGCTGTCAGTGACAGATATGAATCCACCAGCCCAAGCCCGTTCAGTGCTGCTGACATGCTCTTCTTGACTTTCTATTTATTTCTTTACCTCTGGTGGCCAATCTCTCTTAAAATCAAAACTGTCTGCCACCAGCGTATCTGACAATACTCTGTAATTTTGCAGGTCTCAACAGACGCCCAGTCCCTGTGCACACACGAGGGTTGTCTCCATCCCACATTACTCAAGGAAATACATCCCTCTTTGGTATTCAGTTTTTCTTTTCTTCAGTGCTGGCTGAGTTTTATCTCTGCTCCCTCTCCCCTCTCTCCCTCACACTGTCCCTGTATGTCTTTCCGTGCCTGTCTTTCAGGGCGTATTTCTTGGATTGTTTTCATTTCCCCGGTCTGTTTCCCAGGCCAGTTTCTTTTCAGCTGCCTGTCCCTGAGTCCCTCTCCATTTGTGTTTGTCTCTTTTCTTATCTGCTGAGGAAGATGAGGGGGAGATAGAGGTGTTGACTGGCAGAGCTGGAAGTCCCTGTTGGAAGTGATCGTGAGCAGGAGTTTGCTTCCACCCTTACTGAGCTCCAGGCTGGATGCACCCTCTTGCCAGGTCGGGTTGGGCTCCAGGGAGCTGTTGGAAGGAAGGAAGGAAGGAAGGAAGGAAGGAAGGAAGGAAGGAAGGAAGGAAGGAAGGAAGGAAGGAAGGAAGGAAGGAAGGAAGGAAGGAAGGAAGGATGGATGGATCCATAACAGGTGCTGTGCTTTTCCACAGTGTAAGGGCTCGTTGATGAACCCTATGTGAGTTTTCTCTGTAAAGGGATCCCATTAATATTTGTGCAGGGTGTCTCCACTGGGCATGGAGACATCAGGAGAGAAGCAAACATGCAGAGAGGAGACAGAAAGGTCAGCTGCTGCCATTTACCACAATAAAAGTAACAATACCAATGCAGGTACAGCTTGTTAAAGAAGAGCCTGAATTTTATGGGACTAATCCTACGTTGGAAAACTATTTGGTGATAGATCCTAAGGTGAATTCATCTGACATGAGTGAAAGCCACATAGTTTGTTAGCAGTGGAATTGACCCTTAGATTTCTGTATCCCATAATGCGTCTACAGAGAGGGAGAGAAAATGAGCACTAGATATTTCTATCATGTTTTCTTCTTTTATGGAAAGTTTTACTTTTTCTTGCAACATGTGTCTCTCCTGCCATAAGGGAAGGAAATCCTGGGAAGTGTGAGACTCTCTTAGGTAATTAACTTTCAAATCGATAGGAGAGATCTGAAGGCTAGCACAGGGTAGGTACGAAATGCAAGATTATTTTTACTTAACAAAGAAGTGTGAATGAATGAATGAATGAACGTGTGCCTATAGGAATAGTCAGACAAGGACAGGGAATGCATTATGGCCTGATAATGGCAGAACAATCCATCACAACAATAGTATCTTTAATTTTTCTTAATGCTGTGCTGCCATGTTTGCATTACATTTTGATTTTGTTATCTATGCATACATAGAACTAAGGAGTTTAGCTGCCTAGAAAAACAACACACAGGCATATTCAAAGCTTCTGTCTCACCTAAGCCATGCAAAGAACAGCCTGCGATTCTTACCACAGAGTATACCTGGAATTTCTTGGACTTTGGGGCTGGTTATGTCTAGAAACATCTCTATGGCGTCTCTAGCATTTGTGCAGGAGTGAATTTTTTAGGTAAAGTATGAGTTTCTAAGCAGCTTACAGAAGCTAATAAATTATTTATAACTGTTTTGATAGTTAATCAATTATTTTAGATTGTTAGGTCAGTAAAGAGGCTGCTTAAACTATGGCTTGTAACCATCTAAGCCACTTTATTTTGTCTGTGTTTACTTGCGCTTCAGTATCAGTGTGTTACAGATATCCTACCATTGAATGATGATTTATTAACCTGACAGAAACCATCTACATCAGTAAATGTAAGTTTTGTGCAAAATGCGACATTTCTTCTCTTATTTCTGCTTTCCTTCTACTGAGAGGGGTCTGCTCGAGGCTGCTGGCATAGTTGATGGGGAAGAAGCAGTGTTTCTTCTCTGTACGACACCGAGCTTAGAGCTAAGAGGAGGACTTCATTTATCTTGTCTCGTCAGTAACTTAATCCTTTGTGGTTTTACTGTTTCTGAAATAATAAAGTCAGTCTGGAGTCAAAGGAAAGCCCTTCTCAATTCTCAAAAAAACACAAGGATGAAGTAACCTTGGTCTTTCCCAAGCTAGTAAGCAAACATTTTCTGCTGGCGACTTTCCCTGGCTGGGAAAGCAGAAGCATCTCCCACAAATAAAACTCTATCCTGGAAATGACAAGGAAGGTGCTCTGCCCAGAGTCCGTAATTCAGATCTGTTGCAGTAGTTTTAGCCAAGGGAAGACAGCTCAGGAGACAAAACATTGGTTTTCTGTGTGTAATTTGCCAAAGCAAAATTAATTCTCAAGTTCCAGTGGGAATCTGCCCTTTCTTAACCTAGACTTCATAACAAAGCCTGTGAAAATTATGGAAGCCTCCAAACTGTCACTGTGTGTGCAAAACAATGCTACTATTCAGGAGCAGAAATGTACTCCAGTGTCCCAGCTATAATTGGGAGGAGAATTTTGTAGGTTCTTCCCTTCCTTATCTTGCTTGAAAAAGGAAAACACAGGGTTTTTCTAATGTGCCTTCACTAATGTGCAAGAATCAAGCAAATGGGCCAAGGTTGTGCCCTGCAGAGGGGGTTTTTTGGCCAAATTCTTTTAGCCCTTTCTGCTGTGTGCTGGAAGGGTTTAGAATATTTTAGACACAACAAATAACATGAATGATTTGTGCCACAAATAGTTTAATAATTTTTTTTCAGTTCTGTTGCCTCACAGTCTAAAAATCTTAAGCAATATGTACAGGAAGATCTGTGAGTAGTAGTATAATTCCTCCAAGGGCCTTGTCAACCTTAGGGCCAATACATTTATTATCATTTAAGCCTTACGTACAGATCTAATTGTGAGATCTGCTCCTCACATGAATGCTTGTTATGCTCCTGAGTGCTTATGTTGACTTCCACAGGACTGTTTTTGTCTTAATTTTGCAGAGCTGGTCTTTAATGGGTTTCAATCTGTCCTTATTACAGGACAGATTTTCCCTTAGTGGGGAAAACCAGGTGAAATGCGGAGGGATATGAGGGCAGAATCTAGACCACTTCATACTGAGAGCAAAGAAAGTTATTGTTCTCTTTAAACAACCAAGCCAATATAGATACACTGTTTGGAGGGAGTTTGGTTTTTATTTTTAATTCTCAGTATATTTGACCTTCAAAAGGACACATAACAATGCAATTCAGAGGTGTGCTGCCTACAAGCTCAGCTCCTGGTTGTGTCTGTACAGCTGAGAAAAGTGAAAACAATGAAACAGACACTTTTGAGTTCCCAGTGAGAAAAAAGGAAACTGGCAGCCTTTTCTTGCTTTATTGTTAAATATCTCTATTTAAATGCAAATCATCATCTGACACTGCCAAACAAAGTCATGTACCAGGTAGCAGGCATGCAAGTTAAAAAAAAATTTTAAATGATGTTTTGAAGATGCTGAATTGCTTTTATTTCCAGGAGGAATAGAGGTGGCTGAATAAATTTTTGGCTGCGTACCGAGGATCAGCTCAGCACCTAGGAGCTTCAGATATGAAGATTTGTATTTTAAGTGCATCTTTTACAGAGGTGTGGGCAGAATCTCTAGTTAGGAATCACTTGGAGGTGATGCCTTAGGCTTTACCTTTTATATTTTTCAAATCCTGTAGTGCCTAGTGTGTAACTGAAGTTTCGTATGTCCTGTTAACTACTGTTCTCTCATGCTGGTTAGACGTAACAAGCCTCTGTAGGTTTCCACCTCAAGGACACCAGGCTCCAAAATGTGTGAACTAAAGCCTAGAAGGGTGGCAAACTTGGGGTAGTTACATCATTAACTGAAGTTATAATTGGAGAATTAACCCTGATATGCAAATGGACCAAACTTATAAAAGTTATAAAGAACCCATGACCCAGGGTCCATCGTGGGTGAAGCCTTTTGACTGCCCAGGATGTACCTTTGAAGGCCCTTCTAATAAATACCTACTTTTATTCTCTTATTTTTGTCTAGTCTCTGTTTTTAGGTGGCAACCTCAAGGCATCAGAGGGATGCTGAAATTTCTTTTGTGTTATCCCACAGCACGTGTTACAGTGGAAATCTCAGTGTTTACAGTATAGTTTGGAATGGGGTGGAATCCAGGGACAAAAAGGGGAAGGAGCAGCCAAACTGCTGCCTTACTATGCCTCAGGACTGTGTGGTTACAAGTGATCTGTACAGTGCTTTATGATGCAGGGCCTCTGGCTTTCTCCCTGAGCTCCAGACCTCTGAGCCTAGAGAGGCATGAGATTGGACCTCAAGGAAGGATTGGGATAGAGGAGAGTCTTGCAAGAGGAGGCTCCTTTATGGGTGGGTTGTGGCTCCTCCAGAGCTGCCCCAGCAGGGATGCTCTGGCTCAGGAGAGGGCCTGCAGTGGTGAACACTCTCTGAGTGTATCCATCCTGCTCCTCCTGCTGATCAGGAGTAGCTAGTTAATAAAACCCATTTCCAGGGGAGCATTTCTATTCAGTTCAGCAAGTACCAAAATCAGCTAACAACCTGTACCTTATCAAGCCTCATCTGCTAAAATTCTTCCTTTAATTTGCTGTTTACCTTGCCTTTATAAACTTCATTCTTATAATATCAGTGTGGATATGTTTGCTTTCCGTGCAGGGTTCCAGTAGTCTCTTAATAATCATAATAATCATTATTACTGATTAAAGTTTCATTATTCATGCCAGATGGAGTGCCCTCCCTGTCATCCAGAATGAGTTTGCATTTACGTAGTTATAGTACATTTGTGATCTAAATAAACAGATGGTAGAAGGTGACAGCAAATTATGTGCTGGTGATGTCAGCAACAGTGTTTCCCAAGAATAATTGCTTTAAATGAACATGAATACAACAAGGAGCTGGTAGTTTTAACAAGGTAGTTGGCATTCAATGTGGTAATTACCAGGCAGCATCATCAATGGCTCCAGGAATGCCAAGGGAGGAATGCTGACTTTGAAAAATTAGTGACAGAGAGTCCGACTTCACATGACCATCACGGTGGGTTTGCTGAGCTCTGTGACATCTTGCAGGTTTGAGCACACTGCTAGCAGAGGAGCAATGTTTGTCTTTAGGGTGATCCAACCTTAGCTGAGAGACATTTTGCACTTTCTCCAACTCCATCTCCCATCAGGGCATGTGGCAAGTATTTGATTTAGTGTAATGGAGCAGTGTTAGCAGCAGCAGCTGTTAATACACGATTAAAAGGATTGAACCTGGATCAGGTTCAAAGGGGAAATTCACTTAACAGAATCTCAGCAGTATTCAGTGATGGATAAAAGTTTAATCAAACACTTCATTGGGTTCCCGCGATCAAAAGCTCAGCAGTAGGGACTGTGCATACTCTTCCACAAGCTTTACGTTGGGTTTCTCAGCTCATCCCATCAGCTCTGGCTTTGTGAAGGGCTTCGCTGCTTGCCCCTCAGGCACTGTCACACCTGGAAGTGCGCCTGGACTTTGGCTGTATCTAGATGGAAACCATGGAATGGGGTCTTGTCGCCCTGAGTTTTGCAGTCTTTCAGTGTTTTCATTCCTGTACTAGAATTCTCACATACTTTTCTGTAAACAGCCATGTGTTTTCCTAATCGTCTTTATTGTTTTCATTCTTTTCCTAAGGCGGAGAAATATGATAGACTTTGTGTTTGTCCAGTGTGGTTGGAGAGGTGGTACCCTCATCCTCCAATCCACGGTTGGTTCTAAAAAGGTATAAAAAGGACTGAATAAACAAAGGGCAAGGCTTTGGCCCTGGGTTCCTGTCCTGTGCTGAGCTTGAGTCTGCGTGCTTCTTTTCGTGTCCAAGTGCGACAGGGTCTCCATTCCCTCACAGCCTGGACTGGTGTGGGACTGTCTGAGCGTTCTCTCCAGTGGTGCTGAAGTGCAGCCAGAGGAGAACATTCCAGCTTTTCTCCTTGCTTGCCATTCCCTCTCACAGGGGTCAGCATTTTGTCATGACATGAACATGTGAACTCAACTCCCACTTCAGTCCAAGTGGATTTCAGTCACTAATTACTAGGTAGTTTACAAAACCTACCACTGCTAACGCTATTTCTTCCAGCTTTATTTTACAGTGAAAGCACCTACAGTTCTTTTTCTTCAGGGACTAAACCTGTCAGCATGTGGAAAGATGATGCAGAGCATCACGTCCAAGGTCTGAAGGAACATGAGGTTCCTTCTGAAGCACAACCACAGGCAACTAAAGAACCAGCAGCCAGAAAACAGAAGATCCTGTGAGCTTTGCTGTCGCTGGGGTTAAGTGGTTGCACAGGGCACATTTCCCTTACCATAATATTGGACATGCGGACCATGCAAGTTTGTGTGGCTTTTAACCAAAGGCATTGGGTGGAGTGTCCCATTGCTCAGATGAAATTGGACAGGAGGTAGGCAGCTGTGTAGCCTTTCCAGCACAGCCGTCTCTTCTCCAGTGGTCTTACAGGGCTTACAGCAGGTCTTACAGAGGCTGTGGAAAGCAATAGCGATAGCACTGAGTGATGACATTGTTCCTCAGTCCTCCAGACTTGCTCACACTTCTTTTTTTTTAAAATGTCCCAATCATAAGGCATACTAAAAGGTATTTACGGTATAAAGCATTTAGATAAGTACCTGTGTTTCATATAAGTTTGGCACCAGGTCTGGTTATTTAGTTGGGCTTTTTTTACAGGCACTGTTTCATCCTTGCTAAAGCAAACCTTTCAAAGACAAGATGGACTCTCCTCTTCTGCAGTTGCTGGATGTTAAAGGAATGAAAGGAAGCCACATTTCCAATCTCTCTCTTTCTGTCTGTCCTGCAGGTGGTCGTTGCCACAAGTCCTGCACAGGGCGTTGCTGGGGACCAACAGAGAATCACTGCCAGACCTGTAAGTGTGAGAAACAAAGGACTGGAAAACAATGTAGCAGAGATCCTGCATGTTTTTTCTTTCAGTTGTGAAGGGATACTATAAATTCTGGGTTCAGTATAACTCTAAAATATACAAGGGGGTTTTTTCCATATGTTTCTACCAATAGATTATCTGTTTTATTTTCCACTCCTGTGAACGATATTTTTCTTTCCTCCCTTGTACTTTCTAAAACTGCTTACACTAACTTGAATTTTCTTTTCACTACCTGGTAGCAACATGGAGCACAGCTCTTGAGAATATTGATGGTTATTTTGGAATGCACTGAAATGAATACTGCAGGAATAGAAAAAACTACAAGGCAGATTTGGAGATCTTTAATGAGCACCTGACACTGCAGAGTTCCTGATGCCAAAATACTCTGTTAATTTCAATGGCAGCCTGGGAATATTAGTTCTCTTGCAGAACTGTTCTCTTTATAATGACTTCAGAATGTATTTGAGTTGTACTGAAAGAGAGAATAATAGGTTTTTTTGTGAAGGAAGGAGTAAGTGAAGGGTTACTCATGATGTTTGTCTGTCCTCTTGAATTTATACAGCATTAAAAGGAGTTTCTTCCTCGTGTGCTTTAAGCTCCTTCACATAGGCACTAAAGAGCTTGAAGCACAGTCACAATACTAGCAGATAATAAAAGAGGAGAAAATTGAGAGCTGTCTTTTTCCACAAGTTTTTTTCTTTTTCCTGCTTCCAAGAGGGTGAAAACCAGTTGCTTTTACTGGAGTCGCTCTTCCTGGGAAATTAAGTGGTTGCTGGGAGCTCCCCCAGAGAACACTTCACCAGCTTGTGCTTGTTTCCTTGGCTGAGTTGTAAATGGGAGGAAGGACTGTGACAAATGTGCCACTCCCGGGTGAGCACCTCTACTGATCTCTGAGCTGAGGAGAGTCAGCCCAGTGTCATCTGCCTCTTTCCTGGGACATGGTAGGAACAGTGCAGTGATCCCTTAGGACATGTTGTAGGACTAAGGTACAGTGATGCAGAGCAGATTCTTCTTCATCTGAATTGAGCTAGGACATCTCCTTCCATTGCTGGCAGACTTTATGAAGGCCCCAAGGAAGTCAGTGCTCCTTACCAAGAAAAGAAGTAGATTCTCGGTTGTGTGCTTAAGTAGATAATGGAAAGTGACTTAAACACCAGCCGACCAAATTATTTTATATCATGGTTAGAAGTAATCAATGTTTTGGTTTTTTCTGTGTCCTAATAAGAAGCTTGTTTGTCTATTAAAACAAGTAACTTTGTAAGAAGCTGCATAATCCATCCAAACATGAGTAGATTTATTCAGGCCTTCTGTGGTTAGCTTATCCAGAATAGTTTAAAATCCTGGCAGTTACGTTCCATAAGGAGCCCATGATCCTGGTTCAGGCTGTGTCTCCAGCCTCATGGTAAAAATGCGTGGCTGCAGAGGTCCATGTGGCAGAATCAGCTCCCATGGTCTCAGCCTCTACAAAGCACTGCTCTCAGATAAGTGAACTGATTTGGTGGATTAATGTAGTAATACCAGGGAGAGAAAAGCTTATCTGCAGTGCTGTGAAGGCAGGAGCTCAGCAGGGCTGCACAAAAGGTTGGCTCGAAGAGTGACAGCTCTTCCTGCCTTCACAGTGGCTGCCCTCACAAATCCAAACAGTGGGGACAGGCTAAGGCACAACCATAGGGTTAAAATAATAAACTAGGAAAAGCCATAACTCATCTAAGTTTCAGGGAGATACACAGATCACACTCTTCTACCTGAGTAGCTACTCCACATCCTCTTACCTTCAAGCCCACTCCACAGCCTCTGATTGTCAGGGACAGGAATTAATTTTACATCACAGACTTCCTCTTTGCCTCCATGACCTTGCTGCACCTTGTACAAGCAGCAGAATTGAAGGAAAAGGCTGGCAAAGGGTATTTCTTCATTGTATTCTCACAATGCGTTTCCTGCAAACTTTGTGAAGAGAGCGAATTTGAGTAGGGACTCAAAACATAAAAATGCAAGTGGGACTATGCTTTTGCTGCCTCCATTTCTGACTTTAAAAGACATGCCTTTCAGGCTGACAAATGTTGTTGATAGATCCAAGCTGAAGACAGGATGAGTGGTGTTGTGCACATTGTGTCTACCTTAACCCTGTCACCTTGGGGATGCATGTCTTTCCAACACACGTAGGAAAATACTCCAGCAGTGCTACATCCAAGTGCCAAACCATTTTGATCCTAGAAACAACTCAGAGCTGCATTTCAGTAATTTCTTTTTTTTTTCTTGATTGAGGATTGAAGCAAAATATTCTAATGAGCCCCCCTCCCAAGATAAGATTTAAATTATTTTCCTGGGAAAGGATAAACAAATGAAAGATCTTAATCCATGTCTTTCATTTCAAATTACATATGGAAAAAAAAATCTAAATCCCTTTGTTTTTTTCATGAATATCATCTACCTAGCTGCTTCTTATGTTGCCTTCCAGCAACGTCTTTGTTGCTAACTCTGTCTGAAACACCACATGCATCTAACTCTGTTCTAATGTCTTTCTAAATGTGACAAGAAAATTCATGTATTTAAGAAGACAATTAATAGGAAATTTAAGCCAAGCTGTTCTGTCAGGAGGTAGAGAAGATGAAATTCCAGGATACTGTTTTACACAGTTAACAATCCTTTTTTCTTTTATAATTAAAATATTAGTAGATATTAATAGGAAGAATTTGAAATCTAGATGATATAACTTGTTTCAGTGTCAGGAAAGGCTAATGTGGAAATACTTTTAAAAAGACTATTTTTAAAAGGGCATACACTGATTAGAATGTAAACCACTTTAAATAAAATCATAATAACAAATGGCTTTGGAAGGCACTAATCCAATTTGAAAATCTATGGTTTTGTTAAAATTTTTGCTGTTCTTGTCTGTTAAGAGTTTCATGTGGAAATTGAAACTTTTACAATCCAATACATTATTAAAGTGACAGATTATGCACTTTTTCCAAGAGGAATGTAACTGAAAAGAGAACAATCTAAATTAGAATATACACCCAACTAAGGGAATGCAAAAACACAAATACAACCTATAAATCAAACTTGTAACATGAAACATATAGCAAATCTCAAGTGCTCTATGACTCTGTGTGTGTACTGGAGTGTGGTCTGAGCACAATTGTATTTATACAGTCCTTGTGCAGCTGATGTTGCTGAGGAGAAGGTGACAAATTAGAGCAGCAAAAGGCGAGCAGGAGCCTGGTGGAGCACATAGAAAGAGCTGAACCAGTGACTGGGATCAATCAAAGAAACCCATAATTTCTTCTTGAACCCAGCATCTTTAATTAAAAGTCTTGTATTGCTCTAATAACTTTGCATGTTTGTAACACTTTCATTGATTTCAGTTGCTTGCCATTTTTTCCTTCATAGATTTATGGTGTCCTGACACAATTAAAGATGAGGGAAAAATATAAAGGAGACTGATGTTTCGCACACATACATAAGGTGGTCATTTCATCCCATCCCCAACACAGCTTATTGCTGTGAAATACTGGTAGAGGTTGATAGTCTCACCCAGAAATCTATTTCAGTGCACAGCACATTTTCCAGGACTTTGGTGTTTGTCCTTTTGTCCTGGCCCTGACTGTGACAGTTCTGTGTAGTTGAACCCTACAAATTCTTGGGATCACACACATGATCTCTAGGAATCCAGGCAGGTAGTTGTGCTGACCCTCAAAAGGTCTGCTTTGAAGCTTGGGGTCTCAGCTGTGATTAGTGAGGGTCTCCTCATGGTTGTGTTAGGTGAAGTACCTAGCACCTGAAATGCCATATAGTTTGACATTCTGAGTAATATTTATAATTTACTCTTTCACATAGGTCTTGAGTTACAGCGATAAAGTCAATTAATTGTATTTGGAGGAAAGTGTTTGGGGAAAAAAGCTTGTTATCTTTTTAAACCAGTGCAGTTACGTGTACTTTCTGTGGGGTTACCCCCTGAGAATGATTGCAGGAAGCTGAACTGGTGAGTGATGTTTATCTGAGCATCTGAGCAATCAGATTGTTTTAGGCCTTCAGACAATACACAGAATTGCCTTGTGTTTATTTTCTGTTGGGGAAAAACCTTCCTTTTAAAGTGTCTTAAATGCGACTCCTTAAGATTATTCAGAGCCCACTAAGCTCATTAATGGCTTGGTGTGGGTGGGGCCACTGAAGGCACCTGACAGGTTCTCTCAGACCTGGACCTTCAATAGCAGCTATTATGCAAATATGGCATACAGTGAAGTAGGAGACAGATATGATATGTTCTGGCATCTTCCTAGAACAACATGTTGGCATTTCTGTTGGCATTGTTTGTTTTCCCTGAAAAATAAACAACTGGGGAAGAACAGTGGCAAACTATTGCTGTAATTATTAATTTTGCTTCCAGAAAACCCACAGTGTTCCTTATCCTGAGCAGCGTGGTAGAGACCCTTCTTGAGTTTGTGTCTAACCAGGAGCAAAATATGCTTTTTGAAGACATCCAGTTCAAGTATTGTGCTGAAGACAGGACTATGTTCCTCCAGATCAGCCCTGGTGTGAATGGCCCATCCCATGATCAAACCCAAAACCTTGGTGGTATCAGCACCATTCTCCGACCAACTGAGCTGTGCCACTGTCCCTCCTCCACAGGGAACCAGCCTCCATGGACAGGGTGGACATCCTGGCCAACATCGAAAAGCAGCTGATTCTGGGGTGAAAAAAGCAGAGGTGAATTAGTTAGGTGGCTTGCACTGATTATCCACACACAGGGGTTTTACGCCAAAACTTCCCAGGTTTAAGCAAAACATCCAGTAGCTGTGGGCCAGCAGCAAGGAATGCAGCTAACAGTGGGCTCCCTGCATGGCCTCGAGGCACAGCCACAAGGCAGAATGTGGCTGTGACCATGTCAAAACACGAGGTGCGGTGGTGAAGGGGAGGCAGAGCATTTGGGTGGTGTCCCCTTGGCTCTGGGACCAGCTGCTCTCCTGAGCAGTGGCACAGGTGAATGCCGAGAGTTTGGGTTGTGGGGTGGAGTGAACTGAACGGCCTCTGTGCCACTCCACTAAGGGAAAGCTGATGGGAATTGGGGCCCTTCCTCAAATCTGGGATAGGCTGGGCTTCGTCTCTCTGTGAGACAGACAGTGCCCAGTCCAGTGCAAGTCCTGAGCTGGTGGAAAAGACACAGTCAAAAACTATAGAAGGTATTTGTTCATTTTCATGAGCCAAGACTGTCACCACGGTATGCTGGTGGCACACAGCCACGGGTGCCATTATTTCACATCTGTCTTAATGTTTCTCAATACTGTCACTTAAATAAACAAATCTTTTTAATGTGCTTCTCAAGCAGTGTCGACAAGTGCCCTCATAGAATTTCCCAAATTTCTCAAATTAGATTGCACAAGGCACAAAAGCCTTTTCTGTCTGGGAGTTTCCCTCTGGTAGCAGCAAGATGAAATTGTTCTAAAAGCACATTGTTTCATTCCATAGATTATAAACAATCACTTCACTTTAGTTATTTACATGTTTATGTCCTAAATAAATAGGGTATGTAGCAAGAAGCTTCAGCATTACCTTAAGTATTTCCGGCAAGTTGTGAAGGGATTTTGGATCAGAATGTACTTATAAAGGAGTTACATATACATTAAAATAGTAGAATCAAGCAGAAAGTTAAATGGAATTTTGTTTTTCTTGCTTGCTGAAAAGTGTTTTTCATAGAGAAGTAATTAAATGCTTTTAATGAAATAGATGTTGAAGGTTAATTGCAGAAGTGTATCATCCCAGCTTTTATCAAAAGACAGCTGACAGCACGGTAGGCAGTGGTGGTTGGTATAGTTGTTTGGATATTACTAATTTATTTTTCCATAAAGTAAAGATAAAGGTTATAGCCAAGTGAGGGAGGGGAGGCGGATGCTCCACTGGTTGACCATTCTTTGCACAAGACTAAACCCCAAGTGGTGTGGTGGGAGGGGGTGTCATATCCTTTTTAAGAAAACTAATGATTTGAAAGTAACATTCCACATGAATTTTCAAGGGTAAGAGGGCACACTAAAAATTCCTTCTCCAAAGTCTTTGAGCAACATGTGTGTTCCTAAAGAGGTGATTGTGCAGGCATTCTGGATACAGGCATTGTGCAGGTATTCTGGATCCAAGTGCTCTGCAGGCATTCTGGATGCAGGTGTCCTGCAGGCATTCTGGATACAGGTGCTGTTAAGATCTAGTTTTAAGGTTCTTAGAAATTCCTCTGCCCCAATTAAGGTGCAAACGAGACCATATGCCAGTGACAATAGTAAGGGTTTTATTTGATGGTAAATATGAGAGAGAGAGAGAAAGAGAGAAAGAGAGAAAGAAAGAGAGAAAGAGAGAAAGAAAGAGAGAGAGAAAGAGAGAGAGAAAGAAAGAGAGAGAAAGAAAGAGAGAGAGAAAGAGAGAAAGAGAGAAAGAAAGAGAGAAAGAAAGAGAGAAAGAAAGAGAGAAAGAAAGAGAGAAAGAAAGAAAGAAAGAAAGAAAGAAAGAAAGAAAGAAAGAAAGAAAGAAAGAAAGAAAGAAAGAAAGAAAGAAAGAAAGAAAGAAAGAAAGACGTAGAAAATAGCTGGGGGGGGACAGACAGAGAGACAGAGACAGAATAAGGAAAATATCACCACTCTGTGGATCCCAAGATGTTCCGGTGATCCTCTGCAGCTGGTCTTCTTGGTGGTGAAAGTCTCCCCAAAGAAGCACAGAATCTGGTGGGTTTATATGCTCAGGCCAGGCAAGCATGTCCGTCCATGTCCCCCTGGAGGAAGGGGATGCACTCTCTCACAGCAGACTCTGGGTCTGTTGCATCACCTGCAGTCCTGTGGGGCCAAGCCCCTCACGTGAAAGTCCCGTGGATGTGGCCTGTGGGGTTGGGGGTTCCACAGCTGGGCCAGTTTGTGTAATGGAGGATGGGTGTTTATTGCCTCTCACCAGAGGTTACACCCAAAACCTCCTCCCCCGCTCAGCTGGGGGGAGTCTGTGTAAACCTGGCTTCTGTGAGCTGTGCTCTCCCCCCACCCCAAACACGGCCAGGGATAGTTGCAGTTGGTGGCATCCTTTTGTGGATGCATACCTTTCCTTCAGCCTGAGATGACTGAACAATGGGTTTCCCTTTATCTAATCAGCAGCTGACTTCAGTCCAAAGTCCCAGTCTTCAGAGAGGCTCCTTCACTTGTAGCTTCTTCATCAAAACTTTGTATCAATGTTTGAGGCATGAACTATTTTCAGTCTCTGACAGGTGCCCTGCAGATATTCTGGATACAGGTGTCCTTCAGGCATTCTGGATTCGAGTGTCAGCACCACTGAGGCAGCTCCCTCACTCCTTGGGGCTTTTTCCAGCACGCTGTGGGTGTTTTGCTCAGGGAGCAGTTGGAGAGCTCTCTGCCTGACGCTGTGTCTGACGCTGTCCCTTTTCCTGCCCCATGCAGTGACGAAGACCGTGTGTGCAGAGCAGTGTGATGGACGCTGCTATGGGCCCTATGTCAGCGACTGCTGCCACCGCGAGTGCGCCGGGGGCTGCTCCGGACCCAAGGACACCGACTGCTTTGTATGTGTGATGTTTTTATTCTTCCTGCCAGTCACTCTGAGGATTCTTAATGCTTTAATCCATGAAATTCACAATTTCGTCCCTTTTAATATACTGTATGCACACTCGCAGATTCAGGATGCAAATTTTAGCATTGAGTGTTTTTCATATTCTATTAACATCATTTATCTGCTTAATATTACCCATTAACAGATCAATGAGATTTGTAAATACAGTTTGGGAACCATTAATGTGCTTATCTCTGTGATTTTTATCTTTTCCAAAATTAGCTTTTAGAGGTGATAGCAAATTTTTAGAAGTATTTGTCATTACATTTGAACATGGTTTTTATTAGTGCTCTGTGTGCTTTTCATACGAAAGTCAAGGATACTATTTAGCTTCTCTGTGCAAGGCATTCCCTGTTTCTGCCAGACTTAATTTAAATTCACCTTTTTTACTGGGCATGCTTCTTTGTGGAGATGGAAGGAAAGTGGTTCCCAAAACACTCTCCCTCGAATGCATGTTACTACGTGTGCTTCAGATGGAAAGAAGAAATGGCTTTTTCTTTAAAGAAAGACAATCTAAACATTCAGGCCATTAAAAAGATTTGTCTTGTTTCTAATCCATTATTTCTAAGAGTTTTAGCAGCTTTAGAACCCAAAATCTCAAAAAATATGTAGCTCATCACACTGAGCCGATGAGACAAGTTTTGCTAATAGTTTCAGGGGAAGCAAACCTAGGTCTAAAAAAGCCTAGAATTAGAACCTGCAGAGAGCGATGGGTTTTCAAAGGTACCCATGTGACTGAAGAGACAAATACCTGTGAAGTTGACTGCCAGGTGGGGTTGGGAGGAGGGTATGGAAAATTGCATATGTTTTGAAACTGTGGGCAAGTGGCTCATAATGAACTGACAAAAATTAATCTTTCTCTGGCTGGCCCTGACTGTTTGACAGTGATAGGTTTTGTGCTTCAAAACCACACTCTAAATGCTGTTCTTTGGCTGCTGATGAACTGTAGTGGTGGCCTGACTTAGCCACCAACAGGATATACTAAAACTGTTCTCTGTGGCTTTTGTCAAGTAGATGCTCAGCCCGTATGGTATGGCTTTTTTTACCAGTCACTGGAAGTTCTCTGTTGGCCTTGAACTAGAGAAATAGGAAAATAGCATTCTTTCTTATGTCATGTACAATATAAATAGGTAAAGGGAAGAGGAAAAATGCAGTCATTTTTCCCAAATGAGCATTGAGGAACATCCTCAGAGGTGATGCGTTGATGTGTGCCCATTTTCAAAGGTTAAGGACAAGTTATTGGCAGCATAAGTTGTGCAATGCTGCAGCCTGAAAGTTAGACTTCCTGAATTGTGGCAGCCATGGAAATATGTATGCTAAAAATCAACTAGTATGTTGGTTCTGATAACAGCAGAGGAGCACCCAGGGTTTGTTCTCATTCCCTTCTCGCCTCAGAGCAATGTAAAAGAAATTCAGCAGGGGTCTGGCAATTTTGAGGGCTAGTCATTACTTGCTTAGACACAGTGGGTGAAAAGTGTAACCCTTTAGGCTATAGACAACTGTGCTTAGCTTTCAGCTGAGACACAGAACTTAGTTTTTTCCCTGTGTATTTCCCCATGCTTTTATTCACAAATTAGCAGCATTTAGCACAAAATGCTACAAATTTGCATATATTATCGAAGCAATTACAAATGTATATAAAACATTTCAGTCATAAATTAAAGGCTCCCAGATCTTCTAGATGAGTTTTTCCCGAGAACTGTCACGTCTCCAAGGGGTATTGGTGTGCTTTACTTCATACATTTGCTAAACTGTTATCAGAGAATTGTCATGTACATGATGGAGTACCTTTTAAGTCAACATGTAAGAAATGAGTTGAGGAAACAAACTATATTAGTATTTATTAATAAGCAAAAGTACAGCTTATGAAGCATTACAAATCCTTTAGAGCATTATGGCATCTTGCAACAGCATCCTGTTCTAAATATGGTTTTAATATCTGTAGATAAAATTCATCCATCCTCCTCCATATGCTGCCATCCAGTCATTTGCATATTCAGTTCTAAAAGCAAGACAGCAATCATCATCTGACATAAATGCAAGCCAACATGGTAAAGCAAAGTTTTATTGATGTTTTAATCTCAGATTCAAACTGGGTCTAGAACTTGAAATGCGTAAGGAGGGCCTGGTTGAGTGCCTAGTGGAACAAGAAAAATGACAACCCTATTCCTCGGGTAGACTTCCCATCCAGTTCTGAGTAAAGTGTTTATCTTTATAAGGGGGAAAAAAAATCGGTTTCTGTGAAAAAACGGGCAGGTTTTGTAATGAGCATTTGAAAGAACCAGGAAAGACAGGATCAGCAGTTTTGCTCAGCACATGCTCCACGTAGGACAGTGCTTTCATCACACATGTCCCTGCTTGTCCCTTTCAGAAGCAGATTTTGTCCTTGGATACAGTATTAGCCTCTCCTTTCTGAAATCTTCTGGTATGACAGGTCCCATGGTCCTGTTGGTCCTGATCCAAATGGAGATAAGGACTGCTAGTAAAATCAGCAGAAGAGAGGAATCTTTTTCTCTTTTCTCTCAGTCCCAGCCCAGGAGGGAAGGGGGCAGGACCCTTATATTATTGTTATACTTGTTGACTCTTTAAAGACACAAAACCATCTGTATTTTAACAACCTGGAAAAAGACCAGAAGGATTCACTCCTAGACTAACACTTCTAAAGCAGACTGGATTACAGGTTAGTGGTGAGGCAATACCCAGTAACAGTGGCTGCTTAAACTGTTAGAGGAATCCAGGCCAGGCTACAGCTTTCATATTCATACAAATTTTTCATTCACGGTATGCTCTGTGAAAATTGCTCCAACAGTTTTCTTATAATCTGTGGTTAAAACCACAGACATGATGTGTGCTGATAAGGAATGTCAAAATCGGTGGGCCTTTCTATTCCTAATTACCAGCCTTGCATGGTCAATTGTTTTCCCTGCATCCCATTACTTTTGTTATCCACACACTTGCCTCTTCATTTGTCAGGGCCCTGTCCTCTGTCAGCTGTGTGTGGCAGAGCCTGAATGCTAAGTGGGACAAAGTCCTATTTTCCTCTCTCAGTATGTGAAGCAACTGACCATGTTAAACTTACCACTTAGGGAAATGGCCCCCTCCTGTGCTAGCTCAAAAGAAGTTCTTATCCCTCTTGCTTCCTAATTGGGAATTTCAGTTTTCAGCTGGATGATGTACTCATGCTGTAAGAGATCTAAAGGGTTGGACCTCTGTAAAAGTCATTAGCATTTGCTTAGATGATGATAAATAGCTGCTCACTCTTGGCAGTTTTAGAATGTCCTATCAAGTCGAGAATTAGTTGATTGTGAGTAGTTATGAAACAAATTACTGTGCTGTTTTGGTTTTGTAGGAAGTGTTGTAACAGGCAACTGTTGCCAATTAAGGGGATTCACCAAACTCCCTAATTTGAATAGTCACATATTTGCCAAGGTCCTAGCAAAAATCCAAGTAGCCTAAGTGAATTTTTGAGAGGTCTGTATCACATTCCTCACCGTCACAGCAAGTCTGAACAATCAAGGCCATCTTTTACACCAAAAAAACCCCCCCTAAAGCAGCTATGATTTAAGTCAATATTTTTTGTCTCCCTTGTTTTGCAGGCCTGTATGAATTTCAATGACAGTGGTGCTTGTGTCACACAGTGCCCCCAGACCTTTGTGTACAACCCCACGACCTTCCAGCTGGAACACAATCACAACGCCAAGTACACCTATGGGGCTTTCTGCGTCAAGAAGTGCCCGCGTAAGTGCTGTGTTATCTGCCCTGCTATCTGCCTTCTCCTGCAGTGATTGGGAGTTGGAGTTGCATTTCAGGAGCCTTAAAAACAGTGAGAGAATGAGAACTGAGTGCAGAGCACAATCTCTCCAATCACTCCACATGTGCTTGCAGCCTGTAATAACTCAGTCAGGTGTTAACTAAAGACAGTGACGTTCTCTGCTGCTGACACTTCCCAAGTATCCTCGAGTAATTTTCCTAAAGAAACGTGGTTTATGTTTTCATGATCCACTGCTTGTTACATTCATGCTTTAGTTCAGTATTTGCAAATTCCAAAATAGTGGAAATAAATTGTTAAAATAGTGGGATTATAGAAAGGTATGAATTTCTGTTTCAGAAAAATAACAGTCCACCACCAGCACCTGGCATCAAATGCTTTCAAGATATTGATGCCCTTAGCTTGGAATAATGATGGTTTGACAGAAAGTTACCCTGAGAAGTTCTGTCCCAATGAGGAATAAACTTACAATACTGACAACAATGCAGTCTTAAAACTCCAGAGTAAAATTAGAGGGGAAGAGGGAGTTAAAAAAAGAAGAATCCTGTGCATGTAAACCCCACATGCTTCTGAAATACCGGCCAGATGATGACAAGTAACAGGAGAAATTATAGGGTCGTCACTTACACAGTCTTTGAATCTGCTGGTTTAATTGGAAAGAATAATAAAGGAGATAGTATTTGTGCTCTCCCTTTCATTCCGTGAAGGTTTACAGTTGTGCTTTAATTATTTTATCCATAAATCACATGTAAGAAGGACAGGTGATCTATATTAAATGGAGCCATAATTCAGCCTAACCCAAAATCCCGATTTTGAATCTCTGTGGAGGACTGACAGCAGCCAGGGGCTGTGACCACCAGGGCCTAGTTCTGCCTATAATAGTAGTGGTTTGTTAAGAACCTGATAATATGCTCTATAAGGGATATAATTATTTGCCCAAATACTTCATTGAACACTTACCATTTCTTTTTCCTTTCTTATCAGTATTAAGCTTTTAGTTAGGTAGGATCAGTCTATATTCCCTTTGGCAGTTGTTTTATGGGGAAAAATTTGAAATACTTGTCATTGTCCTGTGCACTGTTTTATCCCAGATGTATATTTTTGTGTGTGCATGAAAAAGACAGGACAGAACATCTTGCTTTTTTTCTCTGCAATTACTGTAACTTTTTTTTCAATAATAATAATAATAATAATAATAATAATAAGGCCAACTGGGGGAGAAAGAGGGATCAGGCCTGACAATTCATGTATTTTCATCTCTGATAATGTGCCTACTTTGCTTATACACTTCTGAAAACACAGAGCTTTGAATGTTAATGTCACTGGGAAAGTGCTAAGGTAACAATAGGTGTTGACACTGAGTTCAAAATCATGTCCCAGCTTTTATTCACGTTCTGCCAATATCTCCTTTTTTCTTTTTTCAGACAACTTTGTGGTAGATTCCAGCTCTTGCGTCCGAGCATGTCCGAGCTCCAAGATGGAGGTTGAAGAAAATGGTATTAAGATGTGCAAGCCCTGCACTGACATTTGTCCTAAAGGTAGGCAGTGGTTCAGTATAAATTTTCTTAAATGTAGTCTACACTGGGTGTTATTTTGGCATGAATTGCCCTTCATGGTGTGTTGTAGAATATTAATAGCCTTTGAATACCCACAAAACTTTGAGCTGTGTAGGTTGTGTGTCAAGCACGTACGATAGAGTGAAAATTTATTAAGTTTTAATGGTAATATAACCAAACCAATTACTTTTTATTAGATACAAATGAAGGGGATTTCTCTGTTGGTTTTAGAGAAATCTGAAAGAATTCTTCATTGTGTTATTTCAATGACAAGTATTTCCTGGAGGTGTTTTAACATTGTCTTTTCATAATTCCAAAGGGGGCCATACAAAAAGCCCTGACTTCAATGTGTGGGATGTCTAATATTTGTCAATACAACATTAGGTTTCCATTTCCTTCCTCTGTCTCTGCTTTCCCAGAATCTTCTACCTCCTTTCTCAGTGTCTAAAATACAGACTAGTGATGGTTCTGTTGAGAAGACTGAAATCGGTGGGTTACTTTGCTGTTCCATATGCCAGCAGGGAGACTTTCTGCTCCCTGCTTGAAGGTCTGTGGAGCAAAGCAGCATAAGTTTTCCTACATGGGTCTATGCCACTTTTCAGTCCTAATGGAAGCCATATCTGACTTAATTGTGGTAAATAACTTTGTTGTTGCTGTCGTTGTTGAGTAGATAGTTTTATGCATGAAGACACAGGTATAGAGTTCCTTACTCTCTCAGGAGGAAAGCTATCACATGTTTGCAAAAGCTTCTACTGGTAGTTGCCATTAGAGGAGCCAAGTTTGGAAGACAGAATACTTTATATGGTTGAAGCCATGAGGGATTTGTTCCTGGATGCATCCTGTGTCCCAGAAAATGCAGCTAAATTACATAGAAAGGCTACACAGGGAAGTTTCCTCACTGGTTGCCAGAGTTCCTCCAGGCACCAGTAACTTGCTGGTTGAGGTGATAAATAACAGGTTATTTATACAACCTTTTGAAGGGCCGTATGGCAAGGATGGTTAAGTTCACGAATCCACCAGAGAAGGGGACCTCTGGAGCCAGCAGAGTTAGAGCCCCTCAGTTTCTGCAGTGTGCAGTGCACCAAGAAATGGCATGGCTGGGCTGAGTGGGATTTTGTGTGATAGGATTTTGTGTGGTTGATACTCACCTTTATATCCCATGTTAAACATTTTAACCTGTGTACCGGGGTTCTGTGACAGGTACTTTAGCTCTCTGTTTGTTTTTAATTGGCATGTGCTTCTTTTGGTATATGGGTCAAGGGTGCCGTTTTAACACCTCTCTGCTGAATGAGATGAAGACTCGTGTCTGTAAGGCCAACATGTTCTGTTCAGTAACTCTTTTCCCTAGTTCTTTACACAAGCTCCTTGTTTTGGCAGCATGTGATGGCATTGGAACAGGGAGTCTGGTGTCAGCTCAGACAGTCGATTCTAGCAACATTGACAAGTTTGTAAACTGTACCAAGATCAATGGCAACCTTATCTTCCTTGTCACTGGGATTCATGGGTAAGTGACAAAATGTTAAGATGTTAATGTCATGGTGCCAGCTGAAACCAATTGCGTCCACCTCTAAATGATGGCTGCAGGCTTCTTTTATGCAATAGCAGATCCAGGATAAATTAGTTTTCTGCCTTCCATTGTGAAGAAAACTGTTGCCTTGATTCTTAAGAATCAAGCTCTAGGAGAAGAAAGGATGGATTAATTGTTTGCACTAAAAAGAGAAAAGACAACTATGACTCTCTGGTTACTTTATGAGGTCCTCAATACTGGCTCACAATAAAGGCTGATTAGAGAATGGAAGGGAGAAAGGGAAGTAACCTTCCATGAGTTTAAATTTTGTATGGCCAGCAGAACAATATGCAGAGTATGCAGAGAGACAGCCTCGCTTAGCATAACTTGTCATAGTCTGGGTGGCTGTCAGTGCACATGCACGAAAACAGCCCTCTTGTCAATCAGTTTTGAAGAATCTGTTTAAGTTTCAGTTGCATAGGCATACAGAATTCACTGATGTATAAATTCAGTATTTTGGTTTAAATTTTGCTCATTGTAATAGGTCCAGAAGAACCTCAAAGTGTCACATGGCTCTACTCTGGCCAAATGACCCACTGAGAGGCCAGATGGAAACCTGTTAAATCTCACAGGACAGGAAAAAATCGAGTACATGGAAGACAAGCAGCTAGAGCCCATGAACAATTTTGTGTGGATTAATCCAGTGCATTACATGAAATTTAATTTCGAGTATAAGAACTGCTGTTGCAGGAAAAGTTATATTAGCTCATTAAAAATTCTGTCTAAATTAAAAGAATCAAACTCAACCTTGAATAAAATTGTATTTGTCTGAAAAATACCTAAATTTGGACTATAAGCAGAAAGTTAAAATATTCTATTCTGTTTTACAGAAGAATAGGGCATGTAATTTGAAACTGTGTAGCACTTTGTGTCTCATTCTTGATGAAGAAAACTCACTTCAGCAAGCCTAAAGTAAGAGGTCACTGAGTTCTGCAACCCGAAATTTTTCTACAGCATGGATTGCATTAGTATTTGTTTAAAAAAGAGAACATTTGAGAATGAATGAAAATATCTATATTTCTGGAACAGCTTTTTTATTTAAAGTTGAAATTACATTTTGCAAACCCACAATATGAAAGGGAAATTTAAAAAATGACATTGGCTACACAAGTAGTTTGTTATATAAATGGACAGTATAGAGAAACAACAATCTTACTTATTTCCTCTCCAACTTTTACTTAACATTTGTTACAAATTCATTTATTCACAGTGAACTGCAGCTTTTAGAGTATGAATTTTTAGTGTTTTAGATTGTAGGGACTTAAAGTATGGTTTTCTGGGGGATTGGAAGACTTGTGGCAGTGACAGAGAATAATGTCGGTGAAAGATGCAGAGTATATTTTTGTTGTTGTTTTCATTGGAAACTGTGCTGTTACAATTGATCCTGTCCTATTTTTTGATCCTGTGGTTCTGTAGTCTCTTTCTTGACCACTTGAACTTCAAGTCTTTGCAAATTTGTAATAATTTATGTAAAATATATATGTAATTATGAATTGTTGTATACACAACTATTTATAATAATTAAGATATACATTATTCTGCAGTTTTATATGTTGATAAAACATCAGACATTTGGCTGTTTAAGGGGTTTAAGTGTATACCTGCATCTTTAAAGCTATTTTATCTTCAGAAGTTAGAGGTGAAATTCAGCAACCTCATGTTTATTGCAGGCAAGGGTTTTCCTTTTTTGATAGTAATGCGTTCTGAATGCAAGGTGCTGTGTTTCTGTTAGGTAGTCAAAACTTATTATTTAGTTTTCTGAGCGCCCCAAATTGTTAAAATAACATGTGATTGATGCCTCTGTGGTCCCCTGGGCTTTTTTGTTAAGGTTCTAGAACTCATTTTGTTGCTGCTGGGCTGGAATCACCTCAGGGTGGTTAGAGGTGACTCCATCAGTCTGTCACCTCATAGACTTGTGAGGCCTGTCCCCAAAGACAGCCAGGTGGATCACCTGCATGTTTGGGTTCCAAGAATGATGTGTCCTGGAAAGCAGAAGGAGGAGAGGAGGAAACACACACTCCATATTTATTGAGGATGTTTCCTACTCTCAGAAAACCCACAAAAATACTGTAACATGCCATTGCAGAGGAATTTTTGTTTGGTTTAAGCTTCTGGTTGACTTCATTAAATAGGGGAGGAAAGTAACATATTTACTAAATGATGGCACTCTCAAAATCGAGGTCAGCTTCATCTTTCTATGCTATAGCATAGCTAGCTTTAAAATTTTAAGGTTTGGAGGTTATTTCATTTCCCACTGACAGAATTGCTTGGCAAGGATCTGTACTTTTAGAGGTTCCTTGTTCAATACCTTATATAAATTGTGCCCTTTAAATGCCACGTGTCAGGAACTGCTGGCATCCTCTTAGCTTTGTTTTGTTTATAGCTTGTCACTCCTTTCAGGAGCAGCTTTGTTAGTCCTGGTATACAGCATCACAGCTGTACCATTCCTGGAAAAAATACTGAAAATCCATCTTTCCTTTAGGAAGGTCACTCATGTTTGTTTAGAATTCCTTATTCCATAGCATAAATATTTGCTAAAACATGAATGAGTTTTGAACCTTTACGTTCCTTCAAAATGACGTGGGAGAAGTTAGATACGGATCTGCAGGAACAACAGGCCTGGTGCATATCCTCATAACAGCAAAGTGCAGAGCACCTTAAAGCTGTTTTCTACATTGTATGGCTTTGAGAACCTGATCTTTTCTTATTTAGAGTGTCACATTACATGTTTTTAATTTTCAGAGACCCATATCACACGATCGCTGCCATCAATCCAGAGAAACTAAATATCTTCCAAACAGTGAGAGAGATAACAGGTAACATGTTTCTGATCTCCTACAATCTGCATTAAGTAATTAATTAATTCTCACTTTGCATTTATAGTTGTCATGTGTTGGGTTTTCTGAAGCACACAAGGTACTTGTTTTCATTAAGCTCATCACTGTAATTTTTATAAAAGTTTAGTACAGAAAACATCAGTATCAGTTGATTTTCACAAGTGTGTTGCCCTTTGCTCATGAACACAGGATATCCATTATGGCAGATGCTAAGTGGACAAGGGATCTTGGTTCCATGTTAGCAAAGTAGGACAAGTGTTGCAAGGGAGGGAAATGTGACGAAAATGGTGCTGAAATGTGGGAAACCATTTTCTTCACCTAAAAGCATTTGAAAGTTCCAGTCTGCTTTTACAGTTCCTTCCCTTGGTCTAACAGAAGATGCTGCTGCAAGTTAGCTTTTGTAATTTAAAGACAGATGTATAATGTGTGGGGTAGTAGTAAGTCCCATTTTTTGTGACTTCTTAATGCGGTCATAGAACTGGATCTCAGTACTTTGTTTTCTTGCGTCTTGCTTCTTGTTTCGCCATGCAGGGTACAGGGAGAAAGACACTACAGCCTGAGTTCTCATTTGATTTCTGATTATGTATAGGTAGGGAAATGCAAAAAAAATTGTTCCATTTCATGCGCAAAAAAAAACCCCAAAAACCCTTGGGCACCACAGCTTGACTGTAGCTGGGTGGAGCTCAGCATGCTTCACCTCTCAAAAGTTGTGAATTTCAGCAAACCAGTGGGATTAAAAATGAAAGTAAACTCTTAATCCCTTCCTAATTAATGTCAAAGATAATCTGGCACCTGGGTGAATGTTATTTGCCATTCCTAAACACACTAATTGACAGTCTCAGCCCTGCTACTGAAGTGGAATTACCCTTGTGCTTAACTATGTGTATTGCGTTTCAGCCCAGTGCTGAGTCAAAGTCATGGGGAACTGCCCTCTCTGGGTGTCTGTGCAGCACTAAACAACTTGTGCAGAGAGTAAACAGTCCTCACCTTGGAAATCAGGGCAAGTTCTCCTTCGCTTTCTTGGAGGAGATGGTGGTGAGCAGCCTGAGAGTCTGCAGCTTTCCTTATTTATTTCTTTTCCTCAAGCTGGCACTGTCTTTCCTTTATAGGCTAAGCCTGTCCTAACTCACACATGGCTGAAATCATTGGCGTTCATGTGTTTGCCTTCTCCTCCTTCAGGGTATTTGAACATACAGTCATGGCCTGAGAATATGACAGACTTCAGGGTGTTTTCTAACTTGGTTACCATCGGTGGGAGAGCTCTCTATAGGTAAGGTACTTCTCTGTTGGTGGAATAATTTTTTATTAGTGTTTTGTGATTCTTTGTTCAGTAGCAGAGAATGCAACAACCTTTGGGAAGGACATCGTATATTAATATATTTTTTCCTCTGTTACCAAGGTGTTCATTACCAGGATCTTTGCTAATCAGTTGTTTATAATGGGCAATACCTTCTCCACGTAATTACTTTTTTAAAAAAAACCTTGGTTTGTGGCTGTAGCTATTACCTCATTGTCTGGAACTTACATTTTTGGTTTAAAATACCTTGTGAAGAAACATAGTTTAAAAGGAATGAATAGTAGAACTTAGCCTCATTATTAGGGGTCTATATGGTTGTGATTAGACGTGGGCTCCTATGCCCGAATAACAAAGTGGTTTTAAGAAGAGGTAAAAGATGGAAGATCATTGAAATCACTGAGGCCCCTTGCAGGTGAGGTGTTTGTAAGCTCTCTAGTGCCATTTTTACCAGAGATGTTTCTGTGTGAAAACTTAGGTGGAGAAATTGGTTTGAAGAGAAGAAAACATGGTGAAAAATGCTGGGGGAAGCACAAGGAGGTACCTGAGTAATTTATACAGCAACCCCTGGATCCCAACTTTGCAGATGGAGTAAATCAGGCATGGGATTCTGCTGGCATCTTAAACAGCAACTTGAGCAGAATATGAATAGCAGTGAAACCTTGAGGTTGAATTACAGCCCAGCATTCTGTTCCAAGGCAGCAATTTTTATTTGGAACAGCTGGAAAACAATTATCATCATTAAAATACAATAACTTAAAGAACGCCCAGAAACTGGATATTGTCTTCACTAATCTTCAGTCATAAAATATGTGCAGTCATTTTCATGTTGCACAGACAATCATTTACTGTTCCTTTGATGAAGAAAGGCGATAACCACATATTGCAACAAAAGAAAAATGAAATGTAGAAAGTGGGCTGGAAAAAATTCCATGAAAATAACAATTTCTTCCTGTATTACTTGAAATGACATTAATTTGATGCCTGGCAGAAGATGTTTTAATACATTTTGCATGATTTTGTAATTTTCTTCTTAGCATATAAGCTGTCCTAGTATTAATGCTGTTGAAAGAAAAACCTGAATTTTATTCAGTTTTCCTATCAGCACAGTATCTCAAAAAAATCTGTTAATGGATGAAATGAAACTGGTTGAGGAGGTCTGCTGGCCTGCTTGGCCTAGTGCTATGAGCATCACAGCTTGTGGTATCTCATTCCTGACAGGACTCATAATTTTCTAGGCAGTAGAACTGGATGTTGACTCAAAATATTTGTGTTACCACAAAATAAAAATTTTCTGAACAATTCTCAGTTTTTCCAGAAAGATCGTCTTGACACTCAGAACTAATTCCAGTGGGCAATTCCCTACCAGATATAATAAATTGTGCCTTCTGAAGCTAATTCCTATTCTTTCCTACTTTTGTTCTCATCCCAGTGGCCTTTCCTTGCTCATCCTGAAACAACAAGGCATCACCTCCCTGCAGTTCCAGTCCTTGAAGCAAATCAGTGCTGGCAACATCTACATCACAGACAACAGCAATTTGTGCTACTACCACACTGTCAACTGGACAAGCCTTTTCAGCACCCCAAGCCAAAAGACAGTGATCCACCGGAACAAAAGAGCAGAGAACTGCAGTAAGTACCTGCTACTCACTGCCACAAACTCACCTGGGGGCTTGTGGAACTCCATGGACAGTAGGGGAACTGTGGTCATTTACAGCATCCAGGGATTTGGCCCAGGCTGAGCAGGAAAATGAAATGTTTTAAGGCGTGAACAAAGGAGAGGGAGCAGAGAGCGTGTGCTGCTTACTTACCATCGTGGGAATGTTCCAGTTTCATAAATACGAATTCCAAAGGCTGTGAATGGGGTGTTCATGACTTTACAGCCCTTTCCTAATGGAGTGGGATTAGCATCTTCTGCTTCCCCTACCCTAAGGGGCCCTATCTTAAATCCAGAAGGGTCACTTTTGGGACTGTTCTAGGTCACCAAGTTCTCCCTTTTCGTATTTGATCTATCTGATAAAAAATACTATTTCAGGAAAGCTTACATGCCAGTACCTAGGCTGAGATTATAGTACTGAAAAGCCAAAGAAAGCTCTGTAGCAGATAAAATAACTTCTTTATATAGAAATCAGGCATCAAATTGCATTAATGCAGGCACATTGTAGCAGCAAGGCAGTTCATTTTGAGCATCTGTTAGACTGCTTGCGAGAGAGGAGATTCATTAAATTGCTGTATGTTTAAGTGACATTGCTGGGGTTTGTGGTCCGACCAGCCAAAAATGTTTGGTTTGGCTTTTTTCAAGCTGTGGTCCTATTTTTGACAATCACTTTAGTTCTTTCTTTCTGTTAGTTTGGAGGATTTTTTGTTTGTTATTTTTTGAGGGATTTTGGTTTTTTTTTTCTCTCCCCTCCCTTTGAAGTGCTGTTCTGCTCTGTTTTGAGAGCGTGTATGGCTGTGCTCATCACTGTGTAAGTGTACCTTCAGTGTTAGGTGAAATACAGCTGGAGCTTTGTCTCTGCTGCTCAGTTACTTTTCTAATCTCTCCTACCATAGAAGAGCCACAAGAAGTACAATGTCTTGCTTGGTCGATCTCCATGTGGTTTTGTTGTGTGGCATTTTAATTATTATTATTATTAATTTTATTAGGCTATTTCTTTACATGCAAGTTAAAGAAGTGAGGGTTAAGGAAATGCTATTTACTGTCACTGCAGGCAGTTTTTACTGTGACCATGCCCAAGGGTATAGAGGAAAAGGGTTGTTTCTTAACCCCCAGCAGAACAGTGTCCACTTTTAAGCTGCACCATATTTTATCCTCTGGCACAGACTTTGTGTTACACATGGCAGAAGGATATGCTGAACAGAACTTTTTGGGATAGATGTTGTTTGTGTATTTTGCAAAAGATGTCCTTGGTGTTGGCTGTGATACCATAAATTAGACCATGATATTTGGTAGAAGGTTTTATGGGAACAGCACAGAAGGAGGAGAGATGTGGTGGCTGCTGCTACTTCTGTCGGGAGGAGGGGCAGAGGGTGTTGGACATCCTCGTACCCTGGTGTCCTTGCTTCTGTCACCCAGCCAGGAGGTTACACAGGCTGGGTGGAGGAATCCAGTGGCTGTCTGAAAGAGTAGCAGAGCTTGCTTCATGCTCCAGAGACGACTGAACACATGATGGGAATGTCATGTGGGAACAAAGTTTGGATGGACAGTTCAAGAACAGTCCTGAATTGTGGAGTTAACCAGCTGCAGGACAAAGAAGGCTGCACAGTCTCTGTTTTCCACACACCCAACTTTACCCAGTTTGTTAGCTCTAGTTGCTTGACATCCATGAGCTTTGTATCATTTTCTTAACAGCTTCTGTTCTCATGGTTTTCCTTCTTTTCATCTCAAGGCTTTTCCTTTGCTTTTAATTCTTGTGAGGGTGAAGAGTATTTGAACACTTCCAGTGTGCAGTCTGTTTTTCTTCTGCCCCCACATAGAAAGCCAGCTATAAAAATAGAGTATTGATTGGAAAATAGAGGTACTGAAAAAATAGAGGCCAAGAAGGAGAATCATATCTGCTCAGGGGTGTGGCACTGCTCTTTGCTTTCCCCTGCAGTGTAACAGGATCATGTGGTGAGTAACCACCTAGTTCTGTGCTACTGCTGTAGTAACAACTGCATTTTGTATAGCATGAAGAAAGAATTAGCCCTTTGAGATTTCCCATATGGAATTTTTGGGCTGACAGAACAGAAGAATGAAGAGGCTTAAAGTTTTGTTGACCGTGCAAGAGTTGCTAAGGTTATATTCCCACATCCTAGTTGGTCCCACCTTGCCAGAAGATACATGAACTTGTGAACCTTCCAGAGAGCACAGGTTTCCTCACTACCAGATGAAAAACTGCTTACCATGGGAGAAAAACCATGCTCTTGGTGCTCTGATGATTTCTTACGTCATATTGGCTGTAGCTGTCTGATTACCATGCAGCATTTAATGAAAGAACAATCAGCTTTCCTTCATTCCTAGAAATTTAATATAAAAAGAAACTAAGCAGTAATAAGGTGGAGCACAGGACTCATGTCTCACACAGTAATGATTCCTCTTTGCTTCAAGCTTTCTATAACTTCCCATATGTTAGGAGACAATGGGAAATAACTCAGGTGAATTTTGTAAGGTGCTTTTTCCTTTCATGTAGTAGTGTCCCAGTTGTTTCACTGTTTTTGAGAGGTTCAGGACATAGCTGAACACAGCAGTTTGGAACATATTCTTGCATTAGTTGTCAGGGCTCCTCTGTCAAATACCTCTTTGCCCTTTCCTGGGATCACTCAGTTTGATTCCCTTTGAAGCTGCCACAACTACTGAAACATGGGCTTCCAGAACAAATGGAAAATGGGATGTGTTGTCACATCATCCTCTCGCATGGAATGTCTTGTCACTACATTTGCACACAAAGGGAAAATCTAAACTTTATTTCGCCTCTAGCTTGGCAAGGATTTATTATAATAAACATTCATCATTTTCCAGGAAGAAAAATACTCCTTAAGACATTTTAGGAGATTTAACACCGCAGGAATCTTAAAGCGGAAAACAGATCTCATTTGTTTCCTTTTAAGAAGTCACAATGTAAGCTCCAGTACCAAAGGGCTGGTTTTAAAAATGGATTCTAACCCATGTTCATTAAATGGACTGTGTATAATGAACATGAGCCAGGGGCCAATTAGCTTCAATTGGGAGGCAGTGCAATCCTAATAGGAGCAGTGGCTTCTTCTCTCTGAATGGAAGGCAGTGCAATCCCAAGAGGAACAGTGGTTTCCTCTCTTTGCACATCTGTGTGAGTGAATTGGTTAATTTTTTGTGGCCTTTTGAGAGTCAGCATTAGCTGAGAAGAGCTTTGCTGCTGCTTCAGCTCTGCCTGTCAGGCAGCACCTCTCTGGGGTTAAACTGGTTCTGCTGAAGGTTGGATGTCTCATTAAACGCTGCAGGATCGCTTGGAGTAAGGTGGCACTGGCCCATGGAGCCAGATGCAATTCTCCAGCACTCTTTGGATCATCTGTCATTTCCAGGATAGGCCAAGAGACTGAGGTTTAGGAGAGTTTTCCCTGCACCATCCACTGCCCAACAGTGTGGAATCTGAGGGCTAGCATCAGGGTTTCCATTTCTGCCTTTCCCCTATTTTGCCTGTTCTGGACACTGATCCTGCAGATGTTTGGGCACATGCCCACACCTCTAGCGTGCCAAATGAGCCTCACAAAAATGGGGAAGGAGATGTGTAAGTAAGTATTTGGAGGATTAGAATCCATTCTCTGTGGCAGAAATAGTCTGTTTGCTTGAATGGTAACCAGCAGGGTGTGACTTGTTAATAAAAATATCCACCAAAGATTTTTTTGACATGGTTTTCAGTCAAGAAACCAGTCTAAACAACGATAATTATTACAGCCACTCTCAGGTATTTATTATTACTTCTTTGTATATTTTGAGCCACTATTAGCTTGGGGTTTTTTTCCTTTCTACCCAGTGATTGTTAATGGCTTAAAGCAAATGCAGCAAACCTTTTCTGTCAATAGCTTCTGTCAAGTTTTTCCGAAAACTCATGTAAGAGCTTCCAAGATCTTCAAGTCACCATTATACTTTAGTGACTTTTATGCTCTATCACAAGGTGATGATATCTTTTCCATGCCATTTAATGCTGTGTTCAGCTGACTCTACATCAGTGAGGGAATACTGAAAAGTTGCAGGGGGAGTAAAATTTATGTGGAAAAGTTTGGTCTGTGTTAATGCTTCACCTTTGAGATAACACTGGCACAACAGAGTTTGGCAAAAACTCTGGGTTTTTTTTTTCAATGAAGAAGACAAAGACAACAGACTTCAGCCAGTGGAAAATGCCACAAAATTTTCCAGCATGCAAAATATACTTTATACTCCTCATACCCTCAATTATTTCATCTTGTTGTTTATACCACTTCTTATAAATAGTCCCCAAATCTTTCACTGCCTCCATGATGGTTTTTAAAAATAGGTTAAAAGCCTAGGGCTTTTTGTAGAATGCTGAAAATACAGGAGCAAAATATATGTGTGTTTTTAATTTAAAAAAAAAAAAGAAACCCATAAACCCCCAGGATGCTCTATTGCTTTGTGTTATTTTTCTAAGATGGTGCCATGCAGGGCCAGAAAGGGGGTGTACATGGAAGGAGTGTGACCTCTCCCTTCTCCACTTCCCTACACACTTTCAGGGATAGAAATGTCAGTGTCCAAGCTTGTGTGCACAGGGAATGGAAGAAATCACCAAGACAAGGGCAAGTAGATTTTACCCTTGCTCCATGCTGAAGTGAAAAGTCTGGTTTTTTTTTTTGCAGAAAAGACATGGAACATGTATGGAACAGTCAGAGGTGACTCATGTGAAATATGAGTGCACACAAAATAAATGCAGGAAAAAAAGTTCTTTTATCCAAAGTTACTTAAACAATTCTCTCAGCTTTAGTGACACCTGCAGTGTAAGGTGAAACCCTTCTAGGCAAAGGATGTTACAGATGTGATTATTATGAATTATATCAATCTAGCCACCAATTAATAACGAATAAATTATTACATTCATTATTGGGCATGATGTAAAGCTAATTGAAGTCTGCAGGAGTTTTTCTATTTAGTGTATGGAGCTTTGGATCGGGCCCAGAAGTGTATAGCCAAATAACAGTAATTCTTCTTTTTTTAGTTGCTAATTTTCTTGTGTTCTATTTAGGTTGGGGAAAAACCATGAACCTTCTACTTCTAACCTGTGTGACCCCATTCATAAAGAATGAGCCCTTCTTAAACTCCTGACAGAACCCAGTTCCTGTCAAGAACATTATTCTTGTTTCCTTCCACATAAGGCCATGTGATGTGCTGGAGTGGCAGAACATGCTCAGCCCATGGAAATGCCAAATAATGTGTCAAAAATTGAAACATTTCTTTAGTCCTCCCCACAATTAAAGAAGAGAAAGGCGAGAGAAATGAGTTTTTATAAGCTGTCAAAACAACCACTCCCTCCTTGCCAAGATTCATGTATGAAAACACTTCAGGAGAGATCCTAATTTTTTTGTTTCTGTTGCTTTTTTTCATAAGACAACAGGCACTGTGTTGGCTACATTTCAATAGGGTAATCATGATTTTCTTTATTGAAAAGCTCTCTTTTTATTTGTATACAGTTACTCACTGTATTTTCTGAGCTATCTTGTAATAATATGCCTTGTTATTTGGAGGGATATTTTAGTGAAACCCTCTGTGTGTGCAAATAAATTCTGATCCCAGAGTAGCTTGATGGGTGAGAAAAATGAGAAGAAAGGAAATCACTAGTAGTAAATCACAATTTCGAGTTAAAAAAGAAGGTGAGAAAGCAAACAGGAAACTGCCTTTCTGTACTGAGTGTGGAAAACAAAATCAGAAGAGTTAGCAATATTCTTAAAATTAAAAATGAGAAACAAAGCAATCTCCAGACCAGGTTAAGATTTTCTTAGTTGTGTGACAAAGATTTAAAATTATTTCATTAATTAGAAAACAAAAACCATATGAAACTATATAAAAAGTCTGCATATTTGTAACTAGGATACTTTCTGGGTTTGTGGTTTTTCCTTTTGTTTTTATTTGCAGGTTCAGGCAGTGGCAGCATAGTGGAACTACTGACATCTGATAGTTATAAAAAAGTCACTATGCTTAAAAGAAAGTCAGGTTAGGACAGTAATGAGAAGCTGAATTTTGTGTCTCTGCTCATCCTGGCTCATTTGACTGCAGCAGCAGAACTCAGGGAAGGAGGACAAGGCATCTGTCTGAAATGGCCTCCTGAGTCCCTCTTGGTGTGCTGAAATCTATGATAATTAATACACTTTAAAGCATATTGAGCACCTGGAATGTAATGTAATGTAATAATTTTTTATTTGGCTGTACCTGATTTGAGCTTTGAGGCAAAAGAAAAACCAAAAAGATACTTCTAAATACCTTTTGGATGTTGGCATTAAAAAAGTATACGTGATATAAAAAGAAAATAAGCTAAGTCCCAGCCTTGATAAAACATGTGCACGCTTCTCATGCCTGAGGTTATTTGTGGTGTATTGAATAAGATATTGGAGGGGGCAGTAGAATTCAACCAGCACAACTCCTTTTCATTTATTATTCCTCCTAAGTTGTTTCCAATGGTTTAAACAGCAAACGAGTGTCTGTATTGTTGCCACCTCTGACACTGCAGGTCCTTGCTGGGTGCAATTTACTCAGCCCAGTGTGTAATCCATTTGTGTAAAACTCTGCATTGTGCAAAAATAAATTCAAATTAATTCTGTCCTTTCACATGCCAGGGTTAGGCTGAAAGTGCACCCAGATTTTCTTCAGATGCTGGAGACATAATGTGTTTCCTTTTGCTCTTCACTCATTTTCTCCATCTGTCACATCATCTAGATATTACATAGAGAATGATTTATATAAAATAAAAATACAGACTTACACTGTTTGAAACAAACTTTCCCTCTAACCCTTAGTTCATTGTGTATTTTGGTGTGGGCTTGAGGGTTTTAATATAAAGGTTTTTTGACTCTTCAGGCACTTTTGCAATAAATAATTTTAAAATCACAGTTAATGGTGTCTTTCTTTCAACATTTTCCCCACTGTCCATAACTTTTATTTCAGGGAGTCCTCAATTCATAGGTAGCATTTTATATTTTAGTTTAATAGAACTTTTGTGGATTTGGACAATTGATTTTTTTTGAATCCTTAAAATTTTTGGCATTTACCATGTCCTGCGTCAGGGAATTCTACAGGCTGATCTTTACTTTCTATGAAGAAAAATCTCAAATTTGAACCCTGTTGGATTCCTGTCTCTTTGAATGCCCGTGAGGGACTTGGAAGAAGCAGTGAACAACTGTTTCATGCTTTACTCACCTCCTCTTTGCCATTCAGATTTTAGAAGCTTTAATCATGTCCTTTCTCCCCCATCTCTGAGACTGCTGCTCTGTTTACTCCTGGTTTAGAAGCTCTTCTCTGCTTTTGATCATCCTTGCAGCACTCTCTTAAATCTCTTTCCCACTGTTTTTTCTGAAAGGAGCAGACCAGGAGTGTGTACGATATTCCAGCTGAGCGCTCTGTGTATTTGTGTTGTGGCATGATAGTGATTTTATGCTTTTATTCTGTCTGGAAAACGGGGACATTCCAGTTACCTTTCCAGGTGTGTCGGGATGTTGATGGAATGTTTTTCCTTGGATGTGGGAAGGCTGTGTGCATTACTGACAGCATCCCCTCTCTCTGCAGCTGCTGACGGGATGGTGTGCAATGAGCTGTGCTCCAGTGACGGCTGCTGGGGGCCGGGGCCAGACCAGTGCCTGTCCTGCAAGCGCTTCATCAGGGGGAGGACCTGCATAGACTCCTGCAACCTCTATGAGGGGTAAGACATTCCCCTTGTGCTTTTCCCTGAAGCTGTTAATTAACATTATGGAGGACTTCAGTGAGCAAGTCATTTTGGGTTTGCATTAATCAGTATCTGGCTCCATTGCCAATATTACTGATTTTGGGTGAAGCATGTCATGGGCTAAGATTTAAGGATTTCTAAATCTGAACTTGTGTGGAAAGCTTTCCCTGGTATTTTGCTGACTAAAGTTTTCATGCAGCATCATCACCTTGCACCTTTTGCATTGCTGGTAACATGAACAATTTGATTTAGGTGAAAAGTTACAAATAAACCCTCACCATTTATCCCTGCTTGATACCCCTGTTCAGAACCATACAAAGCAGAAGAACTCACTCTCTTTTTCATAATGCACTGTGTAATTGTACACACAAGTATAAATTTAAAAATCCAACAGGAGTTCTTCCCCCTTTTCCTTCTGCTGCTTATGCTGGGGGAATACCTACACAGCACAAGGTGGTTGAATCTGCCTTATGACAGAAAGATAAAGCTGAACTAAGCCAAATGAACTCACACATATGCATAAAAATATTCTCACGTCTTCCATCTGGAGAAGGCATGCAAAAAATACCTTGCCAGAGCAGTTTTATGTGCTTAAAAGCTCCTCTTCTCTCCTCCCCCTTCACACCCCAATAAGAAGAGTTGCAGACCCCAGTTGTGTTGTCAGTGCACTGGAATAAGTTGGTCCCCCCTTGGTGTCTTTTGCTGCCATGGAGCCTGTCACAGTAAGAGCATGATGAGACTCAATATGTTCTGTTCTGTATCCATCAGTGAATAGTATTTACACTTTCCACAAGCTCAGTTCTGTCCTAAATATGTGAAAATATTTGTTACCTGAGCTTGGGGACAAATTTTTTGTTTGTTGGAGAGCTCTGCACATTCATGCTGTAGGACAGCAACAGTTCTTCAGGGTGGGGTCAAGCTGTATTTGACATCTGTTTTAGCCCTCAGTAGGGTAAATCCACTCCCAGAGCCAGAGAAGGGTGAGCTCTCTTGCAGCACTTGAGTGAGGTTTTCCTCAGCTCAATCCTGATGTCCTCAGCAGATCCTAACAGCTGTAGGGGAATGGAGGGTGAGCAGTGACCAACCACCCTTTACCTGGATGCTAGTGGAGCCCACTAACATAAGTGTGCAGCACACCTGTAACTGGTTAATGCAAATACTGTAATTGGTTAATGCAGCAAGATGGGATCCACCTGCAAAGCTTGTGTTGGTCCACTCTAAGCCTACTACAAAGATTCTGTCTGTCTTTAGTGGGGGAGATACAACCTGCTCAGATGTGAATTCATCTTGGCCTAGAAGAAGGTGGGATGAATTGCGTTGGGAGAGTGCTGGAGGTTTGTGGTGAGGGGCAACTGGCAGCTGAAATGTTTGAAGGAAGAAATTCAACCTGCCATCACTACCTTTTTTCCCCCCATTAAAAGTGGTTAATAAAAAAAGTCACTTGAGTGGTAGTTTCTTGTGGATACGTGAAATAAATGAGTAAAAGGAGTCGTTTTGACATTTTATAGATTCAGACCTCAGTCTAGAATTATTGCTGAAAACATTATGAGCTTTTTGGAGAATGGGCTTTAAAACGTGTGTTCATAAAGACCTACCTGCAACAGGGGCAGCTCTGTCATCAGTGCTCACATGTGACAAGTGGCTTCCTGAATCTGAGCCACGAGTGACAATCCTGTTGATGAAAATCAAGAAGTCAACAATTTTTTCCTGTTAATGAAGTCTGTATTTCTTAATGAGAGGAAAGCCCCCATTATAGTTTTATACGGGTGAAGAAGGTGTCTCTGCTTCACCTGGCTGTGGATGAGGTGGTGGTGGCCTGTCCTCAGCTGCTGTGACAGGCTGCTGGCCTCAGTGCCCCTGAGATCAATTCCATCAGGTGAAGACCCAGCCAGCTGGGCTCAGATTTGGGCTGGAGTACGCTTTCTCCTAACCTGCCTGCAAAATATTTTCTCAGGGAATTCCGAGAATTTGCAAATGGTTCCGTCTGTGTGGAGTGTGATCCCCAGTGTGAAAAGATGGAAGAAAACATGATCACGTGCTATGGGCCGGTAAGAGCAAAGTCTGTTATGTTTGTTAGGTTTTGGTTTGTTTTGTTTGTTACGGTCCAGAGTAACTTCCAAAAGTGTGCTGAAGGACAGGGCTTTTCTGCTTACAGGCTTTAAAGCAGCTACTGCAAATTAGTGTTAACGAAAGCAGAAAATGTGCATATTCTGCATGTAGGGAAGGAATTCTGTGCATGCTAATTTGGTGCTGGGAATCAACTTCCTTGGATCTGCCTCCTTAAGAAAGTGATTTTAAAAGTTTTCCTTTTCTTTCCTGAGTTGTCTTAATGCTTTAGTGGTACAGATGCACACAATTTTTACAGACAGAAAGCATGCAGTTGTGATTTGAGTGCCCTTTTTTATCCCTATTTTCATTCTTTATTCTCAGTTCTGTCCTGGTTTCCCCCACCCCAAAAAAAAAGTGGGGGAGTTAGTCTCTCAGTTTGAACAATATGCTGGGAGGTTTTTTGTACTTAGATAGCATTTAAGTTCTTTTGATAGATAGTGTTTTTTATGTGTCCTAAATGATGGCTAACTCTTTCTCACCTTTCTAATGGCCAGTAATTTTGCTTTCAAAGATTATTGCTCATTTGGGAGATAGTTGTGTCTTTCTTCGAGTTTTCTGTGTATTGCCAAGATTAAAAGTCACAAGTAAGCTGGAAATGAGGAGTTGTATTTTAGGCTCTTCACAACTGAGGAAATATGATCTGTAATTTATTTCCTTATTTCTGTGACTTACTGAATGGAAAAAAGAAAGGCATCATAATTTTTCTTACAATACTGTGTTTTTCTGCAATGCAGCCATAAAGCAAGAAGCTAATGTTTCAAGTGTTCAGCCCATCAGGGAAATTGGGATTTGTAGCAGGGCTTACGGACATAAAATCCTGGGCCAGTGCTCGACCTAAACACTAGATTTAGTTATACACTGGCTTATCATCACAGCTTTAAAATTCTACTTTTACGTTGTCCAGGAGTCTTGGTTTGTTGTTCTTAACAATGTAGTCTTCATATATATTAAGAAGGAGACCTTGTAGTCCTTCAGTGTTGCTGTGACCAGATGCCACATGCAGAATGCTTGTGGAAAGTAGCTCAGGACTGCAGAGGTAGGAGATCTCACTGAAGGGCCATTGCAGTGGCTTTGAAAAGGTGTTTCAGTACTGAATAATGTAGCAGGAAGTTTCTCAGCGATAAAGTGGGCACTGACTTCACTGTATTAAGCACACACATAATATTAAGAAGCCCATCTAGAAGCCCATCTGTAGAGTGTAAGACCAGGTATTTGGTCTTACACTCTACAGAAGAAGTTAATGGCCAAAAGCACCAGGATTTATACGTCTACTGCTCCCTAACAGGCTGTGAAACCATGCAGGTAATTCAATGTTCCTTGGGAAGAGGAGCTGCTGCAGTTGTTGCTGAGTGTGTGCCAATGCAATTCTAGTGCAGCAGAAAGGACAGAGTAACTTGAATGCACTGCATTTCTTTCTTCCACGCTCTCCAGGGACCCGACCACTGCACAAAGTGTTTCCATTTTAAGGATGGTCCAAACTGTGTGGAAAAATGTCCTGATGGCTTGCAGGGGGCCAACAGCTTCATTTTCAAGTACGCCGATGAGGATCGGGAGTGCCATCCATGTCATCCAAACTGCACCCAAGGGTGAGTGCAAGCTCTGCAGGGAGCCATCCTGTCCATGTACTGCTCATAGCACATGGTGGTTTACAGGTTGTTTGGCTTAGTAAAGTGCTTGTCCCACTCCTGAAAAGAGAGTGTGCAGCAGGAATTTAACTTTTGATTTTCAGGTCTCTCATGATGTTCAGGTTTTTGCTATGACTAAAACAGCTTATCACAAAAAAACCCTTTTGAAGACCATAGAGAAGGACTTTCCACAGCAATGCTCTCAGCTTTCCTTCTACACTGGTTTGTAGCAAATGCTGCCCTTTCACTTGATTTTAGACCTGTAAAGTTACTTTATTTTTAGTATTTGCTTCTTCGCAGAATCTCTGTTACTTGATATTGGTGAACTAAGCCTGCAGCACTACTGTGAGACAAAAGTGTTACTGCTCTCCTTTTCCTACAGGAGCTGATGCACAGAGTTTTAAACCATACTTTGTACAGAAGCCTGAGACTGAGCATCAATTTCTGAAGTCCTGTCAAAGTGCCCAGAATAATTTGTTACACTTGGAATAATATAGCCCATGCAGCTGAGCAAGAATTAAGAACCTGCGCAACACAACAATAGTCACACGCACACCTATAGTTTTGCACAGGCCATATAAGTTATTACTGCCTTTTCCATGGAACAATTAGTAGTGTCCAGCACACAAAGAAGAGAAGAGGCAGCAATGGGAAAAAGAGAAAACATCAGCCAGTGAAATAATCTTCGATAAGAGTCTTATTGTTTAGCAGCTAAAATTAAACCAATAAATTATTCAATGTAATCTTGATGTCAACAGCTGTTGCCATTCAAAATGAGACCTTTTTCTGGTTTTGCAAATCTAATTACAATAGAATCATTAGGGAAATGAGAGGGAGATCACAGAGACACAGCCAGGATCTGTTACAGATTTGTCTCTCCCCCCAGACCCTTTAAATGAGTTATGAAATAAGAAAAATGCTTCTCCTGTGGAAGAAGAGTGTAAGTAGAAATGACATTAAAAGATGAGCTCACTCCAGGAGCTCTGGTCCTGACTTTCATAGATGCAGAAGGTGCCAATGCTGATCTTAATCTGACGAGATCATGGATGTGTGATGGATTTACCATCCGCCCAGCACAGGAAGTGCCTTGGAGCTCTCCTGGCCTCCAGGAAGCAACACTTCTTCCTATTCCCTCCTCTTTCCTGAGGAGTTCTAACTGACCCAACTGTTTCTAGTGCTTGTGGCACAACTGTGTTTCTTCTAGACCAGGAAGGGAGCAGAAGGTTTTCCATGCCTTTCCAGTTCTCTGTAGGCATTTGTATTTTGCAAGTGGTTGTTTATTTTTATCTGCCTGGATCAAGAAGGGAAGTTTTTATGTCTTGTGCTGAAAATGTGAGATTCTAGTTCATACACAAATAGGAAAGGCATTAGGCAGTTCTAGCTGACCCTGGCAGTACTCAATGGCAACCCCTGGTGACACAGGATTACCTTATGTTGAGTGATGTTGTCCTTTAATCCTTGGATTTTCAGTTTTCCCTCCTTTAGATTTTCTCCTTCCAGTCATGTGCCCATCCCCAGAGAAAGGACAAGTAAAAGGGCCAAAGGTCTTTCCCCCAGTTACATACACAAAGGTGTGATTATCTCCCAGATGAGGAGCTATCCCTTTTCCATGACACCAATACTATTCCCTGTGGAAATCTTCATCCTCATATTAAAGAGTTGATGTGTCTATTCTTAGGTATTATTTTTATCCCTTAGAAAAACAAAGCTCTCCTCCCCCAAGTCTGGGTAAGCATGGCTTACTATTCTTTTTTAGTGTTCCTAGAGACTTTGTGGCATGTGATTATGTTAATGAAGCTGTTAATGACTGGCCAAGATTTTTGGGGTTTGCAGGTTGTCCATCTTCTTGCTAACATTGTCAGGGGCTGAATATGCCCACAGAGAGAAGGGAAACCAGTTACTATCTTCTTTCCTCCTTCAAGGTTGAATTCTCTAGTTTCACACCCTTCCTTTAGAAAGTAGTATTTAAATTCCCCTCAGTCATGACTCTTCAGTGAAGTAGGTTGTGGAGGGAACACATCTTGCTATTTGGCTCATCACTGAAAGGTAGAGAGAAAACAAAATTCTGCTTCATCCTGCACATCTGTTCTCCTGGCTGCCAGATCAAGTGCTGGATTAAAACCAGTGTCCCCTCAGTAGAGCTGGGATATCCATCAAAAAGGGTTGAGCTACTGCAGAGCAATCCTCCCAGTATGGGAGTATCTCCTCCCAGTATCTCATTCCTGCAGTGCTGCTCTCTGTGAGTCAGGCTGCTTGATAAAATAGGTTATTAGTTCTCACCCAATGTGATGTTTCCAGTTGTCACCAAGGAAGGATCTGTCCCACCTCGGTCTTCTGTGTTCTGCCACAAATTCCATCCTGGCACTTGCAGAGGACTGCTTTAGTGAGGTCTGATAGCACCATTCTCCTCCCTTATTCAAGTGTAATGATTGTTTCTCTTAATAGGTGTGTAATTATCCAGCCCAGTTAATGATCTTGCATTGACCAGAAGAATTGTCAGTGACTTCCTTGGGTGCAACAACTGTGCTCCTTGCTTTTGCATCCCCGTGATAAGTATCAGCTACTTGAAGCCAGTTTGGAGCAGATCTGAGGCACGTGGGACAGCCATCCCACTTAATTCAAGAGAGTTGGAAAGCATCTGGCACCTCTTCTTGCAGAGCTAGCCAAAACTTAACACTTCCACAGGAATAAAATACTAATTATACAATACCAAATGACAGCCTGCTTCTTTGCTGGGCAGGACACAAATGGGAGATCTCATATGGACACCTCCCTTCATCACGCAAACATGTTTTATCACACAGCTTTTTGAAGGGAGTGCATTACTCCTCACCAAAATGCTCTTTTCCTTCTAAGCCATGACCAGAGAAGCCATGGGAGCTCCAGCAACACTGTGTGGCCCTGAAGGGATTTGAGGGCAGGAGCACCCTGTTGCCTCTAAGGCTTAAGTGTATTTTTAGGAAGACAGTTTGAATTCCAGATGAAACAATATTGCAAACAAACTCTGAATAAGCAAAACTGTCACTCTTTTGTTTTGCAAAATTTCCTGCTACCCCCTATATAGTATCCAGTTCAACTTTGTTCCTCTCACCATGAGTGAGACATTCCCTGTCAGCTCAGTAGCCCTTGGGTGGAGTTGTCTGGCTTTATCCATAATAACAGTTGGGTGACCACCACAACAAAGGTTTTCTCCTGCCCAGAGATAATCCACTTACACCATTGTAAAATCAGTTTTGTTTGTCTCCAGTGACCAGGATTTTTGAGAATTCACCTGGCGAGGGATGGCTTTGCTACTCCATATCTGTTAAGACCCCACCTTTCAATCTTAAAGAAAGTTGATAAAAGACAGTATTTCTGGATTGTTTCTGGAAAAAACCCAGCCTGCAATTTTCAAAACCCCACATTTCCTTTCAGAGGATGATTATCTGTAAAGCTAGGATGAGCTCCAAGTGTAATTTTCTGGATAAGCTGATGGAACTTTTGTAAGGTACTGAATATATCATTAATAAATTGGCATGTATCAATTAACAGTTCATTTTACAGAGCCAACCTGGAAAAGAAAATATCATCCAGACTCCAAGCAGAAGGAACACTGGGTGTGAATGGGGTTACCAGCGTGATTGTGTCAGGCTTATATGGGTCAAAAGCCTGAAATGAAGAGAGTTCCCTCCCGAGGAAAAATACCTGATGACTTGGTGGTACAAAATACCGTATTAATAAATATTGCCATGACTCATACAGTGTTGTACTTCCCTGCATGTAATCAGGACAGCCACTCTGGGAGGAAACTGGGAATTGCTCAACTAGGAGTAATGGAATTGCACCTGGACAGAGTTTTCTCTTTGGGGAAGCGAAGTCCACTGAAGAAGATTACAATTTGAAATAAAAATCAATGATACTTCAACTTGCAGTGGGTGAGATCCAAACAGTACGAGTTTGGATTCAGTCCTGTTCTCCAAATGTACAGGTGCAGTGAATGAGACAACAGGCCCTTGATGTCAGTCTGCCAGTTCTCTAAACTAGTAGCAGGCTGTCGGACCTCTACTTTGAAGATGCCCTTCTTTTTATTTATAGCAAGAGTCTGAGCTCAGCTTTTCTTGGCACGGTAGGGAATGGACAATCTGAGCAATTTTGCTGCCTCCTTCATTGCTGAACTTGTTTTCTCCAAATTGCTGAGAATGCCATGAAAGGAATAAACATTGGATGTGTTTGAGATGGGTTAGAATTCAGGCAGTCCTAAATTCTGAAGTCCTGATGCCCAGGACAGCTGAAATTCCAAGAGTTCTCTCTATTAAGTTTTTGAACTGTGTTTAAATCAACCCCTTACATTTTTGCATTATCTGGATATTAAACGCATCTTTTTTATGTCTGGACATATGCTGGAGGAAGCAATCATTGAGGAAATCCTTCCAGTTTATGTTTGCATGTCAGAGTAAATGTCTTAGGTAAAAATAAAACTTCAAGTAAACAAACATGAGGTAAGGTTTACTTGGTCTGCTCTCCCTGATGAGCAGGTATGAGGAAATTGAATTCACTGACTTCATTTTATAATGGCAGAGTGATACCAATTTAAATGCAGCAAAAGCTGATGAGTGGCAAGTGATGATGAAGCAGAAAGAAGATCTCGTGGGAGCTTATTTGAACTCTCAGATTTTTTGACATGCATATCCTTCCATCAAAGCCAATCTGAAAAGCAGCAAACTTTAAAAGAGCTGGGGATCACCCCTTAAATTTGAAATGCCTCAACAGAAGTAAGTTGCAGTCTACTGATGCATCAGATTGCCTCTCCTGCCTGTAGTGGATGTACAGCCAAAGGGCCTGTTAATAAAATGGCTCTGATATCTTGTTAAAGAGAAATAAATGGTTTGGTTTCCATAAATGCTAAGGGCTAGATACTCCCCATGGCTAGAGAGCCTAGCTGGGCATGCAGCATTGAAGGGGGTCAGGTTGTTTTAACCCCTAAAAGCTCAGCTTTAGGTCTCTGAGAATCCTGACTTCTGTGAAAACATGTAATTGACTTGCTGTTTGAATGCAGATGACCAAGAAACCAGTCCTGCTCTTCATGGGGGCAAGGGAAATCCACACATGCCCATGTTCTGCAAACCATTTTCCATGGCTGTGTTTTAGTGGTGCTGCATTTAGTGATTCCTTGCATTTCCAATGCCTTTGGTGAGCACCTGCTGTTTGTGCAGGTGGAGATCTTTTGGCAGCATCTAAAGAAAGCAGAAGAAAGTATCTGAATCAGCAGACACTGTTTTACTGTGGCTTTTGTTGCTGGAAGTTGATCCTTGAGTTTCCTTCTTAAAAAGGTATAGTCAGCTTCCAAAATATTTCTGTAGTTGCCCTGGCTGAGAGCTTAGCAGAGAATGAACAATTGCATCAATTACAGAAAGAAAAGCAAGTTCAGGATTGTGCTCCTTGAGGTCTCAAATTGTAAATGAACAGCTTTTGTGCAGTAATCACTGGTTTGATGACTCATAAAAACATGCAGGAAAAGCAACTCTGTTGTCAGGACTCCCACTTACGCAGGTGAAACCTGCCTTAAGTGTTGTTTGAGCCAAGATATGGCCTGCCTTGGAGTGCTGTTGCTATTATTGTTCGTCTTGTCACAAGCTATAATTTTTTGGTGACTTAGGTCTCTCTTATAGAGAGAAGAGCTAGAATTAAGAACAGAAAGGGGATTCCTGCTTCTTGGGTGTGTAAATAACAGATGTCTCTCTCTCTCTCCCTGTTCCCACTTTGGATTCGCTGCAGGTGCATAGGGCCACACCTGGAGGACTGCATTGGGCTGATGGATAGGTACTGGCTGGGTGCTGGCTGCCTGTGTGTCTCCATCCCGCACGTGTGGACAAGGGCGCATGCGTGTGCATGTCCTGGGGAGTGGCAATGACGTGGTTTGTTCTGTAATTGCCTACAGGTGTAGAGGCCCCGCTAGTCATGACTGCATTTACTATCCATGGACACGGCAGTCCACTTTGCCACAGCACGCTAGGTAACATCCCCACCCCATCCTTCGTGCCCAGGGGCTTCCCCTGCCTGCCACAGGAATGTCATACTATCCAGTTTGTCCAGAAACACTCATTATGGGGAGAATACAACTTGTCCTTAAGTGAGATCTGCCTCTCTACATCCAAATTTGCTTTTCTGTTTGAAAGCCAATTAAAAATTCTGCTCATTTAGGCTGATTAAAAAATGCCTTTTTAAATTGTTTTTATTTTTACTTTAAATCAATAAGGATTAAATTCTGAAATTTCCTGTAGACATACATGTTTCCAGATTAAATTTTGTTAGATGGTGAAAATTCTGGTAAAATTGGAATCCACTTGTTTTCTCTTTATTGTTTTTTTTGTTTGTGTGTTTGTTTAAGACAGAATTTAAAACCAAATGAACTTCTTTCTTCCATACACCTTCTCTTGAAAAAGTGTTTTAGCAAAATCAAATTTCTTCCTTAATTCACATAACGCTGTTATTTGATTTTTTTCATTTTCTGTTTAAAAGAAAAATTGTAACCTTGCAGCAGTTTTATTTTTCAGTAATGACAATTGAAACAAATTAATGTAGGCTTTACTCTGCATTCATTTTCATGAAAGCCCTACATTGCCATCGAGTTTGTTAATTTTTAAATTCAAACTGGTTAATATGACTTCTAGGCTTTGGGATTACTCTCCTGAGCTAAGACTAGATGAAAAATGCATAATTTCAATCAAACGCACCTCATTAAGGATTTCAATCTGAGGTTTTTCCTTGTCTTTTTCAAAAGGTTTTAAGGTTGCCTTTCCTTCCTCATTGTGTATGTAATGTGAATATTCCTATTTCTAGCTTATGAGGGAGAACATATTCGGACTTGAAAAACAGTGCACTATAAATGCTATCAAATGGTACATTTGTTTATTAAATCAATGTAAGTTCTGATTTAATTCATTAAGCAATGAATAAGCAACAGAAGATGATTTTTGCAATATTTCAATGTTTTGTTTTAATCTTTCTGATCTGGGATATCCTGTTTGAGATCCTTCTGTGGGGCCTCATTTTCAGATGGACTCATCCAAACAGAGCTGCCCGAGTTTTAAAGGTCCCAATTTCATAAACTTTACTCAAAGCCCAAATACAGAAAATGTATTATTATTATTTCCTTAAGGACCTTACCAAACTACAGAAATGAAAGCAATTGTTTTACTCTGTTCAGCTGTTTTACTCCTGCTCCATTCAGTCTGAGGGAGAAGGCCCTCAGATGTTTCCTGTTTCCTTTGGATTGGATGGATTTTTTTTGTTTGTTTCAACCTTGCTGAATTTATTTTAGGAAAATTACTGCTCTGTGTTTAAATGTCAGTATGTATTCTTTGACTTTCAAGGCAAAGGAAATTTCATACCTCTCTATTAGATTTGTGAAATTGTGCTGCTTTTTTTTTTATTGTGAAAATAGTTTATTCTTTTTGGGCTAAAAATGGGCAAACCTGCACTGGCAAAGTGAGACTTTTTGTTACATTAGGGTTGTAAATCCAAAATGGATGTGTTTAACGTTAGATAGAACCTTCTTTGTGTCCCTTTAACAATCGTGCACCCTCCTGAGATTTCTAAATCTTAATTAATAATCAGTCTGTTCCTTATCAATTTACTTGAGTTTTTTCCATTGATGTGAATTATCAGTGAGTTGAAGGGGACAGGGTTTTCTGCTGTTCAGGCAGCTGAAAGTGAGAGCAGGGCTTTAACCCAAACAGCAAGATATTCCTCATCTTCTCCTATTTCCATTTTCATAGCAGTGTTGCTTTTCTCTCCAGTTTTTTAGTTCACAAATTGTTTATGCCATGATCCATTGACTTGAGGGCTTTTGTAAGAGCCTGGTAGAATAGCAAAGGAATTCTTTCTGTCGTGTTTAATAAAGATGAATCAGATGTGCTCACATGGCTTGTTTTCCAAATGACTGGTGAAACTTCAGTTTTTATGCTTATCCTTAGTCCCTTCAAGTTTGTGGGAAAACAGCCTTACGTTTGGCAATGCATTCCTTTCTGCATAGTTTGGTTTTGGTTTTTTTAACCATTAGGTTCAATAGAGTTCTGTCCAAAAGAACAGCTCCCCATGCAGCTTCCTGTAGGGCTTTGATTTTGGTTCCACCTTCCATACCAGCCTTTCCTAGAAATCACCAAAGCAAAGACAGAAAGCAGAAGTTGGATGGAATTTCCCCCCCAGGATGCCCAAAGGAGTTACCCATCCTCCTTTCCTGCCTCTTACTACAACTTCTCCTTTTGCTACCTTCTGGCAGTTGCAGTCAGTGTTTTTTGTGGTTCGAATAGCACACAATAGCACATTCCAACATATTCTAGAACAATCAGCAAAAAGATGGGTATGTCTGCTCCCAAGGTTGGGATAACTGTTGTCTAAAAGAAAGATTCAAAAACTGTAAAAATAATGCTCTGCTGTTCATTAGGAAAATACTCCAGTCAGTCAGGAAAGGCTGGTTACTTTCAAGTTCACCAGAAGTTTGGTTAGTGTAGTTATTATAGTGAGACTGTGGACAAAGGTTTTACCTAAAGTATGAATTTTAATTGGTTTATCCTTCCTAGGCTTCATTCACCTTAGTATTAGGAGAGAAGAGATCATCAAAGGAGGAGTGAAGTTTCTGTTTTCTGGTGCACGTGAGATTGTATATCTAAAGATGTGATCAGGAGCCTGTGGTGGATGTGATAGGAAAGAACCAGCACCAGCACTGATGTTACTGGTCTGAGTAAACTGGTGTCTCTGTTTATGCCCCAAGAAAATTTCATTTACATTTCCCTTTTAACTAACGAAACTAATTAGCCAGGCCCACTATTGTCAAGTGCTTAAATAGAATGTTGTGTAGCTGTTAACTCAAATTACAATCCTATTGCTAGCTTTGTATCCAAAAACGACATCCTCTCAACAAATCATCACTTCCTCAACAGAAAAAAAAGCGGGTTTTATGTACTGCATATGCATACAAGAGCTAATTAACAGTAAACACTGTGTAATGCAGGCAAATCCTTTCATAGCTGTTTTGTACCCCATCACAGTATGACTTCAATAGAATTTCACAGCAGCTCTCAGTAGTTGGTGGGGAAGGGAAACCACCTCTAATAAACTGCTTATGTTCATGGCTTTTATGGCGCTCGGCTCCGTTGCTTGGAGGAAAGCGCTCCATATGCTCTCTATTTTTATGGAATAATTATAGTTGTTCTGGAGGGGCAGAGGATCTCTGTATAAAATAAGAGGGAAAATAAGATCAGTGAGTACCAGCTAAGCTACATTACTTGGTTGGTAAAAGAAGCTACTCCCAAGAGACTCTTAATATGGAGCTTTCTGAAGCTGTATCAGAACAGAGCAGTTGAAGAAACAGGTTTATTTTTTAAGAATCCCGATTAGAAAAACAGACAGTTTCAGATCCTGCCTCTGTGGGTTGCATAGACCTTAAATATCATCTGTTTAGGACAAATTCACAGGATCACAGAATCAGCTAGGTTGCAAAAGACCTTTGAGATCAAGTCCAACCTATGACCTAACACCACCTTTACAATGAGACCAAGGCACTGAGTACCACATCCCGTCTTTTCTTACACACTTCTGGGGGTGGTGACTCCTCCACCTCCCTGGGCAGCCTATTCACCCTTTCTGTAAAGAACTTCCTAATGCCCAGTCTAAACCTCCACTGTGTCCTCTTGTCCTGTTGCTGGTTGCCTGGGAGAAGAGACCGGCTACAACCTCCTTTCAGGTTCATGAAAGAGATTCACAGAGAAATCCCAGTTCTGTGTGAGAACTTGCCTCTACTGAACTGGTTCTGAAGCCAGACCTTTGCTGAGGGCAGTTTAATTCTTGCCATGGTGTTTCCCTGCCTGGAGCTTTAGGAGGAGTACATTTTGAATACCCCTGTGACATGAATGAAAGTCACTGCAGTGATCTTGTGAGCTCCTCCACTTTTTACCACTTCCACATTTTAAGACTGGTCTTCTTGTGGAAAGGGTATAGGTGGGTATTCCTTCTTTCCTGTTGTACAGATAGAATCCTAGAATGGTTTGGGTTGGAAAGGACCTAAAAGCTCATCCAGTTCCAACCCCCCCCTGCCATGGACAGGGACACCTTCCACTAGACCAGGTTTCTCCAAGTCCCGTTCAACCTGGCCTTGGACATTTCCAGGGATGGGGCAGCCACAGCTTCTCTGGGCAGCCTGTGCCAGGGCCTCCCCACCCTCACAGTGAAGAATTTCTTCCTCATATCTGACCTAAATTTCCCCTCTTCCAGTTTGGGGTCTGACCACGGTTAATAAATCTCTCATTGTGTTAAAGCTTCTGTTCTCTACCACATTCAGAAAGATTTGTCTGCAACCAGTGAGGGTTTGTGCTTCATCTGCTTTTACTCAGCAGGGTTGGCTGGTATGGACTCATAGTATGGAAGGATTTAGTCGGGTATGCTATAAACTATTAAGGCTGGGTAAGTGAAAGAACTGGAAGCAATTCTCACACAATGCTGTGTAAAATCTGTTCTGTGGCTCCAGTAGTTTAAGTATCCTGTTGAGAGAGCGTAGGATAGAGTAAGGTCAGAAATCTGATGTTTCTAGAAATTTTTTATACAAGGAGTAGAACGTGAGCAAAAAACTCTTACAGGATCTGTTGATACTCATTGACCAAGTTTCTCAGCAGCTGTACTCATTTTTGATAGGAAAATTCTTTATTTGGAAAACTGACTAAATTATCTTTACTGAAACTATGAGCAGAAAAAAATGATGAGTAATAAGGACAAATGTGATAGGTCACTGCCAGAAGAAAAGAAGCAATAGGAAATGCAAATTAATAAATGGTTTGTTAGAATGGAAAACAACACACAGTGCGATTGCAGAGGTCGCTGCTTTTGTTTCTCATCACCCTTGTGTTGTGTGTCTGTATTGATTTGGCTGCACAAGTAATATACAATGCAGAAATAAAATTGTGCTGCAGAGAAGTGACCTTATTATAAAGCAACAGTATATATCTCACCACTCTCCAATGGGCTTCTCTCATGCCTGGAAATAGGGATTTAATTTAGATTTAATGTTGTTATAAATTAATTATCTATTATTAAATATACATTTGTAGAGCTTTAGAAATGTGGAAGATGTAGGGTTGTTTAAACCTCAGTGAATGGTATCTTAATAATTCATTAATATTTAATATCTAATAAATCAGAACTAAAGCTTGTGGTCTTACTTCTAATCTACCTTTGCAATGTAGGATTTATCACTCTTTCTTAGTTAGAAAAATTTACATGACAAATGTATTTGAGTTGATATCCAGCCCAGACTTAATTCTCTGCAGTCTGGCTTACTCCTTGTGACCTTACTCAGGTGTGAAGGAGCTGCAATTCCTGCATGAAATGGGAAGCTCTTGGCTGGAGTTCTTTAGAGCAGCAAATCACCTCCGGCCCCCACCATTTGCTTCTCATTGCCTGTTCAACACCGGTTTTTTGGAATGATGGCATGTTGAACATGTGATGCAGATGAGAATTTGCACCAAAATGTACATTCTACTTCAGTTAAATTGCAACAGCTTTTCCAGCACTGGATCAAAACTAACAGATAACTTCTTAATGATGATAATACAGTTGTCTGTCAGTCCTTTTCATTTGTTTTTGCAGGAATGGAAATACCAGTGTTCAATTTGATACTTTACTTAATCACAATGGTAAACGAGTTAAACTAATTAAACAAAGCTGTAGGTTTCAAGGAATTAACAAACTCCTGACTCTGGTGCTATGTGTGGGAGGTTGTACCTCAGCATTTACCAAAGGTGGAAGCATTACTACAAATACCAGCAACCATGCAGGAAGAGAGCATTAGGAAATCAAGCCATCAGACCAAATTACTTAATCTTACTATAATTTTTTTCCATGCTGTAAAGTAAAGTAACGGGGTGGGAAAATGTCATATAAATTATCTGTACCTTTGTGTAGTAGTGTCAAATAACTAAATTAAATTTCTAATGGGAAAGGGGGACTAATACTAAACTCATTTCCCATACCATGCCCTCTCTTTGTTAGTTCATCTTCCTCTGCATCTCCTTTCTGTAAAGTAGAAAGGAGATGCAGAGGAAGCTGCCTCTTTTCTCCCTCGTTACAGTGGTAGTGGATAGAATTGAACAAGAATGTAGACCCTGTACCTTTGGAGAGACCGACTGTTTTCCCGGGAATGTGTGTTAGAGAGGCTTTAGAGAAGAGCCATTGGGAATAGTACCTTGTGTCTTGGAGTGAAGTTTAGGAACTCAAACAGCTAAACCTTATTTTGGCTGAAAGTGAAGGTGTAGAGCCAGATTCTCCTCTAGAAGTACACAGGTAAGGAGATAAAGTTTGGTTAAGGATGGCACTAAGTCTAGCAGATTGAAAATGAGAGTTGGGTGTCTTTGAGGTATGAAATGGGTGAAATCTGAGGGACATTCAAAGCAGCAAAATGCCAGTGCATTTCTAGTTATTAATCCCTGGAATGATTTTCTTTGATAATGTTCTCTTCTCCAGCATTAGACTTGTAAAGTCAAGACTGGGAATTTTTCTTGCAAACAAGATGAGTTTGTGCCGAGCCTGGAGGCAGAGGGTGGTGTGGCTCCTCCTGCCGTGTGACAGGCCACTTCAATGTCTGTGGCAATCGTTTCCAGCTGTGATCAGCTCTTGGCTCATGGTCTAAACTAGAATGTCCTTTGAACTTTGATTCTGAGTACTGAGTTGTACACAGACAAGCAAATCCAGCTGCTGAATCCTGGGCTTTGGCTCCTGTCAGCTGTGGGTGAGGCACAGAGTGAGAGTTCCACATGACTTTACACAAGATTTCTGTTCTGTTCACATATGCTTGCTCATTAGCAGTTAGGTCAGGTAAAATTCTGAATTTTCAGTCCGTCCTTTGCTAGGAGAGATGAGAAACTCATTCAGATCATAGCTGTACTTTTGTCAAAAAGCTTCATACCTTTTTTTCCATCTGATGTAAATTTTTAATGACACCATCTTCACTTGCTGGTGAACAAGATCTTTTGCAGACATATTGGCTGTTTCATCAATAGAAGATAACGTCGAAAATAATTTCTGTAGTTATCTGAGATTGAGCAAATGATAAAACAGGCAAGGAAAGATTATGGGATAATGTGAAGAACAGGTGCTGGCCAGTTCTGATTGAGCTTTTCTTTGGCAGAGGGTTGTGAGGAGGTAATTCTTTATTTGCCTGTTGTGGTACATTTCTCAGCAGAGCTGGTAGTCTCTCATACTAAAGAGTTGTGGCATTTATGCTGAAATCTGAGAACAAATACAAGGACAAGGGCCAAGCTTTGGTTAAACATGGTCCAGTAATGATGTAATCCCTGATTTGTCAATGATACAAAGTTTTTCTAGTAATGCCTAAAGGAAAACTTTGAAATGCAATCAGCCTTTTTAATGGAAAGTGTGAACTTTTTCCTCAAACAATTTGTCTTGGACTTCCAATACTCTGCCTGTGACATAGTTGTGTCTTTTGGAAACACAGGATTTCGAAGCAAAACACCAGTGTTGGACACCTCTCAAAATGCTCACTTGGATTTTTGTTGCATGTTCTTATTTTACTTACTATTCCATTTTAACTCATAGTTCTCTACTTGTTGTAAATCCAATGATGTTTAGATATGTCACTTAAATTAGGTAGTACAGATATGTCTTAGAAGGCACAGAAGCTGTAAAACACCATAACATGAGTGAAAAGAAGTGGTGACAGTGGAAAAGTAGAAGGAAGCAAAAGGATAGAGGATGTAGTTTTATTTGTTATCATTTCTTTTGCTCCAGTTAAACCTGCAAGGTTAGAATCTCTAGGCCTGATGTCAGCATAGGTCATGCTGAAGAGGAGACAAGACACTGCAATCCCTGCTTTTGGTGATACAGTGTGTTCATCTGTAAATAAATCTGAAAATAAGGCTGGGAACATGGACCAGAGTATGTATATCCTGTAGGTTTGTCAGAAGCAAAGAAACTGCAGTGACGTGGTAGTCTGGAGGGAAGAGGTCTAATTCCAGAAGGACAGTTCAGCAACACGACAGTGGCCAAGCTCATCTCCTCTAATTTCTCAGCAGGCTTGAATCAGCCATGGGGATATTTTCAGTTCATGCCAGTGGTGTCTGTATTCATGGGCATTGCTTTGCTTGAGTGAATAGCCTTCCTTAAAAAAAAAGTGCAAATTTCAGGAGTAAATTACATCTTTCCCTGCCCCTAATGGACCGAGGAAGGGAAAAAAAGAAAAGGTAAGAAGTATTCCTGCATTAAAATGGATGACTAGTTGTTAATATGTGTAGTCTCAATCACAGTAGGGATAATAGACAAAGAACAGATTGAAGAGATAATATCCTTTCTTTAAAACTGTCCCATCTCCCATAGATACGCTTTTCCCTCCCTTGTAGCAGTGATGTCCTCTGCATGTGAATAACTTGGATGCAGGCTAAGTTCAGTGCTGTCTCATTTGAGCTCTGGGTGAATTCTCTCTACTTCTAGTTCCTGGATCAACTGGTGGATCAGAGCTGCAAATTCCAAACTTCATGACATTTGAGTCAACTTTTAATCAATGGATTTTTAAAATAGGGGAGCAGTATCCAGGAAACTTCCAGTGAGAAGAAGGGTATCACTAAGGAAGCAAGCCAAAACCTGTAGGTGTGTCAGTATATTTGTATATACTTTCTCAAGGTTTCATCAGCCTTTTTGTGCTGCTGATGACTTAAATACTTCAAATACATATATATTTGAAGTGGAATGAGAAGCAATCCCTCTCTCCCTCATGACAGAGGCAGGGGAAAAATGGTATTGAAGCCCTCTCTCTCCTTATTTTTTTATTTTCTTGGCCCCTAATGAGCTTCAGACACTGTGAGACCTAAAAGGCACAAAGCGTCAGCAGGGTCCACTACCTGCCAGAGGTACTTAGGTTTTTGGGATTTGCTGGAATGGGGAAGGGAAGGGGGTTGCAACTGAAAGAGGAAAAAGAGATTTTTAAGCTGGATCACTGTTTCCCCAGATGCTTGGCCTGTTCTGTTCTGGGATTTCAGCAGCTGTTAGAAGATGAGTTTCTTTGACATTTGGAAGCTGCATAGATAGGGCAGTAGATCCTGGAATGTTCTATCATACATACAGAAATTTGGGAGAAGGAAGAGCTGTTTTACTAAATTATCATTTTCCTCAATGTGGGCTATACTGTACTACAAAATAATTCTAACAAAAGAGCAGTTGGAGAGTCTGGATTGCTCTGAGCAGTACCCTCACCATGGCCACAAGCTGCTTTTCTAATCCAGTTATATCTGTGACTGTGGAGATGGTGGGAGGTTGCTGTGTACATGAACACAACCCTACCATCAGCAGAGCTGAGAGCAGAATGATGCTCAAAAAGGCTGCTTTCCCTTGGCTCCTTTACAGCCACTGAAGTGGAAAGGATTCCTTTGGCTGGCTGTGGATACAGAAGAGAGCAGTGACAGTGGGTGAGTTTGGAGCTTCTGTGCTGAACTCTTCTTCTCAGAATGGCCTTTGGGGAAAGTGGGATGGTGACTAGAATTAAGAAGAGTTGCAAGATACTCCAGTGTTTCTCTCTGCTTCATTTTGGTAACATAAAAATGACTGGGAGATGACTGATAAGTTATTAACATAGAAGAACTTTTGGGCATAGAACTTTGGGCATAGTATCATATAAGGGGTGATCCTGTACAAACCTGTGTCAGGAACAGGATATCAGTTTTATGTGAGCTTATTCCCCAATAAGAAAATGGGATTTTCTAACGATTGATGTAATTTGTGTAGGATGTTTAGACAGTATACTATTCCAGTAAAATTATAGTGATAAATCCAAAAGCAGCGTCAGGCATACTCAAAGAAATTCTTTATACCCTGCTCCTTATCTGCCTTCGATTTTCCTCTATATTTATGAGCATTGGCTGCATTTATTCCCTGTTATGCTCCACAAAGATGAATTCTGCTTATTTAGAACTCAAGTGATGAGTAGCTAAAATCTGTGTTGAAGTTAACAGCATCATGGCCATTACTAGTGTTCTAATAAATGTCTCAAATGCTATGTGTGTAATATTGTATAAACATTTGTGCCAGTGCAGAGTGAAGTGTGACTATTTTGATTTAGGCTTTGAAGGAAAGATTTTTAACAGTAGGTATGCATGAATGTATGTAATACACAAATGATATATGGATGAGTATTTCCAAACACATGCTGCTACAAATCCTCCATGCACTCTCATCTCAAACATAGGTCCAAAATATGCTTTAATGCCACCACTTGTTAAAAAACCTCAGCTGACAGCCATGTAAGCACTTATTACAGAACACATGATTGGATATGACAAGAAACTTGAAGATTGGGAACACAGTGTGATGGTTCTGTTCTCATCAGTTTATCATGTCCCATTTTGTTACCATAGTATTAGAGAATGGTTTGGGTTGGAAGGGACCTTAAAGATCAGCTTGTTCCACCCCCTGCCATGGGCAGGGACACCTTCCACTAGACCAGGTTTCTCCAAGCCCTGTCCAACTTGGCCTTGGACACTTCCACAGATGGGGCAGCCACAGCTTCTCTGGGCAGCCTGTGCCAGGGCCTCCTCACCCTCACAGGAAACAATTTCTTCCATATATATAATCTAAATTTCCTCTCTTTCCCTTTTGATGTTTGGTTTTTTTCTTCTGCCAGTGCCCAGTGCTGAATCTTAGTTTGACTGTTCCCTTATGTGCAGGGGCTTGTTCCCCTTGGAGAGGTGCTTGGGCAGAGGTTGGGGCTCTCTTCAGTGTACAGAATTTGTTTTCATAAAGGAGAAACATAAAGTCATAAAGACTTCAGAGGAGGGAATCTGGTTCAGAATGTCAGACTTAGTCCCCAAATACAGTCCTTGAAGGCTCTCTACTGTGAAATACTCCTGGAGCTTGAGAAAGCAAATGCTTGCTGTCCCAAATGACTTAAAGCTGGAACAGGAAGGAGTCCAGTGTTCTCAACCACTTAAACAAAATACCTGCTCTGTGCTCCTTAAATCTTCTGAATTATTACTTTTAGGGAAGATTGGCATTCCAAAAAAAGCAGGCAGGTATAAAAAGAGAGATCAAAGCATTTTCTGAAGATGATGATTTGGGAAATAAAGTAAAAATTAAGGACATGAGGTAGAGAAACCTTCTTGCAGCTCCTTAGACATAGACAATCCGCCTGTGCAGTCTACAGGCATGTGGGTTTGATTATTTATTATGCTGAATAGCTTAATTTCAGCAAACACTTAACTGGAACTTAAATGAATTACAAGCACTTTCACCTGTGAAATTCAGAAAGTGTTTAAAAAAAATAACAGAAGGAAGAGCACAATATTCAAGCAGTTTTTATCGTGACGTCTATTTAAAATACTCCTGACCATTCCTTCATGTTCTCTATTCTTTGTATTTATAAAAACCTATTGCAGAGCAAAATGTTCCAGTTTTGAGCTACAATGTTTTCATGGTTTAGCATAGCTGGGAGTTGTAGTTGAAGAGGGGCTCCATCAGCTATGGAAGTGGTTCTTTGCAAAAAGGTGCTTACAGCTTCCTCTAGACCCAACAGAACCAATCAACTGGCTAGATTGAATATTGGCAACTTTTTTAAGGCACTTAAGAAGCTTGACACGCCTCTGCGATCCACATTTAAGAACGAACAAACCCCGGGAAAGCCTCTCTTGTTTCTGGTGGCCGAACAGGTAGCTGGTGGGGGGTGGCCGGGCCTGGCCGGGTCGGCCGGGGGTGGCTTGGCTGAGATCGCAGCCGCTCCTGATCGCCGGACACCCCCCAGAGGCCAGGCCAGCCCTCACCCCTAGAGCGGCCGAAATTCCCCTGAGACTGCTCCCGGCAGGATCATGTGGCCAAGAGATAAGCGAATTCCAGCTGCAAGGCCCGGGTGAGATTAACTCTTTTAGTGCTGTAAGATTGGCCCAGAACAGATGAAGCCTGCAGACATCAATCCTCTCCCAGGTCAGAGGAAAGAGAAAGCTGAAGGCACGTGAAGAAAACACCATAAAGACACCAGAGTCAGTGAGGAAGGAAGAGCTGAAACCCTGAGAGAGGAGAATGAGGAGATGCTTCAATCCTAGAAGCTGAAATTCTGATGTAAAGCATGTAAAGCTATGGTGATGGACTGTGGTATATCAGAGTACCCGTTGTAATTTCATGAAAGGTTGGGGGGGGGGGGGAGCGTTCAAACTGCAACTATGAGCAAAAGCACTTGTGCTGAAACAAGCAAATGTTGAAGTAGCTGTGGTTTGATGAGAAAATTAAAGAGATCCCATGAAAGAAAAAGACCTGTTCCTAGAAATGAAGATACTCCCAGAGATAGTGTTCTTACGCCTCTCAGGCACTTAGATAAGTAAAGAGAACTTTTGTTTCTGAACAGCTCATCCTTAAAAATGGTACCCCATTAGCTAAAGGAACCCTCAAAAGCAGTTGTGAGGAAAGCTGTAAGTCGAGGGAAAGGATTTTCACATGCAAGCAGAGAACCATCCCAGGTGGCTGTATTGCTGTGACATTGAAGCTACAAGAGACTGTTTCTTGTGGAGATGTCTCCCTAGCATGAGCAAGAGAGACTCCTCTCCCTAAGTGAACTGAAAAAAAGAAATTATTATATCGGTGGTGAACTGGCTAAAAAATCTCAAGGGTTGTGGAGTTTTTTTATGTTGTCAGTAGGAAAAGGGAGAAGAAGTGGGGAGAAGTGTTCTGAAGGTTTAGTCTGACTCTTTTTTTCCTTCTTTTAGGTCTGTTAATAAACTTCTTTATATTCATTTAAGTTTTGTGCCTGCTTTGTTTTCTCCTAATTCTTATCTCACAGAAGGAAAATAAGTAAGTAATGGATAATTTGAACCAAACCACTACAAATGTGTATTCTCTATGTGACCCAGCTCCCACTGGATGTTTTGGTTCCTACAGATTTAATGTGGTCTCTACCATGTGTTTCTCAAGCGATGTAACAGGCCCTGCCATGGGTTGTGTTGCTGTGTGGTGCTCCTGGATCTGACACTGAATGATCAGCAAACAGTGCCACCAAAGCAGGCTATGTTTCTACTGGAGAAAAGTGTGTTTTCTTGATGAATAATTTCATGTGCACAGGCATGATGAGCCAGCTGACTGCCACTGGTTGCAGAGAAGCAGGCTGAGTTGATTGCTTCTAAAGGAGTTCTTTATGGAGAGAGATACTCGTTGAGCTAATGCTGGTAGTTTTGGTTTCAGAGCAGTCTTGTCAGCATCCATGGTCATTACAGCTCTAGTTCCCTTTATTTAAAGCAAAATATTACTGACCAAAGAAAATGGGAAATATGACAAGTTTATAAAAGAGATTGTTCATTCTGAACTGGCTTCATCTGAGTCCAGTCTAGTGGGTTTAACAGGCTTTGTGCCACAGATAAATCAATCTACATTATATGGGGCCTGACTTGGCATATTTTAAAAAGAATGCTAATCTGTTTATTTAAAGCACAAGCCTCAAAGCAGAGTCACTGTGCAAGCTCTTAACAATAGCATTCCTTCTTTAAGTTGAAGCAAAAAACAAAAATCTCAGCCTAAAAACAGTAGGGATGCCAGAGATTTTATTGGAACTTTTCAGTTTTAGAGGAGGAGAAGCCTCCTCTAAAAAAAGACTTGATATTGATGCTGTAATCTCAGAGATTTCAGTAGTTATTCCTAGTCAGATGTATTAACAGGGAGCTAAAATTGAGAGTTCTTCGTCATTTATACTGAAAACATAACAGAGTGGTAGTTCTAAATTATGCCATTCAGACTTAAAACCAGTTTTAAAGAAATCCATTGTGCACTGTGTGTGGTAATAAAAATGCCATAGATTTTTATTCAGTACATATTAATGTGTAGAATGTTAGGCTGTAATAATTTTCAAAGCTATACTTAATATTTTTTTCTTTATCTTCATTTACTTTGCTGAGTGAAATGGGGACTCCTACATTCACTTAAAAAAGAGGTGTGAGTAGAACATACCTTTACAGGCATTGATAAAAGAACCAGTGTGGGTAAGGAAAAAGCAGTTTTGTCAACAGGTACCTGTTTGTCCCCATAAGCCTTTGCCAAAGTGAAAGCTGTGTCTGCTCTTCAGTGATGTTTAACTGCTGAGTGGACCCAGACACAGACTGCAACCCTGAGGTAATTTTGCATATTGAAAAGTTGTGGGTAGTTGACAGTTTGCCCATCTCTGGATTAAATGTGGAATTGGTAGTAATTGTGTAACTGTGAGATCAGCTGTGAGTTAAAATTTGTTTACTCATGATAAAAACTCCTAATCTGCACATAAATAGGGCCATTTATCAGTATTCAAACACTCTCAGATTAGGAGGAGAGAGGGGGAAGGGTGCCTTGTTCTTGAAAAAGAATATCAAGCAAAGCACTCTTGATAACATCAGATGAATCCTTGCCACCCCCGGGGGAGCAGCGTTTCGTGAACACCGGGCACTCTAGAAGTCGTCGCTGTTGAACTTTGCACAGCAGAGAGAGGCTGTTGAAACATCCACAAATTTGCTTCCCAGCCTGATTGTTTAATTTGTATGCTTTAAATACTAAGATTATCATTCCAGGATTAGCAGAATCCGTCAGATCTCTGAAAGGGCAGTTTCAAAGTTGGCTGAACCCCACTGATGGAAGGTGCGAAGAATGCAGAATGTGGGAAGCGTCCATCAGGAAAAAATAACGCCTCAATAACAAGGATTTACAAGAAGGAACTGCTTAGCAAACACTCAAGGTTGTAGTGAATCCTGTTTGGATTTATAGATAAAAACTCCAAGGAGGGGAAGGTTGATACAGGAACTTGAAGCCTTCTACCAGCTTGGCTTCAAAGCTCAGTTTCTTTACATCTCCTACCAGGTGGGTCAGTGCCAAGGACTGAGAAACAGGTGGTGTTTGTCAGCTTTACTCCATGGGCCACAACTCGATTTTCTCTCTCCTTTCTGTTGCACTCTTCAGTCAAGAGTGTGAGACCAACCATGTGCTCATCTAAATCTGTAATAAGGCTTTAATACCTGGTCTCAGGGCACTGTGGGAGTTGCAGATGTTCTGATATTTTGGAGTGGATAGAATGGTATGAGCCCCGCTGCTGAGCATCCCTGTCCATCTTAGAATGCTAACTTTGAACTCAGTGTCAGTTATGGTGTGTGGGAGTGGGTGTTATATGTTTCTAAATATGAAAATACAGTACACATTTAAAAAGAAATGTGTATATATTATTCATTTCTCTGAAGGGAATACTGGAATTTTTCTTTCAACTTTTAGCCACAGATACGTAGTTTCTAGTTTAAGAGGCAGGATTTTCATGTTGTGATTTTTTTTCCTCCCACAGCCACCCTTGCTGACACCTTTTCTACTTATTAATTGGGTATTCTCTCCTCAGCTGAGGGAGGGATGTGGGTTAGCAAATTAATAATATGGGATGGAATTATGATTCAGGGACATGTTTCTTGGACTGCTAAGCCTGTTTTGATGAGCATGAATACCCAGAAACACCTAGCAGAGATTGTTTCCATCCTCCGGAGTAGATTTCCAGTGTGTAAAGGAAAGCAGTGGCTGTATCAGGAGTTTCCTGTTGGTGGATTAGTGGTGGAGCTGTAAGAAATGTGAGCTAGGTTTGTCTTTTGGCTGTCCATTAATTATGCTGGACAGGCAGGACTAACATGGAACTACTCTCCTTGCTTGACTTTAGCTTTTCCTCCATGCTTTTAAAAATTACTTTAATATGATGGGGGCTTTTGATAGCGCATTTTTTGTCTTTTCATCAGAATTGCTCATGGAATTTGTTTTAAGTGGGCAGTTGTCTGAGGGGGGCAGATGTCAGGATTTGCAGTCATGGAGGTGGCTGTGGGACAGTAATGTAACATAAGTAAGTGGATTAAGCCCTTAATACCATTGTGTGTCCAGCTGCCTGTGAAGCCAAACTGTTAGGTGCATATGCAAAAAAGGATTGGATCAAAAAAACCAAAATGGGAGAAGGTTTTGTTGCGGCCACTTTGGTCAGCGCCACCTTGCAGGGATCCATGTTGAACAACCCCAGCAATGGCCCAGCAGAAAGGTAAACAGCTTAATGGAATTCATAAGGGTATTAAAGGTAAGGCTCTGCAAGCATGAAAATAAGCAGAGAACTGAGGCAGGAGAACTGATAATATTAGCAGAACAGAGAGCAAAAGCAAAGTCAACCCAACAAACACAAGTGAAAATAACCCCCATGATGGGGTGAAAACTGGGCTTAGGAAATTATCCACATGTGATTGAAAGCAGTGGTGAAGTGATAACAGGGAGCTGTGGCTGCAGAGACTTGGCATCTGGTACTGGAGCAAATAAACCACAGGGTTGTTGACTTTGGGGCTTAGCTCAGCAGCAGAGAGAGGAGAAGCTGCTGGGTATGTGACCACATCCAAGGCTGCGATGTTTGGTACTGACAGGATTTGATGCAAGGGTAGTGGATTTGGGAGTCAAGGCAACTGATCACTATTTGAGTGGAAAATACAGCTTTTTCTGTATTTCACTGATTTGTTTATCATTTAAATATGCTCTTTTATTGCAGATTGTACTATCCCTTTCACGCTTCCTTTTTAAGCTTGCTTGACAGTATCTTTAGGTGGTACCTTCTGAAAATTCAGGTATAACATAGAATATTTCACATTAACAAGTAAAATGCTAGTTTGGTGAAGTCATTGAAAATTATTTCGTTTTTTTCAATTCCCTACCAAAAATTAGGACATTCTTTAAAAGGCAGTGAGAGTTCACATGATGAATCATAAAGATCCATTTTGAACCCCCCTTGAAGCCTATAACAATAGAAGGGCTGCAAACTTAATTTTATTTTCTTCATTACTTACGTCCCCTTTAGAACCATTTCTTTATTATGGTCTATCATGTAAATATTACTTGAACTACCTTTAGAGTACACAGTACTACAAAACTCCAATTACTTACTTTGACAACTGTTATGCTAGTTATTAATATGCACTTTAAAGCTGAGAGTTCTCCTGCCTGTTTAGACGGTCTGTGGTTTGGTGGTGTTTGTTAAAACTTATATGACTGTTCATACAGCATAAAAATGAATTTTAAAAATTCCTCTGCTCAAGAGCATTAGCCAGTAGAAGGTCCATAGAAGGCTTTTGGCGGCCAGTGTTTTTCATAATTGCTTATTAAAGAGTTTCTTGCATCAGCAATGTAGAAAGACATGTAAACAAAGAGGAGCATTGTTTGGGGTGGATATGCCAGATTCTTTAAGCTCTGCACTCAGATCACAGAGTGACCACTGGGGTTAGAAAGGGCAACATGTTTTAAGGCCAGACTCCCTGTAGGAGAAGTAGGTGGTACTGGACTCATGTTCCCCAAACACCATAACCCATTTCTCAGGCAAACAACATTCCCCTTCCTTTATTTGCAAGCTTAGAGTTTCCATCATAAAGTCTGTGAACTGCAATAAGCCTTTGTGTTAATGAGTTTACCTTGGTAGTGGTGCTTTAAATACGGAATGTGGGAGTGCGAGGCTTTCTCAGAAGTAATGTAGACACAACTTCATGCACCAAACCAGGTGAGATGGCACTGCTTCATGAAAGGCTGTAAAAAGAATAAAGGGTTGGATAAAACAATTTAGTATTTCTGAGGGAGACTCTGAAATTTTCAGTAGCTGTGTGATAAATTTTTATTAATAGGCTGTAATGTACCTTTCATCATCATTCAGATGTAACAGAGGGAGGCTTTTAGAGCACAGCAGTGACTTTTCCACGATCTTGACAACAGTTAATTTATTTCCTGGGCTTACCAGGCAGTGGTTTCAGCACCATCTATACTCTGCAGTTGTCATGCTGTCTTTTTACCCATCTTTTCACCAACTGTCCAGCCATTGTTGGAAGGATGTTAGATGCTCTGACTGTGTTCATGTTGGTAAGTTGTTGGTATGCTGTGAAAATGCCTAATTTAAGGTACTGCTTTGAGTTTTTCTTTGGAGGGAGCCTGATTGCTCCATTGCCTGTGTAGGTGATCTCCAGATCTCACCTGTGAAGTTCCCTCTCACTTCCTCCATACTCAGGAAGGCATACTGTGTCGGTAGATGGGGAATTTTTCATTGGCTTCTTTCCCCCTAAATGCATGAGCTCATGAGTTTATGTGGATGGAGCCAAAGTCAGCATAGGCAGAGCTCTTGCAGGAAACTGCAGGTACCTGTGTCCTCATTTTGCCATTGCAGATTTGCATTTGCCATCAGAGTGCATGTTGTGTTTCCTTGTCCACACGACTCCTCACGTGTGCATGGGGTTTTGTAAACAAAAGTGGAATTGGTATAATGATTAAAAACAATCAAAGATCTACCATGTTGTCAGTGTGTTTGCCCTGACTTCCCATTTGGGCTGAAATTCTGGTCATAAGGCAGTTAATGAGCTTTCCACACGTGATTGTGTTTTATATACCCAAATTCTTTTGTCTCTCACCCTACCTGTGAAAGTAAAGTCTCTGATTCTGATCGCTAGAACCCCCCTGATTGCTGCGGGAGTTATTGGTGGCCTCTTCATCATCGTCATCATGGGCCTGACATTTGCTGTGTATGTTCGGCGCAAAAGCATCAAGAAGAAGAGAGCCCTGCGAAGGTTCCTGGAGACTGAGGTGAGCCCAGGCTGCTTCTCACAGGCTGTTTGGAGAGATATACAAGGCTATTCTGCTTTTATATTAGAGATGTTCAGGTCTTACCAGAGAGGCCTGTTGAAATCCTTTTGCTTACTTGTGCAGATTAAACCAGTGGAAAGAATGAAGCTATTTCTTCATGCTGGTTTTCTGCATAAGTACAGATTCATGGCTTCTGAAGACCAGAAAAAGTACCCCATGAACACTGGAAGGCGTGTCCCACCAGATTTCTGAACTCCCATCCTGCTTTCCGCTGAACTTCTATCCCAGTTCATCAGTAACTTTAGCAGCTTTCATGCTTAAATATTACAGGGTTTCATTCTGGCCACATTTAGGTTGACTTTCAAGGCTGAAGTAAGTTCCTTCAGCAAGCTCTGAAGAAACAAACCTCATGGTTAAATGCAGAGGTTGTAACCTACTGTTGTTCCCAGTGCCTACAGTGCCTTTGTTGTCCAGATTTTGTCAAAGCCTATAGTAATGATCAGTAATAATGTATTTTATTAAGGCGAGCTTCACAGAGCTTAACCAATTGAAGTTCACAGTTCTACCGGCAAAAACATGTAACAGAGCTATAGCAGAGTGCTGTGACCACTCCATCCTGCTCTTTGAAGTGTCATTAGTGGAGGGGGCAATCTAGGAAGTATATTTAAATATAACTAAATTATATTTATAACTATAATTTTATATATTATATATAACTATATAACTAATTAATTTAATAAAATGTATATCTATCAGCTACTGCAGCAGTGATTACTGCCATCTCCTCAGTCCAATACTTGAGACACTTTGCAAATGACAGTGTTTTTGAAATAGGGTGCCCCTTTGTAAGATAATAAAGCTTGGAAATGCTGTTAGCTAGTGACTCTTTGATAAGGCATTATTAACAGTGCTGTTTTCTCTTCTGTTCCAAGGGTTCTGCTCCCACTCATCTCTGCTGTAGAGCCTGGGAGTAAATGATTTGTGCATCCCCAGTCTGTTTGCACAAGTGTCTTCATGTTTGGCTAGAATTTGTGTTGCTTGTTAAATACTGTTCAGCTGTATAGAAAGCTTAAGAATACTCAGTGCCTTTAGATGAATAAATCTTGCCATTGTATCAGCCCATACTTAAGCATAAATTATTTTAAGCAGGTGGTTCTCATTGTATTGGCATTGAAGTCCAGATTTCATTTTTCATTTCGTCAGATAAAGGCTGTGGCTGGGAATAGTCCTGAGGGACTGGGGCCTCCTACTGAACATGTGGGAAACTGCTGTCTTAGCTGAGAAGCTGAAGATTAAATCAGGAGCATCCTGAAATAAACACACAAGCAATTAGCTTTAGTTGAAGTCTCTAGCTGGAGGCTGTAACAGGACTTACTCTTTCTGTAGATCATTCTCCATAAAACTATATAAGCTTTGTTTTGGACCCCCACAACACATCTCCACCTCTCCCTGCCATTCCTCTGTTGGTGGACTGCGGCACAGAGCCTCTTTTCATCCTTCACAAACTGAAAATACAGAAGTGTGCTGCCAGTATGCCTAATTTTCTTTTACAGTAAACCTTTCTTTCATGGTATAAATACTGAACATCTAAAGTGGGAAGGAGGAAAGAGAAATCACTCTAAAATAAGTGCAGAGCAGATTATTTCTGTGATAAAAACTTGTTGCTGTTTGGTTTTATTATGTTTTCTTACCCCATTAATTTCCAGATAGTGGTATTTTTACCTGAACAGAACTAATTAGTCTGGTCAACTAATTAAGTAGTTCGTGGTGCTCAAAGAGCCATAGAAGTAGTTCCCAAACTGCAGAGCATGGTGCATTTAGCCTTGTAAACAGGCAGCTTTGAAATGCTGCAGTGATTTCAAACCAATTTGAATAGGAGGAGCCCTGAATTATTTTCCTCATCTTGTAAAGAAACAGAATGTTTTTCATGTGTTGTATTGAGTATTGTTCTCTACGTGTATTTATTTTAATTTGTAATTGTAATTTATTTTTAAAGAAGCATTTTTTTTCTGGCAGAGAGGGGATGAGATCTAAGAGCATTTTTAACTTAATGTGCCACTGTGGCTCATTTACAAAGTTTCTTGGGACATCTTGAGCAAATTGTTTAATTGCAGTAAATTAGTGGCTGTTATAAATTAGTTGTCTGCTCTAAGGTGTTTTCTCCCTAAAGCTGTCCTCCTGTGTGGTGAAACAGAAGTTCAGAAAAATTGTCCCTTCCTCAAAACAGAATAAGAATGTGATGAGCCATTTAGTCCAAGCCATTAAAAAGAAATATGGTCAACTTAAAAGACACTAAAATGGGCAAAAATAGAATGTGGTACACTGATAATAAATGCTGTATTTCTGTCATGTAGAAAATATTTATACTGCCTCCATTATCAAAAGTCCTTGGATGTGTTACTCTGACACCAATTCAATTTCCAGTTCATAATTCCATCATGCAGTTTCTGGTGGAAATTATTGTGTGTTTTAGTGAGGACTTCCTTTATCAGGTCTCTTGGTTTTGTGGCGTTGCTTGTTTGCTTTTGAAGATGAGAAATCCCTCCAAGAATTGGCAGAGCAGTGGTCAACAGATCCCCACCACTGTCTTGTGCCAGTATTTACTTGAGTTGGTTGCTCTCAGTATAAACTTCTGATGGGTCTTCATGTTTAGCAGTGTTTGAGACTGTTGGGCTTTCCTTCGCAGCTTGTGGAACCCTTGACTCCGAGCGGCACGGCGCCCAACCAAGCACAGCTCCGCATCCTCAAGGAAACAGAGCTGAAGCGAGTCAAAGTCCTTGGCTCTGGAGCCTTTGGAACTGTGTACAAGGTGAGAGTCTTCCCTATGCAGTCGTGAGTCCCCTCTTTTCACTTTGGAGCATTTGATTGCAGCAAAGCAGCCTGTCCCATGGGTGGGTTCCTGAGCCCTGGGAGAGAAATGATACTGAAAGAGAAATTGTGTGCAAAGAGCACATCTCAGGATCAAATGGTGACATGCAAATATTATTTCTTGGTGAGCAAAGACATGTCAGCCGCCATAATTTTTAAGTGCAAGAGGGCTACACAGGCTGGACTGTCCTGCTGGCAAAGTGCAACACCAAGGTTTGCCCTTCCGTTCTTATATAAGAGCAGGACGCTTTTGGAAAGCTGGATAAATGTTGTCTTTCATTTCACAAGTGTCACGTGGGTCTCATAATAGCAATAATACCTAATAAAACAATGCCATTATGTAAACTGTAGCACTTCTTGTTTCTTCCATTTAAATAGAAAAGATGCGTTATGTTAGGGCACCCTTTAACAACTGGGATGTGAGAGTGGAACCCACAGTGGAAAAAGTACTTCTGTTAAAGAAATACTTATTTTTTAGGATCTGTTGGTCCTGTCCAGATCTCAGAGGCATGAAGTAGGGCTTAGTGGGCAAGTCAAACAGATTCCCCAACACTTTGGGAGCAGCCCAAACCTGCCACGTTGAGGTGGTAGGTCAGAGCACCTGCATCTGTCCTCAGAGAAGGGAGGAATGGAAGGAAGCACAGACCAGGCTGCTATAGCTACAAGGTCATGGGAGTAGATTTATGAATAACCAGTTTGAATATAGTTAGATGATAATAAAGTGATAGAGATGAATGCCATGATGTTGACAAGAACACAGCAATAGTCAAGAAGGATGGAAAAGTAGCCCAAGACACACACTGTTTGTGCATTTTGATTTTAAATTTCCTTTTTAGCCACCTAAGTTTTTGATCCTTGGGTATTACATAATTAGACAAACAACCCCTGAATGTTTCACTCTAAATATATTGTTCTCAGGGTGTTCTGTTCCTTCATGCTGTTATGATCTGGCGATAATCAGTTTTGAGAGTTTACTGATAGCTTCAAATTTGAGCATTAGAATCCAGACAGAAAATCCAGATTTTTGTTTAATTATGTCCCAATCAGTATCAGAATTTTGTGAGTCAGTAGAAAAAGTGCATCGTGGCCATGCTGCCATTGCTCAAGAAAATCAAGGGTCTTCACTGATAGAAAATGTTTCATTTTACATCAGAGTTTACTTTTGATGAAAGAAGTAGTTTTATGGGATTTTTATTATTTTGTAACTTCGTGTATTCTCAGTTCTGAGTCTCATAACTGATCTGCATAACATGACAGAATGTGCCAAAAAGAACTGTAACTCTGAATCAAGTTTTTCTGATTATCTTATTAGTCTTCTGTCACCTTTTTTTTCTTTTTCTAGGGGATCTGGGTCCCTGAGGGAGAAACAGTAAAGATTCCTGTAGCCATTAAGATCCTTAATGAGACCACTGGTCCGAAAGCCAACGTGGAGTTTATGGATGTAAGTAAGACACGAGCAATGTCTTTGGGTTTTGGCAGAGGCGGTGTCTTTCTGTAGCCCACAGAGGTTGTAAAGACAAATTCCTGGCAGTTTTCTTTCCTTATATTTAAATAGCAGAAGGAGGTTTGTACATAGCACCTGGCTGGGCTGGGTTTTCCACTGCACGTGCCCCAAGATACTTGGAGTTTTCTTATAAATTGTTTTTCTGCCAGTGTAAGACTAAAACTACTTTGTCTCAGGGGCCAGAGTCCCATGTCTTTCTGTGGCACAAAAGCCATGGAAGAGCGAGGAGGAGTTGCAGGGGAGCATCTTACCATGTGTGCAGGTCTGTACTGGTGCAGAACTCACAGGAACAGAAATTCAGCTCAGTTCTCCCCCACTTCAGTGTTCAAGAGTCTGGGAGCTGGCAGCAACAGCGAAGAATAACAGGGAGGGGGAAAATTAAAATGTGCTGGATTTAAAAGCCCTTTTGCTTTACTAATCTGAAATACCGTGGATAAGAGGTCAAGATGGTAATTTCTGTGAATGTTCTGTGATCACAGAAGCTTTGCACTCAGTTTTCAGCTCTGAGTCAAGATCAAGGCTCACTGACACCATGAATCTCTATATGTTATTCAGTGACAATTTTCTGACAAGTCATAGAAATTTGCATTCTTTTCGTAAGTCCCTCTTTGTGAACTTGAAAATTACATAGGACTTTTAAGTCTTGCAGATCTGTTCAGTGTATAGGCTTAATTTGTTCACATTAATGAGACTGTAAGACACAAGGAGAAGGTACTCCCATTATATAGTCTATTCTCCCATCTAGAAGTGAACAGAAATGTGCAGTTATGGTTTTATTTGTTCCAGACAGCTGTTTCATGTATGAGTTCTTAGGCAGTTGAAGGAAGTCTGTGTAGAGGAAGGTATTTCCTGTGCTTTTTACAGAGCACTGCACATTTATGTTGGTTAGAATTTCCAACTTTGATGATTCTATCATTCTGTGGTTCTATTGCATTCAGTAATCATTTTGCACAAATAATAAATAAAAAGGCAGTTTTGGCCCCATCTAAAAGGAATTAATTGCACTGAAGCAATAACAAGTATTAGATATTTTTGCTTAGTGGACAAAGAGTCTTGCTAATAATAGAGCTGTCCAAAGAGGAGAAGTGGGATCCAGTGAACTGGATGTCAGTGGCCGGTCAGTGATAACAGATTCCAGCCTAAAGGTGAGGGAATTTGTTCCAAATAGAGATCTATTTGAAAGTCAGTGGAACTGAGCAATTTGTACCAGCTCAGGATCTGACCCCTGATCTGATAGAGAAATAGTAGTAATATCGCCTTCTTTAGTACTGACTAACCTTGAAGCAAAGAAAACACAAGGTCCCTGTAAAAGGCAGAGTTGCTTGTCTGACGTTTCATAGCTCAGCTTAGACCAGTTTAGTTCACTGGACCATACTTCCCCCCAGTGTTTGCATCAGAACATCTGATAAATGGCTCAGAAATGAAGAAGGGCTTTTGGGAACTCTGGAGATTTTGACTGCACAGTTACACTAGGAAAGGTTTCTCTTTAACAGTTTCTCGTGAGTCTCTGACCCAGTGGTAGCAAGGTGAGAAAAGAGTTAAAGTTGTTTTTAGTTCTTGAGGTTAAAAATAACCCTTAGGTTGTTTTTAATCATAATAAAAAAGAATTAGATTTCACCATTAGTTGCTACAAGTGGCAATAAGGAGAAATATGTTTTCTGTCAATGCTGCTTTTGATACATGTGCAATGATCTGTAATCCTTTTCTGTACTACATAAAGATGATTAAATTTCATTCGTGTGAAATAATTTCTCATCCAATTATACAGAGGTTCTTGTCATCCTTACCTCCTAAACCAGTTGTTCAGTTCCTAAAAAAATACAGTTTTAGAGAGAATGAGCTAAGCAGTATTTATGATTTTAATGTGACTACTCCTCCCTGTCCCAAGAAAGACATAGTTTTAAACGTTTAAAAAATTTAAGCCAAAATTTTTATTATGAGGAGATAACCTAAATATTTTTCACTGAAGTGTAAGTTAGAGTAAAAAAATGTTTTACTCATTCTCACTCCAAGATTTCAGTCAGTATAGCTATCCTGGTAGAAGTGGATTCTGTTTACTGATCTTATTTTATGAGGAAAATTCAAATTTATATCTGAAAGCAAAATGCATCAATTGTATTTCAGTAAAAAGAGTGTTATTAATAATGGTTGTTGGTAAAAAACATTTTTAAAGGTAGATAGGTGGCTAAATGTCACTGTGAACATGGTGGGGTGAATTCTGTCTTAAATAAGGGTCTGACATGTTGGTAGTGAATGGGAAGAAGAGGTTAGTGGGAAGGTGTCATTATATGAGTCACACCATTGGCTTTTGTTTTTTGTCCGTGTCAAGTACAGGTGTGATTTTATCAGCAATTACTTCTACCTGGATTGGGAATGTCCTTGTACTTATAAGTAAAAGACAGCATTCCTTTTAGAAAGGCTCTGGAAAATGGAAAGCCTTTGGTAAACAGCAGTTCGTGTGTAGAGGGAGTACTTGGGACACTTCAGGGTCCACGTGTAGATGTTAGTGGCACTGCCCATAGATCTGGTTAAAACGTCTAATGTTGGCAGAATGTGAGTCTAAAAGTGCTCTATGGGTGCCTGAAATTCTGCTAAACGTTATGCTGAAGGAGTAAAGAACAACAATTTGGCTCCTGGGCTGTCATTTCAGCAGCCTGAAGCCCTGCTAATGGAGCAGTAATGACTGTAATGATATAATGCCTGATGTCAGCCCTGCCTGCCCTGGCCAAGCACCTCCCATCAGGGGATGATGAATTGGCCATCAACCGAAAGCACAGCCCTTATTTGGGATTTTTCTTGAGGGAGCTGCAGCAGAGTCTAATTTCCAGGCTTTCTCCACCCATTCCCAGCTAGCCCTTTGCCTTTGCTCCCTCGGTTCGTCCCCGGTTTTTATCACTGCAGTAGGTCTGCGTCTGCTACAGCAATACAAGCTGGTGTCTGCCGAGTAACCTGGACCAGGGCAGAGCCAGACTGCACAGGAGGCTTTCTATTGATTATTTTCACCACACACGGGTTGCTGTTTCTGTTTTGTAAAATGTGGGTTTACCCTACTTCCTCACATATTTGTGGGTGTATATTGTGTCTGGGATAATTATAGAGTCTAAAGGATTTCCCCCTCAGCATGGTTATGTGCTTAAATTGCAGGGCATAGTTTCTATTCTGGCTGGTCACACTTCCTTGTCCTCAAAAGGGGGCTGGAGTTTGAATTCAGAGTGCAAGTGCTCTTGCTACTGCTCTGCCTGCAAGTGTGTCTGGGAGGGAGTCACCGGCAAGACACAGGGGCATCAGGAGGGAACTCCATCCTGCTCCTCACCTGAAGGCTGGTAACAGAATATATATGAGGGTCCTGAGTTTTATGGAGGGAAGAGAAACTTGTAGTGAGGAAAAAAGTCAAATGTGCAGCCAAGAGGCTACTTGAAAGTAGAACAGGGACTTACAATTTCACTTGGGAAAACAATTTGACCTCCTCAGCCTCAATTTATTTGACTGTTATGATTGTATGATAAGTCAAGTAGCCATTGGCCTGGTCAGGTGATTTAACATCAACCCCGCTAATCAGCTGATAATGTAATAAATTCTAAAGAAATACTGCAGTTGGAGAGCATAGCAAACAGCTTTTGAGGCTGAAAACATGTACTTAAAAAACTTGTCATGGAGAAACAGGCAGTTGATGAGGGCCTTTCCTCTAAGCTTGATGTTTCCAGGAAGCAATCCTATGAGCTGTGGTTGTGTCCAGGATTTTGATCCACTTACAAGTTTAATCTATCCTCTCTGAGTTTAAATGTTCCATTATCTCTTAGAATATAATTAGAGGCTGCAAGCACAAGTCAGCATACACAGAGTTCCTTGGGAGTCCCTGAGCTCATTGAGATGAAGACAGTTTGAGTGATGGTGGTCAGCTGATATTGGGCCAGAAGCTAATAATAGAAAGCAGCACTGCTTAGCTAGGTGAGAAAGTTAACTTGGGAAAAATTAAACTGAAGGCTTTGGGATTTATGGTTGGAAATAAATTTCCCATTCTCATTTGTTTCCTACTAAGAGAGCTTCAGAGGCAGTTGGTTTCTTTTATGGTTTTATAATTAAGATCTAGGATCCTGGCTTGGTCTGTGCTCACTGCAGTTGCTGCTGTCTGCAGTGGCAGTGCTTGGAGTGTGGGAGGACATTAGTCACGCCAAGTGCAGAGGTGGTAAGTGACAGTGACCTCTACCAGACATGTAGCAAGCAAATTAAAGCTGCATGTAGGGGACTGACACCCACATCTTTTATTTATGTCTGGCCTAATGAACTACATGAATAAATCACTCAGATGTGCTGCAGAAACAGCTTTTTCTAAATTGTAAGCCTGTCTTACAGTAAAGACAAGCCCTCAGCTTGAGGATCTCAATATCAAACTTCTGTTCAGAGGGTTGAAGACAAAAAAAAACTAGAGACTAGACTAGAGAATTCTTTCTCCTGTTCAGCTGAAACCCCACAGAGGTATGGATAGGCCTAGGTTCCTCAAGTGTGTCTAGATGGGAAGTACACTGGAGATACAGCTAGCTAGCTAGTCAGGTGAAGAAGGTGAGAGAAGACTTAGCTTTTCTTGGTTTCTATTATTGGCTTTAGACAAAGGAAGGTTCTAGGCTGAAGCTTTTTGGTTCTTTGCTTGGCCCATGGTGGCATTCACAGAGCCCTTGAAGCTATGGAGACAGTGTGGTATACAATTTCTCAGCTGACACAGGTGCGTTTGCACTCTGTTTCCTTGTAAGATCCTGACTTATGTGACTAGGTAGGTGACTGGAGACATATTTTTTAGTATTTTTAATTCCTTGTACACATCATGCTCCTGCTCAGCCAAGTGTTTGACCTAGGTCTTCAACAGACCATGTAGATGCTTCTGAAAGTCTGAAAAGACATTGCTACTAACAGTAGTTGGATCCAGACACTCCACAGTCATTCCACTGACTGCCTGGCTGCTTGAGAAATAAAACAGAGTTAATCCTGAACCTCAGTTGAAAGGGCAGGTTTACGATCAAATGAAATCTTTTATGGCAGCAGTGAGACATTTTTCCTTTTCCTTTTTTGCTATCATTTCCATACACATCCTCCTTTCCAGCTGGCGTAAGGGGTCTGTAAGCACTGCCTGGCTCTGTGCTCCAGCTGCAGTTCAAACAGGGTTTCACTCCATCATGTCAGGTTGAGGGAGGTGGGGGGCAGGGGATGACCTAATTCTGATTGTAGACTTCCTTTTGTGCAGCCTCCCCTTGCCTCCCACTCGTGCACACCGTAAGTGTAAGCTGAGACACTTAGCAGGGGGAACTGTCTGCCTATCAGTCCCAGGCACAGAAGCTCACTGTGATTGCAATTACAATTTCCAACTTGTCCAGAGATGCCAGAAATCAGGCTGTACTTGAGAACGCTGCATACCATGCACAGGCCCCAAGAGTGCTCAGCCTCTGCAGAAGCTGGAAAACTGATCTCTGCTGAAGGTTAACTGCTTTTAGTCATCTGAAGATTAACTGTTTCAAGGCTATAGTTCTATTATTTCCATCTTAGGCAATAATTTTTCTTTAAATGTTTGCGTCAGTAATTTTCCTCTCCATAGTGTGTGAGGGTAAGATGGTGTGTATGTGCAGGGGGGTTAATTTTCCATATGCAGGAGCATGTGGCTGTGTGGTGAAAGTACACACACAGAAAGGATGAGATACAAGCACAGACAGACAAGCCAGGCTGCTTGGAAACAATTCCGCTGGCATAACACTAACTGGAAAATGAAGTGAGGGAAAGTGAGTTTACCTACTACTGGTGATGGGGGAAGTCTGAGCCCTATTGAAATCCATGGGAACTGTGAATTGACCAGTGAATTCAGGAGGGCCAGGACCTCACCTCTGGAGTAATCCTTCCAAGAAGTCTGCCGCAAGTTTAAGAAAGAATCCCATGCTTTAGTGCGGGGCTGACATTACAAGTTACTCCTAAATGAGTTAGGAAGTACATTCAGATGGTTTTGTTATAGCAATTGCAGAACTCCATATTTCAGGTTTGCAATGCTTTATGACTCAGAAGCCCTGCGTAAGGTTGGGTAAATCTGTGCATGGGAAGAAGATCAGGTGAGAGTGTTCGTTTATTCACTTGGAAATATAGCTGTGGATTAATTGAAAGTATTAAATATTCTAATCAAATTCAAGAATTACTTTTGGCTGTAAAGTGTGTATATATAAAGGAAATATTTTGAACTCAGATCTTGTATTACACTCTCTATTTCTATGTATAAGGTACCCCAATAACATACTTGGTTGATACTTGTCTCCTTGGAGTGTACTTTTGGGCTTGGTTACTGAAACATGAAGTGAGTTATTTGCTTGGCTGTATATGTAATTGTTCTGAAGGCCAGGATCCCAAAGTTGCCACTGTTTTAACAGGATACAGTAGGAGAGAGGTATTTTGTAAAAGTTTGGAAATTGAACAGGCAAAGGATGGGAATATAAAAAAACAAAAAAGAGGCAGAGAAGTGGTGCTATGAGTACCGTAAGTGGTATACAATAGTTTATTTAGGGGACTTAATCAGGAGCTCATGGGATTTGTATTTCCATGATGAGTTTTCTGTTGCATTTAGTACCATGGGGGGCTCGTTCTTGGCATTGTGCTGTATGTTTCCACCCTTTACCATGGGTTAGGTCTGGACCTGGATCAGAATGCTTTCTTCCAGCTTCTTCTCTTCCCTGGACTTATGTGCTTGTATCTGGATGTGGGCTTTTAGGAGAGTAAGTGTACAGACTTCAGGAAAAATTTCTGTTGGATGCTGTAAAGCCACGAATTTTGAGAACTCATCCCAAGAGGATAGTGTCTGCAGATGTGGGTCTTTTCATCTGCACATCCAATAGTTGGTGGTATTTAAGGCAGCAGGGAAATATACCTCTGCAGGCACAGATCCTGCTGGAGTGGAAAGCTGTAGCTCATAGGCTTGTCATTACAAGCATGAGAAAATCTTCCTTAAACAGCAGTGACTGGGGATACTGGAATTCTTCTCACAGTCTGTCTGACATTCAGATGCAAAGTGCAGAAATGAAAGTGACAAAACATTATAAAATTACTAAATTAAAGAAAATAAGGTTCTTTAATAATGCTAATGATATGAGAAGAAGCTGACACAGATACCAGTTTTAAAGCAGAGTTTGTTTGTCACAACAGGGTGACAAGTGTTGCCTTATCATTAAAACTGAAAACCTGTAGTTAAGAAACATCCTATTGCATTGCATTCTTTCTCTGTGCCTCCAGCTCCCATTAGCAATATAAAATAGGCACATGTTAATGTTTAAGTTCCTAAAGGGCACTCTGTATGCCAGGATGTTGGCAAACTGATAAAAAATGCAGGGTTTAATGGGACCCCTGTTAATAAAAGAGAGGTACTGTTTCCACAGGCTTAACTGTAATGCACCCCAAACAAGCCATCACTGGTTTAAGGCGAATCTAATGAGGTGCTAAGTCAACTTAAGGGAGAACAAGGCTTTTTGTGTTGTAGTGAGGAAAAGAAAATCCATATATACATACAAATGATCATGCTGTGACCATTTTTAATAGGAATGTGAGGGTAGAGAAACACAGGCTAATAGGGGCCAAATTTGAAGTACCATTGTCAAAATATATTTTACCTCCAAATGCTGTAGTTTGCAGAACTTCTCCCTCAGTGATTTGTTGCAGATAACCCCTCAAAAATTAAGTGTTTTCTGTGCCTGAGCACTGATGCAGACACCTTTGATACATCAGCAACTGTCACAGATTTATGAAAATAATTAACATCTGTTTGCATTAATTAATAAATAACCTATTATTTACAAGTGACAATCAGATGGTCCTATTACTGCTTGTCACACAGTTGTGATGGAAGAAATAAGACAGGGAGAGGTGGTTCCTGACTGGCTTGCTGATAATCTTTGTAATATTCTGCCAATACTTTTTAGATATCAGTGCAATAACTGGGATAAGCAGATAGATTTGAGTTCACACTGGGGCTGGCAGTCCACAGAGCAGCAGATGCTCATTTGAAATGCCTGGTCCTTCAATACTGAAGCTGTTGCTCCAAAAATAAAGAGATTTTGCAGAGCAATATTTTCCATATTAACTTTGGTGTTGCTTCTTGTTGTGATATACAGCATCTCTTGGACCTGTTGAAAGTGTGGTGAGATTGTCCCTGCCCTGAAAGGTATTCAATCAAGATAGACACAGCAGATAAAGGGGAGAGGAATTATTATTACTATAGCAGTTTATAGATGGAACTCTGAATTGCAACACAGATCCCATGACTTCTAAGCAAATTACTTTAATTTTTTAATTGATTTTTAATTATCTTTGGGTTTTAAATTACCTTAAGATGTCTATGTAGAAAAGCAAATGCTATATGAGGTTTTTTTAGACAAAGCTGTTTTATCTATTTATCCATTGAGAATGTGTCTAAAATTTTGTTTTGCCCAGGTCAGGTGTTTTAAAGATGCTGAATGGCATTTGATATATAAAGCAAATTGTGTATTGGGAACAGGAGAGAGAGAGAGAATAGGTATTCTTCCCTCTTAGTTACGCAAGGTAATTACAAGTGTATCCTGAAGGTTTCTGCTTCATATAGAATATCAGGCTTTAAATTACAGAGGCAAATATGCATTGTTCAAAAAAAAATTGCATAGGTTTCTCATAGGCCCAGGCCTGTTTTTCTCTTCATGCTTTACATGACAAATGACACAGAAATGTTTATGGAAGTAGGGTCATGTAGATTTTTGAGCTATGCTGACAAATTGCAGCTTCAAAGGCTCTCGTTGATGAACTTGCACTGGTAAATTCTGAATTTAACAAAATTCCATGCACTGTGTGAAGCAGTGTAAAGGTAGGAAACAGCTCAGGTACAAAGAACAGTTTATCTGATGGAAATGTAAGACCTCAATGAAGTAGGGGAATGTGGGACAGGGACTGGCTACAGGCAGTTCCCAGGGCTTTGATTGACTGAGTCATGTCAGTGGATAGGCAGCCCCTGCGCTGAATCCATTTGGAAACATTCTCCAGTGTCGAGGATGCTTTTGTTGGCTGGGCAGTGCCCTTTGAAGGAGTTCAGTGGGACGATTTGTATGCATAGAAGCAGAATTTAGCTTCTTGTTTTCTGAAGCCAAGCAAATTGTTTGGGTTTTTTTAAATGAAGTCTTGTTGGTTTAGATCAATAGCTAGAGTCACCAGCTAAAAACACAAGTGCCTCTGAAAAGCTGTTTAAGTGTTTGGAAAAAATGGTATTTGGACTGAGGAGAGAAAATCAGTTTCCTTGGTGGAATTGTTTTCTTGGCAAAATCTTGAACAAATATTTATTGGTAAAACATTTATTAACTTGCTGAAACTGAAAGGAAGTTTTTGTTGAAGCTTTTCAATGGGAGATATATTCCAGTGAATTCCTCAGCCAGAAGATGTTTTTTTGAAATATGATAGTGATTGAAGCAGCTGTTTTTATAATTTTCTGAATGAACTCTGGTGAATTCCTCCTTTGAAGTCATTCGTTGTTTCAAAATTCAGACTGTGTTCATTAGGCAAGAATGTTATCAAATCCAAATTGGAATATTAAACACTTAGTGCATGTGATTAAGTTGTGGACAGCAGAGTACCATTTTCCAGAGCTAGGCCATTTCTGAGGATCTGAATGCTTTGTCCTCCTGGTTTTAAGCAGGAGTGGGAGATGTGTCTGGTTATTCTGTGACAAATCTCTTCTTTAGGTGAGGGGCACAGATGGGAGTGAAACTCCAGTCCACAAAAGGTTTTTGATGTCAATGACTGCTTGGCAAGCTCTCAAAGTGTTCTGGAGCTTCCGACAACACCTAAAACCACATTGTGTCACCTTCCAAGTGTTTGTAGCTCCACTCAAACTTGCAGATCAGCCCTCCGCGAAAAAGTGACACTGCTCCTCTCAGTGGCATGCTGCAGCTTTCTGGGGCTTTGGCATTTCACTGGCACAGGAGTCCACTATAAATGACCAAGGAACTGACAAGTGATGTTGTTTTGAGCTGCCCCTCAGAGGTGCAGGACCATCTTTGATCCCAGTAAGATGATCACACCATGGTGCTGTTAAGTCTTTTAAAGGAACAAAAATGTGAAGGCCTTTGACAAGGAATAGATGGATTAATTATAAGTAACCATACTTCTGCTTTATAAGAGTCGTGCCAAATAGTAATTGTGTTGGTTAGAAAGGCTGGTGGTGGAACAGCTATGGATACTTTTTCCTGCTTTTTATTTAATGGCAGCTGCTTGACTACTGATCTTGGCAGTAAGATGCAAAATAGGTACTGGCAGACAAAAGTCTCCACAGTGCATGTAGGGTTACTGCTTTGTTATCAGGCTGCAAATGGACCCTGCTTCGGATCTGAAAGTAAGCTTTGCATGGCACACAGCTGCTGTGGATATGTCTCTAGCACTGACTTTGGCACAGTGGTAGTGCCTTGAGCTTCCAGGTTTCCTAATAGTTCAGAGAATCACAGAATTAACTAGGTTGGAAAAGACCTTTGAGATCGTTGAGTCCAACCTATGACCTAACACCACCTTATCAACTAAACCATGGCACTGAATGCCACATCCAATCTTTCTTTAAACGCCTCCAGGGACAGTGATACCACCACCTCTCTGAGCAGCCCATTCCAATGCCCAATCACTCTTTCTGTGAAGAATTTTTTCCTGATGTCTAACCTAAAGTTCTCCTGGTGCAGCTTAAGGCTGTGTCCTCTCATCCTGTCAGTTGTTGCCTGGGAGGAGAGATCAAACCCCACCTGATTACAACCTCCTTTCAGGGAGTTCTAGAGAGTGATAAGGTCTCCCCTGAACCTCCTTTTTTCCAGGCTGAACAACCCCAGCTCCCTTAGTTGTTCCTCATAGGGCTTGTGTTCCAAGCCCCTTACCAGCCTTCTTGCCCTCCTCTGGACACGCTCAAGTGTCTCAACATCCTTCCTGAACTGAGGGGCCCAGAACTGGACACAGTACTCAAGGTGCAGCCTCACCAGTGCCGAGTATAGGGGAAGAATCACTGCCCTGGTCCTGCTGGCCACACTATTCCTGATACAGGCCAGGATGTCGTTGGCCTTTTTGGCCACCTGGGCACACTGCTGGCTCATGTTCAGTCAGCTGTCACAGGTCCCTTTCTGCCTGGGCACTGTCCAGCTACTCTGTCCCCGGGCTATAGCACTGGTTGTTGTTGTAGCCAAAGTGCAGGACTTGGCACTTGGACTTGTTAAACTTCACATTGTTGTACTCGGCCCATCCATCCAGTCTGTCCAGGTCCCTTTGCAGAGCCCTCCTACCTTCCAACAGATCAACACACGCTCCGAGCCTGGTGTCACCTGCAAGTTTACTGATGGTGGACTCAATCCCCTCATGAAGATCATCAATGAAGATATTAAACAGGGCTGGCCCCAGCACTGATCCCTGGGGGACACCACTAGTTCTTCCTGTGCCTGAAGTTTCCCTGACAGTATCATTTAAAAAGAGCCTTTTCCACCTTTTTTCCCAGACAGCTGCGAGGCTGTTGAAAAGCAGATTCACCCCAGTTGGCCTTGTCAAAGATTGCTGTAGGAAATGCTAGGAAAAATTGTTTGGGTTTTGATTTGTAAAGCCCTATTAGTTGGATAGTCCTTTGGAAATGCAGGATCTGTGATACCAGGCCATCTTATGAGCATAATTAATGATCTTGAGATTGTGGTAATTCACAAAAGAGGATGAAAGCATGACATAAATAATTATTTCACTCTTCATGCCAGTTTGAGACAAATTTGGAGGAAAATATCCTCTGATAAAAGGCAGGTTACAACCACCCCTCCCCCACCAGCTTTGGGAAAGAAATATTCCTCGGAGGAAAGTGAAAGAAAAAAAAACCCTATTTATTTAACAAACACATGGGAACAGAATAATGCTAAATAATAAAACCTCTTGCTGTGGAGAGAACCTGGTAAAATTCGAAGTCCTTCTGTAGGTGTGGCTGTTCTCTCTCCTGAGCTGGGGTGTGGCCCGTCCAGGCCCTGGCATGGGCCTCCCGGTGCTGGTGATCCGGACTGGAGCAGAACAGTCTAAGGAAAAGTTCTTGCCTCAGCTAGCGAGCCAGCTAAACAGCAAAGAATTTTAGCTGTCCGTCTCTCTCTTGAGAAAAAGCCGAAAAACTCGGAAAGGAAGGGTGCTTCCTCCACTCTTGCCGCCGTAGAAGCACACAGAGCAGATAGAGTGACCTTGGAGCACAAACTGCTTTGGAAAGTTCATCTGGCTTTTTTTTTTTTTTTTTCTTTTTCTCACACCCAGTTTTAAAGACACAGAGAGGCACAGGAATCATGTCTGGGCATAGAGTGGTGATAGGGGATACAACATCATAAAGTCATCCCAAGGCGCACCCTCTTTGTAGCATCTTCAAATTAGATCACTTATAAAATAGGCATTCCCTCCTGCACTACTGCAAGTTTGAATGGTGTTTGTCTACAACTTTCTGCTTGGCTTCTGTGATTCAGTGAGATTTTTCTTTTTCAAGAGCATCCACACAGGTACAAATAAAAACTATTAAATACAGTTGTATTTATGGATTTGGTTGAGGTGTTTGTACTGCTAGCAGGCAGCCACTCATTGAAACGTGTTTGGTTTGGGAGTTGTTTGGCTCACCCTGACAGATGCCAGGACCTGAGCATGGCCATATGTAAAAGATCTGATGTTGTATGTGATCTGGGGGTTATTGCAGATGCCAACATTTTATCAACACAAAAAACTTGTTTAATTAAAATTGTTTCATTACAGTCAGATTGTTACATATATCTGATTGTATTACCCTGACAGTAGGGTGCCCAAATCTTGTGGAAATCTAGGGAATTTAGCTGAATTTATTGCCAATGAACACCAATACTTTAGAGCTGACCAGGTGTTAGCAACCCCAACCACACACACACCTGCATGAGGCATGGGCAGGTCCAGCCCCTCCCCTGCTGTCCCCACCCTGCCCTTTGAGGGCCATGGGTTCTTTAAAGAGTCTTTTTAAAGAGGTTTTAATCTTATCTTCAGGAGCGGAGTAGGTCAGCAGGATGGTAAAAGAAAGTAGGGAAGCAAAGGTGGGAGGCAGAGCTGTAGAACCTTAGGAGGAAATCACAGGCAGAGACAGGTTGATGTGACACAGGGATCAGGAAGCAGCTTTTGAGGACTTTGTGGCTCACTGATGATGGCTTGGTCAGGAGAATAAAAGTCTAACAGTGAACCAAACAGTCCAATGAAACTTTCCATGTTCAAATACCATCCCTTTGCAGTACCCAGGTCCTGAGTGTGAGGCTCTTGTGCAGCTGAATACAGATGAGGGAAAGATGGAGATGAGTCTGATTTGAATTCTCAGTTGTGAGAATGAATCAGGCAAAAAGTATCTTTGATTAAAACAATTCTTAATGTTGATTATACACTTGATGCAATTAGGTTTTAATCTGATGCTATCCCTTTAAATTGATCCTGAAGAAGGAAGAGGCTTTGAGTGTGTGATTATAAAGTCAAGCTTTTCAGCGATACCAGAAAATATCAAAGCAATACCTGAAGACCCTTCAGAAAGGAGTGAGAACTTGATAGATTTTTTTTTTTTCATTCTAGAGACCTTACCATCACTCATCTTAAATCAAAAATCAAAGCAATAACTCCCTCCTTTGGAAAGGTATGTGCAGCCAAGGCTAAAAAAATGCATAAGCTGGTCAGTGATAATGCCTTTTTACCCTCCTGTTTGAGCACTGCTGAAATGATGGCTTTGTTAGACTGCATGGTTACAACTTCAAATATTTTTGCTAGTTGCATCAAAATAGTAAGAAACAAATCACTTTGGACAGACTGCTCTGAAATAATGATGTGTGTCACAGTCTGTAAGTAAAACATTTGTCAGAATGACACGATATTTTTACCATTAAACCACCTACTCCTGATCTGCAAGGGGGAAACCCCCAGAATGAAGCCCACTGTTACTTCTCCTGACAGCTTTCAATGGGAGCAATTCTGGTTGCTGAGGTCCTTGGCTATTATGCATAAAAGTGAACTGAAAATGGGCTAGATTTTGTTTTCTCATCACCATGAGCAGTGTTTCTGGGCAAGATTCACAGAACTGCTGGTGGGAGCTGAGGTTCCTCCTCTGCTAACTCAGGCCGTGATGAGTTGGGAGACTTAATTGGCACAAAGCAGGGAGAAGGAAGCATGTGGTGTGGGGGTTCTACAAAATGTATCTCCTACACTTTCAAGCATTTCAGCATCAATTCTCAGCACCTGAACCCTGTTGGAGTCAGCACAGTGGTCCATGCCCTCAGTGTTTGCGGGACAGGGATCACAGTACCACTTTTTTTCCTAATCTATTTTACGTTGCTCCAAAATACATAGTGAGCCAGAATTGCTTCTGCAAGTGCATGAAGGTGTCTATTCCTGCATGAATAGGACCTACTGCTTTTCTGAGGTGGGCAGGAAGGTTTGACCCAGCAGTCTGCAAGTATGACCTTCAAGAAGGAGAGCTTCCGCATCCCTTATTCGTGCTAGTTTCAAGTGTTTGAAGGAAAGTGGGGCATCTCTCTGATGCATTTGAATCACATGGGGCAATCACTGGCTTTTGAATTCAGTGTCAACAATGCAGGCAGTGCCTGTGAGGAGTCAGTCAGACTGGTACCCTCTGTGCTTTGCAAGTGCTGTGACAGGCAGGGCAGTCTCAGAGGGTTTGCCTGCTCTGAGAGATGCAGCACATTTAAAGACACATCACACCACCAGAAAAGGCTCTCAGCAGTGAGAGAGCAGCCAGAGACCAGCTCTGATCGTGGGCAGTGGAGAGCACAGTGCTCCAGTGTTGTGCCGTGCCTGGCTTCTCACCAGCCTGCAGGACATTGACCTGGGGCCATCTTCTCCTGATGGCGCTGGCTTGTTAGGAGTCAAGTGAGTGGCATTTGTCTGATGCTGTTTCCATCACATTTGTGCATGAACAGACCGCACAGTGTGATCCCTGAAGTGGAATTTTATTTTTGTTTTATTTTTTATTCTTAGCTTTTATTCTTAGCTTTTATCCTGGAGTAGTGGCACACCTGACAAATGGATTTCCAGAACTTTCTGAACAATTAAGTTAGTCTCACCATTTAATGGTGCAGCACACTTGTACTCCAGTCTAAGTATGCAGTGACTCCACTGACTACCCAGTGAACCTCTACTTAAGGTTCTCATTGAAAAGTAAACTCAAAAAAGCTCAAATCTCTTGCATCCAAAAGATCTGAAGTCCAAAACCACCCCTTAAAAACCTGTAGCCTCCTTAATCCTAAGTGCTTGTCCTGGCTCTGAGGAAATACATTCAAACAAGACTCATAGTGTGGCCTTTTCTGTTTGGTTACATAGAGAGGTTCCTTAAGGTGGCATCCTAAAGAAAAACAGGCATGGAGGGAGTTTTGAGGAGATGGTGGTTAGTGCAAAACTCTGGCTAACAGCTCCTTAAACCCCCTTAATGACAGGGCTTTTGGACCCGTAGTATTTCCTTCTGTGCCAGCCACATTCAGCATTTTCCCATAGGAAAAGCAATTGGATGAGTGAGTGTCAATACAGGATCTGGACCTGGATGTGCACTGATGCACTTCCATGCAACAACCTCTGATGAACCTGTACTTCTGTAAGCATTCACCTTGCTTTATGCTTGGAGCATGGATTTATAGAAAGATTATTAATTTTTTTAATACCTTTGTTCATTTGCTCCTGACTCTTTCTTCTCCAGAGAGGAGTTGAGACAATGTTGTGCATGGCCTGGGAGTGGCCACAGCGTCCCAGGAGGGTGCAGTCACAGAAACCTGTTTCCTCAGGAATACTGGCAGAAGGCAGGCTTGGGTGTATGCATCACAAGAGTTGAGCTTGATGGAGTCACATTCAAAAGGGGCAGAAGAGAGGAATGATCAATGTGACAGGATTTCTTTATACAAAAAAGCATGTCTGAGAAGGGTAGGACTGAGCTGAACATGGAAGACTCAACTGAAGTCACCTGTGGTGAGGCTGGGGGGACACAACCATGGCCCTGCCAAGCTGCCTGCAGGTTTAGCTGCCTTCTGAAAAATTGCTTGAAGTACAGCAGTGCTGGAAAGCCATGAAAGCAACATCTTGCATAGGCAGTACAGAGGAAATACAGTGATGGGTGTCACTGTCATACCACCAGTGTGGGCATGTGTGTTGTTATAAATTTATATATTTGTGCTGTCTCTTAGCTTAAGTAGTTCTGCAGACTGCACAGGCTAAGTCAGCTACCACCTAAACAATTTTAAGACCTAGCAGACAAACAAAAGGCTTTAAAATATATTAAATGCTGGACTGTAATTGTATCTGCCCTGCAGCAGGTCAAACGTGCATTCCAGAAAAGTGTTTGCCCCAGCCACTAGAAATATTGTAAAATTAATGTAAAAAGCAGTGTATTCAGTGTAGTTAGCACTCTCCCTTTAGCCCAGCTGTGCTTTCAGAAAAATGTACAGCACAGTATGAAGGCAGCTTTTAAGTACATTTATTTACTCGGGAATTATTAGGCAAAACAGCTGAGTTGTTCTTTTCTGGCATCTTTTGTTTTGCTTTGTTTGAGGGCATTTTATGGCAAGAACATTTAGAAGCAGAAGGTTAGGAAATAAGATTTTTCAGACTTTGTGCTTACTTAAGTCTTTGTCAGGTGAATATCTTCATCTGGGTTAAGAGGAGCAGTAACATTTATTCTGGGCTTGCCAAATTGGCGAAGCAGATCTGTGATACTTCCCTTGAACAGGGGGCACATTTCTCCTGCCCACGCTCTAAGGGAAGCACATGAGTGTGGAGCATTGGGAGGGGACAGTGGCTGCCTGTCGGTCAGTGTCCCCTAGTGCTCTGTGTATGGCCACTGGTACTCAGGAAGATTTTGTGTTAAAGAACAAGCCTTCAGAAGGAGTTACTTTTCCCTTCTGCCAGATATTTAAATTTGATAATCCATATTGCTTCAAATGGTCATTATCTTATTAGATTAATTCTGCAGCAGCAAGCGCGGGAGGTGATCAAGTGCTGCATTAGGTGCTGGAATCCACTACGGGGCACAGGACTCTGAATGACAAAGGTTAGCATGTTTCAAAGCCACTGTAGGCAGCCTGGAGAAGGTCTTTGAATGATTCTTATGTCCAGATTTCCTTCAGAGCATGGTGTTTGACCTGGCAGGATGATGGCTTGCTGTCAGCTCTGCCTGGTTCCAGGATCTCAGGGACCTCAGGAGCTGCCATCTCCAGCATCTCAGGAAAAGTCTGGCCAGGGATGTTTGGCCATGTACTCAGCTGGTGTACTAATGAATGAGGGCATGAACTGAAGAGAGTTGTGCCCTGGGCCACTCGGGGTGGAAATAAATTTTTAACATGGACCTAAGGATGGCAAAGTATGGCATTATCTTACTACTCACACATGCATGTTGCTGAGTCCACTGGTTTACAAACTACATGGTCAGAGAAACAAAACCAGTATTAAAGGCTGTTCTTCAGGAACCACCATGCTGGCTAATATTTATGTTTTGTTGTCAGTTGTAATTGTTAGCAATAACATATCAAAGTAGGAAAGGGGGATGGTGGATGTTAAATACCATCTTGTAAGATGTGTTGTAGGGCACTCTTTTTTCTCACAGTCTTGAAACTGAGGTTTTTTACCCATCCTGGAAGGCCATAATGAAAATCGTGTTTTAGTTGGATTTTGAGTTACTTTTCAGAAAGAGCAGCCAAATTAAAGATATTTTAAACATGACTGCAGAGTATGGATAGATCAGGAAACAGTTTTAGGTGAGATTTTCAAATTGCAATTGCACCTCCTCAGACCCCTTTTGACATAGCTCTGCTGACAGAAACCAGTCACAGGTCTGGTGATTGCTCCCTGGGACCTGCAAACTCACACTTCTTTGGGCTGCTGTGTTGTTACTTAGTGCACATGGCAGGCAGATCAGTGTGAACCATTAAAATAACATTTATGTCATTGTTTAATGTTACTGTTTAATACAGGTTTGTGTGTATAAATCACAGGAATTGAGCTTGATGGAGCAATAATGTAACCACATTCAAAAGGGGCAGAAGAGAGGAATGATGGATGTGACATGATTTCTTTATACAAAATAGCACGTCTGAGAAGGGTAGGACTGAGCTGAACACAGAAGAACTGAAGTCACCTGTGGTGATGCTGGGGGGACACAACCATGGCCCTGCCAAGCTGCCTGCAGGCTTAGCTGCCTTCTGCATCAAGGTCTTTCTTTGCCAGTTTTCCCCTCAGATACCGTGGCACTCCAAGCGCTGCTGTGCACAAAACATACAAGCACAGCCTTGCTGTGAGTAGCCCATTTGAGCCCCTGCAGTAGCCCAGCCCCAGCTGGGCAGGCTTAGCACAGGCTGCATCATGAGCAGGCTGTGCTCCAGAGCTGTGCTGTGTGTGGCTGCCATGCACTGCTGTAGCCCATAATTCCTGAGCAGCAGCAGCATGAAGAAACTCCAGAACCAGTTTGGCTGGAGAGTTACTCTAGTGATAACTGACTGCTGCTGCTGGCAGGTGAGGGAGGGTGCTGGGTGACCAACAGGAGCCTTTCAAAGCTGTCACTGCTCCTGTCGTTTCTCTGATGCCACTGTGAGCACATGATGTTACAGAGACTCTGGCTCCTGGGGAAAGATGAAGTGCCAGATCTTAATAATTTCTCTCCCCTCCATCCCTTTAATATTTCAACCATCAAAGGAATTTTCTCAGGAGAGAAAAGTAAAGTGATCTGGGGCACTGTTTCCACTTGTGCTCCAGACTTCCCATGTAACTTTGGATAGAAGGTTGTACCCTTTTGGTACCTCAGTTTTTTCTCCATTAAATTAGAATTTCAAACTCATTCCTGTAATTGTGCCAGTTGAGTGTAGAGACAAGAGCTGCAGACACATAGCTACCAAAAGGTCCAGGAAATTGCAGAAGCTGGTTTTGAAAGAGGCCAGTGCCACCAGCCAAGTTTGTGAATGTAGGTACCTTGCCTGCTTAAATGTTTTAGACAAATTACATTAGGAACCAAGCTGCTGAGTGTCAACGTGCCACAAAGATTGCAGCTCTAGGGTCTCTCATGTCCAAACAGGTTTGAAACTGGGGACTTGTATTCCTTATTTGCTGAACAGATTCTTAAAATGCTGCTAAGTCATAATGTTTCTGTTGTTGTTGTTTGTCTGTTTTGTCTAATTAGTTTCTAGCAGAAGAATTGCAGTATCTTTTCTCTTGGTTTTTGTGCTGTGCTGGATACACATAACCCTGATTTTAGTTCTTAGGTAGATGCAAGTTCAATAAAAATAACAATAGTTGTACTAATGAGGATAACTATGTGAAGCCAGGATTTATGCTAAATTAGTATCCATTAGTGGCTTCGATCTATAGTGAAGATTTCCTTGCTCTCTGTTGTGTGTCTTAATTCATTACAGAGAAGTCTGTAATATTTTATAAACAATGTTTTTACTTTTTTTCCTGAAACTCTTGCTCAAAACTATTGGAAAAGCATGTGCTTTCCTGTAACATCAGAATGAGACAAATGGCACTGCTTGCTTTTATTATTGTGCAGAAGTGTTTCTCCTTTCAACTCAGATAGACTTGGCAATGGAGAGTAGCTGGAGACTAATGGACACAAGCTTCAAAGCTTTCTGTCTGGGCCCTTGGTAGACCAAAAAAAAAAAAATCTTGTCTCTGTTCTAATCAGTCCAGATTATAACGAAAAGTACTCCAGCTCCAAGCTCCCAGGGAACCTCTTACCTTTACTTAGAGAGGGAGTGGGCAGCAAGTGTTATCCCTGTATGCATCTGCAGGAGAAAAATGAATGGGGTAAAAAAGAGAAAATTAGTAAAGAGAGGCAGAGTAATTTTGTGCTCTGGAAACTGGATAATTCACCTGTCTACAGGTATTTATTCTGTTTGCCTTTAGAAACATTTAGGGACATTTTCAAGTCAGAACAGAAGAAAGGCTAAAATTTTCAAGAAGTCCCCGTACTTAAGAGTCAAGTAAGTGGGAACTGTAGTAATTTGAATGTGAGCAAAACTAGTTAAATTCAGATCCCTTTTCTAATTTGTTGCATCAGAATCTTTCTCAGATCTGCTCCTCCATTATCCCATCAAATAGCCCCTATTTATTCATTTATTTATTTCTTCACAGACATTGAGGAAGAAAAGGGAAGGAGTCGCTCCCCCCAGTGAGGACCATCTGCTCTTTTCTTACTGGGAGGGAAAAAACCCTACAATTAGTGTCTTGTTCATCTTTTTGTTTTACCGAAAAAAGAGGGGGAAAGAAAGTAAAAGAACTATTATGCAAATATCTGCAATTTGGTTTCAAATATTCTTTGTACTATGATGAGCAATTTCCTTTATTACAAACTCAGCCTACTTGCCAGAACCTTTTTTTTCTTTTGCCTTAATATAGGGAAGGGAAAAAACCCCCCAACTTTTATGTTCCTCTAGTGGCAAATCTGTCTCATCGGGTTTTTTTCTTTCTTTCTTTGGCACTATTACAGCTGTTATTCTGTAAGTTGTCAGAAAGATGTCATATAGGGGTTTTTTGAGGAAAAAAAAGAAGACGGCCAAAATAACCTTACATAGCCACAATTTCATCTCACTTTTCATTGTTCCATTGCCATGATGAAGTGGCCTTGAAATGGAGGACTCAGTGAGAGAGAAGAGCTTTCTCCTTGCTACATTTGAATGCCAGTTGCTTGTGATGGCAGCATTACCTCTAAGAACAGTTATGTAGGGTTTTTATAAGGAGCTCCTGTGCTACTGATCAGGGGTAGGAACTTTAGGGTCAAATAGCACAGCCAAGATTAAACCTTCTGGTCCTTGGTGCTGGACCAGCTGGGTAGCTGAAATGGCAGCTGAAAACTTCGTATGGTCTGATAAAGGGAAATAACGTCTTTTCTGTGTGAAAAGCTAAAGTGTGGAAAAAACCAAAATTAACTCATCCAAGATCTGTTGGGAGAGGACACGGAAGAATCAGAAGCTGAGCTAAGAGGCTCAGATTTAGAAAGCTGCTGCTTCCTGTAGTGATTTACTTGTGAATGAGGAGACAGGGAGGAGTGCTGCTGCCCCTGGGCTTCAACTGCACAGTCACAGCCCCGGGTTTAGGCTCTGCTGTGCAGCAGACGCAGAGATGGTCATGTCCCAATGGCTTCACTAATCTGCTGACTTTCAGAAGGACTTAGGAGCATCAGGCACATTGGAAAAGCCCACACTAAACCTCCTGATTTTTAATCCTTTGCAGCCTGAACTTTGGAAAGCATCAATCAACATACAACTTTACATGCTTAAATCTATAAAACTGAGAATAAAACTGAGATCTGAGAATAAATTCTCTGATCTGTGCGCTGATTTTAGCACAGTTTCATCAAATACCTTGCCACAAAATCATCTTGCCGTATGCAAGGGGCATAGTTTGCTTGCATAACATGAAGGTGATGCCTGATGGATTGACCACAAGCTGGGAAAACCTATTCAAGATGCAAAATTAGGGAAAGTAAAACAAGACAAAGGAGACCTTTAAGTAAAGTGTGTCACATCTACATCTTTGTTTCTGTGGCTGCAACGGGACAGGGAGTGTGGGGCAGTGCAGAATTTTAGATTTGTGCAGATGGTCTGACTCTTGTTTTTTGGGACTAAGAACATCAAGTGTGCATTACATCAGACTGGAGGTTCCCTAGGTATGCCTAGCACTGGATAGACAGGAATTCATGGTGCTCAGGGGACACTGATCCCCTTTAGTCACTCTTGTGTGTCGAGTCTTTGAGTACACTGGGGTAACATTTGGGTCACTTTTATTGTTACAGGAAGCTCTCATCATGGCCAGCATGGACCACCCACACCTGGTGAGACTCCTGGGCGTCTGCTTGAGCCCGACCATTCAGCTGGTCACTCAGCTGATGCCTCATGGCTGCCTCCTGGATTATGTCCATGAGCATAAGGATAATATTGGCTCCCAACTCCTGCTGAACTGGTGTGTCCAAATAGCTAAGGTATGTAGCTCATGTTGGGATTTTTAATAATTTCTTATCATTGTCATAACTAGCTTTAAAACATGACTTTGCTTTTTGTTTGCATTGGGTTTTTTTCAGGCCTGTTTTTGTTTTCAAGAAGGTTGGGTAGTTCTTGAAATACTGTTTTGGCTGCTTACAGTATTATAGATGACTTGTCAATATGTGAACCAAAGTGTTTTTCTTGACTGTCTTTCCAACTCAGCATTAATGAAGGATGGGAATTGTTTTTTGGGGGTGTGAGTGAGGGAAGAAGCCCCTGTGTGAAATCTTGGACTGCAATCTGGGACTGGACACAGGGTGATTTTTCAGCCTGTTCTGTTGTTCACTGTTCATATATACTGGTTTTCAGCCCTTCTGGATCTGCATTGGCAGTTAAATTCTGATATGCCATCAATTGTCTGTCCCCATGCTGCCAGGAAGATAAACATCTCCTTCATGTCACTCCTTGGGTGGTGATCCCGCTGTGTTTGGGTCACAAACTATCCTTGGCACAATGTTTTACAGCTGGTTTTAGGTATATTTAGGTATTCAGTGTTGTACTAAGAACAAGTACTCAGTGCTAAGAAAATTGGTTGCAAAGAATAACAAGATCTGACAGTGTAGAAGGCTGTAACTTATCCATTTTAAAGGCTCTTTTGAACAACTAGGGTTGTGTACAATGATGTTACAAGTGACAATCTGGAGACTGCTTTTTGCATTGAGTTATTTGGAAGTTGTTTAAAATTTTAGATTATTTTGGTGAAAATGCTTGTTGTAAATATGTGCCACAGACAGTTATCTTACATTAAATCTGCAGCCTTAACTGAATTTCCTAAAACATCTTTTACAAAATATTACTTCAAGTTGTAATGTTAATCTTTTAGCACTGAAGAGAAACCTGGAGATTCAGCAGATGTTTGCTGGACCAAACATCAAGTAAACATTTGTCTCTTTTAAAAACTTAAATACAAAATATGTTCTTACAAAAGTAAGAAATTGTAGAAATTCAGCTAGCCCTGCATTGTTCTTCAAGAAGGGTAGAAGTTTGAGAAGCATCATGAATAGGGACTGTTTTCTTTCCAGAATCAGATCTGTTGTTAAACCAGAGTTGTTAAACCTTCCTGAAGGAGAGAGTAGATGAAGTGACCATAGTGCTGGGTAGAGGGGTTGGTCCATAGAAGAGGTGGGGAGAATCTAAACCCTACCATCTGACATGGCAGCATTTTGTAGATGTGTTAATATCTAGTGCTGGGTGGTAAAGCAGACAGAGTTTATGGGGAGTACTGGAACACACTGGTGGGGATTGCCTGTATGGAGATGTGCAAAGGTTTATTTAGGGCTAATATCAGACCAGGGAAGGTGGGAGAGAAATACCATATTCCTGTTTGAGTCCTTTTTCTCAACACAGTCTCCTTCCCATCTGTTCTCCACTCTTTTGATTGACAGTGGCTGTTATTATTTAATGCAAAACATTTACATAGTGGCATCCGTGCAGAGGTAATCCTCCATCATTTTCACTTTGTGTATGTGTGTATGGCCCTTGACTCCTTAGACCAGTGGCTGTGCTGGCTTTGCTGTGGACCCTGTAGTGGAGCAGACAGCCTGATCCACATCTTACAGAACTGACAGGTCAATGGGAGGGCCTGTGGAAGGCAGGTCATGGCTTTCCTGTGGTGATTCTTACCAAAGTGAAGCAGCTTCTAAACTGATTGCCATTATAAATGGTTTCAGCTTTATGCAGGGTTTGGATTTAGGGACATTCCCTGGAAAATTGTTGCCTGCTGCTTTTCTTGATCACCCTTGTGATGTGGGAGGAGAAGATAAGGTATTACAGATACGTGAGATCTGAGGTGGTAACCAGGCAGTGCAAAGAAGTGAGATCATACATGTAATATCAACTGATAAAGTGTCAGGAAGAGAAAGGGAATTTCTTTACAATAAAAGGTGGCCTATTATTGAGACAGTTTATTGAAGTTCAGCTAGTTTATTGAAAATTAATTAAATTTATCTTCTTCCACATCACAATAATCATGTCGATTGGGGTTAGAAGGTGTACACAAGAAATTGTTTCAGAGATGGTAAGAAGAAAAATCTTCAAGATCACCAGACAAGGAATCCCCTTGTCCCAAAAAGTGGAATAAAAGTAATACTCATTTTCAATTAATCTGTCACATTTAACCGTGTCTAGGAATCAGTCTGCTGCCTGCAAACAGGAAAGGTTCAGTTTGCCTTAAAATAGACTGATCTCCAGAGGAATGAGTGCAGAAGGCATCAACAGGCACAGATTCCCATTCACTGCAGGAAAGGTCTATCTGTGTATCCCACATTCACAGTGTATCCACCGTGCCCGTGTTTTAGGCAGTGCTGTACGTCTTGAGAATGTCTCTCCATGTGTTGCTGTCCTAGGCTATGGGGAATGATTCGTTGTGTCTTTCTGAAAGGTACCAAAAGCATGATTAGCAGAGTAGTAAGAGACAAAAATCATCAGTGACTTCCCAGTCCTGTTCTCTGCTCCCTGAAGCAGCTCCTGGTATCTTTTGCTAGATGCACTGTTCTATCTTCACCTTCCCTATTTTTATGGAGAGCATTTTCCCCAACAAGAAGAGGACTGAAGGCACTGGAAATGCCTCAGATGTGAAGTTCAAGCTGATCTTTACAAATTGTTTAATATCAAGTTGCTGCTGCAACACAGTCCCTCCCTAACTGTGCTTTTCTCCATCTGCCAGTGTGCAGGCACTTATTTATCGAAGTCATTGCTTCAGAGTTCACTTGTTCTGCCAGGCTGTTCATTTCCATATGTCTCTACTTCTGTACAACTAGATGCAAAACTAGTTAGGCACTATGCCTAGTTGCCAACCCACATATGGCTCTGGAGACAACTTCTGAAGGTTGATGACAGGGCAGTTTTAAAGTATTATCTACTGCCAAATGGAAAAAGCTTGGGTGCTTTTTCTCTTTGCTTATACAGATTGTGTTGAATTTATTCTGATGTTACATCATTGTAGGGTAATTGTGTTCTCCTTCCAGAAGCTTTAGCTTCTTATTTTATGGATGAAAGCTATAAAAATAGAGTAGCCCCCAAGCGTTCTGCATAAAACATGGTTGTTAGACAGCAGCTGTGTCTAAGGGAGCTCTTCCCTTCTGCTTTCCACATACGCAAGGCATCTCCTAGTGTCTCACTTAGATGGGGACTGTCTTGCTTGGAAATGAATGTTTAACCTTTTTAGCTCTGAGATCAGCACAGCAATGTTTTGTGGAGTTTGCTGTCCAGTAAAGCAGTGAACTGTGCTCATGTATCAAAATATTTTGTAGTGGGAGCAAGAGTGTCCACCTTGGTGACCTCAGGGTATGGAAGGATGGAATAATACTTCATGAACACCCACAGTGTTGTCTATTGGAGAAATGGATTGAAACTCAAAATTTGTAAAGATGGCACAAGCCTGGAAGTGAATTCTCAGTCGGTGAATCACATCCTTCTCAGCCAGGGTGTGACAGGTACATGTAAGTCAGGAATATTCCAGAAACAAACAGAAAAAAAGTGCTGTGTGCATTGATATTTCAATGTGTTTGATACAGTTTCTCTCAACAAGGGCTGCCCCAACACACCCACACACGCAACTTAGAGGTGTGAGGATGAGGAAATTCTTATCGAAATGCCTTCAAGAAGGGAAGACACATCTGGAGGGTTTTAGTCAGGAAAAGTTGATTACACTCTGCCACTGGGTGAGGTTATCTAAGGGACCTGTATTTTAGGCTGTATCCTCTCTCTGTTACTCTAGTGGAAAATAAGCTGGAGTTCTGTTGCAATTATGATAGTGGCCCTTTGTGCTGTGCTTAACTCTGTCTCTCTCAGGGCCTTACAGAAATGTAGTTTTGTTTCTGTAATGTTGCATACTTTCTGTAATGCTGCATGCTAACTTCGACATAGATCTGAGCAGTCCCATCTCCTCTTTTACTGGGTTTTTTTTTTCTGCTACAATTACGGTTTCATTCTGCTGCTGTTGATTTGCATTACCTCTGCACTCATTTTGCTGAGCATTGTTAAAGGACAGAGGAACTTTTCCTGCCCCAAAGAAGGCAGAGAAGGAGTCAGGAAGCAAACTTCCTAACATGAGGCAGCTTGCCTATGATCACCTAGCCTGTGGAGGAGAGCTCAGCTCTCCTGGGTCTTAGCTGGGGCCCCATACTGTTCTGCCCTGTATCCCCCAGGGGCTGCCAGACCTGTTTTTTGTGTTCTGAACTATAATAATTCTTTTATAACCCCTCAGAATACTAATGAGGTAAAGCATTACAATGGAATGTCATGGACGGAAAATCAAGTACTGCAGGGGATTACTTTTTATACCTTTTCAATATAAAAGAATTCTCAAATTGCCTTAACTAAAGCCCTGCACAGCATCAGTTATCCAGGTATGCAGGAAAACAATGTTTGAAAACACTCTAGGAAGGAAAAAGAGAGAGGAACTTGGGGATCAAATTTTAATGAAGCAGTTGCACGTCTTCAAGTCTGCTGAGTGTTATTCCAGCACACTTGGAGTCATTGCTGTCTCTAAGGATTCCCTTCCAGAGGTACAGAGCTGCAGCTGGAAGCCTCCAGGAGCCACCAAGCCAAAGGCTCATGCAAAGACTCCTTGCTGCTTCTTTCTGCCGCCCCGTTACCTGTCCTGTTTAGCTGGTGTGGGTCCCAGAGCTCTGTGCCCTCCTGCAGTTCTCTTGGCCAAGGGGGGCTTGTCCTGAAGGGGCCTCTCTCCATGCCAGGCTTTTTGGGAAGGCATATTTATTACTGCACTTCTCAACTGGGTGTAAACTCACAGGCTGTGTGAAGTTCAAAGGATTGAGGTTGATTTTTGCAGCTGAGAAGCTGATTCAGAAGCATCCTAAATCCAGTGGGTTTGGGCCTGCACTCCTCAGGTCTGGAGAGAGGGAGGCTCTGAGCAGGGAAGGCTGGGGGCAAGTGAGGTTGCACTGTGAGGTGAGGAGCCTTTCTTCTCCATCCAGACTTGATGGATTAGGAACAACTTGTTAGAGACAGCTTTTGTTACTCTTCTACAGATGGGATGAGAGAGAAGCTGTGAGAAACGAGAGGAATTGGGGGTAACTGGACAGGCTGAGAAGAGGTGGAGGAGAGTGGCTGTGGTTAAAGGTCGGTCTTTTTCATTAAAGAAGCCTACCCTACAGCTCAGTGGCTATGCCATCCTGGAGTGAGCAAAGGAGCTTAATGACAGTCATCTATCAGCTGTCTACATTTTAAGCTTCAAGATTTTGCTCTTCCCAGAGCTCCTTGCTATGACAAGGCAAATTGTACAGTCATAATGCCATTCCAGCCCCTCCTGACATCCTGACACTGGCCGGGACCAGGGCCAAGGGCTGTGATAATTATCGCTGCAAGCAGGTCCATTAGCATAAATGTAATTTGCTAATGGGGCTGTTCCATGAGGAAGTGCAGTGTACAGAAGAGTAGGATCTAAACCAAGGGCTATGAAATTAAAACCATATTGAAACAAGGCTTTAATTTTGTGGAGGAGCAGAATCAAAATACATAGGGGAAAGTGTTCTTTTCCTCTCTTGAATCCCTCTACAATTTCCTTTTTCTATTCCTGCTCGTCATGACTATTTTTCTCACTCAGCTGGAAAGTTTGGATATTCACAGATGGAAAGGAAGGATCCTTTTCTGGTGTCGTTGGAGAGCTCTCATTCTCAGAAAACATTATGCCATCAAGTCTCAGAGGGGCATTACCCAACCTTGCCCATACCCAGGGACTTTTTGGTACCCTGCTGAGTGGCTCCCAAAAGTTCATACAAACTTGAGAAGCCCATGCAGCAAAATTCAAGTGGATCTTGCAGAGTTCTTCATGCCAGTTTTTAATTTCTAAGTGGTGGAAGGGTTCAGATTTCTTTCTTGCTGTGATGAACTGGTCTATCTTGGGCTTATATGAGACAATGATGAAGTTTCTTTTGATCCTCTCAGATATCTTTTTTTTTTCCACTGCAAGGCAGGGCAGTAAGTAAATGTTAGGACTTTGGTCTTCATGTCTGATCTGCCATGCTCAGATTGATGTGAGCACCTTGAGTGCAGCTATTGCAAGTAGGCTGAGACAGAGCATCAGAGCCTCGTGCCCTTGCCTTGACTGTGGCTGGAAATAATTCTCCAAATAAATCAGAGAATTGATCCTATTAAAAACAATTGCAGCATCTGTGCCACTTGTGTGTTTCCTTGATGGGCACAGTATTCCATGTTTTTCTGCATAACTCTCTGCCTATTTATAGAGAATTCCGCGCAGTTTTCTACGCCTTTGTTCACCAGTCATTTCTTCTGGAGTATCAAACTGGTTTCGTAACTTTTCTACCAAACCCAGTAGTCCACGGAGGTTTCCTATGGAAAGGATTAAAATGAAGGCAAGCACGAGAAAATTCATCAACTTAAATGCTGAACAAGTTCTTCTCATTTCCCTTTCTCCTTTCATATCAGACAGACTGTCCACTCACTAAATTCCCAGTCTTTCTTTTGCTGTAATTTTCTTTTACTTTCTTTACTTCTGTCTTTCTCCTACTTTTACAGTGCTTTGTGTCAACACCTCTTTCCTGCTTTTTCTCCAGTGTCACCATTTCTCCTTCACTCTCATTCCCTGGCTGCTTCGCTCCCTTTCAGTGGTACCTGCTCCATGCTCTGAAGGAGCACAGAAGCATTGTGTCTGCCACCCATCAGAGTTCTTACGTTGTTCTGTCTCACTCCAGGGTTTGGAAAGGACTCAGCTTCTTCATTTCTCTCGTAACAATAAATAATAAAGCACTGGGTTTTGAAGGTTTAAATACCAGCTAATTGATGGCTGCATGAACCCCATGTGCCATTCTGGTTTGTGGGGGATGGATACTGGAGGCTGGAAGATTGCATCAGAACCACAGGAACAAAAATGTAAGATTGCCATATATGAAAATTATAAATAAAAATTATACAGGTACCGTACCCCCAGCTTTGTGCTCTGACCTCTGATTCTCTAAGGCTGTTTTGCATGTGCTGATAACCTCAGTGTGACAGTCTTTGAGTTCTTTATGGCCTCCAGTGTGTGTATGTGTTTGTCATTAGCTCCAGAGCTGGGTGGAGTGGCTATGCCTTGGAAGGGTGACTCCCTCTCTCTATGATGATGTGGTGAAGACAAGTGTAGGCAAACCTTGAAGCTCTCTGAGAGCTCAATTTGCAGGGGGATAAATGTGAAGGGTATGGGTGATGGCAAGGGCATGAAGGGGAGTCTGGGACCAAGCAGGTATTGGAGGACTAAAGTGAGGTCAGAACCACTAAGCCAGGTGTGGCTGGATTTCACCCCTGCACAGTGTGGCACATCCTGGAAGCGAGCTGTGCCCTTTGTGCTGCCCAAGGTCCTGCGAGCAGGGATATTAATTCAGCTGGGCACTGACCAGGATGGGTTTATAGTGGGTTATCCTACTTCCTCCAGTCTTACTTTGACTCTTGGATTATCTAGGTTCCCTCTTCCATTCTCCCTAAAAATCCAGTGTTCCTAAAAGCGTGGTTCATGATTGTTAGGGAAAAAAAACAAAGCAGAATTTCCAGTCATTTACAAATCACATCAGCCCTTGTGGAGGCACAGAAATGAGCGATTTATTGCACAGAGATAGACAATTTATTGTTTCGTTAAATGAAAGGTGCACTTAGCCCTGACATTTATGGGGTTTCTGATATTAGAGACCTGACAGCCCCGGGCTACAGAAACTCTGGAGGCCTTCCCTTGATGCCCCAGCGTTCTCATCAAGCACACTGAGCTGCATTTGGGGACATGGGACACACTCAACATTAGATTTTCCCTAGCAGTCCCCAACAGACTGGCTTGGGAAAGCATTATTGAAAACCACTCTTAAATCAAATTCAAGATATTATAGGAGCCCCTACTAGGGTCTGTCAGGATTTCCATTATAAACACATATTTTTCAGGTTTATAACTCAACCATAAAGTTCTGCAGGACTGTGACTTGGCATAAAATGTCTCAGCCCAAAGCTTTTATTATTATTCCAGGAATATATGTATTTGGCTATTTTTTAAGTTGCAGAAGTTCAGAAACAAAAGCTGGATTATTCTTTCTATATACCCATAAATTAAAATGCATTTTCCCTAGTGAGTACCTTTCTCTCAACATTCTATTTTATAACAAAACTTATGCTGCTTGGATAACTACCAAAAAAAAAGGGCCAAGGACCAAGGAACACACACTTATATCCATATATATATATATAAAATGTGTTATATTATAATAATAATTATTATATATAATTATTATATATAATATGTGTTAGTCTATACAATTGGTGTTATTGTATAATACTAATACAGTATGTATATTTTATATAGAAGAAAATCCTCACTGCTTCTGTTTTTATTTACTGTCTGTGTTAGCAGAGGGGATCATATACCACACTCCTGCAACACATTAATATCTTCTGATTAGAGGGGAAATAAAACTGTCTTATGTGTCCCATGGAAAATACCAAGCATTAAAAGAATGCATTACCCTGAACTGAAACAGTTCTGAGCAGTTCTGAGTTTTCCAAATGAAGATTTTTTTTGAGACCTTTGAAAAGTCGTTGGATTTGTATGACCTTTTTTTAAAACTAATGCTTAAAATTGTTTTGAAAGAAAAAAATACAGCTGTCTTTCAGAAGTGTTTTTGAGCTATTTTTTCCAACATGATTTTTTGTCAGGTTGTTTCATGTGATTAAACCAAGTCAGTTTTAGAGAAGGCAGATTTATTTTCCAAAATTTAGAGTTCATTTCCTAGCCTTTGAACAATTTTTTCTTTCCACAAGGCATAAATGTTATTTCTATAAGCAAGACAAATAGAGAATTTGGTGGTTCTGAACTGGAGAGTGACTCTTTCTTCAATGACTTTGGGGGTTTTTTGGTGGTGTTTTTTGTTTGTTTGTTTGGGTTTCTTTGTTTGGGTTGGGTTGGTTGGTTGTTTTTTCACATTTTTGGACTTAAATATAAATTTTGTAATCTCACACAGAGGTAAGTATAAGTCTAAATACACCAACCAGGTCACTTTTGTTGTAGACAAGGTGTGTTGTCATCACTGTATAAAGCTCTTACTTTACATCCTGTAGATAACAGTGAAAAGCATCTGCTTATACCCAAAAAGTGAAGTCAAATTGTAAAAGGTGCAGGGGGTATGTGAGGTTCATCAGAAGAGAGTTTAAATGCTTGGGTGTATTTAGTTGAGCTAAATGCAGTTTTGTATGCTGAGTGTTAGCTATAAATTTAGCACAGTTAAATACCCAAGAGGAAAACAAGTGTGTAAGGTTAAAAACAGCAGTGGCATGAGAATGAATGAGTCTCAACTGGCTGTGAATAAATTTAGAGTGAAAATTAGAGAGAAGAAGGTTGTTAGCCACTGTAAGCGGTAAGGTTCTCAAACCCAGTAGAAATAATGCAAGGTAATAAATGACTTTTAAGATGGAGCTTGATAAGTTTATGAGGCAAGTGTGGAGTGAAAGTTGCTTTCAAAGGGCAGTTTGATGACACAGTTGCTTTTAGTTCCCTGTTTTAAAGCTGAGTAGTGACAGGACAAGAATAAACAATGACAGAATGTGTACCCACTCTTTGCTCAGAGACAGTCCAGGTCTGAAATTTGGAGCTTCAGGAGATAGAGATCAAGCTGTGGTTTGCATTTTGGATTGTTCCTTGTTTTTCTGTTTCTTTTTCTCACCATACTCCTTCTTAATCCAAATTAAATCAGATTCTCATTCCATTAGCTGAACTGAATAATGCATCACTCAGTTTTCATTGAAATCAGCCAGACTATTCATGCTCTTCTTGTGAGTAAACACATCAGAATCAATCTTGTGTGTTCAGCAGTCTTCACCCTCAGAAAAAAAATGAAGCTTTCACTTCATCTCTCTTTTTTCCCCTTGCCTTTGCCTAGGGCTTGCTATCAGTAATTCATAAGTATGTGTACAGTAGGTGGAAAAAACACATAATGGAATTATTTAATGAAGACTTTACTACGTTTAAACATAAGGGTTCTAGTTTGTGTTGGAGACTAATGACTCAAAACACTCTGCAAAACTGGCAGTTCAGAGTAAAGATGAAAAAACAGTATCTCTGATTTTGGCTACATTTAAAAACACTTCATTATACTTCAGAGCTCACCCACCTGGACAGTATTTTAATGAAGAGGGAATTTATTCTATGTTTCCCCAGTCTTTTCCTATCTATCTTGCCTTCCAGCTCTCATTGTTTCTGCTGAGATATTCAGACCTACACTTCTTTTTGGATTACCAATATTCACAGGATGTCTCATTTTGTCTGTCACCATTGTTGCATCCCTCCCATTAGTTATGAATTCTTTTCTACTCTGCTTTGTACAAGTACAGCTTGTTACCTCCTTCTCTGTAATCTTTCCAATTTTGCTGTTACTTGACTTTCTTTCCCATACACTTCTGTCTTTCTGAGACTAAAATCTTAATAATGGTGTTATGCTCTGTACAGTTCTGTGTATCTTGAAATATAAGACTAAGACTAATAATAAGTCTTTTTACATCTCATTTTTAAACCATGAATTGTCAGAAAGAAAGGAAGTTTATTCATAGAAATGGTAGAAAAACTTTGTTTTGACAGCTCTATATTGGGGCTGTGTTGTGGGCTTTTTTTGCTTTGCCTCCCAATTGGGATAAGCATAGACTTAATTTGTGGCATTTTATTTTGTTCACAGAAAAGTGTGAAGGTGTTTGGGTTTGGTTTAGAACTTGCTTCCTCAAGGACCATGGCAGAGCTAAGTGGTGGTCAGCCAGGGTGTGGCGGTTTGACGCTGGTTAGGTGCCAAGCATCATGAAAAACAATTCACTTACTTGCCTCTGCTACAGCTGACCAGAGGAGGGGAACTAAAACTTCATTTTCATGAGGTGAAATAAGGATTCTTGAGGAAAAAGGAAAACTTCAAGGCAAAACACATCCAAACGTAAACAGTATAAAGATTTACTACTAACAGAATTAAAAAGAGTCATGAGCAACCAAAGCTAACTTTCAAAACACCTTTCACTTCCAGTCTCTCCTTCTTTCTATCAACCGCACAAGGGAACGGACATGGGGTTTTGGTCAGTATTTCATTTCTTAAGAGTCTTTCTTTATGTTTAAGGAAAAGAGTTTCTTCTGCTGTGCCGTGGGATTCCTCCCCCGGGAGATAACTCTCTGTGAACTTTTCTAGTGTGGTTTCAACATTTACAAACAATAGTCCGCCTGAATCTGCTGCAGTGAAAAATCCCTCCCACGAATCTCGCAGTCTTCCCACAACTGCCAGTGTGGGTCGTAATAGTTCATGGGGTTTAGTTTTTTAAGGATGAGCTGTTCTAGCCTGGAAGCAAAGCCTCTCTTCTTCAGTCTTCAAAAGCCTCTCAGCATCTATGCGTTCTGGCGTGAGCACTCCTTTTCACAGGCTGCGCGTGGATTTCTGCACCCCCCATGTACCTCATCTCATGACTTACGGGGAAAACAATTTGCTGTACTAAAGCCCTCACCATGGCTTGCAGAAGAATTTCAGTTCCAGCACTGGGAGCGCCTCCGCTCTTTCCCTTCCCCCACCGACCTTGGTGCGGCCATGTTGGCCTCCTCATGTGACCTCACTTTTCCTTTCTCTCTGACTTGGAAGAAAGTTGGTGTCTGTTAAGTTGCAGCTGAGAAGTTGATCTCGTCCGGGCTCTGAGTTGGGGAAACATTCGCCATGTCTCTCATTGCCGGCTGCGTGGTGCTTTTTGCCCAGTTCGGCGCAGGCCGCGCCAGCTGCAGCTGCTGTGTGGGTGCTCACGGCTGCTCACGGCTCAGGGCGGCTGCTCCCAGTGGCCCGGCCTCGGCTGCCGTGCCAGGAGGGCCCCGGGCCCACTCTGGGATGGGGCCCGGCCCCCCTCACCCTCTCCTCGCCACCCCTTGGTGGGGGAGCAGGAAAAGGAACTTCTCGTGGTCTCTTCTTTCTAAAATATTTACATCACGGAGGCATTGCCAGCTTGTGCAATTGGTCTAGCAAGCTGTCCATCAGCTGTTGGCTCTGTGCAGGTCACAGAAGTTTCGAGCAGGTGTTTTTCCTTTTTTTCTCTTTTTTTTCCTGCCCCTACAAAACAAGTTTTTGCTAAACCACCACACAGAGATTGCATGAAACACACTTATTTTCAGGCTAATTTGCTGAAAATTATAATAAATAAATTATCTGTAAAGTGAACAGGCTTTTGGCCCTTTCTCTGCAGTCTAACATGATACTAACTTTCTGTGTTCTCTGTCTCCTCCACACGAGTTAGGAACGCTTCCTCTATGGGGCAGAATCACGTCTAAGATTTTGGGTGTTTATAAATAAATTGTAGTTTAGCCCAATTCGCCTGGTGGTTTGTGCTTTTGTACAAATCTCAAGGTTTATTTGCATATTGTTTGACCTTCCTTGGAGCAGGTTTCAGCTTGACTGCCAGTCTTTACCTTGGCTGCTGCATGAATGGATTAAAAAAAACTGATGAAAAACATATGAGGAAGCTCCTTTTGCCTGACAGAGCTGGCCACTGATCAGAATTTTGACATTTGAATAGTGAACAAGATCATCCTTTCCAAAAGAAGCTTCAAAAATGCACTTGGCATATTTCGTCTAGAAGTAAACTCAAGCAAGTTAGTTTTAAATACATCCATAATTTTTGCTTTATTTCCTGAAAGGTGTACTGTGGAATGTCAGGCAGGTCATATGATAACATACCTGTTTCTGACAGAATATATAGTAAAATAAAATTTAAAATCTTCTGAAGATACTCCTTATTAGTGCCTGTTTCATTGCAACACAGACAGGGAGATGCTTTCAACAAAGAAATAAGATGTGTCAGTTTTCTTGAAGTGCTCTTAATGCTTGCTAATGTTGTAAAACTTTACACAAAAGAAACTGATACTACCACTATGTATTTTATTATGATAGGGTGTCACATTATAATTACAGAATGATTACAGGATGTCACATGTCATAACAATATAAAATAATGTACAGTTCCTTGAGGAAAGGGAGAGAAATTTTTTAAAAAAAGCCCTTTTCTTAGTGCATGCACATGCATGTTTTTGTGTAGGGCTCTCGGTGTTTTGCCCAGCAAACAAAAGACAGAAACTATACACGGCATTCTTGAATTAATTTTCTTGGTAAGGTCCAATGTTGTCTTTCTTCCTGTGATGAATGTATCTAAACTGGGAATCCACAAAATGAGAAGCAGAAAAGCAGGTGCATTGCAGGGAATATTGCAGGAGTGCCCAGTGCCTGTCTCCTGCTCATCCAGTGCAGGAATTGTGCTAAAGTAGGTGGGTAGCTTGTAGCTAAAAAGTGAAGCTTGTGAAGTCACCTGGCACTTTCAGTAGAGGTAACCTCAGAGGGTTTTTCATTTCACAGTCAGTTTGTGTGCAGGACCTGTCAGGAGCTGCCTTCTGCTTCCTCATCTTATCCATGAATTGATGGCCTTTCGCTCCATCTGGGTTGCACACAGGGAGAAGAGACACAATTTTTAATCTTGAGTTTTTGCCCCAGAACAAATTAAGGTGAAGAAAAGATCACTTACATTTTAAAGCGGTTGACAAAAAAATGCCATTGATTCCTAAGCTCAAACCTACCTTAGCCTAACATGCCTTCTTCAGTGGCATCGGCACCCAGCGTCAGTTCAAGAGGCAATTATTCAAATGGCAATCTCTCTCTTTATGGTAAAATACAAGATACAAGGTTAGAAAGGGCTAGATTTTATTCCTGGATTCCTGGCTGTTTCATAGAATTTTTTCTTTATTTATTTTGTTTTTTTAAATGAGGTTTTGACGCATCAGTTGAGCTCCTTTCAGCAAATGGGCTTGCAGCCCTTAATGAAATAAAGCATTTGGAGGATCTAATGAAAGGCACTATACACATGCCAAGTGTTACTGTTCAGCTGTTCTAATTGAATTTCATAAGATTATGTATTCCAGACCTGTCACAGGTTTGTTTATTTACATCATCCTGAAGTGCAGGAGTCAGATTCAAATTTCCAGACATGGAACCACTTTGGTGGTTATCTGAGAGTGTGCAAATTGACATATCTTGATAAATTCTGCTGTATGTTACAGCTTTCTTGGCTTGCACCAACAGGGTGGTTATGTGAGCTCCCTTTTAGGTAAACTTTTTAGATGGAGGTGGTTTGTGTTAACCAGTTCTGCTGTGCATTCACAGGGGTTGTAGCAAGCACGCGCAGGGTTTTATCAAATCAGAGGTGGCAGGTAGCAAGTCTGAGACGTGACAGTGCCTGTCTAAATAAATGTGGAATATGCACAAAAGTCAGGATGAAATCTTCGTCTTGAATACTTCACGTAGCTAGTATTCTCAAATTACATGGGCATACTTCTATTTCCACCTCAACCATTTTTAAAAGTTTCATTATCTGTCTATTCACACTGGGAGGAACATAGCATGGCAAAGTCAAAAGTGTTTGAGCCAGTTAAAAGTCACAAATACCATGAGTAAGAATGATTAGGAACACAGATATGTGTCTGTGAACTTGCACTGTGTAATTTAAATCTTTGGCTTTCCAGATTCAGTTGACATGAGACATCACATCATTTATGGCCCATAGTTAGTTTATGAAGCCAAAACTTATCAGAAATGGATAGTAGAGACTTACAAGCAGTCTTCTTTTTATAATTGATAACATAAGCTTTCACTGCCCTGAAGAGAGACAGCTAATGGGTATTTTGAGCCCAGCAGCAATTGGACATTTTTAGAAACAGCAGATATTTTAACTTCAGCAGGTCTGTAAAACACTACTTTTTCTAATGTTTCTAATAGTCAGTACAAGTTCAATAACAGAAAACCAACTTTGTAGGTGTTTTCTGTACAGTTTCTAAAATCCCTGGTTTATTGCCAAGTACTTCCTGTGATTCTTTAGGAAGAAAGCAAAAAAAAAAAAACAAGCTAAAACCCAAAGGAAAGCCAGCCCTTCATATGGAACATCAACAATCTCCAGAAGAATCACACTTTCTGCTAAGCCATATAATGAGTCAGGTAATTCTGCCTCGAGGGTGCTAATGTACTTGGGTACCATATGGAGCTGGATGGCATTTCTTTTCATTCTAATTAGCAGTCAGAGGAAAACTTCCTCTGAATGTTTACATACCCAAAGCTTTTCCCATTCCAGGAAGCAGATTTTCCTGGCCAGCTACAAGCTTTTGAAAGTGTCTGGGCTTAAGCATGGTAATCTAATAGAAGGACTGGAACATAAGAGCCCAGGTAAATGTTATGTAATTGAAACTGTCTGAATATTCTGACGTCTGCCTGCAGAGTACATTCCGTTTTTCATACATCACCTTGTTGATGCTCATTTACCTTGGCATTTGGAAAGGCTTCTTCTCAGATAACATCACAATTAAAGAATGAGTTCTGAAATTGAACTAGCCTTAGTGGAAACTGGTAAAAGGCATGTAAAACCATTTCATTTATTAGGACAACATGGCATTTACCAGGAAAACTATAGATGGCTTTCCAAAGGTGCCATGTCTCATTAGGTTTGGTGTGGTTCAGACTACAGTCTCTAGGCTTGTATTGTCATAGAAGCTGGAGCCGAAATTACATAATACTGCTCCCCACAGGGACTAATTTATGTTTTCTGCAGTAACAGGCTGTATTAATATTGCCCAAATGTGTAATTAGTGGTCATTGGTGTGTGTAGGTGATGCTAGTGAGTGAGTGACACTTCTGTAACATAGTTGTTGGAATATCAACTAAGTTTTAGTGCCTAAATCACTCAGACTTTCATAAAAACCTTAGCCTGGAGTAGGAGAAAATGTGGTGTTCTCAAATGTTGCCCTATTGGCTTGGTGCAACCAGTTATTTCAATGTCCAGTTTTATTCCGAGCAGATTTTGGTAGGAATAACACATCTGCAAGTGGGAGTGTTGTTTTTTTCATGGTTTCAGCTCAGTGTAAGTTAAAGTAACAGCTGGTCCCCTCGCAGATCCAGTGAAAGGATTTCTTACAGCTAGAGAGAGATGTGTGATCTCTTTGTACCTCCAGGGATGGTTTTATTCATAGATCTTTTACTCATTGCCCATGAAAAAATTAATTGTTTAGAAAACACAATGTTTGCCAATTGCTAGTTTGTTTTAAAAACAGACTAAATATTTAAATAGTAGACTCAGCACTGCTGATAGTCTTGCTTTGAGAAGGTGGTTGGAGTAGTGACTTTGAGAGGTCCTTCTAACATTTCTGTGTCTGTTCACAGCTCTTCACAGAGAACATGTGGTCTGGTACAAGTTTCTCTGTTGCCTAATTTCTGCATTCCAAGCCCAAGTAATGTCCAGTAACAACCAAAGTAAGATTCTGTACAGGATTTTTCTAAGTGTTAGGTCTTTGTTGATTGTGGCTTGCGACAGGCATTACCCTCTACTTCTATTATAAATACAGTCATTTGAGGTGAAGTAAAGACAGGTGAGGAAGTGGAGTTCCAGCCTGAGTATTTCTGACTGTTTAGTAAAGGGCAAGCAAATATTTCTGTGAGGAGCACCATGATAAATAAAAATTAGAAATTTCCAATTCATGGAAATGATGAGGCACATTATGAGAACTACAAATAAAGTCTAAAAAGTGCAATAAAGTCTAAAAAGTGCTCCTGTACTTTCATTCCTTATGCTGGCCCTGCGTACTGAACTACTAATATTGCTTTACCTTTGTCTGAAAGCAGCCATATGCAGAGCGCAAATCTCAAAGTGAAAATTAGGAAAGGAGCAAATGTGAGGTGAGGAACACTGAAAAATTTAAAGGGCTGAATGTACACAGTTTCAAAGGAAATATGATTTGCTTGGTAGCAGTTTGAATTCCAAGGACCAGCTCATAACACCTCTACTCATACATGTGCAGTGGGTCCTAACCAGGCTGTTAGTGGTTTTGCCCCAATGGCAAATAGGGGTGCAATTTCTAGAATTCTTTAGCAATTTTACCATTGTTCAACTTTTGCAGAACACAGTACCAGTTCCCAAGCAAGATGCTCTCCTGTTTCTCTCCTGCTTCAGGTGCCTCCTCCATTCACAACCTCTCAAGCAGTGACAGAACACAGGGAAAGTAACCCCACCTTGTCTGTACTTGTAGGATTGTGGTTGCAGATCTCTCCTACACTGTGTAGGAGGGCAGGATAGCGTTGAAGGGGAGGATAAAAAGTCATTGAGTGATGCAAAGAGCCAGTTAAGTACAGGTCATTCCAGATGTACTTGAACAAATAATGGCCATAAACAGATTTTTCTGAGTCCTCCTAACTAATAACTAATGAGATCTCTGAGATAGGAAAGCCAGTGCATTGCAGTGTGCTGAGCATCAGTAAATTCTCTGCTGTCTCAATTGTCCTTTGCTCATTCTTGATAAAAAACACATGTGCACATTTATTTCAGCTTTAGAAAGAAAAATGCACAACTCCTTTTTTTCCATACATTTGCCTACCTTCTCCCAGAGTTATTTTAAGACCACAAGTCACAAGTACTTGGGGAATCAGAGGAGAATTTACCATCTTTCAGAGGTTCATGTGCTGCTGGCCAGTGACCCCAGCTGGAAGGAGGCACTGTGGGAGGAGCTAAAGCAGTGGGATGTTTGGACACTGAGATGATTTTGAATTGTAGCCAAGATTAGAAGGAGTCTTCTGGGGAGAACTGAGCAAAGAATTCAATGTATAACCCATTAGATTAATTAGGGCCTTTTTCCCCTAGCCTTGTGAATTAAGAAAAATAAGTAAATTCTGTCCAGCTGTCGTGTTTTCATCGGCACTGTGACGCTGTACCTCCAGGTGCAGAGAAAGCCTGGAGCTCCTCTTTGCTCCCAGCAACTCTCTTGGGTGTATGGGTTTGGAATGCATGTTCCTGGGGCTGTACTGTGGAAAGGGCTTGGCTGCTGGAATATTCATCCAGTACTGGGTAGTGCATAAATATCAATTGGTAGATGTTTTTCACCCTATTGCACTGAAGGCTATCACACTGCTAATATTTCAAAAGTAATGGTTGCTTTTGGTTTTCCTTGACTCTTTAGGCAGTGAGGGGGGTCTATAAGGTAGTAAACCTTAAATCATCCTCTTCCATCTGCTTTGTCAGACCGTTCAGTAATGGCTGCTGCAGACAGGCCCACAGAATAGCCATTTCCCATTTAATCTTATTTACCCCACCCTTGTAAACTTACCTGAACAGAGGGAAGAGTCTGTCCAGTCGTTTGCATTTATTTTCTGAGTTTTAATTTACTTTCTGCTGGCATTCAGGTCACCAAAACACTGTTATGTTTCTTGTTCTATTTTCCATCATAAGAAAATAAATGTCAGGCTAATCATTTGAATAATCTTCCTTTTTTGTCCTGAAAGGCTAGGTACTTTCCTTTCTCTAGTCTCCTGTGTGTCATCTTTCTGTTTAATGTAACCTTTCATAGATTAAAAAGGCAATGATGTTAATAGAATTGCATAATTGTCAAGAGATAATGTTCTCACAGTGAAATATTGCTATTGAGGCTTAGCTAAAGCATTTAGAGCAAACAAGCGTGCAGAAACAAAACAAAGATGTTTATTTTCAAAGTGACACATCTTTGCCATCACTGGTGTCTAAATCCTCAAATTCCTCATTCAGCCTCTGCGGCTCTGGGACTCAGACATTCCAAGGACAGCACTTCCTACTACTAGGTCTGATGGCTCACATCCTCAGTCATTACGAGAGAGAAGCAGAAATTCCAGAATTCAGACCCAGATCCAGCCTTCCCAGAGATCCAAGCATGTTTGAGGGCTTGGTTATAGTGGCCACCTTGTATCTTAATTCCATATCAGTTCGTCCTGTGCCAATGCAATTACACAGGTGAAAAATGGGGTAAAATAAGAGCAAGTGGGCTCACGCCTCATCACTACAAAAAAACTTCCTACAAGGTCAGATTTCAAAGGTGTTTAGGGCAGAGACCAGTCACTGCCAACTTAATTTCTGAATGTTAAGTGCAGAGTGGTGGTGCAGAGTGGATGATGGAAGTGAATTGTAAGTATTTATGAAAATATTTTGCTAATGGATATTGGTAGCTGCAGTGGAACGGTCTGTTTGGAACTGAGCAGAGGACTGACAGCATGGAGCAGTGTGGAGTGTAAGGAGAGGGAACAGAAGAAGGTGAAGGCTGTACATTTGTGGAAAGCCAAGGCCCAGCATGTTCTTTTCAGCAGTAAGAAAAATAAGCCAAGTATTATCTCTGAAAATGCTTTTGAAAGCACTCCTACATTTCTCCTTTCTGGATCAAAGTATGCTGAGTATGTAGTTGAGAAGCAATTCAAGTTACTGCCGCTATCTAACGAGCAATTTAATGTATAAAAGTTTATGTTTTATATAAAGATATCTTTAATATTGCAGAAATATTAATATCAGAATCTGCAAAAATCTGAGAAGAACTGCTTCAGTTTCCTGTTGGCAGTTTCATGAGTGAAACCATGAAATGAACCTTGAAGTGGTTAATGGGCATCTTTTACTGTACCTTCTGTGGTTGTGTTTGAGACACTGTGCCCAAATGACATTAAGAAATTTGAGCTGGAAATCCATCTCAAATGCAAGCTTCTAGGTGGATGTGTTTATGATAGAACAGATGATGCCAAATGCAGGGTTGGCCCTCCACCTTATATTAGGGGTATTTTGAATTTCAGACAAAGTGAAACAATAATAATGTAAGGTTGCATGAAGGTTAATTTTGTTTAGGCAGATGGTGAATTGCAGATTCAACCTGTTGTCACAATAATGAATGTGTTTGAAAAGATGTTCATGAGGCAAATGAGAGAAAAATGAAACAGAATGTGCAGATGCTTGCACAGACAGACTTAGCATTGCTGCTTGTCACTCATATATCCAAACCTATACATATATGTACTTTTTTAGGGATTCTCTATTGACCCTTTGCCACAAATCAATATGAAAAGTAGGACTGCAGATTCAAAGGAACACACTGTTAATACTGATGCCATAATTTTGCCTCACAGCAATGACAGAAGTGTTTGATCTGACTCAGGTGAAATTTTATATCCCTATTAAATATAATTTCACCCCCTTCTCCACCACGTCCATTTTTTACCATTTTCTCTTTTCCCATTTTACAGCTTCATAGCAAAGTAGCCCACAAAATACATGTTTTACTGGGGCGTGGAGTGCTCAGCCAAGTGTTTCTCCAGTGCTTTGAAACTGTGGTTTTTTCTCCTCAGGAGCCCTGTTAGAACATGGAGTGGCTTTTTAATGAAGCTGTATCTCCCCATTCAGTCAGGTATTTAGTTAAAGTAGTATAGACCCAAAGCTTTATGTTTTATTGTAAATCCCTCTGAAAATAGGTGAGCAAATCCCCTCTAGTTGCAAAAAAATCCATTGGAGTCAAAGCACCTCGGGGATTTGTTCAAGCTAAATAAAAATAATATGGGAGGTCAGCCATAGCAATGGTGTTAAATCATTTTGTTTATTACAAAGGACACTGCTTTTGAAAAGGATTCCTGGCCAGCCATACTTGATAAGTAGTTATCCAAATTATCTGAGCTTGTTGGCAACACCTGGTTCGGGACCCTTGTACACAAGAATAATATAAGTGGGCAGGAAGGGGAATAGCCCACTGCTTCAGAATTGATTCTATACCTGGAATCAAAAGGAGATTTAGGATACTTGCAGCTTTTGCAGGCTGTATCAGTTACACATGTCCCTGTAATGCTTCTAATTTTCTGCAACTTTCACTCAGAATAAAAGACTCAGGAACATCATTACTGAAAGTTTAGTACTCACATAGAAAATGTTCTTTGTATTTGTACAAACCCACCAATCCTTAGCTGAAGAAAAATGCATTTTCTGTAGAAAGAGGCGAAGAAGAGATACAGAGGAAGCCAAAGCTCTTAATATAGCCTTTGCAAGGATTGCAACTTTATCAGGCTAGGTAATGTGTCTACTCCAGAGGTAATTCTCCATTTGGACTTTTAACAGACTTTAATATTTTTTTAGTATTTTTTCAATAGTTCAGTGTAAAAATTAAAAATACTTTGCCCTTCTTGCAAAAGCCATTAAAAGGCCTTACTTTTTCCACCCTTCTTTCTGCCCATGAGGAGTTGTCATTTTCCATGAATTCCATTTTCTCCAAACTGTATATTCAGCTCTTTTTAAATATTCATTTTTCCATTATATTTTTAACCTCACTGTGATCATCTTTTGCCTAATTACTTACCTGATTGGTTTCAGCTATATCCTGAGGGGGAATGCTAGACTAAAACCAGCAGTGTCACTAGATAATGTCTGGAAATTGGGAAGCTAGACATAGTTAACAGGGACCCATCAGGCTCCTTTGGAGAATGACAGTCACCAGAATCAGTGGAGGCTGGAAAATGGGGGGGTTTATTATTATTTTTATTTTACCCTCATGTATTACTTTGTCATGGCATCAACATTCTGTATGTAATCGTACTTGCAGAAAAAGATTGCTCAGGCTCTCAGCACACAAATGTGTGCTGTGTTTCTGCCAAAAGTTTTCCAGAATAAAACACAAGGTAGTGACTAGGAGTTGTGCTGGCAGCTACAAACCCTCAGTAGGGAACCTGGGCCTTTAGCATTGCATAACCCAAAAAACACCTTTTAGATGAAAGTTTCTCATCTTATCCCTTCCATTATGGCAGAAAACCAGGCTGGAATAAATAGAAATAGCAATAGTTACGTTTAAACTCTCAACTGTCTACTCTCCAGCTGCAAATATTTACCTCCAGTACAGTCCAAATGTGCAATGAATTGGAGAATCAAAGGTGTGTTAGCTGTGTAGACACGACAGCTTAATTTCAGAGAGCAGATTAAACAACCTGGAATGAAATTTTGGGGAAGGAAGAAAGTATTTGAATCGATCAGCCTCATTAGCAGACTGCTGCAATAACCCTTTTTACTCTGAAATTTTTGCTGTGTAATTAATCACACCTTGTGTGAGAGGATTGCTGGTATTTATACAGGTACAGCTGTGACGAGCAAGATATTTTTTGGGTCTCATTAATTTCCAGTGGTAGACATTGAGGAGGCAGGGAGAGAAAGAATGGCAGAGATGTTTGCAGCTTCCTCGAGCACTCCTGGCATTGCTCTCTAATAGTACATACTCTTTGCTCCCCAGCAGTATGGAGTTCTACAAAAACCTTTAGTATCTATCTGTCTGTCTGTCTGTCTGTCTATCTATAAGAAAGCTGCAGGTCACAACCACTAAGATCAGTTTTCGATACACATTTTCAGGCATGGTGTCAATTAAGGGGGACAGACTTTTTGGCTGATTGATAAAGAATGAGTATGGTACAAAGGTCACCCAGTGAAAGATGACGCAGGTCTGGCCCAGTGCTGGAAAAACAGCCCTTCTCCTGTTTACCTTGGCCTGGAAGTATTGGCCTGGTGACACAACTGCACACCTCTGCAGGAATGCTGCTCTTCAGGAGTCACACCTGAAGCAGCAATCCTGCATGGACTTCCCTGGCCCTTGGATGAGGGCTGTAGTACTGCCTCTTTCACCGAATCATCGGATGCTCGTTGGATCCAGAAGTTCCTGTAAAAGCTTGCTCTTTGCGGACCTGACTTTATAAGATTTTACCTGCCTTGTGCCTGGCCCTTGACTTTCAAATACTCTTTTTAGTAGGGATGCCCGATGCAGATGTGGCCTCCCCAGTAATACAGATTTTGGGAGTGCCTGCACTCACTTCTAAACACAGCTTTGTCTCGGCTCAGCCAGCAGAGCTTTGTTTGGGTTGGTGTGTGACAAAAGGAAGAACAAAAGCCTTGCGTTGTGACGCGTTTTACTCCCTACCAAAACAGACAGGAGAGAGAGAGAGAGAGAGAGAGAACAGGGCTGTTATGGAGATTATCATCACTCTTTTGAGACACGGTGGTATTTTCCCAAGGAGGCAATGACATTTCTTAATTACTCTCTTCGTGGGCAGCCATGTGTAGAGATTACTGGGGGCTCAGCGGGGCATTGTTTTGTGAGCCTTGGAGGATGATATTGCTGACAGTACAGCACTGCACCATCCACCACTCCTCTCCTTCCTCTCTCTTCATTACACCAGCTAATTACTTCAGCTCCCAGTGGCTAAGCAGCGTGGCTTATCCCCTCTCCCCCAACAGCCCTTGGCTGTCAGGGTAATTTACAGGAACAGAGCTGCTCCCGAGCTGCCGTCATTCTCCTGTCAGGCTTGGCTGCCAGAACAACAGCCTTGGAGTGGGAGGCAGCCTGCGCTCTGAGCTGGGGAAAGGATATGAGCATCAGATAATGCTGGGGACTCCTTGGAGCTGCCATGTCCCAAAATGAGATCTTCAAGGAAATTTGTTTCTATCCTGGCCTTAAAATGCACATAGCATGCACGGGTTCATTCCTGCTCTCAGGTGTTCTTCTCCATGTCAGGAGTAGAGCAAGAGTAGGCAATTTGTTTCAACTCCTCACTACCTCAGCTTCATTTCTGAGCAGAAAAGTTTGAACATGGTAGACAGTGGAAGTGTTACAGATATCTTTTTCTTCAATTACGTGTATACTTTTCTCTAAAACACTTAAGTGTTTTATGTTTATATATGTTTTCACTGTATGTAATATATATTATCTAATGAGCAACTAATTTGTCTTTGTACCTTTGAAAAAGCTCACTTCCATCCCTCCCTCCCTGTCCCACCAACACATATTTCTGTGGAAGTGTGTGGTTAGAGAGCATGAAAATAAATCCTATTTCTGTCTAGCACTGAATTCATATTTTGACTCCACTGACAGCACACTGTGATGTTATCGTGTGATATTAAACTTGCAGTTGATAAGAAGTCTGAACACTAGTATCAGCTCTGTGTGAAATATAGTTGATTCTGGGTGTATACCAGAAAAACTGAGAACAGACTTGCTTTGAGCCACAGCCTTAACAGCTTGGTAGTTGCAGACACAAAACCAAAGTCTTAAGAACTTGGCAGCTGTGACATCCACCATCAGACATTATATTAATAGAAAAAAACAATTTTGAATATATGTAAAAAAGTAAGTCAGTCTTCTTGGTTTAAATAAACTAAAGTTGGGGTGTTTTTGTAATGATTTGTAAACAAAATATGTATAAGGTATACATACTCAAGTATTTAATTGGGTGTAATTATATATGTACACTTACATACTGAACATAAAATGAGGAAAATGGTTTATTGAATGTATTCACCACTTAGAACCATGTTTATGTAGCCTGTGATCCTTTTCTGAAGGTAATCTTGTACATCTGGGGTGCAGAAGTTTGCTTTACAATTAAGTGATCAGTCTCAGTCCAGCCATTCTTAAAGATGGGAATGGCCTCCCAGCTCTCCCCTTTGGAGCTTAGTAGACCAGGACATGCCCCCCTTTCCTAATGTATCGAGGTGTTGCTGTGAGGTCAATTAGATCTATTAAACACACGGAGATGACATTTGATATATTCAGCGTGTTCTGGGTACAGTTTTGCAGGCCTGTCAGGCTTCTTGTTACTGGCCTAGAGATTGTGACTCTAAATGAAGACTGTCCTGTTGCTTGACTGTTCTGGGAGACAGCCTTCTCCCAGTAACTGTGCCCTGTGTATTTACTTTTTTTACGTTTATTAATGAATGATCTGTCAGAGATGTAAATTTTGAGGCATTTTTGTAAAAGCTCTGTGCTGGAAGGGATGGCATATCTAACAGAAGAAAGACCTGGGAATAAGTCATTACTGGGCTTGGAAGTTGTGGTGTTAGAGAGTTAACTGCCCTTACACTTGCCTGAGGCTCTAATCAGCAGACTTGGTGGTAATGAGTGATTTCATGGGGCCTATTGCTTAATTCCAAAACATGGAGCTATATAAACAGCTCTGCAGTTCATTACAAAGTCAAATGTGGTTTGCCATTTAAATGGACAGAGGTGACTGTGAGATATAAGTGTTTCTATTTATTTAAACTAAATATTCTGTATGCAGCAAGATGAAGGAATATTGAATAATTGAAGCTCAGGGTTCATCTTAGTCAGTGTTTATTTGGTGCCTGGGCTTTTTTAGCACATTATTTTTTTCTGTTTGGTTTGGTTTGGTTTGGTTTGGTTTTAATCTGATGTCATGAGGAGAACAGTAGTCAGGCAGGAAGATTATAGCCATGTTTCCTAATGTAAAAATTTGAAGCAGTACATCTGTTTGAAGAGAAATTTGAATACACTGTCACTTAGTAAAGTGTTAGAGGAACTAAAAAACAAAGAGACAAGTTTACAGTTTAATTCATAATTGAAGTCCCCTTAAAATAGTATATAAGCCTCCTATTAAATACTGTTGAGTCAGTGAATATGCTGTGAAAGCATTACTAAAAAGTTACTAAAAAGTAAAGTTACTAAGAGTTACTAATGTTACTAAAAAGGAAACTACAGTCTAAATCAAAAACAAGGATCACATTATTTGCTATTTACTTGCTGTAGAGGCCATTTTACAGAATGTACACTCGGTCTCAGAGGGGTTTTCCATAAAGCTGCTCTTTTCTTCAGCCAGTCGTGCAGGAATGAAGCCCTTGGAATGCTTGGATGTGTGCCTGTGTGCATGCCTGAGTATGAGGCAGTGGAGAATGGACAGTTCCACCAAGGCGTTCAAAGCTGTGCAACTTCCCAAAGATTCCAGGAGGTGTCAGAAAAGGGAACTCAAGCTGAAGCCTGTAGCTCTCTTGCTCCTGTTTAGTTAACAGAGATGATAATTCCAGAGGGGCAGGAAGAAAACAGAGGATAGCTCTGAGCAATGCCTGTCTCTTCTGGTTTTGAGGAGAGCAAAGAGACAGAAATCACTTTAAGATATTGTCAGTGAGTGACCTGCTAAGTCAAGAGACTGCAGAGAGCCATGTGGTGGTGAGGAATAAGCCATGATCTCCACAGGCTGGGAATGTCACTCAAAATGGGCCAAATACTCCTGTATGGAAGAGTTGATCTGGTTGGATGCTGTGGATGTGAGAAGAGGATGAGCATATTACAGCTTATGTGATCTGTTTGGGGGATGCTGAGGGTGAGTGCCGGAGATCCCTTGACCATGGGGGATGGTGACAGCATGGAAGCGTTGTTTTTGTCAAAACGTCATGACCACTGGCAGATTTTCCCATGCAGAGCACTCCAGGGAACATCTGCCCTAGAGGAGTGTCCTCTTAAACCAAGTTCTTGTGGCCAAACTGGTTCTGGACAGGGAAAGTTAAATTGGCATGCAGTTTGATGTTTAAAAGGAGTAACTCATCTTTCCAGTGCAGTGTTCATTTTTGGTTTGCATTCTGATTGCTTAGTTTTGTTGTAGTTCGTGAATTAACTAATTATATCCAGGGAAAGGACACAACACTATGGTAGAACAGGGCAGAAAGAGAGAACATGGCACGTTAGCAAAAATGAGCGGAGCCAGAATGGACGTGAGAATGGCAGCTGAGGGGTTTAGTTTCATGATGTGCAGTGAAAAGCACGTGCTAGGTCACCTAACTTAGTTAAATCTTTCAGGCTGAGCAAAGACTGAAAATTCCTGTTCCCTCCCATATTTCAAGTAATTTTGCAATGCTGCTAATAGAAATAAACGGATCTCACTCAGCACTTTAAAGTGAAGCTCTGCATCCTTTCTCAAGCATTTTCTAGTTTAAGCTCTTGGTGACTCTTCATCCTACTGCCTTTAAAGACTTTGGACAGAGGAACTTCATGAGAAGCTGCCTGGGGTGAGAAGGTGCCAGGGCTTTGGAGCCTATGTCAGGTGGGTCAGTGTGAGTGTCCTGTAGCACAGCCTTGGGGCTTTGATGTAGAAGCAGAGACCTGGCCATAATCTTCCTTTCTGTTCTAGTACACTGTCTTTCCCCAAATTACAGCATATGATAATACCTATTAATTTTGTCAGAATTATCATAATCCTCATACAGATCCTACTCACCACAAGCATGAGGCTATAAAATCGTTCTTTACTTTTCTGTTGGTATTTTTCTTTTTTTTTTTATTGTTGCACAGTGGCTGATTTTAATTGAGGCACACTGGACACAAAGGAATGCCAGTGAGATACTTTCCTTTAAAAATCTGCATGCCAGCAGCATCTCCACTTGATGCTGACTGGCACAACTGCCTTTCCTAAGGATTTCATGTGCCTTCAAGTGGTATTTTTATATCACTACTTTGCAACGCCATGGGAGAGATCACATATCAGAGCAGATACAACCCAAAATGACATCTGTGAATATTATGCAAAGAATAAACTGTGTGTTCCTTCTCTTTCTCTGTCTCATATTGATGCTCTCTAGGTCTACGCAGATACATACGTGTGTATTTCAATATACAGCTCTGTGTTTATTAATGCCATCTATGTGGAGGTGGTAGAACCATCCTGCAAAACACTCTCTTCTGCATTGTTGCCAGAAAGGAGGGTGAAGATTCCAGGTTCATGGAGTCCTAGGATGGGTCAGGCTGGAAAGGACCACACTGGCTCATCTGGTCCAACCTCCCTGCTCAAGCAGGGTCAACCCAGAGCACATGGCGCAGGATTGTGTCCAGATGGGTCTGGAACGTCCCCAGTGAGGGAGACTCCACAGCCTCTCTGGTCTCTGTTTCAGTACTCAGTCACTGCACAGGAAAAGTTCTTCCTCCTGTCCGGGTGGAACTTCCTGAGCATTAGTTCCTCCCGTTCATTCCTCTTGTGCCATTGCTGGGCCCCGCAGAGCAGAGCCTGGTTCCCACTCTGAGCCCTCCCTGCAGACAGACACACAGGGATGAGGGCCCCTCTCAGCTGGGGCTCCTCTCGAGGCTGAAGAGCCCCAGCTCCCTCAGCCTTTCCTCATCAGGGAGATACTCCAGTCGAAGTTGTCACCACAGCCACATTTTCTGGGTTGCCTCACCTGCTGGGAGTCCATGAAAAGTTTATATCTTCCTCCAGAGCCTTTTTGGGACAGCATTGGCCGGAATACAATAAAGGATTGATTGTGTTTGCTGTGTTCAGTTGTGTTAAGTGCCTGTGTCCGGTGTAGTTCCACAAGGAATGCAAGAGATCTGTTACATGGGTACCAATTAATGCAGAATTAGACAAACCAAATGGAGTATTACAGCAGCTATATTTGTTCCTTTTTTCTTTTTCTTTTTCTTTTTTTTTTTTTATTTAATGAGGCCTAATATTCTCAGCTACCTGGTACACAAGACCTTTAGCTAAAACTGTCAGCTAATGAGGATTTTCCAGTGTGCTTAACCTGAGGCATAAAAGAGGAGCACAGATATGTCAGTGTTTCCTTGATTTGGCTGTCTATTCTCTGGATTTTTGAGTAAGACACTGCGAGTGCAGGTTGGGGTTTTTTAATGTAATATAATTGAATGCCTTTTTGCAGTGCGTTTCTGGCAAGCAGAACCTGGAGGTTTTGGTTCCCCTGCTCCCCCCCCCGCCCCAGCATAGCCAGGGGCTCGGCAGCAGCTGGGCTGTGCCTCCCCTGTGGCCAGGGAGGAATTTTGCTTTCCAGCTCTGCTCTCTCTCTCATTACATGCAGGATCAGGTCTGTGCTGTTCCAGACTCCTGCACAGCTCCTCTGGAGAGCTGTCAGCTTTCTCCTCTCTGCCAGGCTGGTTGACAATGCAGCACATGAAGTTGTGGAGCACAGAGCTCTGCCACCTTAAGGGTTGTGAGTTTTTTGTCTTTCCCTCTCTGGTTGTGGTTTGGTTTTTTTTTTTTTTTTCTATTTTTTGCCAAGAGAATTGTTTTCTAGAGGAGAACAGCCTGTTTCTTATTCAGATGCAGGTTGTAAATTATCTAAGGCTTACAAAATCAAATTGGTTTTACTAATAAATCCCCTGGTGCATTATCTGTTGTTTGCAATATTTCATGTATACAAGCTATTCACCTGATTCTTTTTATAAATCTCATTTTTAATCAGTCAGTCACTAGCATTGACCTTCCTAGTCATTTGGTATATAATGTTAACTTATTACAGGATACTTTTTTATCCATAAGTATTGTAGATACCCCTTCTGTCCAGCAAATAACCACAGAAGCAGACATCCTTATGCTCCTTCACACCTAGGAAATGCTAGTGCTGGCAACCAGACACCTGAAGTTGCTGTTACTATTGTTATTGGGGAGTACTTTCTGCTTTTCATACAAAACACTTACCAACACAATAATTACTGTCAAAATAACCTTATTATTTTTATATCTTCTCCCTGCTCCACATCATGGCAGGAATCCCACTCACAACAGGGTGTTCTCTGATCCTGTTGTCATTTTTGTCTATTCTCACAGGCAAACATTTGATCTCCACTTCTAAAGCTGAATGTTTTCCAGTAATACTGCAGGGGTTTTTTCTGTTATTCCTGGTTTTTACTTCTGAGTTTTGTCCTCTGGGACGGCTGTGTACGTTCCTGTGGATATTTGTTGTTTGCTGCATATTTCATATGTGCAGCTAAGTAGAATTAATAACCCTTTGTCTCTCTTTGGGAAGTCTTGTCTGCTGTGCATCACCTGAGTTGCTCACAGACATTTATGTAGTTAAAGCAAACTCTTTACTAGGCAAGTTATTCTGTGAGTGTTTGCAAAAGTTCATGTGCATGGGACTGGAGTACCAGAATTCAGAAGAGAGGGGAAGGCAAAATGCTGAAATGTAGATGCTGTCTACACTGTAGCTTTGCAGAACTAATTACTTAAGTTACTCAGATTTCTAGAAGCAAAACTCAGAAACTTTAAGGTTAGTCACCTCTTCAGAGAGCCCGTTGATAGACCAACTTCTTCCTAGAAAAAGGACAAGCTATTATAATGTTATAGCCATTATAATACTATTGAATTGCATTACCACATTTTTACTGAAATTTTATATAGGGGGATATCAGCTAAAAGCACTGTTCTCCCCCAGAGTGTAAATGTGATAAGAGCCTGAAGATTTCCTTTCCTGATTCTGCGAATTGAGGTATTTTTAAAGTAGAAACAGAACAAAACTTAAATTGCTGAGAAAGAGAAGGTAAAATCAAGACCTTGTTAAATGTCTTTCACTGACAAGGAGATGACTTATGCCCAGCTAGTTCAGGGGCAGGCAAGAGGCAGAGCTGGCTGCAGCCACAGTCATTGTTCTCTGCCTCAGCATCCTCAGCCCAGCTGAGATGAGCTCCTGGAGTCAAGGGAGCTCCAGACACAGCATTTCCCTCCTCAAGCTCTGAGTGAGTTTGTTCAGAGCCTTCAGAGTTGTGCTGCAGCTGCACATGAAGTGCAGCACGTAAAACCACTCATGTCATTGCAGGCAGGTATTTTCTCTTTCAGCTAAAATGTTTTATCTACTTAGCTCCTCGCAGTGCTGGAAGGCATCTTTTTTACCTCTCACAGGAATGCTGCTGACCCTCAGCTCGTGCTAAGTGAAGGCCATTGTGTTGAACAATGCTGACTTGCAAAGGGAAAACAATTCTGTGTAAAGGTTTTATAAAACCTTTCTCAAGGGCCACTGAACCTGCCTTGCTGTAATTCTGGGTTGGTCTTTTTTTTGTTCATGGAAAGGTTGGAAGTAATCCACATACACTTTTACAATTTCCTATCCTCTTGCACGACTTGCAGCTTTCAGTCTTTAGACAAATGTAATAAAAAACACTTCTGCACAGGCCAGTACTTTTGCAGGGCAGGGTTCCCAGGAAAACGGGATCATCCTTTACTGTTTGAAGCTGGATTTGTGAACAGTAAAGTCTAAAATTGTCATGACAGAACCTTCATTTGATGTTGCTTTTTGGAGATCCCCATTGCTCTTTAGAATATTCACATATCAAAGAAATGTTCTTCCTCAGAGGCAGAAAACTGAAGTGCACTGCAGAGTTCACATCTTCTTGGAATAGGCCATCATCTGACTACTCCAGTAACTCTTCAACAGGCCCAGCTTTCTAACAGGTTCTTTCTGTGAAGTATTTCACTACTGTTTACTGATTTAAATGTAATCCTTGTGTTCATTTTTGATAGTAGCATGCCACATAAAAGTGAAAGGTGGATGTTTGGTTGATAATAAGAATGATAAGCTGATGCTTTTAGAGGTTCTTGTTGATTATCACTTCTTTGTGTCAGAAGCTATTGTTTATCTGCAACGTTTATTCCTCACTTGCAATTACTTGGGCATTGCAGTATTTCTCTTTTTGTAATTCAAGTGATATCAAAGTTGGCTTCTTGTTTCAGCCTAAGGATGATGTTCTGTTCTAATGGCAGCTGGTGAGTAAACACAGAATACTGGGGTGGGTTTAAGCACAAAGAAGCCTCCATGATTTCTAGCTCATGACATCTCTCAGCCTCCATGTTTGAAAGCCATAACAACCAGGGATGCTTCAGAGAAAACGTCCATGGTGGCTTAAATTGCAAACAGAAAGGTTTGGGGAGACATAGGAATACCTTATTTTAAATCACCTGAAAAACTTGTTAAAAATAGGTAGCCCTGCAGAAGAAGAATCCATCTCAGGACTCTTCTGCAGGTTGGCAGCAGTGTGCCATACCATGCACTGACTATGGGTGACAAATATGCACAGCTAGGCCCAGAAATGAGGGACAGGTTCTTTCCTCGCTCCATGGTTGTCACACACCTGAGGGCCATGCTCTGGAAGTTTCTCTGGGGTTTTTTTCCCTCCTCTCATTTTTTGATTGATATTCTGTTGATAAGAAAATGGCATTGCCTGGATTAAACATTTCAGCCCCCCTCATCTCACCAATAAAGCAGTCTGTAAGGGGAAGGTAGCACAGAATTGAAAACAGAGTGCCTCCTTCTACCCACTGGCAATTCCTCATCTTGCAACTTGTACAGAGGTCTCTTGCCTCTGTAAGCTCCCTTTTGTCAGTGGAGGTGTGCAGTTAGATTCCCACATGGACCACCTCCTCTCCAGGGTGGACATACCCCCATTTCCTTACCCTCCCCTTGTATTTTGTCTGGTTCTTTCCCCTCCCTAACCATCTTATCCATCCTCTGCTGGGCTCTGTCTGATCTGCTGATGTCCCTCTTCTACTATTAAGGGGTCTCATATGCAATTTCAAATAAACAGAGGGGAATAATCTCTTCTGATCAACTGCTGGCTATTTCTTGCTGTACAGCTCAGTATGGGATCAGTCTTCAGGACAACAAGAGTGCACTGCTGACTGCTGTTCAACATTGTCCTGAAATGGACACTACATATTCCTACCACCTCAACTGAGTATTTTTTCAAAATCCAACTATTTTACAATGTGGAATTTCTTTGCAGTGGGAATTTTCCTTCAGGTGAGAATGTAGGAAGGACTGTGAATTCATGTCTGGAGGCTGTATGTGTCTCCTTTCATCTGGAGCAGAGAACATCAATGATGATGTGGCATAAATAATGTTGGGGGACAGCCCTGACAATGAAACTGTACTGGCAGCATATTCCTTTTCTGTATTCCTGTCTCTAGCTGATGCTGGAGCACAAAAGGGAAAAGTGAGATTAACTGTGCTTTGGCACACATTCTTATGGCAAAGGGAGTGAGAAGCCAGAGAGATTGAGATTGGTGTTGAACTTTAATATTCCCCCTCTATCTAGTGGTACAGGAGTGCCTGTGATTCCTGCTGGTGATCCCTGTCTGTCTGTCCAGTCCAGATGCCTTCTCCAGCATCGGAATCCTAGCCAGCTCAGATCTCACAGGAGAATGCAGTGTAGGACAAGTAGGAATTTGCCACCTCTGTGTACAGAGCTTATGTTTTCTGAAGCATAATGAAAAAATATGCAAACCTCACTCCCATCATAAAAATTTACCATGGGTATTAAAGTTGAGCATAGAGCAGGGATCACATGTTATTTATTTCCAAGCTAAACTCTGACAAGATGCCAAATGCACAGAGCCAGCTCTGTCTGAAACATCTTTTAAACCTGAAAAATCAATGTCCTGGGTTGTTTATTAGCATTGATCTCGCCATCACCTGAAATAGTGTGGTAGATTTGCCATCTTTTGAGTGGGCTTGCAGCTGCATTCGAGTGGCAGTTGTGTTGACTGTTGAAGGGAGGGACTAAACTCCAGTCACTTGGAAGACCAATATCCCTCCTGTTGATTTGATGTTGTTAATATCATGCTGTATAAAGAGCAGGGAAGTGTGGGATGTCTTCAGACAGTGATAACAGCACAAGATTGGAGGCAATATTTGTGATAAACCCGTGGACTTTCTGTCCCACCTTTTGCAGGCCTCCTGATTCCTCTTGCATTTCATATTCCCCTTTGTGCTGTGCCAGTGAAAGTCCTAACCTAATTAGTATATAAGCATAATGAAAGTGATTAATGACTTGGGTTTTTTCACTTTTTCTGAATTCATTTGTGGAAGACAATATAGGAATAGAGTGTTCCTGCCAGGTTAAATTGTCTGCTGTCCTTTCATTCAGATTGCCCCCCACTGTTGAATTGGTACACAGGTCAGACTTGAATGTGCATTTCTGTCCCCTTCTGTCACTTTCTGCTGATCGTCTTGGTATTTGATGCAGAGACTTTTCCCAGTGGCGTCCAATGTCTGGCTGGCAAGGTGGCTCTAAAGAGTAGGAAAAGCACATTCCATTCCCAGTCCTGCACAAAGGCAGGGATGTGGAGTGTGTTAGGAGGGTTCCCATTGCTGGTGCGGGGGGCACAGTGCTATAGTTACCTTAGAAGCGCAGGTGGTCTGGGGGTGAGTGGCTTTTAGCAGTGTGATATTTTAAAATAGATACCTTCTTCCTGTTACTTTTTGGTCAAAAATGAGAAAAAGAAATAGAGAGAAATTTTTTCTTTCGAGCTTACCACTGTCAGTTGGGTCTGTGTTGATTCAAGTGCTCTTCCTCTGTGACCTTCATCTCTCCATGCCTGTGAGTTGTGAAAGATGCTGTTGACACAAGCAAAGGCTCAAGCTCCCTCAGCTCATATCCCAGACAGCACTTTAACATGGCATGTTTGATGCTGCATATTTCTGTCTTGCTGACAAAGTGGCAGTGAAAGTTATTGCATTCATCTGGGAAAGGGAATGGAGCAGAATGAAAGCCACAGCAAACAGTGCTACCTTTCCTTTCTTCCCTGTCCTTGGTCACTAAAACCTCTGAATGCAGGAGGCAAAACAGAGGGGTTTGGGCACTTAAAGTTTAGAAATGCACCCCATGAAAAATTAAGGCCTAAACTTAAATTATCAGGTGCATAACAGGAAAACAATCCCAGGTCTTTATTTGCAGAAGCAATGGCTTCTGCATTTGCACTAAGAAATCAGCTTATACACACTAAAATGTGACTGCAGGGTAGTACTAGAGGTAGTAGTAACCCTCCCCACTCATATTTGTCTCACTGTACTTTCCTCAAGTGCATTATGCTGCCAGAGAAATCTGGAGGAAGAAATCAGCCTGTGTTGCTTCACACACGTATCAGGGTGACTGTAGATCTCCGTAACACATTTGTTGCCAAATCAGCACGAACCAAAGCAATGAGGTTTGAAAAGGCAGTACTAGAAATGTACTGAATAAAGTCCTAATTTTTTTTAATTGTAGATTTGAGTATTTTTATTCTTTGGTTAAAACTAGGTCTGCCTCCCAAAATGGTCACTGTTAGCCATGCCATGGTGGATTGTGGTTTGGACAAACAGCCCTCTGCCTTGCGCATAGGCATCCAAAGACAGATGCTGTGCAGCAGCACATTGTCATTTCTCTGTCATTGCAAGTGAGAGCTCATCTTCATGTCTTCTGCAGCCTTTTCTTCCATCCCTTACTATTTCTGAGGACCTTGGTGTTGGGGGACACAGTCCCCTTTGGATGTGCTTGTGCTGTTTGAAGCATGGGGCCCATGGGGCTGTCACTGCTGCTTGCACTGGTTTTAGGCTAAATGAGCCAAGGTGGTTGGAACAGTTTAGGAAGGTGGTAGTTACCTCGGACCTGAGAGAAATTCGGGAGCTTTTGTGTGAGTTATACAGGTGTAACAGGTCACTGAAGGCAGGCTGGAGTCACAGCCAGCAGCTGGAATGGAAGCATGTGGAAAGGCTGAGAGAATTGGGACCTTTCAGACAGGACAGAGGGGAAGTTTAGATTAGATTAGGCCCTGGCACAGGTTGCCCAGAGAAGCTGTGGATGCCCCATCCCTGGAAGTGTCCAAGGCCAGGCTGAACGGGGCTTGGAGCAACCTGGGGTACTGGAAGGTGTCCCTGCCCATGGCAAGGAGTTGTAGGTAGATGATCTTCAAGGTCTCTTCCTGTTGCAGTGAGCCACGGCCAGAGCCATGGTCAGCTGGACCAAGCAGACCAGAAGGCCCATTGGTTTGATGCCTCCACAGCACAAGGCCTCAAAGGCTCAGTAAGCACCCAAACTGCTGTGTGAAGTGCACTGGGACCACTGGCTGCTCCCTCCCCCCCCTCCCTGCTATGGTTCATACTTGGTTATGTCTCTGGGAAGTTCTGTGTTCCTCAGTTGGTGATTGGCTCATGTTAACCCTCTACTCCCCAGATCTTCTCCCATTCGCCCTGGTCCCTTCTCCCCCACTTTGTAAGACCCCATATCTGATATTTTACTGGTTCTATGTTCTCCCCGCCTCCTATGTAGGGGTATAAAACCCTGCGCCCGCCAAATTCCAACAGCTCTCCTCGTGGCTTTTCTTTGGAATAAACCCATCTCCGTTTCACGAGAGAGTCCCTTCGCTTTTCCCCCCCCTCCTCCACGCACCCTGCCATCGGTGGGCAAGGCGAACACGAGCAGGAGCTTCGCCTGCCCTCCAGCGCTGCGGTCAGCTTCCGCCCCCTGCGCCCGAAGCAGGTGAAGTGCTGCCCGGTGCCCAGGCAGTGTGCTAGCCAGCGCTGCACCACGGCAACTTCCAACCCAAACTATTCTATGATTCTATGAGGAGACACGGAGTTGGTACAGAGGGAAACATGCCCTGTTCCCTGCTGTACATGAGTAGTGGGACATCTCTGCCAGAGTGGGAGAATAATAAAGACAACATATGCTGTGCTCTCAGTTTTCAAAGGCAAGAATGGTCTCCTGGAGCTCATTCCCTCTCCACATCTCATTTCCTTTGGCCTGTAATCTGTGTAAGCATTACCGTTACTGCTGCTCTGTTTTCACTCCACAGATGCTGCAAGTGAACTACAAACTTTCATGGCCTAATGAATATGTCATATTGTTTTCTTTTTATGGGATGAAATAAAGCTGTTAAATAAGAGCCAGCAAAAAGTTTCTCAGTTCCCACTCGCCCTGGAAGACTTTTTAGCAGAACAAGCTGAGCATCACCTGCACTGGAACGGTGGGGCATAGGGAAAGACTTTTGGAAGGAAACCGAGGTTATTACAACCAGAGATAGGGCAGGGAAGGAGGAGGATGTCCCCATTGTGGGTAATGAGTGGAAATGAAGTAGGACCGCAGGACCCGGGATCCTCTGGAATAGCTTGGCTAGCTGGAAAGTTTCAGAGCTCTGAGTGCTGCCATCTACTGTGGAAACCAGCCCCCGGCTGCAGCCGCAGCATTCCTGCCTTCGGGACAGAAATCCAAACGTGCATTGCTCTGTGTGCCGTCTGAAGGACAGCTCTGCCGGGTGAAGTACTGAAATAATTTCCCAGGCCAGCTGGTAGGAAATCATGGTTATAAGTCTACCAGGGAATTACAGTTTAATCGCAGCCTGTAGCAGAAAGCCTGCACTAGAGTTTAGTATTTTACATGAAAGGCTACTATTGAAAAACTGTTACCGTGCACTTCAATAGATCTTTGCTGCCAACTGCAAGCAGTTTCGGCTCTGTTGAGCTGACAGAGTTCATTGATGACAGACTAAGAACTGACATTAAAGTGTGTGACAGTGCATTAAAGAAACACACTGGAGGGGATTTTTAAAACAGTCCAAGAGAGGCAGACAGAGGAGTGGGAGAGAAGAGAGCAGGCAGGAGAGCTGGGTCCTGCTCGGAGTCTGGGCTGGCAGGGGAAAGGTGAAGGGACCACACTTTTCCGCCTTGGAAAAATGTTTTATAAGCAGCAAGCAAACATTGATGGCATTCTTCTGCCAGCCAGCCAGCAAATAACTTAAGCAAAGGAAGGGGACAGAGCAGCTCATGTGGGTCTCACAAGCCCTGTGAGAACTGGTAGCTGGTTTTGTTTGCCTAACAGCTGAAGTGATTGCTTCTGCCACTCACCCTGAGAAAGCTCCCAGGGCTCCTGAGAACCCCTTCCCACTAAATAATGGCAATTACCATGGTCCCGATCAGAAGTGGGGCAAGGGGAGAAGAGGAAGCTTTTTGAGATGAATAAGTAATTCCTCGTACTTTACCGTTGCTCGGCCTTTAAATTCTTCATTTCCATGTTCGTTGGCAGCTCAAAACCAAAAAGAAAAGAGAAAAACAAAACAAAACAAAACAAACCACTGAAAAGGAACACCAAAAAGCCCCAACCAGTATTCTTTGTGTTGCTGAAAATTGGTCATGAGCCCTGAGATGCTAAATACAAAATCAGAAAGAAAAACCTATTTTACAGGAGAAAGGTGAAAAGAAAGTCTACATTCTTCCTAACATGTTGTACTTCAGTAAATACAGCATAAATAAGGTCATGGAAGGTTCTTCTGCTAATTTTGTCAGTGGCTACAAAACTGTGGGCTGTTTGTAACTAGGTCTCTGAAATAAGTCCTTTCCTTTGGTACCTCAGGCTTCAGGGTTTCTGAAGTAGTCTCTTTTAAGTTTTATTCCCTGTTAGCTTTCCCAGACTCTGCTTATTTGTGAGCAGCCTCCCTGGATTTTGTGAAACAGGATGCCCATGGAAAGAGGTGAGCAGCTGCTCAAAACACAGGCAAGCAGGCAGAGACAGCTGAGGGCCAGAACAAGGTTATTTCTCTAAAGAAATTAATTCCCACCTAGTGAGGTGGCCTCACTGTATAAACTCTTGCTCTTTCTGGAGTAAGTCTCTATAACAACTCTATCATCCATCGTCCATGATAAATAAAGCTCAAAAGTCAGTCTAGGCTGCAAAATTTTGTTTTCTGTTCAGTAGGGGATGGATTTTGTTCCATGATTTCAATTGGTGTTCTATCCATGCCTGAAATGCAGTTGCATGTCTTCTCTTCGAGTCTTGGGAGTTCAGTCTGATCCGCCTCTTGATCACAGTACCACTACACAGAATTGGGATGAGGATGGAGGGTAAAGCTGAACATGATAATTATGCAGTATTTGAAGGTATGCAGCATGTGAAGGTACATTACGCTTCCTCTCAGCAGCTCTCTGTCTTTCTCACTTTACTCACTTTAATCCAAAGGCCACAGAAGTTGAAAAAATTTCATTGCTGACAGGTCAGGTTCTCAAGAAATTTTCCGCATCAGAGTACCCATTTCATATTTGCTTTTTTTGCGTGTGTGTGTATGTGTGTGTGTGCGTGTGTGTAAATAATTATTAAGTTGTTTGGATTGGCCACTTGCTCCAGATATTACTGTTAGAATCTGTTAATCAGCAAAAATACATGCAAGAAGTTTTTCCCTTTCTGTGTTCTGTAGAAAATTGTCCTACATCTAATAATATGTCTGCTAGATCTTTCAGTAGTTGAACTGAATGCAATGTAGCCAGGATGTGAACGAATAAAATGTCCTAGTACAAGTAGTCATTAGTTGTAAAAATTGATAATAGAAAAAAATTTATTTCTTTTAGTAGAAGAATCTATTTATCTGGTTCTGGTTTTGCTTTAACTTATGAATTGATTTTGCTTTGATTATTATTAGCATGAATGCAAAGTTTTCTTGTTGTCTGCTTCTGTTACTACTCTTTTAAAATAGTCCTGAGTAAGCAGAAAACTTTGACCATTAGCAAGATCCCTAGAGTTTCTTATCTACTTGTTTAATCACATCTATTTCCCAGTATTGGAAGACTTAGTGGTTGGAAGAAAATGAATTCAAATTACTCAGATGCAGCTCTCAGACAGTTTCGGGATTGGATTAGGAGCTGACACAATCCTCTCAGTTTGCATCTGTATCTCTTGGACTTGGGTGCTGACTGTGGTAATTTGTGTTGCCTCCTCCAGATTCAAAGAGAGAACAGTGTTTATCAAAATCTCCACCTGGAGGAATTCTTAGATTGTGCTGTAAAGTTGTAGTTTACATTTAGATTTTTTCCCTCACTTTACCTCCTTTTGGCTAATTCTCACCACTTTGAAATATGAAATATCACAGTTTATATCACTGATCATTAAAATTAAAACAAAAAAAAAAAAAAAGCCCCAGCCTTTCAGTCATATACATATACATAGAGTGCATTCATCCACATCACATTAAGCTTCCTAAATTTCCTAGTTTACATGCAAACTTGTTGTCTCTGAGGTGCCACATATGCACAGGCTGGACTCTAAATATTCCATTTTGGGAATGTGGACATGCAGCTTCTATGTTGTAGCACTTGTCTCATGATTCAGTTTGAGATCCAAAAGCCACTGCGTCGAAATGTTCTTAATTACGGCTGTTCGTATCTTTGAAAATCCCATCCATCTTAGATCTGTATTATTATAGATGTGCTCTGGGTTTATTGATTTGGCTTCTGTTGTGAAAGTAGCTGAAGAAACCAGCCCAAACTAGAAATGAGACAAGTTCGCATCTTCATCAAAACTTTCCCCACACTGAAGAGCTGTTTGGGATTAGAATCCTAGTTCATGCTCATTATAGAAATAGTTCTTTTCTACACATTCAAAGCTGACATTTCCCTGAACTTTTTCAAATTAAGATACGGGGATGTGATTTGAACTCATTGTTAGGACAGTTTTAAGGGCTTCATTCTTCTGCAGACAGATGTGATGCAGTGAATTTCAGTGGTTTTAGAGCAGCATAAGACCAGCTCGGCAGAGGGAAAAATTAATTTCCTACCAAATATGATCTTTACCAGAACCTGAGTTTAGCAGCTGACTTGTCTGGTTTGTACCTTGTAGCTTTGTGTTAAGATTTGTATTAACAATGTCACTATGCACAAACTCTTCCAGAGAGAATGTTTTTTTTTTCTTTCTTGTAATTAAAACAATAAGAATTAATGATGGACTGGGGAGGCTTGCTTTTCTGCAGTAATGAAGTGGACTGCTTTCAGTGACTAAGAAAAAAAGTTAATACAGTGATTATTTTGGTCCGAACTAAGTTCTGTTGTAAAAGATAGAAGGATTAAAATTGTATTAGATGTAAAAAATCACAACCCAGACCAGTAAATACATTGCAACTAGGCAGTATAGCTTTGATTCTAATGCTCAACTAGTTACAAGAGAAAATGTGAAAATTTCTTTCAAAATTCATCTGTCTCTCCTTGTTTTTATCCGCTCCCCCCCCCCCCAATTTTTTTTGTCACCTAGGAATATTTAAACAAAAGTTACAGTCACTTCTGCTGGCTTTGTTGAACCACATCCCTCTGCCCAAACCAGCAAATTCTGCCCCTCCCTATGGATACTGAAAAGCTTCAGCTGAGAATTTCTTCAGCTCTCTGCAGCATTTTGTGAGAGTTCTGTCTTTCCCATTCAGATTATTTTAAACAATGTTACAGTATTGTAAACTTCTTGCATCTGCGGGTTGTTTTGCAGTATTGTTACAGTTTTAACTAGATACATATTTAGGAATGGGTGTCTTAGAATTCGGCCAATCTCCTCAAGGGGTGGATGGCCAAAAGACCAATTACTTTATGCCATTTAACACACTCTTGCAAACTAACATATAAAAGCCTTTGGAAAAACTATTAAATTGCTTCCTTCCATTTATCCCTGAGCCTGGATTTCGTGTCGTTTCTCTACTTGTCGTGGTGAGAACAGCGACACCTTTCATTTGCAGTTCTTCAGCTCTCACCACTCCTGGAGGGACTGAGGCATCTCTCAGGGGTCGGGTGAGGGCTGCAGGAGAAAGCTCAGCAGTTATGGCAGAACCAGGGCTCTGGGTGCCCAGGGTAGGAGAGGAGAGAAGCTGGGGAAAGGGGCAGTGATTGCCCTGCTTCTGTCATCAGGGTATAGCAGCTCGCTGAGAGTCTGCGTTTGTGTTTGAGAAACCCCATAAATCTTGGCAGCTTGGGCTGTTTGTATTTAATGTTTTGTCTCTTCTGTTTCTGAAAAGTATTTGTGTCTCACTCTCTTACTGTGTCACGGTGCCTTGGAAGCACAGGGACATGGAAAGGTGGAGAGTCAGTAACTTCTGACTTGCATGATCAGCCAAAAACTGAGATCTCTTATGCTGTTTTCGTGAGCCTCCAAAGGGATAATGTGTTACAAATTTTTCCTTAATGATTTGTAGTTAATTTAAGAACATATGGAAAAGTCCTTCTTCCTTGGAGACAGATCCTGACTTCCCTCTGCCTGGGATCCAATGCAGCATCCATCATTCTGAGGTTTTCCTACAAGTCATACTAAAAGTCCTGTTCTAGCTTTGGCCCTCCTGCATGTCATCATGCAGTCTTATACGGACATCCAGCTGGCTTTATGTCCTTCCCCTTTCACATGGCTGTGTTTTCACCCCACAGGAGACATCTGGGCTTCCTGGCTGGCCTCCTGAGGGTGAAATCCCCCCTTTCCTCAGCCACCTAATCTAATTCAGCAGACTGAATGTCTTCTCACTGTCCTGCTGAATGAAAGCTGGTTTTCACTCCCATCTGGTCCCTTGTTGTTTCGCACAGCTCCTAGAATAATACTATTCATTCTCTTTTGCTGCTGTTAATTCTTTCATAAGAAATGTGCAAACCAAATTCCTACTTAAAATACACATGCTGGGATGTTTCCAAAGCATTTGGTGCTTGCTAGGCCAGCTGCTTATTGTGATGTACCTGTTTGTTCAACACATACCAAGACTCTGCTGTTTGGGTGTTAGAAATGTAAACACAAACATTAAAATTGGTCTGGGATCCTGTTTTCCTTGGCAGATGAACGTGGTCTGGCACTGTGGGGCCATGAATACTATAGCAGACATTAAAATAGATTTAAAAGATGAACTAAACTTTTAGATCTTTCAGGAGGAAGTTTGAGAGCCAGATGTTTTGGGAATGTCTTTCTCTAAATCTTCTTGCACCTCCATCCTGTTGCCCATGATTGTGTTGTAAACCCCTATTCCTCAGGATATTCTGAAGTCTCGAGCTCCATGAGCTCTTCTGGTTTCATTTAAAGCAAAATCAAAGAATGGGTGAGCATGCACACAGAGTTAAAGTATATCCTGATGTCTTGATGGAAGGCCAAAAGGCAAATAAGAACAGAACCCAGTAAGTATTTCTAACTTTTTTACTTTTTTTTTTTTTTCAAGAAAGAGACTTTGGCTTTGATTTTTCAGTGTTTAACATTGGCAGTATTGTGTCTGTTATGTTGGCTGTGATCATACCAAGATATGAAATGCAGCTGTATGTTAAGTGTAAAGGTGAACCTTCTGGAGTACTGAGGGACTTACTTCTGTGGCAGTCTGCCTTCTGGGGGGTTACAGTATTGCTGCTCTTACAGAAAAGATCGGACAGATATGCCAGGCTTGCTGTCCTGGATGTACCAGAGTGGTCCAGTTTGTGCTATGAAGGTGCCCCAGTATAGTGTCTCTCCAGAGCTGTACCTCACACCTCAGCAGAAGCAGATGGCAGCTGTCAGAACTATGTGAAGTTTGTCATCCATAAAATAAGGCCCAAAGTGTATTTACGTAGTGCAGGGTTTTTCCCCCTCAGGACAGTGCTCGATGGTTACTTAAATGTCCTTTAAAAAATGGAAGGGAAGCTATTTTCCTGTAAAAGAAAGATATGTGTAAGGGCTTGAGTTTTCTTAGAACTTTTTGGGCTTAGGCTGGTTTTCTATGGAAATTACCCTCATTGCAATCTCTGTGTGTCTCTTCAGTTTCCCTTGCAATAGCTTTTCAAAATGTTGGTTGAATTTATTCAGATTTGACAGGGGAGAAAAGGTCTCAAAGATATTATCTTTGTATGAGTTTCATAAAAATAGGCATCTAGATAGATGAGACTGTGATTAGTACTCCCACTAAAGGTAAAAAAGGCACTGTAGGCTCAAGACATTATTAAACAGCTGAGAGTCCCTGGGGGAGACTGACAGGGAAAACCTGTCTTCGGGCTGTGTCGGAGAACCTGGCTGCTACTGTTTCCATTCCTTTTGCCACACAGATTGCCCAGCATCCCAGTGCTGAGAGCAGCAAAGTAAAATGAGCTTGTGCCTTTTGTCCTGGATGTATCTGCAGTAGGATTTAGAGTAGGATAGCAATGCACCTGCAGCATCAGCATGACACATAAGGATCTTCAGAGAGGACTCAGTGTTGGAAAGGGACCTGAATCCCCCAAAACCAGCTGTTCTCCAGCCCTCCACAGTTCACAGGGGATTTTTGGTTGGTTTTGGTAGAGATCCTTGAAGAGGAGTAAGTTAGTCTATGATAAGCTTTAGGAAACCTTCTTGTGGCTGGAGATGTCGTCATTCCTACAAGGTAAGTTCTACAGGTCAGTGACCACTGCAGATGGATGGGGATGCAGGAATGTCCAGGGAACCTGTGACCTCCCTGTGGGACTCTGCAGTGCCCCAAACAGGACTGACCAGCTGGGTTCAGATCCAGTGTCCTGGCTTGCTGCTGTGGTATTTCCAGGCCAAGGAGACCTGGGCTGCCTCCATAGCTACAAAGGAGGTTAAAACATCTGTGCTACATCCAACCTTGGCCTTTGCTTTGTAGCCAGCTTAGGCTTTCCTGAGACGCATGACCCACCCTGCACTTCCAGCCTCAGAGTTAGTGAGGGAAAACTTCTCTGGTTTTGCTTTAAATGAAATCAGAAGAGCTCATGGAGCTCAAGACTTCAGAATTCCCCTGAGGAATGGGGGGTTTACAACACAATCATGGGCAACAGGATGGAGGTGCAAGAAGATTTAGAGAAAGGCATTCCCAAAACATCTGGCTCTCAAACTTCCTCCTGAAAGATCTAAAAGTTTAGTTCAACTTTTAAATCTATTTTAATGTCTGCTATAGTATTCATGGCCCCACAGTGCCAGACCACGTTCATCTGCCAAGGAAAACAGGATCCCAGACCAATATTAATGTTTGTGTTTACATTTCTAACACCCAAACAGCAGAGTCTTGGTATGTGTTGAACAAACAGGTACATCACAATAAGCAGCTGGCCTAGCAAGCACCAAATGTTTCCCATTTCTGAGCATCTTCTGTCCATAGGGGACCATGGCTATCATGAGTTTGAGGCCACGTGATCTTCAGCCTGTTGTGGGCAAAGACGAGTGAAGCAGTGTCACAAAAATTCCAACATGAAGGACTCTCAGTAGTTTTCCTGAGGTCAGGGTCTCTCTGACCCCTTTACCAGCACCGCAGTAGCTGCCCTTAAGTGCCATTCAGCAATTCAAGCAAAGATGATCCAGCATCTCGTGGGTAGTGGTGTGCTGGTCTGCAGCTCCCCAGAGTAGGTGCAGAAAGCCCTAATTTTTGTCAGGATAAGTGTATGTAAATAGGGCTGCATTCTTTTTTCCAGTGGAACTTCATGAATTTGTGATCAATGAGGCCCCCTGGAGCTCTTTGGAAAAGCAGTTCTGTGAGCAGTAGAGCCGCTGAGAGCTGGTTGCCTATGATTTATGTCTCACGATTAGGTTATCTGGAATTTAATATGTTCCTAGTGCTAGTTAAAGTATCCTCAATAATGTCTCTGTCTTACGTGAAGTCTCTTGTGCCTAAGAAAGACTGTGATCACAATAGCAGGAAAATATTACAGCCGTACTCCTATCCTTGCCTACCTGCTTTCAGGAAACTTATAACAACACAAAACTTTTGAGGCAAGTGTAGTGCCAAACCAGATAGAAAACACTCAGAAACTCTCAGAGACAGAAAAATAAATATGCATGTCACAACTGCATCTTCCTGATTTCTTAGGGAGCCAAGCGTGGCAATGGAGTGGCAAAAAAAAGTAAATGTCAATTCCAATGAAAACAGTAATGGTCATGTGTGAGCAGATGAAGTACAGCTTCTGAGAAGCTCTCACAACCATTCATTCTGTCTGTGCTTGGCTAGGAATTACCAATTAATATTTCTGGAATCAGTGTTTGGAAGTGCAGTGTGTCCTTTCATGCCAGAAGTAATTGTATTACAGTGAGATTTGGAGAGGTTGTGCAAGCTTTCTGGAGAGTAAGAGCCAGAATTACATATGGGTGTGTTACGATCCAGTCATAATAAGTTCATAGGAGTCCATGTGTGATCCCAGGCTTGCTCATCCACCTCAGTGCCTCTAGAAAAGCTCTTTCCATCACAGTCCATAACACCTGGTGACTGACGGGCAGCTTTTATTAACTTGATCGTTCTGTTCTCAGAGACAACTTGATTTTCCCTGCCTTGCTCCTAAAGAACCCGTACTGTAAATACCTTCGTAAAGGTATTTCTGTTGCGGGGTCATGTTGTCCCTCTGCCTATGTTTTAATCAATGTGGTTCAGTCAAGGTAGAGAAATATTTTGAGCCTGCTGCATGTTAGTTTTAATTGAAGAGGAGAAAAAATGCAGCATGACTGGGTCCTTGGGGAAATGGTGAATTTCTACAGCTGATCCTTTGAAAGATCTCAGCAGTTTTAAAGAGAGAGGGAAGAACTGTGAATGAAGCGGCCAAGAGATGGAGGAACAGCTGAGGAATGCCAGCCAAGAGAGTGTGGGAACTGTGCTCAGAGATTTCTCACATTTGGATCTGATCCAAATGAACCAAAAGCAGTGTGAGACTTTTCTACTCACTGCAATGATTTTTTCATTAGCAGACCCTTTTAGGAATCTTCTCATTTCAATACTAAGAAGAAGATGGTTCCTGTGTCTATGTGGCTATTTGTCAAAAACAGTTTTGGCACATTGGCAGTGCTGGAGCAATAGTCTGGAGCATGGAAATGCTGCTGCAGAATCGCAGAAGGAACAGGGACCGCTTCTTAACCAGGGTGTTGGTGCCTGATCTCCAAAAGGTCTTGGTCACAGGTTAGAGGAAGAGGGTGAATCCTCTTAAAAGGCCTTTGACTACTCCAGGCCATGTCCTATGTGAATTCCATAGCCAGAGCTAGCAGTTTGACATTGTAAATCATAGAAAAAAATCATGGCTATAGATTAGAGGGAGAGGCAAAAGGTGGTGGGGTCATAGCTGGGGAGAAAGCTCAAGTATGAGTCTTCTCAAAGAAGATGCTGGGTTTCCTCTGCTTCCCCAGTGAATTACTTTGCCAATGGTTAAAAACTATTTCAGCCTGATTTGTATGTTCCATCTGGGCGCTGTGCAGTGGTAGCAGCACTGACCCAAGGTTTGAACCTGTCTCAGTTGTAATTAATGGAGAAACTCCCTTTAAAGTCAGAAAATCGGGAATTGAGTATTAAGAGACTTGAAATGTTACTATCAGTGGACATACACCTGCCCTGATTGCTATGTGTTCCACTCAGGTCACATGTTTCAACTCAGCAGCTCTCAAAATTTCCAATGTATTCACCACCCACATGCTCAGATCTCAAGATGTCAAAGTCATGAGTATTTTTCTTTCTTTTCAAATAAGTCATGGCATCCCTGGCTCTGGAAACAGCCTAACAAAAAAAGTAGCTGTAATTGAAGTATTTGCTGTAGCTGGGAACTGTACAGAGATCAGTTAAAACAGTCGGTTCATGCTCGCTGGGAAGTTTCTCACATTTGGGAACTAAAACCTGCAGTGCTGGGATTCGCCTCAAAATAAATGGATTTCCAAAGCTTGAGCCTAACCTCATTCAGATCTTTCTGGGATCTAGGAAAAAAAAAAAAAAAACAAGACATCAGTTTTGTTTAGAGGCCACGATAAAAGTTTCTTTTTAGATATTTACTTCTTTAGAAGTAGTTTCTCTCCTGTGTAGGATTGTGGTCCCTTGGTAGATCTGCAGAACCACTTTACAGGAAGAGTAAATCAATCTATGGCACAAAATATCACTGCAGTCAGTGCTCCACAATTATCTGAGTGCACGCATCTCACACCTGAAGGGTAGAAGTATAATTTATTTTCAGTGAGTATCCTATAACAAAGTAATGTGAGGGCTTGTTTGAATTGCCTTGGATGTGTTGCCCTCACATCTCCATGGAGTCGGTGTCTGGATAGGGCTGAGCTGAGGGACAGAGGAGCAGTGGAGGGGACAGACCATGCACCCCAGTGCTCAGCTGTCCTTTACTTTGCCACTGCAGAGTCTCTGGCTGTGGTTTGCATTCCCAGCACCGTGAGGTGGCCAGGCAAAGGTGGCAGGCTGTGTTTAATGATCCCCACACAGGCATGGAAGGAGGTTCAGTCTGAAGGCAGGGAGCTCGTGGAGCACAGTGGCAGCTTGACTCGCTCTCTATGGGTTCTCACTGTCAACACAGCAATGCTCTGAACCATTAATAATAATGTGATGTTTTAACTGGGGGGAAATAAGTGTCTCTTGAAACCACATTTCTGCCTTCCACACACCCCATTCCAGCACTCATCTGTATTTACTGAATAAGGTTAATGGATTATTTAGCAGGTTTCTCCAGCCATTATCAGAGAGCCCACTGTTTATGTGGCTGGCCTCTCCTGTTCTGTCAGTGTCATAAGCTACTCAATTAGAAAAGGGAAATAAAATGTATGTAATAGGTAACTATGGTTACCTGTGATGTGGGTTTTTAACAAGTGCTCAGAAAGCTAGTGGCAACAGAGTTTGGAAGTTCAGAGCTGTAATTTATTCAAGGACTCTCTTGAATCAGAGTATCAAAAGCATTTAGAATAGGTTCAGAACATTTTCTTTTGTGGAACAGTGTTGCAGTCCTAAGCAGAAGCTCTTGTACAGACTGACTGCTTGCTCTGCTCATGTGAGAAGAAAAAAGGAGAGGGAGAGGGTAAATATGCCCTTGTTCCACTTTTCTCTTGCAGAGCCCAGTAGCCCTGGCACTGGAAAAGCTTGTGAAAGTGGTGGTTTCTGGAAGTAGTGCTTCCATTGTCCTGTTGTTTCCCTATTTACCCTGAAACAGTGATTTTAAAAGTGGTGAAAATACAGAGCTCCGAAGCTGCGTGAGCTTCAGGGGTATCTTTCAAATAAAGGTGCCTACATCAGAAATTCAGCCCCAGTCATGCTGTTTGCTCAGAAAAGAAAATAAAATCCTCCATGCTTAATTTAATGAAGACACAGAACAGTGTTAACAACTTTTATATAGGACTGAAAGTGCCCTATGAAACACGTCTTGAGGTCAAAAATTTCACCTCTCAGGTGTTTCAGGGGGATCGGTTGAATTCTGTACATATTTGCCTTTTGCAAAGCAGGGAGCTGTTGTGGGCTCTTCCTGTGGGATTTTTGTCTGAACACACAAGATAGTGCTACCACAGTGTTCCCCATCTGCTCCATGGGCACTGCCCAAGAGAAGGGGAGGGTCATTTCAGCTGTCCAAAAACACTGTCTCAACCAAACCAACCAAGTACACAGGGTGCAGGAAAGACCTGTTTTGTCACATATTTTATTATCATTACATGCAACTACATCAAATGAATACTGGAAAACCTTGCATCCAGTTCAGGACATGCCAGTTTATCAGCACACTTCCAGAGGAAAATTATCTGCTAGTGTCAGGAGTAATTTCCCAAGAAAGCTGTCAAAAAAAAAGTTTGTAATTAAGAGAAGACGTTGGACTCAACCCTCTGTTAGATGTTTGCTGGATCCCACCTTTACGCAGGTGGTTTTGCTTTGCCCTAAGTTCATTTTCTAGTAGACCAGCAGAGAAATTCTGAAGGCTCTAAATGCTTCCCCCAATTCCTCCTGTTTAGCCGACTTGAAACACACAGCATGTAATTTGTTAAGGGTGCACAAAGTTGAGGATATTGCAGTTCAGTCAGGTGCAGGTCATGGCCGTGAAAGGTCAGGGTGTGGTATGGTTTGGAGTGCTGGAGAGTTTCCAGTGTGTTCGCACTGGGGCTGTGCTTGTTCTGAACCTGAGGGAAGGCTGTGCTTGTATCTGTTAATCTGGAGGTTCTTTATTAATAGGCTGCACACTTCATTGATTTTTAATTAATTTCTGAAGAGACACAGAGGGTAAGTGCTGCAGCCCACAGACATCTCTGTACTTATTGCAGTCCACATCTCTATTGATTGCCTGCCTAAGGAGCAGAAGTAATCCATTTTAAATACACTTTCTTGGAGAGACTGAATGCACTGCACAATCCACTCTCCCAACTGTAATTGCATTGGCAAGAGGTCAGTGGCTGGGTGGGGGAGAAGTAGCCCACTGTTCAAGTTTGGTGCTGTGGGCTTCCTTCCAGGAAGGGGGGCAGTTTGGAATTACAGGATCAGGAAAGCACTGGTCATAACTCCCCCATTACAGCTGCACTGGGAACTCCTGCTTTTAGCCCTCCTGCCTCTTCAGAGGAAGGAGCTGGAGCTGGTCTAACTGAAGCAATTAATGTAAGGGAGAAGAATGGCATTCAAAAAGTCTGTTCAAATTGATACCTCTGTTTGGTTGCCACTTTGAAAAGCATCAAACACTTTCCAGGAGTACGTGATCCACTGGGAGCTGAAACCTGAAGTCTCTGAATACTCCCCAAATCAGTGGACAGGTGTGTTCCTTCTGCTGCATGTGTAACACAGATTACTACGATTTCTTTTGAAACAGCAATTTGAAACAGCCTTTGTCGTAAGGAGTGTGATCCTGCCAGTCTCTAAACTGTAGTTACTTTGCAGTGTGTTATTGCCTGGCAAGGAGAGTTTTGCAGTAGTAAGTTTGTTATTTAGGCAGTTAGCTCTTGTGTAAAGGCCTTTTTCACAGAAAAAGGTGTTGTTGGTGCAGTTACAGCAAGAACTGCATGAAGTGCACTGGTGAGACACTTACTGTAAGCACAGCTACAAGCTGCAATTTCTCTCTCCTCTTTGGACTGCAATCCCCTGAGCTGTGGTTTTCTTCAGAGCTAATGGGAGAACATCCCTGTCCTTTTGAGCTCTTTGGGAATAAGGGAGAGTAATGTAGTCTGTCCACATAGCCCAGGAGGCTGGGACACCTGGTCCAGGTGAAGGGGTAACACACCCAGTATGACCCAGTTTGCCCACTGAATGGAGAATGGAGCTGGCATAGGAGAGCACCTTGCACCCAGCTGCCTTAAGAAAGCACTTGAGTTAATTGCAAAATAGAGATTAGATACAACTCCACAGCTCCCTCCCTCAGGAATCTCAGGCTTGGGAATGAACTTTGCAGCAGCTGCGCAAATGTGGCTGTAGGTGGGACCAGAACTCAGAGCCACATCCAGTATGGCTAATATTGAAATAAATACCTGCTCTGCATCTCATTGCTTATGCTACTTAATATATGTATGTAACATCTTTCATCAGAAGAACATGAAGTGCTTCACAGACTCTTTATATTCAGCACCACCTAACCCAGAAAGCTGCACAATTTGAGGGAGGCTGGGAGACAGCTTATCTTTCCACAGGAGTTCAGACTAAGGACATGTTTGATGATGCAGTGGAACTAAGGCCCCTTCTGGTGTTGCCTGAGGAGCTTCAGCACCTACCCAGGATAGAGAGCTTCATTTTAAAGGGTCCCACAAGCCAGAACTGAGAACCAGTCAATTCAGCGGTGACCCACTTATCTGTGCCATGAAGGGGTGAGATGACTTTCCTGAGATGTTAATTTAGGATTGGAGTGGGTCTGGGCCCATCAAAATGTCTACTCAGTCTGGTCAATTAAGTATTGAAATGTCAAAATCTTATGAAACTGCTTCTCCTCTCATTTCTTTCCATTCTTTCTCCCTTTATCAATCACCTGTCATTTTGGAATAGACTGCATTTTTCCTGTAATTCTCATCTAATAGCCTCTTTCCCTTCACTTTTGTTTCTTGAGTTTGTTTCGATCTGTTGTGCTTTAGCATCATCTTTATTTTGTGTCCTGGATTAGAGTTTAGCAGTGTAGTAAATCTGGCTTTTGGACTCTTATTTCTGGAACAAATAAACTGCATCTGCCACATGGTGCAAAGCAAATATCTGGTGCTGACTTCTTTTTATTCGGAGTTGTTCTTTTGATGTGCAACTGGCACTTTTATATTGCCACAGGTAGTGTGTGTCTTCCTGTGGTTGGTGTGAAGCCAGCTCATCCCAATTTTGTGCTTCAGCTGAGCCAGCCCACATGTGAGCAGACAGAATTTGTACTTCTGGGTGAGCCGCAGGTGGAGAGATGTAAGACTGACCTCTGTTCAAAACATCACCACTCTTTTCACAGCAGAACTAGCTCAAGTTACCTGTGCAGGAGTTGGATTTTCACAGGTTGTCTTTCCATAGGGGTAATAATCCAGCTGCACTGGGATCCCATCTCTTGAGTCAAGTACAGGTAGTCTTGGTCTTGCTTCTGTATACTCTGAACTGTTTACTCTGAAAACTTTCAGCAGAGTCACAACAGGACTGTGAGGAAAGTGCTGTTATCAGCAGTGTCCCCTCTGCTCATGTCACACCTGCTCAGATGGCAGGTCCGGCAAAGTTTCCATCATCTGGTCCTGCTCAGGTGGACAGGACCAAAGCAACTGTAGGAAAATCCAAATAGTTATATCAACTTTGTGTCCTAAGTGCATCTGAAGATGGCCAGCTTGAGATAAAAGCACTTTTACCCTGAGGTGCAGTTTGCTACACATTAATAGCACATTGCTTCAAACTTAAACTGAAGAGAAGTGAAACCTTGAGAGAGCAGGAGTCAAGTGAGCAGGAGATGGGAAGAAATACATTACTATCACATAAGCTTTCTTTGCCCTTTACCAAAGAGAGAGAGAGAATAACTTACCCTCTAAAATTGAATTGAACTCCTAAATACTTGGGCTTATAGCACAGCACAGGATGCAGGAGTGGTTCTCCCTTGCCAGCTTCACCAGGGCTGGCAGAGCTCCAGACATTTTCAGAACTGGCAGGTGACCTGGTGGAGGTGTGCTTAGTACAAGGTGTGAGTCCCTCAGCTCGGGATGGTAGCATCCCTCTTCCCTCCCCTTGGCTGTGGGGGTGACCTCCAGTGTCAGCTCCCAAGCCGACCTACACAGGACATCACACCTCTGCAGCTGAGTCAGTGGATTTCAGAGCAGTGTCAGTCTTTTCTCTCCCACAGCTCTCTCTGGAGGAACAGCTACCTGGATGAGTCTGGTTGCTCTTGACAACAAAGGGCACAGTGTTTTCCTTGAAAATGTATTTAGCCCCAGGCAAAATTACACCTTTTCCATGGGGTTTGCAGGAGAAAAGATGATCATTTGAGGCTTTCTGCAGTGATTCACATTATTAAGCAAGCCTTGAGTTTTTAGGACGGTAAGAGAGTAGTCTCCAAAGCTGCAGATTAATGTCCATGAGACATAAGTTGGACTTGAAATTTTCTTCCTTCATATACCTGGAGAGTTACTATGATGAACCTGCCATGTGTGCTGGCTTTGGTGGGTGGAAGTTATTATCGAAGAAAGAAAGGCTGTTCTTAATTTCTGGGTGAGATAAGATCAACATGCCCTCAAATTAGGGAAACAATTATATTTAATGTAGAAAACAACTAAAAGTCACACTGAAAAAAAGAATTTATAGGGGGTTTGCTGTGGGCTGGTATTGCTGAAGATCTTGGGGCAGGGGAAGGTCTTTATACTTACTTTTTAAATTGGATTTGTTCTTGCAAAACAATGTCTTCCATCTTGCAAGACAGAAGACATATGTTAAACTTTAGTTAGTGATTCAACACACTTCAGTTCATCTTTAGCAATTATCCCAAAAGGACTTTGCATTTAATGACTTACATACCTGTTTGAATTCTATCCTGAGTAATGAATACCTTTTTTCTGGAGATGAAATCCAGACACCTGAGGGAAAGAGCTTTCAGATAAGACTCATGCAGTTCAGAGTTGGGTATTCCCTGCACAGCAGCTTCCACTTTTGAAACAAATCCAGAAGCATCCTCAGCAGGGAGATGGGACTCCAAAAAGTCCAGAAAAGTGAAGGAAACCAAATAACAGCATCTGAAATAGTCTGTGCTCATACCTCTTACACTCGGACCTGTACAAATGGAGGCCATGCTCAAAAGCTGCCCCCAGAAACTGTGAGGCAAATTACAGCAGCAGCAGAAAGTAACACTGCTTATAATAAAGTAAGGAAACAGCAAATTGTGACCACAACTTCGAGGTGCATCTCAGGGGACAAACTGGTGATTTGCCAGAAAAACTTCATTTTCCTTTTTTAAAAAATCCTTTTATTCTCCTATTTCCTCCACCAGCCTAGCTTTGGTGATACTTCCACAGCACAGGAAATCCTAATACTTTATGAACCTAGTTTGATGTTTTTTACACTGAAGTCCAGCACTTGGAAAGATTAGAAAGCTGTCCAAGATCATTGTCTTCTCTTGTCCCATAGATTTTTTGACATAAAATCTCCTTTCCACTGTCCCACTTCAGTTTATTGTCAGCACATTATGTCATTTTCAGGTCTGATATTTTTCCTGTGAAAAGAGCAAACCTGGCTGTGTCTGAAGTGACCATTCCAAAGCTGTCACAGTGCCAGAGGATTTATAAAAACTCCTTAATAAAATAGCAGAAGATATTTTTTTCATAGCTCTTAACAAATCACTTTTAGTCTATTCAACTCATAAAATACCTTCCTGGTATTCTCTCATGGACTTTTTGGGTGGGGATGCCACCAGCTGTGTATTTTTTATCGTACTTCTGTATCATGTTAAAAGATGAAAGATTCATATAGAACTTTTTTTCCTGCCAAGTTCAAAAATGTCTTCAGATGGTAGTTCTCTGCATAACATATGTTTAGACAGTATTGCTGCAGTGAATACTATAGGATTCAGTTTTTTAGATTATTTTCCTTCCACTTGGATAGTCTCATTTATTGAAAATATATACATATATACCTTTTCATTTATACTTCTGCCACCCACATTTAATGCTTGTTGATAGGGTATCAGGAAAAGTGAACGTTTACACTGGGTATTCCCAAGAGGATTTACATTTCTGCAGACCATGGGCTCTGCAGAGGATTTTGTAGCTGCCAACCAACCCTACCGAGACTGGTTTTAGCTTTTAGATAACACAGGTGGGAGAAAGCCCCGAGAAGGTTGTTTGACAGAGGTGAAGAAAACTGAAGTACAATGATACACAGGCAGTTATTTCTGCCCTCTTTCTGGACAGAAAAGAAAACCAGCTGTGGTATTGCTGGGGAGCAATACAAGGTGTTGGTTATTACACATTTTCTAGTTCTTGAGAGAGTGTGAGGTTAGGATGAATAAAATAGAATCTTACTAAAATGATACTAGATAATAGCACAAAATTGGAGTAAATGGACATGAATGAATAGAATAAGCAGTGAAACATCCTAAAGTGTTAGCCTACAAGTTTAAAAAATGGTTGAAATTAGAGACAGTAAAATAAGACCAAAGAGGCATGGTTAAGAATTTGGTTGTGTAACTCTTTCAATGAAGGATGTTTTTGCACACCTTACCATCCATTCCTGCCATCATTGACTAGAATCAGGAGGCTAAAGCCTTGGTACAGGTCATCTGTTTTGATTTTGACAAGACAAATTCTGTATTTTCGTTTTGGCCAAAAGAAATCAGCAATATTTTCATATTGTTTCAGTGCTGATAGGTACAAGTTAATCTACTGAAAATTATAATTTTATTTGGGCCTGATATATTCTGCTGCCAGCAGAATTCTCTCATCAGCTGGTATCATGGTGTGATTCTTGTGTGACTCACAATAGTTTAGCCCATTAAATTTATTTGTCTTTTTTTCTAGGGGTTTTAATTTGATGTCAGAAAACACTGATGTCAAAAAAACATTAGTCTTGTAAAGACTTTCTGAGGGTATTGATTTGCAATTGGCAGGAGGGTGTTTCTTTCAACTAGCAGTGCTTCTAAAGAATAACTTCAGTTGATTTATGCCAAAGAGTCCCTGTGTCCTCTTTCAAACCCCCTTCATGTTGACTGCATGAAATAGTGTTTATGTCAAACATTCTCCCACATATTTTCAAAGCTTTTACTGGTGTTTGCACTGAAATTTTTCACCTAAAACCAGTTTAGGGCTCCATTTGATGCTTTTTGTATAGACATCCACTTTCATAGAATCCTAGAAGTGGAAGGGACCTTAAAGCCCATCCAGTTCCAGCCCCTGCCATGTGCAGGGACACCTTCCACCAGACCAGGTTGCTCCAAGCCCCGTCCATCCTGGCCTTGGACACTTTAAGGGATGAGACAGCCACAGCTTCTCTGGGCAACCTGTGCCAGGGCTGGGTCCATACGCCATGAGTGGCAGCTTCTATGGGGACAGGTACCTGTGAGCTCCTTAGGCTGTGAAGGGATAATGAAATCTGGCCCATGGCACTGAGTAATCTGGTTATTTTAATCACTACATGTGACTCTGAATTATCATCTGTACTGTGGGATAATATGATCTCTTTGGTATTCAGCAATGACTTTTTAAAAATTATCATATATATTATACAGAGCTAATATATTAAGAGATACCTTAAAGGCAATTATCAAGTGTGTGATTTCATCTGTAGGTTCTAATAATGGTGGTTAATGTCATAAATGCCTTTTAATGAAATTATAGGCTTGTAACCCTGCCCAGCTATCCTTTGTGTGTCATATAATTAGTAAGACCAAGCTTTGCTGTTGATCTCAGTGTCACAAAGCATTGTGCAAATTTCCATACTGATGGTAGATGGTTAGTCTCCCATCAGAATAAGAATAAGGTTAAGGCCTGGCAGCTTGACTATGTTACCTTATCTTTAAAGGCAGCTGGATGGACTTGTTAACAAAAGTACTTCTAACAAAATATATATGCTCATTAAAAAAAGGGCCATTGATCTAATGTCTTATTATAATACTACAGGCAATATTTTAAGGGAGTGAAATGGTAAGGGAGTTGCGGCACTTGGAATAAAGAATTGTTTTCCTTCTAATCCACTGAGGGTAGTGAAAATTTGTGACCAACTTAAAAACCATTTGAAGATGGACAAGAATCTTCATCTTGAATTGAAGACACTTGTCTGGAATGTAACAGAGCTGGGATTGTTTCCCAGTGTGGTCTGATTTCTGGGGGGCTTTGGCTAAATTGATTAATTTTTATGGTCATCAGATTTCCTGTCTGAAGAACAAGGGACGTAATATTTCTTTTCTTTGTCTCACATTTCCAGATTTTAAACTTGCTGAAGCAGAAGAGTTACCTATGTGTTATTTTGTTGGGTTTTTTCCTTTTGGTAATTGAATCATACAGAATCATTCATACTGGAGTAACTCAAGGTCATCTAATCCTGCCTCCTGCTCAGAGCAAGAGCAATGTTGAACTTCTGCCCTCTAGGCCATTTTCTCATTTTAAATACTCATAATTGAACCAGACATTTTATATGTCACCAGTGAAAGTCAGTTCTCAAAAACATGTAAGATTTGTCAGGATTATTGTACTGTTCTTATTCCTTCAGGGAATGATGTACCTGGAAGAGAGGAGACTCGTCCACCGGGACTTGGCAGCCCGTAACGTCCTGGTGAAATCGCCAAACCATGTGAAAATCACTGACTTTGGCTTGGCCAGACTTTTGGAAGGGGATGAAAAGGAGTATAATGCTGATGGGGGGAAGGTGAGTACTGAACATGTCTGGAAGTAAACTACCATGCTGTGACAAGCCTCCTGAAGTTACTCCTTAGGTTAGTGTGTCCCTGTGGGACTGTTACCTGTGTAAGGGAGTCTGTCAGTGACTGTGCAAAGCCCTTGCAGGAGAACTGTGTTGTGAAAGCACACATAAAAGCTGCTCATTTTTTGCACAGTGAGCTTATCCAGGAACTGAAATATAATTGCACGAGTAGTTTTCACTCTCAGAATTAGGTTTTGTTCATGTGCTCCAGTTTGTGTCTTGTTTTGAATACTTCGGTTCGATGAGTGATGGATATTCTGAGGCATTCCTGCTCAGCCTCTTTCTCTGGCCAATATACACCTCAATAATGTGCAGTCCCATTTTCCCAGACAAGTAATTTTTGTGGAAACAAAAGGGAAAGCCACAGAACATGAGAATTTATCTCTTCTATCACGCTGGAAGAGCCCTGTGTATGTTATGTCTTGCATCCACCTCTCCAATACCATGCTGAATGCCAGGCCACTAAAAGCCAGCTTGAGGATAATTTTGAAACTAGACATTTTCCCCTATTACTTTCCAGCGAACCACACCATGGCCATGTAGTGCCTTACCTCATTTCTGCTAATTTCAGATTAATGCATGATAAAATTCAGAAGGCAGTAAGTACATGGTGCTTCTGGCTGCTCCCTAAATATCTTGAAATTCCCCATTTCAATCTGTCACTGAATCCCAAAGGATTCTGCTTCACTTGTCATTCCTGTTCCTGGATGTTCTGTTTGCTTTCTGTCTCCTTGCTATCTGTGTTTTTTTGTGCTCACTCATGCCCTTGTCTGGGGCAAACAGCTGTTGCCAGTGTGTGCTGGTCTCTGGGATGAGCTGCTGCCTTGTTTGTGTGGCTGCTGCCCTTGGATCACCTGGGCAGGCCAGTCAAGGAAGTGAAGAGCTTGAGAGGAGACACCAGTGCTTCCTCATTTCCCCATGGAAAGAGACCTTCTGTCGGGGAAGGTGGGGTTTTGGCAGCTTTCCCTGATTCCTTCATTTCTGTAATTCTCTTCTCGGTAACCCCTCAGCCTCTTCCTTCCATCAGACACTGATTGACAGAAAATGAGTTGATCCTTGCAAACCAGCTGTTCCCTCTGTCTTGGGCTTGTTACCCTGCTGAGAGCTCTGGAGCAGGATTTACATCAGATGTATCACTTCCCAGGTCAAGAGAAGTATCCTGTGAACTCCAAAGGACATTGGCAGCGTCAAGTTGTATTGAGAGCCTGCTAAGGGAGATTCAGACTGGACAATCAAGTGGTTGTAAACAGAGGTGGTGCAGTTTCCATCCTTGAAGGTTTTCAAGTCCAGATGGGACAATCCCTGAGTAACTTGGCCTAATCTCCTAGGCAGCTGAATCTGCTGTGAACCTGAGGTGGGACTAGAGGCCTCCTGAATCACTTCCAACCTGAGTTATCCCATCATGAACAAGGCAGCTTTGCTCCTTCAGTAGCTGTTCACGTCTGGAACGACCCAGCCGTATACAATGGGAATGAAAGCAATGCACTTCTGCAGAGTTTAGTGGGGGAGGATGAACTGTCTTCACAAAACTTAGGGCAACCTTTATTACAAGGTGCTATTTTTGCCATAACTCTGTAGATTATGTTCATTAGTGAACTTCATGGAAGGTAGTTTCATAAGGGTTTGAATGAAGACACATCCTCTGCTTTTACACCCACCATCTGTTCAGATTTTGCCTGCAGCTATGCATCCCTTTGGTTTATTCCAGTACCTCTTCCATAGTTCCAAATTAGAGGCAACCCATACAAGTCCCTGCCAGGTAAAAGTCTCCTAAGTGTTTGTCCATCAGAAATTCACAGACTGCAAGGCTGTGCCTGATGGGTGCAGCTCAGGAATGGGAAACACCATGAATCCCATTTTAACATGAACTCAAGAGGGTGGGCCCTAATGCAGGAACAAGGTTTGGTTTGCTGCACACCCTTCTCTGTAAGAAGAGATGAGCTCACCCCGAGGGTGATCTACTGACACGGGAACATGGGGCTGCTGACTTAGTTTGGGGTGCAACTTTTCTCACTGCAGTGCTGATACAGAGAAGTGGGATGGCTAAGTTCCTGACAAATATTAGGAGTTAAAAATAAACCACTGTAAATTCTCCTCACTGCCTGTTTACCCTGATGATGATGATGGGGACAGTGAAGTGTTATGGTCACTGCATTGTAACCTGGCCTCCTTAGAGAACAGCTGAGATAGCAGTGTTGCTATCTCAGATTGCAGAGATTGCAAACTGTTAAGGAAAAAGAGCTTGTGCTTTCCACCTTCTCTGCTGCACTTAAGATTTAGGGGAATTACATGCAATTTTTGCATTGGTCCCTCTTCACACAGCATTGATGAAAACATGAGTTGTTCCACTACTTCTGAATCAGTAAATATAAGAAATTCTGCAGGTAAGTGGTTCGTCTTTCTCACCTCCAAGTTGTATGAGGCACAGCCCCATTCTAGAGGGCAGGAACAGCCATTTCCTCTGTGGGATAGTGCTGCTTTTTTTCAAGCTTGCCGTTGAAGGAGGCAGGGAGAAAGCTGGTATCTTCATACAGGATCTGCTTGTATTGTTTTATTAATGTATTTCTAAGGTTACATTTCTCTTGTCCTTCCCTAGATGCCAATTAAGTGGATGGCTCTGGAGTGCATACACTACAGGAAATTTACCCATCAGAGTGATGTGTGGAGCTATGGTAAATCTTCTTGTGATTAGTTTAAAAAGTTGTGTCTTTTAAAGCATTAAATCAAGTTGTGTTAGTATGTTAAAGATACCCTCTTTTCCCAAAGGAGTTAATTCCAGAAGCGTTTGCTCTTAAGGTTTTTTTTTTTCCTTTAAATGTGTAACTCTGAGCAGCAGTTGTTACTGTCTCCTGTGTTACTTCCCTGCTCACTGAAATATATTATCATGATGTTCCCTGCTGGGGTGAGTGCTGCAAGGTCTGGCGTGGTAGCAGTTTGGCTGATTATTATGACAGAAGAAGACCTCTTTCAGCTCAGCCACAGATTCATAAAAATACAGCTGCAGGTCACAATTTACAGCAGTCTTCAAAAAGCTCAACTCTAAAAGCCATGAATGTCAAAAAACATTTTCAGGCTTATGGGACTTTCTCTACCTAGAGTCAGATAAAAGGGAATTTGTCATAATACAGAGCAAATACGGCAAGAGAAAGAAAAGGAAGAGACAAGTTCTCCACACTAACTAGAACAAGCATCTATTTAATTTCACAGATAACTTGGGAATTGGTGAGCTACACACACAGAGAAAAAGTCATATTTGAGAAATGAGGTGTTTGTTCAGTGTTGCTAATGGTTATTCAGACAAGCTGTTTGCCACATCTGCTGAGGTCTCTGCCTGTTTATCTGGTATAGCTATTACTAATAAAACGATGTATACCTTGATAAATGGACATTTTCAGCAGTATCTGGGGCTGTGGAGTCTTACTTGCATTTCCTATTTTGCATTTGAACCAAAAGGGTGTACAGCTCTATTCATTACTCACTTTTACCTGTGGGTAGCAGCAAAAGACACCGTTTGCTGTGGCTGGGTAGCTGCCCTCTTCTAGTCAGCTGAGAAAAGCTGAGAAAAGGGAGAGTTCAACTGATCTTGTAAAGCTGCTCTTTCTCTTCAAATTGTGTATACCCTGGATCACTCAGGAAAAAATATGCCTTCATTTATGAAATTAATTTTAAATGCAGGAAGCCCAGAACATCTATAAGCTGAAAGGAAAAGTCCATAAACAATTGACAGGTTATATTTATGTAATGTCAACAAGGAGATGAATGAGGGTAAAATAAATGGGGTTTACTCATGTGGTAATTCTGCCCATCACTTTTCACATTAGCATGACATTTGTCAAAATATGGTACTAATCTGGAGGCGTGCTTAAAATGACCTTTGCAATACAAATAAAAGTTAAAGAATATGGTGTGAGAGCAGCATTTTCAATATTTAAGATTCTGTTTGGGCACAAATTCTTTTACTTATGATAGATGATATTTATTTCCAGCTGCAAAGCCAAAACAAATCTTATGGCTTTTCAAAAAGAGAATCTTGGGTTTGTAGCACAGCACTATCATAAACTCAAATCCATAAGGTGATTTAAGGGAAAAAATAATAGCAGTGGCTGTGAATGACTTACAAGGCAAAGCCAACAACCTAATGTTACCCAGTGCTGTACCTTTGTGGGAAATTAATGCTCTAAGTTAGGGAACATCTGCGCTTTTTCCCCTTAAAATAATAGAGTACATCAGCCATTCATTTCCCTTTTTGATAAAATAGCGTGGTGCATTCTTTTGTTATTGCACCCATTTACTTTACTTCATTTGTCTCATACCTTTCTTGTGTGCCTCAGGTCTATCACGCCATTTCTTACACTGCTAAAAATGAGGGAAGTTGCTTTTGAAGATTACCACAAAGTGCTGTTTCACCATTTTCCAGAGTTTTCAAGTGGCAGACTGTCATGGTTTAAGCCCAGATAGCAGCGAAGCACTGTGTAGCTACTTGCTTAACTCCTCCTGTCCCCCCCAGTCCAAACTTCAGTGTTTTTCCAGGCACTGGTGAAGAAGAAGAGATTGCAGTCCGGAACTGGGCCAGGATACTCTGCTGTGAGAGACGGTGGGGGAATCTGAGTAGTGTGACCTCAAACACTAACACTCTTTCTTCTGCCTAGGAGTCACCATCTGGGAGCTGATGACCTTTGGTGGGAAGCCATATGATGGAATCCCAACTCGAGAGATCCCCGACCTCTTGGAGAAGGGAGAGCGGCTGCCCCAGCCCCCAATCTGCACTATTGATGTTTATATGGTGATGGTGAAGTGTAAGGAATTGTCACTTTCGATACCCCTGTGCTCACTGCAAGAGGGACGCTGGTTTAGAACATTTGCATAGATAGTCTCTGACAGAGCTGGGAAACAGGGCAAGCTGCTGCTGCAAAACAAAAGCTTCCCAAGACACTGTAAATGTCATTTAAATATTGCCTGCACATCTTTTGCAATTTTACAATTGTTAGCCATGAAGGGCCGAGTTAGCTCAGCTTCTTATTACTGTCAGATGTTATCTCATGTACTTGCTGTGAAGTCAAAATTGTATGATTGTTATTGTAAACCCTTGTCATTTCCATGACAATTGATTCTGATGTAAAAAAAGATAGTATTAAACATAATTATAGCACATGGATACCCAGCCAGTGAAGGCTGTGAGGAGAAATCCCATTTCCAAATACTGAGGAAAGGAATCACGAATGTTTTATTGTTAGTAGCAAGAACGATAATTGCAATAGTAATAATAAAAATTAAAATTAATAGAAGAAATGCTACAGAGAGGATTATTTTTTATCATTCTTACTCCAGTACAAAAATTTATGTTTATTTTTACTTTGGTAAAAAAAGGAAAACAGTCTGCACATGGTTTCTTCCAACTTCTTTATCTCCAAGATACTCCCACTAATGACAGTATCCTCCAAGGTTATGCTTCTAATTTAAAAAGAGCTAGAAATATCTCTCTGATATTTCTGGCTTAATTTAAGTGAGATTAACATACAGACATCTCATCCATCATATATACTCCTTTCCCTTTTGCTTGTACACAAAAGCCCCGAAAAAAGAGAAGGAAACGAAAACTAGAAGAAGTAAATAAAGTATCTTCTGAAAACAGTTGTGCTGTGCATGGAGGTGTGGAAATTAAATCATGCAAGGGCTTTGTTGAGTGCAAAAATGTCCCATCTGGTAGGACACATCCTTAATGAAAGACAGTCAGTGCTGATACCTAAATGTGCAAGATGAGAAAATTGCAAGGCAGTGTTGCTGTCTCTGGGACAGAGAGGAGCCCAGCAAATTAAGAAAAATTCCATGCAGTAAGGAACAATCTAGTCTGACCAAAACCAGGTGTTTTCCATTTTATGCATCATAGAATTCTAACTTCCCATTCTTCTGGGTTTTTATTGCAACTTTTCTTTGGGCCAGAGTTATCAAGTACTTCAAACTTGTACATTAAAAAAAATGGAATTATTTCCTCCCTTGACACTTAACCATTTTCTTTCTCGTCTTTCATCCAGGCTGGATGATTGATGCTGACAGTCGGCCAAAATTCAAGGAGCTGGCTGCTGAATTCTCTAGAATGGCTCGAGACCCTCAGAGATACCTGGTAATTCAGGTAAGCAACCCTGCAGCATCACAGGGGTGGGAAAAACAATTGTCTGCAACACCCAACTGTTAGGGGCATTGCCTTTGAATCTTTTGAAGTTCAAGGTGCTCTTGAACCCAGAGCAAACAGTGACCACAGTGTTGTACAAGCATGAAGTAGAATGGGCAATATCAGAATCTCAAAAATAATAATAATACAACAATCTGAAATTCATTTCCTAAGCTCATGTTTATGAGCACATCTACGATCTCTGGCTTTTTAAGTTGCTCAGTGCTTTGCATTCCCTCATGAAACTGGGGACAGGTTCTGTCCATAGGCAGACAGTGGATCTATATTTAGACCAAGGACTTCCTTGATTCTAAAACTGATTAGGCTGAGTCTTTTCCCTGCACTGCTGAGATCACAAGCAAGTTTATTTTCACTGCCTAAACATGAAAGTTTCTTAGAAGACAGGAAGTTGTACTGGTACCTCTGATGCTAGGGAGGAGCTTCCCTCTCTGTTCTCCTTAAGCTCTGGGGCTCTGGAGGCTTCACACCCCTGTGACAGGGTTGTGAAGGGTTCATCTTTGATGGGTTCATCCCGTAAAACTGTCCTGTGGCAGCAGGGTGATACCTGGTGAGTACAGGTAGCTGGAGCTGCGTGTGCCTGAGTACAGGCATGTGTCCTTCCCTAATCCTCTGGCAGCCTAGACCTGTGCATGTGTTTATTACAGCTCAGACTCAAGCCACAGAAAGCGTAAGGTTCTTAGGTAAGGGCCCAGTGTGTGAGCAGTTTAAAGGAAAACTAAAACTTAAAAGTGAGGTGATGGTGAAACACCAGAGACCAGAGCATAGGAACAGTTTAATCCAGGTAATGATTCTCATGCTCCGTTTCATGCTGTATCTGCTTCACATCATGGAGCACAAGGCAGAGGTGCTGATCCTCAGCTTCATACTGGCATAAGAATTCCTAGTGGAAGAGCCTCCAGCCAGTGCCACTTCATGTCTCCCAAGTGGGTGTAGTGCCAGTCCCACAGTGAGGTGTTTGATTTCACTGGGTAGAGCTGCCAGGTGACTTGTGGTGTGTTCCTGCACACTGTGAATCATCCTGCTCTCCTTCAGCTTCAGCACAAGGAAAATGTGATTAGAAAGTGAAATACTAGTCAAGAGGATTTTTGGTGCTGAACGTGGAATTCCTTTTGCAGTATTCCCCACTGTGGTAAATTGTAAGTTCAGCTGATTCTGGAAAAATCAGTCTGATTAAATGACTTCGTTAGATAGGACATACTTCCTTATTCCAAATATCTCTTTCCTCCCTTTCTCCCCCGGCCCTTCCCTCCCCTGTTGCATGGTCTGGTGTGTGTTTCATCCTGTGAGGCTTCTCTCCAGTGTTCCTTGCAGACAATACGAGCTCCTGGAGGAGAAACCAGGGTCACTGCATTGCAGTGGTACCTTTGCCATCACCACTCCCCATCCCTCCCAGGTGCAATTAACAATGACAAACTTGCTGTTGAGCTTTTAAATGGGTCTGTATGCACCGCACAGCACAGCCATCATTCCCTGCTGGATTCCACATGTGGCATAATAATTCTTGAGGAGTGGGAGGCCACCCTCCAGCCAGCTAGTGGAGTTTAGCATTGTTTCTATGGGCTGGTAAGTTTTTGTGGCATGGGCTGCCTTTTGCGATGTTCTGTGGCACCAAAAATGTGCAGCCCAGATTTGCCTCTCCAGCTCATAGGTGTTATTTCAAGGCCTTGTTGTTTCCCTGGTTTGACTTTTGTTATTTTCAGCTCTCATACATTCTGCAGAATTTTCCATATGGATGGGAGAGAAATTTACCCTCTAAGTCCCTTAAAGTACAAATTAAAGTAAAGCAAACATCCAGACACAACAGTTTCCTTGTTATTCCCCATGCCTCCTATTTGAGCCTAAATAGCTGAGATATTTCACAAAATATGTCAGAACTTGGGTCAGAAACTGATCTTGTATGGGAAAAAGAGAGAAGAAAGAATAAAAGCTCAGTCACAAAAATGCCAAAAAAAAAAAGGTTTTGCCAGCATGTGTGGTCCCTGCAGCCTGGCTGCCAGGACATTAGGAAGGCTGAAATTTTCTTTGGGAAATTAATCCATCTTTTGACATTTTTCCTCTCTCAATACAATCTGTTTAGGGAGATGATCGTATGAAGCTCCCAAGCCCAAATGACAGCAAGTTCTTCCAAAATCTTCTTGATGAGGAAGACCTGGAAGATATGATGGATGCTGAAGAGTATCTTGTTCCTCAAGCCTTCAACATTCCTCCTCCCATCTACACCTCCAGGACAAGAATTGATTCCAACCGGGTAAGAGCAAGCTCTGACAGAAAATACTGGTTATTATAAAAGCACAGGTGGAGATCTAAGTACACCAATCAAACACAGGCCAGCACTGCCTTGGGAATTACAAGCTCCCACTGGTAAGGAGAGTGGCTATAAAAATGTTGTCACTGGGCTGGCTGTTCATTGTGCCTCAGTGAATTCTAAATTAATAGCCCAGCCATGAGTGAACAAAGGCTTGACTTGAGCTGCCTGTCCTGAAAGCACAGCTGAGGCTTCTGAAGTCAAGCAGTGTTGCTTCTGCACTGTGATGTGGCCAGGAAGTGCACAGCCCTGGTGGTCCCATCCTTGCCATCCTGATGTCTTGGCAGGGTTGGCACTGATGTAACTGAGGGCAGCTGGAATATACAGATAATGTTGCTTTTGTGTCTGGAGCCAGATTTCCAACCCAGTCCCTTTTCCTGTCGGCATGTGATGCTTTCACAGCCCCCCTTCCCAAACGTGTGTTTGTGCTGAGCACACGGCAGGTATTGGCAGGCTGATGTTTGCACCCTCCCGAACAGGGGAGGGAATGCTCTTCATTGTATATGGGGACCTGAGGCACAGAGAGTCTTCAGGGGGAATTCAGGTCACAGAACTCCAACCATCTACTGGATAGGGATACAATCTAAGCTCTTCCCCCAGACTTCATTTCGTGTCAACTGGAGTAGCATGGGTGAACATTTCTGCCTGCCTCGGGCATTTCCAGTAGGATAAGTTACTTTCTGAAGGTGTCTTTCTGTATCCACTAACTCCTGACAGTTGCAGAGCAGTCTTAGACCTGCTGTGTGAGCTCTGGTATGTTGAATCCTGTCCTACACATCTGTGCCCTCCTGCAGGTGAGGAGCTAAGTCAGATGTCTGGAATCTGTTTTTCCTCCTTCAACAGGTCTGACCTCTGCCTGTTCCTGTGCTTGGCTCCAGCCTTTTAACAGTTCGGTTGCCACCCCTTCCCACATAACTAAGAGATGTTGAAATGCATTACTAATGTGAGGGCATTCACACAGGCATCAGGTGTGTTTTAATTAGGGACTTGTTTTCTTTCCAGGCTCTTTTGGTCAAAAGTCACATTTTAAATACTAACCTCTGTGAAATGCTGGTGTTTATTCCTCATGGCTTAGACACCTTTTGGACATTTATCCTTAGCTGAGGTAGTTCCAAATTCATACCCAGGTGTGAATTGATTGCACCATGTGAGACAGGGAAGAGGTGAGTGAAAGAGCCAAGAGTGTATAATCTGAGCCAGTATCCATGCTCTGACCATACCCTGCAGGAAGCTCCTTACCCTCTCCTGAGGAAATCAGTACTTTCTGGGAATAAGACAAAATCTGATCTTAATAGTCAGTTTGGAAGGAAATTGCTGCTGTTTTAAAGGCAAGGAAATGGGAGATGTCTGGATTCATGTAGCATTTCTCCTACATCACTGAAAGACACTGAAGTGGGGATGATGCATGATTTAACAATAAGTGAGAAACTTTCTTTTTATGGCTACAAGACTTAATTGATGGTGATCTGAAATACATCAGATTTACTACTAGCTGTCTCTGGAGAGGTTCTGTTTCCTTTCCTGCCAACTTCTGAGGAAAGAAGGGAAAGACAGCAATTACCTTTGGAAGGTACTCACTGTGACAGGGATGTAAATCAGTGGAGCATAGTTTGACACAGTAGGGTACTGCCATTTACACCAACACAGGTCTGAGGGGGCAGAGTCTGACATACTGGGTTTGTTACATTCATCTCATTCCCATATTTGCTGGAAACACTGGGACACATTTAAAGGACAAAGACTTAGTAGAAAAATGTACTTGCTTTTTCAACAGTTCCTTTTGCCGTCTGTCTGGTAACAGCCCTGCTGAGGAGCCCACTAATGCTGAGGGAATTCCAATAAAAATCCTAGAGTTAATATTCTGAAAGATTTATTTACAATGTGTTATTTGGGCAACCAACATGATCACTGGGGTATTCATGGAATAAGCAGGCACTTATTTTTATCTTTAGTGTTGTTATTTATATTATTATTGTTGTTATTACTGTTGTTGTTATTATTATTGCTATTATTGGTGTTGTTGTTACTATACAAAAATTAAAATAACTTTCACAAAGCCTTTTCCCAGCTTCAAAGCACACCATTGCAACTGCTTGTGCACGTCATCCCCTTGAAGTCAGCAGAGCTGCAGAAAGAGACCACAGACCTTATTTTTGCGATACAGAGACTTCATCACATTCTTGACGTGACATCTCCTTTCCTCAGCTCACAATTTCCCATCTTGGTTTGAAACTGTGATCTTGTACCACTAAAGACAGTGGGAGCTTTGCTTTCCAATTCAATTTAATGACAGTAGCAAGACTGTATCCTCCTTTCAGTAACTCCTGTTGCTGGGAATTTTTCTGTGGCATTGTACAAACCTGGAATTACCCTTTGCCAAAAGTTTTCAGTTTGTGAGCCAAGTTGTCTGACCCAGATCAGACAGAGAGGTCAGAGAGGGCTAAGCTGGAAGCCCTGCACCGTCATGGTTTCCTGGTTTCCTTTGCAGAGAGGTGTTTTCTGGAGGTAATACATGTGTGCAGAAAGCCACATACATCTCTGTTGCCTTTGTGAAGCACTCAGTTTCTCAGTACGTTAACTATTCTTTTAGTGAAGATTGATTTAAACAAAACACAGTCACTCCTTTAAGGTAATAGCGCATCTGCTGTGCATAGTTCAGTACAGATGGATGTCAGCTACAGGCATCACACAGAAATGCTGTCAGAGCTCTCTATCTGCACTTATCTAATTCTGTCTTGGTGTTTCCTTTGGATAGTCTCTGATTTGTGCTTGTTTAGCTTAGTTCATATTGATATTGTATTGAGACATTATGGTGCTGCTGCAGCCATGGACACCAAATGAATAGATACAACTTAGGTAGTTTGTGTTCACCGTGTCTGGCAAATTGCATTTATGGGGAGATTGTGAGGCAATTTGGGGAAGGAAAACACACAGACAAGAGCTACATGATCTCCATGCCATTTTCAGGGATAAGAAGCATGAAGGATACTGTATTTCCTACCTTAGCTGTTCCAATGGCAGTTTTGGTGACCAAGGAGTCAGTCAGGGCACTGTGTTCCTCTGTGCTGACAATGTTGGGTGAATGTTCCAGCAGCATGGGTCCATGAGGACAGAAGTGGGCAGGAAGAAAGCAAGGGGATCATGAACCTTCTCACACATAGTCTTTGAAGTCAAGGAATGAAGGAAGAACAGGAGCATTTGCTTTCTCAGGAAAGCCCTGAAGTTTCTCTGCAGTGGTCTGAAGTCTAAATCCTTGCAGCTTCTTGCCTGGGAGAGGCACCACTGGATGAGGTTTGTGCAAAACATTCGCACCCATGGGAGGAAAAGAGCTATGTGGATGTGCATTTGCACCGCTGCGCTGCAGCCCATGGGTAGAAGACTGAAGAGAGGGAAGGCTTCTGGGGAGTTGCCAGCTCCCTGGGAAGTCTCACATCCTTCTTCCTCCAGGGGTTACAGAGATTTGTGAAGCTACAAGGTTCAGACACAGCTTCAGCATTTCCATCACATCCACACTGGCTCCCTGCTAGGATGTCTTTGGAACCTACCTGTGCTTCTGGGAGCAGAGCCCTGCACAGGCTCTGACCCGTAACAGTGGCTTCTGTTGTGAAGTTCACTCTGAGACTGCTGCAGCTTTTAAATAAAAATTAGCATCCTAAGCTAAATTGAATTCTTTCATTGGATCTGAAACTCTTCAGTTGCAATTTTGTCTCTTTGGCTTTTTCCAGTTTTTATTTTCCACTGTCTAGAGATACTCCAGAAAAATAGAGTTTTAGAAGCTCTGTGCATCTGAGAGATAAGCTGAATCCTCACCAGTGTTTCCATGAACACAGGACCCCAGCTAGTGCTCGAGTGTCCTGCATTCACATCCATTAGATGATTCATTCAGGTATTTGTAATGAGTGCTGTTCTCTGTGTGCAGAGATAATGCTAATACAGCAAGCACTCTGTGTGCCCCACGATTCTTTTTGCTCTCAGTCCTTGGCTAATTCCTGCTGAAAACTGTTTATACTGTTTATTACTCACTGATACTGTCCCTGTAATTTTATTCCATACACTGTATATCATGGAAGCACCTGCCAACCCCGCAATTAAATATCAAGCAATTTTCTTTCAGAGTTGTCTAATCCATATGTCCATGGAGACTATCCTGCTTGGCTAAAGTAGACTGTGGGACACTGGAAGCCAATTTTCAGTTCTCTGAGCAGTATCTGGTGTGCCACTGCAGCAGTCCTGGTGTGGCCTTAGGTCTGGTAGTGCAGCATCCTTGCCCCTTGGCAAAGCAGGAGGGGGTTGCGGTTTGACCATGATTCCTCTTGTGTCCAGGGCTTTAGTAGCACCTGGTCCCCATTTCTTTTCCTGTAAGAGAAGGCAATTAAGTATTCCTGCCCAAGTCATTTCTCCAGGTGTGTCCTGGCCACATAGGACTGATGGCAGTAAAACTGCTTCATCTTGAAGTTAATCCAAAATGTTTGTGAAGAGATCTCCAGGCTACATGGGGACATTAAAAGCATTTTGTCCAACCTTCTGGCATAGCATAGACCAGAGTCTCTTGTCTCTTCATTTCTGCATCAAGTGCAGAAATTCTGTTTGAGGTGGAGTTTGTCTTTTAGAAAGATTGTCTTGATTGTATCAAGTGGGATGGAAAATACATCACAGTGTAGAAAAGTCTCACTGGGCAGTTAATGCTGACTCTTTAGCAGGGTTTGGATCCTGTTCCTGTCTCCCATGCACACATTTTGTGCCGGCTCTTAGAAATCTCTGATTATTGTGGTGTGATTCCTGGGCTGTCTTGTGCTGGGCCAAGAGCTGGACTTGATAATCCTGGTGGGTCCCTTCCAATTCAGGATATTCTGTGACTCTCTGATTCTGCTGCTTAAAAGGCTAAACAGGGTATTACCATTTGTATGTGTTTGCTGTTAAATGATGACAACACAGATGTCTTTTTTTTGTTTGTTTGTTTGTGGTGTTTGCCACCTTTCTACTTCTGCAGTATCTTCCCCAAAATAATATGACCAAATCTTGCCCTAAATTTGATACCTCTTAAGGCAGTCTTTCAAGTTGTGGTCTTCTTTAGTTATTTCTGTCCCATTTCTTTAATTGCTTCTCCTTAAAAGGTGATCGAAAACTTTCTGAAAATCTTAGTAGTCATTTTTTTTTGCCTCTGTCACTTCCTTATGCAAGTGCGGCAATAAAATCTCCAATTCCAGAACAGATGGTCTTGTAAACAAATTAGACATTGATTCAAAACATTTCATAGCATTTCAGACAATTACACTGAGTAACTCTATATTAGCTCTCTTGCTTCTTTAAAACTGCACAATTACTTAGAGAAGTTTGTATGAAGCCCTTCTGTATGTCTTTTGCTAAATACTGCATTTCATGTGTTTTCCTAGGAGAGTCTAGGCAACTGGCTGCATTTACTGCCTTCAGACCTTTAGGGTAATTCTGAAAGTCCACCAAGCCCTCTTTCAAGATCTCCAATTCCCATTTTCTGCTTTCCTAAGTTTTAATGACATTCTGGTGGTAGGAGGGTCCTATCTGTTCTGTTCTGCCTTTTGCATTAAGCACTTCCCAAGAGCTGTTAGTGATTAGTTGGTGTCTGGCAGACCATCACAAATATTTTACCTATTTTCTTTTTTCTTCTGGAAAATTCTTCTGGGTCTGTTTCTAGTCTTTGTTGGAAGTGTGGATAGCACCAGGCCAACCTTATCCAGGAAAAGCAGGAGGTGAACCCAGACTGATACTAGTCAGCCTAATTTCATTGCTCAGGGTGAAGAAGTAGTGAGAATAAGCATGCAAAAATACAATATAAAATATGTTACATGAAAAATTATTTTGGTCTTAATATTTTACAGAAAAAAGAAAAGGTTCTTACAAAATATGTGTATCTAGAACAGGTGTATTTAAATACCTTTTAAAAATGTGCTAGGTTTGCCAGAGGAAAAAGGAAGAAAATTCCTATGGAGGACTCAAATGGAATAGATGAGTCCTGGGTCTTAACAGAGAATTCTTTGAAAGTGCTTTATGGCAATTAGTTTCTTGCTTTGCAGCCAGGCTGGCTGAAATCAGTGATATTTCTCAAGGAGTAAACTCTTCTCAGCCTGAACTGATTATCAGGACCAACTTGTCAAATTGCCTTATGGTTTTACAGGGAAGTGCCTTAAAACAAGGCTTTTTTAATGTGTTAGCTATTTTCTGTCACATTCAGGCTTCTGTATTCAGACGTGCAGCTTTAGAGTCAGGCATAAAGAGTTAGAGACTTTCCCAAGGTGTTGGATGGCATTTTGGCTTCTACAAATTGTAGTATGGGTTTAATAACAAAATCACCACCACATAGTAGTTTCTGCAGGCTTGGTGGAATCCGTGGGAGAGTCGGTAGCTGTACATTGCTTCCATCTTTGATGTGTGACATGTAAATTCATTGAGCTTTAATATCAACTGGTTTAAAATCATGCAGCACCTGCTTAATCCATGAATAGTTGCTGGCTGTGTTAACCATAAAGAGAGCTCACAGCTGATAGTTTTCTTTTCTCTCCTGAAAAAAAAGTCAATAGATATAAAAAGAGCAAGTAATAAATATTTTTACACTGCACTGATGAGGCATTCTTGGAAAACAGCAAGCTAAACAACTCTACATAATTCAGTAGATGGAAAAGTGGACTGAGAGTCAGGAAATAATTATGAGAGCTGGGAGAAAATTTTCCTTGTGTGACAAGATGTGAAGCAGAAATGGTTAGTGGAAAATATCCATTTGTGAGGAACACTATTTGTGGTTTTCTTAAAATAATAAAGGCACCTGAAAAATACAAGGGGGCATGATTTGAAAGTGCACCAGGGGGAGCTGCAGGGAGTTGCCCCTTAAATGCCTGTCTGGCCCCCAAGGTGGGAGAGTGCTCAGTGTCCCAGGGCAGTGGGACTCCTGGGATAATGCTTTGGGAGGACTCCTGGGTGGCAGGAGGTCTATGGAGCATCCTGTAAAATAAATACTGAATACTAAATACTGTACTTTCTAAACATAGATGCAATGGAGCTAAATGCCAACACAGCCTAAAAAACGCCCTTTGTTAGCCAAAGTAAAGAGTCTGTCTTTCTTGTTGAATGCTGCGGGAGGGGAGGGGAAAAGAGATTTCAAGGCTATAAAAAGACTCTCCAAAAGATGCAGTTGGGAGAGGTGGGAGAAGGCACAGATGAAGTGTAGATTTAGAATGTTGAAAAATGATTATTTTATCCAAATCAGCTGGATGGTTAGTTCTTTTAGACTATTATTGCCACCAGAACCTCAGCCCTGCTCTAAATCAACTCAGCATTTCATCAAGAAGCCTATTCTTTGCTATAAGAGACCAAGAGTGCACAATTATGGGTTTCTTTTCCCCCTTGCATAATAAAATTGGGAGATTATCATCAAGTTTCTATTCAGATTTTAGGAAGGCTTTTTTGTTTTATTTTTAAAACCCATCTTTGTCTGTAAGAGCTCCCTGTTCAGGCCAGCATGCAGCAATGATTACTGCTTTAAAGGCTTCGATGGAGATGTGCTCTGTTTCATTCTCAATGAGGGTTGATGGCATTTTGAGAGGCTCAGAATATCCTTTGATTACTGTATAAAACAGGCTGGGGAAGATGGCAGAGCAGCGTGCACATAAGGAGGGGGCTGCTGCTCCCAGGATTGCTCATCAACTTTCTTTTGTGCCTTTTTTTTTTGGTTTTTTTTTTTTTTTGGTTTTGTGGTTTGTTTTTTTTTTTTTGTGGGGTTGGTTTTTTTTTTGGGGGGGGGGGGAGGTTTTTGTTTTCCATGTCACAACCACAAATCATGGGCGTGTTGTGGGTTTGGTCCTATTCTCCATCATTTCCCTGTTTTGGGATTTGAAGCTTGAGGTTTGTACAGAAAAAGAGATGCTGCTGCTCCTGTGTTTTGGACAGCACAGGAGCAGGAGCAGTGCTGACCCCTCTGTCCCACAGGGAATTATTAGAACAGGTGGGAAATGGTACTTCATCCCTTTCAAATTGTGGGGAATTGGCTCAGTGTTAAAAGGTGCCATTTACTGTAAAGTGTCTTGGAGAGTGTATTAAAAAAGAGAATGACAGAAAGCTATTCATGGGTGACAGGAAGGATAGGGGAGTCAAGGAGATTGAAAGGAAAAGATAGGCAATGCCAGCTGTCTCTCTTCCTGCTCTGCTCTCTGTTTAACACTCAGGTGCATTAACACAAAGTAACAGACAAAGGGAATCCTTGCGTCTTCATTCTTGTGTCATGCTTAGATCAAAGTGCATATTGTGCCAGCTGAAATCCGTTCGCCAGCCCCTCTGAAGGTAGAAAGGATGAAGGTTTCTGCGGTCCAGGGAACAGGTGGGTTTCCAAGCCTTTGGTGCCATACAGCAGGAGAATGCTTTTATTTCCAGCCCAGGTATCAGGCTCAAAGAGAGGAGGCTACAGAAAAGCACTTCACCTACCTTTCCCTGTCAGTGTAGCTGGATACTGAGTTTTGTGCCCAAATTATGCATCTCTTTAGAGATTATTTCCGTTGGTGGTCTTGGCATCTTTGACTTCTCTACTTGGTGAAGTGTTAGACTGAAAATATATGGTTTATATCTGGTATTTTCCAGTAACAGCACAAGAAGTACTCTGTGCAGTGTGTAAGTATGTTGTTTCCATAGCACTATGCCAAGATTATTAGGCATGTTTTTTTGGTGATATATGCCGTTTACTGTTCACAATCCAGACTAAATTACTCCTAGAAGGCATTTTGGGTATCCCAATGCATATGGACTGCTCTAAAGAAGTTAACAAGTGTGAAAACAGACAGTTGTTACTAGAGAAAATTATGCAAGAGAAAGTGCTAATGACTTTTCTGAAGCTAAGAAGTTGGTCAGTACTGGCCGGAACCCAGGGGCCCAGTGAAACATCCATACTGGCTTTGGACAGGTTCAGGGATGTCTTAAACCCACCATTCTGCCAGGACATGGGCTGGCATATCCAACTGACACAGGCAAGTTATGGGAACTGAGTTAAAGCTCAGGCTGCCTGCAAATCTCACCTGTCCTCTGGCAAACAGCAACCAGAAAAAACTTAGGTGTAGAAAAAGACTTACTCATTGTTTCTTCTGTTTATTTTTCCCCTCGCTGATCTAAGCTGGATGGTTTGTGTCTCGATTGTAGAAGAAGCAGGTGTTGGAGACTGGAGCAAACACTTAACACAGACTGATGCTTACATTGTTTTTATACTTGTGATCAACATTTAAGTTAAAACATGTGACACATTCTGAGAAAAGGTACTGCTGGAAAAGGGGCTGGGATGTCATCATTTACCATAAAGATTCCTCGATCATTCCTTTATGGCCAAGGAATGCCAGACTTGTGTCAGGTGCTATGAGCTGTAGGGACGGATATGCTCAAACCTTAACAGCCCAGGGAGGTGTCTAATCCTTTCTTTTTATATATGGCCCTTCTCTGAGCAGGGGTTGGGACCAGAAACCCCCAGAGGTATGAAAAGCCTTCTAGCAATTACTATACAAACAGCATTCCATTTGTATTGAACATTACACAGCGATCTCATGGCGTGTGTTTTTTCCTTTGATTTTCATCTCGGAAATGTTTGCTGTCTGGAGCAGGGCAGAGTAATCTGCAAATTCTGTGGAAGCAGGACTGCAGCCAAGCAGAGGTGGCTGTTCTCCTGGAATGGTCTTTCCTATTTGAATTTCAGTTTAGATCAGTTGTAAATACCAGGCTGCTCCCTTGGAATGTAGCTGGAGTTTGCTTGGGGGCTGGCGGGACACTGTGTTGTGTGCTCTGCCTGCAGCCCTGCCAGACCATCACAAACATGATTCAGATCCACTCACATAAATCAGCTGTCCTTCCTGGAGAACTGCTGAAATTTTGGTGCTTGCAGTAAGATCTCATATTTTACGATGCTTTGGTTTGGTGACTCGAGCCTGGATTCTCCCTTGGTTTGAAGTTAGGTAAAGAGTTTCTAGGGGAAGGAGGAGAGTGACTTGTTTCTGGGGGCACACAGCCCAGGACTGATGAACTGGTACAAACAAGTGTTGCCAGAGCTTGCTCAAAACAGATAATCATTGAGTTGCCTGAGGCATGAACCACAGGATGCCCCTGAGCAGGACTTGGGAGCAGCATCCCAAGTGAGAAGGCAGGAGTGTTTTACTCCTGCTCTATATTTGGTGCTTTTTGCACCAAATAGATTTGCTTTTTGCTTGAGAGCAGAAGGAGAGGAAGAGGGAGTTGGGTTTTATGCAGTTTGAGCAGTATCAGAGTGGGATCAAATGTGTGTGTATATTCATGCTGGCAAAGTCTTGTCTTTAGTAGAGAAAAATCTTTCAGTCCCATGAGCTGTTAGCAGGCTGTTTAAGAGCAAGAAACAGCAATGATTGTGCCACCCTATCAACATTTCTGTGGGTGGTCAGGAAAACCAACTCTGCAGCAGCAAGGGGACTCTGGGGAGTCTGTGCTGGCAGCAGAACATGGAGGTACCAGCTCAAGCTGTAAAGAAAGTGTTGCTTATTTTCTATGTGGTGGCAGCTCTGTACCACTCATAATCCCACAGCAGCACTGAGTGCCTCCAGCATCTCTTCCATGAAACGTGCTCTGGGTGCAGCTGGGAAGGCAGCAGTGCTCAGCCGGAGTGGGATGAGCTGTGCCATGGGCAGCAGGAGAAGCACAGCCCTGGGTGCCAGGCTCGGGCACGACACTAAGAAGAGTAAGGCAGAAGTAAGAAGAGACAAGGCAGAGGCCTATTCACAGAGCTACATAAATATGAGTGGCAGGACCCAACAAGGCTTTGATTTCATTACAGTTTGGGATGCAGCCATAAAATATTATGTCCCTGATACAAAGGAGGAGATATTTATCTTTGGGAGATTTTAGAAGCAAGGAATTGGAAAATGAAATTAATGAATAGAAAGCAATAACACAAGCCAATATTCATAGAAATGTTATTTACCACTCCTTGATTAAGGCTCATTTTACATTAGCTGTTTTAACAGCTGATGTGTCACTGGTATTTCATACCAGAGGGCCTTGGGAAAAGGCTTTAGGAGACATTTTCTTGTGTTTTATCCCTTCTCCCCATTTGCATGTTTTTGCCTAAAATTCAGTCATGTGTACAGAATGAAATCTTGGGCATTTCTGAGGAGGGCTGCTCATGGGCAGTTAAAAAAGTGAGGCTCCTTCTGGAGTGTGATGAGTTCCCCTGTCAATGGATGTGTGCACTCCACAACTAATGGATATAACACACATTACACCATCAAAAGGGAGCCAGTATTGATTCTTTTTTTCCAGTATACAAGCTGAGACTTCTTAAGTTGGCTTATGTAGTGAGGTCTTCGAGCAACCAGCCGCTAAGGCTCTGTCTATCTCAAAAAGACAGAGATGATAATTGAGGTGAGAGTTTCAGGATCTGAAACCCAAAATTCTACAGCTTCTCAGTAAAGGAACACCCTCTAATTTTTTCAAGATAATATTGAAGATGCAAAAACAACAACCCTCCCAAAAAAATCAACAAAGTAAACTGGATTTCACATACAAAACAAGCTATTTAAGTTTTACCTGGTAAAATTCAAATGTATTTTCTCCTCACAGTGTGATTCATGTCCTGACCAATAAGAGTTGGAGGGTAATCTTGGAAGCCTACAAAATTATGACCTCACATTGCAATTACCAGTCAATTTAAGGACACTTAGACAATTATATTAAATTTTCAAGCCCACTAAATGGCACCACAGCTGTTTTCTTTGCCTCCTGTTTTAATGGAACAGTGGCCACAGGGTATCAACTCATAGGGAAAAACAGTAAAGAAGTAAAAACCTGTGCGGACAGCAGTGGTGGAGAAGAGTCGTGTCAGGTTCTATGGTAAGGGGTGTTACAAGACAGATATGTTTAGTACAGTGCTAAAGGGGAGGCATGACAAAACACAATTATATCTTAGTTGGCAGGCCATTGACTGGAAAGGGTCTTGTCAGCAAAAATAGCAATAAACACATTAATGCCAGTGCATTGTCTCCTGACACTTGGGACAGGGCTGTGCTAAGAGGGCCTATTACTGTGTTGTTACAGTTGCAGAGTATGTATTTAAATATTAGAGTCACAGCCAAGAAGAGCTAAAGATAGGATGGTGGGTTTAGCCTTTTGTGCTGAGGGTGGAGCAGAGCCCACAGATGCATACTAGAACAGTACTTTTTAAAGCTGCTAATCTTCTAAACATTTACTGGCAGAGGGGTATAGCCCTGTCTGCTGAAGTCAAGCCTATTGGCAAAAGACTTGCTTTTCTAAGTTGTCTTCAAGGCATCACTGAAAGATGTCTGAACTGAAAGTACTTCAAAGACAGCTTTTTCATCCAGAATCAATGAACCAACCTTGGAAGTTCATGGAGCCTGTGTGGAACAGGGAGATGTAAATGAAAGGGGTGTGATACATCCCAGTGTGGCATAGGACAGAAAAGGAGTGGTGACAGTCCCTGGTTTAGGGCCTGTAACCCTGGACAGCAGCCAAACACTGTGTCCTGCCACACAGTGATAGCACAGCATTGCCATAAGCTCCTTCCACTCCTGCAGCCTAGGGGGCTGCAGCCACCTTGGAAGACAAAAGCAGGAAACCCTCTCACCAGTGTCATAGCTTGCAGGTGTGGGGAAGGAATCTGGGAGCTTTACAAGGAGGGTAGATGATTCCCAACAGAGTTCTGGCTTCCTCACTGTTGGGAGAGTTGTTTCTCTCTAGTCACCACTTTATATTCCTTCTCTTGATCCTACATGTAACCATGAGTTGGTCTAAAACTTCACCATCCTCCATGGACCATAGTTTACCACATTCCTATCTTCAGTCTCCTCCATCTTTTCTGAGTAGATGGAAAGCTGGCCTGAATTCAATACGAAATCAGAGGGCAAGGCAGGTTAAGTTTCCTGCACTGCAGTGTCCCAGAGCCATCATCAGTACGGCTTTAAAGTAGCATCTGGCAGGCTCAGGAGATGTTTTTTATCCATTTGTCTAACACGTTCTGCATTGTAACCTGTCATTGCCCATGTGTCATTACAAGTGGACTTTAAATCTGGAGGGGTTCAGAGGCACTCGAAGCATCTCCAGTTTTCAAGGTGTTCCCTGATTAAAGGGACTTTCCTAATTGTCCCAAACAATCCTCTTGCACAAGCCTGTTAAGTTGGAGGCTTGCTGCAAAGTCTGTATCCAGTGTATGTTGGTGTCTGTTCCCTTTAAAAAAGTAACATCTGGTAAAGTGTCTTATGTTCCCTCTTCTGTTACGGCCTTCTCTCGCAGTGAGCCCAAGTGAGATCAGTGGCTCTGTCTAACACTGGTGAGACACACAGCTTGTTGTTGGGTGTGAGGCATTTGCTCTGACTGAATTCTTTGAATTTTGGGTTAGGAAATCTGTTAGGAAATCTGATGGATGAGCATGTTTCTCCCAATTAGCTCGTACAGCTCATGTGACTTGTTTCATTCATGTGACCTCTTGTTACGTATCCATCATCCATTTTTCTTTCCTATTAGAGTGAAATTGGACACAGCCCTCCTCCTGCCTACACCCCTATGTCAGGAGTGAGTATTTCACATTCAGCCTTCATCCTTTAGGCTTTCCTCCTTTCTTCACTACTTTTTTTCTGTCTCAAACTCCTTTTTCCTGCATAAATGACCCAAAAGCCAACAGGTAATGAAGTGTATATGTAAGGAATCAAACAGTTAAAATCTCCAGACTCAGCCTGGATTCATGTGCAAACTCTAAGGACCCACACCCAAAATTCTGACAACTTTTCTTTGAAAAAGCATTTAGGTAAAAGGCTTGAATGAATTTGTACATCTTTTCTTCCTATCTCTAGGTCATGATTTTGAAATTTCCTTGCATGCCCATGCTGACAAGCAGAATGGTAGGTTGAGTTGAACCATTGAGTTGAGGTGCCAATACACAGTTCACCAGCCTGAAATGCACTTCCTGATGGAATTACACATGGTGTGGGTGACCCCATGATTCTCACCACAGGACACACTAAAAGTATCACCCCAGGAATAAACGGAGATGATAGGGGCCTTTATCCCCAGTCAGCAGGAGATTTCCCAAACATGAGGTTTAAGGGGTTTGATCAGAAAACAGGGGAGGTTGCCAGAGTAATAGAAGAGGAAATACCACGTTCACCTCTTGCAGCTGTGTGTGTCCAGCCTTCACATGCCTAGTAGGAGACAAGTTTTCCTGCCCCACTTCTATCCCCACTGAGCACCACTGGACAGATGGATGCTTTGTGAGTCCACACCAAAGCCTGGAAGCACAGGATGGGCAGGGCCTCCCCTGCCCAGCGTGGCAAGGCAGACACAGGAGGCAGAGCCATGACTTGCTGTTGAAGCTTCTTCCCTCGAGAGCCTCCTTTCCCATGCTGTGTTCTTCTTTCCAACAGAACCAGTTCATGTACCGGGATGGTGGCTACACTGCGGAGGTTCCGATGCCGTACAAGGCTCCGGGCTGCATCATTCCAGAAGCCCCAGCTGCTCAAGGGGCCACAGCAGAGATCTTTGAAGACACTTGCTGCAATGGCACGCTGCGGAAACAGGTGGCAACCCTGGCAAAAGAGGACAGCAGCACCCAGAGGTACAGCGCTGACCCCACTGTCTTCATTCCTGAGCGGGTCGTGCGAGGAGAGCTGGATGAGGATGGGTACATGACACCAATGCGAGACAAACCTAAAACAGGTAAAATACTGGCTTTCCAGAGAGGCTCCTGGTCTAACCTGGCTGCATTTTTTCTCTTTGTACATCAGCAGCTTTTCATCAAAAATGGCTTTATTTAGTTACCCATCAAGGTTGAAGCATTCTGACTAGGTTAGTATTCCTTTACATGGAGATTTGGTTTTCTCTCCTTAATTTTCTACTTTGAAATGCTCAAATGTGCCAGTATGTCAAAGTTGGTAATTCCCCCCTTTTTTTTTTTTTTTTTTTGAGAAATAACAAGAGAAATGAAAAAAAGCCAAGTCCCCTTCTTATCCAAACACAAATCTTCAGTTATTTCCAAGGAAGGGATCTATCTTCAGTCAGCCACAGTCCCAACTTTGCTTTGTTTATTGATCTTCTTATTCTTGGCATTGTGCTTGGTAAATGTCATGTTGAACCTACCACAGAACTTATACACACAGCTGGCATTTTATACCCAAGAGAAGTCTAGGATTGAAAGAACAAGATGTGCTTTAAAGAGAGGATCACTGCAAGGGGAAGATTGCCTAAATCTGTGCCGGCTCAGCATGCTGCACTTCCCAGTTTGCCCTCATTCATTTCTTCCTCTTTAAGTAATGATAGCAGTCGTTAAGATGTAAGGGGATGTGTCATTATTAATTTGCACTCAAAGCTTTGCATTAGCTTTAAAGAAATTAATAAATGCAGATGTAAATGACAAGTCACTACTTGTTTGCTGTGCCACTTGTCCTTTGTGTTACATGATGGAGGAATGGAGGGAGCCCTGTGGCTTGACCCACGGCAGTAGCAGTTGTGGGAGTCTCCCTTGCAGTGAGTTACTTTCAGTGTGAGCCCACATATATGTATCCACACAGATGCACCCTGGAGATCCTCAAAGTTCTGCAGGAGCCACCTGAGCCCTCAGGGATGTGGCAGTAACAGCTCAGGAGAAAGCAGCTCCTTCCTGACTGCCTGGGCACAGACACAGGGTTGTCATGGTGTGGCCACACAGTGTGTGTTCCATGCCAGCTGCAGGGTTCAAATCAAAGCACTGCTTGGCTGTCATCACTAAAAAAAATGTTCCCACTATTCAGCTCATATTCAGTGACAGCTGCGAGTTCAGTGTTCACTGCGTCTTGAACTTTTGCCTTTAATAGTTCTGGCCCCATTCTGGATAAAACCAGATGATCCCATAACAGCAGGCAGGGCCTTTTTCCTTGCACCAGGACTCTGTGGAGGTGTGTGCAGAGCCCTTGAGCAGCACCATGCTGCTTTAAATGGGGTGTTAATCCACAGCAACTGATTTGAGGCAACTGTAACATGCTCCAAGTCCCATTTTGCAGCTGATCGAAGGCTCTCCTGTTCCCTTTCCAGGGCTCATTTGTATAACATTTTTTCATAATGCTTCAAGGCCCTTTGTCCTTCAGGGATGGAAGGTTTTTAATCAGGAAAATTGTTCCATTAGAAATGAAGCTGTCTTAAAAGTTAGCCCTTGGGGATAGGCTTTGTGCAGAGAGGCTTAACTAAGATTCCTGTAGAGTTTTGTGGATGGAAGCACTGCAGAGCAGAGGGTTTGCTAATAGATCCAAGGTTGCAGAGGCAGGAGTCAGGCAGTGTGTTTGGCTCTGTAGATCATACAGTGAGAGGAAATCCAGGGGAGCACATGGGTTATGGCTCAGTAAGAGCTGTAGTTTAGCTGGCCAGTGTGTTTGGTAAATCAGTCTTCCAAGGGATCTGTTTTAACCCATATTGTCTGTTTAGCTTGTAAGTACTTCATTTTTCACAAGTGTGTGTTCGACATAGTTGGCTCCTGATCCCATATGGAGTTCTAGGAATGGCTGAGGTGGAGGGTGCTCTAGTCCAAGTACTGCTTCTGGTCACATGATGCTACATGGACAGATTACTACCACTCTTGGCTGACTTATTTTTTATCTTTCCTTAGATTACCTAAACCCAGTGGAAGAGAACCCATTTGTTTCCCGACGAAAGAATGGAGATCTCCAAGCTGTGGACAACCCAGAGTACCACAATGCACCCAACGGGCAGCCCAAAGCAGAGGACGAGTACGTGAACGAGCCATTGTACCTCAACACTTTTGCCAACACCTTGGAAAATACAGAGTACCTGAAGAACAATTTGCCGGAGAAAGCCAAGAAGGCCTTTGACAACCCAGACTACTGGAACCACAGCTTGCCCCCACGGAGCACCCTCCAGCACCCGGACTACCTGCAAGAGTACAGCACAAAGTACTTTTACAAACAGAATGGACGGATCCGGCCCATAGTGGCAGAGAATCCTGAATACCTCTCTGAGTTCTCCCTGAAGCCTGGCACTGTGCTGCCCCCGCCACCCTACAGACACCGGAATACCGTGGTGTAGTGGCTGTGCTCTCACAGAAGTGGAAAGGCAACCCCTTCTAGCTGCCTCACTCTTACTCTCTCTCTCTCCCTTTCTCTTTGCCATTCTCCGTCCTCCCTCCCTCCCTCTCTTTCTCCCATGAGCTTCCTCTTCTTGCCAGTTCATTCATTTTTGATATTTCTAAGTGAAAGGATGTCTTGGAGTTGGTTGCAGATGGGGTTTGGAACCTGGAAGGAAGGAAAGAGACTGAAAGAAGGCATGTACAACCTGGCCTTTCCCTCTTTCCGCATATGCAGGGAGTTGGATGCCCAGAGAAGCCGGTTGGTACCAGGAAAGGCCAGTGGCAGTGCTGCTGTCGAGCTCATTCTCAGTGATTCAACCAGACACTGTAGGGAAAGCCACAGAAAGGCTGATTCTTTCAGCAGGAACTGATGAGAGTCTGTACAGCACTCCTGGAAATCTCCATGCAATTTCCATCAGGGTGAAAAATGGACAATTTTTATATCCTGTGTGATAGCGTAGTAATTGAGATTGAGAATCCAATTTCTTTCTCTAACACTTTCTATCCCAGCACCTGAAAATGGCTAGTGTAGCTTTTCAAAAACATTCAGGTCTTCATTGTGGCTTTCCAAGAAATGATGATGTGACTTCCACATACAGCTAAACCCTTCTTCTGAGCCACACCGTGATTTTGTGCCAATTCCCAGCCACAGAGACTCCTGTTTAGAACTGGTACCCTGACACGACCATTTTTGTATGTGTGCCAACACGACAAACACTTTAAACACAAAATACCTTTCAGAAGAGTGTAACAAAACCACACCTACAATATGTTCGTTTTGAAGCTAAAAAACAGGCCAACAAATGAAGATTTGTATGCCAAAAGCTTTACTTTCCTGTTTTATACCTGCTGACTATAAACACTTCAAAAGATCATCACTAATTCTTCCCTCTTTTTCTTCTTCATGGTCATGAAGGGAGCTGGAGATGCTGTCAGGCAACACTGAGGACAAGACAGAGAACTGAAGAGTTTGATAGGGGTGATGTTCCCTGGGGTGGGGTGGGAAGGGTCCTTTAAACTGGAAGACAGACACTGGACTGGAGAAAACGCACATAGCGGTTCACTGGAAAGTTAGTTTGCACTTAACCTCTGATTTTATTTGAACTGTTTTCTGGATTTTGAATGAAGCAATATGGAAGTGACCAGCAAAATACAAAATAATAATTTTAAATTTAAAAAAGAAATAATAATTAAATGTAAAGGACGACTGTGGAAATGCCAAAATGAAGCAAATCAAGTCTTTGGAACAACGTCTGCCAGTTCTGAGAGGCCGATGCAGTGACTGCTTTAGCGAATACAGTGACAGAGCCGCCAGCTCTTCCTGCTGCTGTATGAAGGACAGCAGAGCAAGCCCTGGAAAGGATCAGAGGAGGCAAATGTCCTGCTCTGGCTTGCAGCACAGTACAGAATGCCATTTTTCTAAAAGGAGGATTACTCTGGCACAGAAGACAGTGCATACAAGGTTTGAGTAGTCAAAATGTGCATGATTTGCAGAGCTTTCTGTCAAAAATGTAAATAAGTTTGAGTCAGTCTCCTTGTTAGTTCTGCTTTTATCAACCTCATTTTTTAGGTAGACACCCCCTGACCTGCTCCTCTTTGGAAATCTCGTTCTGAGTTCTGGACGTTTTTAGTGACCAGGAGCAGGTGGAGCTGGGAAAGGAGGCGTAAGGGCCAGAGACACCAAGGCTTGCTCCTGGCACACCAAGACCGTGTGTGTAAGAGCATTTGTGAGCCTACTTCCCACCAAACATCTTAAGGAACTGTTAGGTACCTTTGGAGATCTGCCTGTCTCTATCCATCAAGGCTTTTAAAGGGAAGAAGCAAAACCTGGTGGATGGCAATCTTGGGTGGTGCAGCAGTTATTTCAGTGCTTCAGTTCTGTTAGGGCTGAGTTCTTTGGGGTGACCTAACCTGGCAACAAAACCAGCAACAACCAGTGGTCTGGAAATGGCATCATCCTCCTCTAAATTCCTGCCATTCCAACAGCTTGCCTCCTTTAATCTTAGGGAAGCAGAGGAAGGAGTAAGAAACAAGCAATAGTTACCCAAAGCTTGGTAGCTGAGGGTCAGCTTGACAAAGGTGTGAAGAGATTTCAAACCTGAGTTGGTTTTTACCCTTGTAGATGGAAAACAAACTCAGTGATCGCAAGGCTGTTTCAGCCAGTAAGCTGTTTGTGCATCAGGTGTGTCCAGGCCAGCTACAACCAGGTGTACACCGAGTACATATCTGAAGGTTCTGAAAGCCGCAAGAACAGGTACAGATCTTTGAGCTGTTAAAAGGAGATCTTGGGTCAAGTGGTACCAAGGTGGTTTGTGGTGACAGGACCAAATGGCCAGCAGACCACTGTCATGGGATAGAAGGGTACAATCCTGCACTGAGGGGCCTCTTCTGGTGCCTCTGGTAGCTCCTCAACATCTTAATGGGACAGGGGCAGGCACTGGGCAGGGGCTGGGGCAGAGAGGGTGGAACGAGGCCCTGGATGGCTGCTTCAGGGAAGGTTTGCCCACAGCAGTGCTCACAGGGTGTCACCTGATGCACAGGCCAAGGTCTGCCAGGCTGGGACAACACTGCCAAGCTGCCTGGGGACAGAGACCGGCTCAGGAATGTAAGTGTCCCGTTTCAGCACAGCAGCTGCCCGCAGTACCATAGGTAGGTAGAGAAAGGTTAATTTGTCCCTGAACAAGTCTTATAACAGAGTAACTCCTAATGGAGAAAAAACATAAAATAAAATCCTGGTGCAGCTCACATGTTTGAATTCAGAGATGAACTCAAAGGCTGCTGGGGCAGAGGCAGGCACACTTTCAGAGCCAGGCACTGGGATGGAGCTGCTCACACAAGCTGAGGCCTGTTTGTTCCTGTGGTAATGAAGCAGTGCTCATGTTGGAAACAAGCCCATGGAGTAATCCAAATGTAAATACTGATGGGGTTTGACAGTTTAACATTTTTTTTCTTACAAGGCTTGAATTATTTATTAATTTAATTTGTTGACTGTGGGTATGCTATAATATATTAAGTAACATGGAAATGCAGAGGTTCCTGCAAGTGGGGCAGCAGGAAAGCTGGAACAGGAGCTTGGGCTCTGCCTGGCAGCCAGGCTGAGCTGTGCTGAGCCATGCTAGTGGGGTCTGGGATAGCAGAGGACAGGCAGAGGCTTAATGAACATAGTGATTCGGGATGAGGGAGAACTCCACACACTGCAGCTTCACAATTTTTTTTTTTTTTATTTTCTGAGCTTCTGGTTTGAGTTGCAGTTGCCAAAACTGGCCCTTGTGTTCTGTTGCTGACCCTTGCCCAACAGATGGGCCTGTGTGGTGCTGAGGCCGCTGCTGAACCAACCTCTTTTCCCTGGTGAGAGAAGCAGTTATCTGAACCCTGCCCCTTTCCTCTGGAAAAGAAGTTCTGAGCTATGCTGGCAGGTTTTGCCTCTTTGCAACAGATAGTTTAACCATGGCTAAAGAAAAAAAAGAAAGGGAAACTGAGAGCAGAACTGTTTGGCTGCTTTAATCTGATCAGCAAAAACACCTGGCTGTCCCTAACTCGCATCTTTGCCTTACTGGGTATTGCTGCTGGCTTGATGAAAGAACCTGGGCAAGTGCACATGGCAAAATCATGGCAAGCATTCAACTGGGATTCATATGGTATGAAAGATGAGGGCCAGTCTCTTTAATGCATAATTACAGATTTGGGGGGAAAGCACATATTTCCACACACAAACTGCATTTTGTCAGCACAAAGCAGGTGAGCACATCAACAGAAGTACTTTGGATGTAATTCACTCTAATGCTACAGAAGTATCTGTGCATAGCACAGTTGGGTTTTGTGGGTTTTAGAATGCAGTCTCCTGTTTATAAATGTTCTCCTTCCTCCTTCTGTAGCGTGTGCAACAGGAGAGCAGTGACCAACTTTTCAAGAGCATGTTTTTACCTGAGTGTGGATCAGCTGTTGTCCAAGGCATAAAGCAACGTGCTAAAGGAAAGAGAACAATAGCTTATTTTTTCCTGATCTCTTTCAGTGATACTTTTCTTAGCTGTTACTATCTACCTGAGGGTTATTGCAAGCAGATGCAGATGCTGGGGCTGAGTAACTCACTGTAGCATAATTGGCTGAAACCAACTACTTTGAGTTTACTTCTTCAGCTCTTTTCAGATTTTTCTTTTTCTGCAAAACAGCCAGGAGGGATTCTTACATGGCCATTGGCTCAGATGTAGCAGAGTATTAACAACTATATTTCAAACAGGTCATCTCTCTCAGGTAGCAAGAGATGGAAATAAATCTGCAGTAGGAGCCACCACGTGGGTCTGTTTCAGGTACCCTGAAATCCTTTCCTGTGTACAGAGAAATGTTGTGTTACCCTTGGATGTACTGCTTACTTGGTAGAAAATGTACTTCTTGACTGCAAGACTCATATGCGATGATCTGACACCTGTTTCCAATAAAGATTTGAGAGGGAGAGCATTTCCCTCCCCCTCAACCACTACCAATCCCAACCCAGAAGGAAGGAAAGTGGCAGTTCAGGAAGAGCAGCTCAGCCTTGATTCTGTGGATCCAGTCTTTCCATAGCTTTAGGTAGGGCTGAGCAGCACAGGGGAGAAGTATGAGCTGTGAGGTGAGTCAGCCAAGAAATACAGCTTGGTTTTGGGGATGGAAAATCAAATATCAAAGACAAAATCTTTTTTTGTCTAATGGTGTGTCTGTGTAGGTGTTGTGCATCATGGTGGTAGCTAACGGAATGATGAGATTGTTTGAACTCTTTTATTCCATCTGGGAGATGAGGAGACTGGCACAAGACAGAATGAGGCTGTTGGTCATGTAATTTTCCAGGATAACTGGAGGCATCCCTGTGGGCTGTCCTTCCCTGGCAGCCCAGGCACCCTGGGCAGGCATGTCCTTACAGAAGGGATAGTGACCACTGCAGCACTCACGAGCACACACAGGGACACTCACACTCCAGTGTTCCAGCCCTTTAGGGAGGAAGGAATGGGAGCACCAGATGTGACCAGGGCTGGCAGCTGGGCAGTGCCCATGAGTCAGGGTTGGCTGCTCCCCTCACCCTGCACAGCTCATATCTCAGGTCTTCCACCTTGGTTTCCCGAGCACATTTTGGAACTATGGAGCTCAGATAGGTGTTAACATGCTTGGAAGGCTGTTTGACTTGAGGGTGAATGGTGAAACAGAGGCTTTAGAATAATGACAGCTGGGCCTGCAGTTTTCAGTCACCCCTTTGGCTCTTAGAGGGCACCTCAGAGGGGACGATCTCACCTCAATTTCCCTTTGGCAAGGCTTTTCAAAATGTGGTGGCACATGAAGTGTCTGCACCTGCTCATTTCCAGCTCTGTCACTTGCTATAGTCTCACTCCTGTGGATCTTCGACCTCTGCTGCTGACAAAACAGCTCATATGTGGTTTGATAAAAATCTTGGATTTGGGTTCAGACTGTTTTTCAGAAAGCCAGGGCTGGGTGGGGTAGGGTGGCTGGCTGTAGTGCTTGTGCTCTATCAGGCAGGGAGCTGCAGTTGTCCCCCAGAGCAGCCTCAGTGCAGCACCACTGTTGTGTGCAGGATTCCCTCTTTTTTATTTTCTGCCTGTTGCTAAGCATTTGTTATACAGGTGGAAAAGGTCAGCGTTAAAAATGGGGCTTTCAGAGTGGGAACAAGTAACAGAAATAAAGTTATGTGATTAGAAGCACCATTCTAAAGTGTCCAAAAATAATGTCTCCATGTTAGTTTTAATGTTATTTAGCATAATTTTATTTTACCACTGTGTGGAATAGTGCTTTGTTCCGATGGTAGGCCCCTTGCTCTTGACAAAATCAGGGGCAGGTGAGGCTGTTGGTGGTGGTGCTGCAGTGATGGCTGGGATCTGCCTGTAAGTTTGGACAATGCAGAGCGCCTTTTAGGGAACTTTGTTAGTGTCCAGGTGACTGATGGTGATGGCACTCAGTGGGGATTGAACTGCAGCCAGTTTCATCTCCTAACCAGAGCCAGAGGGCCACCTTCCGCCCAGGGTGTCCTCCAGCTGGGATCTGTGGCAGCAATACAGGAAAAGGTGTGAGGGGGAAGTCCAAGGACATCCCAATAGGAAACAAGAGGAGTCAAAGCTGGAGGTTTTTTTCCTTTTTTATTATATAATTTTAGAAGTGAGTTTTGTGGACGCTGGCAGAGAGACGTTTTAAGGGGAGTTTTGTAAGGCGTTAGTGCGAGTAGTTATGTCCCAGTTCTTCTCCCCTCGCCAATAAAAAAGCCATGAAATCATGCTCCAGTGGTGTTCTGGATGAACCCTCTGGGGTGAAGGTGCAGCCTGCCCAGCACCCTCGGGCTGCTGGCTCAGGTGTGACCAGGGCCACAGGTACATGGAGCCATCAGCTGTCACTGAGCACCGTTTGCCAGCAGTTTGGTCCCCAACCCAACCTTTGAGCTCTCCTAGGGGGGAAACACTGCATTGTCCATAGCACTCTGAAGACTAAAACCCTTTTGGGATAACCACAGTAGGGAACTGTAACTGGTATTTTCTAAGTGTAGATATGTATGCCATTCTTTCGAGGTAAAGTACTCGACATATGTAGCATAAACTGGTCCTGCTGTTAAATGGGTCGATTATTAACTGAGCAGCTGTGTAGGGGTAGCTAACTTTGAATGCATGAAACCGCTGTTCCTCTGGTCATGGGACAGGAGCTAGGTGCTGGCTACTTGTGGGGGTACTTATGGTGGGGTAATGCAAGAGAAAAATGCAGGTGAATGAGAAAACTGGTAATTTTTTACAGCATTTTAATGATGGAAATTGGTACCCATTTGATACATTATTCACAATGGTTTTAATCTCTTGTTTTGCCCAGTTTTTGCTACTTCCCCAACACTGTAAGCTGGAATTGCTAAATAGGTAGCAGCCCTAGTATAGGGAAGGGAAACAGAGGGGAAAAGAAGTCTCTCTCTAAGAACAGAGATAGCCAAATTGTATTTCCTGACCTGGTGGTCTTGAACCACTGACTTTTCAGATGAGGCTCAAATTCAGGCCCTGGGGGATGACATTACTGTCCCCTTGGAATCAAAGGCTCCCACCTGGGAAGTGACACTGGGATAGCACTGAGCTCCTGGTGACTCCTGATCATGGTGCCAGCATGGCCTGGCCCAGAGGAACCAGCAGCAGAGATGGGGTGGTCTGGGTTTTTGTCAATTCTCCACGTTCTGAAAGAGCCACAACATAAAACAACAATACTTCTGCCTTATGAAGTACCTTCAGAAGACGAGAGGTGTCAGCATGTTGGGGAAGACACTCATCTCTTGCAAAGTGATGCATTCAGAGTTAGCTGCCTTTCTGAAAAAAAAAAAAAATTCAAAACCTACTGTATGTTACTTTGAAAATGTGAATAGTATTTTTATAGCTTGTTAAAGACACAGCTAGTTGCATTTGTAAATAAGGATAATGTTGCTTTTATTTTCCTTGTGGACATCATGGTTTGGAACAAAATTGTCCTTAGGGTTGGTTTGTATATAGGTAATTTGCTTGTGATTTAAGCCGCTCCTCCCCTTTCCTTTCTCTCCCTTCCCACCCTCTGGTTTTGGTTAGAAGTACCATTTTCAGCATTCTGTGTGATTCCGTGTTTTAGCACTATTGTGGTGTGTTCAGACTTTCTGCACTTGCTTACACAGTAGGGTATGCCAATCGTGTGTGGCGTAATGTTACTTTAACCTTTCATTTCTCATATTTTAGCTGTCAAGAATTAAACACTGTTAAAATACTTACTGACCTGGGTTAATATTAGGTACATATTTTAGCGTAATTTCCCTTCTTTTCATGGTTTCTTGGGTTTTTTCTTTTTTCCTTTCTCTTCCCTTTTGTCTTGTTTGGAAGCTGGGAAGAAACCTGTGGATCTTCTCTTTGTGTGGTTCTATTCCCCACTCCCCTGTGCAGCCCGGAGTTTCTCCTCATGGTCCTTGGGGTAGAGCTTTATCTGTTTGTTAAGGCAAATGTAGACTGCGACCCACCTTGCATCAACCCACGCTCATCCCAGCTGAACAATTTGAAAACTGTTCTGCCTTTTTGTTACATGAATCTGTCAGAAATATATTTTTAATTTAATATAAATGAAATTCAATAAAATATGAAACAAAGTCTCTGTGCACATGTGAAATCTCTTGGAAGGTGGCTTGAGTGCTGCCAGTGCCACAGAGTCCCTATGTCCATGGAAAGCCCAGGCACGGCCCTGAGCTGGGGCAGCCGCACACACCCTACACACACACAGAACCTCACACACACCCTACACACACAGAGAGCCCAAAACATTCCACACTTCCTCCCCCCGACACGGACAGAACCCCACACATCGCACACACACCCTACACACAGGGATCACAGCCTACCTGACCTCTAGTTCCAGCCAAGTTCCTGTGGAGCAGCTCCTCCAGCAGCACCCCTCTTCCCTGAATATCCCGTGCCCCCTCCATGTGTGCCCTACCCCCACAATCCCAGGGTTATGCAACTCTGAGGTTTTCATTCTTTTTAAAAGAAACCAAGGCCCACAAAGGTGTTGGTGCCAGTGCCCTGTGCCCCAGCTCAATCACTGGGTATCCAGTTGCAGCTCATTCACCCACAGCTGCCCTGGCTCAGCTGGGTTGATTTATCCCCCCAGCTTCACTGCTGGAGGGAATGGAGGGTGGTGTGGGGGAATGATGCATATGTATATTTAGACACATTCATTCAGTGCATACATAAAATCTAGCCCCAAGAACACACACCCCACTATGCCAAAAGGAACCCTCTGGGAATGCACCCCACACTTGCGTGCCTTCATTTCACCCCAGCACCATAGCTTGGCCATGGCTGGCTCTGCCTTTGGCAGCTGCACCTTTAAATCCAGTTGGAAGACACAGAGATGCTTCCCACACTCTCAGACGGGCTGAGTAAGACCCCCACGTGCTGCCAGGTGCCCTCAGTCCAATGCCCACTCTGTGTCTCATTTAAAACCCATGATTCGCACCCAGTCCTGTGAGATTTAACTGAGGCATTCCCTGCCAGTGCCACAGGTTAATTCCCATGGGGTCTGGCACATGCCCTAACTCAAACTGGTCCCACTGTCCCCAGTCTGTCTCACTGGTGACAACTGCCCTGCATTTCCAGGCCTCTGGAAAGCATTTTAAATTTAGCTAGAAATCCATAAAGGTCATTTGGCTCTTTGAGGTGCATTTTAAAACACTCCAGTCTCCCCGGATTGCAACTCTTTGTTTCATGAATGGCCTCAACATTTTATCCCCAGCAGCCTGGAAAGGTCACTGCATACACGCACAGTTCTCAGTGTTGGAATGCTGGAACCTTCCCCACTGCCTTCAGGAGGTAGAAGGGTAACAACACCACTTTCTCAAAGCAGGTATGAGTGACATCATTAAACATTCACACTTTGGAGCTGTCCAGAATATAAACTCTATTTTCCATAGGAGGGGAAGGGGAAGTGAAAGACCCCTGCTGCAAGCCCACCCTTCCATGTCCGGCCCCACACCACAAAGCCCTTCCACAGCTGGAGCGCGCCCAGGGACACACACACACTGCAAGGCTGCAGCTGATGGAGCCCCACGCATTGGAAACAGTGCCTGATGTCGGGATTTGGCATCACTGTGATCTTTACAACATAATAGGCCACAACAGAATTTCAGCAACACTTCGGAAATGAGCAATACAAGTTTTAAGACACATGCATACACACATGCAAACACATGTCCCTTTTCCCCAAGTGGCTTTACTTAACTGGCCAAAAAAAGAAGGAAAGAAAAGAGTAAATCAACCACGTATTTTCTAGTGAGATATATTAACTCTGCAACTCCTTCAGAGAAGGCTGGCAAAGGCCATGGGGTTCAGGTGTTTAAGGTGCCACTGAAAAGCACAGTTTAGCTTTTGCAAGCAGTTTCATGCCACATTACTGGTGATAAAGTTCATTGCAGCCCTCTGTCACCCATGAACCACATGGGTACACACATACGGAATTATTCAAACCTGACGCCCCATCACTGAAAAAAGTTGATTTTGTACTAAAAGAAAAACATACCTACAGGGTTTTTTTGAGGAATCTGTTTTGTTTTTGTAGCAGTAGTAGGGGTGTCATCCCCATTCATCCCAGCTGGCCCAGGGTATCCTCACCCTTCACAGTCTGGCTCATGACTGCCCAGTGCTCAGCTTACTGAGGTTTGCAGAGGCAATGCTGGCCAGCTGGCACATTTTATCCCACTGCAACAAGCCTGTCCCCTGAGCACTGGGGAAATTGGTTTTGCTCCCTCCAAATGCAAAATAAGCAGCCATTGCTGGCACTGTAACACCTCTGTTAAGGCCTGGGACCTTTCCAGCAGGAGAGGCTGCTTTCCCAATTTCACTGACAGTCCCAGAATTCAGACAAATCTCTTTAAAGCTTGCACTCAGTTTGCAAACCACACAAGGACTGTAAAGCTACTGAAGAGGCCAAATGAGCATCTCATTTAAAACAAACCCTCCAATACACTGAAGTAAAGTAAAACAGGAAAGTAAAAACCATCAGCAGGTAAAAATCAGCTCAGCTTCACTGATGAGGCTGAGGCTATTACTAAGGTTCAGGGGTGTTTCCTATATCATCTCTCAAAAAACTGGGCCAGCAAACATTTTGGAAGCTGCTGCCAGAAGCTAGAAAAAGTCAGGAGAGAGAAAACCAAGCTTCCCTTCAGCTCCTTTAACCTTTAAGCTATAACACACTGCTCGACCTAATTTCTCTGCCAGGCTTACAGGGAGCCCATCATTGTGGTGGGACAGGCTGTACCAGGCATTCACTCCAACTGGGCAGAAACACGGGGCTCTAAGACAGAGTCAAGAAAGGTGCTGCAAGAGTGGGGAGCTTACCAGAAAAGCTGGATTTGTTCCCTGATTCCTTTGTTTTGGCAAATCCTCTCCTGGCATAGGAAGGCTGAGCCTGAAATGTGTCCTCCTAAGGCATTAGGACATTAATGGACATCCTAAGGCATTAGACACCACTAAATGTCTGCCAGCTGAACAACTAGGAGCATTTTGGCTTCAGTCAACTAAAACATTTGCTTGGTCCTTTCGAAAATTTGGTGGAGGATGGTGTAGGAGCAGTGGTGCTTTCTTTGGTTTCTGTTATTGGGGGAGCTTTTGTTTGAGTTTTTTCTTTAGCTCTCTATACCAATTCCCCCCAAGCAGGTTCCTAGGGACATTCTGGAGTGTCAATACAGCACCAGTGCATTCCCTGCTCTCTCCAGCCCATGCCAAGTGGATAACCTGCTTTTCTGCAGTCAAAGTTTGTTCCTTCCTGGGGCAAAAAATATTTTAAAGGGTGGCCAGAAACCATCTCTCAACATATCAATCCTTTGCTCCACACTCACCTGAAGTTTTGCTGTTTGAGTCCAAGCCCTCTCCAGCCTCCAGTGCAGCCACCAAGCAGATCTTTCAGTCCATGGCCACCACATAATACCCAGACTGTCTCAGCGGCCACAGAGAAAATTGACATGGGACATGAGGGTTATGACATGATGGGGCAGATAAAGGCAAATGGTGGGCAGTCATAGATACCTGTGACAGTAATTTGCCCCTAGAAGAGCCCCTGAGACCACAGGGAGCCTCCCCATCCTCCAAGAGATGATACTGCTGGGAACAGCTGGGTGAAGTCCCCCAGCATGCCCACAGCCCAACTCAGGGAGCTGGCATGAGTCTTTACAGGTGACTATTCAGAAAAAAAAAAATAAATTATTATACTTAGAAAACTGTTTCCATGCTATCTGCAACCTTCCATTCCAGCCCATCTTCCCCATCAGAGCAAGGCATTGCTGGGTTTTTAACCCTGACCACACAAGTCTATCCAAAGCCTTCGCTCAAGGGGACAGCCAGAAATTCCAAAGGGGAAACCACTCCATAGCTCCAACCTGTCATGCCTGCTCACTGCTCCAGAAGGAACAGCTGGCAAAGAGCCAGCACAACTGCAAAATTCTTTTCCCTATGAAAAATCCTCCCCACTACCCTCTGCTTTTTTCACACTAAGAAAAGCCTTTACTACTATGCTAAGAAAATTTGTAGGAGTTGCTTTGTGCAATATACCGGCAAGTCAACAAGACTGTGGCAACAAGGGAGAAGTCATATTTTCCTTTCAGCCATGCCCACAGCAATCTGCTTTGTTCCTATCACACAGGGCAGTTGTTGCTGTACCCCCTGCAAGGGCCTTGCACAGAGCTGCACAAAGGAATAACAACAAAGGAAATACCTTGTTCCCACAGAACAGAAATCACCATGATCTTTCAGACCTCTTTACCAACGTGTTCCTGGCAAAGCAAGGACCAGGATTCGGGAAGGGATGGGCACAGGGGAGGCGAGGAGGGAGGAACAAATAACTGTACTGCGTGAGAAGCATCTGAACTTTTTCATGCCCTGCTGCTTTGGCACCTGTGTCTTTCTCTGTGTCTCTACCTCTGACCCTGCTGGTCCAGTTGGGGCTGGAGACTGCAGGACTTCCCATGTTTTCCTCAGCAGGTGAACCATGAAGGCATCACACACTGCAGCAGGGCACAGGGAAGGCAACTTGGAAAGCCAACAGGACACAGCTCCAGCAAAATCCAGCTTGCCAGCAGCAGGATCCAACTACTCAAACACACGTCAGTCAGCAGTATGTGGTCCTGCACACCGTTGCCTCTGAGAGACACAAAGCACCACCTGGGGAGGGAAACCACCTGCCCTTTGCTCCTCCTTTGCTGTGGATGGGAGTAGTTTTCCACAGAGGAGTTGTTTCCTTATTCTGTTACCTTCTAACATGGAAGATGGCACATTTGTGTTCCCCAGTTGTGCTGAATGCCACACCATTGCTTTGTTTCAAAGGAGCTGTGGCACCCCTGAATCCTGCTAAAGCAAGGGAAACAAACCTTAGATAGGGATACACACCGATTACAACTGAACACTGAGGCCACCCTGCCTGCACTGCTGTCTGTAAGACGTGATCTACAGAAGAGAAACCCAGCAGGAGCCTGCCCCTGTCAGATGCTGTCTGCCTGCAGGGAGCTGTGTCCTGGGCATGCTTCAGCCCCCAGCATGGTGATTCCCTCAGCTGAACCTCCAGGCATTTCTGGAGGCCCTGACCAAACGGACACACAAACACAGGTAGGGGCACCAGCCCACAAACACAGCCATTTACCCCAGCACTGCCATGCTGTGCAGTTTGGTCCGTGACCTGAACAGAGAGCAGGGAAGCAGGAAAGAGTAATTGTTTGAGAAATATTTTCTTGACTGAATTTGCTGCTTTGCTAAAACCAGTCTTTGGTTGGGCGGTGGTGGCTTCCAACCAGGAGCAGGAGTTGTGGAAGGAACTGGGGACCAGAAAGCCTCTGAGGACCCCAGCAAATATGATATTAGCCAGACTTAGACAGGAGTTGTTTGTGTATCTGGGGCAGACCAATTGCATGTCCTGCCATTAGATGTATTGTCTTGGCCGGAATAGAGAAATGAGGCAAGAACTTTCTTTCTCTGCTGCTTTATCTGCTCTATGCCGAATTGTCAGATTATGCAGAAATACCAAGCATCAGACAGTGAAATGTTTGCACTGCATTTGCACTGTTTCCAGAGCAAAGTAAAACATGCTCATTTTGATTGAAGGTATCTCTAACCTCAAGGGAAAAAATTATTGTGCATGGAAGGCAGGACTAATGACTGAGTACTTTTCCAGTGCTGGTCCACAGCAGTTACCATGGCCTGGGCTGGCTCCCAAGTCCTCAAGGGCAGCAGAACTATGAGCTGACCCTGCCAGGCCCTAGCTTGTCGGCACCAACACCCACCACGTACTTACTGACTCCAGGGGATAGGCACAGACCAGGCAGACACATCGATATGGCACACCAAACGTGCTGTGGGTGTGCTCATAAAGGCAGCTTTGGTGAGTGCAAAGCTACGCACATCAGTGAAGCTGGAGAGATGGATCATTTTTCTGGAAGAGACCTTAGGTGTGCTGCCACTCCCCTCCCCACAGTCCTGTGCTCTCCAGCTGCTTTTAGCCCTGTTTCTGTACCAATGCCGAGGTGGCCAAGTGACCACTTCAGCATACATGGGTATGTGACATGGAAAAATAACCCAGTGTCAGGGACTTTACTGTTCCTGCTGTTTTTTTGTTCTTTGAGCCATAACTAGTGGCAACCAAAATCTTTGAGCAAGCAGTTTCTGATGGGTCTGATGTCACACAAATTTATAAAGAAGTTTGCAGGTGGATCAAAGCTTTGTAACGTAAATGACTGAGCAGCTACTTACGTCCCGGCACAGAGGCTGAAATACCTGAGGCTGTAAACCCTAGTGCTGCATGGGTCTGCCTCCATCCCTAGGGTGCATCCCAGCCAGGGTGGCAACAGCAAGCTTTCACCTCCTGAATCAGGGTGACACTCACCAGTTTGTTCTCAGCAAAACCTCACTGCTCCAAGTTACCCGTATCCACACAGCAGCTTGGCTTTCACCTGTCTATCACCTCTGTGGGAGAGCATCAGCAGCTGTCCCAGAACACTGCAGGTGGGACGGAGAGGTGTGAGAGTACAGCCTGCCACAGTGATGCATGGGGACACATCCCATCCCGAGATGCTGGTGCCTTGCTCCCCAGCAGCTGGGGGCAGCCTCACCGGGCATAGCAGAGCTCAGCAGGTTTTGCTGGTGCCACATGGAACTGATGTCTGGTTCTAAGGTTTCCTGGGCAACTTTTTTGTTTCTTATTACATCTATTATTCCACCACCCCTAGCCAAAAGTGTGATGGAGGTTACTGCAGTCCGGTGGGCAGAAAGATCTCAAAGCATCCAACCACCAAACATGGGAGAGATGATGGAGACGTTAATCTCCTAAATGATTCAGCTGATTGGATTTTTTATTTCCTTGGAATCCACGTACTGTTTTGGGTCTTTGTTTTAAGTGGGGCAAAACCCCACTGAACTTTAATAGTATGGAAGATCTTTACCAGGTGGGTCTCTGAAACTGCAACAGTTAAAATATATAAGACTCCAAATTTATCAGAGCTCAGAATAGTAACTATTCAGTGGGTACCTTTGTGCAGGGAAGCTGCTTCATTTCAGTCAAACAGAAGGGAGAAACAGTAGAGCATGTTTCCTGTCACACTAGAAATATTCTTTAGCTTTTAATAAAGACAAAAAGAGGAGGAGTAGGTGGATATTTCAGAAGCTATTATTTAATTGTTTCTAATGGTATCTACAGTAATTTGGGAATAATCTTGAGGAACGACATCCATAACACGAGATGGGCTGTCTCCTGCTGCTCCTTGCAACAAGGGCAACACAGGGAAGAGTAGGAAGCCTTGGATGGTACAGTGGGCTCAGCCATCCCAGGTTTAAGTGCCTTTCTGAATAACATTTAAAATGCTTTTGAACTTATCAGGAGAATGAAGACTTGAGAGACTTTGGATTAAAGTCGCAAGGCAGGCAAAAGATGGCAAGAGATGCTTTGCCTGGCATGCCAGTGCTAGAGCCAACAAATAGACCCTGACCTCCTAACTCCCAGGCCAGAGACCCACTGAGTGGTCTCTGTGATCACCTTGTACTGCAGCCCAACATGGGTGCCTGGGGCTGCACAGGAAGCTGGAAGGGGACCCAGTTGGGACAACTGACCCCAACCAACCCAAAGGATATCCCAGACCATGTGACCAGATCATGCTCAGTATATAAAGCAGAGGGGAAGAAGGGGGAACATTCAGAGTGATGGCATTTTGTCTTCCCAAGTTACTGTTACACATGAAGGGGCCCTGCTCTTCTAGAGATGGCTGAACACCTGCCCAGGGGAAGGGGAGAATTAATTCCTTGTTTTGCTTTGCTTGTTTGTAGCAGCTTTCACTTTACCTGTTAAACCATCTTTATCTCAACTCACAGTTTTCCTCAGTATTACTCTTCTGATTCTCTGCCCTGTCCCATCGGGTGCAGCTGAGTTTGGGTTAAATCATGACACATTCTGTTGTGCTTACACTCCCTATTGTCAGATCTGAACGCTGGGTGAGAAGAAGTGTGAGACTGCCCTGAATTACATTACTTTTTAACTCATTGAAGCAGTGGTATCTTTTTGGTTTTCATACCATCCTTTCAAAATCCACCTGCTGTACCACACTGCTTGGCAAGCTGGAAGTGAGATGCCAGAAGACTGCATTGGGATGGCAGACACCAAGCCCAGACATCAACATGCCCCAGATGCCTGTAAAGAGAGGGGTTAAACCTCAACCCCAGCAGGGTTTTGTTGAATGCTAGGCTTTGGAGAAAGCAGGGAGGTGCTAATACAGTCCTGCCACATCAGATGTGGAGACAGGAGGTGGTCACAGCCACAGCTGCTTTCAAGTCCAGCTGGAGACCAGAGAGGACTGCTCTCTTGAGGAAAAGGAATAATTTGTTCTTCATGTGTACTGCTAATGACAACAGAAACCTTAGATTTACCATACCTTCCTTTGTGTGCAGACAGCATCTGAAACCATCAGAGCAGATAGCTTTTCTTGTGGTTGCGACTGGCACCAGTTTCACTATATCTGCAAAATACATCATTGTGTACTCATTTCCTGCCCTGCCTCATTTGTGACAGGAGGCTGAAACTGCTGTTAAGGACTAACACAGGGGCCTCTGAGGATGCTGCCAATCCAGCACAGCCAGAGGCTTTCCTTCAAATACCAAGAAATTCACTTTTCAAGAGCAGGAATGTATGGGACATTACCCCAAATGAGAATTTCTGCAAGGTACAGTGCCCTGTGTACTGGAGGACCTTCAGGTTGAGCTGAAGTAAAATCTCTCCCCAGCTGAAAAGGCGCAGTGTTTGGATTTGTGCAGCAACAGTGGAAGATCCATGCAGTCTGCAGTGTGTCTGCTTGTCCCGCACGAGGCTGTTCTCCCCACATGTCACTGCAGGGTATCACAGGGGCTGTGCAGGAAGATTGCAGACAGGGCATTTCCTGCCACTCTGGACTGCTGCCTTTTCATTAAAAGTTGAACTTTGTACAGGTAGCTGTAATATTCTCGCTTCCTTCGGGAGACTGACCTGAAGGAAATAGACACATTTAGGATATATGACAAAACACTAGAAACTTTATGGTCAGATGAGGGCACTGACAGCTCAGTCAGAAGAGGAGACGAGAGAAAATGTCCTTGTTCAGAAAGACTTTGTGCCCCCTTGCTATGCTTGTGTGTCCCACTGAGCCCATATGGACCCCTTGATCAACAGCTACTTTTCTTTTAAAGTAAGTCCAGAATCACCCTGTCAGGACATTTTCCCACCATGAGGTTAATGAAGAGTCCACCAGATGGACAAAACAGGGAAAGTCTCAGTCCTAAAGTTCATCACTTAAATATTGCTTCACTGGAAAGCACTGATTGTTGAACAGGGAAAAAAAATTGAGTCTACTGCTGTATACTAAATTAGTTATTCCCTCCCCCCCCCCCATGCACATAAACCAGGACACCAGAAGCAAAAGCTAGTGACATTTATATCAGAAAAAAAAGCAGAGGTGTCTATTTTCCTGTGGCCACAGAACCCAGCCTGAAAAAGAGAGAGGGATGATGACTTTTCAACTTATTTAATAATGCAAAACCTGAGGAAGGGTCATGCTGCACAGAATACCGAAGAGAGATTGCAAATAGATGGATTTGCTGATAGTGTACTACTTGCTTCTGCTATTTCTCTCTTGACACAGTGTCTGCTGCCTACCAGAGCAATCATATCCAAGCATAATTGTCTAACAATTGTTCTGCACTGAGGAAATAGTTTTGATTACAGACATTAACAAGTTTAGGCATTAAGCTTCCTCACTGTAATTACCCTTGAGCTTAGTCTCACAAATGAATTAATGTGCTGATCGCTTGGACTAACAGAACAAGCAAAAGGGTGATGAATTGCTTCCAAATCAGTTAAAATCAAGCGTGACATCATTTAATTAATTTCAGACCTTGAGGGGAGGAGAAAAGGGGTCAGCATGACGCTGAAAAGAAAGGTCTCTCTCCCTTAGTGATTTCTTTGGAGACAGAAATATGCAAACAAGGGCAGATGGGGCTGGGGAAAGGAAAGAGGTGCACCAGATGAGAAGGAGGATGCTGAAAATGGGACTGTGCAATTTCTGTGTTTGAGCAGGCAGGTCCAGGTGGCTGCGGCTGCGTGACCAATTCACTACAGCTGACAAAGGTGCAATGCATGGATTTCTTCTGGGTATGAACAGATGCATTGGTCACCTCATTTTGAATTTTAGTCATTCCTGAATTCATATACAAACCCTGCTTCTCCCCCAAGCAGAGAGCCCACTCCTGGCCTTCCCAAGGATCACAGTTCCTCTGTGAGAGCTGAGTGTCTGATGACAGCATTGTCAAAACTCCTCTCCTTGGTCACATATTCTGGCAGGGGATCATTTTCCAGGCTGACAGCACAAGGCTTGGCTGGCCACTGCTACCATGAACAGATAGACTTTTACCCTCCTTGACTTCTCCTCCCAGTCAGGTTTTTTTTAGAAAGGAACACAAGGGGTCAATGGAAAGGACATGGCAGGGCTTTGGACTGCTGCTGTGAAGGACAGACTCCCTTAGGCTAAAGTTCCCCTTGGATGGCTGCCCACCTGTAAAATAAAATGGCATGGCACAAGGAGCTTGTACTTGACAGGGTTCCATGAGGAGTTTCTCCTTGCAGCCCAACAGACAGTGACTCACCACCAACTTAGAATTTGTACCACATGGATATCCTACACAAACAGCCACCAGTAGAGAAGGTTTTATAAATCAAAGGTCTCCATTGCAGCTCACATCTAGAACAGGGTTCTGCAGTAGGGAGCAGACTAGTGGGGGATACTTTACAAACACAGTTGTGGCCTGATGACAGTTTAAACATGTGAGCAGCACATGCAGACATACATCTACCTGTACACAGACACTCCAGGATTTGCACCCTGGAGACAAACAGGTGCTCATCTCTCCTAAGTGTACATATGAGACATAAAATATACCTTCAGTGACACATACAGACAGACAAGAAAGCACAAAAAAAGTATACCCAAACACCTGATTTCATGTAAATGACAAGGACTTTTGTCACTGCTGATTTCAGTGAGAGCTGCATAAGGCCCACAGTTCTTTTTACTTTAGGTTTAATCTACATTTTGTTTCCATGAATTCTGGAGCAATGAAGGGAAGGAGGTGATGAGACATGTGAAAGCTAAATTTGAAGATAATTCATTCTTGTAAGTGTGGAGAGCCAGCATGCTTTATGGCAGAGCCTGGCTCTTTCATTAGAAAAGGGACCAACTCCCCTCTGTTACTGAGAACAGTAGTTTGGGAGTCTCCCTGTGACAAGACTGTTTCATGGGATTTGCCAGAGACCAGAAATCCAGCAGCCCAGTATCAACACCCTCTGGCAGAATTCATCATTTTCTTGGCTACTTTAATCCATCCTGTCACCCTGGTGACAGTACAGCTTATGAGTCCATTTGTTTGATACAGACCTACAATAAATCCACTTAGTGGAGCAGAGTGCAGGTGACAGTAATTGTGATATAGAGCAGATTCCTTATTCCCTGAACACAATCTTGCAAGGCATCAGGCATCTCCGGAGGTGCCCATAGCTCTATTTGCTCTGTTTTTAAATGACAACCAGCGAACAACAGCGAAGAGCACCAGCAGCCTGGCACTAACATTCACACATGCAAAAGGTTTGAAGGTCCTGAATTTCCTTTCCTAGTGGTGACCTGACAAATTCTCTGCAGCCTCACCAGTGGTACCTTCATGGGCAGTCAGAGATCTTGAAGAAGACCCAGCTGTCCCTGCCTTGTTCCTCCAGCTTATCACAGAGGGGCTGGTTCTGCTCTGACAGCTCTGGCTGCTCTGTACTGTGAGTCTCACTTTGCTCTGCTTTACTTCTAAGGAGGAAAAGCTCATCACACTTGTTCTTTCATTAAATCAACACATAGTGCCCATGCTAGGGACCAGTTTGGCCCAGTAAAAACAAAACCAAACACTGCAACTAAATGGTGGCAGAGGTGCAAATAATTGGCACTGATGCCTTTTTGAAATCTGGCCATGCACTGCTGGAGACAGCTCTGCATTTGGTGGGCAAGCCATCTTTAGGGCTCTGGAGAACTGGAAGGGAAAGCAGAAAAGTGGTCTGGTTGAGAACTGATTTTTAAGGGCAACTAAACTTCCAGCACAGCCCTCCTGTCAGTCACTTCCTGAAAGTCTGGTGGGATGAATTTGTAACTCAGAGGGATTTATGCACCCAAGCACCATAGGGCAGATTGGGCCTTTTTCTGTACTTCACTTCTCCAGATGTAAAGAGGAATAAAAAAACCCACTCATCTCTGAGGGATGAAAGGTTTACAAAATGCTCACAAACTGTGCTAGGGGAAGGTTGGTGGGGGGGGGGAGGGTGCTCTCCTAAGCATCTTGCAGGGACTTCTTGGTACCATGATAATGCCATGGTATTCTAACGGCAAGAGAGGGATTTGCTTTTACAGTATGACATTTGCCAGACAATTAAGGTGAAGAGATGTGTGCTATAATAATTTTTAGTATTAAACACACACAGTAAAATAAATGTTTAAAGGCACATGGGGTTTTTAATGAATACAGGATGTGATGCTTTGCACATTATTGAAAGAATCCTTACTGCTACCATAAGCTTCAGTTCAAACTGTGTAATTATTACAAGAAATTTTTTTTCTTCCATTACATATTAACTGCACCTAAGAGATCCAGAACTGAAAGAATCTGAGCTTTCCTAACTTAATGGTTGGAGAATTTGCTCTGTGTGTTCCTTCTTTTACATCTGTCATTGTCAATCATGGTCTGAGAGACTGAAACAGATAAATAAAAATGTGTTATGCTCTTATTGTCCAGTGTCATAGAAACCTGCATTACACTCATGAACTACAGCAAAAGATAGGAAATCATATAATGATTCATAAGTCTTTCTCTATTTTGACAGGACTCCTTTCATCGTTTCCCAAAATGGATTTAAAGTTTTGGAGGTAGCCTCCACTGTCATCGTGCAGCCCACAAACATCAAATAGGAGGGATCCAGGAAGATGCCGTGGCAGCAAAACCAGACACAGAGGCCTTCCCTTCCTACATTCAAAGGGTGTTACTGTATTCATGTTAATTTTTTAGATTACCCCAATGCCAACAAGACTGCAGAAAGGATGTTTCCTGTACTTCGTTTTTTCAAGAATATAAAACCAAAATCCTTGAGGCCCTGGTCCTGACCCCAAATCAAAACCTGACCTCATCTCCTATAAAAACTAGCTTCCCAAGACAAGGTCTACTGGGAACACAGGCTTTGGCACTACCACCAAAGCTGTGGGGGATGAGATGCTGGACCTACTATGCAAGAATTATGTGACTTTGACCTGGTCTTCAGCTCACATCATATGGGAGGCAGGTAATCTGGATTTCTAGTTAGTCTGGACCTGGAGTCATGTCCTAATGTGCAAACCCAACTTTAAGAGGTTTAGAAAGAAATGCCCCCAAACAGGAGAAAGCCCTCGAGTGACATGGAATGCAGGGTCCTATCCTAGCAACCATCAGCACAGTGTTTGCATTTCCACGTTAATATTCATGGATATGCAAGCAAACGTCCTCTAACTGCAACTTCAGCCTGGTCAAGGTGACTGCCCTTCTTCACTAAGTGCTTCTAAGTTTCCAGTCTAACCACGGATGTGAAAAATCTGTGCTAATTATAGGCTTGTCAGGAGGTCAGAAGTGCAGAGGGGAGATAAGGGCGTTTCTGATAGTTATTTAAAGGCACAGCATCAACTTCAACAGGGTTTTGGGCTTGCACTAATACACTGTCCTGTCTCTTTTATTCAGGTCAGGTTATCCAAAAGTAGAGCTAAAACTCTGGGAGAGCTTCAGATACCGGGAAGTATCTGAATTTGATTCAGATGACTGAGGTAAAGCTCCAAGGAGACACCCTCTCTGTGCCTCCCCCTGATTTTGTCCCAGTCCATTCTGCAGTCTGAACATCTGGTACCCTCGTGGAATACCATCCCAAACTATGTGTGCACAACACTTACAAACAGTGCTTAAAACATAATGGCTTGTTAATATAACATATGTCATCAGAGAAGTGATACAAGCTCTTTCCCTTTTATACCCTTTTCAGTAACGCACATTTTGAAACTCACTGGCCTTTATTCTTTCTTTTTTTTTTTTTTTTAAGTTCACTGGCATTATGTAGAAAAAACCATCAGTGTGAAGAGGAATATAACGCAGCTTATTACCACTAACAAGGGAGTGGCCCATAACTCTAAAGAGACAGAGCCTCAAGTGAGCTATGAAGGTCATCTTCTTGCATCCAGAAGGAAAATGCAATGCTGACTCTGTCATGCTACCCATTTCAGATACATTGGAGTCTGCTTTCAGTTTTGTTGCAAAAAATAGTAAAAATAAAGGGTTTTTCTTTCAGACAGAATCTCACACAGTAGGTCCTCTCCACTTTGGAGGGATTGAAGGTAAATATCTCTCTGTATTTTCCAGCACTATTTACATTCCTCTGGATTTCCTGGTTAGTTTGTTCATGAATCTTTAGGACCTGACTTCATATCCAGTCACTGCTTCTCCCTGCTGGAAATACTCAAACCTCTCAGTGGGTAAAGGCATAAACAGCAAACTTCCAGGCTTGATCATTTCCCGGGTTACTTCCAGAGCTCTCCAATAATATATTGTTTAGTTCTTGGAAATCAGTCTTTCCTGTGATCCCCCAGTTCTGCTTCATGCAGCCGTGAGCCTTAGAGCAATGTTAAAAGATGACAATGCCGTGCTAAAGCCAATGTGGCACGAACAGGTCACTGGAGGGACCAGGCTGTAGATTACATACTGGACAAATACACACAAGGCTGAGGAAGACAGTTTAAGCCTTAGGTCATGAATGAAGATAAACAGCAGTATCCCTTCCCAGCCCTTACTGCATCAGGGATATGCCAGAGCCCTGCTGAGGGTGAGCACTGGGAAAAAGCATTGCTGCCCTCTAAGAATGGAGGTTTTCTTTTTGTCCCTAGAACAAACACATCAGTGTGTGCTGCAGCTCTCAGGTCAGGGGTAACTGGGGTGTAACTGGGATGAGATATGCTTTTTCATATCCCCATTCCCTGGTCCACCTTTTTACAACCCTCAGAGAGCCTGGGGGAGTGAAGCTGAGTTGCACGTTCCTCCTCTGTCTCAGTGCTGAGAATCTGGTATTTTGGCCATGCTAAATGTCTCAGGGTTTGTGCTCTACATCTGTAGTGACCTGCAATATTTTCCTTGAGTTTGTTTCAAAAGGAATATATTCTTTGGGTGGGATGATGTGGAAAAGGAAAAGCTAGTGTGTTCCCTCACATCACTGCCTTCTTTCCAGTTGCAAATAGTGCCATGTAAAACGGTGTCAGAAGTGTTGTGGCACTACCAAAACTTTGTTTTCAAATTGATGACAATGAAACATTGTTGATTAAGAAGTTCCTGATCCCACTGTTTCACTTAGTAAAAGAAGGGGCACATGCAAATCCGTGGTCGTGTTCAGGCTTGAAAGAGAAAAGCGCACAGCAAAAAAATATTATGCCATGCTGGGCCACATACCTGAACATCAGCTGCTTATCACTAACTAGATCCTCACTAACTGATGAACAGTTAGCAGCTTTGCTAAACATTTGACCCTTCAAGCAGGAAAGACAAATTGCAATGTTGCATAAACCACAAAACCCAGGGAGCATCCTCAAGGCAGATTTAATGATGCAAAAATCCAAAGAAGTCAGAGCAGAAACTGTGGTAGAGCAGCATTTCTGTCCATTCCCAGAAGACCTGATCCAAGAATTGAGCTGATTCTTCTTTTAAGAGTGGCACAACACAGCTTCAGCCTCCAAACAACAACCCTGCATATCCCAGCTTGCCAGCCTAGAGCCACAAAACTGTTTTTGGCTGAGGAGGATAATGTTGGCAGTGGTGTTAATTATACAGCAGCTCTGCTCAAGAAAGGTGAACAGCAGAAAGCTCTTCCAAATCCAAAGTTTTGACCGTTCTTCCTATTTGGCCACATCCCTCACTCAGCCCAGCCTGGTCTGAATAGTGACAGAGGGAGATGGCTAGAGAGACTGCTTCAGTTTTAAATAACAAGCAACAGTGACAATGAGTAAAAAAATATATAATTGTGTTTCAGGTGTATGTAGATACCCTCTCCTTTCAAAAAACCACTATGTCTTCCTAGGTACTCTCCAGACTTCAGTGTTCTGTGCCAGTCCAGGCTAGGATGAAGTCTTGCAGAAATATGATACAGAAAAAAAATGCTTTTTATTCTCTATTAAATGGATGGATGAATTAAATCTGTTAAAATGGGTTTTAACCTGCCACCACTCTGAGACAGACTCAGGAAACTTTTCCAGTACAAAGTAACAACAGCAGCACTTACTCTATTGACTTGCTAAAGGTGTATATTTCATATGCTTAGTTTCATATGCTGATAGATGTACTAATTTTTTATACTTATTCTACACTTGCATCTCTATCTGCCTTAAGTATTGATCCATTACTGAAAATACGTGCTTTCGCTCTGATTTCTCCTCCCTTAGTCAGAAACTGAACCGATGGCCTCTGGGAATCAGAGGGAGATCTTAGCTACAAATCGGAAGGGAAAAGGCAACAGTTATTATCCCTGCTTCACACACAGCTAGCCCCAAAAATGCTCCCTTGCCAACTCCTTCAGCTTCCAGCTGCTTTTCATTTTAATTCTTTTAAATTACAGCTAAGCAGCCCTGCAAATTGTCCAATGCCACGTTTCCTCCTAGAGAAGCCAGCACAATTTTCACTGGTGCAGCTCTCAAAGGAGAGCAGAACTGGGGTGTCACACTAAGCACTGAATGCTCCCTGGTTCGATAGGTTGGTGCCACATTCCCTTAGAACAAAAGAAGCAGCCAAAAAAACCAAGAGAGCATCTGTATTTGGATTTCTGCACACCTAAACTGTTTGCAGAGGGAAGAGCAATTCAGCTTCCTCATCACCCTTTTAGACTTGACTGCCCTCTCCCTTCCACAAATGTGAGCTGCTCCTATTGGAGGTGTGTGGAATCCACCTTCTTTTGCTGGCACTGCAGTGGCCCAGCTCTGGAACCAGCCTGGTCAGGGGGCAATGCCAGCCCCAGGCTGCCTGCCGCAGGCAAAGGAGCCACACCCTGGGATTCTGCACCAGGCTCCAAAGGTGCTTGGGACTTTGGGTATGTGTGGCACAGGACGAGGTGACCATGCAGAGCAAGCCTCAGCAGGGGCTCTTGGGCTTGGCCTACAGTTATGCTGCACTTCCCTGAAGACTTTGCCTAAGACCTCCCCAGCTGTCTAATATTCATTTTATGCACAACTGTAATTTTTTTAAATTGAATCTCGTTGGAAGTTTTGCAGCCATGTAGGATTCTGCACCCAAATATAGACTTTGCTCTGTTATCAAGGTAAATATCCCATATCCAAACAGCAAAAGAGACCAGTAACATCAGTGCAAGAAAGTAAACAAAACATTCGGAACATCCCCATGTGGGTGCAGATAGCATGCCAGTGTGGATGGGAGCAGGGACAGGGACACAAGGCATGGATGGAGGAAAGGGAGATGAAAAGATGGATCTGAAGGGTGTTCCGCACTGGGACTTACCTCCCAGCACAGCAGGACAAAAACACTGCATGCTGTGATCTGCCCCACTGGCCATCACGTCCTTCTGCTCCTGCTGAATGGCCCAGAGGGCACTCAGGAGGCTCTGGGTAGCTTTCCTGCCCTACCTGCAATGGCTGCAAGGTGTTATTTGGTGATTGAAGGTTTGGGGTTTGTTTTTTTCTTTCTCCCTAGCTCTTAAGAAATCATCTGTGAGACACAGAGCAGCTTTTATTTAAATATGTAACCATTTTGGTGTTAGAGATCTGAGAATGGGGCCCCGATGCTACAAATCCAGCTTTATTTGCTTACACATGGCATTCCCCTGACTACTACCATTCTGAACCACCCAAATCCATCAATCTAATGGAGATATATGGACAGTAAAAACATGCACTAGAAAACTACTGGCACACTGTACAAAAGGATCAGATTTAATCAGCTGATAAATTATTCACTTCAATGGAGAGTCAAACCTATGACTTGAGTCTATTTATGGGTGTCTGATTAGTACAAGTAATTTTCCGTTGCTTTATCATGTTTGCTAATACATTATGAAAACCATGTTGTGATAATGCTCTTGCTTAAGTCATTTTGTTGTATGTGCACATACCAGAAAGCTCGTTCCAGCCAAGGCCAGGGACATGTTCCAGTGGGCACCACTGTGCTATTTCCAGGGGCTTCTGCAGAGCCAAGTTGCCAAAAGAGTAGGAATTTAATTTAAGGAAAGCTATTACACTGCCAGGCTCTCTAAGTGGCACTGCACTCTTTTCAGACCCAGCTGCCACTGTGACAAAGTGCAGGAGGAGGGCTGTCCTGGCTGCCCCCCAGACCATGATGGATGTCTCTAGTGTCTGGAAGGGGAACACAGCAGTAAATTGCATCTCACTATGGAGTATTTTTGTAGTTTTGTAGTAGCACAAGGACACAAGAAGCAGCAGCAGCAGCAACTGATGCAGCACCAGCACTGATGCAACAGCTTGGCAAATCAAGTCCTTAAGGTTGCAGGCCTGGGAGCCAAAGGAGTTTTATGGACTATCATGTCCAACTCCCATATGAGAGTGGCCTGAGCATTTAATCCCATTAGCCTGTACTGAGGTCATCCTTATACAGCTGCTTGCAGATACAAAAAAGGAACAGGCACAAGGCAGCATCATGGAGAAACGCCTTGACTCCATCACTTTGTCTCTACTGCTCTGGACTCACTACATGTCCAGAAGCAAGGCTTGCACTGCAGAAGGCCTCAAAGAAGTTTTCCTGACTTTGGGGTGGATTGAGAAGAATGCAGTAGCACATGTCACACCTGCAGAGCCCAGGTACTCTGCCCTAGGCAGTGATGCACTTTTGAAAAAGAGCAAGGGGGAAAGAAGCCAGAACTGAAGAAGAGCTGGATGGCACGGGCCTGCTGGCCAGGTCTGCCACCATGCCCATCCTGGGGCATGATTTTGAAGAATGTTCATCTCAACAACCCATGTCAAAAGGCTATGGCACCAGGGTGCCCTGCCACCAGCCTGACTCCTCCCTGCCCTTCTGCCCCCTTCCCCATAGCACAGAGCTCCCGGCTCCAGTCCCCTCGTACCACTATCCTTTTATTTTACACAAGGTGTTGGTCTCCCTTTCCTGCAGTCCGTGGAAAGCACTGGTTGCTGAAACTGCAAGAATTGTGCTTGAAAGAAATAGGTAATTGTTATAAATGAGAGCAACTGGAGTAAGCAGAAGATGAGGAACCCGAGTTCAGCAGGCTCCTAGGTCAGTCTCATGGCAATTCCTTCTCTGCTGTAGGACAGGGAAAATTCTGCTAAACAGGCAGTGTAGAGTTTACCCATTTTTCATCTCTCCGCTATGAAAGCCAAGCAGGTTAAACCATCCAAGGCTTAACCTTGCAGTGACATCACAGCACTGAGAAGCCCCGTGCAAGGCTGACACACAAGCAGGAAAAGGCCATGAGGTTCCCATCCCAGAGCCAGATGCAGGCACTGGTATGGCAGGGACCCGAATATTCTCAAATTCCTAGACTGTTTTGGGCATTGTTTAAGTTTTAGCAGTTTTTCCCTATTCTCCATACTTTTCCACTTTTGAAAATGTGCTAAAGCAGAGGAATCCAGATGTGCCAAGACCCAGGATGGGGCGGTACAGCTGTCCTGTCATCCACGGGACAACTGTGGCTGGCAGTACCTCAGGTAGGTACTGCTCCCTTTTTCCAGGCACATCACTGCTACAGGGCTGTGCTTGGGTTTAGTAACTGAAAAGTGCCAAACTGACATTCACCCTTTTCAGACACAGGGAACCCCTGATTTCACACACTCTTCATCCACCAAGAACCAACCTGCCAAAGGTGTGAGGTAGCTCAGCTCACATATGAGAAATGAGGCAAAAGCATGGGTACAGTCTTATAGCTAATGGAGGCTGACTTCATACTCAACAAGCACATTGCCTCCAGCAACAGCTTCCAGCTGCAAAAAGCCTGGGGCCCCTGGAAACGTGATCTCCCAACTGCCACCTGCCCTCTGGGGCACAGGTCCCTCTCTCAGCACCATGTAAATGACATTAAAGGAAGAAAGCAGTTGGGAGTGAGGAGTCAGACAGGAACCTTTTGTTGATACTGTGGAAATTTTCAGTAAAATGAAAACAAATTGCTCTAAGTAAACCATTTGTCACAGTCTGATTACTCTGCTGCCACTCTGGGAACACCAATTTGTCATGCCAGATCAGGATAACAGCAGGCTGACTGTATGAGATGCCATCCTGCCTTCTGGCTTTCCTTCTTGCAACACGTGAGAGCAGCGGGGATCTCCTCGCAGCTCCTTCCCGTGCCCATCCCTCCCAATGGACCAGGCACACACTGAGGTCCCTGCAGCCAGATCCACAGTGAGGACAGACCCATCCTCCCAGTAGCCTACTCCACCTCCTGGTACTGCAGCCTGAGACCTGTCTAGGATGCTGCTTTCACTTATTAAGCCTGGCGTGTTTACCTGGACTACAAGGTGCCCATGGTAGGGGTTGCTTCTGGCACCAGTGGTTGGCTTAAAATTGTCCTGAACAGAATTTTGGCACTGAAGTGTCCTAGCATTATACTGGGCTTGCCTGGCCCGGGCCTGATCCACATTTCCTTCTCCTTGGTAATACCTGAAGAGCTTCTGTAGGTGAAACAATTTTAAAAGAACAAGTAAGCAGAGAAAAAAAAACCAAACAAACAAAATGCTGCCAGATTCACATTTAAAGAGGTGCTTAAAGAAAGAGGATAAATGCAAGCAAGCAGTAAGCAAGGATTAGCCAAAATTCATAAAGCATGGAAAAACAGCATTAAAAAATCCTGACTCCAAGAATTCCCTTACCTTCATTGTCCATACCTAATAAACAATAAATTGAGTCTCCCCTGTTTGTGTCACTCTGAAATAATGCAGCAGTTTGTAATGCTGAAAAAAACCAATTAACTCCAGTACAAGTAAAAGTATCTTTCAGCCAATAAAAAGAAGGACAAACCCCCTCAAAATGTAGTTTTGGTAAATGCTCCATTCATTCCAAAACAAAATCCTTCATCTCAGATTATTGATCCTTTTTCTAAACCTCTTCTCCTTTTAAATTGGTAGGTTATAAATTTAAAATAATGAAGGTCGTGGGGGGTAATAGGGCTTATCGAAAGGGCTGCCGTGTTCCCTAGACTACCTCGTGAGAGGGGCAGAATGGGTGTAGTCAGGATACTAGCAACCCCTCGTTTGCCCTGCAGCTGGGAGCGCTGGTGGTATTCAACCCCACACCTTATGCCGGATAGCTCAGTATTACCAGAGACAAGGAGAGCCCAACGCCGGCCAGGAACTCCACGGAGCTGGGTTATTTCACCCGCAGGCGTGAGCAAGCGAAGAGAACGAGGCCCCGTGGCCGGGCTGCTTTTACAGTGTTCTGAGGGCACAGGGGCGGTACAAAGGCAGGGCCAGGGAACGGAGCCAATGAACAGAGGGAAGGGGCAGGGAGAGGACCAGGGCAGGAAGCAGCCACACAGGCTGCTGGGAGAGGTAGTTTTACATTCCACAGGGTCTGGGGGTAAGGTTACATTCCAACTGCGAGGACTTGTGGGAGAGGGTTTTCCTTTAGAGGTGAGAAAATACATTGTCAAATGCCTAGGTTTTTCCACCAGCCAGTCTCAGCCCTTTTCCCTGGCTCACCAGCTGGCCCAGTGACCCCAACAGTAGGTCAATATCTGAATAAAGAAATGCCTTCTTGAAAGAAAAGCTAAACAAATTTTGTTTGCAAACCACAGGAATTAACTAGCTGAGAACTTCTTTTTATCTTCTTTTCCATTTAGGGGCTATTAGGGTCTGCCAGGTCCCCACTGAGCCAGCAAATTATGTCTTTTCTCTTCTTTCTTCTTTACTGATACACTCACTGTATGTCCTCAGCTTTTCCCACCACTGCCCTGGGCAGTCTCAGGCCAACAGCAGATGGGACTGCCTGGACGTGTCACCCACCACACCGTCTTGGTCCAGCTCCTTCTCTGAAAGCACAAAATCTGGGAGGAAGAGGTGAGGAGGGATTCTAGAACACATCACCTCCACAGAATAGCAAAACTCAAAGCATTCAGTACTCACTGAAAGAACTATGGCATATTTTAAGAGCATAGGAATATTCCATGGCAAGGAAAGACAAAATGTTCCCAAATTATATAAATGCCTCCTTGTTCTCAGTCACTGCACCCAGAGCCCCAGGAATGGCCTTGAACCTGTAACCACGGCAATCTGCTCTGCCACGTGGGTCCCCAGATGCAGAGCTGTCAGTGTGAAGTGAAGCATTTAATGGAAACTTGCTCAACACAGACACTGATGGCACTGGTTACAGTGCCACTGCTGGCCATTCTACTTTATTCCCTTTGATTTTAGAAAATGTAACGTATCTTCAATACTAACAATTTCTGTTTTAACTGAAGGGAAAGGCCTTTAAAAATAACATTTCCCTTAAAAAAAAAAGTGTCACAAGAACTTCAAAAACACACAAAGCAAGTAACCCCAGAGCTGTACCCAAAATGTACCCTGTACCCAGACCCCAGAGCTGCACCCTGAGCAGCTCAACTCTGACTATGTTCCAACCCCAGAGCACCAGAAACATTATCTCGAATACTAGGCACAAGGTGGGAAGTCTGAGGCTGAACAGAGAGCAGAGATGAGGCAGAATTCCCTCAGAGACCAAGTTAGGTTCTGGGGTTTCCATGTCAAGTGCTTTTTTGACACGTGCACACAGACATTTATACACAGAGATACAGAGCTAATTAGACATGCAATAGGTCTCTGCTGGAGATGATAGTAGCCTCTTTTACAGGGTGCGATTCCTGATGGAACATTTTGGATTCAAGGCAGGCAATATGGACACAGTACATTTATCTAAGGGCTTCCAGGGGTTGTAAACATCAGCATTATCTTTAGTAAGGATGGCAACAAGATGCAAATTATTAACTTGTCCAAGGAAAAAACCTGACAGCAGCTCTACAATGTAAGGTGAAGCAAGTGAAAGGCACGGGAGGAGGGCAAGAGGCAGAACTCAACCCATTTTGCTGCCTCAGAAGGAGCCTGAGGCACAATTCAGGATTCATACATCTACCTTCCCTATGTTTTAAAAGTATGGTTGAGTCCGCTGAGGTGAAGATTACATCCTAAAGAAAAGAACAAGAAAATCTTGGCTACTCAGAAGGTTAAACAGAATAGTAACTGTGCTTTTGTTTTGTTGCTCTCTAAGTAGTTTGGTTTAGTAGCAGAGAAAAATACTGATGGAGCAGCAAATACAGACTGGGACTTGTATATTTGCAAAACTTTTAACAGAAATGGGCAGATCTGTAGGTATGAGTTTCGGCTAAATATTGTATAGCAGGAACAATAATGAAGTACTGTGCCCTTATTATGGCAACTATATACGTGTTTTCATGCATAGGCAAACAAGTTCTGGGATCACTTTTAAGGACAAGAAGTGGAGGAGTTCTAAGGACACTTTAACACACCAGAAGCAAGAAAGGATAGAAAGGGCATACATTCTCTACAGCAGTCAACATCCTTGCCATTTCCAGATAGATCCACATTTCATATTAGATCCAATGTTCAGAGCTCAACAAGAAATAAACCCCTACTGATTTAAGCATTGGTATTACTGCTTGTAAGATAATAACACCTACAAGGAGATCATAATTTCTTAACTATTAATATTTTTCTTAATCCACTTTTACATAGCTTTAAGCAGCCGCTTCCCAGTTAAGAGATGAACACAAGCGGTTACTGCAGTTGAGAGAAAAAGTTTTATGGGGAGGAAGTTGCCTGATTACCAATAGTTTTTTAGGTCCTAATACAATAGCAAGAGCTGGTCTTATCATCCCATCTTTGCATCAGTTCCAGACAACCACACATTCAAACCAACACAAGTGGAATGGGAGATCAAAGTACAAAGGGAATTTCTTTTCCTGGAAGAGACCATTAGCTCTGTCCTGTCACTCAGCAGCCTAAGTCCCCAATTCACCTTCAACAGATTGATCAAAAGCACCCACGAATGGTGAGTAGACCAAGGTAACGCAGAGACAAGTCTCGGAATTCAAAAGGCAGGTTCAGCGTGTGCTTCTCTAGTTTAAAGAGCACAGAGACTTTCCTCTTTAATGTGGCCCAGCAAATTTCAACTGATCCAAAACCAACATGCATTTTCTAAATGTTGGCTGCTGAGTTTGAATTTCAGAGAGAAATCCAGTTGCTAGAAATTAAAGTTGCCAATTAAAAATCAGTCTGTTCATGTGGCTTAGGGAGCTGAGAAGGAGAAAGGGAGAGAAAGGAAAAGCCAAATAACTCATTAAGTGATCTATTTTGTGCCAGTACAGTTGGCAATTATAATCATCCTAATAAGACTTTCCCACTTATATAAGTCCTTCCATTCAGGGATCTCAAAACACTTTGCAACCATTAATGATGTTGGATTCGTAACATTCCTGACCTCATTTACAGAAGAGGGAATTGAGGAAAAAGGAGAAAACATCATTTTCTGTAACAGAGAGCTTTCATTTTGTAAATGCCTGTAAAGTTTACACCTGAAACTAAATCACCCTTAAAAATCAGGGTCTGTTCTGAGCTCTTGAGCAGGGCAGAAGTCCTAGACGCACAATGTGAGTGCAAAAAATTTCCCAAAAGAATAGTGAGAATTGTGTGAACTGGGACAGGCTGTCTGCAAACCTTCTGCAAAGAGGCTTTGGTCACCAACATTTGTCACCCTGGACTAATGGAGAGAACTTCTTTCTGCCTCTGCTCCACACACAGAAGCATCTCTGCCCCTACCTGAAAGAGTAGTCACATGTGAAATGGGTGATATCAGTGTCCACATCTGCACACCCTTGGGTTTGGCTCCTTCTGTGAAAGGAAAAATGAAACAGAAGCAAAGTGAAATCCTGGGAAAAGAAAAAAACCAAAAGGAACAATGTCTTTGTTTGAAAGACAGGTGTCTGCCAAGGAAGGCTAGGACCTCCCTTGGAATAGAAAGCGTGACCCCCTTCCCCCCACAATATTATAACTTTGAAATTAAGGGGCTTTCAGGCAAAGATATGGGGAAAGGATTAACAGTTCTTTACTAGTATGCGTGTGTGTGTGTATATATATGTATGTATGTATATGTATATAGGTATATATGTGTATGTATGTATGTATAACAAGGCAAACAAACAACAACAACGGCACCGACAACAAACAAGCCCAGAAGCCCAGGAGCAGCCCTCTCTCGGCTGCCGGGCCCCTTCCCCTTGGGTGCAGTTCTGGTCACGGCCGGCAGGGGCGCTGGTGGCTCCCGGCCGGGCAGGGCGGGTGCGATGGTTCCCCGCGGCTGCAGGGGGCGCTGTGGCGCGAGCTCGTCTCTCGCCTCTCTCTCATCCTGTGGGCAATGGCGGGTGAGCCTGCGGCAGGGATGGAAAAGGGGCTTCCTTTACAAACCCACGGGGCAGCCGATCTCGGTGCCCCTCAGGATGGCAGAATGGGCTGTAGTGGGAACCTTGGAGCAGTGGCTGGAATGGCAGAGGCTGGCACACCCCGGGGTGGCAAACAAACTGTAGCAGAAACTCCACAGCCCTAGCGGGAACTGCGGAGTTCGGGCAGACATGGGGTATCGGGGTGAAGTGTAGTGAAAAACCTGAAGCAGCAGCAGAAGACAGCAGGGCTGGGCAGTGGCAGCCAGGCTCCCACAAGCAGCCAGAAGAGACTCCCTTGGAGGGGGGAGGGGTCCAGGGTTTTCCCCTGGGGCACCGAGTAGACGGTGAGGGTCCTTTCCAGTGTGATCGGGTGTTACTAAGGTCCCAGTTCACTGGCTGCTCTTACAAGCAGAGGCTCACCCACGGTAAAGAAGAAGCAGTGAAGGGCTGAACTGCATGGTGGCAGTGAATTCTTCCTGCAGTAGTAGCAATTCAACCGTTCCCCTCCAATCCGAGAGCCAGGAGCCGAGCCCAGCCCCTGACGCCCCCAGCCAAATCTCGAGGTATCTCTGCCCTTCCCAAGAGAAAGCCCCCAAGCTAAGAGAGTGCAGCCCTTCCGCCTCCTCCTCCTCCCAGCCACATCCTTTGTCTCTTAAGTAGTGGTCATTCCCATCTCTTAGGCAACAAATGGGAGAGAATTCTCTGAGAGAAAGAAAAGATAAAAAAGGAAAAATCCTAACCTCCAACAAAGAAATAGCTGAACACATTGCATGTATGCACCTAGGAGAAAGCAGGACTTGAGTAGAAGCCACCATGGATTTCTCAAGAGCAAACAGTGTCAAGCTAAAATACTTCTTCCTGAGACACAGCGATAGGTTTTGTCAGTAGATGAACAATAGCAGAAGTCGCATAACTTGACTTTATATATGTTTTTTTGTAGCATTCTCACAGTTGAATAAAGGAAGCATGGGGATTTCACAGTGCGAGAGAAATGCAAAAGTGGTTGGAAAGCAGCACTTGGAAAGGAGTTACCAATGTTTCAGCATCAAAATAGCAGTATGGACCTGTGTGTTCCACCAGGAGCTGCCCTGGACCCAGGACTCTTCAATGCTTTCACTAATGATCCAGTTGATAAAACAGAGAGCATACTGATCAAGTCTGCAAGTAATGCCAACTGAGAACAGACCTGGAACTGAAAACAATTTTAAAATGAGCACTCTAGCCACAGCCACCAAATGCTCTTTAACAGGACCCAGGGCTTGTGCCTGTGAGGTAGAGGAAACTACCCTCTTCTGTCTTCAGAGAAAGGCCCCGGTGAGCCATGACATTCAGGCTCTGCATTTCCAGAAAATCAGATGCCACAAGGGAAGAGTTTGGATTTCCCTTCTAATATGAGAGATGTTACAGCCCATAATTTTATGCTTCTAAGCAGAAAATTCACAAGAACAAAATAAAGCAATCTACTATACTAAGAAGTTAAGAAAGAAACTTACAACAGGTAGGTTTCAGATCTTCAACCCTGGGGTTTCAAGCTAGCTAAGAACACAACCAAGCACTCTAAACCACTGCGCCACCTGCCTGGATGCCAAAGGGTGTTGGCTGCGACAGAGTAACAGAGGGAAACTCAAATTCCCTGGAACCCTCACCAGTTCTTCATGAAGCTCTGAAACTCTCAGGAGCTGACAGCAAACAGAGAGGGAAATTCGACCTGAATTCTTCCCCTGGACTCATCTGAGTCCCTAAACAAACTGCAAGAGATCTCTTAACACCAACCCAGGTGCTAACAGAATACCACCTTTATTCAATTACTCACGTGCCTCTGTGCTGGGTCTGGAGAGTTTCCCTGGCTCTTGGAGCTTCTCTTCTGCCTCCTGGACTGTAGCAACTGCCCCCCTCAGATGCCGGTTGGGGGCAGGGGGAGGGGTGGGAGCTGAGCTGGACCTTCCTAAGTCCCAGAAGATTTTTGGAAGCCTCGTTGTCCCATCTGGGTCGCCAAAGAACTTATGCCTTCTCCAGCCACCTAGAAACAGAGACTAGACAAGAGTAAGGGAATAAAGATAGGTATTTATTTGAAGGGCCTTCAAGGTACACCCTGGGGGAGCCAGAGGCTGCTTCCAAAAAATGGACCCCAAGATGGGCGACAGGTCACGAGTTCTTCACACTTGTATAGGTTTGGTTCATTTGCATATCAGGGTTAATTCTCCAATTAAAGCCCCAGTTTAATGATGTAATTCCCCTCAGCTTGCCCCCCTTTAGAGTCTTTGGTTTACACATTTTGGGCCTAGAACAGCCTGGCTGTCCTTGAAGACAAAGCCGGGAGAGGCTTTGTTATGTCTGTCTTGCACAAGAGAGCAGAAATTACAGGCTACAAGGAACTTCAGAGTTACACTCTAAGCAGTACAGGATTTGAAAAATATAAGTTAAAATCTAAGGCATCAGGAGCACAGAACAGACTCAGAGGTCCAGAAAACAAAATTTCTGTGGAAAACACTGGAAAGACTGAAAGAATCTGAATAACCTGAAAGAAGAAAACTGAGACAGGAAAGAATGGTATCCTTCAGCTATGGTAAAAATTCTGGTTTCTGCTTCTGTGATAGCTAGGATAAGACCTGTCAGAGGAGGAGGGTTCAGGAGGACAGCAGAGGCTCTTGCCCTGGATTAACACAGTAACTCTTATCCCAAAAATCCACTCCCCCTGGGGGAGAGCCTCTCTCTGTGGACCATACAGGACTCTCCCAATGAGATTAGCCTTTTAAAGATAAAGTTGGCCCTTAGAAATAATTCACCTGTGTTATATCTGTAAACATGTTTGTGCTTGCAGCAGGGTTTGTGTTGGAGAAAGAAGACCATCAGGCTTGTGCAATTGTGTGGGACCAGAAAAGGCTCAAAATTAAAGGAGAATTGCAGCTTCCCTATGAGGGCTGCAAACTGCTGCCAGCACCATTCACCCTACGGCTCTGAGAGTCTACAAAAACATGCTTACACTGGCAGCCCACATTTTAGAGTTTTACAGAGTAAGGCTGTTACTTTTAAGGCATGGAGGAGCTTCCAAAACTATTTTCTGCAAAAAGAAAAGAATTTTACTTATTGCAGACCACTCATGAATCTGCTAGAAAGAAGTCATCTCATAAATTCTCTTTTGTGTGGCTCTTCTCCACCCAGTAATATTAATCTAAAAATGAAATTAACTTTCTTTCTCCTATCACTGAAACTCCCTGTCCAAACAGATAGCCAAATAATATTAATACTAATTTTAGTTCTGAAAAGTACACAAAAAAAGGGAAATTTTCTCATTATTAATGAAAGAAAAGCCCTATTTAGCAAATCTAAATGTAAAGTGTAAGATTGATAACCCATACAATAGCAATCATGAAAAAGTTACAAGATGAAATTATTCTCTCAGGGCTTTTATCAAGGTAGTTACCATAAATTAAATGTGAAATTCACACAAAAATCACTCAAAGAATTCGGTATTCACATACTTCTCTACTATAAGTAATTCCCCATGCAACAGTAAAATTCTTTCTTTATGACTACATAATTCTGGTTGTGTCAGCAATTAGCATGGGAAGTTTTAGGAGTGTGCTACATTTTTTAAGAGTTAGAGGAAAGTGTGCATTGCAGGCAGCCAGGATGCTCTGGATATGCTGGATTTGCTGGATTTTCTGGCTCCTGGCTGATGGACATATAGAGAAAAGTGATGAGGACCATCACACCCACCCAAAGCCCTTCCTCTGCTACAAGAGAGTTCCAACTGAAGGCATGAAGCTGCTTCCCACACTGAAAACACTGCTGGAGAATTGAACACTTCAGGAGCTTTGAAATGAAGAGTTACCTGTGCCAGATTAAAGTCTGTCCCAGGGTAACACCTTTGTCAGGGGGAGATGAGAAGCATCAGGCCCTTTATTCTCTCTGTTGCAAAAGTTCTCCTAATTATGTATTACCATGTGTTTTTCATTGTAGAGAAGCTGTTTTAATTACTCGTAACAGTTACTGGCGGGAATTCCTGCTGTGCAGAGAGTAGAGCAGCATTCTCCTGCCGCATACCCATGACAGGAAAAATGCAATATGCCATACAGCTAAAAATACATTGTGGTATTTATCAGCTGGTCTTCTGCAAGTAAAAGAAGGCCCATATAAGGTCCTCCAGAGAGGAAAATAACCTTAAAAATGTCCTTTTAGCTCTTGATAAATAAGTATTTTCTGGAGGCAACATACAGCATTAGAAGGGACAGGAGCAAATCATCATTCCTTTCCCTTCTTCTCTCTGCCTCTCATTCACAGTAATTCTGTTGCACTCCTGGACTCTGGATTTGTGCAGGGAACATGTTGGGGAGTGAGGTGAGCAATTGTGTGTGATTGAAAATGTTGGACTCCTCCATGTCCAGCACTAAGCTAGATTTCCTAAGAGAAGAATTTTGAAGGGCATGTATTTTTGTGTGCCCGAATTTTAATGTCTGGTCATTTTAAGATCATAGAAGTGGAGGGAGGAAAAAAAACACTTTTAAAATGACACACTGAAAACCATATGAAAAACAAGCCTCCACAAACACAAGCTCAAGCCTTGTCTCAGTGGAGCCAGAGATAAAACCCTATCGCTATCCCGGGCTCTGCACGCTCTGTGCCAGAGGGGGAGGTGCTGCGATCTTTCAAGAGTGTCTTGTTAGCGAAGCCGTTCGGCAGGATCAGCCACACACTCACATACACGTGTGCACGCACAAACGCACAGATAGCTTCAGTAATATGGGTTGACGGCAAAGAGACAGGAAGGGTCTCTGCATTGAGTTCCACTAGAGCAGTTTATTGCTTCCACACTATGAAGGATTACAAGGGCAAAGACAGAGAACAGTAGAGAGTCCAGGTTTAAGTACAGGAGTGAGGTGAGAGCCAGGAACCAATGATCTGACGGCACAGGGGTGATACAAAGGCGGGACTAGGGAATGGGAACCAGTGGGGAAGCTCTGGGGGAGTGGCGGGGGGCAAAGGCCAATGAGGGGAACCTGGAGTGGAGAGCTTTCTCGGACATGAAAGATTTAAGGTAGCAAGGGGATGGGGCAGCCAACGGCCAACCAGGAACGAAGAACTGGGGTACATTACTGTAACCAAACAAAGCATTCTGGGAGAGGCTTCTCTTCTCACCCGAACCAGACAGAAGTCTCTGGTACTAGGGACTGCCTCACCCAAGAACTGTCTGTCCCTTGTACCACAGGCTAACCAGGCACCACACAACCCAGAATATAAGACTATCTGAACAAGAATAAACTTGAGTGCCAACTCCAAAGGTGGTACCATAGACAGGGGCCATCCTTCAAAATCTGTTTTTTGCATTAGCAGATGATTCAATGTGAGTGTAGTAGGAGAGATGCTCTAATACCCTTGGACAGGTTTGTGGGGTGCTGGCAATGCCATACACCTCTAATATTCAGCTCTTCTCTATGGGACAGACAGAACTTGTTCCAATAATTTAATGCTGTGAATTTACCAAAGAAGCCAGAAGAGTGGAAAATGGAAGAGTGTGTCGGGCAGATAACACACAACTATAATCTTTTTAGAAAAAGTTCCCAAGCCTAACATCAGAAGTCTGCATTAAATGCATGTGTTTCTTCCCATATTCATTAACACAATTTCTATTTTCATCACACTAATGATACAAATTCATTACTACTGCACAGTGTCTGTACATATTCTCATGAACTGATTTTATGCATTGTGTCAAGGTTTCTTTGCATAGGCAGATGATGTTTTTTTCATTTTCCTTAGCCCTTGTGGTTCAAAATTTTTGCTAGTTTTCTTTCTATTTTAATTGTTTTGGGAAAATTAGTTGGAGCCATTTGGAGAAAGACACTTTAAAGAAATCTCACTAAGGGAATGAAAAAAGTTCTTTCTTCTTACACTTCTAAGCCATACTTCAGTAGAGGAACATGGGGCACTCACGGTGCTGGTTTGGAGTCAGAAGAATGAAAAGCCTCTGTGCATGACCAAAACACTGAATATCTGAGTCACCTGTGACAATGTTTCCACAGGATTGTGACAGCTGTAGGAAGAGCTGTTCTAGACACAAATGAGGACCATATTAGGCCTTTTAGAAGAGAAAATTTATCCCCATTTTTGTAGTGTGGTCCAGAGGTCACAGTAAAGAAAATCCCATTTGGATTCAGAGAGTAAAATTAAATTAATTGCAGAGATAGTCCCCTTAGGCTGCTTTTTCTATATTATTTTTGGGGGGGGGTTTTAAATTTCATTTTAGGCTGGATCAATGGGCCAAGAGCAGCAGTATGACGTTCAACAAGGCCAAGTGGCAGGTCCTGGACTTGGGTCACAACAACCCCAGGCAGTGCTACAGGCTGTGGAAGGAGTGGCTGCCCAGGGAAAAGCCCTGGGGGCACTGGTTACAGCAGCTGAACATGAGGCTTGGGTTTAGGTCACCTTAATACAAGCATCAAAACACTGCATTTGAAAATGTTTTGGTGTCTATTGTCACTGTGGCAATTTGAATGTGGTCACCTGGTGTGCACTGAGCACTTCTTTCAGCTCTCTGCTAACCCCACACAATCAAGAACACAATTCCACATTACAAATGGCATGAAAAATTTTCAAAATTGTCTAAATATACCACAAACCTACAGGATGTTCATTGCAGTGTGTCAAGTCTCAACTCTCCATGAGATAAATTTCCCCCCTCAAAGAGAAAAAACAGAATAAACATTAATACTTACCAAAAGAAAAAAAATAGAAAAAAACTACACACACAAATGAAAGAAAAATATCCTTTCCCAGAACTTTGTTACAGATGAGGTACCTGTGTAGCCTTGAAGTCCAGGGAGTGAGGAATTGGAAACTTTTTGGCTATTTGTGAGCTTCAAGCTGGACACAAATTTGAGACTACACATACAAAATAAATACATATGTATATTAAATATATATATAAAAATATAGACACAAGTCTAAATTTCTATCTGTATTTTGAATTAACAATTATTCAGATTAATAACACCTTGTTGTTTTCTTCAATTCAGCCATCTGCCTGCAACTACTGTATTTTATACATCAACATCGAGTTTGCGTAGGCAAAACCAAGCTTTCAGCCTCTCCCAGCCTTCCTGCCAGCATCCTTTCCACCCCAAACTACTAGAAGGCACAGCATCCCAAAGAATAACCTCAAACCAGCAGCCTAGACCTGCGAGATGCCAGACCACCCCAAGGTGGGTTTGAGTGGATGCAATGTGTGGAATGTATCTGATCTCTCACCTTGGATCAGGCGCTGGCAGTTCAGCACATCATGACTTCAGTCTGCAAAGGAACTGCATAAGAAAGTTGTTTTTCAACTCCTTCCTTCTCAAGATATCTGCTAAAATCCTGTCTGAAACTCATGGAAGAACACAGCTGAGCAAACTGGGCACCAAATGCATTTCACTATAGTGTGACTGTGCCTTGCCATGTGGATCAACAGCAGGGGAAGATCAGATGTATTTCAATGTCCATGTGGATGACGATTTCCCTCCTAAATTAATTAACTTTCGTTAGATAAATCAATATTTCTCTCACGAAGAAGAAAAGAGAGCTAAAATGTATGCTGTGCAGAAAATACAGTACAAATGTGTTGAATAGTCCGAAGATAATGATATGTCCAGAGACTGTGGTCATTTAAAAGCCCTCAAATGTAATTTTGAAAATTTCTTTACCTAGCTAATAAAAAGGGAACCAATGTAAAACCCCAGAAAGATACATGTTTATTAAGGTTTTTTCTCAATTTTTCACAATTACTGAAGGTTAGAATTATGTCTTATTTGCCAATAAAAGATTTTCTAGGACTCTTCAGGTACACATCACAGAGCAGTTACCCAAATGATCATAGCCAAATGAGACAACTTGGAAACAAACTGGCTGTATGTGTAACTTATACATTTAGCATTATCTGTAGGTTTCCAGGTTTTCAAAAAACAGCTAAAAGAGTTATCCATCCAGACATAAAAAATATTTACCCCTCCAAAAAGACTGGCTGAGACCGTATATCCTGAGAGATGTGCAGTCTTGACAAACCAGAGCCTCACCTATGCTTGTCCTGTGGAAGGCACAGAGTAAAATAACTCAGGATAAAGTGTCCCCAGGTATCCCACACTGGGGACAGTGCAAAGCTTTGCTCTGGGAAAGCTCTCCTTGGAGTTACCAGCTGATGGAGTGGCCTTTGGCCCCAAAAAGCCACTTGTAAAAGCTTTGAACTCAGAAAAGCCACAAGGTGATTTCCAGCTCTGCGGAGAAAGTACAAGCATAAATATCTTTTCTTTCCTCGTTGCTCCAGCCTTCATAGCCTTAGCAGAGGGACTTCATTTCACACAGGTGTGATTTTACAAAATCCTGGCCAGTCTCAAAAGCAAAAGAACACAAATAATATTATCCAGTATAACATCCAACCTTTATAGAAAACCAGCTGCAGAAACTATACAAAATCATTGACATGTTTAGATGCTTTGCTCATGTGTTGTTGGAACAGGCCTTGCAAACTGCCACTAAAATACATAAAACCAGAAAAAAGGAACATTGTTTATTAAGATTGCATATGCATTCAGCACTTTTGTAACACTTAAATGAGCTACATTATAGGGCTAACAGGATTTTCCAGGTGTAGTAAGAAAGGAGGCAAAATTGCAGGTTTACACTGGGGTGAGAAGCTCATCTCAGGACAGACTGTGTGCTTCCCTCTGACAGTGAGGGTCCCACTGCCTGGGACGACCCCAGCCCGCCTCCAGAAAGAGCACATTACCTTCTGCAAAGCCTAGCAAGTCTCATGCGGCAGGAAGCAGAAATGCAGGTCTTGAGATTTTTCAGTGTGGGGGATCAAAAGCCTTCAGGGTACACACACCATGGTTTGCCCTGGCAGCAGAGGGCCCTGACCCAAGCAGACCCCAGCCCCAGGTTTTGGCAGCAGTGTCCTGCCACTGAGGGCTCTTTCAGACACGGACTCTATTTTTGACATATTTTGTCTCTCAACTCCTTACTCAATTTTCCCCCCTTGGAGGTATTTTGCAGTGCTCTTTGACCCTTGCCAGCTGGTGTAGTGTAGCGTTTTTGACAAGATGTTGCTGGCAGGCTCTAGTGCACTGCCTACCTCCATCCTTAGGAACTTCTCTGAGGGATGGCAAGGACCATGCTGAGAGCTCTGGACTCAGACTGTACGTTCCTGGGTGCCACATGCACTGTGTAGGGCTGCCAGTCTCGTGCACACCACAGATGTCCCTGCAGTTTTCCTTCTCTGAGGGATTTATTCCTCCCCGTCACTTGCACAGCAGCCCTTCTGAATGAGTCTGTATATGCTTTAGTTTCTGCAAAACTCAATCATCAACTTGTCCCTAGGGAGTCTTTTCAAAAGGGGAAACTGTTGTCATTTACTTCAGAAATAAGCCATAACATTACCTATACAAGTTTTCTTTGAAATGACAAGCCGTAATGCTACTGAGCTCCAGCAGCTCCCATTGCAAATGACTACCAAGTGTGAGAGCTCCACAGATCCCAGGCTTTGTCCCCAGTTCACCCTGTCCATCTTCTATGTAGTTCTTGCAGCCTGACAAATCTGCTGCTGCTCAATTACTGCTTTTTTTTTTAAATTATCTCATTTCCCTCCAGCACACGCTTGGATGCTACTCTGCTGTAATCACAGGAGTTAAGACAGGGTAAACTCGGTGTGGGGGCAGTTTTGGATCTGTTTATTGATGTCCTTTTTGTAATCTACTGCCAACATGGAAGTGTTACTACCTCTAAGCTTTAAAACCCAGCTGTAAAGGCAGCACAGCTCTCTCTCAGAGAGACCCTGCTGCCTACCCTGGGGTAGAAATTACTGAGCCACACTGCCCATGTAAATAATCCAAGAGACAACTGATAATCTGGAGTCCTAATAACAAACAACTCCTGATTCCAACCATGCCATGCCACTAAACATTTGCATTTTTTGTTCTCTGGCACAAGCTGCAGCATCTTTGCAGTAACTCCTGGTAGCATCTTCTCCACCCAGACATTGTTTGGGTACTGTGTGCTCCTTCTTTCCTTCATCACAGTGCCAAGGCTGACAGGGGACTCAGAGCTTACCTGCTTCTATGTCACTTCAAGGCTCCTCAATGACAGTGCATTCCCCTCCAGCCTGTTTAAGAAAGACCCAGACAGACACCTGCAATCTGAGCCCTGTGTCTCATTTCTAGAGTATGGTTTGGCATTTTGAGGTCCAGTGTTTCTCGTTCTTCCTCTGCCTTACCTGCCCAGCCTACAGAGATCCCAGAGAGTCTGAAGCACTAAACCTTTTCCCTGGAAGCCTTTACCTTTCTAACTTGGGCTTTTTCTCTGAAAAGTCCTCTGTCTCAGTTAGATGGGCAGATCAGAAAACAGCAGGGGAATCGTGAGACTTGCACAAAAGTTTGGCATTCCCTTAATCCTGTTCTGCTACAAAATATTCCAAATCCTCACAAGTATATTCAAGAGTATTTTTTGGGAAGACCTTTCTTCAGAATTCCCCATCCAGTCAAGAAGCAGTAGAAAACCAGAGTTCTGTTTTCTTTTTTTTCTAGAATTTTAGTCTTACACTAATTCTAAATCTGAGTGGCTGATACCTAATTCAAACTAAATAAATAGTTCGCATTTACCCTGTAAACCAAGGTCCTTACAACTTGGCAAAACCTTCAACAATCAATAGGAAAAGGAAGTCCTCTCTACTCCCTTCTGAAACTTTAATACAAACCATAAAATGTATTGCACACAGAACTGAATCAAAACTACTTGTTCCTTACAATATGATTTTTCATCCCACACCTATGTTTTTCCTTAATATTTGCTTTTCAAAATGTTACTGCATTTAATTATGCATATAACCTAAATTCTGAGGAACATAGCATTCAGTAACAATTACGTGTAAAAAATAAAGATCATGGTCTCATTTTAAATTAGTCCTTGCTGTTAGCCAAACAAAGTTTCAGTGCAAAACCATTCTCTTAATTGCTTCTTTTCTGAAATCTGATCTCTATTGTAGTCTTTGATGTGCCAGCATGAATAGTATCTATATAGAAAATAAAGATTATATATCCAATTCTAGAAAGCATTGTTCCACATTCTAACATGAGGGAAAAGAAAACAGCAGAAACAGGAATTCTTCACATCATCACCTGTCTGAAACCCTACTCTGATGTGTATGAATCTTAATGAAAGCAATCCAGAGTCTACACTAACACTGATACAAAGCCATGCACTCCTGCAGATATACTGCACTGTTCTCAATCTATAAAAGGGAAGAATTTGAGAGCACCTGCTATGCTTAAGAGCATCTAAGATTGCAGACCTAACACCAGCAAAACAAAACAAACCTAAAACAGCTTTTGGCTTCCCCCACAGAGCCAAGAAACCCCTCCCATATCCATCCCTAAGCTGACAGCTGGATCCTGCCCTGCCCTGCCCTCCTCTCCCCTCCCCTCAGCAGCATTTGCTCCTAGAAAACCTTTTGCTCCAAATCAAACGGAATCAGAAGAAAACTGTTCTCCTGATTGCTCCTTTTGGAAACCAAATCAACAGAACTTGTGTAACTCCTGCTTCTCTAACGCAGCTCTTCGGGCACAGCAGAAGCAGAGGAGGATCACTCTCCTGAGTGCTTTCTGCCAGAAAACCATGCTCCAGTGCTCCCTGTGATCACTTCTGGGCAGCAACCCATAGCGAGTCAAGCACTGAAACAAATCTGAGGCCACTTGCTCCTACCAAACACCATTCTTCTTCTTCTTCTTAACCTCAGAATAATCAGTAGGAAACTGCATGCCTCATTGCTTTCCTTTTAAATGCCTGGCAACACCCCACACATAGGTAAGAACTGCCTACGCAAAACAGTTATAGAAAGGTATTTGCCTCTAGAAAGGTATTTGCCTCTATCAGGACTGTTCTCTAAACAGTACCATGCATGGGTGAAAACTGTTCTGCACATTGCTTTCCTTAAAAAACTAGTAATACCTCTATCTAGACCAATGGAGTATTTATTTGGCCTTATAAGAATGTGTTGAAAACAATGTGCTCTGCTTTCATTCTAACTACAACCCCAGGAAAACCTACATCTAGTTTGGCAGTACCTCTACATAAATACGCAAGAAGTCATTCACTTCCATATTTTTCACATTGTCTTTATTGCCAGTACAAGCATCAGTGGCAACCTTCCCTCTGTCTTCCCTTAACCCTCACTCCAAATACACCATGATAACCAACCTCTGACTCAATAGCCAGAATGGTCCTTCTCATTGCAATTATACAGGGTTAATGTATGCCTATAAATGTATATTTATATAGGTTTGAAATATATGTTTTTTTATATACATGAGCTTCCCCATGGAGATACATACAGACATGTATATACTTATGGAGAAAAAGACCTTCTTTCTTTTTGAAATCCTATCTCTAACCCTTAACACCAGGTAAATGCCATTTCCCAGCTTAGCTTTTAAGGTTGGCAAAAAAAATATTGAAAAATTGTTGTCCAATTACTTTCTTTCACAAAGCCTAGCCTTACTGTCTTGGTTTGAAAGACAGGTGTCAGACTGGAAAGGCAGGAGCCTCCCCTGAAATGGAAAATGCAACCCCCTTCCCTCCGAATTATTATAAATTTGAAAATAAGGGGCTTTCAGGCAAAGATATGAGGGATAGGAATAACAGTTCTTTACTAATAAATATATATGTATAACAACACAAACAAACAGCAATAGCTGTGGCAGTCACAGCAAACAGCAGCCCAAACCTAGTGCGGCCACACTCGGCCTCAGGCACTTTTCCCCTGGGTGCAGTTCCTCCTCCCGCTGAGCAGGGCGGGTGCGATGGTTCCCCCGCGGCTGCAGGGGGCGCTCCGCAGCGAGCTCGGGAGCACCGGGAATGGCAGCGCGGGGTCCCGGGCAGGGATGGATGAGAAAACCTCACAAACCCCCTGGGCGTCCGGCCGGATCCTCAGGAACAGCAGGCTGGAACAGCAGGGGCGAGCGCAGATCCCGGGTGGCAGTGAGAGGTATCAAACTGCGGAGCTGTGGCAGGGAAACCCGGCAGGTCTCTCAGTCGGCAGAGCGTAGGAGCTCCGTTTCCAGACGGGACAAGGAGGAGAGCAGGCTTAGGAACCCGGGGTTTGCCCGCAGAAAGCAAAACAGCCAAAGAAGCAGAAACCCGCAGTGGTGACCGAGACGTCCACACCGACGGGAGCCAGCTTCCCGACTAAACCTTGAGCACCCAGGCAGCCCCCCGGGTGTCCCAACCCCCAGGTGACAAAAGGGTGGCCAGTCCCACCCCGCCTCTGTGGCCAGGTCTTTTGTTTCTTTTAAGTATCCAGCGGTTTGTCCCCTAGCAACTAGTATGGGTAAAATTCTTTAAGAGAAAAAACAGGCTAAAATCCTAAACCCCAACACTTACCATGGTGGACCAGTCTACCACCTGGCAGACTGGTGTCTGCTGTAACCCTAGAAAAAGCTTTTCTCTTCTTATTGCTCAGGAAATATCTGGAAGAAAACTATTCTTTTCACTCCTTATCTTCTGAAATCCTAAATTTACTCTGCCTAATCTGGTGTTTCTTGACAATCTATTTGCCTTTGCAACATTGATCTTGTATGATGTCCCCTTGCAGAAATTCAGCCGTATTTTAGGTTGCTGGACCTATATGATACAATGGGAACTTTTTCCTGAAATCCAGCTTGAATAGAGTTTATGCCAGCCAAGTGCTGCACCTCCACCAAAACTAGCCCCAAAGCTATTCCTTTAATCCTTTCCCTGGTATGCCTCATCCTTTCTCATCTCCTGGCAGTGATCAAAATGAAACCTCTATGAACACTTCAAAATTAATAATTACAGTTTCTGTAATTTCTATAATGGTATGTTAAATGTGAGCCAGCCATCTACTGACACCTGACCAGTGCAGTTTGGCTCAGAAACACCCGATGAAAACTGGAAACTCACACCCAGGGTTTGCTGTCAGGAGGAGACAGACAGAAACCCTCCTAGGAAAGCCCCTGGGAACTCTTAAACACTCCAAACTTATCAGAAGTTTCCTAAGTGCTAGAATTGCTGTGTTTGTTAAAACAGCTCTTCCTTTGATTTACATACTGCAAGTGAGATTAAGAAAAATTAGTTTCCTGCATGAGTTCCAAGGCCTTTGTGAATATAAACACAGGTGAATTCCTGTTGCATTTAAGTAATTTATGGTATTCAAACAACCTGACAACTCCAAAAATTGGATTAAATAATCAAGATTTTTTATTTGCTTGGGGTTTCTTTCCTCTTCTCCAAAGAGGGATGAAATGCTCTGAGAGACCATATTATTTGTTCTCTTCCTCCAAATTAATTAGAATAAAATAGAAAAAAAATACTGCAGAAAAACTAAACCCATAATTCTTCACTCAATTATTTCACTTTTTTTCAGGACTACAACCTGGTTGCAATCACTCTTTCATGCTCTGTGAATCAGGGGTCAAGTGTGTGTCTGAAGAACTGGTTTGCATATGTACGTTGATTTTTAAATGTAATAGGGTCATATCCCACCCCAGCAAATCCTGTTTGCTAGTCCCAGGTAAGAGAAAATCTTATACTAAAAGCTTGAAGATATTATGGGTCCATGTTTTGTGATTAGATTTTTGAAACCTAAGAAGAAAAATGCTCCGTCCTGAGCTTTTCTCATGGTTCCCAGGTCCTGGACAGCTATGAGGAAGAGTCCACTGCAACCTCTTTTACTTGTAGTGGGCAAATAGTTCTACACTCTTTCTACTTTATCCAGCTGTTTATATTCATTATGTTTGTGGAAATATTTTGAGACTTCCAATCCCTTGAGAACGGTTAGAATGAACAGCTTTAAAATTTACTGTGGAAGGAATGACAGACTATCCCCTCCAGAGACAAATTTTACATCTGAAGCTAGGCTAAAAGAGCAGGAAGAGATTTGGCATGGATTCACATAAAACTTGAAAGCAGAGTTAAGGAATCTGACTTCAAGGCCCTCCCTAATCCTTAGGAAATCTGGATCCAACGGTTCAAAGTTGGGCCCTATCTGAATACAGAAGGCCCCAAACCATGGATCATCCCAGTCAAATTTTCATTTGGGACGTTTCTGTTTAGGAATTTTCTTTTTTCTGTGCTGCTTCATTGGAGCTTGATGAAAATCAGACACAAAACAGTTACACTTAACTGAAGACTAAGCAAAAAGGTAACAGAATGTACTAACTTTACAGTCAATTAATATATGAATATTAAATGTGTTTCCCCTCTTCAGCCCTCTTATTTTTACATGAGTTTTGCCAAGGGGCACTGTGCTTTGGATATTCAAATACTTCTCAATTCCATAATGGTTTTCTAGTTGAAGTCATGCATAAAGGGATGGAAAACATAGCATGCTTTACTGAAATCAGACCCTGTGAGCACTGATGAGCTATTTTTAATATTCCTAACACATGAAGCCTCTGCTCCATGGCATTTATGTAATTCTTCTTTGTTTAGTACCATCTCCATCAGAACATAAGTATTTCCAGCTCGCTGAAAGCAGATCTCTTTAAAAGCATAAGCTACCTTGAACACATTAAATCTGTAAAAACTTATCAGTTTTATAAAAAAATAATTGAGTGATAGGGCCTTATTTGAAACAAATGAAAAAACTACCTCAATATAAATTATTTGTCATTATCAGAATTTAACTTCTTCAGCTCCTCCTCAATAAATTCCTTGGCTTTTCTTACAGCTGCCTATGCTGGATTGTTGCTGTCTGAGACTGGCAGACCTTGTTAGACATCCAGAATAGCTAGTTTTAATTTTTCTTATATTAGCAAGTAGGTAAAAATCTTTCCTTTAATTTATTCAATGCAACACAAGTACTAGGCAGGGACTTTTGTCAGAGTGTCATATAAAAAGACTTCATCTGGGACAGGGAACCTGCTTATTTGGTCCTGTGTACCACAGATCTTGGGGCCACAAGTGTGGGTGAACTCATGGTTTGTCAAGTTTCTAGGGAGCCTAAAACCAGCCTGGGATGGGCTGTGCAAAACTCTGTTGCAGAAATCACATTAATACTCACATCCCACTTCCATTTAATAAATTGAAAATTTAACCTGTAAAGTTAGGATGCAATCTGGTGGCCTTTCAATGTCCATCACCCTCCACACCTGGCAAAGGCTGGAGTGGCCACATACCTGTTTCGTAAGCAGGGAAGTGAGACATAAAACCATTTCATCCAGGAAACAAGAGGTGCAGAGTAGTGAACTCCTTTGGGCAGCACAAACTTACCTATCACTTTCAAGCTCCTTGTGAGGGCTGGTTTCGCACGTGCTGAAATAAATGGCAATTTACTCCCAATACCTTCATGCCAGTGGTTTATGAAGGATATGTTAGCATGGTAGGTGCCCAGCAGCAGCCCAGCTCTGCTCTTATGATAGTCGATGTACTTTGCTGCTGACAGAATCACCTCTGCTCATTCCTCTGGAAATTCTTCTTTAAAAATTCTCATCAGGCAATGACAGATAAAGCCTCCCCTGGCTGATGGGCTGTAGATTGGATTACCACGGAGGGAATTTCACAATCACACTAGATTCCAATATTTTTTTCTCTCTTTATTCTGGCTATGAATTCAATTTTATTTTATATGAAAAAATATGGCCAGCATATTTTTCTAATCTAAGGTGAAGGTAACTTCACTTAGAATAGCTTTGCTAGAAGCCCTTCTCCTAAATGTAATGCTCCTTGCAATGAATTTTGTAGCTTCTTTCCAAGTTGCAGAATGCCCTCCATTTTCACTGGCTTGTCCTGATTAGACCTTTATACTTCTGACTGATTTCCTCTGTGGTTCATGTCCATGCCAGTCAATAAGGTGGAAATTTTAATAACACAGTGTTTGGGTGGAATGTTATGCACAGGTCTGCATCAACTTCTATGGCTAAACTCCTGAAATTACCCGCTTCAGTTATGTCTATTAATTTCCCATGAAGTTTAAGAGTTCTCCATATATTATGCCTCTAACCTGGAGCCACATCACATTGCTTTTCTAAGCAGCTTCTACTTCACTTCATCTCAAAATTCAAACAAAATATTTCTTATGTATTTTACTTTTCAGATTTTTCATGCTGGGATTATGGCTAGGCAGCAGTTCAATTTTTTTTAGAGGCAGTGTTCCCTTGCAAGTAGAGTCAGATTTACTTATGAGATTCAAGCAGTACAAGGAAATCTTTTCATAAGACTGATCTGAATTTTGATTCTCTAATAAAAATTGGAACAGGAGACAAAACTGGTGTGATTTAATTTATAATCTCTGAACCATGCCCTCCTTTGCTTTCAAACCAGTTCCAATTTATGCCTGTATATTATTTACACAGATACATTTACTGAATAGCTTATTAAGAGATTTTCAGGTTGGGCTTGCTGCTTGGAGGTATTTTACATAAACTGAGGAACAACTATTGGTTTGCTACCCCGTTTAGTACACACGTAGCAAAGAGAAAGATCACCTAAAACACACAGTATTGTTTCTGTTCCATCAGGGCCTTACAGAAAAAGGACACTATACTATCTGAAGAAAAATGTAGAGCAAGCAATGAAATCCCAGAAAATAATCAAGGAGTCATAGCTGAGTTTGTGAAGCTTGCCTCAGCTGCCCATGCTCAGCAAATTTCGTATTATGAGCTAGCAAAGAAAACTGAAATCAAAATCAGGAATAAGGATGTTAGGCACTGTGAAGGAGCAGTCTGTTCATCTGAGGAATTCAGCACTTCAGTTTGCAAAATGCTGGACATGAACATGCAGACATGTGGCACAACCTGCTTTCTGAAGATGAGCTGAGTACCAGGAGAGGCCAAGCCCCTCTCAGCACCCACAGTTGTGGTGACTTGGCAGTAAAGTACTGCTAAATTCCAGAGTGTACCACCCAGTCCCAGGATCAAGAGTGGGCACAGGTCTCTTTACAGAACACTTCCAACCCCAAGACAATCCACAGAGAGCTCCAGAAAGGAAAAGCACAACCCTTCTGTTGTGTAAAAAGCTGTTAACCTAAGGACACTGTTTTAATTACTCAAATTGCAATAAATATTACAGGTAAAATACTGCAGAGGTGACTCTAAAATATCCACTTATGATTCTGGGATATGCAGGAGGAACATTACCATAATAAGCTCTGAGGAAATACAATGAAAACTATTACAGCTCCAGGAAAGATACATGAAATGAGCATAACAATATACCTGCCTGACAGAGAACAAGAAGAAAGGTACATAATTTAGAGTACTGGTGTTACTGCCTTTAAGACAGATATAAAATGAAGAGTATTGCAGTTACCTAATTCTGGAAAAGACACAGTGGAAATAATTAGTTATCTAGCTGTAAGGAGGATGTGTAATATGGAGTATTATTGTTACCTGTCCCTAAAAGACAGCAAGAAAGAGGGGGAGAGAGAGATGATGGAAACCCAGACTGTTACCTGGCTCCGGAAGGTAGAAATTGTGGGAAGATTTGCTGCTGCCCATAGCTGTGCTTTACAGATACTAATTCATGGAAGGAAGGCTGGGGAAAATGGAATGGTGTGAATTATACCATGGCTGGCTGGTACAAGGCCAGACTTCCATCTGGGTGCAGCTGATAACACTTACTTACTTTACTGTGCCAACTTTGGGTCTGTGGAGAACGAGAGGATGGGGAGACAGGAGCACCACAGGAGCCCTCCTGAAGCCAGGACGGACCATGCCAGGTGTCCTGGGGAACTGGACTTCCCCTTGATCCCCACTTGTATCCCCAGCTGCAGCAGCCTCCAAGCAGGCACCATTTCTCCATGCACTCCCAGGGGCAGGCAGGAAGCTGTAGGCAAGAGCAAAGGTCAAGAGCAAGGGATGGCAGAAGTATAGCTGTTGAGATCTCTGTGACACAGGATGTAGAGGTGCAATATATTTACATTTCTGGAGAGAAAAAAATGCTTGGAGCTTTCTGTAGCCTTCAGGGTCTATCCCTTTTCTGGCTGAATAATGCCTACCATCAGAGCACAGGGACAACTGGGAATTTTTTTTTTTTTTTTGCCTTTATCACAAGAAACAACCATGGCACAGATCCTAAGTGGAATACCTCTCCAGTTTCTACCACACTCCTCAGTATTTTCCTTACACTCAGGATTTGAATTTCTTTTCCAAGGGTGTAATACTGACAACACTGGAATAAGGTCCAGTGAAGTGTTTAATTTTAGCTCACTCAGTTTTCAGTCCGATCCCTTATTAAATTCTAGCTCAAGGAACACAAAAGAAACTCCAGTGCTGCTCAAATTAATCCTCTTTTCCTGTTTTGACCACTATTTTCTGTCCATCAGATGGAAAGATGTGAAGTTGAGCTGAAACAAGTGAATCTTGTGATTTATTTGTAATATTGAAGAAGAAAGGCAGTCCAGAAAGCAAGGAAGGGAGCACTGAATGGGCATGGAACACTAGTCCTGCATTCATAATAATTCCATCCCTTCCTCTGAAAACATGTCATTGGATCTCATATCCTCCAAGGCAGTAAAATAGACCACATACCGCCCTGAGACTTTCAGGCAGAAGTTGTGAGCCTACAAACACCCTCCTGATGCCTTTTCCTGGTCTTAAAATCAAGAATCAAACACGGTTAGAAGTGAAAAAGGGATTTTACCTCTGTATTTATTTTAAGGATCCTTAGGTGCACCATGTCCGAGTGGAATGCACCCCAATGCACCCCACAATGCATACACAATAGATCGGGTATAACATTATAGGTCTTACTAATTAGCATATCTGTCTAAGATTCCTCCATGAGAGGCTTAAGTGAGTCCCCTGCTCCAAGGAACCTTCCCCCTGGATGGTTCTATCTTAGTTTACGAACTGTGTTCTGGAGAGGACCTTGGCGTCTGGGGCATTCTGATCCCTAACTACGAGGCTTCTAAGACGTTTAGTCTCTTAGCTTAAGAAAATAAGTCTAAAAATGTAGGCTAAAAAACACTAAGAATTTTAAAAGCTATAAAAGGTATATAAAAGGGGTATAAAAGAAAAGGCAAAAAATCATCATGGCATCACTCCAGCAAAGCCCTTCTCAGCATCTATACCCAGCATTAAGTAATGGTGCCGTTATCACCAGGGTGCAACTGCCCATTAATACATCAAAGATCAGAGCCTGAAACTGGATCCCACTGTATGCAAAGTCTTTGAACCCTCCAAGCTGGAAAAGGTACCTCTGAGGCTGAAGAACAGGCAGAAATTAACAAAAAGGTTTGCTCCTGTACCACCCACATGGACACTTTCTACTGAACAGGGGAAAGGTCCTTGTGGCAGAGCCATTCACTTCTCTTTAATGAGGACAACTGGATACAAGAAGTCAGGTTAATTTGCAAATTACTTCAATTTTTGCTCCAAAGTCTGAAACTAAAAAAAGAGCAGTTGTTTTTCCTTTAATATGATTTTTCTGTGAGTCCTTGTATTGACCTGAACCGGAAAGGATGACTTGCTAACATGGGTTCTGCTCTTCAGACACTGCCCCTTGTGAAGCCGCTGAGATAATCCTCTCCTGGGGACATTTTGAGGGTTAGAGACCTTGAACCATGCAGATCCCAAAACTACAATCTTGGACACTGAATTCCTGTCCTTAATACTGTTTTACACTCTGTCAGGCAATTGGAACTTGGTCTTAAACCATGTCTAAGGGTGTTAATCCTCAGATTAACCTGTTTTTTGGGTCCCAAATTATTATTAACAAAAAAATTGGTGGTGTTAGAAGTGGATCTAAATTATGCAAAGTTATGCAAAACTCTACTCTCCTGAGTTGACCTTAGAGTCAGGAAGAAGCCACTTAAGAATGCTGTTCACTTGGTAAGAGGAGAGTGGCAGGATTCAGACATCATTAACTAATAAAAAATAAATATGAATTGTAAATATATAGTTTAATGGTTATATGAAAAGATACGATACCCAGAACTGAACTTCTCCTGATTTCCTGGGATCAGTTATCTATTATCAGGAACATGGTATTCTGGGAATACCATGCTGTTCTTTCATTGACCTACCTAAGTCTGAATATAATATTTTTATTTTCAAATCCTGTCACCTCCTTCCCCTGACTTTGTTTTTTCTCAATCTATTTTGCTTTCTAATTTTTTCTCTTTTGCTGCCATTTTTAATGAGTACTCTTGGCTAGATGACAGGATTTCTTCAGAATAGTTGGATATGTCAACATTTGTCTTCTTTCCAATACACACTGGCAAAAATACATTCAAAGACTTTGAGTTTCAGACTACCATGTTTCTCATTAACTTTCATATTTTTATGTGCATTCCACAAAATATACATGGCCACTACTGGCATGTTTCAGTGGAACAAAATTATACACTATATAAATAATCTTTAAAAAAAAAATGGGCAGCTACTATTAAATATTTCAATTATCACTACATTTCAATTCTCTGAGGAGAGCTGGATATAATTCTATTACATTATGACACAAAATACTGTAAAACTATCTAAGAATTATGCAAGAAATAAATTCAAGAAAATTCTCAAGCCCAGACCTCATATTAACATTCTCTGCCAATCTCTGGGCAGGGGTCCTGCAGGAATATGAGGAATCACTGACACTTCATGAGGAAAGAAACCAAAGGTTTGTGTTCACTTAACATTCATACCTTTTTAGCTCCATAGCTTGAGAGACTGCTAAAGGTTTTGTGGTTTCCCCTAGCCACTTCTCCACTTCTTTGGCACTAAGAAGTTATAAAAAGTTGTTCGTTTAATGCAAAATACTTGATTGGGAGGGGAGAAAAATCCCACCAGTTTCTCTCCACTTCACTCCAGCAAGAACTGCACTCCCCTGTAAGTTATGTGTTCACTCATACATAGGGGAAAGGAAAGAAAAGAGGGGAGCTGAATGACCATGTATAAGAAGAGAAAACAAAGAAATTCAGGTAATTTTTGCAGCTTTGGAATAGAAGAACAACCTTAGCTCTGGAGGCAATTTAATTAATTCATACCTAAATGTTCCTTTTGCATCTTTGTTTTCATTTATTTCCTGCCTGGCCCCAGCAAGAGCAATACTGAAAAGTAGTGCATGACAACACAATCAAATGAGGTATTTGTTGCAATAGCTAATTTGTTCTCAGTAAATCAGCCCTACAAATGCTATGAACTCTTCTTTCTGCTTTACTGATGCTTTTTTTTCCTTTGAGAGTACAGTGAGCCCAACAGCCAAAGAAAATTCCCAGTTCCTTTCCTCTTGCTGTGATTGTGTTGCCTGAAGCCCCAGCAGTCTCCACATGGGCAGAGCCAGCAAGGAAGGCTAGGGTTTTATTGTTCTGCTGTTTTCCTAAGGGTGTCTGGTACTTCTTAACAAAGCCTAATGCAGAGTTCTTAAGAGGAGGATGCTGGAGGAGGATTTTAGCTCTATGACTCAAAACATAAAAGGTGATAAACTTGTTTTCAGGTTGCTTTGACAGAGACATAACCAGAACATGATATATTCACATACTTGGCCTTTGCCCAGGCACAAATAGGGAGATAATGAGACACAGGTTTGTGTCACAGGGGCTGCCCTCGTGCGTGGCAAGTTTTGAGGCAGTTGACCTGAACTCAGGAAGGCTGGGCAAGGAACTCCAGGTGAAACAATTCCCACATGACTGCTCCGATTTGGAGCCTAACGCAGGAACAGCACTAATCTTCCCTTTGAAAAGTATTTGAAATCACTTGAAAGAAAGCAACAAAAGGCAAACTCCTGAAAAAATAAGCTGTGTGACTTTCTGCACCCCACAGTTCCTTCAGTGTGGGTTTAACTATCAGTTTAATTACTTCTGCTTCCATTTTTTTTTTCATTTTTATATTGGTTGCACTGGAAATTCATGCAGATTATGAATGCTTCCCTCAGCAAGCTACCTGAATAAAGATTCAAATAATAATACCTCAAACCTGTGAATATTTCATTGCTAACCTCATCACAAAGCACACGCTGCACTCCAACAACTTAGACTGCTATTGACTTAAAACCAGAATCCTTTGTATTTCAGCCGTAATTTTATCAAAGAAATTCAAAGAGAAAGAGAAGAATTAAGTCAAAGTGTAAGTTCAGGAATCACTCCCTGTGTAAATTCACACACTTTCACATACAACAAACCCAGCTTTATAGTGCCAAGGGTTAATGAAGATCTAATTAGGACTGACCAAGTTCCCGTTCTTGCCTAGAGGAGTGCGGTGACTCCTGACAGCCCAGTCCATGCAGGGGGAGGATGCATGAGCCATGACAGGTTTGACCATACCCACCCCTGGCACAGCCTGGGTGAGCCATGAGCTGAGCTGTTCTGCACCTGCAGAGATGTGCATAGCCCTGGCAGCACAGCTCGAGAGTCTGCCCACCCACCAACAGTCATTCCAGGCAGAGCCATGAAGGGAATTCTTTGGAATGCTCTAGAGAATGCATGCCTGTTGCCTTGCACTTCAGATCTCCCTCATGCTATCCTTTGGATAAAAATGTTGAAGAAAACTTGTTGACAATAAAACAGAGGGGACTGGTTCCTTTTTTCTTATTTTTTTGCAATTTTTTTTTAACTTTGCTTGACTGGCTCAGTTATAACACCAACACAGATTTCTAGGTGGGTAAAGAGACTATTTTGCATTATAGCAATTATTTCAAAGAAAAGATCTGAGCTCAGTCTAGTCACTGTTAGAGATTAAGACAAAGTTCTAGGGGAGCAGGTGACATATTTTGTCTTGTATCCTTAAATTTACCTCCCTCTGCAGCTGCCCCTGGGGTGGTATGACAGCAAAGACCTCAGCCCAGTTGGTACCACTGTGCTGCCATGCAACAGGAGCACCCCTGTATGGACAGGGAGAGCACCTGGTGGTGTTCCACTGTCCCTCCGAAAACAGTCACAGTTGGGGATTGCCCCTGGGAATCCAGGAGATGTGCAGGAAGAGTTTTTTTCATGGAGAAGGCAGTCATCACTGAGAAGGAGGAAACGGTAGGAAGGGGACAGAGGTTAAGGGACCAGCAGGCTGGGCAGGTGCCAGGACTTTGTCTAGGAAGGACTGGCCATTCTTATCCCTGAACCACACGAAGTGCTGTCAGATGGGCAGAAAACCTTGTTTTGAGGGGTACTTAGCCCATTTCTATGCAAACCTCCTCCATAACTAAAATCACACAGGAGCTGTCACTCAGTATTTTGCTGTTAGGCACAAGTGAGCTCCAAGAAAGGCAAACACTTTAAACCAACAAAACCAGTGAATTCCCAGAGGCACAAGACATAGGTAGGGTATTCCTGATTCCATCAGGATCCTGAGTTCATGGCTTATGCCATGGTGGCATTGGGTCTGCATCTTTCAAGCAGTGATGATCAGTGCTCAGAGAGAGCCCATTACCTACTTGTTCCTCCTCGTGGAGAGCTCTGGGTTCTGACTCTTTCTTGATGTCTCTTTGAAATGTCCACAGTTTTTGTTCTCAAATTTCCATTTCAAGGGCATCACTGCTTCTCATCAGGTTTTGCCAGTGGATATTTCAAAGGTTCTTATATGAGCTGAAGTGACTTGTCGTTAAAAGCACAACAAAAATACAGTATTTCATTAACACGAGGTAGAAATGCAGCATACATCCCCAAAAAAATGAATTTGATTTGCTAGTCCCTTTTAGCCCTTTAAAATACACCATAGCCCAAAGGATTACATCATGCATTGTACACACCTGCTGTGTACAATGAAACAAGAACTGAAGGCCCCTTTCATGGAAGATGAGCTGAGAAGGAGTTTGCTGCAGACGTGTATTCCTTGAACCACCCCGTTCTCCAACCAGAGTCATCTGGAGTGGGAAAAACAAGAAAGCTGTATCGGGCTATAAAATAAAAAGACTTTTTTGTTGTCAGTGCATGTTTAAATCCCAAAGAAATGTCCTGGAGTACATGGATAGCAACTGTAGCACAGTTGCACAATGTTCAGGCAGTCCCTTAATAAATGGTTTTGGATGTAGTAATATGCCGCGGTGCTGTGCCGGCTAGCGCGCTGTCCGGGCACCGGGCAATGTTCTACCTGCCCCAGGTGGGGGGAACGGAAGCCGACCACTGCGCTGGAGGGCAGGTGAAGCAGCAGCTCGGGTTCGCCTTGCCTACCAATGGCCAGATGCGTGAAGGAGGAAGGAAAAAGTGGAGGGACTTCCTTGTGGGACAGGGAAGGGTTTAGTCAAGGGAAAAGCTACAAGGAGAGCCGATAAAATTAGGCAGGTGTAGCGTTTTATACCCCTACGCAATAGGCAGGGAGAACATACAATAACCAATAAAATACCAGTTAGGGGTCTTACAAAGTGGGGAGAAGGGACAAGGGCAAATGGGAAAAGGGGAGGGGGGGGTAGAGGAGCAGCATGAGCCAATTACCAACTGAGGAACATAGAACTTTCTGGAGAAATAACCAAATATGAACTATAATGGGGGCGAGGGGGCGGTGGCAGCCGATGGCCAGCGTGCTTTACACAGCCTTTTGTGTGCTCACTGTACCTTCAGGCCCTTGTGCTGTGGAGGCCTCAAACCACTGGACCTTTTGGTCTGCTTGGTCCAGCTGACCATGGTTCTGGCCATGACTCACCGCAACAGTAATACATGCTAATAGATGTTTTAATAAATGCTTAATCCATTTTTTTTTAGACCAGGAGATTGCTTAAACCCCTTTCATTCTCAGATCTGTTGAATAGAGGGTAAGAAAGAACTATTTCTAAGTGCATTAGAAATACTGGTTTTCAGTGACAATTTCACACCTCCTAGCCTGTTCATCACTGTCAGTGTCTCCCCACCCAATACACACTGTCTTTGGAAGCTGAAGGGATCACAGAAATCCTGATCCACTTTCTGCATGCTGGTCCTTGTGGTCGTGAGGGTGCAATCCTTGTTTTATATACAAAGTGGAGAGCATTAGTCTCAGGCCTATTTATGGTATTATTTCACTTGGGCTAAGTAGTCCCTTCTCAATTCTGTGGCCAGTTTTGACCATCAATTCCCACGACAGGTTTACAGGACAGACGGTATCATGGAAAACAAATGTATTCCCTCCCAGATATTTCACCTTTTTTTAAACCGTGTTCATGCTGAACTGAAGTTTCCTGATAAAGACATGGGTATCTTGCAGGCCATGCAAACTCAAACCTGAGGCAGGATCCTTAGTCAGAAAAGACAATGCCATTGTTTGTGTCATTTTTCACTGGATATATGGGAAATTCCAGGCTGACTGACAGGAAATGCAGCAACCACCCACAATTCAGTGAACCCACCCACAGTTCAGTGTGGCAAGCACAGAAAGTTGCAGAAAAGGACTTGTACTGAGTATACAGCATGGGCTATATATTTGAACATCTCACAAATCCCGTTCACGGGTTAAAATTATAGGTCAACATTGCATGTCCCATCTCGGCATTTTTTTGTAAATTTTCATATCTTAACTTTTGTGCTTCATATTCCTGCCACTCTTGTGCAGTGTCCTCCTCCTGTCCAGCCTGCTGATGTGGTATGAATGCCTTCAGGAGGAAGCTGCATTGCTGTGCCAGCAGCGGTTCAGCATATGCCAATTTACTTTGTGAGAGAGCTCAGCATAACCATCCCTCTTGTGCTTTCAAATTTAATTCTAGTTTGCAACAAATGATGATCCTTTGTGCCAGAGCTTCCCTTTTCCTGATCCCTGCTAATGCACTTAATTTGTTTCTTGTTGCTGGTATCTGGAGGTCTTAATGTCTTTAATACATTTATTTTTAAGCACTCCACAGAGGTGGGAGCAGAGCTATCTTACAGGGAGGAGTGGGGTTACATAATGTCCAGATCACTGCTGCCTGTATATCTCTGACTGACTGAGTCCACATGATGTGCACCAAGTCAAAGAGGAGGTTTGTGCTTGTGGGAAGAATACTATTGGCTCACCTGAGTCAGGCTGTAATACCCAAATCACTAATGGCCTGTTATCTTCTTAGCCCAGGCTTTCTCATCTTAGTCTTTGAACTCCTCCTGGCAGAGGTTTCTCTTATGCCAGGAAAGCATTTCACCTTCTCCCACAACGAACCCTCTCCTTGTAAAACAGCTGTACTACTGGAGCTCAGACAATCAGACAGAGAACTTGTGGAGAAGGCTGAGTTTGGCAAAGAACAAAGGCCTGAAGGGGAAAAGGAAATAGGGCGAAAAATATGAAGGGCATTAAAGATTTTGGAGAAAATCACCCGTTTCTGGGAAATTGCCCACTATTTGGATATTTAGAAATAAAGTAGCTTTTAAGCACATGTTACGAGTCAAATAACATGAGTTCAAAACTATGGTTCTCATTTTTCCTGCAAACAGATGCAACATATTTCATTAGCAAGACTCCTCAGTTTTCAGCACAGAAATTCAAAGCTGCCAGCGTGAATCTCTCCCACTCTGACAGTTCCCTTTAAAATGAACAGAACATGGCCATCTGAGCTTGCCTTTGAGTTAAGCTTGCCTTGACACTTTACAGTGTCCCAGAGAGATGATTTCCCAGTCCTAAAGTAATTCAGGACTTTTGCAGCAGCTCTGGTCCCAAGACTAAGTGGCAACACCCACTCTGGCAGAGGAAGAACAGCTCTGGAAGGAGGTGGCACAAGCAGGGACACTGGTGCAGGCCCGGGGAAGGAGCTCCCTGGAAGCACTGCCCACACCTCAGCTCCCCAATGAGGAGATTTGCAGGAGCTCATGGAGGAGCTGGGTAAGTTTTTATCACAGCTTGGCCAGAAGTATGGGCTGAATTGCTGCGGACTACGGACAGACAAAAAGCCAAAGCGCTTTCCTCAAATACCTTCTCTACTGAAGAGGGTTGCTTTGAGAATTTAAATAGTTTTACCACCATGGAATAGGTAAACAAGGAAAACAAAACAACAGAGACATATTATTCTAAATTATATTATATATAAAAACTAAATCCAGATATTCCACAAAGGGTTATGTAAATCCTGCTAATTGTCATGGGAGCTTCCAGCATTTCACCAAACACCTTTAGCCAGCATAACACCTTTAATGCAAATTCACATAGGGAATAAAAGCGATCTTTCCCTTGATTGTCTGCCATTTGTACTCTGTCAGTAGCTCCTACTAGATGAGCATCTGTGTCAGAATATTTTTATTCCAGCATCAAACATTTTGACTGAAGTTCCCCATCAAACCAAGTTGCAACATGGGGGCAACATGCATCACCCCATGCGGAGCAGGAATGTCAGAGGTATTTCAACTCAGTATCTCCTGCCTTTAGTCCCAGGATTTTTGGCAGGCAGCCTGAGCCTCCCCATAACACTGTGGGGACCAAAAAGGCATTTTGTGCCAACAGCACTTGCTGATGTAAAGAAGAAAACAAGTAGTGCATTGGTCTGATTGGACCCTCTACCTGAAACAAGAAAGGAGTGACAATGCTAAACCAAGCATGTTTATATTGCTAAAACTCTGCTCATGGGTTTTTTTATTACAAACATCTGGCTGAGCACTTTGCACCTGTAGAGAGACCTGTAAGCTAAAGCAATGTCCTTCCTAAAAACTCTGGTGGGAACTCTGCCTACCTTCACTGAAGCTGAGTTCAGCTTTTTTCAAATCATGAAAAAGGATCTGAACCCATAAATCTGGAGGAACTATAAGAATCATTATAAACTAGCATGGAATTTTATGGGGTTGATCTCTGGCAGCCTGCAAGCTCGTCTCGACTGCTGCCCACAGTGTTCAATTCCAAGTTGCAGTTAACCCTACTGAGCTGGAGCTGTTTTAATTACTGACCAACTCTATAAAATACTGCATTTCGAGGGAGCACACACTGTAAGTAATACACATTGTAAGTAGTTTATAGTCTCAAGCCTGCAGCCCTTTGTTTTCAATTGAGAGGTACTCATATGTAGTAACAGTGAAAGTGATGGTTTTCAACTTCCAGAGAGTGAAACCAGAAGTAGAAATGGGTTATTTCCAAGGGTGCCTCACACTGCCTCTGCCCCGCCTTCCCCTGGGCACTTGCCAGCTCCTGGCAGAGCCCAACCTCTGTTCAGTCTGTATCCGGACCTGCAATTTCCATCAGAAAGAGAATCAAGTCCTGTGCAGCACAACTCCTCTGCCTGTGAGGAATGTTAAGTGTGGCATTAAGCATCATCACTTGTCCAGGGTAGTTTGCTAAAAAAGAAGGGGCCAGGACTGCTTAATTGTGACCTGGATCCACACACACATTAATGTTTATGGTCCACCAGAGTGTTTCGCATGCAGCTCTTAGCATACGATCTGCACAATTCAGCAATGACCCTTGTCCACAGAGCTGTACAACTGGAGGGAAGTTATGGAGGGTGATTTTTTTACAGGGAAAAATACTTACCCCATAGAGAAGGCAGAATTATCTCCAGGAAGCTGGCACAAAACTGTGAGTGGTGGGCTAATTGATAAGAAAAATCTCACTGCACACCAGAAGCTGCAGAGTTTACTGCTTCTGCCACATCAAGCCTGTGCTGTCTGTGATAGGGTTTCTAACACAAAATCCTTGCTTTTGACATCTGCTACTATCATCCAACAGATCAGATGACAGAGGAATGAAGAATACTAAACATCACTAGATAAAGCAATCAAGAAAATACACTAAGAAAACAGGACAGACTGATAGCAAGTTTCTGGCCAGTTAGGTTACACCTAGAGATCCGCTGTTATAATTTTTCTTTCTTCTGGTAATAAACAGGTAAAGTGGGTTCACAGTGCTTCTTGAAGAGGACCACAGCACCACCTTAATACCCTTGGGCTGCTCCCTTCCCAGGACCAGCCCTTCAGCAGGGCAGGACACAGTGCCACAGGTGCAGCCCTCTGCCCTGCTGGGGTAGCCCGGAGGCTTTGCACAGAGATTTAACTTCTCCTTTTTAAAGGGATGGGCCCAAACCTGCTCAGTTCTCATTTCACCTAGCAAAAACTATCATCCTTAGTCCAATAAGCAATCCTTATGTTTGCGTATTACTACAGAATGCAGTAGAAGTAAGGCAAATTGATCACAAAGCCAGCAAGTCCGTTGGAGAGGACAGAATCTTTATGAATCCTTTTATTTTTACAACCTTTCAGTAGAAAACCCTTCCCACCAGGCTTACAGACTATGCTTATTATTGTATATGCAGACAATGGAAATGCAAACAGGACTGGAAACAATCTCTCTTACTCCTTGGCAGAACAGTGGACACTTCAAGTGTGATACCATAAAGAAAGGCTACCAGACTGCAAAGGCCTTTTCCTCAGCTGCATGCTTTCTATGGACAGTGGGTTTTTTCCCTCCAGACTTCTCAGTCTGCTACATTGCAACAGACTGAACAAATTTGGACTATTTCCTGCAGGTGCAGCTCCCCAACACAGGGGAGTGCAGAAGGCACTGGGCCATGGCACAGAACAATATATGGTCCTTGGAGATTATTCCTCACCTATTCTTCATTTGCTTAACAACTGCATCTTTTACACTGCCTAAATACTTCACTAACTGAATCTTTTTTAAAAGTTGTGCTGAAGCAGTACCATTACGGCTAAATGACATAAGGATCTTTATGGAAAAAAAAGACAAAAGCAGGAGGAGCCTGTGGGCTTTCATGAATGGTATTTAATCTACCAAACAGCTTAAATATCACCTACATTTTACCTACAATGTGCTAGATCTGATGAGCGTTTTTGTTCTTTTCCTTTTATCGCTTAGAGAGAGAAGGGAACTTTGTACTTCATAATGGATTACAGATTTTCAGCAAAATGGTGCTTGAGAGGTGTATTTGTGAATGTTGTATTCGAAACTCAAATACTTATGACTGTCACTGTATTTGTTCTGTCTACCTCTTTGGAGATGCCAGATTTTTAGTAACATTTCTGCATGTATCCTACCTCAGTAACAGACTTAAAACACTCTGACAACTAGGTGGTGGTGACAGCATTTATTGAGAGGAAAACTGGATTGATTAATTTTTCAATCCACAAAAGAGAGAACTGACATATGCAGGTCGGAACTGGTGTTAATCTGCACAACAATGCGCAAGAGCTACAAACTGCACTGATTAGCAGTTACTGAGTCTGGAGAGTCAAGAGGTAAACCAGAGCACCGACTGTAATACCACTGACATTTGGAGTTGCTTAAAATATAAACAAAACATAACTGAGAGCTTTACTACTTTGCTTTTTCAGATGTTCTGAGACCCTCACTTAAGAAGCTTTTAAAATAGTAGAGCTGAGAGGACAGAGGGAGTGCATTTTTGACAATTTAGGCCCTAGATTACAGCACTCAGAAAGCAGGGCACCAACAAAGCTTCTTAGCAAAACCTAGCAAAACACCCTAAAATACTCCAAGCATTGCTTTTAGTTCCTGTCTCAGTTTGGAGACAAATTTTAGGAGAAAATGCCCTGGAATGAGCGTTTCGTCTAAAGAGAAGGGCTCCAATAATCACTTTTTGCCAATGAGAGGAATGGCAAAAGTGGGTGAAAGTGGAAAAAAAGTAAAACTGAAGATACCTGCAAAGCACAAAAAAAAAAAAAAAATTGAACCTGACACCCCACCTCCACCTTGCCAGTGGCTGAGAGGCACAGATGGCAGCTGTCCCTCTTTGTCTCAGGGAAGGGGAGGAAAGAGTTCACGCAGCAGCTGGGAACCTGTTGGATTTCTGGTGTGGGTCTCCTCCTCGCAGCAGGTGAAGTTGGTGGAGTTTAATGTCCTTTTTCGTGTTGGCTCACCTTCTGCGAGGTCTGGGGTTCAGGGTGGCCCCCCCCACGCTGCTCCCCGGACAGACTGGGGGAAAAAAAAAAAAAAAAGGCAAGCCAAAACAGTTCCAGGGGGAAAAAAAAGAAAAAGAAAAAAAAAAGAAAAAAAAAGGAAAGAAGGGAAAAAAAAAGCCTCCAGACCAGGGGAAGGAAAAAACCAGAAGCTCCTTGCCTAAACTAGGAGAAGCTAATCGAGCGAAGGCAACGAAGTAACAACCCATGCAGGCGCCGACCACACCGGGCCAGGAGAGTTTGAACAAAGCTTTCTCGGAGTTCTCAGGCTGCGGTCCCACACCCTGGTTCCTCTTAAATCTCCAAGCAGCCATTTCTGGGCATACAGCAGATGATTAGGGAATAGAGTATCATCATAAAATCACCCCAAGACAGTTCCTATCTGAGTTTATAGGCTAGGCCTCATCTCAATTTAAGCCAGTTTCCTATTATATTATGAGTACTGTCTCTCTTGTAGCTCGTATCAGACATAACTCTTAGAACAAATACGGCAGGAGAGCCTCCATGCAGACATGAAGGTGTTACATGACTAAATCAACCCACAATTTCTACCACATGCAAGGGAATCTTTCTTTGAAGAAAATTCAGCCACACCAGTTCTTGGTTCTCCTGGGGATGGCTTCATCTTAAGAACAAACTACAGCCAGAACAAGAAGTGCACCTGCTGCTTACACAGGCCACTCTCTCTCAAAGTTTCAAACCAGAGACAACCCAGCAAATTTTCCCAAGAGTCACACCTTGCTCATACACTCAGAAAAACAAATTTAAAACCAAAACATAAACACCAGTTTGTGATGCACACCCAGACAGCATTAATCCTCCTATGCCACACAGTACAAATGTTTGGAAGCTGCTCAACATTTTGGCTTTCTGCTTGTAGAATTAATTTTTTTTCTTCCCAAAAAGTTGTTTTGAGTACAAGAGGATGGTCTAAGTGAGTGATAATGGCGAGATGTTCTTCAGGGCTAGACGACTCTCCTCAAGGGAGGGGCTGTTTGGGGTTAGAGATCAGAACCCGGGTACCTCCCACCCTTTGTGTCCACCCCACCATGCTCATGTCTCACTAAACTGCCTGATTCTCATTTACTGACTGTCAGACCTTTACCCATTTTTACATTTGCCTGTAGCATTCTCTAAAAGGCACAGTATTTTTTTTTCAAGTAACTATTCACACCCCAGATGGATGAAGCATCAGTCAGATCCTGCAGCCTGCAGCATGAAAATTGACTTTGCACTGCAGTCCCACTCATGACTTTCCACAAAGTCTCCTTTCCAGCATTCCCCCAGCTTCAGCCCCAGAGAACTGCAGCCCAGACAGGTGCCTTTGCTCTGCCCCCGTCCACTTGACATCACATTCTCTCAATTTTTGTGCCTGCAATATCTGAGCCAGCAGGTCCTGTAGCTCAGCTTAGCTCCAAGCATTTTAAATCCACTGAATTAAGAGAAAAAGATTAGGCTCTTTAATTAGCTGATCACAGGGGTAAATCACAAAATAGAGCCAAAAGCTTTCAGGCCCAGAGCTTGACAGAACCCCGACATCATTTAGGATGTCCATGAGCTGTCACAAAGCCCTCAGGTTTTATGTCTGTTCCCAACATTATGGATCCTGCTACTTCAGAAAATCACAAAAACTCCTACAGTTGACCTCATGAATTTTGAGCCCATATAGGAAAAAAAAATTTCACTAATCTCCAAATGTTTTCTGCAAGATGCTGTTAAATGACTTCCAGTTTTTTCAGTGATACTGGTCTTTTACTCACAAGTGCAAGAAGGAATAAAAGCAGAAAAGAATTTATTAAAAACACATACAAACAAGCAAGCATGTATTTAGCCAAGATGTTTTACTGAGTCAGGTCTATGGTCAAGAATTTAATAGATGCTTCCATCTGTCTGTACTAAACTGTGTTCTTCTGCACATTACTCTGAGGTACTCACCACTTCTTCCTCTTTTATCTTTGGATGTGCATTGAACTTCCATTCTCCATTGCTTTTTCCTCACATAGAAACAGATTATTTGATTTTATAACAGTTTTAATGTCACAAGAAAGGAATAAAAATGAGGGTATTAATCTCCATGTAAAATGAAACCACTAATGGTAGCTTCCCTTTCATAAATCCACTCATTACCTCTGGCTTAGACTTGGAATCAGCAGCTGCTCCCCAAGAGACAGCCCAACTCTTCACCATTCGGATTTAACAACACTTCCACTCCTGCTTTTTTTTTTTTTTTCCAAACAAGAGTCTTAGCATTTGTAGGGGCTCCAGAAGCTGAGGTGTTCTCCTTAGCTGTATTTTGCTGAGGAAATCCTAAGCAGTATCTCCTACAGTTTTAATCTCCATGGATTACCTTGCTACCACAGACTTTTAAAAGGGCTTGTTCTTAGCTGTTTCTAAACATGACCACTTATTTCAAATGTTCTTTCAGAGCTGGATATTACATCCTATGGTCTGGGTTTGGTTTTTTTCTTAAATGTTTGAATATGTTGTGGAAAACATTTCATTAATCTTTTTAACTAAACACGTTAATTAGACTAGAAATTAAAATACAGAACAGCAATAAAATCTTTCAGAAATTTAATCTGCTTTCTTAGTATTTTGTAATCACAGAAGAGCACAGATCCCTCAAATTCCCATAGAGAGACAATTCCCTGAAATCTTTTCACAGTTCTCATGAACAATTGAATTTTCTTGGGGGAGAGGGGGTCCTCTTTCTTAATTATTGATTATTTTTGCCATTTCCCTTTTTAGTGGAGGTCTTAAAGACCTTCTGAGGAAGCAGAATTTTTAGAGCCTTCTTTAAAAACAGGTATTTAGCTACAGTTAAAATCCTATCCTTTGACTTACAAGGGATTAAATAGCTGATTAATGCTGAGAAAATTAATTTCCATATGGCAGGAGCAAGATTGCCTACCTGCAAAGTGAACCACCTCTCTTCTAAACAACAGGACCGATGCTACAAGGAGTGCATAAGTCAGGAACACTCTTGTTCCCCTTTCCCAAATTGCAAACAGAGGTTTGGGGAAAGCTTCACACCAACCCCCTTCCCAGACCTGGGTTACACAGGGACATCATCTTGGGGCAGAAAGCTGGAAGCAACTGCTCTTTAGCTAATGCTGATTTTTGTAAAATATTGGCCTCTGGGACTTAGCTCAATTGGAGTCAGATTTTACAGCAGAGATGAAGGAAATGCAAGTATTGAACTGTAGGAGACTGGGAAAAAGTCAGGGTAAAGGGAAGAGACAACATCACAAAGCCTGAGGCATTCCTGTTTTTAAAGGTCTGAGAGAATCTGTACATCAATTACAAGGGGCTAAGAGCATTAAACGGACATCAGAATTTTCATTGTCCAAGGCACTGTATAAAAATAGCTATAAATGCATCCTTGTTGCTGTTGCACTCTGCCACCTGTTTAGGTAACAGTCCCCAAACCACAATCCTTACCGCTCCAAATCAAATTAATAGGGCAGAGAGGGAAAGTGAAGAGAGATAAGTCATTCCCTCAGCTGCTGTGAGTTGACACACTCTGCTGAGGTCAGGCATCCTTACTAGCCCTACAGGATTGAAATCTGGCCTTCAATTCTTTCTTTTTATTAATATATACTGCTGCTGCCACAGCTCTTGGAAGTGCTGGTGGTGGAGCAGGTCTGTGCAGTGCTGGGAGCTGTAACATGACAGTCCCACTCCCTTGCAGGAGGTCTTTGGCGGTGCATGTGACCGAGGCCACATTGACCACAAAGACCAATACCAGCCACAAGCAGTGGTGATCAAGGGCGTACGCCCAGCACTTTGCTTTGTAGTTACAGCGAGAGCCCACAATCCCCCAGCTGCAGGTGTTTGCATACTTTGTTGATATTGGTTTGGGTTTTCCCCGCCCAGTTTTACGTACACTGTCGTAAATATTAATTCCGCTTTATTAAATATGCATATGTTCTAGAAAGTTCTTTGTTTCTCGACACCCAACTCAAGTCCCTCCTATGTTCAATTCCCATTGGTCACTCTACTGTAAACCCCGCCTTCGTTCCCTTCTCTTGTTGGCTGTATCCCTTGTGCCTGCCTTCAAATCCCCCAGTATAAAATCCCTGGTAAACCGTCAGAGCCTTGGCTGTTCGTTCCTGCCGTCTGTGTGGAAGAAACCTTTACGTGGAATACCACACGGAGAGTCCCCTCCTTATTTCTTCTTCGCTTCCGCCTGCGTGCCTGGATAACTGCTCAAGGAAAGCCCCCTCGGGTGAGGGGCTTGCTCTCAAATTTTATTCTGTGTTGGAGCTGCCGTACTGAGAGCACAGCAAGCAGCCTCTGGGCTTTCTTGACCTCAGCTTGCGCAGTGCTTTAAAGGTCTGCACATTGGATAGGCAGAGTATGACAAACTCTACTCTAAAGCTTCAAATAGCTCCTTTTTTCTCACTTCCTTTGACAGCTTTATTTAGCAGGAAGCAAAAGCTTTAAAAAAGGAGGTCAATGAAACTCTAATTTGATCACATTGAGACAGAATGCCTCAGAGAAAGGTTTCTGGGAAAGAAGATTTTGATGCTTAAGTTCCTGCCCCACCTGCTATCAGTGACAATAAATAGGATGTTGGTTTTATGAACATGATGCAAAACGTTGGCTTTTTCCCCACCTCAAACATCAAAGAAAGAACAGTTACAGTATTCATTTTGGAAGATCTACAGCCTGAAGTTCAGGGGTATTTACATCATTTTGATTCTGTTTACCAGTGAAGATAAATTATTTTTTGTGTCTCTTTTCTACTGTTGTTTGAATCTAAGAAAAGTCAAACGTTTCTCTTTCCATCAGTTCACACATCTGCCATAGTAAGAACAAACAGTGGGAAACAATGAATTCTCCTTGCTAGCAGATGTCCATTTAAGTTCTCTGTGCAGACACAAGCATCAAGTGGAAACATATTAATGCCCAATAATTTCTGATTCTAATTTTTCTTTAAATAGAAAAGGGTGGTTGGAAGGCTCCAATGTAAAGGACATAAAATGACAAGATCATGGAGAAGAAGAGTAAGAAGTGGCTGTCCAGTTCTGGCAGCTGCAGCTGCCAGAACAAACCCACTGGCAACATTCAGAGTGATGAGATCCTCCTTTGAACAGAGCAGTGAGTCAATTTTTAAGACTGTGCTTCTTGCTGATGCCATATTTTAGGAGTTTATCTGTAATGTCTACATCCCAAAATGAGTTTAAATGACCTTTATCAGTAATTTGTATTGTCGTAATCTGTAAGTCATATCTAGTCCTGACTAGGGGGAGCTAAACAGCTTCGCTGTAGGGAAAGCACATACTTTGGGATTCAGACCGACTCCAAAATAAAGGCCTGCAAAATAACTTCTCCTCAGGTTCACACGCTGCATGCCATCCATGTCCCTATAGATAAGTGGGTGTGGTCACATACTCATGGAGTTAATGTATTGTGGGTTGCTATATTTGCCATCCTACACTGCCTTGAAGCATCTTCAACAGCTGTTGATAAAGATGATCCCATGATGATGCTCTTTCTTCAGCTGTGTTTTCTGCAATTTGATACCAACACTGTAAACACGAATTTAGCTACCCCTTGGACCAGATATTAACTATGGAGCAGCCAACTACAGTGGAGAAAAAACACACAAGAGGGGAAGGACAAGCCATTAACTTTGAATCCATAGCATTAATAGGGTCTTGATGGACCCACTTTTGTTGTCCCTGAGACACACCAGGGATGGATTATATTTACTACTGTCATCCTGCAGTCCTGTGACCTTAAGTCTTCCTGAAAATATGAAGGGTAGGGAGGGAGGGATAGATGAGGAAGAAGTGGTAGGGAAGGTATAACTGAACCTTCCCACAAAACTCCAGCAGAATTACAGCAAGTATTTTTGTTTGGAAAGCAGTGAGAATAGAAGATGATGTCCTACTTGCAAGGGCCACAGGAGAGGGAAGGGGGAGCAGAGGGTGATTCACTGGAGTGGCATTGCAGTATTCCTCACTGCTGAGGAGGAAGGCAGCAAAGGGGCCTTGAAAAGGACATCTGAGAAGTTCCTTGATATAAGCAGTGACAGGAAAATCCTTCACAAGCGATTGAAAGAAAAGCCTCAGTTCTGAAGGACACTGAAATAGCTAGAAAAGGATAGCCTTATTAAGAGGTATAAAATATGCGTATTCAACAACAACAAAAAAATCAATAACAAGGTAACTCCATTTACCACAGCCTCAAGGCTATAGTTACTTAAGTACACAGAACTTACCAAGATTATTTCATTGATACAATGCTTGATCAGTAATTTAATTACTATGCACATGCCTACATCAAACAGCTACACATTCAGAAGATCTCTTTGGCATACTTCCCAAAGGTGAACCTTCATGCATCTTTCATATGGCCAGTATAATTAAATTTGCAGGTACATGTAGCAGAACAAGCACTTAAAGTAATAGGACGTAATCCTAACACCACTTTTTCTTTTTAAAAAAAATAAGAGAAAAAACCACTCCACTCCATGATAAGAAAAGAAAGCATGGAAGAAGAAAATACAGGAGTGAGAACATACAGTGCACTGATAGTAATGAGGTCTGGTCCAAAGCCTGCAATGGATTGTGGATGTCCTTACACTGCTCTGGGATAAGCTTTTCTAGCCCACCAAGAAGTCTGTGAGAGCCAAACATCCTGTGTCCTCCTGTGACTCTCCCAGGTCCCATCAGATCTGTAAAACAGCTTTGCCCTGCAGCCTGGCTCTGCATAGCCTCATCCTCCCCTGCTTACAGTCATGTTCCAGCCATGAACATGCTGTGGTATGGCTCCTACGGACAACAGCCAAATCATGGAAAAAGGAGCACAGAGATGTAAATTCAAGGTTCCAGCTACCAATTCCATCCTCCTGATATCAGTGCAACATATTTCAACAGAGCTATATCTCACATTCGTAACTGAGTTAAATTCTGCCAAGAGAACCATTTGATTTCCATCTAGCTGTAGTGAACAGTGATTTATTTCACACATATTTTATTTTAGCAATGCTGCATTTAGGCAGTTAGAATTTAATGGGAATATGTTCCTTCAAATTCTTCCCATCTGGATTATATAATCTTTACTACCACACTTTAGTCTGCCAATCTGTAGACCTGAAAGTGATTTCACTACTTTCATCCAATGAGCTAAATCTTCTCTTTCCCTTTTCTTTAGTGTTCATTGTCTGTCTTCCCCCCCACACCCCATAAGGCAAAGGGTGAGCAGAGGATTAATAATAATGAAAATCTGCATTTAATACTAAAAACAACCCTTGATTTTAAAGGCCACACTGGATAAAATTTATAAGGGCTGAAGTGCTCATAAATTTTACAGCCTACTATACACTCACAGATTTATGTACATAGAAAGGAGCTAGTCATTCACAGAGTTGTAGCAGTTTCAGATCTACAGTCCCCATTAAGTAGATGACTTGTTCAGTATTGCTTGTGACTATGGGAGATGTCTATAGTCATATTTGTTTCCAGGTAATTACATGCACTAAGAGAGTCATATGGACCTGAAGCACTAAGAGCCTATTTTCCTCTGTCCTGCTTGCATGAGTTTCTTCACTAAACACAGTGAAGAAAAAAGAACTGGGCTATGAGTAAAGATTGTGGTGATCTTCCATGCTGAGAGATAACAGCCCCTTTCTTGGAATGCCATGGCTGTTCTTGTCTGAATATAGCTGTCTGAAGGGAAAAATCAGTATCTACACTAGACTAGACTTTTAAACTACCCATCTAGCTCCAGCATCCTGGTTGTCCAAAGCAACCACTGGTAAGGACTATGCATTTATCAGGGACAGACTTGGAGCACTCTTTCCGTTTTTATTTTGCAGAGGTCTTTGACAATATTAAATGCAGCATTTGGGGGTCACACTTCAGTCTATGCCATACAGTGCTCTCCTCTAGGCAAGTCTCTCATGGTCTGTAAGGACATCCACGCAAGGCTTTGACAGGGAGCACAGCTGAGACTTCAAACAGAAGCTGATGGAGCCAGTACACACCAGCTACTCCAGAGCAAAGCAAAAGAAGTGATGCAGAGAAAGAGTCCTCGAGGAAGTTTTCTTCCTTAAAAAAGAGCTCTCTTACTTTGCCAAACTTTTCTGTAGCCTAAACCATGAAAGTTGTCCCTCCAAAATCTCCCTAGGCCCTCCCATTTTCTCTACTAAACATTTTCTCACTCATTTAAAAAAAAAAAAAAAAAAAAAAAGTGATTATTCTTCTTATCTTGTTATGCACTTGATAGACAAGATATCTGATGGCCCTGAGTTCTTCCAGGTAACACTGAGATGGCATATAATATTTACATGTCAAGAATAAATTGCAAGAGGATTATTGCAAAATTTATCATATTCCACCACTGCTGTTAAAACCCTGCTTTAAGGGGATTTTTGTCCCAGAGAAGAAATGGACTTCAGGAAGCACAAAGCACTGGAAAGAGGCAAATCAGACATTTGTGCCCATCTCTCCACAGGCATGGGGGCATGACATCACTGGCTGACATCACAGGCTGTCATCACTGACTGTAAGAGCATAAGAAGATCCAGTACATGGCCAGACCAAAGATCTTCTCCCAAGCCCTTTTCTTCAGCAGAGGCCACAGAATCTCAAACAGGGGAAAAATAAATAACCCTGTCACAAAACTCCCCATCCTCCATCAAATATTTTCTTCAGGTGGTAGCTCTGCCTTACAGGGATGGTGCTGACCATGAGGGCTGCAGGAGCCTGTGCTGTCCATCCTCACCTATAGCACATCATGCAGCAAGAGTGCCCCAAAGTGCTCGTGCAGCTGTGCCATAAACAGGCAGGGGAGAAATATCCCTCCACAAGGACACAAAGAGCCAAGGAAAAGTAGGGCATGTTATCTGCATTTTGCTGCAGCCTTTGTGTTTTTGCACCCCAGCTTGGTCTGCAGTGTGGTGTCACACATGCTTGTGACAGCGAATTTGAGCTCACTGTGGCAAAGGTGAAGGAGGTTGAGTGGGAGCCAGCAGGAATTCTCCAGGTTAATACAATCCTTGTACGTTCTGAATTATGCAATTAAAGTCCTCTTTCTTCTTCAGCAAATAAAATCAGTGACATGGTAGGAGGAGCCTGACAAGAGCGAGATAAATGAGAGGACACACAGTCTATGGAAGTGGTAACAGCACCTGCCAAATCCACACCACAGCAACAAAATATTGCCTCCACTTCTGAAAGCTGCTGGTAACACAAATGGTGCCACCTGATAAGAAGTCCCAGACATGGGAGATGATAGCTCACCTCCTGTCAATGTTACCTCCTGTCCCTCAAAAAGGTAGCATACCTTTCAAGGAAATCAACCCAACAGCTGTAAAAAGGATGGAAATCTTCTCTCCTGGTGTATTTTTAAAGGGTTTACTGCAGTGTGACTCAGATTTAATCCAAAATGTCTAGCTGATACTTAATTTGAGGCTTCCTCTGTGAGCCTTTCACCTCACTCACTGTGGCAGCTGCTGCACATGGATTTGCAGTACATAATAAGCTTTTCGTTGTACTCGAGCTTACACTTGTTGGAAAAGGTCACATGACATGAAAGCTTTGCTCAGCAGCCCTCACAGCAGGTCCATGCTGCAGGACATGCTCCTAAGAAGATAGTACCGAGCCTCCTCATGTGAACGGGGCATTGCTGATCCTTACTACATCTCCCAACTCAAGGACTCTCCCAGGCCAGGACCCAAGGAAGTGCCACTTCTGCACAAATAACAACTCCTCAGTTTCACCCTGTTAAAAAGGCAAAAACAAAACCCCACAGAACTAAAGTTGCCTTCTTCTGCCATGCCGTGCATCTCTGCATAATGTATCATAATGGGACTCAGGGCCTCTCTTGTACCTTGGAAAAAAAAGGAAAAGTACACTGAGTGCCACTGCAGGGAATGTGCTAGAATCGGCCTTTAACAACAGGCTGCAGAAAGACAGCCATGCCAGCACTAAGACAGCCACCCATCTGCATTGCTTGCTGACCTTTCCAGGTAAACCAGGGACTGCAATTTACACAACTAGGTGTGTAGCTTTGAACATACACTTCCCCTGTGGCACTGAGCCCCACTGTGCTCTATAATCACTCCATTTTCAGGAGTGCAAACCTTAGCTAGCTATCAGTTTGCCCATTATGCTCATAGTTGGTGCTGTGACAGTACCTATCTCTAGGACTGTTAACTGAGTGGCCAGATTCCCAGTGAGGTGAATATGCTCCAGCAAAGCCTTAACACAAGAAGAGGCTGCTCCATAGGATGCTCAGCAAAGCATGCAGCCTTGTAGTAACATCCTTCCCAGCTACCACCCCTGTTAGCTGTTGTTCCTTTGCTGAAGGAGCAGAAAGAGCGAGTCACCTTTTTTCCTCAAGGTACACACGGGTGTGAGGCCACTCGCTCAGCACCACAGCCACAACTGGAGGACAAGCATGGGGCCAGCAGTTTCATGACTCCGTAATTCCAAGCAGTAAGTGCTTCTACAATAAGCAAGGAGCAGGTAAGATGGGGAAACAATTCAGAGAAAGTCCCATGAGCCAGACTGGCAGGCAGCATGATCACACTGATGTTGTGGGTACTGCCAGAGGCAGGGGTGCCAGGCAAGGAAAGCAAGCGCAGCTCACAAAGCAATTTCTTTTTAAACACTGAAGACTAATTTAGGGGTGGGCAGGAACTCAAATAAGTAGGTTTTTTTCCTTGGGATTGTATCAATTACGCTTGAAAAACCCACTTCCCAGGGCATCCCATTGCCATGCAGAGTAGTGCCTGGGAAGCCACCCTGCCCACCACAGCTCTGCCTCCCTGAGCCCACCACCAAATTAGCAGTCCGGTGAGCACCCAGGTTTGCATAAAAGGTAAAGATAAAAGCAGTTATCGGCAATTAGGCTTGCCAAGGCAAATTTCTTCAAGGCCGCTTTACAACTAGAGACAGATGCAGTATTGCCAAGTTTAAGCTATAATTTATGCTTAGACTGGGCAGGAACATAAGGAAAACACATTGTGCGTTTTGCAAAGCCTCTCATTTAGGCATTTGAAAAATAATAGAAAAAAGGGAAGGAGGGAAGATGAATAATGACTAAAAGATAGAATAAACTGCAGGCACAGGGCCAGAATTTAATATTCAACAATGGTAAGAAATATCCAGACTGTTTTGCTCCTGAATAGATCCATTTACCTGTTGTTCACATCAGAAAGTTTCCTATTTCCCAGTTGTCCTGCTCCTTCAGGGTTTAATCACAGGTAACAACCACAGTGTGCAGGCCTTAGCCCAGCTGAATTACAAATATCAGACCAAACACCTGAGAGGAGCAGGAAGAAGGGATGGTAGCAAAGACCAAACCCATTCCCACCTAGGACATGGAGCAGTGCTGTCTTCCCATGATTCCTCCAGGTCTGCACTAGAAGGAAGCACAGGCTGAAGAACAACCACAGTCTGCAGGATATTTCTGTGGCTCTGGGTGCCAGGATATCCAGGACCCAGTGAAATCCCTTATACCTTGCCTGAAATTCCAGCTTTCCGCAGTACAATTCCATCTCTGTATGTAAAACCTGTAGCAGAAGAGGTGAGTGAACTGTGCCAGAAATTTGTGAAGCAGCTGGTGCATGTAGTAATCATCGGGTAGTTCAGTCTGGAAGGGACCTGATGAGGTCTTTAGTACAAGGACTGCTCAAGCAGGTCAGCAACAACTTACGATGAGCTTGCTCAGCTCAGCTCAGCTCAGCTCAGCTCAGCTCACCTCATCCATGCTGCATGCTTTCCAGGAAGTAATTAACTCTATCTTTCCTCACAAGACAAAACAAAGCTGGGATGAGTTTTGTCTCATCATCTCTCTTTGGAGAAGCGGGGACCCTTGGTGGCTGCCCAGCTAGCCACAATGTGGGATCAAAAATCCTCTGGGGCAAACTCTTTCTCCTGGTCTGCAGAGCTGGGGGAAGCCAAGTGTCCTTAAATCTTGAGGTCAAAGGAAGGAAAGGAGCTATGAGAGGGGTAAGTACCTCTCCTCACAGGGCAGCAGGCAGTGATCCTCCTCCTCACTCCATAGCAACTTCTCAATATATGCCCTGTATTATGATCTGCATATTCCTGCTTTAAGAGGGTTTCCAGCTTCAGAAATGGTGACACCACTGCTCAATTCAACCAGCCCATCTGGAACATCAGTCAGGTGCATGCAGCAGGAAAACCCAAACTCATCCCAGGGCAGGCACGTGGCACTTGGGACACAGCACAGGGGTGTTAGAAAGGTCAGTCAGTGTTAACAAGCAAATAAATAATGAATGAAAGCAAGAAGACAGAGAATCTGGCCACCTTTCTGAAGTCTTTAAAAGCAAGCAATATGTGTTCAGGACCTCTTCTGGGGATTCAGAAGTCATTCTGATCTGATGATACACAAAGGTAACAGAGATGGGTTCATTTGTTTCTGCAAGATTTGGACATCTGTAATTCAAAATACACTGCATATTTCAAATTGTTTTTCTATTTGATACAAAGGAATCCTTCTGCAATGAAACGTTTTTCTGAAGCCATGGTAGACAGTCCCTTTCTGAGCACCAGCTGTTTTAAAAAGGAACCTTGATGAGGCTGACAGCTGGTCTGGGGGCCTCACAGAGTCAGACCTGAAATCGTTCAGAATTTACCCATGAGACTGCTACAATGAAATTTTGCAGCTTCAGTGAAACCCACAGAGAAAGCCAAGAAGATAATCAATGAGAGAAGATGTTCTGGTCACAAGGAGAGGATGTTCTTGTTATGGGACGTTAAGAGTGTACAAGGAGGAATTTGCGGATAATATGTAGCAACTATACCTTTGCTTGTATAGCTAATTGCTTTACTGCTTGAATGGTCATTGTTAGACAGCATTGTCATTGTTTGTTAAGCAGCCAATCTCAACAGGCCACAGCAATTGTGAAGAGGTATAAGAGTAGCAGTAGAGAAAATAAAAAGACTTTTACGGCTTTAGATTACAAGTGTGTCCTGTTATGTCTATTTCGACAAAGCCACAGAACCTCAGCGCCATCAATGACGTTCTCACTCCAGTGTAACTCTGTGCACGAGCTCCAAATCTTGGTAGATGTCATTATTGGTACTGCAACATCACATGGTCAAAGGTCACAGAACACCAGCAGTACAGCTTCATCTTTATGACCCTCCCATCCAGTCTGCATTTGAACAGGACGGGCCCTCTGCCAGCCCTGTGCAAACACAAGGAGCATGCACAAATAAATGCAAGCTCACATGGTAATAAAAGCGTGAGCAGAAAGCTGCAGCAATCTCAAACTTGCACCCATCAGTCACTGCTAGAGGATAGGGTAGAGAGGAATGGGACGTGCTCCAAGACTTTTAGCTTATTGGAGGTTTTTCCATCCTAAAGTCAACAGGTCTCTCCATCATGTACAAACCTTTTTCCTCAAACACCTCATCAACCTTAGTCTAACGTGGCAGAGCAGAAAGCCATGTGTTGAATGCAACAGCCACTACTGCTCAAACAGCTGAGGAAAAGTTTTTCAGCGTTTTTAGAACGTACAGATCAAAGCAGCATTCTCCATTCCTTGTTTTCAGAAACAGGTAAACAGGCTTGGCTAAAATAGTAGCAGTTTTACAGTATCAGCCTTACAGCTGTGTTTGTACAGAAATGAACCCAAGCAACTAAAGACTGAAAAAATTATTAGCAATTAAATACAGCCTTGCCACTTCCAGGAAACCGAGGTAAACAAAGCACTGTCTGACACATCTATTGTAATGCACACACAGTTGTTCACAATGTTCTTCATATCCTGGATAAATACCAAAGCTATTTCTGCTCACAGGTTTTGTTGCCTAGCTGTGGCTGTCTCATTTTGCTATAAAAACAAGAAAACAGCTTCCTTACACGTAAGATCTCCCAGAGCTTAATATACGTAGCTTGTAAATGCAATTTTTCCTGACACAAAGACAGCTGTGTAGCTTTACAATGGGAAAAACCAGTCCTTAAATCTTGGTGTCAAAGAAAGGAGAAGAGCTATGAAAGGGGCAGTACCTCTCTGCACAGGGCAGCAGGCAGTGATCCTCCTCCTTGCTCCTTAGCAACTTCCCAAAATATTCTCTGGCACCTACAGTTTCCCAGGCTACACCACGGCCTAAGTAATAGCCTAATCTTTCCTCTCCCTCATTGTGAGGCTTTTTCTTGCTGCCTCTATCTGTACCCTTCACAAAAAGTCCCTAATGAGTTTACTGCAGCCCTGATCCTCTCTTACAGTGTCAAGCCCTGCACAGGATCAAAGCTGTTTAACTTGTCTCTGCAAGCGGAAGGCAGGAGTCTTGGGAATCAGCTGTGGGACTACGAGGTCACTTCATATGGGGAGATTTTCTCCAGGGGGGTGGCTCTGCACCCTCCTCTCATGATGCAATCAGATCCCATTTGAATAAATTTTCTTTTTCCCTGCTCTCTATTTTTCTCTTCATATTTCCTGCCAATGTGCTGATAACGCACACTTGTATCTGAAACAAGCACATCCAAGGCCTTCAGAGCCACCTCTGCTCCTCTTGGACTTACACCACTTCCAGTTTTCCCACTAAGCTTGTCTATTCAAATTTCACTTCCCTTTCCATCTGGCGTTATTAGGTCTCATTTATGCTAACACAGTAAATACATCATTGTATTATATGGAAGCATAGCCACTTGATAGGAAGGAAAACAAAACTTATAATTCAAAAATATTTTGTTAACTTACATAAATACATGCATGCATGACTTCATACACTCAATACATGAATTGCAGGTAGATGGTGGCCTCATGGCTTGCTACAGGGTGAAACCACTGACAGCTCTCGTAAGCAGTGAGAGGTAAGGACAGCCCTTGAAGTCCTCTTTGCAAGAGTCTGACCAATGCAGGCCATGGGACATGAAACATTTCTCTGATGATATGTTCACAAGGATATGTGTGGCTCTGCTTTCCAGCTTCATACAATCTCAAAAAGTATTTGTCCTTCAGAAGGAGGAGACCATCAAGGGACTATGAATTATAATGGCAAACTACAGACAAAAGAAGCAGCAAAGGATCATGTGCTTTCAATGGGAGTTTAGAGAGAGGACTAGTGGCTGAGACACAACAACCACTGTTGGGGTCACTGCGCCAGCTGGTGAGCCAGGGAAAATGGCTGAGGCCGGCTGGTGGAAAAACTCAGGCATTTGAAGAATACCTTCATATTTGTGAAGGAAAAGCCTCTCCCACAAGCCCTTGCAGTTGGAATGTAACCTTACCCCCAGACCCTGTGGAATGTAAAACTACCTCTCCCAGCAGCCTGTGTGGCTGCTTCCTGCCCTGGTCCCCTGCCCTGCCCCTTCCCTCTGCTCAGTGGCTCCGTTCCCTGGCCCTGCCTTTGTACCGCCCCTGTGCCCTCTGATCTAGAACGCTATGTAAGGGCCGCCCGGCCATGAGCGCAGCCTCCTCGCCTGTCCAACTCTGCGGATGAAATAAACCAGCCCCATGGAACTCAGGCAAGCGTTGGGCCCTCCTTGACTCCTTGTCTCTGGTAATATTGAGCTGTCCAGCTAGGGTGTGGGGGTGCGTGCCACCAGCACCTTCCAGCTGCGCAGGGCAGAAAGGGGGTGTGCTAGCAGCCTGCTGCACCCGACCTGCCCCTCTCACAAGGCAGTTTGGGTGTCTTGGGGTGACAGCTAATCACTCCTCCTGCAACGATCAGGTATTTATCTGGGACACCGAAATGAGATTTCATTCCCAAAACACTAATTACTCATCTCTGAAACTCCTAAGCAATATTCTTTCTGTCTCAATCCTTAAAGGCATGCAAAAAAACCTCAGCCCACCCTCAACCTGTGTAGCTTATTCCTCACTATTTTCTCTGTGCCAATGGCTTGTAAAGTGACAATAGATGGCATCTCAGTGAACATGATACCAATGTTTCTGACTTAAAAGCTCTTTAACCACACTCACACATGGAAAAAAATCCCATAGTCAAGCATCTTCCAGAATAAGGGTCACCAGTCAAGAGGGAGGAAGGAGGGAAAGAAGGTTCTATCATCTGTTACCAGTGGAACACCCCGTTTAATCCTTCCAAGAAGGTTGTCCACCACAATCTCTGATGCTGCCAGTTACACATCTGTCCCTTAAAAAAGGGATGGATTTGCACAGATTTTCAACAAAGTCCCTAAAATAAAAAATTTCTTTCCCCACTTTAGCCAATTCTAATGCTGAAAATTGGGCTGGAATTGAGTCAGGGAAAATAGAGGATAAACCTCAGGAAAGCCATTGTGCAACTCACATCTCCCAGGGCTATTGCAGTGCCTCTCAAATGGAGCAGGAAAAGCCCTGCTTCATGTCTTAAACAGTACAGCAAAAAATACTTGTCTGCAATGGAAAAATAAATCAAGCCAGCTTAGACTGGCATGGTTTCAAAACCCTCCCAGCCACACATTGAAAAGTTCCTAGCACCAATTTCCACTCTGAAGCCTGGAACTATGCTGAGATATACCCTCACCATGTGCCAGTGTCACCAGAACAGAACAGTTTGCTTTTTCCCCACTGTACATGCCCAATTACATGTTCAGACACAATTAAAATTACTCCTTTCCTGACAAATAATATTTGTGGATTCACTCTGATTTGTCTTTTTCCAACTTCTGCCAAGATTCTGGATCTGCTGCCAAGGTTCTGTTACATACTTTGCTTATTGATCTTGGTACAAGAAGGAATGAATCTGTAACCCCACGCTCCAGCTACCAAGCTGCTGGACTGCTGCACTTTTTAATATGGGAATCTAGTATTTGTCACATGTTCCAAACCACAGTTATCATGAAAAGCTACCTTCTGCGTCTAACACATGCACAGGTACCGAGGTAATTCGTCTACAGCTAAAGGTGGCAAATGTAGGTGAGTGTACTTAGCTCTGTGGTGCTGGCAAAGTCCCAGCCTCAGCACAGCTTTCTGCATATGATATGTAGTTGTTGGACAAGTCTGGTACCAGACTTGCACATGACCAAAAAGGTTAATTTATCACATGAAGGTTTTCAGAAGATACATTGTTCTTTACAACACTCTCTGTAGCTGTTATGTGCCCCCCTGACCAAAAGCACTGTCTAGTGATTCCCTGCTAAAACTGGGAGAAAGGCTGCATGCCATAAAGGGGAGTGACAAACCGTATCTTCAAAGCAAGCTATGAATTTGGAAAGATTTACACAAATCTGTGTTCTTACTTCCTCCAGGAGGCAAATCCTGCCCAAAGCAAGCTCACTGTGAGAATGCATGCCTGACAGTAGCAATAGTCTTTGATGTCACATGTTAACATCCCTGTGCAAGTTATGAGGCAATTTCCAAAATTCACACTCAGTCCCGAGGTCTGCTGTTGTTGAACAATTCAGCCTTCTGTCAGCAGCTGTCTATGCTCAGTCATTGAATGGCTCCTAGTCGGCACAGCAAAGTCATTATTTATAGCCCAGCACATTTTTGGGACAGCCTCTTCACATTCCTTTTGATAAAAAATTGCAAGCAGAGCACAGAGAGAAGAGGCGATCAGAGCCTGAACACATACCCACAGTACACTGGGAACCAGAAGGGTGGGCCTCTTCAGGCTGGTACGGGGTGCAGGTTTCCCAATCAAATCTTCCAACCCTGATTTTGGTGGTGCAGAAAAAGGCTGAATGCCCCTCTCCCACACAAGCATGTGCCCAGCCCAACATGAACACATCGTCTGGGAAACAACAATCACTTGGAATGTAGTCCAACAGACCAGCTTAGCTATGCTGGCATTTTCCCTTCCACCCCACCCCAACCAAAGTGAGAAGTCCAAGAAAAATCTCTTCTCCTTCTAGCAACTGTCAAGCTGCTGGGATTTCTCAGAAGGTGTCCCCACATATACAACCACGTGTAGCACAAACTGCACAACAAACCAACCAGTTTTAGATAAAAAGTATGCCAAAGATGTTCTTTCCTTTGGTCTTTTCAGGTGCTTCAGTAACTGGAGCACAGCGGAGAGTCCAAGGGCAGTAAGGACGTGAATATAATTAGAAGTTACAGTGTCTGCTATTTTCAACCAAATAAAGGAGGCCAGCAAGCTAGAAAGAGACATTTTTCCTTGTGGACTAAGTGGTTTCTGCAACTCAGATGTGGTGCTACCCCTTTTTATGGTGAGCTGTTCTTTATATTCTCCAAGTTGCAAACTAATGTGACAAAATGCTACTACATACCACAATATTGGAAAAATAATACTGACAGGTGCAATCCCAAGACTTTTCTTCATTTTAAGGAAAAAGTAACTTTGGTTGTAATCCAAAAGAACAATAGAGATATAGAGGAAGCTCCTTGATAGCTTCTAGCCTCATTCAAGCAGGTTCATTCATTAATCCACCACCCTACATTTCCTTGCCAGCACATGGAAAAGCAGAGCTGCAAAAGACTTCTCTGGCTGGGAAGCCAGTGAAGCTCCCCTGGCCAGGAACAAGGTACTGTCCAGCGGTGACCCCAAGCCTTGCTCCAGGGAGTGTGTGAGGTTCCTCCTCTGCCCAGCTGTCTGTGAGGACACTTTTGGCAGAGGGAAGGCAAGTGACATCTTTCTTTTCTAATTGAACAGGACAGCTGATGGATCACATGGGCCGGTCAGAGCGGCTGTACACACATCTCTCTCACTCAGAGACACTTGGTGTTTAATTGTGTGGCTTTAAAGGGAGAGGTCATTAATCCTTAGATTTTCTGTCCCTTGCACAGGTATTTTTGCATCAGACTTTTCTAGTTTTTCGAAGCAAAATGGCTTCAATCAGTGCAAAATCCTGGGATGACACTGGGGATCTTCACAGGCCAACCCTGTGCTTGGTTCGGGACCCCACTTTCCCAGGCTGCCTCTTACAAAGGCTGGTGATTTCAATGTCTTTAGAAAGTTACAGCATCTACTGTACCAGTCATTGGCCATAGCCTTCCAAGTTAAAGCAAAGCATGTGGAAAGCATGGTTAATGTTGGATTTTCTCAAGAGACCAGGAGTGTTTTAGAAAGGCCATCTCATCAGTCTCATAAAATTGTATAATGGCAATGCACATCTCAACAGAAACAGAAAGTATTCTTCTTCCAGATATGAAAAATACCCCCCAAGCCCAAGTCTCAGTGCATGTGTGTGCACTTCAAGTCTCTGGAGCATCTTTCAAGTCTCTAGAATAATCTCACATCTTTTTCATTTGCTTTTCATTTGGCTATAAAAAGAGAAGAAAGATTACACTGCTGCCTCTCTAGCTAACTGTCTTGGGGTGACTCTGTGATGTGTATCCCCTCTCACGGCTCTATGCCAAAAAAAAATTAATTTTGTGCCTTTAAACTGAGCTTGAGAGGGGAGGAAAAAACAAATAAACTTTTCAAAGCAGGTTCCCAAGGACACAGAGATAGGGACTTCTCTGCATTCTCCAGCGGCGTTAGCACGGAGCTTGCACCCTTGCCTGTCTCTTCAGCCAGTTTTTTTTGGGGTTTTTTCCTTCCCTTTTTCTCCGGCGTGTTTCCTAGGACTTTGGTGGGGGTTTTTTTCTCCCTTTTTTTCTCTTCTGGACTGTTTCAACAACATCAGAACACATCAGGAGAACTTCTCTTCAGGCCCGGAGGGGGCCTAAGGCCACCCCCCACGGCAGCTCCGAGAAGGAGGGACCATACCTACAAGAGGACTCTAATTTCTTCCCAGGTTTTCTCGTTATAGTGAGGGGTTTTGCTATTTAATATTATTTTCCTTTTCTTGTGTGTTTGTTAATAAATAGGTTTTATCTCCTTCACTTTCCTTTGAGGAATTTTTTTCCCGAACCTAGTGGGGGGAAGGGTAGTCATGACCTGACTTTCTCCCAGAGGATATATTGCTAGATTTTGGCCAAAACTGGCACACTAGCATTATCGAGCGTTCTTTTCCAAAAAAGGAAAGATGGGATTTGTCTTTGGTTACTAAGAGTGAAATCTGTTCCCGAAATGTGTACTCTGGAGCCTCAATCAGGCTAAAGGTGAGCTTGTAAAAGCAATTTGTTTTAATAAGAATTTAATTTTATGCATCTCTGGTACCTCTGTTGCCAGATACGTACCTCTGCCTGCTCCTTTCAGAGGCAGGATCTGGTGGCGGGACTCATGCTGAGTAGACCAGAGAGGGACTCATCTGCTAGATGGGTGCCATGAATGTTTAAAAGCAGCCATGGAGCTCCAGTCAAGGGGGAGACTAAAGTACAAGGAGACCGGGAGATGACTGAGAAGCAACAAAAGGCACAAGCACAGCCCAGAATCCTGGACATGAAGGAGGATGCCAGCATGTTGGTGAGGATTTGGCTTTGTGGCCATGGGAGGACAACCCTGGTCTGAATCCCAGTCTGTCCCTAAGCCCTGGGCTTGCCCATCCACAAAACCTCTCAAACTGGCTCCCCTCCCTCTACCTATAAATCTTGTAAATCTGTTCAGTCACCTGCACAGACTTTGAAGAAAACATACATTTTATTTTCATTTGAATTACAGGAGCCCCACTGCCCTCTGAATGATTTCCTGCATGTGACTAATGAAAAAGCTCCAAACAAGTACTTCTCTGAGTCATGTATCTTCCCTACTTTATATGCTAGCTGCCTGTCAGATTACAATGACAGCACCATTAGTTTGGGATTCTGTTGGACGAAAGAGGAACAAATTCCTTGAACAGCAGAAACCTCCAACGGTCTGAATGCAGTGATCCTTTATTGCAGTCAACTTCACACAAAGCTGTAAATCACATATATCTTTTGATATAGGTGGAGTAAACTACTGCCATTTATGTTCAAAATATCACATAGCCTTTCCAAAAACCTGTTCTGCAGTTTACACTAAAAATAATCCCATGTGACCTTTGCAGACCTACCTTACTAAGAATCTCTAGTCTTTCATGCACTCAGTTATTAGGGCTTTAAATGAACCTGATCATTATCTACGTACTGAGAATGTCTCTTACATCACCTCAACCTACTAAAATGACATTTACATTTTCCCCTAGAAAGTGGCATGTTATGTTGGCCAAGTCATTTAGGAGATGATTGTGCTGCAGCCAGTATCAGGAATTACATTAGCAAAGAAAATGCACATAGGCAAAGAAGAGCAGGGTTTGGCTTTTCTAATGGTTCAAATTTTGGTTTCATTATAAGATATGACATTTTAAGTTTAATAGCAAGTACTCCCGTCTCTCCTTCTTACACCACAGAATACAGACTTTTTATTATTTCAAAGTGTCCTGCCTTTGCCTGCATTAAAAACCCTCTATCCTCTCCCTAGCGCTGAAGAGTTATTAGGCTGCAAAATCTGTTTTATGAATAGGTGTGACTTTGAATGCCTACACTGCAGATGTGACCTCAGGGTAAAGTGGAAATGCAATGTCATCTGCTGGGAAGTAGGCAAAGAGGAGAGCTGGTGAGCAGTGAAGAGGTGACTAAACACAGACGTGACTAAAGCCTTTTCTGCTCAGTTTATTTTCACCAGGCCATTTTAAAAACGTGGTCTCCTGCCTTTCCATTCTGAGCACACTGGCCATATTTACAGACACCTTGCACTACAGGTACCAATTCCATTTGACAGTCCTGGATTTTGAGAGGTCCCTCAGCACTGACACTGCAGGTATTTATTGCCTGGACAATTTATGCTTGCAGCCCCTAGTGAGTGCCTTATGAACCCATGTTAATACAGCATCTGAAATTTGCAACTTTTTTATTTCCAGGTTGGGATTTCTGCAAGATACTTACTTCATTAATGGGTTACAGATTACCATGCCACAGTCCCCAGTTGTGGCCTAATCGTCCCTAGGTTTCTCAGCACAGTCCCTCTGGAGCTTTGCTGGCCTGATACCAGCCAACACCCCATGGTTCTGCTGACTAAGGGCATGAGGATCCTGGCATTGACAGTCAGGACTTGGATCCTGGAGGAGTAACAGATGCACTGAACGCCCCATGGCCTGGGAAGCAGCAACATATGCTGCAGTCATTAGTGACTGTTGAGCAACAAGGGAGTCTGACACATCAGATTTGCTTTACCTTTGGCAGCAAGTGCAGTTGTGGCTCTTCATAGGACACAGTGCAATGTGCTCAACCAAAACAGTGAAAATAAATGGCATAATCAAACTGCAAAACCGCCACTGTTGCTCCTTCTCAGACACACAGACCTGTTGTTCATACCAGAAAGCAAAAGGCAAGAGCCAGCAGAGAAACATCTCAGAGGCACTATAAAAAATGCACTTAATAAAGAGCAATGCACACGTGACCCTGCCAGGGTTGTCGCCTCCTGACGTGAGGCGAGCTGCAATCTGTGCCCAGCATCACCTGGAAGGCCCTGCTATCAGCCAAGCACCTTCCAGCTCTGCTGCAATGTGTGCTTGTGTCTCACCTGTGTCTCAGGCACGGGGCGGCATTCTTCCAAAGGTCACCTTCTGCAAAAGAACACAAAACCAGGGGTCTCCCATGATAAACATTCCTTGCAGAAAACAGAGAAGATTATGCCCCTGTAAATGACAAACCACATGAGGAGAAACTGCTTCTGTTCCTTTAACTTCGGCTCTCCATAGACGATGTACCTTCTCTCTAATTTCAACTCTCTTGTCTACATGACACCAACGCTCTGGTTTAGAGAAAACAGAGCTGAAAATGGATGGCTTTTCTCTTCTTTTGGCTTTGCTGGCAATAAGCAGAGCTGAAAGCCGGGGTACTTTGAGCAGTATAAATGAACTTAGGGATTTGATAGTTGCTTCTTCCTGAATGAACACGAAAACATATCAGAGGGCTGAACTTTTGTTTTGCAATGTGACACTATCATATTTCTTCATAGCTTTATTTCATATTTTTCCTACCCCTGATTGACTTTAATGCTCTTAAAAGCACAAAAGAAGGAAAGGAAAAAAAATTCATGCGACTTCACAACATTTAATGAGAATATTTCTTTTTTCTTCTTCCTTTCCAGATATTTAATGTTAAGCAGAAACTGCTCCAAAAGTGCAATATTTTCAGAATAAAACTCACAACATATTTTCTATTACGATCTCAGAGGTGCTCAGACCTGACACCCCAGATGCTCTCTTCTAAACTAAGCCCTTAATACTTAAAATCACAGTGTACTTACAAAAATATGAAAAAAGAAAGAAAATTACAATAGAAAACAAAGTTATCAGTGGGCTTTGGATGAGTCCAACTGTGGTTAAAATCAAGGATTAAGTGAAATATCCATCTTGTGCAGGCAGATAGCTCATGTTGCACCACCTTAATAAGCATCTGTCCAGAAGGAGAGGAGGGTTTACATCATCAAGAAAACCCAAATGTATTCCTGGTCTGCAAGAGCTGTTTCACCATCAGACTTGAAATAAATGCATTTGCTTTATTAAGCCTCAGCTTCCAGCTATCATGATCTGCATACAGCATATCCTTCCTCTGCTCCTCATCTGCCATGATTATTTGTGACACAATTCTTCAGGGCCAGAAGACCCCTGCATCTCACATGTGCTTGTCCCGTACCAAGCAGAACTGTGATCAGCCCTCACAGTGGGAGTGTTTGAATCCCTGCTAGAAAGAACATTGACAGCTTTCCAGGTCCCGTGTTTTGCATTTCTACATGAGTTAATTCCTTGTGATGCTCTCAACATGAACATGATATCCCAGCCATATCACATCCCAGCTTGGATCAGACACCATCCCCTGCCAGGCACTTGGTTTGTGGCACTTGGATTCTGGCAACAAAGCAAGGTACAGTTTGTGCACACACACACACCCCCCCATCCTCTCCTACATTTTTATCAGTGTTCAACAAAGAGTCATTTGACTTTGCACTCTTTATGGAAAAACAATTAATACCTAAGTTCATTTTGTAGACAAAAGGATTTTGTATTCATTTTATTGACAAACTGTCTTGAAATCATGGAGGAGACTCTGTTTGACAGTCCTGGCACATACTTGCTTCAGTGGAGAAAATGCATTCAGCTAACTGTCCAATCAGTTATGTAGACAGAATGAATTTCATCATAATACTGTCAACAAAATGCTAACTTGCTTAAATTATTCTCTCAACAAAATATATTAATTTAAAATACTTTTGTCTATTTTGCCTGCTCATCTCAATTTGAAGCACAAAGATTTAAGTGTTTAGAGAAGCCTTGTAAATACTATAGTCCATTAGCTTAGCATGTGCAACTCAAACATTTGGCTCAGCTGAGTCAGCAGGCCTTTTCTTATCAGGCAGGACTGGTCTTGACTCTTTCAGCTGTTCCATTCTCTGTGAGGTCAGTCCAATAAGACCACCAATCACCTGGGCTGCAACACACGGAGTCAACCAGAATCACAGGAGGGACCCTTTTCCTTTTTTTAATTTAATCACTAGCAACTAGCAGGAAGAATTTGACATTAAGTATAGCAAGCCTAAACAAATCAGTCTGTTCCTCAAAAGAGAGGCTTCATCCTTAGAGCTGAAGTTGATGTGGAGTTTCCATGACAAACCACCTGATAAAATAGCAACTTTGAGTCCCAATGAGGGACTGCAGCTGAGATACCTCAGTAGATTTCATATTGTGACCATGAAACTGTAATTACTGTGCTTTAGATATCATGTGTCTAAAGTCTATTATGCTTATAGAAAATTTCCTTCTTCCTTTCCTGTGTTGCTTCAAATTCAAGTTTAAGTTCACATATTCACATCCTGCTCAGAACCTAACTCAGAAAATGGGAAGCAATCAGAGCACAGGCATTGCTACAGGGAGCCAAGTGCACCAAGTTCTGCCTGACGGTGGAAGTGCAAAAGGAACTGCACCAGAACCAACAGCAACCACCTGCCCTTGAGTTCATAGCACCATCAGTAAGAATATTTCTAGTGTGCCTACATGGCACCAGCCACTGCAGGGGACTCTGTGTTGTCATCTCCCATCTCATGTCCCCCCAAACACATACGTGTCCCAGCCTGCAGAAATATCAGGGATGACACCTTGCAACTCAAGTCAAAAATTTCACTGTCATTTGGACTCACCTCTGGAGAATGAAAACTCCTAAGATAAGTCTTTTAAGCTGTTTTCAGTAAGTTCCTTCTCTGGGCTTTACCAACCACTGCCTCCCCTATTGTACAGCTGCATTTTAATAACAAAGAAACATAGAGAGAATCATGCCTATATTTTTAGTGATGCCAGTCAAGGAATTTGTCAGGCTGGTGGAAAAATTAAACTCTTCTATAAGCTTTTGCAATATTCTTTCACTACTATAAACAGGTTTTTTGTCCTCTGTTGGGGGTTATTTTGGTTACAATGGAGTTAAATTCCAGGAGTCTGGAAGGTGTACAGTAACACAAGGAAAATACCATATTAATATTTAATATAACCCTTTTTATGAGTATGAAAAGAATAAAAATGCATTCAAATGCAAATGAAGCCTGCAAGAGTGGATAAAGTTTTATGTTTTTCCAGCAATGTCTTCATTTTGCTAAAGACCAACTTAGTCTCGAGTGAGCTAAGAGTGCCTGTGTGTGTGTGTGTGTGTGCAGTTCCAGACCCTGAAAAGGCTGCCTCTGGCTGAAGTCTTACTCAGTATTTGAGCCACTTCTGCAATACCACCTTGTTTCAGTACTCATTGAAATACAGTGGGTTTATTAATCCCTTCAGAACCACGTGTTGTATCCCCAAAAGGATGAAGCCTGCTGCAGTGTCTATCCTGCCTTACAAGAATTTAACAGAGCAGCTAAAGCTCTAATGTGTGGTGAAGGAGTGAGATTGTTCCCTACAGCTCTTATGGGCAACATCTTTTTTTTCTGTGACATGCTCTGAATATACCAAGCATGGCAAAAGGTCTACCAGGGAATTTTCAATGAAATTTCTGTGTGCTAGACAACCAGGTCCTCCTGAATTTCAGTAGATCTTGGTCTCTAACCCCCACAAAGCTCTTCTGACATTTCCAGCCTAAAAGAATGCATTCTGCCAACTACATTTCAAGAAAACATAACAGTGACCAATGAGGAAAGCTTGTAAATAAATCCCTGCAAAAAAGCCTAGAAAATAAGCACAAACATCAGCCTAGTTAGAGGATTCCCTGGCAAACACTAGGAGAGCTTTAGGGAGCATGTGGCAGGGAAATCAGGTATTCTTTTACTAGTATCACTTCTGACTATCATGAAAGTGCTTTTGACCCACCCCATCTGATAGAGCACAGTACTGGCCAGGGCCACACCACCGAATCAGCTCAAGCACTTGTTATTTGAGACCACTTTCTTCCTTTGTAATGGCTCTGCATCATGCATGTCACTACCTTGTCTCCCAAATGGGTCCAGAAGGAGCAATGCATGGTGAAGGAGTGAAGGAAATAACCCTGCAGAAAAAAGCCAGGCATCATGATTGCCAAGTCTCTTTTTACAGGCAGTATCGGAGAATATTCTGAGTTAGAAGGGACCCACAAGGATCATCAAACCTAACTTTTAAGTGAATGGCCCATTCAACACCTGAAGGCAGCACATACACAGGAGTTCATTTAATACAAGCAAAACCTAAGAATATGGAGTAGAGAAAGACTTTAAGACACATAACACTAATGTCCTGGGCGTCACCCCTGGACTCCTCTCACCAGGACAACCTGCAGGGAATGCAGCACTTCTGATTCTGCACTAGTCCTTTTTGAACCATGCAATGTAAGCAAAGGGGTCAAGGACCTTGGCTTGCCTTAACCTGTGCTCAGTCTTGGGCAAAGCTCCTCATCCAGAACTTCAGGACATTTACATCCAAACCAGAAACACAACTGCAAGAAAGTCACAGACAGAGATGGCTCTGACAAGGGGACCGAGCACAGGGAGAGCAAGGAAATGTGGGAGTGGGGAGCTGAAAGGCACATGCCCTTTTGTTTGTTTGTTTGTTTGTTCTTTAGCTCAGGTATCTCAAACTCTCCAACACCTTAACTTGGAATTCCCCTTTGTGAAGGAGAACTTTGGAGGACAGAAATAGATGGAAATTTATATGGAAATACACCTCCAAATATACATGAGGGGAGGGGAGGGAAAGGAGTGATTCATTATTATGGCTTACATATCATTACACATTCAAAAATTCCAAGGTAATATATTTTTCTTCATTGCTTGGATAATAAATCATCATTCGATTACCAAAGGGGAGTACCTGGATGGAACAGCAGGATTTCTGAAAAATACTCCTGACAGATGAATGACAGGAAAATTTATGGATAATTCAGTTGCCTGACTGTCCTGCCTCCAGGAAAGAAGTCTATGCCAATATATAACCTTTCCTGACAATTCACACAGCAGACACTGTACTTGATGGAGTGAGGTTTTTAGACCTCCCTTGGCTTGATTTTTGTTATTCCTCCTTTAGCTGCCTGCACAATATGTCATAGCAATGCAAAAGGGTTAGGAAAAAGCCATCCAAGATGCTACTGAGCCTGTACTAGCAGGACTGTCTCTAGGAGCTATGAAAAATACACTGCTGTGTTCCCCACTTAGCTGGAGTTGTCCAATCAGAGATCCTTCAAGGGTCACTGGTATTTGTAAGACAAAGAGTTTTCAAGTACAAAAAATGACCATCCAGTCTATTAACAGCTTGCTGTTTTCTAGTTTATCTTCATTTCATCTCCCAGGTTTTTTTTCAGATCAACTCTTAGTACTTCTCCCCTGTATAAGCAGAGTTATTTCACTCCTCAGCTGGTGCCTTTGAGTCATTCTTCATTTTTCTCCCATTAGACTCATAGCTAGGGGTAAGTCTGAAAATCTGGCAAAATGTTGCAGGAGAGGGATGAGGCAGCTGAAGGAAAAGGTATGGCAGAAGGTAGCCACATGCAGAGGCAATCCTTACTGCAGTAAGGGCAGATGGGCAGGAGTCAAACCCGAGCTTTTCTTTTCGCACTCGCTTCTGAAAGGAAATTGCTGTCTTCTTTTATGAGCAGCCAAAAGGAACCCTCATCTCACCAGGCCTGGGGTCCAGCCTTGGAAAAGGGTAACTCACCCCTTGCAGAGTACACTGCTTCTGGTGGAAAAGCATCAACAAGCACTTCTTCCCACAGGAGCATGCCTTGGAAACACAGGTTTTCATCTGGGAACTGCCTGTTCTAAGTTGGAGGACAAATTAAATTTCTGCACCAGGCTTTGTGTTTTTGCACTGCTCAGCTTCCAAAAACCGCAGACAGAGTTTGACTCAGAAAAAGACTTTTTCTTTGGGAGGGCCAACTAAGACCATCAGGGGAAGCAGCTGAACATATGGGCTAGGCTCTCTGTCAGTGAAAATTAGACACCTACTTCTGAAGCAGACATGGAGGGCCTCCCTTCCAGGTGGCAGAGTGAAGCAATGCATCCCACATCCTCCTCGTGCCAGCATGTGAAATAGCTCACATGACTCATGCTCTAGGAATGCCTGTTCTTTAGCAGTGATTATAAGAAGAGCCTGGATGAGTAGCTCTTCTGCTGCCATCTGAAGTAGAAGGAAGTGGATTCATTACTCTGAAAGCAGAAATAGAAGGCTTTATTTGCTGCTGGTTTCCTGTTTCTGGTGGCAGTACAGAGAGAACAAAGCCAGCATGGTGTCTGATCTTCTCTCTGGGAGCTGTTTTATCTCCTACACCTGTGACCAGATTTCAAGGGTTACAGAAGATACAACACTGTGAAAAATCAAACTCAAGCTTCCTTCCAAATTGCATTCCTATTGGGCACTAGCAAGTACTATACATTCAAAACATTAAAGACCCCCAAAGGCACCCTGCACAAAGGAATGTGAAGTGTTTTCCAAAGGAATCATCCAAGAATACCAATAGTTATAAACCAGTTTGTCTTTTGTTAAAAGGGAAGACGTTTGGGCAATAAATGCAATAGAGCAACTTCATTAATAACATGAGCACAACACTCTGATGGGTCACATTAGTCTCGGAAAAATCTCAGTTTTCTAGACATGCTGCCATATGGAGAGATGTTCTCCAGGACTATTTTGCTCAGTAACTCTCGCAGTACCCTCCCCAAAAATTTAGTAGCCATAATTACACTGGGACATGAAAGGATTTATGCCAGTCTGAACATCTCTTATCAAGCCCCTCACCACTGAGGTGCATTTTGTGTTCTTGAATTCCCTGGACTGTTTTTATCACTAACACTAGCAGGGCTAGGAAGAAATCGGGGTCTTAGCCTTTACCACCCTGTACTCTGCTTGGACCCTAAAATCTGCATTCCCTGGATGCCAAACAGCATATTTATAGCCACTTTGGCCTTACCGCAATTGCCTCGACCTTAAGGATATATATTTTCCTTGCCCTGATCCCCAGCTAAAGTATCTTTTGTGGCTTTCACACATCTCTCCATTACTGTCTCATTTGGCAGGATTAGGATGTGAGGTTGTTTCACGCCTGATGCAGAAAAGTACCTGCTTTGAGTTTTCAGCCAGCCATGATCTGTTAGTGGATAGAATTCTCATCTCTGAAGCCCTGGGGCCTCAGCCTAAGCAAGGTAATGTAACAGATTTTATTACCAGTTTCAGAAAGGTAATCTAACATTAGAACAGCATTAAATGGTCCAACAAAGTAGACACATGAAGGCATCTGTAAACATCATCCCATGCTCTTGATTGCACAAATATCTGTTTTGTAGGCAAAGAGGCAGTATTTATTTAGATGCTTTGAGGCACCGATTTGCTTTGTATACAAACTACTGAGTGCTTAATGTCTTGGTAAGTTCTTTCCCTCATCAAACCAAAAATGACTTGATATATCCTATGACTTGCTAATAGATGACTAGATAAAGTTAAATTGTAAAATGATCGCTGCTGGTCTCTTGCTGAATACATGGCATCCCTAACAAGAGAAGTGTGATCAGAAAATAATCTGCTACTAAGAAGGCAATCTGAATCCCCTTCAGGGAACAGGCTGCAAGAATACAGCACTGAGGATGATATATTAGCATTTCAAGAAGAGCCTGGAATCAGTACAGAGGGTGCCACAGAGGAATAGCTAAAATTTCTTTATCTGCTAGTATTTCTGGAAAAATTGCAATATTGGGAAACTGCAGAAAGACCAAACACTTCACTTAAATTGAATTGGATCCGCAACTGTGCATGACCTGTTCAGAGCCTACAGTATATGATTTTCTCCAATTAAAAGTAGAAATTTCTGGATAGGGTTCCTTTGTCAGTGCTACTGATAAATTTTTGGGTAAAAAATTAATACTGAGTTCAATATTTTCAGAAGCAAACATTATGTTTGAGGGACCCACTAGAGACACCTTACAGTGGTTTAATTTAATACAGATGGGGCTTCCATCACTTACCCATCATATCTTGGAGGGTAGCTCCAAGAATAGCCTCAGAAGCTTTGTCAGAAGATGCCACAAGGTTTTTTGGTTTGGTGTTTCTGTTGTTGTTTTTTTAATGTGCAATATATATCCTTCATGTAATATCTCAAAAGTTTCTTCCATGAAAACAGACCAAGCAGTTACAGGGATCTGCACCTGTTTCTCATAATAATGAGGAGTTGTAGGAATTTTTTATATAGGATGAAATACTGCATAATAGAGAATTTTAGGATAGTAAACAAAGGAACTTAGGCAACTTTCTAACGAGCTTGAATGATTTATAGCTTCTTGGGCTCTAGAGACATACTAGAAACTCCGATGACTTCCTGCCGTAGGCACAGTTAATAAAACTTGAATTTCTAATCTTGCATTTTCCCCAAATGAAAGTTTTAACTAATCAAAACATCCAGCTGATATACCAAAGCAAGTACACTATTGAGCGCTCCAAGTACTCACAAAATAAGACAGCTCAGGTTACACAGAGCCATCTAAAAAACGCATCAAAAGCATGAACCAAACTGTTCCCATTTTCTTTCTGAGTGAGAGATATGTTCTAATCACTTGGCACTACGAGTAAGTCTCCTGGATGCCATACAAGAAAGAAAATGATCAAATACACACAGAGTGTCTTTTAAACGGAAACAAACATTAAGAAAGAATTACTTTGGGAGGAAAAATGAAAGCTTGCCAATACATTTTAAAGGTATTGGCTGTGTTTTCTACCATGGTGCTGCTTTATGTCCCCATGCAAACCACTGAGTGACCTTTGCCATCTACATGCGGTGAGATGTGATCCCTGGAAAAGGCTCCCAGTTGAAGAGACAAGACAGAGGCTGACTTCATGTGTAGTTTCTGATCCATTCTGGGGCACCACCATGGAATGGGCATTGGTAGAGCTCCAGCCTGGTGCTCCCTACACCTCGTCCTTGGTTCTCAGCATCTTCTTGGAGCACACTGCCCCTGCTCCCTGGCAAAGCAGCCAGCACAGCACTGTGCTGTCCCTTTAAACAATTATTTTCCAACTGGCAATGCACTTGGGGCCTTGCCAAAGCTCTCCTATACATAGTGGCTCAAAATCCTCCCAACATTCTACCTTATTGCATATGCAGTAGCCCTCCTGCTCTCTCTCAAAGGCCATACCTCTTTCTACAGAAAAAAATGATTTATTATTTTAGCAATGGAAAGCTATAATAATAGGGCAATGAAAATAGCTAAAATTGTAGCCACTTTGCCGAGCAATTACACATGTGACAAATTCATTTATCTGCTAGTCCAGTGGCTTAATTTACATCCCCAGTTAACAGTTAATTCTGGAAGCGCACTTCACTTGAAGAGCAGCAGGGAGAGCAAAGGCTGGACCTTTTTGAAAGAAAAACCCCTTTCAATAAATACCTCTGCAATTAATTATGCAACCAAACCAGCCAGCAGCAAGCAACAAGAGTGAAGAGGGAAGACATCACAGTATTTATATGTGGAAATAAAACATCAGTGTGGTAAGAGGCAGATGACAGAAAATGTGAGACAGAAACCAAGCTAATATTCACAGGAGTTCAGGTGAAGGAGATTTAAAATGTCACTTACTGGGAGAAGGCTGATGAAAATTAATTGGAAGAGATAGCAGCACTGTTTCTGCATCAGGAGAGCAGAATTTTTCAGTGTCTGTAATAAAATGATGATTTATAACTCTTCAGTGAAGAAAATTTACACACTGGCCAAGATGTTGGTAAGGTTTAGATCAGGTCAGGGATTTCCTGACCATATTTTGTTTTTGTCAGAAAGTGTTGACTCATCAAAACTGCATCTGTTATTTACCACTAAAAGTTTGAATGGTGTTTATTGTTGTCTGGATTCTTCAGGTCCTGAATGAAACCTCTGGTGAAAAAGAGGGGTGCAGAGTAAAGCAGCTAAAGCAGCAGCTAAAGCACTTGCCTGCTGTGTAAGAGACCAGGATGCTGAGCCCAGGCTGACCCAGGCAAGTAGGAAAGCTGAATTTCAATGTGTAACATGCAGGCAAAGGACATGTCACAGTACCACAGTGGTGTCTTGCTCAGGGTCTGTGTGAAAAGGCACAGTGTCCCACTTGCTCTCTGCATGAAGAATTTGAGGGTTTCCTAAATGCTAGTAAGTCACAAAGAATGGAAAAACAGTCCCTTGTGTGGTGTTCTTACACAGAGATGGACCAAAACCCAAAAGCAACAGCAGACTTACTTCCCAGTGACTTTAGCAAGTCAAAGGAGGGAGTCTCCACTTCTCTTTATCTCTTTTTAAATTAAAGCCATGGTTCCCATTTTGGGAGGGCATCCAGCAACAACCACTAGCTTTTCTATAGTTTGTTTGACTGTGCTGTGTCTCATAATTCACCAGGTATGGTGCTAAGATGTGCTTCAAACAAGACAAGGGCAATAGCAAGCAGATTTTCAGGACACACATAATATTTTGGCATATGGATGAACCACCACGAGTTCAAAATAAGCATTGAAAATGTTTGTCCTGTTATTTTACCAACACCTGCATCCTACATGACAATAAATAATGTGGTTTTTCACACATGTAGGTGGCTTTGGCTCCCTTCAATCAATTAGGATATAAATACATGGTATCACATGATACTGTACAGGTATCACATCTCATCACAGCAGAGATTCATGCAGAAGTGATCAGACCTGTTGCTTCTACCAAATTTGAGAAGCCTGGGGAGTGGGCTAAAGGAATCCACACAAAGCTCAACAAGGACAAGTACAGTCTTGGGCAGCTGTGGGGAGATAACCCTATGACCATCCCTGCCGTCTGAGTTGCTGCAACACAAATGGGGTTGGGGCAGACAAAGCTGCACCAGAGGCAGTGTGGACTCCCATTCTTTGCAAGGCAAACTGCCCACTGGGGTGCCCCAGAAGATGCAAGAGCCTGCAGGAAACAATATCATTCCCTACACTGGGGAATGCTGCTGCTGGTAAGGGTGCAGAGAGCTTCCCCAGCCAACACTCCTGTCGCTTTGTGACCTCTTGTTTTTTCATGAGGTATTAGGAGTCAAACTCTGCAAAGATTATTTGTACACTGAGACTCAATCACCTGAGGAAGTAAGAAACATGCTTAAACTATTGCATGAATATGAAATTTCCTGATGCAATCTAGACAGTTGATCACTTCTGGGGCTAATCACACTTCACCTATTACTGAGAGAAAATTTTAAAGAGAGAGACAGTATAAGGGTCTTGAGAGGTGGCCTGATATGACTAAGCCCAATAGCTACCTCTGAAAAAGAGAAATATTTGGCCATGACGCTGGGACAGGACAGTGCAGATACCCGTCTGGAAGTTTTAGCACAAAAGCAAAGCCTTCTTGGGAACAGGAACAACAGGAGCACAAAGTTTCTTTATTTCATGATGTAGAACATGTCTCAGCATTGCCCTTGTTATTCTGATTTTGTACTGCCTAAGGATAACTTTTGCCAGACAGTATAAATCCTTTCCTGAATGACTCACAATCTCTCAAGGTATAATTACTGTAACTGAGGGAAAAAAAGAGAGAAAGATTTAATTTTTGATCTTACAAGAAGAATGTTCAAGCTGAGATAAACATATAAAGAAAAAGTTAAAATCACAAGGCCCAAATCCTCTCTTGCAGCCAGGTTTGACAGACATCATGTGAGATAAGATCATTAAGAAGAGAATTATCAGAGGAATTTTGTCAGCCAACTGGAAATGAATTCAATCTGAAATCATTCTAATTGGCTGTTTTAATGGTAAAGCAATAAACATTTTAGGGGGAATCTGGGTTTAAAAACAAAAATGATAATTTATTTAGCCTATATAGATTTTTTCAGCTGTAAATCACTGATGCATCAGATAATACTTTGCATTTTGTCTTGAAGAATCACACCAAGTAGAAAATACATTTTTTTCTGTGTTATCAGGAGTGGCAGAGGCAGCTGGCTCTCTCCTTGTAATGCTTACTAACATAACTGCATAATCACCTCACTGAGGACTGAATCTCAGTGCTGAGGGCTCTGTCTTCTAGTTGATAGTTTCTAAAAGCACAGGGAAGATCCTCCCCAGGTGGAATTTGCATCACTAATTATTATGAAATAATTAGGAAGAACAGATGCTGACTTTTGAACTCACTAAGCCTTGTAAAATTCCCAAGGGCTCAGAGTTTTAGTATCACTGAAATTTTACTTTCTTTCATATGGGAACTGGATTGCTGTCATCAAAAACCATGTGATGGTATCAGGATTACAGTGACCCACCATGTAACCTAAGTTACACTGACCCATCTAAATACTCAGAACTAATGCATCTCTCCTAGTGATTTTTTTTTAGACACTTAAATATTTTAATAGAGAATACCTATGAGTCAATAATAGGGCTTTCAAAGTATTATAAATGACAGAGTATTCTTATAAAATACAGTGCAATTTTTAAGAGATGGATTTTATTTTTTTCCAGTGTAGATAGACACAAATGAAAAGTTTTTAAAGAACACAATACTTTTGTAAATTAAGGAAGACTTGCCTACAATGAATTTTGTTGTACTTGTGTAGTAGTTTAAGGGTTAACTATGGGCATTAGCCCTCCCCCCGATGTCCTTGCAGTGAGATAAGCTGTTAGGAGGAAAAGCAAAGCAGGCACACAACTTGAAAGAAAGGAAAAAAAAGTTTAATTAACACCCAGATGGTCAAGAACAACAGAACAAACTTTCAGAGCTTACCCCCCACTTTTCCCCTTTCTCAAAATCAGGGTCACAGTCCTAGGAAAGGGGGAAAAAGGGGTTTCCCCTTTCTTGTGTGGTTTTCCAAACTGCCACTTTTTGCAGATTTGCTTACAATTAAACATTCTCTGCTACAGTGTAACACATCTCTTTTCATGAGCACTCACAGCCCTTGCGACTGCTAATACAACAGGCTTTTACATGGGTTTTTTAAGGATGAAACATTTTCCCCTTCGGCTTGAACGTAAGGCTTTCCTCTGCCACCAGGTCTTGAAAGCCTTTCCCTGCTTTCATGTATATCCTGGCATTCGGCACTCTTCACCCTCTTTACAAGCCATTTGATAAAAATGCCCATTCCCCCATTTAACATGAACTAAAGAGATGTAACAGTTTGTAATATTAATAGTTCATCCACAGCAAGGCAGGGAAATGTTTAAGCTTCCCGCGCGAGCTACACAGCGCTGCCGCAGCAGCTCTGTCTCACGTGACTCCACCTTCTCCTTCTCCCTGGCTCTGAAGCCGCCATGTTCAGGGTGTTCCCTCTGCCTCTGTTGCCGCGCTGCACTGTATGGAGAGAGGGTGCCTTTCCTGTTCGCCGCGAAGTTTACTGGCTGTTCGAAGGCTCTATCTCGGACGACCTCAGCCCTGGAGCCGGCAGCCACCCCCGCAGCTCAGGGGAACAGCTCCCCTCTTATAAATCTGAGTCTGTGCTGCAGCAAAAAATCCCCAGGGGGCACAAGGCAGGAGCCCTGTCCCCAGCCACGCAGGCCGGGGGAAGGGGGGCACCCCTCCGTCTCTGCCGTCCCTGCACCGAGCCGGAACGGAAGGCCGGGGCCCCCCGAACTTTGCCCCCCTCCTCACCGGGAGAAGGAGGGGAGGAAGCAGGAGGCAGGGGCGCCCCATCCCCGGGCCCACAGGCTCCAGGGACGGGGCCTACCCCTCTCCCTTTCACTCCCGGCCCTGCACCCACCTGAGCCGGGAAACTGCGTCTCCTAGAACTCCCACCTTCCGTGGGGGTTAAATATGTAAAATTTCGAGAAGTGCATTGGCTAAGAGGGCTGTCTGTCAAGTTTTGACTAACCCACGACAACTTGGAAATAGTATATTACATTAGGTATATCTCTCAACCAGGAAATGCCTTTACAGATGTCAAAAATTGCCCCAGAAAACTTAATTAAAGAAGCATTTTTAGACTCAGATGAAAAACCTAATTCAAGTTCCTCTACAAGCCACTAAGTAACCACCTGTCTATGACACCAGCAGAGTTTCATGTTTTCCTCAGACATGGAATTGTAGAATCATGGAATGGTTTGGGCTGGAAGGGACCCTAAAGCTCATCCAGTCCCACCGCCTTCCATGGGCAGGGACACCTTCCGCTATCCCAGGCTGCTCCAAGCCCCATCCAGCCTGGCCTTGGACACTGCCAGGGATGGGGCAGCCACAGCTTCTCTGGGCACCCTGTGCCAGGGCCTCACCACCCTCACAGGGAACGATTTCTTCCTAATACCTAATCTAAACCTACTCTCTCTCATTCTGAAGCTGTTCCCCTCCTTTCCTGTCACTACATGCCCTTGTAAAAAGTTCCCCTCCATCTTTCTTTCTCTCAGCTTCTCAGCTTAAGCTGGGAGATGCTAAGGAAAACAAGACTTGAGGTGCTATATGCTCAATTATTTGCTCAAGTTTTCCTGAAAAAGAAGAGGGGGAAATTTTGCTGAACTCACAAACACACACTCAGTGACACTTTCTGAAGGTCTCGGCCAAATGGCCACTTGTGTTTAATGAACAAAAGAAGGGACTAAACTAAGGATAAATCTCAGTTTCTGTGCCACTTTGGGATCAAAACTTACAAGCAGCTCCGAAAAGTCCAAATCAGTGGTTAGGATCAACAGAGGTCACTGGTACCTATGTGAAGGGAGGATCAGGACAATTTAAACCAAATTCCCTTTGGGGAAGATCTGAACTTCTCCCTGGCAGCAAAACACTTAACAAAAGTAGGAAAACTGAGTACACTGACCTGACACCCAGTGAGACTGGTCTATTCTTCAGTGGTAAAATGTGGTGGCCCGGGAACTTACATTGTGCTGGGGTGGCCAGAGGGTCTCCCCCCCGTGAGGTGGACTGCTCCTTGGGATGGCCGGTCCCGGTTTGGATTCCGCGGGTGTCTGTCAGCCTGGTCACTCCTCCAAAGCTTTCCCATTGGTTCCCACTCCCTGATCCCACCTTTCCCCTGGCCTGAGTCAGCCATGTTCCCTCGTATTTGCCTCTACATCCTCCGACAGGAAGCATGCAATAAAATGCTCTTGCCAGAATGGCATGCAGATACCCTTCCTGTCGCCCTGGTTTTCACAGTGCTCCATGTTTTTACTTTTGTAGTAGAAGTTCTCATGCTCTTTCTATAAACATAGTTCTTGTTTTTCTAACCGGCTGAGAATGTTTACTGAACTTTTAGATAGTTGTTCATTCCTTTCTCCAAGGCGGAGAAAGGTGATAGACTGTGTTCCTATCCTGTAAAATGCTAGAGGTGTTAACCTCATCCACCAATGTATGATTGTCTTAGAAGAGGTATAAAAGTGTGATAATAAAGGTAGGCAGCCCCTTTTTGGCTCTACTGGGTGGCTGACCTGCTGCCTAACCTGCTGTTTGAGTCCGCGTGTTCGTGTCCCGACACTGCGACACCTTCTTGCCTCCTTGTCACTGACTAAATACTTACTTTAAAAAGTATTAGTAAAACTGCTCATGAAAGGTAGTGGAAAAGAATTAAAACAAAGAGCAGGAGAAGGTGGTTCTGGGGAGAGTTCTCTTGGCCTGATGATGCTTTCCTTCAGGCTATTTCCACTGTCAGTTGGCAGAAATATGCTTCTTTCTGAAAATGAATCACAGACCCAAATTCCTTTCTAGAGGATCCTCTCTTGACAGATTACACTAATAGTGTAAAGAGAAGAGCTTCTAAACCACTCACAACATGTCTGCAAAAGATGGCAAAGCAAATATCTGTGCACTGTAACAGAGCCACAGATGCTTTGAAATCAATTTGTCATTGATTAAAAGGGGACCGCGGCCTCTGGAAAGTCTGGATCAGTAAGTCTTGACTCCCATTGCTCCAAGGTTGCTGTTCGGCTGCATCATTTACCTCTTCAGGTTACCAGGATTTTATGAATTAATATTATGGCTTCTTTGTAATAATTGCAGAACAATTACAAACTAACAGCAAAATCTATACACGGCCACTTTTGATCCTGTGTGGGAAGCTAACTCCTACCAGCCCCACCCTAACCTGAGAAACTCCAGACATTTTCAACTCTATTCCTTATCCAGGACCCCACGCTTCTCCCAGCCTTAGTTTTAGCCTTACCTAAGCAGCCGCCTCAACAGCCTCATCTTCTACCTGGCCAGGGATCCTCTTCTGAGCCCACACATCCAGCAGATCCCAGCTTGGTCTCTGGGCTCCAATTGCAGAAATATAATTAAAAGTCTTTTTCAGAAACACTTCATTTCAGTGCCTAACAACCTTTTACTGGGTGGGTTAAACCATGCATAGGATCACAATCAAGGCAGATAATTGAGTCTGTGGAACTAATTTCATTTATTGGGATTAAATGTTCCATTTTAAAAATACAATTTCTGCCTTGTTTTTATATGCAATAAATCTATGAACAAAATAAAATTATCCAAACACTCATATTTCTATCACTCTCTTTAAAGTAGTACTTACACATTTGCATACCTCCGAAGTTTTCAGTGCCACCTCTAACTCACAGTTTTGGATCACATGGTTCTAGGTGTATTTCCTAGGTATACGTATTTCCTAGATATACATATTTCCTAGAAATACATGCATCTGTATTTCCTCTCTGCACAGGGGCTTTAGGAACAATGGGGTTTCTGGTTCAGTCACTGAAGCACAAAAATACAGAGTGGAAATAAAAATGACAAAGATGCCTGGATCAAAACTTTTTTTCTCTGCAGAAAAAAAGTCACCCCACCAAGTCATTTCACTTGACATTCCATTTGCTCTGTAATGAAATCCTTTGTTCCACATGCCTGTGTGTAAAGGAAAAGAAATACTAACTCTAATAAAGGAGCAGATCAGGAAAACCTGCCTTTCATCCAGTTTTGACCGCTGTGTGGGTGACAGCACTCTTTAGGAGAGAGCTGGGGAGGGCCTTCAGTACCTACAGCCACCACATTCCTCCCTGCAATGGGAAGAGACCAGGAGAGAGGGAGTGAGAAAGACTCCCTGCACTGTGAGTAGGACACTTCACTAGAAGCTGCTACATCAACTGCAGAGAGTGTCTGCTGATCTGCTGGAGAAACAGTGCCAGAGGGACAGACTGGGGACACCTCACCTGAGATCCGCTTCACAGAATCACAGGATAAGCTGAGCTGAAAGGGACCCACAAGGGTCACTGAGTCCAACCATGGCCCTGCACAGACACCCCAGCAATCCTACCCTGTGCTTGAGAGCGTTGTCCAAATGCTCCTGGAGCTCTGGCAGCCTTGGGTTTTCCTGGGGCACCTATTCCAGTGCCTGACCAGCCTCTGGGGGAAGAACCTTTTCCTAATGCCCAACCTAAACTTTCTCTGACACAACTGCAGGCCATTCTCTTGAGTCCTCTGCTAATGACAACAAATGGAGCATTTAAGCCAAGCGAGAAACCAGCCTGAGACTTGCTACGCTGAGTCAATACACTATTTCTAAACTTCACAGCAGGGTATTTACTGTAGGAGTTCGCGTGTCTTTGCCAAAGAAAATCAAACTCAACTTCAAGGTGGCTGAAACTGCACTTAACATTTGCCCAAACTATGGTTGTCAACCTGTTTTACACAGTCACTTAATCCTGCTGAAAATCCACAGTAAAGAATCCATGTGAGAGGCAGTACCTAGGAAATACAGGAAGACAGAAACATGCAGCCAACAACCCTGTAAAAGGAAGTGTTGCCAGGAGTAGAACATCCAGGCAAGTTGCTGACAGCTCCCTGTGAAGCTCATATTTCCCAGGAAATTTTAGTCAAAGCTCTGTCACTGCTGACCTCAGTCCTCAGCTGTAGCCACAGCTGGGACAGGATGGTCTTCCTGAGTGGAAGAAAAAATAATAAAACCCAAAACCTCAAGATTTGCCATTATGCCAAACACCAGTTAATGTCTGGTCTTTCTTATGGCCTCTTCTCCTGCCTTATTGCCAGAAAAGAAATTATTTAGGAAAGTTCTTTTTTTTTTAAAGAAAGAAGTATCAGTTTTTCACTGCCCAAGATTTACAAGTTTCAGTGTGTGGACAGACCTTGTTTTTTCAGATTGTACTACAAGATACTGCTTTTCCCTTACAGAGAATGTTGCTCTTTATAGGAGCTGAACACACACAGTCGTCACAGTGGGCCTGATTGTCACAACTTTAATGACAGCTCTCAAAAAAAGTTCTGAAACTTCTGCTCATAGACTCACAGCATTAGGAAATTACATTTTCATTAAAAAGGAGTTTCTAATATCCGTGATGATGAAGGAAAACCTAGAAATGCAATTATCTCCTATCCCAAGAACTTCACCAAAAGGCAATGAAACTAGCTTGATCCAACAAACCACCTCACTATACTTACAGCAGAGCACAACATCACCACTCAGAATGTCTCTTGGCAGCCTTGTCTCCTGATCAGTCAAACCTCTCACATGGGGAAAGTTCTCTGAATTCCCAAAGTGCACACACAAAGCTCAGAAAAATAAGGAACTCAATATATTTTTTACTTTCTTCTCCTACACACACACATTTCATGTCTGCCTGCACCAGCAGCTGAAGATAACCTTTGGATAACATTTGCAACTTGTATACTAATGTTTCACTTATTTCTCATTATATCTTCTTACGGTGTGTTATTCTATTCACAGCAATTATTCAGATCATTTTGTCTTGTTTTACCAGCTCTCCCTGAGCATACAAACAAACCAAAGAAATTAGCAATTCCAAGAGGTGTTTTGAAGCTCTTATCTCAGCCTCCTCCAGGCAGAGTCCCTCTCCTCAGATTTGCCCACTATTAAGTGTCTTATGGCATTATGCGGCATGAAAGTGCACAGAAAAACTGGGAGCATTGTCTTTATTTTCCATTGTTACTGTTCCTTCAGCAGTGAGAAATTAGAGGGCACATCCAGCCAATTCTTGACATACTGACAATTATACAATTGTTCATCTGAACCACAAAAGAGCACATTTTGAAGGTGCTTTGGTTTTGTGCAATATTAAGATCAGTATATGGTATTTTTTCATAATGTGCTCTAAAAAAACATCTTTCCAGGACACTGAGGCTTCAGTAGTAATTTTGTGATGCAGATTTTTTCAGAAAAGAAATTATTTAGGAAAGTTCTTTTTTTTTTTTTAAAGAAAGAAGTATCAGTAAAACATTCCCTATAATTTGTCTCTACAAATAGTATTTAATTCCTTTCTACACACAGCTTTTAGGTCAACAAGTCAAATTGCTCTGACAACTTGTGAGGCAGTGTTTAAATTCCTATTCCTTGTAAATGGCACAAAATGAGTAAAAAGTTTTTATTACATACATATGAATTTAGAAATCAGATTAATTCATTTAGAAATAGCCTGTTATTTACTAATGTATAAATAACCACTAAGCTTTACAAGCAGTGTGTACCTTAATGAAAAGAAGTAAATCAAACCCATCCCATTAAATCACTGCAGGTTTCACAGAGCTCTGTTTGTTCCAGAAGATGGGCTCCTATGAAGAATTTTAAATCAAACTCAAACCAATGCTACGAAACCTCAAGAGTGAAAGGGGTACAAATACCAGAGTTCTCTCCCTGCATTAAATTCTGCACATCTTGGGTAATTTTCACATCCAAACTAAAAGGGAATGAATTTTTTTCATTAGAGCCTTCATAACATTGCAAGATCGCAGCAGACTGCGTTCTCAGCTCACTGCCCTTAGGAGGACTTTGGGAGCCCCAGTTCAGCAGTGTACTTTTGAGGAATAACAGCTGCACTGAAGCAATGCTGGGGTGTGTCTGAGCCTTCAGGGCTCCAGGAGGGGAGGCAAACCGGATGTGACACCATCCCCTGCACAAGAGGGAGGTGAGTGCTGCTTCCTACGTGGGCGAGCAGCAACCTCATCTAGGCCAGCAAACTGGCCAGGCTGAGAAGAAAGCAGCAGGTAAAGAAAGCAGCTTGGATGCCTCATCTGGTCTCATACCACCAAAGCTCTCAGATATTCTTGAAGCATCCTGTTGTTTGGGATTGCCAGGTATAACAAGCACAAACCTGTCAAATGGAGGGGTCTGATCATCCTCCTCTGCATCTACTCCATTCCCTCCGTTTCCCAGGAGCCTCCTGCCCTGGCATCAGAGGGGGAAAATGAGCACTTTCCTAAACACTTTTTCTGACAACTTTCCCATTTTTCAGGTCAAATTCAATGCAGAAAACCCATCTGAATAAACATGGCATAGGATGGACTAATATAAACGTTTAGTTATTACATTTTACTCTCTCCTCCCTTTTTGATAGGTATGTAAAACTAATAATCAATATACTCATTAAATAGCTGCAGACCTGACCCAAATACAATACCAAGTGAAATACATATGCAATAAAATATAAATGATCATATAGTTCTGAGAGATGATGAAGACCAAGGCTGTCAAAAGATTCTACCCCATCCATCTCCCAGAACCCTACATATTGATATCCCTTAGCCCTCACAAACATTACCAGACAAGAGCAGAGTGAAAATTTGTTCAACAGAAAACTAGCATCTTGCTTAATATTTCCAATTACAATAATTGGTAAAAAATAAAATGTATAACTGTAATGTGAATATACAAACCTGGATATGTTGCTTTATAAAAAATGATCATTACAGATTAAAAGATAAATATCTCTACAGATGCAAAACCAGAACCATTTTTAATATTATTCCCACAAGATCAATACTAATCATGCACTGTAGCCAACCAGGAATAGCTGATAACAGTCAGGAAGTGCTAGATTCAATTCTGCTTTAGTGACAGCAGTGATAAGTCAATAACTTCAAATGGCAGTTTTATTAAAAATCTAGTATTTAGAGAGGCATATAATAGGAACGCATTTGTAAGTCAAGATTTTAAGCAGATATAAAAACAGAACATAGCCCTAGTTACCCTTCAAAGGATATTTTTGCTTGGCTTTAGCTCAGCGCTGGGAGAGAAAATCTTTGTCTGTGGTACCACCATCAAGACCTACCTGGCATTTGCTGACATGAGAAAGGTCTACCAAACTAGAAACATGGAAAGAATTAAAATGAAAATTTTCCAAGGCAGGTACATTTCCTCAGATGTGCCATGGAGAACTGTGGGGAAACGGTATCCTCAAATGAGCAGTTCAGACCCCACTGTGGCCTGGTTTGGTGGGCACTGGGCAGAGCCTTTTTGCCCCGACTGCCACTACTCCTGTTTGCTCCTGCTGCCAGAGTCTCTGTGGATCATCCCAAGCCTGGAGCTATAGCATTTCACACGTGTTGCTTGAGGGTTGCATTAGAAATTCCACATGAGTACAGCATGGCCCTTGCACACCAACACCAGTATCCACCATTCCTGGGTGGAAGCCTCCCTGAATTTGCCAAGGAGGCCTTCACTGCTCACCAGAACCTTTTGTGCTGAGAAATTCCTCTATGCACCCTGACTCCTGTGCCAGCTCAGTTTGCTGACAATGAAACTTGGCTGCTGCCTCTGTGCAGCAGCTTTGATAGGAAGCAGATGTGGCGAGAGGGCTACAAGCTGCTGCAGTACCAGACTCCTCGGTACTGAGCATTTTTGTGTGCCCCAGAAAAGACAGAAAGGACAATGAAGATGCAGTGGAAAGCTGAACATCTTGTGGTTGCTGTTCTAACACTAAATTTCTACAAATTTATGTGCCCACACTAAGCATAGATAAGACAAGATCTGGTCCCAGGTCATGTACAAATAAAGATAGAATGAGTGAGATTAATGTGGGGAGAGTGGCAAAGATCAAGGCACCAGGACTCTTACATACATATTTGCACATGCTTGGAATGTCTCTCAGTCATTACCCTCCCTCTGTATCTCTGGATTCTAATGCTCAGAAATTCTCAAAAATATGACAACAAAAGTATTTGAAGGGCTTTTTTTGAAAGGCCAAAGCAACTAAAAGGTATTCCAGTTTGTGACCACACATCTGTGTAGGCAATATTCACTGATCATTACTGTTACTCAAAATTTTCCTATGGATGCTGAGGAAGCCTCAGCAGAGAATTGATTTCTCCAGCTTTCTGCAGTAGTTTGTGAAAGCTCTGTCTTTCTCATGCTGAACTATGCAAAACATGATAAGGTTTCTGTAAACTGAGTTTGCTATCTTGCACCTGCAGATATAATTAGAATTGTTATGATCTTGACTAGGAGAATGAACGATGTGTTAACTGACCAATCACTCTGGTACTTAGTAGCAAGAGGTCCAATAACCTCTTGCCATCTAGGTAAACACTAAGAGAACTAAACACATAAAAACTCGTTCTTTATTAATTAAATAATTCCATCTATTTGCTGGACTGCATTCCTGTCTCTGAGTCTTTCTTTACTCTCTGGCCAGCGGCTGCGACATTTTCCCACTGTATAATGATGTTCAGGTTTGGTTTTTGCTCTGTCAGACCACCCGAATTCAGACTGACATCTTCTGTGAGAGATGTTGTACACAGTAGCCTTTTTGTCTGGAGGAAGAAAGGGGACTGCAGTTTCAATGGTGTGGTTATTTTCAAAATTAAGTGGGGTGGGGGTAGGAGAAAAACTGTTTTAAGGATTAAAAAATAATAACAATTAGTGGGGAAATGGTTCTCTTCCCTGCAGAAAACTCTGTCATCATCACACCAAAGAATATGGGTTCAATATCCTGCAAAACACCACTATGGCAGAGACACACAGCCCATCTAAATTTGTCAAAGATATGTGAAGTTTTGGAAATAAAGCACAGTGATTTAGGAGCAATCTAACTTCTAATTCCTGACCAACTCTAATTAAAAAACCTAACTAGCTCAATAAGAGACCCAGGTCCAACAGAAATTTTAAAAATCATTTTATGCTACTGATACTGTGGCATGAATGGTGGCTTTGCTAGTAATCTAATCTCAAACATTTGGTGTAGACCTTAATATGCTAAAGCCCAAAGACAGGAGCTCAGAGTGGGTATGCTCCCTCACCCAGTCCTCACTGTGCTGCCATATGCAGTCACAACCATGTAAAACCTGCCTTGCTGTACCATCAAGAGAATTACATTCAGTCCAAAATATATTTCTGAGTTTACATGTGACTACCTTCTAGACTTCTAACTATTCCTTGGCTTTCAGGCTTTTCTTCACAGCCCAGAGATTTAGTTTCCTTTTGTTCCCAGCCTGAAGTTTGAACATTGGTCACTTGTCTCTGGGAGCTGGGCTGCACAAAAAAGTCTCTAACAGGACTTTGCATGTATGAACATGCATGAACATGTATGAGGTACAAAACCACTCTAAAAATATACTTATGAATAAAGAAAACTGTTGAAGCATCAGCTTTCCCATACAGCTGCATATTAAAGTTCTCAACATAAAAGCCAGTTTAGCCAAGTTTTTTGGCAGCAGAGACACAACACTTTGCTTTCAAATACTCCAAGTGGTGAGTGCTAGCAGAGCCCCAGGATATGGTGCATTCCAAGCATCCAATTCCACACTGGGCAACTGGACATAAAACACCTCAGCCCTACCAAGGGCTGCAGGGCCACCATCCCATAAGAACCTGTCCAGAACTCCTGAGTGCACATGGGATTAGTCACATGGGCAATGATGCAAATCACAATTCAAGTGTTTCCATACAGATGAAATATAAGCAGTGAAATCAGAGATTTAATATGTCTGGGCAGCATTGCTTCCCAGTCACTTGGCAATATGAACCATTTCTGAGGCATGAATTACCTGACTGACCTTGAAGGGAGGGAGCTGAGGATTTATGTACAGGAAGTGACCCAGAACACTTCGCCACAGCTGAATTTTATTTTGACTCTTGGAAAATACAGCAGATCCCTCACATATGATAGCTGCTGCCTCCATTAAATGCTGCAACAGCAAACAAATCATTTGGCCTGCCATGAAAACTCAGAGAGAACAGCCATAAAAAATAGATCTCAATTTAATTGTCTGAGATTTGCAATATCATCGGGTTTTGAATGAGTCATATCTCTATGTTGTAGCTGGTACAGGACACAAGATGATGTAAAAATGGGCTGGAAGGCCCAAGATAAGAGTCCCAGAGGGTGTGTGACCACCCCTGGACAACCAGCTACTGGTGGCTCCAGGCAGTAGGTTCCCAAGGGCTGTGCAGGCACCCCAGAAAATAAACATCTCACATCAGTGCCCATACAGACTGGGGAGCTGCAAGCACACGGCCAACAGTGCTCCACCTTTGCGTAACAGGGAAGGAATGTCCCAAACACCTGGCAAACCCTATGGAAAAGCATTGGGAACTGAAAAGTACGTGCAAAAAACCCACCTGCAGCAGTGGGAAAAGGGCAATAACAATGTGAGATTAATCTCTACCACTATGTCTTCAATGCTGCCATTTCTTTACAAGGGGAGCATGTCTGCTCCAGGAGGGAATCTTCAAGAAAACACTGATAAAAAGAAAGCTCCCTCCCTCTGTCTCCACTAGCAGGGTCTTCCTAGGAAGTGGCAATTGACTCTGAAGCCAATTCAGTACTTAATTGGCACAAGGAGATATGAGAGGGAGGAAAAATGGCCATACAGTGAAGTTGTTGAAAACCCTTTTAAGATAAACCTCAAAAAGAACAGAAGTCCAGAAAACAAAACCACCTAAAGAGGTATAAGGGAAAAGGCTCCTAGCAATTTCCATGTTATTTTTCATTGTTAACTAAAACCATCCCAGAGCCAGAACTTTTGTACTATTTATTCAGCTGCAAGAAGAGCTGTTCCGACTGAAGATTGCACAGAGCCCACCACAAGGGCATGCATCGGGCACTCGGGTAGGCCCAGGAAGGCAGTGCCATCTGCAGGGCTCGGAAAGCACTCACGACTCTCATTTTTTTGAAAACCAGTAAAACAGTTGCTGCCGTGGAAGAGTGGTGAAAGAACACTCCCCCAATGCACAGTGAGGACCGCTCAACAAACAAAGTACATTACATCTTCTGAAGGAAATTACTAAAACTGATAAAAGACCTTTCAGCAGCAAAAACAAGGTAAGAGAGATGTCACTACGCAAGCAGCAAGAGACCCTTCAAAGCACTGAAGTGAGAGGATCGAGTTAATTTTGATCTCGGATCATCGGTAAGTCACATCATCAGCATTTAGGGAAGTCAGGGCATGGCACTTTTATATTAAAAAGGGGGAAACATCTCCAGGGTTGAAGCAACAAAGATCTGGAATGGCCTCCCAGGGAGGGTCAAATCTGAAACCTCCAGGAAATAAGAAATAAGAAAATGAGGGACTGCAGAACACAGGGCTTGTAATAACAAAGAGCTTTATGTGGTGACCCAAAACATCTTAATGAGTTCTCTATCTGTTTACATGCAATGTTTGCATCATAGAACAGATTTGGGAGGAGAAGGCATTTCTTGGAAAGGGGAGATTCACTTACTAGGCAGTGTTAGCATTGCAAAATGATTGGCTATATGGCTTACAAGGTGAGGACCTTGAGCACGGACAAGGAAACATTTACTGGCACTTTTTTTTCCAGCACTAACACACAGCTTTAAACTATTTGTCTTCCACCAGGCATTTTTTACAACTTAATTACCAAACAGTTTTTCAGCCTGCAGTGTATTCAGACTCTAACCCCAAAAGAATGGGTCTTCTATTTCTTTCCCATCTTAATACAAAAATAGAGAAAAATACATCTGCTGCCATGTTGTTATCATGAAAATATATATATTCATTCTGTATTCTACAGTCCACTGTCCTGGATTTTTGCATTTCAGCTTTGTGTTGCTCTTCAGAGAATGTCTGAGATTCAGAGATCTTGAAATAGTGAATCAGAGCAGGGAAAAATTTCAGTACACAAATTCACCCACCTGAGAGCGGTGCCAAGATTACAGACTGAGCCAGAGGGCTGGAATAGTCAGTGTTCTCCAACTGCAAGGACTTGAAAAAGACCTCTCTATTAATTGCAGTTAAATACATTATGCTTGGCACCACACTAGGCTGTCCACCAGGCAGGTTACTGAATAACTAGTAAGATAAATGTACCACAAACCTCTCATCATTTGAAGCTTTGCCCATTCATAAAAGCTAGTCCAACATTTTTTAATATACTTCTGTGCAAAAACAATTTACTGTTAACGTAAGAACAGGGGCTTAGCTGACAAACAGCAATGAAACAAGTCTGTTGCTGTGCTGGGCACCAACGTCCCACACTAACACAAGCTTATTAATTCTAGCCTACCAAGCTCTTTGAATTTGCAGAAAACCATTGCCTGAAAATGCTATTATTTTCCTGAAATCAGCATCTGTTGTTTTCAGTGTGAGCTATTCACTGTCAGAAACAGCATCTGAGCATCCCTGCTCTCTGTTAATGAGAGAATCACCGCCTCCACTATAGCATTTGTTTACTCCCAATGCCAGAGCAACTGTGGCAGTGACAGGTCAATACCCTGCCATAACATCTCATCCCATTACCAGTGAATCATGCGAGGAGGTGCAAATTACAGCTGGCCTCTCACATGGGTTTGACTAAACATAGCCTCCTGAAAGCAAATTTTGGTGGGCTGGGAGCAGCAAGCCAGACACGCCTTGTTGCAATTGCCTCTTGCTCATCTCCACAGGCAATTAATAGCATCTCCCTTGGGTTCTTGAGGGGCTGGGAGGATGTGCTCTTGAACACTGCACAGTATCTGAGATTTAATTACAGGGCCAGACTGCTACTTTCACAACCCTGGCACTCAGGTGGAGGACTGGGGACAGAGGAAGGTGGGTGACAGAAAGCTGCTTGGGGTCCTGTTGCCTGTTCCCACCATCCCACTGAAACACTGACTTCCCTTCCCATGCTGCAGTCCATCTCTCCCACAAAATGGGAAAGAAACATGGGCTGTTGATAATTTCAGAAAGGCTTTTAAGCCATAAAAGCACCCATGGAAAGTGCTGCTGGAAACCTTTACGCTCACAATCTTTGGAAATCAGACGCAGGCAGACACACATCTGGGGTGCCCCTGTGTGCAGTGGTACCAGACTCCTGCTGTTTCCATGGGATCTGGGAGGAGCTGCAGTATCTTGGGGCAAGAATGGTCTTGGCTGTGCTTCCCTCCAAGCAGAGTTCATGAGTCCTGTGTCCTACCACCTCTTCCTCTGCCTCAGCAGAGAGCATGGAGGTGACAGTCTTTGGGGATTCAGTATTACAGGCTGAGGTTTAGCTCAAGCTTGGACACATTCTCCCTATCCAGGAAGAAATCTAACATGGAAGTGGGGATTGTTTTCCTGTGTGACCTAGAATCAGCCACAGCCTTGTTTGCTGCTGGACAGAAATAACAAGGACTGGTAAAGAGTCCATGGTGTCTGAGGTCACTCCAGCCCACTGTCCCCTGAGAAGCACATGAAACATGAATCACCCTTTTTGGTGACAATCATTCAGGCCATCCACAGGTAAAAGCTGTTCATTACAAATTTCACTGGTGAATGCCAAAGCCCTCCTGCCACAGAGGTCCATGAACAGTCAGCAAGCATGACAGACAGAACAGGACTGGAATTCAATTTCCACAGGGTGAGTAAGGTGGGCAACATGAAGTTAAGTCTTCTGAAGGCTCTTTCTTATAAAATAAAATTTAAAAATACAAGAAAAAAGAAGTAATGTGAAATGGGAAAAAAAACCCAAAACAACAACAACAACCAAAATAAACCCAAAAAACAACAACAACAACAAAAACCAACAAATACTAAACCAAACAAAAAAAAAACCCTGGAAAAAACAAGAGCTCTGTGCTAACTCCAGATATTTACCACTAGCAAGAGACTTTTCCATGCTGATTACACTAGCAATGACCATCATATTAGCACAGCAAAATGTCAGAATTATTATCACTTTATTTAATTATGTTACTATTGCAGATGTAGAGGGAAAACTTAATACTCTACTGCCCAAAAAGAAGATATAGGTCCTATGATGAGATCACACACATTCTGCTGTGTATTGGGAATATCAGAGATTATAAAAAGAGGGCTGATGGGTGGGAAGGCAAGGAGAAGAAAGACGTAACTACATTAGAATAAGGTTAAAATATATTAATTAATGTTGTAAAATAATTTTGGAGCTGTAATACCTCCTCATATTAACAGTTTTCAGTGTTACTATTTTGCCCAGCTTCAGGCAGCACTGATGAAAGGAAAAGTGGTTATTAAAAGAAAAAAGGCAAAGGAACCCCATTCAACACTTGCTCAGAGTGTAGGGAAAACAACAGGAAATGTCCTTGGAGTCATGCCCAGCGACAGAAGAGCTGAAAGGGAGGCAGGCATGGCCTCACATGAACAACCACCTGCTCAGCTCTGTTCTGTAAATGCTGCTGGAAGTGTTCTCCACAACACTTCTGTAGGCAGGAGCCACTCACCCCACAGTACCATTTTGAGAAGCTCTGAACAGTCAGTACTCTCTGTCCCTAGGGTTGTCAAGAGCTAAAGGAACAACAACAACAACAACAACAAAAAAACCACCAGAATCTGGCCCTGAACAGCAAGGCATTAAAAAATAAACAGATTGTTTTGACAGGAGTCCATAATCCAGCAATAGATAAAAAGCTTGATTCTGTTTCCAGATGCACAAAAGTAACAGTTTTGGCATTTGTGGAGTAACAAGAGTCTTAAGCTCACAGACTCAAATGAAGGATTCAACCCAGAATCCATAGTAGTTTTATCAAAGGAAGAGGAAAGGAGGGGAAAAAACACGACGAAGAAGAAATCACATTCACACTTTGAAGATGCTATGTGAAAGTGAAAGAAAATTCATGAGGAAAAGGCAAACTGTAGACAGAGGGAGAGACTTGACTGACAATACCAACTGCATCAAAATGCCCCCTCTGCATGTCAGGAGACTAATTTGCCTGAAATCCCCCTAGTTTACTGTACTAGGAAGAAAATCACAACAGTGCTGAGATCTGCCCAGGGAATGGACCAGGTGCCAGAATCTGAAACAGCCCTCCTTCAAGCACTGTGCCATGCTAGAGAGCTGTGTCCTGTCTGGTCCCTGAGCAGGTCCCTCCATTCCTCACTGCCTCCTTGAGCTGGTGGCTGGACTTGTACCTGAGACACTCAGCAAAAAAGACAGGCAAAAATGCAGCAAGGTGCAAAGTCTTGCAAAGAACCCAAATATGGATAAAGTCCAAGAACAACATTTGGCCTAAAAAGTGATGTTTTTTCCTCTCAGATGGAGGACTGGACATACCTGTCACAAGCATTCTTGCTGCCCACAACACCCATCCTTACCAGAGAGCCTTGTTGAGTTCATGTATTTCACTGGAGGATCCAAAGAAGACCTCAGCTTTTGCCTTCCCCAGAAGCTTAATAATTATCTTAACTGATTGATTTTTACATGCACCAAGTTCCCTGACAGTAGATCAGGAAACCTGTAAGCAGCTCAGAGTGGTTTCTCCTGCATGAAACCACATTATTATTACAAGAATGACTGAACCAGATGGGTCACATGAAGTGCAGCAAACTTCTGCTAATTTCTCAGAACAGACCCATGAACCCAACACAAACAGTTGCTTCTTCCTTAAAGCTGAGCTGAGCTTTGCACCTCCTCTCCCTATTGCCTAAACAGAGTGGGCCTGGCTGCCAAGCTGCTCAACACCCAGAATAAGTCAAACCCTTTTCTTCAAACTTCTAATAGGACCTTCACTGATCCTCAGAGCTAAGCCCTGAGGAAGACCACCAGTGACTGGGTGTGACACCATTCCCCACCACTCTGGTCCCAGACATCCAGCCAGTCTTTCAAGCAGCAAACAATGCACTTGTCAAAACCATGAGCAGCCAGTTTCTCCAGGAGAATTCCATGTGACATGGTGTCAAAGGCTTTACTAAAGTCTAGGTAAACAACATCCAAATTTTGCAAACTGAGCTGCAGAAGTCAACCCTCTTCTTTTTTGGCCAACTCTCGCATTCACAGCTTTTTTGAGATTATTGATTTCACTGTATTTATAGACTAAAGCTGACATTTCTTTGTAAAAATGAATTAAACACCTGCTTTATTTCAGTTCACTTATAACTCCCAATAACACAATGACCCAGAAGAATCAGAAATATCTTAGCCATCAGTTACCCTGGTTTTGCTGTACATCAAACTTCAGAATCACCTAGGACCATGTCTTCATCATCCAAGGCTTGGGGTTTTTTAAAAATAAATTACATATGTTAAAATGTTTGTCATACCAAACTAAAAAAGGAGAAAAAATACTGACATGAAAAAACTAAGCAATATGACTCATGACAGACACAAGATGCAGCCTTATCACATTGGTTTAGCATTGGGGTAAACACACTGACAGCTGTAGAGACTCTCACGATCCATATTTATGTCAGCAATATCCAGATAGAATGGAACATAAGCAGTTCCTGAGCTGACATTTTCAGCCAGCACCTCACAGCTGCCTTTAACTGGATCCAGTATTAAGGGTTGTCAGACACAGTGCACAGGAAATTCACTCTTCTGAAGGTGTGCTAACACTAAAGAAGGATTACAAGCTTCTAAATGGCTTAAAGGGGCCTTTATGGGCTCTTTCCTAGCTATCAAAATACTTGGGAAGGGCTCTTCCCCTGCATGGCAGTTCACACAAACACTAACACACCTAAGCAAATTTACTTTCAGGACTAGCTCTAGTAAAGCCAATGGTGCACTCAAATTCCCAGAAGTGCTCTCATTTACAGGATGAGAAGCTTCAAGAGCCTTTTAATTTTTTAACAGAGGGGGATGAAAATCAGGAAAAGTTGATTTCCCTAGAGCTGCTCACCTTAGCCCTGGAATTGAACATGGAAACCAAGAAAAACCAGTACAAGATGCAGGGTCAAAAGCTGACCCTCACTGCTTGCTATCACTTGCTGAAATCACCCAAGCACACACAGGTCGACTGTTCATGCTGAGAAACAACCATGTATGAGAAGAAGACAACTTGTATCTTTTTCATTTTTGTCTGGATGAATGACCAGGTCTTGAAGGTCTCCAAAGAACAGTCGCTAACAGAGACAGAACATGCAAACTTTACTCTATAGCCCTCTGTCATTAACTCAGCAGTGCTGAGGGTTAACAGTCTCATCATCACCATCCAGAGCAGAGAAATGTACAACCAACACTTACTTTTTCAGAAACATCAAAGTTTGAGGGCTCTGCATGCAACATATGCACATGCTTTGCTTTGCTGTCAGCTTTTTGCTGCTGCACCTGGCAGAGGCAAGAAAAAAGGAACACAAATCCACAGCATCACTTCTCCAGCAAGCTCTCAGAAAAAGTCATAAGAGCTACTTGGGCTACTAATCAACTTGCCATCTGGCCAAGCAGGAGCCATGAAACCATGCAGAGATAAAATGGCAGTGGATGTTTTCAAACTCATGTGCAAATTTTTGAAGTTTGCATCCCCTTGTTTGTATAACCGGCTTCTTTTCTCACTTTCTTCACAGTCCTTAGAAAACTGGGCCCTTGCAGTTCAGTAGAATCCCCTTGGACATCCTTATAAATCCTCCAAGGGATGAGCCCAGGACAGGGCCATCTCCCTACTCAATATGGAGTAACTGGAAAATCTTGAATGGAGGACCAGTTCCTTTTGCATGAACACTGTGGGAAATCTGGAAATCTGAAAGTTGTGTCTTTAAATAAGCATTGAAGGCCCCCACAGACATTGGAGGCCACTAATCCTGGCCACATAACAGGAGCACTCTCCAGCTATAATGCACTGACCATGAAACTTAAACCCCACTACTGACAATGGTGGACTCTGAGGTGGTGGGGACTGACCAAACAGTCCAGAGGAGACACAAAAAATTATGCATAGCTCATAGATCACTTAATCTACTTGGAATCCTAGCTTGTGATCCAGCATCACTTAGCTGCCTTTAAAAGCCAAGCCATGTAAGATCTGAAGGTGTTGTCCTCCCATGCCTACAGGTGGGTTGTGCACACACAGCACTTCCACCCTGTCTCTGCACACAGGAAATTCAGAGGCTGCTTTCCCACCCTCAGCTGCACAGGCACACGTCCTACTAACAGCTTGCAGACCTGCTTTCTTTCTCTAAGTTTATCTATTTCACCTTCAGAGCCTGCAGCTAATGAGCAGTGCCACTCTATCATTTTTATAGAGACACTCTCCTGTGGGCCATTAAAACCACCCAGGGGCAGTCTCTCAACAGCTTCCTGTAGGGTCTGAAACTACCACAGATGTCTGAAGACACGAGACTTTATTCCAGATTTGCTCACACTGGATTTACTCTATTTAAATTAAGTTTACTGACGTTGATGAAGTGTTGCTCCAGATTCACATGGTACATGGAGTGAAGCTTTTCAGGTAGTGATTCACACTGAGTCCACTTAGCTGTGAAAAAATCTATTTTAAATTACTAATTTCCATGACAAATTAAAAGCTGTTTGTCGTACCACATCCAGGCTGAAAAACCACCAACTATCTTAGGCATAATAGGAGAAGCCTCTTTTGAAGAGCCATCTTCCTTAGACTGGCATGGCAGGAGATTAGGAGAGAGCCTTACCCGTGAGAGGCTGCCTCCATTATGAGGTATTTGAAATGAAGGACTTTTCCCTGTAAACGTTTGAACTCTTTATGACAGACCATAAGCAGTGTCCTTCATCTTCTGCAGCTGCAGAATGCCCCCTCAGGATTGAGGTGCTGCCAGGGAATACAGCAAGTTGGACTACAAAGGTCAGATGCTCAGCTGGCATAAATCACGGCTCAGCTGACTTTCATGGAAGTGTAGGTGAAAATCTTGTTGGAAGTGATGTCTTTAGCATTGCAAAGAAAGGTGCCCAGGAAGAAGAATGTCAGCTGGCTAAAAGCAAATTTGTTCCACTGAAGTCACTGCCAGATACCTCAGCAGTTGATGGCAAAGCAGACAGTGACTGGCACAGATATACTCTGACCCCAGCATGCTCTGCTCTCAGATAGGAGTTTTGTTTGAGACCACCTATTGCTGAGTGGCAGTTTGTAATTTACTTCCTCCATCTTCTGGGATGGCAGAAGAACAGCAGCAGAGCAGTAAACAAACACACATGCAAGTTTATGTGATGCATATGCTTGAGGAGAGCGCAAACAGACCTAAGAGGACCAAGGCAGCATTTAACCGAGCTTGACTCTACCTGATTTCTGCAGGATGCTTCAGGATCCTTGCCTATCTCTGTGCTGCCACCAAAAGCCACTGCTTTCAGCCCAGTCCCCGGGTCACCTTCTCCTCACTTGCAGTTGGCAACAAGGAGGCAGATCCACAGGAGATGCATTTGAGCTCCCACATTACTTAACAAGCCCAAAGGTAAATTCAGACCGATGGCACCATTTCCACAAGACATTGTCCTTCCATTAAAGAACCTTGCTTTAAAATACCACTACAAAGTAGTAGTGTTTGGCCAGGAATTTTGTGTAGCCAGCTAGCATAGCCTGAGATTTTAATAGTAGGTGTCAGGGGACTTTCTGAAAATCAGCCCTTTTGAACATGTCAAACCAAGCACCCAGAATTTAAAGCACTTAATATTTATCAGCCACTTTAAATTGCTGGCCCATGATTATGAAGGAGTACAGCTGTACAAGAAGGGACAGAAGCTCCTCATGGGAATGATTTGACCTTCAGATTAAAAAGGCAAGAGCCCAGCAATATTTACTTATTTGGCTTTTAAACAAAGTTAAGGGGGGAAAAAAAGAGGTTTTGGCTAGCGGCAGCAAAGAATAAAGTTCTCATTACTGGCTGTGCCAGATTCTTCATCTAAAAATAGTCTGTTCAGCAGCTTTTGAAAAAACATCATAGTGTTTAATTGAGATGCCACAGTATATGTAAAAAGCACAATCAGGAATATTATGCCTCTTGTCTGCAATAGCTGTATTTCATTTGCTGAATCTGATCTAGGAGTAAAACTACTTTAAAATACTAGAATTAATGGGCTAAGTTGAGCACAGAATTATGGGGTTTCTGCCACCCCCTTCTTTCTAGGAATGTCTCAATAAAAAGTAGAATTGGCACCAGTTAATATTAATTTACTCAATTCAAGAAGGAATGAGGTAATAGACATAGAAGATGACAAAATAAGAATCTTACAAGAGCACATGGCAGTGATTTAGTAAATCCAGCTTTGTACCAATAAAACCCAAACAAACAAACCTCCCATTATCTTTCCTAGAGCTACTCCAGTGGAGAGTAACACAGATCTTCTCCAGCTCTTAGAGGTGAAAATTGCTGCAGAAGCTGGTTGTTTCTGTGTTAAAGTCATTTGTAAATGATGACTTCATTTGTGGGCACAGAGGTTGGTGCTGTAAAATAAAATAAAAATGCTCTTTAACTGCACCTTTCTGAGGGCATCGGTACTTTGCATCACCAATGTCTCTTCCATTCAAGAAAAACTGCAGGTCATGTTTCAGCTGAGCAGTCCTTTGCTGACATTTCCCAGCTGAAGGCTCTGATGGACGAAGGGGAGGGAATTTTCATATATTTGTTGCCAGAGTGAGCTTTTGTATAGAGGATGTTGGGATGTCACATAAATGTTGCAGGCTCTTATTGATTTGTAGCACAGGAACAATACGTGCAGAGAGTGAAGCAAGACCCTTTACACCAATAAAGCCTGGAATTATTTCTTAGCTGGATTAAAGGGGAGTCACTCAAAAGAGGAAAAGCTATTTCATTCTTTACTGATAAAAACAGCTTAAGGAAATTATCTATCATGCATCCACACCAGCTTGAATCTCTAGCAACTCTGTCAACATGCATTCAGTATCACTCTGCACCCCAGCTAGTAGTGTGTCTGACAGGAACACCTTTGTGGCCATGAGGAGAGGCATAACCTAACGCACCATCTCAGAGTTAGGATACTCTCCGTGGTCATTTCTGGTACAGTGGCCATTTCCCAACCTTTATTTTCCCAGTAGTTCTGTGACTTCCTAACTAAGAGTATTCTGTTAGGCTAATGAACAAGGGACATAATTAGTTGGTGGACTAGCAGCTTTACTGGAGGAACTTCTTAAAAGAATCCCTCTCCTGTATCCCCTGCCCATGAGGTTTCCTATAAGAAATGGCAGTATAGCCCATTACAAACATACATCAGCTGTGCCAACATTCCCTAGCTAATCAAATTAATCTCTTCTTAGAACAACTAAAACAGCTTCACAAGAGTATTTGCATTCTCAGTAAAACCTGAGCACCTTCAGATGTCTGGAGTTTATGTGATTTTATAGGCATTCCTCAGGTGACTTGGATCATCAGGCTTTATCATGAAGAGGGAAAAAATTCTATTTTCTTTTGTAAATTTGTTAGGGTTTAGGATTTTAGCCTGTTTTTTTTTTTCTCTTAAAAAATTTTACCCATACTAGTTGCTAGGGGACAAACCGCTGGATACTTAAAAGAAACAAAAGACCTGGCCACAGAGGCGGGGTGGGACTGGCCACCCTTTTGTCACCTGGGGGTTGGGACACCCGGGGGGGCTGCCTGGGTGCTCAGGGTTTAGTCTGGGAGTTGCCTGCCTTCGGTGTGGACGTCTCGGTCACACTGCGGGTTCCTGCTTCTTTGGCTGTTTTGCTTTCTGCGGGCAAACCCCGGGATTCCTAAGCCTGCTCTTCTCCTTGTCCCGTCTGGAAACGGAGCTCCTACGCTCTGCCGACTGAGAGACCTGCCGGGTTTCCCTGCCACAGCTCCGCAGTTTGATACCTCTCACTGCCACCCGAGATCTGCGCTCGCCCCTGCTGTTCCAGCCTGCTGTTCCTGAGGATCCGGCCGGACGCCCAGGGGGTTTGTGAGGTTTTCTCATCCATTCCTGCCCGGGACCCCGCTCCGCCATTCCCGGTGCTGCCCGAGCTCGCTGCGGAGCGCCCCCTGCAGCCGCGGGGGAACCATCGCACCCGCCCTGCTCAGCGGGAGCCGCCCCGCAGGAACTGCACCCAGGGGAAAGCGCCCGAGGCCGAGTGTGGCCGCACTAGGTTTGGGCTGCTGTTTGCTGTGACTGCCACAGCTATTGCTGTTTGTTTGTGTTGTTATACATATATATTTATTAGTAAAGAACTGTTATTCCTATCCCTCATATCTTTGCCTGAAAGCCCCTTATTTTCAAATTTATAATAATTCGGAGGGAAGGGGGTTGCATTTTCCATTTCAGGGGAGGCTCCTGCCTTTCTTGTCTGACACCTGTCTTTCAAACCAAGACAGATCTTGGCGCCCAATGTGGGGCCTGAGGGCATTGAGAGAAAGGGCTGGAAAAGGAATAACAGTTCTTGGATAACTCAGTTCTGTGTGCTGAATATAGAAACCTTGCTAGGCAGCACTATGTGGTCCAGTTTGCCCTGGTTCGGGTGGCATGTGGTCGTGGCTGTATTTCTCCCTTTTGCAGCTCCTTTTCTAAACATGGGTCCTCTGACTAAGGCCACTGTTGCTGTTATCCAGTTTGCCCTATGGGTTGATAAGGTGAGGAATTCGTGGGTTTTTAACTTCCTCCGGAATGTGAGCACATGGATACAGGGCTATCACACGCTAACTGTATGCTTTTGGGGTTACTTTAATAATGGGACCTACTGTGAGGAGATGACACCGGGGGAAACTTTCTCGCAACCCTTAACCCATCTCTTTGGGTCCACTCCACCAGTTTTCGAAAGATTCAGATCTTCCCTAAATGCTAATGATATTGTACAGTGGGTGGTGTTGCTAGTAGGCCTATTGTACTTAGCGCTCAGAAATAAGGGGAGATTGACTTGGATAACCACCGTGATACCTACATCAGGGGCTAGGGATGCTGCCACAGAACCTGACAGGGCCCCAGACACTAGAGATCCTGTCCCAGAGATAAGAGACCCTGCCGCAGAGACTAGAGAGCCTGTCGCAGAACCTGACAGGGCCCCAGAGACTAAAGATCCTGTTGCAGAACCTGACAGGGCCCCAGAGACTAGAGATCCTGTCCCAGAGCCTGACAGGGCCCCAGAGACTAAAAACCCTGCCCCAGAGACTAGAAATCCTGACCCACAGCCTGATACTGCCCGACAGCCCACCTCAGAAATGAACCACCCAGATTCAGTGGGGGCACTGGTAAAGGAGATACGTGAGATGTTTCAGGTGCTGCTGAGGGAATACACCTCCCCAGCTAATGGAAAACCCTCTCCCTGCCCCAGTGAGGGAGAGTCTGATGGTGAAGCAGTGGAACCTGCGGATGTTACAACTGTCCAGGCTCCAGCTGAACCACAAGGGCAATCCCAGCCAGCAGCAGTTGCCCCTGTGCAGAGGAGGAAATACAAGGCCAAATCAGTGCGCCCAGTTAATGATGATGGGGAACCAGGCCCTCACAACCAGCAGTGGAGCCAGAGCCTGAAATCATCACTGAGTCCCTGTCATATGACAGTCTCCGTAATATGCGAAAAGACATCGTGCGGAGGGGACGTGAGGCTTTTACAACCTGGTTACTTCGGGTTTGGGACCTTATGAGTACAAGTGTGCAGCTGGATAATGGTGAGGCAAGGTATTTGGGATCTTTAACCCAAGACCCAGGTGTGGATCAAATATTTGTGAGGGAGCCAGGGCCCCTTTCTCTGTGGGAGCGGCTTATAACGAGTGTGAGAGAGAGGTTTGTCAACAAAGAGAGAATGCAGGAGTATCACCACAGAATGCAATGGAAGACACTTGAGGAAGGGATCCAGCAGCTAAGAGAGGTGGCAGTATTAAAAGTACTCTTTGAGAAGGATGGACAGCATGATAATGACCCCGACAAGGTCAGGTGCACAACACAGATGTTGTGGAACCTGGCAAAGCTAGGGCCGCAGCAATACACCACCTTCATTGCAACCATTAATGCCGAGGACAACCGAGAAACAGTGGGTTCTGTTGTCAACAAGCTCAGAAATTATGACAGTATGGTCAGTGGCCCGCTGAAAGCTCAGGTCTCTGCTGTGGTTAAGGAGCTCAAAGAGGAGATCAGGGGGGTAAGGGAGGAGTTTAAGGAGGAGTTGAGGAGGATCAATATGGCACCAGTGCGAGTCACACGGCCCCAAATCAGAGCCCGACCTCCCCCAGCTAGAGAGAGAGGGTACCCATCACGAGATGAGCTGTGGTTTTTCCTGTGCGACCATGGAGAAGACATGAGCAGGTGGGATAGGAAACCCACTTCTGTCCTGGCAACACGGGTGCGTGAACTCAAGGAGAAAAATGCTAACCGAGGGGGTTCTGCTAGGGTGAAAGTAGCCTCAGCCTCCCGTGACCAAGCTGCCAGGTATTACAGAAGGGAGGATGATATGTCAGATCCCCTTAAAGGAACCTCAAGCATGTATGCCCAGGGAGGAAATGATAACCAGTGCTAGAGGGGCCCTGCCTCTGGCCAGGAAGAGGCACGGGAGAATCGGGTTTTTTGGACAGTGTGAATTCGATGGCCTGGCACATCAGAGCCACAGAAATATGAAGCCTTGGTTAATACTGGTGCACAATGTACTTTAATGCCATCGGGACATGTGGGGGCAGAACCTGTTTCTATTGCTGGGGTGACTGGGGGATCACAGGATTTGACACTGTTAGAAGCTGAGGTAAACCTGACTGGGAAGAACTGGCAAAAGCATCCGATCGTGACTGGCCCAGAGGCCCCGTGTATTCTGGGCATAAATTTCCTCCGGAATGGCTATTATAAAGACCCAAAAGGACTCAAGTGGGCATTTGAAATAGCTGCTGTGGAGGCAGAGGGCATTAAGCAACTAAGCACCCTGCCTGGACTATCTGAGAATCCCTCTGCAGTTGGGCTCCTGAAAGTGGAAGAGCAACAAGTGCCAATTGCCACCTCGACTGTGCATCGCCGGCAGTATCGGACAAATCGAGATGCTGTGATCCCCATCCACAAAATGATCCGTGAGCTGGAGAGCCAAGGGGTGGTCAGCAAGACCCACTCACCCTTCAACAGCCCCATCTGGCCTGTGCGCAAGTCTGACGGGGAATGGAGATTGACTGTGGACTATCGTGCCTTGAATGAAGTGACTCCACCACTGAGTGCTGCTGTGCCGGACATGTTAGAACTCCAGTACGAGCTGGAGTCCAAAGCAGCGAAGTGGTATGCCACTATTGACATTGCTAATGCATTTTTCTCCATTCCTTTGGCACCAGAGTGCAGGCCTCAGTGTGCCTTCACCTGGAGGGGTGTGCAATACACCTGGAACAGACTGCCCCAGGGGTGGAAGCACAGTCCCACCATCTGCCATGGACTGATCCAGACTGCACTGGAAAGGGTGAGGCTCCAGAACATCTGCAGTACATTGATGACATCATTGTGTGGGGGAACACCGCAGCAGAAGTGTTCGAGAAAGGAGAGAAAATCATCCAGATTCTCCTAGAAGCCGGTTTTGCCATCAAGAAGAGCAAAGTCAAGGGACCTGCTCGAGAGATCCAGTTCCTGGGAGTGAAATGGCAAGATGGACGGCGTCAGATTCCCACTGAGGTTATCAATAAGATCACTGCAATGTCTCCGCCGACTAACAAGAAGGAAACACAAGCTTTCCTAGGCGCCATAGGTTTCTGGAGAATGCGCATTCCTGAATACAGCCAGATCGTGAGTCCTCTCTACCTGGTCACCCGCAAGAAGAACGATTTCCACTGGGGCCCTGAACAGCAGCAAGCCTTTGCCCAGATCAAGCAGGAAATCGCTCACGCAGTAGCCCTTGGTCCAGTCAGGACAGGACCCGAGGTGAAGAACGTGCTCTACTCTGCAGCCGGGAACAATGATCTGTCCTGGAGCCTTTGGCAGAAGGTGCCTGGTGAGACTCTTGGCCGACCACTGGAATTCTGGAGCCGGAGCTACAGGGGGTCCGAAGCCAATTACACCCCAACCGAGAAGGAAATCTTGGCCGCCTACAAAGGAGTCCAAGCTGCCTCAGAAGTAATTGGCACAGAGGCACAACTCCTTCTGGCACCCCGACTACCAGTGCTGGGGTGGATGTTCAAGGGAAAGGTTCCTTCCACCCATCATGCTACTGATGCAACTTGGAGCAAATGGATTGCCCTCATCACTCAGCGCGCCCGAATTAGAAACCCAAATTGCCCTGGGATCTTAGAAATAATTACAAACTGGCCAGAAGGTGAAACTTTTAGGTTATCTTCTGAAGAAGAGGAAGAGCAAGTAACTCGTGCAGAAGAGGCCCCGCCATATAATGAGCTGCCAAAGAGTGAAAGACAATACGCCCTCTTCACTAATAGTTCCTGCCGAATTGTAAGAGCTAGCCGGAAATGAAAAGCTGCTGTATGGAGTCCCACACGGCAAGTTGCACAAGCTACAGAGGGAGAAGGTGGATCGAGCCAGTTTGCTGAACTCAAAGCTGTCCAATTAGCTCTGGACATAGCTGAAAGAGAGAAGTGGCCAAAGCTCTACCTCTACACTGACTCATGGATGGTAGCCAATGCTCTGTGGGGTTGGTTGGAAAGGTGGAAAAAGGCTAACTGGCAACGTAGAGGAAAACCAATCTGGGCTGCTGATGAGTGGAAAGGCATTGCCACTCGGGTAGAAAACCTATCCGTGAGAGTCCGCCATGTGGATGCTCATGTTCCCAAGAGCCGGGCTAATGAAGAACATCAGAACAACAAACAGGTAGATCAGGCTGCAAAAATAGAGGTGTCCCAGATAGACTTAGATTGGAAACACAGGGGAGAGTTGTTCCTAGCTCGATGGGCCCATGATGCCTCAGGTCATCAGGGCAGAGATGCCACCTACAAGTGGGCACGAGACCGGGGGGTGGATCTAACCATGGACAGTATCTCCCAGGTGATCCATGATTGTGAGACGTGCGCTGCAATCAAGCAGGCCAAGCGAGTGAAACCTCTGTGGTATGGTGGGCGGTGGTCCAAATACAGGTATGGGGAGGCCTGGCAGATTGACTACATCACACTGCCTCAAACACGCCAAGGCAAGCGTTATGTGCTCACGATGGTAAAGGCCACCACTGGATGGCTGAAGACCCACCCTGTGCCTCATGCTACAACCCGGAACACCATCCTAGGCCTTGAAAAGCAAGTCCTGTGGAGACATGGTACCCCTGAGAGAATTGAATCTGACAATGGGACTCATTTCAAGAACAGCCTTATAAACACCTGGGCTAGGGAACATGGCATTGAGTGGGTGTACCACATCCCTTACCATGCACCAGCGGCTGGGAAGGTTAAGAGGTGTAATGGATTGCTTAAAACCACCTTAAAAGCATTGGGTGGGGGAACTTTCAAAAACTGGGAACAGCATCTAACAAAAGCCACCTGGTTAGTTAACACCCGAGGATCTACCAACCGAGCAGGCCCTGCTCAATCTGAACTGCTACAAACAGCAGATGGGGATAAGGTTCCAGTGGTGCACATGAGAGGTATGCTTGGAAAAACTGTTTAGGTCAATTCTGCCTCGAGCAAAGATCAACCTATCCGTGGGGTGGTCTTCGCTCAGGGACCAGGTTGCACCTGGTGGGTGATGCAGAAGGATGGAGAGACCCGATGTGTACCGCAAGGGGACCTTGTTTTAGGGTGAACTGCCCATGGCATTGTACTTGTATCATATCTGCATGTACATATGTATATAATTATGGTAATGCATGTATGTATATAGTTAAAAAAAGTTAAGTGGTAATGTAACATGTTAGTATGGGAAAAATTCAGGGTAGATAATGTTAGGGTTTAGGATTTTAGCCTGTTTATTTTTTTCTCTTAAAAAATTTTACCCATACTAGTTGCTAGGGGACAAACCGCTGGATACTTAAAAGAAACAAAAGACCTGGCCACAGAGGCGGGGTGGGACTGGCCACCCTTTTGTCACCTGGGGGTTGGGACACCCGGGGGGGCTGCCTGGGTGCTCAGGGTTTAGTCTGGGAGTTGCCTGCCTTCGGTGTGGACGTCTCGGTCACACTGCGGGTTCCTGCTTCTTTGGCTGTTTTGCTTTCTGTGGGCAAACCCCCGGGGTTCCTAAGCCTGCTCTTCTCCTTGTCCCGTCTGGAAACGGAGCTCCTGCGCTCTGCCGACTGAGAGACCTGCCGGGTTTCCCTGCCACAGCTCCGCAGTTTAATACCTCTCACTGCCACCCGAGATCTGCGCTCGCCCCTGCTGTTCCAGCCTGCTGTTCCTGAGGATCCGGCCGGACGCCCAGGGGTTTGTGAGGTTTTCTCATCCATTCCTGCCCAGGACCCCGCTCCGCCATTCCCGGTGCTCCCGAGCTCGCTGCGGAGCGCCCCCTGCAGCCGCAGGGGAACCATCGCACCCGCCCTGCTCACCGGGAGCTGCCCTGGAGGAACTGCACCCAGGGGAAAGCGCCCGAGGCCGAGTGTGGCCGCACTAGGTTTGGGCTGCTGTTTGCTGTGACTGCCACAGCTATTGCTGTTTGTTTGTGTTGTTATACATATATATTTATTAGTAAAGAACTGTTATTCCTATCCCTCATATCTTTGCCTGAAAGCCCCTTATTTTCAAATTTATAATAATTCAGAGGGAAGGGGGTTGCATTTTCCATTTCAGAGGAGGCTCCTACCTTTCTTGTCTGACACCTGTCTTTCAAACCAAGACAAAATTCTAACAACAAGGATGGCCTGGGACAAGTAACAGTTGAAAGGAGATGGGGGAAGGGGATATAAGAGAATACTTGATAAATATCCCAAATACATTTGTGGAATTATTGAGCTTCAGGAATGTCTTCTATTTCCTCTGTGCTTTTATAACACTCCTGAGGAAATCATATTTACCATTTTGGCAGCAATCCAGCAGTGCTAAAGCTATTCTGCTATACACCACACCAGGTGAAGGACTATCCACAGGAGAGGAGATACAGGGATGTACCAAAGGCAAGGACATGTAACATCCCACAGCAACAAAACATTTCATAAACACTTGCAGAAGTGCTTTGTCATGTGGAAAAGAATGACCAGAATAGGGTTTAAAATGCCAGGCTGATTTCTGGCACAGCACCAAGCTGGCACATCTCCCAGTTCTGTTCAATCTGGTTCTTTATTAGGCCATAGATATACTGTAATTAGCGATTATACAAGACAGTACCTGGTTAAATCCCCCAGTCCCTGTTTTCTGTATTTGGCACATTCTTGATGTTTCCTCTGCCCAGATAAGCATCCTTTTTGGTAGCCACTCAAATGGGGTTGACACCCAGCTTATTGCTTGGAGACCTGGGATCAAGTCTCTGCACCATCCCTGATCTGCCTGTGCTCAGGCCCCCTCATTCCACTGCACAAGAGATACTCACAGCACTGCAACATCTACCTCAGCTTGGGTGGGGAAGACCAGTTTAACTAAAGCACAGTTAACCTTTGAGATTCTTTGCCAAATTAGCTGCAAAGTGTCATGATCTGGTTACTAAAGTTCTTAGAAATGCCCCTGCCCAAATTAAGGTGCAAACGAGACCATGACATGCTAGTGACAACAGTATGGGTTTTATTTGTTAGTAAATATGAGGGAGAAAGAGAGAGGAAGAAAGAAAGAAATAGAAAATAGGTGGGGGGGGGCAAAAAGAGAGTGACAGAAACAGAATAAAGAAAATATCACCACTCCATGGATCCCAATGATGTTCCATTGATCCTCTCCAGCTGGTCTTCTTGGTGGTGAAGGTCCCCCCAAAAAGCACAGAATCTGATGGGTTAACACACGCTCAGGCTACGTAGGGAAACCCAGGAGGAGGTGAGTTCACCATTGTCTCTTACAACAGACTCTGGGTCTGTTGCATCACATGCAGCCCTGTGGTGCAAGGCTTCAGGAATGACTCTGAGGGGGGCACTTTGGGGAGGCTTTGATGGATTATGCCTCTCACGTGAATGTCCCGTGGATGTGGCCTGTGGGGTTGGGGGTTCCACAGCTGGGCCAGTTTGTGCAAGGGAGGATGGGTGCTCAGTGCCTCTGACCAGAGGTTACACCCAAAACCTCCTCCCCCCACTTCATTTCGGGTCGGGGAGTCTCTGTAAACTTGGCTTCTGTGGAATGTGGTCTTCCCCACCCCAAACTTAGCCAGGGAAAAATCTCTGCTGTGTTTGCGGGAACACGGGACCCTTGAACAATGAACCAATTTGATTACACAAGAGCCCATTTATTGTTTACATTACTCCATTCTTATGCATTTCTGCAGCTGTAGTTCACGTGATCACGGATGACCCAATTGGATCTTCCCCATTGTCCACGCACCCTGCATGAACCTTTCAGAAAACCTGATTGGTTCTGATTCAGGATGGTACAGTCCTTCTTTATCTACTTTCTTGCTGTCTTGTTATTCCATTTTCCAACGTCTTCTTTCCCAATTTAGCACTGCTTGCATTCCAGCTGCTCTGATAAGGGTAACTGAAGATAACTTGGCTGGGGCACCCTGACAGGATTCTCGTGCTTTACAACAGCGTTTGGCTTTCTTGTGGATACATTCTTCTTTTTTCAGCCTTGTTTGTGTTTTTCCTAGGCCTGAGATGATTAAAGAATGGGTTTTCCCTTTATCTAATCTTAGCGGTTTAACTTACAGTCCGAAGTCCCAGTCAGGCATCTTTAGGGAGGCTTCTTTGGTTATAGCTTCTTTATACAGTTTAAAACTTTATATCAATGTTTGAGGCATGAACTATTTCAGTCTCTGACACACAGGGAAAAAAACCCCAAATCTTTTCTCTTTGCTTATACAAAGATATGACTGCAGAGCAGGATTTTACTGTGGAAATACTGATGGAAATTTGAAGACCTCTTGAAACAATCACCATCCATAACTAGGGGTAGTTGGAGGCTAAAATTAATTATTCCGTAATTGTCATACAATTTTTTTAAAAGTCTCTGGGACTGAAATATGCTGAAACCAAAATTTTTAGGAGAACATAGAGCCTTGCATATCAGAGACTGAACCATTTACTGCTACTCTCCACAACATTCCCCACCAAGCAATTAACAAACACTGTCAAAAGGCACAGGGAGGCCACCACACCATGTTGCTGACCCTCTCTAGCTGCTCTTACCCAAAGCACAGTTATTGGGAGTCCCAGCTCAGGACAGGTTCTGCACTGGTTTTCCTTGCATGGAAGAGATGCCAAAACTGTTCTAGCCTGAGCTTGAACATGCATAAAAATAAATTCAGTAAAAAAAAACCAAGAAAACAACAAGAATTAAGCTGCCAAACAAATGCCCACTTTACTGAGCAAGTTGTAGATCAAATATATTTTAGGGTGCTGGCAGAATTTCAGGGTCAAAGTGCATCTTTTTTGCAATTTAGTTGGATATGCTTCAGCAACTATTAAAGTAGAAAGGCAGGCACATACTTTCTTGAAGTCAAGCACTTTGGAAGACTCCAATATTTATTAAAAACACACCTCATTGTAAATTCTCCATGCTACAACTTTCTGTGTGTGCTGGTAAGAGGAAGAAAAAGCAATAACAGACAATGCACAAAGCATTTTGGACAAGTGCCAATCAGAAGCTTTATACCCCTAGTATCTTTTCAGTGTTTGAATACAACTGATGTCTAATGACCTTCAGAGAAAGCACTCCAAGAACATGGTCTCATTCCTCTCATACACCACATTTAAATGCAAACATGCCAAAAGAATTGTAATTACAATATTGTGGAACAATGTTTTCAGAAATAACCAGATTTACTATTCTGTTCTGAGGACACATGTAGAGAAATGAACTGACTATATACCCACCCATCTGAATGCTGACTATGGAGTTTATGCATCCTGGTTGCAAAAATCATAAATAGAACAGGAAGGTGAATCAGAGGGTAGAGTTTTATGGCTATAATTTTGCTTCCTTCTTCAGATCAGATAGCTGAGCTAGAAGAATTAAAGCCCATCAGACATCACACCATTATGTCTCAAATGTTCAGTTAGGATAATATCCAATATATGGTGAACCAAATATTTAAAGGAAGATTTTTTTAGGTTACTCTTTTTTATACATATAACCATGTTAAGGAGCAGATTTGAAGAACAAAACCCAGTTTAAAGAATTCCTGATTTAAGTGCTTAACAATATAGCTGAAAATTTTTATCTTCTTGAGTTGCGTTTAACTGGTTTCCTTTAACTTCACAGCTCATGTTCGCTTTCACCTGAATTTCCAAAAACTGTTGAGAGCATAAGAAAGAATTACTAGTGTTGTTCTCTCTGTGATTCACTCAGGAGAAAGCACACAGCAAAATCAGATTGACCAGTAGGCTGAGATTTCCGGTTACTTGACAGGTGGGTTTATTACCAGACATGGCAGTTTACAGACACAGTCTGACATTTTGAAATGCCTGTTCTCATACTGCTGTAAATTTCTCACTGCAACTTACATTACATTTAGGAAACAATTCAGAAAGGTCTAAAAATCACCTGACTTCAGCTGCTTCAATATCCCTTAAATCAAGACTATTTCATGTTAAGCAAAGCACCAATGAATCTGAAGAGTTGGTATTTTGAGAAGGAGCAGTTTCTCTTCCACCCTGTAGAATGGAGGGAGGGAAGCAGGTTGCAGACTTTCCTCCCAGCTCTCAGTTCCTTCAGGTCTCTGCAAAGAAACCACTGCAGATCTCAGTCACCCTCAAAGTACCAGGGGTGAAATCTCAGCATCAGCACTGACAGTCTCACTAACTGCAGTGGAGCAGAATTCCACACCAAGGAATGTGAGAGAGGAAGGGGGATGATAGCTAGATGGTTCTTAGTGGAAGAACCTAAGTATACCATTATTTGGGGGTAAAGAAAGGCTGGGGATTCATGAATGAGTCTTTACCTTCTATTGCATTACCCAATCATTTGTTATATGAAATATTATTTACATTATATTCAGAGTTAACTGTCATACTAATACCATCCTTCTGCATTCATCTCCAGTATCTGGCAAGTGCCTACAAAATACTACCAGGAGTTGGTGCAAGAAGTGACAAGCTAAGACTTTTTCATTTCATAGTTTTGGATCACTGTACACATTGCCTTGTCCTCTCCTGAGGAAAAAGGTGGTCAGAAAAAATCCTCAGCTGGCGCATTGGTAAGACTCAGCTTCACATTTGCACAGCACCCATTGAAACAAGGCAAGGCCTTGATGCTTGGAAGGGTTTGTGAGGCACAAAGCACCACAGTTACTACCACAGTGTATTTATTAGGAGCTTTACAAGAGCCAGCATTGCTTACCTCACTGGGCATAAGCAAACACATTATTGAACACACAAGGAGTATCTGCTGTACCCAGCACCTGCCTTGGCTCACTGCAAGGCACCACCTGGCTGTCCCTGGGACAGGGGGAGGCAGAGGAGCTCCCCAGGCTTGAGGAGAGGTTGAAGGACTCCTCTGAACCTTGGGCAATCCTAGACCCGCAGCTCTACTCCTACTACAGGCTCCCATCAAGATCAAGGAGGTGAGTCCACATCTCTGTTTCCCCTCTATAAACCCACGAGAGCACTTCCCTCCTCCCATGCACTTTCTACCTTACCTACTCTACAACTCTGATTTCTCAGTAAAGGGGAACCCCTCTATGCCACAGTTGTAACACCACTGAATCCAAGCAGTGACTGGTCCCCTAGGTGATACTTTAGAACAAATGCCAATATAAATCTTTCCTAACAACTGGCTGAACACCGCCTCCCACCCCCCTGCCTCCCTGCCCCCACCAGGTACCATGAATGTGCTACAGATATTCCCCAGTGCTCCCTAGACTTCCCCAGCAAGATCAGAGAAGATGAAATACTCCAAGCAGAAGGCAACAGTTTTTATTTCAAAGTAAAAGCCAGGACACCAAAATTTGCCTTCCTGCCAAATGAAGAAGAGATACATTTGCACATTTTTCTAAAAGAACTTATATGAAGATCTGCAGTGTGTAAAGTCCCAAGGACTGCAAATTATAAGGCATTTTTTCCTTTTCTTGCTTTCCCTCCATCTGAAAAAACAGGACTTGAAGACAAGTTCCTTGCAGCAGAGGTCAGTGTGGAAAACACTGCTTTCTGCCACAGACCCAAGAGTCCCCAGCAAGAAGATCCTAGAAATAAATATGCCTCTGCAAAACCCTCCAGCTTTGATAAAATAACATTTTGATGGAATGGCTATTTTACCTACAGTGTTCTCTACAACTTCATTCCAACTACAATTAAGTTAAGAAACACTGAATCTCCAAAACTTTCTCCTCTTCTGTAACCAGCCTATAGGATTTAAAACAAAAAGACAACAGCTTTTTTGTTCTTTTGTAGAACATGATTAAATCTGCCTTCTCACTTTATAGTAGTTAGGAGCAATTTTATTAAACTATTTATAATTATGGAGGGCATAATATGAAAATGATCCATGTCTCCTTTTTCAATGGATTCATAATATGAGAACAGGAGTTTGAGCAATGAAATTACCAGCATGCCAGTGTCAAATAAATGAAAGATGCTACTTTACACAGCACGTGGGCATCTTACAGAATTTCCTACTGCAAAACGTCTAAATGTCAGGCAGGACTGAATAGAAATGCAATTGCACAGCACAGTTATGAATGGTAAGAGTGCTGCACATAGAGATGCCATTCCTGCACTGATACTCATGTTTTTTCCTGGCTGTAAAGGTAGAAGATGGACCTGTAGCCCCCATCCATTGCTACAGCAGAATGGCCATCCTTAGAAAATTGCCCAAGCCTAATGTGACACTGTTTCATGCATGTGCCATTCTCCTCCTCATCATTTCCAAGGAATTGTGTGGCCTGACTCCAGAGATCCTATCTTGGAATGCTAATCACACTGGATATTACTGACAGCACCATAGTACAGCAAGCAGCATGCCAGTAGGTATTGAGCAATGAATATGCAACCAAATCTGGAAGAGAGGGAGTTTGCAAGCCTTTAAACCTAAATATATTTCACAAACAGAAGCAAATTCACAATCAAAAATGCAAGACATAATTTAAGGCACCATTCCCTAGTTTCACATAAAAGTAGATGCTCTTGTTCCCTAGGTACAGCCCTGGGTCCTCAGACAGGGAAGGTGAGGCCAGGCTGGTATTTGAACAACAGATTTTGAAGTGTTTTCATGTCCACTGTGTTACAGTGCAGGTCACAGGCACAAGCTGGACACACAGAGTGGCATATGCTGGTTCAACAGACAATGCACCAGACAGACAGCATGAAATCACTGCTTCTAACTCTTTTTTAAATTTTTGAAGTACTTTGCTTTCCCTGAAATGCAGAAAAGAGAAATTATCTAGTTGATTTCCTCTTGTACATTTGATTACAAAGGATGTAATTTACTTCCTTCAGAAATAGCTGTGAGGAGTGTTAAAGAGGCTCGAAACTGCAGGACAGAAGCCATAGCACCATCCGGGCTGTGAATTTAGGGACAACAGCCCCCCTGGATGGCAGCTGCAGTGAAATGAAGAGCCATTATGGTTGTTATACAGCTCTTTACAATTCCTTCTCTACTGCTGATTGCTCAGAAACCCACTGAAGACAAGGTGGCAAGCTGAAGTTCTCACCATGCCCTCTAAAACAGGAGAGGGACAGGGAGCTTTATGGTCTATGCTGACAAGACTCACAAGGACAAACAGATACCGGAAAACAAAGGTGAATCTCTGAAAGAGGGAATCCCTCCAATTTTTTCCCATATCTGATAGAAACCAGGAAAACAAATGCAACTTGTTCAGGTGAAAATCAACCACGCAAAGCTTTCTTCATTCCTTTAAACACATAAGATGTGTTCAGTTTCCATACCGGATTAGATTTTTTAGGAATTTGCACTCCGGAGAAAGAACATAATGAGTTTCTGCAGTATCCAAGACAATGGGCTTACCTTTCACAGTAAAAAAAATCCCAACAAAACAAAACACAACAAATTATGAACCTGATATCACAACGTTCACATGGTAATGCTTTGATTTTTATGCTTTCTTTTTGCTTTCATTGCATTATCTTTTTGTTAACATGTATTTATGCACACTAAAGATTACAGAAAAGTCATTTGGCAACGATAACACACAGTAGGATTTAGGAATGTGAAATCAAATAATCCCATCAGCTTTGTATTTAGTACCCAGCTAGAAAAAGGGACAAGATCTACAACATCCTTTCTTGTTTACCTAGTGTAATTGCTTTTGAGCTTTCTTGCAAGTGCATTTCCTGAGCAACATTGTTTTCTCTCCAGTAAGGTCGGCTTTCATCCAATCCACAAAGTTCTCTGACTATAGACAATAAGAAAGATAGACTAAGATAACCTTAAAGGCCAGTGTCCCTTCTATTTCTTTCCCTGTACAAAACAAATCCAGAGTTTCTGACCACCTTCATAAATCACATGAGCAACATTTTGTGCAGAATAAATGCAAAATTGTGAGTCTACAGGCTCACAAAGCACTGTGCTGATGTCCTGCAATTAGGCCTTAGGAGAGTAGGAGGACAGAAGAAGAAAGGAAAAAAAACCAAGGAAGGATCAATATCTCAAGAAGCAAATGACAAGGAGAAGCAGAGAAAAAGAAGGTAGAAACAGATACGGAAGTCAATTCTAAGTTATGATAAATCATTCTGTCAAGAGTACTGAGTTTGGCAGCAATTATGAGGTGATCATGGTCATAGAAACAAGGAGCTGACCACTTCTGTTAGGGCTGGCACAAGGACTGTCCTTTTTTATCTTTGGCAAGATTCAGCTTCTGCCAACGAATTGTACCTGTGTTCAGCAGCACAAGTGATCCCTTCTCCTCCAGCCAACTGCAGGGATGCTATAAGAGATGGTCTGAAGACCCTTCATCTGTCTCACGATCATCTACAGGGGGCGAGGCGCTGAGCCTGGGCCTGCCCGAGGTGGAGAGCTAACCAAGCACAACGTGCCGGGGGTGCACCTGTTTGCAGTGAGCCGTGTTGGTCCTGCTGTGACAGCAGCGGGGACAGCGCGGGACGTGCTGCCCGCTACCTGTTCTGTGCCATTAACCAAAGACAATGGGTATTGTTCTCACACCTGTTTCGGCCGCTTGCCCCTCGCTCCCGAAAAGGGTACAAAAAGACTCTCTAAGAAGACCCCAGTTGAGATCTCCCCACGGAAGAAGACGGAAGACCATGAGGACTCCGCCGGCCGTTGGTAGCTATAACCCTCCCCTCCCCCTCTTTCTTTCCTTGTCTCTCCCCTCTCTATCGCAATTACACAGCGTTGGTACGCAATAAAGTTTCTCGTGCTGATTAAAATTAATATTTTTCCCTGTTTGTGTTTCTTTTGCACTTTGAGATTCGGTTAACGAACCATCACGAACCCCGCTTGTCCTAAGTGGATCGTGACAGATGCCTCCATGGATTACATCCTACCCCTACCAGATTATGGGACTAGCTCAGGCAAAGAGGTACTCTTTATGGACATTGTTAAAGCAAGTGAGAAGGTCCCAGAAGCAGCAGTTGAAAACATGCTAAGTGCATTTCAAGGCTCTTCTGCCTGGAGAAGAGCCAACTGAAAACAAATTACATAGGTATTTTATAGTAAAGCCACATCAGAAACCTACATAAAAGCTGTATCTGGCTATATTTTCCCAGATAAGTAAACTGCATTTGTTCCTCAGGCTACAGCACCTCAGGATTTTTTCCAGCATTTTCAAATTACATGAGTAACTACATTCTTCTAACTCTTTGCATCCTCTTCCTAAATAAAACTGCTCTCAGAATTATCAAAGCAGATATATTAGTGTACTGGGCCAGCTACCTTTCATTCCTAACAGTTCTCTACATACACAGAAAGAAAGACAGAGGAAAGGGAAAATAACAAGAAAACTTTAAAAGGACAGAGAGATGGGCTCCATCCTCTATATCAAATCAAATCTGCTTTAGCAGGTCTTTTCTGAGCTCCCCCATCCTTATTAGCCATCAAACTATTTTACAAAGCTGTCATCATATGTGAGATACTTCACTTCAGGGAGAAAATTATCAAGATGAAAGAATTGCTTACTCCACTTCCACCAACCTTGTGAATCATTCATGTTCCTTACCTGAATCACAGCCAACTGAAGTATCTGTCATACTCTGGACCTAAGCAATGGACAGTGTAACATTTACCAATGATCAGTCAAAATATTCTAATAGTCCTCTTTCAAATACACACATTGTGTGTTGGCACACACCACAGGAAAAAAAATTATTGTACTGTTCAGTATCTTGCTAAAGTTTTAGTTGAAAGCTGAACAGCTTTCTCTATAAGGCAAGGAGTGACTTTATTTATTATTTTTCAAAAGCTCTGTCTAAGACTAAGATACCATTTTCCCCTGGGCTTTAGTAACAGCAGGTTATAGATTTTCAAATGAAAACTGAAGTAGGTGAAATCCAGGAGTAAGGAAGCCTATACCTATGATCAGACTAAGTCTTACCAAGGATGCCTATGTACTAACAAGCACTTGTCAGCTGTGCAAAATCTCATCTGAAGCTCCCAAATATTGCTGTGAATGCTTCAAGTTCACCTTGCAGACTATTTAAACTCACTTTTCAGCAGAATCTGGATGAAGTTTTACATTGTGTAACAGGAAAATCAGTATTGTAGTATGCCATACACACCTCAGTGTCCCCCTTTAAAAACCAGGTGTCTATTCTCAGACCCATAATATTCTCTCTGCAAACAGACACTCCTTTGTGGCTAATTAAGATGTTTTATGACAAAGTTGCTGTCACATTTATATGCCCCAGCAGGTCAATTCTGCCCTGAGGCTTTTGTGTTGCTCATGCCAGCACAGGTCTCACCAAGGCAGAGCGAAGCCAGCACATATTGAGCTACCCAAACTTCTCCTGCAGTTATGGGATTACAGTGAGGATTGGTTTAAAGCCTTCATTTAAAGCCATTAAAAATAGTCACTTAGCTGTCAGATTATTAATTGCCTGTCATAATATTCTTAGAGGTGATTATAAAAAGTATATTTCTGTGTAGTCAGAACGCCCTCCTGTCAGACAGCGTGGGGAATGAAGAGGCAGCAGCAGGAAGAGTGCCATGGCACAGAAACACTGCCATCTCCTGATCCCTGGGAAGGCACTGCCAGGCACCCACTCAGCTGGATGAAACCATAATGTCAAAGAGGTCTTCTGACGTGCCTTTGATTCACCTTTTGGTTACAGGCACCTACTGTTCAGCTAACACAGGATAATTCATTAAGCTGCACTAATTGACCTTTAAGACTACTCCCTGTTGAGCCAGATCTCTTTTCTCTCAGGCACATGATTTAGGTGTTTCATTGCTATAGCACCAGACACATCAGCAGCTGCTCCTGCCACCAACCATAAAAACAAAGCAAATTTAGTGCTGGGAGACCACAGAGAGATGCAGTGTGAAATGTTACAGAGCCTAATGTTTTCTTCACACAGAACTTGTTGCTAAATTTCACATAAAAAGACATGGCGAAGGCAAAGCAGCACATCCTGAGACAGTTTTGGGGCCCAGACCTGCTGAGGAGCAAGCCACCATGCCCAGCCCTTCCCATCAAAAAGCTTTCACAGGCAGGCAGGGGCTGGGCAGCTGCAACCATTGTGACTGTGGAGAGCATAAAAGAGTTTTGTAGTGAAAACCCAAGCATCTCACTCACTGGAAATGAATCATTTCTTTCATAGTCTTTGTGACTCAATTAATAGCTTCTTTTCCTTCGGATTAATACCCATATGATCATGGTAAGGGCAAGAGTACATTTTATGCTTGGGCTGGTTAATTTTCATTATTATTTTGCAAGGCATCAGAGTCTCCTACTGAGGCATCCATGTATTCATTACACTTCAGCAGCATGGAATGAAGTTGTAAATGAAAGCTGCAAATTTGAGCATTCTGGTTCAGTGGGAATAAGAAATTGTGTCAATGGAACAAGTGACCTGTTCCAAATTTCTGGTTATGATATATGGGAGAAAATGTAAAATAAAGTAAGGAGTATTGAAGATGACAGCAATCTTAAAATAATATGTCCTTGAAATAGAGAATAAAACAAAAATATTCACTCACTTTAGGTAAGATTTCCACTCTATCAAATAAAGACTATATTAAACTTCCAAAAGTAGATTTAAATCAACACCACAGGTTCAGCTTTTGGAAGTCCACATATTTTTGATGTGCCTTGTCATGCCCCATTTGCACTGGAAGCTGCTCTCAAAAATTGCCCTTAACACCTCATCATGGGCCATAAATTTACCAAGAGTCTGATTCCCAAATATTCCTGAACATCCAGATCTGGCTCTTAGGAAAAATGGCAGGGTTGAAACAGTTTTTCAGGAGGAGAAGACTTCCCCTTCACTGCAAGCAGACTGATTCAAACAGAGCTTGGAAGAATAATAAAGTTTGCTGATAGAAAACCATCCAACATGCCACTTTGCTGCTTCAGGTAGGAAACCACCTGAAAGTGAGACTTTCACCTCCTCTGATGCCTTCTCCAGCCACCTAGAAACAGAGACTAGACAAGAGTAAGGGAATAAAGATAGGTATTTATTTGAAGGGCCTTCAAGGTACACCCTTGGGGAGCCAGAGGCTGCTTCCAAAAAATGGACCCCAAGATGGGCGACAGGTCACGAGTTCTTCACACTTGTATAGGTTTGGTTCATTTGCATATCAGGGTTAATTCTCCAATTAAAGCCCCAGTTTAATGATGTAATTCCCCTCAGCTTGCCCCCCTTTAGAGTCTTTGGTTTACACATTTTGGGCCTAGAACAGCCTGGGTGTCCTTGAAGGCAAAGCCTGGAGAGGCTTTGTTATGTCTACCTTGCACGAGAGAGAGGGAATTACAGGCTATAAGGAACTTCAGAGTTAAGCAGTATAGAATTTGAAAATATAAAAGTTGAAACCTAAGGCATCACCTCCAGTGGACACATCCTGGCTGGGAAAGAGCTGCTGGAAGGGCTGAGGGCTGGGCAGGAGGAGAGCACACCTGAGACCACCTGGGCAAACGGGCCAATGGTAAAGACCCTGCTGCTCCTCACACCCCTGCATGTACACCCAGAAGTCCTGCTTCCATTCAAAGAAATCCAAGAAAAAGCCATCCCCAAGGTACATAGCTAGGGCATCAGTGACCCCTGTGTGCCGTGGGATGCCTCTGCCCAGGATGAAAGTCACTCCCCAGCTGGCTGTCACCGAAAGGAGCCCTAGCTGTCACCTTAAAGGAGCCCACTCCACGTTTCCTGGAGCAGTTGGTGAGCGTGGCTGGAAAAGCCACTTCCTCACTCAAACAGATCAAACATGAGGGCTTGAATTATGTGAATTTTTTATGCTTGTCTTTGGCATTTTTCTGCAGTCTCATTTTACTTCAGGAAGCACACCGTATTTTTTGTTTCTCTAGACTACAATTAGCTACAAAAAACGACAATTTTAATCTCATTTTTTCTGTCATGTCTTAACCTCCTTAATACACATGTAATTCTTATCTTCCTCCTGCACTTTGATTAATTTGTCTGGCACGGCAGCAATCACGGGGAGTCCCCAGCCTTTTCTCTGTCCTGCAAACAGCATCTGGAGCTCTGACACATCAGGGCTGCCATGTGAGTCCAGCAGCCCCTCAAGCCCACCCTGAGATGGGGGCCCTTTGCAAAGGGACAGATTTCGGTGCCATCACAAAGTGGTGCTGATCCTCTCTACCTCAGAGAAAAGACAAGCAAACACTGATGAGCAGAAGCAATGCTGTTACACCAGGTCCCTGTTATTAGTCAATCTAGTAATCAAATAGCTCATGGAACTCTTGCCTTCTCCCTGAACATACTCAACAAACTGGAGTTTGAGTCTCTGCTGCACATCTATAATTTGAGGGATCGCATAATGATCTTGCAGGTTGAAGTTGATGGGGGTCAAACCACTTATTTCACAGAAAAAGACTCTAAGCTTAGAGGGTTTGGGTTCTTAAAAAAAACTTAGGGCTGGTGGGATGTGGCATAACTTCCAGTGATGCTGTCTTGAAATCAAATTCAATTTAAAAATAATTTGCATTAGTGGTACTCATTTTTTTTTAATACCAATGTAGTGAACACTGGGAGAAACGATCCAGGCAAGCAACAGGTTATTTGAGACAAAAAGAAGCATTTTTTTATGGATTTCTGTAGATGAGGCTCCACACAGGATGAAATTCAGTAACTGCAGCTGCAGAGGGTGACAGTAAATGGTGTCTGCTGACTGCAGGATCCATGCCGTGATATCACAGAATCCCTAAAAGGTTTGGGTTGGAGGGAACCATTAAAGGCTATCTAGTCCAACGCCCCTGCCATGGGCAGGGACAAATGCACATGTACCCAAAAACACTTTCAGAGTGGAAATTAATTAGAACTGGGTGAATTAGTCTCTCTGAATAATTAGCAGCTTTGAATAATCTAGCAGCTACATTTTACATTACTTGTTGAATAATTTATTCACAAATATATTTTCTCAATTATTTGACCTCTGCTGCAAAGTAATGAATGTTATTTTGCAAATAATTTAGTGTACAATATTTATATGAACACATTAATTCTGAATAAATTTTGCTATTACCCCATTACTTCCAAATTCACTGTTTCAGTCATCTCAGCACAGACAGCAGCCATCTTTTGTAAGTAACTTCTATTGCCTGGTCCGGTTCATCCTAATTCAAATGTCTCAGTACATATTCCAAAATATTTCAGCCTGTTCTGTACATGTTCCCTCTGGGTAAAACCTGAAGACCTCCTGGAATAAACACAGTGATGTGCAGGCAGGTACAGACATGGGTGGATGGACTGGGGAGGAGCAGCAAACCTGGGACTTATTCAGACAGAGGTTTTTGGGGGTTTTTGAGAGGTATCTACAAGTATTCAAAAGTCTCACTGAGATTTGAAAGGACTAAACACATAATTCCAAGGCTCTTAAGAAAACCATAGCCTTTGCTGAAATATGTTTTATCTCCATAGTACAATGACATAAGCTACTCCTTATTTACGCACCAGGGCAGCAGACTGGGCACAGCTGGAGTCACAGTCCAATAAATAGAAAGTACGCAAGCTGCTTTATAGATATCATGTACCTTGGGCCTTTAAGAGAAGCAGGTGGGAAACTGGCTGCAAATACATGAAACTGGCCTGAAATATATGCAATCAACACAGCCTCAGGAACATTTCTGAAAACAACATTTGCTCTCTCTTCATAGACATGAGCAACATACCAAAACACCATCAAAGAGTTGTGCTGGATTCTACCCTGCATTCAGGCCAAGCACAGCAATAGAGAAGCTGCAAGGTACTGCTCTGCACCTGCAAATGTGATGGAGGAGCATTAAAATACCTGGACAATACCTGAAAGGATGTTTTGTTCATCAATTTATGGCAAACATATAAAACTTAATTTCTTCTAACCATGCTCTCATGGCTTTCAGTCCCATAGTTCTCCTAGCCAAGAGCCCCAGATGACCATGAGACACACAGGCCCTGTGGCTGGAGGGCTCCAACAGAGTATTTTGCTGCAATTTGCAGAACAAAACAATACAGCAGCAAAGCCAGGGACAAGTTCTCCAGGATTTCATCACCCTTTACTTCCTATTTTTAATGAAAAGCTGACATTTTAGAAAAAAATTACTGCTTAATTTGCTAAACAAAATTGACAATTAAAAGCAAGAGTCCCCTGCTATTTCCAATGACACTGACAGCTGATTTTTTTTCTAAAGAGGAGAGCATATTTGACATAAATATTTAAGCAAAAAAAACCCCCAAAAACCCAACATAAAGACTGGTAATTTTGAGTTTCTTCTATTTTTAACCAAACAAACTACTTATTGGGCTGTCACTGGGGGACTTGTGATTTCCCATGTTCATAAATCAATCAACCACCTGAGTCAAAGAATATAAGCAAAGGGATTCACCACCTTCTGAGTCCCTTTTCAGCAGCATTATGTGTGGATACTATGGAGCTCATACGTGTTTGAAGCAACCTACTGGATGGCCCACTGTTCTCTGCTGGGGAAGGAAACACAGGAAAATCTTTGTCCTCTGTAATTTAATGCCCCCACTGCAGGTTGGAACACCTCAGATTGCATCTCAGGTAAAGACTTTAAAGAAGAGAAACAGCACTGTGTACATTTAGGATGATTTCGTCTCCTTCATCCAGAGAGTAAATGTTGACCAAGACAAGAGCTTTATCCTGCAGGGATCATATATATATTCTCTGCCTTTCTTGTACCTTTTGTATGCTATGTCCTGAACAGAGAAAACCAATCTTTTCTTCCCTCGATTTTGAGCTTCTCTTGCCCCAAGTTTGAATAGAAACAACAGCCAACACTGCTCAGGAACTGAAGAGCTTCCCCTGCCTTACTTCAATTTATTCTTTTGTTTATTTGTTTTCCAAATGTAACTGCTTAAAATTATTTTTCACTTTTCTGTGGCAACCTTTTGGTGAATCTGGAGAAGGTTTGCTCATATAATGTCTAAAGCCAAGCAAGAGAAAGTGAGCAGTAAAAGCTGTGAACTGTCACTGCAGTTCAGGCTAAATTATTTCTCTTTTCTATGAATCCCCTCCTATTCCAATAGAAGTTAATATAATTTATTCAAATATATATGCCAAAGAAAATATTATCTATCCCACATATACTCACAGATGGACCTGGCTGCAAGAGATGATTACCAGCTTGCAGCCAGCTCCAAACACAGACACCAGGGTAAAAACTTGAGGAGTCACCTCCAGTACCATCCCTTTTATCCATATTATTGGGTGTGTAATTAGATGACAGATCTTGATTTTCGCACAACAGGAGTCAGGTGTATTTTGATTCATTTTGTGTACCATGCATTGTGTTTCTAGTCTTTGTTACTTTGGTTTTAATTCATCATGTCTATAATTCCCTTCTAAACAATTTATTGTGTAACCGATTTGCAGCTGGAGGAAACTGAGGAGACTGAGAGATTTGCCACCTTCATTTTACACCTGCTTGGTTACACCTACAGGGTGCTCCTTTTTCGTGCTCATTTTCTTCATGTCTCTTTCAATTATAGGAAATCTTCTTCAAAATATCATCTCTAAGTAGCTTCCCAAGGAGACACTAGCTGCTTTTTCTTCCTTGCATTTGTCTCTCCAAAAGATACCATCAACAGTGTCCCTTGGGATACTTTAGGATTTCCTTAGGATGGTCTTCCCCCACTATTTTAATCTATTTTCTGTACCTCCTACTCCCTATGCTGGGTATTGTGTTTCCATGGCATTTTCCAGAAAACATTTTTTCTGAATTATAATAAAGCTGGCTCTGTTAGAAAATTTGCACCAGTCCAAAGACCACAAAAGAAGTGGTACTTTAAAGATATACAGATCTTGAGACACTTCAGTAAAAGGGGACACAATTCACTGACAATTCATTTCTTACAGTTGTTTAGTTCCATTTGCTCCCAGTCATGGCTACAAATGATGGCGATCTCAGTTCTGCAAACAGCTAATGAATAGGAAATCCTTAACTGAGGTTCTTGGCTGCATCATAAAATAGTCTTTCTGTAAACCAGAAATGATAGCAAAGGGTCGAGCAATGTTTTCGCTAGGTTTGCTTGACCTGATAGTTCTCACTCTCACATAACCATGCACAGTGTAACATCTTGTTCCTTCAGTTACCAGAAAATATTTTGATCTGCTGAGAGAAGCCAATTTAGTTTTGATTTGTCTTAACACTGATTGTGGAGGAGGGGTTGCACATGTGCCACTTCCAGGACTCAAGTAGAAGAAGATGGGAGAAGGCCCTGTTTCTGGGGGGACTTTGCCTGGCAACCATTTCACAACTCAAATTCCCAATTTCAAAATGGGATAGGCAGTCAGCAAGGGATCACCAAAGACACTGTACACTCCAGAGAGCTCCTCCAATCAGATGGTAAAAGGTCTCCACCAGTGGACTGCCATGGAAGGTCGGACTGGGCCAATGGTCTCCTGCCAGCAGGCAGACTTTGGGAGGAGCCAGGGGGTATAAAAAATAACGCTGGGGCTTTTTGGAGTCTTGTCTTTTTGGGACTCCTTTGCCTTGGCTCTTAGCCTGTCTTTTGTCCTTTTTGCCCTGGCTCCAGCGTGGCCTTTTGGTACTCCTGCCCTCGCTGGCTCTTGCTCGCCCTCACACGTGCCCTGCCTCCCTGTGTCCCTGACTGCTACCCTGCTGCTTCATCCCTGCGTCCCTGCCCAAGCCACCTGTGTCCAGCCCTGCCTGCCTCTGATCCAGCCTGCTGCCATGATCCCCACCACAACCTTGTCCAAGGTTCTGGACCTCCTGCCTGAGCGTCCACTCACCACGTGTCCAGCCACGTGTCACTACCAGAGCTGTGCCTGTGGACCCGCACCTCTCCAAGAGCTGCACAGGATCCCCAGCAGGCAGCATGGAGCACACCACCCCGCCACATGAACATTGATGGCATTCCCCATCCTGCTGGTGGTAATGCTCGCTTTTCCTCTCTCTGTCTCCCCTCTCCCTTTCTCTCTCTTTCTCCTCCCATTCCTTTTCCGTTTTCCTTCCTCCTTCTCTGTCTTTTCTAGCCCTCTTTAGTAGGGCCAACTTCTTTTTGTTATTGTTGTGGTTTTTCATTACTAATAAATGGTTGCCTCAGTTGACTTAATTTTGTTCTAAACCATCTATTTTTAAAATAACTCATCACAGTTCCCCACAGTAGAATGTGACGTGCTTTTTCACCAGATTCTGGGCTAGGAGCATCATTTAGTATACAGTCAGAATAACTCAGCCCTCATTTTTACTGTCTAGGTTTTTTTCAGCTTTGGTTTTTGAAGACCCTGAGGACAAATCTCGAGTAGCTTCCTGGGAAGATCAGGATGCCCTTGGTCCCAGCTGGATTGATACAGGAGGCTTCAAAGCACTCAGCACCTATTTTTCCTTCCCATATTTGTCTACGTCTTTCCTTGTTCTCCCGTAACTCTATCACCTGGGATGGTTTTGACATGCTCAATCTGATTTAGTCTCCTTGTATTTCCCCAGGGACTTGAATTGCTCTTCATGCCCCATTTAGTTTTCCTTTAGAGAGAACACCATTTGGTGTAAATGTAGTGTCCCCAGCCTTAGGAACAAGAAGAGGAATATGGAGCAATTTCAAGGCTGCTCGACTTCTTTGGCCCTTACTTTGCTCTCTTCCATCCATGCAGGATCCCCCACTAGACTGACAGAGTTTTGATGGAGCACCTATTTGACTTCTCTCATTTCATCCATTCTTTGCATTGTCTGCTTGAAAACATAGCCCAGACACAGCTTTTGTCCCCTCATGCTAAGCAATGAGGTGTCACACATTCTCAACCACACAATCTCACCCTGCAAAAAGGAAAAGTAAAAAATTAAAAAAGAAATTTAAAAAAAAATCTTTAGGCAAGAGCATCAAGTCCTATAAAAAAGTAGGCTGTGTTTCTTAATCACCACCTGCTGCCTGCAAGAGCAGTATTTCCTTTTGTACTCTTAGGAATTACTTGTTTTATTTCCCTTTTTTCCGGCCAGCAAATGCTCAGCTGACAGGATAGCAGTGCTTCCTTATTACCTTCAGGGAGACAGACAGGCACTACTCAAAGCAGTGAGAGCAAATCCTCTGCCCTTGTCCAAAAGTACTGAGATGAGAAATGCAGGCCCTCAAATTCCCTCTGGATTTTCAGATACGTGTGGCTCACCTTGTTCTGCAGTCTGGCTTTTTCCTCTCCACTCTGCCTGATCTGCTGTGCATTTGCTCTGACAATACAACAACCACCTGAAGCCCCACACAATACGTGGCATTAAAGAGGCGTATCTACAAACGCTCACACTTTCCCAGATGAAATTTCCTGATCCAAGACAGAAAATCAAGTGGAGCCTTATAATAAATATCAAGCCAGTAACTCCAGAGTGTTCCCAGTCAAGGCAAGTCCCTCACTGCTCTTCTGGGCTGTGCTGCCAAACCCAGTAAACTGCCAGAGTGAAGGAGCTGGATGGGAGCATTCTGAAGAAGTACATGCTTCTCTCCCAGGCAGACTTTAGAAATGTAAACCCATGTAGGAGGATCTATGCTTCAGGCTGGCTCCTCCAAAGCGAACAACTTTTAATTAATTTTTTTAAATACTGCTACAGGCTCCTCTTAAATTAAGGCAAAATGTCTTCTACTTTCCTTTACAGAAAGGCATTGTAAATTACACTTAATCTGATTAGGTAGGGAAGAATAAACCAGCTGTGCTTCTATGAGCTTTAAATATGTCCTTTTAGGCAGCATTTGAAAGAACACTGTTTATATCAACTCACTTTAATATGAGGTAAAGCACATTTAAGCAGTCAGTTTAAAATACTACACAATTATAACATTATTGCAGACCCCTTCTTAGGAGAACACCTTACAGAGGGAAAAATATTTGAGCAAAAACTGCTGTCACCAAATTGTAATTTACTTATTCTGAAAGTGTTAAAAGACTAGACCAACAGAGATTTAAGATTATCCACCAAGGAAAGGAGCCTTGAAATCTGTATCACAATGTATTTGGTTACAATATAATTTCTGAGAGAAACTATATTTTTAAAAAATAATATAAATCTTTTCAAATAAGGAAAGATGTACTGGGGAATCAGGATGGGATTATGTCTCCTGACCATTTCCTCCATCCAGAGGGCTTTATTTTGCAAAGCAGATGAATCACCTTGCCCACATGAGCAATGAAAAGTCAATTCATCATTTTAAATCTATGCTCTCAGCTGACTCAGCTGAGTCTTTGAAAAGGCCCCTGGTGGTGGATGTGATGGTGAAGACTGCCCTGGATACAGTGTTTGGGCAGAGCAAGGACCAGAACCTTAGCCTCACTCTTTCACCATTTTACTGTATCACACCTTTGTTTGCTAATGGAAGAACAATGGAAGGAACATAAAGACTGGTCTTAATGAGAGAGGTGAAATTGTAATCCAGCCTTGTAGTTTGTTCCATGTACACAAACCAAACCCAACATTTAATGCATGACTGGTATGATCTCTTCAAAGAGGTCAGGACCAGAAGCACGAGGAGATGTTAAAAAGAAGGTTCAAACTGTCAAAGAGCTACAAGTAAACACAAGTGTTTTGCAGAATCCCACTCCGTGACCAAGGTGTGTGTGTCACAGCAGGGCTGAAACTAAAAAGAGAAAGATTGTAATTTGTGTTAGGTAATATGCTTAAATGAACAGTAAAGAACTGGAATAATTTGTTACAGGATTTACAAACATCCAAGAGAATATGAAGGACGTACAAGTAGGCCATGCTGAGGAGAATTCTTCATTTTTTGAAAATGGCTGGACAGTGGCATTCAGGAGTATTTTGCCAGCTCTATTATTTTTTTCTTTGGGGGCCTCTTGTCACCTGATATTGAGAAAACCATGGTTATACTTTTTTGCTGCTTTCATATTGTTCCTTCCCTATTAACTTCTGAGCCTCAAGACCTAAGGCACTTTTTTGGGGTATTGGGTGTCAGCTGGGGGACTCTGAAGACAATTATTGCTGCCAAGTGCCAAGAAAATCTGGAAAGCTCTTAAGAGAGAACCTAGTCCATGACTCCAAGTGGCAGGCACAGTACAGTTGAAAAGTCAATATTGTGGAGATCAGATCATGTCAGAAAGGAGGATACTTGTTATTCACAAGACGTCCATATTGCTATATACTTTACCCAGTGCAAAATGACTCATCAAACTTTATTATCTGTAATCCAAAACCAGATAGGAAATGAAGGTAACAGGCACCAGTAACAAAAGTCTCCCTTCTTGGAAAAGTATGGCACTTCTTTCACACTAACCAGCACTGGTGCACAAAAATCTACCTGACTCTGCTCATTTGGTCAGATCTTCTGATCAAAGACCCACAAATCAACTCCTACCTCTTAGGGAAGGATATTGATTAACTTGTTACAGAAGCATCCCACCTTCATGAAAATCTAGAACGGTTTAATCCTCCTCACTAATGATTCCCAGAGTTTTAATCACTTCCATTTTGAAATTCAAAATAGACATTACACTTGGGCACCTGTAATTATCTTTATGGAAGTGAAGATTTCCATTACGTTAGGGCACTTTACATAGATGAGGCAGAAAAATTACAGGATTCAGGGACCAAAACCTGAAAATGCACAGGCTCTAATGCAAAATAGGATTCACATTTGCAGTGATGAAGACAATTAACCACAGGAACACAGGAAGGTGATAGATTCATCTCCTCTGTAAGTGAAAATTGGATGACTTTCCCAATGGTTTACTGTAGCTCACACATGAGACAGTAGAAAAATAGTAGTTTTTAAGTGACATTTTCCACTTTGTGTTAAACATGATGTCTGAACAATGCCAGTGGTCCTCCTGCCTTTACCATTAAGAAAATTTGCAGTTGTCATCAGTCCACATTTAAAAGCTTTATCAGAGAATAAAAGAGGAAATTATATTGTTAAACTCTAGAGCTCAGCTGAAAACACCAGTACATGGCATGCAGCTAGTATTAAAATTAAGTTGTAAAATTGGTATGTAAATATCATACTATCTATCATTCATGATTCAAAAAGCAGCCAGGACGACAGGAACCAAAATAACAAAAGGTATAAGCTGTAATTGTATCACTAGGCATCCTTTGTGTCTTTAATAAAGTACTGGAGCTTAGTTACTGCTGAGAGGAGGAAAAGCTGATAGTACCCTGGTTGATGTTGCAGTACAAAGGAAGCAGAGAATCCTCATCTGCAGATAAAAGAGACATGAGCACTAATGAAGACATGCTTAAAAAAAAAGAACCCCCTCCCAGTCTAGTAGCCTGAAGGCATCTTAAGTGAAACATCTGAGAATGAAAACCAATCTGTTTAATTAACGCTAAGCACTAATCGTTAACACCAATTATATAACAAAAATTATCTCAAGACAGGGATTCATACACTAGGAAACCAGATACAGTCGACAAAACAATAATTAAAGAGCTGAACACACTTGGTTCTCAAACATGTTCTAGTACATTTACACTTGTGTAAATGCAGGATTGTATCCCTCAACTGTGGCATGGATGAGCCATCGGAGCTGGTAAGCTCTGTGATGTGGGACTTCCAACATGACCTGTGATGTTCACTGCCATGGTTTACCTCTGTTCCCCTGGTGAAGCTAGGAGTTCCTATTTCCCAAGCTTTTCTGTCTGGTTTGGCTTAACTGGTCCCCAAGTCAGCATTTTGTGAGTAGAACGAGCCAGAGCATAAACAGCAGCTCTTCACAGTCTCTTCTCAAGCAGCAGTGAGGTAGTATCAAATGAAGACAGGAAGTAACAAGTTCAGAATACAAGAAAGAAGTTACCTACTTCAAATACTGGAGAAGGTTGCAGATGCTACAAAATACAGCGATTCCGAAAGTGAAGAAATATCAGCATAGTGGATGCAAAAGGAAATAAAACTACTGAGTTGGAAATTGGAACTGCGAATGTCAGAAAACAGCATAAAGTCTGAGGAATTAGGGAATGATTTGTTTGTTCATCCAGTCTTTCCCATTCCTGTTGCCTGAGGCTGGTTGTGGCTGTACACAAGACAGAGTCCTTTCAAAGCCATCCTTTTACTTGGAGATTCTGAGATTGGGCCTGTCTTTTTTTTCTTTTTCCTCTATTAGGAACCTATAGTGACCTCTACAGTGAATACTAATAGGGCTTACTAAAGGGTTTTCAAACAGCTGAGTAACATGGTTACTTGGTGGACATATATAATTCTACGTCAAATGGCAAACAGTGGGGTTAGTTGCCTTGTCTATGGCATGCTTCCATTTTAATTACACCTTGAGCCCTTTGCCTTCTGCTACTGCAAAGCTGAGAGATCCACTTAAGATGGAAAAGGCAACCCGTGCCTGAACAGCTGCAGCCAGCTCTGCCCTCCTCATAGGCTGGAACTGCTGCCTGCCCGCAGGTAGTGAGCACAGCTCATCCCTCCACCAAACAGGTTATTCACCCCTGATTGCTAGGTCCTGCCACCTGCACTTCCAGAGCTGCTCTCAGACGAGCATATCTGCATATGCCAACGAGCATACAGCAATCTTCACTTCCAAATACCTGCAGGTATCCCTTCCTATGCCCTTTGCTCCCAGCACCCTTATTCCCAGGTGCTGATATTCTTCCTTTAAGTCTAACAGAAAAGGCTGAGCTGCCCAAAAGCAAACAACCCAAACAGATCATTTTCTTGTCTGACTCAAATCTTTGCACTGTCCAAAGCTCACACCTCCTGCTGACTGCTGGACCCCAGGCATGAAACCTCAGCAGTGCCTCCAAGAGATATAATAGTTGATGTTATCAAGAAACTGCTGAGCTGCTGAGTCTGATACATTGCCCATAAAGCAGTCGTTTCCACCCCGCCTAACATACCACCCTGGACCACCTGCTCACTCCCTTCACAGCTCTTGAAGATGCTCACTTAGTTTAGGCCATTTGGCCAGAATTGGTTGTCTCAGGGCACTGTGCAAGGCAGAAGCCCTTTCTCTCCCTCCCTCTCTGGTTATAGTTCCTCTACCTTCCCCCTAAAAGAATCAGAGCAGAATTTTGCTCGTCTATCCACTCCCTTCTGTGCCTGCTCCCCATTAGCAGCACAAAAGCTTTCCTTTGTCAGATTTGGTGGTCTGTGACTGACAAGCAGTTGCAATAAGTAATTTCATTTCATTGGAAGATAATAAAACGTGATACCATAACTACCCACAGAGCCCCTAAAGTATTCCTGTTCACTTTAATAATGTGGTGAGATGCTGTTAATCTTGACAGAGTCTGCCCAGCAGGTGCTGGGGAGCTGAATCTTCATATTCTTTCACTGTTTGATGATCCTTCCACAGGGAAAGCTTCAAGCTGTTAAAATGCAATGGCCCTGCTCTATTTTTTAATTACATTTAGTTTATTAGAGACACAATCAGATGCATAACTAATCCTGGAGCCTGCCCTACCTTATCAAGAGGGAAAGAGACATCTGACTCATCTCACAATCTCAGATATGTGGAGCGGTTTCCCTCTGGGAGACAGGCATTGAAGGGAAATACAAAGCAGAGGGGGAATTCTGTTGTTTTCAAAAGCACATGATTTTTACCAATATTTCCCTGCCCTGCCCAGGGACCTCTTCAACACAAGTTGCCTTTTTTATCAAATGTTCCTCCTAAAGCCAACATGTGCCAAGGAAATTTGGGTGCCCGTTTGCCATATAAAATTCAGTCTGCCTGTCCCCTCTGGACCAGAGAGCAAATGAGCTGTGTAAGGGTGAGGGGATAGATGCACTTGGTGCCAAAGAATTATAGGCCTCCCCTTTACCAGCACTGCAGAAACATTAGCTTCCCTTGAAATGACACTCCTGGATGCACAAGAGGAGGAGTAGGGAGAAAGCAGAATTTGCACCAGAAGCACATCAGTGTCCCAACAGTAAAATGGTGATGCTTTGTAAGCATCTTTGAAAGCCTGGGTATTTCTCAGCACATGCATCACCTCGGTGCACATCCAACCCATGCTCCTGCTCCTGAGCAAGCAGAATCCCATCCTGCACCAAGAGCAAAGACTAAACCAACCCCTCAACATCTTGCCAGCACTCCAGAGGGGATCATTAAACACACAGGATGGGTTGAGTCCAAAGAGGTGCTCAAAGCTGAAGCATGGCAATCTGATCTGTGCCCATCACAGAGAGTAGCCTGATCCCTGATCTGTGCAGAGAGGGAAACAGGGAGAGAGGGAGCAGGGTCCAGTCAGAAAGGATTCCACTGCATCAGTGGCACTTTTTGTGCCAACTCTATTTTCAAAATTTCTGTAGCCATAAACACACCATAATGGAGGTGAGAAGGCAGAGATCTTTCTAAGAGAGGGCAGTTCAGGGCATGAAATGTGAGGATGCTCCTTTTAAATTAAAGGGAGAGAGCCAGAAGAGCTGCTCCCAGCCAAGGCAAGTGAGCTAAAATACTGCTGCTAAAACTTCTATGTCCACTTGGGAAGCCAGAGTCTAGCTACAAGATTAACTGGAAGGCCAGCATGTTCCTCATTAAAATCCAGAAGCTGCTCTTCAATAGCTTCTTACTTGTGTTAAATCCACAACTGTAATTAAATTGTTTTCTAAGCTCTCGAGAAGTAACTGAAATGCTTAGAAATGATCCGAGGAAATTACAACAATACCTGTGATATGGCTGTCTCCCTCTTGCAAAGGTAACATGCAGATCTCTATCCCCCAGCAGGTGGGTTCCTGTGATATGAGCTCTTCAGAAGGGATGGACTACATGGCTCAGATCTCACTCTGTTCCAAATTTAGAGGTGGGAAAATGTCGTGGTTTGACACTGGCCAAACACCAGGCACCCATGAAAGTCGCTCACTCGCCCTCCCCTGCCACAGCTGGGCAGAGGAGAGGAAAAAATATTAAACTAAAGGTTCATGAGTTGAGATAAGGACCCGGAGAAAACACTTCAAGGGCAAAACAGGCTCAGCTTAGAGGTACAAAGTGATTTTATTACTAATAAAATCAAAGGAAGATAAAGAGATGTAAAATAAGCTCCTAAAAATACCTTTTCTTCCACCAGCCCCTCCCTCCTTCCCACCAACAGTGCAGGGAGACAGGGCATGGAGGTTTGTGGTCAGTTCATCACCTGAGGTTTTCTTCTGTTGCTCAGGGAGAGGAGTCCTTTCCCTGCTACACTGTGGGGTTCCTCCCATGGGAGACAGTTCTCCATGAACTTCTCCAGTGTGGTTTCAATCTCACAAGCAGCAGTCCTGCCAAACCTGCGGCAATGTGAATTCTTCCCATGGGCAAACAGTCCTCCCAGAACTGCTGTGGCATGGGTCACTCTTCCCATGGGGCGCAGTCCTCCAAGGACAGGCTGCTCCAGTCCCTCCCTCTCCACCGGGTCTTCCACTGGAACACAGCCTCCTCCAGGCATCCACCTGCTCCAGCACAGGCACCTCCCCCATGGGCTGCAGGTGGATCTCTGCATCCCCTGTGGATCCCCATGGGCTGCAGGGGCACAGCTGCTTCACCATGGTCTTCACCACGGCCTGCAGAGGAATCTCGGCTCCAGTGCCCGGAGCACCTCCTCCCCCTCCTTCTCCACTGACCTTGGTGTCTCCATGTTGTTTCCCTCACATGTTCTCACATCTTCCTCTTCTGTGACTAAAAGAAAAAACTGTGCCCCACTTTGTTTGGATTTTCTTTTTAACATATGTTATCACAGAGGTGTTACCATCATCTCTGATAGGCTCTGCCTTGGCCAGCGCCATGTCCATCTTCAGAGCTGCCAGGGATTGGCTCTGCAGGACATGGTGGAAGTTTCCAGCAGCTTCTCACGGAAGCCACCTGGTGTGGGCCCCCCTGCTACCAAAAACCTGGCCATGCAAAACCAACAAAGAAAGGCATGAACATCGTTTTAGTCTCCCATTCTTCAACCAATATATGTCCAAATCCTGTGGAATTTCAAGGGAACTCATTATTCATGGTGAACACTGCTCTGAAACACACTGCATACTTGTCTCAGAGAGTTAATTCCCCTGCACTCCTGTCATTTCTTTACGGAAAATGAAGCTTTAGAAAAGAGGAGTAATAGATCTGTTCAAGATAGCTGAGCTGTGTTTTTCTACAAACATTTCTCATAGCAAAACTACAAAATGTTCCTGCTATTGTCTAGAAATCTACTTACATTACATTATTAAATATACTTCCCCTTATTCCAGAGGGTCTTCTTGAGTTTGCATAGTGAAAATGGGAAAAAAAAAAAGTTTTCTATTTCCTTCATGTTGAAAACCTGGGAAATAAACAACTCTGGGCTTTCTGTCTTCCAAGAAAAGAGGTGATGTAAGAACAAACTAAGTGCAGCTGACTTACCTCAGTCCAAACCAAAGAGAGAGCCTCTTGCATAGAATAAAAAGGTCAAGAGTATAAAGATGTGATCTTGACAGGGAAGAGAGCCAAGAAAACAGTTCAGTATTTAAATAACTGATTAAATAAAATATAATTAGGGCTAAGTTGGCCCCTTTCCCAGAGTTCATAAACGCACACAAGGAATCTCCTCTGGGGGCATGCAGCCTGACACGTGCCTTGGTTAAATCAAGCCATTTAAACAGCTGACCTTTTTTAGTGTCAGCTTCTGTTTGTTCGCCCCCCTCAGCCCTCTCTGGAGCTACCCTTTCATACTGCTTGACTCATGTCTCCCCCACCTTTAGATGTGACAGGAGGAAAATTAAATAAACCAGAACTACAACAGAATGAGAAGTTCCAGAAAGCCTTTGTTGCAATTTATTTCCCAGGTTTGTGAAGCAGCAACCTAACTCGCATGGCCTTGGAGGGTTTCGTGAGCCCAGCTCCCTGGAGTTTGGAAATCCCGAATTGTAGAAGACAAAGCTGTTTTGAGGGAAGCATTGCAGAGCTAACCCAGGTAGTTATTTGCCCTGTTCTCATCAAGCTCTCAGGTACACCAAAGCCCCATTTTGCATAACTCCAGTGGGCTGACGTGCTCTCTGTTTGACTGGCACTGCTCTGCTGAGCCTGAGGAACAGATTTTTAGCAGAAAATTAAATCACTGGAGCACAACTCACCCTAACCTGTTTCTCAGCTTCTAGACAGGAGGTTTTTATTACATTAGTCCATTCCTCAGGCAGAGAGTTGACTTCCCATGTTGACACTGACCATATGGACATATGTTCCATATGGTATGCAGCACAGGGAATCCCTCATTTAGAATGAAAAATTTACACCAGTAAAGAACCTACAGAGGCCCAGAGAAACAATAGGTGAAGAGTGGGATGGAGAGGTTGCAAATGCATTTCTCTCAGCTTAAAAAGACTAAAGTCTGATTCAAAAGAACTTGAAGTCAACGAGAGGCTTTGCACTGCCTACAGGAAACTTTGAATCCGAATTTGATTTGGGAAGAAGGGGGTGAATTGCACTGTCGCACTTGGACATGAAAAGAAGCACGCAGACTCAGCTTAGTTCAGGACAGGAGACGAGAGAGCAAATAGCACCTTTCTTCTTTATTTTGTCATTTATATATCTTTTTAGAAACCACCGTGGATTGGAGGATGAGGTTACCACCTCCCCAATCACACTGGTCAACTGACAAGTCTATCATATTTCTCTGCCTAGAGAGAAAGAATGAAAACAATAAGGACGGTTAGCAAAAACATGGCGATGTTTACAGAAAAGTGCGTGAGAAACTATATCACAGAAATTAAAACATCGAAAGACTGCAAAACTCAGGGTGATATTGCACCTATCGAGACTATTTTCTCTGAAGTGAAGCGATGACTCAGGCTCTAGAGCTAGAGGTAACGAAAGGACAAATTATGCTGCACTGCTCAAGGAGATATGCACGTTTACCCTGCACAATATGTTATGCTGGAGGCACCCCCCTTCCAGGTCGTTTGGATGTTTTTGTTTAATTCTGATTCCTGTCAAAGTTCGTTTGAAGGAGAATAATATACATTCAGGAAGTAACCTCCCATCTATATATGTGGAAAATTTGTCCATCCAGTAAGTCCAAATTCTATTCAAACATCACCTCCCAGTTATTTACAATGCTACAAATATTGATTAAAATATATGCATTCATACTGATTTTAGTCTTAACTGATGCTCCACATATTTTGCACACATGGCTGTTTTTACTCTCTTTAGAGGAATACAATATCAAACACTTTGAGAGGAACACAGAATGAGCAGAGTCCTAAACAAAAAAACAAATTCTAACAGTGTCAAATGGGGGTAATGTTGAGGATTTTGTACATTTTGTATCAGAGATCCTGAGAAATGTCTCAGGAGTCTTTATTATCCCCATAACAGCAGCAAAGATGAATCTGTGAGATGGAAGGCCATGAACAAAATGAACATAAATATCGTGGAGCTACCCAAGGTCAGAGAATAACTCACAGCAGCCTTACCAGACTTGCTGGGTTTACCATGTGTTTCTCCATCCGTCCTGTATGACATTCCTTTAAATTGTATCTATTGAATGTCAGGACCAGGCTGCCCACATGAAAACTGACCCTCCTGGCTGGTAGTTTTGCACTCACTTAGTCTTCCTTTCAGACCATTATGGCCCCAAGCTCAAAAGATCAGAAGAAACTGCTTGGAGATTTCAGCCCATTAGTTTAAAGGTAAAGAGTAAGATGAATGGAAGCTCCCTTTCAGTGGCTAACTGGGGGTGTCTCAGGACTTTGAGCAGGCAATGTCATTTGCCAACATTATTTGCAACCCTGTCCTTCTGCAATAAAAAGATGGAGTTCATCCTTCAAGGCCAAGAGCACGGAAAATAGCAAGACTGCCTCTCAGCTGCAACCTTTCAGCTGCCTTCTCTGCCTCTCACCTCACAAGCTCTCTCCTACTGCCTGCCCTGAACACAGTCCTGAGGGTGGCCTCCTCGCAAGTCTCACTCACAGCACCTGGGGCTGCTGGATGAAGACTGTGATTCAGAAGGAAACTCTGCTCAGGAAAAAGTCCTGGTGTCTAAGCAGTTAAACACATCATGCTGTGATATAAATCCTCTCACTCACCACCACCCCAGATCAGACTCTGGACATGAGCACCTGGCAGAAAAGGAATTAAGTAGTGTATAAAAGCTAATTGATCAACTATTTTGACAGTCTAAACTTTTAAAGGATGAAAATATACCTACTTTCACTGACATCAAGGTGCTGGTACTTTATCATGTCTGCAACATTCCGAGTCTGCAAGGGCCCAAAGACGTGTTTTTGCTGTCCCAATGCTTGGCACAATCACGAGGTTTGGCAAAATCATGATGTAGTCTCTGTTTTTTTCTATCCTGCTGAGTTAGAGACCTTATGGGTTAAGAGGAAATTCTCCAGTTGTCCAAGTACAAAAAAGGCCCAGACCAGTGTAAAAGAAGAAAACACAACCACCCACCTTGCCCCAGGCTTTAGCCACCAGCCAGCCTGTTTTCTAATGTATGAAGAGATTCTTTCGAATGTCCAGCTGTGCCAGACATGAAAAAACAACCACAAGAATATTTTTGTGCTAATTCCCTTACTCATTTAGATTCTTTCCCCTTACTCTTTCTTCCACTTGGTTATTCTGATACGTTTTTTCAAATGTGTCAAAATTAGCAACATTTTCTCTGTGATCAACCTCTCCTATGCTCCTAACAATTTTTTTTTTTTCCCAATCTTCTCTGCCTCCTTATACTTTGTAAGGGAAGGGTTTCCCTGGAACTATTGCCCAGATCTAATAACCTAGAGGCTCAAATGTTCTTATGAACACTTACTTCCTTCAGGGTTGCAGGAGATTCTGATTTCACTGAGGGACAGGGGCTATCCTGAACATGAACAGAACAAAATAGTTCATTCAAGACCATCCCAATTAGCCGCAATTTCCATGGTCCCCTACTCCAGTATATTTCATTTGTCCTGGTACCCTGTGGCACTGGAAGGAGGGAAGCTGGTATCAGAAGCATGAAAGATGAGGCGGGTATTCCCCACCTCCAGTACAAGCCACACCTTTTCCAGGCTCCTGCTCTCACTGCGGGGCAGTGACAGCTCTGCCACTTGCCCCTTTCCAAGAGGATGGCAGGTTACAAACCCACTCAAAACACCTGACAGCAGTCTGACCCAGTTTTCAATGCCTGTCAAAGAAATCAAGACACACTGCTTTCACCTTCCCTACTTGTGATGGAGGTAACCCTGTCTCCGTCTCTCTTCCCCCACAAGAAAACACATTTCCAAACCCAGGCAATGACAGACTGCAAAATGTAGATTCAGCACATTTTGCAATATATCTTGATTTACACATCAGCATAATGGTACTCCTCCTCTCAGGAAAAGATTCTGATTGCCCAGATAAATCTATTCACAAAGGTGAAGAGAACTTCCTTTTAGCCCTTTAACAAAATTATCTCGGTCATCACAAGGTCGGCAGCAGGCATCGGTTCGTTCCTTGCAAATTTGCAGTTTGCTTTTTTTTTTGCATGTGTGGTTTGCTTTAAACCTTACTTATATAAGGCTTATTTATCACAGCCACACAGTCTAATTCATGTATATGCATTTAGTATAAAAGCATTTGAATTAATGTTCCCAGCTTATTTACTTTGAAGGACTGAATGCCCCTCAGGAAGAAATATTGATATTAAAGGAGGCCATTCTCTGATGAACACTAGTTCCTGCAATATTTATGGCATCTGAAGCCTTTTCTCTCCTCTTGATCTTTTGAAAAGAGGTCCCAAAGGGGAGTGACAAAGCTTGGAGAGTGGAGGAGGGAGAAGAAGTACAAGAAGGGTCCCTTTGCTCTGAGTACAACACCAAAATGTAAACAAGAAGGTGATCAAGGACTGTGGTCATTTCTAAATTAAGCATCTAAAATGTATATTAATGAATATGAGGGGAAAAAACCCATTGAGCCAACTTTGTAGAGAATGTTAAAATGGAGAAAAAAAAAATATCTGAAGCTTTGTTCAGTTTTGAAGCTCAGTTCTGCTAATTTAGGGCATATCAACTGTGTTTTTGAGGCCAGCCAGAAGAACTAATGTCAATGGAAACATCGGAAAGCAACTCCTTCACAGTCTAGCATTTGCCATTTGCCATCTTTTTAACTACTCCACACAGCCACATTTCTTATTAAAAATAAAATATCAAATATTTTTCTGGCTTCTTCAGAACTGAGTTTGCACTCCATATGAGCTGAGAGATAGAGGAGTGCACACTTGATATCCATGTGATGTTCTCTCTCCTTCTATATCCTGAAGGGAAATCACAGTTCCTGGCTTAGTTTCTGTTTTCATGGCATAGTAAGGAACAGAAAAGGCAAAACACAAGCTGAAGGATCTAAAGGCCAGATCCAGCACTCCAAAGGCTGCGTCAAAATGTCACTGAGCCACTGTTTTGTCCATACTCATTTATTGCCTCAAGCATTCTGCTTCTTCACCATAAACGGAGGGAATGTTCTTCTCCTTTCTATCCTGAAGCTGTAATTCACTAGGAGCAGGCATCTCAGCCCACACGGACAAAGAGCAAAGGCCAAGGCAGAGAGCAAGCAGTTTTGCTGCTGAGGTGGTCCCCACTGGCTGGGAGAGCTGCCTCCACACTTAACTTGCTTTATTATGTGCTGAATGCTATCCTAGGGCTGACCCACCTTGTCAATACATGTTATCTAGGGATACAGCTATGTAAGTGCATGTGCAGAAGGCAGGCTCTGCTGTTCTGCCACCAGCCTTGCCTGTCACATTCCCACAGGTAATGAGTAGGAAAACATCAGTTTCTCCCATTTTGGGAGGAAGTGCTGGGATATCCTGCAAAGCAGATTCATTTGCATGGCTCTGTTGAATGGATGAGGTATGGGAAGCTGCTAGCTCTGAGTTGTGCCTGCCCCCCACCCTTCCCTTAACTGAGAATTTATTTTGTCACAAAAGTCCGTGCTAACATGAGAAACCAAGGCTGACCCATGGATGGGAAAAGATGAGGCCAGGGGTCAGGATCCCACTGTAAAAGGTGCAGTTTTCAATCAGAGGGGTGTGTTGCACCTGGCTAAAAAAGAATTTGATGAGAGCTTTGACTAAACCAAATTATTTGTAGGTGTAATATGATGGAAAAAGCAAATATTCAGGGAAATAAAGGATTTTAAAAGCATTAGCTTTGAAACAGGTCTGGGAACTCTGCTTCTTCAAAAGTGACCTGCATCTGATTCTTCCTTGTAGGAAACAGGGGATGCAGATGTAATGTCCAAAGAGGACAATAAGGGGATAACAGAGGTTTCAAAGATCTAGAATAGAAAAAAGAAGTTGATGATGGCAAATAGGCTCTTCTTTGCCCCTTTTCCAACCAACACCCAGGAGATGTAGCTGCCTGCTCCAAAGATTCTCCCAATAGATTTACCCAGTGGAAAAACCTTGGATTGCCCCAAGGTATTTTGGTGGCCAATGGCAAAAACTTTTTATGAAGCTGTGACAAAACCCATTGGACAATTCTGTGGGTGATTGCAGCTTCTGTGCACTCACAGCAATATATATCGTCAGCTACAAAACCTGAGGTGAGTCTTACTAAGGAAATCCCTCTAATTAGGCACCCAGAGATGCCATTTGTCATGTGTCCTGTGCTGACCTGCAGCTCTGCATTTCCACAGCTGCCCCCACCAGCTCCCACAGAGGGGGCTGTAAAATGTGTACGCAAGTCCTCTCTACATGAAAGGTTCCTCTCAGCTGGGCAAAACAACACAGATCTCTGTGGCTGAAGATCAAGGGGGAATGGCAAAACCCAGAAGCTGCAGGAGCAAAGCCTGATGCCTGTCAAAGTCAGCACAGACACTCTCCCTGATTTTGGCTGAGCTGGGATTTCTGCACTCATTTTGTTTCAATGCCAAGATGCGGGGAAGGGTTCAGATGTGCTGTCAAGAATTTTACTGGAGGAATTAAAATAGCCAATTTCAGGTTAGCTTTTTGTTTAGTTACTCATTGTATCCTGTCACCAAAGGGCCTCTCTTGGCTGTATGAAGCACTTCCTGGCTTAGTCACACGGAAGATAGATGTGGGAGCATTTCTCTCATCAAAATGTTTGATTTAAGGGGAGATCAGAAAACTGACCCATGACAGAGACTCAAGAGGAGCTATGGGAAAAGGAGTGTTTACCAAATAGTTCAGCATTAGAGAGATAAATGGACATTTGACCTCATTTCACTACATAATGTTATTAGTTATACAAAATTAGACTGTCAAATACAGTTCTATAAAATGCAAAGGGAAAGCAAGAGGGCAAAAAGGAGAATGAACACACAGGGGACAAATCACTGTCACTCACAAAGGAGTGCCTGGCAGACTAAGAATTAAGTTCACTCCTCAGGGCAAGCCATCCCCAGCTGTTATATAAATACATTTTAATGCCCCTGTCAAGAGTACAGCAAGAAAAAACAGCGTTCCCCAACACAATGTGTCAGGTGTTCTCTGTCATTCAGAGAGCTTGAAAGAGCCATATTTAGATTGCAGTTTAGTCACTTCTCTAGCACTGCTCAGGCAGCTTCTCTGGGTCGGATGGAGCAGGCAGTGACTATGGAGAGCAGCCAGGCACACGGCAGCAACAGTAGCTGGTCAGTAGGGTTGGTGCCACACTCTCCGTGCTCATGCAAATGGGGAATCTCTTGGACTCCTCCAACCCTCTCTGGGCTATATTGCAAAATCGGCATTTGCCAGGCTGCTTGGCTTTTCCTCACGGGACTGACAGGGCAGGAGAGAGCTGACAGCCAGCATGCAGCAGACCTTGCTCAGCCTCCACCAGGAGCTCTTGCGTCCCAGCAGAGCCATTCTCAAGGGGAGAGGTGAGGTTCAACCTCAAGTCCTGAGAACAAAGCAATGATGCTCCCAATCCCCAGAGTATGCAGTTACCTCCTTTTCCCATTAGTCCAGATCCTACTGCCTTCCCAAAGCTGCAGCTTGGTTACAAACAACTTTGGGGTGACTGTGAGCTAGACTGGAGCCAACCTCTGCTAAAGCTACTACTTTATTTTTCATTTCTGAAGAGCCCTGCAGCACTTTCTCCAAAAATAAATGGCAGGAGGGGGCTTTTCCCCTTGCTGTCACACAGCTGACAGTGCTACAGCTGTCAATCCTAAACACCTCTAGCAAAATCAGAATCATTGCTCCAAAATAGGCTCTGTTTGAGATGAGCAGCTCTCAGACACAGTTCCATCAGCTCAAGAGGAGTGCAATCACATCCCACCTTGTAAATGCACTTTTGGATTTCTGCTGCCTTTCCCTCTGAAACATGAATTTGGCCCCAGCTACTCTGTGATCTCTGAGCAGGTGGGAAATACATGGTGTTTAGCACACAAGAGACCAAGCAGAAGGATATAATATGATACAGCCATGAACAACCAACTCAAATGGGAGACTATTAAAAAGGAGCTCATTTCAAATGCAAACATTTTCATGGGGGCTAATGCAAGGCAACCTGCAGCCACTGCTATCTGAGGAGCCAGGCTTACAGGGCAAGACAGGTTTTGTGCTTTCCCTTTGGGCACAGATCAATAATTTGTTCTCTTCCTGGCATCAGGCCAGTGGAGGACATGGTACACCTGTCCCTGTACCCCCAAGTTGAATTGTACCAGTACAAGAGTTTGCAAAGCTTTGCTTTAGCCAGAACACTGAAAGAAAACAAAATCACAAAACCACCAAGCCTTTCAAAGTCACTGAAACCCTTCTCACAGCACTGACTGGAGAGTGTGGCCCCAACCATTACTCAGATAACAGCAACCAGGAGGTAACAAACATCACTTTTACTGCCAGAGAAAGCCAGCATCAGCATGAGGCACAGACTCAGAGCCACATTCCTTGGCAGGCAGGTGTTGCCAAGGTCCCACTAAGTCACTGCTGAAGATGCTAATAGTGTGTTTACTGCTCTAGCATTGTGACTTCTGTTGCTTTGCTGATGTGAGTATCTGACCTGGTACAAACTGGCATCACCTGTTTCAAAGATGGACAACAACACCAGCTACTGACCCAATCCACAGAATTGCCAGGGCTGAGGGACAGAGGCATCCTTTTGAATCAGCTTTGCTTCTATGATTTGTTTCATTCTCATTTTGTTTCTAAATGGCTCTTGGTTTTCTGCAATCATCTCAGCAATAGCTCATGTGGAGTTACATGCCAAGCTACCACAAAACATGTTGGGAAGAGCTATTTCCCTGGGCTCAGCAGCCCCCAAAGGGAAGCGTCTGCTGGTGGGCGCTGCGCTCATCCCCCAGTGATGCATGGGCCTGTCTGAGCGTGGGCTGCGCTTCAGCGCACACCCCCTGCGAGGGGCACATTTCATCAGCATCACTGGTGCAGCAGTTCTTTAAAAGCCAGTGTAGGATCTCATATTTCTGGAAGCACATGCATGCGATTTACAACCTTCTAGCCAGCAGCACTACAACAGAGATTACTTAATCCATCATTTCCAGAAGGGGAAGGCAGTTGCTAAGGTACAGGGAGGTTTTAGTTGGGTGAGACTTGGTCATTATAGAAGTAACTGCTTCAGAAACACACAAAGCTTCAGCCAGAAGCAAAACTGCATGCTGGGGCCTCATCCTATCCATTCCTTACCTATACATAGCCAGAATTCCATCAGATATGCCACACCAGTGATTCCACTTACAAATGCCCACAAGGCATGGAGGTACATAGTGAGTTGTCCTTATCTTTCTGAACTTAGGGACCAAAGTCGCATGTTACAAAAGAGAAACTTTCCTGTTCTCAACCATGTGCCATTTTACTGACATAGAAACATAGAATCATTTAGGTTGCAAAAAACTTCTAAGGCCATCAAGTCCAACCATTCCCCCAGCATTGCCAAGTCCACCACTAAACCACGTCCCCAGGTGCCACATCAACATGGCTTTTAAATCCCTCCAGAGGTGGTTACACTAACACTATGCCAGGGCTTGATAATCCTTTCAGTGAGGAAATTTTTCCTAATATCCAGTTTAAAACAGCCACCACTGATGATGGCCTAACAGCCTAAATTATTTCAAATTGCATCTCCATTTGCTATGAATATTAACCAGTGGCACAATGAGAGGAAGCAAAGTGTTTTCTAGAGATGTATTTTCACTTGAGACCTGGCCACAAGGCTGTTGAAATGTAGGATGAAGGGAATAAAGGGAGAGAGATCATGATTAGCCTGAGTCTGTCCTTATCTTTAAGCATATCAATGAAGAGCTTAATAGAATCATAATGAACATGTTCTTGAATACATGTGTTTTTCCAGCGGGCATTGCAGCTCTTGTATAAGACAGACAGCTCCATCTCCTGGGATATAGCTCAGTCCCTGGAACATTAACAGAGACCTTGAAAGGGCTCGTCTTTGTATTCTATTTTTTCCCCAGTGTCGAAGAATCCCCTGTGAAACTATTTGGTGATTGTGTGGGAGTAGGGGGAAGGAGAACATATTGTTTTACTTTTTAGACAGCAACCTTTTGGAGATGTCTAACACAACCATGCCAATAACCAGCTTTCAGGCTTGGGCTTTAGGAAGACCATAATTCATTGGTTAATTCCAGTGGACTCTAATTTTTGTCCCTGGATTTCCCACTCTTGAGGGCACTGTTAGGCAGCCAAATCACTGTTCTTTCCCTGAGGCAAGTCAGCACTCTGGTGAGTTGGTACTTCTGCTCCCAGGGAAGTTTCCCCTTTGGTCTCTGCTCAGACTGGGGCTCCTGGTGGGGTTTCTCATAGAAAGTCAGAAAAAAGCAGCTGGAAGCCAAACTGGAAGCTTCTGGGACTTTAGGGTTTTATCACTTATGCTGCAACACTCAAAGTCACTTGGCTTCTGAATCTGGGAATTGATGTGCAAGGCTCATAATAAAAACACAGGATTTGGTTAAGAATTGTTGGCTGAAATCACAATATTAATCCAAATATGTAGGTCATATAAATGTGAAAGTCGAAACAATTTAAGAAAATACATTACAAGAGTTAATAGCCAAAATTTATAACAAAGTATGGAAATGGTCTAAAAATACTTGCTGCAGGTACTTGTAATGAAATAATGACAAGATAAAACTGCAGATCTTTTTATTAGACAATATTATTGAGTTCTTATGAGGACAGTGTCTAGCAGTTTTACTTAGGGCAGGACTCAGTTCAAGGCACGCACATTACACAAGGTACATAAATTTCCACTCCAGGCTGTATCTTTGGAGGTATGGCCTGAAGGGTTCTGCTAAGGAAAGCTTATTCATCAGTGCTGCTAAAGACCTACTGAGGAAAGCTATGCACACTCTGCCACACAGGTGTGACAGTTCACACCAGAGCCCATGCCTCTCCAACCACTCACTGGGGCTGCCTTTCTGTATTAAGAGACCTGGGCTGCAGCCTGTCAGCCCACACTGGAACTAATGGATGAGCAAAGGCACAATGCTGGAGGACATTAAAAGGCAAATCATAAAAAAATAAAATCCCTTTATAACTTTACAATAAAAATGGGCATATAAAGGAGGTTCAAAAGAGATTGCTACTTTGTTCTAAACCAAGTCTGAAATTAGGTAGAATTTATCAGGCAGCTTTTGGGCCAGAGATACAATAAATGCTCATGTTGTTGTTACATCAGGTCTCTCATCTATTGTTCAGAATAGAAAACATAAGCTTATCTACAGTTTATCTTTTCCCTTGGTTTTTTTTGTTTCCACTTCTTTCCTCTTTGCTTTGAACAATTAAATGATGCTATAGATAATGCCCTCTTTATACAGGTAACCCACAGTGGAGTGGTGACGCTCTGAATTTTGCAAAAATAAGCTATTGCATTATGTGCTGCAGAGGGCTTACCAGCTCATGCCAACAAAGAGCAGTGACATACTTGGGTGACAGAAATTGTCCTTAAATGCTTCAGGTGCCGTTCGGGCTAGCTCTGTGTCCCAGCACCTAGCGTTCTTCTGCCTGCCCCGGGCAGAGGCTGGACCGATCTCGGCGCGGGAGGACGGGTGAATCACCGATCGGGTTCGCCTCGACCACCGATGGCTAGGGCGCGCGAAGGACGTAGGAAAAAAGGCGAAGGGGCTCCTCCGTGGGGGTAGAAGGTTTATTAGAGCATAGTAAAATCCATGGAGCAATCTGTCAGCCACGTGCTGCGAGGGCGATTTTGTACCGTGACAACACGGGCGGGGAAAACACGCAGTAACCAATAGAACATTAACCAGGGGATGTTACAAAGGCGGGGAGAAGGAATTACAACAAATGGGGGAAGGGATAGGCGGGGAGGAGTAACAGAGGCTGATTGGCCGTCGAAGGGCATAGATCTCTCCGGAAAGCTGCCAAATATGAGAGCTATGGGGAGGGGAGAGCTGCAGCCAATGGTAAGGCACGGATCACAGCTTCTGGGGTGCTCCCTGTAATTTCAGTGGTTTTGAGCTGCAGGAGCCTCAAAACAGACGACTTCCTGGTCCCCTAGGTTCTGCTGATCGTGGCTCACTGCAACACTTTACAGTCTTAACTGTCTGGGGAAGGGGAGCAGAAGGTAAGAGCAAAGTGTGCCAATGTGCAAGAAAACAGATTTATTGCTTTTGCCAGGAAGCAACTTATCATACCTCTAACAGCTAATGAATAGCTTGCTGTTTTCTTCTGCTGGAGTTACATCTTTAGTGGGATGAGAATTTATGTCTACCCACTTATTAAGCAATATTTTTAAAATGTGAACTCCTCCTTCTGTTTCAGAGACAAGGAGGTTAGAAGCTCCAGAGTGAGATTTTCTGAAAGTTCTCACCACTGTCACTTCTCTGCACTTGGTAGCAAAGTCACAGCTGATCCTTGATCTGTGCATGGCTGCTTCTGGAGCACGTCAGGACCTATATGTCTGTGCAGGATGAGGAAAGGAAGGAGCATATCCAACTATACAGCAAGGTGAAGTGCTGTTTGAAAAGAACATTAATTTGGCCAAGACCATTCCAGCTAATGTGGACTCCCTAATGACTCCTAATGTTCATACCAGAAGAGTCAGCCTTTCATTTCAAGGCCCTGTTCAAGATGATTCTTGACAGTAAAGCATATGGAGCTCACTCTAGGTAGAAGCATCCCCTTGCCAGTGTCACCGAAACTATGGGAAAAACAAAAACCCTCCAACAACATTTTTAGTGTAAGGGAATCAAGGCATTACTTTTGTCAGGAACATTAATCCACAAACACCAGAGGTTTATGTCCAAAAAGGAGACAGAGGAGTCCTGTTACTTTATTCGAACAAAGGGAGAGGCCATGGGGCATTCCCCTGGGGTCTTTGAAATTGTTAGAGAATGCAGCCTCCTTTTTATCCCAATTTCCTGGCCGCATTTCCATCTCTCTTCCCCCATTGGCTGAGGTACTTGAGAGGTACAGACTTCCCAAATCACTTAATACAGACCCCCTTTTCATGTATACCCCCCCACACCCCGTTTTTCTTTTCCTGTGGAATTTATGGTTCTTCCCATTGCTTCTTTCAGTATCTATCTTTACCTATCAGCATACCCACAGTTTGTTTGTAAAGACAAATCTATCTCATTCCTTTCACTTTATTCTGGCCAGGATGTTGTTCTGGCTAGGATGTTCAACAGAAATCTTTTCATCCACACATAGCTTGGGTGTGCAAAGAAAATAATTCCATGATACTTGGATTTTACTAGATTTTTCAGCTACTTACACAGGCTAACCCCATAGAGATTAATTGGTTCAATGTTCATTGGTCCCAAGTTATGCAGTTCTTAGTATTTGGTTTCCTACTGGATATGGATTTTTTTGCCTCCGATGCTAATTAGGTCCTAATTCTTATCTCTCTTTTCCCAGACCAGGTGTCTCCGCAGAGAACATTATCTCAAGGTTCACAGTTTTACCCAGGGGTGGGGAAAAGGCGGGACTAGGGAACAGGGACCAATGGGAAAGCTCTGGGGGAGTGACATGGGATAAAGGCTAACAGCCAACCAGGGAATTCAAACTGAGCTAGATTACATAACAGTACAGCCTGGGAGAAGCCTTTTGGTCACCTTAACATAAAGTATGTTCACTGGCCACCACCAGGTTTTGGGTGATACTGGGAGAAAAAGGTGAGGGGGCTTGGCTGGGTTTTGCTTGGTCCTGTTTCCGGGTTTCGGGGGGCAAAGGAGCTGCTTGCCTGCTTCCCTGCCACCTGGCCACTCGGACCTCAGAACCAGCACATGTGGCACCGAAACACTGGGGTCGGCTCTCGCCAGACCCTTTGCCCTTAACGCATTGCCACGGCCACTCCTGTGTGCCGGACTCCGAGATCCCTGTCTGCTGCGGTTTCCCTGCACTGCCAGTCTGCTTATTCTTTTTTTTTTTGTTTCCCGGCCGCTTGGGGAGCAGCCCGGAGCCAACGTGAGGGGTGTCCCCACACAGGCCACCCGGCAATCACGACCAGCTGCCGCCCGTCACTGCCCGGCTCGGCCCAGCGCCGTCACCGTGTGCTCCCCGAGCCCGCGCCACAGCGCCCCCTGCAGCCGCGGGGAGCCATCGCACCGCCCTGCCCGGCCGGGAGCCACCGGCGCCCCTGCCGGCCGTGAGCGGAACTGCACCCAAGGGGAATGGCTTAAAGAGCAGGTAGAGACTTCATTGGGTTTTCTGTTCTTGTTTGTTGTTGCTGCCGTTGTTGCTGTTTGTTTGCCTTGTTATACATACATACTAGTAAAGAACTGTTATTCCTTTCCCCATATCTTTGCATGAAAGGCCCATAACTTCAAAGTTCTAATAATTTGGAAGGAAGGGGATCACATTTCCATTCCAAGGGAAGTTCCCACCTTCCTTGGCAGACCCCTGACTTTCAAACCGAGACAGTAGCATTTAACAAGCAACATAAAAAGATTATCATACAAGTTCATAATCTCCAGGCTAGATGGAAAAGGAAGAGGTTAATTGGCTAGAAATTAATAAACAAAACAAAAAACAAACAACAATACAATCATGACCTAGAAGTGGGTAAAGCCAAGTGCATTCCTAGGTTGGAAAAGGTGAGTTTAGAGCAAATGTTTAACCTAATGTGTTTAAATTAATATGCTTGAAACAAGTGTATAAATTAATAGTGAAATTCTTTTACCCCATTCTTAAATAAATTGCAAGACTTTTTCAAAACAAGGAGATGTGAATATTGGTAATAGAGACAAACATATCTTGAACAAGAAACCCCTGTAGGTGTAGTCATCTTGGGGAGTCTGTTTTGTGGTAACCCTAAATAGGAATAGAGCAGCTCCTTTACTCTCTTGACTTGCACAATCCATCAGTGTCTGCGCAACCCTGGGTTTCTGTGGGCTTCTACCACAGCTCATTTCCCATGGCACCAGTTAGTGCTTCAAATGCACCACCAGGAATGAAAAATGGAAAAAGAAATTGGATTTGCCAGTGCTCTTCATGCCAGCAAAAGAATAGGAAAGAGGAAGGGAGAACCTTCCTCCATTGTCAGGGTGTTTTCTGGAGGAGAGAGGAGCCAATATGTCTCTTTTGATTTCGTTGGCAGAGAGGGAGTTAAGGGGGAGGCTGAGAGCTTGTGCTGGTGTCGAGACACTGTGTGGAAGGGGATCCCTGCTAACGTCAGGTTGGAATTACTGCTGCATTGTCTTGCCAATGCCCCCAACATTTCCTACCTGCAAAGACAGAACCAAACCACATGAGATGGAGTCTAATTAAACTACTGGGTGGTTTCTGAAATATGAATGCATCCCAGAACTTTAGCAGCATATCTTAATGTCTCAGTCATAGAATCAATCTAATGAAAAGCCTCAAACTGATCTGCGTGGTAGAAGATATTTTTCCTATCTCCTTAGCATCAAATATATGGCCATTAAAGAGTACAAGTAAGAGACTACATGGTTTCTGGAAGTCTTGACAAGAACAGCAAGTAGAGGAGTCTCCATCTTGGGCTGAGGGGAAGTGAGGAGTGAGAGGCAAAGATGTATCTTTGATCTATCTTGCCTATTCACAAGTAGGATGTGTATCACAGCTCCTGTACCTGATGGGTCTGCTCCCTCCACACAGTTTTTCCTTTTACAGAAACAAGAACCACCACCAGGTAGATAAGCACTTCATTTTAGTACATAAATAAGAACCAAAAGCAACCCAACCAATTTTCCCATTAAATGCATATTGTCCCCATGAGCCTGAAATGAAGGCCTGGGTCTGAATGTATTGTTGACAGGAATCCATTAGCAGAGGCATCAATTATTATGGCTGCAATAAATCATTTACAAAGTGCTGTAAATTCCAAACAGAGTTGAACAAACACAAGGCTTCATCACTACCCATTTCTCTTACAGCCAGAGCTGGGCTGGGAAGAGGTGCTTATCTTAAACAGGATTGATTGGAGGTATTGTACTCAGAGACCTGTACTCTGAAAAAGGGCTAAACTTTGTAAAATAAAGGGTAAATCAAGGTTAAACCTTATTCAGGCTGTTCATTCCAGGGCTGCAGTGTTAACCTGCAGAAATCCCTGAAGTTGGAATTTACAGCTGGCTTGAGAATGCCTGAAGGGGAGGTCCAGATACACCTCTTCTGCCATCAGTATATGTGTGTACAGAAGAGGCTCTCACACCTCTGGAGATGATCAGGAAACACTCTATGGCATCTTCTGCCTGGCCCTGGAGGGTCATTATGCTAACCAATGGCTATGTTCAAATCACCTGCATAGGGACAGCTCTGGCCAGTGGGAATTTGTCCACCTATATTAGGACTCAGAATTTCTCACTGCATCTTTTTAGAACCAAAACTTGTGACAGATCCGGTGAGCGATGCTGTGTGAAGGTTTCACAAGCACTCATGAAGTAATGAGCATTAAGGAGTGAGAGTCTGCCCCGTATCCCTAAGCCTCAAGTGATGCTCTGCAGGCAGCCAACATGAGGGCAGATCCTTCTCCAACTGCTCCACAGTGCTCTTCTGTCTCATCCAGGTGCTGGGACTCACTGCTGTGAGCAGACTTTGCAGACTGGGGGAGCTTCTACAGCTCAGCCCTTATTTTGCAAATCCCTTCCTTACAAATAAATAAATAAATGAAGCAGTAGGTAGATGGCATTAACACAAGAGACCAGCAAAATCAGCTCACCTGCTTAAGTAATTTGCTCTTTGGGATATATTTTCTCTGACAGACTATTATTTTGAGTCCTGTGATTCTCTTTCCCTTTCTTTCCTGGGCCAGAAAGCTGCTACTGGTTTCTCTAAGTCTGAGCACTGCTGACTTCTTTGTCTGAGCCAGCCACATTTGGAGCTAATTTCTGCCAGTTTTACCCACTGCAAAATCCACAGAGGCATTTAAAACTTTGCAGCAAGCCACAAAGGCCTTGTTGATCATTTAGCCAAACCCAGGGCTTTCTGCCCCTTACATACATCAGACCAGAGTGACTCAAGCCAGATGAAAGGTGATGTGACTGTGAGGTGGATCCAGCCTCCTGTCAGTGACATTGCATCCTGACCTGCAGGTTTGAGAGGTCATCTGGCCCAAGTACAAGCCCTGGACTTGATTTCTCTTCACAGGGGCATCGCTGGCAATATAACAGAGCAGAATCAGGCCTTTTGGAAGCAATGAAAACTGAGATCCAAAGCTGCAGGACTTGGCATTGCCACTTAATCACTGAGCCAGCAGTGATTTTCTCATACAGAGGTATCTTGAAATCAGCCCCAATATGCTGGCAGGGATCTGGAGAGACATGCTGATCTATTCTGCAGTATGCCATATATCATGTTTCTGTGCAATTTAAAGAATTGCTACATCAGCCAAATCTCCACAGAATATTAAAAATATAAAAGAATTTATAAATATTTTACATTCAAATTCTCTGCTAAGAGTTTGCGACTGTCCTGATGTAGCATAATGCAGTTGATGGGTGATTAATTTTCCTCAGTTTTGGGGTACATTTATCAAGTTGTGTCATTGCCCAAGTGTTGTGGGCAGTAATGGCTTTCTTTGGGGTCCATGTATGGCATGTAGCCCGACAGATTCCTGGCCTACAACCCACCCTTGAGGCTTAGTCATTGAGCTTATTACAGATAATGGATGCTGGGAAAAAAAACATGAGGAAGAGCAATGGAAGAGTGAGCTTTCATGATGAACAAAGGCTACTGAAGACATCAAGATCTGATTCCCTTTCTCCCTTTCATTGCCTCACGGGAAACCTCTGTCATTAATAATGTCCAGCCAGGCTGTCAGTCCATGTTGCACACATGGTCCCCTGGCTAAACTGTGAGCCTTGAGTCTGAGCCGAGGAGCTCCACCTTGTCACTGTGCTTCCAGCTAAAACAAGCAAACTGTGCTCTCCTAGCATGGACAACGAGGAGGGATGCAAGGGGGCCAGAGTTTTCCCAACAAAGGACAACAAATGATGTGTTTTTACCAGAGAAGACACAAGGATAATTAACTTTCTGTCTGTCGGATTCACATGAAGGTGTATGAAAGACGTTTTGTTTCCCCATTTTCTTTCTGTTCTGCTGGATCTGAAAGCATGTCTTTGCATTTTGCCAGCTGGTTTACTTTCTGAGGTATGTTTAAGTTATTTGTGAAGGAAAAAAATGCACAATTTGCCTTGCTTCCCTAAACCCAAAATAAATTCTAAACACATCAGACCTATTCTTCACTGGCCCCACCTGGCACAGGATGAGATGGTGGAGAGGGTTGATACTGGCCTCTTGGCTTGGAGCTACACAGCTCATTTGGCATCTGTGGTTTTGTTCCCCCTTTCCCTGAGATGTCCATGTGTCACAGAGCTCAGGGAAGCCTGAAGGAAAGCAGTAACAAGGACATTTTTGCCCCTTTCCCTACCAGGCTAAGGATAAAAGGTCAGGCAAACACAGTCCACCAAATTACTCACACGAAGAGCTCGAGAAAGAGGAAGTCTTTACTCAGCACACATTAGCTTTGGGATCAATACCTGGAGAAGGTAACTGCCAGCTGCACCATGTTCAGCACCACTCCAGCTGCACTGGGGTCAGACATAGATTTTGGAAAACCAGTACTTCCAAATACCACCAAATATAGCAGGATTTTGGCAATTCTTACAATGCATGCTCCCCATGTTTGCCTACACAATTTGCTACTGCCTGCCAGCTGGTGGCAAAACTCTTGGCTACTACTTGTGAGAATGTCTCACACGTCCTCCAGCACTCCCCTGCCCTGGATCCCTGGGCTTGAAGCCTGAACTTGGAGCAGCTTAAATGGACCCCAATCATCTTACAAGAGAAGAGTGCACATCAATGGCAAGAGAGGGCCATGGAACTACTTGCAAACAGCACTCCATCAGACAAGATTTGGGGTATCTTTCCTGTTTGCAATCCTGTCTAAACACAAACCCTCTCATTTTCCACAAACCTTTTGAAAGCATGTCCCTTCAAGCTTGTGAAAAAGTCTGAAAGTACAGGAAACTTCTCTCCAACTCAATCAGTGGGAACCCCTACAACAGAAAGAAGTAAGCCAAAGCTCTTGCCCACAGGTTCAGAATTTTCCAATCCAGGCTTTTGTGACTCCCACCATCTGCACTAGTACAATAGCAGGGCCATGCTTGGCTCGCAAATGGCAAACTCAAATGCAGCTGGCACAAATGGGGAAAGAGATAGGATTGTGTTTCTCCAGGGAAAGTTGGTCATTTGGAGGGTATTATCTGGATAGTGGTTATATAAACTGTGGCTGAATGGCCTCTATTTACAATAAGAAAAATTGCCAGAAAGTGATCAGAACATATGCAGTCTGATGAAAAGGCTGCACTTGAGCAACATGAAAAGCCAATAATCTAGGACGAAGTGGATGTTTGATAGCTAGGAATTTTAAGCAGGGATAGTGCTGGGGGAAGGGGTATTTCAAATCTAACCAAAACATCAGTCTCAAAATTTCTCAGTAGTCCCAAATGTTGCATGAAATTCGGAATACAAACAGGGAAAAGGCTGCTGCAGCCCATGGGCCAGGTTCAGAGCTGATTTAGACTTTCTGCAAATCCACGGTGTTTGCAATAGTGAATCCCCCGCCCTTTGGTATGTGACCATTTCACAGAGGCAAATTTTATCCTCACACATTTGCTGCCAAGGAGGTCTTACACACCTGAAGGAAGTTTGTGCCATTAAGTCAATGTCAATCATGGCATCTCTGTAATGACTTGTAATGGCCCTGTATAGCAGGTTGAGTTCATTACCCAGGCAGAAACACCAATTTTGTGTAGTGGTTTAAGGGTTGACTGTGGGCACTAGCCCTCCACCCCACCCATGTCCTTTCAGTGAGATAAGCTATTAGGAGGAAAGCAAAGCAGGCACACAACTTGAAAGAAAGAAAAAAAGGTTTAATCAACACCCAGATGGTCAAAAACAACAGAACAAACTTTCAGAGCTTCCCCCACTTTTCCCCTTTCCCAAGATCAGGGTCACAGTCCTAGGAAAGGGGGAGAAAGGGGTTCCCCTTTTCTTGCGTGGTTTTCCAAACTGCCACTTTTCGCAGATTTGCTTACAATTAACAATCTCTGCTGCAGTGTAACACATCTCTTTTCCATGAGCCCTGTTACAGCTCTCGCGGCTGCTAAAAACAACAGGCAAAAAACATGGGGTTTTTAAGGATGAATCATTCTCCTCCTCGGCTTGAACACAAGGCTTCTCTTCGCCAAGGTTTTGATCCTGGCCTCGGCACTCCACCCTTTTACAAACCATTTGATAAAAATGCCCATCCCCCCCTTCAGTTTAACATGAATTAGAGACATAACGGTTTGTAATATTAATAGTCCATCCCACAGCAAGGCAAGGGATTTTTTAAGCTTCCCGCGCGAGCCCGCACAGCGCCGTCCGTGCACGTGACCTCGCCTTCTCCTTCTCTCTGGCTCTGAAGCTGCCATGTTCCAGGGTGTTAACCGGGCTCCATGGTGGAGAGAGCCCTCCCCGCTCCTCTCTGCGCTGCCAGGTGCACGATGTGGAGAAAGGGATGTCTTCCTCTTTTTCGCCGCAAGATACGCCAATAACCCTGGAGGCTCCGCCGGCATTTTCGGGTCAGATGACCTCAGAGCCCTGGGGCCAGCCAAAGCTACTTGTGGCTCAGGGGATAGCTCCCTTCCCTGCAATCTGAGTCCGTGCTGCAGCAGAAATCCCCAGGGGCAGAAGGCAGAGCGGCAGGGACAGCGGTGCCCCCCCCAGCCCCACGGGCCGGGCGATGGGGCGCCACCCCTCCCCCTTCTCCCGTCCCTGCACCGAGCCGGGACGGGAGCTGCCCAAAAATCCCCCCTTCTCACTGGGAAAAGGGGGCAGGAGGCCGAGAGAGGGGGGCGGGGGCGGCCAGCACCAGCCTCACAGGCCGCGACCGCACCGCACGCCACCCCCGCCACCTCCCGTTCCTGCACCCTCCCGGAACGGGAACTCCAAATGTAAAATTTAGGGAAGCATCATTCGTTTAGAGGGCTGTCTGTCAATTTCTGACCAACCCAGGACACCCTGATACTAAGGCTCTCCATATCCCATCTACACATACAGCCACAAAGCTCTGGGTCAGCCCCAGTCCAATTCCTCTTTCACATCTTCCTTAAAAATATTGTGTGAATTACAGCAAGAGAAGACACAGGAGGTTTTATCTTTGATACCTGTCTTCACTACATATTTCCCAGCATAGATTCAAGAGCAGTGTTTTCCCTAAGATAACACTTTCTAGAAGAAGGCATAATAATTTTTAGCATGATCTTTGTGAATTTGAAAGCATAGACTAGGACATAAAACACTTAGTCCACCAGCAGAACTTAATTTAGCTTGACAGGTTCGAGACATCACAGGAAGAATTCTGTAGGGATCTCAATTAACTCAGTGTAACAAGCCTGGGTTCCTGCTATTAGATCCTTCATGAACTATACACCACCAAATTACCACAGCCATGTGCTCCTCATACCAGAGCATAACCCCATCTAGCCAAAGAAGCAGCTCCCTATGAGTTTTTGTCCAATTTGTAATTAATGTAAGAACATAAAATGGCTGCATCTCCAATGTTTTCAGCTCATCACCTTCCAGTACTACACATGATTGCTGTGCATTTATAAAGCAGTGGGTTTCTTTTTCATGAGTATGTTCCAAGTCCCCTAGAATATGTCTGAACTTGTGGTGACCATCTGATTCCCATTCCTACTCTCTTTCCCACACAGATTTTTAGACTCCACCACAAAGAATGAGAGCTTTCTAGCTTATTCCTTATATGAAAACTAACTCTTGATAAGCCTTGTTTCCTTTTCCTTTATTCTACATGCTTTATTTGATGTAGAGATGAGAACTGTCTACAGGCTTCAAGGTATGGGCCATCCATGGATTTGTACAGCTGCACTGAGAGGTGACCCCTATTGCTTTCCCAATCCTGCCAGTATTTTGGGGTTTCTGCTAAGTATTGGCCCGAATTTTCATGAGACTTTCCAAAGAGATTTTATCTCTTCATTGGTAATGGACAAGTCAAAGCCCCCTATTTCACATAAGATCTTAGATTTCTTTTTTCTTAATGGCATTATGTTACACTGTGTTGTACCTCAAACTTTACTACTCAGTCACTACCTCTCCTGAAGATGTTCACAGGCTTCATCCTCTACCCTGAAGAACTCTGTACCACAGAGTCTCTCAGAACAGAGACAGGCCCCTCCAAAGCAAGACTGCTATCTTCCCAAGACAGACATTTCAGATAAGCAAGCTGTGGAAGAATTTCTTTTTCTCCACAAGATATGTGATTTCTAGACAGCCAAAATTAAGCAGGATGAATGCCACTGCAGAGCTCTAATCCCTGACTTCATGAAGGTCTAAGACATAAGAAAGCTCCTGTGATCTCAAGCCCCTCAATACAACCAGTCAGAAAAGTGGGTCTGCAATTCCCAGCAGAACAGAGTTAGTTTTAGAACTATATTGGAGAAGGATTTGAAAAGCACAGGTTTCAGTCCTTTATCTCACAGAATTTCCGTTCTCTTCCCTCGCTGTTAAGAGTGCAAGGACCCAGGAGAGGAAGTACCACATCTTCTGCGGACACAGCTATTTACTGACACCAGCTCAGGGACTGTGGAGCTTCCATTTCTGCATGCAGGATAGGTATACACCTTCTGGGGTCTACCTGCTTAAATCTTTTCCTGCTCTTAAATTTAAGTTTCAAATTTAAGGTCTGAGAAATCTCTTCCTTGTAGATCACAGGCCATACATCCCCTTCCCACATCATAATGGTCACCTGCAATGTTACACACAGCATATGGAGAGAGATGGTTGTATTTGTTCCAGCCTTGTTCCTTCAGCATCATTAGTCATACATCTTCCAGTGCAGGTGCTGACACTTATGGCCACCATATCTTCATTGTGCTCATCAAACACACAAGACCAACTTGTTCCTAACTTTCAGCTTTAGAGTACTTACAGACTGACAGAACTTACCCTAGTTTCCCTGATGGTTATTTTCCTTCTCCATTCAGCTGGACAAATGAACACTGCACTCCCTGAACTGAAGAGAGAAGCACAGGGATTGTTCATTAGGAAATGAGTGGTTTATTTTATGCCTTGTTCTGTCAAAAAAAAAAATCTTCCAGCTGCCCCAAATTACATAAGGTTGTACTTACTCAATATTTAGATAGGTGATCTTTAAGGAAAAGATTGGCTTTGAATAAAGTGTCTCCTTTCCTTTCAGGGTTAATGGTGAGCAACATCCAGTTCTTCAGCTGGCTGGAGATTGGTTTTGGAAATGTGACAGTAACATGATCCAGCTGTTCTGCCTATTTGTATTGTTAGACAATCTGATGCCAGAGCACTCAAGAGATTTGAGGGCTTTTCTGCTGTATTTGAAAAAACAAAACCATTTTCAAGACCCTTCTTGAAGTTAAATGAGATCAGCAATTTCTTTTCAAAATAGAAGAATAGTCGTGTGCAATTTCTAAGATGTTGCCAAAACTAGACCAAAAAAAAAGACCAGTCTCACAACATAGAACATATCCAGCAGCTATTTGGATGCTGAAGTGTTCTGGTAAAAACCTGCATAGCATAATTACACTCTGTACAAAGTTTCCCACCAGCTCAACCAGAAAGTGGGGGCTGTTTGTCCTGTCTTAGCAAAGAGATGTCTGGTGGCATGGCTACATCTTTAACTGGATGCCTATTTCACTGGTGCTACTTGGTTCTTAGCAAAATACACAGAACACCTACTGTGCTATTCATGAATGCATGACATTCCCATGACAGCTGACAGTCATTGCTTACTTCCTAAAATATTAGGATATAAGTATTCTTGCTCTTTTTCCCAGATGCAAACAGTGAAAAGAGAATCAGCTCAGGGAGGGATGGAGATAAGCTACAAATCTATTTGATCCTTTCATATCTGAGGAAATAACCCTCTGGGGATCTGCATAACCCCAAAGAAATTAATGGAAAGTCTCCCAAGAGGATTGAGGCCCCAAGTCAGAAACTCCATCCCCATCATAGATATTCACAGGTGTATTCTTACAACACTCTAACAGAGCAGGGCATATTTCCTTTGTTTCAGGTAGGGAATGAGATAACAGGAAAGGTTTGAATCTGATCAAGACCTGCAATAAACATTGGTGTGAAGTATGACTCACAGAAACACGCAGCCATGAAACTTCACCCAAAATTTATGTATTTAATTTCCTAAAAAATCTGATCTTAGGTGACTGCTGCTTTGAATGCTACCTGCTTTCCGCAGCTCCTTTTTCTGTTTAGGTGTCAGGAGCAGCAGACCACCATGGCTAAGGCACCAGGGTCACACAGATGCCCCGGGGCACACCACCTGCCCACGCCAGACTCACAGTTACCACCAAGGCTGGGTGGGGCTTCCCCACAGAACAATTATTATTGGAGATTAGGCAAAAAAAGTAAAGAAACCAGCAGGACCTTGGCAACCTAGGGTAGATTTGCAGGACTGCCAGCAGAGGGGGAGAGCGGAAAGGAAGCAGAATGAAAAAATAGTCAGTAAAACCTTTCTGCTTGTAAGCAGAGCACGTTTTTGGTTGTGTGACTGAACAGTAATAAACAGAGAACCAGAGACAATAACCACAAAGACATTTTCCCAGAGCCTCTTCTCAGGTTAAACTCAATTTCCCACTGGCTTGTCATTACTTTGATTATGGGACTGTTACTGTCAGTGTACCATAGACTGAGGTGTAACACTGCCAACACACAAGTGCATCACAACCCCTGGCCAAGCAGACTTTCTGGGAAATGCACTGCTCTTACTGGAAGTATGCTAGAAAATAGCTCCAGCCTGGAAGAGGCCACTTTGGGAGCAGGAAATTGCATCATAACTTCACACAAAGAAAACCATGATGGAGCTTGGTGGTGGTAGAATGGGACTCAAAACCCCCAGGATTAAGTCTTGACTTTGCAAGGGGCTTGTTCTGTGAGACAGGGTTGGGGAGACTGTCCAGGCCTTTTCGTCCTTTCCCTGTGCCACCCCAGACACCAAGGGGAACAAGGGGCAGAAGACAGGGATACCATCAGCTTGCCAGTCTGTTTTCACACCTCAGGGGCCTGGGATGTTCCAAGGAGATCCATGGAAATATCTACAAATCACACTACCTATCTACTTTGAACAAGCCACAAAGGACCTGGCCAGCCCAGCACTGTAACCATTCCGAGTACCTGCTGCCAAGCCAGTTTCTCACTGTCTGGCTATAAATCTGGGTCTGACATATGCATATGTCATGTTTTCCAGCTTTCTGGCTTTCTATCCTTAATTTTGTAATTCCAGAATGATTACAGCTAAGGAATACTAAGTCATCAAAATGCCTATCAGCACACTAGCTTGTAAACACTCATAATAAGAATGGCTAATAAAATACAGTTTATTAGCCAACCTCATACAGTATTTTTACAGCTTTTTCCACTCATCACTGAGGAAAAATAAATCCTTCACAGCTGTTCTGAATCTGGCATTGCCACCAGCCTCCCTTGGTCTCACTTGTAACGAGGTGAGTAATTAAAGTCCTTATAGGAGCACCAGGATTTTTTACTGCCCACCACAATCCAGTCCTCTGCTGTCCGACTGACTCAGAGAGCAGCTGCCACAAACAGTTTCCAAAATAGATCTGCAACGAAACTTGTTTTTGTTGTGTTAAATGATGGAAAAATTCAGCAGCTCAGCTGCTTGAGAGTCCTTGTTTCCTGTGCCAGGATGCCAAGGAAAAATCCAGTGACTCCTCAGAATTCTGGCAGATCAAAATCCCTGGTCAGGACTGTGGAAGAGCTGCCCGTGAATGACTGAAGTTAAAATGGTAACAAGCAAATATCTGGAAGTAAGTAAGGCAGGGAGAAGCCTTCACTACAGGAAGTTCTCAGGAATTAGTCTGGAGTGATGGTGGGTAAGTGATGATTTGTTTAGGGTTTAAGCAAACTATAAACATTTTGCTTTTATTTATGTTGTGACCTTGCTTGTTCTCAGCCACCAACTGGGGAAATGAACCACAAGACAGGAACATTGTAAAAAGCTTAAACCATTGATTCAAAAGAGAATATTCTCCTTAGTGGAAAAACCATGCATAGGCTTCTCTAGAACAAGATGCTTTTTTGTAGCCAAGTCTGTTATTTCAAAGGTACTTGGTGAAGTCAATTATCATGCTATATGGAGTTACTTTTCATGAGGTAAACATAAACCCAAATGTTTGGCCGTAAACATAAACCTCCTAAGTTTTCCTCCTCCTTCTGTCCTTTTATCTCTTCTTATTGCCACATTCAGAAGTGTAAATTGGTAATTTATTGAAAAACTAATGGTAACATTTACCAAAGTGGCACTATTTGCTACTCATCTGACTGTGAAGAGTCTGGTTTTAGGAGCTTTTTTCTTTATGTTTTTTAACACGAGCATAAACGAAAATGATCCTGAAAAGATGACTAAAATTATTTTCCCTCTTGTTTCGTTTAAAAAAAGAAGCACTTAAATAAAATCACAGAGAGGAATAAGGTTTCTTTATGCAAATACTTTTCCCTATCAAGTTCCCAGTGTGGCAATCCAGCACTGCAGCCAGGAGGAGGTACTACAGGTAAGGAGGTGTGCCCAGGGCACCAGCCAGCAAAAATCCTCAGCAGTTTCAGTCTGGGATCCTTATCTAGAGTAACAAAAATCCTTTTGACTCCAGGTACTAATTGAAACCATTGACCTGGCTAAGGCAGCCAGATCATCAAAGGGATTACCCCTCATTAGCACCCAAGCCTAGGGTACACTTAGAAAGTGTATGATTACAGCAAATCACTCCTTCAGATACTGCCAGCAGTCCTTAGCCCAGAGCAGGGTTTGCAAGGAAGGTGAATCACTACTAGTGGCACAATTTACATCCCTGACACAAAGAAATAATCCTTCCTTAGGGTATAAAGCAGTCCCTGTGCTTTGGGACCATGTGAGAAAAGCACTGGGCAGCAGTTTTGGATAGACTGGCTAGGTTGGTTGTCCAGCTTCCCCTGAGGGCTGTCCTGCAGAACAGGGTAACAAATCCTTGAGGAGGAGCTCCAGGCTGTCATCCCCTCCAGCCCAGATCGCAGTAATATGTGGTGCTGCCTATTACAGAATGCTGTAAATACAGATTCTACCACAGTGAAGCTTTTGAGATTCACCACAGAGCAAAATCTTGGTCTTCCTGAGGCTCTTCCTTCCCCAGGCGCCTATTACAGACTCGCTGCTGAACTGAGCAACTGAGGGCATTCCTTGTGCTATTAACACATTTTAATGAAACCCATTTTATTAATAATTTCACATAACTGGACTGGAAACTGTCCACATAAGTTATCTATGACTACACTGCTTACGCTCTAATTCTTCCATTTCTACAGGGCAAATCACTCCTACCTTCTGCTATGTCCTGGAACTGAATAAACAGTGGTAACTTTCTGTGGGACAGATAATTCAATTAAATCCAGATTCCAGAAGTTTTTACAATTCAGAAGGAGGAGGTCTTTGTCAGCTAAATTCTCACAGTGTGTAACAAAGGGACTAATACTTTATATAATTTATATAATGACAAGTGTATAAAAATTCTCTAGGATTTTTTTCCCTAAGAGCAGCATCCTGCTCATTATGAATACATCCTCTGAGGCACTCTAACACTCTAAAAATACAGCCTGAGTGAAGTCACACTGTATTTAGCACTGTAGTATTCTATTTTATACAGTACTTATGCAACCCCACTCAGCAGATGCTTTAGACAGTGCCCTTGAAGGACTCAGGCATCCTTTATGTCATGCTCTCACCAGTGGACAACCACACATGAGTGGAAATGAAGGCAGATTTGGATTAGGTTCTCTGCATGTTTTATGCTGCTGTGGATTTTATACTGCTGCCCATTGCTCTGGGTTAATATCAGAGATGAAAAGCCAAACCCCATCCACTGTGCATGGCATGGAAAGGCTGCAGGATTTGTTTCAGAGAATGACCCACAAAAACCCATGAGGCAATGAGCCCTGCTCTTCAACTGAGCCCAGGAGCACTGCTGCTGAGCACAGTCCTCAGCCTCCAGCTCTTGGAAGCTTCAGAAAGGCCCTTGGAGAAGACAATTGTTAAAGGGGGGTATGATACTGCAAGTCCAGAGATCAGGAGTGTTGCCTGGGGAGATCCCAACTGGCAAGGGATGGCTGTAGACAGAGAGTGAGGTGTGGCTGGTCTCCAACAAGTTGTACTCTGGCTCTTTAAGAAGTCTGTAGGAATTCCAAGCACCAACCCAGCATCCAAATCAAGCTTAATATAAATCACAGCTATAATGACTGGAAGGTCCAACTCAAGCCAAGAAAATGGGTGAGAAAAGGGTCTTCAACCAGCATAACAGCAGCTAAAGACAACTACAATTATTGACTGGGTAAATCTTTAATATCTCCTCCTCTATACATAGGACGAGTTCTCAGATTAGCACCAGAAAACCATTAAAAAAAAATTATATACAGTACTGCCCATTAATACAAGGGTTTGAAAATCTAACCAGTGTGGAAATGGCTTTCTCTAGCCTTTCTGGGGAGAAGCCCTTCTGTTGAGTTAATCCTGATCTGCTGAAGATGCTATATTAAATCAACACCTGTCAGTTTTTGTAATTTCTCAAAGGGAACAGCTTTTGTGATGGATTTTCTCTGGCAAGGAATGTAACAGAAAGGAATTGTGGTAAATGAAGGAATTCTGCTGAAAATCCACTCCCAATTTAAAGTAGATAATGAGCACCAGAGCTATTGTGGAAGCAATTAATTCTAATCATTTATGAGACAATAAAATTTAATTATGGGCTCTTTGAAAACTAAAAACCCAACAATTATTGATAATAGGCTTTTCTTGATGGCAGATAGGGAGCAGAATTTGTTGAGGCTGGTTTTCCTGCTGTTAATTAAAAAAAAAAAATCAGCTTTCAGTGAAGGATGCCTAGGCTTACATTAATACATAAACCAGAGCTATTGTACTAAGCTGAGATCCCGCAGGACAGAAAAGCAATCTTCAAGGAACTCTTGGATATGTTTTTATATAATTGGCATTCTCCTCTCTGCTGAGCTCTCAGATCTTCATTATCTGTTCAGGGTTGCTTTCAGCTCGGAACAGCTTGATGTCTCCAGCTTCAATTCAGGTACATTCTTGGTAATAAGAATGGAAATTACAAGTGTTTGTTTTGTCATGCACCCATTTAGGTGTTGTTTGTGAGCTTACGTGAGGAGTGTCAGTGGTGTAGCCCAGACCCCAGCATAAGCAGGTGACTCCTGCTCTGTGTTGATGTGGCTGTGGCCCACATCCACGTTCTTCCTGCACCAGGTGCTGCTGCAATTTCAAACAGAAAATTATTTACTCTCCTCCAGTCTAGCAGCCTGTCTCACCCAGCCTGAACTACATGAAGACAGCATGAGGGTGGAGAAGGACCATTTCTGGTATTTTTCATGTTGATGTCCTGCTCATCTGTTTCTCTCCCAACCAGCTACAGAGCACAACTGTTCTTGCACCTGAAATAACTTCCAACCCCTTCAAAGTCTAACAAGATGTGAGGCAATCCTATCTACAAGGAGTTACTGAAAAGCCTTTACTAGCAAACATAAGCTAAAAAATTTGGAATTTCCCTAATGACTTTTATGTCAATCCATCTTTCCCTGTACACACTCTGTGCCCTTTGGGGCTTGTGATCAAGTGCCCTTGGAGTCTATGTTTTCTCTGGTTTGCCCAGTTTTCACATGGCAAATGGTATTACTATCCGGTCTGTCACTGATGTCTAGGATAACACAGGCATATGCCTCCTCCTCAGCACCATGGCGGGACTTCTTTGCTTACCCACGCTAAACTCACAGTCATGTTTTGTTTTCTGTATGAAAACTGCACAAGGACACCCCTCACAAGGCACTACTCCTGAGGCACCAGGTGCTTGGAGTTCCAAATGAGATATGAATGACACAGCACTTCTGAGACCTTCATTTCAGGAGCAGCAGCTCAGGCTAAGCTGCAAAACAGATAAATACTGGTACCTTTATAGCTCTAGGAAGAGCACTAAAAAAAAAAATTCAATGCCTATTTCAGGCTATCCTAAGAAGTCAGCCCTGCTGGCAGTAAGAAAACACTATTTATGTCCTTTCAGCTGCCCACATCAATGAATTCAAAATTTCACTAAAGGCTCAGGTTTGACCCTCAGCAAAGGTCACATTTTGACCACTTCACCTCCACCATTTCATCTCCCATGAATCCTGAAAGGCAGTGAACACTTCAACCCATGGCCTTTGATGCTTAGTCAGAACATAACCCACTTTTCTAAGAGTTGTTCCCAGTGCTTCTGTCAGGACGGAATGGATTGTAATGCCTCTCAAAGACAGTGAATAGCAGAGGGACACTTTAAGCTAGAATGAGGTCTCATTAGTAGAAGAGATCTTGAAGGAGAAGAGCTTGGCAGTATTTAGTAATGCTCAGGAAGTCAGAAAAAAGAACAAGATTATCTAGAGCTGAAAGAGCAACTATTTTTCCTGAAAAGGCACCTGTTTCTCCATATATGTATCTTGGGTGATCATTTACCCCAGAGGTTAAAAGTAGTGCAAAATCAACACAGCAACATTATGCACTAGTGCAAGCTACTCCATACAGACTAACAAAACCCTATATCCATAAGAAACTTCATGGTATAGGAGTAAAAAACTGGCCTTTAATATCAGGAAACTTTCCTTGGGAGGACGAATTCTGACAGAACTACAAGGCCTTGGCACTTCTTGCAGCTCCTTGAAAAACAGCTGCACTATGCCCTTGCATATTGTTTTAGACAATCCAGAACATCCACCCAAGATTACGGTAATCCCAAAGCACTAGCATTACTCCCTAGCAATTATTCATAATTTCCCAAAAGTTCATTATCATAAAGCTTGAACATGATTTGCAAGAAATGCTTTTGTCTTTCAGTTTCATCATTACAAACTTCCCTAAATTAAAGGTGTTTATCTCAAGTAGTACTATCAGCCTGCAGAATTCAATATATTTTAATTATGAGGATGAGTGAGAGTTTAGCCTACCTAGCTAATGACAAAATATCATGTTCTCCATTTAATTAGGCCACATCAAAAGGTTCATATTTAAATTCTCTTCAATGTAAGGGTGAAATAAATGTTACAGCATAACTAGATTATTCCTTATAAATTACGTTATGCAGTGGTAGACATTGAGATGCAGAAGGAAGAAAAACAGGGTTTGGGAACTGTTTGGCAGCTGACTGTTGTAGCGGAGCTGATTTCCATGTCCTGCAGATGGCTAATGCAGCAGCGTTCATATGCTTCACATGGCATGGCAGCACCTCCTGTCCATGCAGAGATGGCAGCAGCACCATGTGATGGAAGCTTCCCAAGGTCCAGGCTGCTCTGAGTATGGCTTAGTATTCAAAATGCTGAACAGAAGGAGCCAGAGGTCCTCTCTCATTTACCACCTCATGTGGGTTGTTGCATGAGCCCACCCTTCTGCTAGTGTTTGTTGGCATCAGACTGGGACACAGGCAGCAGGTGTGCATCAAGGCTTGGCACAGCACATGCTGCAGTTGTGGGTCTTAGTACAGTGATAACTTCCAATCCTTTCCTACTTTTACAGATCCTGTTATTACAAAGATACAAAGAGGTGCTGAGCTCCCAGACAGACTCCTAGATGCTTCTGATGCAAGCATAGAGAGATAAAGCACAAACAGACTTTTAAACCTTGAGAGTGCAAAATATTCATGGTATGTGGGGGAAGGAAAAGATGCCTTAAAGGCTGGTGGCAACATCCAGTCCAGGAGATCCAGCAACCTGCAAGTCAAGCTAAACTCATTTCTCTGCTCAGTGCCAAGAGCTGTTTCAGATCACAGAGTCATCGCTACTTGGTTGTTTCCTAGGACTTTCACAAACCTGTTTTTGACTGTTTTAAATGGCCTCAGAGCAAAGAGGTTTCCGAAGTTTTTCACTATGTTTTTTCTTTTATTTATATAAAGAATACACTTTCATCTTGCTGTGTTTTAAGAGCTCTATCAGTAAGTGATAAAGTGGTAGCACTAAGTTGTCCAATCTCTTACATTTTCTTTTTTCTTTCAAGCCAAACAGTCCCAGCTTTGCTACTAACCTGTGCAGGGGCAGCCTAAGCAATCCCCAAGTGATTTAAAGGGTGCTAACTTCAGAAGAGTAAAGCCAGGAAGGTGATCAACTGGAGAAAGAGCCTGACTTCAATATTCAGCAGTGTCTCCGGGGAAATCAAGCCCCCAGAGCTTCCCATCATTCAGCACACTTGGAGAGCTATCCTCCAAAGTGTGCTCAGTAGACTAACTACTGAGGAAAAAAACCCCACTGTTACTAAAAATTAGTTCCCTTTATATTTCATCACAGCTCTTGTCACCATTTCTTGTGCTTATCTCAAAGGTTGTGCTTTGTACTGTCTCTTACACCTTCATGCATCTCTTTTATCAACCCTCTTTTAAGGCAGTAAAGAAGAGTAAAATTATTTGAGTGCTCGTAGATTAGGATATTTCTTACTCTCAACAGCCTCCTCTTTCATCTGTCATTGTCAACCTCCCTGAGATTAATAAGGAAAAGACATTTATAAGAGAGAATCTGTTGAGAGCAGAGATGAGCTTAGTACAAAGGATACTAATTGTAACTTTTTTTAGCTCTGCATTGATCCCAACAGCTGTAGATGCTTAAAAATCTTTTTCTATAATGTCCACACACAAAAAAGAAAGGCATATCAAGAAACAAATTCAGCCAGCATCAGTGTCAGCCTGAAGTAAGCTGGAGGATGATTTCTTGACTCCTTCTGACCATGATAGGAGTTGGAGTTTCATCTTGCATCAGTCACAGCAAAGGGGAGGAAGGGGAAGGGAACACCAAAAGGAGATGGAGCAAAGCCAGCACAGGGGATGGTGTATGTATAGATGGGTCTGACTAAGAAAGGACATTCCTGTCACCTGCTCTAAAGCAGGAGGGGGAAGGGCCCAGTGTTTAGCACCGGCAGCAAAACACTAACATTACTGCATAATTACAGATGTGTAATTAATATCAGTGTGTATTCAGCCCTGGTGTGTTTTTTGACAGGATTCCACTCCAGTTTATGAGAGCCTGTGGACATCAAAGAAGCTGTGGATTAAGTACCTGCAGCTGCTGCAGCAACAGGAATGTATATACAAGTATACATAGATACACCCACACTACCAGTTAACTGGCAAAAGCACTGGTTAACAAAGTTTAATTAATAGCAAAGTTTTCCTATTTTTCTAAAACTGACAGCCCCTTTTTAAAAAGTTCCCATCTCTCAAATATTTGTTAGCCCACTGCTCTATCCTCTGGCTCCTCACATGTATTTCACATGTCCCTCTTGGGGGATGAGGGCTTCTTCCTTCTCTTGAGTACACACAGCTGAAGCCTTTGTTCTGCTGCTCTTTTCCCAGCATCTCTTCCCCTTTGAGGCATTTCAGCAGCTCTGCCCTAAATGATGTGGTCACTCACATATAAGAATGTTGGTTTCCTAACAGCCCGGTATTCATCAGTGCTTTAAATAAAAGACTTTAAAAAAGAATGGCAGAGTACTGACCATGCAGAATTTAAAAAGGAGTAAATGTCACAATCCGGGCACTTATTTTATTTTCAACTCATAAGACGAGTGACAAAAGAAGAACAAGAGAATACAGATATTTCAAGATATTGCTTTTATTTCTACTAGAGGTGAAAGCAGGGTAGGTGGATGTGAGATGACACCAGCTGTTAATGGGAGTTTTGCCACCGAAAAAATATGCGCAAGTTGCCTTTAGAGTGCTGCTTCATTAACCACCATTAGTCATCCATTTCATAACTGAATGGGTGAACAATTGATGCCTTTGGGCTGTTCTGGAGTTTTGGTTGGTTTGTGGTCTTTTGTTATTGTGAGTTTTTTTAATAACATCTCTACTCTGAAAGTGCAAAGCTCTCCCTGTGCAAAGCAGGCAGGATTGTGTTTATCACAAAAGATAGCACTGAAGAAATACCACGACAAGAGCATGGGATGCCATCCAGAAATAAAGTCTGACTCGAAATTTGGTCTTGGCAGTTAACACCTATGGTTCAGAGAGTCCCTTGGTAACTAAAGGCATCACAGCCTCTGCTCAGACCTTTGTGTGTATCAGTAACAGCTCTCATCAGATTTTATATCCTTCCTGAAATGTTTCAGCATTAATTAAAAAAAAAAAGCCAAAAAAACCAGAAAACCTCTTCACCCTGATCCTCTCTCCACACTCAAAGCTTCTCGAGACCCAGGGGAACTTTGGAGCCCACACAGGAAGCAGCCCAGGTTTGCTCATCTCATCCACACCACCTTAACTGCACTATTTGCAGTGTTGATAGCTTCAAAAAACCACTGCTAGGTGGTAGCCAGCTCTACCACCAGACATCCAGCACCAGAGGCAGCAGTATTTCTTGGCAGAGCCTGCAGGTATTGGGGCATATATAAGAGGTGGGTACCTAAGGCTAGCAGTGCCTTGGATTTGGAATCTCAGGCAGGCAGAGCGTGGCTGGAAGAAAACGTTCCACTTCAACCTACTCTAGCCAGTATCAGAGAAGTTGTCCAGCTTCGAATACTCTGGGCTCCTGGATGTGCTGTGTACACACTGCAGCACAGGGGAAGCAAGACAGACACATATTCCTTAGCTGGTACAGGTTTTAGAGGAGACACTGCATGTGCTGCAGGACACAGTGCTGTTGGCCACAGAGCTGCTGAAGTCTTCTCCCATGCAGACAGCCAAGCATAACACCCCCTGTGTCACAGCAGGGATCTGCTCCACAGACAGCAGCTGAAGATGCTGCCAGAGCTGAAAAAGCAGCAGAGAAGGTGGGAATGAAAACTAAATGGTCATTTAACTAGGAGGGGGTAAAGCACTGCAACACTTTCACCTCATTTTCAAAGGATTTGATTTTAATGCCCACAATCACAGCACAAAAAGTTGGACAGCAACACACGGAAGTCTTTGGGGAGTTCTCCACTTTTGAAGCCAGACACAAGGCTGAGAAAGAGTCTTTATGATTCAGAGCCACCTGAATTCACAATATTGAATGAGAATGTAAAAAATAGTAATGATAATAGCCTGAAGGACTGAGACAACTTGGAAGCCATTTCAGGACACACACATGCAGCCTTCTCCTCCCATCAAATCTGCAGGCTGAAAAAGACCAAACAAAAGCAAAATACATAGAAAGATGGTTAGGCGGATGATCTGAGATCCCCTCTCTTTTGAGGTGCCAGAAGCAGTAAGACTGCAGGCTGGAGAGAGTTCTTCTATGCAGTGTTTCCATTGTCAGCCTGTCTGAAGTGGAAGAGACTCCTGGAGTCCAATTTCCCAGAGTATTTGAGAGTTTCAGCAAAAAGCTTTGTCACCTGTCAATACAAAGGAGAGGAGGACTGAGTATTGCAAAGGCTGCATGACAGAGCAGGCTCTACACTTCTGCTCTGTCACCCTGAAACTTCCTGGTGCAAGTCCAGTCCTTGAGTCCACCCACATCAATACCAATTTCAAGGTAACTGTGCACAGGAGCTGACTCCAGCCCTCTGGAGCCTGCATGTCCAGCTGGAGAGATGTAGATGTGCCACGCTTCCTTTGCAAGACTCTGTTCCATGAGAAGAGCTGTTGTTTCCCCTACAGCCCAAATGTAAAGAGAACCAGAGTTGTTTTCCTCTCTCCAACTCAGAGATTAAAACTCTACAATCCAAATGGTTCAGTGAAATGCATCAAGCAGGTGTGGTAATAAATTCTGAATGGGGACTCTTGTTATGGTTGTCAGAGAGTGTTTTGCTAGTTGGCAAAGGATGGGTCTTCAATTCCCCATTCCTGCTAATCATGTCTGCCCATTATCCTATGAACCTACAGCTTGTCATTCTCCCTGCTCTCCACTCACTCAAATCACAGGAGAAGATTTTGAACAGCTGGACATCAGTTCAAGCCACTGGGTTCTGTGTCAGTACCCACCAAAATCAGTAGGAGTTTGGCTGCTATGCTTAATGAGAGCCAGATGAGGCTCTTTTGTGACAGGTAAAGCCACTTGCAAAGGAAGGCAAGGTACTGCTGGCAGCAGGAGTTCCACTTTGCATTACCAAATATCATTTCCCCATCAGGTATGAAAGGGATTTGTCAGGAGCTGCAAACCCATAATGTCTGGCAACTGGGGACTACAACAGGACAGGCAGCAATTCCACTTGGATGGCACTTCTGAACTGGATTGCCCCAAGGATCATTCAAGAAAGCCCAGCTACATCCTGCTGTAAGGTTTAAGGACCACACCAGGAACATATTCCACTAAAAAGCACTTCCCATGCCTAATTTAAAGATGTTACATGCAACCCTGTGTGTTTGCTCTGAAGTGAAAATGATGCAGCAACAACTTCAGCTGCACAGTGCAGGACTCAGGACTCCAGGATTTTTTGTTTGGTTGGCTGGTTGGTTGGTTGGTTTGATTTGGTTTGGTTCTGTTTTACTCAGAGCAATGTCATTTTGTATAGTACCAAAATGAAGATATGTTCAAACCACTGTGTTGTCACAATTTTCAGATACATTATTTGCCAGAGATAATGAGGGTGCAAACAGACTGGAATCTATGGTCACAAGGGCTTGGAAGCTCTGAAGGCTCTTATGTCTAAGAAGAGAAATAACAATATGGGAAGTACCTTGAAGTTAGTGAGCAGAGCAATCCCACTGTCGATAGCCATCCTCCGGATCACATAATTATCATGGACAAACCTGGTGTTGTTGTTGGGCAGGTTAATCACCAGATCTATTTTCCCATCCCTCACCAGCCTGAAGAGACAATGCACAAGACAGTATGACAATGTGTTCTTCCTAATAAAAACCTCTATGAACAGCACAGGCATGCAGCTAAACAATATTGAAAAAAGTCATTTGAGCTTAGTCTTCACTCAAGAAACAATGGGTTGAGGGGTTAAGGCACTAAGCTTTATTCAGGATTTTGGACTTTATTTCAGTTCCAGTCAGCGATACAAAGCAATATTCAGCCTAGATACAGCTCAGCACAGCTCTGTTAAAGGCATAACTGACTGTCATTAAAAGGCTAAATATTCAATTTTCATGTATCCTTGCATGAAAATATAACATGGAGCAATACATCCAAGCCATACTAAACAGGACTGTTCAGTGAGATGTTCATTAAGCTGAAACATCCCTAAGTGGCAATTCCAGACAGAACCAGATAAACCAAAACTTTTGGATTGAATCCAAAGTCCCATTAAATCCTTACCATTGCTCTCAACAGAACCAGCAATTTGCCCCTTGCATTTGCTGTCCTGAATTGTAAACACAAATTTGACAAGGTGGGTGTTACCCTTACCTCCTGACCGGAGGGAGGCTCAGACTCTGGCTTTCCTGTGATGGCCATGCCACAGGATTTGCTGGGATACCATTAGCATTGAGCCAGGCTGAGGTTGCTTCTGTGGCATAAAGCTGTCACAGGAAAAAAAGGGTTATTTACTGTGTACTTCGCAATACCAAAACTTTTCATTGAACTCATGTGGGCCTGACCCAACACACAGTGTTGTTGTCAGAGGTAATTTTGGAGGACATTTTTCATAACAAGGGCATCTCTCCATATAGAGAGGCACACAGAGAACAGAACAATCTTCCCAACTTTCTGTTATCTGTGATTTCCTGATGGATTATAGTCAATGAATGGTAGTAGTACTTCCAGAAGCAGTGAAGTGGCTTAGGAAAACCTAAATCTCTGTGACTTTCAATAGGGCTTAAGTTCAATCACTTGTAAAATGTTTTTTGCCCCTTTTTTTTTCTTTTTAATGCCTAGCACTAAATTTTGGAAAGTAGAACTCTCACCAATCTTGTGTGGCTGCGTTGCTTTTCCATAGAGATACAGATGCGAAATGATACAGAGGAATTACAAGAGTGGTGTAAACACCACAAAGTTCATGTGTCTGCAGCTTGCAAGTATCACTGAAAATGCAGCACTATACAGATACTCTCCATACAAAAGGTTTCCCCTCCCTTGTCTCCTGCCATACATGGCATCGTATTGGCATTTTTGTTTCTTGAAGAAGTTGGGGGAGTGTATAATGTCCATCTCAGCTGCAGGCTGATAGCAGAGCCAGGGTCGTTCCTGCCCTCACAACAGGCCCATATGTTCAATTAAACAATAATAAAAACTTTTAATTGGGTGGTACCTGCTGATGTTATGGATCACTCAGCTAAAAATCCCTGTTGTACATTAAAAATACCACTTTTTCTCTATCTCCAAAGAAACTCCAATGTTCCCGTAGCAGGCTGAAGACATTTCAGATTTTGAAAGCTCTCTAGCCTTACCTAAGTGGAACCACCTACCTTGAAGCCTTGCTCACACAGTAGTTCTGCTACACTGAGGAACCTGGGGCGGAAGGACTTCTGAAAAAGGAAATTTTTTAGATATAGCACCAAAGCTACAATTTGGAAACAGCACATTGTTGGGCAACATGAAGCTCCTCCACATTGTGCTAAGAGGCAAATACACCTTTCTGTGCTGAGTCTGTGCATGGACAGAAGTGTCTGCATGTGCATGTACAGCACCATTCCCAAGACAACTATCTGGATCCTGAAGCCCAAGTCACTCCCAGCTAAGACATATTTTGTTACACCAGAGTAAGTGTTCCCATAATAAGTCGGACTGCTTCCACCAAAGATTCTCTACTATATATTAAATATCTGGACAATTGCCTTCTCAAATACATTAACCAGAGTCTCCTCAGCTCTTAATTATCTTTTCAATCATTGCTCAAACATTTGCTTTCTCTCCTGGCAGATAACATATATGGGTGGGCTTCGGGCTGCCTTTGAATGCTCTGTTTGCACATTTACACGAATAAAAGCTTGCACAAGTGTGAGTTCATTTCTAAGTCCCATGGGCATATTGAAATGGAGTTAGGAGACTAGGACATCATATTCCCATGAGGACCTGAATGCCTGACTCACAGCACCTTCAAAAGATTGTCTTATAATGCATACCCAGATCCAACATCATTTAGAAAGATAAGACAACCTCCTGTAGACATCTGCACTTGAACAAGCCATTTTAGAGTAACAGGTGAGCAAAAGTATCAGCCTAAATATCTTTGGGATGTTGAAGGTATAGCAATGCAAAGATCGGATGCAACACCAATCTTTGCCCTTCTCACTGGCAAGGCAAGCCAAACCTTGCTTTTAACCTTAGCCTGGTCTGGCCATTTGCAAGTAAGATTATTACAAGCTCCCTTATTCCTGCTGAAGCTACTCATAGCTTAATCTCTATGGATGAGAGAGCAATATACTGAAGAGTCAACAATTTCCTAAGGAAAAAAGGAGTAAACAGGGTTTTTTTCTGAGCACTCTGGAAAGAACCTCATTCTGAAAGCCTTTTTGTTCTGTACATTAACTGGAAAATACAAATACATAATGTGACAGGGTTGGCAACTTCCCAGTCAGAAAGAATGGTTCTGCCTTCTGGTCAGGGGTGTTGGCTTTCACAACAGTATTATAAATTTCTGTCTAACATGTACTGAACACTTGTGACACACAAAACAGCCTCTCTATGAAAAGAAATTACAGCTGTCAGCTTGCATCGGGGCAGCCTCAGATTTACAAGCTGGCTGAAATAACCTGTGTAAGAAACCATTAGTTACTAAAGGTGAAAAGTACAAGCAGATTTACTTAGGGGAAGGTATTTGTTGTAGGAAAATTGCATTTTTTTTCCTTTATCGGAAAAGTTCCATTTCTTATAAAGCCTCATGTTTGCCAGCAAGCCTTGCTATTTGTAAAGGGCTACATCCTTAGTTCATTCAATACAGCTACATCAGTTCTCACTGAAACCCAGCTCAAAATGAAGCCAACCCATTTCCTGTGATAATCTTGAATTCTGTATCCAAATCTACAGTGGAGGATGCAAAAATTCTGGCATGTAAGGAACCAAGGCAGAAAGTTACCTTGAAACAACAGACTTGGAGTGCCAGGATGCAAAAATAAAATACTCTATCAATGCTTTCTGCATCTTGTGGTCACCAGGACAGATGTAAGACAGATACACGCCATCCCAGTGGTATCACTGAATAGCCCCATCAGGAAAGAAAAAAACCCCTAGCTTTTCAACTCCTTTTGCATAAAATACAAATTATTTAATGGCAGACTCAGGGTTTCAGCATCACAGATTCCTCCAGATTGTGGAAAGAGGTAGGTTACCAGCTTGCATAAACCGGCAGAGATTCATTTGTCTAACATGGAAGTCATACTCCATCTACCGTGGGAGAGCATCAGACCTCTCAGATCCTGGGGATCCCTGACCTGTGCAGTGTCAGTGAGTGCTCAAAGCTGAAAGACAACCCAGCAGGCTCACAGTCCCCACCAGCTGCCCAACCTGCCTTGTGCTATCCCCTGGACATCAAGGAGCATTCACCTGCCTGACCTTGGGGATGATAACTTGGTTATCGACAGCTCAGCATGGCACCAGGAGTATTACCACTGGAACTGCACACCAGCCTGGAAGCTCCCCAACAAGGTGGGTTCATTGCCTGGGCACACTGGGCTCAGTTTGGACTGCAGACCACAGCACAACCATTTGACTCTTGATTTACAGAACACCCCAGAAACATTTGCAAGGAAACCAAGATCTGCCTCTCTACTCCTGTTAACTATATCCGTTTGACTTTTACCTTCAAGAAGGCAGTGTCCTCTTACCTCAACATGATTAACAGCAAAGGTATAAATGTGCAGAATACCAAATCACTGAAATATGAACCTAGTTGCTTTGGAGAGAAGCAGAATTCAAGACCATTTTGCTTCGTATTTCTCTCTCTGCAAGAGATAAAAATCCAGACTAAAAATCAGAGCAAGGTGCTAGTCATGAAGCAATGAAGTCTTCAAAACTGAGGTGTGCTTTGAGTTCACCATCTACTGTAGGTGAATCACAGCACCTTGGAGACAACCAAAGGGGCTTGTGTACATGCTCCCAACAATGATCAGCCCCCAGAGCACCAGAAAAGGTTGCAGAAATCATCCGGTAGTTTGAAAACACTCAGTGATGGTCGAGAGAGACTATCTGGTATCTGTCCTTCTGAGACTGTGTTTCCCTCTGAGGATACCCCAACAACTTTGCCTGTTTGAGGTAGGTGGGTTCATGTTTGTGATTGAAATGAGAACAGTTGCTACTGTTCACAGCCCACCTGATGCCTTATTCCTTGTGCCTCGTGTTTCTGCAGTGATGAGGCGCTCACCTTTTCTCCAGCCAAATACTCAGAGAAGATCACTCATAGTCTACATGTCAGGTGAAGGTCAACATTTCAACCTTCCCTTCTCACACGACTTTATTTCCCCCGTTTCAAAGCAGACCACTGAAAAGTACGTAGGTAACAATCTCCAGACTGGGGAGAGGGCAATACCTGGTTGTCGGAATTGACTTTATGATTCTTGATTTGTAGTTTAATTATAGAAGAAATATGCTGAGATGCAGAGACACCTCTAAGCAATTGATCTGTTGTTCTCAAGTTTCTTTTATGAGAAAATGAACTGTAAACCACTCATTAAAAAGGACAGAATCTTCTTACTTTTAAAAGGTTTGTGGAGTTGAGCTTTTGGCTTTATCTTTTCTTTTTCCCTTCTTTTTTTCCTAACACCTTTGTACAAAGAACATTTGGCTCAGTTTAACAGCTACTGACACAGAACTTACATAAATTCTTTATATAGCTAAAATTACTTTTTTTCTGCCCATTCCCCTTTAGCTGCTATCCAGAAAATACACTTAAATTTTAAACACTGGCCTCTCTCCTTTTTTCTCCTCTGGACTTTGCTTTTCTCCTTTCTTATATGTTGCAGTGAGCCACTGCCAGAGCCATGGTCAGCTGGACCAAGCAGACCAGAAGGCCCATTGGTTTGATGCCTCCACAGCACAAGGCCTCAAAGGCTCAGTAAGCACCCAAACTGCTGTGTGAAGTGCACTGGGACCACTGGCTGCTCCCTCTCCCCCTCCCTGCTATGGTTCATACTTGGTTATGTCTCTGGGAAGTTCTATGTTCCTCAGTTGGTGATTGGCTCATGTTAACCCTCTACTCCCCAGATCTTCTCCCATTCGCCCTGGTCCCTTCTCCCCCACTTTTTAAGACCCCATATCTGATATTTTACTGGTTCTATGTTCTCCCCGCCTCCTATGTAGGGGTATAAAACCCCGTGCCCGCCAAATTCCAACAGCTCTCCTCGTGGCTTTTCTTTGGAATAAACCCATCTCCGTTTCACGAGAGAGTCCCTTCGCTTTCCCCCCCCTCCTCCACGCACCCTGCCATCGGTGGGCAAGGCGAACACGAGCAGGAGCTTCGCCTGCCCTCCAGCGCTGCGGTCAGCTTCCGCCCCCTGCGCCCGAAGCAGGTGAAGTGCTGCCCGGTGCCCAGGCAGTGTGCTAGCCAGCGCTGCACCACGGCACTTAAATGCTGCTTTTGAATATGTAGTATATACAGTAGACATACAGTACCAACTTCCCAGAGTTTCATACTGCTAGCTGGGCGCCTGCAGCGGCTGTGCCGTAGCACGAGGTGCTGTGATCTTCCAAAAGCATCTCCTTAGCAAAGCCACTCGGCAGGACCAGCACACACTCACACACGCATGCACAAACACACAAACGGATAGGTGCAGTAATATGAGTCGACGGCAAAGGGCAGGAAGGGTCTCCACGTAGAGTTCCAGGAACAAAGATTAACTGCAGCCACACCACGAAGGAGTCCAGGGACTAAACAGCGAATAATGGAAGGTTCAGGTTTATGTATGGGAGCAAATTGAGCATCAGAGACCAATAGTCTGAGGGCAAGGGGGCGGTACACAGGCAGGACTAGGGTATGGCAACCAATAGGGAAACTCTGGGGGAGTGGCAAGGGGCAATGGGGGGAACCTGGAGTGGAGAACCTTCTGGGGCAGGAACATATAAGGTAACAAAGGGGCGGAGAGGCTAACGGCCAACCAGGGAAGCAGAACTGGGGTACATTAGCATACCAATAGTAGAGCATCCTGGGGGAAGCCTTTCTGGTCACCCTAACCTAGGCAGGTTCTTTTGGTACTAGGGGCTGCATCACGAGCGGTTCTTTTTTCATCCTTGTAGTGTAGGCTCCCCAGCCACCACAATTTCATATTGAAATTTTAAACTTTATCTAGGTAGCAAACCATTTTTCTGGTAATTAGAGGTAAGTTAGAGCAAGTGCTTCTGTCCCTAGATGTGTGTGTATATGTTGACATTTAAGGACTCAGTAGTAATCTGTGTTAGCAAAAGTAATGTTCCTTTTTGGCCACTTTTCACACACTTCCTTCACATCCTCTGCTGACACAAATAGCCAAAGGCATTTTTCATACCCTAGCTGTTTGACAGGAAAATTCATCTATTCTTTGGTTTTATCAAATTTATGCAGTCATGTAGGGCATAAGCTTATTGCAAGCACAATCAAAATGGCAGGAGGCAATCAGATGGTTTTATGGGGCCCAAGAATGTTCTAGGTGTATTTATTGGAAGTGTATGAATTTTTGAGGAACATACATACATCCCAAAGTTTACAAGTGTCTCTGATTTTGGCACCTTATGCAGTCAGTAACTATTCCTTGATAAAGAACCAAGACTTATTTTGCTTTTCTGCCTAGCTCCCTGTTCATCCTGAAACATACAACCTCCTTACTGATCCAGGCCTGTGAAAGGGGCAGGGCTGTTCCTAAGGCAAACCCGTCAGGAACTTCCTCACATAAAGGCTCTTTGCAGAACCCATTGCACTGGAAAGCATTCCCATAATGACATCACCTAAATTTTCTGTCACACAGAGCAACTTTCAGTGATAACAGCAGGAGATGAAACCCTAAAGTCCAAGCTCTAGTCTACCACGGAGTCAGGGGATCTGCAGAATCTGTGTCCAAGAGGCAATCTCTTAGAGGAGATAGTTCAGGCAAAGTGCGGAAACCAGAAACATCACTACAAAAAAAGTACCATTGACTCTTCCTTTCTGAGCTACTTCTGGGTCACAGGAGCTGCAGGGTAGGGAACAATATCAGCTTTGCACAGTCATCAAGCAAAGAAAGGATTGACGGCAGAAAAGTGGGGCACAGAAAAGGGTGAAGACTTGTTGGAAATCATATAACTTTTAAATTTTTTAAGTAACTTTAGTCAGGGGTTTGTCTGCCTTTGACAAGGGGGTGGGGAATTAGGGTTTCTCTTCAAAAGACTGTTTACCGATGGCTTGAGTTTCACTGTGTGGTATCTGATGGGCTTCAATCAACAAAAAGAAGATTCCTAGACTCTGAGAGTTTAATACCTACCGATTGGAAGTAGCCAGAAGATACAAAGGAGATAAATGGACATTAATAGACATTACCCCGTGTGGTTGGAGACACCTGGTCTGGGAAAGCATTGGTAAGAGAACCAAAGAATGAGAACCATATTAGTATCAAAGGCAAAGGGATCAATAACAAATAGAAGACCGAATACTAAGAATTGTGTAACGTAGAACCAATGAACAAGAATTTCTTTGGGGTTTTTATGTATAAATATGTGAAAAGTCTGGTAAAGAACTCTGTGTGATGCAATGATTTCCACTGCACAACCTGGGCAAGTGTGGATGGAATGATTTCTATTGCACATCCTGGCCAGAACAAAAACCTGGCCAGAATAAAGTAATGCCTGATTCTCTAACACTTAAAAGATGTTGTTGGAGAGTTTCTTCTATTGCCGCAGTTTTGGGGACAGACTGATGTCCTTTAACCCCTCGCCCCACAGCACTGAAGTACATTCCCATAGTGACTCCAGTGAGGAGAGGGATGTGACAGTGCCATACCTGGGGAGGCCTCACAGCCCAACAGCATAACACAATAACCAGCCCACAACACCCCAACATCAGCTTTTCTGCACTGTCATTGATGCTACAACTCTGCTGGAATTAAACGTGTGCCTTCATGGGGAAAGCTTAGCAGGTCCAGCCTTGCAGCATGGAAACTGCCTCCCCATTTGGGAGGGTTGGAGGGGAACTGATTTGAAAAGGGCAAGAGGCAATGCACAGATGAAGGGAGTTCATATGTAAAGTAGCGTGGCCAGGGCTCCCATTTGGGAGGAAGCACAGAGAGAGCTCTGGGTTCTGGTTGGGATGTTTCTCTGAACTGACCATCTACAGCCTTTGTTCTCCCAGAAACATGGCTTAGAGCTCTCTGATCCCAAGTCTCTGCTTGCAGTAATCCCTGGGGGTTTCCCACTGCAAACGTCTGCACTTCCCAGTAGAAACTATCAGGAGACAGAGGGAAAACCCACCAGACCAGCCTTACTGAATCCAGTAAATATCTCTCCATGGTGTTTGTTCCTTGCTGTCTTACTGCACTTCAAGATGGAATGCAGAGAAACAAATTTAAGCCATAAAGCTACAGGAATGAAAACAAGGCAAAAGCTACTGAGTTCCTCTGTGTTTGTCCTTTCTCAGCTTTGATTTCTAGGACTCACCTGGATTCCAATCAAAATTCCTTCCTTAGGAAATGTAAACCCTGTGGCAAGCAGAGCCTTCTGGAAGGCAGTGTACATGTCCTCCCCGAAGCATGCAACCTGCAGAAAGGCACAAAGAAGGCAGCATGAGGGGAAAACAAAAATAACCCAAAAACATTGCCTTTAAAAGAAACAGGAATGACATTTTCAAATAGGCTCTTTTGTTTCTGCGTGAAGAAGTCAGACTGCTTTTGCATGGAGCCTGCAGGCATGGGGAACAGGCAGTAAATCAGAAAATCACAGCAAACAAATCTCATAATTTTAATGAAGCAATAATGAAGGAATAAGCAATGCCTTAGTTTCAAACAGCACACCGAGGAGTGACAACTGATTCTGCTAAGTTATTGGGATGCTGTACACAGCCTCTGCTCCAATATTTAGGACTGCACTGCAAATTATTTAACATTGTAGAAGGCTTAGACACTAGTGAGAGTTGTGCACACAGGCATGGTTCCTCTGTGTGCCTGCAAGCCAGGGTAAGGCAGTGCTCGTGCTCTGGTGTATTCCTGGCATTTCTTGTGAAGGAAAACCACAGGATATAAAGATGCTTTTCCATTAGAAGTCCAGAGATGAACAAAGTTCAAGTAAAATTTTAGTATTTACTTAAGAACAAAGCGATCAGGGCAGTTCATAGTAATTTATTTTATATAAAGAAATAGTTGAGGAAGAAACCAGTAAGAATCATTTAGCAGTTCTCCAGCGTTCAGAACTGGATGTGGAGCTTGGTTGCTTACAGACTGTCATATGATAACAATCTTCTGAAAGAGCTAACCTACATTCCTAACCAAAATTTGGAATTCTGGTGACAAAAAGAGGAATGCATGAGCTTTTGTGAAAGTTTAAAAAGAAAAAAAAAAACAACCAATCAACCATCACTTTTTCTGGTCAGTTCCACACTTGTTGAAAAACAATCAGAAGCAGGAACTGTCACTGATTTTTCTCTTTGAAATAACAAATCTACCAATTTATACAGGTGAGATAAAGGAGCTGATTGAGAATTGCTCTCCCATTTTCCTCTTATGGTCCTTCCCATCCCAGAGTGAGCCCTCACATTCATGGTCTCACTGTTACCATGGTGAGCAGAAACAAGTATTTCATGAAAGAAGAATAAATGATGATTTGCCAGATCTGTTGAAGTAAAAAAAAAGAACAACTAAACAAACAAAAATCCCACAAGGGAAGGGATTAAAAAAAAGTCATGACAATGTGATACAGTGTATCTATATTCTATGCATATCCTGGGCTTTTTAGAGTGACAGACAGACCCTGCCTTGTAGGCTCTCCAGCCTTCCAGAAGAGGTTTATTATTATGGCATGATCCACAGCCACAATACTCAAAAGGACCCCCAGCACTGTGTCTTTTCCTGTTGTGAGAACCATGGCTTCCAGCAAAATAAATCTCTGCCAGACAGATGTGACAAATTCAAGCCCAGATCAAGCCATGTGTGTGAAAAATGTCTGTAAGGAATAACTGATCATTTTACCCAAAGCATATTATTATCCTTACATCACTATAAGAAAGACTTTAGTAACTGTCACACTTTATGGCATTTGTGAATATGGATCTTTCCAACTCATAAAAGTTAATAATCCCTCCTTTATGACCATGGTAATCTCTAACTATGTATAAAGCCCAGAAAAATAATTCTTGTCCCTAGTTATAGATTTATTCTTGTTTGGCAAGGAGGTTGTCTGTGTACTCAATTTTGTTCTGAAAATCAGGAAGTCACAGAAGCAACTTGACTTTTTTCTGCCCATTAACTACATTGAAAGGAAATCATCTGCAATACTGATTTCCAGCACATTATGAAGAGTAAAATAAAGTAATTCTGGAGAGATGTAGGAGACCCAAGGCTGTTCTTACTTTGTATCTGGATAGAGTACTTTTTCACACTAACATGGTAAGTATTTCCTAATGAAAACAGCTCCTGCAGACATACCCAAGCTCACATTCAGTGGAGCAGCTCAGGCTCTGCCACCTGCCTAGTGATGGTACAGCAGACTTCAGTCTAATCAAATTGCCTCATTATTTAATCACTTCCCAAGAGGGTGTTCTGGCCCAGAATAAGTTTTTGCTAGTGGAACTCATTCTAGAAGCAACAGAACACATAAAATTTAAAGACCACTTGGGTGTATCTTTGGATGTCCTTGATAGCTCAGCAATAACTCATAAAGAAACCCATTGTTCTACATGAGTCAGTGTCACTTTAGGTGATATGGATGGAAACCTATGCCTGTGAGGGTGAGGGTGCTGATCCTGAGCAGGAAGATGCCCAGCCCTGTGCCCTCACAGCATGCCATAACCACACCAGGAGACATTCCAGCAGCGCCTCACAGCCTGGCTGCACAAAGAGTGAGGAAAGCTGCCCAGGCACATCCTGCCCACACTCCCTGCAGCCACCACATTTTATTGTCTCTTTCTTTCCTTTTGCACCTTGAGACATGCCTTGATGGTTACCAGGCAACAAGAAAATACCACATATTTTTGCTGCCTTTAAGCAACTGGCACATCCCAAGACCAACCACTCATGCCCTGGAGTCTCCATGTCGCTGCTGCGACAAGTGTCCATGGGGGTTGGGACCTGTAACCACTTGTCTGTCCAGAAGCACATAATTCATAAAACAGTCTCCCAGAATGCAATAGCTCTCAGATAAACTCATTTCAGGCTGTCACACAGACGAGGTCCAACTCAGGGAGCTGACATGCAGGTAAAGAGGGACATCCAGTGGCTGAAAAAACTGGGTTTTCCAGGACATTGCGGGTTTTACAGCTAAGAAAGATGTTTTCAGTTTTCTGAAGAAGCTATAGATGCCATCATGATTCAGGCAGTAATAAGATCACTTTCAAAGATTCATGATGTTTAAAGTCAACTTGGTTTAAAAAAAAAATAAAAAAAAAAAAACCAAATCTAAAAGATACCTCCCCAGTAGAGGCCATTTCACATCGGAGAACAGGGTCAGCATCTCTCAGCCTGGACCAGGAAAACATTGGGGCCTGGTGAAAGAAAGAGGAAGGAGGGAGAAAGAATAAAAATTGGATCATTTTAAAAAAATATAAAAATTCCAGCTACGCTTGGAAGTGACAGAAAGAGACAAGAATTTATCCAAAAAAAAGCAGTGGTCAATGCTGATAAGCAAAGGAGTACTTGGCAAAATAGTTCCCTCAGCATCTTGATGATGGACTGGAACAAATTACCATGTATTCCACCAATAAATCAATCATCTAACTCTTGCATCCTGCTCACATTCTAGTGGTAGATTTTCAATCAGTGGTAGCCCATTATCAGTATGATTTTAAGGGTACATTTTTAAACAGAAAGGCTGTGAAGTACTTAAATCATGGAACAGGGAGAGATACTATCTGAATCCAGTTGGTTTTTCAGAGAATGCTGTTCTCCATGAAATGTTTCATTTGCGGAAATAAAACTATTCCACAAGAAATCACTTTTTTTGATGTGAAAAAAAAGAAACTTTGCTAATTATTTTCATATTTTTCCTCTCCCCCACATCCAGAAATACACACTAGTAATTTTTTTCTTTTATATGCTAATTTTAAGCCCCCTGATGATGATGATGATTATTATTATATGAGGACTTAGTCACAACACTCTCTGAGTTCTCTTGTCTTATTTGATTTTAAAATAAGAAACATGGAGGGGAGGGAGGAAAAGAAAGTTTCTGTTAAAGAACCAATGACGATATGTAACAAACATGGAACAAATTTCCTACTACCAAGTAATTTTCTGTAGGGCTTCTCCACATCTTAAACTACTAATGGTATTTGCATAAAGGCAGCAAGATATCTGCTTAAAAATTAATCTGTTTTTAAATTTGAAGCTATAATTCTGTCCCTGGAGGTCTCCAAGGGTAACACTGAAGACAAGACAGCTGCTGCTTCATGACACCTAACAATGACCAGGTAAAATGAGACAGGAGAAATTCAAAATGTTTCTCAAAAAGTGTCACATGCCTTTGTGACTTTTAGATCAGTTTTGTTTCCACTGTAAGTAAAGAGAAAATCTTTACAGTGGCCAACTCAAGCTAAGATATGGCAGTTAAGGTGGATTGTTTTAATGTACATTGTATTGAAAGGTAACAAGCAGCAAAGCCTTCCACCAGTTCCCTAATTTTTATCTGCCATGACCATGAAAATGCATCATCAGGAGCAGACTCTGGTACTGCAACTAAACCCTATTTAAAACTTAGTCAGTCATTCTCTGCGCAGGATTTAATCTTGGTCAGGCCCTGATACTTGAACCAGTCTGGATGCAAACATGGCAAGACAGTATTTCAGTCACTAAAGCTTAAACAGTGGTACTCCAATCCACAAAGGAGCAGCTATGTTGAGAAAGAAGAAAAAAGTTTCATATCTTCTTTTAAGAACTGCTGAAGAAACAAGATCCTTTCTCCATGCAAATACTACTAGCAATAAATTGTAAGAGGATAGAAAATACGATGCGTGAATAACAACAAACAGGCTAAACTGGAATATTTTTCAAAGTTTAGCATTTCCAAAGGTGTTAGCAGGTTTTTATATTTGACAAATCCACACAGACACAAGCAGTATAAAAAGCTTTGTAGGGAAGTTTTCAAGAATAAAGCTGGGTTTTCCGCTCTGTAGCCAGCATTCCCAGGAGAGACAAAACTCATGACAGTTCAGCTAACAACACTGCAGAAGCCCCAGGTCTAAATAGTAGAAATTTACAAAAATTAATTAGAATCACAAAAAAAAAAAAAGTCTCAAGTTTGAATTTCAGGTAATGCCTATCTGTGGCATCAAAATAAAATGTAAAGCTCCATCTAGACTGACTGGCTTGGGACACAGATTTGGCTTGCATTTTAACAGGTCTGAACATTTTATTAGTAGAAAGATGTTGGCTGTTTTCTGCTTCCTCAGTTTTCACTTGATATGGAAGCTATTAAAGCTTGAAAGTTTCTGTATAAACAATTCTCATTATCCCTTGGATTTTCTGCATTACTGTTCTAGATTTTTTGATTAGGAGCTTCAATTAATTTTTTTTCTTCAACTAAGCATTCAAAAATACCTACAGTACACTTTATTATGTTGGGTCCTATACAAACATAGTAATTATAAAAAGTAAAACTTTGGCCTTACTGAAACCAAAGACTTTCACCCCTATTTTAACTGGTGGTGAATATAAAGGGGATTAAGTGCATTTGACAGCCCATGTCCCAGATACTGCAGATAAAATCTGGGGGGCACTCACAACACAAAGTTGTGCATGTCCACATGTGTATTACATAGTAGAATGAAATAGCTTGAACTTCAGTGTTCAACTCTGCAAGTGTAAATTTATTATGCAGCCCATAAACAGGATTCAGAGTAGGTTAGAAGCTAAAAATAAAGGAAGATTTGGTTTCACTGGATAATTTTCCTCTGATTTTTCTCTAAAAATAGATTATCTTGACAGAAGCTACAAAAGGTCAGTTTGGCCTTTGGCCAGTGAGTAAATTGTTCTCTCTGGGCATTAAACTACTAATGGCATATTAATGTGCTATGTTCTGGCTCTGTGGGGGGGTTTTGTTGTTCTTTTGGAAACCGTACCTTAATCCCAACATAGCTGGATGGAAAAATGGGATGTTCCATTGTGGGGAGGGATGACTCATTAACCTGTTTTCCAATCATCACCTTAGTGGCGACATCAATGAAGTCCACACCCAGAGTCTTGGATACAAAGGGGAAGGAGCGTGAAGCCCGCAAGTTGCACTCTATCACCTGGTGGGATTAAAAATGATAAATGCCAGGGTCAGGGACTGTCCAGGGAAGAAATAGATTGATTCATATTTTTTGAAATCAGCCCTGAGTCCTCTTGGCAGAGATGATCTTCAGATTGTCAAATAAGAAACACAGAAACACAGAAATTTGGATCATTATTTAAACATGGATGAGGAATGACCAGCCTGAGATACAAGCAACCTGATGTTCTTCAGCTGAGATCCATCTCTGTTGTCTGAATATTAGAACTGAAGGGAAGCCAAAGTTCACTCAGAAAACATGCTGTACTATATCCTAAGTTAATGAGAAAGAGGCATGGAAACATACGCACAGGCATTAGGTACAACCTCTAGAAGTCCAACCTGTTCTTTTTCCATGGCAATGGTACTTCCTGAATGACTGGACTATCCTTACTGACTTCCATCACTCACGTGCGGAAGTCATTCAAGCGGGTAAGAAAGTAACAAAGTTCTGCAACGTGCTGAGAAACCACCTTGGAGTTCAAAAGCAGAAGAGGAATTGCTGTAAGTGAGAATGAAGTGGAGTGAAAGGGGATAAGACTAAGTAAGTTAAGGTACAGCTGAAAAGGGAGGGGCTTTACAGAGAAAGACAAGCACAGCTGTGGGAAAGCAAGGAAGGAAAAACTCTGTTCTCTGCCTCTGTGGAGTTTCTGAATAACCATGTGTGAAACAGAGAAAAGGTGAAGAACAGTAAGTGCATTTTACTCAACTCATAGCTCAAACAGGAATTTTCACCAATAATGCATCTCTTCTGCTTCCTGTCAGGTTTTCTTCCTATTCACTGCTTCTTCAGTCATACTCTGTTCACATTCCTCTGACCTTCCATTAGCAACAGAAAGCCCGCTGTTACCCAGAGAGGGTCAGACATCTGCTGTACTTCTGTTACTAATAACTACTAGGACTATTCAGATAACCATCCGAATGGCTTATAGTAAAGGTTTAAACACTTATTTTGTATAGATTTCTTTTCAATCCCTTTGAAGGCTTAATTTAACGCCAAAATAGCTGAAGATGAGAGAGGATATAGGAGATCTAAAAGCCATGATATCCAGTACATAGGATAAGGTGCAGGTCCCAGTGCTGTCCCATCCTATTCCAAACTGATAATTTTGGGAAGGACAGCAGCCCACAGTGAAACAAAGCTGACAGACAAAGCAAGCAGACTCTCTTCACCCTCAGTGTGAAGGCAGGGGAGCTGTGTGATGAGGCTCTCACACAGGCAGGGAGAGCTCTGTGATGAGGGGTGGCATAGACAAGCCCACACCCTCTGACAAGGCAGGTTATTTGCCCTGGCTGCCACTGCCGCAATGCCCACAGCAGAGATGCAGGGCCCACAAACCTCAGGACAGCATGGGCCCTGCCACACTCACAACAGCTCTTACCAGCACATTGTTGCCTTGCACCAAGAACTGGATATTGAATGGACCAGAGATGGCAAAGGCCTTTGCAATCTTTTTTGTAGCAGCTTTTACCTATAAAAAACAAATTTTAAAAGTATAAATGTGTGTATATAGAATAAATAATAAGGTTCCACAAAACAGAGAGCATCATTGCAATAAACCACTAGACTTGTGGATTTCTTTGAACATCATCTCTGTCTGCCCTGTTTTCTTCTCTATACCTACATTTTGGCAATAGCATTATTTCAGAAGCAAACATTTAATTTCCCTAGTAACCTAGAGCCTGAAGTGCCATTTGAGGGCAAAAGTAAAAATCAGTTTCTTGTGTGTGTGAGAAAGCAGAGGGGAGAAGGAGAAAAACAGAGAATCAAAGCCTTGCCCTATAGCAATTCCTACACTGCACACTGGACTCTTTATATCTTTCTTGGTGACATAATGAATAATGTTTTGTTATTTGAGAATAACTAATCAGTTTTGTAAGTGTCCTAAAAGTCTTTCACCAACATGCCTGTCCCATCACAGATCCATGGGAGGTGTCTGAGCAGATACACTCTGGAACAAACTGGGAGGAAAGTCTTATTTCCCAGGTGTGTCAATACAAGGGTTTGAATAGCTTTGCTCTAGGAGATGACTGTTTTCAGAAACACGGCTTTGGACATTCTTGGAAACAGAGCTGGAGCACAGATCATTGCATTACAGCTTTTGCTGGCTTCCAAGCAAACCCTTAACAGGATGACATCATGGGGTATGGCACATTTCATTTTAAAAATGCATCTTAACAACTAACTGGGTATCACAAGGTTTATTCTTGAAAGGGGAAAAAGTCAAGATTCAGTGAGGTTTATTCATCCTGATATTATTTTTGGAAAAGCAGGCAGCTAGAAAGTCGTATGTCTGACATAGTCATTTAAGGATTGTGGGAGGAAAGGAAGTGGAAAGAGAACCATGGCATATGTATGAATTAAACAATTGTCTACTGCTATAAAAGCTGGTTCTAAGCCAAGGAAACAAAAAAATCCTATGGGTGGAAAAGTGTGCATATCTACTGCTCAAATTACTGGGATACAGTTCAGATAATCAAGCCAATCACAGGGGCACCCTGACATCCTTCACTTGCACATACCACACTGGCCTTAAAAAAATCATTGGTGATTTGATTTCTCCACTGGTGATGGAGGGAAAGCAGATTCAAACCCTCATTTCCTTTTCTCTTTTCAGTGCTAGTGCAACACATACCTTCTCCAAGGCTCCCTGGCTGATGGTCTGTGTGGGGAACATGAGGGTGGCATCTCCTGAGTGAACGCCTGCATCCTCCACATGCTCTGAAATAGCGTGTGAAATAACCTGCACACAGCAATGAGAGAGCACTTGGTCATTTCGCCCTCTCACAAACTGTTCCTTTGTCCCCAGCACAGCCCAGCCTTCTGAACAGAACTGTATCTAAAAAAGGATACAGATGGTGGGGGAGCAAAAAGTGAGTTTTCCCAGATTTTGGGGAGAATATGCCTGAAGCAGACACTAGGCATATGAACAATGAGATCATGTCAGTGTCTTTCTACCATGGTTAAGCAAATCATGAACACAATAAAACCTACCACAGCCTGGAGATCCTAAGGCTTCCTTCCTCTCTCTAACATATGTGGGCTCAGAAGGTAAAAGCTAAGGAGGCTTTAAACCAGCTTTCTAGGTTCTGCTTGCCAAAACACAAAAAAGTTGCCGTTCCCCAACAGGAACAAGCATGAACTAATATCACTGGTATGTTATTTTACCCCCACCCTTTCGTGGTGTTTTATCATGGAGAAAAGAAAACAGAGGAAATCCAGGCCTAAGGATTTAAATTGAATCAACTACATCAAAGCACACAACCTTAATACCAAAAAAGTGATCATGTCTGCTGGTTAAAAATTAAGATTGAAAAAATAATATGCCTGTTAATTAAGAAGTTTGTGATCTTTTTGCCTTTGCTGAGTAATGAAAGGAGAGGTGAAGTTGTAAAAATATTGAGTAACTGTGGTAATTCCATAACCCATGATAAAATTCTGATGAAAGTCATTTCTGAAGCCAGTGATTTGCAAGTCCGAGAAAAATTATATTCAAAAGGATTAATTTACATGGATAAGCAATGCTTTAAAAATAACTGGTTAGATGTATACAATAAGATAGGTGGAGCTTTTCAAGCACAATGGTTTTGAGCCTAAGATGAATTTTTCTTATTTCTTTACTCTCCTCAGCATAAATCCATGGCCCTATAGCAAATCATTCAAACTACACATTTTTGCAGATCTCAGATCCTGAAAAAACATGTTTAATGTTAAAGAAAAGTGAAGTACTTACTCTTCCTGCCTTGGCTACAGCATCCATTTCCACCTCACGGGCATCTTCAATAAATTTAGTGAGTACCACAGGGTAATCCTGCCATCAAGACAAGAAAAAACTAGGAAGTTTTTGTAAGAGAGTATTTATAGACCACCCAGGACCTTTTGGAAGCAAAAGACCAGAAAATCAATCTATTAATATCCTCATTTCCACAGATAAGTGAACTTTTCATAGATACAATGGAGGAAATTTGACATGATTTCCCTAAAACCACTGATGCAAAAAAAGTTTGAGCTCTCCATAACAACACCATGACAGGGAAATTTAGGGCAAAACCATAAAGGTCTTTTACATGACATCATGGCATGAAGAAGACAGCAAGAAATGCATGGATCCAATGACCTCTAATCCATTTCCCAAAGACAGTCCTTAACTCCAAGATCTTCAATTCTTCCTTGGTCTGAGCCTCCCAGCCATCTCACTGGACATGGTGCTTCACAAAGGAACTGATCCTTGGCATTCTCAATGACTTCGTAGAGAGGTTGTTTGCTATTTTAGAGTCATACATTCTAGGCAACTGATCCATTCCTTTCTAATTTCTCTGCCTGGTTTCCTAAGTCTCCCAGGGAGAGGTTGCCACTAGTTATCACTGGCCAAGAACAACCTGTCCTTGACTCTCACTACCTTCCCTGGTATACATTGTTTTCCTTCCTCTTCTTCCTGACTGTCTCTGGGATGCTAGCACACACTTCCACTCTCCTCTAATACTTTCTCCTTCCAGACACCTGCTCCAAAAACACTCTAATCTGCATTCTTCCTGGCCAGCTTTGTGTCTCAACATTTTACCTGCCCCATCCACTATTAACTGCCTATTATTTATTAGAGAACAAAATGAAATAAATGACAGTTTGTGCATGTTTTAAAGGCTCCTCTTGAAAAAATACCACGCAAGTCCAAAACTTACAAGACACAATTCCTTCCATTTATCAGTGCAAGGGTAAATTCACAGGCAAGGACAATGCTGAAGCCTACACTGTTTCATAAATTTAGTGGCTTCTGTTACTTTCTCTCTTTCTACAGTTTTTCACTGAAAGATTTTATATGTGCACACAACCTTGTTTATTTCAATTTGTCTCAACCCACACTAGAAGTTTTGAACATTATTGACAACATAAATGCCACAATGACACAACACTGAAACAGCAAAGTCATTAAGACAACAGAACAAGAATTAGTCAGGGCCTTTACCTGGAGAAGCTCTGCTGGATGGAGCAGAACTAGGTAATGCTATGGAACCAGATTAAGCCTGGATGCAAAGATGGTCACAACTAATACTGGTATCTTCTGTGGAACCACTCACAGGCCACAAAGCCTTGACAAGACTGAAAAATCTTCTGTAATTTAGAAGCAGAACACAGTACTTTTGTTCTGGTTTGCTTTTTGCTAGCTTGGCTTCAACTATACCACAGCTTTTGTCAATGCACAATACTGGATGAAGGAAGAAGTTCTTCCCTTTGCAGTCTGACTACACTAGGAAAAAAATAGCATGTAAATCTAGGGTAAGTCTCTTCAGGATCAGAACCAGAGCACCCAAAAACTCATGGTGTGCATGGTTTGCAGCAAGCAGCAGTGCTTTGTCTGTGCAGCAGAACTGGATATCATAAGGATCCCATGCAAACACCCTCTCTGTCCCCTAGGAATATGTCATGTATTTCCAAGACTCTACAAATGCAACTCCCAGAAAGGCCTCCTCTACCAGGGATGAGAGCTCTCAGAAACAAAGAACAGCACTGCCCAATTGAAGTCAGTCAAGTGTGACAAATTAAGCCGACCAGGGGTCACTTTTCTGGGCTAGAGTCTCCAATAGGACATCCACTGCCAGCAGCATAACACAGTGATCTTTCCCACTGAATGGGGCTTAAGGCTGTTGCCTGCTCTGCTTCTGCAAGTGTAAACACAAAGCAGACTACTTCAGATGAAGTACAGAGGGCAGTTTGGCATTTTGGGAGGCTAAGCACTGCTAAGAACCTAGCACACTACCACAGGCTGACCCTATAGTCTTCTGAGAATTAGTTAAATAATTCCTTCTGATGGAAGTAACAGTGGCACTACCCCTCTAAAACTTGTTCAAAGATAGCAATAAGTGGTCTCCTTGCCTCCACACTAACCTGTCCTTCAGGATATTATTACTTTGACAGGTATCTCCCTTTAATTCCACCATTTCTTGCTGAAAAGCTAAATTTGCACCATTTGCATTATACGCTTAAAAATTGCATGGTTTTGATCTTGTTCAAGCTTTAACCACCTGAGAATTCTAAGAAAGCAGTAATATGTCTGACTTCCATAGCCAGTTGTGTTTTCAGAGAGTTCCTCTTTGATTCATTTATTTTTAACTCCAGGATTCCTGGGACAGCAGTGCCACAACCCTGTTCAGAACAGTGACCATTGAAAAAAAAAAAAAAAGAGAAAAAAACCTTCAGAAAGGGTGCCAAGATGCAGTTTTAAGTTGCTCAAAGAAGCCAGGCAAAACAATTCAGAAAGTGAGTGAAAGATGCTACCAGTTCTATGCTTGGTACCATAACCTGCCACTGGCAAGCCTGGAAGGGTCCTAGCTCAGTGGCCTACATCTATTAACTACATAATTAACTGGTCAGGAATGTATGCCCAGGTAAAACAGCTGCCTGCTGTTCCTACTCCATGCAGGCATCCTGGTGGGGTCAGTAAGGATGTTTGCACATGCTCCCAAGTTAGGGAGCCTATTAGGGAACAAACTGAGGGCTCAAACTCAGTGGCTCTTCCCCAAGCAAGGAAGGGAAAGAGCATGGAAGACACAATAAAGAACCAAAGCGATAGAAACACAGTAGAGATTAAATAAATAAGGGAAACAAAAAGAGGTGGCAGCACAGGAGGTACCTGAGAGACTCTGGTGGCTTCTGCTAAGAACTTCTTCATTTCATCTTCAGTAAATACTACATTCATTGCAGACCCACTGTGAGAATAGGAAAGAAGAGAACCCAGGTTAGCTTCCCTTGTGAATTCTAGGGAGAGATCAGTGTAAGGCACCAGGGCACAAGGTTCTCAAGGTTACCAACAACCTCTGTATGACAGCCTAGCCAAGCAAGCTCCTGACGGCAGCCATTTGCTCTGCTCTTGACTCAAAGAGAGGCAGAGGTGGTACCCAATGACCCTCCATTATCCTTCCCAGAGAAGACAGGAGACCTCCAGAACCATAGTGAAGAAACAAAGAAAGAACTGTGTTTTCGTAGCCTTAGCACTGCTGCCACATCCCCTTCCTGAGTCAAGCCTTTGAAGGTCCCCCTAAGCCGGGGAGATGGCTCCTCAGCCACCCAGCCCCAGTAAGGCCCAGACTTTCCCCCTGGGGCAGGTTAGCTGGGAGCTCAGGACAAACCCACACTTGGTTAACTTTCGCCCAATTTCTCCTTAGGGACAGATGAAGTGAGGCATGCATGGGTCACTGGCAATGGTTGTGACAGTGTAAATCCAGAAGAAAATCCAGGTCTATTCTTTGCTGGCCATTTCACTGTGTTCCTACCCTAACATCTCATTCCTTAAGGGAGTAGACAGAGTACAGCAGATATCTGAAAGCTGCTTTAGTTGTAATTGTCAGAAATATCAGAGAAGGGGATCTGGGAGAGCATGGGTCCAGCGTAGGTGATTCAGGTCCCTTTTAAAGACAAGCATCTTATAAAAAAGATGTTACATTTCCCATTTCTACCACTGATGTGCAGCTTCCCCTTTGCTTTGTTGGGCAAGCCCACAGAGGCTGTGGGGAAAAGTGGAAGAAGGATCTATCCTACAAATCAGTCACTTTATCCTAAGATAAATAGACACAGGTACCTAGGTGATTATATTTACTTCTTCAGCTGATGTAAATCAATAGAGTTCAATAAATCCATAACTTGTGTCAGTAGTACCACTGAGGATGTGAGCTGGTGTACACAGTACCTAACTGGTGGGGAAAGGCATTTAGTTTGCATGGAAACTGGCCAATATTAAAGGTCATATCTCGTCAGAGGACGAGGAAGTCTAGGTATGGACCGCTGCTGTTCTGCAGACAGAGACCAGACAAAATGCTCTCCTAGGGCTTTTCACACTCTCGTTCCACAAGTTTTACATCCTTCAGTTTCATCTTTCTCCCTGGAGTCCCCCTACCCTGCACTAACACACATTAGCAAATACTTAACACAGAAAGAGGCCTAAAATGGTTTTAATACAGATGGAAGGAACAGGCTAAAAGAAGTGATCCCTAACAATCTGGAGAATTACATCAGGAGTAGTTTTTACCTTATACTTAACTATACTCAACTTTACTCCTGACAGGAGGGCTGTTTTCTAACTTTGCTTGAAACCACATTGCAAGTCTTAGAGACCAGATAGAGAAGTCACATTCGGGAGTCTCTTCTAAAGGATATTTCCTTCAGGCTTGAAGTAACCCTTCTTCTTCTTCTTTTAAAATAAAATGTGTGCTTGTCCCCTGGCCCCAAAAGCTGATATTGTGCTTCTTCATTTTGATATGGGTGTCTTTCATATGAAAAGCATCCTGTCTCCAATTTATTTTCACTTGTAAACTGTGACACCAAACTGCCTGTGCTGAGTCACCCAGCCAAAAAGAAACATTTCACGGAGAAGAGGGATCATTCAGAACTTGGGAGTTTGCTGCGTGCATGTGCTGGTGTAACCTCCTCAAAAGTCTGTCTGGCTGTTGGAAATGAGGGACTCTGTACAATGCCTGTTTAATGAGAAGCAGCTGCCACAGTGTAGGGACATAAAACATGCCTGTAAGCAGAGAAGCTTGGCAAATAAGAAGCAGAATCCAAAAGATACACTGTCATTTTCTGAAAACAGACACCCATCTCAATAAACGGCCTCAGCAGGTTCTCTTCTGTTGTTCCTGGTGGCAAACAATCTTCTGACTTAATTGTACAGGTAACAATCTCAGGAACCTTAAAGAATATGCCACATGGTTCATGGTTTTGGCTTTGAGATACGCAAAAGCTAATAAAGCTGAACAGACATTCTTATGATTATGTTCTACCTTTGATCTGTGCCTGATGGACTTCAGGGATCCATTGGCTTTATTAATTGGTTTGAGCAGTTGTCTCATGGGCAGCTTAATGCCACATACACCTAGCACAGGTTTTTCCACACATCCCCTGAAATTCTTCTCCCTTGTCTCAGAGAGGTTTTTGGAGTTCATATCCCACCTTGCTTTGCCTTACCTCAGAACATAAGAGGGCCTCAGCAAACATGGATAACTCACAGACCTTGCAAATTCAACAGCGTCTCTCTAAAGAAAGGAAGGAAAAACATGCCATGAACAAGAAAATATTTTAAAGTCATTCCAAAATTCCAGTTGTAACTGCATTTGCACTTTACTAGCAATTAGGATGAGGGGAAAGAAGTTGGGGACTACAGCCTGAACTGAATGTAACACACAGCTTCCAGGTTCCAGAGCTGTCACCTTCAGACCTCCCCTGTACATAGAGCTTCACAGGGAAAAAAAAGCAGTGCCAACACATCTCTATTCCTTTACAATTTCCACCTGCTAGAACAGATCTCAGGGCTAGAACAGATCTCAAGGCTAGCAGGATATCTGGACTAGCCTGTCAGTGGTGCTAACTTCTACAGGGTATATACCCCAGGCTGTGTAAGGTGATTTAAAGACACTTCCTTTCCAGTTTCCACCTACTCCCAGTGCTGGTGTAGCATCACTTTACAAGGATCAAAAAGTTCTTTAACATGGGCAGTAAAAAACTGTCAAATGCCTTCGGAATTTTGAAATGTGTCAGTGAGTCAGTCCTTCCTGAGCAGATGCACATCCCAGCCCCCAACCGCTTCAGCATTTCCCAGATGCCCATCCCAACTTACCACTGTGCTGACTGCCTTCCAGGGAGCCTGGGCCACATGCAGCTCATCCAGGACAGCTGAGAATATAGAACGATCTTCTGCCTGGTCAATCTGCAAAGGATTTGTGCCAAGAATCTTCACACCACTCTGGTGCAGTGGTACTGCCAGGTTATTGGGAATCTGCCCGCCTACAGAAATAATGCAGCCACTGCATCCCTATTGGAAGACAGAAAGGAGCACGGTCATGTCCAAGTTATCTTAACAGGAAGAGCTGTCACAACAAGAATCCAATATTTAGACTATATCTCTTTGCAGGTTGCTGTGAACAGAGACAGATCATAGGGCCACAAAGATGATCAGAGAGCTGGAGCACCTCTCATACAAAGACAAGCTGAGAGAGATGGGGTTGTTCAGCCTGGAGAAGAGAAGCTCCAGGAAGATCTTACTGCAGTCTTCCAGAGCCTAAAGAGAATTTATTTAAAAAAGAGGAGAGCAACTTCTTACATGAGCTGATAGTGATAGGACAAGGATGAATGGTTTTAAACTGGAAGAGGAGAAATTTAGGTTAGATGTTAGGAAGAAATTATTTACTCAAGGGTGGTGAGGCCCTGGCACAGGTTGCCCAGAGAAGCCGTGGCTGCTCTATCCCTGGAAGTGTCCAAGGCTAGGTTGGATGGGGCTTGGAGCAGCCTGGTCTAGTGGAAGGTGTCCCCATTCATGGCAGGGGGGTGGAACTAGATAATCCTTAAGGTCCCTTCCAACTCAAACCATTCTATGATATTATCATAATTGTGCTGATCCAGAGGTACCCAGGCTGCAAAGTGGGGTTTGCACTGTGTAGCCTCCCTAACACAGCAGTATCCTCCTCAATATCACTCAAAACCCAGAAATGACTGGAGGTCAAATTCCCTGGGGAACCAGAGAAGTTTTCAGCATTCACATCAACCCATGATTCCGTAAGCCCTGCTTGAACCACGGGCTGTTACTTAGTTTGCATGTCATGTTTAGGTGCTTTTGCTTTCCCAGGGAGGAAAAGCACTGAGCTGACACGTTGCCTTGCTTTTCAGAGGAAGGGCACTAAGCTAGGAACATGCATTGCACCACAACAAACCTCAACACTCTGCTCCATAGGGTCAGGTCTCCCTCCCACCTGCTCCTACACGTGTGGACATGGGGACTCTCACAACAACAGAGCCTACCCCCTTTACTTGCTGTGGCATTTGGACCCAGCAGCATGAACAAACAAGGTGCTGAGATCTTCTTTCTTTTTCAGTCTAGCTCTTGGAGAAAACAGCCTCTCCCATGCTCATGGTCGGAGACTTGAGCAGACATGGTCAGAGGAGCAGACATTCATGCAAAATCTTTTTTATTCCAGAGATGCAAGGCAGTAACCTCCAGCAGAGAGGTAATGGGAAACAACTGGAATTATGGCATTTTTTTCTGCCAGCACTGCTACTCAGTAAGCAAACCACCTTTCCTAGCCCCAGAAGCCAGTCTTTAAGGAGTGTAACAAAGCTAAGCAGAGTCTAGTTCAACAGAGCCCAACACATACAGCCTGCAATGCTATGGATACACTTAGCCCCTTATTTTAATCAATGCTCCTTATTCTTGACTAGCTCCTCATTTCTGGTAGTGCCATGGATGGTAGCAAGAATTTCAGCAAACTATCATATGTGTTCATTTCCACACAGGTTATTTGTAAGCACTCCAATTCCAGAGGCAGATGGGGCAGAACAGGTGGCACAGCATCCTCCAGCCACAGTGGAACATTTCACGTCTGTCACTGGGCAGCATTGCATTTTAAGCAAGAAAATAATAAACAGTAAGTAACAAGAGACAGGTGATCTTTCTTGCTAACACACATCTTTTTACAGGTGCAAATATGGGCTTTTTTTCTTTTTACATAGAATCCCTAATGCTTTCAAGTACAATCTAGTCAGGTGTGAAAATTTTCAATAGAAAAAAGAGGTCTTAAAGTACCTGCAACAAAGAGCACTCTACTTTCAAATTAAAGATGGTGAAACTTTGCCCAAAGAAGAATCTGGCCCACTGAACAGCTCCAGTGAGGAACTCTTTTGAACCAAATGTGTTTTACAGTTTTACCCACTTCTAACAAACAAGAAACAGAAATCAAGTGATCCATGGTTTGGCTCTAAAAGATAGAGGAATAAAGTTCTTTTCATCAGTAAGTGTGTTTTTCCTGAAGAAGGTCAGCCCCACTGGCCTTCCTGGAAGATGAATTCCTTCATCAGGGATTGAAAGGGATTTGGAGTGGCAAAACCGTAAACTGAGAGAAGGATGGACTGTGAGTGACTGGGTAAAAATAGATGATAAATGCTAGTACAATCCCCACTCAACTTCGATGTGGCTCATTTCCTACCATAATAAAGATCCAACAGTCTGGCATTTAAGCAGCACTCATTGTCCCTAGATTATCTGCTCAGCAGGCTAATACACAGCATGAGATGATTATTTTTTTCCTTTTCACCATGCAGTCACTTACGGGATGCCATGATGCTGCTGGCCAACAGCAACCATCTGAAAGAGCTTAGGACAGGCAGTGAAAAAGGACAGGGGCTGTTTTGTGCCCACAAGTGGTTGTCTCATGACATCAGAGCTCACCATCTCCAGCTTGGAAGAGAAATCCATGCCTTACTGCTTCCAGACCCATCAAAATCAGAGTAATTTCCTCTAGTCCCTGGGCCCCTTATCATCCCACATGGATTAGAACCACAGTGTAATAAGCAAACCCCTTCTTGCAGTTTGGAAGGAGGGTAACAAGTCAAAGTAGCTTTGCTTCCAAGATCAACCAACATCTTAATCTATCCTTGACATATGTGAAATTTGAAGTGTCCCAGCTAACAGCTTCTCCTCAGCTATTGTTTATTTCTGCCTTTAAAACAATTTTAGTTACTGAGTCTCTAAAATCCAAATACTGCCTACATCAAAGTTGGGATAGAATTAGGGACTCCAGCCCTAAGGAGACAGAGGAGATGGCTTATTCAAGCAGATAGCAAAGAATCATATACTCATTTTTACTCAAGAAGAACCATAAATTGAACCTAGCTGCTGCTTACTTCTTACTTTAAAATTCTGCTGGTTTTTCCCAAAGCATGTTCCCACCCAAAGAGCAACCACTGTCCTGACAGGGAACACGACTGCTCCACTGCGAAATCCAGGCGGGCAGAAAGGGACACTGCATATCACTTTGTCACCAGCCATATTTTAATTATAAAGAAAATTAATAACATCCCTGCCATTAGATATCTTTAAAATATACACAATACATAATCTAGTGAAAGAAGCCTAGAGAGAATTATTTTCCCCTTTATAACAAAAGTCACTCTTTTTATTACTATCTTGCTGTTATGTCATTAGTAATAGAGCTGGGTTTTCTTTTTCCCTGAGTTTGAAAACAAATTAGACCATTCAAATTGTACCTAAGAGCCTCCTTTAGTTTTATGAATTGTTTCAGAATGATCTCTGAAACAGAAAAAAGGATCAGTAGAGGCCCTCAAGCAGATAGATAATAAAATAAAAAGGGAACATCCTCTCTGAAAACAAAAAGCCAATAAATCTGAGGGAAGGAATTTTATTTTTTTTAATTATTGTCCTCACAGACTACCACCTACCTCTGCACATTCACAGTAAACTAAACCTTCCTCCAATGAACAGCTCTGTTATGCAGGGCTCAGACTCTGGTGAGTCACTGCAGCTGTGAATGTCAACTGGAGGTTAAAGATGACACAAGGAAGAGAAAGAGAAGGGACAGCTGAGTATATCCTTGGGAGAGGACTGTGTGAAGCTGTGAGCATTTCTTGGTGGGCAGCTTCCAGCTCTCTCTGTCCTGCTGGTAAACTTGCTCCTTGATGCAGCCTAATTTATCTAATCAGAAAAACGAGGACAAGTCAGTGCACCTATTTACTTGGTCTTAACAGCTGCCCAAGCTTTGCTGCTAATCCTAACAATGTTTAGGGAGCTGAAATATCATCTGTCTCCTGAGGGCCCGGGGTTGTGTCCATTGTTTGCTGATGTTTTTACATACAGTTTGTCAATGATCCATGACTTTTCAGTTATTTCCAACAGTTCATTGTCTGTTGAAACACCAGAGAAGGCAAATGACCAGGAGAGGTTAAAAGAACAGTCTGAAATCATGACACTGTTCATGCTTTGTATATGAAACTGGGAGAGATGGCTGTCTATAGGATTGGTGAGGGATCTCCGAATCAGATAAATTTTTAACTTCATCTTTCTCTTAGGGGCTGAATTCCAACTGCATTTGCCTGAGGAAGTATTCTATTAACACGACATTAGCATTTGGCTCACTCATTTTTCTAAAGAAATGACATGTAACAAATACTACATCTTAGAGTACACTGCTGGTGGTCTGGGCTCTGTCCCCAGCTTTGCCCAGGTTCTTTTGCGTTACTCTGTGCAGGCCTATCTACTCCTCATTTTCCCTACTTGCAAATTAGGCATAATAATACCATTACATTATGTCACTGCTGAAGAAAAGTGTTTTTACTATTTGTATTTTCTATTCCCCTTGGGAATTATTAGACAGTACAACACTGATTTTGGATGTTTCGGCTCAGACTCTGATGTCTTTAACACCTCCAGCACAAACGTCAAGTTGGTTGTTTTCACACCCATGCCAAAGTAGCAGAATCCTCTGGATGCTAACAGAAACCACAGGATGCTGCTACTAGACCTGAAGATGTGCATTGCCTCCCATCAAACTGGCCGAGCCTTGCTCTGACAAGCTGGATAATGCAAGTTTCAATATGTATTCAGTATTCTGTTCACATATTTTTCTTACCCAACTTGCTAATTACTAGCACTCCATGTGGAAATGAGCACTCTCATCACCTATCTCTACCTTCTCTTTGATCCTGCTATAATTAGATGTTGTATTTCATCAGTGTTATTTGTCGGACAAACACTCACACCAGTTTCTTCCATGCCCCTGCTCAGAAGTTCAGTTCTGTTAAGTAAACAGGAGTTCAGTGCTTTTAGAGCTGAGCCTCCTGGATAATCCTAAAGCATACAAAAATCAGCCTTTATGAGTTCAGAGAGCCACCAGAGTCTTTTTGGCCTGTTGTAAATCCATGTTTTCCAGTAGTAGTCTCTGTTTTAACAAAAATTTAAAGAAGAGGTAAGACAACCTGTACAAATAGAAAAATATGAACATCCAATTTAAAAATGGTTGTAGACCAAAATAGTGTAGACAGTATTTTGCAAATGGCTGAAGAACAGAGCCTAGAGTCTGGGACTTAATTTCTGATGTGCTTTTGCCTGGTTCCAAATTTGGGAATGATCAAAACATGGCCATATTATAAAACCCTTTGAGAAATTTGCACCCATTCACAATTAGATCACCATTAGATCCTTATATACCAGGAAAAGGAACCAAGAAAAATCACAAGTTTAATATGATCTGGGTTCTCCAAAGTTGCTTCAGCAAGTTACATGGCCAACTCATGCTGAATTTCAGGGTAGTGAAGTTCCTGAAAGCACCTTGTAGCCTCAGCCACAAATCCAAAATGAGTGTGTTACCCTCTAGAAACTGACATTTTCAATATTGGAGCCAACTGTTTACATTATATATCCCCTCATTATCAAATATGTCTGGGACTCTTCTCCATCTGTTAGATCAGCACTTCTGAACACTTGAAAATTGCTAAAAGACCAGTGCAATGTCTGGATCAGGAGCTGGAACATTTTATAGTTTGATGGCAATTCCAATGCCCCTCCCTGATCTGCCTGCCTGTATGCTGGACCACATCCACTTGCCAACTGTACTGCAAGGCCAAGCCTGCAAGTTCTTGAGCACACGTTGGTGTGATGCACAGAATTCCTTCAACTGTTCCAGGTGGAGGACTTGTACTTCAAATCAAGGGTGTGCTTAACTGCTAAAGACCAGCAGCGCAAGAGCAGAACAGTTTGTGCGATAAAAGTCTGTGCAGCAAATTAAGCCTGCTTGTAAATATTGCACAATATGGCATCTTGCAAAATAATTTAATATTTATATGGCATTCTTTATTGAGCAGCCTGCTAGGAGCATCAGCAATGTGTAAAAATGCAACATCGGGATCCAAAGCAAACAGCTTTTGCAAGCAAGCTCTCTCCCCTCACATCCAGCTGCTTTGCAAGCTAGCGACAGGAATTTTGAAAAGTTTGGGTTGCTTCATGGCTTTTCATGGCAGTGCTTCTGCTTTTCTTTACCTCATATTGGTAGATGTCCAGGATCCTTTCCAGTGATAGCTCCTCAAAGTACAGTCTGTCACACTCATCAAAATCTGTGCTCACTGTCTCTGGGTTGCAATTCACAACCACAGTCTTGTTGTCAAGCTGACGCAGTGTGCGGATACTGGAGACAGCACACCAATCAAACTCCACGCTGCTGCCTGCCAGGAGACAGAAAAGTGGGCAAGGAAAGGAAGGATGCAGAGAAGAAAACATAAATAGATGTTCTCAGCACTCGAGCTTAAAAAAGCAAACAAAAAGCCAGCATTGCCTCCTGTCAGCTAAGAGCCAGAAATGTAATTGTCCTCCCACGGAAATTAATCATCCACAAAATGGGAACTTCCAAGCACAACAGGTAAGTTGGCTCGGCTGCTCAGGAGTGACAGACCTCTGTAATATGTCTGTCATCCTGTGCTCATAAACACTTCAGCGGGCTCTTGCTGTTCATCCAATCACTGCTGCCTCCCAACCAACGCACTCTGTGATAAACTAAAGAGTGGGGTAAATTAACTGAGTTCCTGTTTATAAGACAGTGCTGTTTACTCCAGGAAACACAAAGCATTTGCACAGATGTGGTGTGAAGAACAGATAACTGAAGTGGGTTTTACCTTCCAGAAGAGCTAAACCAACAACAGAAGAATAACATCTCAGTGGGTTTGATGTTCCTGTACACTGACTCCAGGTAAGGCAGATCAGTAGAACACTTCTACAGCCACTCTGTGATCCTTTGATCTTGCTTTAAAGGCTGCAGTGACTATGGCAACACTGTGGGGGCGAGCACATCCTACTGTCCCGAACCCTGAATAAGCGCTGTGGCCATCTTGAAAGGAAAGAGGCACAGCGGAGGCTTGGGTGAGCACTAGGGCTTGGTGCCTGGCCTTGAGCCAGATGCAGCTCTCAGGACTTGGACAATGCTGCAGACTTGTGCAAACATCTACTTGTGCAAACTACCCCATACATTTCTATGCTCAAACATCTAAGACAGGTACCATAAACAGAGAATGATGCATATTAAAGAACATCATTAAATGGTTATGCTTACAGTCTACAAGAAAACCTTGGCCTCATCATGCTGCATTCCATTCACAGTCTTCACATAATCGTTAATCACTGATATTATTTTATATATAATTGTGTGACAAGATATGATAGAACTTCAGTCACTGCTTAATTGCTGCCCCCACCACCTAGTCACAAACTGATGGTTGGCACAGGTCACTCCCTGACAGGCACGTAAGTTGTCTCCCCACTTCTGTCAAAGAAGAACCTCAAAACATGCCTAAGCTTCAGTTAAAACCCCACAGAATAGAGAGGAAAATCAAATCTGAAACTGGATGTTGCCCAGAAGGGACACCAGATGCTCATTCTGTTTTTGTATTCCACTTCCATTACGCAGGTATTTTTATATGAATAAGAAACCTCAACTTTGGAACACAACGGTCATCTGGAGCCCTCATCTGACTGCTTCAGACACAACCTGGGAAAACAGCTGAACAGCTGTTAAGTGCATTCCAGGCACATACAGTAATGATCATATCCAAACATAGGAAAAGGGGAGACAGAAAATAAATAGTATTACTAGTAATGGCTGTTGTAACATAACCACACACTGTTCCTCAGGAGACAATTACTACATCAAAATATGCATGTTTTTGAACTCACTTTCATGTTTCAATCACATTAAGTCTATGTGCACACCTTAAAACTTAGAGAGCACTCTGTTGGCCCATGCTAGTGGTGGAAATATATTTATACTGCTTTTAGGGCTGACACACAAACAAACCCCCTCCTAGGACAGAAGATTGGCAGCAGGTGAAGAGCAAGGATTGCTGAGGCATCATGTGTGCCGTAAAGGTGCGCCAAAGCAAGAAGTTCAAGAGTGTGTAACTACACCGACTCACATCATGTTTCTATTTGGCATATTAGTTTACAAGAAAGTTCAAAAAATCCACTTTGGTTTGAATAATTTTCTTTCTAAACATAGAATATAGCATGACTTTTTAAATGGCCTCACTTCCCTCAAATATTTTTATTTCTTTGCAGAAGTGTGAACATATTCAACATTTTCCTGCAATATATTTCAAACTATTTTAAAATAAAATTCATAAGGGTTGTTTTGTTTCTTTTTAACCTAAAACTTAGTTGTCACAAAGGAAAAAAGAAAAATAATGTCACATGTTTAACTTCCATCCAAATAATTTAGCCTTTTCTAACCTGGAAGAGAACACTAATTTGATCCCACTGAATTCTGCTTAAAATTCTGAAAGCATAGGGAAAAGCACACTGCTTACTTGCCTTCAAAGGATAAAAACAGAGAAAAAAAATCAACTTGGCTATTGCACCTAGGAAAAAATATTTTACAGGTACAAGTAATGGCTTCCTCTAGCAGCCTTCATTTAGCTGCAACCTCTTCCAAAGATGGTCTTGATGGATATAATCAAAGCTGCAGAGCAGATCACACCAAGAACAGACCTGCATGTTTAATCTAAGCAATGAGTTGTTTTAGATGAACAGTGCAAAATATATTCACATACATTCAATCAACTTATGAAATAACACAGCCATCCTTTTCATTTTTTGTAGCCATGCCACACAGCCAGAAACATTCACAAAAAATAAGCCTAATCATTGAGTGTTGCTCCTGATTTCACTCATCTCAACATTAATGCTGGAAACGGAGTTCAAAAAGACATGTCCTACAAACAGGAACAGAAGTTCAGCACATGACCTCTCCATCCAAGCGCAACAAATGGATGCAGTTTTCAAATCCAGCTTTCATAACCCATCACCAGTTCTGGGAGATGAAGAGCGGAAATATTTCTGAATAACAAGCAATATTTTTCTTGTCAATAATTGCAAACTATTTGGAGAGATCCATGAAAAGAAAAGTGAAAGTCATCATCTACAGAATTCAGCAGTCTGTCTACCCAATACTCACAGCCACAAGGAAACTCTGTATAATGATCTGAGTGGGTTGAAAAAACAGCATACAGATAATTGCTTATACAAAAGCAGCTGAAAAGATCAAAATATTTTCAGAGTCACCTACACTTACAGATGTAAAATGGATAGTGACAATATCATCATGAGCTGGCAGTAAACATATAAGATAGGTATGGGAGCAACAGACTTCTATACAAGGTATGAGATTCTCAAGACCTTAACCTGCAAAAAAAGTAAGATTAAAAAATTTCTGTAAAACCAAGTGAAAAGTAATAAAATTCTCCTGGTTTTTTCCAGGGCATGAAATAAAATCTCCAAGCAAGTATAAAATGCAAACCTTCTGCTAGGAATTGATGTCCTGTGTACTGTACTCTGGAGGGTTTTTTCACCATATGAGAAGAGCAACAAAAGAACCAAAAGAATATCTGAAGAAGGCTTGAGGGTACAAGGAGAACAGAGGAGTTGTAAGAAAGATTTACCTATGTGATATGGCCCACAGCCCAACACCATCACTCCACAGTCATCAAATTTTACATCGTGTTCCTGGGAAGGGAGACAAAAAAGTCATTAGAATTTGTACTCCACAGTACCTAACTCCGTGCTTTTCAGAATAAACAGTTTCTGGTGTTCAGCCCAAATCCAGCAATCTGATCCTTCAGGGCTCCAGTCTGATCTTGCTTACTGCAGTGTAAGCAAGTGCTTCTCTCCTGGAATTAGTGGTGCTGCACCCAGACCAAAAGAGAAACAGCACCTCTAATATGGCTGCTCAAGCAGCCTAAGGACCTGTGAAGTTTCATATAAAAATAATGTTAGGATGAGGTAAGAGAAATACAACTTCTGCATTCCCAGTACCCATCTGTGCATGTATATAACAGGCTCTTAACAATATAGGGGGGTTAACAGTAAATGCACTGGATCAGGAGAGCGAGAGAAAGTTCCAGGCCTGCTGTAAGGGGATTATATGTAACAACATCCAAAAAAATTGCTACAGAGACCAAGGCATCTGCAAGATTTCCAGAAATAACATGGCATAGGGAAAAGAGATCAAACCAGACAGCAATGAGACTTGTTTCCAAGGGTGCCTACCTGCCCATTGTATGTGACATAGAGGTAATTAGTCACCGCTGGGTATTCTGCTGCCAGGGTGTCAATCTGTACAGGAAAAAAAGGGGGGTTGTGACTTGGCCAGTGCAAGATGTTTCCTACATGCAGATGTTTGGGTCCTTTTGCCTCTTTCCCTTTCTACTGCTGTTTCAGTCCTGTTATTTTCCTATCATATCTTTCCTCATAAGGAGGTGACCTGAACTGTTCCTGTGCTGTTAACGCAGCATATGCCTGGCCTTCCCCCGACCCTACAGTTCAGTCAACACAACACTCTACCATCTCTTTCTAAGCTGCAGTTCTAGCTCTGTACCTCTTTGGTGAAACACCTATACAGCCCAGGAGCCTTCCCCTAGTTGTCAAGGCCCTCATTCTCTAGTTAGTTCAGTGGATTACACAGATTCCTCCAGGTCTTCTGTCCTTTTTAACTAGGCTGTCTGGAATCTTCAGACTCTACTCTTAACCCCATCTTACTCCCACGCTGAATACCAACACACACACAGTATCACTTAGAAGTCTTGTGGAGTGGCAGCGCAATTACTATGTGTTTATGTTACAACTCATGCTTTGATAATTAAATGGTACACAAAGCAAGAGTGACTTTCAACCACCCATTATATGTATATTTTCAACATTTCAACATACAGTATATGTTTAATTTCAACAATTTCTTATGTAATTAGTCACCAGAAAGCCCAGAAGAATAATTTGCCCACTAGGCTGTTCACAAACTATTTGTGTCAACTACTCATGGCATGTTATACTTGGTGACCAGTCCATCTAGGTCACCAGTGACTGCTGAAGTTTCCTGAATGAACATCTGAAACACTTCTACAGAGATTACTAAACAGGGAACAATATGAAAGCAGTCTTGACATTAATTTCTACATGCTATACCATTTAAAAATCTGTCCAAACTTCAAGCACTTCCAGGAATCCCCACCGGCTGGTCAAATCCTTGTGAATAATGGAGAATGTGACCTTACGTCATTAGTGCCGTGTGTCTACTGCTCATTACTGTTGCTAATACTGCAACTTGTACTTCATGGCTCAAGAAGAAAAATATGCTTTTAAGGCACACAGGCAGGCACAAGTAGAATGATCTTATTAAGCGTACCTTGGCACACAAATCAATCCAGCACTGCAGTGCCATATGCAGCTGAAAGAACACAGTGCAAGACCAGGCACATTTCTGTGGCCAGGTGAGCCACAGAAGACAAACAGCAGCTGGGGAACAGAAGAAGACTTGGCACCTGGAACTGGGCCTGAGGATACAGATGAACTCTTTCAGAAACATTCAGTAGTTTGGGTTGGTTTTTCTCCCCTCTTTAAGGACAGAAAACCAGCTGGTGGCAATTTAATACCAATATACCTTAAATGCAACAGCCAGCACCTAGTGACACTGCCATGAATAGCAGATGATCTCATTAGGCTCATGCTATCACAATGAAAAGCAAATGAACCCATAACAATACCACACTTCAAATAAAGTATTAGCCTGTAAAAAATTACTACCAAGAGAGAAGAGATATGCTCTTCATGGTCCTACCATGGTGAGCCAGCATTTTCAGCCTTTTCCTGAAGCCACATAGCTGTGTTTTCCCCTCAGCCACAAAGAATATGAAAAGGAATATTCTGAGTTTCTCTTTGGAAATGTTCATGGCATTACATTGATGCCTGCAGTGCATTGTGTTCTGCCTGTGTTCTCCTCAAGCCAACATCAAAATTCCTGAGGATGTTAACAGAGCCAAGGGTTTCTAAAGACATGGAGGTCTTCTGCCACTCTTGGAAGCCCCCACCAGGCCCACTGATGTTTCTCACATACCTGTTTCACACAGGGCACTATATTCTTCCTCAGTCTCAGCTCACGGCACTGGACTTCAGTCAGCCTCAGGCATTTCCCAATCTGCTTGTCAGAGAACCCCATCTGTTTGGCTCTCCTAAGTGTCTCTTCTGGAACTGTTTTGCTGGGATTAAATAAGAAAAACACCTCTGCATTAGCCTTGACAGGATCAACTAGAAGGTACATGAGTGCTTTTGTCTCTACACTGCATAGAGTTGCTATAGGATCATGTGCGTGAAGGCAAGAAAGGGAAGAAGACTCAAACATAAAACATCTTTTTTGCCCTGGCTGCCACACACAAGCACCTCTGAGGTAAAGTCTGCAGGCAGACTGCAAGCAGTAGGAAGTAAAACATTTTCCTTCCCTGCATTTTTGAGACATAAATCAGTGACTCATTATGAGATCCATCAGGCTAGTACAAGTTTACTGTACCCACAACAACTGCATGGTCATTTACCATTTCAGCCTCCACAGAGGACCTATAGAGATTCCTTTCTTGGATTCAGTATCCCTACAACTCCATGCCCAAACTTTAACTTAGTATCTCCTTACATTCTTCGTCCCAGTCTAAATTTTAAACCTAGGCCTCCCCAGACTGGGCTCAGCCAATCATTATATATGTGTTTCCGTCTCCTGCCTCTCATTGCAGCTCCCCACTCCACTCAAAGGCATGAAATTCCTGAAGCTCTGGAATGAGCCATTCAGAGGCATAACTGTACCCTGACCCTGTGACCAGTGTGCTGAGCTGGGAGACACCCCTACAATTTGTCCCAACAGTTCTCCTTCTCTTGTTGAAGATGTTCTGCCTACCTTCTGAAATAGCCATCTTTGGAAAAAGCATCTCACTTAAGACATCCATAGCAGAAACGACCTTTAGAGGCTCATACACAAGATAGGTTTTTTCTTGTAAGACTCTCAATATACCCTTTTCCATATCGTTAGTATTGCTACTTGCATTAGGAAAACTGAAAGGGGGGATAGACCAGGTAAAGCAGGGGCACCTTTTTTGATTTTGTATTTACAACCAGGGTCTCCTAATACTTCCATTCATTCTTGTTTTCCTGGTTTTGCTTTTCAGAAGTCCTAGTTTTTGCTGTTTATTTCAAACACATTGCTTTCCCCTTGCCATTTCTGAAGATCAACATTTTCTTGTCCATTCTGCTCTTCATTATTTTCATCTTCTCCATTCCCTCCTCATTCACTCTACTCTTTTCTCTCTTACTCTTCGCCCCACTTTGTTTTGACTCCACCCTTATAGTTTCTGCCTCCCTCTCTTTCTAAGCTACCTTTTCTAAGCTTAGCTTTTGCAAAAATGTAAGAAAGCCTGTGTTTTTATCAGCACTTCTGCTTTACATCTTCACTGCCAAGAGCATTCTTGCCTGCCCAATAAATCAGTATTTTTTGAGCAAGCAAGCTCTGAATCAGGAAAAAGGAATTGTTTCCTGACCCTTCAGTGTCAGAAGGGAAATTAACTAACCAGCAATTTTCCTAAATCAGAGCTTTTGAATTATGTCCTTTGCTTGATGGTATTTTTAAATAAATAGTATTGTTTTATTTGCGTGGGAGAAGAGGGGTAAGACTGTTTTATTGGAGTCTGTCTGTCGCCCTGGTTTTCACAGTGTTCCATGTTTTTACTTTTGTAGTAGAAGTTCTCATGCATTTTCTATAAACATAGCTCTTGTTTTCTAACCAGCTAAGAATGTTTACTGAACTTTTACATTGTTGATCATTCCTTTCTCCCAGGCGGAGAAAGGTGATAGACTGAGTTCCTATCCTGTAAAATGCTAGAGGTGTTAACCTCATCTACCAATGTATGATTGTTTTAGAAGAGGTATAAAAGTGTGATAATAAAGGTGGGCAGGCCCTTTTCGCTCTGCTCAGTGGTCCTGACCTGCTGCCAACCTGCTGTTTGAATCTGCGTGTTCGTGTCCGACACTGCGACATCTGTCAGGAAGCTGAAGCATGAAAGAGAGCCATTGGACTGGATTTTCCACTCTGGCTTAGGCACAGAGCAGCTCTGCTGCCCTCAGTAAAGTCAGGCTAGTGTGAAACAGGTGAGAGTCACATGTGTCAAACCAGCTTTTCTGAGAGCAGAACTGGGAACCAGAAACTCTGGGGCTCAGATCCCTGGACAGATAGGATTTGCCCTATGAATTTCCCAATGCCACCTCCCTCCTTGCCCTGGAGTATGCGAAGAGAGCACTCCACCTTCCTGCAACAGCACAGGAGAAAGGGAAAGCTGGAGACAATCTGCAGGAAAGAAACATTCACAATAACTCCTCTTCTCCACGCCATGTCCCAGCCTGGCCCCGGGCACAGTCTGCTCTGCCCTCAGGGGACTCCAGGCAGGAGCACCACCTACACCCTGGATCTTCTCTACAACTTGCACCACATCACCCTTCTTACTCCAGAAAAGCCTCCTCTTCGTTAGTGTCAGAAGGGAAATTGTGGCTGCAACATCCCTGGAAGTGTTCAAGGCCAGGATGGACAGGGCTCAGAATAACCTGGTCTGGTGGAAAGTGTCCCTGCCCATGGCAGGGGGTGAAATGAGATGAGCTTTAAGATCTCTTCCAACCCAATCCATTCTGTGATTTGGTGAAAAAGTCCTACCTAATCCAGCAGGTTGAGCTTCCCAGGTTTTCGATTTCCCAGTAAGACCCACTTTGTGGCATCATACTATGTTTAAACTCATGGTTTCCATGCTCTGATACATCCACCAGAAACTCCTCTGCTTCTCTTCAGCCCATTCTGCTTTCTGATCTCAGCTCAGAGGCAGGACTTCTTGCACAAACCATGAACACCGGAACTGAAGGCATAGATGTGTGTTTTATAGGAGCAAATAGAGCAAACTCCACCAATTCTCTGTCAAAACTGATGCTAGCAGTCACTGGCTATTAAAGACTCAGCCTCCTTAGAATGAGTGAGTAGACCTGAGGACCCCAGGAAAATGAGCCTTTACTCCCTTGCCCTCCCTCCCTTCTGCCTCATGAACACACATAGCTGGCTGTCATTTGATTACTGTCAGAGACAGCAAACTGCCTTCATTTGCAGCTTGTTTTCATTTCATTTCTTGTATCTCATTATAACAATATCATTCACTCTCACCCTGCCTCCCAGCTGGGAGGGTAGAACAAAAGCTATTTTGCATCATGATTCATTTGCCTTGGGCTAGCAGCTTAATTTAGGTTAGGCCACTTACTAATCCATGCAGAAAGGTAACTAGTTTCTTATAGGAAAGCCAGCATGCAAAAGAGAAAAGACTAGTTCCTAGAGGGGAAATGGAACCATGCATTTTCTCCATGCACTTTTTCCTCTTCTACTCCCAATGCATGATAGAAGAAGCCAGCAGCATTGGTCCACCATGTTTAATGGGAACTGAATCAGAGAATTGCAAATCCTCAGGACTGGTATGGAAATCAGGCTGCCTCTCTACATGTACTGGACACGTATTTTCATAATAGAATAATTTCCATTTGGAAAGAATGGTAATTATTTGGAAATAATTACCAATAATGGTAATTTTTAGCATTTATGCCTCAGCTTTCATGGAAATAATATAAAGAAACATGCATACAGTATGGTAGGGTGATGCTTATCTTGCAGATAGCAAAACAGACATGCAGAGGTTAAGGGGTGACAATTTTTAAGATCCAGCATTCCCACTGCCTTTGCTCAGAGACAGCCCTTTAGACAAGCTAGAGACACTAAAGCCAGCAAGAGTAGAATCAGGCTGATCTCTTTGAATATTTGAGAGCAAATAACTCTTCAAGCTCACCAGAAATCCAGCACTAAAAGACAAGACAAAAATTCTCAGTTCTGGATATACCAAATCACATGACCCAGTCCTACATCACTGCCTCTCACTTTCCCTTGGAGCATCACTTACTTTTCCAACACAAAGCAAAAAGTCTTCCAAAGATTAAACTCCCTCACTGGATTAGAATCAATTCTGAAACAAGAGAAGACTAAGTGACCATGATTTCAGACTTCTATAATGCTCCTTTTCCTAACGCTTGCCTTTGCAAAATGAAAGTCAGGAGTTTTCGAGCTTGAAAACCAGACAATTAGACTTTTGCACACTGCCATAATTATTAAATGGTTGTTCATCTCCTCAGAAAGCTGAAGTCCCCTGCTCATTTTGCAGTTTATAAACAAAACAAGCCTTCCCCCAACCTTGCTTATGACTCCGTTTCAGCTTCTAGTGTTGATTTGTAGCTGCTTTCAGTTTAAAATTCTACCCTGTCATCTTTGGAACTCCATCCACTCAGTTCTTCGATAATAAATGATGAGACAAAATGGAATAAATTCTGCTTAATGAGGAAATTTTCACCTGGCACAGAGAACCTTGAGAAATCTATTAACTGACTGAGGAATGCTGACAGCATTGAAATTATCAGGAGCCCCTGCTCGCTTCTGCAGAGCCCTCTCTTCCACTTGACCAGCTTTCATCTGATCCACCAATAAAGATGCCAGCAGAAGAAACAGTCTTTTTCTTGTCTCCAAAATTACGCTCTGCTTCTTTTTAGGTATGTTGTCAAGTTTATGCCCATCCACATATTACTTAGGCACATGTAAATGGGCCTTGATCAAAAGGATCAGGAATATTTTGTGACCTGAGAGCCACAGCCTGAGCTGGGAGCATTTGGGACAAAGCCTACTGCATGCTGTGTCCCAGTTAACATGTGCTCTGTAAGCTTACAGGCTCATCCCTGCACTGTCACCTCTGCCTCATTTCCGTAGCTACAAATGTAGCTTGGATATGCACAGAGGAGCTGCAAAAGTGAGCACACTCCAGCCCATAGGTCTTGAACTCGGCTCCTCCCAAGTCTGAAGGGATTTAAGCCCAGACTAAACTTTAAGCCCAGTTTCACTATGGCAAGCAAAGTGGACCAAAAGTAAGAAGCGCTGGAAGCAAAATGCATTATGCCCAGTCCTGAGAGAGCTCTTCCTTTCTCAGTAGTCATAGGCCTGCAGGGTTTCAAAAAGCTGCTGAATTTCAGGCTGAATTATGTACAGAAACATATTCTTTCTCATTCCCTCACTGCCCTGCTCAGCTTCAAGGCTCCTAGTGGTTTCCTTGATTACTTCTGATGTTTACAAGATTTTGAACATGCTACAATTAAAATAACAAGATCATGGTATAAATTCTCTCCCTGCTCCTCTTCTCAAGGAGGCAGATTGTTACCAGTTTTCTCCTCCTAAGAAACTCATGAGATGACTAACAAAAAGCTGTCAAAGGAGTGTTTAGAGAAGCAGGAGCTGTAAACCAACAAATCTCACTCACAGAACAATTGTCACTCCAGCACTCTGCACCTTCAACATTCTGGTCCCCAGGCTAATAAATCTCATTGTGGACATCTTGATTTAAGTAACATGAACCTCACACTGTGCCCTAAGACCTGAACGACTCACTCACAAGAATAAATGAGCTAAACCAGCAGCTCACACCGAAACACAGCCAAAAAATGGGTCGTAGATGTTTCTTGAAAGCCTATTTTCTACCCCTGGTAAAAGAGAGCTTTGAGGTCTTTGCTGGGATGCCATGGTACAGACTGCCCTGCTGTTAGCATAGCACACACTTGTTACAGAGACTCCGCAATGGCTTTTTAAGGCAATGCCTGTATATCTTCTGCATCAAGGAAAACATATATATTGCATTTTCACAAATGTACAGATGCTTTGAAAGAAAATACACAGCCATTAAATTATTACTGATGGCTCTACAAGACAAACAGAAAGCATCTTATGTTAGATCCACACAAAGCACAAGCAACAGTGCTGAATAGCTGCTTGTATTTTATTCTCATGTACCACATTCCGAACTTGTTCCCAAACCTTTCCTGCCCTACAGTTCACAAAGAACACAAAAGTAATCTTTCTAGTTAGCTAGAGAGTTACTACAAATATGTCAGTGACAACTCCTCAAATGGCATAAATAATATCATGGGACCTGGTCTGCTTGATGCCCACACAAGACCTGTGTGACGCACTCTGACCTGTCCCAAAAGCACACGGGTCAGCAGAAACTGCTGCTGAGAAAAGTGGGGGTGCAGCAGTCCCTGTCGAAGAGCACAGGTTATTGATGGCCTGAGTTTCCCTCCCTGTGTGGTAGATAGGGACAGGCAAACGGAAGATCTCGCGATGTGACGGAAAGCAGAAGCAGCATGGAATCTTCCTCCCTCCTTCATTCCTCTGTGATAAGCAATCACCCGAAATATGCAACCCCTCCTAACCCCAGTAGTTTTCCACTCCTTACTAACCCTAGCTATTCCACCGTCCCCTTTCTGACGTAGTGAAGCCCCCTTGACTATTTAACCTCATGACATAAGATAATAAACGCCATTTGACCATCCACCATACTGGTGTCTGTGTGTCTATGGACCGAGTGGCCTCGGGTTAGGCCGGGCTGCCGTGCTAGCTTCTTGAACCAGGTCGTATTGTCTTCCTAACAGAAGGCAACATATCTGGTGCCGAATGCCCGGGAAAAGCTCGGGTAACGGGGTTCACCTGGACAAGAAATAGCAGCCGAAGCGGCGAAGCTGACTTCAGGCAGGGAAGACGTTCCCAGAAGGACCCACGGTCACCATGGAGGCCGTCGCAAAGGTCGTGAGTTCACTTTATAAGCAGTGGGGAATTAAGTGTAAGCTCAAGGATTTTTATCTTGCTATCGCAAGGCTCCTGGAGCTCGGGGCAATTGAACGCCCCATAGAAATATTACATCCGGAGGTGTGGGAGAAATGCACCACCATTTTAGCAGAGGATACTAAATCCTCGGGCAGTGGCAAAAGTCTCAAGGCGTGGGGGAAAGTAGAAACAGCTTTACGCCAAGCGCTGGAACAACAAGAGACTTGGAATGCCGCGCGTGTATGTTTATTAGCCACTCCCAAACTGGGGGTAGGGGCGACAACACAGACGAACCCTGAGAGCAGTTTATCTGAGAGCAAGGACTCGCGGGGGCCGGGCGCACTTCCCTCCTCCCCGAACCCGAATCCAAACGCCCCGGGGCCCCCAGAAAACCCATCGACCCTCCCGCCGAGCCCACCGGGTCCACCCCCCCCCACAGAAACTTCCCAAACGTCCGCGGTTTCCCCATCCGTCTCTCCGCCACCGGCCGGCGGTCCAACGCTGGAAACGCAACAGCATATGCGATTATTTTGGGAAAAATTAACAGAGGAAGCCAGGGAAACCGAAAGAGCAGCTAGAGAGGGGGCGCGGGTGGCTCCTCCACCTTACCCAACTCAACATGGCGATGGGGACCAAGGAGATGGGCAGGGCCAGGGTTTCAGCGGCGGGAACGAACAAAGTCCGCGAGTGTTCGTTGATGCGCATGCGTGGGAAGAAGGGGAACTGTGTACACTCAGACAGGCGCCGCGAGTGTTTGCTGATGCGCATGTGCGGGAAAAAGGGGAACTGCGCAAACTCAGACGAGAGCTGCGGGTGTTCGCTGCTGCGCATGCGCGGGAAGAGGGAGCTGCAAAAGCGCGTGCGCGGGAGAGCGGCAGAGAGCGCATGCCCAGTCAAGAGCCGCACTCAATGCTGCTACCATCTAAGGGAGAGACCTCCCCTTGCGGGAGACAGGGCCAGCCCAGGGGGTGGGATCGGCACCACCCCCGAGGGGAGGAGCGGGGCCGAAGCCGCACAAAAAGGCACGGAATCCCCGAAGTGCTCTGGCAGTCGACTTCCGGCTCTGAGTCCGACAGCAGCTCCGTGAGCTCCACTGAGTTCTCGGAAACTGACTGGGACTCGGAAATGGAAGAAGCAGACCTAACACAATCTAAAGCGAAAACAACTACAGCTTTAAATTACGCCGGAAAGCAACCACAATACAAATTCACCGACTGGGGAAAGATAAAAATAGCTTGTGCCGAATGGGTGCCCTCGGCTACAGTCCATGCTTTCCCGGTGAGGGTCACCGGGCCAGACGGAAACCAACAACAGCTTTATAATCCGGTAAACCCCAAAGATGTACAAGCGATTGTCAAAGCAATTTCAGAAAAAGGGATGGATTCTGCCATTGTCTCCACTCTCACAGACGGTCTTTTTTGCAATGATAACCTGCTCCCCTTTGACATTATGCAAATAGGTCGCATGATTTTTGATGGTGCAGGAATGATTGTTTTTAAACAGGAATGGAGAGACCACTGCACAAACCTATTGGCCCAGGCTTCTGGGGCAGGGCAACCACTGCACGGTTTGAGCTTATCCAGGCTGACAGGAAAACATGATGAGATGATTACACCTCAGCAGCAAGCTGCGCAGCTGCGGGCTGAGGAAGTCAGGGCCACAACTCGAGCAGCCAGAGAAGCCATCCGTGCTGCATCTCGAGTGGTAGCTAAGCCATCACCGTGGTCCACCATAAAGCAAACAGAGAGTGAAAGCTTCACGCAGTTTGTAGACCGCCTGCAGGCAGCAGTAGACGCCTCTACCCTGCCTGCAGCGGCAAAAGGCCCCGTTGTGGCCGATTGTCTGCGGCAACAGAGTAACACTGCTACCAAGGAAATTTTGCGCTCCGTTCCGATCGGAGCCAGCCTGGCCGATATGATCAAACATGTAGTACAAGAAGAACAGCTGACACCCATTCAGGCAGCTGTACGTGATCTAACCAGTGCAATGGCATGCTTTAAATGTGGCCAGGCAGGCCACATCGCAGTGGGCTGTCCCCAGCAATCACAGCCTTCCCCGGAGGTGCCTCCACTCCAAGCGCGCTCGAGAGGGCCCTGTTGGGGATGCAGGAAGAAGGGACACCTCACTAAAGAATGCAGGTCCCGACCCCGGGGAAACGGAAGAGGGAGGGGGCATGCGGGCTGCACTCAGCCTCCTCCCGCTGCGAATGCAAGGCGGCCCATCTATGCCAACCCCCAGTGGGGTGGGGGGCCCTTATTCCCCATGCCCCCACAGGAGACAGCCAGTCCCGCACCCCCACAAACGGTGCAATTGCAAAGTTTCGCAGCACCGCCAGTAGCACCCTCGCATCCACCGCAGCCACAAGCCGCGCTTGTGCCGCAGGGCCAGCAGGGGACGCCCCAGAGCAGAACCCCTGGGTGGCCCTGGCCATGAAAATAGGAAAGGAGCCCCTGATAGTGTGGGGGACATGCCGCCTTTATGGCAGTCAGGATCCCCACGTCATAGGGCTTCAGTTTTGGGCAGATACGGGATCAGACTGCACAATTATTCCCCAAGTGCATTGGCCCCAGCACTGGCAATTTAAAGAAGTTCCCCCAGTGAATGGTGTGGGAGGGCCGTCCCGAGCGTGGAAAAGCACCCAGTTAGTAGCTATAACACTTCACACAAAAAAGGGACCAGAACAGACAGTGGCAATCTACCCCTACATTCTGCAAAACTCTCCACCTTTGATAGGAAGGGACATCCTTGCTATGTTAGGAGTCAGGATCACAAATTTATCATGAGGGCCACTGCAATTCATCCACCGCTGCCGATCAAACTGATATGGAAATCATCAGAACCCGTTTATGTGGAGCAGTGGCCTCTGTCAGAGCCTCGAATGGCAGCTTTGTTAGAACCAGTTGACCGCGAGCTACAAAAGGGTCATATAGAACCCTCCATCAGCCCGTGGAACACCCCTGTATTTGTAATCCCCAAAAAGTCTGGAGAAAGTTACCGCCTCATCCATGACCTGAGAGAAGTGAACAAGACAGTACGACCCATGGGTCCAGTTCAGACACTGCTGCCCATGAACTCAGCCATCCCAGAAGGACAGCCATGCGCAGTGCTGGACATCAAAGACTGTTTCTTTTCGATACCCCTGCACCCTGAGGACAAAGAACGTTTCGCTTTTTCTGTCGTGTCCCCAAATGGCAATAGACCCAACCTTCGCTTTCAGTGGAAGGTGTTACCACAAGGTTTTGTAGATAGCCCAACCATATGCCAGATCACCATAGACAAAGCACTGATGCCAGTCCGACACTCCTACCCTGCTGCAACCATCATCCAATACATGGACGACATCCTCGTCACTGCACCATCAGCAAGCCAAGTGGATCACTTAGTGTCCACAATCACAGAAACTCTCCAGGCCAATGGCTTCGAGATTGTGAGCGCGAAGATCAAGAAAGGACCCTGCGTGACTTTCCTGGGAGTGGGGATCACAAACTCCTATGTGACACCCCCCAAGGTGAAGGTCCGCCAAGACATCAAGACACTTCATGACATGCAGCGCCATGTGGGATCCCTGCAGTGGCTCCGCAACATCGTCCTGATTCCTCCCGAGGTCATGGACCCCTTATATGACCTCCTGAAAGGAAAGCACCCCTGGGAACCCAAGCAGCTGACGCCACAAGCAGCGAGCTCCCTTGACTTCATCGAACACCAGATGCCCACTGGCACTTTGGCCAGGTGGAACCCAAGCATGCCGCTTGACCTATACATCCACTTTACACCGAAGGGAGGAGTGGGAGCACTAGCCCAAGGACCTTCTGACAAGTCCCGACCGATCCAATGGATAGTCCTTGGAAGACCGGCTCGTGCTTTTTCCCCAGGAATCAAATGCATCGCTAACCTCATTATGAAAGGCAGGAAATTCGCTTTGAGACACCTGGGAACCGAGCCGACAAGAATCCACCTTCCCTTCCGCAAGCAGCCAACCACGGAATCAACCACGATACCGGAGTACCTAGCCCTTGCTCTCACAGGCTTCGGAGGAGAAGTCTCCTACGCCGCCAGACCACCTTGGACTCAGCTACTGACCATTGTTGACATAGACTTGCCACCAAAAGTCACGGACCAACCGCTGCCAGGACCGACGGTCTTCACAGACGCTTCCTCCACAACTTCTACAGCAGCGGCGGTGTGGCAGGCAGGAGAACAATGGCATTGCATCAAAACATGTGACCCCACACTGTCAGTGCAACAACTGGAAGCAGCAGCAGTGGTCTTGGCGTGCGGACTCTTCCAGGAGGAACACCTCAACATCGTAACAGACTCTATATTTGTGGCAAGGCTCTGCCTAGCCATGTCAGGACCAGGTGTGTCAACATCTGCAGCAGCCCTAATGCTGGAAGAAGCACTCTCCTCGCGACAGGGCACCGTGTCTGTCATTCACGTCAACAGCCACAACCCAGTTAAAGGTTATTTCCAGACCGGCAACGACAAGGCAGATGCCGCAGCAAAGGGAGTGTGGACATTGCAAGAAGCTCGTCAACTACATGAGTCACTCCACATCGGAGCCAAAGCACTGGCGAAGAGATGTGGGATCTCAACAGCGGACGCAAAACGTGTAGTGGCCACCTGCCCTCATTGCCAGAAGTCACCCCTATGGTCCAGTGGGGTCAACCCAAGAGATCTCAAGCCCTCAGAAATCTGGCAGTCGGACTTCACTCTATGTCAACTGCTGAAGCCTCGAGCATGGCTTGCAGTGACAGTGGACACTTACAGCGGAGTGATTGTGGCCACACAGCACCCCAAAACTAACTCTAAAGCCACAATTCAGCACTGGCTGACAGCTATGGCCTGGCTTGGCATCCCCAAACAAATTAAAACTGACAACGGTTCCAATTTCATCTCCAAACCAGTGCAAGAATTCGCCTCGAAATGGGGCATCACTCTGGTGCAAGGTATCCCGTATAACAGCACCGGGCAAGCCATTGTTGAACGAGCAAATCAGACCCTGAAAGCCAAGTTAGAAGTACTAGCAAAAGCAGAAGGTTTTGACAATTCCATTCCCTCAGGGGATCAAGCACGTATACTGGCAGCCACTTTGCTAGCACTGAATCAATTCCCTAGGGGAGACGAAACAAACAGTCCCGCTCAAAGACATTGGGCCACCCGAGCATTAGAGAAGGGCCCGCAGGTTATAATTAAAAATGAGCTAGGCGAATGGGAACAGGGCTGGAGGTTGGTGCTCACGGGGCGAGGGTACGCAGCTGTCAAAAGGGAAGGCAGAATCAAGTGGTGTCCACTGAAGTCAATCAAGCCAGACCTTCAGAATGAGCAGAATAAGACTAATGAAAACTCTGAGTTTCTGTTTGCAGGACATGCTCTTGGGACGCCCCCGTAATGCGTACACCCCTGTTCCAGAAGAAAGTGACAGACCCCCAAGCCGTCAAGCAGCACCCAAGAGTTCCGTATCGGTGAGACCCAGACGTCAACAGTGTTTCTGTGTGATTTTGCTGTTGGGGCTTGTTGCCAGAGGACAAGCCAGTCCAAACCATTACCCCCATCAGCCATTCAGGTGGGTCATGCAACACCTGTCAAATGACAAGGTGCTCAAAGAAACCACCACACCAAATGCCCCATCTTTTGTGATCCGCATTACCGATCTGTTCCCTGGAAAACCAAAAATAAACCCCTATTCCCCTCACGTTACACATATGCATCTATCCTATTGGTGCCCAGCCTCAAACCCAGGAAAAAAGTACTGCAATTACCCGGGGTGGGGATATTGTGGGTACTGGGGCTGTGAAACCATTGTTACAGATGCCAGACCATCAGGACCTGGGTGGGAGCCTCAAAAGCCCGATGAATTTTTACAGTTCACCTGGGCACCCACCGGTTGTAAACAACCTGTCTTCCTTCAGGAAAAATTCTATCGAAACTATTATAAAATCCCTAAATCTTGGAGGTGCACTGACTATAACATGACCGTTTTGCAGCCAAATCACCCTAGCTGGGCCACAGGCAGAACATGGACAGTAGTCATTCAAGGGTCAAAAGAGTGGGTGAATGTGCGAATTATCAAGCTCCAACCCCCTGCATCCCGGGCGATTGGGCCTAACAAAGTTATTAAAGACGTACTGAAAGGGAAAAACACAACCCACTCCAAAGCCTTGCCCACAAAGGTCACTGATACCCTGATCGGTCATGCAGATGCCTCCCAGATAAGTCGTTTAGCCGAGTCTGACTCTGACCCAGTCTTTCGTATGTTAGAAGCTACCTTTCTATCCCTGAACGAATCCAACCCGAACCTAACTGATTCCTGCTGGCTTTGCTATGATGTTAAACCCCCCTTCTACGAAGGAGTTGCTTTAAATATCCCCTTCAGTTCAGCCGACGCCCCTCACCAGTGCAGGTGGGATACTCCCCGCAGAGGAATCACCCTGAGTCAAGTCACGGGCAAGGGCAGATGTTTTGGCAATGCAACCTTAGCAAAGAAAGGTAACATCTGCACCAAAGTTGTCAAGCCCAACAGAAAGCACAATAAGTGGGTGGTTCCATTCGCATCTGGGATGTGGGTTTGTCAGCGATCTGGAGTGAGTCCTTGTGTGTCTCTTGCCAAATTCAATGATTCTACTGACTTTTGTGTCCAAGTTCTAATTGTTCCTAGGGTCCTGTACCACACGGACGAAGAGGTGTACCACCTTTTTGAGAAACCCGGCCGGCTCCACAAAAGAGAACTGATAACAGGTGTAACTATTGCAATGCTGCTCGGCATGGGAGCAGCCGGAACGGCCACGGGTGTCTCAGCTCTTGCGACCTGACACCAAGGACTGTCTCAGCTACAAATGACCATCGATGAGGACTTGCAGAGGATCGAGAAATCCATCTCCTTTCTAGAGAAATCAGTTTCCTCACTCTCAGAAGTGGTCTTGCAGAACAGGCGAGGACTGGACCTCTTGTTCATGCAACAAGGAGGCTTGTGTGCCGCCTTGAAAGAGGAATGCTGCTTTTATGCAGACCACACAGGAGTCGTCAGAGACTCCATGGCAGAGCTCCGAGATAGGCTGGCTCAGAGACAGAGAGATAAGAAAGCCCAGCAGAGTTGGTTTGAGTCCTGGTTCAATCAATCGCCGTGGCTCACCACACTAATTTCCACTTTAATAGGTCCATTGGCAATGTTGCTTTTAGCTTTTACCTTTGGACCATGCCTGCTGAACAAACTAGTCTCTTTTATCCAGACCCATCTGGAACGGGCCAACATTCTGTTTTTAGGCCACCAACAAATGCTGTAAACCAAACTGTAAACACTGCCAGTTGCAAGACTTTTCTAACTCGCCTTGCGAAATCTACTCAGGTGTACCAAACCCCTTTCCCTTATCAAGTTACTACCTCGTACCTCATTTCAATGCCTATATCTATGACTACCTCATTCATTTATGAAAAAAGTGGGGGGGAAATGTGGTAGATAGGGACAGGCGAACGGAAGATCTCGCGATGTGACAGAAAGCAGAAGCAGCATGGAATCTTCCTCCCTCCTTCATTCCTCTGTGATAAGCAATCACCCGAAATATGCAACCCCTCCTAACCCCAGTAGTTTTCCACTCCTTACTAACCCTAGCTATTCCACCGTCCCCTTTCTGACGTAGTGAAGCCCCCTTGACTATTTAACCTCATGACATAAGATAATAAACGCCATTTGACCATCCACCATACTGGTGTCTGTGTGTCTGTGGACCGAGTGGCCTCGGGTTAGGCCGGGCTGCCGTGCTAGCTTCTTGAACCAGGTCGTATTGTCTTCCTAACAGAAGGCAACACCCTGCAGTGCTTCCCAGCTCACCTGCTGGTGCCAGGTTTTCATCCCAGCACCTCTGTTTCCTCCAGCACAGGGATGCTTCCAACAAACAGCTTTCAAAGCACACCTTGCAGGTACCCAGGGACATGGGCTCCCAAAAGGCATTTGCAATAAACAACTTCTCCCAAGGGCAACTGAGCAGAGGCCCCAGCTACAAATGCTGGGCTAAAGTGGGTCTGTACCCTCACACTTTTGTCTTTCCCCTTTATTAACCCATGTCTCTCTAGGAATGGCAAGAGCGATAGTCAGTACTGCACTTACTCCTTTCAAGCAAAAAACAGGTCAGGAGGTGTTTTCACACAACACCCACAGAGCAAGGACATATTTTCCTTCAAAACAAAGCTCCAAATTATAGAATTATCAAAATATTATTGGTGCCATCATTTCCCACTGTTAACAGGCTGGCTAATTTAATATCTGCCAAAAAGATAGTCTGCTGTTTCCATTAAGGTTAATTTGAAGAGTTGAGATTTCAGGTGACAGAGTTCAATTCATTACAATGTCAGACTGTCTTCAAGACTTCAGGCAAGCTTACCATCTCTGTGCTTTGCTCTTCACAATGGTGGTTTATTATGCTCCTCATTCCTCAGTTGAATTTTACTTTACAGCCTTTAATCAATATTGAAATGTTCTTCTTTGGGCAATGTACTAACACTTCTGCCTGCTGCAAGATGGCTTTCCTGGGTTTTACTCAGATTTTCTCCAGCACTTAACTTGACCCCACTACCTCTACTTTCCCCCCATCCCTATGAGCGCTCAAGTAATGGCAAATACAGTCGATTTCAGGATCCATTGCTACAGAGATACCTAAGTGACTTAGGAACACCAGTCCTATTGATTTTCAACAAGGCATTTGTCCCCATGTCACTTGGGCATATGTGATGATTTCACCATAGCTGCCTACCTCTTTACCTCGATTTAATCATGTTTGTTATACATTCTCCTTGAGTACAGCCACTGTTCTCAGGGATCCCAAAATCAGAAACAGATAAAAATAATCATTGCAAACAAATCTTCACTACAAACAGTCAAAGAACATATGTAAATTCCTGGAAGAGGTTTTTCTTTGCACCTAGGCCTAGTCAAGTATGCCTTAGATGTTACTTCTAAGCCTAGGTTTCAGCTGTCCTCCTGGGGATGGTTGGTATCACTGGACCCTGCTTCAAATCTGACTTGCTCGGGACTGGGTCCATAGCCCTGGCCTTAAAGCAACATCTCACTTCCTGCTGCTTCAGACAGCTGGACATGGTCTGTCCAAACTTCCACCTTCTTCATGAGCTGTCAGTGTGATGAACAGCCAGCAGGATCTCTCCAGGCCCTTCCTCCCATTTTCACTCATGGGATTGGCAAGGCCAAATCTAGGGAAATAATTTCCAGATAATAGCACATCGTATTGCACTGCCACTGCTTCATACACCATCACCTATTCATGGACTGACAGCATGGGATGGTGCTTGCTCTTTCCATGTGAGTATGTACAAGTGGTTTTATTTGTTTATGTGCATGTGTGTCGTGGGGAAGGTTGAAGTTAAAATTACACTCCAGGTATAAAGGTAATCGGTCAGACAACAACAAAAACCCCGTCAAATATAAGTTTCCAAAATAAAAAATATGCAAGGTCACAGGAGAAACAGCAGAGGCACATGTTTGACATGTCTGTGATATTACTTGATATTCTCACAAGTACTCTCAAAATGGCTTTCTTTTCCCAATTCAACTCAGATCATTTGCTTTCCTGCAGCCACATCACAGAATCTGAAACAACTACTTCTCCATCCTAGGGGGCCCAGAGGCAGAGTTAAATGGAACCACTGCTGCAGCATGACAAAGCTATACAATCCCACCCAGCACCAGGTCCAATCTTCTTTAGAAAAAAGTTCAGTGGGACAAAGGTCATTGGGGCACAGGGTGCTCTTCCCAGTCCCTGCTGTCTCCACAAATGGCTGGCCTTGCCTCTACACCACAGAGAATGCACAAACATTTATAAGTTAGAAAGTTTTTCTCTCTGCACTGCATTATCCCACACAGCCTTTCACACGTGTAAGCAGCTGCATGTATCAGTGAGACCTTCTGTTCACCTTTGAATTGCTGCATGTGGCAAGGATGCAAGGCAGCATGTGATGTGTGAGAGCTGCTTCCTGAACTGCTCTCAAAGGCCTCCACCTGCCTCTGATCCCCCTTCCCCATCTGTCTGTCACATCCACTTGTTCTAGCTCTTAATTTCCTCTTGGCCGGGACCATCTCCTTGTTACCAGTCTCTACAAGAGCTCTGCAGGGCCCAAATCAAGACTCTTGTTACTCCAACTGCATCCAAAACCTCACTCTCAAACCAACACAGAGACAAAAACAAAGGGGTGGATTCATCCAAATAGCCTGTAACCAGCAACAATGACCAGGAACAGGGCAACTACTTCTGGTTCTGGTAACTGTGCTCTAACAACAGAAACATTTAAAGCAACGATGGCATTACCTCTCATTCTTTTCAATTGGAAATTATCCTGTAGCACAGGCAGAACTCATGCCAGGCATGCTGGGGACTGGAAACAGCTGGCTGCAGGAAGAGCACATGTGCCAAGTCTCATTTGCATCACTCAATTAGCTTTCCCATGGTTATGGCAGAGATATGTTTCCTGATGTGGCTCTTAGTTCAAGTCACAAGTGTTTTTCCCTGGCTCTTTGCCTTTGTGCCTTCAATGTAATGCAGCTGGACAGTCCATCCCCTCCCTCCAGTGCTGGTTGTGAAGACAGTTTTCTTGCAAAAGTGTGAGCAATGATAGTGGAGTAAAAATCTGCACTGGTAAGTGAATGAGGGTAAGATAATTTATATGTTCATCCTGGAGAAGAGAAGGCTTTGGGGTGACCTAACTGCAGCCTTCCAATACCTGAAGGGAGCTGACTAGAAAGATGGAGAGAGACTATTTGTAAGAGCATGGAGTGACAGTGATGCCGAATTGATTTTTGCCTTTTTTTCTTTTATATATCTTCTATATTCTTTACACATATATTTGCAGTTCTGTAGCCTATCATAGTATTCATAGCTAGCATTTTACCTACTCTATTAGACAGAAAGACAAAATAAATTCCTCAGTGGCTCCAAGCTGGGGGTCCAAGGTTAGATTCTCTAGGAAGCCAAGGTTTAAACTAGCTCTCCGAGACACATTTTCATAAACAAAGTTTAGTGCCTATCTAAAAGAGGGGAAATTCAAAGAAGGTTGAACCAGGAGGGAATTACCTCACCGCTTATGTCTCTCATTAGGGTTTTTTTGTCAGATACGCTAATTTGCTAAACATATAAAAATTGTATACACATTATGCTATGTGTGAATCTTTGGCGTTTTCCACCTGGCGAATTGTGCACCTAAGGATCCTTATAAAGGTAACCCCTTTTTATCGCCTAACTGTGTCTGGCTTATGACTTTAGGACCAGCGAAAAGGCATCAACAGGACAAGGGGGAACAGCTTCACACTAAGAGAGAGAAGATTTAGATTAGCTATTACAAAAAAAATCTTCACTGTGACGGCAGGGAGAGCCTGGCACAGGTTGTCCAGAGAAGTTGTGGCTGCCCCATCCCTGAAGTGTCCAACACCAGGTTGCACGGGGCTTGGAGCAGCCTGGGATAGTGGAAGGTGTGCCCTGCCCACGGCAGGGGGTTAGAAGTAGATATTCTTTAAGGACCCTTCCAGCCCAAACCATTCTGATTCTATGATACCACACACAATCTGATTTGAATTGCAAGAATCCAGTTCCTAGGGACACAACATTGCTTGTGTCTGATAAAAATGCAAGGCTGGATGTTTGGGTCACTGGACCAGCCGGTGAGCCAGGGAAAAGGGCTGAGACTGGCTGGTGGAAAAACCTAGCCATTTGACAATGTATCTTCTGACCTCTAAAGGAAAACCCTCTCCCACAAGTCCTCGCAGTTGAAATGTAACCTTACCCCCAGACCCTGTGGAATGTAAAACTACCTCTCCCAGCAGCCTGTGTGGCTGCTTCCTGCCCTGGTCCTCTCCCTGCCCCTTCCCTCTGCTCAGTGGCTCCGTTCCCTGGCCCTGCCTTTGTACCGCCCCTGTGCCCTCAGAACACTCTGTAAACGGCCGTCTGGCTATGTGACTTCCTCTTTGCCACCCTCCCTCCGCCTGTCCACCTCTGTGGATGAAATAAACCAGCTCCGTGGAATTCCTGGGTGGCATTGGGCCCTCCTTTGACTCCTAGTCTCTGGTAATACTGAGCTATCCGGCATAAGGTGTGCGGCTGAATACCACCAGCGCTCCCAGCTGCAGGGCAAACGAGGGGCTGCAACAGCTTAGACTGTACCCGAGGGGCTATTCTCACATAGCACTTTGGGGAACAAGTAGCCCCTCTGTGAGCCCTATAACCCCCCACAACCTTCCAATTTTAAATTAATAAGTGGCTGTCCGAACAGGACTCTGCAAAAAAGAGTTCCTGCAAAAGTCCCTCAGGAGTTTTGCCGATGAAGAGCCGTTTTCGGAGCTGATGCTCCCAGACTAGCAATCTAAGTTTTATTAGATTTGCTTCGAAGGGTGGCTGATAACCCTCAGAAGCCAAACGCCAGAGGACCAGCACTTTGAGTTTTATTTGACCCATGAAGTATTGGATTGAGTAAGTATTACTTCATTTGGGTCCCCTTTTTAAATTCTTTTCTTTTATTCTTTTCCTCTCTGTGCTGGGAAGAGTTTCTGGGGACGGATGGGTGGGAGACTGTCCATTCCTCATAAGGAGGTATATATCCTGCTTAAGTTTTATCTTAAGAGAGGAAAATCCCCTTTTTCTAAGAGAAACCTGAAGAATTCTGTATTCTGGTTGCTAGAAAACTTCCCTGATATATCTATTACTTCTATTCAGTCTCTGAAATTTTGGGATGAAGTGGGAGAAAAGCTAACACTTCTCAAAAAAACTGGTAACAGTTCCATCATCAAATTCTTTCCTTTATTGATTGCCATCTATCAATCAGTTAAAAAATCTCAGACTGTATCAGTAATGCCAGGGAATTCAGGTCGCTTTGGTGATGGTGCCCCTCTCTTCCTTCCCCCTCCCTCTGTCCCCCCACCCCCACTTCCTCAGGGAATCACAGAAGGACACAGTGATCTCTGGGTCAAGGGGAGCCACCTGCCCCCTCATCTTTCTGGGTCTCCCCTAGTTCCTCCTCAAGTCGGGACTGATCACCCCAATTTGGAGAGCACCCCTAATCCTCTTCTCACCCCTCATGGTCCCAGTAATCTTACCCCAGAGAGAAATCAGCATTGCAAAACCCATGTGATTAGCCCGGGCATGTTTTCTGCGATTACGAAATCTCCCGCGCAGCCGGCGAACCCTGTCCCCTCCCTATCCCCGCCCCCTGTGCCGCTCGCTGCTCTTCCATTGGCCCCTCCACCTCCTCAGGCTGCAGCACCGCGTGTGGCTGCAGTGCCCCTCCCTCTGGCCACCGAGCCTCTTTCTCCAGTCCCGACCCCCTCCCCCGTGGCGGCGAACACCTCTGCGGCAGCCGCCCCACCTCCGGCTGCGACCACAAGCCCCGCGGCAGTGCCCCCCTCCCTGTACCTGCCCCTTCCCCCTCCCCCCCGGCCACATGTGTCCCGGTACCTGCCTCCCCTGCCCCCTGCCCCCCACCCACGTGTGTCCCAGTACCTGCCTCCCCTGCCCCCTGCCCCCCACCCACGTGTGTCCCAGTACCTGCCTCCCCTGCCCCCTGCCCCCCGCCCGCATGTCTCCCCTTGCCGACCCCCGGCCCTGCAGTCCTGGTGGTGCCTACCCTTCCGCCCCGGCTCTGCCCCCGCCCCGCGACTGTCTGTGCACCGCCTGCCCCCGTCCCGACTGCAGGTCCCGCCCTAATCCCCGCCCCGCTCACAGGCAGCCCAGCCCTGGGCCCACCTGTCCCTGCGGCCACCCCTGCCTCACCCTTCCACGCCTGCGGCAATGCCCCTGAACCCGGCGCTGCCGGCCCGGTGGGAGTCGACCCGGCCCCCACCGAACCGTGGTCCCGAAGCCACGCGGCCTGCAGTGCCTCGCTTTGTGATGTCTCTTCTTCCTTCCCTGCAGACAGAGACAGTGACCTCTCTGACACGGAGGATCACTGGGCTGCTACAAGAAAGAAAGCTGTTGCGGGAGGTGAATGGGACATTGCTAGCAGAATTGAAATTACAGCAACTCCTGTTCTTTTTGATAGAACTGGAGCTAATCCTAGATGGGAACAACTACCTTATGAGCAATTAAGAGAGTTACGCAAAGCAGGGAAAGATTTTGGACGCAATTCCCCTTATTTCAAAAATTTAATTCAAGCTACCTTGCCGCAAATCTATTAATTCCTCATGACATAAGAAATATAATGTCATGTCTGCTCTCTCCATCAGAGTACATGCTATGGGAAAGATCTTGGAAAAGGTTGTTACAGGACCTTCTCCAAAGTTATCAGGGAGAGTCTAACAGAGCAAACGTGACATTTGACCAGCTTTGTGGCCAAGGTGACTTCATGAAACCTCAAGATCAAATCAGAGTACTTTCGGAGTTGATTCTAGATAATATTAAAAGGTTAGGTGAAAAAGCTTTGCTGCTAACGCCTTGTGGTTCTATCCCCTCTCATAATTTCTCCACCATAAAGCAGGCATTCGATGAGCCCTTTATGAAATTCATTGACAGGCTTAAAGAGTCAATTGAAAAGCAAGTTGAAAATTTAGAAGCCCAGAAGGAACTTTTATGTGTATTGGCCAAAGCAAACGCGAATGAAAATTGTAAAAAAGTCCTTCGGGCTCTGCCATTGGACCCAGCTCCTACCATTGAACAAATGATAGAGGCTTGCACAAAATTAACAACACCAGAAGTTGCAATAGCCCATGCAGTGTCACAAGGCATTGTGGAAACACTAGCTGTTTCATATAACATGCAGAGAGTAAAGCCAAGGTGTTACAATTGTGGGAGTTTTAAACACATGATTAAAGACTGTCCTGAACCTAGAGAGTACAACAGGAATTTCAGGCCGGTCCCCTCAGATTGTCACACATGCAAGTGCCACCAGAGACCGTCAAAAAACTTTTCATCAAGCGGGAACTAGTCTCATCCCGCGATGACAGCAAATATCGAGCCGTCTCCCCTCACCACGCTTCCTGCCCGCAAGACAGGCCTCAGAACTGTAAGCAAACAGAAACTCATCAAGCTCTGGTGAGTGAAATTTCTTTTCTCTTTGAGGACAATGCACCACACAGAATAACTGTGGGACAAATTGAACTTTTGGACAACACTACAGACATTCTAATCAAGAGAGACCTTGTCCATGGACCATCTGAACTTTTTGTCTGTCCTGAGGTACAGACTATGGACTCGAACGGTGGAATTACTGTTACTGTTTCCTGTAACAACCCTCCGTGGTTCATGAGCAAAGGGACAATCATTGCACAAGCCATCCTACTCCCTCAGGACTTCCCACGGTGTCACAGAACACCGTCCATATGGTGGGCAGAGGTGGTGGGCAGAGACAAACCCATGTTACATTGTAAACTGCATAATGGGAAAGCCATCCCTTACTTGTTGGGTATGGTAGACACAGGTGCCGATGTAACTATCATTTCTCGGGCTGAGTGGCCCAAAGACTGGAGCACTAAACCAATGAATGGGAGAATCACGGGCCTAGGAGGTTCAACTATATCTATGAGAAGTGCTAACAACATAGTAATAGAAAGACCTGATGGTCATGTGGCCACAGTTCGGCCATTTGTAATTGATTCTGGATTCACACTCTGGGGCAGAGACATCCTCTCTCAGTGTGGAGCTCGACTAGAAATCCCAAAACCACGGGATTTTTAGTGGGGGCCACTGCAAGGAGCACAGTTCCTTGTCGTACTTGGAAGACAGATACACCTATCTGGACCGAACAGTGGTCCCAGTCAGCAGAAAAATTACGCGCTCTTGAAATTCTCGTAGAGGAGCAGCTCGCCAAAGGACATCTCATTCCAACCAACAGCCCTTGGAACTCTCCTGTCTTTGTAATTAAAAAACCTGGCAAAGGCAAGTATAGACTTCTCCAAGATCTTAGAAAAATTAATGAGGTTATAGAGGATATGGGTCCTCTGCAACCAGGGTTACCGTCACCCTCTATGCTGCCCTGAGAGTGGAAGCTTGCAGTGTTAGACATCAAAGATTGCTTTTTCAATATACCTCTGCAACCCCGTGATGCTCCCAGGTTTGCTTTCTCTGTTCCATCTATCAACCGGCAAGCCCTGTTACGCAGGTACCACTGGTGAGTTCTTCCCCAGGGAATGAAGAACTCGCCCACAATTTGTCAATGGTATGTTGCCCGTGTCCTGTCCCCTGTTCGCAGAGAGTTCCCGAAGTCTATTATCCTCCACTATATGGATGATGTATTAATCTGTGCACAAAACGATGCTTATTTAGATTTAACCCTAGAAAGAACTGTTCAGGCCATTGAAAAGGCAGGGTTTGAAATACAGCAGGAAAAGATCCAGCGCACCTGTCCTTGGACTTATCTGGGACTTCATACCAGTGAGCGAACCATCATGCCCCAGCACCTTGCCATCAAAGACAACCTGAAGACTCTCAGAGACCTGCACCAGCTTTGTGGCTCCATCAACTGGGTTCATCCTCTGCTGGGACTCATGAAAGAGGAGCTGGCTCCGCTGTTCAACCTCCTAAAAGGCTGCGAGGACCTGGACTCCCCTCGAGCAATCACAGAGGAGGCCCGAGAATCCATTGAAAAGGTACAGCATGCCCTGTCTTCTCACCAGGCCCATCGAACTAGCCCTGAACTGCCCTTTAGTTTCATCATCTTGGGTAAGTCCTCCAAGTTGCACAGGCTGATTTTTCAGTGGGATGAGGGACAAAAAGACCCTCTTCTTATATTAGAGTGGGTCTTCTTGCCACATCAGCCAGGTAAAACAATTACTACACCACAAGAGCTGATGGCACTGCTGATTATGAAGGCCAGAGCACGCCTCCGTACCCTTGCGGGGTGTGAATTCACATGCATTTACTTGCCATTTAAAACTAGTGTCTTGGAGCACTTGCTCCAGACAAATGAGCACCTCCAGTTTGCCTTAGACAGCTATTCAGGCAAAATCTCAATCCATAACCCAAACCACAAATTGTTCAATTCAGCATTTCAATCGGCACCAAAAGAACTTCAACACCGAACCCCTCTCAAAGCTCTAAAAGTCTTTACAGATGGTTCGGGGAGTTCGCACAAATCTGTGATGATGTGGAAGGACCCCAGAACGCAGATGTGGGAGTCAGATGTCCAGGTAATGGACAGCTCCCCACAAATCACAGAACTGGCAGCAGTAGTTAGAGCTTTTGAGTGGTTCGAAGAACCTATAAATCTGGTGACAGATTCAGCTTATGTAGCAGGAGTAATTGCCAGAGCAGAGCACTCTTTGTTAAGAGAAGTGTCTAACCCAAAATTGCATAAGCTGCTTTCAAAGCTTGTTTTTCTGCTTTCCCACCGAAAACATCCCTTTCACGTGATGCATGTGAGGTCACACACCGATCTCCCTGGCCCTGTTGCCGAAGGGAATCAGAGAGCGGACGCTCTCACGATGCCAGTACAAGTCCCTAACATACCAGATACATTTGCTCAAGCAAAACTGAGCCATCAGTTTTACCATCAGAATGCTCCAGCCCTCATGAGAATGTTTAAACTGCCTAAAGAGCAGGCAAGGGCAATTGTGGCAACCTGTCCCAGCTGCCAGAGCTACCAGGTGCCATCGCTAGGTTCCGGGGTCTAAGCAGCTGTGAAATCTGGCAAACAGATGTAACCCAGGTCCCACAATTTGGAAGATCCAAATATGTACGCATCTCCGTGGATACATTTTCTGGAGCTGTTTTCGTCTCAGCTTATGCTGGAGAAAAGGCAAAGGATGTTATGAAACATTTTCTCCTTGCCTTTTCCACCCTGGGTGTCTCTGCAGAAATAAAAACCGATAATGGTCCAGCATATGTCTCTAACAAACTTAAAGAATTCTTTAGTTTGTGGGGTATCTGGCATACCACAGGCATTCCCCACTCCCCTACAAGTCAATCTATAGTTGAAAGAGCTCATCAAACTATTCAAAGGGTCCTAGACCAACAGAAAGGAGGGACAGAGGTCAATTCTCCCATTGTGAGACTCTGTAAGGCCCTGTTCACAATAAATTTCTTAAATAATTCATTCTCAGAGCCTACCCCTCCAGTATTTTGGCATTTCACTAACTCGACCCAGGCCAAATTGAAGGAACAACCGCCCGTGTTAATATAAGATCCAGAAAGTCATCAAATATTAGGCCCTTTTCCACTAGTCATGTGGGGGAGGGGATACGCCTGTGTTTCCACACCTTCAGGGCCCAGGTGGATACCTGGAAAGAATGTAAAGCCATACCTTGGACCATCGGTGACAGCTCCTGAGGAAACAACAGACAACACCCCAGACTGCGACAAGGAGACCCCAGACAAAGAAATGAGTGCCGCCTGGAGCAGACGATGGCGCAAGAGTCTAGACACATGAACATCAAACTGTGCTACCTCCAGGCTGTTTCCGAAAAATCTGAAACCCCATGTTCCCTTATATGTTACCCTCTTGTGTTTCCCTACCCCATACCCCGCTACCTGTGTGCTAACTACCTCATAAACATAAGAAAAGGGGGGAGCTGAGACAAAAAAAAAGAATATTGATGAAAAACCCTTTAATAATTTTGCTTGAAACCCCACAGAAGGAAAAAAGGACTACCCATACCTCACTCAGCACCATGCCTGTACCAGTCTACCTCTGCTTTCTCCTGGTCTCCTGGATCCTATTGCCATCAGAGGTTGTTGCCTGCTTTAACCTGTCATCTCATGGAGAAAGCATAAAAAATTTTCCAGACAATGGGGACTAGGAGGATGGGTGGCATCTTTACTCCAAACTGGACTGTGGGCGATCCTAATTTTTATAATTTTAAATATTTTCGGTTGTCTAAAGAAGTATCTTCTTAAACAGCTAGGAGAGGCTTTTCCTTTGAATACAGAAGAGGGAGATGTTTGGGTCACTGGACCAGCCGGTGAGCCAGGGAAAAGGGCTGAGACTGGCTGGTGGAAAAACCTAGCCATTTGACAATGTATCTTCTGACCTCTAAAGGAAAACCCTCTCCCACAAGTCCTCGCAGTTGAAATGTAACCTTACCCCCAGACCCTGTGGAATGTAAAACTACCTCTCCCAGCAGCCTGTGTGGCTGCTTCCTGCCCTGGTCCTCTCCCTGCCCCTTCCCTCTGCTCAGTGGCTCCGTTCCCTGGCCCTGCCTTTGTACCGCCCCTGTGCCCTCAGAACACTCTGTAAACGGCCGTCTGGCTGTGTGACTTCCTCTTTGCCACCCTCCCTCCGCCTGTCCACCTCTGTGGATGAAATAAACCAGCTCCGTGGAATTCCTGGGTGGCATTGGGCCCTCCTTTGACTCCTAGTCTCTGGTAATACTGAGCTATCCGGCATAAGGTGTGCGGCTGAATACCACCAGCGCTCCCAGCTGCAGGGCAAACGAGGGGCTGCAACAGCTTAGACTGTACCCGAGGGGCTATTCTCACATAGCACTTTGGGGAACAAGTAGCCCCTCTGTGAGCCCTATAACCCCCCACAACCTTCCAATTTTAAATTAATAGCTGGATACTGCATGAGGGCTCTCTCTAGCAGGCTGCCTGTACAGCCTGCTGCCTGGGCACCACAAGGATGAAAAACTGTGGGGTGGTACCAACTACTGATCACTGGTAGTATAATCACCTGCCACCCATTGCAAAGAAAGGGAAAGCAACCTCAGGGATATAGAAGGGTTCAGGAAGATTAGCCTCTGTGGAGTTATGCTGGATTTTAATATCAGCTGAGGATGTAGCCAGCCTCTGGGGCCTCATTCCACAGCATGCCACTCCAAGAAGTGACAAGCTCAAACCGATTCTGGATATGTTGTTTTTCTTCAGGAGCTGCATATACATGTTAAAGGGGGCAGATACAAATGCAATGTGACATAAATGTTAGAGGACAAAAACTTCTGCAGCCAAACAACATATTTCTGCAAATAATCAAGCTACTCCTTCTCTTCCACATCTCTCTCCATATTTATTTTTGTTTAGCTCCAGATCCTGGTTGTTCCGGGTGCAAAGAAGAGCAAGAGCTGCTCAATTTAAAGCGTGCAGCTAGTCAAAAAGCAGAGATGACGCAGGTGAACTGAGGAGCGGCTCAGAGATCATTGCCTCAGCTGCGCTCTTAGTGCCATCATGTGGTGACATGTGGGAGCACAACGGATACCAGAAGCAGAAAAGCCAACAACACTCGGCCAATAACTCAGCAAGAAGGCGCTCCCAGCCTCATAAAACATGAAGGGAAAGCTCAAGTCAACAAGAGTCTGAACTGAAATACAGCCCACTGCTTTAATTTACTGCTATCTTTCCTGTTTGCTTTTATATGGTTATTTTTCTTGAAAGAAGAAGATTTATATTTAAATATGTCTGGAACCATAGACGTTTGAAAGCATGGTACAAGAGCAATACTCACACATACTGCATGATCACAGCAAAACAGAAAAGCTTAAAAATCAATAGGCCAGGCTGGAAATAAAATGCAGTGTATGTGATCCTCGGGTGCACTAGGTCAGGACAAGTCCTATGTTGAGTTTGAAAGGCAACTCTGTCCTAGGTACATGAGTTAATCATCACAGGCCATCCACATTCCTAGTCTTAGCCTCTTAGCCACTTAGAGATAGTGAAGATTTTTCCAAAATAAACCGTGACTTCCATAATCCCTGAGAAGTCAAGATGTCCAAGTACTCAAAGGAGTTATTTTACCAAAAAAAAAAGTGTGCTTAAAAATTTCTGCTTACTGAGACAGTGAACTGGGTTTTAAGACAACACTGTTTATTCCAAGCACTTGAATAAACTTCTCAGCATTGACTGCATCTGTGCTTACCATAGGTTTCCAAGCAGGATTCCCAGAAGAACTGTTGTGTCCTAGGACAAGGCTTTTTTACCTGTTCACTTCCTTTAGGATCTTCTCCATGTTCGCAATGCTGCGCATCTTATACAGGAACCACTTGTCAATGGCTGTGAGTTTATGAATGACATCCACGGGGACTTCATTATCCAAGGCCTGCCAAAAACAGGACAGCACCAAACAGCCCCTTTAACACATGCTGCACACAGATTTTTTTTTTTTTTTTGTTCTGCAAACAGATAGAAGCAAGTATATATAATATAGAAAAAAAGTTTTGTAGACCAAGCTGTACAAATCAAATGTTCATCTACCTTCTGACCCTGTCTCCTGCACAGGAACTGTGCCCCATGGGGAGTGCAGGGAGGCACCAGCCACTTGTCCCTGTGCTCTGGTTCCAAAAGGTGGCTTCTGTTTCAGTGAGAGAGGTAATTTGATTTTCACAGAGCCAGCAGCCAGTCAAGCTGATAGCAACTAGGCTGGGTGGCCACTGAGAACATGCTCAGCTAACTCTCTGAATGAGGGAGCCACATTCAGGCTGCAGCGACCAATCCTCCATCTGCACCTCTTACTACTCAAGTTGCCTAAATCTCAGGCCCATTGCCTAGCTGCAAATGTAAAAACAGGAAGGTCCAGATTCTCAGCTTTGAAGGAACTTGTTGCTTTGAAGCATAAATCTTGATATACCCTTGAAATGCAGGGTTGAATCAAAAGCATGTGGCCTTACGTTACCTCTGAAGCAAGGGAAAGTCAGGGCCTGGGTGATGCTTACAGCTACAGCATAGCTCTAGCTTCTCTCGCTCTACCTCAAGATAATGTCAAGACCATTCAAATTTCCCTGAATTATCTTGCTGGGGTCATTTATGGGGTTTTTTTTAAATCAATTATTTACAGCCATGGGGTAAAAAGAGACCCCACAGAGGTATTAGTCATAAGACAATGGGTTACAAAACATCATAATATTAAAAAAAACCCCAGCACCTCAGAGAGCCTTCAATATGATGTATTTTCTATCAATGTAATTTCTTGGGTCTCACCAGAGGTGAACAGTTACAACTCTCCTGATAAAGCAACTATAATCAACCAATAATGATAATGCCAGCACAGTATCTTTGCTGAGCTAAAGTAATCAGGCTCATTAATTTCTTACCATGCTTATTTGTTTTCTTGCAGGGCGACATCCCTGGAACAAACCCAGAGCAATGCCATTGAACAAAATTCCAGAATTAACCCAGGAATGAGCTTGGTCCACCGCACCCCAGCATTATTCCCCCGAGTTACCAAACTTGGGCACAATGCTGGTATCATCACCATGTGCTTCAGCAATGGGGAGACCTTCTGCTGGCTCAGAGAAATAGGAGGCACCATCCACATGGATAAGGGATGGGTGGCAGCTCTCTGCAAAATACTGACACCACCTTCGGCCTTTTCTAAAGAATTCCCAGGCAGCTTGCCTGTGTCTCCCTCTTGAAATTATCCTCTTGTTCACAACTGCTCACTGAAATATCCTGCGTGCTCACAAGCAGTGGTGAAAACCTCTAATGCATATTTTGCATATTTGCTCCTTTAGAGTAGCCAGTCACATACTGAGTCTTTGGCTCATACCTGGTACCCAACAGTCTCTGCTCTTTCCAATGCCTGCAGTGAGAAGCCTGGGGCCCTCACAGCACTGGCAGTGACAAAGCTGGGCTTCTCAGACATTTCTGGGTACACTACTGGTATGAGGCAACTGGTAAGGGGTCCTTCCCATCCTGATTCCTTAGTGCTTGGAGGGTGAGGTCACATTGCCATATTAGTGGGATGTGAGCAGGTCTTTTCTTCTGTCCATCTATTTTTACAAAACACATGCAAACTTGCATATCTTGAGGATCTCCAGCTTTCAGTCAATGGTCCCTGAGCCACACATACACACACAGGTAGCCTGCACACATACTCTTAAGCTGCTTAGGACACTTTATTTAAAAAGTCCCAGGGATCTTCAAAGAAAACTGAAAAAAACATATGCCTTCCACTCATTCATCAGAGGAGGAGCAGAGAAAATCAACCATCTTCATCTCTGTCATAAAAATCTGGAGACTGGGAGAGAAGAATGAGTTTGCAGACATTTCTTGCTCCCTATCACCACACTCCAGGGGCAAATCAAGTTTCCAGGCAATCGTGTAGAATTTTTTCAGAGAGGCCCTGAACTCCGATGGCTTTCCTCTCTTCAAGCCTACATGAAGGAGTACAGCCAAAACACACCATGGAAGCAGGAGGAGAAAGCCACAGCAGGACAGTGTGACTTTAGAGCCCTGTTCAACTTCAAGAGCATCCCATCCAGTAGGGACTGGCCCATACTGGGAAGCCAATAGGTTTACAGGACTGACTTCACACCAAGAGCCATGGAGCAAGCCTGGCCTCCAGGCCAAGCAACGGAGGGCAGCCTCTGCTTCTCTAGGGACAGCCCTTGTTCCATCCTGGCTCCTCATCAAAGAAAGTATTTAGCTGCCTGTGGACAGCAGCACAAGGGCAAACTACACATCTGTAGTGTGGACAACTAGGAGACCAGGACCCTGGTGTGGAACAGAGCGTGCATCGACTCCACAGCCTAAGCCTTCTGAGGCCACTTGTATACAACCTTAAGAGGAGCAGACAACTCTTGACACAACCTGAGCATCCCTGCTCATCAGGCTGTTCCATCCTTGCAGCACTCCCACTCTGGCCAAGGAACAAGTCTCATCTATATCAGCCTCTCTCCTGTGCCTTCTTTTACAAGACAACAGGGAGCCCCATTACAACATCAATAGCTCTGAATGGCAGCTGAACTCCCTTTCCTTGCACCTGAACAGTTACTGTTGTCATTATCCAACAGGCAAAGGAGAGAGAAAAAGTAAAAAGCCTTGGAGGGCTGACTAGTGGGATTGGAGCGGGGAGAAGACATAAAGAATATAACAAACCTCCATCCTGTTTCAAAGGGAGCTGATGGCTAATGGGGACTTACCATTGGCTTTTAAATGTCAACAAGCTGGGAAGGGGTTTCCATGCAGACAGCTCCAGCTGCCAGAAGCACCTCTTACTTACACTGATTGACTTAGTTACTAATGGGGATGAATTAGTGCACTGCATTGGGCAGAGGCAACTCTTTATAAGGAGGGATTAAGAGTTTGATTTTGCTTTTTCCAACAGCTCCCAGTGAAAATACCAGCACCTGGAGACACCCAGTGTTCAGTGGAGCTCAAACTCACCTTCATCTCCCCAGATTCTCTGTGTTAATATGGGTCTAAGTTTAATCTTTCATAAAAGCTCTCTCAGAGACGCAAGAAGTAAGATTTTTCTTTCAGTCACAAGAAAAAGGTTGTAATAAAGACCAAACACAGCTGCTAAAGGATGAAGACATGCATTTCCCCAGCTTGAAAAGCAAGAGAGAACAGCTGGACAAGCCACACATTTATAGAACAACTTGTGATTTTTCTTCAGGCCATTTATAAGAGGAACAGCTATGTGAAAACCTTTTAACTAACACACCACAGGCTCAGCTCCTCACTCATGTGGAGGTGTAACAAGATGTACCTACACATGAGCACAAGGGGCTTAAAGACTCCACCACACAAAGTCAGGGGCACAAAAGAGTAATTGGGCATTCCCTGCCAGGAAGGTTTGCAATCTTAAAAAAATCAAGCCAACAGGTAAGCAGGAGCTGTAAAAGACAGCTGTGCCCTCCTCTTCATAGAGGATATGGACAGGTGGACGTTACCTGCAGCAAAACCGAAGTGTGAAATTGCACCTACCTTCTAAAGTAACTAACCCCACATTTACCACGTGATATACACAGGCAAACACTGAGGAGATGAAGGAAGGAAGAAATAAATTTGCACCCTAGTCCCTTTAGAATAACACTCCCCGTTACACAGACACCTTCAAGGCTGAAGTGATTTGACCAGTGTGACAGGAGAGGGCTTAAAAGAATGCTACAGGAAGCTAAGCCAGTTTCGAAGAACAGTGTACTTCTTGTCTGTGAAATTTAACATAGAGTTGTGTAGTTCTTTTAGTTTCAAGCCCATATCAATGTAACCGTTTCAAGTATACAGTGCTCTCACACAGTGCAGTTTGCCATTCTTTATCATTCTTTGTTTCAGTTCGCAAAAGGATTTTCATTTATTCCTTTGTAATTGGAAAAACTGACCAATTTTGACTGGCACTTACACTAGCTGAACAAATATAATATTATAGGAGAGGAAAGTAATCCAGGTCTCCAGCAGCACCCAGCTACAAACTAAAGTGACAGGACACTGGAACACACCTGATGCTGAATGCAATGAGCACAGGCTAAGATTGTACCATCAAATGGCAAGCACATTACCTGAACATGGAAGATGCAGAAAGCATAAGCAAAGATCCTACTCAAAGCACTCCCAGTGAACATGACAGAGGGAAGAAAGGGAAGGAAGAATACTCAGCCTTTGTCACCTCAGTTGACCCAATCTGGTAGATCCAATTCAAGGGATGTAGGTTAAGGTCTTTCTATCTTTTGTTACCTTGGCTATTGCATATATCCGAGTGCTGGATGGCTCAGAGAGCTCCTTCTGGAGATCTACAATGGCTGGCCAGGCTTTATTCATAGGCAGATGTGAAATGAAGCCATCTACTGAGGGGTGGCACATCCTCAGGGCCTTTTGGAAGCTCTCTTCAAACGTGCGTCCGATAGCCATGACCTGTAAGGGAGAGCACATCCACATGAGCTGCAGTGAGACAAGCCTGGCTGTGCCCTGAGTAACAGAGTGGGGAAAGTTCCAACCACGCGGACAAGCACACAGAAACATGGCAGCCTTTGGACTCCTACCTAAGATAGTCCTGCTGACTATAAGGTGCATCTGACTGAGCCTTGGTAGCCCCACTTCTAGATCTGACTCTGCTCATGGTATCAGTGGGGAGTTCCAGACAAGCGACTGCTTTTGGTTTCCATCTCCCTGTCTTCAGCACACAGGAGGATGCTGCTCTCCTCTGTAAACTGCTTTGAAGCACTCTGGTATAGGGAAACATTAGCAGCAGCATGGGTATAGTAATATGAAAGAATATTTCTGTTTAACAACCCATTAGAGATAGAAACTCACAGTGGGAATTTTAAGGTTCGGGAGAAATCTGCTCCTCTTCCTTTCAATTACATTTAACAGTAACTCTCCCCTGTGAGGGCTCTCTTAAACAATTACTCCTCCTTGGCATACCAGCACTGGGGTTTCCCTCCTTCCATCTTGACATCATATCTAATAAGAAAACAAGCCTCTCTGTCTAGAAATCCGTGAGATAACAGAGCCCTTTCTCAAACTTTTACATTTTTATTTCCCAGTGCAATGAGACCCTAACAGCATAAAAATCTTCTCAAACACAATGCTGAAAAATGTCAAAAGAAAAAATAACATAGTTTTCTCACAGCTCCAGGCCCACTGCCCAGCACAACAGAGCCCAGGAAAAGCCAGGCCAGGCCAGACTGTTCAATTAATAAAAATGCAGCATTAGTAAAAATGCGATCTGGCTTCAAGTTCAGGCCTGGGGAGATGACTGTACCATACTAATAGAGACACAGTGGCAAGAAACCCTTTGCTTCAAAGACTCCCTCTCCTACCTGTGGGAGAACAGGCTCATAAATGTGACTGCCTGGCTAAAGATGCTGAGAATATGAAAACTACAAGCGAGATTGAAATGAAGACAAGCTTTGAATTACCCAACCCCAGTTACTGAACAACTGGAAAACAATGGTGTGGCCGGCTGAAGATAATCCCCTTTGATTAAACAATGCCCTCTGCTTACCGAAAGGTCCGAGGGTCAGAGCAGACCCTCCCAGCTTAGCAGAGGGTCCAAAACGTAGTTTTTAGAGTTTCAAATGTAACCCCATATGGTAATGCAATGATTCTTATAGGCTGTATGTAAATGTTATAAGATTTGTAGCTTGTTCTAGATTGGTTAATGGAAATTAGAATATTCAGCACAAAAGATGATTTATTGTGCTGCAAACGGGAACTCGCTCTCTTGCCTTGCCCCTGCTCTCTTGCTCTCTTACACTCTTGCTTTTGCCCTTGCCCCTTTTCTTTTTACACCACTTCTGCACCCCTGCATCTCTTCACTGCTTCTCTGACCTGCTTCGAGCTGCGTCTGGCAGCTCCTAGCAGGTCCCCTTACACCCACGCCTTCATCAATAAATCTCATGCTCTAAGACCAGCACCAGAGATCTCCTGTCTCCGTTTGTCCCAACCGTCCGAAATCCTACACACCAGAACCTTACACCTACCCACAGGTCCTGCAGATTGACCTTCTTTCTCAGTACCTCCACCAGCTGCAAACTGCTCCCCTTGAGCTTCTCTATCCCTGCTTCAGTTCACCTGCACTGTTAGAGCACTGACTCTCCCTGTATCTCTGTCCTGCCTTTACCCAGCATCCTGCCTGGAAAAGGACACAGGTTCAGGCACTTCTGTGACATACGAACTCTGGAAGGACTCAACATCCCATTCTGCAAATGTGTATGGCCAGGAAGTGTCCACAGCTGATGGTGCACAAGGCAACTGTATTTAGGAACTCCAGTTCTACAGAACAGTCCCAAAACCCCTAAGGAGAGAGGGTTAATATTAGGAAGCATCATCTCACTGAAAACAAAAAACCCACCTCATTACCATTAAAAGCCAAAACTGCCAATGGAAAATCAAATTCTAATAATCTTTCCAGTTCTGATGAAGGCTTCTTGTCTAATGACTGCAATGACATTAGGAAGGTCTTGCATGTCCAAATAATTTAATTAAATAGCTATTGGAAAAGGCAGCTGAAAAAATACACAAATAATTATTTTTGCTTTTATTTTAGCTGATATGTAATTAACTAACTAAGTGGGTAATTTACCAATTTTGCTTCATTTTCCCCCTCTTAAAATGTGATCTGAAAATACTGTTACTGTCCAGACACCTTAAAATCTGATGTAAGAGACTTAATCTCTAAGAGGAATCAAAACTTGAGAGCAAGATGATAATTTGTGTTTGTATTTCAAGAGAAGAAGTAGGCTGAGATCTGGCATATGGTTTTAACACAGAGGAAAAATAACTTGGAAAGAACTGAAAGCTGTGGCTCATGGGCACCACTGATAATATTAACACACTACTACTGGTGAAATTATACTGTAATTAACCACCACTACAGAACCTCAAATTAAAAAATTTCTCTAAGAGCCCTGGAATGAGTGTTAAGAAAAGTCAACCCCAGTTGATCCATAGTGATCTCCTCCTTTAGGAGTCAAACCATTTATGAATCCACACAGTGATATCCAACATTACACAGTCCTAATTCATTTCCATTAATTATAGTACTGGGTAAAAATCATTTGAGCTTAATATATGAGCTCAAATTCATTAGGTCCTTGAAGACAGACATTCTGAGGGTTTCCCAGAAAGAGAAATGGCTTTCCCAAGTGGTGAAATGGAAGGTGAGAGTCTTGCACTCACCTCTCCCACACTCTTCATGGAGCTCCCAATTCGGTTGGAAGTGTGCTGAAAACGGTCCAGATCCCAGCGGGGTATCTTGGTCACAATGTAATCGAGGCTGGGCTCAAAGCAAGCAGAGGTTTTTCCTGTCACTACATTCTTGATTTCTGGCAAGGGAATCCCCAAGGCAATTTTGGCAGCAATGAATGCTAATGGATACCTGTCATAGAGGAGAAGTAGAGAACAGTAGAGGGGAAAGTATTTTGTTTTGGCAAATCCCAGGAGTGGATCCAATTCAACAGATGTGAGGTGACCGACCCTCCTCAACACAATGGAAGGCTCCTGAGCTCAAACACATCAGGACCCATCCAGCCTCCTACCTCAACACATTGCAGAGCTACTTCCTTAGATCTGGGACTTGCTTTTTTATCCACAAAGCCACCCCTTTCAGTAGCTGTCACACCCACAGTGAGCCCACTCTAACTTGTTTAGCTGCAAGTCTGTCATCCAAAAAGAAAACAAACGCCCACTGCCCAACATCATGGCTTATCTCCAGCCTATGGCTCCAGCTATGGCTCTTAAACAACTGTAAGAGTTGTTGAGAACTGCAAATTAGATATTAATTTGTGCCTCTCAACAGCATCTGCAAAGTGCAATTAAGAAGCCAATTTTTAACAGCCTGCTTTGACCATCCTTATCTTGATTAGTTTATGGTCAGCCAACAAAACAAAGGCAGCTAGCAATGCCATTTGCATCAATCTGACTGACAGCTCATTAATAACTGTGCCCTCTGGGTCCCAGAGATTACTTGCAAACAACATACGGATACAGTCGATGTGCTTTGTAAGGAGTAGGCTCCCCCACACCTGTCTCCTGAGAGTTTTTCCATTTGTAGTAACAGCATCAGCAGACTGGAATGACCTCGAGGGCTCACTAACCCCACCCTCAATCTCCCAGCAGGACCAACTCTCTAAGGATGAATCCTAACAGATGCTGACAAGAGCTGTTCTTAGAAACTTCCCATGCAGAAATCTGCACCTTAATGACCTAACTGCTCCAGAATTCTCTCTAACAGCCAACTTCAGTCTTCCTTGATGAAAATGTGGGCTACAACTCCATGTTTTAACTACATGGCAAGCAGATGCCGGAACTCTTCTTCCTTGTAGCTGTCACCTACTTATTTAAATAATACATTGATCCAAATCCCTTGTACTTCTCTCTTTCTGTTCTGCTCTCCTAAATTTTTTGTTTATTCATTTGTTTGTTCTGTAGCATTTTGGTTTTTTAAAATAATCTTACCCTGTCGCCTTGGAGGCCAAAGCTGAACTTCTTGAGAGTCTGGCATTAACTTCAATGATGTAGTACTCCAGGGAAGTTGGATGCAGAGCAAACTGGATATTACACTCTCCCACAATGCCCAAATGTCGGACAACTTTGATGGCACGATCCCTTAGCATCTGAAACTCCTCATTATTGAGTGTCTGGCTTGGAGCCACTACAACAGAATCTCCTGTTTCTCACAAGGAAGAAGAGAAGGAAAATGAGAAGCAGCTCAGCAGCGGTAAATTGTGGCCACACAAGTCGCTGTCTTTGCTAACCCACTACTAGTAATGTACTGACTACTAGTAATGACTACCAGAGATTACAGCTTGTGGATACACAGCTGATGAAAAGCACAGATAGTCAGAAGCCCAGAGTTGGAGACAGGCTAGGGAGTCCTACAGAAAACACAATCACAGGTGTAGGTTTAGTCTGTTTCACACTCAATCTGGCTTTATTCAGGACCTGAACAGTATTTTTCTAGCCCACCTTGTCAGTCATAAAGTTCTGTCAATGACACCAGGTTTTATGCAGGGCACTGCATAAAAATAGTCATCAAGCCACCCTGTGCCCAAGCCTACCTGTGTGGACTCCCATAGCATCAATGTTTTCCATGCTGCAGACAGCAATACAGTTATCAGCAGCATCTCTCACAACTTCATACTCTATTTCCTTCCAGCCAACAACTGACTTTTCAACCAGAATTTGGTTAGTCATTGCAAATGCCTGGGAATAGGTTAGGGAAAATAAACAGCCAACAAAAAAAAACCAAAAGAACCCCACAACACCCCCCAAAAACCCCACACCAAACCCCTTATTAGACCATATTCCACATTTAAGACTTCCGTGACTTATCTCCAGACATCCCAGATCAACTGAAAGATATAAATAAGTAAAGCTTACAACACTGATGACAAGCACTTTCTTTTTCTTTCTTTCTTTTTTAAAAATTGCTTTACTGTGATTTGAAAGGCACATTTGAAAATATTTATGTGATATGATGGGGAAAAAATGGGTTGGGTATGTGTGCTTGCAACAGTATATAAATAACAAATAGGAATATAAAAACATCTAAGGCTTCAGTCATGCAACAGACACACTTTTATGTGGGCAGACCCAAGGACTTCAATAGGAGAATGCTGCAAAAAGCAGAATGACCGAGTGATGGGAGTGTGGGTGCCAGCAAACACTACGTAATTAATAGCATTAATAATGCTGCTTGTCACTGGCATACTAACCAGAGGCAAGGGTTATGATTTATTCTTAAACAAATCTTGAAAGTATTCCTCAGCACATGAGACAAAAACGAAACATACAGTTTGTTGGTAAATGAGCATAATCTAAGTGAATATACAGCCTTAATATTAGCAGATAGAAAACATTAATCAATACTTGCTTAAAACCCTAGAAAGTGATGGGCACATTATTAATCAATGGATTCTTGTTATAATGCTGCCCATGAATTGTCTCGTTAGTCTGGTCCCATCTGTCATTAACTCAAGCTGTTACTCAAATGTTGCCCTTAGCTCAGTTGCCAAAATCACACATAAAAAAAGAAGGCTTGAGGAACGGCACTTCATTCCTGGCCTAAGCAGGCACTGACTTGGTGGGGATGTAGCAGGAACACCTAACCACTCCTGCAAACCAGTCCTGGCTGCTCCAGTGTCTGGTGCCTTCTCTCACTCAGTGAGCAGACTCAGGAGACACAACCTCAAGGCCAGGTTACCTGAACTAGCTGTGTTATCAAACACCCAGTGTTCAGCTATCTGAATTATAAACAGTTCAGTCCAGTGCCTGAAAAGCCAGTTCATTTAATTACTACAGATCATCTTCATAACTGCTGGGCTGTGGAAATGAGCATCCAAATTTGAGTTAATTCAACAAGACCCAGATTGGTTTTTCACTGTAAATTTTGAAATACTGATACTGAACTGGGAGGTGGTGTTGACTCTCTGAGGGACAGGAGGCCTTGCAGAGAGATCCATATCAATTTTAGCATTAAGCCATGATTAATGGGATGACATTTAACAAGTAGAAATGCCAGACTTCGCACTTAGGATGAAATAACACCTGGCAGAAGTATTAACTGGGAACAACCCTGCAGACAGGAATCAGGGGGTGCTGGTAGGCAACAGGCTTACTTTTTTAAAAAAACACAAAGTGCTGATCAAAATCAGATTCTCCTGCTGAAAAAAACAGGGGTTTTCCTACTGAAAAATGTTTTGATATAAACCTGTCAGACAGCTGCACTCCCAAGGTTTATGGATGAATTTCTGCTTCCTCTAAACACAGCTCATGAGTGAGCCTGAGTAAGCAACGTATTTCCAACCTCAACATGGATCTGTAAGATGGGGTTCCTGCCCCCACTGCCTCCCTCACATGGTACAGTCCTGTCCCTTGAGCCTCCCACAGCTGACACTGCCCAAGCAGTGTTTGTTCAGCACTGAGCACACCAGACCCAAAGTCTGTTTGCATGACAGCAGAGGGGGGGAACACAGAGAAGTCATTTGCACATACAGCTCTTAGTGGCATCCGCCACTAAGTGTTTCTTTCTAGAGACACGTGAAAGATTAAGAGGCTCAGCAAACCGGGAAAAAACAAACCCAAGAATTTTGGAAACCCATAGGGATAGAGGTTTCCTGAAATTCTGCGATTTTGACAAGGAAAAAATCTTTTGATTTGTTTTCCCCAATTATCTGTTCACTTTTCACAGCAAATGTTTAAACAATCCCGGATTTTCTACAGAAAAAGAGCTATCTTCACAGCCAGAGACAGATGGTAGTTGTCAAATTATGAAGTGTCATCCTGCTAAATGAGTTTTTGACCTAGGAAAATTACCATCTTTAGACAAAAAACACAAAAGAGGCCCCAGCCTCTCAGCTCTTCTGTCCCTAAGACCACATTATCATTCAGCATTTCAAATGTTTCAACTTCCTTGACACTGGTCATAATCATTTACTCATGAAAGTAGGTGAATAAAGGCCAATATGTTTCTTTTCAGACTAAAACTGCTGAAAAACTTGCTCAAATTATGACTTGATTTTAATGAATTTAAAAGATCTGTCACTGAGCCCTTTTCATTATCCAAGTCAGCAGGAATTATGAAAAGAGGGCAGTTCCTAACCAGGGCAACATTTTACAGATAAGATGAAAGGTAAAGTATGTACAATTCCAGTGTCTATGACATTAGAATTGTATTTAAGAAAATCAGAAGTTCAGTTCTGTTCCCAGAGTTTGCAGTTCCAGACATACCTTTGTGCCAAGGTCCAGCAAACTTTCCTTATCAGGACATATGCCAGACCCGAGACCACCAAGGGCATAGGCAGAACGTATCATGACAGGGTAGCAAATCTTTTCAGCTGCCTTCAGAGCATCTTCAACCTTAAAGGAGAGGGGAATACATTTCAGAAATAGATAGCAATTCAGAAGAATAAAGTCTTCAACTCTGATTACAAAGTTAACTGGAAATCCCATCAGTAGGACACTAAACTGTCTGAAGATAAAGTGAAAATAATAAAAGTTTGCTTTAAAATAGTGCCTTTTTCTGCCAAACAGCAGAAAACTGGAACATGCACTCAAGGAGGTGACTTCTGTCCTTCACTATACATGGACTTCCTTTCTGACCTGCCATGGACAATGTCCTCACATGGTCTGTCTTCAGAGACTTCAGCATGAAATAACCCCTCCAAAAGACATCCCAGTTTAAGACCTGTTTGATTTCCTCCAAACTTGAACAGACCTTTCCACCAAACTGAATTTTATGTTCTCATACTTCCATCCTCAAGAAAGATTTCAGTACTGCTGATTTGGGGGACCTGGAATCCTAACTCTAAATGGCTTGTACATGACTTAAGATAAGTACCCCTGACATGTCACATACTTTTGTGCTGCAGCACAGGAGCCACCCCAACATAATTTAACTTTTCTTGTCAATAGGTAAATTAGTTTAGGTTTTCCCAGTGCTTAATTGCATTTTCACTCATTTTAAATCATGGTGACCCAGCATTAATCACCAAGGAGTGCTGTATGCACTACAGCATCCACAGTTGCAGCCAGCTTTCACTCTACAAAATGAGAAGTATTTTTGCTAAGTCAAATGGGCAACAGTAATAGCAATCACATCTTCAAATTTGTCTGATTTACCGATTCCACTGCAAGGCTAGGAGCAATCTTTTCATTTAGCTCAGTTAGTTTATCAGAAAAAAGCTTTCTATCCTCTGTAGCCATGATGGATTCAACTGAGGTACCAAGGACCTTCACACCATACTGCTGCAGTACTCCTTGCTTGAAGAGTTCCACTCCTGCAGAGTAAACAAAGACACAGTTTTGAGGAATGATAGTAGATGAAGAATCATAGAATTAGAGAAGGACAGAATGATTTGGGTTGGAAGAAACCATACAGCTCATCTCATTGCACGCCCCTGCCATGGGCAGGGACACCTTCCACCAGACCAGATTTCTCCAAGCCCCATCCAACCTGGCCTTGGACACTTCCAGGTATGGGGCAGACACAGCTTCTCCAGGCAACCTGTGCCAGGGCCTCACCACCCTCAGGGAAGAATTTAGAAAATTTAGAACAAAGAAAGTATTCAAAAGATATCTGATTAGCTGACAACTTGTCTGGCCTCATCCACAGCTAATTTTATTATTTTTGTCAGAACTCATAACCATAACATGACATTTTCTGTCCTCAAATCTATGAAACCTGGGATAATACAGTTACTGCTTGGCCATCATCTGCACCACAGAGCAAAGCAGCACAGATGAATATTGGTGCAAGAAGTTAAATGAAGGTAACTTTTCCTTTTGATTTCTGCCTCAGGGTGGTCAAAATATCCCCAGAAGTTAAATGAAGGTAACTTTTCCTTTTGATTTCTGCCTCAGGGTGGTCAAAATATCCCCAGTCCAACTATGATAACTAAGATTTAAGATGAAAAGCAGGACATACTAATTACTTTAAAGTACCAACCCAGCAATTAGATGTTAAGTTCACATCTTAGCAATGACTCTGTCCCCCGTGGGGGCTAAGCGAGATGTGGTTGGCGTCTCTGCCTGTATCTCTCAGTAACCTGGCCAATAAGTGAGGCACGTGAGGCTTGGATGCCTGTACAAATAAAATCTGCAGAACATGTGGCAGAATCAGAGAATCATCCAGGTTGGAAAAGACCTCTAAGATCAACAAGTCCAATGTTAACCCAGCAGCACTATGAACCCCATTAAATCATGTCCCCAAGTGCCACAACCACACACCTTTTGAGCACTTCCAGCCTGTTTCAATGCCTGACCATCCTTTCAGTGAAGAAAATTTTCCTAATATCCAATCTAAACCTCCCCTGGTAAAACCAGAGGACATTTTATCTGGTCCTGTCCCTTATTACTTTACTTGTTATCTGGTAAAAACCATGATTCTGCCTGCATGGAGTGCCAAGGCACCTGTATCACACTCACCACAGTTGAGAGCAGTCTGACCACCCATGCCCAGAATTAATCCATCGGGACGCTCTGCCTTGATGACCTCAATGACAAACTGTGGAGTGATGGGGAGGAAGTAGACAGCATCAGCCTGCTTTAAGCCAGTCTCATTGGTCTGCACTGAAGCAATATTGGGATTCATGAGAACAATTTTCACATTTTCTTCCTGAAAAATTAAAATCTGCATTAAAAATAGGGAAAAAACCTAACAACAGCAGCAGCACCAGCAAGAAGATATGGGGCTCATCATGCAATTTACCAACAGCAGAATTAAAACAATTATGTACTGTCCTGTAAGAGACTTCTAATCTCTTGTACCAGGCTGAGTTAATGCCAATTCTTTACTTTTGTGCCTGTGAATCTTGAGGGAATGAAGTTTCCCACATGATTCAGAAATTTGGTTGAAATTGTTTAACACATTTAGGAGTTATATAGAAGAAAGAGGAACAAACTCCACCATACTTGTGTCTGTCTTCCTCTGGAAGTCAGATTAAGGGTGCCAAAGCAAAATATTTAATCAAAAGATAATCTTTTCTTGCCGAGGTCTTTGAAGTTCTCAGATTTTTGCACCAACTAGTAAAAATACATTTTTTGCTTTGATTTTCCATAGAAATACTTTTTTGTCCTGGTATTATCAGTTTAAAAATATTGTCCTATAACTTTTTACTTTGATATTGCACATATTAAAAGACAAACTCTGCCTTTCTATGCAAGATGAACGTTAGCCAAAACTTTACATTGCTCTTTCTCTGTCACAGATGAGAAACTGAGATAGAGTGATAATAGATAATAAAGTTTATCTGTTTCCTGCTATAAAAGTCTTGCCACTCTTTAGCTACAGACAGAAACGCACTAGTTTGCTCATTAATAGAAAAGTCTGAGTCAAAGCAGGGCAGATCAATCCTCCTCGCTCTTGAATTATTAGCATGTAATGAGGAAACCAACCAAGTTTTGCTAATAATGATGAGTGTGGCCAAGCTTAAAAAAAATGTGTCAACCACACACAGTAGACATGCAGATACAGGAAACTGTTCTACTGCTTTGTTGAAAAGGTGGACTGAAAAGTGCAAAGGCTGCGGCCTCATTTTTACAGAAACTCATTCTAATCTCCATCAACTTCAGGTAAGGCTAAAAACTACAAACAAACACACCATGTGCAAAAAATGCTAATTATAGAGGCAAATTACATTTCAAAAGAAAGATTTGCTATATGGAAGTTGTTAAAAGATTAAAAAACAACCACAATTCCCATTGAAAAGAGGAACAGTGACAAGATTTTGAAATTATAAAGAAACAGGCTGGAGAAAATGCTATGGAAGTGTTGCTAGGACCAGTACAGAAAGTGCTCTTTTCCCTCAGTTCACAGTAAGTATGAAAATGCCATAGGATTTTTCTGTGTTTGTTTAAAATTTGTGATTGTTTGTCTCACTGCTTTGGGGGAACAAAGAAATAGCTCCCCTGGAGCAGTGGGATTCTCACTCAGAGCTCTCAGTGTTCAGGTGTTAGGTAACATTTCCTCTCCTTCCTTTGATAACTTAAAAACTGCCTTAAACACAGGCTGTAAATTTCTGTTGACCTTTTCTCCCTGTGAAAAGTTGGTTTTTTTTTCACTGAAGCATACTTTCCTTGGAAATGTGTGGAACAGGGGAGGGAAAGAAGATATAAAATCCTTATGGAAAATATTTTGGATATAGACGAATTATCCTTAACCAGGTAGTTTTCATGGTGGTGGTGTGGGAAAAGACCAAAACATTCTTCTCTAATAAATGTATTCAGAAATTCGTTGTGGTCACCGGTGAACATATATTGTGTTAAGGCGACCAAAAGGCTTTTCCCAGGGTGCATGGTTCTGTTAAGTTAATCTATTCCAGTTTGAATTCCCCGGTTGGCTGTCAGCCTCTATCCTTTGTCACTCCCCCATTGGTCCCTGTTCCTTGGTCCCACCTTTTCCCCGCCTTCAGATAAAACTGTGACCTTCAGGATCATGTTGGTATTTGCCCTTGCGACCTTCGACAGTGAAGATGCAATAAATCCTCCTGCCGGAATGCAAGCAAACATCCTTTCCAATTCTTTGCTACTGACTGTAGTACTGAACCTGCCCAGGCATCTGTGGGGGCATGCAGGACCCCACAGAGCAAGGCAGGGACAGTATTAATTCATGGCTACAATCCTGTTGAAACAGATGGGGGAGGGAAAAGTTTATCACTTTCCAACAAGCTGGACTATCTGCACATCTCAGTTCTTTCTTCCCTGCTTATCTATGACAAGGTATCTTAAAGACCAGCTAGATGATGAGGATGATTAATGACAGAATTAATGCTCTCTGTGCTGAGAGACACGTTTCACTGATATCATATCATTCTGGCCCAATTGCTTGGGATGTTGGATTTTAATCCACATGCTCTTGCAATCCTTTCCTTCAACTTGTGCCTTTTTTAGTTTTTCATAAACACACAGAACTCTGAGTAATGGTCACCTATCCTAATGGAGATATTTGTTACAACTTAATAAAGCAATGAATTAGTAATACTCTAGGAGGGTTCCGTTTCTCTTTTTGTGTAATATCCACCTGTACTCAGCTCAGCTGGGATAATCCCCACAGAAGGTTATCGAGAAGATTTTTGAGGTGACCACAAGCCAGTCTGTTGTTCACAGATGCTTCCAGGCCTTGCTCTTCAGGGGATGTTCCTTCCTTTGATGAACCTTTTTTGCAAATACAGATTTACTGACTGTGGAAGTCCCATCTCCTCAAGATTCTAGTCTTTAAAATAAGCACCCATTTAACTGTCCAAGGCTGAATATTAGTATCAGCACATTCTTGTAATGAATCAGCATGCAAGAGCCAGGCAAGAGCAGCAGCACAGAGCAGAATAAATCAGAAGATCAGCACTGAGAATTTGTGTTGATTCATAACAAAAAATAAAACAAAATGAAGAATTCTAAGAGGAAAGAAATCTCTCTTGTCTCCTGCTAACTGTCCATTCTCTCCCAGCCATGCTCTGCAGCTTTCCTTGGCAGGGCTGACCAGCCACTCCTCTCCCACACGCAGCCCTAAGTGCCTCTGCCAGAGGCAAGGTCAAGAAGGGCAAGTTCTGCCTCTGGAATGACTGATCAGCCTACAGATCACAGCAGCTCTTGGGTGGCCATGTGAAGGGGAAGGGCACTCTGGGAGGTCAAGCTGGGGAGATTTATCACTAAAAAAACCCACTTTCTTCCACAAACCCAAGCTTTGAAGGACAAAAGAGGGAGAAAAAAAAATAAAGAAAGGAGATACATCCTTTCCAAATGGGTCATTATTGACACTCTCCAACTCTGTGATCCCGATTCCTGACTTGTACTTGTCTCTTGATGATGTGGTAAGTTTGAACTAGTAGCCAGCAACTGCAATGCAGTACACAAACAACACACATGCAATACAAGATGTGTTGCAACACGAGGACGAACCCAGAGCAGCCCCAGATTATATTTAACATTACTAAAACCGATTTTTTCGTTCCTTCACTCCAGAAGCACAGGAATAGAATGTTCATGACATCACAACTGCCTCAGAACCACTCACAATCATCACATCACCTGAAGGCAACTACTACTTCTGCTCTGACTTTGTCAGGCTTCTGCAAGCTCCCTCTTTCTCCTTCACATGAGGTTAGACATGAACTTGGGGCCTGGGTAACTCTTACATTACCAGCAATAACCCCGTCACAGGACATTCTACCATTCTACACCTTCTCCTAGCATGAACTTTTGCCCTAGTAACCTTTCTAGGACCTATTCTGGAAACAAAACTTGGTATATGTGACCTCTAAAAAGTTCATCCCATTTAAAATAAATACCATTTATAAAATCTGCCTTGATAAGGGGTTCTTTTGTATAGCAGTAGCCAACTTTTCAGCTGTTATTGGTTGTCTACCTTGCAGTGTGTTAACATACCACAGAAGTTCCAGTAATTTCAGCTCAGGTACATCTGACCATACTCCTCCTCCAATTCCATTCAGTTTAACAAGCCTGGAACAACCAGGCATACATCACAAATAAACTGCTTGAAGACTGAGATGGAAACCCCAAGAACATCTCTCTTTGGAAGATAATTCTGAGTGGTTAACTCACATCTCTCAACCAGCAAGTTCACCCACAAAAATGGCTAATTTTCCTTACAGTCAATTATCCTTACCAGCTTCCCTGCCCCATCTGGACACAGTTGGAGGATCAGTTTAGCTGTGAGAAGGGAAAGATGAGGTTAGTATTTTCACAGTATCTCCTCACCTTCAAGGCTTTCACAGCCTGTGATCCAGAGTAATCAAATTCCCCTGCCTGACCAATCGACAGACCCCCGGATCCTAGAATGAGAACTTTGGAGACCTGTAAGTGTCAAATGGCATGAAAACAATCAGTCCCAGTGTAGTTGATGTTGAAATGAAAAGAGACTGTGCAGCACTGAACAGTCTTAAATTACCGAGCATAAGTTTTCAAAAGAGAAGAAGTCACTTTCAAAATCACCTCAGTTTTACTTCTTAAGAGTATTTCTACTGCAATTCTCCCATGTATCTCCATTTAGAGAAATGTGTAACTCATGGATAGGGCATACAATAAACACGTTAATTGTATCATGTGCTTATAGACAACCATGGCTCACTTTGGCTGCCCACAAAATCCAGCTGCCTCTAAGACAGCAAAACATTAGGAATTTCAGACTTACTTGCTAAGCAACTGAGCACCAACACTATACTGCTGGCATAAAATCTCATGGCCAGATTATCCCTCATTATACTGCTATGAGAGTACCTTTCTTGGGAGAACTGCAAAGAAAATACATGGAACATCAGAACTTAAAATTCTTTCAAAGAAAAGGGAGTTAATAACACAAGAGAGGCCAGATGACTGTGAGATAAACAGCTGTCAGGACTTTTATAAGAGAAGCCTACTTGATTTCCAGGTGCCATTTCATGCCATGGATTCAGTAGGAATTAACTAGTTCCCAGCCTCACCGACAGGCATGAAAATATCTGTACACTAACCTCCACTCTAGAAGCTGTCACTCCAGCCTTGGGAAGGACCGAGGAAATGGTGGTGCCTTTCCCTCTCTTAACCAGGGAAATAAATGAATCAAATAGGAACTAGGAAAAATAAACACATGTATTTACTGCCAAAGTTGAACTAAATATATAACAAGCTAAGAAGGAAAAACTAGGCCATTTGTGAACTCATGCAATCAGCTCTGCTCTGCTGCCTTCAGCAGGCAGATTTACACCATCTGAGAAAAGGGGATCATTATATGAAATTTATATAACAACTTTGACATATCTGACAAAGCTGCATTCAAGAAAGTGAGGTCATAATCAGGAAGAAAACACACATCAATCATGTCTGTGTGCTCTGCTTCTGTGTGGCTGCCAGGGCAACAAGTGAACATGCATCAAAAGCTAAAACACGGAAGAGCATACACTGAACTAGCTCAGGGAGCCATCTGGAATGGTGCCTGGAAGGGTTCTGAGCAGGGATAGCTAAACATCACTTGTGTGAAATCAGAATTGTCCTTTCAGAGGAGGTCCCAGGGCAGCTGTCAGAAAAGTGCTCTCCAACCAGGCAGGGCAGGCAGGCAGCAGGACCCTCGCTGAAATCAGGCAGCAACAGACAGTGGGACAGGCTTTCCATCCACCCCACACCTGCCAGGCTTCTGCCACACGGCCCCTGAGGCTGGCTGACTGCTGGGAATTTACCTGTGGAAGGAGTATGGATGGGTCCTGCAAGCCTATCAGGATAGACACTATGTTATCAAACCATCCCAGCAGTGGGAGGGCACAGACTTGGAAAAGACACACAGGTGAGTTTTTTGAGTTCTCTGATTCAGTAGTCCATCAGATTGCTATGAAAGTTCCTGGTATCAAGAGATTTACTTGCAGGTTTAATCAATATCATCTAATTAAGATTAAAATAAGCATTTTTAGGTATTCTTCCATCTTCCTCTCTCAGGAAATGCTAAATAGTTTATTTATGTTCAGACATGCTTCCTCTGCCTTCCACATCCCCTGGTGCTGCTTAGTCATATTGTGTGACTACGCAACCAGTTGTTACAGAACTTGAGTGAAGTCACAGATGGGGGATTAAAATTTCATTTCACTTAGGAGAACCAGAGTGAGGGAGTATGAATCCATTTACATAACTCTACAGTAATTATAAACTTTGAAAGTGAAACTAAAGTGTATTAGAAAGTTAATGATTTTCTTACAAAGCCATCTGGCTAGTATTTTTTACTGTTAAGACAAAATCCTATTCCTTTTGCAGTCTCTTTTGCAAGAGATTTGAGCCTGATCCTAAAAAGGCTTAAGCACTCTAGTAACTTCCAACACAGCAATAATTCCACCAGGACTCAATACATACACATCATATGAATGGAATCACTGATCCAAAGTCAATACACCTCTTGCTGCTGATTGTAATTAACTCCAGATCAAGCCAAGCAGACAGAAGCCTATGCATGACTGGGCCCTTTGCTAGGACCCTGACACTTCCAGACCCGAGATTTAGGACCATCACCAACTGGTACACCGGCTGGTACATATCTGCACTCACAAGGCCATCTGAAAGCAAGCCCAGATCAGCCCTCATACATTACCTCAGCCCTCATACTTTACCTCTGTGTCCCGTGGCCCAGGATTTGCATCTGGATAGAATTGCGCTGTGAAAATTGATCTGGTCTCATGCATAATTCCCTGCAGGAATAAAAGCAACTCTCTTAGACACCCCCTGACAAGCAAGAAAGTGAACAGAAAGCCACACCTTATCCCTGTAAGCACTGAAGGCCAAAGGACTAACATGTTTCTAGGGGCTGTCAAATTGACACCCATTTCATTCCCAGTCTCTTGCTCTGCTGTTAACCCTCCAGGGCCTGTGCAACCCTCAGCTGTCCACGGACTGCGGGGCACAGTGGAGACATTGCTTTAACTGCAACACCAAACACTGATAAGCTGTAAGCACCCGACAGAGCAGGTGCAAGGTGCACTGGGCTCCCTGCAGAGACAGTCCTGAGACTGGGCAGAGAAGAAAAACATACCTGGCAAGAAAAGATCACCTGGGACAAGGCTGTTATGGAATGAATGGTTTAACCATCCCAAGCTGATTGGTTCTGTCATAGGATAATTGGATTTTGGTCACACTCTTGATTTCCATAATTCACTTTAAATGCCGACACAGGGCCTTGATCTCTGCCCTGGGTTGGGCAGAGTGATGAAGGGGACTACTGATGTGGACAAACAACAGCTATGAAGGACCTAAACTGAGTTTAGAGACAATGTTTGTAGTTTCAGCTGGAACAAGGAAAAATGATTTCTCATTTGAGTGGCCTGATAGCACCAAGAAGCATGATCCACTGGGAGACTACCCCATAGGTAGTCCTCATGGTCCCCAACTCCAGATGGGGGTAGAGGAGTTCCTCAAGAGGAAATTCAGGGAAAAGTAGTCCTGACACAACCTGCTTCCCTTAGGAGTGCAAAAAGGAGCCAAAACCATCTCGCGTAGAGCCACAGTGCCATCCAGAGCTGCAGGGTGGGATGTCGGGATGGGACAGGGATGAGAGATGAGCTGACCACAACTGATCAATGATGGTATGAATTTCTGCTCTCAGAGTAAAGAATTCCACCAGTCTGTCACATTATGCCTTAGGTTTTAACTTTTATATTTTTCAAATTCTGTACTGCTTAGAGTGTAACTGAAGTTCCTTGTAGCCTGTAATTTCTGCTCTCTCGTGCAAGGTGGACATAACAAAGCCTCTCCAGGCTTTGTCTTCAAGGACGCCCAGGCTGAAAATGTGTAAACCAAAGACTCTAAAGGGGGGCAAGCTGAGGGGAATTACATCATTAAACTGGGACTTTAATTGGAGAATTAACCCTGATATGCAAATGAACCAAACCTATAAAAGTGTGAAGAACACATGACCTGTCATCCATCTTGGCAGTAGCCTCTGTCTCCCAAGGGTGTACCTTTGAAGGCCTTTCAAATAAATACCTACCTTTATTCCCTTATCCTGTGTAGTCTCTGTTTCTGGAAGGCCTCTTAAGGCATCACACATTTTCCCTGAATGCTCATGTTCCTTGTAGTTACATATATCTTATAGATACATCTATATCCTTGTAGTTACATACAAATATCTTTAAAAAATATTCACTCCATGGCTTGTCAGTATTTGGAAACCTGTGCTGGCCCTGTCTAGCTGTGATAGGTCAGGTCAGCCACAAGAAATGCTTTTTCTTCTTCAAGCAGAGGAATGCAACAGACAGCACATGACAGACTATCCAGCCCTGACCCTGTTTGTGCGTCCCATGCTAAACCAACACGGTCCTTGTCCCTCTCCATCTATGAAGGTTTAGGAGACTGTTGCTGCTTTGGGGCTCACAGAAATATCTTTTTAGCTCACATGAAAGAATATCATTCTACTAGATCCAAAAGATTCATGTTCAACCTTATCAGCTTTGTCTCCTAATTCCAGCTAAAGCAAACATGAAAGGCCTGGAAATTAAAGGGTTTAGTTTGTCAACACAGTGAAAATAAACTCATTTTAAAAATTGAGCCAAACAGCTGTAAATTTTTTTGTATCAATATTTTGTTTGGTAAAATTTGTCTATGTTTAGATAGCTTTCTGTGTTTAGATATCCTTCTGTAAGGACAAAGAAAACAGCAAATGACAAGCCAAACTTTTTCTAAAATCATCAGATGGGAAGCTTAGAACAGCACTGTTCAATCTGCCAGACTTGATGTGGGGCATTCATACAAAACAAGAGAGAGAGGCATTTTTCCATGAGGGAAACTGCTTTTGAAAATACCTTCTTTTCATTGATTTCCTGATAATTAACAAGCTTTCACTAACTTGCACAACATTGGACATAATGGAAAAGATTTGATACAGGCAATTGCAAGCTTGATATCTCAAACATGGATGTCACTTGACACTGGACTTCTATCTTAGATCCCGTAAGCTATTCTTTAGGGGCAGCCCCTCTTCCTCATGAGTTTAGTCAGTGGAATTATATTTACAATAACAGACCAAATTAGACTGCAATGATATCCCTTTTCTGTGCTGGCCAAAACAGAACCAACAGAACAAACTGGTGACACAGGCTTGCACTGCTGTGGCACAAACCGTAAGACAATGGCAGCTGAGTGAGCACCTCCAGCAGTAGGGAAATAATGGAAATTAATCAGGCTTCTGTTCAGGGAAATCCTAAAGTCACTGTTGCAATCCAGTGCAGTGGGGCTGGTACAGTGGTGTACCCATCTTACCCTGGTTGTAAAGCAGGGCTCCAAGTAAAGTAGATGGTCAAATCAACAAATTTAGCCTTGATAATGTGAGAGCAAGCTTACAGGAAGTGAAATAAAGCCAGAGATCTTCCCTCACTAGAGGCTTCTCTGTGCAGGTATCTGGAATAAAGCAGGAGCTGACCTCATTTGTTTGGTCGTTGGCATTCACAAAGAGAGGCTTCCAGCCAGGAGGGAGGGCAGAGCTGTCGATGGCATAGCTGTGGTTCTGAGCAGTGATGACAGCCTGTCCATTCACTGCATTCAGGACAGGCTGGTTCTGGCCTCTGGAAGAAAAAGGGATCAGAGGACAGAAGTACCACATATGTTCAAGTGCCACAATGAGGAGGAGCTGGTAACTGTGGGGCTGTACATAACAGTTCAATAGTAGCAGTAAAATACTGGCAGCCAATCTCAAAATGATAAATCCTAGGAGAAACTTTGCTATTCTTCAGCTTGATAGGGTTCAATTACATCAAATACTTTCAAAACATACTCAAAAAAAAGTAGAGAATGACACGGCAGTTCAAATTAAAGGCAAGGAGAATGGCTGGGATGAAGGAGCAATGTTACTGAGATGCCAGCTGCTGCTAAGGCAATACAGCAGCAGAGCACTGCTGTTCCGTAGCCCTTTCCAATGCTGAGCTGCTCTGTGTGGGAAGAAGAGCTGCTGCACCTGTTGGCCATCTGCATCTTGTAGGAAGTAGCTCCAGCTGCTATTCCAGTGATTAGATGCCCCATGCTAATTCCAAACAGGGGTTCTGGGCGATTGCTCTCCAGGACCTAAAATGAAAAGGTTTTCAACAGATACTGGAGTGTCTCTGTCCAGCAATTCCAGCATAAACCATGCCTAGTTCCCTCACAGACTTGGGAAAAAAGCTGAGTGCCAGAGTGGCAACAGCCTATGAAGGAAAGTTTCCCCCTTTCCCCTGGTTCAGAGGGAAGCCTCAGAGCACAGCTTGGTGTCAGACTACTAGGAGGAAATAAGCAATGACACTTCATTACAGCCATTTAGTGTGTGACATTATTCCAAGTGGGAGCTCTGAAATCAATGCTCTTCTTTCCTAAGGTCACAGAGGACCTGAAAGAGCACAGGGTACTTCAAGGCACTGGTATGGTAATTGTGGTCATCATGTTTGCTATTTATTGTTCACTTGAACAAAAAGGAAAATTAACAAGTATAATCAGCCTGTAGGCATTGCACCGTACCTTTCTGACATTCTGAATCACTTCCTGGGCCTTCATGGGATCCCCTGGACCTCCAGAAATTATGAGTCCATCATAATCCATGCCAGTGAAATCATGGTCCCATGGAACCAAATGCACTTCTGCACCTCGCTTAAAAAAAACCCAAAAAAACCAAAACCAAAACAAAAAAAAAAAAAAAACAACACCAAAAAAACCAAAAACAAACCAAAAACAAACAAATAAGGGAATAAGAAATGAAGGGAGGAGGGAATCAAATGAATTTTTGTAAGGAGGTTCTTCCTCTGCTCTCATGGTCCAGAGCCAGAGTTTGTATTTCAGTCATCAGTTATCTCCTTTGCCCATTATGCAGCTTCTCTCCACTATCTGACCATATTACTTTCACAAAACTGGTAGATTTGGCCCCTTTGAGTCACCTCAGTGTTTGTCAAGTTACTCTGAAATTCACTGGTAAGATCAAAAGTTACTACTGGAAAGCAAAATAAGTGTGTACACATGTAACATAGGTTCATTTTTACACAGTGCATTCATCCTAAATGCTAAATTAGGGCTTCTCAGCCTTGTTCTGTGACATGCCAGAAGTAGTCCTACACATCAAAACTGAGACAAACATCCACATTAATTAAAAAATTGAATCAGGGAAATCCTGTGCATCTAGAGAATATGAGGACACTGCCTTCTGTCCTCCTGTGTGGCTAAAGAAGAAAGAACTGCTACATCACTGTGCTAAAAAGAGGAAAATATTTTCACAGAATTCTAGAATCAAAGAATAACTCGGGATGCAGGAGCCTCATAAGGTCATCAGGTCCAGTCCCTGCACAAAGCAGGGGTAATTTCCACTTTAAGGCAAGGTTGCTGAGGGCCTAGGGCAGCTGTGTTTTTAATACCTTCAAGGATGAACTTTCCACAAGTACTTTGGGCCTGTTTCAACCATTCACCACCATCACTGCATTTTTCCCCCCATTTATTTATTTTTAACAATGTTGGGTTGACCTTCCTTCATTGTTCTTTAGAGAAGTTGTGCCTCATTTTTTGAAAATTCATCTTCTGGGGTTCTTCCCATGGTTGAGAGGCTGCTGTACAGGTCCTCTTCCTTATCCCCTCAATGCAGTGTACCAAGTGCAGAAAACACCTCCTAGTTCATAAAAATAATCCTAAAAATTGTACCTCCCTTTAGGAGGGCAACTAACTTTAGAATGGAGGTGTCCAGGTGTAAGGAAGGCTCATGAGTACAGGTGAGGCTCTTGCCAAAGCAAAGTAAGTGACAAGGGACATCAAGCACTGACCTACCTTTACTAGGAGACGGATAATGTTGTGCTTCAACCCACAGTCAACAGCTACAACTTTAATTGGATTCCCTCTGCCATAAATCTTGACTTCCTATAAAAAGACAGACCATGTTGTGAATGACCGGTCACACCCTGTCCCCAAAACACAGCAGCAGATGGGCAGCAGAATAACTTTTCACCAATGTGCAGCAACTGGTATTTAACAATCAATTTATGTGGAAATCTGCAGGAATACTGCAGACATTAGTGCTTCCTTCATTTTTCCATGAAACTAGAAGTTATAAAGCTCTTTTATATACTGTTGATTAAAGCAGGAATGCAATTCCCAAGCAATCCCTTGTTTCCATAGCTAATGACAAGCTTTTTTCCTGTGTGTCACCTCATTAGCAGTGAAGCAAAAAGCCAGTTCTCAGAGATTATTGCAGCCCAAGAGAAACAGGCCAGATACCCAGAGAGAGATTTTCAGCTGAAGTGCAGTCATCCTGCTGATGCCAGTAGAGCAAGGCTGCTTCGCACCAGCTACAGATCCATTACATGAAATACCACCCCAGCCTGCCAGTCCCAGTGAGATCAAAGCACAGCACAGCTGGAGATAGCCTGTTGTCGCTGTTCTCACCGCGACTGAGTAGAGAAACGACACGAAGACCAGGCCCAGGGTCAAGCGACAGCAGCAGCCATTTAATGAATTCTCAGAAAACTTCTATATGTTAGTTCGCGTATTAAGCGTATTAAGTGGCATAAGGTGATTGGTTTTTCCATCCACCCCCTTAGGGGATTGGTCAAGTTCTAAGACACCCATCTCTGAATGTTTTCTAGTTAGAAGCATAACAATTCTGCCAAACAACCCGCAGGTGCAAGAAGTTTACAATACTGTAATCTTGTTTAAAGTAATCTGCATGGGAAAGACAGAACTCTCACAAACTACTGCAAAGAGCTGAAGAAATTCTCTGCTGAGGCTTTTTCAGTATCCATAGCCTGTGAGTGACCTGTGCATCATGGCAGTACAGACCAGGCCAGATGTCTCAAGCATGGCCTACGTTCATATGGACCTGGCAGTTTTATCTCACAACTTCTCCTCTTCCAGCTGCTGTTCCTTAACCCATTCCACAAAATAATTGTCACCAGTCCCAAATCTGGACCATCATGCTTTGTACACCCAGTTATCTACTGGTCACAGCCAGAATGGAAGAGAGTGAAGTCAAACCACTGTATGTTATATGGCCTTGATACTGTGCCATTGCAGATGCGCTGTCAGACAGCTCTAGCCCTGATTTAAGGTTATTTATGGACAGCTTCTTTCTGAAACTTGCTGAATTACTTTACTTGTTACATGACTGCAGGTAGCAGTTATTGATGTTATTCATCAATAACCACATAAGGCTGCCTTCTTCCTCCTAAAAACAAACTCTGTGCTTACCTTCAGTTACACTCAGCCTCTGAAAGATGATATTGACAAATTACTTTGCCCAAAGTGGCTTTTCTCTTGGGCATCACTGGAAAAACAAGCCCTTTTTTTTTATTTTGGTAGCGGTTTGTTTTTTTTTAGACTAAGTAAATCCCTTTTAATCAACTTCCCTGACATCCATACTTCACAGCTGGGCCTCCTTATGAAAAGATACTAAAATCCATATCCAATATGGCTGGTGTGGGGTGACAAACTGAAACTTTTAAAAGGAGAAATATGACCAGCCAGAAGGAAAGACATTCCCTCAGCAGATAATTCAAGATGAAGTTTGTTAGCAGAATATTGCAACTCCTCCCTGTGTGTTACCCTAACTCAGTTCTTGTTTGAACTTTTATCTTTGCAGAGATTGAAATGCAGAGGTTTTTAGAATGCAAGAGTGTGTCCTGTGTGAGGACAGCTCTGATCATCATCAGGAGAGACTTACTGCCATGTCAGGAGCAAGGGTGCAAGAGATGGGGTGCAAGGAGCACCTCCCTTCACTTCAAAGGCTTCAAGCTGCCGCACATGAATCACCAATGGTCCCTACCCCATCTCTGAGGATGTGACTCAGCCCTGAGCCAGTAGCGTTACCACTGCTGCTGTGACTCCTGGTGTGTAATTTTTGTATGGGAACATATCTTGTAGTTTACATTACATAATCAGATGGCAAAGTATCCTACAATCCTTTTTCAGAATCAGCAGAATCAAACTGAACCTGGGTCTTGTTAGATCACTCCAGGCTTCTGGTAAGAAGCTGTGCCTGACGACATGTGATGGTATCTTCACAGTTACTGATACTCAAACGGATTCTGCTTCCAGCTGTCCATAGTGGAACTATATCACTGCACAGGAATTTTATGGGTCTTCTACCTGCTGTCCTTCAGGTTTCTGGGTGGTGGGTTTCAAAAATCTCAAGAAGATTAAGGTGTTCAGTTCTCACAGAAACTAGCTTAGTATCCTGTGTCAGAGACTCTTAAGAAAAACTCACTGTCCTTTTCCAAAGGGGCTTTTGAAGACTCCTCAATTTCTCACAACATCTGTACTTAAAAAAATTACAAAATATTATGAAGCAAAGACTTCCTTTAAAGGTTCTCCTTGGCTGTTCTCATGACCAGAGGGAGTTGTGGAGCAACCCTACTTTGAGGTACTTCAATTACCTTAGTTTCAAAACTTCTCCCTGTCCAATTAATTAGCTATGATTTGTTACAAGATTTCCTTCAGCAGCAAGACTGATTTTAGATGTTGCTGTCTCCACGACCCACCTGTCACACGCTGTCCTGCAGAGACCTGACCTGTCCCCTGCATCTGGCCAAGAGTACGTTTAGACAGAAACTAGACTGGGAGCTGGATCAGAGAATTGTTAAAATATATTCCTTCTAAAGCCAGAGGATTTCCCTCACCTGTTCACGGCCCAGCCCATTAAAAAACTGTCCCAGTCTGAAAGGATTATGTTGGGAGGCTGAAAACCAGTGGTCAGGGAGAGGAAAAGCTCCTGCTGGTACTACTGCTAAGAACAAAAACAGTATGTGGGCTTGCATGTGTGGAGAGATGTGACCTTTGAGCTTGGAGTGGTTAAATATCTCTCATCTGCTCTGTGACCCTGACAATCACACGCACCAAAAAAAAAAATCTCCAACAAGAGTGCTTGCAGAATACTGGCAGTTTTCTACGTTCCCTGCCCTGGATAGGCAACGTTAGCAAGCACAGTCTATATCATTAGCATTTAATCAAGGTGGCAGGGGGTGGGTAGGATATAATAAAGAAAATCAGTCACTCCTAGTGTACAATAGATAAGCAGATTCCTGATCATACTGTATTCTGGTTTACATGAAAATCACCATTTGGCAACAGACAGATTATCATGTCCAGTAACTACCAACATTAAACAGCTTACCTCATTTACAACTTTATATGTGATGTTGTTTTTTAAGCCTATAAAATGAAGTTATAACAAGACCAACAAAGCGCTGTTAATCTTATTATAGCTCCCTTTAAGAAGCTATTTTCAGCATCTTTACAGTAATTCTCTCTTAGTAATTGCAAGTTTAGCATCAGCAATCTTACCTGTTTCTGAGAAACTGCTCGAAATGGCTCCACCTGCACCTTGCAATCCTAGATCACAACCTCAGTAAGCAATTGCCATCCTTCTGTGTAGCAACAAGGCCCTAACTCAAAACACAGCAGAGGTGTTGGCATGAATTGGGGAGATCCCCCAAGGTGAGATTTACAAGGCAGCCTTTGTATTCCAATGGCATCCCAGGATACCAGTTACTACTGTAAATCCAAGCCTGGATGGAGAGTGTTTCAAATTCCCACTTGCTCACTGACCAGTCTGTTCAGGACTGCTTTTCACCCATGCCATGAACACACTAGCTTGTGTGCAGAACAGTACACAAGCAACTATTTGCAGAGCTCTTCCAGAGCCTCACTGATCTTGAAGGAGCTGCAACACCATAGCAAGCACACAATTCACAAAAGGGACTCACACATACAGTTCTCACTTCAGTCAATGGGATTAAGCACCCAGGGCACTCTTTATCCCCCAATTAAATCCTCAAAGGAGCCACAATTTAAGACATTAGCCCTTCACGTTCTTCTCAGCTTGTACTTGAACACAGTTTGCATGCCCACCTAACAGAGTAAAAACTTTACTGCTGGTCTGTTCAGATCTATGGGCATAGCAGCCAATTCCAGTAACATTAGATGCAGGGGATTTGGTCTGGTTTTGATATCTAGAAATCTCTGGAATCACCTCAACAAAATTATGCCTGAACACAGATTATCAAATGGTAGGTATTTAGATGTTTCCTGATTTTTTTTAAGGAAAGCAAACATTCTTTTTATTAATTCTATTAATGTTTGAAAATATCCACTGTAGGGATCCGAGAGGAGAGAACTTCCGTAAATAGTGGTGGATTTGATTTACAGCCCTGGAAGAAACTTGGTCTGGCGTAATTAACAGAGATTTATAGTCGTTAAGTAAGAGAAATGTAAGCCTATGTTTCTATAGTTATAAGCAGAATTGTATTGGGTGTTATGGTGGAGGGTTTAGAGTATAATAATATGATTTTGTAACTTAAGTTAAGGATTTAAATGTTAAGAGTAGAAGTACATGGGGGTACGTGACATGACAGGTCATTGGCTGAGAGACCTCTGCATTGCAGAGGAGAGAAATTGTAGCTGATAGGTCATTAGGTCAAAACAAAGTTTCGTTTTAAGTGTCTATTGGATTAGAAAGTTATAAAAAGCTGTGTAACTTTAGATCTTGTGACTATTCGCCATTTTGGAGGTGTATTGCTCAGACCCTTATGTCTTACGACTGATGCTGGTTTGTTGTTTTTAGTAATAAACCTCCTTAAACGCTGATAGTACCATCTCTTTAATTAATAAGTCCGACGCGTGGAGCTGTGCCGGGGAACAGCACTTTAGAGCAAGAATTTATGGCTTCTGAGAGTTGCTCTGATAAGCCAGAGATTTATAGCCAGAGCGACTAAGGAGGGGCTCTGTGCCCCTCTAAAGGAGGTCCTAAACATCAGCTAAACCAACAGCCCCCCGAAAACAGCAGGCAGGGAGCCAAAAAACATCAACAATCCACCATATATACCATGTCTAACTGTATTCCCAATGCTTCTCTGTCTTTGCAACACACAATTCTCTGATCAGAGTATGGTTCAGACCACATTCAGCTCAACACAAACCACTTTTTATCTCCAACACTGCACCTAAAGAGCCATGGAGATATTGAGAAAACAGTCCATCAAGGGTCTAGAAAGGTGCATGGTTTAGAAAACATCCCCAAATTCTTTGTTTAGAAGAACTGATTGATCCCCAGAGCAAATGGGGAGCAGTTACTACCTGGAGTGTACAGTGCTGATACTACAGAAGAACTTCTCACCTTTGTTGAAACTTCTGCAATTAAGTTTTGCTTATTTGGGTCTGCAAACTCCACGGGTTGACCTTCAAATTCAATTTTCCCAAGTACTGTGCCCTGTGGAAATTCATAAGAAAAAACAAAGCAAAGGAAAAGCTGTGAACACTGGGACGAGGTGTTGACAGGCACAGCAACTGGAACAGCTGTTTAAAGATGGTTTCTTGCCCATTTATAACCATTTTTAGCATTTTCAGAAGTTTATGAGCCTTCCTTGGTATCAAAAATCTGTTTAAACCCCTTCATTCAGTGGAGAGACATTATCAGCAGCAACATTTGTTAATAGGCAGTCTGACAAGCTGTGTTATGACATGAAATTGAGTTGTCTTCCAAGAAGATTAGAATTCAGATCCCCACATAACTGTCATGTAGATCTGGGAGTAATCCACAAAGCAGTTTGAAGCTTTTTTGGTTTTGGAAACCACTGTGAGGTTTTCAGCTGCCTCCTGTCGATAGGTACAAGGCAGCAGAACTGGTGTAAGGCAAAGCTATGCAGGAGGCAGGTCAGCCCAGCTGTTTTCTGAATAAGCTGTTAAAAATAAAAATCACCTCCAGCAAGCCCTACTCTATTGCTGTTACCACCTGGCAGAAGCTAGGACATTCTTGTTCTGCCAGCAGCATATCCTTCTTCTCCTAAGTTCTCAGTGGAAAAAAAATCTCTGCTTTGGCTTTGTCCCACTCCTGGAGTAAGTGGGATTAATCTAGAGTTAATCTCTTCTCAGCATGAGGACAGAGTGTGCATTACAGAACTTTTCAAGGATGGAAGGGGAAAGTAAAACAGAGGAAGTCAATTTTTTGTGGTCAATTTATCATGTCCCAGTTTCATGATAAACGTTAAACTCAGCTTGTTCTGTGGATATTACACTAGTTATTCATACTAGTGTATGTGGATTCATACTATGTATGTGGATATTCACACTGGGATTGCTCCTTGGGTTTAGTGATTCTCCTTTGAGATACTTCCCTGGCTTGCCATATCTGAAGTATTCTTGCCATTTCTCTAGAGCAAGCAACAGCCAATATCTTGCACTGCCATGCACACTAACAAGGGCAAGTTTTAAGGACAGAGTTTTGCTTCTAACAGTGGTGGACATCCTATGTCTTCTTGAGTAGCATCTTACACCAAAAGCTGCTCCAAGCTGCTTCACATGAAGCAAACTTGAAAATATCATCATTATTTTCAACAAGTCCTGTTCTTGGAAAGGAGGGTGCTGAGTGGTGCTTGAGAACCATGGTTCTGAGTGCCACCATGCAGTGAGTTCCATAAATGCTGATGACAAAGCTCTTAAAGCCCTTGTTCTCAGCTAAATGGTGCCCTGCATTTATCTTTAGTCCAGTTTAACAAGTCATTGCTTATTTCGGAATTTATTATAAGGAAGACCTGTTCTCATCCCCAATTTTTATAGAGACATGGAGTGGAATACTAAGTAGTTTTTTTCAACCTGAGAAAACTGGGTGGAGAAGTGACATTATGCACTTTTTTAAAAGCCATACACCAATACCACTCGAAGTCACAGTATAATGGCACTCACTGCCATACACTGCTAAGTTACAGGACAAACACTAAAAGTACTTACTTTAGATAAAAGGAATGGTGATCTATTACGTCTTAAGAAAGCAGTAAACATATTGCCATTTTCTATTGTATTAAATTGTACTTGTATGCTATCTGTAAGAGCAGGACAATGCCAAATCTTCCTATAAGAATTCATTTCTACAAATATTCCTCTATTCAAGCTGGGCCAGTCCTGTTTTGCTCTGTGGAATGAAAGGAGGCATGGGATTGGGCTGCAGACTGCAAATTGATCACCTAAAGTAAAGTGCAGCTTCAGATAATCCTTTAGGAAAGAAGAGCCTCCAAGGCAAATTTACATTCAGACTGGCTTTGGTCACTGTTTCAGCCAGTGTGAAGTGTACCTTCACATTAACCTTCATTTCATAATATAATCCTACCTATGACTTCAATTTTCAGCTCTTGGAAAACAGAGAAAAGTAATGACTATTGAAAATAATAGCAGGCTTCAGCCAAAGAAAACCAGATTAGGAATCCATCTTAGATGACTGCAGGCATTCCTTTGTCTCAGAAGAGCAAGAGAATTTACACTGACCAAAGGTGTCACTCTCTGTGAACTAATATCCACAATATCTCAGACTTGTTGCTCTGTTTGACTGTTTCTGAATTAAGATGTGTGTGTAGGTGTGGCACAGCCTGGTTTTTTTGTAGCGGGGGGAGGGGGGTGGCACAGAAGTAGCTTCTGTGAGAAGCTGCTAGAAGCTTCCACCATGTCCAACAGTGCCAACCTCTGATAGCTCTGAAGATGGACATGCTGCTGGCCCAATTAGAGAGGTTGGTAACGCCTCTCTGATGACACATTTAAGAAGAAAATCAAAACAGTGCATACACAGTTTTTTCCAGGGGTGGAGAGCCGTCACCACCAGGGCATCCCAGCGGAGCCCGCAGCGATGCGCTGTGGCTGCCGCCATCTTAGTGCTGCCCGCAGCAAGTCTTGCTTGCCTGGCCACCCCTAGCCAGCCATGCCGCAGGCAGAAGGGCTGGAACGGAAGCAGCATCTTCTCCTTCCCAGTGCCCCACATGAGGAGAGACATTAAATAGCACCAGCGCTGCAGCAGCTGTGACTGCACATGCAGTAGCGGTAGGGCTGCATGGCCAGCAGCAGAACCATGGCAAGCGATTCCCTGACACGGAACCTAGATGAAATCAACCTATTGGCACTTCAGGATGCTGCAAGAATCTTTGAATTGGTGGAACTTGTTGGCAATAGTACCTATGGACAGTAGTTTTTCTTCCAGACAGAGGAGGAAATCAGGACTTTTAAAAGAGAACAACATGGCAGCACCAAGGTCAGTGGAGAAGGAGGGGGAGAAGGTGCTCCAAGCGTCAGAGCCGTAATTCCTCTGCAAGCCATGGTGAGGATCATGTTGAAACAAACTGTCCCCCTGTAATCCATGAAGTCCACAGGGAATGCAGAGATCCACTCACAGCTCGTGGGGAAAAGTGCTCATACCGGAACGAGTGGATGTCAGAGAAAGCTGTGATCCAGTGGGAGACCCGAATAGAGAGAGGGCCCCTGCTTCCAGAGAAAGAAGGCCCTTGCTTCCAAACTAGAGCAGCGGGTCCTTAAAAGACTGCCCCCCATGGACTAGTGGACAAGTGACCCACGCCACAGCAGTTTTGGGAAGACTGTTTTGCCTGTGGGAGGGACTCACGGCATAGCAGAGGAAAGACTCCTCTCCCTGAGCAAACTGAAAAATATCTCAGGTGACAAACTGACCAAAACCCCCACGCCCTGTATCCCTGTGCTGTTGGTGGGAAAGAGGGAGGGGCTGGGAGCGGCAGGGGGAAGGTGTTTTAAAGGCTTATTTTACTTCTCATTATCCTCCTCTGACTCTGTTAATAATAAATTTATTTTATACCTTTACATTTGAACCTGTTTTGCCCTTAGTGTTTTCCTCCCAGTCCTCATCTCAACTCATGAGCCCTTTGTTAGGCTTTTTTTTTCCCCCCTCTCCTCTGCCCAGCTGAAAGCAAGAGAGGGTGAGCAAATGGCTTCCATGAGTGCCTGGTGTTCGGCCAGTGTCAAACCATGACACTGTGCTTGCTATTACCACCTGTTGTGTCTGACACTACCTGAAGCCTTTCATTTACATCACCTTGTGCTGGCTCACTTATGCACGACAGGAAACCCAGAGCAGAGCCAGGGAGAGAGGGCTTCTTGGGATCAGAGCATTGCCCAGCAGTACAGAAGCCTTTGGAAGAGCAAATGGATCTGAGTAGCATCTGAAGTCAAGGCAGCCCAGCAGTACCATTTCTACTCCAGGTTTGCTCAACCTGGAAAGGGCCCAGCATCAGCAAGGTTAATGCAACTGGATCAAGGGAAGCAGATCATACCTTGTCGCGAATTAATTTGGACAGCATTCTGGTATCAATCCCATACAGTGCAGGCACCTGAAGAAAATCCAAGGATAAGTTAGAGAACAGGCAGCTAAAATGGAAAGAAGGCAGCAGCAAGATCACTTTTATGAGAAGAACATATCACAGAATCATAGAGCGGTTTGGGCTGGCAGACTCCTTAAAGCTCATCTCATTCAACCCCCTGGCATAGACAGGGACACCTTCCACTAGACCAGGTTGCTCACAGCCCCATCCAGCCTGACCTTGTGTTAGGAGCTCAGGCTCTCAGCAGTAGTCTGCCAAGGCTGCCTCACTGCAGTTCTTCATTTCTCCTCCTTATTCCCACTCATAAACAGATGAGTTGTTCAAATCTAGTTTCTGCACTAAAAAGCACAAAATAAAGAGCTCATCTTTCCAGCCAGGACAATTCTCATTGTGTAGTTACCTCTAGATTGCTCACCTGTTCTTCTTGCAACCACTCTCCCAAGCTCCTAGTGGCCTGCCAGTGGCTGTACTCATTGCTGTAATCCAGCACCAGCAAACCTGAAACCTGTAGAGAAGAAATGTCATTTTGCACTGTAAAATCACTTTGTACTTATCCAGTACCTTCAATTTTCACTATTCATTCACCATAAACTATGGACAGACTTCAGGCTATCTCACAACTGTACCTGGGCATTTTGACCAGGAAATCCATAGAAGAATATGGCTTGGTAACCAAAGCTGCAAATTGCACTGGGCTGACAAAACACTTCTTGTCAAAAGAAAGAAAATGGAAATTTAAGACAAGACAAAATGTTTTATTTTGATTCATTTTTTGTCTAAGAAAACTTTTCACTTTTAAGTAACATTTTATTTCAGAAGTCAGCTCCATTTTTCAGTGGAGTTAGTGTATAAAACAGTCATTTCACCTCAGAACAGATACTTCCTGAAGGCACATGGCTTGGTACAGAAATCAAGATGGAGTATCTTTTGCCACCATTCCTCCAAAGGACAATATCCAGAAGAAGAAAAAGAAGGGTTGGGTATCACTGATTCCTTCTGTGAGGGAGCCAGTAAACTCTTATACACTCAGGCTGCTGGGCACAATCCTTTGATCAGCACTGCATCGCCCACTATTACCTTGATCCCATCAGACTCCAGAAATCTCCTGAGGCCCATTTCATCCAAAGCAGCCGTGTCAGGCACTCCACCATTCCCAACTAAGGGGTTAGCCAGGGAAAGAATCTGCCCTTTGTAGCTGGGATCTGTCAAGGCTTCAGTGTATCTAGATGAAGAAAGAGCAGAAGAAAAGTACATCAGTCTGGGGTCAAAAGGAAAAAAAAAAGACCCAGTGAAAACAAGAGAGGTCTGAATTCCCATATGACAAAAAGACAGAAATGGTATTCATGTGAAGATATCCTCAAAATAAAAGCAAACACATCTGTGAATATGCCCTGACTTTGTCATCTGTGCTTAAACATTTGACATGGAGAACAAGGAAAGACTTCGGCTTCTCGTGTTTCATTTAAGAAAAGCACAGAAGCTATCAACAAACTCAGGCGTCCTTTGATTTAACATGAGAAACAAGTACAGAGAGGGCAGGGAGATCTCAGCCCTACACAGCGTATCACTGGACCCTTTGATAACAGCTTGGCCTGGTCTCTCCCTGGGTACAACCTTGGCCAGTGCTTTGCCCTTGCTGCAGCCTTCCCTCCACGTGCTGTAAGAGCTTTCCCCTCTTGGTGGCATCAGAAGGCTCCAACTGAAAAGCCAGCAGACAAGAGAGCTGTTTGCCCAGGCTTTGTCCCTTCCACACTCTGGAGCTTGCATGTTTTGGGATGTTTAGGGCTGTAACTGCTCTTTTTGTGGGGGAGAACACAGACAAGTCCTTGGGATTCCTCATCACTGCCCTGGGTCCTTCTCTCCTACAGGCTCTGTAAACAAACCCTGCCATGGTCCTACTTTTGTAGTTTCTCCCAGCAAAGGCCTGACCTCTCTTCCAGGCAGTCTCCATGTTCCAGCCCACAGAACACCATTCATTTCACCTGAAAAAACTCTTAAGTGCTTGGAAGCTGGTTTGTGTATCCCTGAAGAAGGCATGTTGAAGACAATGTTTTGGGATTCAGCATTCCACCTGTGGCCACAGAGCACGTCCTATCATTAGCTCGGGGAGAATCCCAGCAGTTTGTTAAGCACGTGCCTGAATGCCCTTCTCAGCAAGGACAGATCTGAAAGCATGTTGGAACATTCTTCTTCAGTGGAGGACCAAACCTAGGACTCCACAAAGTATCATCTCTGGACCTAGTAGATCCAGTCTCACTTTCAACCACATATAGGGGGACAGGGTAAATATGGTCTATATGCTCCTATTCTTCAGCTTCAGATTAACAGACAGTCCTTCACTTTCTCCCTTAAACTGTAGTATACTGTTGCAAATATCCATCAAGCACTTGCTGTCTTTCAACCCAAAAGCAGCTGCAATTTAGCAACAGATGAAGTCATCCCCACAAATATTGAGCCAAATGCATGAAGACACTCCAGGATGAATCTGCCCTATACAAAATATAATTTATTATTGTCATTATTGTTTAAACAATACCTAATTGGCAAGTTCAGCCATCTACCAGATATCAGCAAGTCACAAGAGACATTTTTATGGAACACCAGATTTACTGCCAGAAGATTAACTGTCAAACACTGGGAAGCTCTTCAGAAAAGTGGGACTGGCAGACACAGACAACGCAGCACACCAGCCAGCTCTGAGAAATGACAGGTGTTGCTAAGCGTGGGAAAACTGTCAGCTGTGCCCCAGCTAAGTTCTGTAACCATCCTTATTAGAGCCTGACGAACGTGAGAACTGCTAAATTAAGAAAGTGGACGTTAGAAGAAAAGAACAACAAAGCAGCAAGAAAGCAGAGAAAGAGGGACTGTACTAACCTGGACTAGAACCAATTACGTTTCCTGAGGCTACATGCAGGGTGTGTGGACAATGCGAAGAGTCCAATTAGCTTACGCGTGATCGTGTGAATGACACTTACCGAAATGCATAAGAATGGAATAATGTAAACAATAAATTAGATTCCTGCGCAGTCATATTGATTCGTTGTCCAGGGGTCTCGTTTCCCCCGCATATTGGTGCCGCCGATGTGATAAACGTTCGCTTATGAAACAGACCGAATCCCTTTAGATAATGAAGGGGGTCTGGTGAAGTGAAAAGGTGGGGGGGCCCTGGCTGATCTCGCCGCGGCTGGCCCACGGCGAGGGGAGTCAGAGACGACTTGCTCAGAGTTTGGGGGCCAAAAAAAAGCTCCTGGGAAGAGAACTCCGGAAAAGATTTCGCTGCAGCGGTAACACTCTCGAGAGGTGAGGCCAGGGGGCTGGAGTATGGCAGAGGGACTGTTAGAAGGAAAGCAGGACGCCTCTCGGCATCCTCCAGTCTATTCTCTTCGTGAGAGATATTAAAGTATGACCCGGGAGGTCTTGCAAAGACTGCTGAGTTGGGGTCGAGAGAGAGGATTTTTGCCACCCACGAAAGTATTCATTCTGGAGTGGGAGAGGCTGGGAATTGCTCTCTTGGACGCCGTAAGCGATGGATCAAAAGGGACTAAGGGGCTCAGTATTCTTTGGAAGGTGATACTAACAGCGCTAAGACAAATAGAGGCAGAAAGAACAGCTGAGGCAGTGGCGGCGGTGCACCCAGAGCCAAGCAGTCCTGCGGCTGCTTTTCCAGCGTACGCACGGGAATTCTTTGGGGAGGTGAACCCCGTAATATCGTCCTTACTCTCCGTGCATCCAGAGCCAGGGGGAGAGGCACCTCACACCGTGCCAAAACCAGAGAGAACTCCCTTTCACAGCCTCTAACGCTGCCTGCGAAGTGTCCCGTGGTGTTCCCTGAAGGGTTAACAGCAGCGAGGAGGGAAGCGAGTGTGTTCCACCGCTACCCCCCCCTCACCGCCTGATCCACCGCAGCTTATCGGAGGAGGAATTCAAATGCAAATGACAGGTATGTACAGGCGGAGTCGCTTTGAAGAGAAAAAAAAAAAGGCTGCTAACAAAAGAAAGGAAAATACAACTTAATACTAAATCAAATACCGAATCTGTGTATTAAAGTACTAAGCAGCCAAACTGTGTTAGCATCGGGGATCGCAGAGCACGTCTCCCCGAGGCAAAAAAGGCTGCAAAAGTGGGAGCAAAGGAGGAGGGGGGTGCGGGCTCGTCTCAGACGGTTTCGCAGTCCGTGGAGCGAGCCGTTCGGGGCTTGAGCAGACAGAGCAACAAAAGCAGCTTTAGACAAAAACCCATATCTGCGGTGCACGGTCCCCCTGGGTTGCCTGCTTTTGAGCAGAATGCTGCACTATCCAGCCTTAAGAGCTTCGCTCGGAAAGTTTGTAATACAGTTGCAAAGTTATGGACTATTCCGTACAACGAAATGGCAGCACCCTGGTTACCATAGTAAACAATGTTACGTACTTCCATCTTCGCCATCTTGTGACAACAAGTTACTTGTCCCCCGGCTACAGCGCCACCTGTGGCCGCTTCTGTCATTGCACCCTCAGATACACACAATAAACAGCCACAGAGAATAAGGAGATGCAGCCACACCAAGCCGCAGAAAATACAATGTGGAACATGCGTCAACTATCCTGCAGATCCTGTAGATCTACAGCAGCTCTTGAGAGAAGATAATTGAAGCAGGCCAATTTTGAGGATCAGTTGAAAAGGGAACACTCAACTCTGACTTCAGTCTTGTTGTATTTAACTGATGTTAGGTTTAAGTTGTGTTCATTTAATTCCTGTTAAGTTATGTTCAGACTAATTCTTGTTTAGTTTCAATGATGTTAACTTTAGATTGAAAGATACAGTTCTTTTATTATAAGGATAAGATTGAACCAATCGAAATAATTATGATGAATTGGCAAGTAGCTGTTCAAAAATATAAGATAATAAGTTGTAAAGGTATATGAAATGTGGCTTTTGAAAACCTCAAATTAATTGAAAATTCCATGGGTATAAGTGTTCTGCATTGGTCAATTGTGATGGTTATTCATGACAATCTTTGCTGTTTTATCTTTCATAGGTAGCAGAAAAGGATGAGTAACAATTCCAGACGATGCATATGATTGATTGTAAGGTGTTTCGTACTTTCTTTCTTGCTTTTGCTTTGCTTGATTGTCATATACACATAAGTGTGCAAGAAAATGTAACCTTGATTTCCTAGGTCAGTTGTCTTTGTTGTATTAACAATTAATTATCTGAATATGTTCTTAGTGTCAAATTGTGAATTCACAGGCATGTCATGAAGGGCATCATCCAGAAGATATTATTCTGTTTTATGCATATGCATTTCTTTGGTTGTTTGCAGTTTTTTCGTGGTACCACTGATAACTTTGTTAAGGATAAATGACAAAGCCGGCTACTTTACAGACTTTTACATATTGTTGTATAGCTATTTGCAAGACATGGATCCTTTTAGGAAACTCTTACAGCTGTTATTAATAAAGGCTTGTTTGTAAGATATGTTAGGGAGCCCTTCCAGCTAAGGCCTTGGCTCTGGCCAAGCCCTGGCTGTACCTGATTGGGCAACATGCCAACAGACCCAGGTGTTTCTGCACTAAAACTGTAATTGAGTCATTATGACTTGCTGATTTGGATCTATAGAAGCTGGAGCCCTTTTTCGAGGTAAATTCGGAAGCCTTGCCCGGGAAGGTTTTTCCAGGTCCTCGTGAGGTGGAGTCACCAGCTATAGCAGACTCTGGGTGATAGTTCAGTATTTAGGCAATTGAAAGTGCATTGTTCTAAGTTACTGTCCTTTTATCATGTGCTGTGGATTGTATGTATTATCCTGTTTGTTCTTGCTTGGTGTAACTTTACTGTCTTATAGCATGTGTTCGCTTACTATTATGCTGCCTTCATGTTCACAGTGACAGCTGCACAGGTTATCACAGAACAGAAACGAGAAATGGCTCCCCAAGAGCATTTGGATAGTGCAATATTTACACTAAAAGGTTTTGCAGGTAGAGCATCAATTTGATCCCTGGCAGAAGTATGCCAGTCTGAAGATTTGAGTGTGTGGAACCAATTTCCAAAAGGTTTTATGTAAGAATCCATAAGTGAGTGTGTAATAGCAACACCTAGCTAATTTACTAACCTAGAAGAGAAGGTACACAAGTGTTTTATTGCCAGCAAGTCTAAAGTGGTTACCTGCTTGTCTGGATAAACATCAGTTTGCCTCTGAGAAAACAAGGCAGAGTCAGCAAAGAGGTATCAATGGGTTGTGTTGCCACAAGGGATGCGTAATTCTCCCATGATGTGCCAGCTGTGTGTTGCTTGGGTGCTAGCTCCATTGGAAAAAACAAACAAACAAACAAAACCAAACAAACAAACAAACAAAAAACAAAAAACCAAAAAGAAGGTACCCACAGTGTCCTATCTATCATTACATGGATGATATTCTGATAGCAGGGGAACATACAGATGTTGCAAACCTGCTACCTGCCTTACAGCAGTAAATGCAAGAGGCAGGCCTTCAAATTACCCCTGAAAAAGTCTGGCAGCAAGCCCCATGGAAATACCTGGGGATGCTTATCGCTGAAGCCCAAATTTGGTCTCAGAAATCAACAATTTGCACAGAAATTCAGACTTTGACAGATGCTCAAGAATTAATTGGGGACATACAGTGGATTCGTGGTACCTGTAGCATAACTAATGAAGATCTTGAGTCCCTAATGCCATTGTTAAAAAGGGAAAATCAGGCAAATTTGCTGTACAAGCTATCTGAAAACAACAGGAGGCCCTTACTCAAATTGCTACAAAATTAGGTAATTCCTTTGTAGATCATTGGTCTCCTACTCTGCCATTGTCCATGGCTGGGTTGGCTAAAGAAAAACATGTGATAGCTATACTGATGAAGTGGGATGGCTAAGCTAGGCAGCCACTAAAGATTTTAGAGTGGGTGTTTTTGCCATTCAGCTTAGGAAAATCTGTAACTGCATGAATGGAGGCTATAGCAAAAATTGTAATCAAGGCACAAAAGTGAACACTGGATGGAACCCCAGAATATTCTCCCATTAACTAAGAATTATTTGCAATGGTCATTGCACAACTCAGACATCTTACAATGGGCATTGTTGAATTTTCCAGGTCTCATTAGTATTCATTTTCCTCTTCATCAATTCTTTTCTTTATATCAACAGGTCGAAGGGTTACCTTAATTATCAAAACAGCCTGTAAAAGGCCTCAGGTTTTCACTGATGCCAGTCAAAAGACTTCTACAGCAAGACTAACTTAGCAAGATAAAGGCAAATGGCTCAGTGAAATCCTTGAGGGACCAAGAGACTCTTTGCAGGTCCTTGAGTTACATGGAATAATCCGGGTATTTGAGAGATGGCCAGATGACCCTGTTAACATTGTTTCTGATTCTCTTTATGTAGTAGGTGCTGTTGAGCGCATAGAACAGTCATTGCTCAAGGAAATTCAGAACCAGCGGTTGTGGCAACTCTTTGTGCAGCTATGGCAATTGCTTAATTCCCGCAGGCAGAATTATTTCATCACCCGTATATGGAGTCACTCGGGATTAATGGAAGGTCTGGCCCTGGGGAACGAGAGGGCTGACCAATTAGTAGCACCACTGTGGCCTCTGCTTCCCCCAATATTGATACGTTTAGTCAAGCCAGAAGGGCTCACGAGTTTTTTCATCAAAGTGCAAAAGTTCTGCACAAGGAATTTGGGATATCATTGCAAAATGCGCAAGGAATTGTTTCAACTTGCCCACAATGTCAGGGTACAGTTGGCGGGTTCGGTCCTGGGGTCAATCCTCGTGGCCTAGGACCTCTGCAATTGTGGCAGATTGATGTGACTATTTATGCCCCTTTTGATCGCTTCAAACGCCTTCATGTGACCATAGACACCTTTTCAGCCATGGTTTGGGTCACTCCTATGACGAGTGAAGGATCTCGTTTTGTTATTCCACATCAGCGAGGCTGCTTTGCCATAATGACCTTGCCTCAGGAGATAAAAACAGATAATGGGTCAGGTTCTACAGCCCAGCAAACCTAAGAGGTTTTGGCTCTTTGGGGAGTGAGGCATAGCACGGGCATTCCAGGTAATTCCACCAGACAGGCCATAATTGAAAGGATACATCAGGTATTAAAAGGGCTGCTTGATAAACAAACAAACAAACAAAACAAACAACAACAACAACAACAGGGGAAAATGGGCTGAGCCCGCAGGACAGAGTACTGAGAGCAGTTTATGTTATGAACCATCTACGATTAACAGGTGCTTGCAGAAATCCACCGGCATTAACCCATTACTCAGGCTTGCAGTAAGACTCTGAATTGTCACAGCACCGACCAAAAGTTCGTTTTAAGAATCCTATGTCAGGGTCATAGGAGGGACCTGTGGAGTTGCTAATGGGGAAAAAGAGTTATGCTTGTGTCATTACAAATAAAAGACCCCTGAGGGATACCAGCAAAGTAGATTTGTCTCTGGCTTGAGAAAGATACTTCAATCTCTGATACTGCTGAAGAATAGATACTGTGTCTTTCTTTTGTTTTTTTTTTCTTTTAGATACTGCTATTGTTCGAATTTTAGGGATAAGATATGCTATCACATGTACTTGATAAGATATCAGATGTACTTGATAAGATATCAGACGTACTTGATAAGACAATAGATGAGATATTAGATGTACTTGATAAGATATTAGATGTACTGGATAAGCTAAGATACACTTGATAAGATAAGATACTATGTATACTTGATAAACTAGGATAAGATATTGGATATGTTGCACAATAAAACTGCTACTTGCACATGGGCCCGGGTGTAAGAATGGTGAAGGGAATGTTGCGATTACTGTTAGCTATTATTATGTTATTTATGTTATCCCATAAGACTGGTGAAGGGTGTATTGCAATTACTGTTAGCCATTACTGTGTTATTTGTGTTATTCCACATATGCATTGTTCGTGTTACTCTGTATAATGACATCAGCGATCTGCTTAATGGAAAACATAGTAAAAGGAACTTAGCTGGTGCAAATAAGAAGAAAGGGTGAAATGTTGCTAAGCGTGGGAAAACTGTCAGCTGTGCCCCAGCTAAGTTCTGTAACCATCCTTATCAGAGCCTGACGAACGTGAGAACTGCTAAATTAAGAAAGTGGACGTTAGAAGAAAAGAACAACAAAGCAGCAAGAAAGCAGAGAAAGAGGGACTGTATCAACCTGGACTAGAACCAATCACGTTTCCTGAGAGCTACATGCAGGGTGTGTGGACAATGTGAAGAGTCCAATTAGCTTACGCGTCATCGTGTGAATGACACTTACCGAAATGCATAAGAATGGAATAATGTAAACAATAAATTAGATTCCTGCGCAATCATATTGATTCGTTGTCCAGGGGTCTCGTTTCCCCCGTGGACAGGTCAAATGAACAGTGGCCAGGAAATATTTTCAGGTAAGCCTCTGCTGATGTTCAAATCTATATTTGCTGCTGCAGGTAACCACCCACAAAAAGTGCACTGTGATCCCAAAACTGCAGTAGGTACCAGGCACATGGCATGTGCATGCTTGGCATTGCTCTCTCCTTCTGAGCTAATTGGTTATGCTTCCAAAAGACTCATTGTTACTGACAAATCTAATATAATTAACCTTTGCACATCATTTGTAATCAGCAAACAAGGACAGAGAGACATTGGGTCTGGGTGGGGTGTCCAGACAGCTCGGCATGAACAGTGCCCTTTAAGCAGGAACAATGCTGTGTGGAGCACAGAGGAGCAGATGGCGACACTAGCTCCAAATGTGCTGCAAGGTCTGGTCCTTGCTGTGCCTGCCCAAAGGTCTGCCTGATTTCAGTAAACTCCTGTCAACCCATTCTCTCACTAGAATATCATGGGAAACACACACAGACTTATTGGAGGCAGACACCTTTATGGTACCATTTCAAACATGGGATGTTTTATAGGTTGTAACTCTTCTTTCTTAATTGGAAATCTCCTGTTTTTGTTCCTATACTAAACAGATGGCTGCAACAGTAGGTTTATTTTTTTTCAGCTAATATTTTTGAAAATTCATCTTTATGCTTTTCTATCAAAAATTCGACATTTCACCCCCAAAAGAGTGCTCTCTGCCTTCTATTCCAGTGTAATATGACAACATTTCAGCAAGCTTCAGCTACTTCAAGCTTGAAAGCTATATGCACATAAAGTGCTTTGCCTCCCACTTCTATAACATGAATCAGAACGTGGGAGTCCAGATGAGGAGACACAGTGCAGAGCAGCCTATTAATCACCCCAGGACAGAGCCCATGCTGACCTCACTCAGCACCTAGAAACACCCACTTCACAGAAAGCAGGTCTGAGGCTTATCAGCACCCCTGCACTAACCTCTTGCTCCCCATCTTGACAAACTGCTGTGTGCCCCAGCAGCCTGGGCACCTCCTTCACACAGGCACAGCCTCTTCCTGTGTCAGGGAGAAGGGACAGCTGGCTTCCTCTGGATACACAGATCTTGATCTCTGTGATCAGGAGCAGGAGGTACAGCTACAGGGTTCCTCTCAAAGGACAGCAACCCCTGGACTGGTAGGAAATCTGCCACTTTTATGTTCTGCAACAATGCTGCAAATTTTTGTCTTCCATTTCTCTGAATCAATCAAGGTCATATTCTAGATAGGGAGCTCTGAAGATACTGCCTTACATTTTGAATGTTTTCTGCATGCCCATATGCTCTCCACCACAGAAGAGATCCCTGTCACAGCATCCCCTCCAAATGATTAGACAATGAACAAACACAACTTCTACTGCCACAGGAACATGTGGAGAGGAAATTAATCCCTCAGGTCCTCCTTGACTTTTGTGATGTGCCAAGATTTATGGTCCATAATCTATCAATGAGAAGAGAACCCTGGTGCCCTCCATCATTCTGATCTACATTAAACAGTGGTTTGTTGGCAGGTATATTAACACAGCCAGTAATTAGTGCTGTCGAAATGCTTAAATAATTGTCTCCTAATGCAAAACTCTGCAAACTAATTCCCCTCTGCAGCAATTTAACATAATCACCAATGACATCATTTAAAAACTCATCCTGTGAGTACTGAGATCTCCGAAGGAGAGCAGAATTTGGGGAACACAATGCAGATGAGCAAAGACAGCTATGAATGACTGCAGAAGAAGCTCAAGCATCAACAACTTCAGAGATGTCTTACCTCCCCAAGGATATGTCCCTGTCCTTACCAAAAGCCTCATTCCTCTGGCCAGATTCCCTCTGCTCAAGCAGTCCAACAAAAGCACTGGCAGCACTTGGCTGCCAACCTAAGTCAGCCATAGGCTTCTACCACTCAAGAAGACAGAGAATCATGCTAGGTTAGGCATGAATCTGATCCTGCCTTTTAGCTGGAAAGGACACAGAGTGTAAAAGCATCCTTACCTGAGGTACGAGCCAACAAATGACATAAGGGATGGGTCATAAAGGTGAACAACTTGGGGTTTAAAAATTTTGCATTCAGAAGCCAAGTTCCATTACCAAGAAGGCTGCAGATGCTTCAAGTCTCTATAGTTGATCTGGGCACTGGAGGGAGAACAGACAGCACCTCTGCTCTGACTCAGCAATTCAGTAGGAAGTGATCAGAACCCTATGTAGCTCATTATCATCGTTAGATAAGTCTTTAAAGGTGCTTATCACCACAAATGCTTTGACACAAGAGATGTGCCTGAGTCACCTTCATTAATACTCCCTCTCTCTGTATCTCTGGACTACAATGTAGCCTTATATAGAAAACTACCTGCTTGAATCAGGACCCTACAAGTTTGGAAAAAGCAGCTTTCACATTTCAACAAGCTTCCAGAGAAATATTGATGCTTATATGTCATTTGCTGTTCCCTTACCCAGAGAGCCCTGTGTTGAATACGACTTCCCCTGCTGTGGAGGATGGATAGCCAAAAGAATAGCCCTTCATCTTCATTCCATCTTCCAGCACCAAGTTCGCTGTCTGCATCTAGAGAAAGGCACAAGAAGAAACTCAAACACAGGAGGAAAGGCTTGATGTTTATACAGGCTAACATCTAGGAAAACTGCCTTTCATGCCTACCACTACAAGTATTCCTGCCCTTCTCCCACTCCCAGCTGCCAAGATACCATCTCTTTTACTAGTCTGATGCCTTTTTTCTTTATAACACTCAGGAAACATTGTTTTCCTAAATGAGCTGGCAAACCTCACTGCAAGCAGAGCATGTATTGCTATTACTGTGGGATCACCCTTCCCTATCCCTTAGTTAATTTTTTCCACATATTACATCTTGCAATTTACCAACATCATAACCCTGTAGGGAAAGGATCGCTTGCCTCCTCAATGTTTGTTCAAGGCCTGCTGCTTACTGCTGGCTCACAACCAGCTCTGACCTTTGATAGGTGCTTAACTTCTGGTGCTACTGTACAGCAATGCCGCTGAAAATAAGTGTATGTTTAGTTGGACTGGTGTCAGACAGCAAAATTCAAAATACCAGTCTATTCTGCTATAGGACACAAGACCAGAAGAACTCCTGGATCATATGGATGCTCATGGTCTCAGTTACCTCAGGGATAGGCACAAATTGTCCCAGAATAAGCAGCTATGAAACAAGCAGCCTAGAGGAAACCATACCTCTTCCAGAGAGTGTTCAGCAGAACTGAGTCCCACACTAACTGTGGGATCCCTTACAGGCTTCATCACTATTTTACAGCCAAGGGAAATGGGACAGAGTTTTGCAGAAGTCTTTAAGAAACTCAATGTCACAACTGGGTCTTTGCAAATATCAGACTAAATGTACCACCCTCTTTGGCCCCTCTGGAAACTAAACTGTTCTTACCCTGTCCAGGCAGTGGATGGGAAACCAACAGAGAACTCCACCTTCTAATAAATAAATAATGACTACATGAACAGCAGAAATGACAGAATGAGTTGGGAGATTCCCTCAGACATCAGGATCATTGGTGACATGCAGAGGAAGAGAAAGAGTAAGCAAAGATGTAAATATATTTGCCAATGAATTCCTGGGCTTAAAGGAATTTGGATAATGAACCTCCAGGACCCTGAAAAACCTCCACTTCTGGAAGGCAAGCAAAGCTGTCTCCTGGGAACAGGCAGAGTGACCCCCAGTGCAAAAATCCCAGTGTTCTATGTCAATGCGCCAAGCGTGTCCACAGGAAGCAGCTCTCGCCATGATTTAGCTTCATATTGGCTTCTTTTACAGAACTATTCTTCTTACGGGGATTTTTAAAAGAAAAATCAAGATCAACTTGCTGCCGAAAGGAGCTGGAGAGCTACTTTCCATTAGCCGTAAATCAGCTGAACAATCACAGCAAGGAGAAATTTCATTCTCAGTATTGAACATTTTGTAACCATCATGACAAACATTCATTTAGAGCCCCTCTGCAGTTACAAATATCACACAGATCAATTACTAATGCACTGCAAAATACACTAAAAATCAAACCACGCTGCCAAGTAATTGAATTCTGTGCATCTGGGATGCTTTTAGCCTTGCCATTTTTTCCTCATCAATGTCAAGCATGCAGTCATTTTCCAAAGATTTAGTTATAATTTTTGGAACCTTCCCACACCATTGGACCGTTCAGTCAGCAACACCAAAATCTCCTCCCTCCCTCCCCAGTTATAAACAGAATTTTTGTGGCTAAATCCCCTAGGTTTAGACCACATTAAAAGGACAGGTTGGTGGGCTCCCTAACCTCCCTGTGCCTCTCACTGCAGAGAACTGCCAGACACTCAAAGCACTGCACAGAGGTGGTGTGGGTGCCTCAGACTGGGCTTTGGACAGGAGCTCTGCCCTTTCGGAAGCCTGTTGAGAGCCCAGCCTACTCTACCCAGATGGGACACTCACTGCTGGATTCTGCAAGTTTCTCCCAACCTTGGTGTCAAAGGCTGGATGCTTTCCCCCAGCAGGCCACAGATTGGAATCCACACAAATAGCAACTCCACTTCAAGCATGTCCTACCACTGGGCACACGTTGGGGCAGTTGCCTGAACTGTGGTCCTAACTGCCACCAAGCCTGGCAGAATCCTTCAGGAAACAAAGTCCACAATGGTGGAATGGCCAGAAAATTTAACATTCATCTGAGTGCTGAAGGCCAAACCCCAGAGCAATCACTGTGAGCTTTAGAGCCCCACCCTCACTATAGTACTTGACAGGGATCTGCATGGCCTTCCTCCCACCCACGTCCTTTCTATACCAGACAGCACAGAAATAATTTCTGTTGAACAGAAGCCCCTATTATACTATTAGAGCCCCTATAGAGTGTTCAAGTAACACAGAAAAATGTCCCTGAGCAACCATAACTTGTTGCCTGCAAGTTCAGCAGGGGATAGATGTTCAAATGTTTCCCTCTCTTCCTTGATTTATTATTCTTAATTAAGTGGTTGGTTCATTGAGCATTCTCAAAGCAATTATTCGTGCTTGCATTTCCAGTGGAGATGTTACCATATCCCTAAACTGCCAGCCTACCTCGTTTTTTCAGTTTCATTTTTAAGGTGAAATATGATTTACAGGCTATAGAGAAGGCCTGTTGGCTCAATCAGGGATCAGTTGGGAGAGATACTTACTTTCAAAAAAAAGAACAAGCAAGAAATAAACAACCCCCCAGAGCTTCCCCGAGGTCCTTTTGTCTTCACCCTTCTCAGAAGCATCCCCACATAGCCCCAGATAAATCTCTGCTGTAATCTCAACTAAATTGTTTCTGCCACACACCCCTAATGTGAGATATGCCATTTGCAATCTGATTTCTTCTTCCTACACATCAGTAGCTTTACCTTTAGCAGAAGGCCCTGTGCTCTAGCGAGGCTGCAGTACTCTTCAAGAGCTTTGAGGATGAAGATGGCTAGCAGAAAGTCATGCTGTTGATATGGTATTAATAGATTTGGTGTATTTTTCAAAGCAGCCTGAAGAGTCAACTAGTTTAGGTCCCACTTCACTAAGCACTTCACACATCAAGTAAAGAAAGCACTTTAGAAGTTAAAAGAAAAACAAACCTAAACCCATTAAGAAAGTAAGAAATCAGATTAAATTAGTTCCAGTTAGCTCCCTGCTGTAGCAGCCCTTCCCATCTAAAAAGTGGATGATAAAGATGTGCAAAATCTCTAAAGATCTACAGTACCATTTGCTTTTCAAAGTGTGTCTTCTATAAACTCCTTTACTGGAAAGTGAAGGGGTAAATTTTCCACCTTCTTGCCTCTCAGTCAAGTAAGTCCAGTTCTTTGCCTCCAAAGGAATCTCCCAGTTTATCCTGGCAAGGTGAAGCTGAACCCTGAACTGCTGGAGGACTACGAGTATGCCAAGCACCGAAGCCAGGGCAGGTATGGACACACTCTCTCAGCTAGGCAGAGATACAGCTGGCACTCAGGTTCAGGGCAGGCCAGTTTATTTCCCTCCAGTAAGAAGATGACAAAACATCTCCTTTCTAAGGCAGACCATGATTCCACACAGCACAACAGTCTCTGCCACATTTCTTGGCTCACATATCTGACTGGCTACAGAACAGCTGACATATCACAAGCAGAGAAGAATCCAAAAGCTCCAAGATTCCTTCTACAATAAAAAGCTGGTGCCAGGACTGAGCTACATTCACTCTCCTAAGACCAAATAGCCAGCAACAAAGGAGTAGTTTTCTCTTTGATAGAAAAATCAAACAGATTCTTACTCTTCTTGTGAGTATTATGCTGTCACAGGCTGGAAACCTATCTGGACATGGCTAACAGTCAAGACTTTCTTTGCCAACCCTGTGTAGATATATCTATATCTATCTGATTTTACTCTGGCACATTTGTTTCTGGCTGATATTGAGAGAAGACAGAGCAAGAAAAAATAATGAGTCAACATGAGTGTCTTGGGATACACCAAAGAAGCTTCACACTTAGGATATTTTTTGGGGAGAAGCACTGGATTAATTCCTTTATCATCCAAGGCAAACCCAAAGAAAAGCAACACAGGTACCATGATAGAAAAGTCATAGTTCCTAGAACTTGAACTCTTCTTAAGGCTGTTCACAACAATCCCACAAATATTTATCCATCACAAAACTCAAAGAAGAAGAGTGAACCAAGCCGGATGAGGCATCTAGCAGAAGTCACTGAGGACTGATAGAAATGAGCACCCCTTCGCTCCCCAACAGCAGCAGCTCACTAGGTTCTCCCCATCTCTATGGGAATGGGCTCCCTTTTTACACATCCTTCACCTCCAAAAAGAGGAGTGGAGTAGCTTGTGACTCATCTTTAACTTCTTCACCCATCTCTCTACTCCCCTTGCAGTCACTGGTCCCAGTTTCTTTCCACCTGCCTCAAATATATTTGAAGAGTCCTTTCGCAGTAATCTTAGTAATAGTTTCTAAAGCCAGCGCTCTACAAAATTTTCCTCATCTCCCTCTCATTTCTGACTAGATTTTTAGCTCATTCATGGTGGTTTTTATAGCTCTCCCAAACCTCTCCTTACTGAGCCAGCTATACTGTTACAAGCCACCTATTTATTGCTCGTACTACCTTTACATCCCCATTTAACTACATTGGCCTCAGAAGAGCATTAAACGGTAAGAGCTTCAAGCTGCAGTCTCTCTGCCCATTCCTGAATTTTAAACAAGCTCGATTAACCTGAAACCAGTGATGCTAAACATCCCTACTGAGAGCCCTGAGGGGTCTCTGGTCTGCCCTATGTGCCCCTCTTTCACTCATGGATGCCCATCTCTTCTTTAGAACTGAAGGATGGGATGTAATAGGGAAATACGGACCTATGGGTCCCCACATCTAACACTGCTCATCTACAATAGCGTTTCCCCACACAGGGTGAGTTTAACTGGACAGAATACAGACTTTGGAGACATACTATTAGGTATTCTTCTAAAACTACCACCCCTCCCTCATGCTCTCTAATACTTTAACTTATACATAGGTTAAATGTTTTCATTGTGTTTTGTTATGTTTCCTGAAATAGCCCGGTGAGAAAAAGCAATTAAAGGCAACTGAATGCTCATTTAAGCCTGCAATAATGGAGGAGTGGGACCATTACCTAATACTGCCATTAGTCCACACACAGCACCATGACTCATAGAATGTCTTGAGTTGGAAAGGATCCACAAGACTCATCAAGTTCATCCAACTCCTGTCCCTGCACAGGACAACCCCGAGAATCCCACCATGTGCCTGAGAGTATTGTCCAAACATTTCTTGAACTCTAGCATGGTTGGGGCCATGACTTTAATTACATTGCATTTCACTCTTTCCTCAAATTTCTCATAATTTCATTACCTCTAACGCTGGTTGGAACACCAAGCCCAGCCACAGGTCACTACTTGGTCACTTGCCTCACAACTACACTTAACTTCCACACTCCGATGCAAAGCTATGCAATAGGTAGGCTTTTTAAGGATGACTTATCCTTAAATTTTTTCTTCTGGCCCCCTGCTTTACTGCTTGCATATAAATATTAGAAAGTCTGTTTCACTTCTGCTTCTGCATGTCCCATGGAAAAGTGGTGTACAAGCCTGTCACCGTCTTAAAGCAAAAGCCTTGGACCAGGAAAGGTTCAAGTTTTTGTATTCAATATTCTGAATTCAGACAGAATCATACTGATCCTGTACAACTGGCTTTAAAATCTGAGCTAAGTTCTCAAGAGCCAAAGATTCCTTAGATACACCAGATCTCAGCTTTATTACTCTCCATCCATTCTGACAGCACAGACTCCAGTAGGTATTGAACTCAAATAATTAAGTTTCAAAAGGAAACAACTTTCCCTGCAGTCAGTGTCACAGCAGAAGGTGTCACATAATAAATGTCAGAAAGAGACTGGTGAACACCACATCTCATGGTGAGTCAGGTATTCACAGTGTAGGTACAAACCCTCCACTAGAACCAGCTCTTCAGATGCACGTAGGTTTTGGCTGCCCTGCAATAGATCCTGTCATACACTCTGAAACAGAAAAAGAGTTCAATTCATTCTGACAGTTTTCTAAAGCCTTTGTGAAGTTGAGTGTACCTGCACCTGTTCCACACAGCACAGCATGAGTAAACGAATGCTACAGGCCATCCCAGCCATAAACCAAGCAGCCGAGTATGAATCCTGGCCTTCTATCCCTTAGACACTGTGACATTTGTCAACAGCACCTCTTAGTGCATTCACAGGTCCCACTCACCCAGCAGTAACACTCCATTGTCTCCATTACTGTCTCCATTTTCTCCCATCCCTTTTCAATCTGAAGCACGAAGCCCATAGAGAAGAGATTGTTCAAACTGCTGCAATTTGCTTTATCACACCAAGAGACACTGTTTAGCCCACTGGTAAGATTTCAATATGCAAAAAAAGAAGCTGGCAGCTGCCCTGGAAGGTGTGAGAAGACAGCACTGTCCCAGCTGAGGGCTCTGACATAATTTTATTGTACGGTCAGTGTCAAACCAACATAGCTTCCCCAGCCTGAGGAACAATCAAGGAACACTCAAGGAATTTGCTCCTCATGCCAGAGCCCTACTTCCTCTTCAAATGGTGCAGCTGTGGAAACTGGTAACCACAATGGTTTATAATCCACAAGCAGCACTCCTGTTGTCATTACAAGGAGAAATAACTTCCTCCCAAGCCAGATCCGATTGCAGAGTCAGGGTTAATCTGCTGGGAGGAAGATTACTGTGCTATAAAACTGTGAACAAGGTATCAGTTCATGCCTGCTGTACACTCTGCAGAAGGGAAAGACAGGTCCAGCAGCAAGGACTCTAGTTCACTGGTTCACCACACAGGCTCTGTTTCTAAATGCAGGTGAGACAAAGCTAATCTGGGAATTCACATACTGAAGGAAGGCATATAAACAGGAGCACCTCTTGTTCCTCTGCAGACAACTTTTGTTTTAAAAGTATCATAATATCATAGAATCATAGAATGGTTTGGGTTGGAAGGGACCTTAAAGATCACTGTGTTCCAATCCCCTGCCATGGGCAGATACACCTTCCACTGGAAGGTTGCTCCAAGTCCTGTCCAACCTGGCCTTGAACACCTCCAGGGATGGGGCAGCCACAGCTTCTCTGGGCAACCTCTTTCCAGTGCCTCACCACCTTTGCAGTAAAGAATTTTTTGCAAATATCTAATCTAAACCTACTCTGTCAGTTTGAATCCATTCCCCCTTGTCCTGTCAAGTAATGGGTCTGCTGCAAGGAGCTCAGAGAACTCCTGAAAAATGAGTGGCTGTGGGACAAGTAAGAGAAACCCTAGTCCTCAGTGGACAGAAATGATACTGATCAGCCCTCTAGACCACCCTGCCAGGTAAGGCAGCACCTGCAGTCCAAGTCTCTCAATGTTCTTCCCTACCACCCTCTGAAACACCACTCCTCCAGCTGCTAATTCTATTGCACTGTTCATTCAACACAACATCTGTGCAAAAGTGCCTTTTCAATGCAAAGTGCATGCTGACAGAACTCACACAGCACTTAAGTGCTACAGAAGTCCCACAGAAAGTCCCATTTCACCCATGTACTCCAGCTCCTCTAACAAAAAGCACTAGAAAGCTGGGGGAATCAATTGGGGATTTACAGCCCCAGTAAATCAAGAGCTGATACACTGATGCATTCACAAGAGTTGTCTACTTCTCCAGTTAATCTCAGAGCCATTGTAGTTTCTAATACATTGAAAATTGATTCTGTATGGGTTCAATTGGATTAATTCAAGTGATGCATGATTTTAAATTTTCAGCCAATTCATGCTCATATGGACTGAAAGATCTGTTCTGTTAGCTATCAGTCCAATAGAAGGGTGAGGTGTTTCTAAAGAAAATACCATATAATAATTAACTGAAACCCTGAACGTCCACCTTTTGGTGTAATTTACCCTATAATTTCCATTCCAGACTAGACAAAAAGTATGTTTGCTTAGCTAATAAAACCATTTAGCCAAGCAACCCCCTTGCCTAGGGTTCAGACAAATCTCCTCTGATTCACATCTCTAGGTAAGCCCTGTTATCTGCAGCAAGTTCTCTCTGTATGCCAAACACATCTATTAAACCACAGTAGTTCAGTCACTGTTACCTTGATGCTCAACACTCTGGTACCTGTCCTTGAGAAACTCCAGTGATCAGCAGACACATTGCAAAACTTCAATCTGCCTTTCAAAGTCTTCACCACTTTGCAAGCTGTCAAAATTCTTGTCATCTTGAAAGCTGCCAATAGGTAACTAAAGTTTAAAGAACACAAGAAAAAATAAAAATCTGCTTGTATGTATTTCTTCAAGATTTGGTGCTGACAGTATACTCTTGTAGATCGTAAGGGAAAAGAACAGAGACACAGCAGGTGCACTGGACTGACTGTACAGTACTGCCCTCCACCTTCCCATTTATTCTGCCATTAAAAGTCCCAGGTGCAGCCCCACCTCCTCCCACCCCTCCTCAGAGGGGTGCTTGCTTAGGCACCCTTGCAACACTTCTCCTCAGGCTGGTCTCTGAGCACCGTCATGGGTGTTGCAACACAGGCCAGACACCATCTGGAAGACAGCAAATCCTGCAAGAGAAATCACACCAAGAATACAAGAGCATGTAGTGGCAGGACAAGGGGGAGTGGGTTCAAACTGAAAGAGAGTAGGTTTAGATTAAATAATAGGAAGGAATTCTTCCCTGTAAGGGTGTTGAAGTCCTGGCACAGGTTGCCCAGAGAAGCTGTGTCTGCCCCATCCCTGGAAGTGTTCAAGGCCACATTGGACAGGACTTGGAGCAACACGGCCTAGTGGAACTGGATGATCTTCAACATCCCCTTCTAACTCAAATCATTCTATGATTCTGAACAGCACAGAGGCCAGGCTGTTCACAGTGTGGTTTTGAGAGCTCTCAAACGTGGGGTCTGCATGTTGGCTGGTGGGACAGCCTGTGGCTGCTACAAGCATACTTGTACTAAAGGACATGAAGCAGGAAGACCAAATTCCATGGGAAGATGGAATCTTTACTCTGTGTTTGGAGAGCATGCACTAGCACAGGTTCCAAAGTGCTGCCTGTCCTCAAATAAAGGAAAAATAAAATTTTCACAATAAAAAATAAATTATTGCAAAATAAAAACATCATCTGGTAACATTTCAATGGTGAACAGATGAAATAAGGTGAAATTTTCTATATATTATCCCCTAACTACAGACCTTTGTGACTATAATATTTTGCCTGTAACACTACACTACACTCTTCATAAAGAATCATACTCATCATTGGACATAGATGAAAATAACTCATTAAGACAAAAGCTGGGGGAGAAGTATGCCCATTTATTATTCTTCAAGAACTAAAAAGAAGAGGCATCTTTTGAAATCCAGGTGATCAAAGTTTTAATTGGCTCAAAGCAATAAATATACATACAGATTTTTTGTGCAGCTGGACACATTCTGCTATAAAGGAATTAGGTGACTTTTAATCAGTGGCAGTAATAATCATTACTTCTTTTTATACAGTGATTTGACATCAGTCTAAATTGACACCAGTACCACAAAAAAACCAATTTCCTGTGCAGCTCATTATATATGTTCCCCATGGTTGAACAGTCATGAACATCATAAAAGATAGAGAGAAGAGAGGGCAATGGGTTTAGGTACCCTGCATGATGTGAAAAGCTTTTTGGAAACTTAGATGGGAAACACATAGGAAAGGCCTGAACCCAGATGACTGAAAGAGATATACAGAGATAGGGTAGAAGACAGACTAGAGAAGCTCACTGCTTCAACATGGGTTTTACAGGTGTGCACAGCCAGGAGAATCAAGCCAACAATGTTTCCTGATAACTTCACTGTGGTTTAGGACATAATAATTTTTCCTACAAGAAGATATCTGACAATCATTCTGAATCATAGCTTGAGAGACACAGATTTTGCTTTTTGCAAACAAACAAAAACAAATAAATACAGGGGACTGAAAAATGTTTTTGTTAGCTCTTCCTCCATTTGCTTGGCTCTAACCTGTAGTGATCCAGAAGCCAAAGCCACACATATAAGTGAGTGGATTGCAAAAAGCTACACCTTGTACCAGAAAGGTCATCTTAATATACAAACACCTGTGCGTTCACACATGCAGTTCAGGAGCCAGCTTTCTTCCAAAGTCACATTTCACATTATGTTAGCTTTAAACTGTCATGGGTATAATACACAGCATTTGGAAGGTTATTTGTTATGGCTATACTGAACAGGAAATTCCACACCGCATTTTACTCTCTGCCAACATCAGTGAGTGACTTTGGGCCCTGGGATACATGTTTGAACCAGAATCAAACCATGTTGGCAGTTTCAGCATTCTAACTGCTAATTCCTATTCCACCTTCCTTCCCTCTTCCACCACCTGAGTTGCAATGAGGCTGCACCACGAAGCTGATCGATCCACATAAAAACTCACCTCTTCCTTCCACCATGAGGCCATTCATGAACACAGGGCATAAGGAATGAGCAAAAAATGGACCATGCCTTCTGGCAGAATGGCATCCTGCAGGTGCAAACAGCTGCATAACCACATACACACTGTGTTCAGTGTGTCAGGGATCTGCTGCACACTTAGAGACCTAATGGGGCAGCTGTATGTTAAGGATTAAATGCTATATGGGTGAACAACAGGCAAAAAAGTAGTTTCCTTCATCACCTCCACAGCAAGGATGTTCCACTGACTACTGCTTTAGATTTGACCCTACCGTCTTCCCTATTTTCATGCATGCTTTATTATCAACATTGATCAAGCCCACCTCAGACCTTCTGAGATTACAAAGGTTATGCCTCCAGTATACGAATCTTAAAGCCTCCCCTATGATGAAGGAATTTCCCTCTGCAAAAACCACGAGAAAACATCCAAGCTATTTGTCTCACTCCCAACATGCTAAAAAAAGGTCACAAAATACTGACACCTTGAGGCCAGAAAATATATCATGTATTCTCTAAAGAAGCCTCAGCTCTGAAAAACCTGTAAACACACAAATAAGCTGGCTGTGGTTTGGATAGATTTTAAGTATGCTTTTCGCTTAACATAAAGACCAGAAGAGGCAGAATTACTAAGAGATGGAATCAATAAGGAAAAAGAAAACAACCATAAAATAGTGGAAAAATAATGGGGACCCAGGGTTTAATGGAAATGCAACCACACTGCCTGAGCTTAGAACTTGCCAGCTGGTGCATGACTTGGAATTGTAGCACCCCTACAGAAAGTTTGGGCAGGGGCTCTGGAGGAAGGATGTGTATCAGAGAAATCAGGAACAGCAGAAGATTCACTCAGACAAGAACAGTTCAAGTGCTGGGGGGGAAAAGTGCGAAATTGCAATTCTGGCTTCCTTACCATGTCCTAGGTGTTTAGAGAAAAGGCAGAGTGCCTTTTGTTTCATATTCAGTTACACTATTTTACAGAGAGAGGGATTAGGGGAAGGAGAGCAAAATACCCATTAAAATAAGGAACTTTTTGTTACTGTTTACAAGTGGAAAACCGCAGAAACAAAATTCATCACACAGCCCCACCGGACCATAAAAATTACACAAAATCAGTGGTCTGTGGCTTTGCAAATCCCCAGGGACAAGAGATTCAAAGAAAGCTAAGTACCTACATTTTCAGAGGTTTAAAACAAAGTGCTTGATCTTAAGAAGAGAAGCGCTCAGGGCAGATAGGGCCTTGCTTAGATGCCCCAGAACTGGTGCCCCAAAATGGAAGCACCTAAAGCCATTTTTCACAGCTGGGAAGCTCTGCCTTAAGCAACCAAGCTATGCAGGATTTTTCATCTTCAAGTTTTCTGTAAAAAGCATAAGATAGTTCCAATCTTGCTTGAGAGACAAAAGATCAGGGCAAATTTGTGAGCATATTGGGCCAGATTCACAAGTGCAAGTCCCTAGTAATTGCCTTCAGCTCAGTGGAGTTTCAAGTGGCATAAGTCTCCCCTGGACTGGGACCAGTGTAACAAGCAGCCTACATTAATTGATTGGACTCTTTCTTATATGACTATTTCTTATAGGTGAAATCAGAGAACTTTTTCCCTCATATGTCCTTCAGATACTTTTGGAAATCTCTCCTGCCATATGTCAGGTTGTGTCTGATTTCTGACCACCCTGTCTTGTCTCCACTAAATTACGTTTGAAAAGTATTGACTGGAAAAGCAGAATAGTTGAAAGTTCTAGCAAAACTGCAATTCTCTGCTGCCACTAGGAAGAAGACAAATATTCTCCTCCACCTCTACAGCTCACTCAAAATTCCTCAAAGTGACTTTGAAACCCTCTCTTCCATTTCAAGGCAAGCTCCACTTGCTTCCCAAGGAACTTATAATAAAGAGTTTTGAAAGCACCTGAAAAATATTGAGATTTACAATGTGTTTCCTAATCAGGTGTTAGTTCATCAAGAGAGATCACTGCAGAGCTAGGTAGCAATTTTTGATCAAATCCGATTACCTCAGAGACAATAACTTACTTTTTTTTGCAGTACTTAGTGGGGAAATAAAAAAGTTCACTTGCTTACATGCAAATGAACTAACAGCATCCAGACATCCCCCATCACCCAATCCTCTTGGATTGCTGCAGGAGAGAAAGCTGCTTTGATCCAATCTCAGATCAAATTAAGCGTTTCAGGAAAACCCTACAATGTTTTAGAAAAAGGCAAAGCAACACAAGCTGAGAATTTCAAAACTGAGGCTGATCTTCACCTGTGTATATGGAGAGAAACTGAAAGGAATAAGAACCAAGTACAAGTCTTACCCTTCAGCTCTCCTGAATTCTGTTGTTTAAGCCACAGCCAGAACATGGGTTTTTTCCCACAGAGTTTGCTCTATTTTAGAGGAGGTCTGGTGAAAAGGGTTTTTTAAATTTTAATGGGAGAGGTTCTTAGCAGATCTTCAGATTCAGGTGCTGCTTTTTGATTCAGTTTTACTAACTCACATGATTGTGCCAGGAATGATTCAATATAAACTCAGATGATTTAATTTTTTTAGCTGGAAACAATTCCAAGTGACAAGGCAAGAACAGGAACTAAAAATGGACTGCTCCTAGCTGCCCACTCTGCTCTTGCTTGCAGTTTGTTTTCCATCCTACTCAGTGCCTTCCTAAGATACAAAGTGCCCAGTCCTCTTCAGTCCCAAGTCTGCCCCTGAGATCTGGATTTTTGCTCTTCGTTTCCTTCCACAGTTTCTCTGCATGAGTAACCGTCTCCCAGCTCCTTGACGTGACTCCCCATCCCATCACACTCCATGGATCCTGAGAGCTGCTTTCCCTTAAGCCCACTTCACAGGACAGAAGTCACCCTCCAGCCTACACAAGTTCAGTTTGTGACTGCCCCTCGTACTGGAAATAGCAAGAATCCTACCAAACCTTTACTATTTCCTGCAGAAGGCAAAAATCCATATGAAAAACAGTATGAAATCTGTTTTTAACAGCACAATGAAACCTTATTCCTAAGTCCCAACCCTGCAGTCCTCATTTGCAGAAAACAAGTGTTTCTGGATAAAGGAGAACACACAAAACCTGAGCCAACGTAAATTAATTGAAAACACAAGGTGCTTTGAACAGGACATGCATACTTTGTGTTGGTGAGGGTTTGAGATACAAAATTCAAAAATTCAGGCTGTCCTCTTCATGATCTTTGGCTGACAAAGGCCCAGTCTGAAGAGAACATGGATGCATTCACAGTTAGGGATGGAAAACACAGTACCTATAACTCAAAACATCTTCCTAATTCTGATTGAATGTCACTTTTTGTTTGTGAGTCCAACAAACAAAAAAGTAAAAAAGAAATGTTTTAAATGGAATTTCTCAAAATCTGATTTTATTAAGTACTGCAAGTAGTTATTTTCCCTGCTACAGAACACATTTTTTTAGAGAAACACTATTTTTCCTCTTTTATTATTAAAATTTTATTATTTAAAAAAATCCTTCTGTCTGGTTTTTTTTTTAAACACAAACCTAAAAGCAAATTTCAGTTAGCACAATAAATTAAGAGTTTCATTTGATATTTTAATAGAAATGTCAAAAAGCATCAGAATCAAACTGACATGCCATGTCATTTTCCTTCAAAAACATTAGTTCAGTCTAGCTGACAGCTAAGAGCAATTCAGTTCTGCAAGGTAAACATTTTGCTCTGGAAACAGACCCTCATGCCCTATTCACAGTTTCATAAAATGAAATAAACATGCCTCAAAACAACCAAAGTATCCAGGGGTGGTAGCAAATCCCACAGGAATTCAGGATACAAAAGTGTTTGCAGTCAATCAACAGGCCCTGTGACAGTTTCAATTAACATCCTATATGATAGTTTTAAAAGCTAATAATGACTTTTAATTTTGTAAGGAAAAATTATATAATAACATAATTGAAAATCTCAAAGCAATGCCAGGTGAAAGAGCTTTCTAAAAAAATAGCAAATTTCTTGCTAATTCTGAATTGCATAACTTGGCACCTCCCTTCTTTTCCAAATTTTGTCTCTAAGCAATAATCAAGACAGCCTTTTGATGAGTAAAGAAAGTTTATAAAATGCTTGATAATAAGACTCATATATCTATTCCCGCATTAGAGAAAATCTATTTTCAAGGAGATTACACTTTTTATTAAGGGTTGAACAGCCCAGGGTACACTCCTCTGTCTGGGATACAGAGCCCATGCTTCACCCAAACTTGACAAAAGATAAGCCTCTTATCTTCAGCAAGACAAAAAGAATCAACATCTTGAAAATGGGTCAAATTCCACTGCTGCTGGGATTAGCAGCTCCTCTTAGATCAGCTGACTTGGAAGAAACAGAGAAAACCCTTGCAGTGTCTGTCCAACAGGCCAATTTCACAAAGTCCTTAGTCAGCAAGAACCCAGAGCTGGCAGAAGAGTGCTGCTGGAGAGCGATAAGGACAACCCAAAGTGCAGTCTGCTCCCAGAGCCATAACAAGCACCACACCTTGGACACAACTCTTATTTTCATGGTGATGCAACCAAAGTATACTGGCCCCAGGAATCTGAGAGGTACCTGGAAGGTGTCTGGAGTGTTTGACTTCAGGCTGGAGATGAACTCCATTTACTGGAAGATGTTTGGAGGCAGCAAGTTTTCTCATTCCCTGACATTTTCTAAAAAGACATTTTTACAAATGGGAGCCAGGATTAGCAGTCATCCTTTTTCCCCTGTGATTCCAGAGACTCATATATTTCACTGGCTTGTTACTGTGGATCATTAAAAAGGCCAGACTGGCTTTATGAAAAGAGCTACACAAACACAGTCTCCCCCATGCTACACATTTTTACAGAATCGAAAAATCTCATGATCTTAGAATGCAAGATTAGCTACATTTGCTCAAGATTCCTGTTACACTTGCTTCCTTCTGTAGCAGTCCTGTCATGGGTAAATATATGATATGTTATCATACCCTAGCGTGTTTGGTGTATCAAGGAAAACAAAATTGACTTGCCCTTGATTATATTATAAATAAATCGGCTTTTATCTAGGATGAAGGCTACAACACACACTGTCCCCAAGCTGCTAATTTATGCATATAACTGTTTATGTGCATTTCCACAGGCACATACAGTGTTCTTTGGGCAGTTTTGTAATTTTTCTTTGATCCGATCATCATCCCCAGTTAAATATAATTTCACTAAAATCAAACATTCTATGACTGAATCATTTTCATGGACATTTTGACCTAGAACAGACCACTTGGTCCAGCCTTCTTGTACAAGGTGGGCACGTACAGAGGGTCTTGGCCAGACCCATCACACACCACCCTGTGATCTGTCATCTCGGGTCTATGACCAGGACGACCCAGAAGGGAAATAAGGAAATGAGGAAAGAGAGAAAGCATCCATCAGAAGACATAAGCACCACATCAGAAATGCGTGTTGTAGACATTTATATTTCCTAGAGCAAAAGGTCCTCGCAGCTAGGCACTCTGAAGTGTGATTCACAGGCACTGCCACTAGTTGGACAGCTACCTGTTGCCTGGACTACAACAAAACCCAGATAAAACAGGCTTATTGTTCCCAGCACATTAGTGGGTTAGGTCTAAAGCTGCCCTTATTTTAATGAAATAAAGCAGCTCCACTGAAACAGTGTAAAACATGACCAGCCTCGATGATTAGCTTATGGGCTTGTACCTCGAGTATCTGGGTAAAATGTCCTCTCTCAACCTTATTTGACCAAGCTTGTCATGAGCAAGAAATACTCCCTTAACAATATGCCCTAACACGTCTTTTGCCACAACAGATGTCATACACAGTGACAGGACAGGCTCAAAGCTGCATCAGGGGAGATTCAGACTTGACATTAAAGAAGCTTGTCTTTACTGAGGGGGTGGTCAAACACTGGAACAGGCTTCCCAGAGCATCCAGAGGTGGTTGATGCCCCAAGCCTGTCAGGGTTTAAAAGGCATTTGGACAATGTCCTTATTATCACATTATAACTTTTGGCCAGCTCTGCAGTGGTCAGGCAGTTGGACTGGATGATCCTTGTAGGTCGCTTCCAACTGAAGTATGCTATATGAGAAGAAACTGAAAGTTTTCTACAGAAAGCTTCTTACCTAATTTCCTGAGAATAAAAGTGAATTAATCATCTCTCTGGTATAAATATATTTAAATATATTTAAATATAAACACAACATTTCTCTCCAGTCTAGTTTCGTACCCTTGAGCTCCTGTGCAGTGCTAGCTGTCCCTGGTTTTGGTGGGAGGGAGAGTTAACATTTCATAGGGGTTACTTAATGTGGCCTTGGCCTCTCACCTTCTATACAGCATCCATGATCAATCAGCATTTTCCTTGTTGCTTCATGCCTGGTGCACCAGATTGGAAGGATTTGCAAAATTTGTTTATCTTAATCTTTTCCTCACTCCTATTTTTTTTTCTTCCTGTGGATACCCTGGGGAGAAAAGATAAAGGTAAAAAGCTTTGACTGTTGAACACAGGGCTATGCACTGAAGCATTTTCTTTAAATTACACGTAGATATGCATTAGGCAGATACACACATGAGGACGCAGATCTCTCTTCAAACAGCACAGCAAAGTCTTGTTATACGGATGTGTAATGTCATTTGAGAAGGGACGTGATTTTGTTTGACTAAAAACATTTTTAGGGCTGGAGAGCAATAAGGTTTGAAGAAGTAATTGATGCTGTCAGTTAAGTGTTCAGGACTTCAACCCCAGAACCCCAGCACTGTCTATCCATACAGCATTGCTGTAATAGCAAGGGAGCTTTATGAGCTAGTCAGTCATAAGACTGTATCATGCTCCATGAGGATGACAGACATCAGATAAAGTTTTATACCTGGCAATACACAGAATCCCATAATGGATCAGGCTGGAAGGGACCACACTGGCTCATCTGGTCCAACCTCCCTGCTCAAGCACATGGCGCAGGATTGTGTCCAGATGGGTCTGGAATATCCCCAATGAGGGAGACTCCACAGCCTCTCTGGTCTCTGTTTCAGTACTCAGTCACTGCACAAGAAAAGTTCTTCCTCCTGTCCAGGCGGAACTTCCTGAGCATCAGTTCCTGCCCATTCATTCCTCTTGTTGCCATTGCTGGGCCTGGCTCCCACTCTGAGCCCTCCCTGCAGGCAGGGACACACAGGGATGAGGGCACCTGTCATCTGGGGCTCCTCTCGAAATTGAACCTCAGTTCCCTCAGCCTCTCCTTGTCCAGGAGATGCTCCAGGCCCTTCCTCATCTCTGCAGCCTCTGCTGGACCCACTCCAGGAGTTCCCTGTCCCTCTTGTACCAAGAAGCTGAGAACTGGACACTCCAGATGTGCCTCAACAGAGGTGAGTAGAAGGGCAGGAGCAACTGTCTCAACCTCCTGGCAATGCTCTTCCTAATGCATCCCAGGATTCCTGAGGCCTTCTCGGCCACAGGGGGACACTGCTGTCTCATGGACAGCTTGTTGTTCACCAGGACACTCAAGTCCTTCTCCACAGTGCTGCTTTCCAGTCTGTAGAGGTGCGTGGGGTTAATACATACTGCTGTACATTAACAAACACAGCATTTTCCTTAACAAAATTCCTAGGAACAGTCTCCTCCCCACAATGACCACCTGGCTCAAAGAGAACCTGTGCTTTTGAGTGAGGGCTCTCACTTCACATCTTAAAAAAGGGCACAAAGCCCTGGCTGACATGTGAGTGGGACCAGTGCTGAGGCTTTAGATGCAGTTAGGCTGCCCTTCCCATGAAGATATTCTGCACTGTATTGTCCCTGTCACCCATTTCACTCTGACACCTAAAAATGTTCAGCAGGATTTAAATGAACCAACCCATGGGATCATGGAATCACTCTACATCCCAAGGCAGCAGGTCCTAATTCTTCGTTTATTTGAAGAAGGCAGAATCTCAAATACTGAACAGTTTTGTCTCTTTCAGCTTCAGGAAAGACAAAGCAGGTGATCACTGAGGAAAACTAGGGAGCCCCAGTTCACATTGAAAAAGTCAAGGGAACACAAGATGCTTTTCCTTCTCCTCTAAGCATGCAGACCTCCCCCTCAATGAGCACAGGAACTAACCACAGAGCTGGAGACATCAAAAAGGCCTGTCTGGGTAATGCTCTGGCAACTGCACTCAACTTCCTGGATAGAGTTCCTTGCACTGCCAGAGTCAGGAGTGTCAACATGGTACGGTACTATCAGAAAAAGCCCAAAACACCCACATCTGTGGATTTGGCTTAGCCCCACAACAGTCAAAGCTCGGGCCTGAATATATCAAATATGGGGGGGAGGGGGGGGGGGGAATTTAAGCCTACTTCAACTGTAGGTTTACAGTAAGAGCTGTAAACACAGGGTTTAGTTTTCAGATAGTTTTCTTTATGAACAGATGTGGTTATAATTATATCAGATTTTAGTAAAAAGAGCAATCAAATTATAAGGCAGAGTAGTCCAAAGGTAGCTTGTTCACTTTCCTGGACTGATTAAAGTAATTTAAAAACTCACTTTTCCATCTTTATCCACTGCCATAAATAAACTAAAATCAAATCTATTAATTTGTTTCTACTTCCTATGGATTCCATCACACTACAGTCCATTGTAACCAAAGCAAGCATAAACTACTGCATCCAGAGCAATGGATGTGACAAAAATCCACAAGAGCTAGGTGCTGCTGAGAAGTTTTCCTTTCATTACTCTGATCACAGAGATCTCAGTAACAGCATGTGCTTTGGAGACCACAGCAAAGATAAGGAGTTGATTTATATAGGCCATACATGCTCAAGAAGAGCTTCAGTTTGTAATTTCTGACATGAGGGAGGAAATATGGCGTGAAAAATACAGAATACCGATAATAGTGGAAAGGGAATGTCGGCTAGTAAGAAGGGTGAGAGGAAACATTGTAGTCTTTCCTCTTCCAGCCAAAGTGTCAGCCAGTCAGGCACTCCTGCAATCACATTTAACCTTTCCAGAGAGCTGAATTCTTTCCCTCCTTCCCTTCTGCCCCTAACAAACCCCCGCAGCTGTGGCACACTCAGGAGTGTGCTTTGAAGAGTTTAGATGCTCATTTTGGGCACCAGACCCAAGCAGGTCTGATTTCCAGCATCAACAGCAGAAGAAATTGGTCTCGAGCCATGACTTTGGAAAAGACTTTGGAAAAGACTCAAACGTTTTATTCTGTTGATTCCTGTGAAGCTTAAAGCCTTTATCCATACAAATTTCTGGCTTTGCCCTAGCCCTCCTCCTCTCCTGACCATTACCACACCACTTTACCCTGACCAGTACAGGTTTTTTCATCAGACTCTGACCATAATACATCTACCCGTGCAGCAAGTAGAACAGCAGTGCTGACATGACACACTGTGAATGCTTCCAGTTTTCTGTTTACCACCATCCCTCCATTATCAGCTTCCTGCAACAGATGGACTGTAATTTCACAGGCACAAGAAGAGTCAGTAACGGGAGAGGCAGGAAAGCCTGCTGCTTCAGTAGCAAGAACCTAGAGGAAAAAATAAAGGCAGAACGTTGTGGAAGAAATATGGAGACCTATGTTTAAGCATCAGCCCTGAGCATCAGTATCAGCCATGAGCATAGCTACAGCTGGGGCAATTCGGACTGCCTTCTCTTCCCAGTTCTGCCTTTTTTCCAGGGAAATGGGTTCCAAGAGATGCAGCTAAAGACATAAATAAATCTGTTTCAAGCTATGATGTTCCTTTTGTTGGGACAGGACCCATTTTGGTAGCATCAGCCACAGTGCTCACTAGTAAAAGTCCCCAACAACATTTCCATCCATCCTGCCAGTCAGCTGACACAGTCTTTCCAAATGTGCAAAGGATCATGTGGGGAACTGAGATGAAATTTCATCTTTTCATTGCTTGCATCCGCCAGGAAAAGTCCCAATGCACCCCTTTTAGGTTTCTCCAAAGGGCAAATAAACAATAACTAAAAATCATCCAAGCAAAATATCTCTTTCTGTTTTGACAGTCATCAGCTTTCAAGCTCACCACACTAGAAATGCTATTGTGTCATGCATTCCCTTCCCCCACTCCATGTACCTATAATAATGCATATGGAAGGTAGGAAGCCACGAGGCTGAGAATGTAGTGAAGAAACCGCCCCTTTGTTTTGAGCAACAGTATGAGTTGGAAAAATATTTTCAATCCCTAATGGCTAAGTTTTAAAAAGCCCTTCTGAAACCAAAAACAGGGGAAAATACCTCAAATGCAAGAAGAGCAGGAAGCTCTCCGGCACACAGCAAGCTCTGTTCCTGTGTTCCAGGCAGCAACCCATCAAGAGATGTCACTTCCCAGAGAAGAAAGCCTGGTGCTGTGTCCTGGCAGGGCCAGCATGGCTTGTGGCTGAGTGACAGGCAGCTGTGCTGGCCCCGTGCCAGTCAGGATGAGCCCTCATTTTGAAAGCATCGGCACAACAGCTTGCTTTTATAAGAGAAAAATTAATCCTGTGGGGCTAGGGACACATCTGAGGTTTCTCAGGTGCATATCCAAGCCTGCCTTTCTGCAGTGTTTTAGTCAGGGGCAGTTCTTTCAACAGGGTCAATGAGGTCCAGTCTCAGCAGAGCTTTCAGAGGGTCACCTGGGAGACCTGGGAAAAGCCCTGCTCATCCATTTTCTTTTTATGCTGTGCCTAAACCTCAGGGGAGCACACAGCAGCACCAAACCCAGCACCACAGATGAAGAAGAGGAGCTTCACCACACCTGCCTGTTGAGATACCCACAAGTTCCAAAGGTTCTTTACCACCACTTCCAGCTTTCTTATGTTAATAACTGTTAACACTTCAGTCCCTGCTCAGTCATAAAACTCTCAATACAATTAAACCTGTGTCAGAAAGGACAATCTGATTCATCCTCTGCATTCAAGGCAACTCCAAGCCCAGCTTCACTCCAAGATGCAGCTGCATCTGGGGCATTGCAGACACCCAAAGTCTTTGCAAAGAGCTGTTCTGAACATCTGAACCATGACAGAGTTCAGCAGAAGTTTACAGCCTCTGGAGTGTTCCACAAGAGACAGAAGTTTATAAGAAATTGGATTGATTATGTGGTATTACGCATTCATGGGGGCAGGATTTAAAGTAGTTTATTTAGATGTCACAGGGCATCTGTGCACTGACACTGTTACAGCTATTAGTAGCATAGGGACTGTGTTAGATGATGATAATGAATGAATACCTGTGTCTTGTAAGTGTGTGACTCACTGACTACCTGCAGGAGGGGAGAGTGGTTGCAAGGGAATCTGTAAACTACAGGAAGACTTCTAGGATATTAGTTGCAAGGAAACACTTTGAGCTGAAATTGAGCCACAGATTTTATCACAGCCAATCTCTGAGAAGGGGAGACTGTGAAATACCTGCTGTGACTGGCTTTGCATCAGAATGGGAATCTCTCCTTCCTCACCAGCTGCCTTCCCCTTGGGATCTAAAGGCTGAAAATGCTGGTTACAACAAGCCTGACAGAGCTGAAGAAGTGTTTGGGCTATACCCTCGGGCACATGGTGTGGCTCTGGGGGAGTGGGACTCAATAATCCTTGTGAGTTTCTTCCAACTCAGCTTATTCGGTGATTCTGTAATTTCCCTGAAGGAGACGAGAAGCTCTGAGTAAGTTCCTCTTCAGAGGCATCAACGAATTACCTCTCCAGTGATGGGAAGGGCCACAGAAACAAAACAGTCAGACACAAGCCTAGCAGGAGCAGGGGACAGGAACCAAGGTGAGAGAACTCGATGGAAAACCCAGGAGGCGTGATCTTCTGAGAACTGCGGTTACAGGATCTCTGAGAAATAGCAGATACCTCAAACCTACAAGGATGGCAAACCTAGGACCTAATGGCACATATTTACTGACCAAGACAAATCTAGACAAAACTATTACCATAAAGGTGGAGGTGGATAATAAATATCAAGATACTGGCACAGGTGCCAAATCATTCCTGGATCAGGACACAGTTTGCAATGCTGCCCAGGTGTCCCTATTGTCAATAGTACAGACACTTGAGATTGAAGGTCCTTTAAAAACATGACACTCAATAGTTTTCCATGAAAAAGAATTGTACACTCTGAGTAATAGCAGGTTTCATTTTAAAGAAGGGGTAAAATGTACCAAATGAAAAATAAGGTCCTCTTAGTGCCTCTCAGAGTTCTCAGAGCACCTGTAAAGCCTAACTGCATTGCTCAGTGTCAGAGAGACCCTGGTTACTGCCACCCCAAACTGTTCATACAGCTAAGCAAACAAGTCAACAGTCATATTTACCACAGTTCATCCTGTAGATGCACAAAGGTGAATGAAGGGACAGACAGGTCAAACACAGAGTCAGGGGGAGCAATCAGTCATATCCACACGTTGGCAAACACATTCAACTCTCTTGCTGGACTTTAAAGACAGGTTTAAGGATGAAAGTGCCCTACACAGAACAGCTTTAGTCATTATAGCAAAGCAAAAGAAATCTGACTTGATGTCAGTCCTGTCCAGGGGTCAAAGTCTCAACAACCCCTACTGTCTTCCAAATTACCTCATCACCAAAACAAAGTGCTTTATCCAGCTTTTAGCAGTTTCCTGACTGGTTTTCTTTGCTCCTGACCATATGCAGCCCTTACTCGTCACCTCTTCTCAATCAGGTCTGGTCTCCGACTTCTCTCTTTCATTTGCTAGGACAGGATGGATTCCCACTGCATTGGGGGATATCGATATCTTACGGTCCACAAGGAGGAGAAAATGACAGAATGTCACAGAGGATTGCTACGTGCAGAACCACTGCTCTCTACTCCTTACAAAGTAACCAGCCCCGCCCCCAACCCCCCCCCCCCCCCCAAGCAGGGCACGGATGCCCGGTGTGCCGGGCTGAGGGCACAGGCACAGACGGCTCCGACGGCTCCTTCCTTGTGGGACAGAGGCATCTAGTGACTGAGCGCTGAAAGATCCGGTAAAGCCAGCACACTCCAATCAAGAAGGCTTGTGTTCGTAGTTTAAGTGGGATGCTGCTGCCGACATGAAGATAAGTTGCTACAAAGCTGTTCGGCTGTTAACTGCTCTGCCCAGATTCACATGCCATAAAGCAAAATACAAACACATGGCACCAGGCACAGCAGCCCAGAGAAAACCCACCCAGATCCCAGGCCGTGCCAGATGCTCAGGCAGTGTGCTAGGGAACACATACACCAGCATCCCCCAGCACAGCCACCGAACTCCCAGAAGTGGGCGCCTCAGCACCTCTCGTGCACAGGACTAGCTGTCTTTTGTGCTTGACAACCTGCCACAGCTTAACTCCTTCACCTCTGAAAGCTGCTGCAGTTCATACCAGCTAGCTTTGAAAGACAGTGGGTCACCCTCCCCTGGTCATACTCGTGACACTGTTCAAGACTTTACAGATATCCACTAAGTCCTTTTCAGATACCTCTTTCCAGCCTGAATAGCCATGGCCTAGCTACTTAATCCTTGCACATAACTTGTTCCACACAGCTGATGATCTCTTTTTTGGCCTTATTAATCCTATGACTTGTACCTCCTGCTTCTAGTTCTGCTATCCTGTTTGAGATAAGATCAGGACTTTAACACCGAATGTGAGATGTAGGTGAGCCACAGACGCATATAACAGCATTCTTAGTTTTGTGCTCTTTTCCCTTTCCACTTTAATTTTGTTTTTTTTTAACCTTGTGAGCAGTGTTTTCACAGAAGTACCTACTGCAGCTCTGAGATCTGAGTGGGAACCACTAGCTCAAAGCCTCCTACTGTGTTTGTGCATGGAGTCAGAATTCTCTGTACTGAATGCTTGGCTTAATACCTGGCCACAATAAATACAGGCAGGCTACAGGTGAGCTCTGCTCCCCAGAAACATTATCAATAGAATCAACTAGACCAGGTCAAATTCTGTGACCAATACTTAGCCTTTGATCTCTTCATACAAGCTGCTAAAAGAAAAACAGTCAATGCCATCTGTAAATTGGAAAAAAAATACAGTGAAGTACCTTTTCCCTTCTCCTGGATCCTTCTAAAATGAAAAAAATTCCACACATAATGTTGAGATATAACACTTGCCTCACCTTCCAAAGCCGAGCTACTCACCTTCAGAATGGCATTAAGATCTTCAATTTCTTGATGTAGGTTTGCATTTTTACTGAGATCAAATATGGGGAGCTGTGTCTCTAATATTAAAGAATGCCAAAGTTTCTAGAATTATCTTTAGTTTATACATAGCACCATGGCAGAAACAACATCTGATATTCAAAATTGTTATTTAAAATGAAGAAAAGGGCATCTTTGATTTTGATCTTTTATATGTCCTAGGACACTTTGGACATCAATCTTAAATACACAGTATATTTAGCTATAATAAAGCTGCTGAATAAACAATGTGTAAGAGAGGCTAATGAATACAGCTGGGAAGCTTCTCACTTTTACTCTGTGCTGTCTGAAACTGGAACACAAAGAAGCCAACACCAAAAAGAAACAAACCAAAGCAGAGATGGGGAGTTAAATGCCACAACTTGGATTACATCTCTTAAATGTCCAAAAAAACCTTGTATTGCAGTAGTTCTGTGATGTAGTAGTTCTGACAAGACATCCCTTGGGCAATTTTTCAGCAGATGAAATCCCTCCCACCACCCAAGTGCTTTGCCAGTACATTTTTCCAGAACATTCTCACACACCTTGAGGATGACCATGCTCTGTGGAGCACTTCCATATAGCCTTTCAAATTCCTTTTTCTAGCTCACAAGGCTATGAAGGACACTCTATCTTTGCTCACTGCACTCCCTCACATATAGCACGCAACCACAAAGGAGAACAAGCAACCCTCACATCTAGTATTATGGGGTTACCATGCCAAGTCCATCTGCTCCACAGCATGGAGCCTGCTGTGTGAGGTTGCTCCAACTCTGAGAGGAGACTGTGGAGGGGGAGCAGATGCCAAACTACCATTTTGGAAAGGCCACTTGCAAGTCCACATCTACATTGCCCACACTGGGCACCTGCTGCACGGAGATTCGCTGTAGGTGAGTTTACAAAACTGATGGATGCCTACAGCCAATGAAGGACGGTCTCCAGCAGGAGACAGCTCTTCTCAGGAAGGAGATGTTTCAGTATGCCCTCAGGCAGGATGCCAAGTAGTATGCAAGCAGCTGTAACATTTGTCAAGAGATTTTGGTCTCACATCCTCACTGGAATGAGGAGGAAGCAGACACCCGGGCATCCTGAAGTTTTCTTCAAGGAGGATTGTGAAACATCCATTTCATTCATGTAATCCACAGATATGCTACCAGTCCAGTTGGAACCGCCAACAGCCAGGATTCTTATGTTGCTAAAATTTAGTAAGGATTTGTCTTTTAGATAATGTTGTGGAGCAGAAAATATTACACCCTTTTACCTGTTTTTCCACAGGTAGAAAGATTTGGGGACATCTATTCAACCACTGATTGCAAGTCACTTCAGAGACAGATTTTTGTGGGGCTAACTGTGACTGGACTGCCAGGAAGGCTTTCTCACCATTTTCTCTGTGTGCTCTCACAGCTGCATCCACACAAAATTTCTCTCTAGATGTGTTCTGAACAGAGCTGCTTTAATAGCTTTTTAATTTATTTTTCAGAGAATGCAGCATGACCCTTTTCAGACAAAGTAAACAAACAGGCCCACCACCCCCAAACAGCCCAAACTGACTGGGATTGAAAGGAGAACATATGAGCAGCTTTCCTCTCAAGCTCACTTCCTTCTTCCATTCCCTGTTTTGCATGGGCAGGTTACTAAGGTCAAATCACGAGTCACTTACTTGGGCTCTGAGTGACAGCTGCAGCCTGGATTTCTGGGTTCATCCTGGGCAGCAAGAGGTGTATCAAAGCCAAAGTGACCACAACCAATTAGAAAATAATATACTGAAACATAACTCCTTGGCAGGGTGGTGAAGAGAACGGGCAGGATAATTTGGGAGAACCGTCATTGTCTTTAAGTGATCAGGAAAAAAAACTAATGTGAGAAATCAAAGAAAGACACTGAAGCTGAAATGGTGTGCTTTATGCTGGAAGTTAATACTGAACTGTGCCTGAGGGAAGGAGGGCAGTGAATACTGCTTTGACCTGCAGATGGAAGGGAAGACCGTAATATAGGGCTATGAATTGCACCTTAAGCAGAAGACTCCACATTATTTTTGCTGACACTAGAGGTGCCTCCCTGAATACTAAAACTGCAGTCCATCTCCCTGCCTTGAATGTAAGGCAATGTTGACATGATTGAAATTCACTGAACAAGGAACAGCTGAGTGAAAAAAGAACTGAAAGCAAACCTAACTGCAATTCCCTCTTTTTTGCTTGTTTCTCACCATATCGTGAAATAATTTACTTTTTTTCTTTGAGATCTGATTTTATTGATTGTAATAAAGAACAGGCATATGGACAGAAAACCAGAATCCCTTACATAATACAACTGTCACAGGCATGAATGCAGCGGCCTAATGTATTCTCAGGGTGTTCAGTCACCAATACGTACATTCTTGGAGCAGCTGTTTCCCCTAAACCCACCCAGATGGATTCAGCTCTTACAAGGGGCAGCGTCACTGCACTTAGACCTTTACAAGCCACCAAGAGCTTCAAGTTCAGCCACACCCCTTTGTGCTTTCCCGACAGACATGCAAGCCTGCAGTGCTAGAAGTGCTGGAGAGCCCCAAAGCTGCACCTGTCACACACTTCAGCAAGCCAGACCCCAAGCAGGGACATCACAACTCATCTCAGGTCCATAGGGTCAGGAGAGAGGGAGCTGGGAACAGTGTTACACCAAGCAGCAAGGCAGCAAGGCCTGGATCAAGGAATACAGCACGTTAGCCCAATGAATGCTACCTGGCAGCACAAAGTACATTGTACATGGGTGACTGCACAGGCACACACTGCCCCAGGACATCAGCAAGGAGACCCCCAGCAGCAGAGCAGTACGGTTATGTTGCACTTGGGAGGAAAAGCACTGCTCAGGCCTATGAGTCATGGGGACCTAACCTCTTCACGAGGAAGATGTGGCTCAGCCAGCATAGGTGAGATGCAGCAGCTCAGCAAAGTACAGCAAGGAAGACCCCCTGCCCCCCATCCAGGCTGGGTCCCACCCCACGTGAGGAAATACTGCTGGGGGAAAGCAGGACTCAGCATATTCTTCTCGGGCTGACCCTCTGTCAATACCTGCACCAGCTTAACACCAAACCCACGTAGCGCCCATCCCCTCAAGGCTGGTGCAAGGGGCCCCTAATCTTACAGGGCCTCCAAGTTTCATGCAGCCAACTGAACCAAACCCCACAGGGACCACTACATGGGACTCCTAAACACCACAAGGCCACCTGCAGGTGTTTGAGGGGCCCAAAATCTCACAGGGCTCCCTAAGCCAGACAGAGACAATTACCCTTAGCCCCACAGTGTCCCTAAGCCCCACAAGACCAGCTGCGAGGGACAATAAATTCCACAGGGCTCCCTAAAGCACACAGACCCACCAGTAATGGGCTCCTGAACCCTACGTGATCAGCTGCAAGGGACCTTAATTCCACAAGGCTCTCTAAAGCAGACAGAACCTGGTACAACAGGCCCTGACCCTCACAGGGTCGGCAGGACACGGTCGCCAAGCCCCTCAACGCCGGCTGCAGCAACCTCGGGCCCCGCGCCCTCGCCCTAGCCCGGGAAGGGACGAGCGGCGGCACCGGCGCCTTCCGGGGCGGAGCCGGGGCGGGCCGCGGCCGAGCGGAGCCGAGCGGGATTATGATGGCGCAGCGGGCGCTCCCCAACCCGTACGCGGACTACGACAAGTCTTTGGCCACCGGCTACTTCGACGCGGCCGGGCGGGTGAGCGGGGCTGGGGTGAGGTGGCTATAGGGAGCTGCCCCGGGCTTGTAGAGCAGAGACCCCTATGGTTACAAACGCTGTTCCCCGGCTGTGCCCGGTGTACCGATGCGCACCCGCCTGCTGGCGTTGCCTTCACGTTTGGTTTTCTCTCCACAGCTGACCCCCGAATTCACGCAGCGGCTGAATAATAAAATCAGGGAGCTGCTGCAGCAGATGGAGAGGGGCCTCAAGTCCGCCGACCCGCATGACTGCACCGCGTACACGGGCTGGACAGGTAGGGTCGGATCCCATGAAGCAGGAGCTCCCTGGAGCAGACTTCTAGATCAGGCCGTGGCAGACTGTGGGGGTTTGGCCATTGGAATGGTCACAGTAGATCCACGTCAAGAATGGCACTTCTTCTGCATGTTTTAGTCTATTGGAACAAGAGGATGTCTTTTTCAGGACTCCCCATTTTTGAAGCAGGTTTCAAGCTGCAGAGGTAAGACCACAGTGTCATAGGGCAGGATTGTGTCTGCTCCTGGTTAATAGTGCTGAACTTATGCAACGCAGAACGGCAGTACTTGCTTGAGAGTAGACATGGGAGCCTTCAAAGGGGCAGGCTCCAAATCCAGCCACAGTAGGGATGACAACAAAACCAGTGCTCAGTGAAGGAAGGTGTACGTGGCAGGTCATTTACCTGCAACGACTCCTTGTATCTGGCAGCAGTGAGATAATGGCCTGAGATAATGTTCATCTTTCCTGTTCGGGCTGAATTTTATTTGATGACCTTGTCTGATTGGCAGATTGCTCCATTCCTGTTCCCCAGGTAGTGCCACTCTACTTAGTGAGCGCTAGTTCTGCTCCAGTGCCTGCCGAAAGGAGCACAAATGCTAATGTGAGTATAACAAAGTGTGGAAGCCTTCCTCACACTAACTCGAGTGCAAAGCTTGCAGGAGCTTGTCTTTCTCCTATTCTGCATTTTCAGTCTGGTTTTCCTTCCTTGGGAGTGTGCCCCGCCTTTGCCTCCCTGTTTCTACCCACTGGTGCTGGGGAGGACACACCTTTCTCTGTGCCCCATCATTAGCTGCTGCTGTGTGCTTTGTCAGCTCTCCTGCCTTCTGCGCTGTGCCAGGCCCTATGGAGAAACCCTAGGATAGTTGAAATCAATCTCATGCTTGCTGCAAGATTTTTTTTGCTGCTGCTTCTTTTCTCTTGGCAGTACACTGCAATCTTAAATGGCAACTTTCTACAGTCTGGGCGTGGCTGGCTTGTGTGTGGGCACTGTGGAATTTAATGCCATGCCGACAGTTTGCTTGAGAGAGTGGTGTTCACTGTGTTGGTGTTAAACTAACGTTGCAGCTTGATGACAGCAGTGCTAGAAATGCCTGCTTCAAAATTTTAGTAAGGCAGACAGGCACTACTAAAAGCACTCAAGAGCAGTTCATAAGAAATGCTAGGATGCCAGTATTAAATTCCAGCATGGGAGGTCACTGATTTCATCAGCTGCTGTCTTGGAAGCACTCTGTTCCTGCTGCCAGTGAATTTATACATTTCTGCTGAGTGCTGGCTGATTTCACCTTGGGAGACATGTTCTGTTTTCCAGTCTGTTTGACCCTGTGCTGAGGTCCCCTCTGAGGAAAAGTACTGCATGGATAAAGGTGGTCTTCAGTCACGATTGCAGAGTCTGCCCCTGGCCAAAAAATTTAGGAGACAAAACAGGAGGATAGTTGATGTTAGGAGTACTCTCGAAGTCTTTGGGGAGAAGGAAAACACCTTTCCCAAGAGGCCATGCTCCCTTTCTTAAGCTGGTCCTGAGGTGCTTCACGTTGGGAAGTGACTGCAGTTATGAAACAGTGGTTGAGAACTCTGATAAGGATTTCAGCTTGTTTTCATTTGGAAGGGAGTTTCTCAAGAGGGATTCTTCTCTTTTCCTCCCAGATTCTTCTCTTTTCCTCAGTGGGCACACAGCCTTCTTGCCTTGGCTAATAGGAAAAAATCCATGGACAGATCTCCTGGAGGTCACAGCCAGCATGGTGAAGTCTGCAGATATTACACTATAACTTTGTCACCCTACCTTCTTTTTCAATCCTAGTTATATTAATTTGTTCAGAGCTGGTTTCCAGAGACAAAATTAATTGAGCCAAGACAGCAGCATTTTCCTGTGATTGCTTGTGTAGGAAAGGCTTATTGAGTATCTCCTCATGTATATCATTGCCCAGCAGTCTGAAATCAACCCTCACTCTCGTGGCCACTAATAAGAGAGATTTGAAATATGACTGTCTTGGCAGAAACTCTGCATGAAATGTAACATACCTGAGTGTACTACCTTACACTCAGTAATATGCAGCATATGCTGGCATTTTACTTTGGGGCTTGTTTCTTTCCCAGCACACTTGACAGAGCCCTGTTCCCCCAGTGTGTGCTTGTGCCAGGGAAGCCACAGCTTCTTGGCGCATGAAGTTGGAGCAGAGGGAGGGAAGGACTTAGATTTTCAGCTCAGAGGCAGTGAAAACACACTTTGGATCAAGATTATCCAGCATATGGCTGAGTGCCCTCAAAACATACTTGAATCAGCTTGTTATGTTCTCATTTAGTTTCCCCCAGAGATCAGGGCCCCGTAGGCAGCACCTGGTACGTGCCTGGGTTCCGATCAGCCTCAGCTGTTGCATTCCTCTTTGGCTTTTCATCAGTTTAGCAAGACGGCTGGAAGAGTTTTCTTCATAATCTGTTTCACTGGTATCACAGTATTGACTGAGGGAAACTAAACTGCTCTAAGCTAATTCTGAGTCAGAAGCAGTTCAGATCCTGGTAGAAGCACAGCGGCCTCGTCCATTTTCAAACAGATTAGCATGAGGCTGCTGAGGAGTACATACATGCCTGTTGGTGTTTGTGGTAATGTAAAAGGCCTTGCTCTGAAGACTGTCTTGACTGGGAGCATAGATGATGGAAAGAGAATGGAAGGAAATTCACTTCTGTCACCAACTGACTGCAGAAGCTAGGATGCTTCTGAGTCCAGTGCCTACTGGACTGTTGCATCATTCCAGGGTGATGAAGTGTATAAGGGAGAGATTCACCTTCTGCCACACTATGGTAGTGCATTTGGAATTTGTTTCCCATGCAAGCATTCCCTTCTCTGGCAATGTATTAGTCGTGGCTTTCAGCACTGGAGGGCCTCTGAAATAGCCCAGTGCGTCCAGCTGGCCTGCCCTGTCCGCAGCTTTTGCCTGGCCCATTAGCAAGTAGGGACACAGAGCAGGGCTCAGTTGTCCTTTGAAAAGAAAGCCATGTAAGAATGAAATTAGGACTGAACCAGTTCAGGAAAACTTCTGGAAAAACACTTTCCGTTCACTTCAGTGCAATGTGTTCATTTTAACCTCAGAACCCAGAGAACTTGCATCCCTTTTAGTCTTGTTCAGAAAAACTGAAATCCTCAGATAATCCCTACAGAACAAGAGAAAGTGAGGCTGCATTTGCTGAGAGATAATAGAGTATCTTGTGTCACTCACATAAACCACATTCCTGCCAAATGCCTGGTGGATAGTTTTTGTGAAATTTCTGTTCTTGGCGATAATGTTTGACTGGACAAGGCCCAGGGCAATGGCATGTAAATTTGAGGTTGACCTTCCTTTCAGAAGGTTGGAGCAGATCACCACTGATCCTTGCTAACATAACCTATTGTAGGATTTTGTGATGGGGTAAAAAGTTTTACAGAAGAAGCTTTGTTACCCAGGTTTTAAGGCAGGATAAATGCTTAGGCATCCTGAATAATGTCCAGTGTCCCACAGTGCACTAGGAAGATAAGCTGCAAACTGGCTCCCCAACCAGTTCTGAAAATGGACTTCCAGAGATAGGTGGATGCAGTATGGTTTTGGCATGCATTGAGGAGTGCAAGGTAACATCCCCTGTGTCTGCACCAGGAAAGATGCTAATTATCCTTTGAGCTAGGCAATAAAGTTGGGCCATCCGTGCTCTTTTACCCCATTCCTGACTTAATAAAATTACATCAGCTGTCTCATGAGGAACCATCAGGCTTCATCACTGCAGAGATAGGTTTCTGATTCTTCCCTCTGTGTTTGACATCCTGCTTTGAGGCTACTGGCTGACTTACTGCCGTGGGTCAATGCAAGATCTTTGAGATCTTTATGACTCTAGATGGTCGGTTTGGAACAAAATGTCCTCTTGCGACAACCTCCTGCCCTTGATAGAAGAAGCACGGCTCAGCCCCTGAGGCAAGGAGGCATGTTCAGAACAGTCCAATGGCGTAACTTGCTTGCAAAGAGAACTGCTGGGAATCCAAAAAAAGAGTAAGTCTAAACTTGCCGAGAAGTTGAGGCACAGCTTCTCTTTGATCAACACAATGGTCATACAGATGAGATACTCTTTCTGCCTACTGCAGAGTTTTAGGTCACAAGCAAAACCTTTCTTGGTATTTCCATGGTGCCTGCTCTGATGAAAGCAATGGTTGCTGAAGTCAGGGTATCAGCACAAGCCAACTAGTGCAAACAATTCCATTTCTACTATGTACAGCACGTACTCCTCTGCCCCACTTGAAAGAAATCTCTAATGCAAAGTAGCCCTCTGCACCTACCATACAGGAAGGTGAGAGGAGAGAGGTGCTGTTTACTGTCTTTTGGAAGGTGTTCACTAAGCAGGCTTTGTGAGACATGCAGAATTGACTTTTGCCTCCTGGTTCCCTGCAATGAGCAAGCATCTTGGGCATTGACACTCAACCCCAGTGTATTGACTTCCTGCATGCTGGAGGTAGCCGTTTCAGTCGTCAGAGCCCTGTTGGTCTGTCAGTAGTACATATTCAATGCAGCCCTGCACCATCAAGGACTCTCTGAGGCACTCCCCGTCTCATCTGGCTCTGCAGCAGGCCAAGAAGCAAAGAACTTGGACATCTGAGAAACTACAGAGAAGAAGGTCCAGTAGTAAACAAATCAACAGAACAAAGCCCAGACATCTTTGGGAGTAGCGGGCCACAGGCAGCCACTGTATGGCAGTTCTGCTGGAAACAATCAGAGGTCACAAAAATAGGTCACGTTTCCAACACAGACATCCAGGGCACACAGAAGTGGAGCAGATCCACAGCCTACCTAGCTCCATGTGTCTGGTGATGACATGTTTGTATACCACTTAAAGCATGCCAAACAAACACTCAGTCAGTCAGCAAATCCTACCTGGTCAGTTGGGGTGAGGAGGATATTGGAGAGGGAGAGCTGTGGAAAAGCTTCTACAGAGCAACACTACCTTAACTGAACCAAGGTCACCAGGTGGATACTCTTGTCTCTAACCTGCACTGCCTCAGAAATACTCTGCCTGCATCTTGGCACACAGGTTAATACAGGATGTCCCAGGTGACTCTGTTTTGTATCCCTCTACATACACCTGTCAACATTGCCTGTTCATGCTTGTGCCTGCTCTCCTCTGCTGCCTTCCCCACTCTGGAGCTCACAGGTGGCAACAGTGAGCAGCAAGTTGAAGGCAGCACTGCTTGCGCCCTGCTGATCAGTCTGGGAGTAGGAATTCCTTGAGGAAATTAATTAAGAAAACTGGCTTTAGATGCAGTTTATAAGACCTTTGGGTTTTAAATAAAAAGGAAAAATGAATGATTTGGGAAAGCAACTTCATCCTTTAGTACAGGTCAGTGGTTTTTTGGAGTGTTTCCAAAGATGCTTAGGCCTGGGAGGAGTGGGTGTGAGAAATGTTTTAAAAGAGGAGAGGCAAAGATATCAGAGGAAAACAATGCTGAGATACGCTTTCTAAGAATTCAATCCTAGCAGTGGTCTTGGCAGAGTAGTTATGTGCATAATTAGGGTGGTGTGATGGCAGTGGGAATAGAAACTACTTAACAAAGCTAAAAGTTGTATATTAAAGTAGATACGAGTGCAAGTTGTGCTTAGACAGCTATCAGGCTAATAAGAGTCTAGAAGATGTGCTAGGTGCTAAATAAATCAAGGAGAGTTGACATTTTCTAGCTGGAAAAGGAGGGTTCCCCTTTAAAGAAGGGCTTCGTATCCACATCCTTATAGACTTGGGTGATGGCATTGTACAGCTGAGATCTTTCTAGAACTGCTAGCACTGAATTGCTTAGAGAGAGGACAAGGTTATTAGCTTCAGCAGGAAATAGAAATTTTATACATAATGTACATGTGGAATTGAATTGTCTGTAGCATGAAGCTTTGGTGATGACCCATGCAAAATGAGAAAATTATCTGAGTTTGAAATTGTCCTCAGTACCTTGGAAGGTAATTTTGCAGCACGCTTGCCCCCTTGACCTTAACACATCAGAATCTGCAGAGGCTGGCTTTTATTAATTTAGGCTTAATGCACGACCTGAGTCTTCTTAGAAATGGTTATTGGTAAGGGAAGAAATAAGCTCTTCTCAAAGTGATGTAGGCCAGTAGCTTTCTTAGTGCAGGTTTGAGGATGGCTCCCACATCAGAAGGATGGTTCAAGTACCTGTACCTCTCAGGCACAGACTTATTGAGGACTCCTCAGTTACCTACTAAAAGCTTCAAGATTTGAGTGAAGACAAGGTAGACAGAGGCAAAGGACAGCAGTTGATGCTCAGTAGCAGAATTGTTTTTATAGCTGGCCAGTCCATTGGAAGCCTCTAGCGAGGACCATGCAGCCTTTTCCAGTATTCCAGGCAGCTGTTTGTGTTTCAGACAAGGGCTGATCTCATGAGTTATGTGCTGCAGAGGAGAATTGGGCAGTCCCTTTTTTCATTTTTCTAGGATGCACCAGTCCTTGCTATAGGGCTTGGGACTTGCTTAACAGCAGGAGATGATGTCCAGGGAACTGTAACAACCTTGCCAGTGCTTCCCAGTGGAAAGGAATTAAAAAAGAATAATAGAAGGAAATAAAAAAAGAGTCAAGTAGGATGTCTGGATGTCTTAAGGGTGCTGTTTCTCAGTGCTGATGGTGTGTCACTTTTTTTAAAAAATCCAATCCAAGCCAACTGACCCAACCCCTTTCCCCCTAAGCATGGGGAAAAAATAGAGTGACAACTCAGTTCTGCTCTGTCACCAGTACCACCTGCCCAAAGATGATTTATTTTTCCTCTTCACTGTTGAGCAAAAGTCACAGGTACAGCGTATGGATTTAGGTGGGTTTGTCTACGTCTCATCTTTTGCTCCTTGCTACTAAAATTGTATGTAATTTTATATAAAAATGTATGCAATTCTATGCTGTTCTCCAGGCCTTCCTGGGTCAGACCCTGCTGTTGTCTTGACCTGCCATCCACTCACAAGCAGCATCAAGTACAAGGAGGTGACAAAGCAGGAAAGGACGCTGTAGGTTATGTCCCTGGATGTGCCTGAGAAGTCTGTCTGTAAGGCTGCCCTAGATGAGGGCCAGGCCAGACTTTCAGGTTCATTGAAGTAACAAAGCAAACCTTTCTAGTTCAACCCTTATGTTCCTTCTGCAGGCATTGCTTTGCTGTATTTGCACCTGTATGATGTGTATGGAGACCCAGCCTACCTTCAGGTGGCTCATGAGTATGTGAAGAAGAGCCTGAGATGCATGACCAGGCGATCCATCACTTTCCTGTGTGGTGATGCTGGGCCCCTGGCAGTGGCTGCTGTCGTCTACCACAAGCTGCAGAACCAGAAGCAGGCAGAAGACTACATCACCCGGTAAAATACTTGGTTATGTCTTTGACCTGGCCTTCCTCTTGCTTATAGAGCTGGTCTGAGCTTATACGAGGCACTCTCTGACAGAAGTGAATACATTTTGTTGCAGTCTTGTGTGAGAAATAATCCAGTAACGTAGCAAGACAGCAAAAACTTTTCCTGCCCTGGTAAAAGAGGTGGTTTAAGGACAAACACATTTGCATGGCAGCCTGCAGGCTGGGGAGCAAGGATATTGTTCAGCTGGTATTGCAATCTTAAAAATAATTCTGATAAACAGAGGAAGAAAAAAGTGCCAAAATTAAAAACAAAACAAAAAAAAAACCCAGAAGGTGGGGTTTGGTGTTTTTTGAGAACATTTTAATTTAGCTTTACAGTCATTTTGATGAAAAGGGAAAATGTGGTAAGATTATTAGATTTAATTTTGGCACTTGCTTCCACTTGCTCTTTATTAGTTGTCTTTGACTTAAGATTGACAGCATCCCTTTCAACTGCAGAATGCAGCTGGTTATGATTCATTTATTTCTATTTCCTGCCTTTCCTCGACTGTTTTCACATGTATTTTTGTTGGGTACTTAAGACAAGAAAAGGACAAACAAGCAGGCGTACATCAGCATGTGGCAGAGGAAGGAAAACAGTTAAGGAGATGCAGTTGCAAGCTTTTTCTCAATTAAGGGAGATGGGTTTTAAGAAGGTGAGAAACAGCCCTGTAGAGAGTTTCCATTCATCCGTGATCAGCACAAAGACAAAACCCCTTGCACTTGAAAACACTGACTGCCCTTAAACAGCCATGGGCAAGTGATACATAATAGCAATTAGAAGAAGCCACAGGTGGGAATCCGAGGTGTCTGTATGGTTTGGACACCAACTTCCCACTCCCTTAACTAAGAATAGCTTCTGGTTTATGTGGATACAATCAGTCTGAGGACAGAACTCTCTTCTTTATTCTGGTAATTATCTGTAGGTTAGATTTTGCTTTGACAAAGTGGCAAATCTCACTATGATTAACATACATGCTAACAAGAAGAGAATGAATCTGTCAAAGAGTACTGGCAAACAGACTTATGCATTGAGTTGTGCTCAATGCATAAGTCCCAGATTGTAAAAACAATCCCTAATTCATGTTTTCTTCCTGAGGTCTCCCCTCCCCATATCCCTCTTGTTCTGCCCATGGTTTGGTGGCAGAATGGAATCTCATGATTAATTTTGCACTGCCATCTAACGGTATAATAAAGGCAGAACGTTGGAACTTGGTTTCTTCATACATTTGTGAGGAGGAAAACAGAAAAATGTGGCTTTCTCAAATAAGCAGTTACACTGTCCTTACTCTGCCATCCATTCCCAGAGAAGTAGGCTGACTGTGCTCCTTTAAAATAGAGTATTTCTTTGAGAAGTAGCTCCCTTAATCAAAACTCTTAAATGTTTTTTGAGTATGCTGTTTAGTTACAGAACAGTTGCTAAGCTGTGCAGTGCAAGTGCATAGAAAGAGCACTTCCGTCAGAGCTGTGGAGAAGAAGGTCCTCTCTGCATTTTGTCCTCTGTCTTTTAAAGCACCTTATCTTTACAGAGCCAGTGGAGAGAGCCCATCAGCCAGGTTTTACCTGCAGTGGTAGAGACAGAAGCTTGCTTTTTCCTAAATGAGTTCATGACCAAAAAATGTGCTTTTATGCTCTAGAGAGACTAATGTTTCAGGGCAGCCTATTTTCCAAGAGCCTGTGAAAATCTGAGCTGTGTTCTAGGAGCCCTCTTTTTCCTGTCACCTCCCACCAATTCAGAAGGTCAAAGCTTTGCTTTCAGAGCCAATGATGCACAAAAATCCCATTTTGCTCTACAGCTGTCTTGATTTCCCCCTGTCCAGAAACTGCTGATTGTTGACAGTTGAGGTAGTAGGCTGATAACATGAATAGGAGTGGCTCTTCCTTTCAGAGACCTCGATTTACCCCACACACCTGAGAAATGCATTCTGCATGCAATCAGTCTAGCATCGTCCCAGGCATCTCCTTTTGAATGCATGACCACATCTCAAAACCAGCAAAAACTGCTGGCAGGCTTCCTCCCCTGATGATTCTGGTTGAAAAGGAGTTAGAGGTAAAGGAGTAATGCACAAAGAACAAGAACAGTAGCTCCAGTTGTTCCAGGTTTCCCCATGAAAAGAAGATATCACATCCAGAACTGAGAAAATCCCTACCACTGGTATTAAAATTCATGCATCCATCCATTCCTTCTATTTCACCAGACTTTTCCTGACATCTTAGAGCTGAACAACATCACCAGCCAGTTTCTCTTCTGGCCAGCCTGCTGCTGGGCAGTCTTATCTGTCCAGGCACCTCCTTGGAAACCCTCTTCATCAGCCGTCCTTGGCCTTGGAGGCAGGCACCATGAGGAAGCAGCAGGCCTTTCCTTTCAACTCCCACAGCTGAGAGAAGAACCCATGCCTTGGGTGTAAAGTCTGCCTCTTGGGTTTAGTCTGTGAGAAAAAAACCGCTCCCTTGGAGCAGTCCGCATGTCAAGTGGTACAGCAGCCAGTCCACCCTGAGACACTGCTCCCTCCTTTCTCCTTCAGTATCCCTGCTCACTTTGAGTCCAGTGTCAGGGCAAAGTTTCCTGCCATGAGAAGTCACAGCCCAGCATCCTCTCTGCTTGAGACGTTTGGTTGCTTCTTTACTTTGCAACACATTGTTGCCAAGGCCCTGGAGCCCAAGGAGCAAAGGCTGCCAAGGCACCTTTTCTGTTCTTTACACTGCTGTCAGAAGGAAGCCCAGCACACACAGAGCTTTTCCTGGCTGGTTTCACAGCAGGAAGCAGTCAGGGAACAGTCTTAAAGCCACTTACGCTAGTATTTTAAAAGTGATAGCATTTTTCAGATTGCTGTTTTAGAGGTGAACAGAAAAATAAAGACAAATCCAGTCACACTGCTACCTGCTGCCCTGATAGGGAAGGACATCCAATCTTTCTGGAAGTGTGATGAGAGGTAAAACAAAGGAGAAGTTGCATCAAGAGTGAATTGGGCTACAAAGCACCAGTGTGAAGCGCTGACAGTCTTTGTTAGCACTACAGGAATATCACCAGCTTTGCAATATCATAATAGAAAAGTGGCAAAGAAAATACTTGACTGCAGCAGACTTCACTCTGTACCTGGCCTGGTGCCAGCCAAGTTGTCCTCAGACAGCCACAGCGCTCTACTTTGCTAAGGTGTCCTCACTGCTGCTCAGTTCTCCCTAGAGAACATTCCTTCCATGTGCAATGGCACTTTGATGTTAAACAACATGTGTAGCTTCACCTCTTACTTAGATTTTTAGCTCATGGAGACACCTCTTTCTCACCTGACAGCATAGCCCAGGTTATTTGCAGGCATGGAGAGGAAGGGGCTTTTTTATCAGGACTTAAGAGCATAAGGGGTGGGATTTTTCCACATACCATTAGTACTAGCTCGACTTTCTACTATTCATTAAGCAGCCAAATTAGAAGGATAGCCATTTAAATTGAAAGTAGTGATTTTTGGCAGAGTATCTGCCTTGCCAACTACATCCCAAGGAGATGATGGTGGGCAGCCTTTCCTGAGCAGTCAGCAGCTTTATGCTGAGCATTTCTTTCAGCCCAGGTTTCCCCCTCAAGTAGCTTTCCAAGCTGGTGCTCTAAAACCCAGTCACGTAGTATGAGTGCATTGTGAACAGCTGAGCAGACTGAAACAATCAGCCAAACAAAAGGCAGAGAGGAAGGGGCGATTATGCACCTCGTGTAGCTGGAAGGCTGAGAGCCAGAGCCCAGCCTGACAACTCCCAGGGCACAGACAGCATGAAGGAATGAACCATGGTTTTGAGCTCCAGTCTTAGTGCTTGTTTACATGGCTTTGAGTGTCCTCTCATCTCCCACATGTGAATTTTTCATTGTAGTTTGCTCCACCTACACAAGGCTGACCCACGAGTGCCAGATGAACTGCTCTATGGACACATGGGCTATCTCTCTGCACTGATATTTGTGAACAAGCACTTTGGAGAGGAAAAGATCCCTCAAAGTCGCATTCAGCAGGTACTGTGCCTTTTGCTGATTTGTTATCTGTCTCTTCCCATACAACTCACCTTTGGGCAGGTAAAAATCAATGTTAGATGTAAAGAACTCTGGCAGTAAGGGAGAAATCATGGTATACCTGCTCTTCTTCCAAAGGGGCAAAGCACCACATGTTCCCCACTTACCATGTAAATCCATAGGCAATACTGGACTGGCATACATTTCATTCCACCCTCTGCTTGGGCAGAAAAAACAAATCTCGTTCTGTGTCAGAATACTGACTGTGCTGTGTCCAAGACAACAACATTTCCTTCACCCACATTCGTTCCCATCAACAGGTCTGCGAAGCAGTTGTAGCCTCAGGAGAGAGCTTAGCCAAAAAGAGGAACTTCACAGCAAAGAGCCCACTTATGTATGAGTGGTACCAGGAGTACTACGTAGGAGCAGCCCATGGTTTGGCTGGGATTTACTACTATCTCATGCAGGTAAGAGGCATGAGTGGGGAGGCCCTTAGCAGCTGTTTCACATTTCTTTGAACAAGGAACAGCATTTGAATTGGCTCTTGGTAATGCCAAACTGGGAAAGATACCTTGTTTGATTGGCTTACCTGTGTGTTTACCATGCATTTCCACTTGTTAAGGTTTTCTTCAAATCTAAGATTGAATCTCTGACTTTGGAGATCTGTGGAGAAATGTGACCTGCATTAACCAGCAGTGTCTCATAATGGAGGCCTGTGGCTCAGCTGGGTCTGAGTTTCCCCCTCATGTATAAAGTATTCACATTTGTTAGTATCTGCTGGCTGGGTCCCTGCATTTTCTGAGGTGGTTACTTGGAGCAGTGTCAGATCGTTAGAGTGAGAATCTCTGAGAGAAAAGCATGGTGAAGGAGATTGGGCTCATAGTAGGAAAGTGGGAAATGCCTTTGTATCCAAAGTAGAACCTGTTTCTAAATGTGAAAGAGGTGGGAGTTTGATAAAGGAACTGAGTTCTGCGGTTCCTGAAGCAGGCAGAGCAAGATAAGAGGCTGGGAGATGCAGTACCCCTTTGCTTTGATGATTTCTCACTGTTTTGCACAACTCACTGGAGCTCTGTCAATATTCCCTATTCTGGCTCTGAAAAAAATGAGGGTGATAATTCCCCTATGTGTGTCCCTTTGTGCATATATATTTCTGAGTGCTTAAGCACTTAGAAAAGTAACAGCAATAAATAACATTAAATTTTTAAAGCATTAAGAGCACCCATGAGCAGCGCAAATTATTTTGGTCTAGAAATAGTCTATAATCTTTTATTAGACATAACTCTCAGAGCAGGTGGAAAAGGAAGCCACCAGGTTTTGAGTATTTGAGCTTTCCTTCAGGACTGTCAAAGTTAAAGCCCATATACAGGATCAGTAGAAGTCCTGTGAATGTAACTCTCTTCTGTGGCTCAGAGAAGAAGGGGTGATTGGTGGTTTTTAAGTAGAAGATTTGGCAAAAGGAGGATGCAAGGTGGTTACTAGGTAGCTAGCTAGGAGCTGGGGAGACAGCGATGTGCTGTGAGCCCAAATTTGTACCAAGTCCCTGAGCTTGTTCCCAAACGGCTGTTTTAAATAATTTTAAGTGTAAGTCTCTCCTAAAATACTGCATGGGCTTTATGCTTCTCTGCTATATGAAGTACGAGGAGCCTGGATCAGTCAAGCATGATGCACAAAAAGCCTTGGGAGAAGCAAGTGAGATATGGAGAGGAGAACATCTTTTATCTCTAATGGTTTTACAGCACAAGTATTGATTTTTAATTTTCCACTTACCAGTCTGGGAGCAATGTGATCCTTAGATGAGAGTTCTCATTGCAGTCTGCCATGGGAAATTAGAGCTGCACAGATTTCATGTGGGGCAGTGTCATTGCCGCACATGAAGAGAACACTGAAGCCACTGCCTTGCTCTGTCTGAGGTCAGCAGTGAAGTCAGCCTCTTGAAATCACCCACCAACATCTGTGAAGATACAGAATTGTAGCCTGCCAGCTGGGCTGAGATGCTCTAGGTGCTAGGAATCATCCTTAATACTGATTTTATACAGTTACCTCTTTACTTCAGATCTGGGTACCTGAAGCTGTTCCTCATGTTTAGGAAAAGCAGCGGCAAGCTCTCTCGCTTAGAGGACCAGGTGACATGCTAGGGACAGTCTTTGTTTCTGGGATGCAAGGACAGGTCTGGAAGCAAGTCCCTGCCAAAAGGCAGAGCAGCTAGGGGCTGAGTGGGTAATCATAAAGTGTGAAAGCCTGAATCAAAGAAATTACTTAATTTACAAGGAGCAAAGAGGGAACATAGCCATAGTTGACTTTGTTTCCACCTTTCGGGCAGACCTTGGGTCTCTTAGGGACAGACAGAATGGTAATTCTCTCTGATTTAAATGTTTTCTCTCTCTTAGCCTGGCTTTGGAGTGAGCCAAGTAAAGCTGCACAACACAGTCAAGCCCAGCGTGGACTATGTCTGCCAGCTCAAGTTTCCATCTGGGAATTACCCTCCATGTATCGGTGACACCAGAGACCTACTTGTCCACTGGTGCCATGGAGCACCAGGTGTAATCTACATGCTCATCCAGGCATACAAGGTACCAGAAACCTTGCAAAGACCGTTTAGAGATCCCTAAATGTGAAACTTCCTCTGGAGAAGATGCTGGGAGACCCCTCCCCTTGCCTGGAAGTAGGATGGCTTGTTACAGTGAAATCACCCCAAAGAAACAACTGACTGATACAGAAATTAGTCTTTTAAAAAAATGTTTCTGAAAATATCCATCAGTTTTGTGGGCTGCCCTGTTGCAGGTGATGAATGGTGACAACTAGTTGTGTGTGAAGTAATGGTCTTACATCCCCACTCATGATATCAAAAATATCCTCCTTAAAAGTAAACAGCAAAGTCACTTTAAGCAGGAGACCCAAGCCTCTGCATCCCACAAGGATGCTCTTTCTTTGGAGGACATTGCCTCAGCAAGTACGACTGTTTCTTGTCTCTACAGGTCTTTGGGGAGCAGCAGTACCTGAATGATGCCCTGCAGTGTGCAGAAGTGATCTGGCAGCATGGGTTACTGAAGAAAGGCTACGGATTGTGCCATGGGACAGCTGGCAATGCTTATGCCTTCCTGGCACTGTACAACCTCACTCAGAACATGAAATATCTCTACAGGGCCTGCAAGGTAAGAGCTTGTGTCAGCAGTAGAGGGGCTTATTCACTTCTGCCTTCTACATCACTGCCTTGGCCTTTGAAACACAATTTCTAGTGGGGCAGACATGCAGCTAGATCTGACCATCTGCACCAGAGCAGTCCTTCAGCAGTGCAGTCACTGTCTGACAGAAGGGATTTCCCTTTGAAGCCTTGCTCTGCAAGGGGTAACGTGAGGAAAAGGATAGTATTTTCTTTTTAAGATTTGCCTTTAACCAAATCTGAACGTTTTTTGTACCTCTTTTCTCAGTTTGCAGAGTGGTGTTTAAGCTATGGCCAACATGGGTGCCGGACTCCAGACACGCCATTCTCTCTCTTTGAAGGTAATCTCAGTCTGTAGCCTTGTGTTTTGCTCCTGGATCTAAGCTGGTCCAGCACCAAGGAAAACCGAACACACATTCCACTGGAGTCTTTGCAAAACTCGGTGTAGAGGATGGAAAGGAAACTGTACTCACTGGGTTTTTTTACCCTTTCCCAGAAGCAGTCTCCCTGTAGCACAGGCTAATGTCTTAGCTGGAGCATCTTGTCCTCTTAGGCCTCCCACACAGATTTTGCATACTGATCTCAAGGGGAATTCTTTCATGGCTACAGGTCTCCTTTTGGTTATTTGTAGCCTGGCCTCTCAGACAGTCTCTTTTCTGTACATTTTTAAGCATGGAAATCCTTCATGAGTGTTCCAGTTTGATTCTAAAGGTGAGGAACAAATGGGCCTGCTTTTACGGATTTGTTGGCTCCTATGGCACTTTGTGCTTCCTGCTGACGGCTCCCCCCAAATCTGCCATCAGTGGGTATGGCTGAAGGAGGTAACCTAAATTTCCCCAAGCTGTTGCAGGCCAAGGGTCAACAGCAGTTCCATCAGTTAGGACCTTGGGCAGCAGTGTCGCAAGGACCAGAGTTTGACAAAGCTGCCCAGTGTTGAACTTGTGGATTGGTAAAGCAGAAAGGAGGGAGCTGGAGTGGGGAAAAGACTCATCATGTTTTCCCATGTACTTTTCAACATTTGATTAACTTCAAAATGCTTTTCCTCACTGAAGTACCAAAGTTGCTCAGGAAGCCTGGGCTCATACCTTGAAAATTATTTAGGACCTTCTCTTCTGTCTTTATAATTCATTCACCCCCTGGATAACTGAGAAAAACAGTGACCAGAGGGAATTTCTCTGAAGCACAGTGTTTTTTTCATCCTCAGGAATGGCTGGAACAATTTACTTTCTTGCTGACCTGCTGGTGCCTACCAAGGCTAAGTTCCCTGCATTTGAACTCTAAATCTGAATCCTGCTTGGCAGTTTTGCTGCCTGTATCCTTCTGCACCTGGGAACGCAATTCAAGGCTGCTTTCTCCTTTTTCCAGACTCATCATTGTTCACCTAACTGAACGTAAATCCATCCTCCTGAGGGCATGCTGAGTTCTCTAACATTTCTAGTTGTCTCATTACATTGTTTTGATTTAAAAGACAGAATGTGGATTTTGCTGGTGTCCCTTAAAAACACAGGGCTGCAGGTGGGAGCATGGAGAACTGTACAGAATTTTGTTGGCTACAGAGTTTTGCTATTTCCTGTATCCCATTTCCTGGGAAGAAGTTTTCTATTGAATGTAACCTGGGCTATTTAACTTCTATTTGTGCTAACAAATAGTTGTAGGAATGTAGCTGCCTTTTGAAAACAGCAGATGGAAAACTGAGACTATTGCCCTGGAAGTTGTTTTCAAGTGTTTTCCTTCTGAGTACCCAGAGAGCAGATGGTTCAGTATCTGGGCTGTGCCACATGAAGTGAATGTGATGGACTGTGGATTCTTATTTATATTTTTAATATATTATTGCAACAGGCAGAGCCAGAACTGACATGCCAAGGGCTTGTCCTGAGTTTGCACCTATCTGCTCTAAAGGCAAAGGCTATGTATAGCTCTTCTGTGCATTTGTTCCAGTGACAGACAAGTAATCCACTGCCATCTTACATTAAACCTTGCTAGTTCACTGGTCATGCAATGGCAAACTCCAGTCCAGAGGTGAGCTAAGCGTGCTTGCCTTTTGTGGTCTCTTCTGGTTAGCTTTGAGAGTTTATTTTGCAGTCTTTATTTAAATTTGTGTATTAGGTGGTGCCAGGTGCCCACCAGGAGCAACAAGGGAAAAGAAATGTATGCCACTGAGTTCTGTCAATGTTTAACCTATTAGCTGTATAGATGTTATTTATGTGTTTTCCTTTATAAGCTTTCCCAAACCTGGATAATTTGAATCACTTGTTCACCATGCTACTGCTTCTTGTAGTTTGATTTGCAACCACACGTCTACACAGCTGGAAAATCTGCACTAGGTTAACTGGCTTTTTGATGTGTCAGGTAGATCAGGTACTTGCAGGGGGTAAATCTGCTTTTCCATTGTTAGCTGATGCTGCACCAATTTCCAGAAATTTGGGACCTGTAAACCACTTTCTTAGCACTAAAGAAACACATGAGCCTAAAAACTGAGCTTAGGGAAGTTTACAGATGCAGCCACACAGCTTTGTGCTGTTTGAGGGCAGCTCCTCAGCCTGCACCAATGTGGCCATGGGTTTTGATGTTTCAAGGGCTGAGCTGCTGAGTGCCTCTGGCCCCATAAGAGCAGGGGAGAAGTAGCAGGGCAGCACAGCAACACTCCTGGACCAGCAATGGCAAAGCAGGATCACCAAACCTGGCATGGTTACACTCACACGTGCCTGAACACAGGGCAGCTGAGCCCCAGTGGCATAGGCAGCCCCTTGAGAACCTCCTGGATAGGCATGGAGTAGAAACCAGCCCTGGAAGGCTGGCTTGTTTCCTCAAAGCCCATGCTTCTGCTGCCCTCACAGGTTTCTGAAAGTCCATCAGAAGACAGCCTGAATTGCAGAAAATCTCATCTCCTTGAGGCTGGGCATCCCTGTCAGAAGCCTCAGGCTTGTGTAGAATCAGCAGCAGGCTTCCCCTATCATTCACAGGGCCTAAACAGCACAGGAGAAGCAGAGAGGAGTTGCCTAATCAAACAGTACTTGAAGTTACCTCCCAGCTTTGCTGATGTGATGGCAGTGCAGGGACAATGCTCTGAGCCTGCGTTTCTCCTGAGCACCACTTCTGTAAAAGAAGATGGTTTGTGCAGCCTGGGTCATGATGGAGTGAGAGCATAATGTCCCAGGGTTTGTACATTGATCAGGGGAGCATCAGGGCCATGTGTACAACTGCTACGTGGAGCACTTTCTAATAAAAATGCTGAAACAACCAAACTTTGGGTTATTTCTGCCCCTTGCTTTGTGCCCAGGATTCATGTCTGAAGTGATTAACATACACCACAACAGCTGTGCTGGCATCTCCTGGAGGCTCAATGGCCTTCCACCCACCCTGAGTGTTAAATAGTATCTCACAATTTTCCCTCATTTCCCTTTTCCTTGCAGGCTGTGCTTTCTTTCCAGGGCATCCTTTTGCACTGCTGTCTCCATCCAAGGCTGCATCCTCCCTCTGTGGCTTCCATTGGAGACCACAGTCCTTCAGGTTACTGTTAATTGCACCAAAATACACCTGTGCACAGTGCTGGCCACCAAAAGGAAGAGGTGGATCCTCTCAGGAAAGTACCCTCCTGCTTAATGAAAGGAGGAACAGGGCATCTCGGGGAGGCTGTGACTCTCCAGCAGCAGAGGCTTGAAGACCAAGCTGTCAGGAGTGGTACAGTTAAAGGTGATCCTGCCCTCCAGCACAAGCATGTATTAAGTTGCTTGAGGTCCTACACAAGCTGGTTTTCCATAGTTTCTATTAAGATTTGTGGTAAAGGTCTTGAGGAAGGGGGTCCAGCAACAAGAATGAGAAAGCAGCATAGTGCAGTTTCTTTGCTTACCCTTTCTTCCTCATACAGGGGTTTGGTGTGGTGCTGCCCATTTCCTCCCACCTTTGTGCAAAGGGGAGGGAGCAGGACCAAGACAAGGTTTGAAAACACACCTGCACCTGTTTCAACAAGTCACCTGAGAGGGACTTTATCAGAGTGTAGATATTTGACACTTTGTGATGGTTGTGTTTGTCCATGGTTGTGGTTTAAAAAACAAAAATAAAAAATATAACCTATATTCCCAAGAAACAAGTAAAAAACACATTTTGAATGCTTTACCATCTGGCTCAGTTTGTGTTCACCTCTTGCATATACTAGTGTGATCAGCAAAATGAAAAACATCCCAAATACTATTAGCCAGATGCCATCTGTAGGTGTGCACGTCCCCTGAGAGCCTGACATGGTTTCAGCTCTCAAGAGCTGACAGCAGCCTCAGTTATCAAAGAGGTGACATAGAGATAGTGCAAGAGAACAGATAGTGCTGTCTCTGCCTAAATTACTTCATTTCTCATTCCTACATACTAACTTTTCAAATGCCTACTAACAGTGATTGACACTAAATCCATGGCTAACATTATTTAAAGTTTTTGCCAAAAAATCTTGCCATGAGCTGTCCTCAGCCCCTGTAGCCTTTGCAGTCAGACACACTGAGCTGATAAATCCATTCATGAACTACCACTGCAGTGATTTGATGCACACTGGTTTCCCTTTGAAACCACTTTGGAGTAGGCTGCTGGCTTGTGGCATGGCAGATGTTCTCCTAGAGTTAATGCGGAAAAAGCACAGCAGAAGAGATCTCAGCCTCCACAAAACCCAGCTCATCCCCCTGCCCCAGAACAGACACTGCTTCCATCTGACAAGCTTGGAGCTGAGCCAGGTAGAGAATAAGGGTGGCACATCCCACGTGCAGTATCTGGGAGAAGCAACCAGTGGGATCCCAAAGGTGCTGGCTTATGCAAGCTATCCAGCCAGACCTCACTGCACCGCTGTCTCACCTTTCCATCTTCCCCTATTTTATTTTGTCCAGGTTTTTGCACCCAACTGTAATAGCTCAGCCAAATCTGAGTGGGGTTTTCTAATGACAACACCCAAGGGAATGTGGCTGGGTTCAAGACCACAAGTCCTGCTCCAGGCCAGTTCCCAGCGCATACGGTTAATTCATAGCAAGAGTTTTGTTGGGTTTTTTTTAGTTACGTATTATTTTTTTTACACTGGTAAGAACAACCCAGGTTCCTCACGTGCTTCTGCCCAGAATGTCTGAGTCCTTTAGCCAGAGTAACCCCTGCATTCCTTTAGCTGCACCCAGGAAAGAAACCTGAAGGCCAGTACCCAGACCAGGAAATTTAAACCCTATTTGAACCATGCTATTAGTGCCTGAAGACAAATTCCAACAAAGCAGGAGGCAGCAGATCAGCTCAAAATAAGCACCCGGGGAAACAAACTGGGCCCCAGCCAGGCTCACCCCAGCAGGGTTGCTAGCTTGGGGACCCCTCACAGAAGGGTGTTGGTGGCCCCAGCAGGTGGCAATGCAGCCTGTCAGCAGCAGCTAGCCTGTCGCTTCAAGCACATACCCGCACTCCTCAGCTGCTAAATCCTACCTCGGGAGAGCTCGGGTTTAGCTCCTGGGAAAGTCACTCAAACCAAAAAAGCCCACACGAGTGAGGTTGTATTTGTGTACTGTGTGGGGTGACAGATGTGAGAATCATAGATGCCCTTCCAAAATGTATGGCCTCTGAGTCATACACCCCTGGGGAAAAAGAAATATGTAAGTAAGTAAGTAAATAAATAAATAAATAAATAAATAAAATCTTTCCTAGTCTTGCCTGAAGCCACCCAAGCTCCCCATAGGGGAGGACAATTCATGCTCCTTAGGCAGGTTATCAAGGAAATGCTCCACATACTGGGTGAAAATACTTTATCTCCCCATGTCGGCTTTACAGACATTGCACAAGCCCTGCCACCAACCACTCCCAACATGCAGGAAATAGAGTCAAATACTCCCTTTTCCACGGGTTGCCCTCAGCTCTTTGAAGTCTCCTGCACCAAACATACCTCCCCCTAGAATGCCATAGGGATTGGGTACGTCCCAAAATGGCAGGAGTATCAAGAAAATCCAACTGGGCACATGTGTAAGGGTACCAAGGCTCACCACTGAGGTATTTGTCAAGGGAATAACAGCCTAGTAGAGGTGAAATGGCTCCTGTAGATGGGCTTGCAGTCCTATCTCTCTCCCCAACAGGGCTGTAGCAGCCTTGGTCTCCCTCACCTGCTGATTGCCTTGGGAATTTCCAGGCAACCCCCTGCTTTGGCCAGGCATGAGGACAGAGAAGCACAGGGCAACGAACTGGGCCTCAAGGAGTGGGGGGGTCTCAGGCCATGTGCTGTTTCAGGTATTCAGGGGGATCTCTGTGCACAGTGGGGGTGCAGTGTTACCATGCAAACTCATTCTTAATGCAGCAGGAAGCAGATAAACCCAGGCCAACATAGACTTAAACCCCCAAATTCAGTGTCACAGCTGGTGTAAATGGATACTGCAGCATCGCCATAACTGTGCCTCTCAACTTACCAAGCACAGTTCAATAACCTTGGCAAGGGGTACTTTTTACTTTTAGGTGGGCCAGTTCAGGAGCTGCACAGGCTTAAACTGATTGAGGGCAGTTTAGGATCCAGCCCCTCTGCAACAGCTGAACATAGAAGTCAGGGGGAATTACTTAACTTTGAATAGTTGGTCAAATTTGAGGTGTAGCTAATAAGCTTGTTTGTGCCTGAACTTAAAAGCAAGTCTTGGTTGCAATCCCAGCAATATCTGACAGGTTGTTGTTTAATTTTGTTGTTTGTTGTTTCATTTTTCTTTTTTTATTTGTTTGAGTTGGAGTTGTTTGTTTGTTTGTTTGTTTGGGGTTTTGTGAAAGAACAAGCAAACTCTAACAAGACTGAGGATGCCACTCATCAAACATCCCCTTACCATGAACTGGAAACAGATACACCACCACTCTCACTTTAGGACAAATGTATTTACATTCTTCCTACACTCCCTGTCTTTGCCAAAGATTACAAAATATCACAACATACTAGCTGGGCTTCAGAGAGCTCCTTCCCAGCTCTGGAGCAAGGATCAGGGATGTTGCTACTGCAGAAGTGATGTTGCTTGGCTTGGGTAATGCTCTGCAAGCCTATAAAGGCTGCTGGCACTACTGCAAACATGGTATCTGGAGTCTGGGGATGAGCATTGCCCTCCACCCTTGTGCCACCCCACTGGCAAAATTAACCTTTAAAAGCAGAGGCAGGTGCAATGCACAGCTGCTCTGAGACCCAGAGAGGACCAGCATATCTCTGAATCCTGCAGGATTTTTCGTGTGTCAGCATCAAACTCACTCCCTCAAAAGTTGTTGGGGAAAAGCAGAATAAAACAATTCTCAATATAGCTGCTGGTTCAAGACAGTCTGCTATTGCCTCATCCATAAAGTTTTGTATTCCCAAGTGTTCCCCAAACCAGCTTTCACCCTTAGCATGGTGGTCCCTGCCACTTTGCTCTGTGGCAGACACTTCTGTTTTACCTCTCTCCCTACCTCAGTCACCCACTTGTTTCTGTCTCTATGCTGCCACTTTTGGGGTAGAAGGGTGGTAGCTTTTACTTTGGATTGTTTCACAAATCCAGTTTACAGCAGCACAGCAAGGAGGAGGCAAAATGCAGTGTAAGGGGGAAAGCAAAACCAGCTTATCACAAGGAAACCTGAACCCTCCTTCAGCTCTCAGGATTTCCAGGAGGAAGTTCAGGACCTTCCAAGAACAACCCTATTCCCAGTATTTGGACATTCTGGATGCTAAGAGCGCCTGCAGAAAGGAAAGGAGAGAATTTAGTTCTTTTTCATGTATCCCTCAACTTCAGAGGCACAAAAGCCATTTGTTTTTGCCACCCTCTTTTCTGGACAGGCCAACTTGCAGCCACCCTTCGCTCCCGGATGCCCTGCAGTGCCTTCACTTACCCCAGAGGGTGAAAGATGACAAATTTGGCCCAAAAAAGTACAACAGATACTCTAATGACTGGCCATCCTTGAAGCCTGCATCAAGGAAGACAAATAGAAATGGAGAAGGCACAGAGGCAGCACTAAAACCAATTTATAAGCCTTAAGAAGGGAAAAAAGAGCAGGATTGTAAGGAGCCATTTAACTCCACCTACTCATGGCCGGGGAATTTCTTGCTAGCAGGATACATGTCAGGTAGCCCTTGTGAATTGCTCATTTTGCAGCAGTTGCAATTAGCTGCAGCATTTGCAGCGTTTGCAGGTGGTAATCTAATCCACTGGTAGTATTTTGCTTTCCATAAACCCCATTGGAGCCAGGCCCATAAATAGTTACACTGTAGTGTAGAGCTGCATACAAGGGAACAGCAAATGTTCCACATAACGGCTGCTGGCCTTTATGAGACTGAGGAGTCGATCATATTTCCACCATTTTGCCAAGTTTTATTATAGATCTCCCTCTTTAAGGATACCCTTAAGTGGTGAGGGGGAGACCACAGTGGTGTCAAACAGCTTCCTCACAGGGGACACACAAAGTACCCCTTAATTGCAGAGGTTTCCCTTATTCCCAGAAGACTTTTGGAACAGTTTTCTCTGTAAATTAGGTGTTCCACGTCCATCCTGACACTTCCAGTAATGGACAGGAAGGGCTTGATCAGATTTTTATGAGTGGCTGAAAAAATAAAGAGAGACACACCTCCAGAAATAAACTTTAGGACACTCCAAGAAAATCACCATAAAACACAAACTTTGGATGGGCGTATATCCCACATCCAGGAATACCCTTGTTAAGAATTCATAGCTCATTTATCACTATGGGAAAGAGGACAAACCCCCCTTGAGTGACAGCTACAGCAGGTGGCAGTTAGGTGACAGCCACACCCAGATACAGCACCAGCAGTTCCCAGAATTGTGCTCACCATGCCATTAGAATGCAGTGCTTAATATTTGCAAGCCTGAAAAATTCATCGGCAAGAAGCTGGGCTCCAGGCCAGAAGCGGTAAGTTGCCAGTAGAAGCATTTGGAACCCCTGATGGTTCATAATCACAGGGGATAAACTCCAAGGTGTTTATACCCGCCAAGGCTGGGAAATACCTCGTTCCAGCAGGGCTGACCCCATGCTTTACAAGCATATGGAGAAGACAGTCTAATGTAGGGATCCCAAATGAGTACACATGAATCTGGGGTTTGGGAGCACGCAGACCCTTTTTAAAACAGAACAATCATCTTTCATCATCTTCCCTCCTCTTTTATTATATTCACGTCCTGGCGTGATGTTACGAAGCTGCTTTATTCCTTAATCGTCCGCTCAATGCCCAAGGAGGCTGTGCCTTTAAGATGGACCCGGGGCGGGGCCAGAGGCATGGGCCGAGTGCGGGGCAGATTCAAGCGGGCCCCACGGCTCGGGGGCTCTGAGGCTCGGCAGGGCTGGGGAGGGTGTGCGCCGGAAGCGCTGTGTTGTTTTTAGGGTTTCTTTTGTGTTCCGGCTAGCAGGAGAAAGGTTCTGTTGGGGTTTTTTTTTCCTTGTTCTTTTTCCTTTCCCTTGCCTCACTGCCTCCCTTCCCTCCTCACCGGTCCGGGGGGCCTGGGGGTGGCCCCGGCGGGCCCGCGGGGTGGCCCGTCTGGTCCGAGCCCGTGTGTTTGTTCCCTCTCTGGGAACTCGTTGTATTTTGGGGGTTTTTTTCTGTTCCACCTTGTTTTGTTTGGTGTTAATAAACAGTTTGGTTTTTTTCACTTTCACTTGCTGTGACCCACTTGTCTTCTTGGTGGAGGAAAGGGGGAAGCCCTTTTCCCTTCGGAGGAGACACTCAGTCCGGAGTGCTTCCTCCTGAAGTTTTCTCTCCAAAACCGAGACAATTCACAATGCCAGTAGGCCAAATTCCCTGGTTTTCAGCAGCAGTAATCTCATTGCCTTATTCCAATAATCACTTAGCCTTCCACTGAAGAGTCTATGCATTCAAGCGTGGAATTACTGCTTTGTAAACCCCAGGAGAATTATATTAGCACTTACTCCCTATACCCCAAATTTGGGACAGGTGGTGTCAGCAAGGGGGAAATAGACTTCCTCTGTAATAACAGAAATACGGTCTGACATCCTTTCCTTGATTTTCCTGCTTTAAATATGATGGGTATTTTACTGCAAGAGAGCCTGATTTGGGACTCTTCCCAGCTGCAAGTTTCACAAAACCTATAAGGAACGCAATCACCTTCCTACAAATTTCCCTCCTCCTTTCTAATTTTTCTGGAATTAGAGTAAAAAAAAAAAAATATCACTGAGAGAATACAGAAATATGAACAAGCAAGGAAAATACTAGAGCCTCACCTTCTTAGGAAACCAGGCTGAGAAGAGTGAGTCACATTACTCAGAGTATGAAGGTTGCAGTCAAAGTATTAAGTTAGAAAATTATCAGATATATCTGAACAAAACTCTTTAATGATCCACATGCAGCTTGGATCTTCCTTATGTAAATGACGGATGAATTCCCCAATGAATTGCACCATTTGGAAAAAAGAAAGCCCCACTATATTACTGGCCTCAACACATTTTCAACTGTAAACAGTTCATGCTCTGTCCATGCAGAGCTGCATCCTTTAATTAAAGTTCAATTGATGGAAGTTTCACGTGCCATCCTGCCACCACTTCTGGTCTGAGAGGAAGGTCACCAAATCCCCGGATGGTTTGCGTTGGAAGGGACCTTAAAGCTTATATTGTTCCAACCTCCTGCCTTGGGCAGGGACACCTTCCACTAGACCAGGTTGCTCAAAAGCCCTATCCAAACACATCATTTCCAGATGTGCTCCCACTGTCTCCTCTGTCCAATCAGCTCAGGACAGTACCCTCACACCCCTTTTGAAGGCAGCTTTGAGAACTCCACTAGGAATTAGGAGAAAGCTTCCATCCACTTAGAGTGGCTGAAGGTCTAACCCACTAAAAGTTGGACTCAAGCTTATAACATCTCTGCATAACACTGACAATTCTCTAAACATCATCATTTTATCAAAAGGAAAGAAACTTAGAGAACAGGTCTGGAGGTGGTTTGAAAGGTGCCCAGATGAGACAGCATTGCCTTGGACTCAGCAGACAAGTCTCCTTCCTCTGTCTGCAAATGAGCAGAAAAGCCAAGCTGAGGCTGTTCCAATGAGTCATTTGGCTGCTCTCTGCTATGGTTTTCTCTCACTTCTTTTGCTCATTTTCCAGCATCTCTGATGCAGAGTGTCTCATTATTTCTTGGCATGGCACATCACAGAGGGACCCCAGTTAGAGCTTGAAATCTGCCGATGCTTCGTCTGCATTTGTCACACTGCAAAGAGTAACATTTTTACTGCACTTAGAAAATGCTCAAAAGCTACTGAGGAAAAAATCAGTACCTAAAACTCCAAAGATACAAATATAGAACAAAGCAATGCAAAATTAATACTACGGCTCCAATATTATGCCCTTCTGAGTCCTGTGAAAAAGAGTCTGGGAAATTAAAAGTCTTCACAGAAGCACTTCATTTCCCAGATGAAGAAACGTGAATCATTTCTCATCTGATTAGTCCATTATCACCATGCTCTGCCATTGATTATTTTCTGTACTTCAGAGTCAGGAAGGTACTGCCATGGCATGAGCTCTGGCTGGATTCACAGTGATCAGGAAGAAGGTAGCATCCCACATCTCAAACAGCTGCCAGCCCTTTAGCTATTGCAGAATTCTCATCTCCTTGCCTCTGGCCAGGCCTGCCAGTTCAGCTAGAGGGGGAAAGTTGGGCACAAAACAGCGCTGCTCCCAGCCAGCAATGCCCAGCCCTGTAAGCTTGCAGATGTGCTGTATGAAGGTAGGTCATGGGGAACTAGGCTGTGTATTTGTTTGGATGTCGTTTGCACACATGCAAGGCCATGCCGTGTGAACCCAAGGAATGCACAGCCCACCAGCACAGAAATTGTCACTAGCTCCTTAAAGGGACCTTAAAAGGACCATGAAAGTTTGAGATGCTTAACTGCTGCAAAGGTCATTTGCCTTTGTGAAAACTGAGTTACAATTAAGGGTACCACAAAGACTGGCCAAGACTCTCAGAGAGCTGTTAAAAACAGCAAGGATCTCTTGGCCATCTCTTCTAGAGCAGGCCAGGCACCCCAAGAGCCCCACAGCTGTTGGGCACATTTTCTTCAGCTCCAGCTAAATCACTGGACACAACCTTTAGATACGACACAGAGCTAGAAGCCTTTCATGGGCACAAATTTAGGGCTGGAAGAAAAGACAACACGCAAAAATCCAACTGTCAGTTTGCAATGGCCATAGAAAGGTGAAAAGCACCATCCTTCAGCTGGGACTAAAAGCATTAAAAAAAAACGAGGCACACTAGAAGACTTTTCAAACCCTGGAACAGGGAACTGGAAAAAAATTGGACTGTGATCTTCTTAAAGTGAACTGGAAGTAATGAAATTCCCCATATCTTTTCTTTCCAGAGGGGTCGAGCATCTTCTTTTGTCTCATGGGATGGGGATTCAGGCCCCATGATCTGGTCACGGGGATGGGGATTCAGGTCCCATGATCTGGCCACTGTGCAGACTTGAATGGCCCCCAAAACTCAGAACAGAAAATGTTGCGCCAGACCCTTGTTTAACTGTTCCTATCTGTCGCAGCTGCCGGCCGGAGAGTAAGAAAGACTCAGAGACAGGAATGCAGTCAAGAGAATGGATGGAATTATTTAATTAACAAAGGACGGGGTTTTATGTGTTTAGTTCTCTTAGTGTCTACCTAAATGGCAAGAGATTATTGGACCTCTTGCTAACTACCTACCAGAGTGATTGGTCAATTCTCACATCTTCATTGTCCTAGTCGAAATCATAACAATTCTAATTATATTTGCAGGTGCAAGGTAGCAGACTCGGTTTACAGAAACCTTATCATGTTTTGCATAGTTCAGCATGAGAAAGACAGAGCTCTCACGAACTACTGCAGAGAGCTGAAGAAATTCTCTGCTGAGGCTTTTTCAGCATCCATACCTATCAATTCAACATCCCAGTATTTGCAGATGATACCATTTCAAGGTACAAGGTACCAAAATTCTGTGTTTACACATTTTCCTGACTCTCCCTATGCCTTGAACCCTCTTACCAGACTGCATGCCTATATTTGTGTCTGCTTGTGTCCTCCTCTTACCACTGTTTCCCATTAGGATCTTTTCCTCTTTAGTTTAAATCCTAATCATGCAACACACAATGTACAGCATAATACATGTTTTTGTGGTTCCAGAGACATTATTAGAAACAGGCTTAGCCATCACTTGCTCTTTAGAAATCCATCTGTAGTAACTGATTTCCAAAATGAAGTGAGTTGAGACACCTTGATTTGGAGGATGTTCAGCTTAAAAATCTGTGACAGGAGTCCATAGGGTGGTTTGTTTTGTTTTTAAGAGGAGAGCATACATCACTTTCTGAAAACCCAAGACTAAGTCTCTGAAAATTACTTGTGACTGCTGAAATCCTTGTCCAATAAATAACAATTACCATCCTCATTACTGAGCAAAGGCTGACAGGGAAAGCAGGTTTGAGCCAGAGGGAAAAGAAACCCTCAGTGGCTGAAGCTGCCAACAGCACATTCCTCCTGGCAGATGTCATCTTCTTGCAGGAGCTGCCACTGCCACTTTCTACTGGACTGTTTTCTTCAGCTGTTTAATCCCTCTGCAGCAAACACACTGGTCCTCTCCTCCCAGCAGCAGACAGACCACAAGAGCAAGGGTTCACAACTGTGCTGTGTCTTCAGGTTTCTCCTTCCTTTTGAAAGTACGGGACTGTGGGACTGGTCAAGTTAATTAGGAATTGAGGAATGTCAGTTTTGAACTCTACTGTGAAGCAAGCAGATCTGCTAAATGACATACGCTGGGAGTGGGGGCAAGGTGCTTTTTAGCATTCACCACCCTCAGACAGAGAAGGAAAGAAGCAAACATGCCACCCAGGATTATCAGCATACTTTTATTAAGTGTTAAAACCCACAGCAGACAGAGTTGATTATGGCTTTTTAATTACTGCTAAAATTATAAAAACATTAGACAAAATCTTTGTAGAAATTGCATCTTTGAAAAGGATAGATAAAAATTCTGCCTCCATAATGGCAACAAAATGGGAACTGCAAGAAGGTTAAAAAACAGGAAAAAAAACAGAAAAGAAAAAAGAGATGCAAATAGAAAATGGCAGAGACTACAGTGATGCGCTGAAGAAACATAAGCTCCATCTAATTTTACAAGAGACTGAGAGTCTCAATTCCTTTCAGATCATAAAAACCACAAAGGGGAGAGGTAATCTCTCACAACTGGGAGACAGGTATCTCCAACAGCAGCAGGCACAAATGTGATACTCCAACCTCACACCTCTCAGGCTGGTTATTATGACATTATTAAATGTAGAACAGCCCCCTACTCCAAGGTACCCTTATAAGGGCTGTGCTAAACTGACATTCAACTCAGGAAGAAGGAGAAGAGAGGCACTGACAGGAGGCTGCTAACACTACATTACTTCCCATCCTTTGGAAGACACATCCAGCAAGGTGTTGGGGTTTAGGAGTTAGCCTGTTTTTCTCTTAAAGAATTTTCCCCATACTAGCTGCCAGGGGACAAACTACTGGGTGCTTAAAAGAAACAAAAGACCTGGCCACAGGGGTGGGGTCCAACTGGCCACCCTTTTGTCACCTGGGGTTTGGGACACCCGGAGGGCTGCCTGGTGTTCTCAGAGTTGAGTGTGGTAGCTGCCTGCTATCGGTCAGCACTGCAAGCTTCTGCTTTGGGCTGCTTGCTTTCTATGGGAGAACCCCGGGATTCCCAAGCCTGCCTTCCCTGCCCCGCTGGGAGCTGAGCCGCTGCCGCTCTGCCCAGCCGCTGCTCGGAGCTTTCGCTACTCTGTAGCTCCTACGCTCTGCCGACTGAGAGACCTGCCGGGCTTTTCCTGCTGCAGCACCGGAATTTGATACATCTCACCTGCCACCCAGGATCTGCGCTCGCCCCTGCCGTTCCAGCCTGCTGTTCCTGAGGATCCGGCTGGACGCCAGGATCAGCTCCAAGGGTTTGTGAAGCTTTTCATCCATCCCTTCCCGGGACCCCGCGCCACCATTACCGGTGCTCCCCGAGCTCGCTGCGGAGCGCCCCCTGCAGCCGCGGGGGAACCATCGCACCCGCCCTGCTCACCGGGAGCTGCCCCGCAGGAACTGCACCCAGGGGAAAGGGCCTAAGGCCGAGAGAGGCCGCACTGGGTTTGTGCTGCTGTTTGCTGTGACTGCCACAGTTATTGTTGTTTGTTTGTGTTGTTATACATATATATTTATTAGTAAAGAACTGTTATTTCTATCCGTCATATCTTTGCCTGGAAGCCCCTTATTTTCAAATTTATAATAATTCGGAGGGAAGGGGGTTGCATTTTCCATTTCAGGGGAGGCTCCTGCCTTTCCTGTCTGACACCTGTCTTTCAAACCAAGACACACGGGAAAGGTTAGATAGCCACAGCCACATTCCCAGATGCCTTAATTCTCACATCCACCAATTATCTCAAGATGATTTTACTGTAATAAGAAACCTGCACACTCATTGCAGGGAACAGCATTGAAACTAGGAGATGGTATCTTTTTAAAACTGCTATAAAAATACTAAGTCCCCCAAAGCTTGCAATTTCCTGTCTCTGCCAACTCACTTAAACACAATAAGAATTAATAAAAGAACTTCATCAGTCGTTACCTGTATGTAAAATTCACAAGGACAAATCAAAAATAAACATGCATGAAACGATTTCACAACAGATTCTGAAGGGGATGCACTGGCTTGCATTCACTGCCTCACAACTAATTTAAAGAAGTCATGACATTGGGTTTTGTGTTAGACAACTCTTGCATGGCAGCATAACCTTTCAGGACCCAATCTCCCACCTATTTTGGAGCCCCCAAATCTACAGAAGTGAAGCTGCCTTCCACTGTACTTCCCGCTGTGACTTAAACTGTCTTTGCTATAAACAATCATGCAAATCAGCTTTAGCACTTAGGGTCCAGCTGCACTTACTGTTCCCACTTCTAGGATCCAATATTTCTCAAGCAGAAAGGTAGAAATAACCTTCTAAGCAAAGTGTTAAAAAACCTGCATATAGACTCAAAGCAACCCACAGCCAACCGTTGCAGTTCTATCAGCTTAATGGAGTCGCTTGGGATGATGAGTTTGGGGGAAAGTATTCGATAACAGTAACAGGCATTTTTTAACTACCTTTGGGAGTAACAGTCTTCTAAAATATGTCATCAGCCTCTTGCTGGCAGGTCTGAAGCATCTCATATTGCAAACATCTGACTCTGACAGAAGTTTAACAAGCAGAAGAAAAGCTCTCAGGGCTAGTGATTCAAACAGAAGGGGTTGAAATATAAGCCTTGCTTATATTGCACTCTAAGAGACCACTAAACACCTGATTACAAGTGTCTTATATGAAATTGCAGCTTTAGAGATAATAATTGCAAGGGCTTCAGGCAGAGGCATAGGCAGCTTGCACTGGCTGCCAAACTCCAGGCACAAATAAAGCTTTTGTAGGGTGTTCAAGGTGTTCACTCACTCCCTACAGCCAGAGACCCTCCCAGGGGGTTCTTCATCCCTTGTGTTTTGACATCTTGCCCAATCCCACAGGATTTCCACCTCCTGTATCCAGCAGCACCTTCTGCAAAAGTAACTGTGTATCTCCTAACAATCTCTGATCTCATAGGTCACACAAGAAGCAAAGTGACATTCTTGAGCATCACCATGTCACTTGCCTCTCTACAGCTAAATTAGGAGTGCAGCAGCAGCAGTCTATTTAGAGCCAGCATAGCTTCTTGACAGACCCTGAAGGAGAGACATTTCTTACATCTACACCACTGCTCCCCAAAAAACGGGCTTGCACTGAGGAGCAGCTTCAATGGGAAGATTTTGCTGTCCTTCACCAAGTTTGTTTTCACACACAGAGCAAACACGCAAACATTAAGAGCACAGCACAGGTGGCCAAGCTCCGTCACAGCTAGTTTCAAACAGCTTGGCCAGGTTTATCCATTGTATCGCTGGCTGCAGGCTTCCTGTCTCCTTGAAAAAAAGGAAGTTGACTGTGTGCTCTCTCACCTTGGACTGCAACATGACTAGTTGCTGAGTCTCCCCTCTTCAACTAAAAGCATTAAGAGACACACATAGTCATCTTGTGACATTTCTAAAAAGAGGCTCTTTATCCCTGACTGGTTGGAGAAGTACAAGAAAACCCTGCCAGGTCCTGCCTGCAGCCTCCTTTGCCTACTGGGTGGAAGACACCTCTCCAGCCATGGGGTCGGCACTGGGAATGAACATCCTGCTGGGTTAAAAGGATACAATGACACCAGAAAGTACCTGTTAATGGTACAGAAGAATGTAAGTTCAGAGAGACAATTGAGTTGGAATGGCTGGGAGGCTGGACCAAAGGCACAGCATCAATTATAGAGGGATGCCACAGCTGGGAGTGCCACAGAGAACACTGCCACCAGACACAATAACCTCAAACTCCCAAACCTCCAGCCCAGACTGTCAGCTCCAGTTTTTCATGTCAGTTCTCTGCATACAGACACTTTTTACACAGGATGCTTAGAAACATTATCATAGTGATTCATGAGAAAAGAGGAGCTCATCAAATGTTTTATGTTCATTTGTGTCCTCTCAGACAACTGTGGTACAGATAAATTCTAGATATTTGTGGGGACTCTATCAAGTCTTAATAAGCCTTGACAATGCTACTTACATTCTTAAAATAGCTTTCTGAGCTATGTATAATGCAATTGATCATATAATAATGTAGTTACAGCCACCTCTCCCCAAGACAATCATCTTCATGGATATGATTCAAAATGCACAAATATTATCTGAAACCTACACAGGTTTCATAAATCCAGGGTACTTACTGCTAAATATGGAAATAGCTGAAAAATTTTGATTCCTACAGCTTCATTCTTGCCGGGCTGTCTCAAGGTTTGCATACGACTGAGCTACATACCACTTAAATTCTAACACAACAGCAAGAATCATGCAGGTAATTCAAAAACAGGGTGGTCCAGTGTATTAAACACATTTTGGAATGTCTGGGCTTTTAGCAGTATTTAAGCAAATGCAGACTGTGTGCTTGGCAAAGACAGGATTCCAGTGACAAGGACAGGGAAAATATGATTTCAGAGAATGATGCTCGTATCTCCAAGTTCCATGTCTTGAAAGCTATCCAATACCTCATTGAGAAGTCTTACTAATGACTGAAGACAAAATGAGGTCTAGATTGTGATAGCACCAGATTTCCTAAAAACAAATATGACCTTTGAGTTTTGTTAGATTTCAAGCCCAGTTGATCCCTAACAGAAATCAGCAAAACTTAAACCACATCACAGTGGTTAGTCCTTTGGTTCCTGGTCTGACTCAAGACCTGGAGCACTTTGTGTCAAAAGTGAGAGGGAGAAGAAAAAAGTGAAAGAAAAGAGGCTGATGCCCCATAAGTCATAATGAAACCTTCCAGGCAATGCAGGTATGTGGGGAGTCCAGGCCAGATACTGAGATATCTTTCAATGCCCTTTCCAAGCCTGAAGTCACTCCATCTCCTAGTAGATTAAAATGGGACCCAAGAAAGACAGACCATTCTAAATGGCAGTAATTTAAATCCTCTGCTGCATGCTCCAGGGAAAGGAGAGGAAGGAAAAGGCAAGGGAATCTCTGCAGCTCACACGCAGGCTGTGGAGCTCTGAAGACACAGGAATCACAATTGCCCAAAGCAGCACCAAGGGGATTTTATCTTGCACAGTGTGAGAGAGTATGCAGAATTTAACATCTTATCCAGTGCCCACTGGTTATGTTTCAAACTACATAGTACCCCTCCAGGTCTGCCGGCTAGTGCTCTCCTTGCTAGAGAGTCCTGCCTGGTGGGATTCAGTGCACACTCCATCGCCCTGTGTTCATGCATACTGTTGTTACCTTTAGCCAGGCATGTGGGGAAAACGGGACCCCTGTACTACGAACCAATATGATTGCGCAGGAATCAGTTTATTGTTTACATTTCTCCATTCTTATACATTTAAGTGTCATTCACACGATCACACATGACTCGATTGGACTCTTCACATTGTCCACACACCCTGCATGTAGCCTCAGGAAACGTAATTGGTTCTAGTCCAGGTTAGTACAGACCTTCTTTCTCTGCTTTCTTGCTGCTTTGTTGTTCTTTTCTTCCAACGTCCACTTTCTTAATTTAGCAGTTCTCACGTTCGTCAGGCTCTGATAAGGATGGTTACAGAACTTAGCTGGGGCACAGCTGACAGTTTTCCCATGCCTAGCAACACAGGCACTTACTTGCATTTCAGAGCCTGGTTGCTCAGTGATCTATAAACTGGTGCTCAAGATGAGGAAACCAAGGTGCCAAGAAAATAACTGGAAGCTTTACAGGACAGTGGAAAGCAAACTGCAAAGAGCACTTGGGTGACAGTTTCTTCCACAGGGAATAATGGCATGAGGAAGGTAAGCTGCCCAAAGGTGAGGTTGACGGGAGCCCCCAGGTCATCCAGGCAAGAAGCAGACACACCTTCAGGAAGCTGCTCCCCCCTCAGGCAGCCCTCCTGGGGCAAGGCGGGGGCTGACCTAGACACTCCCCGGCTCTCCGGGGAATGCCTTGTATGTGCTGCTGCCAGTTGCTGCGGGACACTGACATCGTCTAGGACAGAATTAGAAAACCTTGAGTAGAAGGACAACGTGGCACAAGTGCTAAGTCAGCCGTGTGCTATATGTGGCACACCAGTTGGTGCCTTCTTTCCCCTTCTTTAGATGCTCATTCCTTTGCCTGCTCCTTCAGCAAGGTTTGACTTCAGCCTACACTGCCCTATGACTGCTACGTGCCCCTGGCTGCATTCAGGCTAGCAACACCTTACGCAGCACTTAAAGGAGCCAAGAGACAAATTTTCTCTCCAGCCAACAGAGCCCTTCATTTGTCCATGTAATCCAATCTTTGTGCCATTATATAAAGCTGTCTCCAGTGTTCACCCATCACTGCCCTATTTCCCATAACCTGCAAATCCCATGGGGTGCTCCTGACTGCTGATGACACCCCTGCAGTTGGCTCCACATCTCCTCCCATGCTGTACCCTGCTCCCAGACCACCTTCCTGACAGGGTCCTAAGACCAAGATCCATAAAACATGCTGACCAGGCAATTTTTCGGGTTTGACTCTCTTCTACACAAGTGTCTACTGCTCATCAGGATGTTCTGCAGCTCTGAGTACCTTGGATAGCAAAAGACTTTGCTATTTTGTTGAAAGCTGGCTTTCATGCTGTGAGCACTGAAAAGCCAAATCATTAGCAGATTAATTAGGCACTCTGTGGCACATAGCCAGCATTGCAGCTAAAGCCGAGACCTTAAAGTTTGCCGGAAGTGGATCCCTGACTTAATACTTACACCTTTGATGAAACAGGCAAGAATCAAACCAGACAAGCAGTCCCTCTCTCTCATGGGAAAAATTACACATTGAAGAGAACACAAGGAACTCTGCAGCATCTTGGTGTGGAAAAAATACACCCAGTCTCCATCAGTTCAAGAACTGCTCAAGCACAGTAAAATGGATTATATATTCTTTCCAAATCTGTTGTGAATTATGTTAAGTCATATATTCTTGATAACTGCCTAAATACCCAGTTCCTTCCTGGATCTTATTAGGTTCTTGGCTTCAAACAATCTTCCAAGGTGTACAATTAAACTGGTGTTGGAAAAAAACATCATTTGCATGTATTAGTTTTAAATTTCACTGAACCTCCCTTGTTTGTGTTCAGCAGGCTCCTCCTTGAGTATCGCTGTAATTACATTAGAAAGCGAGACCACTTCTCACTTATGGGCTGAATAAAATATGTGTTTGTACCAGGGGACAGCTCCAGACCATTGCAATCTTTCTCAGATATTGCTGCTTGCCAGGTGGTGCATGTACACTTGTAATTTTTCCTGCTGACATTGCAGCCACCCAGCCTTCAGAAGAGGAATACGGCAAATATTTAACAGCAACAGGCGTCAGAGAGGAGTTGATAATAGGAAAGAGAAAACACGTTAGCTGAAATTGTAGCAAGTAAGCATGCATGGGACAGAAGAAAGTCTCCAGGAAAAGAGTGGAATATGCTGACTGTACTTAGGTGTTTGTAAACAGGCTATATTCTCACACCTCACCTGAAAGCAAACTCCCATCAGAGCCGTCTGAGCAACCAACATTTCCCCTGGTACTTGATCTAGTATCCTGCCATGAACTCATCAACAATTCCACTAAGCAAATAGGAAGTTAATTGTATTTTCAGGGATTTTAGACATCAAAAGGCAAAAGTCTCAAAGGGAGTTCATTATGAAACAGCACAGAAACAGCAGCACTCACCTTTTCTTCCAACAGCTCCAGGGCTCGCACAGTCCCCTGAAATACAGGGGATCTTGTCTTCTACTTCATAGTATGGATTTAAGCCATTAGCTCCCTCCTCCTGAAGAAGGGCCTGACTCCCGGGGCTACAGGAAGCCCAAAACATAGCTCTCCATTTAAAACTGGAACAGAAAGACAGAAGTCTCAGACTAAACACACAGGGAGTGCAGCCCAATAGAGGTATTCCCATTTCCATACTGGTGCTGCAATTGATACCACCTCCCTGTGACTTTAGCCTGACAAAAGGAACAGATTCCACTTCAGAAGTGTCAGAATGAATCACTTCAATGATCTGGACGTAAAACACACTTCCCTTATGTTAGTTCAACTAAATCCAGCCCAAATGCATAAAAGTTTTGCATTGGCCAGAACCATATCCTCATCAATTAAACCAATAAAAACCAGGCAAGCCCCAAGCAAGCTGCCCCTTGTGTCAGTGAATAGCAGGGCTAACAGGACATGGCTTCCAGCCAACACCTTTGTCACTACTGAATTTTCTGGGCCCTTGGGAAACCTGAAGCTCCATCACTGTTCTTTCCCCTCAACATGAATTCTTTTGCAGGAGAGAAGCATCCATGCCCTGCCCAGGAGCTGTGCACCCAACAAGGCATATGCCTATGAATTCTCATTCCCAGCTGCTGCTGCCTTCCCTTGGACATGGATCTCAGCAAGTCCTAGCAAGCACAAGGGAGAGCCTGGATTCTTCTGTGGCAATCCTGCTTGCAAATAGTGGCTGCTAAAAGTGAAAGAGGAGCCTTCCTGCTGCAGCCCCTGGAACCCACAGCCTAGGGTGAGATGGCATAGCACTACCAGAGAACTGCAAACCTCCCATGCAAGATCACAGAATCACAGAATATCCTAAGTTGAAAGGGACCCACAAGGATCACTGAGTCCAGCTGCTGGCCCTGCACAGGACAGCCCCAAGAATCACACCCTGTGCCTGAGAGCACTGACCAAACATTTCTTGAGCTCTGTCAGGCTTGGTGCTGTGACCACTACCCTGGGGAGCCTGTTCCAGTGCTTGACCACCCTCTGAATGAAAATAATTTTCCTAATACCTAACCCAGTCCTCTCCTGACACAGCTTCATGCCACAGGTACACATCTCTGTATCACCTGGAATGACTTTGCTCCCCAAGGACATACCTGACGTGTTCCCAGAGATGTCTTGGGACACATCCAAGATTGTCAGGCAGATAAACCTGTGGTGTCCTATCCCAGCACCAGAGAACTGACTGGACCCAAATCGTTAATCCAGCAACTGAAATAAGGACCTGCTATCCTCCTCCTCCATACCTGTTTTATCTTCTCATCCAATCAATATACAATTATTTTGGGTCAGCACTTCACAAAAGCACCTTTACTGGCAGAATGAAGCACATCTAGACACATCTGCATTCTTACACAGGCCATGATTGTGCAAAAACAACACTAAGTTTGTTCTTCATTCCTGAAATCCTTTCTTCCTTTAAAAAAATGGTGGCTTTCAGGCTTATTTCATTGCAAATCACAGGTAATCATAGAAATTATTAGATTATCACCAATTCTTTCTTGCAATGAAATTTCTCACAGGTGTAGGGATTCATAAAAATTGGTTTACGCTATTTCCATCCAAGTTACACCTCCAGGATTCATTCTACTGATGGATTCACTGAAGTTTGGTTTGTGCAATGTAAAACCTCAGAATCACTGGAGATGCCCCCATCAGGCCCCTTGGGGATGACAGTCCACAGGCTCCTGCTAATCACCAGCAGTGCAGAGAGTCCATTCTACCACCTTCCCAGACAGTCTAGCAGAGCAGGAATCCCTCCATAAAGCACCTTGGAGGCAGCCAGCAGAGCTCATATATCACAGGCTTTAGACTAAAGGCAGAGAAATAGGAAATAAAGTCCTTCCTGGTCTGTGTTCCCTAAAGCAGAGACTGAGCCAAGGCTTCAAATTATATCCATCGGTGTAGGTCTACTGATTCAAAAGGGATGACTCAACTTCCAAGTCCCTTGCTCGAGGTCATGGGCTGTAGCAAAGAAGAGATCCGAGCATGATCCTACATAAAAGTACACCTTTAGCCACTCTCCATCCCTCTTCTTGGTGTGCATATTTTTGGTAAGTTTACCTTCCTTAAAACACATTAATCTAAAATGCAAGTTATTGGATATCCTGCCAAATTTTGGATGTCCGGGCCTTCAAGCTTTTATCTTCTAAGTACAGAACACTCTACACTACAGTTCATGAGACAGAAACATGGTCCCCATCAAAAGCCTTGCACTTACTAGCACAAAACTTCAGGAATCTTCAGAGCAAATACAAGCGGGATTTCTAGACAAGGGAGGAACAATCAGCATTTCTGGATTTTTCTGTGGAAAATCTCAATCATATGGACTCAGGGAAACCATCAAGTCTGAAAGAGCTAGAAGCTGTTTTGCTGTCATGGAAAAAGTCTAGTGAAAACACAAAAGCCATTTTCTCCTGAAAGCTGCGTCTCTTGGAGAGCATGGAGAGCAGGGACATCTATCAGGAGACTGAGGGGTAGAAAGATAAACAAGGGTCACAGGATGGCAGGCAAACAAGGTGAAAACAGAAGTGCCTCCGTTGCCTGATGGCTAGTTTCCAATAATAAATACATTACAAACAGAAACCTTTCAGTGTGGGAAGACAACATCCAGCTGATCTCCATTCTATTAGGGCACAGCTAATCCCTAGGAGAGGAAAAAGAAGATCAAAGAAGAAGATTAAAGGAAGTAATTTTCAATTTTAAACCTAGTCTTAATGTGATGGAAAGGAATGGTAAGAACAGCTGAAAGACACCCGGGGTGAGGTCAGGGAGAGATGCCTTGGCTAAAGGTACTGTGGTGTTTTCCGTATTTGTCTGCTTTATTTTTAAACACCCAGAGCCTTTGCTTGAGCAACACTTCCTTGAACAAAAAGGAAGCAGAGGAGGGGAGAGGGGCTGTAGAGAGAGAGGCAAATGGGGTTGTAAAATTATGATCTCCCCAGCCATGAAAGTCAGAATTACTATTTGAAACTGAATCCTCCTGGAGTACTGCACAGGCATGGAGGAAAAGGGCTGGGAGGGAAGGAAAGAAAGATTTATTACTTAAGCAGAACTAAAATTCTGATGAGAAAAAGGACCGTTCAATCCATGCCCAAATTTCAGATCAACAGCAGATATGAAACTGGGCTTGTTATATTTCCCTCTCCTTTGCATGCATAAAAAAGACAGGCGAGGCGGATTGGGTTTTAAAGGGGAAAAAAGTCCCTTGATCTCATAAAGCCCTGAACACTTATATTCCATTTATAGCTCTAGCTAGAATGACATCCCCCTTGATTATCAGGCTGTCCAATCCAGCTGCATGTGTCAGGACTGTATGAGGCACTAAGTGAAATATATATATGCCCTTACAGGGTTTAGCACATCGGGTCCTCCTCCAGGGCACAGGCTGTGGCTCATTCTGACCATTGCTCCTCTCCCAGGAATCACTTGTTAAGTGGTTTTTGTTTGGGGTTTTTTTTTTAACTTTTTTTTTTAGGGCACTTTTACTTTCCAGTTTAAGCAACACAAAATGGCACCAAAGAAGGACGTAAAGAAACCAGCAGCAGCTGCAGCACCAGCGCCTGCGCCAGCACCAGCACCTGCGCCAGCCAAGCCCAAAGAACCCGCCATCGACCTCAAGAGCATCAAGGTAAATGGGTGAGCATGTGCTGATCACAGGCCCACAGGGGAAAGGCAGTAGAGTCCTGGGTAAGAGCTGCAGTGAAACGTTGTGTGTGTTTGGTTCCGGTTTGTGAACTGCAAGGAAATGAATGAGTAACCTCAGCTGATGGATTTGTTGACCTGCCTGAGATTTTAACTATTTTAGTAGCTGTAGGGTGTAAGGCATGGCGCATGATTTAACACAGGAGTGAAGCCTGGAGATGTCAAAAGTATGTAGGAATGTGGACCTCAGAACTTTTTACCCAATTGGTACCAGTCTCACTTGTTCGGTAAAGATAAATTTTAAAAAAACCACACAAGAACAACAACAACAACAACAAAAAAAAACAAACCAAAAAAAAAAGGAAAAAACCACCTCAAGTAGGTAGATGAGGACAGGAAAGGGGTTACTGAAACTTGAAATACAATGTTTTCCCATAGCACTGTACTAAAACCAATCTTTTATAGCTTAAAATTCTTTTCCAAATTTTTGAGCCACCTGATGACCCTTTGGTCATGTGCTTTGAGATCAATATGACTTATCTTTAAAAGAAACAAAACAAAACAATTTAAAACAGAGAGATTTAGCAGTTTTGCCTATTTATTTTTTCATTTGCACTGTACAACAAACAGTCATGAGACCATGAGCAAGAAAGCTATGGATGGAAGCATTTCAAGTGATTTCCTCTCACCCTTACATGTTTGGTCACAATTTGTAATTTGCTGCAAATTGAAAGCAACAAAGAGAAAGAGTCTTTTGGAGGTTTCCCTCTGACTGCACTGCCATTTGTTCTTATAACATCTTTAGATTTTGCATGTCACCCAACATCACTAACTGTTGCCCTGACCCTTCGAAGAAAACTCCTCCATTTTGGGAGATTCTTTACTTAGAAAAGAGGAGAGGGAGGCTAAGCAGTTAAGAGATGAAGACACAGACTAGTTTCTCTGAGTAGGACTATAAATAGTTATTCTGCACCTACCTGACAAGCTGATCGGTCCCAGGACCAATTTGCTGAATTCTACATAAAGAATCATGCCTATCATGAGTAAAAGAAGAACGAAGACTACTAACAGGACCTATACATGATGAATTGTATTTCAGATACCTTAATATATATAGTACCAAGATGTTAAGCCATTTAGTGAAACTTCTCCAAGTTTACTTTAATTTTACCAATCAGTAGTCAGTATTTTTCTAAAAGATTATGTATCTTCTCATAAGATTGAAGCTGAAGCCATTGAAAAGAGGAAAAAAAAAGACATTTTGAAATACTTAGAATTTTGAAGAGTACATGAAAAACCCACTAGTTTTGAGCATACTGTCTGAAAATTAGATTAGGCCTCACATTGCACTAGATGATGGGGAACCAAGCTAGATTTCCTGCTAAATAACTTAATAGGATTTGATAGCTTTCTACGTCCAGTTAACCAGGTGAAAATAGAATTTTGAACTCCACTGTAGCTAGCTAATCTATCTTTATATAAATAATAATATATTAACAGCTAAAAAATGTCAGATTGCACTCTGAGGCACCTTTGCAGTTCACTCCTGTACCCAAATTAAATAGCAGCAAGAAATATACACTGGTAGAACAGAGAGAACTCTGCAGGTTTCGTCATATTCAGACTGATAAAAGAAGATGGAATTTAGGGAGACTTTCTTTTGAAAGATATCAGACAAAATATTTTCTTCCGGGTCCCAACCAGCCACCATGGGTTGTTACCCCTTTTCACATTTTGAGAGTTCAGGCATTAAAGGGAAACAATTTCATGTTATAAGTAATTTGCCTAGGATATGTGGCAGAGTCAGGAATCAAAGTTTTCGGAGTCTTAGCCTATTCCCTCAGTTATTTCTCAGTCCTTCCATCCAACCATCAGTCTCAACATAATAAAAGATACTAAAAGATACTAAAAAAAAAAACTTCCAGCAAAACTTTGGAGCCAGGGAGTACTTAAAACTAAGCTTTTGACTGGGACACAGTGAACAATCCTGACATGGGGCTCTTTGCAGTGATTTACCAGACATGGAGACAAAACCTACATCACTTTAAACAAGGGGATCAATTGGGCTGTGCTTCACTCCTCAGGGAATTAGCAGCCATGCCAGAGCTTGCTACCCAGGAGAGGTGACTGAGATGTGCCAGGATGATTTGGAGAGCCACACAGCAGGTAAACACACAGAGAGGCTTTGTTAGCTTTTATAAAGATGCATCCAAGCCCCTTGTTACAGCTGGGGTGGGTAAGGGTAGAGTTGTCTAACCAGGACTTAGAGCAGAAAAATAAGCCACATTTGGCTGTACACTTCCTTCTCAGTTGGCATCAGAAGTCATAATAGTCTTCAAAACAAACAGGTGGTTTACAAACATGAATAGTGATTCTCTTGGTGGTACCTCCTCACTCAGATGCCCTTCCTGGCCTATCTTCAGGGAGTCTGGTTTTCTGAACTTTTTGGGGTACACATTTTGCAACTTTGGCGCTTTTTTTTCCTCCTTTCTTAGGAGGATTCAAACTGGGTTTGTCTATCACCATCAGAAGCTGTGATAAAGTTGCGACAGGCCATTCATTCTTTTCTGTTCTTTATCCATCTCTTGAAATTAACCCAATTAGAGCAAATACTTGGTGATTTGCTAGTGCCAACAGCACCTTATATAAGGTGTTCTATTTTTGAGCAACATCAATTGACTATAAAACTGAGTGACAGGAATACCCAACTGGTAGACTCAAGTCTCTAAACTCAGCCCTTTTACAGCTCACTTTTGGTTACAGCATAACAACCATAGGAAGAGAGGCAAGGCAGAGACAAAGAACTTGGTTTTAAATGGAAATGTGAAGGCCTATTTCCCTCTACTCAGGGAACAGCATAAAAACTCAATCTGCTTTGCACAAGCCTTTCCAGACCAAATATATATTTCCAATTTTCTTTATTACTAACATGTCTTGGATTTGCATAGGCACAAAAGTTAAAGATTAAATAATAACTGAGAAGAGAACAGGGCAATGGATGCAGCTGAGAGCCACCACTGGGAACCAACCATGATTAGAAGCAAGATGACCATAGAGATCATTTTCTTAAGAGACCCCCAAGAATTCTGCAGTTAAAACTGTGGCCCAGTACACCCCTAAAAAGACAGCTTATCTGTTTTATCAACCTTCTTCTCCCACACAAGCCTGAGTGAAAAGGAATGTTTAAGTGATGAAAAGCACTGCTGTGGGTCTATGTCTGCAACAACAACTGGGATGAAACATGAATGATGCAGATGTCTCATGCTTGGTTTTGCAACTGAGGCAGTGGGAAACTTCCCATTGCACAAATCTGTATAACTTAGTCCCTATTACCAACAAGAAAAGTATGTTGGTTTCCTAGTGGAAATCTAAGAGTCCTTCCCAGCACATGTAACCAGCCCTCAGACAGAGCCCAGGCTCATAAAATCAGCTGAGATGTTTTGGGATGCAAATGCTGAAGATGCTGAGTGCAGTGCTTCACAGGCTTCTGCTCTGCAGGTGGTGATCTGAATGTGTAGCACCCTGATCTGGTGTCACGGTAGGTCCTTTACTTCAAGGATACAGCTGAGTATCCTTACTTGAGTAGAAACAGAGATTGGACAAGTGTCCAAAGTGGAAGTGAGGTTCAGGGGTACACAAGGCTTCCTATACCGGTGTTTTTAAGACTGAAATCCCAGGACCTCAATTATGCCACGCCCAACTGCAGATAAGCCACCCAAATGTTTAGGATAAAAATAATTAAGAGCTACCAACTAGTAAAGACTTGCTAAAATCTTGTGTAACTGTGTTTGTGATGCATGATGATGACGCCTGTTGCATGGAAGCAAGCCTGTGATTGTTTTTAACTGCAGAGCTCTAAAGGCAGTAAAAAGTATTTCTCCAAGTATCGTTATTTCTTGTTACATTCACTACTCGAGTAGGTCATCTCTCAACAGACATTGCTTTGGATATAACCAGAGAGAGGTAAACTCACTAAAATGCACTGACAGAAAACTCCTGGGCTGGAGTGTAAGCAGCACTGCAAATGTCAGCTGAAGCACTCAGAGAGCTGTTGTGCTGCAGACAAACTCCATATGAAGCTGTGGAGTGAGAGCAGGAATTTCAATGGTAGCTTTGCTCAAAAGTGCTATGGGCTTCCTTAGGAAACAGCAGGTTTTTACTTGAAACTTTTGGCTTGGGTCTTCAAATTATGCCTGATCTAGCTCCAGCTATGACTCCAGAAGGATTCTCTAGGACTGGTAATCTGTTGGACAAGGTCACCAGTCCCAAGAGTCCTTACAGGTAGGAAGGGGACAAGCGTCAATATAAATTCAGTCTTAAGAGATGTAAAAGTGCCTCTCTGATGCCATCCAGACCAGCTTCCCACTACTGCTTTGACCCGCGACACAACAGCGTCCAGGATCCAGCCCAGAACAGCCCCAGCCACAGCCCTTGCCTCTGTGAACCTCACCACTGACATGTCACAACCCACATTGCTGACAAACACAGGACAGGCAAGGCATGGCATAAAGGTGTACCAGGACAGGCAACTTGAACAACAGACTGCTGCACACCTGGAACAACAGACTGCTGCACGCCAAGACATCCCCTTGGGACACTGTTGGAAACAACATACAAAAACCACAGCTTAGTTTTGTTTACAAAGTTTTCAGAAGAACTCTGCCTCCTTTTTTTGCTAAACTGCTGCTAAGCAAGGAGTTCCTCAGAAGTAGAGACTACCCACGCATATTAGTAGAAACTTTTCCTTAATGTTGCTAACCAGAAAAATTGTTTGAAAAAGAATGATTTTTTTTTTCTTTAAACATGATCCATTCTTAGTAATTCACAGCTTTAGCAGCATTTAAAAAAGAATACCTATAGCCTTTGGAGGCTCTGGTGAATGGCAAACCTTGGTAGAAACAGTGGAATTTAAAGCAAATTACACAAAATATAACATTTTAAGAGTGCACAGGGTAACTCCAAGTGTAAATAGGAGTTATGTGGCAGAGCTTTACTCCCATCAAACAAACCCACAATATTTCTAAAATACTGTTTTAAGCCCCCTCAGAGCACAGAGACATTGTAAAATATAGTAACAAGATATTTGAGTTAATCTTACATAAAGCAAGAAGAAGGTGACAAATTTAGCCAATGACAAGCAGAGAAAGAAGTTATCTGTAAGGAGATATGAAACAAGTAACCTGGAAGTTTGCCCTTGTTTCACTGAGGCTTTATTACATCTTATACCCACTGCCAAGAAGCACTTTCAACTGACTAGTTTACCACAGAGCACTTAAATGTCAAGTAGCAAGGGTTTAAATTACATTAATACTCTAACAGTGCCGCTGGGAGGCATGTTAAAACAAGAAGTCAACAAAAGCAGGGCTCCAGAGCTCCTGTCTTGTGTATCCCCTTGATTATACACAATCAAGCACAAAAGCAATTAGAAAAGGAACATGTTTACAAATGAGTACTGCTGAAGGCACTTTCCCCCCAAAGCTAATGAAATGTGTGCAAAAGGATATGATCAACAGGGCAGCTAGAGCACATATCACACACAGATATTTCAGAAGGGCACATTAATTAAATGTCAAGGCTCATCCAAAAGGTTTTGCCCAGCTGCAAAGCAACTGTGAAGTTACAAGTTTTAAAAGTCTGTAAACTGGAAAGTTACACAAAATGCTTAGGAAAAAAGTCAAATTAATCTGAAGTCAAGTCATTTAAACTCAGAGATATTTTTAAACTCTTCTTTCAAACCTCATAGTATCACACATGCAATTTTCTCTCCTGTATTAATGGTGGTTGTTTTTATTCTTTCTTCAGTTGTATTTCTAGGCAGTTCTGTTCTCAAAACAGACCTCAGTTTCTCAAAAGCTCTTCTGCTAATGTTTCTCTGCCTCACATGGCAGGAATCTAAATCCATCAGGTTGTTAATTCTTACTTAAATGAGAAGCAGCCTCTCTAAAACCTATGGCATTGATTGCACAAGTTACATAACTGAGGCAAGGGATGGGAAAAGGACAACCTGCTTTTCAGAGGAGTTTGGAAGCTGTGTAATCCTGCACTCAGTGATGTCTACTAGAAAAGATGTGCAGCTGTATTAATCAAGGAGCAGACATTACCGGTGAGCAGGTATCATACTGTAGGCACAATCCTTGCTTAACTTCATAAAAAATTTTTTTTAAAAATCCCTCTAGTCCTCCATAGAAGGCTAAATATCCTAGGAGACTCTCAGATTTTCTCCTCTCTGATTTTCCAAGATATCTGATATGTTTTAGTCTCTTTTAAAGACAGTACCTTGAAATATCTGATCACTCTCTAATAAGCTCTTAGATGATTCACTTCTTGTCATTCATCCAAAAGGCAACAAGCAGATACAGCAGCTTAATGCTTTAACTCCCAGCAGCACCTTTTCCAGGGCTTTTCATCCTGTCCAGACCTTTCCTGAGTTACAGTGAGCACAAGTCACCTGCCCCTCAGCCCAGCTGTACTCAGTCCCAGTACCCACCAGCCTGAAGAGGTGACCACAGCATCACACTGCAAAGCTTGGGGCCCTAAGGCACATAAACCAGTGATTTTTGGGAAATCAAGAACTTTGTTAATAATTTGGAAATAAGGATTTGTGTGGATTGGGTCTCTGTTTAGCTGCTGATACAGAGTTACATACAACCTCATCCACCGCACCCAATAACTGGGATCTGGTCAAAATGCCTCTAGCAACAGAATTACTAGAAGGTGGACACAGATAATGCAAGGAACAAAACAAAAAAAACCAAACTCAAAACACACCACCTTTTTCTTCAGCACAGATAGCCTTCTGGATAATAACTCTGCCCATAAATAAGGGCTATATGAAGTTAGAAAAATCCAAGTCATTCTGGTCTTTCCCACATGTTGCAGTTGCTTCAACCTTTCATTCTTTTTACTAGGAGTGGGGAATTCAGTTTTTGTTAAACTGGACTCCCTGAAATATCAAAATCATCCCTGAAGCCTCAAGACTCACAGTGTCCTCTGACAATGCAGAGAACACTGCCAGGATCAGAACAAAAACCAGATCACTGCAAAATATTTCTTTGTCCCTTTTGAATTTTCTGAAAGCTCCTTATAGAATCAGAAATTTCACCTTTAATTTCTTTTAAGGAGTATTTGACATATTTTTCATCTAGGCCATTTTGTACAGGCCCTTACTGAAGGCAAGTTCACCTTAACCTCCCAACAGATCTATTGTCTTAGAGCAGGGCTATTAATTTAAGTAAATGCAACATATCCATGCTAGAATAGTCCTCCTCAGTAAAACTCTGTCTAGTGAGATTTTATTCAAGGATCAGTATGAAGGGCTGATATCGTGCACTAGTTTTTCCTCATCTGAAATCTGAATCAAAGTCTCATATGGTCAAAAGATAATTATCTTATATGTAGACCCCTCTCAATTGATAGATATTTGATAGCCCATTTAAGCCAGATGAGTAATCCAGGTACCTGTTTTCTATGCCCAAGACAAATGCACTCCAATTATTTTTTGCTTGGCATCTTTTGGGATGAGCTTTGTTGTAGTCAAACATAAAACTTACCTGTTCAAGAAAATTAGTCTAAGTTTTCCCTAAAACAAAAAACAAACAAACAAACAAAAAATTCAGATCTGTTTTCAGGGGAACACTTCCCAGTTGCCAGCACTGCAGAGCAAGACACTGAGGGCAGAAGGAAAATTCCACAAAAAGCAACATACTACATTGACTCAGACACCATTTCAGCTCTGCCGAAGTCTTTGAAAGCTCCTCTATTAATTCATGGGGACTGATGGCCAAGATCTCATCTTTCTCACTTGCCTGATTTCCAGCCCCAGCTGGTGTAAATCAGGAGCTCTGCACTGTGCTAAACCGATGTCAGCAAACCCAGGCAAAATCATCAGTCCCCTTTCTATGCAGCCGTACCTGATTGTGGCTACACCATCATGAACACATCCCTGTTCCCACAGGCTAATAGATTACAAATAGCAAAAGAAACACCAAAACCCAATAACAAACCAACCAACCAAACGCAAAGGTTTGTCAGTGGAGCTTTTTTCATACTCAGTATATTTCCAGGTATTTCTAAAAAAAAAATGCAAATAATTTGTTTGAACAGAGCATTGTCCAGCTAAAATGGCAAGCTCAGAAAAATCTTTGCAGTTGCATCTTTATTTTTTTTAAATAGAAGGTAGGAGGTTAGTATCTCAAATCCACTTAATTTGATGGTTCAGTTTAGAAACACCAGTAAAATTCAGTCTGCTTGAATTTGATTCTTTCATTCAGAGTCCTGAATATACTGAAAAGACACAATCACAAAGGTTATGCTTCTCTTCAGGGTAACTAACTAAGCTACAGGAGAAAGTTTTTGTCACTAATCACATCTCATCATTAGAAAACCAGGAGCAATGACTGCTTAACAGAGGCAATCAACGTAAGTTAAAAGGGGGGATTTGAGTTCAGAACTGAGAGTCTGTTGTTGTCACACAACTATTCCACCCTGGCTTCATGACACTCTTGATCCGGTTGAGGCAACAGGGAAAGGAAGAAGCTTGGAGCAAATTTTGCTAATCCTTTTACATGTCATAACATCCCTTCAGATATTTGACCTGGTCTTGGGAGATGCTACATGGTGGGCCTAGGTATTTTCTAGTAAAAAAGCTGCAGCCTCTACATCCTGCTCCCTATCTGTAGGCCCACCATGGCCACCCTAAAACCCAAAAAGTAAGTACTCCTTTCCCCACCATAAACAGTCATCTTTCCAGTTCACAAAGACTTTTGGCATCCTTAGCTTCTATCACAGCTTCTCCTTTGCCTCAACCTCACAAACACCTGAGCAGCACCACTTCTGCACACACCTGTGAGCTCTAAACCCAGCACCCTGGTGCCCTGCCTAACCCCAACCCCAGAGGAAGAGTATCCTAGAGATCACAGGCTGCCATGAATATAGATTTTCCACTGCCCTGCAGGGTACATCTACACATTTGCCACTAACTTAATACAATTGGTTCCAAAATACACAGATAATTTTTCCCTTTAAAATGTGAAAAATTTGGAAAATGTGATCGGTGCAGAGGAAGAGCTTCACAACAGGATACCACCTCTGTTGACAGATAACTTTTCTGCTCAGTGTCAACAACTTGATCCCATTGAGCAGGCAGGTAGCAGAACTACTCATCTAATGTTGGCCACTGTATTATCCATGTAAAGGGTTGAGCAAAGCCCAGCAAAGATATGAGGACCATTCAGCTGCATCTCATACATCCTGCAAGCCATGTGTATAACCAGCCAGCTGGGCAAACATGTGGCACTCCTCACCCTCAATGCCCCTTGCTCACTGACTCTACAGCTTATTGGAGAAATAGAATCCTTCCCTATAAGGAAGTCTTGGTAGATCTGGACAAGGAATATCTCCTCCTGATGGTATGGACCCAGAAAGTGCTGACATGAATCAAACTTACTGCTTGTCACTCCCTGCCCCTCTACAGCCTTCTAAAAATAGCCATCATAAGATGTCTATCGAGACATGGAGCCTCCTGTCACTTTGCCCTAAGAAAGCTAAAGAACTCGCCGAGGGGAGGGACCTCTTCCTTCTGACACCTAATCCAGGCAATGCCGTCAGCGCTACCAGATAAATAAGGGGAAGAAAGGCAAGGAAAGCAGGACCACTCTCAAGACCTCTCAGCTAATCCTTTCTGCCTTTCTGCTGCTCTGCATTTCCAACTCAATCATGGTGGGTGCACTGGAAAGCTAATGGTTAGTGGCCAGCCAGTGTATTTTACATAAGTAAATTGGGCTTCTTGCCCACTTTAGGTCTTGGGGGGTGGGGGAAGGACAGTCCAGAAGACAGTTTAGGTTTGCTTGGTTTTCCTGTTTAAACTTAAAGGACTACGCAAGGTTTTCCAGTTAGCCTCCAGTTCCAAACCAGGCAACAGTAGTGGTGCAGCTTCCACAGCTTCAACAGAAGGGTTACAATTTCCTAAGCTTTTTTTAATCAAATGCAACCAGCTAAAGTGGCAAGGACAAATCGTATTTTTAAATAAGCATATATCATAGATTAGTACTTTATGAAACAACGTACCATCAAAAAATAATTTGAGACATAAAGGGATTAATTTAATTTCTATGTTAATGAAAAAACCCCGTCTTGTTTAGAAATATTACTTCAAATTGCATAACTAAAATGGATCTATGCTAAAACAGTAAATAGACCTGATGGTAATTAATGACTTCTTTGTTAGTTAAGAGACTTTCAATTTTTGTTGCTTCTTGCCATAGCTCTGGCTTTCCTTGGGATGTAGATTTTAATGAAAACTTTAAGAATAGACTTGCTGATGCATTTTTACACAGGAAGTTGCTAGATTAGGTTGCTATGGCCTAACTACATTAGGCAAGACAGAAGTGAAAGCACACAGGTACTTCGCGCTATTTACTTTCTCTCAGTGCATTTTCAGCAGTACTAGTTCTTTTTTCTCTCTCTTTTTCTCCCCAACTGCAGTCCTTCTCTGCTGATGAAATCAATGGTAAGTGAAATCAAAGTTAAACTTTATCAGGGGACAGGAGGGGGAACACAATGGCTACCAAATGCTAAATATTCACTAGCCTTAACAGCTCTTTTGCTATCTGCATTACTTCTGCACATTTGACAGGCCAAATTTTTGCTCCTTTGGAAGATGACTCATGGATTGAGCTGGATGCTTTAGAAAAGACACAGGTTCTCCCCCAGCCCCCCCTTCCTAAGCTATTTTTTGTGATTGATTTCCTTCCAACAGATCGAGTTCTCCAAGGAGCAACAGGATGGTAAGTTACAAGAGAGCTGATGTGTTTTACATGTATATGGGTTCAGAAAAGAGCTACAGGCTCAGAAATTAACTTTTATGAAACAATGAGCTAAGACTTCATCTGGTATAAATCACCACACTCTTGCCTTCAGAGCAGTGGTGATGACATGCTGAAGAAGAAGGTGACCGTAGATCTACATGTAATTTATCTGGATGTTTGTTTACATGCTATCTGAACTGAGAAGTTTATACCATGGTACAAAGAGGAAATACACTGTCTTTACCTACTGAACATTTTTCAGTTGTGCTCCTTTTCTGGCTCTTCACAAGGATGCTGAAAATAAGTCTTAAACCTCACAGTTCCAGGGGAAGTAGGCAGAAGGAGGACAAAAGAAGGAGGAAGTGGGTCGAGAATTTAACTTAGCCGCAGTGACTTTGCAAACTCACGTGAACAGAAGAAGCAAGAGTTCTACATGTCACTTTTGCCAGGAGGTGTTGTGGAAGGGGAGGAACAAAGGCTGTTTTACTGTAAAAATATTCTTTAAGCATGGAAATAGTTAGCAAATAAGTGACCCGTGTAAACTGCTTCTTAAACAATGGTCTGGATACGCTGCAATTCTTCAGCATCTCGCTGTATTTTTTGATTCACAAGCAACTTGCAGCTTCCAAATTTTTTCTTTCAATCTTCTGGAAAAATTCTGACATGAACAATAATTCTCACTGAAGCTCTGAAAATCTAATTTTAAGTGTTTCAAATAGCCTAAGAGATGCATTTGGGCTATATTAAGTAACATTTAAAAATGTCAGAACATCAGTAGCACATATAGTAGATTGAAGAAAGTGTTCAGAAAGGAAGATACAAGGATTTCCTAGAAATTCAGAGGGAGTGGAGTATCTAGAAACAGGTCTTGAGAGAGTCCTAAACTTTGTGAACATGAGCTTGCTCACAGTTACATCATCAAAGAAATAAGGAGAGGTATAGTGCAGCAAGTGAGACTGGTAACAATTCTCTTCTTGCTGTCCAAACTCTCTTGGTCACAAAAAAAAATCATTTGGACTCTTCCTTACCTTTTTAATTCTGAAAATTTTACAAAGGGATTGGGAGGGTTTATGGAAAAATGTCTTCAATTCAAAGCTGCTGGCACATATAATGAAGCAAAATATTTCTTACAGCTTCCCTACGTATTTCAGATCATCCAGCTGCTGTAATATTACAATGACTGAACCAAGCAGCAGAGCAAATGGAAACTACTTGTGAGAGGGAGAATTTCCCAGCAGCAGAGATGGCCCACCCTCAGTAACTATTTCCAACTGCCCAGGTCGATGCACCAGCAGCTGGGTAGTACCATCCTCAGACAGATTTTAAACATGCTTGCTCCAGCAGAGGTATAAACTAGGACTGGCTATTAAAAAAAAATTTAAAATAAAAACCCCACAGCAAAGATATATTGCAGTGAAATGCATGCCTGAGAGACAAAAATAAATCAGTTCTTTTCTCCAAGATGGGGAGCTATGTTCAGAACGCAGTGAACATAAAACTTCATGGGTTTTACAAAATGCAGAAACTCTCCTGATGGCTTTGCTATTAGCACACTGGCATTGTTTTATACCTCACTGCAGCTAAATGTCATTGATTTAGCAGATGAAAGATTAGATCATATGGTATAAATCACTACAGCTCCACTGATCTCAGCTGCTGGAGCTGATACCAGGAAGCTCTATACAGGTCCTGAAGGCCCTAATTTCATACCCTGCAATAAAAGCTGTAAGGAAAGAGAGCTAGAAGCAAAGGGTTATAGGTGTCTCACATCAGACAGTAAGAGGATTCGTTTCAGATGTATTAGATTACAGCCAAGCAGGCTGACACTCTGTATCAGCACTTTTACTGGGTGCCAGCAACAACTCCACCAAGATGGTACAAGGAAGACTAAAGCAAAAACATAAATACCTCTGTATCACATGTTCCCAGCACAAGATGAATGAAAACATGATCTGAAATGTGGCTTCTTACTCCTAAACCTGCCCCAAAGCAGAATGAACATTCCACAGGCTGTGAAACAAAAAGCCTGTCTAGCTGCTGGATGTGCATCATGGCCAAGGAAAAGACATTTTACTTGGTTTACTTGGAGCTAAATCACAGCATCATCAGACACTGCAGTGCAGAAGAGATCAACCGCACAGTCCAAGATGCTCGTGGCATATGAAGTTCAAAGATAGCTTTTTAGCCACACAGCTGACCTTTGTCCAATCTTCTTTTTTTAAAGCCACAGTTCTTCATTCAAATACTCTAAAAAAGCCAAAAAAATATAGTAATATGATTGACATGGAACTTCACAACAGAAGATGAAGGCTGGCAATGCAATGAAGGCAACCATCTGTGCTGATTTTTGTAGAAGAAATGCCTGTACCCAAAGGCCTTGTCCAACAAGGGGAAATAAGTGAACACTGATCACTTGGCAGCACTGAAAGAAGTGAAGTCTCAAAGTAAACACACTGGAAATGCACAGGAAAAAGCACCACGAGTACTTCCACTGGAAAAGCAGAATATGCATTCATCTGTAAGAAGCAGGGACAGACTACAAACCACAGAAAAAAAGAGGGAACAAACGTTTAGAAATGCTATTGTAAGGCAATTTTAAGGAAAACAACAGTAAAAGCATTTGAAATCCACCTTCCAGTTTCCTATTAGTACTGTGTAGTTGAGATGCTGGGATTGCTGGCAGAACCCACCGAGGCAGAGGGTTTGCACTGCTAGGCACTTGACAGTCCCAGTTCTCTGGAGAGATAAGGTGGAGTGGATAACAATATTTTTACCATCTACTGCTACATCATGTGAAGAAACCTGTTCTTGAATGACAGTGTTGGTAGAGAACTTATCTTCCTCCTGTCCTTGAAATAACTACAGGGTCAATCATAAAACTATTGATGGCTACTAGAGTCAGGAAAGATATGAAAGGTAGATATAAAAGTTTAAAAATAGTGAAACTGAAATGTCAGAGGGGAGGAGTTTTTCTTGGGACTGTGGGCCAAAGATTCCCCTGGCTGACTCCCCTGGAGTCGGTGGAACAGTGCCAGGAGACAACAGGCTCACATCTTTGTCAATAGGGAGCTGCCTGGCTCAATGTTGCTCTTCTCTTGCAGACTTCAAGGAGGCCTTCCTCCTCTTTGACAGGACTGGTGATGCCAAGATCACCCTCAGCCAGGTTGGCGATATCATCCGGGCACTGGGGCAGAACCCTACAAATGCAGAAATCAACAAAATCCTGGGAAACCCAAGCAAAGAGGGTAAGTGCCTACAGTCTCTTGGGCCCTTCTTGAGATTGGGGAACAGAAATGAGGCAACACCAATAGTCACAGCAGGAGAGAGGGGAGCTCTTAATCTGATGAGGAGTGAGGGGGACTATGCAACAATATATGGTATTTCACTAAGTTCTTTGGAAGAGAACGATGCTGATGGGGAATAGAGGAAAACCTTCTTAGGACATAGAGAGTTCTCTGTAGGGACCATTTTGGTGTCAACTCAGTGTAGGTAGAACACACACTCATTGTTGCTCGCAGTCTATTAGTGCCCCAGCTTTTCCTTGGGGAGCTGTGAGTCCATTTCTAACACCTGTTACTCAGCTCCTCACGTCCTTCCAGTGCAAGAACTTCTGCATAAGCCAAGACATGCCTCAGGACTGGAAACCTATCTCTATATTTCAGCTGACTGGAATGGTCTTCCCAAAGTTCCTAAAAACCTAGGCACACTGAGGCATATATTGGCCATTTATTATTGCACCCATTTTTTATTTCCTTTTCCTCCCTTTTAGAGATAAAAAGAAAGGACAAATACTATAGTCCCCTGTCACTGTTCTCACCGCGGACAAGTAGAGAAACAACACGAAATTCAGGCTCAGGGATAAATGGAAGCGATTTAATAATTTTTCCAAGGGCTTTTATGTTAGCTCACAAGAGTGTGTTAAATGGCATAAGGTAATTGGTCTTTTGGCCATCCACCCCTTGAGGGGATTGGTCAAGTTCTAAAACACCCATTCCCAAATATTTATCTAGTTAAAACCATAACAATACTGCAAAACAATCTGCAGGTGCAAGGAGTTTATAATACTGTAATCTTGTTTAAAATAATCCGCATGGGAAAGACAGAACTCTCACAAAATGCTGCAGAGAGCTGAAGAGATTCTCTGATGAAGCTTTTTCAGTATCCATAGTCCGCTCCTTTTAACAAGGACCTAGAAGCAGGTGATCCCTGATTTCAGTCATGCAGAACCATATTAAGATGAGCTAAATTATATTCACACCCTCTGGCCCAGTAAACAGAGCTCTGAGCAACAATTTAGAAAGCTTTGGCACCAGCAGGAAGCATTGAGGAAAAACACAGAGGTGAGATCATACCAGGACTTGAAGTGATTCCAGCAATAACTGACAGTGAATTTGATACAAGCTACATAGTAAAATAGGTTTTGTAACAACTGTATAATGAAAAATATCTGTCACATTTCCCTCTATTATATTTTGTTGCTGCCCAGATGAAGGCTGGCAATGGAAAGATCCAGGAAGAAAGAAGAAAGAATAGAAAGATTCTTTTATTTGGCAGCCTTGCTCAAAAAAAAAAACCAAAAACCAAAAACAAAAAAACCCCAAAGCAAACCAAAATGAGCAACACGTGGGGAAGTCCTCACTGAGGACTACAGCTTTTGGCTCATGAGAGGAAAGGAGTTAGATGGACTAAGCTCAGGAGGTATTAAACTTCCATTGTGAACATGCCCAAATTTACTATTGGTAACCCACCACACTGTACTTTCCTAGTTTTAATTAGTTTATTCTTTTGCTAATAGGCTCTGCCACCATATCAAAGAGACCCTGAAGAGGTTAGTAACATGTGAGCAACCTCAGGGGCTTGTGTAAGTCACCACATCCCACTCTGGTTACCTCTTCCCCATTGCTGGGGCTCAAGATTTTTGACTGTATTCCCTCACTCTCCAAATCCTTTCAAAGATTAACTCATACAGCAAATTACATTTCTAAAAGAAAAATATAGCATGCACACAAGCATACAAAGTTATGTGAGAAGGATCCTGGAGCAAGGATGTGAAAAATCAGATGTATGTGAAAACTAACTCACAGGATAAGAGAATCCAGATTCTGCAAAGGAACTGTCAACCTTTGATGCAAAGACTAGAGTAAAGGCTAGAAAGAGCTGTGAAAATGAGGTAGGGGAGGCTCTCCCACATTTGAGGGCAAATATGCCTAAGGAATACACATACAAATGTCTAGCATGTAGCAACTGGTGTTTTTTTCCCAGAGATGAATGCCAAGAAGATTACTTTTGAAGAGTTCCTGCCCATGCTGCAAGCAGCTGCCAACAACAAGGAACAGGGCACCTTTGAAGACTTTGTTGAAGGTCTGCGTGTCTTTGACAAGGAAGGCAACGGCACAGTCATGGGTGCTGAGCTCCGTCATGTGCTGGCTACTCTGGGTAAGGGCTCATCCTCTCTGAAAGCACCTCGAAAATTGCTGCTGTTTGAAGGCATGAGAGAGGGTGGGAAGGTAGTCCAAACAGTCTGAAGAGGCAGGAAGCTACCAAGTCAGACAAGACTCTGGGTTTCCTAACTGTGAATCCACAAAGAAAGCAAACAGAGCTTTGGGGTTTCTACTAAAGACCAAAGAAAAAGGCTAGGCTTATGACATCTAAATTTAGGCAAGATATTACAAGTGAGTGTTATTTGATGAACAGAGAGAAAAGTGTGTGCATCTCAGTGACACAAATGACACAACACAAATGGACAAAAGTAGAGGATTTGCTGCATAGTTTCTTTGCTCTGTGGGAATAACTAGAATCCTTATGCATATATATCTCCGTCTTCTAAATAAAGTTGAAATTAATAAAGCTCATGTCATATATAGGTGTTTTTTCACTAACTCAGAAAATAAGGAAAGCCTTTGGAAAAGCTGCAGGTTTCAGCCTCAGTTCTGTGTGGAAGCATGAAATAAGTTCTCTCCACTCTCAGGTGAGAAGATGACAGAAGAAGAAGTAGATGAACTCATGAAAGGTCAGGAAGACTCAAATGGCTGCATCAACTATGAGGGTAGGTGCAAGAGTTCAACATCCATTCTACATTTCTCTTCTCTCTTACAGTTTCATTACAGTGGGCTTTTAGCTTCTCAGGCAAATCAAGCACAGTTCCAGCTGCGTTAGGTCAAAAGACTTATGTGTGAAAACAACCGTGGCAATATGCTTATCCTGCAGTCACACCATGCAAAAGACTCGATTCAGCCACAGCAGAGGAGGCTGTTCTGGTCAACACCAAACCCCTAGACTCTGAGCAGTTGCAGTGATTGTATCCAACAGCTACTGTCTTATCACACTTAAGCAAGAAGAGAGCTTGATTTGTACAACATTAAACACTTAAAACTTCCTATCACCCTATCAGATCAAATCTGACCAGGTACACATTTTTAATGCCATCAGCTCATGAACAGCTGTTATTTTTAGAGTTATTTCCCAAGGTAACATTTGCTGCTCCTTCTAACTAGCATATATGTATTTTTCCACAGCATTTGTAAAGCACATCCTATCTGTCTAAGAGGAATTCTCCAGATATCAAATGGTATGTTTTTCTCATTTGCACACTCAACTTCATCTGCTTGCTATGATTAAAGGCTTCTATATACCCATGGCCAACAGAGGCTACAAAACCGTGACACCAACATTTCCCCAACAATATGAAAATAATAAAATGAGACTTTAGTCCAACAGCAAAGATAGCAGGAGTGAAGGTTCCTGGCTCTTGTTCACAGCCCTGTAACTCATCATTGTTTAGTAGATTTTTCAAACACAATGCAAACTGACAGCCTGAGACATTTATCCTACAAGCACAACTGAGATTTTTTTTTTAACGGAAATCAAAGCAACACCTTCTAATAATTTGTAGATTTCTGTTAAGACAGAGTGGCCTGAATACTCATATGAGCTACTGAGAACAGGTCTTCAAACAAAACAATCATCTGAAGAAGTATATTGTCACAGTCATGATCAATAGCCAAAAAAGGGCTTCAAAAGTACCCAATTATTTAGCACTTCTCCTACAAATAGGGGAAAATGAAAACAACAACCCCCCGCCCCCCACCCACAACCTTTATATGCTACTATTTTGTCCAGAGAAAGGAAAAAAAAAACCACAAAAAACAAACCCAAAACAGCAGCTGTCTTTAAAATGCAAACAAGCTATTGTAGGCTTATGTGAATTGTCAGTTATTCTATCCAAGGAAATACAAATTCCCAGCTGTAGGAAACAAACACCTCAAAACAGAAATCAACGGCTCAGTTTGTCGTTTTGCAAGTGTTTCTTCAGCCAACATCGACTTCAAATACAACTCTCCCATTCCTTCCCAGAAAAGCCAAATTCAGAAAGACCAGATGGCACTCAAGATTTGCCTGAAATTCTTCCTCAGTCAGTCACCATCAACATGGAAACTGCATAGAACTGGATGATATGACTCCAACCCCACCACTTTTTACCAGCACATCCATGGGTATCACCTTTGGGTCACTACACTTTCATTTAAAAAACCCAAGCTTTTACCAAAGCAAACCTCATGGAATAAACTCTTACCATCCAGGGTCCATCTATCCCAACAATCTCTTTCCATGTTATTTGCGTTGAAAAAATATAATTTCTTGGAAAAATAAAGCATCCATAAATTCTTGTGGTCACTTTGTGGCTATAAAGTCTTTTTTTCCCCCATCTGTTCAAACCCACTCAAAGCAGCATTCAGCAGTTAATTGATTTTCCATTTTGGAAATTATATTGCATACCACAAAATAAAGTTTTATAAAAAAATATAAATATAGACATTTCCAGTAGGTCACTCTACTTGATCTGAATGAAAAATTCTTTGTTTGGGGTCTGGGAAGAGGGGTAATTAATTGGGGCACTAGCACCAACATCAGCATTTGCAACATTTTTGGGAGAGGAAGACCTGATATCTGCTGTCAGAACAGCTCCAAAGGTGGCAAGACCCAAAGCCTGGCAAGGTGGCCCTCCTGCAGGGGACCTTGCAGAGCCATTTTTCCAGCAAACTCTCCTCTGTACTGCTGCAGCAGCAGGTAAACAGCACTGTTAGGAAAGAATCCTACCTGCTGTCTCTATTTACAGCTTTATAGACAACTAGAAAGAGCAATCAGAAGTTACAGCCACGCTGAAATGCTCTGTAACTGGGAATAGAGCCAGCACCAGGCAAGAAGAGGCCAACTACCCCTTCTGCAGCAACAGTGGGAATAGCCATCACTCAGGGAAGTATTGTGACTTTCCTGCCCTTAAATGTAGCTCCTCTCTCTTCCTTAAGTGTTCATGAAACTGCCTCAATCCCCATCTGGGTATGAGCCTGTTCTATTAAAATCCTACCTTGCCTTATTGAGTTGCTATGCACAAAGTGACCATAATTCAAGTGCCAACAGGTGCAGAGGGGTGGCTGGCACCAGAATAAACCACAGCCATTCATCCAACAGCTGCCTCTTCTCTGAGGCTTCCCAAAAAATCTCATATTTAAATCCTCACCATGCTGGTACACAGGGCCAAATGAACCTGTGAATTATACCCTGCCCAGAGACTTATTCCAGCAGCTGGTTTACAAAGGGTTGTAGTTGCTACACTCAAAATGCAAAAAACCCTGGATAGAAGAAAGAAGAAAAAAAGAGTTATTAAACTTCATCTTAAAAGGGCAATTAAAAAAAAGTGTAGGCTACACAAGCAGACTCAAAGCACTGCTACACACCCTACTGTTCTTCAACATCCTGCCTATACACCCACTCTCCAGGCAGTTTCTCTTTCCAAGAAACTGTGGATCTCAGTTGTTGGGAAAGCAAAAAACTGAAAACCAAACCAACATTACTTTACATATCTATATCTATATCTGTATGTATAGCTAGTGAAAAAGAGGCTGACTATGTATATGTATATGTATATGTATATGTATATGTATATGTATATGTATATGTAAAAAAAAATATGTATATGTATATGTATATGTATATGTATATGTATATGTATATGTATATGCATATGTATATGTATATGCTGTCAGCCTCTTTTTCACACTGCCTTGTCAACGCTGCATTGATATGTGGTCACAGAACCTGCTTAGTCCAAGGCTGGATACAGACCTAAAGGAAAGGCTGAATGTTCCATCACTTTTTTTTTTTTTTTAATTGCAAGTTTTATTAATTTCTAAACTATTTGGGACTCAAGCCTGGACAACTAACAAAGTGGGATGACTTCTCATCACTGTAGCAGACAGATTTTTAAGCTGGCTAGTTTTTAAAAACTCACATTCATATTTTGGTTTAAAACAAAATGCCAGATTATGAGACATAACTAGGCTGACAGTATTTCTCTGGATTGTAATTGCAAAGAATCAAGGTAATACTAATTACGCTACTCTCGCTCCTCAAAAATTAAAGTACAAATAATTGTTGCAGACAAAACAGATGAAAACGAAGAGAATACTCCTTTCCTATTAAACTGAGGTCAAGCCTCAGAGTATTTCATAGAGCTGTGCAGGGAATGGATTTTTATGTTATCCAGAAGTTTTTAGTAATTTTTAAAAATTTACACTCTAAATTGAGACAAGTACCTGAAAAAAATGTTCACATTCTCACAGGATCTTAAATAACTCAGTCATTTATAAAGAATAGCAAATACTTTCTATACTACTAACCTCTTTCACCTAGTGACAGCTTCAACATAAACGTTTTTATTTGTCCATTTTGAAAATGAAGAAACAAGATGATTTGGAAAACTAATGATAAGGGTTTTTGGGGCTTTTTTGAGAAACATATAAAACTGTCTTAAAATCAGCTTTAATTTCATCAATAAATCCCACTGAAATGATACCCAATCTGAAAGCACAGTTTAGAAATGCATAAACAGGTTTGGTGCCTCATCTGTAGGAGAGCAGAGAAACCTCTTACTTTGCCTCAAAAACATTTAAAGGTTGAACTTTTTTCAACCTACTGCCTCCATACTAGTAAAGCAAGCATCAGAGAGCTCTGATTTTGGGGAATGCTCCTCACTAAAGGCTGCTTTCTCTAATTTTTTGTGTTCACCTAAGGAAAGAAATACTCTGCACAACCAATTCCTCCAAGAGTGATGGAAGACCCCAGCAGCTGGGGAAGGAAAGCCAGCCTGCATTTGTTCAGGCTCTGAATAGAAAAAGCAATTCTCAGTCTCTGTCATCTGACACCTCTTGCCATCACTACATTTGCTTTGTATTTTAAATAGAACATGGTTAATGAACATACTTTCCACTACTCCACCCAAATGACAGTTTAACTCTTTGGGACCAAGGCTAAATTCCCAGAAGAAGGTCAAAATGTGAATCACCAGTCCTTGGTACGCAGCACTAGATCCAGCAACTGGCACGGGGAGCAAATAGCCTACAAAACTGAGGTGGACGTGTCAGCAGGATTGAGGAAAGATGCTCATTGGCTTCAAGGATGTAATTCTGCTCTTGGCAGAGGCCATATTCATTATTAGCCACTATCACGCATCTCCACAGCTGCTTCTGCCAGGCTAGGGATAGCCAAGAAACCTCTCGAAGAATGGGATTCAGGTGCACAGAGCAGAATGGATTTCAGACAGCAGGGAACTGCAAGAGGAGCAACGTCTCTCAATCTAGCACTGCTCCAGGGTCCAGGTCCCTGTCTAGGAAAAGGCAGAGGCTGTTTTGTACTACTCATAGTGCTTTTCTCTGAAGGTATCCTAGACCCAAAAATGTCAACCATGTTATCAATAGAAAGATCTCTTACATGCAGGAGCTGAGTATCAGAAACACAGATGCTATTCTTAATAGGAACAACTGTTTCTGCACTCTATCAACATTCTCCCTAGTCTTGGGCTGCATTTTAATTTATTTTAGAAGAATGGTTTCCAGACAGTGGGTGGTGCGCCTCTGTGCAGAAAGACACCAAACGGACAGAAAAGGGCATTTATCCAGGACAACAAAGCACAGCAGGTCAGGTGTGCCTGATGTGTCAAGAGTTGTTTACTGGTCTTACAGCACCAGAATGTTGAACATAGTGAGCTCCACCCACTGCCCCAAACTCATCTGGGCAAAGGTTGTTCAGACATGTCTCCTCAAAACCCTCTCTATATGGCTCTCTTCACTCATTTCCAGGAGTGTCATCTGTGTTACTTTGTCGGCAGCTGTCTTGGTTTGAAAGACAGGTGTCTGTCAATGAAAGCAGGAGCCTCCCCTGAAATGGAAAATGCAACCCCCTTCTCTCCGAATTATTATAATTTTGAAATTAAGGGCCTTTCAGGCAAAGATATTAAGGATAGGAATAACAGTTCTTTAATAATATATATATATGTATAACAAGGCAAGCAAACAACAGTAACTGTGGCAGTAACAGCAAACAGAACCACAAACCCAGTGCCAGCCCTCTCTCGGCAGTCGGGCCCTTTCCCTTGGGTGCAGTTCCGCTCACGGCCGGCAGGGGCGCCGGTGGCTCCCGGCCGGGCAGGGCGGGTGCGATGGTTCCCCCGCGGCTGCAGGGGGCGCTGTGGCGCGAGCTCGGGGAGCACACGGCAATGGCGGCCTGGGCTCCCGGGAAGGGATGGACAAAAAGCTTCACAAACCCCCTGGGCAGCCAAATCCCGGTGCCCGGCCGGACCCTCAGGAACAGCAGGCTGGAACAGCAGGGGCGAGCGCAGATCCCGGGTGGCAGGTGAGATGTATCGAACTCCGGAGCTGCAGCGGGAACCCCGGGAGGTCTCAGCCGGCAGGGCCTGTGGGCTACGATGTAGCGAAGGCTCGGAGCAACGGCAGAGGCAGAGCGCCCGCAGCCCGGCTCGCAGGGAAAGGCGGTCTTGGGAATCCTGGGGTTTCTCCTGTAGAAAAAAGGCAGCGAAAAAGCAGAAGCTTGCAGTACTGACGAATTCCTTCCACTACGATGGCAGCGCTCTGTCTGAATGCCGAGAACACCAGCCAGCCCGAGGTGTACCCAACCCCCAGGTGAAAGAGAGTAGTCCCTTGGACACCTCCCTCTGTGGCCAGCTCTTTTGTTTTTCTTAAGCACCCAGTTGCCCTGGCAACATATAGGGGAAAAATTATTTAAGAGAAAAAGAAAACAGGACGACTCCTAAAACCCCAACAGCGCCTTACTATCCAAGAGATGGGATGGTCAGGTTATCACGATTTACTACTTAAAACAGCAAACAAGCATCAGTCTCAGAGGCCGTGGCTTTAGTAACAAACAGCCATAACTGAAGACAGTCATAAGTTTCAGAGTTACATTGTAATTTATAACTTTTTGGTACAATAAGCAATTAACACAAAACTTTGTTTTGACTTTATTAACTATCACCTTTGGTACCTTTTACTGCATTGAGTCTGTTTCTCAACCAATGACTTGCTAGCTCATGTACACACATATACTTCTTTTAGAGCATCTAAATTCTTAACTTAAGCTATAAAATCACAATACTATACTTAAAACCCTTCACCATATCACCCAATACATTTTCTTACTTACAACTATAGAAACACAGGTTTATGATTCTTCTGCTTGAAGTCTGTGTAGTTTTGCCATTACATTAATCCAAGCTCTTTTCAGGGCTGTAAATCAAATTTACTAATGCTTGTAGAAGTTTCTGCTTTTCTGTTTCCCACACAGGAGCTGCTAGACACTGGTCATTTCTCCCTCCCACCTACAGACCAAGAGACTGAGGAAGTACAACAGCCAATAACATGACCTGGGTCCTTCACACAGATCTGTTAGACCCTCATGATATAATGCCAAACCCAGGAGAAGAAAGTTTAGCAAAGACATCCTCTTGCTAGCAGGCAAACTTGACTGTTCACATCACTAAGACCTCTCAGCCTTCATATCTGTCTTATTTACATTAGTACTGATGTATTTTTAAAAAGCCACAGTACATACAACACTCCTGTCTGAACAAACTCCACAAATGTAACCCTCCCAGTGAAGTAAATACTTCAACAGCAAAGTATTTTCCTTTTTCACATAGCTCCCCTCTTATGGCACTGCATACCATTCTTACAAGAACAGTTGTTCCTCCACTTCAGCATGTTTTCAACCAAATCTCAGACTTTAAACACAACACATTTAAGCACCCTTCTTCCGAGTTGCCCCAGTTTTGCTTGCAGGTGTCTAGAAGTGGGTGGAGCTTGGAGCCAAGTAGGCGTGACCAGGTTGCTATTCTCTACCACTCAAATCTTTCAGGGGAAAAAAAAAGTGAAGATGTGCCATTTTGTTCTGTTTCTCCCTCAGAGAAACTGCCAATGACCAGCACTCTGGACTCTGCCTCTATCTAAATCACCCTCTCTTCTGTATACTTTTGTTAATACTGTTGCTGTTACTCTTAATTTTTCATCCTATTGTTTTTATGTCAACCCATAGTGTCTGCCTTTGTCCCTCCCTGACCAGAGGGGCAGGGGGAGGGGAGCAGCTTATTTGGAATTTAATTTCCAGCTGGTTTTAAAACACCACACAAGTACTATCTTATTGTCAATGCAATCCTCCTGTAGATTTAAATCTACTCCCTTCTTATGCCAGGGAAGCTGACTTTTACAGAGATACAAGGAAGTGCTCAAACACAGAAAAGATACTTCTTTACTAACCTGTTATTTCTAATTTATTTTATAACCAAAAAAATGCAATACTTTCATTTACCCAGGCTCTTACATTTACTTCAAAATGAAGTAACAAATGTTGCTGAAAGTATCAAATTTCACACACATCTATCATCTAGACTAATTGGCACAGTATATATCAGACCATGGTTTATTAGAGCATTAAACTGAATTTTCCATTATCTATATATATGGTTTGGAAGGATGGTATAGATTAGTTCATAAACTATAATTTCTCCCCCAATGTAGCAATAATGGATAGCAGCATTTCTAAATCAAAATGTTTATTGTAAAATAAAAGCTATTGCCAACCCACTGGAAGGGCCTTGCACTAAGAAATGAATGAGGCAGATTGATAAAAACAATAAAAAACATCTGTGTATTTCCTCAACAGCATGAAAACTATTTCAAGAGGGACTATTCACACTGACTAAAAGAAATAGCAATGATAATATTTATTTTTGATTATACTTTTAAACAGAAAAATTCACTTTCACCATGTTTACGTGCATCATTTATTTTGTTGGAGAGTACAGTCTTATGCTGGATGAAAGGCATTTAGGCACAGAGAAATGTCACAGGGTGAATTGCAGCCAGTGGCTGCAAGGAATTCAGCTCCTGTTCAACCTCACAAACATCCTTTGAAGCTCACTTGGCCTCTTCATGGTCTTGTGAGTAAAACTGGTCAATGAGGAGAAAATTAAGAGAGAGACCAGGACAGGGGGACAGCACAAAGTCTTGAGAAAGCCAATGCTAAAAGCAGCACCTCACAGTGGCTTTGCAGTTATGTTCTCCATAGCCACCTGGAACATTTCTCCTTGGTGTGCTTTTCTCTTTGCTGACCTTTTTCCTTCTCACCTCCCTGTTTGCCAGGCAGCAAATGCAACTGACTGTTGTGCCTTTGGTCTACATCAGAGCGTGTAGGTTGGAACAATTTCCAACCTCTTTTAATCTTACCTGCTACATAGCAGGACAGGTCACGTCCATTTTCCATGAAGGCAGATCCTTAAGAAAACCAAAAGTGAGGAGGAGTGTCTAACATGCTTCTACCTCACCAAGTCTGGCCACTTTGGAGGTTGTTTTTCCATGGCTCTGCTACAAGAACCAAGAAATCACAAGTAAACCCCATGTACCACATGGAACAAGAAGAGTAAATGTCTCTCTCGTGGTTGCCATGAGATTTATGAAGCAGGCTTGGATGTGAAAATGTGAAGAAACAAAGCACCTATAATTCATTACATTTGGGGGAAAAAAATCTCATGCACTTAAGCCAATCACATTTTGAGGGTTTTGGTCTTGAAACTTGATTCATGCTTCATGCAGATTTGCAGATGGCAGCATGCTTGCACTGAAGGGAAGGCCTTGCGATACAACCCATTTTTAAAAAAGCGTTCCTTTTCATGATAAAAGTGTTACTGAATTCAAAGCCCTTCTGAACTAGCAGAGCTGCACAAGCCCCTTTTTGAAAGTCTCAACAGCATAGTTATGCTTAACTTTTAATGGCTGGATATAAAGGAAGAAAAAACAATGAAGAAACCCTGTAGTCAGGTATACCTCATAGGAATGTCAGTACAGCACAGAGTTCACAACCTCAAAAAGTTTAACTCTTGTCTCAGAAAGCCCCATTGGATGACTCCTTCAGTCACATCCTCTGCATACAGTGCATGACAGTGATTGTCTCTGCCCACAACTATGGTGAGGATGGTGGTATTTAATTTCCTAGAGCTTAGCTAATTAGCCAGTCCTAAGAACACAACCCTCATCCACCCTGCAGAACATTAAGTGTGTCTGGGGCCACCACTTAGTATTAAATGCTTGGAGCAGAGGCTACAGAGAGCCTGTGAGACAATTTTAAATCTAAGAAATTATGACTGAAGAAAGCCTTAAAATAGCTGCTAAAAAGGAATTGCTATCCACCCTATAATTAGCGTGCAAAATAGTGTTGAGATCCAGTAAGCAAACAAAGTTTCTAGATTGTTTTCCAGAGTTCCTGGTACTCAGGACTCATTAAAAGTCTCTCTTCTCTGAAGAGAAGCAGCTCTTTCCAACTCCATTAACTGAATTCTTTTCCGGGGCTTAAGAAAACCCTGGCAATTTTGGAATTTTTGAATTCCAAAACCAGCAAAAATACACCTCCTTCCAGGTAAAAGGGATTAATTGCTTCCAATGCTTTTATTACCCAGTTTAGAATTCTGTATCATTCAAGGAACAAGAACAACACTGTGTATGATGACATGCCATATACAACTGAAACCATGGGCTGGGCTTCCTCATAGGCTACTACATTCCTCAGATTTACCAACTCAGAGACACAAAACCAAAATAAGTTTTCTCTTTTATACTTCTAAGTATCAGCTCTCCAGACTATTTGCTCAGGAAGGCATTTTCTTTGCTTCCTTGTGACACAAAAACAGACATATTTTTTACTCTATGCTGTACTGAGCACTACCATTTTTCAAGTTGTTCCCCTTCATGCAAATGATGGTACTTATTAACTGCCTCATTAGTTTAAAAAGTGGTTTTAGTTCAGAGTTTCTCATCTGTAACCATCCTGTCTATTTCAAAAGCTAAGTCAGTTTCTAGAAGACAGCAAATAAAACACTTCTGCCTTTGCTGAACTTACAAGGTTTCTTCTTGTCTCCTTAGTCATTCAGGAGTGTATTCGATCTTCAGAGCAAAGTTTGATGCTCTTACTGTACCTCTTGCTCACCTCTGATGGAATAAAAACTAGCAGTTAATTGAACATGTTTATGGTATGAAGGCCACACAGCAAGAACATATTTTCATAAGAACAGGACTTGTTTACCTTCTTAGCAAGTCTGCTAAGTCTGTGAAATCAGGCATGCAGTGAAGGCAGGCCAGTATCTACGCAAGCTCAGTACAGCCCCATAATCACAAAAGAGCCTTGCTAATCACCACAGTAGGAATACAGCCATCCCAGCATGCCTTCCAACATTTTCTGAGCTCAACACCTACCCCTGGGCAAGGGTGGTGCTTGCCTAATTCGCGTTCTTGAAAGCAGCAAAGCAAAGAAATCCTTCTTTCCTCAGTGTAGATTAAACCCATTACATTAATTTACACAGTTGGTAGTAGCTTCCATCATGTTATTCCTGCCAAATTTGGTGCTACTTTCTTAGACACAGACAAATTCTCTCTCAACTCCTTGCTAAATGGGGGATAAGAAAACATACTTTTCTATTTGCCTGGACTAATCGGTTTAGCCGCAGCTGATAAACATCTATTGGTCTCAGTATCTAACACAATTATTGCAAAACATGGGAGTGAGTCCATACCTTGAAGGACACTGTTGGGAGACTGGCACAGGAATCAAGAAACGACTAGATACGAGTTAGCAGCTTGTTCCATTTATTGCTTGATTCATCTTCCTTATATATGATCCTAAAGTCGTTTTTCTTAAATACCCTTCTAATTATAACACATGTGGTCAGTGAAACTATAATTAGTTACAAAGCCTTATAAAGCCAAATAACTATTAGGTATAATCACTAAATCATGCACTTCATGCTAATTATTTGTGGTTTAACAATATCTTGTTGTTACATAACATCTGCCATGGCCCAGCACCCAATTGTTTCCACTATCAGCTCACAGATAGTTCAAGGACTCCCGGCTTGGTTTGAGCTCAGCGTTCATGCTAGCTCAGAATCCAAGTTATGGTTGTGCAGGCCTTTCAGGGACCCATGTCCCAGCGATGCGAGCCACCCCTCTACAGGACACCTTAAACACACACCTCTCAATCTTTCACACCACCAACCCAGAACTGGTGAGAATGTTTTTAGGTAAGGGCTGACATAAGCTGGCTTTCAGCTGAAGACTGAAGGAAATACTGAGTCGCTCATTAGAGTTACTCTATCCAAACCCCCAGTGACTGGTACATTAAATGACACATACGTATTCTGCACATTTTTTAAGAAGTGTTAAAAGAGCAGTAAAGCTACAGAATTTAGGATTAGGAAACCCTAGCTTCAAAGTTACTTGGCACTTCTGAAGTAAAAGTAGTTCATGAGGGCTGATCTCAGTGTTGTCTTCATCATTTGAGCTCTATTAAATCAGCCAAATGGAGCAGCTTTGTCCTAAATACCAAACCAATAACAAATATGAAGTTTGAAACGGTAAGCATCAATACTGAAGCATCAATACAAACTTGAACAGAGATGCTGTAGAACACTATAAGAAGTATTCAATACCACAACACAGGGTGTCGCTCATTTTGATTCTGATACAATAAAAAGTACAGAAGTATAGTTTCATCCTAACACAACTATAGCACTTACTACACATCAAGGGAGTAGTCCTTTTCTGGGAGATAATGCCTTACTTGCACAGCCCTGCTTCAAGCAGTGCTTTCAGCCTTCAGCAACACCTTAAGTATATTCATGTCTGCTGTGTTCAGCAAGTGCCTTTATGTGCCTTTTATGTTCACAAACTGCTGCTCTGATCTATGTTGCTCAAAAATCAAGCGCATTTTTAATGGTCTGTGGCTGATTTACATAGGACAAAACTGATCAATAGACAAACTTCACTGATAATTTGAATTCTTCACAGCCCTCCTTGAGAGTTTTTACCCTGTGCCACATGCTAAAGTAAACACAAACTGATGAACACCTGAGTAGCTGAAGCTTCTTTCTTTGGTATCAGACTTAACAAATTCTCCCCACAGAGGAAACCAGGACTTCAGTCTGTAACTTCTATCTTCACTGGGAGTGCTCCCTGAAACTACTGCTCTTCTTGAGCTTTGGTAGAAGTTATTTTGAAATAATTTAATGAGCAAATCGTATGGTCAAGCTCCAAATCGGCACTGCTGCATGCTGAAAACTGCTGACAGCTATCTAACTAACAGACAAAGATATACCTGCACAGGCCAGCATTCTAGACTGGCAACCCTTTAAAACATGTTAGTTTGAGGTTTCATGTTGGAAGACCCAGGGAAAACAAAATCCATCCCATGGTGAGATATCACCTGCCACCATCACCTTCAGACCTGTCAAGTTTCATTCTCAGCTCATGAGACTCCCACACTTGACTCCCATGTGCCTCTTTCTGCTGATTCCCAGCTAATGCTGGACCTCACACACAGCCTTGGAGGGCTGTGGGATCTCTCTGGTGCTCCTAGGCACAGGCTGAAGGAGATGGCTTCCCTGCCAGCTGTGTGTCTATATGCTACATGTGGTCAGAGAGTGAGAGCACAGTTGGGGTGCTTTGCCAGGATGGAGGAATGAAAACTGGTTACCAGGGGCCCATGCCCACTTGAAGACATGACCATTAGCTGCTGCTTGTCTCTGTCTGTCACATCATCTCACACCCACATGACTGACACTGTGTGACCCCATGCAAAGGCACACGAAGGAGAGTCATGTATCAAGGGGAAAGTAAGCTGAGAGCTCTGCATCTTATTCTAGCTCTCCCTGCACTATAATTCCAACACTAAAAAGTTGGATGAAGAACATGAAGGTCCCCTGATGGGCAGACATGCTAAATTGGTACTGTATTCTTATTGAAAAAAGACAGCACATCAGCTTTAAATAACCTGCCCAGAAACCAAACCTCTAGGCTATTCATATCATGAATGTCAGACATGAACAGTTGGACTCATTCTTTGCAACACAGACTGAAAGTCTAAAAAGTAAATAAAGGGCCTTGTGAGAGGGGCCAGTGCTGTCCCTTGTTGCGTTTTCAAAACCTCTGGTCATATCCTGCAGCTTGGCTTTACAGACAGTCTCACCACCACATGTGGCAAAACAGAGCAACACAGGGAACCAGGCTGTTTGAGCAGGAGCTTCCATTACCCAGATACAGAGACAGCCGTCTGTCACAAATCACTCTCAGGGCTGGGACATGGTGACAACAGCTGTGAGGGGAGCTGTTCAGAATGACTGATCATTCAAGAAGAACATATTTATAAGCAGATCTTCCACTTCAGATGTGTACCTTGGATAGCAAACATTATTCAAAGGCAAGCACGTGACAACAAAACTCTGAGAAAAATTAGAACAGTTGCATCCAAGGGCTACATTAACTGGCAGTTTTTCACAGTAAGTTGTCTGTTATCAAAATAAAATCCAACATGCCTATCCCTGAAGGAGAACACCCTTCCACAGCAACAGATGCTGCTGTGGACGTAATAGGACTGATGATATCCCAGCTCAGGAATACACATGGAAAGTTGCAGGTGAATTATTTGACAGAAAAAATGCATACAATGAGACTTGTTTGCTCAATTCTTTTAAAAGTACTTTCACTCTGCAGTGAGAATGAAAGACTGCAAAAATTATCTCTTCTTAAAAACGGATCATTCCTTTTATATGGCTGTTCTTACCTAAATATACTTGTACAGTCTTCATGTCTGGAGAATACATGTTTCTCAGGCGAACTTTAAGTTTGACAAAAACCAACACGATTTTCATTTCTGTCTGCCTTACCAACGGAGCTCTGAACAATTTTTCTCCACTTTTTCTTTTTTTGCTAACTTGGTATCTAGCAAGGCCATGTGCATTTTTTTTTTTCAGCAAGATAATGTTTTAAATTACATTCACTGTAGTAAACATGTTAGACATTGTTCACAGCAAAGCAGACACTGAAGAGAACACAGATCCTTTCCAGCTGTAGCAATGACTTACTAACACTGGAAATAATGAAAAAAACAACCATAAATGCGTGACTGAGAAGAGACTGCTCAACCAAACCAATTCATAGCAAAACCCAAATGTCACAAAGTCCTCAGGTCAGGGCTATACACACTGTAGGGGAGCCCTCTGACTTGGTGTCTTTACATTACACTGGCAACAGTTCTAATACCAGAGGAGTGGATATTACTACTTCTGGGTATGACAGGGGTCACAGCGTTTATCACAGAGTTACAGAGATCTGTGCAGTTTGGATCAAAGGAAAAAGTCTGCCACTAACCCAGCAGCAGAGAACTAGTAATTTGGAACAATTTACACCCAATAAGCTAGGGCAAAGAGTATCCTTTCCTGAGCCATCTGTACCAGAATTCAGAAAGGAGGGAGAGGCCATGTACTGCTATGGGAGATGACCACAACAAAGAGAAAGCATCACCATGAAGGGCAGAAAATAAGAATTAGAGATTCAGCCTGTGCCTATGCCTCCAGGAGGAACTGAGGTGCAGGGACCAGACAGGGCTAGGAAGGAGTACAGTACTATCACTTAACCCTGGCTCTGCTGTGTCTCTTTAAAGACCCATTAGGCTGTTGCAAGAAAAGCACAATCCTGAACTGGAAACAGCATCTGTAAGGAGCAACAATACATTTGCACTCTCTGTCCTGTTGCAGTATCTACTTCTACTCTGTTTTCTGCAAGCACATTTAAAAGGAAAAAAATTGTTCTTAATGTCCTATTTTTTGTAGCCACCCTTCTTTTCCAAAGAATGCCAAATGTCAATCTGATTGCCACTGTCTGTTTAAGGAATTTCCTGATCCCAGAAACCGATCCTTGAAGCCTGAACGAATCTTACTTTTCTGTGGCTGAGGACAAGATCTACTGTCTTTCAACTCCGTTATAGTGCAGAGGTGCATATGTGAGGGGATATGTCCTGCCAGATTTTCTTGCTACAACAAAGTTACCAAGACTGTAAATTGGGTGACCTGGCATCCCTGGGAGTGCAAATCTCCCTGTCAGCCTCCTGCTTGCTAACAGACCTATGACCAAGATGGTGGGCTTACCCAGGAGCCTACACCAGTTTAAGGAAGGCACTTTCCAGGAGGCTCTACCTGACAGGACCTCATAAGCATAGCCAAATTTTACCTCTGGACATCCAAGTTCAGTAATTCCCAACAATCTCCTTTTTACTTCTTCCCTGTCAACTGCTCCTGCATGGTTCCCTCCTGCCTACTCTGATATAATAATATGAGATCAGACTCCCAAATGAAAAAGCAGGACAAGTTTCCAGGCTGCAACTGGTTTTGTAATGTAGATGCTTCTCTCTGTAAGTAGAGACAGATCTGTGTATTGCCAATATGTCACACTGAAAACATCGTCCCTTGTCTAGTGGCATTGGTGCTTTCAGACAGGCTCATCCATAGGAATAGCTATTCCTGTAGTGCCATCTCCTGGCTCAGGGTGTAGGAACACAATAGCAGAAAATACTTTTTTATATGTTAAAAAACTTTACAACCGGTTTAGACTATGGATCAATATAAAAAACCACCCAAACCACAGGCATTCTTTCAACGGATTTTGTACAATTCACTCCCAATAAAGTATTCGTTTAAAATGATGAAGTTTTGAAAAATATCTTCTGGTCCAATCTGCTTTGCAATTTGAGCCTTTTCAACATTTGTTTTATTTCTCAACAAACATCAAGCTTCAAAACTTCCTTTTTGCTTAAATTTTTTGTGCCATCTTATGACTCCAGAGGGTAATTCCTGAGAGTTCCACAACACCACACAGGAAGTGGGGGAAGCATGTAAAACCTCAATTATGAGAACCATATAAAATTTTAACCCCATACTTAATGATGATTGGTAACATGTATTTTCTAGATATTTTCTAGTTATCAGATCTCTATAGCATATCTAGTTATATCTATCAGTTTGTAGGTCAGGGTATTGTTGGTAAAAGAAGCTGATAGGAGCTCCTTTCTTAGTGAAAGATGCCCATTTATAGCTCAAAAATCTCCCGAAAGGGCTGACTTGGGAGAATATCCCCTGTCAGGACTATGCCCTGTGCAGCAGGGTGACCTCAGGAGCCAAAGGGATGAAGAACTATGAGCAGACTATTAAATCTTTATCCTTCTCCCCACCTCCAGTGGTTTGCTCTTCCTTAAAGTCTGCTCTGATATTGAGCCCCCAAGATGTGAATAACTGAGTAAAACTTTGAATGTTGGGTTTTTTTAGTTGTTAATCAGCACAGTTTATGAGCATTGCAGTAACTGGGGGAAAGGTAATTCTGGTAGTGGGAGATTGTGACCACTGACTCATTGACCACCTACTCAAAATAGACTCCAGACTGAAATGGAGGGAAGAACTGCACATGAGGATTAATTTGCATGAGAAGTGAGAGATATAACTAGCAAATAAGGGGTTGAGTACTAATTAATAAAGAGGTTATGTAATAAAATGTATGGCTTTGTATGTATAAGTCTATAAATAGTGTAAGCTTTGACAAATGGGGAGCTAGCCTTTTATGGGTTACGACCTAGCTCCCTACTTTGTGCAGCCTAGAATAAAACAATAGAAATACCTTGCCTTTGTGTGTGAATTGGTGCTGTGTGATGGGTAACATTCAGAACAACACCTCCAACCTTTGGCAAGCCCCTGCACACGATAACCATAAACAGTCTAATTTAGAGAACCAGCACTCAAAAAAGGAAAGTGTGAGAAACAAAGCCCACCCTTCTTGTTGGGGTTTTATAAATTTAATAAGGGACAATAGGGGACAAAGGTCACTTAAAACAAAATCACAGCACTGGGTGCGTGGCTCATAGCCAGAGGCACACACACACAAATTTCCTGTTTATATGATTTAACATTATGCGTATTAATAAACCACAATGCATATGCATAGTTTTTCTGAGAACTAATTTACATTTCCTTTTAGAAGGGATTAACATAGTTCCTCCCCCGATCCGCCTTTTAGAGCATGTGTATTATGATCATGAGGGTCTTCAGGGGTCTTCTTCGATGAAGGCTAAGGTCTCCCTCACACCTTGAACTTTTCAACTTTGACTTTGGAGCATGCGCAGTTATGGTGTTCCTAGGTCTTTCTGGATCCAACTGTTTAAATTCTTTACTTTGTGGCTAATTGGCTTCATTGCTGCCAACCTCTCATTAGTACATCCTGCTGCTTTCCTATCTAGCTATACTTGTCTATTCTTGAGATTATTCACCTGGCAAGTTTCCCTTTATTTAAGCATTGTGATAGACAGATGTTATAATACTGGTTTTCTGCAAATGTTAAAATGAATTATGTTAAAGTAGCTTTTGTAATAGATATTGTAATAGTGGCTTTCTACAAATAGATGCTATATATAAGAGTAGCTTTGTTATGAAGATGTAGTTTTGTAACAATAACTAATGCCTTTATTTCTGTCATTTAACTAAAAACCTAGACACAATAGTGAAATAGCTAATATAGTTATGCTTGTGAACTGTCTGCTTGGTTGGATAACATCCAACCAACATGTGTTGAAGACCCCTGCTACTGACATACCAACTATCAGCAACCACCGTCTACAGAAACCATGGACCAAAGCCCACTCTGCGGATGATAAAAACTGACTAAAACCACGGCCAAGAAATGCGCATGCTCTAAAAAGGCGGACCCAAGGAGGAGCCATGCTAAATAGTTCCTGGAACATGTAAACTAGTTTGGGGAAATGTTTGAATATGCATAATTGATTATGAATAAGCACTAGGCTGATGTGTATGTAGAGTGTCTCTTGGCTGAATGCCAAAGCACCCAGTGCTGTGAGTTTTGCTTTATGATCTTTGTCCCTTATTGTCCTTTATTAAACTTTTAAATCCTAACAGGAGAGTGAACCTCGTTTTTCACAGCATAAGCGATTAGTTAACCATATACTAGCTATTACATTGTATAGAAAGATATGATTCAGATTATATAGGTTTAGAAAGTTATGATTCAGGTTATATTGGTATCTTATAACTCAAGCTATATAAGCATCTTGTAACTTTGACCCCAGTTATAATGTTAACTAGTTAATATCTGCATAGCAAAATTATTTTTAACATATTAGCAGATAATATTTCCTAACATATTCTAATACATAATATTTCTTACATTTTACTACCTGCGAAAGGCAATGCTATAATAGTTTTTTATCATAGAAAAGAAGGAGAAAAGAAAAAGCACACGCGCACGCACACACACACACACACACACACACACTCCCCCGCCCCCCCCCCCCCAAAAAAAAAGCGTGCTAAATTATTTTGGTGCGCAGGTTCTGCATATCAAAACCCATTGACACCAGGAGGACCGGCCCCGCGAAGGCAAAATGGCCAAAAGGCACAATGAGGGGCAGCCCTCAGGGCAGGGGGCGTAGGTTCTAGCCATGCCGCCCAGGGGATGACAGCCCCTTTCCTGAAGGCTTTGAAAGGAGGAGGACGGAGCCATGGCCAGGAAGGTCGTCTCTCATGCCGGGTGCCATCACACGAGCTCCCTTCAGAGCACAAACCGTTCGTCCGGCTGTCACCTTTGCTCCCGCTCCCCTCCATGACGTGATTGCAAAGCTACATTAGAAAAAGATTAATTATACAGCTGTGTCACGATACTCCCGCCTCCAGCCCGGAAGAGATTTACAGCCGTAGGTGGGCGGGCGCAGGGATAACTCACGGGGCTCCAGCGACAGTGCCGCCCTGTCTTATCCCGTCCCGTAAAATGGCGTCGTGGCTGCTCCGCGTGCGTGCTCTCCTGCGGGCCGCCGGCTCCCGGCCCTTTTCCGCCCAGCCCAGGTGAGCGGGACCAGCCATGGTGGGCAGGAAGGCACCGATCGGTGAGGGTGGGTGAGCGTCCCTGAGCTTGAGTTCCTTAAAGACCGGGGTGAATGTCTTTGCCCACCTGCTTGGTGGTGTCTGTGTGCGCGCTGATGGGGCGGTCGTATGTGCTATGCATTCTGTGTGGATGTGTGTACACAACTCTGTGTGTGTTGGGAGAGTGTGGATGCGTGTGGTCTGTATACGTGTAGCGGGAGGGTTACAGGTGCTACGTGTGCACATGTGTGCGTGTGTACATGGCCATGCCCCCATCACAGGAGGCAGCTGGGGCTGGGCAAGCCCCCCGAGCCGCGCGGGCCCGGGAGCCCCAGCGCATCCATCCCCGTGATCTCCCGACCTTTGCTCCACTTCCCGGGAACAGCGAGTCCTGTGCTGGCAGCAAGTCGCAGCCGGGCGCGTCCTTTCCCGGGCACCGCGTTCCCCCGTGACAGCAGTGCTCGGGCTCGGGGGCTGGGGGGAGCAGAAAGGCAGGAGTGGGATCACATCTTCTCAGACCTTCGAGCTGTCTCTCCCAGGACTGTCGTTGAGGATAAGGGAGCAGCACGGCCCTTCCCTGTGTGACATGTGCAGGGTCAGTCACAATTAAACAAAAGGGTGGGCTTAAATAAAGCTCAACATCATCTTGGACAGCTTTAAAAATAAGGTGGAGCTTTTGAGAGAGTCACTGTGTGCCTAGCTTTGAGGGTGCAAAATACTCAACAAGCAAGTTGCTGCATCCCATTTTTCCCAAATATTATTAGAAGTAAATATCGTCTGTGTTTCAGGGGGATTATTTCACTGGTAGAGCCTGAGTAACTACATGTGGTAGTAAATAAAGACTTGTGTCTCCATAGCAGAGTAAATAAGTGTAGGCTCAGCTGAGTTCTGTAGGACTACACACAGTTGATGTGCAGAGGAACTGAGAGATGAACAAAATAGTTTGAGAAAGAAAAAGTGAATGCCTCTTCCATGTACTCAGCTCTGTAATTAAAATTTCTGATGTTTCATGGCAATACAATAAAAGCAAGCCTTAAAGTAGTATGTCATCCTTGATGTTCCAAACCCCTACAAAAGGTTTATAAACCCTTCTTTCTTATTTCATAATTATATTTTCCTTGTGTGATTTCTGACATTTACCACTATTTCAGTTTGGTGTTTGGGTTTTTTTTTTTTTTTTTTGTTTGTTTGTTTTTTTTTTGTTTTGTTTTGTTAAAGCATTATTTTGTGTTTACATGTTTTCATTGGGCTAACTTTATTGTTTTACCTATATGTATTGTTATTGTTTTTAATTTATTTGAAGTGTTAAGGACAAACCAGCCTCGCTTTACCTCCATTAATAGTCCAGGGGAGTGCAGTGTGTGTTAGTTCTTTGTATTTATCATGGGTATCCTTTAGACCTAATGGTGTGCCAGAGTTGGGATGTGAACTATGTTTAGTAAATGGGTGTTTATTCCCTTTTAAAAGGGTTATGAAAATAGGGTGCCTGTGTCCTAACAGATGCATTAATTTGTCTTTTTTTAGTCCTCTGCAAACAGAACAGCATGGCACAAAGCGCCTGGAACCATCTTCTGCTAAGACTTTGATTGATATAGGCACGCGTAGGATCTTCTCATCAGAGCATGATATCTTCAGGGAGAGTGCCAGGAAGTTCTTTCAGGAAGAAGTACTGCCTTTTCACACAGAGTAAGATAACCTCTTAAACATTTTGGTTTGCCCATATTCATTTTTCCCCAAAAGGCTTTTTGCGGTGTTACTCCTGATACAATAGGATATACAAATTTACCAAATTAAAACAAACTTGTGAAAGTCATGCATGAAGGAAAATCACACATTATCAAGTTGAATGCATTCTTTGAGCTCCAATGTAGGCAATCTGACATCCTCAGCTTAGGCCCCTGAGCAGACAAATGCAGTTTGCAGAGTTGTTGCAAGGTTTCCCTGCCTGTAGGATTAACTGACACAGATGGTTTTGGGAGAGTCGGAGGACAGTTCAGTCCCCACACTATTGGGAAATAGTTACTGAAAAAGACTTTGATCATGTTTCTAGGTTACTGTCTCTCTGGGCAGTAGATTTTGTAGCTACATACAAGTACATAAAGCATTGTGAGGTGAAACGTGTTACCAAGAAACTTACACAAAACCTCTTTGCTTGAATTTCTTTATTTTTTGTTTCTGTGGAAATACGTGCATTTTCTGTACAGGGTAGAAGTGTTGTAATTCCACTGAACTAGAGCTGGAGGGTGGTTTTAGCCCTTATTTTAGCCGTATCCAATCACATTATAGTGGTGGATAGGAAAGAAATTAACTCAGGATATGGTTTTGAACCAAAAGTGTGAAGCTGTAGTAGTGTCTTAAGGAATTTCTAGTTTACTTGAAGTAAAAACACCAAGGGGTTCTGAAGGGCTTATTCTGAAATTGTCCTGCTGGTTGAGAGTATCCTGATACAGCTCAAATGTATCACAAACAGCTGAGGTGCCTCAGTTGAGTGTGTGGAGCATCGTGGCGCTGGGGCAAGAATGAGCGGCAGGAGGCTTACAGTAGGGTTGATGACAGCTATTTTTTTTATCCTCAAACCACAACCGCATAGTAGTAAGCTTTTCCACTGTACAGTCATATTCTGTCCATAAAACCAGATGTTTTCCCTCATTTTGTGTTAGAAGGAGTTCCAGGGCAGGTTTGTGTACATGTATTGTCTCTGCTTGAGGTTGCTGAAGATCCTATTTGCCATCTTGCTGACACAACAATTTCTTAGGGAGGCTGAATCAAGTTGAACTTGTGTTCTTGCATCACTTCAGTGACCGATGAACCTCTCTGTTCTCACACCTCGGAAGTAAAGAAGGAGGCTTCAGGCACAGTATATTAATTGTCTGGGCTGAGGTGAAGAGACAAATGTAGCATCAGTAAATGCAATTGTGGATTATATTGAGGAGGAGACGCTTTCGTGCTGGGTGAAGTAGAGACGGGAATGTCCCTGAAAGTGGGGATCAGGGGCAAAGCACAGATGGTAAAAAGAGATTTAAGATTTCCAGTGTAGGAGCAAAAGCTCTGTGAATCAGCTGAAATACTGGAACAGCTTGCTCAGAGAAGCTGTGACTGACCCATCCCTGCAAGTGTCCAAGGCCAGGTTGGATGGGGCTTGGAGCAACCTGGGGTAGTGAAAGGTGTTCCTGCCCATGGTAGGGGGTCAGAACTGGGTGAGCTTTAAGGTGCCTTCCAATCCAAACCATTCTGTGATTCTATGATTCTGTTTTATATGTAGGATAAGATACTTGGGTAACTGTGGGTAAACAGCTATGATATAGCTCTGCTGCACACAGGTGCATCAGAGGAATGTCATTTACCATATAATTTTAAAATTGTGGCATTAGAAAAATAAAGCTTTAAAAAAAGAAAACCTGGAGCATTAATGACCATCCAACATTCTATTGAGTTGGCAAACCCCATAGAGAGGCACTAATTTTCCAAGAATAGATTATTCCTGTGGTGTTAAAGTTCGCAAACTATCAGCAGATGAGCCTCAGCTATCTATTTACACAGACTTGAAAGTACCTTAAAGCAGTAATTTACCAAGATACAGTACTGACTTGTAAGAAGTGCACAGGGACAGATTTTTATACAAAACTGACTAATATGGTATCATTTGGTTCTGATAAAGCATTTTTCACTGGTAGAGTTTTCACTGGTGAAGTCTTTCGCAAAAGATACTGATGTGTTACACTCATGTTGTATGTGGGTAAATGTACATTTGTAAATGGAATGTCAGGAGGACAAAGACCTGCCTGTAATGATCCAGATGGCTGGGGCTAAATTGCCTAAATCCCAGTCTGGTATAAGAGTCACAAGTCTTAATGAAATCCTGTCAGGTTTGGAACATTGGAAGCAGGAGTTCAGACTTGTTTTGCCATTGTAATGTCCCTGTAATGCCAGTGGCATCTGTGGACTTGAAGATTAGAAACTGTGATTAAGCCACTGCTTCTTGGCTGTGACATATAGTTGTCCATGTGCCGTCACACTGTCTGTTGGTGTTCCAGGGTGAGGCAGCAGCCATGACAGATAAATAGTAGCACATGGCGGGTTCAGTGTGTGACCCTGGTTTTGTGTTCATTTTGCAGATGGGAGAAGAATGGCCAGGTGAGCAGGGAGCTCTGGGAAAAAGCTGGACAGCAGGGTTTGCTGGGTGTTGCTATCGCTGAAAAACATGGAGGCATCGGAGCAGATATTCTCTCTTCAGCCATCGTCTGGGAAGAGCAGTGAGTACTAGATGCTTCAGGAAGAGTTTCAGTGATCATATTGTTTGTGACTGTATTTTTTTTCCATAAGTTATCCTCATTATGGACTACATTTGCTTACAGAAAATGATGTTATCTTTCATGTGGAAAGGATAGTTTAGATATATTTAAATCCCTCCTGTTTTAAGTATTCTGGATCATTGTTTGAGTAACAATGCTCCACTGGCTTTGTGACTGGGAAAAGCATTTTTTTTTTGGCCTGGTGGGTTATGTACCCATTTAGCTGTGAAATTACGTTCTATAAATAATGGTAAAAGTGCCAGAAGATCTCTGAGATGTCTGTGTAGTGGGGTTTTCTTCATTATTGGGTCTGTGTTGTAACAGTGCAAGTTCAGTGTTCAAGTCTTGGTAGTACTTTTTCTGAACTTCCCCCCTGTTTTTTTTCCAGGATGTATGTTAATTGTACAGGCCCAGGGTTCAGCCTTCATTCAGATATAGTCATGCCCTACATTGCAAACTATGGCTCTGAAGAACAGATTAAACACTTTATCCCCCAAATGATTACAGGCAAGTGCATTGGAGCTATTGCCATGACAGAACCTGGGGCTGGTAGGTAAGCCAAATATTAAAACAATGGTCTTAACATTATTTGCTGTCTATTGATTTGTCAGTGAAAAACATTCTGAACCTCCTGGTTAGTTACTGTACGCACTAGACTATCCTACATTATAGGTAAAATTTGAAAAACTTGTTATGGATTACTTTATTACAGCTTTGTCATTTCAAGATAGTAGCTCAGAATCCATTTCTGTATTTGTCCTACAGTGGGCAGTTATGCTTTGTATTTGCTTTTGCAGTCTGAGTTTATAGTAACCAACTTGCTTGTCATGTGAACATACTTATGAAGCATAGTCAGTGTAAAAATAACATACATTGGTAAAGAAGGCTTGGCTTTACTGTTAGCTTTTTCTGTGGAACAGAACACGTTGGTTTTCTTTCCCCTGAATCCTTTCAGAGAAATGTCCCTCCTTGCCCAGCATGTGTTTAGGGTAGACACTGCTGATCTGACCAGTTTCCAAAAGAGAGAGGGACACATGAAGTGCAAAACCTGTTGGTGTCATGTTTCGACAAATGGTAGATGTTGCTCATGGCTTTTCACACAGCCTTCTGATCAGGATTGAGCCTGTTTAGAGGATGTGGTTTTGTGTGGCATTTGTCATCTGAGGCATACTGGTGTAAGTGCATGCTGACCTGTTGATGTCAGTGTTTGTATTACACCACCCCCCACAAGCAGAGATGAGGAAATGGGACCTCACACTCCTGTATGGTTGCATAGATTTATCATCCTTTCCCACAGCGTGCTCGTGGTTTCTGTTACACTTGGCTATTTCACAATTTCTCACTATCCTCATCTGTTTTCACTGAGCCCGTGCCTGGATGGTATAACATCTACTTTATTTTGTAGTGGATAGAATTCAGTATACAAATCGCAACATCCAGAATGGTTTTTTGAAGGACCTTCTGAATTTCGTTTTAGTGACTTGCAGGGAATACGGACATATGCAAAAAAAGATGGAAGTGACTGGATTCTTAATGGGAGTAAGGTAAGTGCACTGACGTACATACTGCTCATAGGCTTTAGGAACTGAATGCATTTAGCTGAATGCAGCAGGATGTACACCACTCTCAGCATCTCCTCCCAATCCTTTTGGTTTGGGGTTTTTGTGTGGGTTGTGTTGTAGGTGGGGTTTTTTGTTCCAGTTACTTTTTTAAAGGTCTTGAGATATGTCTGTTACAGGCAATTTGCAAACTGGTTTATGGGAGGGCTTGTATAGGTTGTTTTAGTAGTTTTTAAATAACCCTATTAAGAGGCTTATTTTCCCTTGAAATGTGAAGAAAAGGGAGAAAAATGTGCTCTGTAGTATGAGCAGGATGATCAGTAATAATGATGTTTAACAATAAAATATATACACTATTGCCATGATATCTTCTGTGGCCTGAGTAAAAACTTGTGTTGCCGCAATGCAAGCTGTGAATCTTTATTCAGGAGCTTAGGGTCATCTAACAGGTCATGTTAGGAAAAAAAGCAAAACAGCTGCATCAGATGCTCTGACTGTCTTGTCAAGCTGTGGCAAAGCACTTTTTTCATTACCATAATGAAGAGCATGAAGGCAGAAAGAGTGTTGAAGTGGGAGTGTGGGTTCAACAGACCATTTTTTAAAAAGCTATGAAATGTCTTCATCTTCTTTTTTACTGCTGCTGATAACATAGTACTGATAGAGACTTCTGGTCTTAGCAGAATTTCAGTGGTGAGAATGTGTGCAAGCAAATATATATGTATAGGTGCTAAAAAAGGTGCTCATGCTGCTCATTTGAAGCCAAGCAGGACAGAAAGGTTTCTTTTGCTGGACTTAAGATGGATCCATTTGACAGGCTCATGAGTTGTTCTGCAGGATAATAGTAAGCAGTTGTGACAAGAAGCCATTGATAGTTTTGAGTGTTACACTTCACTAATTTAATTTGTAGACAAGAGAACCTCTGTTTATTTACATTTACATTTATATTTACTCTGTTTATGTACATTTTACATTCCTTCTTTATCATGGGATAAAAGACAGACAAAAGAAACAAATCTGTGCATTCTTTAACTTCACACTTGACACCACACAGTATTTCTGAAATTAATGTCTGCCTTGTTCCAAAACACTTAATATCAAAAGCTTAAAATTCTTCTGGATGCTTGAACCTTGCCATTCAGTTCACCTGTGAAAGTGTCAATGTAATTTTTCTTTCTGCTACTTGGTGATCTCTTCTAACTTCTATCTACCTTGTTTTATTCCAAGTTGCCTTTTTTTACAGGTGTTCATCACTAATGGTTGGATGAGTGACGTAGTGATCGTGGTTGCGGTTACAGACCGGGAGGCCCGATCCCCTGCTCATGGGATCAGCCTTTTCCTGGTGGAAAATGGAACAAAAGGTTTCATCAAAGGACGCAAACTGAATAAAATTGGCCTGAAAGCTCAAGTGAGTTCATACAACCTCTAATGCAGTAGACTTGGAGAAAGTCTAAACCCGCTTAATGCCTGGCAACTGCTAAATAAATATAAGATGGAACTATGGTGCTCTTCTAGCTGTTAGACTTTAGAGCACAGACATGCAACATACATATCCTGATTTTGCCTGTGGAAGTCTGAAGCATGTGATGTGCAAGGAGAGGCTGAGGAAGCTGGATGTGTTTACTCTGAAGAAGCCTGGAAGGACAGGATCTTACTTATGCCTTTACCTGTAGAGATGGTGGGGTCTGATTCTTCTTTGAGGAGCAGAGTAAAAGGGAGAGTGGCAAAGGAAACAAGTTACATTAAAGAAAATTCTCAGTAGGTAGTAGGGAAAAAAGTCCACCAGGAAAGTGATTGGTTACTTGCACAGGGGCTGAGAGAGGTCCTGGAGCTTTCATCTTTCAAGCTTTGGAAGGCTTAACTAGACAAGGCCCTCAGCTGATTGTTTTTCTGGAGCTGCTCTGAGTAGGATGTAAGCTAGATGACTTCTGGAGGATCCTTCCGGGCTAGATAATTGTGGGATTTCAAGTTAAAGTGCACAATAGCAAGAAAAAAATAGGGCAAAATTAGTGTAATGAGATGAGAATGTCAGACTCTCAATTCTTGCATTTCAAATCCTCTTAGGACACAGCAGAGCTGTTTTTTGAAGATGTGCGGTTGCCAGCCAGTGCCTTGCTTGGAAAAGAAAACAAAGGCTTCTACTATCTGATGGCAGAGCTCCCTCAGGTAAAAGGAATGTGAGTGTTTGCTGTCTGCAGGAAGAATACAGGGACAGTTTTTGTCATTAGTCCTGAAGTTTACGTATTGTGGTGAGCCACCTGGGTTGCCAAAGTGGGATGCATTTGTAACACCCCAAAACATTTCTGTGGGTTAAGCTCACAGGAGAAATAGCAACCGGATATTCTCAAGAGTCACAATTACACAGGTTTACTGGCAAAATATAGAAAATCAAGGAACTTTGGCAAAGGATGTAGTGCAATATCCAATTAACATTAAACACTTACCACAGCATTAACTTAGTCCTTTTAACTTATCAACCTTTAAACCCATCCGATGTTACATTACCCAAAATGTTCCATGGAAAGTGAATTAGAAGGAGAAAGATAGATAGAAAAAATACAGAAAAACACACATATAACTACCAGCTCCCGAGTTCCAGTGATGATGAGGTAGAAACTCCAAGAGGCTGCTAGGGTCAAGACATACTCCCCTTGTGGTCAGCCTGTTAAACCCCAGAGCCACCCTGGCCCTCCCCTGTGATGGGACTTTAGTCACTCGGCCACTCAGAAGCTGACTTAGGCAGGACTGGGGCACTGCTTCCAGTGTGCCACAGCTGACAGACACTGAAGGGCTGGGATGCTCTAGGGCTGGGCTGGGGGGTGTGGTGTGCAGAGCAGGGCACACCTTGTCACAGCAGGCCCTGACGTGCCCCCTTACCCCCACACATGCATCCCAAAACGCCTCAAGGCATCAATCTTTTCCAGTCTTGGACAGTCTTGTGTGCAATGTTTTGTTGATACTGCTGGTTTAACTGAAGCACACAGTGCTAGGTATAGAATTCTTTGGGCATTGCTAAAAACGTTGATGTCTCACCAGCTCAAAGCCAGATCTCTTAATCAACAACCCAGCTATTGAAGAACCTGAGGGTAGTGTATTAAAAAGAACATACCACAGGTTTCCTGTGTACTTCTAGTATGGAAGCACTATGCTTAGTAAATTAAGTGCAGCTTGGACATCTCTGATTCATTTGGCGTTCTCCTTCAAGAAACAGGCACTGCTGTTCTAGCTCTTCTGCAAGTAGAAGCATATTAAAGTTACATGGAACTCTGTTCATATAACAATGTAAAGAAATTGTTCAGCTGCCAAAATACTTTGTCAGTTTATAACTTACTTTGTGAAGTTTTGGGAGGACAAAGAGGCAGTGTGGTTTTTCAAAATGTGACTGTGCTTTGTCAAAGCTCTGATGTTGTATGTTCCTCATTTGGTAGGGATCATGTTTTTTAATGTTATAATGTGAGTAAATAAAAAACCTGATCAAAGGAAATATTTTACTGCTTCAAATAGATATGCTCATGAACAGGTTCAATGCAATGCATCAGACTGTTTCAATGCTTCCAGAAACAATTGTTCTGCATTTAGTTTTTGTTTTTCACTGTGCAATGAGGAAAGAAACAGAAGCCATTTTAGTAGGCTTTTTTCCCCCTAGAGTTGTCCTATTGAAATTGTTAAATACAGTTATTGTTTAAACTGAGCAGTGAAAGCCAATAATTGAAACAGAACCTGATGTGAATTTTTCAATTGGTAAGGTTCCTGTGGTCAATCCGTAGCTATTTTTTGAGTCGTGATGGAGTATTATCCCAGTAAAGACTTAAAAGTGAGCTTTAGACAGCAAGGCATTTGTCCCACTTGTTAATGTCAGTAATGCAGTATGTCTGGTTTGATATTTTATGTGACTTCTGCTCCCACTCCCTTAATGAACAACACTGAATATCTGTGTCCTAATTGTGCGTCTGATGTGGAGGAATGTAGGACTAACTCAACTGGATTCTGTAATTTGTGTTTCAAAAGGAGAGACTGCTAATTGCTGATATGGCTCTTGCTGGCTGTGAATTCATGTTTGAAGAAACAAGGAATTACGTGAAGCAAAGAAAAGCTTTTGGGAAGACAATTGCGCATTTGCAGGTGAGTTAGAACTGAGACACTTATGTGCAGGTCTAGTGTGTGGTTGCTATACATCTATGTATGTGAGATAGTTACTAAATGAAAATGACTGGGCTGTTTTGAAAGGATTATTTTCACAGGTTTCACTGTTGGATTGTGGCTGTTTTTTGCCTCCGTGCCTATCGTTCATCTTTGAAATGCAAAAATAATAATTAAAAAAAAGCACCAGAAGAGCCTTTTAATGTTTGTGTTTTATGACTTGGATAGGTCACTCCCAGCAGTGCTACTTCAGAGAGGGAAATAGCTAGGCAGGAAGTATACTGCCTCCTTGCTGCTGCTAAAGAACAATTCCCTTGTTGATCTCAGGCTTATGTTTTACTGCCACATGTCCTAATCACAGGGTCCACCCCACCTGGATGTATTTGCCTGTGCCTGGAATCTGGGGGACTGCCTGTGCAGGTATTGTGTTCCTCTGCACACAGAGCATTGCAGAAAAATTACTTTGGAGGTTGCTGGAGGTGGGGATTCCCAGGAGTCACCTTGCTGCCCGAGTCCTGTGGAGGTGTTTCATGAATGTTGTAATGAGAATCCTCAGCCAACGGCAGTCTGGGTGTTTGTGTGACTGCATGTGAAACTGTTGGGTCATGTTCTGGGGGCAGAGCTCACTCCTGACAGGGGTAGGTGGTTGAGTTTTGAGACATTTGTGCCTACAGTCTTTAGCTGCAGTCATAAAACATACGTTGCTTTCCACAGGATTGCTATACTACAGTGTTCCTGACAATGACATTAACTGTTAGGGCTGAAGCAGGCCAAGCTTCTGCATATTTGGTCTATAGGATAGAACTGACTCGTATGGGCTAAAGATTTTGGCTGCCTCTTTTTTTGATATACTTTTGAAATTTTGATTTTTTTTTTTTTATTTTTTTTTTTTTTAATAATTAACTAATCCATTTCTACGTCTTGAGACTTTGTCAAACTCAAATCTTCAGGTGTGAAGAGCACCAGAACTGGAACTTTTAGAGGCTTGAATGCTAGGTATCCTTCAGGGGACTATGATCTTCATCTGTTTTTAAAGTTAACTTTCAGGAATCCATAATTCCAGATGGAATTTAGTATGCACACTTGTGCGACTGTAACACAAAAGAACTATATTTTACCTTTTTTATGTAGGTAGGGGATGCTTCCTATTTGTAGTAGTTCACTGTGCAGAGATCTCCAAAATAATCTCCTTTTTTAGGCTAGGCCACCAGCAGGTGGACAATAAATTTCATAAAGTATATTATTTTTGCCGAAATAATGAATTTCTGTGTATCTCTTCAATTTCCTTTTTTTTGTTGCTGATGACTCAAGTGTGCGTATTATAAATAATCCTTTACAATTAGAGATCTGTCTTGGGCTAATTCATTTAGTCGTGCCACATTACAGCATTTGAAATTAATTTTTTCCTTGTAGTAGCACACTGGTCCAGAATATTTATTGTCAAGGGAAGCAAGATTTTTTAATATACATTTCTAGAACTGAAATAAGAAAGAAATTTTATTAGTGGGTATGTTTTTATCCCCTCCCTACCAGAATTACAAGAGGGTGGTTGAATGCCTGCCTGGCCTGGTTTTACATAACCTTATGATGGATTTTACCTCTTCTATGTAGACCTCTTTTCCAATGTGACAGAACTCGGTGCTGGAAAACTTGCTGATAGTCTAAAATTTCTTTTATTTTTTGCTTCGGTCACTTTGCATGTAACTTAAACTCTGAAGAATACATAGAAAAAGCATTCAATAGATGGTGAAATGTTATTAATTGGGAAAATTCATGGCTCTGCAGATTGAAAGGATGTTCCCTCACAAGAGGGAGCCAAGAGTGACAGAGCACTCTGGGCCTCCTGCTCTTTAATAATTTGTTTTCCCTTTCTCTTGTGCTTTTTCTCTTAAATTCATGTTTTCAGTTGACCTTGAGAAATAAAGAGCATTCTAATTTTGTCTAATAAGACTGGTGAAGACATTATTGTCTGGAAAGTAAGGTGTCTCTTCTGATGTACAGAGCCAGAGTTGTTTGAAATAGTGATTTCTAACTGCAATCCTTCTGAAAAATGCTGCATTTTCTACCTAAAGTATTAAACTGCAGTATACTTCTTTCCTCTACCCTCTCTATCCACTTCCAAAACAAGACAGTACAGCACAAGTTGGCCGAAATAAAAACACAGATTTGTGTGGCCCGAGCTTTTATGGACAACTGTTTGCAGCTCCATGCAGATAAACGCCTGGACTCCGCAACAGCCTCGATGGCAAAGTATTGGTATGTGCTAACAGTCATCTAGAAGTGTTACTTGCGTGATCTTAACTCAAATGATGGGGTCAACAAAAATCACAGTTACATTGAATACCAGGGTTGGTTAACCAGCTCAATTTCAAAATAAAGGCATACTTTTAAAATAGGCTTCCATTACTAACAAGATCATGCCTCAGCTTTAGCTTTAAGTAAAAGTGAGTGCTCTATTGGTATTCAGACAAAAATTTACATTAGCAATTTGTTGTTGGGTGGTTTTTTTGTTTTCTTTGTTGTTTTTTTAATGGGGTATATGGCTTGGTTTGATTTCTTTAAAAGCAAAATGTGAATATTTGGAGCAAAATTTGAATATACTTGAAGCTCTGTGATACTATTTAGTTAATGTTACTTAAAAATAGCTGTTCGGCCCAGCCAGTTTTCAAAGCTATCTGGTTTTAGGAAGAAATAGTTGGCTATGGCTGTTGCTATAACTGAGACAGCAGTGCTTTCCTTTATTGTCCAGAACTTCTTCTCCCTTATCCTGTATTTGATGGTATTATATGTTAACTTAGTTTTACAAGAGAAAAACGACTGGAAACATCTAAGATAATGTTACATGAGTTTGTACAGTTTTGGCTTGTTGCAAAGATGGGAGGGGAAAAGCACATGAGACATGAGCAAAGACATTTATGGAAGATACACAGGTTTACAGTTTTTAGGCTTTTCAAAATAAGTATAGAAGAAATGAGCAGAAGTATTTACAATGGAAGGATGGGTTTTGAGTGTTATTCCTGGCAGTGATTACCTAGAAGTACCAGGTACAGAAGCAGAGGCATTCCATTTTGAGGAGGAGGAAACAACTAATGCCAGCTGAGATATGCAGACTCACTTCCTCAACAAATTTCAGAAAGCAAGGCATTTGAAACTCCCTCCCTTTCCCAGCTGTTTACCATCATGATTTGTTGTGGATTTCCTCTTTACCTAGTGGAGTCCCTGTAACCCTTCCATAAGACTCTCTTAAATGGTTTAGAAAATACTTAAGTGTAGAACTGCTTTATTCCCTAATGTATTAGGAGATTCTCTCTAGTCTCTAATTTTCCTTCAAACCTTTTGTATAGTCAATTACTTGACTTAGAGCTTTGAAAGATTTTAAAACCTGGTTTGTGCATATCTTTTTTCGTATCTGGGGAAAGGTCTGTAGGGTTATTTTGGTTTGGTTTTTCTTGTGGTGACAGGTTGTGTTACATACCTAAAAGAACTTGAGAATATATTTAGGAAAGATAGTTGCAGTCACTCACTGCAGAATTAAAGTTGGTATAATAAATTATAAGGATTTAACTGAATGAGGGGATGGTTTGGGGGAAAGGCCATTATTCCACGAGAAGCAATTGACTTGTCATTTTCATTTCTTCTATTGCCACTGAAAGCTGTATGCTTAGAAAGTGGGTTTTTTTCATGCTTTTTTTTTTTTTCATGCTAACTTCAGCTTGAGCTTCCAGTGCAGTTAAATATTTTTTTTTGCTATTAAGTCCAAATTTTGCAGTCAACAAATGCTGTTGAAGAATTACAGTATGTTTTAGAATTGAAGGTTACAAAGTTTATTGTGGAAAATAAATTATGCCCAGGTGATGGTTATGCTCAAAGAGCATCCTGGTGTGTTGCTAATGGGAATGATGGGGGGAAGCCTGGTTTACTGTTAATTTCTGACAAAACTGAGGGATTTCATAAGAAAAGAGGCTGTATGAACTTGCTTCACAAAAGGATTCTCTTGGCCTATGAGAAAAGTAAATAAGCCTGTCTGTTTTGAAACTTCGCGTTTTCTGAAAGCTGTCCCATAAAGGGAACAAAACTTAAATGTATTAAATTGAACAGTATTTATTTCTTACTAATCATGTTATGTTTTTGTCTTGTTAACATATCTTTATCTTTTGTAAGGTTTTGTAACATAATGTCCTTCTAAAAGCAAATTTCCTTTTGGCCATTTAAGGTGTTCTGATCTCCAAAACAGCATAGCTACTCAGTGTGTACAAATGCACGGAGGATGGGGGTACATGTGGGAGTATCCGATTGCAAAGTAAGTGTAACATTTCAGATTGTGTGATGAAAGATTACCAAGTCAAATGAGGCACTTCTTTATGTCTGTGTGTCACTTGTTTAGTGTTAGTACAGATTTACTGTTCCTTTTCTCATTATGTTTAATTGAAAGGGAATCTACTGTACAGATGTCTGCAGGAAGGCTTTGTTTTGATTCTCCAAATAACTCATAAGCTGTTCACCAATTTTTGTCTGTTTTTTTCACAAAAGAGAAGTTGTTTTTTTAGAAGAAAATGTTAATTGGAAAAACAGAAGGAAAACTGTAACAGTAGAAATGTGGGGGGAGCTAGTTTATGTTTAATCTGAAATTAATTGCGTATGTATGAAGAAAACATGTTGATCAGATACCACTGAGTATCAGATTGTCACATCAAGAGCATAGCTGGCTACATTCAGCATTTTTACACCCTTTTAAATGAAAAAGTTGAGAGATTTACATATAGAAAAGGAATTTGCCATTCCCATTTTTTTTCTGACTTTATGAATTTAGAGACATTTATGGAGCTTTTGTATATATCCTTGTGTATTATCTGTGAAGTTTGTGTACAGGCCATGTGACACACACTAAGTAGAGATTTTGGTACTGTTTTTGTTTTAAAAAAAATCAAAGCGGCAGTAATTTGACAGTAGAAATAGCAAAAACAGGGCTGCTGTGCAGTTGTCATTAAATGAGTAAGCTGATTTTTTTAACTGAGTAGGTTTAGATTTTTAAAAACATTTAAATACATTGAGTATGAAATTTTGCTTTAAAATAAATTGTTCCTCGATGTTTGGAATGAGTGTAATTTGTGAGTGTTTTGCACTGTCTTATAAAACGAAGGCCAGTATTTGGGGTATCCTCGAACCCCCTGCTTGTCTGTGTGTATAGGACGTAGATTGCCAGAGAATGCCGCATTGCTACTGGGCAGCTCTCTGTATGATGAAGCAGAATGAAGATGGAAAGGTTCTCTGTCATCGTCCTGTGTGCTGTCACCAGGAACAAGAGTTGGGAGTGGAGTACTAGCAGGAGTCTAGGTTTATAGGGCTTTGTTTTTTTGTTTAATTAGAGGCAATAGTGGAGACTTTACACTATAAACAAACAAGGGAGAGACACTCACCCAGTTCCTGGTTTGACACACAGCACCCTGGGAAGTTGTAATATTCTAAGTAGTTGAAGCCTCTTAGAAAATAAGAACTACTTTATCAATGGGAATAGTATACTTTGAAAAGAGGGATCTCTGAAGATAAAACACTTTTTTTTTTTTTATTGTATGTTCATTCTGAGGTGGTGTTTATAATGTTTCCTTGTTTTGTTTTGGTTTTTTCCTCCCTCAGAGCTTTTGTGGATGCCCGTGTTCAGCCAATCTATGGTGGTACCAATGAAATAATGAAAGAACTTATTGCTAGAGACATTGTCAGTGACAAGTAGGGCAGATGCTTATTCCTTTGCAGAATCTTTCAGAATCCTTTTATATATTAACCTATGGCATAAAATCAGACATCAGAATGTAAGTAAAATAAATGTGCTGTATCATATTCTTTAAAGCAAGTGACACTTAAAGTATGTGTTAGTAATAACAGTGTGCTCATATGCAGGATATCTAATATTTAATGAACTTTAAATGTCTTTGTAGAACACAGAGTAGCTCTCTGGGTGTTGAGAGTTCTGGTCGTGAAAAGCATTTTTGAGTGTGGAACGTTGGGGAGCTTGGTCTTTCAGACTTGAACCCATTGCGTTGAATTCAAACCTCGCTTTTCAGAACCAAATCTTGAGAGAAACCATATTCTTAACAAATCAACAAAACTAAATGTTAATCTAACTTTGAATTTGTATTTCCCCTTGGCAAGTAGAACTTAACGCTGTTACTGTTGCTGCCATACACCTGCTCAGTGTGCAGCAGCCACCTGCTGTGCAGCTGATCTCTATGTTTACATCTAACCCGGAATGCCTTCTTTTAATTACTTTGGTCAAATAAACATAATAAAGCATTTCTATGCAATCTCATGCTTGTCTGCGGTTACTTCAAAGCCCGTGGGGCAACGGGGTTTCTTCCTCTGTGCCCGCGTTCACCTCAGGGCACTGAGGGGGAGTTCGGAAGGAGGGAATGTGATGCAGGTGAACTTGAGGGCTTGTAGTTGCGGTAATAACTTGAAATGTGTGTGTTTATGGTGGTTTTTTTAGCTCTTTACCCATGCAGGGCGTTAAGAGTTGAACCTGTCCGGAGCGGGAAGCGACGATGCCCCCTCCCCTCCTCCACGGCCTCGGCGCGGGCGGGTGGGGGAAGTGGGAGGGCGATGTCCTCGCGTCAGGCGGGGCCCCGCCAATGGCGGGCGGCCACGCCCCCGCTCCGAGCTACGCCCCTCGGCGCCCCCGATTGGCCGCGCTCCTCCCCCTGAGGACCGTGGGAGGCGCCGCCTCGCCGCGCTGCGCTTTAGCTGGGCGCGGACTCCTCAAGAGCGGCAGTGTGAGCCGCGGTGGGTGCCGGGCCGTCCGGGCTTGAGGCGGCGGCGGTGGCGCCGGCGTCGCTGCGGAGAACCCGCCGGACACGGAGGCAAGCGCGGGGCGCGGAGCGGCGGGGCGCCGTGAGGCGGCGGGGGTACGGAGGGGCCAGGCGGCGGTTGGTTCCCGCGGCGGGAGAGGCGGGTGCGCATGCGCGGGGTGGGGGCGGGGCGGGGGGTAACGGTCCCTGCGCGCGGCGGGGCGGGGTCGGCGGCTCTGAGGCGGGTGCGGAGCCTGCGCGCGTGCAGGGGCGGGGCCGCTCCACGCCCGCCCCGCGCCCGCCCCTCCTGTTCCGCCCGGGATTTAAACGCTGGATCGAAACTTCCCTTTGGTAATCAACGTGGACCTACGGTCGCATATTCCTTTGCCTCGGAGTGACCCTGGGCGAGACTTCTCAGACTGCAGACCACTTACAGAGCTGGATGCTTAAGATGAAGTAGTTAAAAAAGCTCTGGGGAGCAGCTCAGAACCAGGTCCTGCAACCTGCCCTGAGAGTTCTTCTGTGGTCCTGAGCTAGTCTTTCCATCCACTTTTTGCAAGCTTCCTGCTTGCAAAATGCTGAAGTATCTCTCCCCCAAAAAATGCAGCAGTGACTGAGGTATTCTGTACTTACTCCTCTGTAATGGAAAGCAAATGAAAAATGGGAATTTTCAATTTCCAATGTGAGCCAATTTTAAAAAGTTCAAGTTATTAAAGTACACGTTTTGTCAAAGGGTAAATACTTCCTTTTTGTGCTTATTTTAATAAAAAGGAAATATTAAAAATTACACTGGATAAAGCCTGGTGGATGTACCAGCTCAGAAAGCAGTCTGTGTGCCTTAGGACTTTCCTGCTATATTGGTCCATGGTTTGAAATCCGGGGAAATGTTCTGAGCAGCTTAAAGTCCAGTCATCATAATTAGTGTCTTAAGAGCTGAGTGGGTCTCATTTAAGACCAGGTTTTATGGCCCTCTCTTCAAAGGCCGAAATTCAAAAGTATCAGTGAAATGTTGATATGGACTTTACTATGGATTAGAAAGTATTGCAGATATTTATGTTAGAGACATATGTACAACCTACTTACAGATGCACCTGTTGTACTATGAAAAGTATTTAACATATATTCAAATGCTGCTTTGCAAATATGTTGCTATAGACTGAACAAGAATTAGTTGATGCTGTGGTAGTAAACTTGGAAATTATATCAATTCGGTGTTCGGAAGCAGATCTGAACAAGGAGGAAAACAAACCTGTTGAGAGATTTTAATGAGTCATGGATTTTATCATAAATGAATGCTTATGAGTTCCACGTGAAATGCCTCCTTTTTGATGTTTTTTACGATTGAAACTTTAGGTGATCTGTCTTAAATGGAGTTCTCTTGGTGTTCAAAGAGAGATCCTTTTTTGCGGGGGGAGCAGTTGTGCTGTTTTTTTGGTGATGGTTTTTTTTTCAGATAGGAGGAATTTGTGCTTATATCTTCTGAGGTGTACAAAACTGGAGTTGCAGTTTTATCTGGATAGTTGTGCCTGCCCAGTGAGCGCTGCTGAAAGTTGAGACTCCCCACATAGTCCTGTTTGGGTTTATGGGGTTTTTTCCAAGCTATTAATAGAACAAAATACTAAAATGCTTAAATACACATCATGAGTAACTGGTTTGCTTTTGAAGTGAAAACAAAAGCTGCCTACTGAAATTATTTTTTTTTTTCTCTCTTAAAGGCTAGGCCCAGGTGTATTAAATATGGACTTCTTTCCTTTTTCTTTCATACTCCTAACCAGGACATGCCCAGTGGGACCAATATCTTTTTTGTGGTCCTTGCTGTGGACTATTCCATGAGAAAAAGCAGACTATGCTATTGAGCTGTTCTTGCTATTCTTAAATCACTATGTTCCTGTGGGTTTTCTGAAAATTGGGAGCGGTAGTTAAAGCTTGAGGGGTGCCTCCCAGGCAAGGCTTGAAGAAGCTGGCCAGGGTCAGGTCCTGTCCACTGCACTCAGCTGAGGCAGTGCCACAGTAGTGCTTTTCTGCCAGAGCACTTTATTTTTGTCCAGTGATTATCAGGAAGGCTGCTCAGGAGAAGCTGGGGATTACAAGACAAACAGCACAAAGCTGTAGGAAACCAGGTTTTAGCAGTTGTGTTGGAGTTTCCTTTTGTAGCTGCCCTCTCTTCTACAGGTTTTCTCTAAGAGACCTTAAAACAGGTTGAAATACAGTATTTTTGAGCATTCTTGCTGAGATTAATTTTGGGTGTTTCACCAGAGGCTGTATGTTGTCAGGGGCTTTGCTTTGCTTTTGAAATGCCATCTAGGCAAGGAATAAACAGTGGAAGTTGGCTTATCTGAAACACTGTTAATCTGTGAATAAACTGGGAACCACCATATTAATTTGAAATGTTGTTTGTAGGTTTCTGAGTTTCGAAATAATAAATGTAAAAATCTCCTCCTGGTCTTGAGGAATCTCATTATTAAGAAGAAAATTTCAGGTGTTTATGATGAGGAAAGATGACTCAATTTACAAGAAGAGACTACAGAGGAGTCTTAAAAAGCTCATGCAAGTGGAGTTTTACTGTCATTGGAAACAAAAAGATCACAAACAAAAAAATCCACTAAAAGACAAAGCAATCCTCCCCCCAAGCAAAAATCCCCCAAATCATTGTCTGCAGTGTTGTGTAACCAAAGTGATAGTGTTATGCAAGGGGGAGAAGAGTCAAAAAGTGAAAGTACTATAAACAAAAGCTGGGAAAGGGAGGGAATGCCACCCTGTGTACTGGGTTGTGGCTGGGTTTTCTTTTGCTAGGGTGCTGCTAATCACCGACATGAAGACATTAGTTTCAGGATTTAGGCAAATTCCGTTGAGGTAAGCCTAGCTGGGGAAGGGTATAATGCAGAAGTGTCAAGGGAGGACTAAGAAATCAGCAGAGGGAGAGGAGAGGCAGAGGAGCAGGAGTCACAGGGGGATTAGGAACCTGTAGATACAGTGGTGGAAGGGAGCAGGGTGCAGGTCCTTACCACAGGGCTGTGGTAAACTGCAGTTTCCAGCTATATTCTCCTGGGTAATTAAGGCATTCAGGGAGGATAAGCATAAAGTCACTTTAAACATCAATTGCTCTATTGTGTATGTCTGGTACTTGTTTCTTCCCTTCCCCAGTACTTATTTAGTGTCAATTTTTCTTTTCACAATACTTTTCAGTCTTTCAAGTGGAGTGTTTATTCAGCAGATGAAAAGCAAACTGTTTGCCCGTTTAGCAGCATTTCAGCTGTTCTAGTTTTGAAACCTCAAGTAATACACAATGTAAAAAATTCCATGAAATGGTTTACCTATGACAAAAAAAACTTTTCCAGAAAGAAAATACTCTTCCAGTATACCATTTTGCAGTACTTGTCTTCCCTCCCTATTTGCCTTTATTTTTTTGTCCCCTTGAAGGTAGTAGGTTTTGCTCTCAAACTCACTTCCAGTACGGGTGGAGTGAAATTATTTTTGCAGCTTTCTGTCAAAATGAAATAAAATGTGTCAAAATGTAAATTGTATAATTCTTGTCAAGCCAAGTACTTGTACTAAAATTTGTTAATAATTTTTTTACAGCTGATACTTTGTTTTGCTCCTGTACCTATGACTTTTTTTTGTGTGTGTGTGTATCTGTGTGTGTGTCTGTGTGTCTGTGTGTATGAGAACTTCTTGGTGAAATGCCAGGGGCTGGAGACTGTGGCAGTACCAGCTTTTATAAGGTCTTTTTGATGTCACTGTAATGAGATGAGCACACCAGAATGTCTCATACTGTCTTCAGGGCAGAAACATTGTATGAAATTTCCAAGTTCCTGGGTAAGGAGTTAATTGAGTGATTTCCCTCTTCAAAAGCATTTTACTTATTTTTTAGCTATATTGTAGAGCATCCTCTGTCAGGTACTCCAAATTAGTTAGTGATTTGTTAATGCTCTTTAGTTCAGTGTTCGTGTTCTGTATAAGGGGACTTTGATTTCTTCACCTCTTTCCCCTAGAAGAGTTAAAAAGAGGTCCCCCAGACAAAAAAAAAAGTTAATAATTTGCTAATAGTATTCATTGCGATTTCAGAAATTTGGAACTGTACCAAAAGGGTGTGTGATATTTGAGGGAATGGGATTGAGTTAAAACACAGCACTTTCAAGTTTTGTGCTGCCAGTTCTTTGAATAACCTCCATCTTCATACAAGTATGTGATCCACATCTCCAAACTACTTTTCTGCTTGAACACCATCCACTGTGTATGGATGTTTCCTGGGTTTCAGGAGTAGCAATCTGTGCCTGTTAAACCACTCAGAATAAGGGAGGTAGATGGTAAAGTCGGAAGTTACAAACACATTGCTAGGTGCATGTAGATACCAGGCTGATGGTGCTCTTCTTGGAGAGCTTCTTGGAATTCCCAGGGAGAGGTCAAACACAGGGACTCCTGAGCTTACATTAACCCCACAGCGGAACTGTTCAGTTCTCTCCCCTTATGTTTTAGCCATGCAAAATTGCTCTGACTTGCTATAGTTATTTGCCGTATGTTAGGGGCAGGGAGGCATTGGTGTCTGAATCCATACTCCTGTGGATTTACAAATTCTCAGGCCTGCTGGCTTTTACAAGAGGAAAGACATAAGTCAGCCAAGTGCTGAGAGCATTGCTGAGTCACCAGAGCCTTTACAGTTTGGAGCTCCATTTCTCAACAGTGCATTTCCCTGTCTGATCCTAGAACAGGCTTCTTCCTGAACAGATGTCCACTGGGAGGGCTTTGTGCTGAGCTCCTCTGTAGGCTGAAGTTACTGGCTTATTAATAAAGGTTAAAATCCTGTGGATTTTAGTGGTATCACTTAGGATTAGCAGTAGGACCACCAAACCTGGTCCCAGTGATGCTAGGAAGGTGATGTACAGAGATGAAAACCTCATGGTTGAAGTACACATGGAGCAATGAAAGATGAATAAAGCATACAGAGAGTGGTAAGGCAGTACTGGAGCATGTGGCTCTCTGTGTTTTGCTTCACATTTTGAGGGTTAAGGAGCAAGTATCCAAACTGGTATTTCTCAGCTCCCTAGGTTTCCACATCTCACTTTAATGTTTGCACCTTCAGTGTATGAAAAACCTGTAGTTATAAACAAGCTAAGGCTTCAGACAGATCTTTTCTTATGGCAGTCTCAGAAGCATTGACCCCTAATGGGATCTGCGTATTGAAAATTACTGAGCTAGGCAGTTGCTGTGGAGCTCAAGGAAACTGGAGATATTAAAAGGAAGGCAGTGGAGGTGCTGCTCAACTAGTACATGGTTCAGCAGAATTTACTATGGCATTACTGTGCTGCACTCACTTTTGCTACTGCTCTCTTACTGTTTCTGATTTTGTCTCTAGCTTCTTAATGAAGAACTGACAGGAACTTATCTTTCAGGCTCCTGCAAGCCATGTTCAATTAAATCATTCATTGGGTTTATTTAACCATCTCCTAAACAAAGCTGTAAGTACTGTGCCAGTGATTGCTGCATGGTATGCTGTGGAATAGATACAGTATGACTTGGCAGCATAGCTGCTGACAAGAAGGGGTAAAGGTTGACATTGGTGTTTTGATCCCAAAGTCTGGGAGCCCTTTGTTAATTGGCAAGCCACAAGCAAAAGGATTTGTCAAGGAGAACTGTCTTTTCTCAAATTGTTATGAAAAATATTCTGTATGTATTACACAGACAGTGCCTGATGAATAAAGAGTGGGATATGAAGGCTCAGGAAAGAATTATTTTTTGGTAGGAAACATCAGAACTTAGAGTTTCTGTTTTGAAAGCATTAGCATTGTTGATTGGTTTCTAATGTATATTTCCAAGAATATATCATAATTAATCAAATACTTGCTTTATATAGATTTACAGTAAATATGTTTCTCTCAATAGTGCCAGTCATGTTGCTCATGGTCATTTTTTTCAGTTTAGGCAAGGTTAGATGACAGACCTGAACTTTTTGGTTCTTATTTCTCAGACTGATAGGATCAAAAATTAAATGAGGTATCAACAGTTATTCCCCTGAGACATAAAGGCTTTTACTGCACATGGATCAGCCTCTGAATGAAATAAAGAAAAAACAGAGAGAGCGTTCTTGTTTGACTTGGGAGGCAACACAGTCTGTGTTCTTTAGATAACGTTCTTTTTTATGGAATCTTTGAATGATGTTGAAATGTTGAAAGAATGAAATGTCTAACAGAGTTGTTGTATTTGTACTGTGTCATGAAAATGAGAAAATTTACATGGCCCATGTTATTTTCAGGTTTGCTGTAAACTACCTACCGTATCTATAATGACACCAGCCCTCAGAGAGGCAGCAACAAAAGGTCATGGTATCCACTTGTCACCTTCTTTGTCCTCTAGAGCTATGGAGTCTGATGCAGCTTTGTGCATGGAAAATTCCAGAGCAGTGGAAGAGAAGATAAAAGAGGACTCCATCACAGAGATTACTTGCTCAGTCCTGGGGTTCCCCACTGCTGAGCCCAACCTCAGAAATGATATCTTCCGTGTGCAGCATTTTGGTTCCCCACCATCCTCCAAGTGCTATCAGTCTGTCTTGTTAATGAGTACAAATTCTGCGTTTAGCAACAAAACTGGTAAGCAAATGAAAGCAGGAGAGCCCAGCTGCTCCAAGATGAGAAAATCATTACATAATGGTGCTGATACATCATTTGGTCAGATTAGTCATTCAGAACCAGAGCAACAGGTCAAAGGGGCAATATTTTCAGAGACCACATCTCCGAACTTGGCAGGGATGCAGAGACTTTCAGGTTCAAGTGTAATTGAATCCAGTAATGCAGAAGAAATGCAGCTTTTAAATGGTAAATGGTACAAGAAGAATGGGGTTTTGGGTAGGGCTTTGGAAGTCTGCACTGAAACAATAAAAGGGGATTTATTACACCAAATTCTTCATGGGCCTTCAGAAGGGATTTTGAGCTGCACCCAGGAGGAGGTGTATGCTCGTTTACTCCAGTGTGTCACTAAGCAACAAATGGAAATCAGTCGCGCCAGACGAACTCAGAAGCGTTTACAAATGCTCCTGGCAAAACATGTTATCAAACACTGTGATCAGCAGCTGAAATGCTTTGTGAAACATCAGCTTCAGAGAATGAAGGTTTTCCATGAGCCAGCTAGATTTTTGAGCAATAGTTCCCTCAGATGCACTGAAGGTTGGCCAGAAAACAACACAGCTACTTCAAAGAATAGTTCAAGTGTGGACGTACAGAACGGAGTTAGTGTTGCACCAGGGGAAATCCGTGGGTTTGCACTTTCTACTGGAGGGCTGCTGTCTCGTGTGGAGAAGGACCTGGACTCTGATGCAACATGTAGCAGCTCAGATGAAGATGGTGAGGAACAGACTGTAAGAACAACTGTGGAAGCGTAAGTGTTAAATTCCTGCTTAGATTCATGTGCTTCTTATAAATCAGAATGGAAGGGTCTAGACCTACAGATTCCATCTTGTGTGAGTAACTTTGCTCAGTAGATAGTGTTACTGTAGTCAGCAAAACTGACATGTGAGCTAGGTTTGGCAAAAAGTAAGAACTTCTAATTAATCCATATAAGGAGCAGTTGCTCTACTAGATTGTGGAGAACTAGAGTTGGTACTGCACTCTATCAGCTTGCATTACATCAATACTGCTAATAGTTGAATGGTGCTGTAAATCAAATAGTCATAGTTGTAAATACTTCAGGCCAGAATGAAAATAATTTTAATTTTTCTCTGGAGTTGTTACACATTAGTCAGTGTTAGGATCTTGAAACCCACTATGATGTGATAAAGAGTAAAAATTCAAAATGATCATCTGATGCAGGTATCAAGCCATCCAGTATTTGGTTGTTGGTATATTGAAAAAGTTTTGATTTTTAACTTTTAATTTTTAAAATATTAATTTACTTGCTAAAGTTGCTCTGCAGCTATGAATGTAGCTAGCAGTGGTGGTTTTATTGTTGCTGGTATCTTTTTCAGGGAGAACCAGAGGGAAATTAATATCATTAACTAATAGTGTCTTGAGTTGGCAGGAATCCTGCCAGTACAAATCACTGTGGCTTTGAAAATCAGTGGTGGGTAAGAGGAGATAGTAAAATTGCTCTCTGATAATGGTACAGCCTTATTTCTTTTTCTTTTTTTACCTCTTCCTTGCTACACTATTAGCACAATCTCTTCAGTCAAGAAATTTTAGAAAGCAGTGAAAGGATGGCTGCTTTCCTCTCCCCAAAGCTGGAGAGACAAGGATGTCTTAAGGTTTGTTGGGATGTAATAGTCAGGACTGTGATACACAGAAGAGAGCTGCACACAAATGCAGCAGTTGGTAGGAGCTTCATGACACCCACATTTCTGGTCAGCTCTTACAGATAGTCAGGACAGGGTTTGTGTTTACTGGTCTTTCCTTGTACCGTCCACTGTTACAGATTGTCTAGAAAAAATAAATTTAAAAAATACTTAAAAACACTTACTTCCAGTTCTGCTTCCTGAGAAGCATAATGCTCAGAAGGAATAAAGTCAGCTTCTGAAACTGGAAGAGCTGTGCCCTGTTACATGTTTATAGCTTCAGTCCAGCAAGGCTGTATCAAATCGTTGCTTTGTTCTGCTAAGCTCTGTAGGTCTGAAAAACAGAGGAGGAAAGGTTTCCATTTTCTTTTACGTATTGTCAGAATGGTAAATACTGCGCTGAAGTCCAACCAAAGCATAATGGCTTGCCAACTAAGTTAGGATCACCTTAAATATTTGAGTTTGCAAATTATTCTTTTGAAATATTTTGATGGAAAACATCATTTGGGCTCTCCCCAGCATTGAACAGTCCACATTCTTCTCCTAACTGATATACTTGAACTTCTGAGTAATAGCTCTGCCTCTAGGAGACTGTGATTACATGAACTGAAAACAAAAACTCTTGAGAAATTCTTGATTCTTGAAAGATAGTGGATAATGTAAAACTTGGACCAAAGTTTTGTGTGATGGTTTTCTTTTTTCTTCCTGCCAGGGACACTTGAATTTCTAACTCTGCCTGCCAGTCCTTTGCCTTTATTCCTTCTTGTGGCTTTTGCGGTTCCTTAAGTTACCTTTCTGCTTAAGGCTTACTCAGTTTGCTTTGTTGCACTGATGAAAAAATCCACAGAGGATTATTAAGAGCAAACCTATCACCTTTGGCTCAGGAAATCCCCAAGCTGCTATTGCTGGCAGCTAAGGGAATGTTCAGGAGAAGCACTGCTCCCTCCATGCCTGCACTGTTGTCACACTGTTATCTCAGCTACTGCTAAAAGGCGGGAGAACAGGGTAGGTGATCTGTAGTCTGACTCAGTGGGGCCCTTTATTTTGGGTTGTTTATTCTTCTCCCTTTTTTTTTCCAGCAGCAATGGCCTTGCTACATTGGCAGGGAAAGAATCACTGGCATTCAAGGTGTGCTGCTGGGCCAGCAAGCTCAGAGTTAAAAGTACTGCCTGATTTAAGCAAAAGACTTGTCTGTGCCTAGGCTGAGGCAGTGCTTGAATTAACATTGCATTGAGGACAGGCTGTCTCTTACTTGAATTTATCATTATCTTCAGCTCAGAATGTTTTTCTTCATTTCTCCAACCTTCTTAAGATTTGCCTTTCTGGCTAAAATGCTGCTCTTTTCCTTCGAGGTAGCAAAGGTAAATCTGTTATTCACCAGTTCGGCTGATGAGATTTGCTGGTTCCTGAGCCTTGCCACTTTAAGGCTCTTTGGATTGCCTTTCATCTGGACAAAAGAAACAAAGTTACTATCGATTTTTATTTCTGCTAAGTGGATTTACATGCTTTGAAATGCCTTTCTCTCCTCTGGAATTGGTTCTAAGTGTTTTCCAGAAACAATGGGATCATGTAGGTGAGAGAATACTCAATTCCTCACCTGTGTGGAAATGTTTATTTTTCATAGTGAGGACTTTTACTCTGAATTCCTCTGTGATATTCATAATACTTAACTGTAGATACTGTAAGGTTCAATAATGTAGTGACATATGAAAAGAATGTTTTGGTTTTGCCCGTATCTCAGTATACTGATGGCATTTAACTTGAGGGTATAATCACACTGGTGACTGGTCATTGTCATGGCTGTGGTGTTTTTCATCCTTTTTGTGGGGGGAGGAGGTATCAAAATGTGCAAGGCAGGGAGGAACCTGCAGTTACCTGAGAACAGTCTGTTTCCCATCAGGAGGGAGAAGTTGATTCCAGCTCCAATACCTCATTCTAGTTAAAAAACCTGGAGTTATTTTTAGCATTTTGAACCTGTTCATTCTCATTATCCTGAAAAGAGTTTTTCCCAATGAGTGTTGACATAAGCTCTTCTGAGCTGTATCTCAATGCTTTGTGGCTCAAGTAAGATTGTCTTTATCCTTGTATTTCAATACCCTTGTTGTTTAGTTGCAAATAGCTATTGTAAGATAATTAAACCATTGTTCCTACATTCTGTAGATTCTGTCCTCAAGACGAGAGCCTTGGTCTGCTGGTGAAGGCAGTTCACAGTACTTAATGAACTTCTCTAGTCCTTAGAGTAATTGGAAAGGCTCATCCCATTTCAAGAGCTTAATCAAAACATATTTTATTCTTTTGAGTGTCTACTAAAAAGAAATATGAAAAAACAGTTGCCTGTCTTTAGGACCTTTGTCATTTTGTTCCTACTGTCACCTCATGAATATCTTTAACCTGTCAGTTTTCATAGCACCACATTTCCAGCAGTAATTTTTGGTGTATTTTAGTACCATTCCATCCTCTAGGCATAGGAAAATCCCACTACCTAGGGAATGTGGTAGTCCTTCTCTGTAGTTTCTCAAAGGCAGCTGTTTGGTGCTGCTCGCTGGCTCCCTGTTAGGTGTTAGAAACCAGAGTAGACAGTGCCCAAGGAAGGCAACACAAAGCTGACCATGAGCAATTCCTTTAGGGATTCATAACTAACACTTGATATGCAACATAGACAACATTTCACCAGCTGAATTTGCTTGAAACCTGTTGAACTTTGTGGCTCATGACAATGAAAGATTTTACATAGAAATAGTCACAGATTTCAAAGAAACACAGGTCCACTCTGGGAGGAGTGTGTATCCTGCTAGGCCAACTCCACATTCCTAGTGATGTATTTTGTGTCTTTTCTTGATGTAGTAGGAAGTACAATGTACCACAAAGAACTCTGATGCTCAGGTGGTCATTTGGGAAACCTTTAAAATTGCAGAGTGCAGAGCTTTTCTTCTACGTACACTACGTATGTGATATTCCAGAATCAAAAGATACATCACTGTGGTTCTTAGAAGGAACAGCTGCTCATTCCATCAAACAGTAATATATGCACCTAGTCGATTAAACAGAAAAACTGCTTGCAATAGATTTTTCTGCAAAATAAGTTGTTCTTTCTACTCACGAAAAGTCCTGTACCTCATTTTCCCAGTTCTCCTTTCCCTATCCAAATGTAATCCTTTTGCCTCATTTGGTGGGATTTTTCCCTCTGAAATGTTTTCATGCTTTTTCCTCTGATTTCTGAAAGACATGTTTTATGGATTATCCTCCAGCAACCTCACACCTGACGAAGATGCACTGTTATATTTTTCCATGCCCACAGAGTTTATTGTGCCTGGAAACTTTTATCATGAATGTGAAGAGATAGTAAATATTTCTCCTTTTTTTTCTCTCCTTCTTTATTTTTTCCCACTTAGATTGATAGTTAGAAAGAGAAGATGGGAAATCTGCTTTTAGTACAAACATGTGATGGGGAGGGGAGCATTAAGGCTGAGAAAACACAGGAAGGAAGAAAACACTGTGACTAGTATCTCCAGATCTAATCTGTTTGTTCTAGATTATTTTCCATTTTTCCTAGTGTTTTTTCCTGTGGCTAACTGAGCAACATCAGTGCAGTTCTGCAGGGCTGGCTATACACGGCACTGCTGAAGGGGCAGGGTTTATTGCAAGTCTTTGAGCCATGTTATAAAGAGAGGCTGTTTGTTTTTGCAAGGTCGGGTCCTAATTTTCCACACTGAGCTCTAATTTCACTTCATACCTGATATGAGAACTGAATTATAAGTTTGGAAAGGGGAGGAGGAGAGTCTGCCAGGACTAAATGCTGCTCTTAAGCACAAACCCCAACTTGTATCCTGGTTTTAAGACCTTTTAAGTTTGTAAGTCCAGGAAATGTCTTATTTGCATAGAAGATTAATATGAGGGCTTTTGAATAAGTATAAATTAATGTGTGCTAATAATATGCAGATTTAAGAATGTTTTATATGTTGCTTTTTCAGGAATTCCGTTTTCTCAGTTCTTGGCTCCTATCACTAGGATGTGGGAGGAGAATGAAAGAAAAGATAGCTTTACATTCTATTTTAACTCTAAAGATACATGTATTATTTCAGAATATGTTTAACCTCACTTGGTTGGGTTTCTGTAAAATGGATTTATAGCTTCTTTAGGGTCCCACATGCATTTACTGTTTTGCTTTAGAGATCTCATGCGCGGCAATAAAAACTTGCTGTTGAGCAAGACTTTGTTTTCACAATACCAGAGTAATGTTCTTGTGAGTGGGGATCCTGATTGCTAACCTGTAATTACATTAATGTTTTTGCAGCTGCTGAAGGCAGACTGAAAGGTTTTAGTGAAGGGCAGAAGGTTTGACTGGTTTTAACCTGCAAGGGAAACTTGGAGCTGGTAATTTCAAATCTTTTAAGTTAGATGGGTGTTGAACTCAAATAAAAACTTCTTAATAACTGTTTAATACACAGTCAAGATGATGTAGTAGTGTAGCATCTCTAATAAGCAGGCACGTGCATATACATGTGTAACCTTCTGTGCTTACTAAAATTGGAGACAAGAAGTTGGTTCTTGATGTCAGCTGCTGATTAATCAGTGGTTTGTGGCTAGCTTTTTTCTTTCACTGTGAAATGTGTTTGTCTCAATTGAAAGATTTGTTTACAAACAACAGTGACCTATCTTTATAACTTCTTGTAAAGCAAGGGCACTGTTATTTTGGTTTATAGCCAACACTGATTTTGTGAGAATGTACTTCAAAGGGATACATCCAGTGCCTTTGAATATCAGCATACATGGGCCCCTGATACAGGAAATTACTTAAATGCTTTCATTTTTACATGAAGTAAAAAGTGTGCATAAGGACTTCCCAAAATAGGAATGCTCTTCTATAACAGAGTTTCATTCATACTGCTAAATATGGGTTAGGAATGTGATGTTAGACGTTGGATTTAAACATATTGACCCATGCTCTTTTTTTACTGAAATGGCTGTAAATTATTTTATTTTCATCCACACACATTGCCTGGCTGTGGGGAGACAAAAGAAGTATTCTGTTAGGGAATTTAGATGAATTCAATTTTCAATTAGCAGACTTCTAATTTCTGATTCTGGTGTTGGAAAAAAAAATAAACCTGAAGGTCTAAGTTTGAATATATGTGGAGGCAGCCTTGAGGTAGACTGAGCAGCAGTAAAACTCAATGAAATGCAATCCCAGGCTTCTACAAAACACGTGAATACCAAACTGTTCAAACCTACGTTCATTATACTCCCCATCCCATGTCCCTGCTGACTGAATCACGGGGTTTAACCTCAGAAAAACCTCCATCCTTGCCCTGTGAAGCAGACAGCCAAGTTCTCTTTGGTTCCTCCTCTATTCACAGCCCGCCTGCAGCAACTGCGGAGCCGGACAGCCTGGATTTCTCGTGTACCGGGGTGTCCCATGTTCTCAGCACAAGTGCCGGGGTCCCTGCTGGCCATGCTGCTGCAGGCTCCCAGCCCAGAGGTTTCACAGTCAGCACAGCTCCTCTGCACCTTCCTTTGCCTCAGGGCCTGAAGTGGGACCCCTGTCAGATGTGCCCAACTGCCCTCCCAGCCAGAAGAGCACTCTGCCAGCTCTCCTGTTAGCCCCTTCCCCACAGCACTCCACACATAAGCCAAATTCCCAGAGGTGGAACATGGATGTCAGTGTGTGGTGGTGTCTTTGCTGCTCCTCCTGCTCTTTCTCACCTGATTTCTCTGTCATGGACTTCCCCACCTACCACAGCCCCTCCTGACTCTCTTGGCAGTCCCTGCTGAGACAGTTTCATACTGCTTCTCTAGGGCTACAACCCCTCCACTACCAAAAGCCTGCTGCTAACTTCCAGTGTATCTGGCATGAACCTTCCTGGTACAACTGTTAGTTGTCCAAGATGTCTCAAAAAGAATATGGCTCTTACACATTTTACATTGGAATCTGATACTATATATGTGTGTGTGTATATATATATATACTGATTTATAAGATAGAGTTGGACCTTGTATGAATACCATACCCATCTTTTCCTTTTAAGAGTATAAATACAGATTTTGGAATAAACTTCAGTGGCTGAACAGCATTGATATGCTGCTTGTATATAATGTTCCATTTGCACAAATCTTTAAAGGGATGTATTCTGTAAGTTCTGCCTTATTTTATGTTGAGCATAGGCTGCAGATGTAGCACTACTTAGTTTCATTTTGAAGGGCAGTTGTGTCATACTTAAAAATTCTAGGCCTGTTCCAGGTATTTTGTTGTTAATCTATCGATGTTGTGCCATTTCAAAGGCAAGAAGAGAAGCTTATTTCTTGGCAGCCCTGCTGTTCTTGAAGTTTCTTTCTCTGCATTTTAGCACTACCTGCTTCTCTGCTTCACGTTGGACTGATGTACAGCATGCTGGGGTGCTGAAGCAGACAGTAGAATCTTAAAAATTAATATTAAAGTATTTTTAACAAAAGCCGTTGCCAAATACTCAATTTACAGCATGTTTGGGGTTTTTTTTATTTTATTAAGAGGAAATGCTGCTGGTTGTTTACCTTTTGCAGGTTTTTACTCCCTGGACAGTTAATATTGTGATTGACTCCACCTTCACTAACCCATTTGGCCTTTTATAATTAACACAGCTCTAAAGAATTAAGTAAACAGAACTGGACATGAAAAGCACGTACCAGGTTGTGAAGCCAGCCGGTGGAAAGATTCAGCACTCTGAAAGATCCTTTAAGAAGCTGTATTTTTAATTTATTCTGTCCACAAATTGAGTTAACAATTCAGTGCAAGTGTAACAATTCCGTTTCTAAAATAAAACAGCAGCAGTAGTGTGATTCTTTGCAGGAACCCAGGCAAACACTGGCTGTGGTATCTCATCAGTCTGGAAGATGTCATTTCTCAGATGAGGGAGCATATATAGAGTGCCAGTGAAATTCTTATTAAATCTTTCCCGTGCTAGGGTATCTAAGCACAGAGACTTTTCATATTTTCAGTTTTCTTCTACAGCCTTTTTTTCTGAATATCGATTTTCCTCTTCTATCCTTCCCACTGTCCCTTCTAATTTTGCGGAAGATGTAAAAATTTGCTTCCATTGCTACTTAATTCCGTGCTACTTAATTCCTTGCTACTTAATTTTATCCCCCATGAATTTTCTCTTCAAGAGAAAAATCACAGCTATGGTTGATAATTTCAGGTGTTACTTCAAAATTCCTCAGGCCTGATGGCATAGCAGAAATGTTCAGCTGGATACAGTTTTTTGGTTTGGGAAGATAAGATGTATATTATGTGTTGGTATCAACATGCATTACTGGATTCAATTCTGAAAGTATTAAATGGCTTCAATGTGTCAGAGATGGTGGGACTGAGCATGGGTGCCAGAAGTTGTTGTGATAAGCAGTTGCTGATGTCTGTAGGTGGTAGGGATAGCTGTAACCCATGTTTTGGGAAGCTGTCTAGTGTTTCAGAGGAAAATGTCTGCCAGATAAAAATTTCTGTTAAACACCAAAGGAGATAGCAACCTGGAAGGCTCCAGAAGAATGACCTGGCTGCAGATCTTCATAGAGGTTGCAGGCTAATTTTGACCACCAGAGAAATTCCCTTCATTGATTTTTTTTTTTTTTTTTTTTTTTTTGAGTGGGGGTGCGGTGCAGGGGGTGGTGCATAGCTTGTTTTGGTGTTGGTTATCCCAAAACAGCAGCATATCACTCCAGGATAGTCTGAGCAGAGACTGAGTGTGAACTGCCACAGTAAATAGTGGTTTTTTGTGTAATGTTGATCGGCTGTAATACTAGAGGGAAGATTTTGTTACAGTTTGTTTTAATCTTTTTTGCACTCAGGAATGCATAGAAGAGATTGCATTCATAAAACAGCACACACTGGCATTTTTAGTTATGTAGTTATTATAGGTTTAACAGTTAACTGATCCAGGGGAATGAATACTTCAACAGCAACTGAAGTTGATCCCGAAAACAAATATTTATGTAGGTGTGCTGGAAGAATTAGTCCTTGAGAAAGCGTTTACGGGTCATTTCATAGTTGGACGTATTTGTTCAGCCATTACAAGTGTTGGAGGTTTTGGTTGGGAGTGGGCATGCACTTTTATCTCATGAAGAAAATCTAGATAAGCTTATCTAAAATACAAGCACATCTGAATTCACCTAATTTGAGTATTTTATATTGTATCATCTTTTAGTCTTCATAGGTAATCTCTTACTTACTGTCAGTGTCTGCAGAGAGAAGAAAAATTGATGTGTTGAGTATCTCCACCATGTTGACCAAAGCTATCAGAAGCCCTGGGCCCACATTAGTGGCTTGCAAGAAAATGCTTGTATTCAGGACAGTTGCTTTTGGGGCTTTACCATGTGTCGTCAGAGAACTGACTGTAGTGCTGGTGCAAAATTAGGGGCAGCTGAGGAGGTTCACAGCTATCAGCTCCAGTCCTGGAGGGACTCCCACCACACTAGTGTGCTGTGGAGCATTTGTGATAGAGTGCCATGTGGAGAATATTTTGTATTTTTGTACAACTGAGTGAGCTTCCCAAGAGAATTGGGGGATGAGTGATTTTTTTTTTCCCAATGTTTCATGAAGTTCATGGTGAGTCATATGATGTCTGGATGGAATTTAAAGACTTGAAAACCTTTTGATTTCTATTTGGTTTTCAGTTTCTGGAGTTCAGTCCTTCATAAAAACAATGAACTTCTGCCATTGTTTTCAGTGACTGCCCCTAAGGAGGGTGATTGGCTCTTTATCCTGAGGGTAGAGTCACTCTGTGGTTTATGAGCTGCTTCTTGCTCCCAAATACTTCACTGCTATGTGGTTAGCAATAGGCCTCTGTTAGCCCAGGAGTTCCCCGCAAGAGACGTACCAGCAGGGATGGTAGAGGTCTCTTTAGGATTGTATCATCTGAAAACTGGGTGCCAGAACAGTGTGGATTAAACTGAAGGGAACATCACCTAGCAGAAAAGAGCAAAATACCCCATGCTGAGAGACTGAGCAGAAGTGTAAGTGTGAGATGATGTCAGGAACAACTGCTTTTCTTATGTTTAATGAAGAATTTTGGAATTGGAGGATTGTTTTTCCCACCCACATTATGTGAGTGCCTTGCTCTCTGGCTTTTGTGCATTTAAGAGTGTTGTTACTTGAAAATACTGCTGTTTTTAAAGCCTTTTGAAAGGTGACTGTGTTATGGATTGGCAAATGTGGTTTTTGAGTTTCGATGTGGGTCTGTTGCAAGCATGCTCCTTTCCTGTTGAGCAGGAAGCATCCTGCTGTTATCCCTGCAGACATGTCATGGCAGGGCATGTTACTTGTTCTCACTGGGAGTTACAAAGGTGGAAGGCTTTAGTTTCCTTTTAATTTTCAGCATATAAGATACTTGTGGAGAATCTTGCCCTGGTCGCAGGGCTGCACACTCTAAAATACTCTTTTCCTGTGCTCATCATACCTGCTTGAACCAACCTTCCTGGATACTTACTGTCATTCCCAGGTTCTGTGTGTTTTGTGCCTTTTAAACACCACTGTGTTTCTCCATCATTTTTGAACTGTTTTCAGGCTTATTGTTTTGTTTGCTTATAAAAATAAAATATGCCTTTAAGGTTTAAATTCCACCTCTTCTCCTTTCCTGTAACCAGAAAAACCCGAAACCCACACACAAACCCCAAACAGCAGTGTGTGTAGCACAGCAATTTTATCTTGGCTAGCAATTCCCTTTTGCAGTCAGCTAGGTTGCCTGCATCTGGTTTTTTTTTGGGACAGGCTGATCTTAGCTATTGGGAAAGTATAAATCTCACCCAAAACAAAATGGAAGCACTAGAAATACTTCTGAGGGTCCTGTTGTGTTGTGCAGTGTTGCTTTGGTTATGTAAAAACATGGTTTGTTCTCAGTGTTTCTCCTTGGGGGAAGGTGAGGGTGCTACAGGGTTCATCTTGTGCATTCTCTCTTTAGGTCATGGCTGAAAACTTCCTTCAGTTCCAGCAACAGTACCAACTCTGATAGCAGTACTTAATGGTCTTTACTTGCCTCTTCAGTCTCAGCAGAAGCAAGTAGGTTTGATGAAATGCTTGTACTGCCTCTGCTGTTGCTGATGATCCCCAGCTGAATTCTTCTCCATACTTTGTGATGCCCCAGTACAGCCTGAATGTCTGCTCCTAGTTACATTTTTGATCATACTTTGTCTGCATTTGTGTCTGTGCTCCTTGTGCGTTGTTTGTTCTTCTGCATTTCTTTTTTTTCCTTCTCTTGCAAGTTGTGCAGGATTGACCTGCAGTCCAACCAAAATAGAAATGCAGGAGGGTATTTCACATGGAAACAAGTTTTGCCCCTAATGCAATTCCAGCATGTTTTTCTAGGGCAATTTAAATGAGATGTTCTATTCATACAAAATCAGCATTGCTCTATTTTCTTCCAATTCTAGTAGTCCTGGATGAATGTAGATCATCTGCAGATTTAGAGTCATTGCAAAAGCATTAAGTTTATATACAAATTTAATATTCCACTGTACTACAGTACTGAACATGAGAAACTTTACCAGTGTACCATGGTTTATACTGAGCTGCCAGCAGAAGAATGATTTTGAAATTCCTGTGGAGGATGTATGATCTTAGAGGCAAAAGCACGGAAACCAAGTAAAGATGCTTTGGAAAAGGAGCACACAGGAAGGAGGACAGGCAGAAACGTCTTTTTTCGTGTCTCATTCCCAACAGAAAACAAGAGCAGGAGCTTCTACTTTAGCACCTGCTTCTAGCTTCCTCCTTCAGTGACAGGCCTGGTTATTTTTATAACTGTTTGTGGTTGGGTTTTTGGTTGTTTTTTTTTTTCTTCTCTGGGTTTGCAGAATTAATGAATTCACTGGAGCCACCTTAAAACAACGTCCTTTACTGAGTGAATGTTAAGCTTTACTGTCTAGCATCCCAGGAACAGATTTACTGGTTTGGGTTTTGTTTTAGTTGGGTTTTTTGCTGTTGTTGCAGAAATAGGTTATCATTTGTCACTTGAACAACCATAGTACTTTGCGTGCAAACAGCTCACTTTAGGAGTGTGAGGATAGTTCATAGCGATTTTATCTCTCTTAGGAGTTACAAGCTTTACTAAAAGATTTGTAGACGAATAGACTTAGAGGAAAAGATGGTAAAAAATAATGCAAGATGAAACAAATAGGAGTGACAGGGATGGGAACAGAGTTCAGCAATGCTTCTGTCTCTTAGCCTGTCTGCAATGCATCAAAGCTGGGAAAGGGATGTAGACTTAAACTTGATTCAGTTAACTTCAGTGCTGCCCCTGAAGTTAAAATTAACCAGGAGCAACTCTCTAATCTATGTCACCGTGTAGCTGCCCAAGTCTTTGAGCAGGCACTGGCCTTGGGGCAGCCTGGCCTGCCAAGACAGAAGCTAAAACTGCTTGCTTTGGCCTGAGCATAAAATGTTTGTGCTTAGTTAGGTGGAAACCTTTCCTTAGAGTGGGGCCTAAGGACATTGTTACACAGTGTAATTAAATGCTGTTATTTTAATTATGTAGTAGCATTTAAAGCTTTAAGAACTACTTGCATAGTGTTTTAGATTGAAGCAAAAATGTACTTAATATGTTAAACAGTGAATGCAATTGATTCAAGATTAAATACTGTGTTTAAGGGGAAAAAATGTAAACATTTTTGAAAAATAACTTGTGATCTAACTTTGCAGAGGATTATTGTATGTGTAAGACAGTAATATACAGGGGTTACAGGTTCTGCTGTCAGCTGTGGTTTGATATTGGTTGTGGATACCCTTTTGCCACACTGATTTCATGCAGTATAGGTGACATAAGACCAGTTTTGGCCCTTTCCATTCTGCTTCTTATTTCACAGCTGTGTGCAGGGCACCTTACTTTTCTTCTCATTTGTTTCCCACTCCTCCTCAGTCTGTTTGAGGGTAGCTCCCCTTTCTCCCCAAACTGTTGTGTCTAGCTTGGGAGGTGAATCTGTCTGTGCGATTTATTTCCTTTCACCTTGGCTTTGTTTTTACAGTGTCCTGGTTTGCAGGGTTTCATCATTCATTTGTTCAATTGCCTTTTGAGAAAGGAGCAGAAATAAACACCTCAGTACTCCTGTTGGGTTTTTCTCAGTTATCCTCTCTATTCCTCTTTAACTTTTTTTTTTTTGTTGTTAAAATTATTAACTAAGGGATTTTTAATAGACTCATTAAGCGGCTCTTTCTTAGGACTAGCTTTTTGCCGGACCAGGGTCCTGAGACGAATCTTAACTATTCCAGCCACCATGGTTGTGTGAACACATTTAAATTAAAAACTTGGAATTCAGATTCCCTCCCTTTCCCAGCAAAGTGTATTTTATGATTTCCAGGAGTGCAAATGTGCAAAAGCTGTCCATCCCAGAGAAGTTCTTGTTAGGAGGACCTAGTTAGAGCATAAGTAATTGTGACTCTTTACTCTTTGCTGGTATTAATGGGAAGATAAACAGAAATAAAAAGAGGTCAGAAAATAGATTTTCGCAAGATGAGTTCATATGCCTTTTTTTCCTAGGAGACTATGACTAATAGAATATGTAAACTGTAAGTAATTTATTATTATATATATTTACTGAGTTCTTTGAGTTCTTTTTGATAGTAATCCACATTGCTTCCTCATAGAATTTGGATTTAAATAGGATGTTTCAATCTCCATAATATTGTATGTTCACTTTCTCTGTGTACGAGAGAGTTTAAACTGGTGATAAATTACGTGGGAGGATAATTTATGTTAAAAAGGGAGAGGATTATGTATTTTAGAGGTGACCTACGAGAGACTGGGTCTATTCTTACTATTTATGATAGCTAAACTAGACTGAACGTTCTGAAATTTTGAGTTATATTATGTTTTATAATATTAGCCTTGAAAATGTTAGGATTCTCAAATTTGATTATTCCCTGCTCGTGCCAGGACATGTCTAGCATCTTCTGCAGGGGACTGTATTACCTTTCTTTGTTGTTGAGGTAGTTGACAAAAAATTCTGCATGAAACAATTATACTTGTATGTTCCTATGCCAGACCACTAGCATCTGCTATTTCTTGTACCTTTTGTGATACTTCAGTGCTCTTCATTGCCTGGGGAACAGGAGATCATGTATTCTGCGTGTGCAAAACTTACAGTGTCATTAAGGATCTAGATCCAGTAATTATCCCAATAACTTGAGGAAAAGGTCTTCTTTTCTAGAAGTTTGGTTTTTGTTTTTACAGTTCTTTTAAGTTAGCTGTGGCAAACTACTTGACAGCTTCACTGGGGTAAAAAACACCAGTTACATTCTGTAAATAGATAAACAAACTCAGTTAATGATAGGATAGTAGTGGAAGTTATATGCTAAAATACTACATTGTGTTTTCTGTGTTGCTTAAACTTATTGAGTATTAAGATTGTTTGTTGCATGGTAGTTTCATCATTAATTTCTTTAATATGTATGTTGAGTAATGTTTGGTGATATTTGATGAATTTAGCATAATAAAATTAAGGTGTTCACAATGTCAAGTACCAGGAGGCATATTTTTTGTATTACAAAAAGCATCTCTTTTGATCAGCAGTAAGAGTGACCTGGCTATACTAAACTGACACAGATATTTATAAAACAGCTTGAATAAAAGAAATTTAAAATACTTAGTTGGGTTTTTTAGGCCAGTGACCTGATACCTATCTGGTCATTGCTGGATGATGTTTTATTAAATTCCAGTTGTTACCAAATAATATTTGTCAAAGCTTGTGGGAGGAAGTGTGGTGTAAGAGTTTGGATTCTTGCTAGTGGAGTTACTGGAATTCTTTACACATCTGTAATCAGCCTGAACTGATATAGTTTGGTAGTTTATCCAGCACTGAGTTTTATAATCCAGAAAAAAAAACTAGCTTAGTGTAGGAATAGCCAGTAAGAATGGATTGTACTGGTTTGCGCAAGTTCTGTTGCTACAGTAATAAGCTGATGTGAAACTGGATGGGTATAATCAGATATCTTCTGAAAGCAACTGAGATGCTTGCAACATGAGGCAGAGCAGCTGTCAAAAATGTTCTTGTGCAAATGTGGTTATCTTTATTTTTGGACTAAACAGCATTTTGTCTTCACAGCAGCTATACTTCTGAATGGAAGTGGCTTACAGACAGAGCTAGAATTGGCAGCCGTTGGACATGGCTTCAAGCCCAGATTTCAGAACTAGAATACAAAATTCAGCAACTAACTGACCTTCACAGGCGAATACGTGCCACCAAGGTATTGTCTGTAATCTTATAAATCGGCTTTTTGAATCATCTTTTGACAGTTTTTCTTGTAATATTTATGTATTTGGTTTCTTGTTGCTGTTCTTTGTTTTGCCCTAGACTTCTTGTGTCTGTGCAGGCTATCACCTGCAGAGTTTAATGGGAAAGACATCAGGAACTAAAAACTATTGTACCTTAAAGGGACCAGTATAGGACTGTGATTTGGGAACTCTTAACCTTTGTATCTGTGGTAGTGACTTTGTTAGTGGCTTTCAGGGGCCCAGCACACAGTACTGCATTTATCACACTGGTTTTTCCCTCTGCAGGAGAGGTGAGATTGCCTTTTCAGGTGGGATAGTTGGTTATTCATTTTTGTGTTGTGGCCTTTCAGGGTGGGTTTTGGTTATTTGCAGTGCATGTTTATTCTGAGGATTAGATGGTTAATGTTTGTAAAGCACTTTGAACAGGTCAAGGATTAATAATTACTAAAATTCCAATATGTGTAATTCATGTACTAGTTTTTGTAATTTGAACTGGCTAGACAGTGGGAAAGTAACATTCCTAAACCATTAGTAACCTAGCTGTCAATTTAATGGGTTCCCCAGGTCACTCTCACATAAAAGAAGCCAAACATGTGTGAGGTATTGTGATAATGAAGGGGTATTAGAGCAGGACTCTTTGACTCTTCATCAGTGAGCCCTCATGTAGATTTTCTGGTCTGTATTGGTGTCAGATAAGCACAATTAAGAAGAGCAAGAAGATGCTTCAGAGTTTATGTGGTTGAACATGAGACTTCGAGGGACTTTAAAAGGAGAGAAAAATCACCTCAGAGAGCATTTCCCTCTGAACACATAAAGAAAAATTATTCCATCTTCTCCTTTCGCCCTCAGAGCCCTTCTTTTCATATCCAGCTTGTCCCCAGTCAGATTTTTCTTTACAAAGAAATAAAGAGCCTTTGTTTAAGGGTCTGTGAGAGGAGATTTTCTATTTTGGTGAAGGGTGAGAACGCCTGTGTTTTGGTGTTGTCCTAAATACCAGATACATGCACACTCTTATACACAAAAGCTGTCAGCCTTTATGATGGTGAAAGTCAGATGAGCTACAGAAGACTGAGAAATAATATCAGAGAAATAAGAGGAAAAACATTCTTTTAGTCGTGCATTTTCTTTACATTAGGTGGTATGTTGGTTTGGAGCCAAATCATCTTCCTGGTGGAGATGGTTAGTGACATTCCTTTCTGAAACTCCATGCCCATTTTACCAGCTGTGAAATTTAGTGTTAGGCATTGTGTCCCATAGTAAAGGCAGGCACCTATTTTCTTCAGATGGGATTTTTTTTTGTGTACATGTTTATATTATACCAGTGCAGCAGCTACAGAAGGATATGTGGGCTGATAGAAGAGCTCTTTGTTTTCATTTAGTGGCTGCAAAGGAGTTACACAATATCATTAGAATTTGTATGCTGTTTAATGGTTTCAGAGTGGTTTTGATGTGTTTTGAGTGGAAAAAATGTGATTCATAGCCAGGGAACGACGATTTCAAGCAAAATGCCACTCCTTGAGCACCATAATGCAATAGGAAAGGAAATGAGTAACTTGTGGGCTGTTTCCTGGCCTACTACATTGTGCCTTCACCATCTCTACACACACAGAAGTAGCATCTCTGGATCTTTGAGAGTCCTTTTATTTAAAAAAAAATCAATATCTGCAAAACAAAACCATTCCATTTGGGAAGAAAGGTAGTCATTGCCAAAACCTACTGATTGTAACTCATTTAATTTGTAATATAGTCTGTTAGTCTTCTAATTATTTACTCTTCGTCTTCTGTACCTATTCCATCTCTCCCTTTCCATACACTCTGTCAATTTTCCTCTTCCTTTTCTGCTTTCCTCTTTTTCCATGCTTGGTAAACAGGTTTCTAAAACTTAAAAAAATAAAATTCCATTGGAAGCATGTGTGTGTGTATGTCCCTCTTTTCAACACTTTTAATGTGTGTCTTCCCATTCCTCTGACATCAGAATTTGGGTTTTAGACTTTTTAGACTCTCTGTGGTCGTGACCTATGACCTTTTTACTAAAACGACCTAAAGATTCTAAGTTCTAAAGGAGTCTAAAGCTGTTGAGGTAGCTTTTCCTCCTGCAGTGGCACACAAAAATTAGTTCTCTACTTGAATTTCCTTGAATATACTGCCCATATATACTACTGGTCTGGATTTGTGTCCATCTGCTGTAAATGGAAAAGTGCAGAATACGATCTATGTGGAGAATCTAGTATTGACTTGACGGACATTCAGAATCTCTGTGCACTTTTTAGGCATTAAACCAAGTTTTCAAGCGCCTTTGTTTATTTTTAGAGAATATCTTTGTTCTCAGCTTTGAATATATAATTCAAACAGTGGAATAAGTTAGGCACTTATAAGACAATTTCACTTTTTCTCCTAGTCTCCTCTTTGAAGTCTCTTTGAGACTTGCTTTTATGTTTTAAGGCCAGTTGCTGCTGAGGCAGGAGTAAAGGTCTCGCTGAAGCTACAGAACCCTTAGTTTACCACAGCCACAACCTAGGTGAAGTCTGTCTTGCTTAAAGAAATAGCAATGCGGCTTCCTTGTGTTCACATTATGACAGTCTTCCTTGTTCTTTGATTGAGTGAAATATTGTCATTATAAAGACAAATTTGAGGCAGTATTATAATAATCCTATTATTTTAATATCTGCTTGATATTTGAGTAATTGTTATTACTTAAAAGCAAGTTCTTTCTCTTTGGAAAAAGCCTGGAGAAGTTTGATAGCCTTTTCTGGTATTACATTTATTTGCTCAAGCTAATGACAAACCAAGGAACTATTTGAGGACTGGGTTTGACTGTCACAAGGTTATTTTTGCTTTTATTTTGTTAACATTTTAAGTTCTTAAACCAACCGATACATTACCTAGGATTGTACTAGAGACTTCTATTTTTTTAATCTGTCATGTGGAATACACAATAGGGGTATCCTTTTCCTAGTTCCATTTATGAAACTCTGTTATTTCCCTACCAAATAAAGTTATATTTATTGTATTAGGTGGCATTCTAGATGGTACACCACATCTGATACCATATTTGTGCAGATGGTCTTGAAAGGCATTGAGAGGGCTAGAATATTTAGCATAGTTACTTCTAATTACAAAACTTTAAAAATGCTCACCTTAAAAAAAATCAGTTATTAAATTGTGAAAGGCTTTTGTTTATAATTGTATCGTTTCTGCTACGTAAGAATAACAGCCTTGATGATTTGAATAGAACATGGATAGGAATAAGAGAAATAGAGCACTTTAAAATGTCTCCAGCAAAATGTATTGACTGCAAGGACTAAAACCAAGTTCAAATCAAAGGGTGGTCATTTATCAGAGAGTCTGAAAAGTTTTAAACCTCCTCTTAAATCAGCAGGCAAATGATCATATAATATTCTAATAAGTATGAATTTCTGATTTGAATTTTGGCACAGATGTTTAAGTAGTAGTATAACACGAGTGATTGCTGTTAGAGGAAGTAGCATAATTGATGCAGCTTTTTATTAAACAAGTTGCCTACTACTTCCATATTTTAGCTGCAAAGTGCTTGAAAGTTGTTGGGAGGATTTAAGAGGAATGTGCCAGGTTTGACTGCCCCTTAAAAATTATTTAGGAGGGTTAATCTGTTGTCAACCAACTGTGTTCAATTGCTGTTGTCTAGGGAATGGTGGTCTTAGAAGAATTCCCGTTTCCAAAAGACATTTTGAAGAAGCAAATACAATTGACAGACCAAGAAGCTTTATTAAACGCCACAGGGAATTCGCAAGCTGCCATTGAGAGACAGGATTCTTTGCCAGAGCACGACTTTGAAATGTCACCCAGCAGTCCTACTCTGCTTTTACGAAACATAGAAAAACAGGTAAAGTAAAACAAAACTGAGTGGTCAGTCAAGCCAAATGATTGACTTCAGATATAAGGTGGTTCCATGGTGATGACTGCCACAAAGAAAGATATTTTGCAGTCCTGGGAGTGGGTGCTGATTAATTGAAGGGTTTAAATAGCTACACTGTACATCAGGTTTACAAATTAACCTCTTATTTCTGACGTGTCTGTGTTACTGCTTTGTTTCCCTCCAAGCGGACACATAGCAGCCTCTAAGAACCATCCACAAACCTGCCCCTGCTTTATAGTCAGGGTCAGTGTAGAGTTTCCACAGGTTGCTTCAGGAAATATTTATTGTAAGACAAAAGAGTAGAAGCCCAGATAGAACACAGTTGTTCATCTGCCTTTTCAAACATTGTAGGGCTCTGGTTCGGAGCTGACAAATTCCAGGTACTTACCAGGCACAGTGTAGGCATAGTTGTGAGCCAGGTTTACTTCACAGTGTGCAGAATAGCTGTTGCTATGGTTGATTCCAGGAAATACGATTCCAGCAGGGTTTTCTTTTGCTTGAAAGTACATAAAGGATGTGGTAGGATCACATTGCTGAAGGAGATATTGGAAATTTGTTTTTCAGGATGAATTTATGCAGTTTGTGTAAAACAAACCTGACAAAGCCACTGTGGGGCATTAATTTGTTGCTCTGCTTCTCTACGTAAATTCCTGGTCATATACACGTTTTTTAAAAGGGTTAAAAGTAGTAGCATTAAGTATTAACACCTGTTCCTGAATCTCTGTGCCAATTTTTCTTATTCGATAGTCATACTTTCCTGTTCTTAAAATGCTTCCCCTCGTTGATAAATCTTATCCACCACAGGCAGGACTGAGGAAGCAATGAAACAGGAAATTTACATGCCCAGTGCTGGCAATTGCATAAGGTAGCCCAAAGAGCATTTTTAGAATGTGGTGAATGGCCCCTCTTTAAGTGGTGGCTTGGAGAATTAAACACACTTTTGAGTTAAGACTTTTGGCAATTAAAGTGATAGTGGTCTGTTTCCTGGTCCCCAAGTAGCCACCAACTTGGTCCAAGGAGTGCAATAACTTTGATGATCTGAAAATTACTTGGAAGTAAAGACTAACACATCTAACACAACACATTGGATTTCTTCCCTTTTACACCACTAAAAGCTTTGGAGTTTGATTTCCTTTTTGACTACCAGTTCTGTTCCTGACTCTGAAAGTCTGAGTTTCTTGTTCAGTGTCAGGAGCAACAATGCTGCAGCCTGAAGTATGTCTACAGATATTCCCACAGAATTCTTCAGTCCGGTGTTGAAGTATTTCTTTGTTAAAAATAAGTAATTTTGCTTGTGAACCAAAAAAAAATCATATAGAATAAAAGTGACTAAGGCTGGCAGTTTTTATTAATGTGGTTTTCAAGTCCTTTTCATAGCTACATGTATGTTTACCCTTGTGTTTTGGAAATCTGCCTTTCTTTTTCATGCTCTTATATTGAGTAGAGACTGCTCTTTACAGAATGAATTCTGTTGAGATTTTTAAATCAGTCTGCTAACTAGTTTACTGGCATCTTGTTTGCTTTGTCCAGTCCTTTTATAATTGACTTGCTATTTCTGTACTTTAATATCCATCCCGAATTTTTTGTTCTGGAGTGAAATTTCTGCCTGACTACATCACTTAAACATTAACAGAAAATATGTGATTTGTAACAAAACAGAAAAAAAATTCTTCCTATTTCTGCTTAAACGTAAATGTAAAATCAAAATGTAAAAAAACCTTACTGGGTAACCTTTAGCAATTTGTGTTTTAAACATTCTTAGTTCTGAATGAAAATCCAACAAAGTAATACAAAAGGTTTGTTAGGGGTTTTTTTAAAATGAGTATGTCATTTCAGATCCATTTAATTTCTGTTCAGTGTGCAGTAGAGTTTCCTCTAAGCATTTATTGTGAGAATAGCATTTAAGGTCTGACATTTAAAACAAAAAATCATTGTGAAATGTTATTTGGAGACAGTCCACAATTCATTCCTTTGCAAGGAGTAATTCTTAGTCTTAACAAATTGGCTACATGTGTTTCGTTTTGGGTCAGTTTTGAAAGTCAGGGTTTTTTGCAGGAGGAGGGAGCGTGGTTGCCTCTTGTTGCTATTTTTGAGGATACCAGAAGATTTTATCCATTCTGTCTGTTGTTACAATAGTCCTCATGTAGTTACACTTCCTTTTATAAAAACACCTTTTTCAAACTACAGTAAGCAATGAAGAGGATTCTTCTAAGAACAAAAATACATTGAGCAAATAAAATGTATGATGAATAGACAGTTGACCTTTTTCTTCCCCCCGTTGAAATGTTTGTCAAATGGCCAGTTAGCAGCTCTGCCTGCAGCTGTTGTAGTATCAGCTATAAAGGGTTCTGTTTTCTGTTTTCCTTTTAAATACCTTTGGTTAGTATACTAAGATCACTGATGTATTTGGGGTACTACTTCAAATGTATAAACAATGTTCAGGGTTGTGTTGGTGTTTTGTTGGTGTTTCATTTGGGTTTTGGTAGAGTTGAACATAATAATCATGAAAGTAAAACCATGTCAACACAGTTATTCACAGGAAGAAACTAAATATGGTTATTCCATGATGTACAGGACTGAAATCCTAATTAGGAAAACAAGAACCCAGAGCCTTTGAGCTGTTGAGTCTGGGTAAAAGTCTGACTACCTTTAGTTTTTATTTTTTTTCCAGAGTGCACAACTAAGTGAAATCATCAGCAGCCTAATTGCTCCACTCAATCTGTCTCCAGCTTCTTCATCTCTTTCATCCAAGACCTGTAGACACAGACAGCTGGTCAATGGCATCTCCTTCAGGTAGGTGACAGTGTGGTAGTTTTGGTTTTTTTTGATAATAACTTGCAGTAAAGTTAATCTATATGGAATAATCATTACAATTAAATAAGGAAAAGAGCTGCTTTCTGCAGGCTTCAAGAGAAATCAAGTCTTGATTGTAAGGTTGAAAATAGTAGGGCTTTTTGTTGTTCCTAAAGATACCGTAAAAGTATAGTCACTGTAACTACATTTAAGTACTGGGAAGATGAATCTGTGAAGTAGTGAAAGAATATAGGAACACATTTCTTCTGATTGTTTTGAGGCTTAATGCATTCTGTCAAAGCTGCAACAAGTGCAGCTTTATTTTTGGAAAAGTGACAAACTAGATTAGTAGAATACATAAGCAATGTCACGTGTCTCAGCGGGGGTCAGTGTCAGGGTGGTAACTTCATTAATTTTAGGCAGATCAGTTGTCAATAAAAACCCAAGTTTAACTTTGCCACCTACATTTTCAGGAATTTGATGATACTGTTTTCCATTCAAGGTATTTTGTTCTGGATGGACATACCTTCCAGGATGACACTAGGTTAAAATTAATATTTTAGAAAAACGTTTCTCAGTGCTAGTCCATACTACTTACTAATTCCATCTTTTATTCAAAGATTTTAAATACAGTATAGGCTGTAATAAATATTAGTTTCAGAACAACTGAGTTAGTCAATTAAGGTAATTGACTACCGTTACAAAAGATCTAGGTATGTTGGATGTTTCTCCTGAGTTACTTGTAATGTGAGTTTTGAGGATGCTGTTATTCACAGGTCTTAATTAAGATCAGGTGGATGAAGAAACTGTTCCCAAGAACTGGGGTGTTTATGGCAGAGTGTGCAGCAGAACATAATTCCCTGGCTCCTGGCTTCAAGAAGAGCTGTCCACACCGTCTGTTGCAGCTTTGCTGCAGAGGTTGTAGCCTCCCACAAAGAGATTATAATGAGCGACTTGGATGGGCAGCTTCTTTAGCTGCCGTCTGTTCCACAGTGATTGTGTGATTCTGCCCTAGATTTAAGGATGAAGGGGTCCTGGCATGTAACATCCCTGCTCCTGATGTATCTGTTGTTTATAGATGATGTAGGAGAAAATCAGAAGGTTCCTCTCAGATGTGCACTAAAAATAGCCCTGAAATAGGAATTGCTAATAGAGATGGGTATGTGGAAGAAGAGAGGCTGTGTCTTGAACCTGACTTTTTCAGAGACAGATGAGGAAGAATTCCTGCCTTTAAAAATGTTTTTAGGAGTGTGTGAAGTTAACTTCATGATGAGAGACTCTAATGGTGTAACTTCAAGCCAATTCTCTTCTTATTTATTAGGCACTGTCCAAAGTTAGTCTTTCCATTTCATGAGTAACAGGTTGTTTGCTCATGGGCCACTCTCTAAGGTTCTAAGGTTGGTTGTTTTCTACTCACAACCTAAAAAAGTCCAAAGAAAAATGTTAGGACATGGAAGATTTTCTCAGTATTGTAGCTCTAAACTGGAGTTTGGCAAGTTAGGTGTTGGAAGGGAATCTGAGAGACTTTAGGGCTTTCTAGATGCTGTCTTAAACATGAGTTAAACAGTTAATTTCAGTTTTTCACTGCTTATGAAGTGAAATCTGCAAATAAATACTGTTCATTAAAGATTCATGAAATAGAGTGGTTATCATGAGAATCCTGCAGGGAAATTCACTGCCTCCTACTTGGGGTTTTTTGAGCGTGTTCAGGGTTTTGGTGGTATTTTCTTGTTGTAGTAGCTGAGTGTTCAATCAATTGAATTAACTTAATAGTTAATTATTAACTTACAAGCTGCAGTTAACTTAATTCTTGGCTGCTTCTCCCCTTGCTTTTTCTAGAGCTCACTCTGACTGTATTCAGTATTTCAGAAAGCAGAAATCAAAATCAAATGGAAAATAAGGGGATTTTTTTTGGTTTTGAGAGGAGGAAGAAACAGATGATAGCAATTTTCACTTAAGTAAGTTCTTAAAATTAGTTGCAGGCTGTTGATGTGAAAAACACGATAGTCCATGTTTAAAGTAGGTTTAAGCATGAGATGCTTTGGAGTTGGTAATTGTGGGGTTACAGTATAGGTGGTTACATTGGCTGTTCACAGTGGAAGTGGAGGTGCTTCTACAGTTCCTGGTTGACTGAATATAGGTAACCTTGAATTGCCATTTCTCAAGGCCTAATTACATTAGTGCCTTCCTTTTTTTGTGTGGCTTTTCCTTTCAATTGAATCTAGGTGCCAAGATTAGCCCAAAGCATTACATGAAGGTAGATGCTCATAGAAGCAGTTCCCTAAGCTAGTCATACCCACCTTCTTATGAGGGGAGAGGAAGGAAAAATTGATTACTTCAGGATGAATCTAGTGCCTATCTGACGGCTTCCTGTGCAGGCGTGCATCTAGAAGTAAGGTCAAGAGCAAGAAAGGCAAACCTGTGAGCTTTGAAAGGAGCATTCTAGCAAATTTGTTACTTCCACATCTGGCTATGGTTCATTTTGTTCTTCTGTAGAATCACACTTTGAAAACCACTCAGACTAAGATCAAACTAAAAGGGTAACTCAAAGCTTGATCGGGAAACCTTTTAAACAAGTGGCAGGAAAACCACTCTGCCATGTACAGGAGCTCCAGGCCACAAAGATGAGATCTCTCCATCTGAAACTGGAGCGGTGCATTGCTGCAAGGCATTGGAGGGTAAATAGAGCAGATGTCAGAGACTGCAGAGAAATTACCAAGGACCTGGGCAGACCACCAGAACAAAGGCAGAAATCACAGAAGTTGAGGAGCCAGGCTGAGCCAGGCTTTTTATTCTAATTTATCGGTCCAAGTTGTCTCTCACGTAAGAGAGAGGTATGTGGAAATCGACAAGTTGAGCTTGGGACCATCTGACTTGGAAAATGTTTTTGAGAATTCAGAAAGAGTATTTTAAGAAATCTTTTCCATGGACTGTAAGCCTTGTATTTCTTTCACAAGCCTTAAAAATGCAATGTTAACATTAAGAATGTCATGCCTCAGTATTTTGGGCTTTTTTCTTGGCACTTACTGGTATGTTCCTTTAAATACTTTGTACCATTCCTCTGTTAATTAGCATGTTATTTTCATGTGTCTGTGTTGCTTATTGGATTGTATTGATGTGTCAGAAAGACAGCTCAAATTCAAGCCCATATAAAGCCTTGTTACCACTCCAACACAGCATGGGATGGTGTTTAATCACATTTCCATAACAAGCCCTTTTATTTAATAAAAATGTGCTGTTGAAAGAATACCACCTATCAGAAAAAAATTATAATGGCCTTGTAATAAATTTACTTTCATGTTCTATTCTGTCACAACTTTACTAATAAAACTGTGACTCGTCATAAGGCAAAATAATCAGTTGTGCAGATAGATGACCTGTTATGAACCAAGGCCAAAATACCCTGTGTAGTTGCACTGCTCAGACAGTTGAGAGTTGTGATCAGGGTTTTCAGTATTGTAAAAATAAAAGCACACTTGAGTGCTTTTTGCAGCAAGCCTTTAACTTTGCTGGCAGCTGTTGCTACAGCAACAGAATAAAATCAGGAATACGCATAACAGGGAAGTTCATTCTTCCCATTGAGTCATTCCCACCCAAATAGGAGAGTCTTTTAAATTCTTGCCTTGTGATATTGCATATTCTGGTCACCAGACAGGCTGTAGGTTGGTGAGAATGGTGTGAGGTTGTTCTACACATACTACTTCTACTGCTCTTGGCCACATATTTGCACTTGATTTTGACTCTCTACACTTGAAGTGTGTAGAGTTCCTAATTTTGATACAAATGCTTCACAGGGAGTTGCAGCCCCTATACTGAATGATCACTGGTTTGTAAAGCTTTACTTAGGTTTCAGTTCTTGATCAAAACCAAAAAATCTTGAAAGTATTAGGATAGAGCTCTAGGTCTCCTTTGCATTAGCATGACTGCTGTCTTGAATGGAGTGTCAGTTTGAAGGGAAATATTAATTGTAACTTGAAACTCATACATGTTAAAAATGTTAGAGAATTTATAAAAAACAAAACTCAATATATGCTTGAGGGCTTAACTTCTTTTTGACATTTGTTTCCGTGAGCAGAAAGGTAGACAAGAATGATAAACTCCCTTTTCGGACCTGACATGGAACTAATCAACTAGGAAACAAAGCACATACACAATTTTCTGAAACAGTGTACTAAAACATCTTGGTGTTTATAAAATTCCCTTAGAATTAGATAGCTAATGCTAGTAAGTGTGTGAAATATTGGCCTGTGCATGTGGAGCATATTTAACATTTTGTATTTCCTTTCCTCATTATTCATGAAACTGCAGAGCTTCAGACAACAGAGAGGTATCCTCTTCAGGCAGCTGGTTGCTTGATCGTCAGCACATCAAGAAAAGAAGAAGAGACAGGACAAGACTCAGATCTGTCTCTGTGAGTAATGTGAGCACATCTGCCCGAACAAGGCCGCTTCATAGCTTCCAGAAGAGGAAACTCTACAGAATGCATGGTGCCTGTCACTGGAATCAGCAGGTAGGCCCTTGCCTCTCTGTTTGGGAGAGAAAACCAAAGAGTACAGCTGCTTGAGTCAGCATGTGACTTGTCTGGTGTGCCAGAGGAATAGTGCTGGTTATTTTTTGCATTCAGGAACCATAGAGTGTGTGTGGCATTGGTACTGGATTTGTCTGCAGGAGCTCAGAGTCCTGCTTATCAAATCAATTTGTTGTATGGCTGTCTTTAAAGTCCTTGTACCATCTAAGAGACAACTTGAGAGTTCTTTGGGAGGCCTGACTGCTGAGGAGACAGGCTGCAGTGCAAAGCATCTGCCTCCTTGTTTTCAGAATATTTGTTTTAGCTACAGGAAAGTTTACACAGCTGGTGGCACATAATTTTCTAGGAAATTGAATTGCAGTACCTTAATCTTGTTTCCATTTTTGCTGTCTCTGATTAATTAGATTGTCTTTTTCATTACACTTTAAGAATGCTTTAAAACTCTTAGAATTTTCTGCATTACAGAGGAATTAATATTTTAAAATGGAGAAAAACACATTGCCTGTTGTGCAGAGCAAGGCTATCTGCTTGCATCTGATTTTAATACCATAGTGCTGGTGAGAATATATAATGAGTTTAGCTGTGGTGCTTAAAGAAACAGTCTAATTTGGGAGCAGAGACGGTATGAACTCATTCTTCAGAGCAGTGTTCATCCCAAGAGGTTTTAATTTCTTGAGTTTACTTTGCCTTTCTAAAAAGTAAGTATAGTATTGAGGGAATCTCCATGTCTCCTCAGCTAACTGTCTAGGATTTACTAAGTGTGCCAGTGGCTTGGGGAGCAACTTTCCGTGCAAGGATGTTCTGTGCTGATTCAGCATTCTCTGCAAAATGGCAGAAGCATCCTAGTTTTAGCAAGATACTTTATTGGAAAACTGTCCAGTTTCTTACTAGTTTAAGTTCCCAGCTTCCCTGCAGTAGGGCTTAAAGACTTGGCAGCCTGCCTGGAAGGTGTGGGCTGGGGGGATGGGGGTGGAGAGTGAGTCTGGGAGCTCTACCTTCTCCTAGGTACTTTTCATCTCCTAGCCTTTTCATTTTCCTTGCATTGACCAAGAAGACTGTCATGGACGTGGACTTAATGTTTCCCATTCAATCCTGTGGAGGCCTTGTGCTGTGGTTGATGCCTCTAACTGCTTCTTGCAGCTGCGGAGAGGGCTCCTTAGCAAGAGACTCCAGGACTTTCCCTTCCTTCTACTTCAACACGAAGGGTTTTTACTCCAGATGCAGTTTCTAAATAACAGGCCTTTCTGGAAGCCTCTGTCTTGCAGGCTCAAGTATTTCATATTTCTACAAGCACTGCCTATGCCCCTGTGTTCTGAGAAGTGGGCCAGAGTTAGTGAAGTTCAGAGAATATCGGCAAAGGCTTGTGATCAGAAACTCCATTTCTGTAGCCTGACAGCAGGAGTTCAAGGCAGAGCTTACATTTTTACCTTCAACCAGCCATAGAGCTGAGCTGCTCTGCATGCTTGATAGATTACCTTGACTTGTAGGCTGCAAAGATAAATCTATAATTAACCTTTGGCTGCAGACTGCCAGCAAAAAGTGTGTTTTTAGGTTACTAGTTAAGGCTTCAAGTATTGGACCTGGTGCAACTGTGTCTGCTCCATGCTCTTGACATCTCTGGTACTGGGTTACCTTCTACTAACCCAGATTCAGTGCCTTTGTACCCAAACTGCAGAGATGTCCCAAAGACAGTGGGGTAAAACATCCCTGTATGTAAGCATAAACATCTGTTTATGCTTACCGCAGCTCTCAGCTCAAAACCCTTGTTTAGGCTCTGCTTTTGAATGTCCTTTCCATGGAGAAGTTTACCGAGAGGCAACGTGGAGAACTACATCATGGGCTACAGAGAGATTCTGCAGCTCTTTTTCCTTGAGAAAACAAGAGATGATGGCAGCAATCGAGTTGTCAGGTTCAGTCTTTTCATGGAAGTGCCAAACTCAATGAAGTTTTGCAAATTATGGTAAAGCAGGGAACAAAGCCTCTCACACAGTGTTGATTAAAAACAGAGGGTCAGGGATTCTGCTGAGGAAGTGATAAAATTAGATTGGCCATTTCCAGCACATTCTGATAATCAAGCCTAAGTGGGTATTGAGGTTTTAAATTAAGAGTCATCAGCCATGTATCGTTTCATTCAACAAATCTTATTCTAACAGGCCCTGTGTCTTTCTTAGTCCTGCACTTGCTACACTTGGTTACCCAGCTGTTTATGAGATTGCTCGTCCTGTAATGAAAGAGCACTGGGCATCAGCCCAGGCTGGCTGCTGGCTTAGGCAGATGTCTAAGGATAAGGATGCAAAATGGGGAATGGCTTCTGGGATTGATATCTAGTTTTCTCTGAAAATGCATTTATATTCCCCAAAGTAATCCAGCAAATTTCCTCTGGTCTTTCACAGGAAAAATGGGTAACCTCTTAGCACATGGAAAATAGTCGGGTTTTTAATGCAATGTTAGTGTGCCTTTTCTAGCAAGTGCCTCTCTCATATTTCCTCAAATTTGACATATTTATATAACGCCTGGTACCACAATCTGTGAGGACCCCATTTCCTTAAGGTCACTGGCCTGAAAACAAGCTGGAAGTCTTGCAGCAGATGTGGAGTTAACAGATTCCAGCTTGCCAGAATTAGAGGAGAAAACTAAATCTTCTGGATGTTGCAGCTCCTGGTGGTGCCTGGTTTGAACAGCCATCATGCAGTGCCTGGCAGTGCTGAGGGAATATGCTGCTCTGCAGAGTAATTTGAGCAAGATGGTGACTAAAACCTATGACCAGAGAATCACAGCAAAATGCAGGCCACTATGTGTGAGACATTAAGAAATGCTGGGATAGCTTTGAGGAATTTGCAATTGGGTTTTCATTCTGATGACTGGTTGTAGCCTTCGTGCATCTGAATGGCATTCAGAGTGTCATCCCTCACGTCTCTTCAGATTCATTTGAGAAGCTCATTCTCCCCCTATACCCCCTTAACATCCATGTTAGGAAAAGTAAAGTATGAAACCGTGAACTGCTGTGCCATCTGTCAGTTCATAAGGTCACTGGGAAGACAGCCACATTTTTTCTCTTATCTACTGCCATGCCACATACATTTACAATGAGTATTTATGACCTGGTAGCCTCCCGTTGCCTGCGGAGAGATACCCTATATTGTTTTCTACTTCACTGTGTCTTTTCTGAAGAGGACTACACCTTCCTCTGCTCTGCTAGTTAAATAATGCTTACACAGGGTAGTGTCTAAAAGAAAATACAGAAGTCTGTGAAACTCTGGAAGACTTTCCAGACTAACAAGATAGACCGCAGATGAATAAAACAGGATGCAAGGTGTTTGGTTTGTGTCACCGTCCAATATCTTCAGGAACTTGAAACATCCTTTGGAGCCAAATCCTCTCATCCCCTAATTCAGAATGACTGAGTACCACAAGATGACCCCTGAGACATCATTTGGCCCTGGAATCTGTTTCGTATCTTTCTTCTTTGTCTAAATAGCTTTGTAAGAGCTTAGGCCATTTCTTGATTGTGAGTCATGCACAACAAACCCGGGGACTACAGTCTGTACTTCAGTCTAGAGGACATGATTGTAAGTGGTGCATTTCTTCAGCATGATATTTGAATGAATGATAAAACTTGTATGCAGGACAGCACAAAGAAGTAAGCTGCAGGTTGTGTCTAGTAGGAGGAGACAATGTTTGCAGCTGGGAGTTGGAAGTCTGAGAGTGCTGTGTTCAAAATGTTGGATCTGCCCCTCATTTGTGTTGTTACAGCTGGCAAGTCAACACCTCTGGGTCGTTGTCTCCTATAAAATGTGTGTAATGTGGTTTTGACGCTAAGAAAGAAGGTCAAAAATACCTAAACATTAAAACTGAGAAAGTCTGTAAGTAGCAAATCAGTGTCAGGACTGTAAGACACAAACACCTATTGAATAATTTCTCAGTGGTTGTTGCATTTGTAACTGCCTTCCTCCCCCACCCCAGATTCTCCAGTCTAATGCCTGGTGTTTCTGCAAATGCTTTTCCTATAGTGAGGAAAACTGTAACTCTGTCTCCTGCTATTTTTTTGTCGTCACTTGAAGGAACTAAATTATCTGTGACATACTAAAAGTTCTAAAAGCAGACAAGTGTCATACTAGTCAGAAACTCTCAGAGAGGTCTTTGCTTAGCTGACATGCCCTGATGTTTTCTTTTTTGCTATTTTATCTGTGTGACTTGCTGCGGGATTTTTTTAATAACAATGAGTTTGTTTTGCCAGTGTATTTTGTTAGTTTCTCATTTAACATCCTAACAGATGATACTAGTTCCACTTTTTTCAAGTCCTGTTTTGCCAGGAGATGTCATTGAGGCTATGTAGACTTTAAATCTATAAAAACTTTATACATCTCTAAATAAAGATAAGAGACAATAGAGCAAAAAGTACTCGAAGGAGTGAGATTGGAATACTGTCAATTTTGCTCCTGTTTCTTTGCAGAGTTGTAGAGCATGGTGGCATTTTTTAATCTGAAAACTCTCATTGTATTTGTATCCCCACCTGCTGGAGAAATAGTTGATTGTGGGGACTGAGGCATGTGGAGAAAACAGTATTCAAATTTGCAAAGGTGCCAGCACCCTGAAAGTTGGGAATTGAGGTGCAAAAGCTTACATTTGGATACCACACGCAAACAGTTGGTATAATGTTGCCAACTCTTGCAGTTACATATTGCCACATTTTCTTCTCTGCAGTCGCAACTGGGAGTTAAGCAAGAGAAAAAGAATACCTGTTTCCATTTAGTGGTTTGAAAAAAAAGGGGGGGGAAAAAAGTGAATGCTTGTCCAGAAGGCTCCAAAACAGACATGAGAAAAGTATTTAAATTTTAGGGTATGAGTTTCTTATTTCGATTTCAATCTCATGCTGGTTCTATGGTTTTTGTGTTTAGAAGCATTTCCAGTGCTTGCCTAGTGCCTCTGGTACTTTTTGTTGATGCCACTTGATAAATACATGTGGGTCTTTCGCGCAGTCTTGTTAATTTTCAGGTTTTTGGAAAGACTGTATATATATTTTTATTTTTACATATATATGCACACACATACAATTTGTATTATATCCATGCATAGCTTTTATCTTACTTGCTGAATGTCTGCTATTTGCTAGGGGTCTGTACCTGGGAGGAAAGAAGTTGCATTGGACCGGAGTCTACTGGTGTCATCCCCTTCCTTGGTATCCCTAGATACTGGCTCCATCACCTGCTTCATCATAGTTTCCTGGCATTGCTGACTTCTGAAAAAACATTGTTTGGTTGCCAAGTTTCCAGCAAACTGGTTCAATGCAAGTGGTGTGGTACCTCTGTGGATATGTCAGTCTTGTGGTCTGGGGAGGAGAATCCCATGGTTACCAAGTTTGTAAGTGAAAACAGTAGTTGATGAAATTGCTACTTTAACCCTGGAAGTTAAAAAATAGGGCCTTCTGTTAGTTAAAAATCAATGAGACCTGAGTGCGAAAAGAAGTTCTTGTACGCATTCAGCTCTTCTGAATGTGTGACAAGACTATTGTCTACAAGGGAGGGAGGCAGGAAGGATGGACACCTCTAGCTTTGCAATTCTGTGATACTTCCAGCAGAACTAGATCCATCTTCTGTGAGGTTTGTGGCAAGCCGGTAAGCCTGTGAATTCTTTTTTCTTCAGAATGAAAAACCTTCATGCTTTCCACAGTCTTGCACCTTTAGCTTAGTGACATTTCTGTAGTGTTTTACTGATCGCATCTACTCTTAATTTCTACGTGGTGTTTTTGAGAAGATATCCTTGTGAATTAGGAAATGTGCAAAAACTAACTTATCTTTCCTTCTTGTGGTTTAACTAGTCAAAGATTGAGTACTAACCTTGATTTTTCAATTGATTTTCTAGTTGAACAAAACATCTTTGTTTTAGGATGTAGAAGACAACATGCACTTCTACAGAGCAGGTGAAAGTCCTGTTGGTTTATTGCAGGATTAAAGAAACTAAACTCCATGTTAGGAGAGGTGGGTGATCTCCAAGAACAGTAGAAGCTATTACTCCTTATAGGACACTGACCAAAAAATATCTGAATTTGAGACAAGTTGGATGTGAGTAAGTTTTCATTAGTGTTTTATGAAACTCCCCATTCTCTTCTTGGAAAAAAATTGGTCTCTGCCATAGGATCTGCCACTTTATTTTTATTGACGGCTTTAGAGGGGCCAGAGGCAGATGCGTTTGTTTACATCCTGGGGCAGCTTGCATCCCAGTACCTGATGTGCATGGGAAAGGTCTGTCCATTTGACTTCTTTAAAAACTTCATCTGGAAGGGAGGGTCTGACATACAGCAGGGGTGTGTGTGTCAGCACAATCTGTTGTGCACCTTCCCATTTAGGGATGTCTTAGATGCTTTGCCCACCTTCTCTCCCACTACTTGTTAACAAGAAAGTCTTGGGGGCTTTCAGATTAACCTTTCACTGTCTCTGTATTGTGTGTTGCCCAAAAGCACTCTGCACTTAAGACCTTGTGAAACACAGGGTTTCGTGGAAGTGTATGTTCTGCCAGAGGGACATAGCTCTGCTCAGAGCAGGTTGTTGAGTCCAGAAGAGGGAGGCCATGCAGAAGTGGGCTGTCCTAAAGGCAGATGCTAAAGCACTGAGGCAAGCAGTCTGCTCTATTAGTTTGATCTGTACACAGCACAGGATTAAAAGTTGGTGTGTTTGGTGTTCAAAGGAGAGTTGTCAGCCACCCACACAGAGATTCTCTTGAATCCTGTAATTAAATCTTTGCAGTTCAGTTGGCTGCCCATTTACTGAAGAACAGTTTTTTATATTGAGGGAGATAACTCTGATATTGCTGAAAACTTCTTAGAGTGTGTTTGTAGAGAGGATAAATGCATTTTTCCTTGCTTTTTTGGGCTTAACAAGAGTAATCACGAGCAGATATAACAGGTATTCAGCAGAGTGTATTTGAGTTAATTAAATTAACTTACTGGATTCAGATATAGTGGCATAATTGAACTGTGTCTCTCTGTACTGTTACACTTGGGCATGTTTTTAAAAATGGTAGGAGTTTTAGTGATCAGTAGCTAAAACCATGAAATGAGGATTTACTTCACAATTTTTTAACTGGGAGCACAAAACATTTTTTCCTTCAGTTATGGCTTGCTTCATAGACTCACACTTTTTTCTCTGCAGGAGGTCAGTAGAGTTCAGTCTTCTGACCCTTCAAGAACAGAGGCATGAGCCAATTGTACTTTGTCTGATGCATCAGTCTGTCACAAGCAAGCGCAAAAATTGTTTTGAATATCAAAATTAATTGCTCTCTATGTTTTCTGTAACCCAATAGAACAGTACTAAGGGGGAAAAATCCAAGTTCAAAATTCATAATGCTCTAGAAAATTAGAGTCTATTGGTTGACTTCATTCCATTTCCTAAGTTTCATAAGTTTAAACCAGAGCTGCTATTTTAGTTGAATATTTAAAACTTGCACACTCCTCACTTCCTTTTAAATACAGTGAATTTTCTCTAATACAATGAATTTTATGTAATATTATTCTTCCTATCTGCTTGAGCTCAGGAAGCATGAGGTTTTGTATTTCAGTAATGAAGAAAAATGTTTCAGGAGATGTATGAGGTGTAGTATAGCAGGGGGAAAGGGGAAGATTGGTAGGAGTTTTGTAATCTCTCTTGCTTTCTGAAGGGTTGGCATTGTGGTTGGGTTTGCTGTAGAGGCCTGTCTCCTAAAAGCTGTGTACCATGATGTTCCTGTGTCATTGCCGTGGCTGAATGGATACATACGTAGGCTTGTTTTCAGTTGGATTTTGTTGGATTTTTTTTGTTGCTCTGTTAAAATTTCAATAATTGACTGCTGTAAAAGGCAGTTGGTTTGTAGATTGTGTTCTATTTGGAATTGGAAGCAGGGAGAGTTTAGTTTTCCAATAAACAGTTTTTCCATTTTGTTCCAATAAAAGTTGAAGCATTTTCTTTGAGTGAAATGCTTTCATTCCAGGGCTATGGGCTTCTGAAATTTTTTCATCAAGAGTTGATTAAGTCAGTATTTCTGACAAACTACTTGATTTCACTAATTCAGCATTTTCCAGTGGAAAACTACTCCGTCAGAAATTTAAACCAGATCTGGTAGCTAGGAACACAGACACTGACAAATTTCTTAGCTTTTTTTTCCTAGTAGCTTCACAGGCATTTAAATAAAATTGTTCTTCCTTCTATGAATTCCATATTTTCTTTTGGATTAAAAACTGACCTTAATGAAAGATTTCATTACTTAGATGTGGATGCCAGAGCATTCAAGGTACACATTCAGGCCTTAGGTTTTGTAATTCTCACCACAGGCAAGTTGAAGAAAAGAATTTTCCATTTACTGATATTGGCAAATGGATTTTTAATATAGTTTCAAAATGGATTGTGACTGTGAGCTTGTTTGACTAAGTATGCATGTTTTTGAGCAGGCTCAGCTTTAAGCTATAATCTAGATGTGTCTGGGGCTAAAGTGAATTAAAGCAAGAAAAAGTTAGTAAGGACTAAAGGTGTGGATGTCAGAGTGTCTTGATCTCATCTATATACTTTCTAGGTAATTTTACTGATTAGTTTTTGGGAATTTCTTTTTAAAGAATGAGTGAGAGATTTATTTACTGTAATGTGGATTCACTTCTGTGGAAAAAAAAAAGGACAGGCAGAAGTGCTGTTGCAGCTTAAAGAGTAGAGATTTAGTAAGTTACTTCATTTCTAAAATCCAAATATCAAGAGGAAATATGTTTTTGTGCATTTTTGAAAAGCAAGCCCTTAGTGCCTTGAGGTAGAGCAACTACCTAAAAGCTCTTCAGGCTTTAATGTAATGATCCATATAATCAGAAACATTAAGTTTGCTTTAGCATTTATCCCTCTAGTATTTCCTAACACAGGACCCAGTTCTGCCAACACTTTGTGGATGTTTAAAGTTTAACAGATGAAGTGTCCCATATATCTGTCACAGATTAATTTGAAGGAGTCCTGAGCTGGAAAAGAATTCTTTCCAAGTTAAGTTGAAAGAACTTGTGCATACACCTGTGTATGGAGATCAATGTGGATTTAGGACTGTTAATGTTTCCCTGAGGGAAAAAAAAAAGTTAAATACAAGAACCTCCCCCACCATCACTGTGTTCTCTGCTCCAGCATCATAACATGCTTACTTGATTTTAGTAGTTTCTGAGATACAGTACCAGCATAGGGGACTTACTAACTGAGAAGAAAGGAAGAGATAGAAAGGGGAACTTCTTAATGTAGTATTTTCTGAGATAATGTGGGTTGTGAATATTGATGCCATGTGACAGAAGGACTGATTTCACTAAGTGGAGGGGATTTTATGTGGTAGATGTAATTACTGCATCACTAATGCATGAATGGCAGTGCTAAAGTGCAGCCTGGAGTATTTCAGGCAGGAGAAAGAGTTTTCTTAGATTCAGAAAGCAGAAGTACAGAAAATACAAGTAATGTTCTTTGATAGTCTCACCTTTTATGCTACATGTTTCCATAAAGAGTCATAAGAAAATGTGATATTCATTCTTAAGGTTTTTACACTGGAACTGTTTGCCAGGGGATGATAAATGGTTGTTGGCACAGTGATAGGCTTGAGACCCTTGAAGTACTCCAGTGTCCCTATCACTCCCTTCCCATTTGCAGGATCTGCAGCATTTGGCAAAATATTAGAGACCTATAGAAGCCCGTAAAAATGTCTGTATCTTTGGGGTTACTACCACAAATATCCAGTAAGAAAGTAGCTTATGGAACATTATTTCCCTGAAGTACTTTTTGTAGCACATTCTGAAGCACAGACTTCTATTTGCTGCTGTCTTGTTTGATCACATTCAGTTCTTTCCTTCTGTCTACCAGAGCTCAGTCTATGGCCTGCACTCTGCTGCTTATTCCTGTCCATCTTCACCCTGCCTTTTGCCTCAGTCTAGCTACCTCACATCTACCAGTTCTGTGCCATCCATCATTTTACCTTCCATACTTTTAACAAGCCTTTCAGCCAAGCAGCTAAATTAATCTTTCTTTGCACCTTTCCTCTTTCTAGTAATTCCTGTTGCTAGCTGTTAATCAATTCTTAATGCATCCCTCTCCATGTTTGTTGCTGTGTATCTTGTTTCTGTTGCTTATCTGATGTTTAAATTATAACAAGGTAAAGACTTTAGCTTTTTGGTTCGTGGAAGTACACACTGTGCTCAAAATGTTCAGTATAGTTTCTTGCATTAAAGTGTGTGAACTCAAGGTGTCTAGAGATACTGATACTAAGAATCTTACTAAGGGGATGAAGGAACAAGACCCCTCTATTTAGCCTGGTGTTAGGTTTGTTTGTGCATTTATATCATGCCTGTTACCCTGGAATCAATTTTTAAGGGGTGTTTGTTTGTCATTGGATGGATCAAAATAATGATTGGAAACAGTTACATTTTATCTGAAAGCTTTGACAGCTGTTGCCTGTTCCTAATTGAAGGAGGGGTTTGTATTCTTCGTATTGCGCACTGTTGTCCATAAGAAGTGAAGGTAAGTCATATTTAGAGTAGCTGAAGATTGTGGGAATATTCTTCCCATTCACACATTAAAGAGTGTTTCTCACTGAGTTGTTGGTTTGTTGGGTTTTTTTCCTCTTCTGGTCTAATTTGAAGGACATGAGTAAAGGAAAAGTTAACTTTTGTTTCTGTGTATTCTTGCAGACTTTGCCATCTAGAAATACCTCCTTTCCGTATAAAACTCAGTTGCCATGTGTGGTGCCAGCCTCCACTTCCAGCAGCAGTGAGTACAGCACAGAATCTAAAATCCTAGATTATGTGCAAGAGCTGGACTCTTCCTTCCATCCAGTCTTATCATTCCCTTCTGGTAAGTAGTGCCATGACTCTTAACAGGGTGGTTGTGCTTGTGACAGCTATAGAGGTTATGGACTAACTTGTCTTTTCAATGATTTTTAGGACTTAGTCCTCTTAACAGAAAACTTCACACTGTCAAAATACATGAGTTTAGTCTGAATGAAAATCTTGACTTCATCCTGACTTTTGAAGAGCACACCTTCTAGGTTTCCCATACCAGCAGTGTACTTACAACCTTGAAAGACTGCTCAGGAAAAAGGTGTGCTTGGGTGTTTCATGGTGTGTCTAATTGAGTCAGTGTTAGTCCTTTAGAGATGATGCTTTTGCCAACACACCATCATACCATGGTTGTGTTGTTTTCATAAGCAGCTTTCTTTCTGTTCAGGCCCTTTGGACTAGGTCTAAAAAGCTTTATTTAGGTTTTCTAATTATTTTTGTGATAGTCAGCCTTTTGGGTTATCTTTGAAATTTTATACTTTCTTGTCATCTGATTTTTTAGTCTTTTTGGACAGTAACATAGGTTATGTTGTCTGTGACTCAGCCCTAAAATAAGTGCAGGTGCAACTTGACAGTACTTGGGACTTGAAAATAACAGCTTAAGTGCTGTTATCAGCAGAAGGGATTGAATTTTTGTGGGATTTTTTTGTTTTAGGAAAAACCTATTTCCAGGTAGTTACTGACCAATACAGGAATTATGCTGTTCTGGGGGGCTTCTTTGCCACAAAATCATTCTGAAGATGAGGTTGGGACTTCCATGAAACTGTTTGAATCTTTAATCAAGCCCACTTTCTTCCCAGAATGACAGTGTAGACACTGCAGCCTCATATTAGGAAGTCAGGAGTTAACTTAAGGCTTAGTTTTGGAGAACTTGTCACTGGCCTGTAGAGAAGACCCACGTATGGACAGGAAATCCAGAGAAAGCCTCAGCTCTGGCAGTTTGCATCCCATGTATGGGTTAAAGAGGAGATTCTTGTAGGAGCAGATAGGAGAAATGGAACACTCACTCCAAGAGTCAGTAGAACTCTGTTGTGGTGAGAAAAACCTAACCTAAATCTTTCTTCTTTACACACACTCTCTATCATTTCCCATGTGACTCTGACAGCCCAGCTGGACCCCAGGGGATCATACATCTGTTCAATGACAGTCCATGCCCCTTGTGTTCATTCTTACCTCGGGAGACTGGGGTGTGTAGCAGGAATATTGACCTTTTTTCTCAAAAAAAGCTTTGTCATCATAAAAAACCTAAAAAGCTTTGGACTGTGCTGTGGCTACTGTTGGACACTTTGCCAGGGTAGAGGAGGAAAACTGTTTTTAGCTTCGTTCCAGTATCAAGAACATATTTCTTAAGGAATATTTATTCTCTTTTCCAGGAGCCTTGCTAATAATAGTTGAGACAGGGAAAAAGTACTAGACCTACTATGTCCTGTTCAAATGCAGTCCTCACTTTTGAGGGAGGCTAGATTCATGCTTTACTTTGTGTACCTTGCTGTCTCTACCTCCTCATGAAGACTAGTCTATTTGATATTTTCTTTCATGTGAAAGAATTATTGTGAATAAATGCATGGTAGAAATTTTCCAAGTTGTAGTCTGATGCTGTTTCATGTTTTCTTTGCAGCTTTCTTGGGTATCCCCTTCCAGAGCAATAACTTCTCTTAAAATACCGCTTGTGCTGTGCCCACTTCTTCATATATAAAAATTGTCAGCAGAGTAAAAGAAAAGGGTTTTGCATTTGCTTTCTCTGTGTGTTAAAAATACATTGTTGGCATTTGTTTCATTTTGGAGCTCTGGAAATTTGAATTTTTTGTGTGCAAGGAGGGATTCAACTTCAAAATTCAGATACAGTTCTCTCACCTTGTTTTCTCATGTGGTTTGCTTTAGAGGTGAATCATAATTTGCAGACAATCTAGTAAATAGTGCAGTGGGACTGGCTCACTAGCGTACTCCCTTCTGGAAGCATAGTTGTCCCTATGTCCAAGTCTTCCTTTCACAGTTTCCAGATTACCAAGGATCTTGACTAAAGATATGTCAGTGGTTGCGGCATCCCTTTAACATAACAGCACCTCCTTCAACTTGTACCTTGATAACTGGAAACTTGTAGTTTGTATCTATGAAGTACAGGTTTCTGGTGTTTCTGCACCTAGGCTGTGGATGGATTGAAGCAAGTACTCCTGCCCTTTTGACATAATAAAAAATCTGTCAGTCACCTAGGTGGTTCCCCAGGTTAAAAAAAAAACCAAACCAAAAGACCAACAAAATTGGAAAAATGTTTTGGTTCTCTCTTTACTTAAATGTTGTGACTAATATAGATTTCAGACCTTCTTTGTTTTACTTGGAAGTAGAGTAGGAAACACAGCAAAAACCTTGAGGTGTTGTGACAAAACAATCAAGTTAGATCCATATCAAATTGAAAAAAATAGTTCTTCTTATTTAGCAAAACATGTTGCAAGTTTTTGTCCTGGCACATCCTGAAGGCACATGAGGCTAAGACTGTGCATAAATATATGTAGTTTAATGCCCACCCTTGGGCTCTGCCCACAGTCCTCTTCTCATTCTGAATGTACTAGCTGTCAAGCCTACTTCTTACATTGACACTTTTTTCAATTAAATTTCTCTTCATTCTTGTAATTTTTTTTCCAGAAAGGCTGTTCAAAGAGAGACTTTTTTTTTAAAAAGCCTTCCTGCCTTACAACAGGGGGTAAATTCCTTACCACTTGAAATGTTTTGCAGGCTAATTCTGCATTAGAACTCCCACGCCCTGCTGTAGACTTTCCAGGGAGACGGAGAAGGAATGTACCTTGAAAATACCTATAGGCTCCCAGCAGTAACAATTTCCAAAAGCATTAATTACTTGTAGCCAAAAGGCTGAACCGAAGCCTCTTCACATTACAGGAAAAGTGCACTGTGTGGTCTCTGCTGTGCTGGGTTTTGTGCAGGAGCTGGTCAAGAGGGAAGACCTGAGTCTTACTCAATATCCTCCAGAGTGTGTTTCAGTCCTTAGCAATATTGGTCACAGATTATGTTGAATGTGTTGGGTGAATCAGTGCCTAGACCTGTAGTGATGATGCGTAATTCATTGGCTCAGAGGTTGCCATCTTTCTAATAGAGACCCTATTCCTTTGGATTTCTTTTTTTTTTTAATTAGATATTCCTCTTCACATATACTTTGAAACATTATTAAGGAAGGATGACATCAAAGGAGAACCTGCTGATACTTCATCTTTGGGAGGGGAGTTTAAAGTATCTGCTGACAATGGTATGTAAAGCTAAATATTTTAGTATTTACAAGGCCGGTTTTCATTCATTTTTCAGTATTTTCTGTCATGAAGAGATTCAGTTTATAAACTTGTCATAAAGCAGGTTATCAGAGAAGGTAGCTTTAGGTGGAAGAGGAGTCTCTTCTCAGACCATAGTGTCAGGTTCTCCTTTATTGCACTGAGATGATCCCACCAGAGCTCTAGGAGAACACTACAAGTGGGGGGAGTTTGGACCAGGTGCCTGACTGCAGTCCTGTTACTATTTGGATTCTTATCAGAAGTTTGGGGTTTTTTCCATTATAAATAGTTCAGCAGTTGAGATTTCCTGTAAATTGTATTGACAAAAAGTAATTTCTCAACTTGATACGTGCTTTTTCTGTTATAGACCATAATCCACATGTTTCTGTCAAACAATGGAGCAGTGGCTGTTTGTCTAATTCCAAATCTCAGTCGGTGTTAGGAACACCTGACCAGCTGTCAGAAGGAAGAAAGAAAAGGCATCTAAGTGAGACAGCAGTAGGTAAGAGAAAAATAGCATTGTAAGAGGGCACTACATCTTTTAAAATATGTAGTGTATGAATATCACTGGGCTCTGAGAACTAATTTTAAGTTGTCTCCAAAAAGGATACTGTTACGAAACTTAGGAAGAAACAGACTTAAAACACCATGAAAATAATTTGCTATTTTAAAGCATAGTAATCATCTTTCTTCGTAAGTGTACATACAGAATGAGACAAGCTTCTTGTATTTTATTTTTGGAGTACTCTTAAAGGAAACTGCTCAGCAGTTCAACTGTGTTCTTCTAATACTGGGTGTCATTCTTAATACGAAAGGGGTTTTTTTGCAGTAGTCAGTGAACTAGACTGAATTGCAAAGTTATCTGTTAAGTCATGTGCCCAATGAAACATTTACTATTCGTGGCATCTTTGGTCCACTATATTTAATTCATTGGCTACTGTCATTTGTGGTTCTGGATCCCTTCCAGACTGTTAAGAGGACTTGTGGATAGCCAGTTATTACTGTGTTTTTACCCTTGTTAACCTTTCTGTTTTAAGCCACTGAATCTCTACTTCAGCACTTGGTAAATTAATAGGAACGGCTCTGAAATTCTGTAGAATAATGTGATAATGTAGGGATAAAAAATTTAGCTTACCACTGTAAAGATAAATGGCATCTTACCTCTCCAGGCTGTTAGAATGTAAAGCCTGACAGATTCTGTTACAGATTCATTTATGTAACTTTGGAAAACCTTTGGCAAAATTCTTCGCAAGACATTTGAAGAAAATAAGTCACTGAGCAAGAGGGGAAACCATATCAGTTTAAAATTTCCCTTAGGAAAGAATTAAAAGGTATAAATGATCAATTAACAGTGTGGAAAAATAAACTGCTGGTGCATATCCAGGCAAAATTGGTAGTGTAGTCTTTCACTGGAGGTGGAGATACAGAAATTACTGCAGAGATTAATTAATAAAAAATTATGATCTAGGATTAAAACAAACCCCAAAACCCACAATCCCAAACCAAGACCACCCAATTAATTAGAAAGTTTTAGGAGAGAATAAAAGCTGTTTGGGGGCACACTGAAAACTGCCTTGGATTTAGGTGAGGGTTGTCCTTTGAATCCTTCCCCTTGTGTGGTACAGCCCTGCCTTTGCTGTACAGCCTTCTCTTACACTCTGTGCCTGTCTCCAGTGGGGTGCTGTGCCCTATCCCCTTTCACCACCAGTGATCCTGTTTTCCATGCCACCTGCTCCCCTGATCACTTACTTGCTGGTCCCCAAGAGGTGGATGCTGACACAGTGTTTCTCAGTTTCTGTAAGTGTAGTCATGAACACTGAGATCAACAACTGGAGTTACGTGGGAGCACTAGTAAGAGAGAAAACATCTTGCTATAAACCTTTTGAAGTTACCATTTGTCTTCTGACAATAGTATTTAGGTTTTTTTATAAATAGAACCAAAAAAGCAGTCTTTTATCATGAGGATCATAGTCTCCCAATGCCAGAAAACTGTTCTGTGGTGCATTCATGAGTAGGAGCACAAGTTCTAGCTTATTAGTCCTATGGGTGTAGTACTACATATTTATTCCTAATTTGGGCTCTGTCTAGGAGAATTTATCCATGAGGAAGGTCAGCCTAATGAACAAGGCCAAAAACAAAAGCTGTGTGCCAGGGAGTTGCAGAGCTGCCTGAGAGATGGGAGTTCATGACCTTGACCCAGGCTGCAATACAGTCTTTAGGATCAGTCTTACCTCTTTTTCCATGTTGGAATGCACTCATTCTTTTTGTTTGTTGGTATATTAAGTCTGAGTTCTCCTTTCTTACTGGAAGTTAAGGTATAGAAGGAAAGCAGAACAGGTGGTTAAATTCTGAATCCTCCTAAATGCTGCTTATACTGGAACTGAATGGGAGCAAACAGGAATTACAATTTGTCTGGAGCAGTGAATCAGAAGAAACCACTATTGGTTTACCACTATTGGTAAACTGATTTTGTTTGTTACTCTTGCTGCCAGTTTTATCATTTATTAAGGAAGAAATAGGGAAAACTTGTGAGATGCACTCCAACTAGAGAAGTGCTGCTGGGGAACAGGGGGCATCTAAATCAGATTGCAGTTGCTGTGTGTATAGTCTATGACAGCTCCTGAAAAAGAGCCAGGATTTGCCCATATGAAGCTGGTTCCATGAGAAGAAATCCTTTGTGGAATAAGAGGGATGAGTTTTGTGGAACAAAAATGAGAGGATGAATAGCAAGTGTTTATTTAGATGGCTTTTTTTAGTATCCAGTAAATGGTAAGTGGCTCACTGTGGGCTTCTAGAAATGACTTTACTATAACTGTATGGAAAAATATCTGCAGTCTAATAGCCAAAAGCTGGTATGTCTTGTTTATTGCTATTTTTTATGACAGGCGAAAGTAGCACTCAGTTTGAGACATTCTCCTTCCACCATCCAGAGCCTGAGTCCCACAATAGTTTTGCTCCCACAAGCAGTGTCAGTGCCACATCTCGGCCCACTCACAGCACTTCATCACAGGTAAATCAAAAATGTGTCACTGTCTCAACTGAAATATGAACAGAGAGTTGTGCAAATTAATAATCCAAAGCCACATGCCTTTTACATCTGATTTAGTGTCACATGACAGTGCAGAGCATTTTTACAGTGAATTAAGTGGATTACATTAATTAATGGATTCCAGATTGAGTATGTGGTGTTTCTAAAACAGATATTTGCTTGTAAAAGAATTTTGCAGATCATATAACTGGAGTGTAAGTTTGATTTATTAGCATTTTGCCTTTCTTTCCCTCCCCCCCCCCACAAATTTCATTAAATACACCATGATTTATGTTCCCAGTTTTACACTGGAACAGTTAATGTACACAGTTCTAGGGCTCTTACGACCCTTTTTCTTGGTGCAGCTATATAAAATGGCCTCATTTTATATATAAAATATATATAAATAGAGTAAAAAATTTTGTTACCTCTCAGTTTCCCTATTTAAAACTCTTTGAGCAGAAATACAGGCAAAGTCCCTGGTATATAGATTTGCTGAGGAGCAGCAGAACTCTGGCTCAGTGAAGTCCCTGCAGAAACACACTGTTTTACTGGAATTCATGGAAAAATCACAACAATATTCAGATTTAGGTTCCATGGTTTTGCTGAGCCTGGTGGTATACTGGTGCTCTGTAAGTTGTCATGTTTTAATGTAGAGTTGAGTTTAAATGTGTGTTACTCATAGTTCAGACAACACATACTCCTTTATTCCCTTGAGTCGACCATCATCAAAGAACATGTAAATTAGCACTTTAGAATAGTCTGTTTCCATTAAAGTTCAGGCTTTCTCCTTGTGAAGTTCTAATGTTTCTCTGCTAGCATGTATTTCCTATGATTTGAGCTGATGTCCTCTTGTGTTGATTCTGTTATTCAGCACAACTCCAGGAGGAGGTTGAGAAGTGAGAGTTCCTATGATATAGACAACATTGTTATTCCCATGTCACTGGTGGCACCATCAAAGTTGGAGAAACTACAGTACAAAGAAATCCTTACTCCAAGGTTTGTTCACAACCTCCTTAATTGCAAAGACATGAAAATGAACATGAGAACATTAACTAAGAATACAATTAACATGGAATTAGAAAATGTTATAATATTAAGATGATCTTTCATGCACTTGGGTGTTAATCTATGCACTTCATCTCATGTGACTGAAGTGGTGGGAAGACTGGAGAGCTGATAGCACAGGAGAAGTAGTCTGATATACACAGGGGTGTGGCAGATGCACAGACTGGCTAAAAATAGAAGTGAATTTATATAATCTTAATTGTAGTTATGGCCTTAAGTATACCATAAGGCTGACAAGCTCTGAACGGTTGTTTGGAGATTGCTGTCTTTTTTTATGTGTAAACTATTTTCAGTGAATTAAACAGAAATGGATTTAGCATATTTTTTAAAATTTTAGCCATTCTGATACAGTAGAATAAGCTTATTTCTTTCCATACAGTGTAGGCCTATAATCCATGATTCTAGAGACCTTTTTTCCCTTTGTTTTAGAAAGAGAACATCTTTAGATTTCAGAAACAGGGTAATTGGTCTCCTCTGCTTACTTCAGTGTCTTAGTAGCACATTGCCTGAAGTGCTAAATATACTTGTTCTGTTCTTTAAATCCATAACATTTATTTGCTTTTTTATCGTCTTTTAAGTTGAAAAATATTATTACAACTGTATTGGATATCTTAAAGACTGTGTTAGGAAAAGGAAAGGTTAGGTACCAAGTTGGGAAAGAAAAATACAAATTTCAGCCATCTGTTATCTGCACCTTAAACTTAATTTGATTTTCCTTGTCTTATTTCTAGCTGGAGAGTTGTTAAACTTCAACCTTTAGAAAAATCTCAAACAGATGAAGAAGAGGTAGGCTGTATTTTAATTAAACCACAAGGTTTATTTAAAGTAGATACAATATATAATTGTGGTAATTGGTACATACTTTCTGAAATCATTGACGTCATACAAATCCCAGTCAGTTTCAAGTTTCAAAAATAAAGTATTAAGTATCAGATTGTGAAAATGTGTCTTATCCGTACAGTGGAAGATAGAAATGCAAATATACCATTAATATTCCTTGTTCATTGTTTGTCTGGGTCTTCTGTCCCTTGCTGCTGCACAGTCAGCACTCCCAAAGGGTCCCTTGGGTCAGGCTCTGCCGCCCTGCTCCTGAGCACTGTAATGCTGCCTCTCCCAGTGACTGTCTTCTGGGGCCACCTGCTACAGTGCTGTCCTTCCCTCTCATCCTCTTCTTCCACGGCCAGTTCCCATGGCATGTTGCTCTTCAGATGGTAATTAGGCATCTTGCCTGTGGGTCCAGCAAGTTTCCTGTTTCCTTTTCAGTATTTGTTTTCCTGCAACACTTCTGTTGGGAGCAAACTTTTCTGCATTGTCAGGAACAACATAACCTTCAGCATTTCCTGCCTGCCTGTTGAGCTACATTTGCACATCATGGGCTACTTTTGCTTCCTCCAGACATAAGAACCTACCTTTTTCTTCAGGGAATGTCCATGGACTTTGCAGCTGGGGGTCCCTTTCTCCCCTAATCAGGGGTTTGAGGCATTGCCTAACCTTGGGGTGAATGTATCAGCAGTTCTGGTCTCTAGGCTGATCTTCCGTCCTTCCAATCTTTTTGCAGCTTCTTTTCCAGAAACCTCTCAGATGTCCTTTGGACATCTCCAGTCTCCCTCCAGTCTCTGCCACTATCACCTGTTGTAACTGTAGGACTTGTATTCCTGCCTTTATCCACAATATCTGTTCTTGAGCTGCTATTTGAGAGAATTTCTACAGCAGGGGTTTAGTTACCATAGCAGCAGAAAAAGATGGCATTTAGGTAGCAGTGCAGAAGGTTACGTTAAACTCAATAAACAAATCATTATGTCACTCCTTTGGGGTAGAAAATACACTCTCCACAAAGGCACAGACTTCCTCAGAGGTTTACTAGGTCTGTAGCTATCTGCTCCAGAACCTTTCCTTTAGGAGAGCATCATGGTCTCCGTGCCTTACCTGGTGTAGTTGCACTTATTTGGCAGCATACGCTTGGGCTGGAAGGAAGAGAAAAGCTTACTCTGTCCCTGCCTTTTCCAATGCAATTGAGAAATTCTTGTGAAATCTGTGGTCAAATTTATGTCACTTCCACCCACCGACTTCTGGGTTAGTACCATCCCAGCTAGCAGGAAACATGCCTGTTCTTCCTTTGTACTGAGAAGGTCAAATTCCACACACAGGAGAACTCTCCTGCAAAGATACTTAATTAAACCATTTGGAGAATAACTAATAAAGGCAGCAAGGGCACACTGCCCCTTCAGCATCTACTGTTCATTGCCCTCTTCATCCTGGTATCAGGGGAGTGAAGAATTTCAACAGTAACTTGCATTCAGGGCTTCAGGGGACTTGCTTGGACTCAGTGGATTTCTTGTTTAGAGTTCGGATCCCATAAAGATGACTTGTCTCGTGCTTTTAATGTATTTTGCTGAAGGGACTTCAAGGTCTCTCTCTGAAGCTCATGGGCTAATGTCTGAATTAGTAGCCCTCCCAGTACATTTGTGTTTGGCATGACTCTCAATCCTGTATGATTCATCCTCTGGCCAGGAAATAACTTGTTAACAATACAGCAGCTTTGCCTCCCACTGTGGCCCACTGCTTCTGTATCGTCTGTCAGCTACTGGGTAGAATGAGGAGGACCGATGTTGGACAAGAGAAAAATGCTAAAGATCTTGTTTGTGTAAATTATCCTTTGCCAATTTCCCCCTTTCTTTTGGGATCGTGTTAATTAATTTGGATGTTTTTCAGAGTACTGAGAAAAGGTGTTTGATCATAATTCTTCAACTTCCTTTAGCTTTGAGCCAAGTTATATTTGCTACTGAGTAAGCTTGTAAAAAGACATGAGGAAACAGCAGTATTACCTGTTGGCATTTTCTGCACTCATGCAGACACTCTTGAAATCACTCCATGTGCTAAAATCAAGGCAAGCTTCAGTAGGTCATTCATGTAACACAAGGGAAGACAAAATATACTTTCTGCTTTTATAGAAAATGCTCTTTTTCTTTATTTCACTGCATAGCAGCCTATGGTGGTGTTGGAAATGATACAACTTCAAAAAATTTTTTGTGGTACTACATAATAGTTTCTTCTCTGTCTTCTGCATAGCTAAAAAACTTCAGAGTTGTCCTTGGGTCAAGCAGTAGTCAGGAATTTAAGCAGTAGTTAGGAATTTCTGCCACTGGATAACCTCCTCCTTCTCCTCCTTCTTCTTCATCTTTGTCTTCTTCTTTGTCTTCATCTTCTTCATTGTTGCCTTCATCTTCTTTGTCGTCTTCTTCGTCTTTTTTGTCTTCTTCTTCTTCATTGCGTTCGTCTTCTTCATTGCCTTCACCTTCTTCATCGCCTTCACCTTCTTCATCTCCTTCGTCGTCTTCTTCATCGCCTTCATCTTCTTTGTCTTCCTTGTCGTCTTCTTCTGTCTTTTTCATTTAGAGGCTTTCAATGCAACAACCCATATCCATGCAATAGACCTGCACCCAACGTTTACTAAGTTACAAAAAAATGCGGGGTCCCCAGTTTGTCACGTTCCACGTGAGCCACACTTCAAGGATGGTTTCTCAGCACTTGCTGGGAGTCAAGCATATTCATTGTGTCTTTGAGAACAAAAAGCTTACCTTTTGTGGGTGTGTTTTTGTTTCTGGAAATTTTCCTTACAAGAACAAAATTGGCAATGCAAAAGTTAATCTACCATCAGTGTCTGCTCTATTACTTGCTCTAAAAATATTTTCTGGAAATAGAACATTTGAGTTTCCTGGTTTGCATGTATGAATTTGCAGTCTTATTGCTTTAAGGCATGGGAGGGTGTGGCACAGGTTTTCCTGTTCTGTTTTGATTTGTTTTGTCCAGGTTAAAGTTTCTGGAAAGGCACAGTTGTAACATTCAAGTTTATTTTGTAGTTGTTTTAGTAATGTCAAATTCTTTGGAGTAATTCCTCGTGCAATTCGTTTTGCATAAGTGTTTTCATGGCCTATGACTCAGTTTCCTGTGGAGCCAAAAAGTGAAACACAGATTTTCTTGTTTTGAGAAGCTTTCAGAAATATTTCTGGTGCTATTCAACGTTAATGCACAGTGTATTGTAGTGTCATGAGGGGATCCAAAGCCTATTTTTCATTGGGTGAAATCATTAGACATGCCTCACAAACAGGCTTTCCCCATAGTCTTTTCTTTCAACATTACTGCCAGATCCATCCACTGAGGAATTACGCTTCAGGACAAAAAAAGGACAAACCTTTTTCAAACTAACCTTAGTGAGGAAAAAACACCAAATTTCTCCTGTTACAGAACTTTAAATTAACCTAAAGTTGTTAGAGGAAATACATAAAGCATTACAAAGCTGGGGAGGGGCAGAGGCTGTACTGAACCAAGAAGAGAAACCTTTTATTCTGATGTCATGAAATTTTTATCCATAGAACAGAGAATAATTTTTAAATTAAAAAAATTAGTGTTCACAATAATAGGGTAGAACTCATTTTAAATGAACAAGTGGTTAAATCTGCCATCACCAGCTATGGAAAACAAACAAGGCTTATTTCTGTATTTTTCAAAACTCTTCACTTGGAGAGGAATGTGGACTTTGATTTTTGAATGGCAGCTTGTTAAAAATGAAATTTCTTCCCAGCATGAAAACTTTCGGCAATTTGCTAAGAAAAGCATTTTAAAATTC